>CM020219.1:27545364-30125364 GCA_009819775.1 Phoenicopterus ruber ruber | reverse complement strand
AAGTCTTGGTAGAGATGAATACCTGTGCTTTGTTTGGGTGGAAGAGATTAGCATCTGAAAGATCTATCACTGCAAGTGTATTTGCTCCGGTCTTAGAAGAACATACTTTTAGTAACTGCATTTCCAGTGCATGGATTGACATCAGACACAAGGACAGCTGCCCACGGGCTAACGCTAGGTTTGTGTGAGGAAGACTAGAACTTCCTTGTAACACATCCCGTGATGAAATGTCAGAAGACAAAAAAAAAAAACAACAAACAAACCCAAGAAATGTCTCAGGCAGAACTGAAGAGTGATTTTGGAGTCTCCGTAATATTCTGTTAATTCTATATTTCTAGATTTTCACTTTAAAAATCTCTTTTTCCTGTTGAAATGACACAGAAATAGTAAGAGCCTGTGAAAAGACTAAGTAAATGGCTAGTATAGTGATGCTGTTACCAGTCAAATACTACAAGTAAAATGTAGAGGAGAGTCACTCCTTTCCCACCCTGTCCATTTCAGTAAAGTGTGAATTTAAAAAGCCCAGTTGGAAGTATTCAAACAATAGCGTGCATAGCAATTAAATTGTTTCTTTGGGTGGTTTCAAAACCGAGGAAATTAAAACCATAAAATTACATTAACACCTCACTGAACATTGAACTTCCTTGCAGTGCTGCCCTCGAACAGAGCTAGGCTGTGGGAAATGATATTTCTTATAAAGTTTTAAAGCCCCATCCACCTTCAGTTAAGGTATGAGGGTGCTAAATTCGCTCATTTGGCATTCTTAGTGGCTCTCAGCAATGGAAATGGAATGGAAGGAATGGACATCTTTCTTTTAAGTATTTTCTCATTGTTTATATAATCCTATTCAAGTCATAAAATATGAACAGCTCCCTTGGTGGCTGGAATTAATACAGTTGCTGGAAGGTTGTGGGTTTTGACTCTTCCGATTCTTCCTGTGTGCCTACACGCCAGGTGCCTCCCGAGCTGCAGCACCCGTTGGCGTGCCCAAGCCAGTTTCAGATTTGTTGATTTGGGTATGGCCAGCAGTCGTGCTAAAACAGCATAGATCTCGCCTCTATTGCAAAATTCACCGCAATTCTGGGTACCTATTCAGGAGAATCAGCTGGAGACAGCTATTATTGCTCAGCGTTGTCTGTGACTAAAAAAAGACACTCTCTCATATGTTGCAATATTCCTTTTAACAAGGAAAGGGTTTATCATACGCATGTGTAATAAAACCCAAAACAGTAGGATAGGGCCCAGAACCTCGGAGACATCCACCTCAGTTTTTGTTTTACTGTTTTTTCTTTAATCACACATTCAGACAAGAATAGGACATATTAGGACTATGATTCTGGAGTTTGTTAACGTCACTTAAGAGGTTACTACCCTGCTTACGCACCGTGACCTCTGCCACGGATTAATGCCACCAAGGGTGAGGGAAGAGCATGGACAGCTTGTTCACTTGTCAGTTGCCACATTCACAGCCAGGATATTAATATAAGCTGAAATCAGTGGTGGTTTCAATGGTGGTCAAGCTGAACTGTGAATTGCAGCTGCTGAGAAGCAGACACACCATACTTGGCAACCTCAGGCAGAAGGATGGCAGAGACCTGGCAAGCAGACACCTTTTAAATCCTCTCGGCAGGAATCATCAGAGATTTGGGAGTCAGAGTCCCCTATCTGTAAAAGCAACAGGGAAGGCAAACCCCATACTACAGCAAAGGGAAACAAAGCTGCAACCTTGCTATGTGTTCGTGTTAGTCCCATCACAGGGCTGGCTTCCTCCCATGACAGCAAGGTTTCATCAGAAGTGCTGTCGCAATAGCTTCACTTCTTGTGAAGGCACAGCGGGTGAGAACACAGTATGTAACCTGTTGTTCCTGTTGCCTTATTTTCTCCTATTAAGCAAAGTTCTTTCCTAAACTCAGTGTCAGAAGCTGCCATGAGGTCAAAGAGCTTTCTGCTGAGCTGCTGTTCTCTTTTCTGGCAACCCTCAACTAGTGCCACCAGCTTCTGCTTCTTTCATTTGCATTTGCAGAGCTTACAGGTTCCTTCTGTCTGCAGCTTTCAGTTGTACAGATACTGGAAATGTAGTTAGGAGAATGATTTACAGCAAATGCAAACAGGCTACTGGAATTATAGTGTCAGAGAGTCTTAGCGCTGACTGAACCTGAAGCAAAAGCACACCAGCCCACAGCTGCTACATATATTTTCGATCCGTTCTTGTGCACCAGCAATGATGGTCTAAAAGTAGAATTTTAAATTGCTTTCTGGCTGATTTTTTGGCTCCTAGAACAGTCACCCCTGACCATCTCAGGTTCACAGCACCTGGTGTTAGGTAGATGTACAGCCAGGAGGGGAGTCACGTTAAAACTGCACTGTTCCGTGAGCTGCTGTAAGCTGCTGTTAAATACTCACAAACAGGGAACCTAAAAGTATCCTAGACGTAGATTCCCACGTCACATTCCGTCCTGAATGCAGCTCAGCCAGCACGTCAGAGCTAGAGTCCAGGGAATACCACCATAAGTGGGTATGCTGAGGAACTAAACGTAGATATAAGCTATGCCAGTGTAAATACCCTGAGAATTGCCAGTTAATTTGTCCCACAATTATTGTTCAGCTTGATTGAACTATATTATTGCATGGTGCCTACAATGTACAAGAAATGCCTTAAAAAACTTACCATGAAAGTTAAAACTACAAACCAAACCAGTGTGTACTGTCTTGTTTCCAACATCATTCACTTGTAAAGCATTCATTTGGAAACACTGTGATGTGTGTTGTGATACCTATTAAATTCTGTAAACGTGATGACAATAAGGAATGTCAAATATTTTTTGAAGACCCTTTGGTAATGTATTTCAAAAACAGCATGAAAGGGATTTTTTTTCTCCACTTTGACAGGTGAATTATTTACTGCCTAGTGTAGTTTTCTGAATAGCTGAAGTTTTCTATCAATGAGATGAATTTAGAGTCAGGCAAGGGAAGCCATCTCACTAACCCTGCATCCAACCCCATTCCCAAGGCAGTTTGACTGTATCTACAGCACTTTCTGCTGTACTGCAAATGTCAAACAGAAGGTATAATGGATTTAATATTAGTGCTGGCCAAGGTGTTGAGGGAGCTGTTAATAATGTCACTCCAGTTATTGATCTGAAGCCTTTAGAAATCAAAGAAAAGTGAGAGATCCCCAACTGGGGAAAGGCACAACAGTGACTGGTTTTTATTGCCAATATATTTCTACATATATAGTGCTGACTTTCTGGAATTATGTGATCATCATTAATCTTGGAGAGATTTTTGGAATCATTATGTGGTAGGATAATATCAGGGTGACCTGTATGCATGCTAATGTTAAAACTTGCTTTCATTCCAGCCACGAGTCAGCTTTAAAAGGTACGGTAGCAATGGCAACAACATTAATACAAACATTCAGATGTAGGGAAATTTTATTTATTCTGAGACCATTTACTAGTGATCTTGAGATGTCTGGATTTGACTCTTCCTAAGAACACTGTCATGTCATCTGTCTGGTAACCTGGGATATGTGTAACTGCTATTGCAGGAGGCTAGATTTTTCCTAATTATCATAATCATGGTTCAGCTGCCTCTGTTTACCACAGGGCTAAATTTGGCTCTAAGTTTATATTCTTCCAGGTTCCTTTACCATAGTTAAGCCTGACGGATTAACCGGTAGTGTTTTGCTCTAAAATAGAAATTGTTTCTTAGAATAAGTGCATGCTTTCTTCCTTCAACTGATTTTTTTCAATCTTACTGCAGTTTATACAACCTCTGTCATCTTTAGTCAGTAATCAATAAATGGAAGAAAAATATGTAGAATTTCTGTTGAATGTACATCAAATAAACATATAGTTCCTTTCCATATTTATACGAGGTAAATAAAGATAAATTCAGCAGATAGCTTGCAACAGCTATCTGCTGGATTGAAGCTGAAATTTGTCTCTACCACAACCGTGCCATAAAGTAGCTCCATTATACAGAGATGTAGACACATGCAAGTGCCTAAATGCAGTGTATGCATATAAGTGTGTATATATATAAAAAAGTATATATGGACATACAGGATGTACATGGCAAGTTGTGAAATCAACTATTATGAGTGTATTCATTTTAATACAAAATTAAGCAAGTATATTTATTATATTATGAAATTCCAAATCAGTATAAATAGAAGAAAAAGCTACCTTTGCTTTCCTTTGATCCCTACGTACTGTGATAAACACATACTTAAACAGAATTGATTTTTATGTACAAATTGTCTTAACTCTTCTGTGGCTACTGGGAGACCATCCAGGAGAACCCCTGTTGCACTCTGGACAGACCAGTATTTAGTGTGGTCCTGTAAGTTCTTTGGGAACAGGCAAGAAGAAACTAAAAGTGTGGCTGGAGGACTGGAGACTGCGTGGATCTTCTACTGTACTCCTTCCCTCCCTTAATAAGGAGAAAGACATAGGCGAAGTAGGCTGGAGAATCTCTACTTGCCTCTATTGATTTCCCCAACTGCTTTCTTCAGATCTATTTGATCTGGGCTCTGAGGTCAAGATTTTTGTTTCATCGATCACCAGTCTGTAGCAGTACTAATGGAGTGCGTTCCTATGTCAGCTAAAGGGTTGTGAGAAGTAAAACTAACTTGTCTTTCTGAATATTACCTGGGATTGCTCTCGGTTGTAGAGCTTAGTCTGGAAAAAATCACAGTAATTGTGTTTGCAGCTTCTCACAGGAGATAATTTCATACAGTTATCTGTGATATTTAGTCTACATGTGCATTTAGAGTACATTCCATTCATTTTTGTACACCGCCATAATGTTCATTTCATCTTTCACGCAGAAGCGATTTGGTCTGAAAACTTCCACAGTTTTTTTTGCCCTTCCCTTAGCTCTTTCAATTTTGTCTCTTAGTTTCAGGTGAAGGAAGCATTTTCCCAAACAAAAGAATCATTTTAATCTGTCACCATATTCACCTATGTAGTCTTAAATCACTTTGGCTTTTTTTCTCCATCCTGTTGTTACAAATTCGCATCCCATTTACTGTTGCCCCCACCTCTCTTCTTGTATTTCCAACCTCCTTTGATTTCTTCCTTCTAAATTTTGTGCATGTCGTTGTGTATCTTTCCAAATTAATTACCATTCACCTATTCATTATACCTAACTGTAGGGAATCTTTTTTTTTTTTTTCATTTGACAAACATGTTGATGGTCTCTTTAAATGAAATGTAGATCACAAAATTATTTTATGATCTACAAATTTTGTTTATTCCTTCTTTTAAATTTTGAGTTGTAAAACCAGAAATTATTATACTTAAACATAGTTTTAAGATTTTTTTGGTGTTCCTCTATAACATAAAATTGCATTATAGCCTTTATTTCCCCAATCTATGGTGATATTAACTTGTCATTCAAATATTATACTTCTAATTGTAGATGGATAGGCTGTTTCTTTTGCATATTAGAGTAGAACAGTACTGAGGCTTAATAATCTGAGATTTCTAGCGGATCAGACCTGGCTGCTTAAAGCTCTTGGCTTGTTCTAAGTCAGTTATGTTTAATTCATCATACCACAGACTAAAACCTTGTTCTTGTCAGAATTACACAATTCTATCTTCTTTATATACACAAAACAGCGGAGATACAAAGGATGATATTACTTGGTATCGATTCAGCTCTGCGGGGGGCAGAGATCAGAAAAGGCAGAACTGGCCAAAAGGAATGTCTGCCTCCAGTGAACAATTTTACTCATGGTCACCCTGGGAAAAGCCTGAAAATATTGCTTCTGTGTGAAAGGTTTGCTGCTTCCAGCTCTCAGGGCTTTTCCCAGGCAGTTTGTCTCAGATACTCCTTGCTTTTCAGCTGTGAATAGTTTATGACCCCTCTGAATAACTCGCCTAATTTATCATCACTTTATCATCTCTATTTGTCTATCACCAGGTAAAGTAGATACGGTGTCTCTCTGTTTTTGTTACGTTTTACTTTTTTTACTGGGGTAAATTGCTCAACTAGCTGCAGGGCAATTAAAAAAAATCCACTCCCTCGTTTCTTCCCTGAGTCCTCCGTGCCGCTGAATCCTGATGTTTCCAGTCTGAATTTGTCACCCCTCCAGCAGCGGCCGGTCAGCTGTCAGAGAGCTGTCTGTTCTGTGTCTGTACAGCGCCTAGCACGGTGAGGCTGTAGTCCAGGGGCTCGACGGTGCCGCTTCTAATGGTGATGGTGATATTCATCTACACCAGTCAGAAAGATAAGGCTTTTTACAGTCAGGCTATTGCACAGGTCCATAAGCTGTCTGTGGGAATGCTTCTGTGCAGCCAGCGTCCGTGCTGGTTACTCCCTCCCAGGACCAGGCACTTAATGGGGGATAATGTGGCAGGAGTGAAACACAGTACTAATCCAGTCCAGTGTAGGTGATTAGGACTAATTATTTCATTAACTGTAGTTTATCAAAGTGCATTACCCTTAAAGGTTTTGTAGAACATTGAATGAAAAGATGTAGCTGTGCTATCATCAGTAACATAGAGCTTCCTTTTTTCTTTTTTTTTTTTTGTTTTAAGTGAATTTCATTCTGATGATAGGTGCCAGATGGAGACAGCCCTGGGGAATGAAATTGTTTGTTTATCCACAGAACACGTACAGTATGGGCAGCAGCAGCGTAGTCTTTCCCATGCTGTTTCATTGCTGTTCTCCAGCCTTGCCCTCCAGTGACGATCGATACAGGTGGGAAGGCAGTTCACAGTCCATGCCCTGCCCAGACTCCAGGTGCTTTCCTGTGAATATCTGCAGTAGTGCCAATTAGCATCTGTTTTCCTGAACTTTTCTGGCATGGGAAGTGTGTTGGTCCCCCAATCCAGTCCAAATAGGCCACCACATGATAATACTAATTAACTGCTTACCTAAATCAAATTTTAATCAGTGACCTACACACAAAAGATCAAAGGCTTTAGTTTCATGTTTCCTGTTGTATTCCTCCTGAGGCATGTATTTTTTTATAATAACGGTTTTCCTCCTAGCAAGAACATCGGAATAATGATAGTAATATTGAAAAAGCCAAAACAAAAATTAAAAAAGCAAAGTAAGATAATCTCTTTAATAAGATTCTTTGCAAAGGGGTGAGAAATCTCATTCTCCCACTCTGCAGCCTCACCCCTCTTCAGCCAGGAATAAACCTTGTCAGAGAGATTTCAACCAGGAAAAGAAAAAAAAAAAAAAAACCCAAACAAAAAAAGCCCAGAAAAAAGATAGAAAATAATACCTTGGACATTTTCATCAAATGTACTTAAACCATATACCCTAGAATCATGTTTTTAATAAGTTGATAAATTTTATAATTCTGTATAAAGGCAATTAATTTTAGTTTAGGGTTTATGTTTGAGAGAGGTTGGCTAAAACCTGTGCTTTTTATTATTATTTTACAGCTTGTTTTGAAAGTGTCATAAACAAATGACTTAAGTGTCCCACAAGACAAATGTTCTTTAATCATCTAATGCACTCATTTATCCTCAGCCTTAACCTTAGTCCTAAATTAAGTCTCTTGCAAAAACATAACTTCATCTAAAAACACCCATCAATCCTATGTTATTTTGATAAGCACATTTAAAAAACATAAACAATCAGACAGTTGTCAATCCAGTTGAAGTTCTGTCCCATTTAAAAGTTATTCATTAGGATACGTTCCTAATGCACCTGCTGCTAATAAAATTTTAAAGTGGAATAAACAATGTTTTCAGGTTTCTGCTAGAGTTATCATTTTCTGCCATTCACTAGGACTTGCTAAGAATAAAATCAAAATGCATAACAGGAAAATATCAACTTCAGCTTAAAATGAGTAACTTCTAGCCTAATGGTATGCGTTTTTCTGAAAATATTAACATAGGTTATATTTTAATTCGCATTCCAGTTTCACGGTACCACTAGCAAAGTATGCGTCACACATTTGTGTTACGTTTACTTGGTCATTACCTTCATTATCTGCTCAGGAATCCAACGTACATGGAAGCATCACACAGGAAAAAATGAGTAACATAGACATAGGTTATACATTCAAAGCAAGGTGTTTCGCAAAAGCTGTCATTTGAACTGAATAAATAAATGAAGTGACTATGAGGGGATATGAAAGACTTTTAGTGGCTGATATTCACTATAATTCAGAACTAATTCAGATTCTCTTTAGTTTAAGCAATACTTAGCAATAGCTATGGCTAATACAGCATTTTTTTTTTTCTTTCTTACTAACCTCTTTAGGACCTGGAAAAATACTACTGTTGAGCTCTCTGGGATTCTTTCTCACTGGGGCTTTAAAATTCTAAAGAACAGATAAGAGCAAACAGCAAATAACTGGATTTAGAATAAACTCAGAAATTATCGCTAAGGCCCTTCCTCTGCCACAATTTGTCAAATCTGCTGATAGGAAACAAATTCTATTCATAAAGATTTTATTTTTTGGGGCCCTCTTGTGATTTGGTAGCAATTCAATTATAGTTTTGTGAGATAGTGAGCCCGGAGAGGGAATCCAGACTGACAAGAAATATGACAGGACAGTTACAGAGTGTTTATGCAATTAAACTTTCACTGACAATACCTGCGGAATGATGAATGCGTGGGCGGAGGTATGTGTGCACAAGCAATGCCCCACAAGTATTGCACATTTTTCATTATTATACAACTGTTCAGATCTTTCAAGAATAGCCTGAAGTGAGGTGGAAAAGAGAGTACTGTTCCACAGCATGTTAACCAAATGCGCTTTTTTTTTTTCCAGTGGGTCTTGATATGCCAGGTGATAAAAGAACATCTATTTTAGAGAAATGTTGCAAGAAGATTAAGATTTAGCCTGAGTTTGACATATATTAATTTTGGATTCTTAAAGAGGTTTTATTCTTTTTCTGTCTGCAACTTTATATCATTTCAAAACTGATAGATACTGCATAATTAAACTGCAAGGTTATTCATTTTATGCATACAGGTGCAAAGGGCACTATAAAAGTAGGATTTTACTGATTGTAGATTAGAAGAGAAAGGAGAAACTTAAAAGACTTTTGTAGAAAACCACAAAAGCTTACAGAGTAGATTAATTTAGTTGATCACAGTCTGTATTTCAGTATGTCTGTCTTCCATGGAACTATAAAATCAGACAGCTTATTTTAAAGGCTCTGAAAGATTGTGTTGAGTTTTCCAGGCTATTACAGTAGTTATTTTTACTTTTCGTGTGACGTTGCTCATTTGTAGTGGGGTTTTGATTTTTAAAACATGCTGTTAAAACATGTTGACCTGGACTACCTCTTTTCCAAGGAGTCTAAGCACAACAGCGAGTTAATTCCTGCAAACCTGCTCAAAACCTGCTGTATGCTAAACAAAAAGAAAGTGGAATGACTAGGATGTGATTGCCTCCCAGAGAAGCTGAGCAGAGCACTAGCTGTGGACTTTGGATTGCTGTGGGCAGAGGCTGAAATAGTATGACTGCCACTAGAAGTATGAAATAAGGGCCTGGCAGGTAAATTATTATAAAGAGACCATTTAAATATTATCTAGAACCATGCTGATTTCTCAGAACTTTACTTGACTTCACTGAAGCAGATGTTGGATGTTCAGAATTTGATTCCTCCAAACCTGAATTCAAATCACTAGCAGTAAGAAAAAGCTGTTTCCTATTCATTCATGCTTACCAAATCTTCCAAAAATTGAAGTCTGCTTCAAATAATCTAAATAAAAAGGTTGCTTGTTGCAGTGAACTGTTTTGTGATTCCAAATTATGTGTGCTAGATTGCAAAATGGAAACTTTTTTTTTTTAATGTAAGCATTTATCTCATGAGAAGCAGCTCCTGAATTTTTACTCCTTCTTTCTAGAGATGGTTGTTTCTTACCATGCAAAGTCCCCAGTGATGTCCAGTGAAATGTCCATTCACCTTCCCGATTTAAACATATATGTCTCTTCTCTTTTTGAAGGAATGACAGTATTTACCCGACTTGCACGCAGCAGATATAATATCATGGCTTAAGTTACTCAGTACCAAAAGCTATAGTGTATTGAAAAAAATCTGAATTTCCAAGAGCTGTTTCTAATACCTACTAAAATTGATAGCAAGAAAAAAATTGTTTTCACATTACTTAGGTGTTAAAATTACATGGTGGTATTCCTTTATTTTCAAAAACCAAACCTAATCCTGTTAATTCAAAGTGAATAACAAACAGGACTAAGACTTTTTCCCAAGTTGTTACATTTATTCAACCTGCTTGTGTTTTGTTCTTCATCATAATTATTTCCAAGTCAAATCTGCGCTGATTTCCTTGCGGACCCACATACCTCTGACTAACTTAAAGAATTGAGCTGGGATAATTCACACTATTCCTTGGGGGTCATGTTCTCTGTTTTTTTTCAAGGACATTTTTATTACAAAGCTGATGAAATTTGCATATTAATTCATTTCTTTCAATTTTTTAAGATTAAATGTTGTCAACATGTATCAGTGCAAGGCTCTGACAGTGCTGATGAAATGGGTCAGTCAAGCTTGAACATTTAGAGTAATGCAGCCATCTGCAACCCCCAAGCCCCTTGTGTAGTTTAGTGCTACCATTGCAACTTGATTAAAAAAAAGTTTTGTTCAATGCAGGATATTAAAACATTATCTGTGAAATGATATGTGTTACTCCTGCCATTTGCAGGGAAAGTATATTTGACAACAAAATGGATCTAAGGATCTCCTTGCTGATTTAGAGTTAGTGCTTTGTCAATCTTAATTAAACTCCAGTAGGAAAAGTGTAGGGGGAAAAAAAGAGTTTCTGCTGTGCCACAGCTTAGAAGTTATTAAACTGGGCTTAATGTCCCCTCCTAGCCTGTATTTTTACTGTTTGAAAAGCAGTGTTATTTACAGGAAGGAATTGCCTAAATCCTCATGTCTCGGGGGCCCTGGAAAGCGGTTGCATTCTTCTGAAAATACCAAGACTTAATAGAATCAGAGAAATTAGAAATGGAAAAGAACCATTAGGTCAACTTATCTATCCCCCTGCCAGTGCAGGAGAGTTCCCCACAGTATTGCTGTCTTACAGTTAATAGTCATGGATTTTGAGTCACCGTTTCTCAACTACTTATGAAAGTATTTGCTGTGCGAGCTGCTTGCGTTCGTTTTATCTTCACTGATGGGACTGATATTCTGGTATTCTAATATTCTTATGTTTTAATAGTCTGTGATTCTAGATGCAATGTATATAGACACCCACTAATATCTTTGCTTCTCTTTAGACACATACTGTGCATTTCCATCATGTAGGGTTTTATTAACCTGAATTTACTCAGCATCTTATTCGACAAGTAGTCCCTTTGATATCAATGAAAACAATACACAATAGCCTCAATAATTAACTCGTATAAATCGGCATAGCCACCTTGGTTTTAAAGGTGTGGAGTCAGTTGTGGGTTTGGCCCAGGACCTTTTGAAATGACCAGGTCTAATTATGAAGTTAGGGCAGTTAAATCCACCCCTAACACCAAGAACAATGTATTAATTCAAATGACAAGTTTCAGATGTGAACTTACTTCTCTGCAATTACTGCTACAGCTTAATCAGTTGATGTATTTTAATAGAAACTGCTCCTGGTCATAGAAGTCCTCATAATTGCTACTTCTGATAGCCCCAGCAATGTACATTGGCCTTAATTGGACAAAACCCCTGATATCTTGGCTTGCAGATGTAAAGACTGACTCCTACCTTGAGTATGAATAGAAAGCATGAATTCTAATAATAATCAGAAAACAACCTTCCAGCACCCCATAGCTGTGGAAGAGAAGATGACTCAAATATTAGTTGACTTGTATGGCAGCGTTGCTATCCAGATAGTATGCTGGTTTTATTTTTAGGCAGTCATCTCTGCGGACTTTATGCTGCAATAGCACAGTGTATTTTCAAATTCAAGCTTCCTTTGATACATGTCATACAGGAAGCTTGTGTTAATCATATCAAAGATTGTGAACAACATTACAGGAACGTTGTATTTTTTTCTAAGCTGCATATTTTTTCATGTGGTGGACTAAAAAGGATTTAGGAAATATCATTAGGTAGGCATTGGATATCCTTTTAATACAAAGATGAATCTGAGCTGGTAGTATCTAGATTTTAAGACCAAATTCAAAAAGTTGTATAAGACTGAAAAATCAAAATCAGACTTTACACTGTAGTAGAGTCTGAAAATATCAGATATGAAATATTTAAACAGTGGAACACAATCTTCAACTTTGGGCTATAAAACTTTAATTTTGTGAGTTGCTATTTCTCCAATTGTTCGATATTTTTAATTCTACAAATCCATGTTTATTAGCTTTCAAGGTTTAAACAGTGTTACTGAGTCTATTGAAAGTAAGTGATACTGACTTCTGAGAAATAGAGTTACTGTGAATTTTTTTCTATTTCTATGTTCAAGATAAAGGCAAAAGAAGTAATAAATAAAAGGAATTGATTAGCACAGCTCTCTCTTTTAATACTTGTAAAATCACCTAAAGTGCTTTGCTATTTATTCTTCCATACACTACAAGAAACAGATCAAATTGATCTGGAATGTGATTTTCTTGAACAGTGGTAATTTTAGGATACGTAGAGAGAAACTATACGATCTTTGATTCTATATATTCATATTTTTACAATTATCAATTGTAATGCCCAAATGAAATCTCCTTTTACTCTGTGATCTTCTCAAATATTTTGCAATAGCAGTTCTTGGTCCAAAATCCCAATCCTATTGAAGTTGATAAGCCAAATCATGCTCCCATTATAAACAATGCAAATCCCTGACTTCTGTAATGAATTTGTTCCAGTATTATGCATAATGTTATACAATTACAGTGGGGGTGAGCACTTTCCTTAACATCGTGACCTCTTCTTGCTTACATATCCATGATAATTTTTTCTTCTTTTCAGGATTTCCTTATACAGTAAGAACATAGTTGGAAATACATCTGTTCTAGTGTTTCCTATGTGAAATACAACTATAAGCAATCCGTTAGATAAATTCATTGCAACAAAGTAGTCTGCCACATTAAATACTGTAGATAATTTAGCAAAGTTTTGTTGGTTTTTTACCTTTGGATTTTTAAACAATAAATGCTGTGAGCTTTGGTAAATAACAACAGCTTTGTTTTGGCCGTAGCTGCTGCAGACTCCTAAATCCAAGTTATTTTATCTAACAGTGTTTTGATTAAATTTATTCCTCTCCATCTAACTTAATTTTTTTATTTAATGCAGTTTTCAAGCTATGAAGGAAAGTAAATTTACTGTAAATCTGGACTCTTTTTTGCTAGCAAAGAAATCCGGTATATGTTTGCTTTATAGCTTCCATTTTATATATATATAACATATCTTACTTTTGAACTGTGAGATTTCTTTTCTCAGAAACAAACTCAGAAGTTATGCTTGCATGTACAATCTGCAAGCAGGTTGGTACCTCCACATAAGGAAAATATATTTTTAAAATCTTCTGTAATTTTGAAGAGGAAATTTCCCCTGCCAATATCTGCATGTAGATGTTCTTCTCCCATCTTAAATAATAGTTCTTATAATGCGCAATATATGTGCTGCAAATAAAACAGTCAGGGTTTGACACCTTATGTTTATTAAGTCTTTGTGTTTGACTGGCTAACAGTGATCACACATCCCAAAAAAGATTTTGCACACTTTATTATTTGTGCTCTAAGCTGCATAATTTCAAACATACATGGTGTTTATTTTAAATTTTATGGAACCAGGCATTGTTGAAAGAAGATACCACCAGTTGGAAACAGTGGATAATGTTAGATCTCACTGATCGTGACATCTTTATGGGATAATTTGATGTCAGAATGAACTCTTTAAAATTGTTTCTTCTCTACATATGTATATGTTTAGAAATCCCAAGCCTTAAGCATGAAGGGATGCAAGTGGTTCATACTCAGGCATGTTGGCCAGGAAAAGACTAAGGAGTGAGCGGTATTGAGGGAGATAAGAGAGTCAACTAATCTAATTAAAGAATAACGGTGGATGCATTTGACTACCCAGAAATTTCACACCTTGACAAGATTTCAATGAACACTTCTTGATACTTGAGCCACTTGTGCTTCTTGGTACACAGAAGTGACGGGTCTGTTTTCTACCTTAATCTTTCGTATTATAAAGGAGTTGGTTCAAAAATAGTTATAGTTGAGCCTCTAATGTAATTATGTTCAATATCATGGTGTAGGTAGAAGTATGCACATCACAAACTACCACTGCTAATACCAAGTGAGCTGGGATGTTTTGAACAAAGCAAAGAGCTGGGTATAGCCCATACTAGGAAACTGTAATCCATAGATTCATTAGCCAGTATTGGGAAACTGTAATCCATAAATTCATCATGAAACTCATTTAAGTAATAACAACTGAACAGCATCATGTGTGAACTTACTAAGAGTAGTAATGACTCTCTAAATGGTGAAGTTCTTGAGGTTATTGTGAAACTCGTAACTTTCAGAAAAACTATTAATCCATCGCAGTAAAGACAATAGAAATATGTCAAGTACGGGCAGTTAAATGCAAGGTGGTAATCTGGAGAACTAAGGGCAAGACTGAAAACTAATTTGTGTTACATGTAAAAAAATAACAGGAAAGTCTATTTATTGGTAGGTACAAACGAACTACTCAGTTTACTCAATTTGCATGGAATAAAGGCAGTTTAGTTCGTAGCAGTTTCTTTCCATGAGTCTAAACCACAAATGACACTGAGGTTTCACAATTGTTCACTGAGATCAAAACAACTGCGATCAAAACAACTGCAATCGAAACCTGAGATTTCAAAAAAAGAAGATATCCAAACAAACTGATACGCTCGGGAGCAGCAGATCAGCAGGTCTAGATGGTATATAACACAAAAAAAAAAAAGGGGGAAGAAAAGGTGAAATGGCCAAGCTACTAAAAAATATACAGTGTCCCAGTAAAATGGCAACCAGAAAGCTGCAGGGTAACAGTGATTACCTAGGAGAGAGACATTTTCCTGATCTATAAAAATATTTTGGAAAACAGTACTAAAATTACTTTTAAAAATTATGTGGTTTTATATATGCTATTTCTATTAACACACACACATGTGACATAATATAACAAGTATGGAATGGCTTTAGACTTGAATCACAAAAATGACTGGAGGTATAGGAATATTTCTTTCTCAGGAAAGATGTAAAAGACTGGAATCGTTTTCCTCATAGTACCCTAGGTATCTTTTTACAAGGAGACAAAAGCATTTGGTAAAACTCATATGGCAGATCAGCGAAACAGGTGAAAGGAAGCATATTTGTTGAGCGCTGCGGACATGTGGAACTCATTGCCACTAGCTATTCCTGCAGTCAAGAGCAGAGCAGACTTTTTAAATATGTGGATATTTATATATGGTGACAGCATTCTCTTCTAATTTCAGCTAAACTGTTTTTATATAGAGGAGCGTATTGTGCTTCAAGTAAATTTAGGTATCAGTTGGCGATTTAAGAAAGAAAGGTCTTCTACATGCACATTATTATCTAATGGTGCACAACAGGTCTTACGGCGCTTTTTACAGAGACATTTGTTGTTATCTATAATCAGAGAGAGATTGTTGAACAAGCTAGTCCTCTCAAGTCCTTTATTAACAAGGACTCTTCTATTCTCCTTTATTTTTCATTAAATGTAACATTTGTCGAGACCAACACAAGATAAATCTCATTCTGTTTATGGCTGAGTTTCTATAATACCACATCATACTCATGATATAGCTCATGAGCTTCTTCAAGCTGGTCATTTCACATGTTACATTTATATCTTCTCTGAAGAACCTCCTTGCTTTCTTCAGGCAAAAGGTAGTAGACCTTGGAAAATGGTGGTTAGTAAATGATCAACATCAGACTCAGAATATGTTATGCACTGAAAATGACTGGGGGCTGGAACAGAACCTAGAGATTTTAACAGACAATCCTCACTTTTCTCCCATTTTTCAGCAGTCATGGCCACTGTTGGAAGTCCATCTAATCTGGTGTACTAGGCTCTACAGACCCTCAAACCATTGTGTCTGTTCTGTGTCTCTGATCAGGACAGGTTGCCTATAGCAGAAGAAACACCTTGTACACAGCACCTGTATCTAGTCCCTGCAGTACCTCTGCAAAGGCATTGAGCTATGAATCAGTGTATTAAAGAGGCAGCAGTCTTGTGCATTTCTCTATCTTCAGATTGAAGTATGCATTATCGGTGCTAAATAAACAAACACAATGAAGTTACTATACTTACCTCCAAGTTTCAAGACTATTATTTTGATTTGGGAGTTTCCCTGTGACTTTGCAGCTTGCAAAATCAGCGGTAAAAGGCTATAAAATCACAGCTGCATTCCGAGCCAGAGATGAGTCTAAATATAAAGACTAGGAAAATCAAGTGTTGTTTCAGGAATACAGGTTGGGGAAGTGGGCAGCAGGGAGAGGGATTGAACCTGGAAGCAGCGTAGTTAATCGGCTGTTCTAAAGATTGCAGTCATACACTCCGGATAGGGGATAGGGCGGAGGGAGGAATTTAGAGTAGCTTAAAGTCATTAAGCCAGAAAGACTATCTGATTCCTTCTCTGTAGGAACATAAAGTACCTTATTCAGGTAAAGAAGGGCTTTACTTACTGTAAATCTCACAAAGTTTATACCACCCCAGATACAAACTTCACACTAACTTGTTCGCTCTGGGGAAGGTTCACGGTTTGGTTTTGTTTTTTCAGGGTTTTTTTTGAGCAATAATAGTCTTTGTAAGATGGCTGCAGTGTCAGCATTTATCTTGAAACTCTTGGATATTAGTTTTGACTGCAGTCACCTTTCTGACAAGTGTTATTGCGACTGTGTTTTATATCCCTGTTCAGGATGATTTCTAATGATAATGCTCTGTCTACCTCACTGCTTCACACTAAATTATAGATGCCACTATGACAGGACAAACTATATCCAAGTGCTAAACTCTACTCCCTTTGTGTGATGTCAGTGCTTTCACTACTTTGTGCTTGGAATTAAAAACAGGATAGGAAGATATGCAAAACATTTCTGCTTAAAAATAATGTTCTGTCAGTTATTAAACAAGTGATATTTCATTTAATCAGCTCAAGGGGATTATTTTAAATGAAAAGGCAGAGAGTATGATTTTATTAACACATTCCTGCCCTAGAGTCCTACTGTAATAATTCTTTACTTGACTAAATTAAAAAGTTATAATTCAGTCCATCCACA
Organism: Phoenicopterus ruber ruber; assembly: GCA_009819775.1. Lineage (NCBI taxonomy): Eukaryota > Metazoa > Chordata > Aves > Phoenicopteriformes > Phoenicopteridae > Phoenicopterus > Phoenicopterus ruber. Next base: position 30,108,158 of record CM020219.1, on the reverse strand, counting down.
ACAAAGACTTATGGATGGTTAAATTTCATTAGTTTTTCTATTTTGAGTTGTGCATGGAATAAAGGGAAGGAAGGCATCATGTCTCCAGAAAATATGTCCTGAAGTAAACATTACATTATGAATACAAACAAACCAGACTTTTAGTGAAGGATGTTATATTATCCAGTTTCCACTTGTTAATCTGATACTTTCAGCATTAAAACCATGCTATTTGTGCTATCTCTGTGCGTATGTGTTTGCAAAAACAAAGGATTTTATCAAGTAGTGAATTTTTTTCAGCCTAGAAAATGTGAACTAAGACAGACTAAACCTACTACTCTTATCAGCCTGAGAGTAATTACGCTTGTGTTGACTGTAATACAAATAATGCTCTATAAACCATTTTGACCGATGATTTTTAATTAATTAGGCATTGAAAACACTACTGAAACTTAGCAGGAGGATATGCAAAAGCCATTTGAATACACACGTGTGTACCTGCACTAGCATGCACATACACACATTCATACAAATCTATCTGCAGAAGCAGGTACATAATAAGGGTGTCACTAGCGATTCCATAATTAAGACTGTGCTGAGATTGGGAAGTGTATCTAAAATCTTGTTTTAGGTGGGATAAATAAATATTTCTGTGTATATGACAATATACATAAGACTTTTTTCCTCTTTCTTCTTATGCAGTTCTAAGAAAATAGGGCCTATAGCTGGCCTTAAAATTTCAAAGGATGACATTGAATATTAAGCCAAGAATAAGCAATTTTTAATAATATTTTAGGCTACAAGTGTACGCAATTCTCAAAGTGGATCTTTGTAATTGTAAGACTCTGTAGGTCCATTTTTTGAAATGAAAGCATTAATGTGTTCACTTTCATCTTGTATGTCTCAAATTTAAGACAGCTGACTAAATTCTCATCTTGTTTATGGATATAGATCTTAAGTTATACTGAAATCTTTGGTGATATTCTCCATTTGCTCCCATGAAAACTGAAAGTAGAATTTAATCCCGTTGCTATAAAAAGAAACTGGATATTACTCCTGGGAAGGTTAAAAACATTCTATCTGATATCACTTCAGATTGAAAACTGTATAATAAATAAGAAAACAAGTGATAGATCAGACAACTGAAAGCAAAGAGTAGGTAGCTAAATAGTGTAAATAGACGGATAGACCAAGTTATTTTTTTATAAATTCCATCTCAGAGGATTACTTCATTTATCTTTTGAGAGAGACTTTCTCATTACAAGAGGTATTTCACTAAAAAATTAATTGTTTATTAAGAATTAATTAAATAGGTTAGCATGGGACTGTCTGATCAGGGAATATCAGTCTCAGTACTTTGAACTTGCAGGTGCTGCAGTGGTTGTAGTTAAGACGTTATATCGGAGCTTTCCTTCATTGCAAAGGGCTGTGTCAAGAAAATCTTTAAAATAAAAAGCAGTTCATGCATAAAGCATGACGCCCTGAAGCATATTAGATCTGTTTATCTCTCTGTTTAAAACGAACAGTACCTGGTATAGTTTACATAACAAGGCAGGGATCAGTTTGATAAAGCATTTATATCACCTGGGGAACACGCTGGCTCATTTCCTCAACACCTTTCTGCATGACTCATTCACCAGCAAGTACAATAGCAAACAAAGTTTTAATAGGTCAAGAGCAGAGGACCTGCTTGTGTTAAAGTAAAAGACATTTCAGTTTGCCCTTTGACAAATAGCTCATATTTCAAGCCTGGGTCTCTGCGGCTGATCATTGAATGATAATTATTGATTAAATCTTTTATGGACAAATCCTTAATTGCGTTTGATCATTTGCAGCCTTAAACATGTTCTTTTTAAAAAGACAAGTTAAAGGTTAGTGCTTATTTGGTGTACATAAAAATGTGTAAATTATCCAGGGGGGACCAAATAAAGGACCAAGACTGACTCTTGAACCCCAGATGCAGTGGCAAAGCTCTAGTGACCTCATTAGAAACAGGATTTTACCTCAAAACATTAACATTTTTGGCAAATACTACAGTATAAATCTGCAAGTTAACATTTGAAAACACTTTTTTAAACAAATGAATTTCAATTTAGTTTGCAATTAAAATCTGTTGTTAGACTAACAGATTTTTTTTGTCACTCTTCCATTTTGTTTAATGTAATCCAGGATATGAGTCACATTTGCTTGTTGTTTCTATATGTGAAGCAAATACTGTAGCTGCTGTTTCTGTCATAGCACATCTGCTCTGCTGAAAACTGCAAAATGATAGATAAACACATGGACAGGAAAAGAAATAGATGAATAACATTTTGTAATTCTTTTTTTCAGTGAACAATAATCATCACCAAATGTCTTTGCAGTTCAAAGGCTATTTTTGTTAAGCGGACATACATGGAGCTTCCATGCAAGCTATTGTAACTTTCTGGTATTTTTATTTTAAGTACTGAAAAATATGTTTTCCCCCAACTGGCACTTTCAGGACTGCATAGTAAAAGCAATATTGTGTTCATCAGCTGTCCCATAACAAAGGAAAAAATTGTTCAGTGAAGAGAAGAATTATTATACTTTGCCTTTTCTGGAAAGTTCAACAGTGGAATACATCTTCCTTAGAGCATAATTAATAACAATTTGTGATGCTTTTATGCACAGATACAATTCAGAGTATCTGTTCGCTATATATAATGTAACAAAAATAAGCTGATATCACTTACAGGGTATGTATCTAGCATCCCAGTGGACATAAATCAGTAATTGAGCCATAGATAAATAGATTAGATGTGGCAATAGGAAGGGAAAAGAAGCTGAGAAGAAAATCCACAAAAATAATTTTGCAAAGCTTGTCTTACGTTTTCATCAGAAACTAAGCAAAATAATCTGACAAGGGCAGAAATCAAGTCATCTGACAAATTCTTGTACTTTACTTTTATCAGACAATGTAATACAGCACATGACGCTAAAAATAATAATGTGTTGTCTAAGGACAAGATAGTAATACTGTGCCTTTTATTCAGAAGTATCCAACCCCAACAGCCTTTATGGCAGCTTCTTCATGTGCTTGGTGCTCTTCTAATCACACAGGCCCGTGCACTGTTCATGCCTTCCTCCCCCCAAACTGTACTTCGCTTCCAGACGCAGGGAACCCAGGAGAGCTGCTTAAATGGCGGCGCTGTTTTCTGCATAAAAGCAACGTCCATGTCTCTATACGCTGCTGTGCAGTTGCTGGGAACTCTTGGGAATACATGCCTTACACAAGCTTAGAGGGGTGCGTGTTTGGGCAACTCTCGGCACTCGAGGTGCTCTAGCAGACCTGGAGGAATCTGTATATAGATTGTGGTTAGCAAGATGCATTTTCTACAGACTTTTTTTTGCGTGAGCTCTTTGTAAGAGTGTATGTGACTACTGACTTCTAGTGGCTGGCCTGCAGATGACATCAGTCCTGGTACTACTGCCCCTCACAGAGATCCTCCAGTGGCTCAAGTGTGAGGCAATGTGTGGCACTCGAGCAGAAGGACCTGAGCATCTCCTCTACGCAATCCTCTGCTAATCCATGGAGATGCATGGGGGTTGTCACTGGGACAGGGAAATTACACAAACAGGCTAAACTTTGGCTGAAAATGGCAGAGTAGAATTGTGAGCTATGTTTTCAGCAATTATGTGATACAAAACACATGGGGAAAAAAAAAAATCATCAAATTACTTTGTTTCTGTTGTTTGTCATGTCACTTGCCCCCCTCTGCTTCTGTGCCTCAGGAGAATACAATATATTCCTCAAACACCTGCCCCTGTTGCCATGCTGCATGTCATTAGGATTTCTGCCTTGGTTTTGGCTTTTGTTGCTTCGTGGTGGTATCCTTGTATGACTTAAATTTCGTTGTGCTCAATCCAAAGGTCTTTGGCATTATGTAGGCTTTGTGAAAAAGGCCCATCGTCATTCATACAGTTCAACATAAACACAAAGAGTTGTATAATGAAATGTGTCTTTAAAGGAAGCTTTTAAGACAGATTGGCCTATTAGAATTACATTATTATGAATCTATTTCTATGCATTAGGTAAGGGGACTACACTGGTGAAAAAATGTAATGTGTGCCCAAGTCATAACTCCTAAGTTCTTTTTAATGTCATAGAATCATAGAATGGTTTGGGTTGGAAGGGACCTTAAAGATCATCTAGTTCCAACCCCCCTGCCATGGACAAGGACAACTTCCGCTAGACCAGGTTGCTCAAAGTCCCATCCAACCTGGCCTTGAATGCTGCCAGAGATGGGGCATCCACAGCTTCTCTGGGCAACATGTTCCAGTGCCTCACCACCCTCAGAGTGAAGAGTTTATTCCTTATATCTAATCTGAATCTACCCTCTTTCAGTTTAAAGCCATTCCCCCTTGTCCTATCACTACATGCCCTTGTAGAAAGTCCCTCTCCAGCTTTCTTGTAGGCCCCCTTTAGGTACTGGAAAGCTGCTAGAAGGTCGCCCTGGCGCCTTCTCTTCTCCAGGCGGAATAAGCCCAACTCTCTCAGCCTGTCTTCATAGGAGAGGTGCTCCAGCCCTCTGATCATCTTTGTGGCCCTCCTCTCGACTCGCTCCAACAGGTCCATGTCCTTCTTGTGTTGGGGGCCCCAGAGCTGAACACAGTACGCCAGGTGGGGTCTCACCAGAGCAGAGTAGAGGGGTAGAATCCCCTCCCTTGACTGCTGGTCACACTTCTTTTGATGCAGCCCAGCATACGGTTGACTTTCTGAGCTGCAAGTGCACATTGCCAGGTCACGTTGAGCTTTTCATCAACCAACACTCTCAAGTCCTTCTCCTTCTCCTCAGGGCTGCTCTCAATCCATTAGCCGCCCAGCCTGTATTTGTGCTTGGGATTGCCCCAACCCACGTGCAGGACCTTGCACTTGGCCTTGTTGAACTTCATGAGGTTCACACGGGCGCACCTCTCAAGTTTGTCAAGGTCCCTCTGGATGGCATCCCTTCCCTCCAGCATGTCGTATTTATGTCCTAAATAAGTGACCTAATTTTCAAAAATGGTGAGAACCAATTCATCTCTCACGTGATTTCCATGACAGCTTCCAAGTGCAATTTTAAAGCTGACTTGCAGGATCAGGTCCTGCTATTGTCAAGTGAGGTGAATTAAGGAAGCTGTGTATTCCTCTGAACTGCTCAGCTGTGAACTGTCAGAGTCAAATAAAACTGGGTAAGGCAGAATAGGATTCCTGTATGGAAAAAAAAAAAAAAAGAAAAAAGAAAGAAAACTGTGCCAGTGAAATTTAGATCAGCAGAATACAGTTTGCCATATTAGAATTCAGTCACAAATCAGCTCCAGAAATACTGCTCTAGCAAAGAAAAAAAGCCACATGCTGTTCATAACAATAAGTGGTTAGGGCTTCACTTATACACTTCCCCCAAAAGAAATGGTCTTCTAATTAAACAATTGTTCACAGAAATCACATCCCAAGAACTGAAGGAAAAGAAATGGAAAACTCATGATTGTTCCTTTTTATATTTTAGTACTATGAACTGAAATACAGTTTATCACAAAACTAGATTTTTCTTCAGTTCAGCCTGCTGTTTATAGTAAAAGAAAATTACGTATTAACATAAAGCTATGAATCCAGTTTTAAATTCTTCTTCTGATGTCAAAAGGCCCTTCATACTCTTCAGAGGAACCTTGTTAAATATCTAGCTCCCTCTTCAGCCCCTTCCTTTACATACAGACCTGGTTATGGTACCTGCGGTTGTGCCACTGTAGCTAGGACTTCGCAGCTCAGATGATTCTTATGTGCTAATTCTAAGTTTTTAACTCTCTTGACCACAAAACTGATTCGTTGGCTATAAAAGCAAATCAAGCATAAAGCAAATCAAAACTTGGAACAGGTCTTATTTATCTGTGCAGTTCTCAAGTTTACTTACTGGGTTCCCAGTTTACTCAGCAGCTCTGTTCTGCAGGAATCCTGCTTGCTTTTACCTTTCCTCTTTTCCTTTAATGACTACATTCTATGGGCTGAATTTTTGGTGATTTTCCTGAAAGGAAGACGGAGACTGTATACCAAATGTTTGCCTTTCTTTGCATGAGGCGGTGCTGAGGTTATTCATCGAAAGCCTATGTCTACTGCCTTTCTGATACCATGATTTTCCACCCCAGACTGTAGACAAGCAGCTGTTCTTTCTCCTCGGAATATTTTAGTGGTGTTTAATTGCTTGCTACTGTAAATAGTTGTTGTGTTGAGTAACTGTTGCATTTCATTTTCACTTATTTCAAACCAGAATTGCATTCACACACCCACATGCTGTAGTATGTTAAATCCCAACACCGGAATGCGTGCAGACTTCAGGAAGGAGTACTTTTATTTTTTAGGTTGTTCTGAGACAGGACATAAGAAGGATAACACCTCCCAGACTGTAGGATTTGGTATATGGCTTGACCTAAAAGACTCAAAATGGAAGGTGAGAGCAAGCTCCCCTTCTGAAGCTCTCTTGTATTAACAGTCCATCACAACTCTTCTTTAACTTAGCACGTGACTCAGCTGCTCATTAAAGTCAGACCATTTAGGTAAGGTTAGGCTTCCTCTGAGAAGAGGGCCCTACACTTCCATTTTCACATAGTGCTGCAGCTTCTCTTTGGCTCCTCAAGTTTGAAGACTGGGACAGGGAGCTGCAAGCAAGTAGAATCATTACCCCAGGAATGTGAATGGTGCCAGTACTTCGGCAGGAGTCAGGGAGCATTGACATGGCTAAAGCCTCTTAATCTTCCTTAATATATGCATGTCTAAGCATATCTTACTTCCCAAGTCACTTGTGCAGGTGTGGATGGGGCTGTGGAGCCATTTTGACATTGCGGTATACAAGCGTGGACAAAGATGATCATTGTATTCAGGCTGAGTTCTGCTGTTCGTCATTTATTAATGTTGTGGCATTTATGCCATAAGCTCTTCCTAACTTGTGAAATCTCTTTTGGGAGACCCCCATGAGCCATGTGGTCCAAGGATGTTTGCTGTATCTATTTGATATTTGTGTAGACATCAGTATGCTCATCAGGGAAGGTCCTATATAAATTAATCAGCAATATGTCAGTTTTTATGAACACACATCTCTATGTTGTATAAATATCAGCTGATCCATTTGCATGAGTCACTTATCTTCTAACAAGGAAACTTTATGGTTCATGATTTTGCATCAAAAGTTAATCATTGTCTCATGGCTCCGTTAGTGTTCGATAAAATGGACCTTCCTGGAGAACATTCAGTGAGTGTAGACGGATGTGACACTTAAGGCACTCAAAATATAGCTAACAAAGGAAAAACAAATGAGCATTGCTTACATGTTCAGCATTACCTTTAGGAGTCTACAGAGATTTTTGTCTCTGTTTGCACTAATCTTACGTTAGTGACTGTCATATTACATTAGCAAATTTAATCTTTGTTAATGTGATAGAAAGTTGCTAATACAATGAGACTCATTATATTAACAACTTTTGCATCATGTTAGCAAAAGCAAAATTTGCTAACAGAATGCAAAAATTACCAATATGATGAGGTAATCATTGTCATTATTCTAACACCTGATTATATTAAGCAGCTCCTAACATTTTTTATACGAAATCATGATTTGCACTGTACTGGGATTTTCTAGGATAATTTGGGGTGCTTGAATGGGAAAATACAAAAACTTTTTAGAGGGATGGGTTTTCTTTTGTATTGTGATATAAATGTCACTGTCGTGATGTAACCCTAGCCAGCAACTAAGCACCACACAGCTGCTCGCTCACCACCCGCCCGCCCCCCCCCCCCGCCCCCCACCAGTGGCATGGGAGAGAGAATCAGAAGAGTAAAAGTGAGAAAACTCGCGGGTTGAGATAAAGACAGTTTAATAAGGAAAGCAAAAGCCACACATGCAAGCAAAGCAAAACAAGGAATTCATTCACTACTTCCCGTCGGCAGGCAGGTGTTCAGCCATCTCCAGGAAAGCAGGGCTCCATCACGCGTAATGGTTACTTGGGAAGACAAACGCCATCACCCCAAACATCCCCCCCTTTCCTTCTTCTTCCTCCAGGTTTATATGCTGAGCATGACGTCATATGGTATAGAATATCCCTTTGGTCAGTTGGGGTCAGCTGTCCCAGCTGTGTCCCCTCCCAACTTCTTGTGCCCCCCCAGCCCACTCGCTGGTGGGGTGGGGTGAGGAGCAGAAAAGTCCTTGCCTCTGTGTAAGCACTGCTCAGCAATAACAAAAACATACTAGCTACTACGAAGAAAATTAACTATCTCAGCCAAAACCAGCACACACTTAATCAAGTCATTCTGAAATTAAATTTCTTGACATAGGAAACTTTTTTTCCATAGAACAGTGAACCATATAATGAGCTACGTTGCAACTAAGCCAGTAAGAGAGTATAAAGAGAATGTGGATCACTGTTGGTCCGATATCAGCTTTTGCCTTTGAAGAGTAATTTCACATTACAAGTCATATTTTGCAGTATGTAAGAACTTACTTATGCAATATTTCATTAAAACATGTTCATTTCACTGTTACGATTTGTATTTTTTGTAGCAAGACACACATGTATTGTAGAATATATTTGCATATAAGATTTATAGTCTTCCCTGATTACTTTGTAACTGTCCATTAAAAATGTACCAGGATTAAATTAAAATTATCATAATATTTTTAATATACAGAATATAATCTGACAGCAAAACTCTTTGATTGCAAAATGTTACATTTCTATTATAATTTCTTTGAAAACAGTCTGATTATTCTTATTCTCTATAAGGTCTTCATTCTTATACAAGCTATGTAATAACAACCTTTTAACTTTAAAGATTAGCTGTAAAGATTGAGGACATGGACTTCAGCATAGAGTCTTCATGAACAATCCCATAACGGTAACGGGCAAGGTTTGCAAGCTGCTTTCTGCCATGTAAGTAATAGAGTGGGGGAAACATAGAGAACATTTTGAATATATAATGTGTATGCAGCAAAGGCAGACATCTTAGGCCAGCTGGAGGATGGAGCTTCTCAGTTATGAAGAGCTGTTGCACTTAAGTCCATTCAAGGCCTTGTAATGACTTCAGCTGAAAGTACTTGAATTTTTCAATACTCAAAGAAGGGAACCACTGGCAAGAGGTTCACCACAGATCTCTTTGGCTTCAGAATTTACTTCTACCTTAATACAAATCAGTTAAGTGATTTTCTTTTTTTTTTTTTTTTTAAATATATTTGGAGAATTCTTTGGAGGGGTATTTCTTTTGTCCATATAGAAAGTATGACTTCTAGTGTCCCGATGGAAATGTTGCTGCTTTTAACTTCTAGAAAAAGTGCATCAGGATGTTCCAATTCACAGCCAGCAAATGAAGGAAAGAGAAGGTCAAGGAGTTGTGTATTCCTTCTGGAGAGACTCCATTTTTTTCTGTGCTACTGATTACTTAGAAACCACTGGAGAATTTTAAACCTGGTGGTAGATGAGTGAACAAGAGAAGCATCTCCTGCCACAGATCTTTACAGGGAAAAAGAATTTCTTAGGAACGCAGGAATTCATATAATATATGAATGAACATTGTCTATCTCGCCCACTAGCTTGTCTTTTAGAGTAGCTGGTACCAAATATTTCCAAACCACATGTAAAATCTACAGAATGGTAACTGTACCATATAAGTTGAAGCATGACACTTGATTTCTCATGTAAATTTTATTATACGTAGTGTAGCATAGTTATTCTTGTTAGCCTCATAGATATTAAGTCCTTCTTTTGAAGTTCTTTTATATATCTTGACTGTGAATTGCATAGATTACGTGTTGGGGGGGGATTATTTCTTTTTATCATTTTGTCTTTATCAGTTCAAAATGTGTTTTCCCTTCAATTTATTGGAAATCTCCTTGTTCTTATATTATCTTCTACATATCATTCATTATTTTATGTACCTTTCGTCACATCAATTCTTATTTATCTGCCCTCGAAGCTAAATATTTATAATCTTATTAATCTCTCTTCGGATGTCCTTCTACTAGAGTTTTTCTGTTTCCATTACTCTCTTTTTTAATAGCAGATGACCAGAACTGAACACAATACTCAGCGTAAAGCTTGGACTATGAATTTACATAATGGTATTGTAATATTTTCTTTATTAATTTTAGATTCATTTTTATTGTGTTCTAACATCTCATTTAACTTTTTAGTCATAATGGCCTCCATACAGAGCAGATGTTTTCACTGAGATATTTCCATTTCCTTTTATTGCCTAGTTATAGTTATTTAAAACTCCACAATATACAGGAGTAGTTTCTTCGAAAGTGTGCTACATCTTGCACTTATTAGCATGAAATTTCATCTATTGCTCTGTTGTTCAGTTGTCTGCTCTGATTGCTATTTACGTCCCTCTCATGTTCCTTCTGATCTTCTTTTGACATAAATAGCTGCATTTTTAAGTCTTTCTACACTGACACTCACTATTCAAGTAAAACACATAGCAGATGGGAAGTCTGCAGATGCTTTCCACTGATGTGCTTAGTTTAGGTACGCATTTAGCACGAACAGGTAAAATGTTGCAAATGTCCCATAAGAAGAGAGGCTAATAACCCAGATAGGCCAAAACCAACACCAGGTTCCTATGCCTCACTCCTGCCCTCTTCTTCCCAGTACTGCATCTGAGGTAGGTCACAGATAACTTCTGTGGAGAGGGAAGTTGTCTTTTATTTGTTCATAGGATATGGTATCCTGTAAATTGTAATGTGAATGGAAATGTCCTAACTGTCAGACAACAGAAGAAAATCAAATGCTGTAAAAAGAGATAAAAACTAGAAGAGAAGAAAAAATGTAACCTGCTGGAAGTTGGTATCAGAGAGGGAAAGCAGGCATTTGTGTAAACCGTGAGCCCAGGCACAAAGTGAAAAGTGTCCTTGTAAAAGTATTTAGTATACTTTTGTAAACACAAAAGAATATGTAAAGATGGATATATTTATATATGAACATAAAGTCAAAGGTCAGATCCAGCTCTGCTTAAGATTTACCAGTAGTATGGTATGTGTCTTTCTAATTCCCTTTCTTTAGTATAAGCCTGTATTTTTTATTGTCGTGGCACTCTAGTAAAGCAACTAACCTTGTTAAAATACGTAATAGTTTTATCTATTGGAAGGAATGCATATGAATATGCTTTTCAAATTTCAAATTGAAATCATCTGCAGTGGTACTCTTCAAGGACAGAAGGGTTAGCTCGCACACAGGTGGGAGAAGAGTTGCTCATTAGGGAAGGTTTGTTATATGGTAACGTATAATTAAGGTAATGGTCACAGCTTGTGTGACAGCAAACACTGGCAGTTGTTTGATTGCTGTCTGGGTCAGGAGATCAGCTCTTTCTACAAGATCTATCCACATTAGTGTGTTAGTGAACAGGTTAGAAAGCAAATTGCAGCTGCCTTTCTTAGGCACATTACTGTCGAGGCTCATTGTTTTGGGGTTTTTACTGTACATCAGCAGTAATATGGCTTCTGAAGGCTTCATGTGACAGGTTAGGCATTTTATCCTTTGAGTAAACAGTAATCATGGTGTGAAGAAAGTGGGGCATTGGAGATTTTTCCCATTCTTTGAGAATTCCATTCTTCCTTTTTAGTTTGCTCCAAGGGCTCTTTGGGGATACATATATTAAGCCCTTTAAATAGTTCATAATAAATCTTTGTCTCAGGCTGATTCTGACAGTTTTTTAAAGAGTCTTTTAAGAGAGAATCCTCAATCATTTGTTAATCCATGGGGTGATCTTCAGACTTGGAGGAAAAAGAAACAGTGCAAGCTCCAGAGTTGTGAGAATACAGTACAGAAAAACTTTAACTCAGAAAAACTTGGGAAATACTGTACCATGGAAATTTCGCTGATCATAACGTGTTCTGCCTGTGTCTAAATGATCATTCTCCAAGTTACTCAGTTTGCAAACACTGGAGATGATAGAAAAATGGACTAACAAAAAAAGGAAGAGCAATTATTATTGATCATCTTATTCCTATTATCTTGGGTTTGGCTTTATTTCGCTTAAAGCTTGAATTGAAGGGGCATTATGAGAAAAAGAAGTCATTGTTCCCATTGCTAAAATAAAGCAAACAAATAGAAGTAGCATTCCTTCTGTTAAGTGTTTACCATTCAAGCCTTGTGATAAATCTGCCAAAATACCTGCACTGTGGGCTGATTTTTAAAATGCTGTTTCCTGTGTAATATGACAGATCCTGATTGTGTCTGTCAAAAACCTTCTTAACTCCACAGTGCAAAATAAATAAATAAAGGGGAAAAATATAATAAAAGTAAGATGTCCAGTTCATTTGACATTTGTTTTCACCAAAAAATTTGAGTGAGTTGTTTCCTAAGAATAACGCATGGCTGCAGCCCGCTGGAACTACTGATAGGTATTTGTTTTCAGCAGCCTCGAGTCTGTCATTTTTGGAGATACCTGTTCTCAACTCTCTTTGAATTTCAATGCCATAGTGCTTGTCATTATTTTAGGCTCTTTTGTAAATTCTGCATAAGCAAAGAAATCTGTAAGTGCTAATTTATCTGTATAAGAACGTTCTCAGTGTATCTTAGGAATGTTGTTGCCCTATTTTAATTTAATATGCTACCCTGAGGAGGTAATACAGGAGAAAAGACTGTAACGGGGAACAGGGAAGGGGTACTAGTAAGGGACAAAGCTAAAGAGAAACCTGGATAGTGGGACTTCTTACCGACTGAGCAGTACACCCCAGTAGCATCAGCTACCTGCCATGCCAGCCGTGCTAGCAAGTTCCTCAGTGGCAGCAGGTTTAGCAGCCTGCCTGGTTCTGCCTGGCCTGGACTGGGTCATGGAGTTTCCGTATGAGAGATGAGAGGGAACCGTTGCACAGTGACTCTTGCAATGACGGAAAGGTTAACAGCATTCTGAAATAAATTTGGATGCACAGTGCTGAGGACATAAGTATTTTCATGTTTAAGTAATAGTTCTATTCACAGGATATTTTTAAGTGTTAGTTGTTTGGGGCAAGGGATGGGAAAGCCTATATTGCTTTATTTTTTCCATTATTCTTTTTCTTTAGAAATAATAGTGTTAGTCACACTAGTTTTTGACACGGATGAGTAGATTCTTTCTGAGCGTATGAAATTATATGTTTTCTGACATTTTAAAAGTGTTGCTTGACTGTCTTCTGAACTATGAAGCCATGCAGCTGGAGAAAGTAGTTCCTAAGGTACATTACACCAAGACTTTCTACACATCTTGCAAAATCTGCAGCATCTCCCTTTATCCCCCAAAGAATCTGGATAATGCCATGACACTTTTCACAGTGTCAAGGAGTTAGCACTGTGTCTATTACCACTGTCCAGAAATGAAGTTATCTGTGAGCTGAACATTAAACCCTATGGGGAAGAACATTATTCTCACGAATTATATTCATTTTCCCTTGACAACATATGGCTTTTAACTCCAATTCATTTTTTTTTATATTATTGAACCATTCTAAATTAGCTAAAAAATTGTTTTATAAAGAAAATGATTTCTTGCCTTCCGTACTTCAAAATATTTATAAAATACCAGTTTGCATTTGACACACCAATAGACATCCAGATAAGGTTCAAACTTGGAAAAGGGAACAGTTTGGTAGAGCCCATATGACTGAAATCCAAAGAACGGAATGGAAACCTGTTTGTGGTTTTAAGTAGTTGTTCACTATTAGCAAAGATGAACTTGCCATGTTTGAAAAAAATAAGCGGTCAAATGATGCCACAATCTCACCACGCTTTTTTGCCATTTTCAGTGTGCAAACAGACAGAAGTGTTAGGTCAGGTGGTCCTCTATGTTTATTGCTGCTAAACCAGTAAGCGTTCACTATTAGTAACGATCAGTCTGTGTTTGCACATGTATGCTTGCTTGGTTTAAACATATGCCCACTAGCTACGTACTTTTCTAGAAAGGTTATTCAGCAAGGTTACACAATTTGTGCAAAGTGATTTTCTAGCAGGATTCTATACGCATTGATATAGCAATCCAGTAGATACTAGCAACCAGTTACTGCCCCTTGGTTAGGCTGCGTGGAAGATTCATGTATATAAAATAGTGTATTAAAGTAAACTTACAAAAGCAAAGAGCAATCATTGCAAATGTAATTTTTTCTTCCTCTTTGGGATTCTAATTTTAAAAGCATTAAAGAAGACAGCTGCTCATGCTGTGATATGCGCTAAACAGCCTGAAGGATGGAAAAAAATATATTTGTAGCTCATAATAACTATTGACCTTTCTGATATACAATGTTCTCTGTGTTAGCTATTCTGTTCTATCAACAGTGAAGATTGAACATGACTTTTTAATAGAAAACATGGGGTTTCAAGCTGCTTTCACAAAGGTGTTTATGTATTGTTATTTTGTATTGTAGTACAAAGACTAAGTCCTGATGCCCTTTGTCTGACATCATGTTTGTCATAAAAAAGCCCCACTGTTACTGACTGTTTTATATGAGGAATTGGCTCGTAACCATTTTATAGTCGTGATAAAAGCATTGCTCCACTAGATCCAGAACACAGGTATTGAAAATAGAATCCCCCAAATATCCCAGCAGCACAAAAGGTATTTTCTGAAGAAATAGATTCCTCAAGTGGCTATATTTACCAGGTATTCCACTAAGATTTAAAACACTCACTTTTTGCATTCGTACAGTTTGTTCCTTGGCGTACGCAGGCTGCTGCATAATAGCTTTTGCTGGATGTCATGTGCTCGCAAAGACTATCTTTATACTCCGTTTTTTTCTCTTGAACTTTCCTACTGCTCGGTTGCTGAGTACAGAAACATCCACGAGCAGCAGCTTGACTTTGACACTTGTGTATGTTTCCCCGGAGTGGGATCGTCCAAACATCGACTGAGCAGCATGAGGTAACTCGGCTGCTCTTCTTTCCCTCAGGGAAAAGCTTCACCAAAAAGCACCTCCCATTTGGCATATGAAAATCTGGAAAGCAACCTCTTTATTGTGCTTTTTAAGCCCAAGCAGGCTGGCAATGTTAGGCAACATCAGAAGGGACTTTTTAATGTTTGTTGGGGGGTTTTTTATGCCATGTGCTGGGAAGGAACTTTAGTGGGCCATTATTGGCAGCTCTGAACCACAGTTATTTTCACAGCTATGCTCTGGAGTGTCAGTTAATGATTCACAAGTTACTAGGCAAGAGCAGAAAACTAGCAAGAGAGAAAAAATACCCTCAGTTGGTCCTTCTAGGGCATGAAAGAGGGGGAACAGCATCAGCATTTAATGGCAGGTTTGTGCTGAAACAAAATGCTCAAAATTATTTATAAGAAGTTGCTTAGTAAGGATAATGATCATTTCAGTTGTGGAAACCAGCCACACCTCAGAGGAGATTTAGCATCTAGTCCTGTATTCCTTACAGGCCCATAAAGCTCTCGGGGGATTCAGTGAAGTTTTTACCCTCAAAATTAGTCAGGGTCCTTTTTTTTCCTTTGCTGTTTCCTCATTTCCCAGTTTCTTTTCTCCATACCCATTCCTTACCAGAGGATAGATGTGCTATTACTTGTGATCCTGTAGTCTCCTAACATCAGGACCTTTCCTGGCCATTGGATGTATTCTGTTTCACGTTTTATTAGAATTGCTACAACACAAGTAAACAGTAAGGAAAAGATACCACTGTGCTAATTTTCTTTGGGACTGTCACTGAACCTTGAAAATTTACGAGCGTTGCTGACCTCACATGAAACCAAGCCAACAGGTCAGGTCAGCTTATTTATTCTGTTGCTTAAAATAAATTAACTTTAAATGTAAAAACATAGAAGCAAGTTTGAGCTTCATATGCAGTATGGTTTATGTACCACTCACTCACTAGACCATAACAGCTCCTGGAGAGTTGTTCCGGTCTATTGGATGAATGTGGATACATTTGCGAGTGTTTAGATAATGGATTGAAGCCCAGTAGACTGTAACATTTCCAAAGGCTTTTTCAGAGTTAAAGTTTCCTACCGTGATTAGTTCTGTTAATAGCAAATCTTTATTATGTTGTTTTCAAAGAGGCAAAAAAGCTCTATGTATTTCATAGATCACTGACTTACCAAAATTTGTTGTAAAATCTGTCTTTCAACATTATAGGAGTAACAAAAATCTTATTCATAGCTTCATCCTGGCAACACTTTATTTATAGCTCTATCCTGGCACCTAACTCATTCTATATTTTACCAGATATATAAAGAATTCTGTGGGATAAAGTTTACATGGGAAGTAAATTGCATACGTGGGAATTAATAGCCTGATAAGACATGTTTCTAGACTAGAAAAAGAAGAAATAGAAGGAGATGCAGAAGCAGAAGAAAGGAAGCTTTGAGAGGCATTAAAGTAATACTTCTTAGTCCAATAAAGAGGAGTTCAGATTACTTTGGTTCCGCGAGGATAATAGAATATTCAAAAATTTCTCTGTATAATAATAGGGAAAGCCTATCAATGAGTTTGCACTTTAGTTTGTCTTACATAACTACAGCCTGTACATGGGCCTAGTCTGGATTAAAAAACAAACAGAGTAAGCTCATTATTTATAACACCACAGGATAACTTTTCAAAGCACGGCTTATTTCTCTGCAGATGCAGTCTTTTGTGTGCCCAAAATATAGTATGCACGTAGTAGTGTTTGCACTTGTAAAACCTGCAAATTGAGCATTAACAATCACAGACAAATATAGCTTCCACATTAAAGTTGTGTTGTTTGTATATGTATGGTAGTTATGTGAAACTATAACTTATTTTGCCAGTAATTGCATGCATAGTTCCACTTATCCATTAGTAAAACGGCATTAAGCTTCTTTAGAGAATTCTGGCTTACTTCTGGCTGTGGTTAATGTTAAGTCTGGTGTATCTTGGGGAATAACACAAGCACATTTCAAAGGCTGGTGTAACCACGTACGCCAGACTGAATGCTGGCACATACAACCAAAGCCCTAAGCAACAGGCCACACAGGATGCTAGAAATTATAAAATAATATTCAGAAACTTGATCTAAGTCTTTTCATAGTACTCCTACTTACTTAAATGGGACCAGGCTCTAGTGGCTTAAGTTTCCCAAAGATAGGGAACTTGGGCTACTTGAGACACACCTGGCACCCATCAGCCGCTCCAGAAAGACTTGGGTCTTCTGGAGGTCCTGTGTGAAACTCCCATTCCTGTACACATCTCAGACACTGTGGGGCAGCTCACAAGAACGCTGTAGACCTACGTGCGAGCAACTGAATTAAGCCTTCGGTCACTTAGAATTCATCCCTGAAATGAAGGAACTGTTCTTCTTAATGCATTTTTAATAGTTTGTCCCATTAAATTTTATATAGTTAAGCATTAGGGTTTTCCCTACTTCCTTTGGATGAAATTGTCAACAAAATCAAAAAGTCAGGATTAACTATGCAAATTAAAAATATTAACTACACTGTGTTGTGGCCAAACCGTTCAAGTCAACAGATTACCATATAATATCCAAGTGCTTGTGAATCCGCAGTGTATAAGGCAGATCAAATATTAAACTTGTTCTCCCACTTTTCTGGCTGTTGTATCTAAATTCACTGCTACTTCACTGACTTTACTTTTGCCTGAATGCACATAGTTTTATCATATTAAAAAGATGCTGTATATATTTGAGTTAGTCACTTAATTCTCCCAGTTTCAAACATCTATGCTTAGCAGCCTGCACCATCACATGTGGACCATAGCCTAGTAATTACAGATTTTGATTATAAAAATAATCATATCTCTATATGTAAAAATATACATTATATATTTTTAATATTATGGAAAATATGAAATAAATATATATGTAAGGCTTCAATGTCAAATTAGTTGTAAAAAATTAAGGATTTTATATAATGAGAACCTAACTGAAACACTCTGAGATGCCAGCCCATCTCATCAATTGTTGGATCTGGAAAATTTGGAGGGATAAGAGAGAAAAAATCAAAACAACAACAAAAAAAAGCCATTAAAAGAACCAGCTTTCACAGAAGTCTGATAGGGTTTAAAGTTTTTATGCCTTTGAGTTTCTAATAGGCTTATAGGTCATGAAAAGTGAATTGTCTTCATCTTGGAGGTAGAATGACAAGAAAGAACAGTTTATTATCTTGTCTGAAAACATTACCTAGCAATAAATTCTTTAGAGGAAGTCATCCTTCTTTCCATTTCTTTTGGAAGAGCTGCCCTGAGCCTTCCCCTTTTCAGTGCAGCCTTGGCCAGAACCCAGCATTATTCCCCCTGTGTAAAGGAAAGAAGGGAACTAAGTCACCAAAAGCCTGGGGTCCAATTCTTAACTTCAGCTTTTCAGTAAATAGCAAAACAGAAATTTTAAGAGTCTTACCAAGTTAGATACAAGTACCGTGAATTTCAGATCCAAATTTGGTTATTCAGGAATTCGAGTTCCTGTTTATAACTGGGACAGCTTACAGCAAAAATATTATTCCTACGGCTCCTTTTAGAAATAGTATTGCCTTGGAAGAATGAACTAGCCTCTTCTTTGCCACCCACAATGTTAACTAAACAGTTCAGAGAGTCCTTGATTTTGCAAGATGCTGAGCACGCCAGCGAGACCAAGAGAGCACCTATAGAAATTGCTAGCTCTGTGCTCATCAGTCGATCTCCAGGCAGGCTGCCCGTGTGCGTAAATATGCCTAAGTGGTTCGTTGGAATAATCCAAGAATCTTCAGCACCTTCCTAGACCAAGCTTTAGCCTCCAGTACTTGCCCGTGTTCAGGCTGCAATCAGACTGTACCCACTTCACTTAAAACCATGCATTTGCACAAGTGCTAAGTATAATTTCATAGTAACTTGCACTTATTGGAAATAAATTGTCTTAACTTGAAGCTTTTGAATTGTATTTGCTGGGCTAGTAGTTAGAAAAATCTATCTTTTAGCTTATAAAATGACCAAATTTGATCTGTAAGCTACTGAGAGAGAATGACCTTGGCAACAGCGCTTTTTTGAGAGTCACTTTTCTGATCAAAACCACACTTTAAGAGGCAATAATATGAGAAAAAACACAACAGTGAACTACTCAAGGTTAAATTTTCCTAGGAAATCTTTTAATGCCTGGTTACAGACAATAAACTGCACAGAAGAAATAGAAACATTTACAAAGATGCAACTAGTCCAACTGAAAAGGATAGATTTATATTACCCAATTATTTATCTGAACATAATGATTCTCAGTTGCCTATGCAAAGGATTATAAGACTTTAAGAAAATGTGGAAAGAGGTTTGCAAGTGTAGAAGATAACATGAGAAGAGAGCTCCCTTTATCTTACTATTTTGTACGTCCTCTTACTTTGTTTCTCTTTTAAGACCTGTATAGTTGGTGTTTGAGAATGTCTCTTAAAAGCTGTATAGACCCCTGTTGTCAAGGAAGAGAAATGAAAGCCAGGTGAAAACTTCCTGACATGCTACCAAATCCAGAATTTCCTGTATGTTAAACCAGAAGCTTTTTTCCCACCAGCCCCCTGAAATTCCTTGTTGGTGTTTGGTTTTCCCTCTGTAGCTTCTGGTCCTCCTAAGAATGAGGAGCCTAGCTTTTATCCATTTGGCATGCGAAAATGCATTTTTCTTCTCTCAATTATTTTTAATTCATGTGAGGAAAAAACCCCAGAAGTTAGTGAATATTTATTCAGGCTGCTTTGGCAGCATTTCGTTGTTTAAGACATAAATCAAATTTGGAACTTCTTTTTTCCTGGGGGACAAATTGTTTATCTCAATTTGAATGTGCTTGTGAATCAGTCATAGGAATGGTACTTGTGCTATTGCTGTGTAGTAGCAATTATTTGCATTGGTTTGCATTGTTTTGCTCTATAGCATTAAGGTAGTCGGGCTGCACACAGATGCAGAGTACATCTGCAGATCACTTCAGGATCAGAGCCATGGCCCTCAGACCTCCAGTTGCATGCACGTTTGTCAGTACACATTCTGCTAACGTCAGAAGAACTCTTCCAGCAGGGAAAGTTAAACAGTGTAGGACTGGTTTGTGGGGTCTGCGCCCAAGCGTATTCCCAAGACAAAGCCCGTTGAAGGATCAGAGCTACAAGGCTTGTTCACAAAAAAATGCTGAGGAGGAGGTAACTAAATAATTTTGTGAATTGGCTATTAGTTCATACTGTCTCCCCATTTGGCTCTGTGGCTCTTAGTTAACATTTTAATATTCGTGACACTTTTGTATGGGTATAGTGGGTTGCAGCTTCATGCCCTTTGAAATGGCCAATGCATTCCTTGTGTCCAGAAATCTCATCCTGCATTAGCAGCTTTGGGAGCGGAAGGAGAAGAGGTTTACTCCTTTAGTAGTATCTGCTGAAGATATTTCAGGACACACAAAAGCGAGTGTTTTCCCAGCAGAGTACAGAGTTATCTGTTTTGCAAAGACAATCCAGACTTACTTTTCATACTTCTGAGCCTGACAGTGTATAGTACTTTCATTCACACGCAGTGAGCATTGACTTTTATCATATTATTAGCATTCTAAACTCACAGTTTCAGAGGTTTATAACTCAACAGTAGGTTTAGACTCAGTAAATTCAGCCCAGGAGCACTATTTTTCAGTGTAAAAGACATCTTTAGTTACTACAGTATCAAGCCAAGCAGACCTTGCTTATTTCAGGCTCTTTTAAAGGTCTTGCATTACAATTTTTTTAAAAAAAAAAACAGCTCAAAACCAAATTGCTACAGAGTTTCATTCTGATGTTCCTCAGATTGCTAGCCTCCTTTGACATAATTGGAAAAAAATTGAAAAGGCTGAGTGATAGGCATTTAAAATCAACTCCTGAGAACTCATAATGGACCATATTCCATATATTCCTGTGCAAATCTCACTGACATCGATGGATGCGTTCTGTACACATCCTATTTTTAAAATCCTGCATGCATAATCACCGTTAGCATTGTTACAGTGTCTACCGTGGGTGGGTGCAACTCTGAATGCAGATTTCTACTGTCAGCCGTAATGGTTCTCTCCTGAGAGAAATTCAGAACGCTGTTCATAAGCTGTTCTGGACTTTTAGGTAACTAATCCCATCTCACCCATATACACTCTCAGGTACTGTTTGTTAAAGAAAATCAAACACTTCAGAATACATATTTATATGACAGACACTGTTCCAGTCTGTTGGATAAATTATATGCATTTTATAACATTCACTTACAGAGATGTATAGGTTTGTACATATTATCGTAACAGCAAAATAATGCTAAGCTTATGATATAAGGTGACATGAGCCCAGAAAATGTCAATGCCAAGTACACCATACTATATGTCAGATGTTTTCCTTTCTTTCATAAAACTGTGTATGACAGAGACATTTTAATTTCAATTGCTTAGGACTGGTACGTATGTATTACAGCCCGATCATTTTTCGAGCGTGAGGTATTGTGTGTTTAATTATCATTACTTCTGTGTGTTTAGGTAATTACCATTAGAACACATGAGGACATATTGTACTTATTGCCTGTGCTAAAGCATTATGTGCTGGACTCCAACAACTACACTTGTTAAGCTGATTTTAGCATTTCTTCACACAGCAGGAAGCACCCATGCTGTGGTTTCTTAATGTACTCTTTAACTACTGCACTGTAGAGTACTGTACAATAAAAATAATAATTAATTATGATCCTCATCTTACCAGTACTGCTGCTACCCTGGTGACCCTGGTTGCTGTTTCAGGGTTCCACTATCCTGTACCCTGAAACACCTATCTTTCCTTTCAGAGTTTTATTTCTTAGATGATATTGCTGAACAGAGCTGATTTTCTGAGGACAGGTTTGTTGCATGGATTGTGATGGCTTCACATTTGTTCAGGTCTCCAAGGACCAGCACCAATAAATGTGAAAGAGACAACAGCAGAACGGCATACTTTCCCATTTCCACCAGGATGAAAAAAAATACTCTAAATTAAGTCTAACCTTAAATGTATAATCTGTCCTTGGGAGCCAAAAAAAAAAAAAAAAGGATATAGCATCTTCAAGCTCTTGGCATCCCTTACGAGAAAAAATTGGTTCTAAGGGTCTCTGATCTTGTGTTTTAGTAAAATAGAACTGCACGGCTGACTGACAGTTCTGATCTAAAGCATTTACGTTTAAGTTTTGATCTCTCTGCTTTTGATTAAAACTAATGAGCTCATTTAATTCAAAATGGGAATCTCTGATAAGAGAAATAAGGTTGATGTGATTGGATTAGAGGGGCAAATTAAACTCTTAGAGCAGAAGTTTGTGCTTATATAGTGTATTAAAAAGCTGTTGGCGTATTATGGCGTGTTAGATGATGAGAAAAATTTCATAGTAATTCATATTTAATCAGAAGAAATGAAAGTACTAAATATAACATGGCTCTGCTTTTCCCTCGAGTGATAAAGAGCTGTACATTTAAAATGACATCGAATTCATGCTCTCTAAAACAAAAAAAATCTTAAGAGAGACACTAAAGAAAGGGGCACTGTTGTCAGTTATTTCATCACAATAGAGCTGAAATGTCACAAACACAAGACAACGTGACCACATTAAATCAAGGACAATTCGATATAATCCTTAGCTCACAAACAAGTTTTTGTGTTTCTGTTGACTGAATAACAAATGCTTTTTAAATACTTGAATACTTTCTACTAGTAGTTTGGTTGGTTCTCCAAAACAATAGCAGAATAATTTCAAAATAACTTTTTTATTCAGTATTAATTACTCACTGAAACTTAGTTAATCTCCAATAATGCTTGCTTATTGTAAGCTGCTCCAGAGTTTTCTCATGAAGAATATTTTGGGGAGAGGTTGATTATCAGGGCTAAAAATAGTGATAATAAAGATTGTATAAAGAATATCTCAGTGCTGACTAGGGTTGTACCCGCTATTTTATCATGATTTATACTAAGAGTATTTATTTACTATTTTAAGTGGTTGCAGTTGAGGGAGTGAGAAGCACAGGTGAGAGCTATGGTTTCAAGCAGGAAACATCTCTTCAATTGGACTGCAAAGATATTTCATTAGCGACTAATTAGTCACCAATAATTAACAATGATGATGATGATGACAATAATAATAATATGTGTCATTTACTTGAGCATTTTTGCCTTCAGGCTGCTCGATGCTTTATTGATAATAATTAACCCTCAGTAATGGGGAAACCAAGGCACTCAAAACCAGCAGTGACTCACCGTAGGTATCACTGCAAGCGAGGAGTGGAGACTAGGGAATACAAGCCTGCAGATTTTGCAGCCTGTTTCAGCAGACCTCAGTGAGACTTCACAAAATACTGAAGAACTCCCCAGTTTTTAAAATAATGTCATACCCTAACAAAATATCTCCAGTCATAACAAATTGTGCAAGAAAGAGTTAAAGAGGCAAATCTCTGTTAAAAATTCTATGGGAAAAATAACCTGAAAATGAGACTTACTGAGTATACATATATTTTTCAAATTTTTTTTTTGCTAAGTAAACATTTTCTAAACGAGGTAAATTGATTACAACACTCTTAGCATCCATCAGTCATTTATTTTTAGTGAGTTCAAGGATTGCACCTGAAAAATAGCTTAGAGGGGATGTATAAAATCTAAATTATGTGTATATGTATTTTTTCTATTCCCTAGTGGAATCTACAAGCCCCAGTTTACTAACCACTGACAACAGTCTAGAGCGCTCTTTTTTCATCCGAATGAAATCTACACTGACCAAGCGAGGAGTGCACATCAAATCGTCAGGATACAAGGTAAGGGTTGCGCTGTAGCATGAAATATTGACATCTTTACATTATGTTCGCTCGTGTTCCAGGGACACACTAATAGACAGAGAAAGGAGCTATTTCACATTTGCATATGTCTCATTCCTTGTGTTAGAGAATCGTTAATACAATATTTCCAGCCTGAGGTTTGGCTTTGGTACTACACCTCCATTAAATTGATCATTATTATGATAAACATTGATGATAACAGCATGATAGCCTTCAAAAGAAGAACGCTTCCAGAGCAAAGGTACACTTTACCAAAGAAGGTGAGTCAGAGTAACATCACTTTTTCCACAGTGGAAAATTACTGCTCATTTTGTTAGACTGTTAGTCGTCTTTGGGTTATGTTTTTCCCAGAGAGGTAGGATTTCTTCATGCAGACAGTATGCTAGAGCTATTTAATTTCGCTGCCGTTCTGGCTGAAGGAAACAACAAGCCACAACGAGCACTTTTCCACCATTTTTCTTTCACTGTCTGTCTGAGGGGCATCTGCTCCTGGGGATCATATTTGCTGGATTTCAGACTCTTTTAAGATATGAAAGTCTCTTGTTCCTTATCAGCAGTAATCTCATTTTTCTTCAGTCATATATCGCTCATAGTGCCTGTAGCTATCAGTGGCTTTGCAGTATACTAAAACTAGAAGGAATAGCACATTTTTAACATTGTCAACTTGTGGAATGAAATATGTCATCCATTAAGTATTGTACAAGATAAAAGAGTGGTGCAAGAAAGTAAGTCTGAGAATGTGTGTGTATTTAAAGGATTTGCTTGTCAATGTTCATTTAAAAACTTTCACAAGCATTTTTTTCAGTTTTCAGAGGAAGATTTAGAGGAGCTTTAAAGTAAAATTCCCCAACTCACTTTCCCCAGAAAATTCTCTGTGAATATAGCATCGAGGTAGTCTACCTGAGCAGTAAAAATCTGGTAGAAACGTCTTCTTTGCAAGCAAATGACTGAGAGTCCTTCTGTTGGATGGTTTCTGGGTTGAGATGATTAAAGCAGTTGCTAATGGAAGTTTAGGTACAAATCAGTGGTTTCTCAAGGCACCACAAGTTTTGACCTGTGTACTGCTTAATTGTCGACACCTGAAAGAGCGCACTCAGTACTTGGTCGTGCTGACCAGTTTACAAGTCTCAGAAGGTATCAAGACGAGGAAGTGTACTGGCAGCCTCAGGAGGAGGAAGGCAAATGAATGAATGAATGAACGGGCAGGTCATTGAAGTTATACTAATTTTCATGATTAGGCATGGTCCATCCAGGCTAGGCCAAAGTTAGATTGGCAGAGAACTTGTTTTGCTGGATATTTTTGCTGCAACAGTAATGAGGAAAAAATAAGAGAATTCGTCTGTGGATTTTGTAGTCTGACATTTTTTGCCAAATGTCGTTGAGAACAAAAGGAAGACAAGTGAGTGACTTTGTTGTTTTCTCTTCTTGGATTCCTGACAATCTAACGTTAGTCCAGCACCAGAATAGGACATACCTAGGATGGGCTGGCTTCACAAGGTGGGTTTTTTACTCGTTACAATACAGATTTTGAAATTCACAGTAGACCCTTTACTCAAAAGAAAGACACAGTAATGTCTATCATATAAATACAATTTCATTTCTCTTTTAGACCTGCTGATGCCTCATGAAAACACTGAAGACCATAACTGAGATGTCACAGGTAGAGCAGAATGAATTTTGAAAGTTCAGATATTATTTTCTAGCCAGCTTTTCCCAGACACAAAGAATGGATAAAAAGTATGATAGTCACCAAAACTGTCTGTAAATAAAACATTTGGGTTTTTCCATGAGGCATCAGCAAGTCAGCATGAGTAAAATTGCATAAACAGTGTTCAAGTCCTAGACAGGTGTAAATATAGAGGCGTAGTTCCTCTGCTTTTTGATGTTTTCGAGGATTTTGTAACCGATAGTGGCTGAATTCAGCTGTGTCCAGCCATATGAATTGTACTTTGACAGTTTTTCAAAAGCACAGTTATTGGCACTATATGTTATAGAGTCATAGTTTAAGTTGGAAGAGACCTTTAAGACCATTGAGTCCAACCATTAAGCTAGCACTGCCAAGTCCACCACTAAACCATGTCCCTAAGTGCCACATCTACACGTCTTTTAAATACCTCCAGGGATGGTGACTCAACCACTTCCCTGGGCAGCCTGTTCCAGCACTTGATAACCCTTTCGGTGAGGAAATTTTTCTGAATATCCAATCTAAACCTCCCCTGGCGCAACTTGAGGCCATTTCCTCTTGTCCTGTCGTCCTGGGAGAAGAGACCGGCAACCCCTCTCTACAACCTCCTTTCAGGTAGTTGCAGAAAGCAATAAGGTCTCCCCTCAGCCTCCTTTTCTCCAGGCTAAACACCCCCAGTTCCCCAGCTGCTCCTCATAGGACTTGTGCTCTAGACTCTTCACCAGCTTCTTTGCCCTTCTTTGGACACGCTCCAGCATCTCAATGTCTTTCCTGTAGTGAGGGGCCCAAAACTGAACACAGTATTTGAGGTGCGGCCTCACCACTGTGGAGTACAGGGGGATGATCACTTCCCTACTCCTGCTGGCCACACTATTTCTGATACAGGCCAGGATGCCGTTGGCCTTCTTGGCCACCTGGGCACACTGCTGGCTCATATTCAGCTGTCTGTTGACCAACTGTGGTGGGTTAACCCTGGCTAGATGCCAGGTGCTCACCAAAGCCACTCTGTCACTCCCCCTCAGCTGGACAAGGGAAACAAAATACAACGAAAAGCTCGTAGGTCAAGATAAGGACAGGGAGATCCTTCAGCAATTACTGTCATGGGCAAAACAGACTTGACTTGCGGAAATCATTTTAATTTATTACCAATCAAATCAGAGTAGGATAATGAGAAATAAAACCAAATCTTAAAAACACCTTCCCCCCACCCCTCCCGTCTTCCTGGGCTCAACTTCACTCTTCAACTTTCTTCCTCCTCCCCTCCTGCAGCGCAGGGGAACAGGGAATGGGGGTTACGATCAGTTCATCACACGTTATTTCTGCCACTCCTTCCTCCTCAGGGGGAGGACTCCTCATGCTCTTCCCCTGCTCCAGCATGGAGTACCTCCCACGGGAGACAGTTCTCCATGAACTTCTCCAATGTGAGTCCTTCCCACATGCTACAGTTCTTCACAAACTGCTCCAACGTGGGTCCCTTCCACGGAGTGCAGTCCTTCAGGAACAGACTGCTCCAGCGTGGGTCCCCCGCGAGGTCACAAGTCCTGCAGCAAACCTGCTCCATCGTGGGTTCCTCTCTCCACGGGTCGACAGGTCCTGCCAGGAGCCTGCTTCAGCATGGGCTTCCCACAAGGTCACAAACTCCTTTGGGTGCATCCACCTGCTCCAGCATGGGGTCCTCCATGGGCTGCAAGTGGATATCTGCTCCACCATTAACTTCCGTGGGCTGCAGGAGGACAGCCTGCCTCACCATGATCTTCGCCATAGGCTGCAGGGGAATCTCTGCTCTGGCATCTGAAGCACCTCCTCCCCCTCCTTCATCACTGACTTGGTGTCTGCAGAGTTGTTGTGCTAGCATATCATTCCTCTCCCTGCTGCTGTTTCAGCAGCAGTTTTTTCCCCCTTCTTAATATGTTATCCCAGAGGCGCTACCACCGTGGCTGATGGGTTCAGCCTTGGCCAGTGACGGGTCTGTCTTGGAGCCGGCTGCCATTGGCTCTATCAGACATAGGGGAAGCTTCTAGCAGCTTCTTATAGAAGCCAGCCCTGTAGCCCCCCACCTACCAAAACCTTGCCACTCAAACCCAATACACCAATACCCCCAGGTCCTTTTCCGCCAGGCAGCTTTCCAGCCACTCTTCCCCAAGCCTGTAGAGTTGCATGGAGTTGTGACCCAAGGGCAGGACCCAGCACTTGGCCTTGTTGAATCTCATACAATTGGCTTCGGCCCATCGATCCAGCCTGTCCAGACCCCTCTGTAGTGCCTTCCTACCCTCAAGCAGATCAACACTCCCGCCCAGCTTGGTGTCGTCTCTAAACTTACTGAGGGTGCGCTCGATCCCTTCGTCCAGATCGTTGGTAAAGATATTAAAGAGAACTGGCCCCAATACTGAGCCCTGGGAAACACCACTTGTGACCATCCGCCAACTGTATTTAACTCCATTCACCACAACCCTTTGGGCCCGGCCATCCAGCCAGTCTTTTACCCAGCGAAGAGTATGCCCGTCCAAGCCATGAGCAGCCAGTTTCTCCAGGAGAATGCTGTGGGAAACGGTGTCAAAGGCTTTACTAAAGTCCAGGTAGACAACATCCACAGCCTTTCCCTCGTCCACTAAGCGGGTCACCTTGTCATAGAAGGAGATCAGGTTAGTCAAGCAGGACCTGCCTTTCATAAGCCCGTGCTGACTGGGCCTGATGACCTGGTTGTTGTGTACGTGCCACATGATGGCACTCAAGATGATCTGCTCCATAACCTTCCCTAGCACTGAGGTCAGACTGACAGGCTTGTAGTTCCCCAGATCCTCCTTCCAGCCCTTCTTGTAGATGGGCGTCACATTTGCTAACCTCCAGTCAACTCTCTCCAGTTAGCCAGGACTGCTGATAAATGACGGAAAGTGGCTTCGTGAGCACTGTTGCCAGCTCCCTCAGTACCCTTGGGTGGATCCTATCTGGCCCCATAGACTTGTGTGTGTCTAAGTGGTGTAGCAGGTCACTAATCATTTCCCCTTGGATTATGGGGCCTTCCTTCTGCTCCCCATCCCTGTCTCCCAGCTCAGGGGGCTGGGTACCCCGAGAACAAGTGGCCTTACTATTAAAGACTGAGGCAAAGAAGGCACTAAGTACCTCAGCCTTCTCCTCATCCTTTGTCACTATGTTTCCCCCCACATCCAATAAAGGAGGGAGATTCTCCTTAGCCCTCCTTTTGTTGCCAATGTATTTATAGAAACATTTTTTATTGTCTTTTACAGCAGTAACCAGATTAAGTGCTAGTTGGACATTGGACCTTCTAATTTTCTCTCTGCATAACCTCACGGCATCCTTGCAGTCCTCCTGAGTGGCCTGCCCCTTCTTCCAAAGGTCGTAAACTCTGTTTTTTTCCTGAGTTTCAACCAAAGCTCTCTGTTCAGCCAGGCTGGTCATCTTCCCCACCGGCTCGTCTTTCGGCACATGAGGACAGCCTGCTTGTGTGCCTTTAAGATTTCCTTCTTGAAGAATGTCCAGCCTTCCTGGACTCCTTTGTCCTTCAGGCCTGCTTCCCGAGGGACTCTGTCAGCCAAGCTCCTAAACAGGCCAAAGTCTGCCCTCCGGAAGTCCGAGGTGGCAGTTCTGCTGACCCCTCTCCTCACTTCTCCAAGAACTGAAAACTCTCTCATTTCGTGATCGCTATGCCCAAGATGGCCTCCAACCGTCACAGTCCTTCCCTGTTTGCAAACAACAGGTCCAGTGGGGCGCCTTCCCTAGTTGGCTCACTCGCCATCTGTGTGAGGAAGTTATCTTCCACACACTCCAGGAACCTCCTAGACCTTTTCCTCTCTGCTGTATTGTATTTCCAGCAGACATCTGGTATGTTGAAGTCCCCCACAAGAACAAGAGCTAGTGATTGTGAGACTTCTCCCAGCTGCTTATAGAATATTTCTATTCTATAGAATATGTTCTATGGAAGGATAATTATCCACAGCCTTAGTGAGCTCCAGAAAAATTGTGTATTTGTTTTAGAAGATTTGGATCACATGAATGTCTTTTTAACCAAGTGTTAAGAACTGCTTTGTTTAAATGTCATTCTCAGTTGGTGTATTAGACAAGCATAATAAAACTCAACTGCTATAGTGAATGTCATTCAC
This sequence comes from Phoenicopterus ruber ruber, assembly GCA_009819775.1. Lineage (NCBI taxonomy): Eukaryota > Metazoa > Chordata > Aves > Phoenicopteriformes > Phoenicopteridae > Phoenicopterus > Phoenicopterus ruber. The sequence continues at coordinate 30,078,665 of CM020219.1, read as the reverse complement.
ACTTTTAGGAATGTTACCAATTTATTAATTGATTTCTAAAAGTCCAGTGCCAGAACAAACTTAAGGCTTCTTGAATTTGTTCAGGTATATATTTTATTAAAATTAAGAAAGATCCTTGAGCCTTATGGATGTACAGCTATAAGAAACTATTAAAGGGAAGAATAGTTACATAATATTGACAAAGCTCATGGGAATAGCTGATTGAGTTCTTCATCAGAGGTCATTAGAAGACCTCCAGCACTTACTCAGGAAACACTATGCCAGCTGGGGTCATGTGCAGCAGAGCTCCTGCGGGAAATTCTGGTGGAGCAGGCTGACTCAGGAGCTGCTGTCTTGCCCATTAAGAATACCACAGAGCACTGAATTTTCCCTCTGCAAAAAGCAAGGGCTCCTGGCTAACAGCTTCCCTTGAGCTCTTGTGTCATTGTGGGTGGGTAACCCTCCTGAATCAGCATACAAACATTCATCAGGAGCATCTTCTGTGAGTCAGGTTTTAGCTCTGTCAAAGGTGCTCAGCTTCCCGTGAATTCAGTCCTCCAACAGTAATAAAATTTTTCATCTTTGTGAAGTGGTTGTGTCTTGTTCCAAACTCTTACGGAGCTCAGAACCACATCTCCATATTTTCCCTGCTTTGTGGACTGCTGATGAATGGTTTCTTTAGATAGCAAATGACTGAGGTGGTCCACAAGATGCTTAGCCAATTTTCAGAATGAGTGATCCCTGCCTCAGGAAAATCACATAAAATTGAAAACAGTCAGAGAATGAGATTGATTAATTATTTGGGTTGATCTAGTCAGGGCTAATTTTCTGTCAAAAGAAATGTTGGAACAAAACCCACACTGATAGACTTACACATATTTATACCCCAAAGAGACCCTGTTCCAGACTGTTCTTACATGAGATGAACCGTGTTTATAGTCCCTTCCTGGACTGATTTAATTAGCCTGGAATTATACCTAAACATATAGGTAATGGGCTTTTTTCCGTAAATGATATTGCCTTAAAAATCTGAAATGGGAAGGTGGTTGCATGATTAATCCTACCTCTCTCCGTCCCTTTCATTGTTTCCCAGCACCCTCCTTGAATCTGATTTTCCCTATTCATAATATTCTTAGGCTCAGAGTTTGTAGGAAAAGAGTTTACATACAGTGCTAGGGAACTATTCAGTTTTCAGTGAGTAAATCTACAATCTTAAAAAAAAGTCAAATAAAATGTAGTCTGCTGATAAAAAACATTGAAAACAAATAAAAAGAAAAAAATTATAATTCCATTCACTGCAAAACTCAGAACGTATTACCATTACAGCTGTTGTCTAAGATACATGATGCAGAGACTTACTGTTTTTCTCTGCTGAAAATGTATCACATCTCCCTTTTTTCATTTTTTTTCATCAATAAAAGATAGTTTTGTATTTCATTTGGATTTTTGTCATCTCCATTTTATCTCCTTTTCCATTTGTTTTCCTCCATTTGAGGGTCACAATTCTGTCCACTCAACAGTTATCCCACCTTCAATGTTTCTATTGTCTTGCTTTCTCAGACATGTCAAAGCTAATTTTAATTGAAAACTACTTTGTTCAAGTCCAGTGATACATTTCCTACTACCCTGTTATTGTTTTGTCACGTTTACTTTCAGGTTAGATTGTGCTAGGATTTTCTTTGTTCAAACCTTTAGGGCCTGATACTAGTCTCTTGAACAAAGCGTGATTAATGGGATGAAGAAGTAGTCAAAATGTCAAACATCATTGTCAGAGCCAGTAGTTGCCAGTAGTTGCCAGTTTATCAGCTCATCAGATGTGTCAGTATATATCCATACATATTCCTCTACTGTTTTATGGAGTAGCCCTCTCATGATAAGCTATTACAGAGGTGGATAAGCAAACATCAGGAGATTCTCTTGTACTTTTACTGTCGCTTTGGCAATCTCTGAATTTGGTATAACCAACATATGTTGCCTCTCCACCTCCCAAGAAGCTGTCAATCAACCTTCTTGGTGATCCATCAGCAGAGTTAAGGGCATCTTAAAAATCCTTCAGTTTGTACCTTCTTACTTGCAGTAGTACTTTCTGTCTGCTGTGCTACCTAGATGCCTGCTTTGGCCCATTGAGTGTCAACAAGAAACAGTCTTCAGGTCATTAAAACATCAAAGTCATTGAGGTCGCAAGGCAGTGAGTCTACTGCAGACTCTCAGTGACTGGAAGTAAATATAGCAGCTATCATGCACTGAGCAAAATCTTACTTACAACCTTAGACTTTTGAGCCTGTATTCTTGAGAAAAGAAATATTTTCTAGGTTACTCAGATACTTCTGCCTTGAAGTGAAGCCTTGGTGTCTTGGAAGAGTGCCTTGGGATTATGGAAAAGGCACATAGTCTTTGGAGATGAATGAAATGACTTTGTTTCAGCTATTTGTGTATGACTTTCAGGAGTTCTGAAGTCCTTTAATATGGCACAGAAGAGTTAGCACTGGGTACAAGTGTAAGCCCTGCATTGCTGCTTTGCAGAATCACAGCTCTTATCGATGCCAAAAGGAGGTATTTACACTTGTTCTTCTCTCTGGTGTTCTTCATGTGCAAGACAATTGTGGAAAGTAAGCAAGCTTAAACAAACTGACCAAACTGCAATGAAGCGAGCAAAGTTACCTTCATTATTTATTAAATCACAAAGGACTGCTAAGCCTAACAGCATAATCTGAGGTACCAGTGGACGTACTGCATAAAAATAAGTAAACTGCTATATAAAAAATTCCATTTAGCAAGTTTAGTTTAGAAATTTTGATGTTTTGTTGCACATCTAATGTCTGCATTTCAGTAATAGAGGGTTCAAATTTGGTTAGCTATGCCTCATGCATAGTTGCTGTATATCAAAATATTTTAAATAATATTTAAAACTCCATAAAAGTGTTTTCACAAATTAGTCTTTGTAGTCTACATGAATTCATCTTTTTGTTTTGTGCAATGGTGTATCTCTACCAACTTGTTTAAAATTAAACATTTTCTGAGACTGTGCTCTCAGATTTTGCATTTAAGATCATAAAGTTAGAATTCTTTGAATGCTAGTTTTGAAGATGGAAATCTAAGTTTCTTGTTGAAATTTTATGTCCATCACAGTTCTATTATCAGCCTTTTTCATACTATTCCTGCCTTTTTTCACAATTTCAAATTAATATTTTGTATTATTTCTTTTCTTAGAAGAACTTGAAGAGTTGGGCAAGATTTGTAAATCTCAGTTGTGCACTTGAAGTAAGTGCAGTTTTTGGCAGAATTTAGATTTGTTAATCCAAGAAGGCAAATCCAGAAAGAAGAAATTATGCCATTGCACTTGCCTTGTGATACCGTTCTCTTGATTCAATCCAAAATTTAAATGATTGTATCCCATCTAAGTGAAAGATTCACCTGGAATTCAGAAACAAGATGTCCCTATTCCAAAATCACTTCAAGGGCCCAATATATCATGGGTTGATTAAGAACACAGCAGAAAACCACCTTCCATTTCAGGGAATAGGCAGGAGGAAGAAAGAGAAGGCAGCTGGTTTTTTGCATAATAGTCTAATGATTAGTACATTTCTCAGATGTGGGCTATGTTAGAGTCAGATTTAATTCCCTCCTCAGCCTGAGGGAATTCACGTATCCCACTTTCCAGCTTGGCCTAAATTCATTTCTCCTCTTCTAATATTTTTCCCCCTTGAAATCTTTTCTGTCAAGTGTTTTACTCTGTCCCAGAAAGGTATCCTGACCTTTCTCTGTAGGAAGAAAGAAAACTGCAGAATTTAGTATTTCATCACATGGCTACTGCCACACCTCCTTAATTGAGTGAAGAAGGAATAAGAAACCAACATCAGGAAGCATTATGTGAAGAGTTTTCTAAATGTCAGCACATGCATTCCCCAGACTTTTCAGCACTGGGAAGACTTAAAGGTAATTTGTCAGAGAGAAAGAACTGATCGAGAATTCACCCATGTAAATCGATGACCTTTTAGTCAAAAGGCAGTCTCTTAGCTAGTAAAGATGCAGCATTACTTATAAAAGAACAAAATACTAATGGGCCAATCTGAGTCTTATGAAGTATCTACTTGTAGATATAAAGATATGGTTCAAGAAAAGATGGTCCGCAACAGGATTAAGAAGACTAGAGTTCATTTTATGCCTTGCTATAGAGCTGTGAGATTCCATTAGGAGAGCTGTCTGGAAAAGCTTGGTTCACACTCAGCGTCTAAGTACATCAACCAATTTTTTAAAAGTGTTCAGCAGCTACTAACTCCACCTTCTCAAAAAACATTTTCAGGGCTGAGCATCTTTTAAATGGGATTTATAGCAGTGTTCTACCATCTGGAGACATGAATATATGTTAGGCATTCATTATTGCAGTAGCACTAATGAAGCTAACCAGTTAGTGTTATATAAAAGGCCTTTTTAATAGCAGTCTTCTTTAAAAGAAAGATTCAAGCTTTGATCATTCCTCATGATGACTGCAGCTGTAGCATTCCTGACACTTGTATCAGGATGTGTTTCTCCTCAAATATTGTCTTAAAAGTTCATATGGCTTCAGAGTTGTGATTTTGTTGCAGTGTGTTTCAAACTGTGTAAATGGGAAATCAGAGACTGGATTCTGAAAGGGAAGAAAACATAAAATTGAGCACACACAGATTACTTTCTGGGAGACGTTCTATTTTCGTAAATTCTGTTATCAAAGAGTAAGTGATATAAAAAGATAATATTATCACCAAATTAGTAGCAATTGCCTTTGATTCTGATCTTTAGGCAGTATAATTCTGAAGCTACCTTTATTAAAAGTCAGTGGCTATAACAGTGAAAGAAAACGATGAGATCAAGATTTACTCTGATACATAATAAAATATTTGAAATGGACAGAGATCAGCTCCAAGCCAAATTTGGTATTCTTTCAAGAACAAAGAGTTGTTGAGTCAGAGAGATACAAAATGTTTATTGCACTTTCATAAGTAGCACTAATTATCTAGATGTGTGAACTAATAGTGCAGTGTGAGACCCATTGCAGTGTTAATAAAGAGAGATCAGTGAGTGGGATGAGAACAATGAGATCTCACCAGAGTGGGAACCAGAAAATACCTCCTATTACATGCTGGGAGAAAGGCCTCGGGCTCCCAGGTGGGAATGCCTACTGAAAAAGAGAGGTCTTCAGTCCTCAGAGCTTTCTGAAGTTATCCGCCAATGTTGTCTGCCACTGCTTATTGTTAATGATTGGGAATATGTCTTATGTAGGAGCAAAGAAAACCACACGGTGCTCTGTGAAGAATCACAGCCAGAATTTGCTCTGGGACAGACAGATGCTGCTGCCAACATCTCCGCTCCACTTGGCTGTTTTGTAACTGCTGCCAGTGGATATTTTGGCCCACCTCCTTTTCGTAATGTAAACATTGTATTAGAAGTGCAAATGCAGACACTAATAGCTTTTTAAATTATCTCTACCACTTCCAAGAGTTCAAAGTTTTTGTCCAAAGTAGACTTAGAAAAGACAATAAGCTCATACATTGAAAAAATGTAACTAATATTAAGCTAATGTAGATAAGCACATCTTCCCGCTCTTCAGCAGATACTTGCAGAAGCAGTATCATCTTTCCACTGCTGAAATTTTATTGAGTGTGAAACAGTCAATGAAATTCAGAACTAAGATGAAACTGAATGGAAGGTTCTTAAACTTGCATTTCAGTGAATTTTGCATTTATGAAAATTTGTTTCTTATTGTGTTTCTCATTGTTGCACATTGTCTTGATCTGGTAACATGATACTAATACCTGTTGAACAGAAAATGTAAGTTTTGAATTGACAGTCATAAGGGTATAATCCTGACATTTTATGCAAATACGTATATGTATTTAGCTTTTGTAGAACCATGATGGGTTAACTAGAGGGAGAAGACCACATTTTTCACTGTTGCCTCTGCAAGTAAATATTTTCTTGAAGAACTGAATGAACTAAACAAAAACATCTTCTAGGAATAAAGTTGTTGCACAAATGTGGAACTTAGACTCAGACATTACTTTCGTTACACTGTGATCTGTCATAGGCTGTATTAGTGGGCACGCACAAGTTCCTTTCGAATGTATCATTCACGTGCAAGTAACAGACACCAGGAAAAAGCATAGTTGTTACACCGAAGGAGGTAAAGCTGTGGGTTATCACCTGTCTCCACGTTCACTTCACAAAGGAAAGGCCACTATCAAATGCATGCATGTTCCCTTGACTAGCTATCATTGTACAGTACATTTTACATACCAGCTACACAAGTTGGGTCTCATTAATAAATTTTTACGATCACATGTTCTTTGAAATTTAATAAACAGTAGAGAAAATCTATTTTACAAACAGCTGGAAATATTTAAAATGCTAATTAAATATTGTCATTATGAATTACTTCCCTGTAATTTTTCCTTCATCATTAATTCTTGTATTGAATACATGCTGAAATGTTAGCTGCCCACAATTCATAAGGATCAGGCTGTTTCTTTGTCCTGTTAAAGCTGAATCCTTTTAAAAGTTCCCTTTTTTCCTGCTCCCTACTCTTCATATCTTCTTAGTGATATAATAACTGCATTAATTTATGTGCATTGTGCAACGATGAGATAAACACTGAATTATGATTTCACCTCATCATGAACTTGGAAAAGCACCTTTACTTCTCATTTATTTTTTAACCCATAAATCCCACATGGTTTTTAAACTTTCTTTTGCTTTTTGTGCAGATTCTTACCTGCACAAAGCATTATGTTTTATTGGCTTTTTCCTGTTGCTTATAATGTCATTTCTATTAATGAATGTACTTTTGCAAAACTCCTCTGAGGCTGGAAAGTGCTGACATACCAAGAGATCAAGTAACTTGCCAAAGATAACAATGGCTGTTTGTGTCAGAGCCAACTGTGATTACATGCTGTACTTCGTCCTCAGCCTTTCTTCCTAGCGCATGAATATTGTCAAATCATCTCTGTGTTCCAGCACATCACACTTCATTTTCTCAGGCTGGTGCTTCCTTTGTTTTGATGGTTGCCCTGAACAGGCAAAATGAGATGCCAAATAAAAAAGTACTCAGATCAGATAGTGTGAAGTTTAGCAGAACCTTCGCAGAAACCCCAGAAAAAGATGAACTCCCGCTGGGCTACCACTGGCTGTAGAAGAGCAACTCCAAAATCCATTTCCTCAGAAAGAAAAAGAAGCAATGTACAGCAGAAAACCACATTTTCCTGCCCCTTGGATTGAGCCCAGGGGAGCTCCCTGAGGCTGCTGTTCCTGCCACCTTGTTGTGAGAGAGGAGCAGGGCTGGCGGCACCCACCTCCTGGGCTGGCAGCTGGCTTGGCTCCTTGCAGACTTTGCCTTTCTTATTTCAAAACAAACAAACTTTATATAGAGACGGGGTTTTTTCAATTTTATTAATAGCTTTTCATATCTGCCATAGTTTTGTCCACCCAAAAGACCTCCAAGCTTTATCAACTAGTGTGAAGCCATACATGTGATAAGCACGTGTACAAATGGCAGGGAATCATTGTGCACTGTAGCTCTTTATATTTGGACCAAAGTGAAAGTATTAGCAAATCAAAATGCCGCATTCGCTCACGCAGATAGTACCGCTTTGCAGCTGCTCTTCACTGACTTTCTACATGAATAGGTGGTTGCATAAGGTTCAAGGCCCATCATTTACTCAAAAGCCAAATTTTTTAGTATAATTTGCTGTCACATGAAGCAAGGTTCCTCTGTGCCTGCTCACTTGACAGAATGGGAGAACAAAGGTACAGAGCATCTCAGTGATGTGTCCATCACCAGTATGCCATACATGAAGCCAGTAGTCAAAGAAGGACCATCACATGAGCCTTTCATTCCCTGTAGCTGTTGACTTAAGGCGATGCAATGACTTCTGGAGAGTGATCTGGACACTGATTTGCTGGTTTTACCCTCTAGAACAGAAAATTGAATGCCAGTGTTTCAAGCCATGTTTCCCAGACAGAGTTCCTATAGTATAAACATCCTTTTTCTCTATTGTCCAGAGTGCATATACACCACTATATGACCAAATAAGCCATTATGCTTCTATTTCTAAATGTTTAAGCATGCCTCTTGATTTGTCCGTTTAATGCGCTGATACTAGCTGAAGAATGGTTTGGTTGAGCCCATCTGCTTTACCCCATGGAGAAGGCAGAATATAGATGTTTGGTGGGAAGAGTTTCAGTTTCTCCTTTTTACAGCATCATTAGGAAGCCGTCGTTCTAATCATAATAATTCCCATTTGACATCACAGAGGTAAAAAGAAATCACTGCTGACATCAAAAATGAGGTGATATTTCAGCAGTATTATTTCACTGAAGATAAAATGGAAGTCTTTATGACTCCCAATGCTTTTAAAGAAAGCTGAGCAAGGCTTATACTGACCCTGGAGCTTATATACCTTAATGCATCTATAACCCATATGAAATAAGAAATTTTAATTGTTACTGCTATATTTTTTGGCTGTCCCTCCTTAGAGCCAAGAATTTCGTGTCTACGTAAAGGAAAATAATCAGTATTTGAGGGTAAGCTTGGGAGAACACAATTATCTTAATTTTCTGCATTATTTAAAATTCATGCAAAAGACTCCAAACAAATGAAAACACTAAGTGTATTACAAGAAGTGTTAATTTTCTTACAAACTTCATCTTTACTGGGAATCCATACAGATTGCATAAAGAGGTCTGAGCTCTGAAGAGGGTTACAAGTTTTATTTCACTTTTTATGGATAGGTATTTTATTCTCTCTGAACTTCTTGTGCAGATTGCTGTGTGAATTCCTTGCCATTAAAAGGACACAGCCAAGGTCTGTTTCGTCAGTTGTAAACAATATGTTTTCCACTTTTGTTTGTGATAGCACATTAGAAGCTCCCATTCCCCTTTCCTTTGTACAGACATATTCAGTTATAATGCTAGTCTTTGTATATTTTTCCATCCTAAACCAAACAATATAGCACATCAGTGACTCTATCCAAATATACTTGGAAAAGAGTGTATCATCTGCCTAAGTTTGGCAATAGTTCCTAGATTTGAGATCTGTTCTTGGTCTACTGCTGTTCTTGGGTTGTTTGTTTTTTTTTTTTAATTTAGGGGACTTATGAAGAGTAACATAGACTGCAAACAATTAGGGCAACAGGATGCAAGTTCAGTGCCTTCAAAATTGACAGCATTGTTCTAATTAAAAGAAAGTTAAAGAAATATGGATTCTTCCCGTGGCTTCACTTTACAGAATTGGTTACATACTCGCAAGTAGTGTCTCCTCTGTATAACAAGAAGAGCCTGATCAAAATGTTTCATAGTCTTTTCACAATCAAAGATAAGAAACTTTTGCAATTAAATGTGGTGGGATCATCACATTATTTTGTTCCAGGCAAATATGTTTATAACAGAGCAGTCACAGCTCATCTGCTGCAGAGTTACTGCTTCTCAGTTATTCTCAGAGTTCTGAATTCTTACAGGCATGCAAATATTTAATAGTTATAAGCCTTTAAAAAAATCAAAATTAGTAGTTATCAGTTGCACTGAAATGTTTAAATCCGAAATGAACTCTGCACTTTCAATGTAAACAGGTCTCATTCTATGTACAAATAGTTTGGGCATTGTCCCCAAGAATTTGTGCAGGCATGAACTGAATGCTTAATTTTATTTCACGTGAACTCAATGAGCCCTTTCACTTTTGACATATTTTGGAAGGTCCAGGCCTGTTTTTTCTCTGAAATACTAGGTAAACAATTCTCTTCTTGAAAATCATTACCTTATTAGCCTTTTCATTCGTTTCTCCCTGCTCAAGTGCTCAGAAATGTATTTTTTTTTTCCTAACTAACTAACTGCTTTCAGTTCTTGTGGTCCTTCCCGTTGTATTGTTGCAAAGTCTAGGTTGGTTAGGTGAGTCCACCACTAGACCTAGCACTGTGTCTAAGAGATACCTAAATGCAGAGCCCCGTTTTGATGAGCTCACAGGGCGTCACTGAACCCCGTCTGGCTCTCCCACAATAGCACGCCCAGGGTTAGGAAAGGGGCACTGCACACAGTTTCTCCTGAGGAAGCAAGGAGCTGACTCACAATACGCAAACATGCATTATGGGTTGTTTTCAGTCACTTTATAGTCATATGCGTTCATAAATTTTGATATGGTTGTAAGATGCAGGCTTTGATGGTACAAAACTCACAGAAGAGCTTTAGATCACTGGAGCAACCACAGACGAAGTTTATGTTGACAATTTATCAGCTCTTCTCCGTCAAGGAAAATTGTTTTTTAGTGTCTGCCTATTAGCAATCACGTGCATATTATGAAATTGAGTTTTGGGGAGGACAGCCTGCCATCTGTCTTTTCTGTATTTTTTTCACAATGCATCATGCTAAAGTTAAAACTTTCTGTGCTTCAAAATGGTGTAAAATATGAGATGTCTGTAATAGAGACACTTGGAAAGAAAAACAGACTAAGTAGAAATGTAAATCTTTATAAACTTTATAAACAGGTAACTGCTGATGCTATACTTCATGTTTTAGCTTCAAGTGCCCTCCACATTTTCCACACACCATAGTGCCCACCATGTGCTCTTACTTTAGATTCCAGGGCTGCTAATCTGCTAACTAATTAATATATATCGCAAGGAGTGTGAGAATGCTTTCTTCATAAACTCTTCCTGGTTCGGGCGGGGGGGGATGTGAAATGGAACTGTAAATTCCTGATGTGGAGAATGAAAAAGATGTGTTCAGTTTCTTTTCTGTGTTCTGATATGCTAAGATTTTATCAATAATATTGTTTTCCTGTAAAAATATCTGCCTCAGAGAAAATCTGCTGTGTAGCTGTCAGGATTACACCTCTCAGAATATGCCTGTGATGATTCTGTTAAATTGATAAAAACAGAACACTCTGCTATGTAGAAGGATTGCTGAAAAGAATATTCTGAGGCCTTTCATGTGTAACAGCACTTGTATGGCAGTACGTTTATTGTGCTATAAATTCCATCACTGATTTTGGCCATTTCAAATTGATTCTGCAGTAACTGTAAGTAATGAACCTTACAGATAGAGCCAAGGAAAAAAAAACAAAAAACAAAATACAAACCAATAAATTTGTGGCTGTAGGAATACAAATTGTAGAGTTCATTTAGCCTCGGTTTTTATCAGATCATGCAGCCAATACCCCACAAAGCCAGAAAATACATCCGACAAAATATACAGTGTCATAGCCCTGGCTTGCTTTAAATTTAGCAGCTAAACCAGACACTCAATTATTCGAAGCACATGTTTGTACAAAGTGTCCTGTGGATTTCACCTAAGATTTAAGGAAGGTGCTCAGCATAAGTGGATGACAAAAGAGGAGAAATTATAGTAGAAGTCACTTAAACAGGATGGCGAGCCAAATCCTGAGCTGTTTTACATGGTCTAAGCAATACCAGGCATCAGTGGATTTCATGGGGGTGCAGATCAATGTGCAGTGGGCTATTAATGACTCACCAGGTCAAAATATATAAAAGTCTCCAAAATTTACAAATGTTCCTAGCCTGTTTCCCTTTCTGTACTGAAAAGTTCTAGCAGGTTAACAAGAATGATGTGGTGTCTTTTCTCCAGGTATCTTTAACGATCCCATAGATTTTAACAGAGAATTTATGTGCTTGCTAAAGATTTCCATAGGATGTTTTTAAAACCCATCAGAAAGATACCGTTCTAAGACTTTTCACATTAGTTTTGTAGATTTCTGTTACATTCTATAGGAACCCACTGACCTTGATTTGTTACATATTGTATACATTTCTCATAATCTTATCAATGGATGCCAAGATCATTTAGACTCTTATTTTGCAAAGAGACCATGGATCCAGTCCCACCAAATCAGTGGGCTGGCCAGGTGATTAAAGCACATATGAATGTACATATATGTTCTACCCTTAGTTACATGAAGAGCTAACTTGAGATTTTAACTCAAATGCTGAAAAGACTGGAGTTTTCTTCTACATAGTTTTCCCAACATTACAGGAGAGAGAAACAGGGCCATGTTTTATTCTCTGTGCAAAAATAAATAAATGTCTGGGTTGGGTTCCTACAAGCCCTGCAGCACTTCCATGCATCACAGCTTGCACACTCATGTATCTTGAGTGCTGAATTCATTCTGTATGTCTTCTTGTACCTAATTGTGCAGGTTTATCTGAACCTCTGTATGTCTGTGAGAGATATTAAATCCTCATTTTGAGATCAAAATGCTTGGGTCCCTTTTGGCCTTATATAGGCCACAAAGAAACTCATTGTCTAAGGCATATTCCTTGCCTCTCTCTATAAAAAAGTCTATTTTGTCAATTTGTCCAGTTTACAGCAGCAGCCTGAGTGAAACACAGAGGAAAAAAGACACAGAAACTGAGACTTTCAGTTAAACACTAAATATGACGAAAGTTGTAATAAAATAGAGAGAGTTGGGGACACTATTTTTTCTCACACTCTCTCCTGGTTTGTGTTGCAATGAGGAACATGGTAAGCAAGTCTGAAGTCTTGTGAATAGCCCCTGGTAACCAAGAGCAAAGAAACCTTGCTCATTATCTCTACTCCCCCTCTGAATAAACATTTCAGCCGTCACAAATGAGTGTGACATGAAGGGCAAATGAATGGCTCTCATTCCAGATGAGAAACACTTGACAGCTGAGCAACCTGAAGGTTGTGGTGAAGGCGCAGATCCTGTGGCCACTGGATGATGAGGCAGGCATACCATTTATTTCAGTACAACATGAGATGCATCATACTCTTAACGAAGAGATTCCCAGCCTTGCAGAGGATAAGTCCTAGGTGTTCAAACTGACTTTTGGTTAGGACTGCAGTGAGTGAAAGACAGAGCTGTCCTAATTTTTTCTTGTTATTTTATTAAATTACATAGAAAAACTTAGTCAAATATAAGGGAAGGTTCAGTTTGGATTGACAGACAGCATGCAATACCCCTACTGTATCTCATTTATGAATATGATTGATGTGGAGGTAATTTCTTGGTAACCTGTTTTTTTAAAAAAAAAACGTATTCTAGGTGGTGGGTTAGTAAAAGAAAATTAATCTCTGCATGTTAAACTTGCCAACTTTTGAATTAATTGCATGAGTACAACAATCAATTAATAAATGTTAAGCAAACAACAGAAAATCACTGAATTAAAAATTACTAAATTGATTCCAATGCAGATAAAGCAAGAGGCTGCCATAATTCTTCAGTGTAGATTCAAGAACACGAATCTCGTCTCATCAGTTCTTGCTCCCCATTTATCCACATCTGGCATTTAAAACAATGCTGGTTTATTATGATTTTTACAAATAAATTGCTATCTATAATCTACCTTGCTACATTAAGCGGATTATAGAAACAAATCATAAATAGTAGTCCATTTGTAGCTGTCAAGGAGAAGGTCAGACCTTTGCAAAGACCATCCATCTCCAAGTGGAATAAAAGGTTGTTCTTCAAAGAGAAATCATATACCTTGTTTGGATGGACTTCAGCTAGTAATGACAGGACAGTTTCTTGAAATACCCACAGAAACTCTTCTCTCCACAAAATTAACTTGATTTTGGGTCACAAATCTTTTGCAAAATTGGGGTGATTTGACATGAAACAGATCTCATCAGTGAATATTTCTGGGCAAATTTGGTTTAATTGAAAGTGTACGTTTATATTTTGACATTCTTCAAAGGTTTCAGGAGAGGCTCAGGATGGCACTGCAGGCTTACAGGTCAGGTGTCTATGGAAAGGAGCTCAAGCCTGAGATCCAGACGTTTATGACCTATTGCTATCACTGCCACTGAACACACAGTTTGTATGTCTCTATTAATTTATCAGTATTATGTCATTGCGTTTCACAGAATTGTGCAAAATAAATCTATATGCTCATTCTCGTTGTTTTGCAGAAAGTCATACAGAGATTTGTTTCGGGAAGGATGTCTCCTAATAGACATGTTCCTTTCACATATGTTAATTTGCAGTGCTTAGTGTAAACAATAGGCAACACCTTCCTTGCGTCTTAGCACAAGGGAGCTCATAACCTAGAACACTTCTAATGAATCTAAAATAAAAATAGAATCGGTAGACATCTGAGTAAATACAATACGTCAAGGAAAAGTCAAAGACTTTTGCAAAGCTTTCTCAGGGCACTAGCAAGCATGTCTCCAGGGGGTTTCCATTTGGTACAGAGTAGCTGCCTTTCCAGCATGGGGACCCGCATGGGCCCTGACCAAAAGTCTGCAAGAAATTAAGCTGCCAGTGGAGGGGAGGATCCTCTCATGGATAAGTAAGTGCTTTAAAAAACAAAAGACAAGAATGGTCAGCTTTCTCAATTTAAGTGGTCACTGCTGCTTTTACACAGCGATTGCTGCTCGTGGGGTCTTTGGTTCTCAACATATTAGTAACTTAAATAGAAACCAAGGTGAACAGGAAAGTTACTGTGCTTATTGGAATGTAAAAATGTAAGTCTAATGTGAACAGTAGCACAAGAACTTCATGATTCTGTGTGAAGGGGCAATAAAATAGCAGATAAAATTCAGTTCAGGCAAACGTAAAGTAATACGCGTGGGAAAAAACAATCCTGGCTGTATATATACAATGAAGAGCTCTGAACCTGCTGTTACTGCTCAGAGGAGATACCTTGGAGTTGTAATGGGAGGTTTATGAAAGGAACAGCTTAGCGCTCAGTAGTGGTCGGAAAGCAAACAGAGTGCTAAGAAATTATTAGGAAGGAAATTAAAAATGAAACAGAAAACGTCATTTTACCAGTGTATAAATCAATGTTTTTCCTTTATCTTGAATACTTGTGCACTTGTTATCCCACCTCATCTCAAACTGAAATCATAGAACAGCAAAAAAGTGACAACATAGATCAATGTTGTAAAACAGCTAAAATATACGTAGGAGGTTCAGCTTGGAAAAAAGATGACTATGGAGGCACATGATAGAAAACATCAGTGTATAGAAAAGGCGAATGGGGTATAATTTTCTGCAGTCTCTCAATATGTAGGGTGGGGAACAAAATTATCGTAGTAAATGGCAAATTCAGAACAAGCAAAAGGAGGTACTTACCGATTCCAGAGTTCTACAGTGAAACTCATTGCCACGGGGCACTATGAATGCCAAAAGCTTACCAAACAACATGCCTGTGCCTCAGGAAGTCCTGGGAGAACACACGAGGGAAATGTCGTTAGATGCTTGCCTAGTCCAATGCTCTCCCTTAGTCAGCCTGAGTGACACACTGAGGATGCTGACCTAGCCAGGCCCCTGGTTTGACCTGCTACAGCGCTCTTAAGGACACACTTCTCTGGAAGGGCTGTCATGGTGTGCCCGAGCCTTCTCCTCCAGCCAGAGTCTCCGTAAAGCCACTTTAGGGCTTGGGGCTTGCAGTTTGAATGCCAGCAACTTTCTTTATCGGGGCCATGTGAGATCTGTTTAAAACTGTTCAAATATAACGCTGAGCACGCTCAGGGAACTGCTGAGATTAGATGTTGGCAGACATGCCAGAAGACTCTTGCCTCCCATCTTATGATCATTCCTTTTTGCCATCTGGATGTGGAGGCATTACTAGCCACCAGCAGCAGCTTTTCTGAAATTTGCAGTTGTATTTTTCATAAAATCAGCTTATATGCTTTTCTGTATGTTTTCCCCTTCTAAATTGAAAATTTGTAGTTTAGATTCATAGGAGTGTCATTTATGGCAGGAAAGTAAAAGCATATTAATAATTATGGGAAATTAATCTTTTTTGCCCATCTCTACCTTTGCTTTTGTCACAGTTGTGGCATTCTGCAGGAAAACTCACACATTCTGTTGTCCAAGATCTTTCAGTACAACTTATGTGTTTGTATACAGCCAGTGGAAATTATGCCATGCCAGGGGAAACTATGCAAGCATTAAAATAAACAAAATGGTTACTTCTCTGTGTGAGAGCCTGTACCAGACACCACTAGCACAAGCAGAGAAACCTCGGTATTAATGAAATTCAAATAGTAGTTCCCAGCCTTTTTCATAGGATGTCCCTGCTTTACTATGAGAAAAACTCAGATCTTTCCACCCACTTAGCCACAAAATAAGGAAGAGTGAATATGACTTTTCTTGACTAACTTCAGAACGAATTCTGGGGTTGCAACCCCAGGTGGAGAGCTTGAGTAGAACATAAACATTACTGTCTTACTCAAGGCTAAGCTGGGGAATCCATTTCTGTCTTCTCAGGCAACAGCATTTTCTACATTTTTTTTCTCTGTATGGGGGAAAAATGCATTAATATCAGATATATTGTTTTATCTAGTCCTTGCTCACTGTGCAGAGAATCACCTAAGGTAATTGTTGGACTGCTAAGAATTACATCAAATAAAACAGTAATAAAACCTTTATTTCTCCCTCCAAAGACAGAAATAAAGACACTACATCTGAAGAATAGTTATTATTGGTTGTCTTTAGTGCAACGAGATTTGGTTGCCCTGACATACAGGATTCAGGCTAACTTGTTTTAAAAAACCTTTCCACCCTTTCTGTTGCAGAATGATGTAGCCAGTTTCCACTACCCCCGATACTCTGATAAACTGCATTGGAACTCATGCAACAAAAGTCCTTTTTCAGGTTTAATTTTTACTGCTGGCAGGAACACCAGAATTCTGGAATAGCGAGCTCCGAGAGAGTTTGCTCATGGGCAGGGATGACAATTCCTTTATTAGAACCCTGCACACTTCAATAGCTAAATGCTTTCAACATTCTTTAAATGGTATTAAGGAAAAAATATCCTCAAGGCATTATTTTTAAAGGGGACTTCAAACATTCCGTGAGGGAAAAAAACGCAACACATTTGAACACCAAGGGATTTGCAGTGGAAAATCTGTTAAAGTGGAGCTATCTTTTGAGTTTCAGGGTTAAATAAGTATTGGCCATAAATCAGGGCTGCAGACTACCAAAAATTCTGAGGCATTTCAGATTCGTAGCTTAGACGAGCAGTAGCCAGATTCTATAATAGACCATTTAGAGATAAGTTAGTTACATTAGATAGATTTTAAATTAACTGTGTTTCACTTATTCCTCCAAATTTAACATACAAAATCCATTATAACATTTTCTAGAAGTATAAGGAAGTCCCAGGTTCTCAATATTTTTTACTATATGGACTTAATTCTGCAATAATTCAATATTAGATATTTTAGAGTTTATATTTAAAAGCAGCTGTGAAGCAAGCAGATATGCAAGGGTAAATCTGCTCGTCTTGAATCCTTCTGCAAATGGCCTGCTCTGGAGGTCATATCAAAGAGATTCTTTTTCCAGCTTAAACCTGTCTTTTCTAAATAGATCTCAACCTGATCTCATTTAATGCATTGATGTCTGGTTTCTTAGTCATTATATTTGCTGTATTACATATCAAAAGGACTCTTGAGAAATTCCCTTGAATTGATAATTCTAATTTCTTATGTATAGCTACTCTATATTCACTCTGAGGACAGCTGTATTGTATGCTAAACCACGAATTGTAAAAATTGATCGCTTTGTATGTAGGTTTGTATTAAATTGAAATACTTTATTTTTTCCTGTTTGTTGCCACACATGGCTTCCTGGTGTCAGTTTGTATTTGGCTGTTTGAGCATATTAAAGTTTTGCTAGTGCTTATGATGTTCTTGCCAAGAGCGCTCTTGCAGCAATCTGCACTAGAACAGTCTTTGTGCCAATTACTTCAAAAAGTATTCTGTTGTAAAACCAATTTTTATGGCTACTTTTTCAGGTTGCAGTGTGGTGATTTCATTTAGTTTCTTCTTTTTCAATTTTTTTAATGTTGATCTTCTTCAAATGCTTGTAAGTTTTGGATTGTGAAAAAATAATGCAGTGTTGATAGATTGAGTTGTTAATAAGACATCTTAAAAAGGAAGAGGGTTCAAAGGTATTAAAATAAAACCTGGCGTGTTGAATTACTAACGCTGCATATATTTAAAGGAAACTATTTAATAGTAGAATGTTTGGAGCTCTTATTGCGGGGGCTGATTATGAAAATGGAAACCTTTGCAGTTGTATAAAGCCAAATAAATGAAAAATTATAATGTGTAATGATTCAACACAGTATTTCTTGAGCTTATATTATGAGGCTCATTTCAAGACTATCAGCTCTACAACATCTTTTTTTAGATAAAACCAGGTTGCTAATCCATTGCAATTAATAAAAAATCACAACACAGGAAAGGAAGGCATGGTAACATATTTTAAAATACAAACATACTTTTGAATGGAGGGTCTTGATCATGCAACTTTTACTACCGCAACAAATGCCAATGCAAGACTGGCTCTCAGAATTCTGACGTGAGAGCCGTCATGGTGATAAAGGTTTATATGTGTCCATATATAGTGCTATGCCATACTAAACCATAACTGCTAATCTATCATCCCAAATAATAACATGGAGATGCTGTTATGTAACAGAATGAAAAATCAGCCATAAATTGAGGGTCTAATAATGTTAATCTAAAGGATCTAAAAATGTTGATAGCAAATATATTTTTATTAATTATTCTTGAGCAGCCTCTGGTCTGCTGTTCATTTCTAAGATTTCTTAATTAAGATTTGATAACTCTTGAAAAACAACCTATTGTACAATCTGGAAAATATTTTTTTTTTTTTTAAATGGCAGTTTTAGGAAATGTTTATCATACAACAGTCTTCCTTTACTGCCACAGAGAAGTTGTAGCTTATTCTTTAGAAAACCCTAACCTAGCCAAGTCCAGATCAGGGAGCTTCATACGATAGACGTAACATGGGCAATGTCAGGTTCTTGTTTTGTCTCCACTCTTTTGGAGAGTTAGAAAGCTGTCCCCATTCCTTTCCCTGTAGTTTATTATCTAGTGAGAGGCAAGTGGGAGATAAGAGGTTGTGCTTCCTGAGGTTGAGGAAGAGTCAAAATTAGTTATCCGAGCAGCTTTTTGTGTGAGTGCTCAAAACACTAACTTTTATGCAGAAGAGCAGCTGCTCCCTGTGGTGTACTTGAATGAAAGTGACTGTCTCTATTGTGCTTGCTGCTGGTCTCAATGTTCCTCATATGCAATAAATAATACTCAGGACGTTTTAGGGATTGAGCGAGAGCTATGAACTGAGCCTGCCAAGCCGGGGTGTTTCTCATGTGATGCTTGTCTTTAAGCACCCAATGAGTTTGCGGTCTCATAAGGATACTTTTTTAAAGCCCTTTAGGATTAGCCTAAATTCTGCCTCTGACTATTTTAAGCAGCAAAATAGCTTCTGAATCTTATTATTTGGAGAGAGTGATATCAGAGGAAAGATGGGAAAAGCCTAGAGTGTCTCCAAAAACTAGTATTGACTTTTTAACAATAAAATATGTCCTGAGACCAAATATGCTGTTTAAATGTAAATACCATTTCCATTTTCAGACTGTCTTTTGCAGATGTATTTGAGGGGATTTGAAATGTACTTGTGGATGGAAAAGAGGCTATTGACCTTGAAACTATGTATGTGTTAGGAATAATGTTCACCGTTCTTGAAATCAGACTCATATTCTTTGAATGGGTGCTCAAGACCACAACTCTTAACAGTGGTTCAGGTAGCATTCAGCGCATAACTGAGTTGAGACTGACTGCATTTTACTTACAAGGCTGTTTCTCAGGAGTCATAGATTACTGCCTGGTCTTTTTTTTTTATCCACCATGGTTCAGAATGACTCACTGACAGCTGCACTAACTACTAATTTCCTTTGTTCTGGTGCAGACTTGATATAATAGGACAAGGTTTGCGTGTAGTAGCAATATCTTTTATTAGATGGACTACTGTAGTCAGAACAAAACAAACAAAGAGGTTTTTCAGCATACAAGCACTTTTTCAAGGCTAAAACTGAAGCAGCAAACTTCTGAATCAAATAAGAGTTGAGAACAAGTACCGTAAGTAGACATGTTATTCTGTTACGCTGTCCAAGAGAAAAGGTAGGTGATACTTATGCCGTTGGAGATGGGTGATGTTAATAAGGGAAAAGATGATATGATGGCTATTTTATAGCTGAAAAGAGACAGTAAATCTAACATTGATACAACAGGAGCATACATCTACAAACTTTACCTCTCACAACTTCATTATCTGAGAGGTGATTGATCAGGTTTCCAGACATGCAGGAATCACCAAAAGTGGCCACTGGGCACATGCAAACTATTTTACATGGCTCATGCTTCAAGTCCAATGTGTCCTCTGTGTGTTAAGCTGACTGTACGCATGATGGAGAATTGACCTGTGTGTGTACAGTGAGTTGGATGCATGTGGGACACATCAAACTTGCTGCACAGGTGGGATGATCCAACATATTGCAGCTGTAGCAGCTCACTCCTTTTCAACACCAAAATGTCATGCTCCATGGGACCTCCTGTCAGGAATACTGCAGTGTTTATAGAAATGCAGTAAGTCTGAGAGTAGGATATGCAAGTATTACTAGAACTGGAAACACAAGGCCTTACTAGACCTTTCTGATCCCAACTGCTGCTGAGTGATACATACAGGCAAGTGATATATTTTCCTAAAGCTTTCCTGAAGACTGGGAGAGCAGGCTTTGGTCTCAATGAGGATGGGGCTGTGGAACCCCAGAAATAAATGGTTTCTGACCATGAGAAAACATAAGCAAATAGAAATGTTGTAGTGACTACAGTGGGGTACAGGGAGGAAAGAAGAGAACTGTGGTAGATGAAGAAACCCATCCGGAAGTTTAGGTTGATAGGCATGGATATATTTTGATGTCAGAAAAGGAGAACCTTTAGGATATCACTTTGTGAACTCCAGATGTGACAGTGGGCTCTCTTTTCTTTGAAAAGTCCAGAGGAAAGCCTGTTTCCAAATGTTCAATCTTAGCTTAGAAATCACCTGAAACCATATAGGAACCCTTTACCTTGTGGAGTTTTAAAACATTTGTCTCACTGTAAGAACATGGCTATAGTCTGTAAGATATTTCTTCAGCCAATTTTAGTAGCTCAAATTAATTGTGTTTTAAAGATTTAGGTGTTGATTTTGGAAGTATAAAATAACATCGTTGAGAGACCAAAACAAGTATATATATCCTCGTGAATCACAGTTGTTTCTGTAAAGCGGGATAAATGTATGTGCGAGTTGTTCGTAAGACAGCTAAATAAATATCTAGGTGCACAAACTAGATTAGGATGTTTTCATACATGACTGTCTTCTCAAAATTTGGGTCTAAGCAATAATTTTAAGGCTTCAAATTTAATATCTTATTAAGAGAAATGAGGTGGAGGGAGCACTTCTACCAGTGCTGTGGTTTCAGTCCCATAATAAACTGGCGTAGTGATTTACAGAGAGAACAAAAGAAATAGTTTAGCAATTTCTTTCTAATAGAAGTTTAAGTTTTGAAGAACACAGAGACATCTGAAAGGTGAAATTCGCAGATTTTTCATGCTTGCAGGTTTTTATAGCCTCTGGTAATGCATGTCCTTACTCTGACATCACATGTATGTGAAAAAATGGATGTAATATTTAAAGATGTCTTTTAACAAAGCAAGTATTTCCATCTCCAGAGGTGAGATTTAGCTTTAAAGGATGATGAGCAGGTTCCAGATGTGTTTTTCAGTCACTGGGCTTTCCTTTCTTAAGTATTGACAGAGGGAAGGTTTTATCAAGGTCTTTGTGATGTGCTTGTTTATAATGAGTAGACATTAGTAGAGCACATCTAAGTGCTTATCGCTAACAGATGACTAAAGAGAGCATATGGCAGGGAAAAGAAATATATATTTGTCCAAGCAATGTGGCTTGTTAACACTCCCACACTCATAAACTGTGTTTACATGTACTTACAATATTTTGCAAATCCCTTTTCTAATCAGCTAAAAATAAAAGCCAAATAATGATTTTTTTTTCCCCCGATGTTGGAGTGTCAGGCAAAGTTGATTTAAAATTTTTTTAACAAAGCAATTAAACAGTACAGAAGATTTTTGTAGTATTTGTTTTGCTTCAGCATGTCATCTTTACAGCAGCGTATATGTTATATTCATTTCACAGTATTAAAAGTTTTATTGTTACAGAATGCTTTTTGGTTCACCCACCTGTCTATCCGAGTATAACTATTATACTACTAGGTTACACTACAAGCAATAATACAGGTTGGAATGACCCGTGTCAAATCCTGGTCTAGATCAGGTCACAAGGTTTATTTTGACCATAAGATTCCCTCTGCTTCTATAGGATGAAATCATCATGCAAGTTACAACACCTGCCAATACACAGTTTGTAAGCAAAAAAGTCTCTGAACTGTTAACCCAGTCCAGCTCCCATTAGAGTAACAAAGGAGACTTGCTACTAATTTCGTTTAGGAGGCAGACGGAGAAATGCTGGGGAAATCTGTACAGCTCTTGACATACAAAGTTTCTGATGATCCCTGCGATCAGGAGTATAGCATTCACCCACCTTTTTATAATGGACAGAGCACAGTATCAGTGTCTTCTCTTGCCGTGACATCTAAATGTGCCAGTCTATTCATATAGCATTATTAGAAAGAAGACAATTATAGTTTACAGATGGATTTGGACTGTTGCATACTTTTCAGAAGAAAGCATTTATAAAGAAAACTGCACACAAGAGCTGCATTTACTTTTGATTTTCAGAATATTCCTAGCCAATTTTTGTTAAATATTTACATCTGGATCCAAGTATTGTCCTTCATAAAACAGTTTATTCTTGCAATTTAGCTTCATTAAAGTCATAATACTGCTTTAGGATATGATAGACTAGTGCTGTGGGATTGAATTATAAAGAGATTAATTTTAGCTACCGGAGATAATTGACCCTATAATTTCTATCACCCCTAATCCCAGTTCAAATGAACCAGTGTTAAAAGTGGCAATACTCACAATGTAGACAAGGTCATGACAGCTAGAATTGTTTTTTACTACCAATTAGATTTCCCACTTGGTGCATTTGACTAATGTTGTCATAGAAAGGGATTTCAGGCATGGAAATACAGTTTCTTTAGAGGCACACAGGCACTGGCACTGATGGGCAGTTTGCTGTACATTTCCCAGTGTACAGAATCAGAATGCAATTGAGTGCCGACCCCTAAAATTTGAATTCACATGGGGATTTAGAACACGTTTTAATCCATGATAGAGATAGGAACAAGGTAGGAATAATTTTAATCTGGAAGCAAACTCTCTTGAAATTCAACAATGTTAATATATGGCGGGTCGAGCAGGTTTGGAACTGTCTCTTGGGGTAGTACTACATCTGAGGTGTATTTCAGATGAGGAATCAGAAAAAAGTGAGGTACTGACTGAATAGAGAGTTGTTCAAAAACAAATCATGTTGATATTTAGCTGCAAATGACATGGAGGTTTCAAAAAATACAAGGAAGAGATAAATGGATTTTAAGTATGATATATCTTAAAAATTCCCTCAAGTGATAGTGCCAACTTCAAACATATTAGCATAAGGACTCTTATGAAAAAACAACAGAACAGCAATACTTTTGCATAGCATGTTCAGTATAAGATTATTTTTCACATTATTATTACTTATCCATCAGCATTTTTCCAAGCATTTACAGATTTGAGTTTTTGCAGTAAGCTGAAACTGCATGATAAAAAGAAACAGATAATGATAAAAAGTAGATGTACATGCAAGTCTAGCTAGAAGGAGCAAAATATACTATTACTGCCCCTCCTGTGAAGTTAATCCTATTTCTTTTAGCTATTTCTTCATTAGTTAATGAGGTCTTGAGAAAAAAAAAAAATAGTGTGTTTGAAATGGCGTTTTTGCATCCTTGCCTTTAGGAACTTATTCAAATATTCATAGAATAGTTTGCCTTTGGAAGGTGCATTAAGTGTGAGTTTAGGCAATAATTACTTCAAATGTGGGTGGTCAGAAACCTGCAACTGAAATGGACAAACACAGCAGCTAATCACTTCCCTCATTCAGATGCACCACACTGGCTGGAGTCGAAATGTAAAATAGTGGAGAAAGGAGATATTTTAATGATTAGGTTAAAAAAAAGAAACAAACTTCAAGGCTTAGATCACAGATCTGCTAGCATGAATTAGATTTGAATTTGGATGCACTTTGTGGTTTGCAGTCTTATTAATGAAATATTTTCTTCTCTCTCACTTTCTATTAACAACCAATCTCAGATCAGAAGCAAAGATTTGGCTGCTGTCTTTGTGAGATGAGTGTCAGTGGACATGTAACTACATCCCATCTCTGTCACCTCCTCCAGTGCACTTGGTACCAACCAACATCTCTGTTGACCTCTGGGTAGTGAGTCGGGGACCAGAGTGAAAGGGGCCCCCGTCTCCTGGAAATCTCCCGGAAGCCTTCTCTGCATGTTGATGTTGTACCACACTCTGAGGGTGAAAATCTGGGAGAGCCTGCAACTGCCAGTTCTTATGGCTTTCTTATCCATGAGTACAGGAACTGCAGTTTCCATTTGCAGTTTGATATCTGGCATCAGCGCTGTATTTATATTCTTTTATTGAAAAAAACAACCCCTTTATTTATCCACAGAACTCCGGAAGGAATGAAACTAGAAGTGGTGGATTATTCTTTCCCCCGAGTTTCAACTTACTCCATTTCAGGCAGTATTCTTAGAATTTCACTCTCCAGGGGTGCAATTGGATCTCCCGGGCATCTTCTGGCATTATCTTGTGAACAGGGAAAGAAACCTTCCACGCCCAGAGGTCTCCATACATACATAGTGTACTAGGCAGAGGCATTACGTGTCTACCAGCTCTTAAAAAGCTTGCTGTGGATGCAAGAAGACCATCCTGCAGCTGAGCTCGTTGATCACTTCCAGGGTGTTGCTTCTCAAATTGCCAGCCACAAAGAAGTCATTCAAGGCTGTGAGCAGTGTCTCCATGGTGTACGTGACTTAACAATTCAATTAAATCCATTCTGGAAAAGTTTCAAAACTACTGATCTTTTTGACTCATATTCAATCTCCAAATGTTATAAAATTAATATTTTATTAATTTCTACCTTCATTATTTCAGGTTTATTCCCCTCTCTCTTTTCTTTTGTTGAATTTCTAGTTTGTTTTTTCTTCTTCTCTCTTTCTGTAACAACCACCACAATAAAAATCAATAGCATAGGAGTTCTGAGGTTTTTATTTGATGAATGTGAAGCATTTGCCTGTTATGTTCTTGTCTTCTTTTTTGCCACGAGGACATATAGGACATGTTGACAGCCAATATTAAGCTTAACACTAATACTGGCAGTTACTTAGTACAATTTTTAGCTATGTTAAGTGGTCTGTAGGGAATAGTAATGCTATCCGTTAAAAGAAACTGATGTCACAGTTGCATCCAGAATTCACTGGGGTTTCTTTTGTTGTTTTTATTTTCCAGGTGATTCATATAACAGGCCGGTTACGTCTGAGAGTGTCACTGTCCCACGGACGGACAGTACCCAGCCAAATCATGGGACTTGTTGTTGTTGCTCATGCTTTGCCACCTCCTACAATTAATGAAGTCAGGATTGACTGCCACATGTTTGTCACTCGCGTGAATATGGACCTCAACATCATTTACTGTGAAAATAGGTACAGTTTTTAGCTCCTTTTTTCTTTGTTTTAGCTGTGGGTATTCTTTGTTCCATGGGCTTGGCAAAAAGTTTTGAAATTTGTGACTCCTGCAATGTCATCCTAGTGTTGTGTGAGAGCATTGAATTCACTCTCATCGTCATCACCTTCATTTTCATTGCATTCTTAGAAGATAAAGGTAAATTAAAAACTATATTTTGCAGGACATCTTGCTGGAATAGGAGAGGATAGACTCTAAGATTTCCCTTCTTTTTACAATCTCTCACCGTCCTTCTCAGAGGCAAGATTTGGGACTAAACAGACGTTGGTCTGACCTGCATGGCTGTCCTTATGCTCCCCCGTCCTCCCCTCCACAAGTCTTTCTGTCTGAAGTTTTAAAGTTTTCCATTTTTTAACTAATTTGCAGATTACAGCACATCGTGCTTAGTGTTTAATGGAACAGAAGCACAGATGGCCTAGATAGTAGGCTAGAGAGGTGGGATCTGTTGCAGTAAGAGGTGGGAAAACTGTAGAATAAAATTGGTTAAGGGCATACTGGGAAAGACAGCAGTGAAATGGGAACAGGTGATGAGGAGCTGATTGAGGGGGGGCTGTGTTCGATGTGACAGCGACAAGCGAGCTAGGAAGGAGGAAGATAGGATTTAAATTTGGCTGTCTACTCCCTGGGGGCTGGGCGCTGGTAGGATTGGGGTCTCCCCATGGGGCTCTGTTGGGACAGGGCCTGGAAGCCGAGGCCCGTCCCACCACCCCAGCCAGCAGCAGGGCAGCCGGGGGGCAGCCCCAGTCCCGGGCATTGGGCACATCCCTGGGGACAGGCCGAGGCCAGGCCAGGCTGCGGGCTGGGCCTGGCTCGGCAGGGCCCGTGGGCAGGCAGGGCAGGGCCGTGGGGTGCAGCTTTGCTGGGGCAGGGGCTGATGGCCCCGGGGACTGACATGGGGTCCTGGGCCGTGGGCAGGGTGGGGGGAGCCCCAGGGGGCTGACATGGGGTCCTGGGCTGTGGGCAGGATGCAGGAAGGTCCAGAGGGTCTGGTCAAGACCATTAAGGCTTATTGATGCCTACTGGGCCCTGAAAAAATAAAAATAAAATCTAGGGAATGGGTATTTAGAGCAGAGTGAAGATATCTGAGAAGGAAGCTGTAATAAAGAAGTTTATTGATGGAAGTCTGAGGTATGGAAGAAAGGTTGGAAAGGAAGAAAGAAGGTAATGCAGCCAAAAGGAATTTTTGTCAAGGGGACCTATCATCAAAAATTAGAACAAGCAAGGTGACTAATGCCAGCTTTTTGTGTGACAGCAGCTGTGGCATATTATAAGTTAAGAGTGGAAGCTCTCTGATATGAGCAATCGTAATTGCTCAATCATAATGGAATACCTATGACCAGGATAGCACATCAATATATACTTTTATAAAAAGGGATATATTCAAACACTTTGTTAAATCAGGGCCTTAAACAATTTCAAATAATCTTGGATTTCAGTTATGAGGTTATCTTTGCTGTCGTGTTGCTGAACTGCCACAACAGTATTAATAATATTACTTGGCTATTAGAGAGAACGCTTCATCTAAACTTCCAAAGCATTATCTAAAAGAGAATATATTATTCTCATTTTTAAGCTTGGAAAAACTGCTCCATAGAAAGTGGCTTGCACAAGGTCACAGAGAAAGCTGGTAAGAGTATTAGAGTTTGGGCTGAGTTTTTGCCTGTGACTGTACCCAATGAGCATCTGGATTCTGTATAATCTGGCAGCTGGTGAAAGACCTCTGGGGATTACCAGTAGGATCTAGAGGAAACCTTTTGCCTTAGTCTTTGATTTGACTGTGACCTACCTAGGTAGTAATGGAAAGCTGCTGCCACTGCAGAGCTCTTCAATGGCCTCTGTGAAATGAGTTGCTGGTATCTGTCCAGTTCCTAATGAACAGATTTCCATTTAACAAAATCAGCTGCACTTACTGTTACTTTCGTTGGCAACATCAATAAAAAAGCCAGGAATCAAATGGATGTGAAAAATGAACTATTCCGTCAGGTCAAGTATGATATGAATTTGTGGGCCACGTTAGAAAGATTTATACTTTCTCTGCCATCAGTTTGACATTTTTATGAGCCCTAAATTGTATATTTTTTTTTAATTAAACATTTTTCTCAAACCTTCCCTTTAAGTTCAGGTAGCAATAAAACTTTCAAATGCCTGAAAAAGGCATCACTGAAAAACATAAAATGCATCAGGTGTGGAGTGCTGATTGGTAATCACATAGAAAGAGCTGATAACATGTGGTAAACTATGGTAAGCCAGCTGACTTATGCAAGAAAGTGTTGAGCTTACTAATGTTTTTCATTTGTTAAGGTAAAGACAACATTATAAAGCAATTTTTCCTCGTTTGTGATGGATTTTATCTCACATGCTTGGGTAGTATGCATATGATCGTACTTGAATTTATGTTGCAATAGTTCCATTTTGAGCCCCTGTTTCAGTGTTAAAAATACTTTATAAAAGGAATTTCAAATAATAGAAACACTTCTGCCAGGGCTGGGAGGTGAGTGTTAGCTCACTGGGGCAGCGGGATTTCCACTGATGGAAAAGGGAGTAGGATTAACAGGACTTGGATTTCATAGCAGATACAAAGCAGAATATGACTGTAAAAGGCTGGAGGAATGGAAAGGATAGAAGAAGGGAAGGAATTAACTGAACAGCTGATTGAAGCTGTCAGATGAATTATCTGGGCATCTGCCAAGGCCATTCTCCGAGTCGGGGAAGTTGGGATTTCTCTTCTGAGACTATAGAAAAGGAGATAAGTATCCCATCCTGAATATACGGGCTTGACTCCTGGCACTTGCGGGCAGCCGGGAAATTCTTTCTGGTGCTACAGTAAAGCAAGCACAACGTTGATGAAAACAGAGAAAAATGGATCCATGCTGGGGAAGCTGTAAGCACTATTTATGGAGCAATAGGGAGTTACTGGCAGCCGCGGGGAGTCTGGAGCAGAAGCCATGCTACTTAACTGAAATGAATGCTCACAGTGGACCATTGGATCAGCAGGGGTGAGATCAATGGTACTCCTAGTTTTCCAAGTAGTTGCCTGCTTGCAACAGCAGGGAGCAGGAGTGACATGAGTCAAGTCTTTGGGTGCATCTTGTTACTTTCCTCTGAAGGAAGAGATCTGCATCAGAATCCTGGACTCGGAGCACAAAGTAGTAAACAGCTTCCCTTTGAGACAAGATCCGTTAGCTAGTGCATTGGCTATTTCTAACAATTAATATTTTGTTCTGAGGGTGTTAAATGAGGATGTCAAATTTTGTTGCCTAAAATGTGGTATGTTAATCTATGTCTGTTTTCCAAATGTGGGATTCATGTCATCTAAACTTCACCATCTAGTCTAAAATAGTCTAGAATTTCTTTATTAGTCAGTGGGGTGACAAAAGCACCTGCAGAGGACAAATCATCTTAGATGGTGATAAATAACTAAAAGCAAAATAAAGAGACTGCTGCTGGAGTACAGCATCAGTCTGTATTTTCAGTGTCAACTGTTAGTGATCGGAGACCATCTGGAGAGAACTTATAGCCCAGTTTGATGTGGGCTGCTATAGCCATATCTGCTAATATATGCCCCAAAGGAAATAACCCAGTGAACATGGTGTTTTTCCAAATGCAAGAGGTTTGGCCTGTAGGCCATGACAGTGGTTGCCAATAGTTCCTTCAGATATGCAGAAACAGTCTTGTGTAGAGAGCTTCAAGCCTAAAATGTGTGCACGATTTGGTCCTAATTCAGCAAAGCACTGTACCGTATACCTGCCTTTAAATTTCAATCGCATTAACACTCCTGTAAGTCAGTGGAACCACTGATCTGCTCAAACGTAAGCCTGTGCCTGTGTTTTACAGCATCAGGTTTGCGTATTCGGCAGAACCGAGTTCCTACCCATCAACCTGTTGCTTTATTTTATCAAAGGACTTGGGAGCTGCAAGAGCTGCCTCCTAACTAGTGCTCTAAGATATACTATAATATTTATTTCTTTCCTCCATGTGAATTATTTATTTTCCACCTTTGGTACCTTTGATATAAGCATGAGTGTCCTATTTGATGTAATTTCTTTTGCTTCTGGTTTTGGTGTCATTGCTTGCCAGTGATCAGCACTTATATCTGGATATTCTTTCTGTTTCTTCTTCCACTTTTTTCATCAAAAAAAATTTCCTATGTCCTTCATATGTCTGTTGCAAGCAGCTTTTTCTTAATATTATCCTTAAACTTAAGGCATTGTGAATCTGCTTCCACAGTTGCCTTGCTATGTTCATTTTTATCCGTGAAGACTTTACACAAACATGCTGCTGCTGCAGAGAAACAATACACAGCTGAGTCAAATTTACCAGAGGAGGAAGCAGAGTGTTCATCTTCCGTGTTAGCCACGTGAACCGTAGCACTCGCAGCCTGGGTCCATCACAGGGCAGTGGCCTGCCCGCAGATTGCCCCTTTCTACTAGGCTGGGCAGGGTGGGATTTCTTCTCCCTGATCTTGAAGCACAGCCACCTCCTAACAGAAAGTACGCAGTTCTTGGGCCAGAGAAGAGACAGCAAAGTGTGCCAGTGAGGAGAGTGTAGACATGGGAGGGGGAGAGACTTGAGTTCTGGTTCCTGCTCCATGGACTGTTTGTACACTTAGTTTAGTATAAAAAGATAATATACAGTGCAGGGGACAGGAACCTTTAAATCTCAGACTCCCTTCCTTCTGGTGAGGTTTCTTCTCACTGAGCAGAGATCCCAGGTCCTTTGTTTCCCAGCTCCTAAATCACTGTGCAACCAAAGTGGAGGAACTCAGCAGGAGGGATAGGGAGTCCCGCTGCCACTGTTCCAGACTTGTCTCTATCCTGGTTAATTGTGTCCTCCCTGAGAAATAGGAGAGGTGCTTTTCAACTGTGGTTTGTGATAAAAACATTAGATGTGTATCCCCAGATGGATATCCCACATTTGGTTAAGTGCTATAACTACTAGGCAGTTGTTTGAAAGTGCACATCCTTCAACATGAAAGTGGGAGAAGGCTGTTGTGGTTGGTGCTAAACTTAATTTGGCAATTTTTACTAGCAAATTTGAGTCCACCTGCTTTACCTGTGATGTTTTTTATGTTTGTTTTTTTCAATTGGGACAAACCACTAGTGCTGCTGTGGTGCTGCCTAATGCTTCCATTCTCCTTCAGTCTTTCTGGTCTGTGCGTTCTCCCTGCCTCAAACACCCGGGCAAACCCAGCTCTGCTAGTCAGTCCCTCAGTGGCTGTGTTCGCCCCCTCTGCCTGCTGGGAACCCCTCAGACTTACGCAGTTCGGTCTCTGGTTTAGCCTCCCCACTGGCCTCCCTCAGGGTCACACTCCAGTTGTTTCAGCTATCTGGTTATATCAAGATGTTTGGTGTTTCTTACAACTCCCTTAAATGGATGGCAATTACATCTTACAATTGCAAAGTGGGCTTAACCCCAATCGTTGCAGCATATTTCAAACCCTAAAAAATTATTCTATTTCTAGAAAACAGACGTACTTTTAAATGCTTGTGTGAGCAAGGCATTTTCCAATTGTTTTGTTATTTTCTGTACTGCATTTAAGGACATTGACATCTTGACACTCCGTGACAGAAGTTTACACACACACACAGACCCAAGCACATAGACACACACACAGACGCACACACACAAAGGTCTGCAGAATAGATTTTAAAGTTTCTATGTGCAATAAACAACAAAGTCCCAGTTGAAAGGGCCCAGAGTGAAAGCTGAGCTCCCAAATGAATTAGACTAAAAAAGATAACACCCTGAGGCATCTGTATGTCTCAGCATTTAAATTATTTCCCTTGAAATATCAGTTTGGACTTGATGCCAAGAAATGGTTGAAGAGCTTTTTCATGAATATACCCAATAGAAGACCAATCTGTTGAAATGAAATGTGTCTCTAATCATTTGGTATAAACATAACATGTTTTTACTTTATTATGTAACCTTGAATCATCTTGGTCTTTTAATGAGGATTTTGGATTGTTGCTAGTGCTTTACAATTTCATGGAATTATATTGTCTTGGTGTAATGCTACAGGGAGAATATGCACTAGAATTTAACTTTCCACTTATTTAAATGGATAAAATGATCTCAAGGTTTCTTTAAAAAATGTTTTCTTTCTTTTTTTTTTTTCTTTAAGGCTGTGTCTTGTTTGTACAGATATTCCATTCAAATTACTATATTAGTGAAAAAACTTTTTAACACATTTCACTTTCTGTGTCATTTGACAATTCATGTATTCTTTTCCTTCTTGAATTATAGTCTGGGGTTTTTTTTCCTTTTTAGGATTAGTGATTACATGGATCTGACCCCTGTAGATATCGTAGGAAAGAGATGTTACCACTTCATTCATGCTGAAGATGTGGAAGGCATCAGACATAGTCACTTAGACTGTAAGTACTTCCATTTTTGTCAAAATAATCTGGTACAACACTTGATTGTTCCTAAACTATTATTTATTTTCCATAACTGGGGTCTTCATCTTGCACCTGCTTTTTTTGTCATAGGGTTTCATAGAGGGTTGCTCAAATACAACTTTTTGTATGATATATTTTCAAGTCTTTTTATAGACATATAAGATTTGCTCACATATGTGGAAATAAAAAAATATATGTGTATTACCAGAGTTTCCAGCAGCTGTTCATTTACACGTGCTGTGCATTATTTTACTCCTTCAAAGACACATTGCTTAGGTGAGAAACTCCCTCCCTAGCACAGAAAATGAACTCCTCTCCATTTTTTATTTCTGAGTCATAACGTGGAAGTCAAAAAGTGCAGCATATTTGGGATTTCAACAGGTTTTTCAATACAGAACTGAGCTACAGCTCTACCCGTGTTTTAACCACCCCGTGTATTAACACCTAAATGGCCCCCATCCCTGTAGCATCTAAGTCCCTGTTATTTGCACACAGGTAGTATCTGATCAGGATAAGGATAACAGAAGTACAAAAATGTTACAAGAGACAAACCTTACCAGAAAGCATGTGCATATGTCCGTGTATGGGGGAAGGGAGGTTCAGCTTGATTTCTTGTAATTAAACTCTTTGTATTCCTTTTATTAAAAGCCATAGGGCCTAATTCTTTTCTTGTTTGAGATCTGTTGACTTCAGAGATGGTGCTCCTGATTTACCCTGGTGCAAAAAGAGACTTAGGCCCATAATCTGTAATTTATCTGTGCCTGCAGTGAAGCCAGATAATTCTTTGGAAGTTTCAGTGACTGACTGCATTTATGATTGACTTGTGTGGTTTTCTTAATGTACAAGACTATCTGCAAACTGCCTCTTAAATTCAGAGTCTCAGATTTGAATAACTCTGCTCCCCCTGCACCATGCCCTGCTAGCATTTCCTAGTAAAAGCGTAGCAACCCAAATACAGCCACATTTAATTAGCTTTTACAAAACCGTACGACTACAACAGAAGGCAGTATAAATCTTCGGTCCGAAAGTACCTTGCTCGATCTGCAAGGAAGATAGGAGGATAACTGCAACTAGAAAGCAGGAGAACAGGGACGGTTTCTATGATAATGTATGGCAGCCCACAACAGTATCAAGCTCCGTAAAGCTTTCAAATAGTCCCTGATGTTTCTAGAAGGTAAAGTGCATTTGGCATAAGAAGGTCAGCTTAGATACATTTCTGTGGAAAAAATAAAATCAACTATCCAAAATGACAAACAAAGTAATTTTGCATCATTTACATTTTGAGTGTTTAATATCCAGGAGAATATGTCAGTTGCTCAGAAATGAAGGAACAAATTCAGAAACTTACTTGGTGCTCTTGAAACTGGAAGTCAAAAATGACAAGTTGCACTTCCACTGGACTATCTGACCGAGGAAATAAAAGATATTTATGACTGCGACTTAACATACCACCTGGCAGAGATGAACATCCCATTTGAAAAAGACCTTAATCTTCTGAATGACCACTTCTCTCTGAAATAGAATATGCTTTATGAAACATTCATCTTCGGAAAACTTAGAGACCTATGCAGACAGTGTGAGTGCAGTGTGGTCCAGTGTATAAGCACTGGACTAGGACTCAGGAGACCCTGGAGACAGGAATGACTTCTAGAAAATTGCTTCACCTTACTGTGTTCCTGCTCTCACTGTATGTCCAGTTTAGCTGATTGGATTGCAAACTTTATAAACACAGGGACTTTCTCTTCTTATCAGCATCCAGCACAGTGGGGTTCCAAACTTGGCTGTGTGGCTGTAGCATAATCATTCTTGCTAGGCTCATTTTTTTTCAATAGATTAGGCTGGTTACATCTGTTATGTATAGTTCTTCTCTTGGCTTATAGGAATAAGTTGTTCATAGAACGATTCAGGTTGGAAGGGACTCTGGGACATCATCTAGTCCCACCTCATGCTTAAAACAGGATCAACACAGATTCAAAGCAAATTGTTCAGCACTTTGTCTAGTTGATCTTGAAAACCTTCACGGTCAGACCTTCCACAACTTCTCCGAGTGGCCTATTCCAATTATCCATAATAAGGGCTTAATTATCCTCACAGTGATGGTTTTTTTTCCCCTTCTATCCATTTGGAATTTCCCTGTTTTGATTGTGCAGCTCATGGCTCCATCTTTGCAGTAACCTCCTCGCAGTTATGCTGTTAGGTCCCCATGAAGCCACCTCTTCTTCAGGCTGAACAAGCCTGGTCCCACAGCCTTTCCTCACAGGGCGAGTGTTCCAGCCCCTGACCATCTCGACAGACCTCTGCTAGGCTCACTGAAGTTTATCAATATATTTCTTGTGCTGGGAGCCTAAAATTAGATTCCAGATGCAATCTAAAGAGTGATGAGCGAAGGAGAATAATGACTTTCTGTGATCTACTGGCTATGCACTTTTTAGTACAGCCCATTGAGCACACTGCTGATTCGTGCGTAGCATACTGTCCAGCAGGACCCCCGGGTCCTTTCCGTAAAGCAGCAACCCAGCCAGGCAGTCCCCAGCCTGTACCATTGCAGGGAATCGGTCCGTCCCAGGTACAGGACTTTGCATTTGTCTTTTCATGTTGTTCAAACTCATGTTCTGGATGAAAGATCTTGAAGTTTAAATTAGACTTGGGAGTAGCTCAGGAAGTATACCTGCCCATTGTAACTCCTGCAGAAGCTCAAGTGGTTCATATCTTTGCCTAGAGAGATGCTCGACTTTTCTAGCATTTGGAAAAAAACTTTGTAGAAAAACCAAGAGAAAGAAATTGCAAAATCCCAAAACACTTCATAGCAACTTGTCGGTCCTAGAAAATCAAGTTCAAACCAAACTAGAAAGAGAAAATTCTCCTGTGTTTGTTAGTGAAAATAAAATTAGAGCTAAAATTCAGGAACTTGCAGACACTGGCTGTAGAAGGTAAAACTCAGCAGAACTGCAGTTCCCCAAAACAGACAATGCAAGAGATTTGCCAGTACAACATAGGACATAATTGCTTGAGATTACAATGAAAAAAAAAAGCAATATTATGCAATGTTTTGAAGAGGAACTGGAAGTTAAAGTAATGGTTAGCAAGCCCTATTGAAAAGTAGAAGCAGGACTTGAGAAAGCAGCAAACTGAAAAGGTTGTGTTTGCTGGAGGACTGCAGAATGCAGCTAAAAATCTTGACTGATTTTTACAGGAGAGAAAATAATTTTTAAAGATTAAACCAAGAAGAATCCCAAATTGCAATGGTAGATCTAAGGGTAAAAAGAAACACAAATAAAACCGCTACTCTGCCTATTCTCTGACAACATATCAGAAAAAAATGGAGAAAGTAAGAGCAGTACGTCCTGCCTTCTCATCCAGGTTATTCAAAGACATCAAAGAGGAAAACAAGCAAAGAAGAAAATGTTGCACAAAATCACAGAGAAAAAACCGAGAGGGCTGTTGATGGCTTCAGATCATAGCAGCCCATTAGAAACTTTGAAAATCAGGCCTTGTTAACGCTATCTCAGATAAAAGAAGACAAAAGCAGTTTCAGGAATGTGACCATAGCAAGTATAATGGTGACAAAGGTCTGCAGGACTATAGCAGTGACAACAGTCTTTTGTAAGGGAACTGCTGCCCTAATGAAAGGTCAGTTACAGTCAATGGAAAAGCTTTCATTGGTTTCAATGGACATGGGGATTATGCCCTAAAAAAGCAAATTTATATGGACTAAAATTCTGACCCCAGTGAAGTAAATAGCAAAAATTCCCTTAGGTTCAGTGGGGTCAAGATTTCTACTTAGAGATTTATGTTAGTTATAGCTTGATGCCCTTGTGGATTAATAAAACAACATTCATACTTTAACTCTACATATGCCAACACAATAATACATGGTGACAATCCCACAAGTTATTGAAGCATCAATTTTTTTCACACAGAAATAAAAAGTTTAGGGATATTGTTTCTATCTTGTTTCATTGAAGCTCTCAATGATCCTGCTTTTTCACAAATCTCCCAGGCAATTTTTTGGTGTTACAACTCTACCTTATTAATCTGTTTCCCATTTTATAATGCATCATGGTTTCAGAAGTTTGGGAAACTTCTCATTTGTTCATCTTCTCTGTGTTTGTTGAGCAAATTGCTGTAGAATCTGACAGATATCACTTATCATAAATCAAGTCTCTCTCACAGAGATTATAGTTGAAATGATCTCTAGTCTAACAGCCCGTACACCTTCCAGCATCATGGCTTACCTGTTGGCTCAGCTGACACACAGCAACTGGCTAAGCTGCAACAACTTGTGTTTGAATCCGAGTCCTCAAAAATTGCAGGTCTAGCTGTATCCGGGCTCAGACACAGTCCCTAATCCTAGCTCTGCATAACTGAGCTCTTCATTGGGATACGTGGCATGAAAGAGTTGAAGTTGAATGTTTTACGTTTCATAGTTGTGCATCTAGAACTAACACCCTAGAAAGACCCCTCATGCCCCCAGTTCTACTTTACCACTTGTAAGAATGGGGAAGGTGATCAGCTCTTTTTACTTACCTCTGCATAGAAACATTCCAGGGCTGAAGTGCATGTCAAGCATAGGGCAACTCATACACTTTCACCAAGCCATGAGTCCCTGCATGGGTAGAACTGCCCTTGTTCCAATGACAAGAAAATATCCCTGATCTTAAAGCTAGCAGGATGCATTTTATGTCAAATCAATATCAGAAATCAAGCAGATTAATAAAATTACTGTTGTATCAGGTCTTAGCACTGTCTGTAGAGCTCAGCAAGGGCAATTGACACTCACTGCTCTCTGGAGTACGATGCTGTGCATATGTGCTTCCCTTTGGTTGACACTGTTATATACAGAGGTCTATAACGTCCCTTTTTGATTTAAGAAGTACATTTCTTGCTAAGAATGAATGATGAATGTCATATGCTGTAGGAGTATACATCTTCCATTTAATTGAAAAAAATTAATGATCTTCATTGAACATCAAGTAAGGATAAAAGTCAAAACCTCTGAAGGCAGCCATGAATATACTTTTGGACAAATACAGGACAACGTGCCACCATTTGAAAATTAATATATTGCTTGTAAGAACACTGTCACAAGTATATATTGGTATATAATACGTGCTTTTTCATTTTGGAATCCTAATTGAGGTCTAA
Source organism: Phoenicopterus ruber ruber (assembly GCA_009819775.1). Classification (NCBI taxonomy): domain Eukaryota; kingdom Metazoa; phylum Chordata; class Aves; order Phoenicopteriformes; family Phoenicopteridae; genus Phoenicopterus; species Phoenicopterus ruber. The sequence continues at coordinate 30,041,568 of CM020219.1, read as the reverse complement.
ACTCAGGAACCTGACACTGACTAAAAAGATACTTGTTGTCCTCAGCTATGGCTTAGAAAATATCATCGTGTTTCTTCAGGATTTGATTTACAGCTATAAGAAATACAATTCCTCAAGAACAGTGAGCCAGGGCAGTTCATTTCCCATAAAGCAAAGGTCTCTGATGAGTATGTTTGGTAGCACTCCCTCTGATCTACTTTATGTGGTTTCCAGTGGTTAAAGTAATCCAGTCTTTCTGAAAATAAACTATTCCACATTCACCTTTTTCATGGCTCCCCTGTTTTTCAAGGGATATTGCCCCCTCAGTCTGCTTTTACATCAGTTATATATTCATGTTTTCTTTCATGTGTGTTCAGTAGAAAAATTCTATTGCTGTACAAAATATTGCTTAGTGGTTTAGCCTACCAGCTGTAGTTGAACTAACCCTTTTAACTTATGCACATCAGTTATAATTTTTTATTCTCTTAATAACCTCAAACACATGAAAAACAAATAGAATGAGTTGATAATTTCTAACAGTAAAATACACTTCACATATTTTGCTATCATGCTGTGGAATAACTCTGCAATGTCAAGTAGCACACAATTAGTAAAACTGTAGGGGGAAAAAAAGAAGTGTTTTGATCCTTAGGAATTTTTATCCTAATCAGATCGAAATTTCAATGCTCTTGTAGTGCTTAATATCTTCAATCACCAAAAAAATCAAACTGATTCCAATGTCAGGTTTTGCATTCTGGGACTGAAATAAAATGCTAAAATATACAAATGAATCTCATGTTTGTACAAGTTTATTATCATCACTAAAAAGCAAGATTGATTCTAAATTAGGCTGATAGAATGTCTGGTGTTTAGCTAATTCTTAAACCAAGCCCGCCTGGCATCCTGATGACAGTCTAGTGTATCTTGTTTTCAAAGTATTGCAGAAGTGTTGGTCTGACCACCTGCACAGTCTTCCTCTCTGTCCATACTATGGGCCAGCAAAGACTTCTGCATTGGAGACTGACATCCTTACATCCTTTTGACTGGAGATACTGGTGTTAGAGCAAGATGAGGGAACAGGAGATAAGAAACTAGAAGAAATGGAAGCATATAAAGAAAACATTTTTTTGATTCATACGAGAAAAAAAAGGAGCATGGACTTTGGTTTTAGCCCATGTCTAGTGTTTGGTTTTCAGTCCTAATGAATCTTAAGAGATGTGCATCTAACCAAGAATGTGTATGTTTCATGTCTTTTAGCTGTGCTCTGAAATCCTGCAAATGTTGTGTTTGCTCCTGCAAATGCTTCTTTGGGTTATAGAATCATAGAACTGTTTAGGTTGGAAGAGACCTTTAAGACCACTGAGTCCAACCATTAAGCTAGCACTGCCAAGTCCACCACTAAACCATGTCCCTAAGTGCCACATCTACACGTCTTTTAAATACCTCCAGGGATGGTGACTCAACCACTTCCCTGAGCAGCCTGTTCCAGCGCTTGATAACCCTTTTGGTGAAGAAATTTTCCCTAATATCCAGTCTAAACATCCCCGGGGACAACTTGAGGCCATTTCCTCTTGTCCTATTGCTTGTTACTTGGGAGAAGAGCCTGACACCCCCCTCACTACAACCTCCTTTCAGGTGGCTGTAGAGAGCAATAAGGTCTCCCCTCAGCCTCCTTTTCTCCAGGCTAAACATCCCCAGTTCCCTCAGCCGCTCCTCACAGGACTTGTGCTCTAGATCCTTCACCAGCTTCGTTGCCCTTCTTTGGACACGCTCCAGCATCTTAATGTCTTTCTTGTAGTGAGGAGCCCAAAACTGAACACAGTATTTGAGGTGCGGCCTCACCAGGGCTGAGTACAGGGGGACGATCACTTCCCTACTCCTGCTGGCCACACTATTTCTGATACAAGCCAGGATGCCATTGGCCTTCTTGGCCACCTGGGCACACTGCTGGCTCATATTCAGCCGGCTGTCAACCATCACCCCCAGGTCCTTTTCTGCCAGGCAGCTTCCCCCCAAGCCTGTAGCGTTGCCTGGGGTTGTTGTGACCCAAGTGCAGGACCCGGCACTTGGCCTTGTTGAACCTCATACAATTGGCCTCAGCCCATTGATCCAGCCTTCCTACCCTCAAGCAGATCAACACTCCCACCCGAAGAGATGCTGGTCTGTCTAGCTTAATTTCTTTGTCTGCTCTCTGACCAAAGCCAATTACTTTGGAAGAAGGGGGAAAACACTCTGCAATATGCAATTATGTACGCCTTGCATCCTTGTTTTCTCCATAATACATTATTAACTCATGGTTGGTTCATTCCTTGAAAGATGAGAATTTATACCACTGCCTACATTTCTGTTTGTGGAGGATGGTTGTTACTATTGTAATATTTGGTATTCTAGTTATCCACATAAATATTCAGATATCATTTTAAATCCTGATAAATTTCTTATCTTCATGGTATTTTGTGGCTAAGTTTTTCACGTGCAAATTGTGTGCTATTGGACAAATGTTTTCTGTATGTAAAGTGTATAAAAGAGTTTACCAGAAGCATCAGATCTTTTGAATAGTAAACAAACCAGAAAACTCTACAAAGCTAAACCTTTAAGCTATTTAAACCATTAGCTGCTGAACCTAGTTGCAGAGTTTTGCCTTCTATAGCTTAGCAATATACAGTTATTTTGCAAGATGCCTCAGATATAGTTTGCATCAATAACCCTTTAACTTAATTCCTGATGCTATTTCATCTTCAGATATAAATCTAATACAATACTGATTAGTACGTTCCCATTTCAGTTTGTAGACTGTCCATTGTAAGTCTTCCATAGCTCATAGTTGAAATTTAAACTTAAACTCTTCTCCTATTTTTACATTAAAAATGCATATAGTACCAGCTGTATAAGTACGGCTACTGCATTAAGGGGCTATAGAGTGAAGGCCGAACTTTCATTTCTGCTGGGAACCTCTGGTTTCCCGGTTATTCCCTTCATCATTTTCTTTTTTTTTTTAAAGTCTCTTTGTCCTCAAAATTTCCAACCCCAAAGATGAATTTATACTTTGATATTATTCTAATGATAGATTGCAGAAGCACATGGTAAATTGCAAAGCCATGGGAATAAAAGGTTTTACTGTGCACCTCCAGCAGCTTCACCTTCATTCTGTCCACTAAACTATTTCTGTGGTGACTTTTGCTACATAATGTGAATGTATGCCATTTTAAAAATGAAGGGGAAAAGTACTTCAGCCACATATCTTTTTACCTTCGTTGCTGAGATTCACTCCAAGATTACTGAGACCGAAAGTGTTCATCACCTTGTAGCCTAAGTCAGAAATAGTGTTGCTCCATTGAAAATCCAAGGACAGATTAAGGATTTTGTTTGCAGTTTACTAGGCTACGAAATACTCCATCCTAAAATGTCACTATGTGAAGGTATGAAGACACTGTTGCAGATCTTTCCAGAGTTTTAGAAATACATTAGTGCTACTGGGTTTTTTCCTCTTCTTTTCATTTTTCAAAGGTCTGGACAGTTGACCTTGTGTCTCTGAGGGAGACAGTTTTCAAAGCCAGAATGATATGAAAATAGTATCAGTAAAATGTGTAGCGTATATCAGATATGTGACAGTGTGGCAATAGGTCTTATTAGCACTCGTTTGCAAGAACCTGCATAAATCAGTTGTGGCTTTGCCACCCATGAGTGATTTGGCCAGTTGGTTTTGATGTCTGATAACTTATAAAGCAAGTGGGCTGGTGTCCAGGATGTTGGCACAGTGGGCTTTTGGGAATGCCCTGCCAAACGTCTGAAGCCTTTGTACCCAATGTCCATAGGTTGCTAGATATTGGTTCTGAGATCATAAGATGCTTACTTATTCAGAAGTTCTTCTATTTTTATTTTACAAGGGGTTTTTTTGTTAGTGCTAAGCTATCTTTTTAAGGCTTCTGGAGAAAGGTGTAAGGTTTGTTTTGTTTCCTTTTCTTTTCACAAGTCATCTGGTATAAAGGCACAATATGCTTTCAAATTGTCTAACGTAGTTTACTGCCAAATGTGAGATGGTGATGAATCTTTGTGGTGGTCAGAAGGGTGTTTGAACATTCAGTTGTGCCAGGCCACCATGACACTGTGCTGGGGATCCCTTTCCTCTAGAGATTAGGCTGAGAAAACCGCTCATTTCACTCAGTCCGAGTACCCAAACAGGGACTCTTACCCCAGAAATAAAAGCATGTTTAAAGGGACAGTATCCTGTCCCTTGAAACAGTCCATCTTTAACCTATGAAATACAAAAAGCAAATTATTATTGCTGCCAATCTGCTTCTGTATTTTGATCAGCTTCTATGAAACTTCTATCTCCTTTCCTATTTGTAGGAAATATAGCTGTGTATAGTCCACTGATACATTTGGCACGGAACGGGTTACGTTTTAAAGTCATTAATCTTACATAGGTTGTCATATGATGGACATTAATATTAGTAGAGAGATGGAGGACAGATTTAAGCTTCTTGAGCAAGCAGGGCCAAATTTCTCCTCTGATGTTGCATTTTAGTAGCTGAGGGCAAAATTTGGATCTAGGATTTCATTTTCCCCTCCAGTTTGAACAGAGAGTGTTCATTAATGATAATGGAAGTTCTGTCTGAAGTTGGTGTTCAAAGCAGGCTTGGATTTCTAAAGGACCATTTCAATATTAGCAGAAGGAAATCACTTTATGGCAGGATTGAAGTTTTAAAAGTCATGGGGAGACAGACAAATCATGAGGGAAAAGAAAAGTTAAGAAAGAGAGAAGAAAACCTAGAGAATCCTAGGTAGACAAATGTAGTGTTCGTTTTTCAATCCAGTTTATCATTAAACAAACTTATTTAGTTAGTTTATTTACATAATTTCTATCTATAGAAACAACAGAAAAGTTTTCTGTTATGCGTGCTGTAAGCTTCCTTGGAAGACTGCATCTAGTGATACATTGAAATATATATTACAATTCTGTCATTACATTTGATCAGTAACCACATGTTTTAAAATAAACATTCTACCTGGCATTATATATTCTTGTTAATAGTTGTTGTTAAGCATGATTATAAAATTGTAATTTTAAATGATGGACCACGGGCAAAGGGTATGTTATAACCACCGTGAAAGGGAGAGGGGAAGAAAAGTGTCTCTGTTGTTCAAGTGGGAGATAATTTTGTGCTTAGTGCTGGGAAATACTTTTTTTTTTTTGCTTTTCCTGGCTTTTAATAAATTTGTACTGCTGCTGTGAACTGAAGTCATGTAAACTGATGACATAGTGTTGATTTTAAACAAAACATCTTCCTGGTCCTTATCTGAGATAATCTGGAATCAGATGAAGGCAGAATCTCTAGCAGCAGCTAGGAATTTTCAGAGGGCTGGAGTACCGCTGTCTTGGGATTAGGACAGGCTACAAAATCCATGAATGCTTTTCTAAACTGTTTTCGCTATTTAGAGTTACTTTTCTTCCCTGGCTGGACATGTAGCATGCAAGACTCGCTGTATTTGGCAAGTGACAACCTTGAGCTACAAACTTTGATGCTAATGTGAATCCACATTTTTGTAACAGTTTGACTCAGGCTGCTTTTAACATTTGCCTTCTGTAAAGTGAAGCAGGAAAAACATTGCTTGGTTTTTAAAGATTCTAAAGCATTCCAATTTTTCTAGAAGGTTGATTAAGGCTTTTTAATTTTTTCCTGCAAGGTTGTTGATCCTCACTTTTGCCTAATTTGTCAGGTATTTAAGTATGTAACATCCCTACGCTGGAAGATTAAACAATATTCCATGTTGCAGAAGTAAGCAACAAATCAACTGCCACACTTAGCATTTTCAGAGTGAGGGTATAAGCTTAAAATAAATATCCCAGGTGAATGAAGAAGTTGGGTTGGGAGTTTGGGTACCAGTGAGGTACAGTTTTCTTTCATGAATATGAACTGCTACTTCCTATTTGACTTTGGAAAAGATGGATTTACCTTTAGAGGCCTGCAATTATTACTGTCTAATATTCATATCGTGATAGCAGCCAAGGCCTCAGTCAGTATTATTGACACAATACACCGCATTCTCCCCAAACCTAAAAAAGGTGTTCTCTGTCCAGCACTCAGGACTTTCTCCTGCCATACGATGTGAGTAAAATGCAGCTTTCTAAAGCCTCACAAACCCAACAGTTTTCTAAACAGTTATCATCTTTCTATTTTTCTTAAGAGAACTCTGTTGAGATACTGTAAGTCACACAGGGCTGGTAAGCAACTGTCTGCAATGAGCGGAGGTGGAGCAACGTGACCCATGGGGACTTTTGTGATGGGAAGGTGGCATTCTTCCCCAAGCAATCTGCCATGGAGGCCACACTTTTGGCCTGACGGGTAGAGAACGCATTTGCACGCTGTCCTGGCTTACATCTCCTCCTCTTCACCCCACCCCATGTAGTAAATCCGAAATCGAAGTGTTTGTGGAGAATTATATAGATGGCACACGTATGCTCACAGAATGTCTGTAGGTCTCCTATCATCTCACTCGCAATTCTGTTTAAGTAACAAACATCATTTAACATTGCTAAATATTGCTCAGTACTTTTTTTTCATTGCTAAAATCCAATTTGTGGATACCTACTATTTAAAACATCTAACTCACTAATTGCAAAATCTATAGAAAAGTCCTTACAACATCAAAGGCTCACTTGATCCTCGGAGCTGTTATAAATGAAAAACTGTTTCTGTTACAAGCAAATAAGGCACTTAATGCACTCTTTCTGGCTGTGATGCTATTTTTCCTGTGGGTTTTGAAAATGACCTTCCTGTAAGCATCAAGGACTGTAACTTTTCAGATAAAGAAACTTGTTCTTGTTTTAAGTCTATGCCAGGTTCATTCCCCTATAGCCCACAGTTTTCAAAAGCAGAAGAAAAAGTAATCCAGAATTAAAAAAAATAAAAACCCCTCTGTTTCCAGAACGAAGTTACCCTGTCAGCTTGCCTTGGGCCTTAGGTGGAGAAGTGGAGATTAAAGAGTCAGTATTCCTTTTCATGTTTCGTCTGCCAGTTTTGTGAATGTAGAAAGAGTACTTGTGGCTGCAGCTAAGTATCCGACTATGGTATTAAGTATGGCATTTTCATCCTCATGCAGTAAATTAAAAATATTCTTATAAGTTCATCACAAGGGGAATTCAGTATCAATACCATCCAGTCATTGATAAAGGTATTTCAAGGAGAAGGGTGAATAGCACAGCAGATGTAACCTCAATATTTTCACCAATTATAAAGAGCCTCTTTGTGAAGCTGTGTGAATATGTAAGATGATCTCATCATTTCCTATTTACTCAATACTTACCTGAATACGCAATATAGTGTAGCTTTTAAATGCGTATGCACATGGGTAAAATGTCCTTTTGTAAGAGACTTTGCTAAAAGACTGCTTTTCATACACAATTTCTTCATCTCCTCTTCAAACTGAATTAAGCTACTTCCTTCTTTTAAAACACAACTCACTATTTAGAAGCTTTGGCTTTGATTTCTCAGAACAGCCTTACAGGAAGAAACTACGTTCTTTTTCTTTTTGTAACCATATTTCTGAAGACAAACTTGTACTGATTTATTTTGATTTTCTAACAGAAATAGGTTCCTGCAAAGAACACTGTCTGTTTCTTCTTCTCCCCCCTCCTGCACTCCACTGCTACAGGAATATTGCTGTGCGCAAAGCTACCAAGGAAAACTGAAATCCCTCTGTTGGGAACTGTGTACATAGCAATATATTCATACTTTGAGAAATAAGTGAGATTTTTTTTCGTTCTTAGCATGACATACTGTGCATTTCTTGCATGCTAACCACTGAATTCAAATTGAGTAACTAGATAACGTTTCAGTGAATTTTAGTCAAGTTTAGCATCCACCATTTTAGGGAATATATCTGTGCAGCTAACGTAAAGGTCACTAGTTTTAAAACATTAACCCTCAGTTATTCCCTTTAATTAAAGGGTTTATGTATATGTGTATATATAAAATTAGATTTGTCATCCTATTCCTAGTACTTAAGATTCATTTCATTCTCCTATTCACAGTTAGACTCATTTAAAGATTGTTCCTGATGGCTATTAAGCTGAAATCCAGTGTCAGAAAGATGTCTCTGTATTTCCACACAATATAGCTTAGTAACAAGGCCTTTTTTTTTCTCTTTGTTTTAAACATGTATCTCCTGTTAACAGGGGGGTTGGACTAGATCTCCAGAGGTCCCTTCCAACCCCTACTATTCTGTGATTCTGTGATTCTGTGATTTTGGACACTTAGGCATTGGTTAGCAGAAGAAACTAAGCCTGTAAGAGAAGTCACCTCCCCTGCTATTCTTACAAATGGACTGACGCACCAAATCCTGCATAATGCCGTGTAACTTCAGTCACGCGAGCCATCCCACTGATGCAGTCACAAGTCTCACCTTCCCCCGTACTGCATTCATTGTCTGCCAGACTGGGTACTCCATGTATAATACAAATAGAAATCTTAAACTCTTTGCATGTCTCAATGTACAAAAATAGAGAGCTGAACCCTGATTCTCAGTAATGGATTTGCCTTAAATACAGTCTGAATAAGTTCGGGATGTGGTCCACATGGCATTACTTTTTCAGGAGGTTGTGCTAGGCTGAAATGCGTGGTCTGTTGCTAGTAACAAAACATAACTTCACAAGCAGAGCTTAGGGTGGACTAATTCTTTACTTTCATTTCTTCTCAAAATCAGTAACTTTAATAATGGACTCCCTACCTGCAAACTGAAGATACTCAAAATGAAACTGGGCTTTACTCAGTAACACTAGGTTATCAATAAACCACATAGATTTCCCTTCCTGGTGTGTCCTTCTAGTTGCTCGTTTTCTCAAAATTCTCATCTAAGTTTCAGTTTGGAAATGCCGACAGTTAAAAAATTACCGTAAATTAGAAAACATTTCAATTTTTTTTCATTCTTTCTCTTTCATCACATTGAGAAATTTCTTCCTGAGCTATAGTATGAGCTTTCAGAACTGGCTTGGGGGTGCCTAGTGCATTCTCAAAGGATGTAAGAACTAGATTTAGCAGCACAGCACAGCTGGCCTGCCAGAGAATCTCTTTACAGAGAGAATTTTTATATTGAATCGTGGGACTTCCTTCAGAGCGTGGTCCACAAATCTCTCATATGAAACGTGCTTTAGACAGATGCAAGAAGGAAAATCCTGCGTATGTGGTAATATATCTGAGCTGGCCAAATAGCGAGCGGGAATTTGCAGGTAGATGAACTTCATGGAAAGCTCATTTTCAAGACACTATTTCAAATATTCTTTGGATGTATAGTAATTTGGGAGCCTGAACTCTGACTGTAGATGGTTTGTATGCAACTCTGATGCACTGAATTCTCTTTCTTGAAAAAGCAAGCACCTTTTCATTCAGAAATAACTTATAGGGTTTTAATTTCCCCCCTTTTTTCCATAGTTCTGAAATGAATGCTCTGTTCAGCTCATGACATAGACTTTTCCAGTGGTGCAACAACCAATATAAAAGGTACTGAAGGAGGAATGACTTGTCTAGGATGAAATGGACTGAAAGAGGTGGAGGATCTGGGTCCTCACAGCTATCCCTATGCAGAGTTGCAGTGTGCTCTTCAGTCACTGGCTAGCGCCCCACCTGGTACCTCGACTTTCAAATATGCATGTGAGCAGTTGTGAGGATGCATCCTTTGGTATTTGTATAGCATAGTAAACCCCTCAGATAAAAACTGTTATAAAGAAGACAACAGTATAAATAGTAGCTACAAGTGCAGATAGATTTTACTAGTTTCTGCACGAACCTGTGGGTGTTCAAGTTTCCAGAAAGGAGCCAATATCACTCCAGACTTGCAGGCATATCAGTTTTACTGTCAGCTGTAAGCAGAGTATTTTGAATGTCCTATTTTACTGAAATGGAAAAGTTTACCATAATCAAAACTTAGAGCAGTACTTTTCTTCCCTTATTCTTCATAACTGATAAAGTTGGGCTAATTTATGTGAGATTGTTTTCTAAAGTGGCATACAACATTAGCTTGACAGAAATGCTGGGTAGTCAATTGTTCATACTTTATCTTTATTCTGCTGTATAATGAGGTTTTGAAGCCAACGAATTATCATAGCAGAATATTTAGAGCTTGGAATACAAAAGTAAAAATTTAGGGAAACTCATGGATGTCTGCTAAAAACAAACATAGTTAACTAGAGGTTGCTGAAAAACAACAGAACCCAGATCACAAATACTTGTTCATATTACAGCTGAACCTAACTTGCACTTTACGTTCACTTTACATTGCACTTTTTTACATGCATTTTTTTATTTAGTAGTTGAAAAATTGGATTGGGGATTGGGGGATCCCTCCAAAGTAAGAATGCGTCTGTGTTTGTATGGCTGCCTTTGTAAATACCTTTTTCTGTAGATATCTGTTGTACACGGATTTAGATACAGATACTTCATACGTATAATTAGGGGTATAGACATTTGGTTAACTTGAAAGCTCCAAAGTGTCGTTTGTCACATTTATGGTAGGAACTTTAACTGCCTTAAATACTTATTCTTTTCCAAAGTGACTTTTTTCTTTTCCCTCTACAAAAAAAATCAAAATGTACTTCATGAAACTATTGTATATGAAGCACTTATTAGCCGTAATTAAATGGACAATATGAATTTACTACGTCTTTAGGACTCTGGCTTGTTCTGGTTTAGAGCAAGATGATTAATGCAAATACATATTACTTGAGATAACCATTTAGCAGCTAATTTAGCCAAATTTATTACAGCAGTTAGAGGTTTTTCATTTTAGCAGACGGAGACAAGGACATGACAAAAGCAGAAGGTGTATATGAATGCACACTGCCCTCTAGTGCACAAAGCTTTATGGGATTAGTGAGAAATGCAGAGGAGAGTAAGTGCTCCGGTAACAGTAGTATCCAGATTTTGTATAGTTTAGGTTTTCTTTAAAACCATGCTGCTCCCTTCCACTGAAAGATTTGCATTTCATCCCCTTCTCCTGACACTGAAGCATCAGATACAAACCAAATCCGTTTCAACTTGGCAATATTTTGGCTGAAGTAGTACTTTAAACATCTGTATTTTTAAGCCTTCTTGCTGTAAGCATTTAACACCGTTTCGCGTTACTGATTGCTTTTACTTGTTTCTCTGTTTCCTAGCCTATTTCAAACATCGGAGAGAGCTGTCACTCTTTGGCTCTAACCAAGCCATTCTGTGCCTCCCTTAGGCCTCTTTCTCAGTCTGTTGGTGGATTTACTTTGCTCTGGTAGAAAGTAAATTCTCCCAAGACTTTCCCCCCACTGACTAGTGGAGATTTGGTTCATCTGAGAACTGTAAATTCTGTTTGACAAGATCAAAGAAACAGATGTATAAGTTCAGTGGTTGATATCGCCTGCAATAAGGAGAAATGATCAAAGCAGCAGGGGTAGAGTATCTTCCCAAACCTTTCAAATATCCAGAATCTCAAAGAGGTCTACCTAGGAGCTATGAATAAATCACATATAAATTTGCCTCTTTTTTTTCTTTTCTTTTTTTACGGTTTGACATTGAGTACATTGAAAATGTCCACACAGCAATAACTATTCTGTGAACCAAAGAGATTTGTAGTTCTTTTTCCTTTTCTTCTTCCACTAGAGTTTCCAAAAACAGATTAAAATTATACTTCAAAAACTTGTAAAACATACAGCTAGTTATACCGAACTTCAGATCCTCTTTGCCATCTCACTGGCATGCTGCATTAAACCTAAGGAAGCCAAGTATCTTCTGCTCATACTCGTGGCATGTTGTACAATGAAGATCATTTTACCACAGTTCTAATATGTACTATATCTTGCTTCTGTTTTGTTTGTATTTTTTGCCAGTGCTGAATAAGGGTCAATGTGTAACAAAGTATTACCGCTGGATGCAGAAGAACGGAGGTTATATCTGGATACAGTCTAGTGCAACCATAGCTGTCAATGCCAAGAACGCAAGTGAGAAGAACATCATCTGGGTCAATTACCTTCTTAGGTAGGTCCTCTAGTCACTTGTCTCACCTGAACTGCTGTCTCTGTTGCTTGTCTCTGCTGGTGAGAGTTTTAGGCAAAAAAACAATTGCCTACTGGAGAAAGTTAAGGAGAAGAATTTTTCATAAGGTCCACCTCAAAAACAGTGCCATTTGGTTCTATTAATTGAGACACCTGTCATGTCTCAGTACACTGGAATATTCTTGAATTACTGTGCTGCCTTAGTCTTCAAATAAACCCTCCACCATTTTGTTGCATGCCTCCACTGCTCTGAAATCTACTCAACCTGAGCTCAAAGATAAAAACAATCCACACCATGTTTCAGTAGTTGTGTTATAAAATCTGGTGTGAAGTGTTGGGCACTGGTTTATTTGGTGATTGAAAACGCATGGAAGCAAACTTCTGGAATGCTACAAAAAGGTCTCTCTGAAAGGTGTTTGCCAGTTCACTCCAGAGAGAGGAATTTTCTCAGGAGAAAAGCCTTGAACTAATATGTTGCTCCTGTAACCATCAGACAGTATTCACACTGAAAATGCAAAATAGGATTTAAAAATAAAAGTAGCAATTAAAACTATTTTAAACTATTAGAAATATTTTAAACAGAAATAGTAGCAATATCTTGAATGAAAGGCTATTCCCTGAGAAATTCTGTTTTACCAGAGACCAAGTATTTTTAAAGGACTGGTTTCTGAACTCAAGGGAAGACCAACAGTCACTGAGAGACAGTGAATTATAAACCCGACCTTTCTCATCTGAAAATACCTTTCAACACATTCTGTTTTGTGAAAATGTTCAATAAGATTGGGGGATTTTCTGTTTCATTCCAGAGCAGAACAAACAAACAAATAAAATTTGAAACCTTGAGATTGTCATGAAATGCAATTGTCATTTTCTGGCCTGTTCTCCTTTTAAGTTGCTTGTCATGGTTTGTTACATTCCCTTTGATGCCATGAGAGTTCAAAGTGATGTCTAGGGGTTAGATTGTGACTTATTATGCCAAGTCCAGCAAGCCCTGAAGAGACCGTGCCTGCCTAAACTTGCATGTTGAAATACTTTTGATTCCCCTTTTGGGGAAGAGGAGGAAGCAACCCCTGGCAGGAGAGCATTGAGGGGTACTGTGTGAAACCTTCCACGGCAGTGGAGTGTTCATTGAGGCTTGCACGTTTCTGTCCTGCTATGAATGAGCACAGGAATTTCTGAATATATCCTTATCCTGCTACTTTTTTGTCTCTTTTTTGCAAAAGTGAGGCAGAATGCAGCATTTCAAGAGGCCAGCTTAAGCCTGCCAGTTCTGAACTGGAAGTACAGCTTCACTGCCCCAGTCCTAACAGGGCTTCAAAATGCCCAGAAATGTTCTCATATTCTAGCCGGAAAAGTGGTCCGTAAGAATTATGAACAGTTGCTTCCGTCCCCTTTGCTGCTTTCCGGACAATAGGTGAACCTAGTCCACAAACATCTCACAAAATTATTTTCTCTACCAACAGAATATACCTAACAAAAAAAAGAAAAGCAGCATGGTCTTCCCCAATTCTCCTCCCAGAACTTGGGTTTTTTGCTACATTCCCTTCACTGGTCTGTTAGAGAAAGATTAACTTCTCCACTGAATTTGTATTTTTAATTTAGATTTCTTCTAGTACTGGAATCCACAAAAGATCCAAATGTCCAAATAATATTTTAATGACAGATCAAGGCATAATTATGTCTACTCTTAGCAGGAGTACTGGTCTGTATACATTTCCATGCATTAGAAAGTATGATTCAGCTGTCTGTAAAAGGATAGACTAATTATAGTGACAGGGAGGATTAATGCTGTTCTTGTTCTAGCAACTTGTTATTCACAGTGTGAAAGCCCTCCAACATCTTTTGCTTGGAGGGGGCAAATTTGGGGACTGCCCTGGGATGCAACAGAATAAAGTCACTTTGTCAGGACAAAACCATAAAGATGATAATCGCAAGAATGGCATTTCAATGTGAACTGTGTGAACTCTGAATTTTCACAGTACACTGTAATAGGCTGAATATGGGCACACTGTCATTGTGATAGTGTGTCAGTCACCCCCAGTGCTGCCTCATATTGTCCTACACAGGACTGCGGATTTTCTGCTCTATCACCAGGCTGGAATCTGAACTGCATGGAAATGCTCACCTATTCAAAAATGATTAAAGACTTTGTTTATTTTCAACATTCCTATGCCACTTATGTCTAGCTGTGTCTATTCCCCTGCCTTTGCACAGATTTGGGAAAGGAACACATTTTAAAAGGTACAAACCAAGAAAAAGCGTAGGATTGGGGGGAGGGGGGTTCAGTTTCTCTGGTAGTGCAGCTTTTTTACATTGCAGTCATGTTCATTGCTAACAAGTCACAGGTGAGCACCACATGAGCAGATGAAGATATGATTATAATGGGTGTGTTGACAGTTCTTTATCCCTAACATATGCATCTTAACATGCACATGTGCATCTGTCATATAGTCAGAGTGGTTGCTTTTGGTTTCTTGGTGATGTGGATGCATGTGTGCAGTATTTAAAAAAATATATAACCATTTTTATCTATGTTTTGGCCAAATTCTTTTGAGCAGTGGTCATTTTCTTTAGCCCTAACTGAGCACCTTCTTACTAACTTTATGTGTGGTCTGCTTGATTAAAGTGTGGAAAACAGGAACATTGAGAAAAACAGGTATTGAAAGGGCTCTGGCAAGGCTGATAGAGAACATTGTTACAGAGATAACTCTAATAGACGTTGCCGGTGGGAGAGAAACAGATTGGAAAAGTTAAAATACCCTCTCTGTCCTTCCAGGCACAGTAATGGGATCGAAATCGAGATATTTTGTTGTTGGATGATTACACAGTGTAGCTTTACTGTTAGATATCACACAAGCCCTGGTGTCCCACTTCAGTAAGAATGCTTTGATAGCTCTAAAACTTCACTAGAATCAAATGAGTTTTAGTACCTGGTCAATATAAGTATTTGACAGCAGTATTAAAATAAACCTTCATAAAATCCCTGCTGTGAAGCTGAGGAGTCAAAAATGTATGTTTCTGTGTTTGCTCTGCTATTCTTTCTATTTCTGTTCTTTGTTCCTGAACTTTGATATGAAAAGAGGGGAAAACCATGAAACTGCAAATCATTCAATTCTGTTTATATTTGCTGTCTCCTCTTCAGCAACCCAGAGTACAAGGACACTCCAATGGATATTGCACAACTTCCTCATCTGCCAGAGAAAACCTCAGAATCCTCGGAGACCTCTGACTCTGAATCGGACTCAAAGGACAACTCAGGTAACACACATGGTGTGCCTTTACACTCACAAAAGGTTCATATCATGAGAGCCACGTGGTTGGCTTTCCAGTTGCTTTTACTTCTCAAGGATTGTTCCATTATAACAAAACCCAAAAATCCTGTAAAATTAGGTTGAAAAACACTAGCAAAATCTTTTAATGACCTCAGCATTTCCACAGTATCTTCCTTTCCTCAGTATTTCTCTTCACTCTGTGCATGCATCCTTGCCTACATTGCACTGAACTAAGTATTTGATTTCCCAGCTAAGCTTCATGAACGGGTATTGTGCCTTGTGCAGAGGACCTGGGATTGTAACTGTTGAATATTATTCTAGTTCTTATCTTTCCAGAGTAGGCAAACATTCTGAAGATAAGTCTACTGTCAATCTTTATGACCCTTTTTCCTGTATAAATACATTTTTGAAGAATCTCGCTAGGGGGCAGTGAAGATTGCAAAATTTGAGGGTTTTCTTGGATTAAAAGAATTATATTTTATTAGCAGGTATGGGTTCAAGCACTTGTTTCTAAGCTCTTTAAGCCTGGGACTTGAGCTTTTTTTAAAAAGCTAAATGTACTTGTCAAACTCAATGTGTAAATTAGTCCTACAGATGGTCCAGTGCACAGATGGTTCACACATTCCCCAATAGTTTTAAAAGTGCTTACCTAGGCAGAGGTACAGATCATCTGGCTTTGAAAGGAGCATGGTTTCCTGTGGCCCAAGAACTAAGGATGTTACTCTGCTGTAGTATGTGATATATGTATCTGATTTTTCTCTCGTGTTTATGGTAACAACCAAAAAAATCTGGAGAAAATGGATCACAGTGACATAAATCGAGCAAAAGCAAGAAGAGGATCAGGCCTTAATGTTATATTATATGATATGGCTGTTCTCTTTCATCTTTTGCCTTTATTTGTTCTCCTTTGACAGCTTGGTTTGATGGTTTAAGTCAACATTAGGCACACATACAGGCTTGTTGCCCACCGTCACTGGGAAACTCTTCACCCATTCCCAGTGCTTCTTTTATGCTGTCTTGTTCCTAAATAGCCAAATAACACACATGTTTGCATTTCCCATGTGCACTGTAAGTTTCTCCAGGTGAGAAGTGCATGTGCATTCATGACTCCTAAGGCTGATGCATAGCAAGAGAGCATTCTTCAAAGGTGCACAGATGTGTACATCTCAGAAGGAGATGTCTGGGAGTCTTGGAAGACAGCAGAGGCAGGGGGTTGTTTCTTACAAAAGAATTAAATACAAATGCCAACGGACCTGAAATTGGAGTAGCATCTTGGATGAAACCAAGTTCCGTTCAAGCTGTGATAAAATCCCAGGCAAATTTTGTGCAGCTTTAGACTACCTCACCCTAAGCCCACTCTTAACCAGCTAGAAACCATGGCCTTGAAAGAAAGTATCTTCAAAAAAAAGAAAAAAAATTGTGGGAGAAATTCAGCCCTAGGTGGAACAAAAAGCTGGATGAGATTTAGGGGTTTGTGGCTGTTACTTTGCTTCTGTGGGTTTTATTTTTCAAAAGGGAGGGTGTCTCTGCTGCTGGTGACTCAAGCAAAAGTCCCACTAAGTGATTTGTGAAGTGCATTGCCCTGAATCCTCAGGCAGCTTCCCTGTCAAGCCCACCTTCTCCAGCACTTCTGGGAAACTGTTTGGTATTGACATGGCTCCAGGAGTAACCAATCTTTAGAGGAAAACTGGTCCTTCCCCTCTCCCCCTAAAACGAGTGTATTGAAAAGGGTAGTACTTGGCTCTGATGAGTGAAAAAACATCTTTTATTTCCCAACAAAAGATTTCTGGCTGGTCTGTAAAAGACGGGGTCTCCCGAAGCCTTTCATGACCCTTTCAAACATAGTATGATAATGGGAGTATTCATTCTCAAGGCTGCTTTGGCTGTCTGAGTCCAGTGGGCTAGAGTGTTTATCTCATCCGTATTAGAATTAGGTAAAAATCTAAAACGCAACTAAATGAATTCAGGCAAGAAGAGTGACAGCTTCTCAGTGCTGTAGCTGGGCTATTTTCAATGGCCCTTAGATGATTTGGATCAATCAAAAATTTAATTCACTGCCTGAATTTTTTTTCTGTTGATTTTTTTTTTTTAATTTATTGCCCTTCAGGGGAATGTGAGAACACAGTCTAGCAACGTAAAAAAATTGTTATAACTGGTTTATTCACTTGGGTTTATACACATATGACCTGCTTCTCCTCTCACACTGGAGGAAATCAGCAGTAATTCCACTGAAGTCAGAGACACTATGCCACTTTGAAAGCGGCAACAGTGAGAGGAAAATGAGATGAAAGGGCTAGAGTCTTCATTAGTAAATAGTGCTACACCTGGATGCCCTCCCACTGTAGGAGAACACGGATGTGAAAGAACAATCACCAGAACATAACAGTCATAATGGGATTGTTCACTGACTCCTCTTTGGAGGACACAGCTACAATGCCATCGTGCTCACAGTTGTCAAAATGATTCTTGTCCGGCGAGCAGATGAAAAAGCCCCCCTCAATCAAGGTGCAGGCCATATAGCATAGGCTTTTAGTGCATTAACAGTCCTGAGTCAGAGGGATTCATGGTAATCAAACCCCTCCCAACACAACATTGCAAAAAATTGTGACTCTACAGAAGAGAACCCCTTTTGCCAAAAAAGTTTACAGCAATCAAATCTCATTGGTAGGTAGAAATCTGGACTTGGGTTATAATATTATGTTCCTGCTGCTAATGGTTTGTTTCGCTTTCCTTTTGCTCCAGAGGACAATGAGAACTCAAAGTCAGATGAGAAAGGAAACCAGTCAGAAAACAGTGAAGACCCTGAATCTGACAGGAAGAAGTCAGGAAATCAGTCGGATAATGAAATGAACTGTAATGATGATGGGAACAGCTCTAGCAACCAGGACAGCAGGGACAGTGATGACAGCTTTGAAAACTCTGACTTCGAGAATCAAAGGCCCCTGAGGACAGTTTTGGCACTCTTGGCTCCATGCAGATCAAGGTGGAGCGCTATGTTGAGAGTGAGTCAGACTTGCGTTTGCAGAACTGTGAATCGCTGACCTCGGACAGTGCCAAGGACTCAGACAGTGCAGGGGAAGTAAACGCCCAGTCTTCCAGCAAACATCAGAAGAGGAAGAAGAGGAGAAAAAGCAAAAGGGAGGCAGCATGACCCGGAGAAGACTGTCAAGCACCTCAAGTCCAAATGGACTTGACTCAGCTTTGGTGGACCAGCCCCAGCTGCTCTCGTCGCCAAACAGTGCCTCAGTGCTCAAAATTAAAACAGAAATCTCAGAACCTATCAATTTTGATAATGATAGCAGTATTTGGAATTACCCACCCAACAGGGAAATCTCAAGGAATGAATCACCCTACAGTATGACCAAGCCCCCCAGCTCCGAGCACTTCCCTTCCCCCCAAGCCAGCAGTAGTTTACATGTCTCCATTCCAGACTCCGTTCTCACCCCGCCGGGGACTGAAAATGCTGCCAGCCGTAAAACTCAGTTCAGCACCTCATCCAACTCGGCCTTGGCTCCTGTGTCCTCTGACCCTTTGTCACCCCCACTTTCAGCATCTCCACGGGACAAACATCCAGGAGGTCCCACAACTTCCAACTCTTTGTTGTACACTGGGGATCTGGAAGCCCTTCAGAGGTTACAAGCAGGCAATGTGGTGCTTCCTTTGGTTCACAGGGTAACGGGAACCCTTGCTGCGACCAGCACTGCTGCTCAGAGGGTCTACACCACTGGCACTATTCGGTATGCTCCAGCTGAAGTTACTTTAGCCATGCAGGGCAACCTCCTCCCCAACACCCACGCTGTTAACTTTGTTGATGTTAACAGCCCCAGCTTTGGGCTGGATCCTAAACACCGATGGAAATGCTCTACCACCACGTTCACCGACTCAATATGTCGGGACCGTTTGGAAGTGCTGTGAGCGGGGCCAGTCTGACCCAAATGCCTGCAGGGAATGTGTTCACAACTGCCGAAGGACTTTTTTCCACTCTTCCATTTCCTGTGTACAGCAACGGCATTCACACTACACAGACTCTGGAACGGAAAGAGGATTGAAATATGACCACATACTGTGTTCAGTGTTATACTCTGAGGCATAGACTATGTTTTAATTTAGACCTTTAATTCTAGCACTTTGAATTTGAGCAGGTCAGCTTATTCTCTCAATATGATGGTCCCCATTTCATTCCCTTTCTCTTTAACTTGACTTATTCTTTCATGTAAAGATATTTTTTTATTTTTGCCTTCAGAGAGTCGAAGTACCAGTTGCCTGCCATTTTGTCTTCTTCTAAGATGTGTGTTTTTTCCTTTGCATCTTTATTAAGATGCCTTTAATATGTGTATGCCTCTGCCATAGAATACTCAGTGTTGTGGTAAAGAGATTTTAAAGTGACAACCATTGGTTTTACTTCAAAATGATCTTGATATGATCAAGATTAAAAGAGACAAGCATAAACAATGTGCCCTGTTTGACTAAGTCAAATGAAAAGGGGTTTTTGTTCCTAATTCCTTTAAAAATAGGGGATAGTATTTTAGAATTTTATGCAGAGTTTAATTCTCTTTTTATGGTTAAGATTTTCTTACTTGCACATAAAATAATTTGGGTTCTTAAAAAGTTAATTTCTGGCCTGTGACTAGAATGTTAAAAAGTTGGACTAAATGTTAATTACTGAAACTTTAACTTAATTTCTAAAACCATGGTGCTATCATTTATTAATCTGTAATGTCTTCATACAATATGCAGCTTGTGGGCTGGGTTTTTTGGAAAGAATGTGTTCCGTACTGGTTTATAGTCGGGTGCTGCAGTCTCCTTGGTTAGTTAAGACAAAAGCCCTCATTAACATTTGCTGCAGGACTTAAAATTTTTTACCTCCAAACTAACAAGCATAGCCTCACATCAAATTTAAATGGGTCAGGAAGCCTTTTTCAAAAAGTGCTTAAAAACAAAAAACTCAATTTAATTGACGCGAGGAGCAGTTTCTTAGGTGCATATTGTTTTGCTTTATTTTTTTCTCAGTGTAACTGAGGCTAATTTCACAACGTCAAATAACACTTCGGAGTAAAAAAAAAAAAAAAACCAGAAGAACTATTTAACATGTTTTGTTTCGGTTTTCATTTAATATTATAGAGGGAAGGTTGTAAATTTCTTTTTGTTCTTTGATTTGGGTATTTTTGTTGTTTTTTCCTTATTTCTAGTGTTGAAACCAATAAGTTTTAAAACTAAAGAATGGGTTAATAAGCTTGAAATAGATAACTACAACTGAAAACTGCACATTAAGTAAAAGAAAAGAAATCTCCTATTTTGTCTTTGTTGCCAGAAATCACAGTGTAGTGTCAAACACTCCAAATGACTGTCAAATATAAATTCTTCTTCCACTCCATCTTTGGCAGCTGTTTGTTAAGGCATCTAATAACAGATGTGAGAACTGTAATGTGTACAATGTGTAAGTGTCCTTGGCTGTCAGTCCCATTGCAGTTTCAATGTGTGTTACTATATGCAGTATATACTAAGCTAATGTAGTTGTTTTGTCCTTTGTCTTCTCTGTGCTTTATCTCTAGTCCGGAGTGGTAAAGTCCCATTCCTGCAGTCCTAGTGAACCAGTGATTCTTGGGGGTTAGTGGTTTTTGTGTGGTGGCCTTCCTCTGTAATGTCACCTTATGCTGCTTCCACTGTCTGTATACCTTTTAATTTCTGCTGTTGCTTTGCTGTTGTGTATTCTCAGACCTCTCTCCCCCTTCCTCTCGCCTCCCCTCTCCACGCCTCTCCCCTCTCTCTTTCTCTCGCTCTCTCGTTCTCTCTTCTTCACTCTCAGAGATAAAAGACTCTTAACTAGCTCAAGGTTAATGGAGCCATTTTTCCCACAGAGGAATTCTGGGTATGACTTACTCTTCCAGTGTACCCCACAATGCACTACAGAGTAATGCTCAGATATATTACGCAAATTGACGCCATATAGCCTCAGTCGTTAACATTCCCGAGTCCCTTGTGCTCGAACTGTAAGCGGAGGGTGCATTTCTTTGGTTTTCTCCCAGGTAGGCTGGCCGAGTAATACGTAGAGCAATTACCAGTGAGATAGGAAATGCTTTCAAAGGTCGACCAGCATCGTTTAAAAAGGAAACTGAGCTTAGAATTGTCATATATATTTGCTTATGTGTGCAATGCTAATATATTAACTCAGCTGTCCTTTGAATTTTGATCGCTCACTGCGTCGAGTCAATTCCTGCAGTAGCTTTGAATTTGAGAAGTAGATCCAAGCCACAGCGGAGTAATAGCGGTAAAGGAATTGGGCGCCACAAATTTAATTAATGAGCTTTTAAAGGTTCCATTGGAAGGATTTTAAAAAAGGCGAGAAAGCTGATTGGGAAATTCAAAGTTCAGTGTCGGAAGCTCTACTCTAGCTATGGAACAATCAAAGGAGTGCACCTATCGGCTACGAGGAACAGCTAGACAGCTGTTGTTGTTTTGGGTTTTTTTTTTTATAAATGTTTCTGTGTTGTGTCAAAATGATTTCTGGTGATTTAAACTAACAGATAATCACAGCTGCTGTCTAAATCCATAGTGTTTAAATTACAAATGAAAAAAAAACTTCATTACCTGTGAAGACTGTGTCTGTGTTTTTAACTATTCTTGTACAAATATATGAAATCTTTTATGAGGAGACTGGTGCCAAGTAGCTGAATAATGGGAAAGGGATTCTGTCGTATAAATCTTAGCAGTGTTACCAACTCTACAATATAAAAAAAAAAAATTAAAATGTTAAAAAGTGACAGCTATGGTACATTTATTTTGTGTTAAGCTAACCGAATCTAACTTCTTGAGTGCCTGGCTTATTTGAAACATTTTTTCATTGATCATTGATAATGCTGCAAATCAGAAATGTACATACTTCATTTACAACAGGGTTCTTTTATACTTTTGTAGATTCTCATACATGTCATACATGGTTGTCTTTATGTAACTTAATTTTTTTTTCATCCCGCAGGTGCCATTTTCATAATAAACTTCTCTGGATTTGTTACTATCTGGCATCATTTCTTTACATATAACCATCCTGACTAATGAATGCTGGTAGTATTTGTTTGAGCAGGTATTTTTTAATTGTTTTGTTTAAAGAAAAAAAAAAAAAAAAAAGAAAAAATAACCAAAAATCAAAGAGGACAAAGCTAGATTTTATTAATGCTTGCAAAATGAAGAAAAGAAGCTGCCAAGATGTAGGTTAAGAATGCTAATCCAAATACTACAACAAACTTGCCACCATCCTAAATTCTCAGCTACCCCAACTCATTGTCATATTGAGCATTTTTATGCACATTATCAAAGCTGAATAATGGACCTGCAACATTAACCACTACAGAAAGTGTGCATTTTTTCTTGATTAATGCACACTGGAAGAGGTCAGCTTTTGTACATTAATCATTTAAAATGCACTTTATATTTTCATCTTTGTACTCTACGATGTTACGGTGAAACTCTTCAGTCACGTTATATCCTACCTAGGCTGCTGGTTCTTTCGATGTGTACTTCTTTCCCCCAGACTGGCACGTGTGAGTTGTTGGTGTCGCGTGGCTAGACTTTCTGCCTTACAAACTCAGGGCAGAAAACATTCGCCAGTGTAGAAAAGACAAGGCAAAAAGCCTTGAGCTCACAACTGAAGGGAAAAATAAGTCAAATACAGTTTTGATTACGCAGACGTCCACACACAGCGGTTGACGCTAAAAAGGGAACAGCCATCGGCGATGACGCCTGCGTAAGTTCTGCAAAGAGGCGCAGAGCGAGCGTGTTTGGTCTCTGCTGCGAAAAGCAGGGAGAAGCTATGCTACAGGCGGTGCGGCCCCAGGTACCCATCGCTGCGCGCCGACTCCGGCGGCGGCTGCTGCACGCGCGAGGAGGGGCTGCGTCGCGGCGGGGGGGGCAGCAGGAGCCTTCTCGCCCACCGCTCGCGCAGCCTCTGCGTTTCTCCTGCGCTCGTGGCTTTCTTTACGGTGCCTCCCCCACCTGTGACAGAGATTTCTGGGTTCCATATTTTATTTGTTATTGCTGAGTACGCAATCTCTCAGAACGCAAATGTGGGGCATGTAAAATCAAGACAGTGCTGCTCATAGCAGCAAAATCTGTAACCAACTCACTGCCCAAATCTTGTCTCCTCTGTATGTCCACTTAGAAATTAAAACTACTGGGCTGGTCACTCTGGATCAGATTTTGGTTGCCTTATTAACGCTGAGTAAAACTGTCTAATCGGTTGCACAGTTTTCAGCACATCTCTTTACAGCAAAAGGTACACTCAGCTGAAGTAAGAGCATGTGAATCTGGCTTGCTGGGCTGATAAAACAAAAACACCCACAAAAAATGTATGCACGGTTATAGCTCAGTGAGCCAGCCCAATGGCTTAGTAGCCTGAAGTCTGGCTCTTTGAGTGTCCGAGCAGTTCAGGATTCCCACTTCCCAGGCTCCAAGCGCTCAGCTTGATATGTCTCCAACTTGCAGGGGGTAGAAAGGAGCAGAGGTTAGCGGTGCTGCTTTCAGCTCTGCTCGCGTGTTCCAGTTGGCAATGCATCTTGTTTATGAGGTAGCTAAGGGTACGGATGCCAACGAAGAGGAAAACCGGAATTTAAATGGAGATTGGAAGAATGACCAGAATAAAGCTTAATGGAAGAATAACATGCCCGTTCCAAATAAGTGTTAACCAATATTAACTAAAGCCACTATCCCAAGAAGGGGCTTGAAGGGGGGTGTTTCTGAGCTCTTATAAAGGCCTTTTAAAACTTCAACCATAGTGCCTATACATTGCATCAGAGCACAGAGTTGATGGTCAAAGTGAATAGACTGCTCCAAGACTTCCAGTTGAACGAGAAAGTTTGTGCATTAAAGAAAATGGTGGAAAGGCTGTTTCGGGAGGGGGGGGGTTATAGTGATGCTGTTGCATCGATATAGCTCTGGGGAATGGATTTTGAAAATTATTATTTGTAGCAATTTGAAGAAACAAAAACAACTGCTTGAAAGGGTTGAACCCTTTGAAAAGGGTTCTTTGGGTTGGTTTAGGTTGCTATTTTTGTAATATTTGGAGGAAAAACTGTTTGCTATGCAGGAGGTTGGGCAAACTTTATCAGTCATTTCATCAAAGAACATTTCCTAAAACAACTGATCTCGGTAACTGCCATCTCTGGAAAATTTGTTCCTGAACCACTTGTTTTGCAAGGTGATATATGCAGGTATCTAAAAGCCGCCTGAAGAGTTGCAAGGGGAAAAGGGCTCTTTCGAAGCGTCACGACTCTGAAAAGTTACAGTAATGGAAAAAATGTTTCAGGACTACTTAGATAACCAGCTCTGACAGCTTGCACTGGTGCTACTGCAAGGTGGTCATGTCACTGGAGTAACTGTGATGCCCCTGACAGCACATTTATTGTTATGATTCTAGGACCTGCATTAGTTTAAATGTGTCAGTGCTTTCAGAGCTATTTGCACAGTATTTTTCCTTCTTGCCATTGTAATTTCTTATTTCATTTTAGGACAGGGGGAGGAGGGTGGAAAGGCTGGATGTGCATTGTCAACTAATTTAATGAACTGTCACCTATCGAGCGAGTTTACTGAGGAGCCTACAGAAACGTGAACAAACGGGATGTCACCAGAGCCACTGATGCTCAGGTAAGATCAAACTGTTTATAAAACATGCACGTGCATGCACACAGACACGGAGATCTCCTACCTCTGAGAGCCAGTTGGGCTTTCAGACTGGGCAGGGTAGTACCTATATAAGCATAATAAAAGTCCTTTCTTCCCTTCTTCCACCTATTCCTTCATCTTTTCATCAGGACTGAGTACTGGAAGCTGTTATTCTCTCTCTCAGCATAAGTAGTGTTTATATAGGGTATGAACAGCTATATTTTACTGGCTGAAATAACACCCCAGTGATTCCTCTAATAGCTTTGAAATTTCCAAACAGTACTCAAGACCCAATTTTCATGAAACATATCCAATCACATCAACACTTTCTTTCACCAGATGAAACAGGATCTTTCTGAAAGCAATAGGACTCGGGATAAGCCAAGGATGCTTTTAATTGACCCAAATCAGGACGGGCATTCTCCACCACAGTTTTGTTCAGAATCCTAAATTAAGCAAGAGAGAGTGGAAGAACAGCTTTGTCCTGGTTTCAGCTGGGATAGAGTTAATTTTCTTCCTAGCAACTGTATAGTGCTGTGTTTTGGATTTAGTAGGAGAATAATGTTGATAACACACTGATGTTTTAGTCGTTGCCAAGTAGTGCTTATACTAAGTCAAGGAGTTTTCAGCTTCCCATGCTCTGCCAGCGGGGAGGGACACAAGAAGCTGGGAGGGGGCACAGCCAGGACAGCTGACCCAGACTGGCCAAAGGCATATTCCATACCATATGATGTCATGCTCAGTATGTAAACTGGACTTGGCCAGGTGGCAGGAAGTGCTTATTGGGGACGGGCTATCGATCACTGGCTGGTGAGCAATTGTTGCATTGTGCCTCACTTGTTTTTTGTATATTCCTTTATCAGTAATATTATTATTTCCTCTTCCTTTGCTGTCCTATTAAACTGTTTTTATCTCAACTCATGCGTTTCTTTTTTTCCAGTTCTCTCTCCTGTCCCACCCTGGGGGAGGAAACAAGCCAGCGGCTGCATGGTGCTTAGCTGCCAGCTGGGGCTAAACCACAACAGTCCTTTTTGGTGCCTAACATGGGGCTCGAAGGGTTTGAGATAATAACAGATCCATCAGAGCGTATTAAGGGATTTATATCTGTTAACAGTTGCGGGTCACAATATTAGTTTATCTGATTTGCATCATGCTCTCGTCTTTGCTGTACGTGTTAAAGATTTGTGTTGGCTTTTGCAGGCTGCTGTACTCTGCAGTGATTAGTAATGTTTTGCCTGGGAGATTTGTTTTTAGGATACTGACCTTGAGCTTAATGTGATGCCTGAGCTTTGTACTAAAGCCATTACTGTACTTCGGGTACCATCTCGTGGAGACAATTAGCAATTATACTTCTTCCTCTGAGGGGTTTTTTATGGAGGAAATACAGAATGGCACCTTTATTGCCTTCTACCATGGTTTCCTCCTTCATTACAATAACTTTGCAGTATCTTGAGCATCCTTGGCATAGATTACCTCAGGAGAGGGTATTTCAAGGACACAAAAGGGTACCAGTCTTGGCAGGACAATATGTAAAAATGTGCTCTACACTGCAGCTGGGGAGAATGGCCCTACCTGGGGCCTCTGGTAGAAAGCATTAGGGGAGACTCGAGGTCCACCCCTGGGGTTTTGGAGCCGGGGATACAGAGGATCCGAGGCCCACTATACTCCAACTGGAAAAGAGATATTGGCAGCGTATGAAGGGGTTCGAGCTGCTTCGGAGGTGGTTGGTACTGAAGCACAGCTCCTCCTGGCACCCTGACTGCCGGTGCTGGGCTGGATGTTCAAAGGGAGGGTCCCCTCTACACATCATGCAACTGATGCCACATGGAGTAAGTGGGTCACACTGATCACACAGCGGGCTCGAATAGGAAACTCCAGTCGCCCAGGAATCTTGGAAGTGATGATGGACTGGCCAGAAGGCAAAGATTTTGGAATGTTGACAGAGGAGGAGGTGACATGTGCTGAAGAGGCACCACCATATAATAAACTGCCGGAAAATGAGAAGCGATATGCCCTGTTCCCTGATGGGTCCTGTCATATTGTGGGAAAGCATCGGAGGTGGAAGGCTGCTGTATGGAGTTCTATAAACAAGTTGCAGAAACTGCCGAAGGAGAAGGTGAATCGAGTCAGTGCAGAGGCGAAAGCCATCCAGCTGGCTTTAGATATTTATGAACAAGAAAAGTGGCCAAAGCTCTACCTCTATACTGAATCACGGATGGCTGCAAATGCTCTGTGGGGGTGGCTACAGAAATGGAAGCAGAGCAACTGGCAGCGCAGAGGTAAACTCGTCTGGGCTGCTGAAATATGGCAAGATATTGCTGCCCGGGTCAACAACCTGGTTATAAAAGTACATCACGTAGATGCCCACGTACCTAAGAGTCGGGCCACTGAAGAATATCAAAACAACCAGCAGGTGGATCAGGCTGCTAAGATTAAAGTGGCTCAAGTGGATCTAGACTGGCAATGTAAGGGTGAACTATTTATAGCTTGATGGGCCCAAGATACCTCAGGCCATCAGGGAAGAGATGCAACACATAGAGGGGCTCGGGATTGAGGGGTGGACTTAAGCATGGATGCTGTTGCACAGGTTATCCATGAGTGTGAAACATGCGCTGCCATCAAACAAGCCAAGCGGTTAAAGCCTCTCTGGTATGAAGGACAATGGCCAAAATATAAATATGGGGAGGCCTGGCAGATATTGATTATATCACACTCCTACAAACCCGCCAAGGCAAGCACTATGTGCTTACAATGGTGGAAGCAACCACCAGATGGTTGGGAACATATCCTGTACCCCATGCCACTGCCATACTATCCTGGGCCTTGAAAAGCAAGTCTTATGGCGACATGGCACCCCAGAAAGAGCTGAGTCAGACAACGGGACACATTTCCGAAACACCCTCATAGACACCTGGGCCAAAGAGCTTGGCATTGAGTGGGTATAACAAATCCCCTATCATGCACCAGCCTCTGGGAAAATCGAATGACACAATGCACTGTTAAAGATTACACTGAGAGCAGCGGGTGGGTGGTGGGACCTTCAAACACTGGGATACACATTTAGCAAAAAGCCACCTGGTTAGTCAACACTAGGGGATCGGCCAATCAAGCTGGCCCTGCCCAACCAAAACTTTTACATACTGTAGAAGGGGATAAAGTCCCTGTGGTGCACATAAAGAATATGTTAGGGAAGACAGTCTGGGTTACTCCTGCCTCAGGCAAAGGCAAACCCACCCGTGGGATTGCTTTTGCTCGGGGACCTGGGTGCACTCGGTGGGCAATGCGGAAGGATGGGGAAATCCGATGTGTGCCTCAAGGGGATTTGGTTTTGGGTGAGCATAGCCAATGATTTGAGTTGTATGATGTTAACTGCTAGGTAATACTGTATGTCATCACTACTGTGGTTGCTATATGCCCGATCAATGGTATTACAGGAAGAATCGCTCAGATTAATGAGGAATGAACCTTAATGAAACCAAGCAAAGTGCAGAGTGATGGAACCAGAACTGGCTTCAGCTACTTGTGCCCAGCAACTTCCTCAAGATTGATATCTTCAGCCCGCAGACCATGGGCATGGGACGCGATAGGTACACCGGCTACAAGCTCCAGGTCTAGCATGCAACAATCCAACACCACACACCGTCTCCCCTGCCCTGAGAGACTGTTATAACAGATGGAGCCCAAAGTCATGGACCAAATGAACTCAACAGACATTTTAGAGGGGTGGCCCATAGACCAAGGGAATGAAATCTGTGTGTATATATCAAAAGAAAGAAAAAGTGGTGGTGATTAATTGGAATGTATTGGAAAGTGTAGGACCTGGGCATGACGTAAATGGTATGGAATAAGGGGTGGATACTGTCCTGGTTTTGGCTGGGATACAGTTAATTTTCTTCCTAGCAGCTGGTATAGTGCTGTGTTTTGGATTTAGTAGGAGAATAATGTTGGTAACACACTGATGTTTTTAGTTGTTGCTAAGTAGTGCTTATACTAAGTCAAGGACTGTTCAGCTTCCCTTGCGCTGCCAGCGAGGAGGGGCACAAGAAGGTGGGAGGGGGCACAGCCAGGACAGCTGACCCAGACTGGCCAAAGGCATATTCCATACCATGTAACGTCATGCTCAGTATATAAACTGGAGTTGGCCAGGGGGCGGGAATCGCTGCTCAGGAATGGGCTATCGATCACTGGGTGGTGAGCAATTGTTGCATTGTGCATCACTTGTTTTTTGTATATTCCTTTATCAGTAATATTATTATTTCCTCTTCCTTTGCTGTCCTATTAAACTGTTTTTATCTCAACTCATGAGTTTCTTTTTTTCCAGTTCTCTCTTCCATCCCACTTGGGGGGGGGGAGATGAGTGAGTGGCTGGGTGGTGCTTAGCTACTGGCGGGGGCTAAACCATGACAAGCTTTTATTTCCATAATCACTATGAGGTGGGTCTTTCGGCAAAACAAAAGCCCAGAGTAGTTCAGAATTATTTCATATAAATAACCACATTTCTAGAAGTATCCCATTCTAGAAGTAAAACTAGTGAGCTTAGGGACTCAGGTCCAAAGCCATGCAAATGAAGTCAATTATTGTAGAATCATAGAATCATAGAATTGTTTAGGTTGGAAGAGACCTTTAAGATCATCGAGTCCAACCGTTTTTTAGGAAGTTAAAAATCTTTCCCACCTTGTAGGAGTTGTGTAGACTAGATACAATGCAGAAAATAAGGGATCTTTTCATAGACACCAACAGTACAATGAGTACTGACTTAATGCCCAGGCAAAAAGATCACCAGGACCCAATAAAGGCTTATGGGAAGTCAGCGGGAGAAGGTTTGCATTGCTTTGCAAATAGAGGACTTTATTGCCCAGTACTTTGTCTCTAATTACCTTTCACTGACTCTAGAGACATGGAAAGTATTGAGATTACCTTTCCCATTACAAGTTTTCCCGAGAAAAAGGACCCCTGTCTTGTTTGTAATAAAAGGGAATGTAATATTTTCTTGCAAAAGGAAGAGAATCAAGTTTTCCTCTCGCTTTAAAAGCGTTCACAGATTTATAGCGGAAATGACAGGAACAGGATGTATTAACCGTATGACCCCAGCAGAATGAGTCTACACCCTTGATTGATTTAAAAGTTTATCTGTGTCCTCTGAATAGCCACAAAGGGTCAAGTCTTGGTCCTGCTCAAATCAATGAGAGCTCGACTAATGACTTTAATGGCTTCAGGAACAGGACCAAAGTTTTGAGCCAATGCTCATAAGCAAATAACAAAGCAGAGCCTATAGCATGAACCGCAGACGAACAAGTCAGGCTAATTGGTACAGTGCATCAAGTTTCCTTTCTAATCCTGTACCACACCACTCACACACTAAGGGAGCAGCTCTTTTCTGTTTAACTGCAAAGTCTTTCGCAGTCTTCCCAAACTGCATGATCTGATCCTTCCAGAGATCCCTGCCTTTGGGATAGGTAGGGAGTGAGGCAAAGGCACAGGTAGGACTGGGAAGAGTCTGCCTTCTCACGCATGTTCAGTGGGAGTGGGCTTGGCTGCCTGGGTCTTTAACATGAAAGCAAAGGACTCTGAGGTAGATACTGTGCTGGGCATCAAAGCTTGTATTTTCTTGAACTACAAACAGTACTACCTGATGGTAGCACCAACGTTACCAATACAGCTTTCCCAGACCCTCTTTGAATATCATCCAAGAGATGGGAAAGTTCAGCACATTGTAAGGAGGTGAATATTCACTGAAACCAATTTCCAGTTTCTGTTCAGTACTGTGAATCTCTGAGGTCTCTTAGCATCCATTGTGGTGTCTCCTGTACCTCAGTTAAAATTCCATTTCTTTCTTCCAGCCAGTTCTCTGCTTTATTACAGCATGTAATATAGCGTCTTGCAGGGTAGTGACAAAAGCTGATTTCAGCTCAGGAAGTCCAGTCTCCTTAGATTATAGCAAAAATGGAAAGAACTAGGATTCTCCAAAGATTTACTTTGAGCTGAAAACACACCCTAAAAGCTGTGATTCATCCCCATAGCAAGGACCCAGGTGTCTTAGACTTTGCAGGTAAGATCAGTTCTGAGAACACGCCTCCCACTTATTGCTCGTTGGCACTTTGAACAAGCTCTGATTTTTGCCCTCTTTCCCACTTGAAAGGAAAGGTCCTTGCTGCTCTGTATACTTTCACCTCTGCTGCAAGACCTGCGGCTCATGGGCCCAGCTTGGCCCCCTTCAGTTCCTAGATAATTTTCTTCACTGAGTGTTACCTGAAATTTCCAATTGCATGTTGACGTGATCATTTGCTTCCCGTGAGGCTGTAGCCTTCATGTTTTCTATATGGCATCATTTTTCCTCTTTTTTTCACCACCTTTGTTTTGGGCTTTGCCGATCCCTTTTAGGTTCACAATGTCTTCAAATGCACACCCCTGGGTGCATAGCTCTTCCCCAGCGTGTTCTATAACCATTACTGCCACTCCCTGGCCCTTGTTACCAAGCCAATTTTATATCCAATCGAGTATTTTACCATCAGTCCCATACTTCTAACCTTATAAATTAATCTGTTATGTGGCACTGTATTGAGAGCCTTTTCAAGTCCAAGTAAATTATGTCTCCTGCTTCACCCCTGTCCACTCTCATTGTCACTTCCTCAGAGAAATGAATCAAGATTGTTAAGCATGACCTCCCTTTTGTAAATCCATGCTGACTATCTCTAACCAATCTATATTAGATTGATATTAAATCAGGACACGGACTCAAAGGGGGCCTGCTACATAAATGCAACCTAAGGTTGCTTCATGTGGAGATGAGAGATGGGAATCGCTGATACACCGAAGTTAACAGTACCGGGTCTGATGGTTTGCCGATAACTTATTAGTGGCCAGATCCCTCCCCAGGGTTGCAACAAGAACTTCTCCAGAGAAAACAAAAGCTTTTATCTGCATTTGCCTAGTGTGTTTCTATTGCAGAAGTGAATGTGATCACTGAGGGTGAGGAGAGAACTGGGTTCTGCTTTTATTCATCTATGATGAAGTCAGAATCACAAAAACATTGCAAAAAACTCATTTTCAACAGAATGTTGTCCCACAGCTTCCGAGAAGAGCTGTACCTGCATTGCCTAAGGCGCATGTCAAAAGGCCACATGGGCATTTCCTTCTTAGAATCATAGAATCATAGAATTGTTCTGGTTGGAAGAGACCTCCAAGATCATCGGGTCCAACCATTAACCTATCACTACCAAGTCCCCCACTAAATCATATCCCTTAGGGCCTCATCTAAACGCCTTTTGAATACCCCCAGAGATGGGGACTCCACCACCTCCCTGGGCAGCCTGTTCCAGTGCCCGACAACCCTTTCAGTAAAGAAATTTTTACGAATGTCCAATCTAAACCTCCCCTGGCGCAACTTGAGGCCATTTCCTCTTGTTTTGTTGTCTTGTACAAGCACAGCCAAAGGATACCAAGAGAGTCTCCCGCCTTGGCCGAGGTGCTGGCGAGCATGGGTGCTACGTCAACTGCAACAATTTTCCCAATATCCCATTACAACATTCGGGATCTTGCTTCCCCTGAAGCACGTGCCTGCTCTGAGTACGTGTCACTACTGACTGATGCCAGAGAAGCAACTATTTCTATGGAGGTTAACAATAGCGAGAGGTGGGCTCAGGGACTGCAAGTGAATCCCGCAACGC
This sequence comes from Phoenicopterus ruber ruber, assembly GCA_009819775.1. NCBI lineage: Eukaryota > Metazoa > Chordata > Aves > Phoenicopteriformes > Phoenicopteridae > Phoenicopterus > Phoenicopterus ruber. The sequence goes on along the minus strand of CM020219.1, from coordinate 30,008,977 downwards.
ATCCCCTTGCTTGCTGGCTGGCATGTGAAGATGGCAGCCTGCACAAGCAAGGTGAGGAAAGACGCTCTCAGCAGTGAATCCTGGCAGGAGTTTTAGGTATATTTTGCTAGCTTTTCTACCTCCGTGACTGGAAATATCTCCCTCAATGCTGTAAGCGTAATTGAGATCTCTTTAGTTTGGGGGAGGGGATTGATCCCAACAATCTGTCTTGAGCTTGTTTGACGACGTATGCATCAAGCACACCGAGATCCAGAGGAGATCAAAGACATCCCTTGGAAAACTAACCTCTGGCCTCTTGCCTCATAGCGCACCCAAGGTGCACACAGGGAGCCTTCTAAGCTACACCCTGTGGAGGCCTATTGCTTACATCCTATATATACACGTTTGGTTCCCTTGCACCTTCAAATCAGAAATGCAGTAGTCCATGTATGGCGGGAGAGATGTTGTTCTGGGAGAGTTCAGCCCAGTCAGTGCTGCTGCAGGACTTTTAGTTATTCTGGCAAACATCCACTGAAACAAAGGAAAGAGGCCCCCATATCAGCTTGGCTTGCTTTCAAGGCCTTGACCCTGTAACAGCCAGTACAGACATGCTCAGAAAAATAACTTGCAAAAACAGTAGGTCAATACAGAGAAGCATAACTTAAAGATAAGGGTTTTAAGGGTATAAAGAAATAGTTAGAGCATGTCTTCCCTGTTCGGAAGAAAAGATTGCTCATACACTTTATGATGAATGAGTTCTGAAGAGGGTGTAAAACTATCATGTATTTCTTAGGCAAATAAAAAAACAGGAAAAGAAAAAAAAAAACAAACAAATCAAAGCAGTGTTGAAGTTGCTAGAGTTATCACATCATTGCCAGTATCTGCCGCTAAAACACGTAGTCTTGTCATTGGCATAAAGATACATCACAGCTATACAGAGTCCCACAGTCAAAGAAATATGGTTGAATACCAAGTGCATAATATGAAGTTATACATACAATCCAAGTTACCAAACTTCTGTAAGGAATCAGCTATTGGATAGGCATATACCCTAGAAAGTTCCATGAGACAGCAAGTTATATACCGTACCCTTCAAGCAGAAATTGTATAGATATTTTGCTGAACAAATCTGATCATGGGTGACAGATCAGATGATGGTAACCATCCCTTCTGACCGTAAGAACCTGTTGAAACAGTGACCTTGCTGACACTAGTAAGAAATCTGCTCTATAAGTGTGTGATTTGTAGAGCTAAGGATTAGACAAATTAGGAACAATAAAAAGTGAACAAAAAATGTGAAACAAAACTAGCAGCAAAATTATTTGTCATGATTACAAGTTTCTGCATATGATTTCCAGCATATTTTTGTGAGCAAATAGTGAAGTTTTGTGAAGGATCGAAAGTATCTTTTCATTATCATATCGGCTCCACGTTCTCCTGCAGCAGGTGAGTCGTACTTACAGGAATCAGCAGTGCACTTCAGAGAAAGTATCTGTGGGAGGAGAGGGTGGGAACTGACATTTGAGATAGGAGATATCCTTTGACTTCAGCATTAAGTGCCTGCAGGGCATCTGCCTTCTCCACTGCTTTGGTTCACAGCTCAAACATCTCCATACACCAAAACTGAACGGGCTCCCCACGGTGAGCAGGAGCTCACACCAGCCGGACGGCTCCAACACCATGCGGCAGCATCACGGCAGGGCGGCACGGGACACGGGACTCCACCGCAGGCCTGCCTCGCTGTCAGCCGTCCCGCTCCGCACGCTGTCCCTCCCGTACGTCACTCCTGGCTGGCAGTGTCAGGGATGCACTGACTTGGGTGGGTGTGGGCACAGCACAGAGTTTCTAAAGACACTTGGGGCCATCTAAATTAAAATGAAGTTGCTTAGAATATTAAAACTCATATGACTGGAAAGCACACCATGAAAACAATTTTCCCAAACATCATAAATATTGACGTCAGCTGTGCCTCAATATCAAGAGGCAAGAAAAAGAATACAAAGCTCAAAAGTTCTTCCATTGCTTTAACGGCATGGTGCTGAGGTGTGCGTTGTCTCAAATATGCACCACTTCAGCTTCGTGGTGGTGCAATGAGACATAGACGTTGTCACCTAGCTATTTATTTATTCCCATTTCTTAAATTCTTCTTGCGATACAGACAAGAGAGTTTTTTCCAGCTAAATTAAGTCACTACGATGCCCTAGACCCTTACTTAGGCCATGAACACAAACCTTCTTTCCTCATAGAGGCTTCCAGCAACTGAGCCACTACTGCAGACAGAAAGATATCTCCCTGGAGTCCACACGTCCCCCTTAAAGGTGGGAAACCCAAATGCCTCCTTTGAGAGATTCTTGCTTCGGCTTAAAAATCTTCTCCCCTGCTATTTTGGCCAGATTCAAAAGACGTAAAAACTTTTGAGGGAGAGATGAGTAAATGGATCTAAGAAACAGTCACTTCTAATTAATCAGAAGTGTGTAGGGATAGTACTTAGTGGTGCTACTTAGTAATGATACTGCTACTATTAGCAGTAATAGTTGCATTAGCATCAGTAGTAGTGCTGCTGTACTGTAGTATTAGCAGTAGCAGTAGTAGTACTAGTAGTATTATCATCGCATCTACTATCCTGTAGTAATGATAGCAGTGGAGATTAAATAGTTGAGCTGTTATCAAGATAAGCTCAAAGTCCTGCTGGATTTTCCTGTGCTTACGAACGTGTGCGTAACTAGGAACGTTTACGTCCAACTTCCTTGACCCTGTGCTTGCTTCTACCCTTTTTTGGTCATTGATAGACTCATTTTTTCATTTGTGTACAAGATTACACACTGTCAGAGGTTAGCAAGGTAGGTAATTTGGAGGCTTCATTTTGGAATATTATTTGTCTATTGACCTTGTAATACTATCGTTTGATAACTGCGTATGACGCCAACATTTAATACTCTTGTCTAGGCTGACAGATAAAATTCCAGGCACAAATCAGTAATTATCCAAGGACTTGATCTCCATGAAGACAGCCTGTCTTTTTACACCTTGCCCAGACTAATACTGCCTAAAGAAATCTGCATGAGCAATTAGGAGGGGCTTCATCATGGTGAGTCACTGGCTCTTAAAATGATTCCCTTTATAATTTGCTACAGTGGGAACTTGGCAATCTTGTAAGGGACATGCAAGAAGCTTTCCTTTAGTTGTCTAAAATGCCTGATAAATAACATTTTCTTTGATGATACAGGTTTGTCTGAGGCCCTGCAAGGCAATCCTCTGCTCCGTACTATGAGAAGGTGTTACAGACCAAGGCTGAAAGACTACTGAAATGCTGATCACTATCTCAATACAGTTGAAGAAGAAGAAGAAGAAGAAGAAGAAGAAGACGACGACGACGACGACGACGACGACGACAACTTTTTAAACAGGCTTATTCATAAATATTTGTTAGAACTGAAATGTGATTAGATCTTCACACACATCCCATCTGTATACCTGACAGCCCTCTGCTGAGACATAAAGGTGAGTGGCACGTGCTCAGTGAAGCCAACCCATACAGTGAAATGGTTTATGAGAAATGACGATATAGGATGAGAATACAAAACTTGATAATAGCTTTATTTATTGATTGAAGATAAAATTCACGAACTGTGAAGCTGAAAACTGCACCAGAGGGAATTGGTCCAGGAGGACATTAGGGGCAGGGGGGAGAGAGAGAGAAAGCACACACGCGCACGTGTGTGTGTGTGTGTGTGTGGTGTGTGTTACACGTAAACTCAGTTAAAGGTTGCCTAAAGGCTTCTGATTCCACAAGCAGAGCCTCTGAGGATAGGATCTGAAAGCCTTTAATGCTGCTAAGGCTTTGTCAGTAATATATTTGCATATTTTGCCTACAAACCCAAAACGCTGTATTAATTCATTTTTATTTACCTTTCTGCTGCTTCCAAAGGAAACCTTGCAGGAAGCCGTTAATGACACAGCTTCATAAGAGATAATTTTCAGGGAGGCTTTGCAGGTAGTGACTGAAGGGGGAAAAAATGTGTGTCAAATTTAGGTTATTAACAACATAATCCTTAAACAGACGGTATCTCAAAGACTAATTCATCTTCAAATTTGACTGTAAAAACTGCATGATCCTTCTCTCTGTGTGCATGCGAATTTATATTGCATGTCTTTTTTTCTTCATGTTTACTAGAAAGGGAAGCAGTAGAGTTTCACAGCACCAGGCTGGAGGCTGGAAAACAGAATTTCATCTTCATGCTATCGCACCTTCCATTCAAATTCAAGTCCCTTTCTCCACAGTCCACCAGCAAAACTGCCGGGCAAGAACCTTTCTCTCAGAGCCCATGTGCAAAGCTATCGGGTAGTGCCAGGGCCCGTTTCCAACAGCAGCCGCCTGGGGAAGATGATTTGGGCAGGGTGGGCCGGCGGGGAGCTCTCTGCAGGACACCCCCCAGTCCCCAGCAAGTGACAACCCAAAGGCTTGGCTCACGTGGGGCACGTTTGCCACCTCTGGCATCGCGCCACATCTGGATTGCCACAACAACTCACCACAAGCCAAATCTTGCCGGTATCTAAGACATCCTCCGGGTTCCCTCACACAAAATCGGACCTGGCATCCCTGATTTGTCCGCGACTCACAGCAGTAGGCATTCGGGACGAGACTGCTGTATTCTGTTATAACTTAAATAATACTTTTTGTTTAGTTTAGTGCCAGGTTCTCGGTAGACAAACCTTTGGACAAACTGCATGAGAAGTAATTGCTCTGAAATCTGTGACCTCCTACAAGAAAGCGGGAGTCCCATTTAATACAATTTTAACAGCATGATTTGTTAATCACAATACAACAAAAGCAGTCTCAACCTTTTCCCCACTTAAGCATAAAGTACCAAAACCTTTGTGTCTTCCCACACTGAGAGAAGTGCAATCCCTTTTTCTTGCGTGAATTTATAATATTCAGTACAAGCTTCTTTTAGACTTTCCTGTTGTTGGAGGTACATTTTTCCTCCCTCTACTTGGATCCTTTTAATATATATAATTTATTAGAGGTTTCCTCTTCCTTCCTGTACATTTCTGCTCTGGATGCTCTATTTATAGTCTTTTTAATGTCAAAATTATCTCTGAGAAAAAACAGAGAGTCATATACGTAGGCAACATAAATGGGCCCTGTTCCACTGCTCAGTCCAGCACCTTTGCAACACATTTGTCCTTTAAACAGAGGAACCATTTCTCCTAATTTACCTACATACCAATTTGTCTACATTTAACTTATGTTTAATCATTTTATTTACATCTAATTTATGGCCACACAGTAGCCCTTGTCTCCCCATGTGCTGCATAGACCCGGACTCCCATGACATCCCTTGTTGGGCTGGCACGTGCATCGTGTCCCTGTGCACAGACGAGTGCCGTGTCCTGGTTACACCCCATCAACGGCCCTCAGGGCCGAAACGAAAGGTTATATACGTGAACCGTACGAGGTGCCGGGCACCTGGGCCCCACTGCCCCAGAAGCTGGGCAGAGAGCGGGGAGAAGCAATGCGTTCATTACACGACCACCATCCTGCCACCACCTCCTTGGCCAGCGTGCCTGGTTGAAGGCAGTGAGATTTTGTGCAAACGTGAGGCTCCTTCGGGGGGCAAGGAGGAAAACGTGCCACCTGGTCGTGCCCTGGCACCTCCATCCCCTGCTCCCCAATTGCACCAAACTGGGTCTGCACCCAGACTTTTCTTTTTGTTCAGAAAAAGACTTGACCCGTGTTGTCCTGGAGGAAGATAAAACACCTCTATTCCTCACAGAGCAGTGACTCCCAGGAGCAATCCCGCTGAAATCAATAGCACTCCTCCAGCAAGTCCCTGCGCCGCAGCGCAAGTGTTTCAAAGCCTGACCCCGCTGCGGTGGATACACCTGGAGTCCATTACAAGGCCCCTTCTTCCTGTGACAGATGAGCAGCCAAAATGTGCTTCAACGAGAGCCCCGGCCTTTCCGGGCGCCCGCCACCCCCGCGCACGGGGAGGGCGCCCGCCACCGGGGAGGCGCACGGGGAGGGCGAAAGGCGGCGACGGCAGCGATGACAAATTGCGAGCAGAAAGGCCTCGGTTTTTACTGCAGCGTTACGTGTGGTTTAGGAGGGTTTTCACGGCTCTGTACTGAAAGGCTACAGTGCATTGCGGTGATGTTTGTTCTTTGCAGGTGCTGTTTTGTTTTCCTGGGGTTTTTCCGCACGAACCAAGGAAATATTGCATCTGGAAAACTGCAAGGTCAGCTCGTGCCGGTAGCTATTGCGGGAGAAGCAGCCCTGTGACACCATTAACCAGGCCACTGCCACAGCTAATTAACAGCAAACCCCGAAGATGTTTCTTAGATCATGACATAGAGACATAGTGGAGAAAGTAAGAAAAAGAGATTTCTGAGTAGGGGACTTCAAGCTGGGACATTTCCCAAAGCAATTAATACAAGGGAAGAAAAAACCACAAAGCTCAGGAACATATGAATGTCGGCCATTTGTTCCTCCAAATACAAGCGCTTGAGATGATATCTTCGAAAACTAGCAGCAGCTCTGTGTGACCGTGCCCTTTCCCGCTGGGTGCTATCCCAGGGACGTGGCGGGGAAGGTGCCACAGCGGTGAAATTGGATGTGCAGAAAGGGGGTTCTCCAATGTGCACGTACTCACTGAGTGTGCGTAAGTAGCGTGCAGAAAGGTCTCTTTGTGCTGATGTTCATGCCCTGTAATTCTAATATGACAATTATTTTATAATCCCTTAATATATTTTTAACTAATTTAAAGTTCAGGTCTGACAGTAGATTAGGCATATAGCTCAATTATTTAAATGCTTAAGCCTTTTCTAACATACCAAAACCAGAGGAGAGTTTAGGTATTTTAGCTTTAATGCCCCATGATAATTTTTCACTTTCCTTCAAAAATGGCTGCAAAACAAACAAATAAATAAAGTGAAACATTCAGGGCCAGGAACTGTTTCTCTTTTCTGCTCTTCAGAGGTCGTTACCAAGGTTTAATCCTTACTTGCAGTTCTCTAAGACAAGCAAACCACAGGCAGTGAGACAACGGGGGCTGGGGCTGTGCATTAGCGCGAGGCTGGTCTGTCTGATCTAGGGGGGCACTCGCGTTGCACGGCCGCGCGGCCTCGCTGCTGGGAGCAGCCGGCTCCACCGGAGGTGATTGAAGCCAGGCAAGACGTGGGTTGTGCTCTGGAGGCGTCGATCTCCAGACACCCGGAGGGGTTAGCCTGGAAGACTATTTACCTAATTCAGTCACCGTATAAGTCAGCAGCAGCAAACCCAATCCTCCGCTTCTTTGTCCCCAATGGATTGTGTGTGTCTGCTTGCAGCATCCAGCAGGACCGGGATGCGTCTCCGAAGATGACGATTCTGGCACGTGGTGCGCTGCGTGCCACATCTGTCACCTACAGCCTCGGAAATAACCAGGACATGTCTTTGCAGCTAGTGGGTTGCCTATTGCTCATGGCCCTTTTAATTTGGATCAATTATCTCCAAATTTGTTCTCACCCCACTACAGCCCTATAATATTCGGTATACCATTTTGCTCACCAAAATGTACACACTCTGCTCAACCAAACGCACTTGAGTTTTTGGGTTTTCTTTGTTTTGTTTTTTTTCTCTGTTTTTGTCAGAGACATAGCACAGTATTCGCTAGAGATTTAACACCTTCAGTGCAGACACTGTCCTAAGGGATATGAGATGTGGTGCGACGGGATATGATTTAGTGGTGGACTTGGTACTGATAGGTTAACAGTCGGACTCGATGATCTTGGAGGTCTCTTCCAACCAAAACTATTCTATGATTCTATGAAAAGCAGAAACAACTGGAAAGCTTCCTGGGCCTTGTAAATTTTCAATACAAATAAGATGATTCTAAATAGTGTCAAATACCTTGCTTAAAACTGTTATTTGTTGATGGACAGAGTTTTAGTTGAAGTCAGAGAAAGTTGTCCAGTGACTCCGTCGTGTTTCATTTTAACATGGTTTTATGACATTTTCTATTTATGTTTCTATCTCTTCAGTAAGAGAAAGAATTTAATAGAGATGAAAAAAAGTATATATTTGCTTACAAATGTAGGTGCGACAGATATACAACAAATATAACCATGTACAAACAACTATGTCATAAAGATGTGGCCTCTTCCACCTGCAAAACCTCACCGGAAAATAAAGAAAACCTAATTTTGCTATAATAATTTCCAAAATAATTACTTCATCTGCTAGTGAATTTATTATATCAAATTGTCTGCTTGATTTATCTGTGTTAATTATTTTTTAAAGGAGTAGTAGTAAAAATAAGAAGTGGAAGAATCATATGCAAATGAGATCATGGAATCATAGAACGATAGAATGGTTTGGGTTGGAAGGGACCTTAAAGATCATCTAGTTCCAACCCCCCTGCCATGGACAGGGACACCTTCCACTAGACCAGGTTGCTCGAAGTCCCATCCAACCTGGTCTTCAATGCTTCCAGGGATGGGACATCCACAGCTTCTCTGGGCAATCTCTTCCAGTGCCTCACCACCCTCAGAGTGAAAAATTTATTCCTTATATCTAATCTAAATCCACCCTCTTTCAGTTTAAAGGCATTCCCCCTTGTCCTATCACTACATGCCCTTGTCGAAAGTCCCTCTCCAGCTTTCTTGTAAGCCCCCTTTAGGTACTGGAAGGCTGTTGGAAGGAACCTTCTCTTCTCCAGGGGGAACAACCCCAACTCTCTCAGCCTGTCTTCATAGAAGAGGTGCTTCAGTGCTCTGATCATCTTCTTGACCCTCCTCTCAACTTGCTCCAACAGGTCCATGTCCTTCTTGTGTTGGAGGCCCCAGAGCTGAACACAGTACTCCAGGCGGGGTCTCACGAGAGTGGAGTAGAGGGGGAGAATCCCCTCCCTCGACCTGCTGGTCACGCTCCTTTTGATGCAGCCCAGGACACGGTTGGCTTTCTGGACTGCAAACGCACTTTGCTGGGTCATGTTAAGCTTCTCATCAATCAACACCCTCAAGTCCTTCTCCTCAGGGCTGCTCTCAATCCATTCTCCGCCCAGCCTGTATTTGTGCTTAGGATTGCCCTGACCCACGTGCAGGACCTTGCACTTGGCCTTGTTGAATTCATGAGGTTCTCATGGGCCCACCTCTCAAGCCTATCAAGGTCCTTCTGGATGGCATCCCTTCCCTCCAGCGTGTTGATTGCACCACATGGCTTGGTGTCATTAGCAAACTTGATGAGGATGCACTCAATCCCACTGTCCATGTCACCCGCAAAGATGTTAAACAGCACTGGTCCCAGTACCAACCCCTGAGGAACGCCACTCATTACTGGTATCCACTTGGACATTGAGCCATTGACTGCAACTCTTTGAGTGCGACGATCCAGCCTATTCCTTATCCACCGAGTGGTCCATTGGTCAAATCCATGTCTCTCCAATTTAGAGACAAGGATGTCATGTGGGACAGCGTCAAATGCTTTGCACAAATCCAGGTAGATGATGTCAGTTGCTCTTCCCTTATCCACCAACACTGTGACCCCATCATAGAAGGCCACCAGATTTGTCAGGCATGATTTGCCCTTAGTGAAGCCATGTTGGCTGTCACCGATCACCTCCTTATTTTCCATGTGCCTTAGCATAGTTTCCAGGAGGATCTGCTCCGTGGTCCTGCTGGGCACAGAGGTAAGACTGACTGGCCTGTTGTTCCCTTGGTCTTCCTTTTTTCCCTTTTAAAAAATAGGAGTTGTTTCCCCTTTTCTGGTCAGTGGGAACTTCACTGGACTGCTGCAACTTCTCAGATATAATGGATAGTGACTTAGCAACTTCATCTGCCAGTTCCCTCAGGAGCCACAGATGCATCTCATCAGGTCCTATTGACTTGTGCACCTTCAGGTTCCTCAGATGGTCTCGAACCTGATCTCCTACAGTGGGCGGTTCTTCATTCTCCCAGTCCCTGCCTTTGCCTTCTGCAACTCGGGTGGTGTGGCTAGAGCACTTGCTGGTGAAGACTGAGGCAAAAAGTCATTGAGTACCTCAGCCTTCTCCACATCCCAGGTAGTCAGGTCTCCTGTTTCCTTCCCACATTTTCCTTAGTCTTCCTTTTATCACTGATGCATCTATAGAAGCTTTTCTTGTTGCCCTTGACATCCCTGGCCACATTTAATTCTATCAGGGCTTTAGCTTTCCTAACCTGATCCCTGGCTGCTCAGACAATTTCTCTATATTCCTCCCAGGCTACCTATTCTTGCTTCCACCCTCTGTAGGCTTCCTTTTTGTGTTGGAGTTTGTCCAGGAGCTCCTTCTTCACCCATGCAGGCCTCCTGGCATTTTTGCCTTACTTCCTCTTTGTTGGGACACATCGCTCCTGAGCTCGGAGGTGATCCTTGAATATTAACCAGTTTTCTAGGGCCCCTCTGCCCTCCAGGGCTTTATCCCATGGTACTCTACCAAGCAGATCCCTGAAGAGGCCAAAGTCTGATCTCCTGAAGTCAGGGTAGTGAGCTTGCTGTGCGCACTCCTCGCTTCCCTAAGGAGCTTGAACTCCACCATTTCATGGTCACTACAGCCAAGGCTGCCCTTGAGCTTCACATTCCCCACCAGCCCCTCCTTGTTGGTGAGAACAAGGTCCAGCACAGCACCTCTCCTCATTGGCTCCTCTATCACTTGGAGAAGGAAGTTATCATCAACACATTCCTGAAACCTCGTGGTGCATTATCCCTCCAACAGATATTGGGGTGGTTGAAGTACCCCATGAGGACCAGGACTTGTGAACGTGAGGCTGCTGCTATCTGTCAATAGAGGGCCTCGTTTGCTCGGTCTTCCTGGTCGAGTGGCCTGTAGCAGACCCCCATTATAATGTCACCTGTCCCTGCCCTCCTTTTAATCTTGACCCATAAGCTCTTGGTCCTCCTCATCCATCCCCAGGCAGAGCTCCCTGCACTCCAGCTGGTCATTCATTGACATAAAGGGTGACACCCCCTCCTTGTCTCCCCTGCCTGTCCTTCCTGAAGAGCTAGTATCCTTCCATTCCAACACTCCGGTTGTAGGAGCCATCCCACCACGTCTCCCTGATGCCAATAAGATCAGAACCCTGCAGGCATGCACACATCTCTAACTCGTCTCGTTTATTCCCCATGCTACGTGCATTTGCATAGAGGCATTTATGCTGGACCCCCGATGAAGCTGACTTACTGGTGCCTAAAGAGCAGTCCTCATACTTGAAAAGAATTAGCTATTCATAGTGGTCAAGTTCAACTTACTCTCTATAATAGAGTAAAACATAAGCCATTTCAGGCAAGTTCCCCTGCTCTTGATAAGACATATTTTAAATAGATCTGATATCCTAACTATAATCTTTTCCCTCTGGGTAACAATGCTAGGTGTTATTCAGGTTAATATCCCCTTTTACATTTATTTTCTTTCTCTTTGTAATGTGAAAAAATAAAATTGAAATATATTCACACTCACACTTGTAAGAGCTTTGGAAGTTATGTGGCAAGATTTTTGGAGACCTTTTCTCCCGTCAGGTTTCACTAACACATACATTTGCCAATTCCCTTCTAGTGGTTCCTTTCAGGAGATCAGCTGCATTAATTTAACGCCTCTACTATGATTTGTAGTTAACAGGGACTAAACCTGGGATAAAAGGAGCTTGGTGACTGCTTCTGCCTTTTGCCATCATTTGCTTGGTCTGAAGATAATGGTGGCAACACTGACAACGTTAAAAAAAAAGGGGGAAAAAAAATGAGGAGTACTTCAGGCTTTCACTCTAAGAAACAAAAGGCAATTATCCAAAGACAGAGAGAAAAGGAGAGGTTGTTGAAAGCAAGCTAAGGAGCGGTGTCTGCTGAGAAAAGATGTCAGCTTTGAAAAAGCATCTTTTTAACCTAAATCTTTCCTGTTGGTGCTCCTATTCCAGGTGTTCAGCTTATCGATGTGGCCAGCCCAGCACTGCGCTGCCACTGCTATATGAGGGCCCAGCGGGACCTTCAGTTCTCCAGGCTCCTGCACCACCGGCACCTTTCCACCCACCGAAGGAAAAGGACGGTTCAGCTGGTGGTTTTGCTGGTGCCGGCAGTGGCGCTGCATGGGAGCCAGAGGGGTATGAGACCTGCAGACCCTCTGCACCCCCAGCACATGCTGGGATTTAAACGTGCGTGCCCAGAGGTGGGATCTGTATGTGTGTGCACATGTGCACAAGTCTCTATATCCCTCATTTTGCCTGCCGCTGCCTTGTGCCCTGAGCAGCTCTGAGGAGCCCTGTCCCCATGGGAGAGGGACCTCTCAAGAATAATGTTGTGTGCCTCACAATACAAATAATAATAAAAAAACACCTCAGTCGTGTCTCCACAAAAATTCTCTCTTTTTTTTTTTTTTTTTTTTTTTTTAATCTAGGCTTTCTAAACAACAGGGAAGCAAAGGGCATTATTCAGCTCCTGCACAGTAAAGAAAAACATATGGTTAAAGTACAGCGTACTTAGTACTTTGGCTGAAAAACAAAACACCTTAGCACACACGTAAGTGCCATTAAAAACCATATAAATTCTCAAATGATTTCAGAAGTGTCGAAGTCACTGAGGAGGGGCTGTGCTGGAAGTGACAGGGGCAGGCTGGGGTGTTGCTCGGCCGATGGTCAGGGCCTGGGGGGCACGTTCCCCTGCAGGACCACTCTCTCTGCTCACACGTGAGGTTGCGGAGGGAGGGATACGCCACATCCCGACGAGACAAGGGACTGCGTCAGATACACTCTGAGCAATCCCATACACCCTGAAGACCCTTTAAGTTTTCCTCTCCACTGCCTGCAACTCCAGAAGAAGCTGAAAGAGGCATATAACACACCCCTTGACCGCATGAAGATGGGTGCTAGTATTATCATTTAACACCATGGGAAGTAAAATGCATCACACAAAGAAAAAGAAGATGGCTAAACAAAGCAAAAAAAAGAATCTTTTTATAAATACATCAGGGCACCTCAGATTCATCACTGTGATCTATAAGTTATAAGCCATTGCCTAACACAGCTTGTACCACTTGGTGGCAACACTTCCATGTTTGATTTATTGAACCTTTCTCATAATCTTTCTCCTGCTATTTGAAAGGACAAGTGTAGGCCCTGCTTTGTGCAATTAATTACTGCAGAGAATAAAAATAAAAGTTTTGAATGGCTTTGCTACTACTTTCTGTCCAGGAGTCATACTAAATAATTTACAAGAGCATGTTGCTTTAGGTCCTGAGACATTTCTAACAGGAAACTTTCACATGCCACAGAGACATCGCTGAGCAACCTTGTACAGCGGTCTCATCTTAAATACTGGCGGAAAACAATTTCTTCCAATGTGCAACCAGAACCATGAAAGACAGTGTTGACCAGCTGCTTGCAGAGCATCAGGTGCTCTGGAAAGACAGGGTAGATGGCTATGACTGCACAAGGTTCTCCATTGCAAATGTGTTTTAAGACTGTAGGTAGGCATCCAAATGGCATTCAAGCTGCAATCTTGCACGGTGCCCAAACGACAGCCACGCCATCGTCTTTTCTTGCAGTTTAAGTTTGATCTGCAAGATTCATTTTTCAAGCAAAGATCACTCAATGTCCCCACCTGCTCACCTCTGCCCCCCCACTAAACCTGAGAAGTAATGTCATTAATGTCAATAATTAATTCCCAGAATTGCAGGGTGTGTAAGAGAAAACTCATTTGCTACAAGAGAAAGAAAAAGAGCCAGCAAACACCAGCATTGGGCCTATGCATGCAGTTTGTGGTGGCCTGTTCCACCACATGTCGCGACAGTACCATTCCACCCCAAGGCTATCAAGGGGCAGGCAGGATAGCTGTGGGAACAACCCAAGGGAGGTAATGAGAATGATGATGCTCCTGGGTCTCTCTTCACTGCCACGGGCAGATTCTGGGTAGCAAAGCAGTCCACAGCCAGCGTAGGTGAGGTCCACGTGCTGCAATAGCCTGCAGGACTGGTCTCCAGCCAAGACCACCGTAGCCTCAGGCAGTGCAGGGACAATGCAAAAGGCACCTGCATTTACCTATTCCTCACCTCTCAGGAGACAGAGTACAAATTTAATAGCAGAAAGTCCTTGAGATCAGCCGCTGACACAACAAATGGAGACATCGTTTGAGTCTTACAACCACAGTGGAGAAGTCTCCTAGATACTGCCTTGCCCTTTGTGCCTGCTGCACAGGGTGATGCTGGTCAGGATGCTGGCACAGGCGCTCTGTCCAGAGGGGACGGCAGCAGGGTCCGTCCCCTCCAAAGTGCTGAGCCAGCTTGGAGAGGACGTGCCATCTACAGAGGCTGGGGAAGCCCCCATCTCCTCCAAAATGGCCTCACCTACATCTTCTGGCCATGATTCGCTGACAAGGGGAATGAAAGGAAGCTGAGGCTCCAACAATTTTCATGTGCTCCCTGGGCACAATTGCAGAGGCCAAGCAAAGGAAATACACTAACAATAAGGGGGGAAATGTTTGGCTTATGATATTAACATATTTATAGCAGCAAGAATACTATAGGTCCCAACCTTATATAAAATTTTGATGGACTGCCAGTTTTAAAAGAGAAGTAAAAGTTTGCAAGAGCTACCCATGGTATTTAATATTAATAATAAACACATCTAGGCTCAAGTACTGGTATTCCAAGTGCTTGAATTTATGATCACATTAGTTAACTCAAGTTCTTTCAGATGTGTTGAAAGAATTAATGACTCAACTGAGAATTTACTTAAAATATACTCAGAAATCAACACAGCTTTGCGAAAGGGAGAAAAATGTTCAACAGAGGTAGCAAATGCTGACTTTCAGACAGACGCACACACCTTCTCTTTAATCGGGACATGAGCTGGGGGAAGGAGCGGAGGTTCCTGCCTTCAAAACCCTATATGCTCCCAAAGGATAACTTCTGATACCCCACTGTATATTTCTTCATCATTCCTTCCCCCCCCCCCCCCCAGTATTATTTCCATTTGTAATGAATGGTTGAAGATGACCTATAACTCAACGTTTCCTAGAAAACAGAGATCCCAACCAGCTGCACAACTGCTCTGGATAGAAGGGAAAGCAGGATGTGCTCCCTGCCCCAAATCCCTTCTTGGCTCTACCTTGAGACTAGATCCAAAGGAGCATCAGGCTCAGAACTGCGATTCCTGAATTTGAGACAGGAAGAAAAGGAGGAGAATCTATAGCCCTAGGCACTAGATCAAAAGGTTTGCGCATCAAATTATAGGATAAGTGGAAACTGCGTGAACTATCCAACAGCGAGCAGGTACAAAAGGAGCTACCGCCACCTCGTTGCTGTGGAAGAACATGGGTTCAGCTCTTTGCTGTGTGGGGAAACGAGAGCTGTCACTCAGCACAGGGCAGTGCCAGGCTGCAGGGTCCTCCTGGGGTACGTGATTGCCATGCCCGACCTGCTGCGTGGTGCGTGCAGTGTGGGTACCTGCAAGTGTGTTGGGCCAGAAAAAAGAGGGCGGGGAGGACAACTGCTCATTGCAGTGTTGGGCTGAATTTCACTCCTCAGGAATGGCAGCCCTGGCCTAGTCCCACCCCAATGAGTGTTAGTGCTCCCCATAACCGTTCACTGGAGTGGGACAACCTCAAACTTCTTCCTTTCCGCGGAGTACCTCGGCTACTTGGACTCCAAAATCATGCTTACGTTACCATGAAACAGGGCATGTCATCTAGTCTGGTCAATCCCTACTCACTGCTCCAAGGAAAAATATCACTTCTACCTCCATCACTCCTGGCAGATGTTTCTCCAGCAACATCTCTGGTAATGGCATCTCCACAACCTCTTCAGGCGCTCCAGTGGTTCAGTGTCCCAGCCATAAGAAAGCTCTTCCTAATAGCTAACTGGCAACTTCCTTGCTGCAATTTTATCCCATCGTTTGTGTGTTATCTGTCACAAGTATGAGAACAAACTACTTCCTTACTCTTTGCAGTAACCTTTCCTGCATTTTAAGACTCTTATTGTGCTTGTACTTCCTCATTCACCCCTCTCCCCGCTCTCCTTATCCCTGGAAGAAACAATCCCACCTCTTTTAGCTTGTCCTGACAGGTCATGTTTTCTAGGTCTCTGATCATACTCATTTTTTCCAGTGAACTGATATAGGAGAACATTTTTTTCCACATCTTTCTTGAAGACAGCTGAGTCACAACATTCCAGTTCAGATAAATTTCCTCTTGAATCCATGAAAATGTATTTATTCACTCAGAAATGGAACAGCTTCAATGGGTTAACCAGAAAGGTCTAACTCCCTCACCACAGGGACACACACTGTATAGCCTAATACTCATGGTCTTCTCCTGGTGGGTGAATGAAGCCAGTTTGAATCTCCTTGTGTAAGCCTGGTGTCAGCCTTCAGCATCCCGCCTCCGTGCCAGAGAAGGGTATAGGGGCAACTCCCTTCCCTCCTGCCATGGTCCACATGGGACACAGGCCCAGAAGAGTCATGTCTGCTCAGCACTGTCAAGGCTGAAGCAGCTCTTGAGCAACTAGAAGGAGATCTGCTGGTGCTCTGGGAACTTTGCTAAAACAAACATAGACACCTGTGGTAGTAGGCAGGAGGTTGGGAAGCTCCAAACGCAGGTCCCTGGCACGCGGTGTAACTCTTGGACACCCAGGGCCACGTGTATGCTGGTGAGCTATTACAGCTTAATGAGCTGAGCTGCTCAACTGATGGTGGCTCAGTCCTCCATCTCCCCGGCCCTGGGAGGATTCACACCCCAAGCGCTGCGTTCACACGACTGCACCGCAGATCGCAGCGCTGGCTTGGCTCCAGCCCTGTCATGTCCATGCGTTGCGATTGCAGTGCAGGGAGATAAAAATAATCAGCCTTTCCCAAATCAAGGAAAGATATTGCAGGTGAGGACCAACAGAGCGGGAGCTAAGTAGAAGGAGAAATAAAACATTTGAAGAAAGAGAAATCCAAAAAACTTTCTGTATTGACACTTGTTTTTCAACTAAAGACATAATTATCCTGTTGCAAGCCTTGGCTACAGAGAAAATCATTTTGTTGGGAACTAATTAAAGAATTAGCCAGTGTTTAGCTTCTCCTAGATAAAGGAGCATAAGCTTTGAAACAGAAGTGTTTGCAGTGAGCTTTTGAAAACTCTCTGAAGACAGCTGAGCTTAAGTCTGTTAAGCCTCTTCCTTCACCTATTAAATGTCTGTTCAGACGTCTTTTTTTTTTTCTTACTTTCTTTTTCTCCTTCTTATAAGAGAAGCCCCTGGCACAACTTAACAACAGGCATATTCTCCCCTGCTTGGAGCATGGGGTGATGTGCTACCATACATCACAGTGATGAACACGGGGCATCCACTGAACTACTACAAAGGTGGGACGAGTGTCAAAGCTGGCACAAAGTACAGTGTAGAGTAAATAAAAAGCAACCCACTGTCACTGCATGCCACAACGTCACTTCGAGGTTATGTTCTGACCAGACCTTGTGGCCTTTCCCAGGTGTAGCCACCTTGTCTGGCCCGCCTGGATAGGCACCCTGTCCCTGACAGAGACAACCTCTGGATGCTGTAGGGGATGCTCAGTCCCTTTTAAGAAGCTGACCAACTTCTTGGTCATGTGTGGGGCAACTTTCATCCAAGTTTCCCTGCCTATGACCTCTTTTTCCTTGCTGGGATATCGCTTATCAGTGAAAATGACAACTTTGCTTATGCGGGTGGAGAAGCTGAATGTTTTGCAGCCCAGTTCCAGCTACTGGCACTCTTCTGACTAGCCTGCCGGGCAGCTGATGAACTTGGATGTATCCCCTATGCTCCACTGCACGTGCCAGAGGATGGTGGTACTTAAAATATACAGATCCATAAGGAGATCACGAAATCCCTCTGTCAGTTGCCCTCAGCCTAACACCATGAGAACCCTTATTTACTACGTACTTACTTACTTCAGGCGTTGGAGCTGTGCTTCTCCCAGTGCCTCTGCTGCCTGTGTCTTGGCAGGGCCCAGCAGCTGACATCTGACTGAGCCCCTGAGATCATTTGCACCCCACTGCCTAAGTGGCTCCTCCCTTTGAGGGAGACGGGCCACCCACCTGCAACCTGCAGGCACCCTCAGTGCAGCCCCAGCTACGCACTGGCTGGTTGATCAACCTGATATTGGCAGGTTTTGGCCACATGTGAAGTGTCAGTCTCTTTTTTCTTTTTATTTCTATTTTTATTTTTATTTCTATTTTTACTTTTATTTTTATTTTTATTTTTATTTTTATTTTCTTCTTCTTCTTCTTCTTCTTCTTCTTCTTCTTCTTTTTCTTTCTTTTTCTTTTTCTTTCTTTTTTTTTTCTTTTTCTTTTTCTTTTTTTTCTTTTTTTTTTTCTTTTTCTTTTTCTCTTTCTCTTTCTTTTTCTCTTTCCTTTTTTTTTTCCTTTTACTTTTTCCCTTTCAGATTAAATATGGAAGTGTTATGCAGTTTTCCTGGATTTCAAAAGCTTTTACGTTTGGTTTCAAGTTTCCACACTAATGGTCCTTTCTTATCTCTGCCATTAGGTTTGGCCAACACCTTGGCTGTAGGCTCAGAAGGCCCTCCAGACCCTGAGGTCTCAGAGCAGCTGGGACGCGTGCTGGTGGTCATGCAGGACACTGCCTGAGGCTGCTGAAGCTCATCCCGGACCATTCGCCTCATCAGGATGGCGCGCAGGGGCCCATCCCCAACAGCTTAGCAGCCAGTGGCGAGGGGTGGGTGGCAACAGGAAGGCGGGCAAAGACCTTGAGTCCCAGGTAAGAGCATTAAGCTCTGGGAATACGACTTTGGAGATGTATTTTTCGGAGCTATCAGGTCCATCACAGGTAGCCTCTGTAAAGCAGCCCAGGGCTGAGCTTTGCTCCTTGGAGGCATTTGATGAGAGGTGATATGCGGCTGAGTTAAAGACATCCAGAGACGGCAACTGTGCGATAGCAGCAATAGCACCGATTTTATTTCCCACTTTGCATTCTCCTGACTGCAGTGATGCCATGTTGCAAAACAGCTGGCAGAGGGCTGGGCAGGAGGGCTGGGGACCGCTGCGGTTTACTACCGTGCTGCAGACCAGCCTAAGCCTGCTCCCTCATCAGAACAGCGCTAGGAGGTTTTAGTTATATCACGAGCAGATGCTATAGTTCTATGTTTTTCTAAAACTGCCTCTCCTTCCGTTTACCTAAGGACAAAAAAGACAACTTCAAAGACGCACCTTTCAGGAGCAGTAAATGTTTTAACTGTAGATCCCTTCCTATGTCAGTCCTGGCAAAGGGAATGAGTCCCTTCTGTACACTGGAAAATGCAACATGTCTTTTCTCCAGTAACAGTAGCCAGTGAAAGAGCCTAGTTAGCTGAGCCCTAACAAAGGCTTGATGGTAAAATTACTGCTGTCTAAATTATTCCACTTTCCGAAGATGTGCTACATGGTTTCATTTTGCAGTCCTTTTAGGAAAAAGAACTGTTTTATATTACCAACATTAGTTGGTAGCAGAGGAGCGACTTTCAGTTTTCTCAAATTAATTCCCCCTGGAAATCAGGCTTCCCTCTAGCTGCACAGGGAAACACACACACACGCGCTGGCCAAGACCCGCGGAGCATTGGATGCTTTTATCTTCCCACTTTCCACAGGCAGCAGCTGCCGAGTTTCCGCTACAGCGCTGCAGAGATGTAGCTGGTTTCTTTGTACCGGTATCAGAGTGAGTGAGAGGAAATGGTGACAGTAAAGTGTCATCCTTCATAAACTGTAATAGCTCGACGTCCTCTGCCAGGGAAGGGATGACCCAGCCTGAAGGGTGGGAGCAGACGGCCTCTGGGTGGGCTCCCATGGTGGCATGTGTGCTTGGTGCCGGGCACTCTCCTCGGGGATAACTGGGGCTTGGCTTCAAAAGCAGCTTTTCTCCACCGTGAAAGCAGAGTTTGTTGCTACGGCTGACCCAGGCAGGGCAGCAGCCGTGGTGGCAGCGGCAGAGCTGCAGGGACAGCCTCACCCCGCAGAAAGGAAGCGAAAATAAAATTGGGATGAAACCAGCCATTTGTTGTAGGAAGGTGGGACATGAGTTACAGACAGGGGTGGCCAGCAGGGACTGAGTGGTCGTGTGGTTCACCCTGTGAGGGGCTGCAAGTCTGTCTACATCGATGGATACCCCCAGGAGTCTTTGTCTCACCCAGTCTCCTGTAAAGCTCACCAGCACTGGCGATGCTATCGCCACCCCATGTAGCCGGGTCCGGGATGTGCCTGTGCCTGCAGCCGAGCGCAGCGCTTCAGCACTCTCCTGGGAGACAGGAGATGTGTGAATGACTACCCTGCGCCAAGGGGGAATGAGATCTCGCTCCTCCCAGCTCCAGCCCAGGGGGTCCTACTGCAAGGGATGTTGTGGAAGAAGAATCAGCCGCTGCCAGTTCCCATATGCACCACCACTCTAATTATTGTTGGGGTTTTTTAACTTTTTTTTTTAACTTTTTTTTGCTGCTTCCATGCACTGGAGGGATTTGAATTTTTAAGCTCTCAGAAGATGTGAGCGTTACAGTACTGGATGCTGCAGTGTTCACAGGTTGCACCCTCTGTTCCCAGAGCAGTTTGCTCCCTAAACACTCACCCATAAGAGACGGGCACTTCAGCATGCCACATCAGCCAGCAGGCTGGGCATGCGGATGCCTCAACCTGGCTGCCACTAATGCTGAAGATAGATAGGGCAAAATGCCAGCCCAATTTGCAGTTCTTGGACAGGTGCTTCTCTGAAATTGAGATTCATTACTTCCCAGGGCAGGGTTTTTGCTGCTGTGCTGCTGGCTCATCCCTCACACAGCTCCCATACCTACCTGCATAATGCTCTGATCTGGAAGAGAAGCCGGGATGGAGGATGGCTCCGCTGCCTTCTGCCCAGTGTCCGGGCAAGAGCTGTGAATTCAATCCCCTCTGCCAGGAGCAAAGGCACAGCCTGCGGAGGGTGGTCATTGCTCCATGTTGTAACCCCTAAATGCATAAATCCTTAGGCTCCCACTCTCAGCTTTCTGCATCAGACTCCCCAGATGATCCCTGGGCTCTTCCGCATCGGCAGGATGACGTGCCCGGTCACAGCACACACTGGCAGGGGCAGCTCAGCGCCAGCGGCCGCCGTTCCCAGGGTGCTGGGCAAACTCGTCCATCACACTGGAGCCCTCCCTGCTGCCCTGTGGTCAATTCTTGTGCTAGCCCAGGTCTGCCCTCACCTATTGCTATCATACACTCTGTTAGTAGATAAGCATAACAAAACCAGCTTGCCACAGCACCACCAGCAGCTCTATAGGGCAAAGGGGGCTTCAAATAGCTTTTACCACCTCTTCTGAGTAGTGCCATCCCTTCTGCTGCTTCCTTGCTAAACTGGATGATGATTTCTCAGTTGAGAAATCTTCTGTACTGCATACGGCATTACGGTCTTTGAAAGACCATGCAGCAGCAATGTTTCACAGATCATAGGGCATCAGGGACCAGGAAAATGCTCTAAGTTCACAGTTCTGGAAGTTACTAAATAGTAACAGCCGTATCAGAGAGGGAAGGCTTGTAAAGGGAGATAGTATTTTTTTATTAATCAGCCTGACACAGTTGGGGAAAAAGGGACACATTCAGGCACAGAAACCCTTCTGTTTAAATGCACTGCCTCTACTGTTTGGAGATCTCTTCCCCCCTAAGTGCTCTAGTTTAAACCTCCATTCTGATTTTGCTACTCTGAGGCGTTTTAGCACAAGGCACTCAACAGGTACAAGCTGAGAAAATGTCAAAATTAAAGGAACTAAGAACAGCTGCATGTAATCACAAGTGATCTTCAGAGCTCTATTAGCTTGGACTACAGGGTCTTTCTTTCCATGCTTCTCACCAGCCATCCCTACAGGAGATTTTTAAGAGCCAGCCAGATAAACACCTTCCCAAAACCTTGGGACTAGGCAGCCACACTCTGACTCCCTTCCTGCTAAATCAGTCTTCAGGGTGTTGGCTAAGATCGAGGACCACAAACTGCCTCCTCTCTCACCTCTAGCAGGAAGATTTACCACCGTGGGTGTCCAGCAAAGGAGAAGACCCGCATGCTGGCACTGACTGGGTTTGCCACCACATGAGAATTGCTGTTGATCACGGTTGGCCTAGTGTAGTTTATATTTAGCATCTCCAGCATTGTTTAAAATAAGCACAAACGCAGATGAAATTATCCCCTCTTTCCACAAGAGAGATTTTTTAAAAAAAAAAAAATCTGTCTGTGCTTTGTGAAAGAGGATGGGAGTTTTACCAACTCTCTGAAGGGGAAGTACTCCACAGAGACGAAATTATGTGGGAAAGGGGAATCAATTTTTACTAACCTCTCTTCCACTGTCATACTACTTCGTAATTTTCAGTGCAACCTCTGATATCAGATGCATTCTCAAGAGTCATGGGAATTGTCAGTGCAAATATATTTAGCCATATCCCTTTGGGTAGGTGGGGGAGGAAAGAGACCCCTAAATAGCTGTAAGATAACAATTACTGCAAGCATATTTGCTTAGAGAAAGTTTAGTCAGAGTTCAGAGAAAAGACAAGCCCTTGGCAGCTGGATGGCCAACGGCCAGCTTCTTCTCGAGCTGTCCCTACAAACCCTTAATCAGAAGAGAAACCCCTCTGCTTTCCTTAGGTCTTCTCCACATGCTATAAGCACTTGGTGTGAATTAAATGCTTAAAGTGGCAAATTATCTAGAATTCTCTCCCCTCTCTAATCAAAAAAAGTCAAATCCAAGCCCTCCACAATAGAAAGCATCTTTTACATGGGGGGGGAGGGAATTCCCACTATTCACAATATTGCAAAAGAATCAAAAAAGTTCACAGCACTTTAACAGATGAGTGTAAATGTCCTGGCTTTCATTCAAGTGCAATGTTAGTGGGAGTGGGGAGAAGCCTCCCCCGTGGCTGCAGGAGAAAACTGTGGGACTCGGGCTGGAAACGTAGCAGGGGGGAGGATGTGAATGCTGTTAAAAATAAAACTTATATCAGACAACAATTGAATTGTGAGAATGTTATCTGGTTTAGCAGGAGTGTGAAAACAAACGGGCATTTCAAGAAGAGGGTCACTAGCAAGGTAAATAACTTCAAAATAGCAGGAAGCAACCAAGGAAACGTGCCAAGCTGATGGCAACGAACGGAGATCTCCCCAACCGTGGGGGACAGCGGCGAGGGTGGATTTCACCCTTCATCCAGCTGTGTGGCACTGCACCCATGCACCCACCTGCCACAGCCCTGGCCACGGTAAGACACAAGACTGAAAAGATTTGCACAGGACAACATTTAACATGACCCAGTGTTTATTGACTCCTGCCACATTTTTTTTTTTTTTTTTAAATAGTAACAGGAACACAAAATGCAATGTATGGTAAAATACTACTAGGGGTTTCTATATCAATCCGATGCAAAGTGCCAGCATTGTTGACCAGCATACAACCTGACAAGAGAAGATGTAGTTATAACTCACTCTCAGATATCTGCTGGGAGTACAGCACAGTCAAAGTAGAACTAGTTATTTGCCTGCAAATAGATACATTTTCTTCTAGATGCAAGTGGTGTTAGAGCCAGCTATTTTGCAACAACAACAACAAATACATATAATATATTCCAACATTTTAAAAAACACAATAGGAAAGGACTAAAACTGTTTAAAGAGAAGGAAAAAAGAGTGGATCTTTTTAGACACTACCTTGCAGAGGCCATTTCTCATACAACCAGAAGTAATCTAGAGAAAATAAGATTTATTAGAGGGTACTTTGCTCAAAAGGCCAGTGGTTACAGGTTTCAGAATAAAAATAGTCTCTTGATTTTCAGGACTGTCTCCTGGCCTTTTTCCTCCCTGCACAACAAAAATCACCTGTTGGAAATTGTGGCTTGGTGGCTCTGCATATTTTTCCAATGCAATTGCATTTGGAAAGGCAACCATATTTCTTAAAGAGCCATGAAGAACTTGCATGTCACGCACATGTGGCATGTAAGATCTTCACAGATATGAATTATGAAGGCACATTACCTAAAGGTTGGAAAAAAAAACACAACAAAACTTTTGGAGGATTAGAAATTAATGCTTAGAGAAAACACTCTTTCACAACTGGATGACTAGTGCTGTTTAGCCATGTTTCAAACAGTTTGCCATGAAGACAAAACACAAGGAAAGGAAAGAGTCTTCCTGAAATGCCCTCCCTACTGCAGCAGCCTCCTTCCCCCATAGTTCTTCAGACAATTTCATTCTTGCAGAGCAGTTTGCAACAATTCCAGAGACAGGCAAGAGAAATCTGTGTAGAAAACATCAAGCCTGTGGATTCCTACACAACCAACACCCCATCCACCCCCCCAAATTAAACTACACCATCTTCAAGAAGATCATCCCACTGATCTGGAAATGGGCTAAAGGTCTGGAACAGAGGACTGAGGAACTGGTTTCAAAATCCTGTGCCCTCAAATTTTGTACTTATAATTAATGTGTTTGTTAATAAAGAAAAAGACAATGCTCTCTGCCACAGAATAATTGCTCTGTCCTCTATCTAGATCAGGAAGATATTGGCTAAAAGTGAAAACATGTACTTTATTTACAGTAAATGCATCTGTACTGCCCCATGCTTCATCCACCACAGGCGTGTTGCTGACCACCGCTGAAGCCAGGTGGTAGCAACAGTGGTAACTGAAGTACCTTTCTTTTTCAACCTTTATACAAAGCCTTTCCCCTCCCACCCCATCATTCTTCCACTGTCCTAGGCTCCAGTGAGATGTGTACTAACATCTCTTTCTAGTGCATTTTTTTTAAGGTTACAGTTTCTAAAGGCAAAGTAAGACTTGCTCTGTTTTTGTCGTCTTTGCCCCCTTTAAAATCATACAGGAGTTTCAAATTTACATAATATTATCAACTTTGCATAGCAATACAGCAGGTTGGGTTCCTTCCCCCTCCTTTTTAAACAATAATCCTGCGGCCCCCCTTCGTCAACGCCTCCCATCTTTCAAAGGGTCACCTCTCACTCCCAGGAAAGAGCCCTAACTCTTCCTCCTCCCACATGAACATTGCAGAATGAGAATTTCAAGTTATTGTTAAGTTTCCTTCAAGTCTATGTTGTGCTACTTAGAAGCAACTGTAGTGGAATAATGTTTTTTTTCCTAACATTAAAGGACATTTATCAGATTATTTGTCTTTTTCTAGTCTTGAGTTATGAGAATATTCGTCACACATGTTCCCTCATATTCCTCTCTTAAGGTGCACGGTGGTCAGGCTGAACAAAGTCCAGCCCATAAGACCACAGCTGGATCTCTGGGAGAAGCCAGAGAGAACGAGGGGTTTCTTAGCACTACTGTATTTACATTCAGAATTCAAGGACAGGCTGAAGGATGCTCAGCTTTTTTTTTTTTTTTTTGAGACAGAACTGCTTAAAAAAATACTCCATTTCTATTACTACTTTTTTGTCATGAAAGTTATTTCTTTTCTGTCCTATGCAGCTGTTACCCTTCTGTCACTGACGTCTAATAGTTGCCATTGCACACTACCTTTTCTT
This sequence comes from Phoenicopterus ruber ruber, assembly GCA_009819775.1. Taxonomy (NCBI): domain Eukaryota; kingdom Metazoa; phylum Chordata; class Aves; order Phoenicopteriformes; family Phoenicopteridae; genus Phoenicopterus; species Phoenicopterus ruber. Next base: position 29,983,525 of record CM020219.1, on the reverse strand, counting down.
TCCCTAGCTCAAGCGCGACAGAGCTGGCCCGCAGACCCATCACCGGTGTGACAGCCCGGCCCAGCACGGTGAGCGGCGCAGGGGCCGGCGGCTCAGACCGACCACCTTCACCGCTGCGGGCAGGCGGCACGGGAAAATACGGGACACTGAAGGGGGCGTCTATTTGGAACCGTTAGCAGGGTCTGACGTACATACTGACAACATGAGTCGAAAATGAATGCAAGTGAGTGTATTAGGTTGAGAAAAATTAGCGTGAGTGATAAATACATCCACTGCCACCTCTCAGCTTCATTAAGAGCTATTCTGAACTGCATGGTAAGTGCTGGTTGTAGAAGCTTAGGCAGATTGGAGATAGCTCACCGGTTACTCATCAAGTCTAATAAGTTTAAAAAAAATAACGGAGAAAAAAAACATGTTTTGCCATTTGAATAACTCTGATCTCACCACTTGAGCACAGAAGTAGTTACCTGGCGTAACAGATCAATTGAAACGGAAACGCTGTTTCGTTCAAATTACATACGCATGCAAAGTTAAACTGTGTTAACTAAGGATAAGAAGCATAGAAAACAAGTCTAAGTTACCCACTATTTATCATACATTTGTCAGACTGCCAGACATATCTTTTCCTTTCAGATTCATATTTGTGTCATACAAAACATAATAGATGGAGAAGTCACGAAAATAACACTTAACTCCACGTATCATTGGCCCTTAGCGCCAATGCATTGTGTGCTATCAGCCTTCCACGTTTACCAGACTTTTGGGAGAAAACAGCTGCTTTACCAAACCGTGAAAATAGAAAATGTACAATCCCATCCCGCTCAGAACAGAAAGGAAATGGTTTTACAAAGTCGTGGACAGATGCATATCTACTTCCCCCTCAGTCCTGGGACAGAAAGGGCAGCGCAACCGCACAGCTAGAACTTGACTCTTGAAAAGCAAACAAAATCCAGGAAATGCGATGACTGCGTAGACAAAAATCTGTTTGGAAAGTCGTGCTGTCAAAGAGCTGAGCCAATGTTCTGCACAGCAAGTGATGAACAGTACATCGACAGGCCCACATGGGACAGACACTCTACAAAAATTCAGTTTAATTTCACATTTCCAATATCTCTCCTTGCCCATTAGCAGTCTGCCACAGATTTTAAACTTGTAAAGCTCCTTCCCATTGAGCTAGATTTCCGCCCCCCCTCCCCCCCCCTAAAGTGCAAATAAGACTCGGGTTTTTACCACTAGTTCCAATGATCATTATCTTGGTTACAAGAGTGATCAAAAGCCAGTTGGCTGAGGCACTACCACTAGGCTTAGTGATACTCTTTTTTTTTTTAAACCCTGGTTACTTTTTCCAGCAAAAGGCAAACAGAAAACAAGTGTTCCTTCTGCCAGATGCAGGCATGACAGGAGGCTGCCTTAAGTACCATCAATATAAGATGCACGTGCTAGACACAACCAGTGCGTTCTTGTGCATAACAAGAATTTGCCCTTGCTCGCTGGAAATGGAGGTCATCTTTGGGATCTTATTTCCTCACAAAGTTCAGGAACAGTTGATTAGTCTTCATTAAGAGGTGCTTCTCTCTTCCTTGCATCTACATCAAAAAGATGAAAAAAAAAAAAAGGAGAGGCAGTTAAGCCAGAGGGTTCTGACAGCATTCATCTGAAAACTCAGAAACAGAATAAAGCTGGTTTGTTTTCAACAGCCAGCACTTTCCATTTCAGACTTATGATATGAATTCACTACATGGACCAAAATGCTGTATGAAACCACAGCATGTTAACAAGAGTCATACCAAGGTTTTGAATGTTTGCCCTGTTGACGCTGAAGACGACTCACGCAATATTTAAGTAGCCCAATAAACTTTCAGACTCCAGATCTGTGATACTTCCCCCCTCCACTCTTGGCCCCTTGCTCATGATCCCCTTTAAGGGTGAAGCCAGTATTTGCTTTGCATATCAGCTACACAGATGACAACAGTCTGTTCTGAAAAGCATTTGACTAATTACGACTTTGCTGGTCCCCAGCTGCATAGCATACATTTTAAAAAAAGGAATGCTCTCCACACTGTATTTTGAGCAACTGCCTGAGGCAGTCCCTGAAGACCCGATGTTAAATGGCTCCAAACAGTAAACCTTTGAGCATGGCCCCAGGTAGGGTGTTGGAGCACATCTGGACAACTCAATCCATTACTCATATGCCATTACTACAGTAGCAGGCAGTGTGGCTGCCGTTAGGAAAGCTGGGGTCACCTCTTCCCGGGCTTCTGCAGAAGCGTCACTGGGCTGACTTTAAGCTACCTGTGAGACCCAGTCGAAGGTAGGTAGCTCTTGAAGTGCACCATGATCACAGCTACTCTAGCAACTGCCTGCCAAAAGATGCACCTACATATATTTCTAAACTTAAGTTTCATGACTTTGTGCTAAACGAAGTTTGGAGGAGACAAAATATACTTCCCAAATAACAAAAGAAAAGCTTAGAGATCCCCAGTGACTGGAGCAGCCACCTGGGGTGGGACAAAAATCTCAGCAGCCATTTGGGGGAGAAATCAGAAACTGTTTCTCCCATGTTCCCCATCATGATCATACTGAGGCCAGGCCTGAATCTTCTCCTGCCAACTTCTCCACTTCGCATAAATAACTGACTAGTGATTAGAGATGAAAAAGCCTTCTAAAAATGAACATCATACCCATCTAGCTACAGAGTTATTCCCAGTATGTCTTTGACTTTGGAAATATCAAAATGCATTAAATTCTTTCCAGTGAACACTTATAAAAGAATCATACCGGTTAAGTTCCTGAACTTCTTTTTGGCTTCTGCTCTTTCTTCGGCATCAAAATACCACACAGTCATGGCATATCTATAAAAGAAAGAAATCTTGTGGGCTTTTCAACTTTTGCTGTTAAAATAGAGCCCTGGAGTTTTATGCTCATGGAGAAAGCAAAATCTAAAACTGGATTAGTAGATAAAAAATAGGAGGCAAATGGCACATCTTTATAGGCAAATACAGATAGAATTTTAAATGTGTATTTTATCAACTAAGATAGAAATATAGGTGAGAATTTCTGCTTGGAGGCACAAAAGAGTGCACCGCCCCTGGTAACAGAGGGCAAAAGCAGCTTCCAGACCTTTGCATGTTTTTCTGTTCTGGGATGCCTTCAGGCAGCTTGGGGGTTGCCCTGCGTCACATCAGCTTTTCGTAGCTTGTTGACAGATGGTAGCCCCAAGAATCCCTATAGTGTTACAAGGGCAAAAGTATAACCCAGCATCTCCCAGCTAAATAGCTATGCCTGGCTTGGAAGATTTCTCCTGTCAACGGTAAAAGGGGGTTTTTTCCATCACACAAGGAATCTTATCATTCAAGCTTGTTCTTCCTCATTTGATGAGAGAATTCCCAGTGACTCAAAAACATAAAACCCACTCAAAATCTAGCTATGTATTTGTTATGGACATGTGTATTTAAACAAACACATAATGGCCATAATTTTAGATACAAATATTGGTAGAAGAGATGCTTTGCTTTTTCCTAGCCAAACATCAATATCAAATATGCTACTTACCTGGTTGCATAAGAAGGCTGGACTTCATGTGGGTTCCTTCGATCTGACCAAAAAAAAAGTAGTCGGTCAAAAATCGGCTCAACATCTGCTACATAGGACTTTCCTTCTGGGAATATCCGAAGAATTCCACCATGCAGCTGAAAGAAAAGGAAAGATTGTTTTTTACACATATAAACACCCACACATTCATGCGAACAATGACTTATTTCTGCCTCCTCAGCATCCAACAAATGGGGAATAAACATCTAGTGATAACCAAGACAGCTACACGACAACACTGGAAAACCGTACACTGAGCCTCTTGGCCACCTTGACTTTCCCAAACAGTTTGTAATGTTTCAGCATAAACATCTGGCTAAAGTAAATGAACCAAGATGAAGACAACACTGGCCCTGTAACAAACACTGGGAAACTTCTGAGCTCCCAGTCACATCTCTAGAACCAGTGAATACCAGGAGGCAGGTAAGGGTGCTCCCTCCACCTGACCAGTCTGAGATCAGACCCTCCCTCCCAGCAATTGCTAGGTACTGCTTATGGTATTTCAGAGCCTGCATGAGATCATATAGGAGTTACCTTTTACACCCTGGGAAGAGTGAAGTCTGTTCTATTGTTGGATTTGTAAGAAACTTCTCATAAATGCATTATATCTCTCAGCCCGTCTATTCCCTGCTTATGACATCGCCCGGTTTCTCTACCACATCATTTCTCTTTCCATGTGGCATAAGTTTCAGGGAAAAGGTCTGGTGATCTGCACGCACTGTAGAAACTTCAAAAGATGCAGATGAACTCTGCCTCCTCCCTGCTGCTGTTAGAGGGCTCTTTGGAGGCTTCTGTGCTGTCAGCCCAGCACTGACCTGACTTACCACCTTCACGCGGATGCAAACTTCAGTAAGATACTATTAGGTCAGGTTTAAAGCAACATGGTTGCTTTCAAAGGCCAACACAGTTATATTGCATCTCCTCCTCCAGTGTCCTGGGTTTCAGTTAGCTTTCTTAGTGTCCACTTGGGTGCTTCCTCACTATTAGAATAAGAGTGCAGAGACATCCTGCAATTTTACAAACCCTTATTTTGTTTCTAACTTAAAGGTATGGTAAATTCAAGGCTGACTTTACCACCTTATATTAACACAAGCAGAAACAAGAGCATGATCCTGTCAAGAGACCCACTGGTGGAGTCAAAGATGGAGAGGACAAACCAAGCCATGTGCTCATGCCTCTTACTAAGCCCCATCACTTCATAAGGAAGAAAACCACGAAGGCATCTGCCTGAAGATCTTCTGCAGGTTAGCCTGAAGGAACAGTATCAAGAACACTAAAGTCCCAAATTTGGGCTGTCATTATATTCTGCTCCCAGAATCCACTTACTCCTTAGTGGATTATGTTTTTCTTTCTAGTGTTTCATTGCTCTTTCCTCTAAACAAAGCATAAGAGCCAGCAGCCCAGTGCTTAGAAGCTTTATTCTATAGCAACAAAACAGTATGTGTGTGGGATGGGAGAGAGAATGATAAGGAAACAGTTCAGATTCTTACTTCCAAAGGGTTGCCATAAACACCAAGAAAATAAATTTAGAGACGAAGAATGGACCAGCTGTTCAAGAGTTCACAGAGTTCACAGAAGCAACTGACAAGCTCCAAAGCTCTGTTTCTGAAGTAGTTTTTCCTTCATGTTCTGCCTCAACCCCGTGGCTTACTCACCTTGGAGTCCCAGTTCTTATTCAGGTAATAAATACAGGTGATGCAGCGCCCGTCACCATTTGGATTGTCCACATGACGAACATACCCAGTTCCATTTCCAGGATAGCAAGCAACCATAGCCTGAATAAAAGACAAATATCGTAAAAAAAAAATTCTACAAGATGCCCACCTTCAGTTTTTTCTTTGCTAAGCACCCTCCCTCCACCAGTTTGGCTCAGCATTTTTCAGATGATCAATCCAAAACCTACAGCAGACACCACCAGAAGGTATCTTTGCACAAGCTTCCTTCACTGGGTGAGTCAGCCCGTGTGAAATTCCAAACTGGAAATAAATATCCTTCACATTTCACAATATATACACTAAATTAGAAGAAAAAAAATAATTAAACTAAAATATTGGTATGTATGGTACAAGCTTATTGTGTGTTCTCTACAAGCTACGTGACTCTGAGCAGTTTCAGCTAAAGTCTGCTTTGGTTTCTAAAGCTGAGCAGTCATTGCAAAACTGATTCGCCAGTCATAATGAAAGTAGAAAGCGATCCCAAGATGTCATGCCTTACTACCACCATCCTCCTCTATTCATAGCTTCCAGTCCCTGTCATATACATCCCTATGGTCCAACACAAAGTGAGGGTCCCCAGGAGGTGTGGGTAAAAGTCCATAGAGCAAAGTCTGCAAAAATCTGCAACTCCTTTGCACTGTGTTTGCACAGGGCAGTGCATGTTTGCTTTCATGGACTGAGCCACAGAACTAACCAAACAGCTTTCAGAAGCACACTTCTCTCTTTGATCATCTCCTGACTTGCTGATAAAATCGCTTAATTCACGCTTTGTTTAAATTTCACCTTGAATGATGAGAAGCCTAACATGAATTACTCCAAACCACATGACAGTCAACACAGCTTAAAAGATTTTTTTTTTACAGTAAAAATGTATTAAACTTGAGATGACACCATTAGCAGCCTAAGCAGGATGCAGGGTAGAGAAGGTGAGACTGCTGGTAGGGTAGAAGATCTTTGTCTCGGAGTCATTTCTTCACTATTGGGACTAGTTGGTAGTGATACGAGTCACCTTCCATGGAGTTTACTCCACTAAAGCTGTGGCAATAGAAGTCTTGTTCCCACTCCTCTGACATCTCCTTTCATTGCTTGCCAGCATTAGCAGCAAGAGTGATGGGAAATGATGGGCTAAGTTCAGTTGGAAAACTGGACACAGTATCCAGATGTGGTCTCCCCAGGGCTGAGGAGAGGGCGATAATCACTGGCTGTGCTCCTCTGACTATTGCCCCGGATGCTGTTGTGCAGGGAGCACACTGCAGGCTCATGTTCAGCTCACTGCCCACCAAGACCATTAGGGTCCCCAGGCTCCCCTGTGGAGCAGAGCTGCTCCCCAGCCTTGCAGCCCTCAGCCTGTACTACTGCAAGGGGCTGGACTTCGCATTTGTCCATGTTTAATTTCATAAAGGTTGCCATTGGCCTGTTCTCCAGCCCATCGGGGTCCCTTTACGTGGCAGCCCTGCCCTCCAGTGCATCAACTGGTCCCCCTCAGTTTGGCGTCATCTCCACACTTGAGTGCACTCTGCCATCTGCTTCCAGGTACTGATAAAGGTAGTTAACAGCTCAGGTCCTGTGATAGACCCCCGTGGTGCTCCATTTGCTTCTAGGTATAATACGACTGATTAACCACCACCCACCAAGCCCAACCATCCAACCAGTTTTTTTACCTATCTAGTTGTCCATCTATCCAGACCACAACATCCTAAATTTGGATATAGGACTATTGTACATGCCTATCCCACAGCACGAGGATGTGATTGTGCACCACTTGCTTGACCTGCCCCTAGTAATCTGCCCAGCACGGTTGATGACAACACTGAAGATTGACAGCATACGCGTTACCAAGAGCAATTGGAATTTTTATCTAGGAACCCCAAAAGTCTGGTTTTCTGCTTACTAGCACATGCTAAAGTCATGCTGTCCCATGAGAACACATGACCAGCTGAAGTATAGCACACACCACTTTGATCACAAAGGTAAATTTTACTGTGCCAACAAACACCAGCACAGAAGTTACCGCCAGCCAGCACAATGGATCCCCTGGACCCTCTGCTACCAAGAACAAAAGTCTGTTCACAGGAGTTGGCCAGTTAGGACAAGTGTACACGTATAGCTGCGAAAATACTGCTCTGCATCTCAAGTCATGTATGAATTGACTTTCCTTCCTCCCCACAAGCACCAGCAAATGGTACCTGCAGGCACAGTAAGTCACCAGAGCCCGCTCCTCGCCCCGAGACCTCAGGCCACAGCTGCTTTGGGGCTGGTGGCCTGCTGGGGCAGGAGATTATGCTGAACAAGAGTGAGTACCTTTAATTCCCAGTAATAAGCCCTCTTCCATCAGGCCTGGCAGTTGGCTAGAGATGCCTTGCCGTAGGTCCTGTCTGCTCTGTTGTCATTCTGCTGTTACAAACCACTCTGTAGCTGAACTTACATTTCCCTATCAGCCTAACAACAGCGGTAAGGGCCAGTCTACAGCCTAGCACTGGAAACAAGCCTGGCTTAGGGGCACAAGCCTGGTGGAACTGACAAGCCAGCTGTAATTGCAATTTAGAGGTCCAAGGGAGTTGTACCCGCACTAGGGAGGATAAACACCCCTCATGCATCCTCCAACCCCAGCTGCTAGTACAGCAGCTCACGTGGGTGCAACCTTCACCCATCCCGTGCACAGCGAGCTGGATTAGGTCGAACAATTAAAATAGTAACCCTTTGCTAAACCTGATCCTCGTATGCTGGGGAACGTGACCCCGGGAGCTGAGAGCGCAGAGGAGAGGGGGCAGCGATGCCAGCAGATGGGCAGGGAGGGGGGCTGTGCCGGGAGAGCCGGGGGCTCATCTCTGCAGCGAGCACAGCTGCTGCCGAGAGGATGTGCGCCTACACCGCCCGCGCGACGCCCGGCACAGCAGAGCTCTGCTAATCATACCGGAGGGATGATGCACGGTGGGAATAAAACTTTGTTGACTCATAATACCTCGTTTTTCACAGTCGGTGTACAACACAAAATTACGGAGGCCTTAAGGAAGTCTCTCTTTGGAGAGCAGACATTACTCTGAGATTACTGAACTGCCTAAAAATCAATCCAATATTACTACTATTTTTTGACGCCACAATCAAAAAGCTGCTGAAGAATAATAGACTGCAGGCCAGATCCTTAAAGGGATTTAGGTGCTTTACTTGCTACCAAAATCTGGGCAGAAGGCCAGAGTTTTCCCCGGCCTCCCCCACGTAATATGTTCTCTTAGCAGAACATGCGCTTTGACTCCAAGACATTGATGCATTATTTATTTATTTACAGCGTGCACCTTTTGCAACCGCAATGCACGGAGTCCCTGGGGATGAAGAAGCAGAACAATTCCCACAGAATCCAAAAGCACTGGCCACACTCTAACTTAACTTTAAGAAAAGAAATGAGAAAAAAAAGTTTTCTAGTAGCAGCAGCGAAGGGAGAAAAGCAGAAATGAAATATCCTTTTTCCTGGCATGGCGAATATTTGAATGAAACCTTAAACAATGAAGGGAAATCATTCTGGTCCTCCTAGAGCCTGTTGAAACGATATCAAGCTTTATCAGAGCACTGGCTGGAGCAGCTCCAGAGCAGATCAAGCTGGCCTCAGCAGGGATTCCAGCTGTTAGCATGACTTTTGGATTCATTCAAAGCAAACAAGAAACAGGAGATGAGATGCATGACCCAGACTTAATTTAGGTAATTGGTGAACACTGGTATTCGCCAGTTTAGTGCACAGGCTAGCTACAAAAGCCGGAGGCCGGATCATAATAATCAAGCCATTTACCAGGTGAGCGAGTGGAGTGTCAGTAAAAAAACGTTTCCTATACTTTCGGCTATTGTCTCTAGAAAAGCACACTCCTTTTTTGGAAGCATCTCCCTTCATTAACCAACTCCAAACCTAAACTAACTATGGCAATAATGAGCAGGAATGTACCTAACTCTTTATTTTGCAATACAATCCATTACAATGGCTGTTAGTTGGCTTAACTTCCCAGCGTAAGCACTCAGAGCAAATTTCAGCAACATCCTCTCACCCTTATTTTAAGTTAAAATAGACAAGTTTGCCTTAAGCAACAGCTGAACAGTTAAAAACTCTGATATGCAGATCATAGAATCATAGAATTGTTCTGGTTGGAAGAGACCTCCAAGATCATCGGGTCCAACCATTAACCTATCACTACCAAGTCCCCCACTAAATCGTATCCCTTAGGGCCTCATCTAAACGTCATCTAAAGATGCGTGCCTTTGCAGTCGCGTACACACACACCATCGTTTGAAGACCAATGCTCTGGTGGTCTAGGCGACAGTCATAAATTAAAGCCTACAAAACTTGGAAAATGAAAAGCAAATCACGACTGCAGTTTCTGCACTGTCATTTGCAGAGATGTTAGGTTTCCCAAGAGGGTGCAAATCAACCATCAGTTAAACAAGCAGTAATTACCGGCTTTAGTAAGGAGCCAGGAATCATCAGTAAACTCCATGTTGCACAGAAGCTTGCAAAAATAAGTTATTCATCATTCAGTTTAAGTATTACACTCAAGTCAGCCAGAGAAATCTGCAAGTCAAACTGCAAAACACCAGCAAAGTTTGGAGGCAGATAAAAAAATAACGGTTCCATAGAGAGGATTTTTCCCCGCCTCCCAGTGCTTCTAGCAAGGGGAAAAACAAATTCTCTTAGCTGATAGCCAGGACCATGCTGTGAGGCATCATTCTGCTACACTTCATAAAATAAGCAGCGCTGGACTGGACTGATACTTGGAACAAAACGCTTCAGAGAATATCTCAGCTAGAAGACGCTCATAAGTGGAAACGAACGCTGCTTCATAGGAAGCAGTGATGGCAGCAGGTCAGAAGGAGATGCTCTCTGTGCCTGCTAGCACCAAGCCAGGGCCCCAGTGTACTCCTAGCGCAGACCGTATGGGTGGTATTGTAACCCTATACTCATCCCCTATTTTCCTCTCAGAACTAGTATGACCTTTGCAACCAGCAGAGAAAATTCTGACCTGCGTAACTTTATCCTGCCGCCAACACCAACCGCTCTTGCAGATTAAGCTGAAGACTCCACAATGTGCTTTTCCATTTTCTGTACCAGATTTGTCCTGTATATTATTGAACAGCTGCTACTTTTGATCCCTAGCGTAGATCACCTCTGTGTACAGCTTGTACACCAAATACTTAAATTCAGAAATTATTTGTAAAGTCCGTTAGATGAAAGGTACTATATAGACACAGAGCAATACTGATCTACAATATCGCTATGATGGTTGTCTAGAAAACCAAGGTATTAGTAAGAATTAACGGCTTTATAGCTTTCAGATACATTTTTATTCAGCTGCACACTTCAAAGTTTCCCAAATTTCAATCCAATATGTGGTTCTCAGTGCTGAACTCGAGCGCAAACAAAAATCATTTGACCAGACTTTAGGAAATGAGGGCTACCAAGATTCACTTGATGATTGACTTGGGTCTGAGTGCACATCGTACTCAACCTGATTTCAGTTTGTAGACGCGCACAGTCTGTACAGCCAGAAAGGGAAAGGCACACAGCATGCTCTACATTAAAAGAACATGAGCAGTCTGACATTTCATGATCAAAGACAAGATATTCTCAGTTGAGGCTTGTCTGACACACAGGCACAATGGGGTGTTTCTTAAGTACTTTCTTGTTGCACCCAATTGTGCCCAAGTGTTTTCTACCGTGTAGCTTATAATGGTTAAGTATAAAATATTCATGAACATTATTAAATATTAGTTTGTTTGAATTTATGAAAGTTAAAACACTCAGCTGCTATACTGAAGCACGAACTAGGAAAATTGGTGTAATTTAATACTCTACAGAGATGGGAGGGAACAGAGGGAAGAAAATTATGTTAAAACACCAAAGAATCAGAGGTATTAGCTTTGCACCTGTTGGAAAGGGAATCACCAATTCCAAGGAGAAAAGTGAAACCCTGCTCACTTCAGTCATGCAAAACATGAAATGGGCTTCAATGGCAGTACTGCATGAGAAACTAGTGCCTCGTTTCCTCACCCAGAACTTGATTATCAGTCTTCAGTCAAACAGCTGTTGGACTTGCGGAGCTAAACCTAGCCTCCTCTCTTTGATCAGCTTCTTGCTCAGGGGTGGAGGCAAGAGAGGGGAAAGGTTGTGTGAGGAAGGAGCCTATTTTTAGAAATTAAGAAACACTGGGGAAAGGGCTAGGATTTGGCAGGGCAAGACACCTGCACCTTTTCACTTCAACTTTCATCTTCTTATGGAGGCCTAAACCGAAGCCGTACTGAACACATCTAAAAAGCAAAAAAGCCAACAGAAATAACAAAAACCCCTGAGGCAGTTACCTTCCTTCATGAAACACAAAGTAGATCAAACTCCACAAACTCAGCCACAAGCACAGTTTTTGCTGAAGACTTCCTTCATTAGCTTGCAGAAGTAGTCGTGCAAGACGTAGGTGGTTTGGATGCAGGTGACAGGTGTCTACCGAAGGGCCAAATGAGGCATGGCAAAAAAGATACGAAAGACTGATAGGACCCTGTACTGGTAGGTGACTCATCTCTGGAGCACTACATCTCGGATAGATTGACATGATCACAGCTACTTTTGCTCATTGCTCTTGTATTACATCAGCAGCCCTGAAAATGTAAGAGGAAAGGAGAAGACATTTCTATGGCCAGAGACACAGCCACACAAGTGAAAACGCAGCCATTCTCAAAATTTCTCATCTCAGGAGCACAATGCTGTTTTCACCCTGTCTATCACCACCTCCTTTTTTAAATAGCACCTTCCTGTTGGGCAAGCACTTACAACTCTACAAAAAACCTATTTCCATGGATCGCATTTGAGCCAGGTGGTCTGGTACCTGCTTCTCCCTGCGTGTATGAGACCTTGATCATCAGATCAGATCTTCCAAGAACTGGAAAGTTCATCTCTCGCTTTTTATTCCATTTTGGTCTTTTATAGCCACCATCGTAGCTTGATTATTGTTTCTAGGTGCATAGAGGCACATTTTGGAGAATGTTTGAGAAACAGTCTGAGACTAGAATCGTGGGAAAGAGTACTGCTCTCATCTGCAGGAAAAAGATGCAAGGATACTGGTTAATCTTTGCTTACCAACCAAAAGGCTATTATTACCGGATATTATTCTAGTTACCATAAGATGGAAAACTGTTCCTGCTTACTAAATTTCTTCTGGAACTAAGGGTAGAAACAAAGAATTACCCATGCAAGCTCTGTTCCTGGATTACCCCCGTGCCACACAGCTGTTGATGACTGGCATGTTATCTAGTGGTAGCTCAAGGAGCCCCTAATAAGCTTTCAAATCTTATGGAATCTGTCTGTAAGGAAGCTAGATCACGGACTGATACTGCTCTAAAAATGAGCTTCCTATTAAATGAATCTGTGATGGGGCTTAGGAAGCTTTTCTAATGACTGGCAACAAAATCTAGTTCTTCATGGCCTGAAAAGTCCTATTAATGTGAAGGACAGCTTTGGCTATTTTTTTAATTTCTTTTCTTAGCAGAACACCCACTTAGAGATAAACCTGGATGCCCTTCAAATTCAAGCTGGCTGCCAGGGCAATGCCGCTGTGAAGTGGGAAGGCACGGAACAGCCACACCTCGTGTTGGTGGCGGCCGTCCGCCACTGCCAAGAGAATAGGGAGCATTTGTGAACCGAGCCTTGGAGACAGCGGCGAGTTTTGCAGAGCTGTCCCTGCTGCTGGATACTTCCCGGGATCCTAAAGCGAAGAGGCAATTCAGGAAACAGCAGAAGGACCTGACCGAGGGAGTTCTCCAGGCTTCTGAGGAAATCTGACTTGCGGTTTCCTGGGAAAGTGTCCCAGGCATTCATCTTCCTTTGTATACTGTCTACGTTGCATTGTTTTTAAAGCCAAGTTAATAATGCCTCTTGCTTTCAGACCACCACCCAAATTCTCTGTTCAGCCTCTTGGCAAGAAAAAACAGAATACTGTTTAAGATTAAGGAAAGAAATCTAAAATTGCCATAGGATCACAACTGTACTTGCAGTGAGCATCTTCGTCTCTTCTAAGAATTAAAAGGATTAACCTCCTTTCTTGTATGTTTAATTAATCTACATATTTCTGCATCTATGTCAGTTAATGCTTTTCTCCAGTTCCCCAGTGCTCCTCTCTTGTATTCTGCAATGGCAAAATCAGGTAAGATTTTTATTTTACATCCTCCTCTGACCCAAAACTACATTTTGGGCTGCGACGTTACTCGGCCGTCATGCCTTGCACGCAGGCAGAGACAATACGGTTTCAGAAGCGATTAGCGTGCTGTGAAGAGCAGGCATACCCTCACGGCAAGACCTGAAATTTAAAAGGCTATTGCCGGTGAATTAGTTCAGTCAAGGATATTCAGATTAAGTCTCCAATTAGCAGCCGTAAACATGCGCAGTGCATCTATGTATCAATAAAGGGTGTTTCAGTGGAGAAAGACCGCCCGCCCCTGCGCCGCCGAGCCCTGGCTTCGGGCCAGCGAGATGATGGCTTAACGACAGTGCTACGTGCGGAGCGTGAGGCGATCGGCGATCAAACGCAAACTTTACTCCAGAGTACACTTCAGAGAGACGCTGCGGAGGAAAGAGGGGGAAACCCACGCTTGCAGCACACAGACGCTCAAGGCGCTTCTCTGTTCTGGTTCTTACTGCTCTCCCTCCCCCTCCTGCTGCACACACACAGGCACACGCACTTATTTCCCACACTAAAAAAAAAAAAAAAAAAAAAAAATACTTTTTCCCCTGTTCTTGAAGCCCTCTTTCATCACCCAGAAAACTCTTTCTGTTCCCTCCTCTCCCCCAAGAACCAAACCTGGACGAACTGCAGTAACGAGAAAGCATCGCAAGCAATCAACGCGGGTAGAGAAAGCGTCCCCTGTAATGAGTCCCGGGGGACACGGTGACAAGCACCACCCCGGCAGAAAAGCAAATTCGTAAGTAAGTGCGGGCTCATTAAGGAAATCTGTAAGGATCCTCCCTGGATGCTCAGGTTCTCAGTGGGGAATAAAGGCATGGTAACCAGCACAGACGTCCTCTGTGGAATACCCTCATCTGTGTGGCAGAAAGATCATATCATAGTTCCTTAAATATTCCAGCCTTTCATTCTTTGTCAGCACTTAAGACTTTCAGTTCTGCTACTAATCACCCGGAGGATTACACCACTTTTTTCTCCTGCACCATTTAAAGAACTCTACGTATTTTGATGCTCTTGTGGGTGTGTTAATAAAGGTCAGGAAAGAAGGCCACAACACAGGCAAACTGTGTCGGAGTTGCCCAAGCTGGCCAACATCCCTTTTTTACTATTATTCATTTATTTTTAGCCTGTGGGCCCAGGGCGAGTGAGTAACACTGCCCACGAGACTTATCAGCTCACACACGGCACGCAGCACCCCTAATGCTCGCCCGTGAGCGTTTCGCTCCGGAGGCTCACGGGGGCACCCCGGGCACCCGCAGGCAGAGGAGGTGACGAGCCACCACCTCCAAGGGGATGCGCCAAGGGGACAGGGAGGCCCCGGCTGCGCAGCACGGTCCCTCCTTGGGGCCACCGCCTGGGACACCTCTCGTGGCCTCGCACGCTCCCGCCGTGGCGGAGGCAGCACCGCACCGGGGAGATGTTTTTCTTCGTCCCCTTTGGCTCAGTCAGAGTCTCTCTCTGCTGCCAGAGAGGGAGGCAGGGTTCAGACTAGCGCCGTCACACTTGGCGGGTACCCCAAATACGCCTCAAGGGTCCTCCCAAAATTGTTAGAGCCGTCTGGGCTTCTTGAGGCTGCTGAGACATTACTGCACTACATAAACAGAGAGATGAACAGTTCTCAAGTGTTTGCTAGCACAGCAGTAGCACCAAGTTAAGGCTAATGGATGAGACCAGTTATATCCTATGTTAACTTTGGCAGGAAGCTGTCTCACTCACCCCCTCACCCGTCTTTTGCTCCCCCCCACACCTTTTCAGAGGACCTTGCCTAGCTAACGGTACATTTATTCGTGCATAGGATTGTGTGTAAATGAATATTTATGGGTAAAACTCATTAAAATCACCTATAATAAATTACCATCAGAAATAATTTCTGCTATTCTTAAACAGCATGCGTAGTCTTTACCTTTAAGGCTTTACCTGCACATAAATTTGTACTGCTCCGACTACACGTGTCCATCATTACAGCAGCGCAATCTCTCTAGTGTGGGTGCAATTAAAGGGGATGAATGGGTACACAACGACACAGCATCTTTCCACGCAGGAAGGGAAATAAGCTATTCAAATTCAAGGCAATTTTGTAATAACGTAACTGTACACCTGTTCTAACGTTACGCAATAAAAACGTTTTTTTAAAAATAAATAAATCCTTCCAAGCGTCATAGCGCCTGCCCTCCCCACCACCTACACCGTTGGTACTTGCACCAGTGAAATGTGTGTAGACAGAAACTAGGCAACTCCGAACAAAGAAAGCATGCATAAACACAGACATGCAAGCACGCAATAAATTGAGCTCCAGCCTTACACTTGCACGCCCTTACATTTGCACGCCTTAAAGCTATTCACAAAAGCTCTCAACTCATAGACAAGGAAGCCTGGTCCTAAACCCAGCTGCGAGGCAACGTCAGACTCCGGATTTGAACGTGGGCTGCTGAATTCCCACTTCTCTTTTTCCACTGGTCAAGGCTCTCCCACGGATTTATGCTGCCACCACCTGACAGAAGAGACCAACCCTACAGGCTGGCTGCGATGCGGCCGCTGCCACAGACTTGGACCCGCCGGCTGGGGCAGTGGCCCTGCACAGGGACACGGCCGTGCCCGAAGGGTGTCCTCCCCAGCCTCCCCTCCGGCTCCAGTCGCGCCTGCTGCTCCGCGTCGCTGCAGTCCCCTCTGGAGCCTTACCCAGCCGTTCCCACTGCAGCTCGCTGAAGCAATGGCCCTGGGGAGGTGTCTCGAGACCCAGTTCAGGACCGGGTCTTAAAGTAATAATGTTCTTCAGCATTTAAGGTAGTTTTTGCAGGAAGCACAGCAACTGTTGAGCAGGGAGGTGGTCTCTCTGGTGTGGGTTCAGGATGTTTCCTGAGGATGCAGAAAGCCTGGAGAGGTCTTTCTGGCTCTGTTCCCTCCTTTTTCCTCTTCCTATCCAAAACCTTTCCTCTCTGGCAGCCAGTGTGATGAGAGCAGCATGTACTGGGAGCCACCGCCGGGGCGGCCAGGGGTGAGCCAAGCTGGAGGTTGGGCAGGGGCTGCTCTCCCAAGATGCCCGCTGGCTGGGCAGCCAGAGGAAGCAGCCCTCATCCCCGGCCCTCCCGTTCCCCGGGACGGAGATGAGAGATGGTGGCTGCACAGGCATGACAGGCTGTGGGTAGGGGCTGTCTACCTTGGTGAGGGGCTGCAGCTGGCTTTGCTAGAGGTGTGGGGCGCAAGTGCTTCGCTGCGGTGGGAAACGCAGAGGTGGAAGGCAGTAGAGATACGTGGTGGCAAGGCAGAGCTACAGGGGTGTACATGCATATTTAGGTGTGGGGGTGAAGCAGGTACTATGTCTGCCCATAACTATGGTCACCAGTGGCACAACTGGCGCCTTTCTTAACCACAGCCAAGATACTGTACTATCACAGTTCATAATTAGCAGCAATAGCTTCTACGGACGGTAAGCAGTGAAACAGGCTTTTAACCAAGTGCCAGCAAAAGACAAAAGTAAAGAAAGAAAAAAAAATGTATTCGTTTCAGTTGCAGACATCTTAGATAAGTGTAAAGAAACAAACAAAAAACAAGTCAACTATATTTTCATCCTTGCCAAGAAATTATCACTGCAAATGTCAGACTGGCACTGAGCCTTCAGGTCACCAGTTAGACGTCAAGTTACGCACTGAGAAATATAATGGTAAAATGCACAACCTTGACACTTCAGCCTTTGACCATCATCAAATGTTGAATTATAGTAGATTTGGCAATGAATGAGGACCAGCATTCGCAAATCCTCTCGTTGCTCCTCCGTGAAGAGGAAGTCTGGAAAACAGTTAAGCAGGCAGTGACCCTTCCTGTTGGCCTGCTTCAGAGACACCGTGCACATGCTCCACAGACAACGGAAGACAGAGGACAAGTTAATTTAGGGAAGCGGAAACATTGGTGAATACTGTAAAGAACAGAGTTATCGATACCTCCTGGGGGACCCTGTTCTGTTTGTGCACATCTAGTCATATGCCATGGTTTATACGCCTTAACAGCAGGACATGCTACACCATTTAGAGCGAAGCTTCTCTTTTTTCCACTTCTACCAGATTCCCTATGGGAAATCAGAAGGGGAAGGTGCAGTGACACATATAGTCTTCAGGAGCAAGCACAACATCCTAAGACTGTTAACAACCTAGGAACAGGCAAGTTGAGGCCTAATTGACACTTCCCCCTCCCTCCTCCCCCCCCTTTTTTTTTTTTAATATCTCCTCTCCTAAATTCCCCTGGTTCTGCTTTTTTTTCTACCCACATGATCCAGCAAGGAGCTGTGTGCCAGAGACTTCTGTCACTCCCTGGAGCCTCGGGGCAGGCGGGAGGCTCCATGCTGGCATCCACCGCCTCAGAGCCCACTGTCCAACAGTGCCTCGCGCCCCAGGCTCTTCCCATTCCGGGTGGCGTTCCCCAGCCTGCACTGACTGGCACCTATCTCCCTGTACGCATTACTGGAATAACTGCTACTGCTAATGGTATAAAACAGGTTTGCCGCAAGACAGTCAATTGCAAAGATCAGATAAAAATGGTAACTGCTATCTATAACTTTCAACAAGTAAGACTCCTTGCTCCCTCCCGAGACATCATGTAAAAGACGGCCCATATTTCAAATCTAAGACAAAATATAGACAAAGACTGGGGACGGCACAAGAAATCACTCCAATTTTTCCTGAAGTTTTCTAAACATATTCTAGCATAGTCCAAGCCAAGCACCAAAGGATGTGCTTCAGTCCCATTGATTTCAAAGAGCCTTTAAAAAGAAGTACTTAAGTGAATTGCTGAACTGGGGCCAAAACTTTAAAACCATTTGCCTTATCAATTTGTATTAAAAAATTACAGGGCAAGAAGACATAAGCAATGCTTAATTATTATTGTGACTTACAGACAAGAAAAATGCAAACATATTTCTTGTTTGGATTTTCAGGTCCAAAAAGAAAGCACAGAAAAGAGTCTATTAATGACCAAAGGATTCATATGAACTAGATATATATGAGACTCAAAATGGTTATCTTTTTGCTACCAAGTAGGATGCAATTCCGTGATGTTTGACAAAAGACATGGCTACCCTGGCATTTCCAGCTGACAAAGCTTTGGACAAACTGTTTCCAGCCTGTGCAGGTAGTGTGTTATGCTGTACTCCTGCAATATTTATACTACTCATTTTAAACTGGGTGGCTGGTGGCATGAACATTTAGTAAGCCTCCATGAAACCATTCTGGTCAGCAAAATCTCTTGCATTGCTTTATTTGTGAAAAATCAGAGCAACAAGCAGCTTGTTTAACCAACTGCTTTCTATTAAGTGCTTTGCATGGTGGCACTAAGTTTCTTTGTCTACTAATCTTATCAAAACACAATGACAAGAGAAAAATGACTGTAGGGAAAAGCTCCTTTCTGTCACTGAGAGATAGTAGATGCATATGTGTGACTGAGTGATGGATGGGAAATGGAGCTTACAGCTCTCTCCAAATCACTCGCAGGAACGGTCAGGAGTGGTGTGCTGACGTGATGACATGCCTGTGAATAGTTTAAACAGTAGGAGATAGTCTACTTGGTATGAGCCTCCTTCACCCATTTTCTTCCTCCACCTCACTGCCTGAACAGCTAGAGAGACCTTCTGCATGCTTTTCTGACCAACTCCCTGTCATCTCTTTGCAAAGCAACAAAAAGTCTAAAACAAATTGCTATGTAACATTATGCATCAAAATCTTTTGTCAAGCTCCCCCACGTTCTGTGCCAGCACATCAGTTATTCACCCCGGAGCCCGCCACAGGGGCCATCAGCTGCCCTAGGCACCGGTACCAGAAGCAGTTCCCAAAACACCTCTACCCGAGAGCTCTTCTACTAAGCCAATAAAACCTTTTCACAGAAGCTTAGGGAGTCTTGTGCTGCTGGCAGCTTTCTAACAACATTGTTTCAGTCTCCAGCTCTGTGACAGAAGGATTACAGGCATGATAAATCCAATCCAGGGCTTCAAATTCCCTGGAGTTGGTATGCACACATCCTCCTTCTTCATAAATCTAAAACCGGCAACACTTACTCGCAGACTTCCCTTCCTGACCTCCTCATTCTCACAAGCCATCCGCTGCCAGATGGATGAGCGCTATGTGGCCTGGTGGTGCCAAAGGACCACTTGCCCCCGACCTATTACACAATGGGAGAAGGCAATCCAATTGCAACAGGAGCAGGAGACAACTTTTTAAAAAGTGAGTATTTAAAAAAAAAAAGTATTTTGGCTTTGTAAGAGTCATCTTGAAACATTTGATAAAAGTATTGATTTCTTCTAAGTGTATTAAGTCTGTTCAAACATCAAGATTTCATCTGATAAAAATGCATTTATGTTTGGGTCATTGTGGTTTTATCTTATCACAGAATCATACAACGGTTTGGGTTGGAAGGGGCCTTAAAGATCATCTAGTTCCTACCCCTCTGCCATGGGCAGGGACACGTTCCACTAGACCAGGTTGCTCAAAGCCCCATCAAACCTGGCCTTGAACTCTTCCAGGGCTGGGGCATCCACAACTTCTGAGTAACCTATTCCAGTGCCTCACTACCCTCATAGTGAAGAATTCTTCCTTATATCTAATCTAAATCTACCCTCTCTCAGTTTAAAGCCATTCCCCCTTGTCCTATTTACTACATGCCCTTGTAAAAAGTCCCTCTCCAGCTTTCTTGTAGGCCCCCTTTAGGTACTGGAAAGCTGCTATAAGGTCTCCCCCTCTATCCCACCCCTTCCACATATGGAAAGGAATTGCAGAGGGAGTACAGACACTGTTGAACATCCCCACCACTGCCCCAGAAAAAAAAATAATAAAATCTGTGCATCATAGGAGAAAGAGGAGAGAAGATGGATGCTTTCATGTACTAAATCAAGCAAATTGCTCAGGAAGCAACATGCAGGGCAAGACTGTATTACATTGTGCCACCATCGACATAAGTTTGGAAGTCAAAGAAAGAAGAGTTTACTGTGAAATCAAATAAAGACACAGGGATTAACACAGACAGCTGGAATCCTTAATGCAAAGAAACAGGTTCACTTTTACTGTGTACATGCTGCCCCGCATCAGTGTTACGAGCATCAATGCATCTCCATTTAAACGTATACTGTTATTAGCAGTGAGCTGTAATGAACTGAATTATTCATTAATAATTACCTTGGGAAAAGGCTGTGTACAAATATTAATAGCAAGAACCAGCTCCCCTCCCTCCCAAAATGCCAGCTCAGCGGGAAGGGGCACTGAACTCTGAATCTTGCCGTTTTCCCCGGTGGCTCTCCCAAGGATACTGTGCCTTGCAATCCTGTACACACCCCCCGCGAGTCCAAAGGACAAACACTCCCCGTACTCAGAGGCATTAATGCCACCTGTATTACAGCATCCCTCCCCATACAGCTGCGGAAAGTTTACACTGACATTTAATGAGCAATGAGTCCTCATACAAAAACAAACCGAGCAGCACATATTTACTTAGGGCTTGCAAGTAATAGGGATATTGGCAGGCACACCAGTAGGGCGACCACTGCAAGGCTCCGGCTTTAAGAGCTGACGTAGTAGTGCCGGGAAGGACTGACACCAGAGCAGTCATGGCAATGGATAAGAAGGTACTGAGGAAAATGCACTACCAGCATGGGACAGATTGTGGAAAACTTCACTCCTTTGCCATCATTGTGTAACTCCAGAGTCTAATAAGACTCATGGAGCACTGCTTGATTGCAAAACTACAGACAATATAAAAAGAGTCAAGTAACCTGCCCTGATGCCACAAACACCTGCACAAACTCAGGATAAACAGACCACTCTGCTCTTCACGTTGCCTGAGAGCTCAGACTTATTTCCTTTTTCTTACGGGATTAGCCACCTTCTGCCTTCCTCTGCAACTATGACCGTAAAGCACATGGACAAGCTCCCAATGCGGTGTAAGAAAGGTCGCTGGGTGGTTACAGACTTCTCCTCCACAAGAGAGGGAAAGGAGGACCAACAGCAGCCACCTGGCTGCCAAAGGCTCTGGTGTAACGCACACTGAAGACGGCACATTTTTATCACTACCTATGCCTACCATGGAATAAGTCTACCAGTGCACTACAGTCAGGTTCTTAAGAGTGATGATATATAGCAGGTACCAAATTCAAGCTGCTTGTAACTTCAACACCCAAGCATGAGCTCAAACACCACTCCATAGAGGCTACCCACACTTCTGAACCCAGTTACAGATATGCGCATCGCTGACTGTAAAATATTGACCTGTTTCTCCAGTACCCTGTCCCTGCTGAGCGAAGAAGCAATCTGAAAGATACTCCAAGTGCCTCTTTCAGAGAAGTATCTTTTGAAAGTTTCAAAAAGTCATTGAGAATAATTCAATGAAGAACAAAAACAAGAGCTAATATGCCCAGGTTTATACTCATTTAATGCTCTGATTGTCACGTAAAAATTATACATTCCTGTGTATAATTAACCAGGCTAACTAATCTTGCTTGACAAACACAGATATAAACATCAGCTTTGACACCGAGCCAAAGTAACCACTCTAGGATCTGTGCCAACGCTGAATTCCTCAGTCTGATATCATAAAACGACTTGTCTGTTGTATTTACAGTTCCAGTGGCTCTGGACTCTGCCGGCAGCCGGCCAGAAGAACAGATTTGAACTTACCCATTATGCCAGAACATGTGCATTTGATTAGAAGAAAGAAATTATGCATATTTCTTCTGGATGGTGGTATTCATCAGACCTCCCATTGTAAACTAATTGCAAGGCACGCTGCCACGCAAGTATCAAAAATCCTTTGTAACAGACTTATTAGGCAGTATTGCTCTTCAGCTCTCTAGCCAGTTTTCTGTTATCCTCCTCCTTACATCCGCACCTCAAATCAGAAAATGCAGCACTTCACTGTGTTTTAATTGCAAAGGATAGAATTTGACTGCTATAGAACAGAACTTTTCTTCCTTCATACATAAATGCAAAAATATCCCAGTTACCTGAGTTATGAGGGACTCGGTAAAACCGCTCAACCCAAGCCTGTGACATTTCATGCATTTCTTCAATCCTCAGGAACAGAAATGTTGGTAACAACCTGCTACACAGACCATGTTTCAAAACCTAAGAACACCCCATCATGTGGAAGGCAGAAGGACCTGCCCTGGTTTTCAGCAAACGCTCACTAGCCATGAAGTGCCACCACAAAAGACCTGCTTCTCCTGCGACAGTCAGAGAGGGCCCACCAGGGTGGAGTGAGCAGGGAGGTGTCATGGCTACAAGTGGAGAATGCAGAAAATATCCCACAAAGTGAAGGACCCACATAGAGATTTTGGAGCAAGTTTTAAAGAGGGTTCACATCCCACAGGGACTTCTAAATTAACTAATCTCCTCTTGAAAACACATTTTTTTTAACTTCAGGCCATATACTTGACACTGAATGCAAGCAGTTGGGTTCTGAGCTCAAAACATCAGTCATGGGCTTCCTTCAACACAGGTCAGCTCTTTTAGGATTATGACTTCTTGCCTTATTTTCTAACCAGCGGGGTTCACTGGTGTCCAGCAGGTGCAAGATGAGCTCGAGGTCCCCAAAGGCAGCCCTGACATGGATTTCAACCCATGACAGCACACAAGACGGTACCAGTGACTCACAGCAGGACATGCTGCTGTCAGGACCGGGGTGCAGAGTCCACGCAGAGCACAGCCACATCAGTCCAAAGCACCTCCCACCCCTTGCCCGTGAGGACCAACACAGCCCGCTGGCAGCACGTCAAGCGCTGACGCAGCCGAGGTGGCCCAGGGTAGCGGGTGCTGACGGCATCACTCCGGGACCCTGCCTGACCACGGGGAGAGCTGCCCTTCTCCAGCAGAGGCAAAACGTGAAAGGGGGAATAGCCACAGCCTCTCAGCAGCAGATGAGATACCCAGGCATCCCGCTGCGAGCGCAGCTTTTACGTTTCCACACCTCAACCAGGCAACCCGGTTCCTGCCTCCTCACAGGAGGGACTTCCAGGGCCCAGGACTCCCCAGGCTCTGCAGCATCTGAGGCTGCCAAAGGGACAGATATCCCAAACTCCACAGCACCTGGCACATCTGCAGCTTCTAACTTTAAAAAAAAAAAAATTCCTTTCTTATGTCTTGAAGGAGAAATTTCTCGAATGGCTTCTGTTCTGGAGTATTTTCCTACCTTGTTTTGGAGAGGGTTTTTTTAATGTTGTTGCTTTGATGTATTTATTTATAATAAAGGGATTATTTTTCTACAGGGCAGACATTTCACCGCCTACAAAATTCTGTAATTGCCCCCTGGAAAATTTTACAATACATGGCAGGCCCCTGTGCCACCTCTGCACCTGAGCAATATTCATTGGCAAGTGGGCTCAAACCTTTTACAGACAGGATCATCTCCAGAATCCCCTCAAGCCCCTGCAAGCCCCAGCTAACCCCAAGAAGCGACTTTGGGACCTGAGGAGTCAGAAGCTGCAGTGCATCACCCTTTCACCCGCGGTCCCCGGAGCACCATCTGACCCAGGGGCACTCCAGGTGACTGGCCCTGGAGACCAAGCTGTGGCCTCGCTTCCCAGCCCAAACCACCCGCCAGCTTTTCTCCATCAAGCGTCAAAGCTTCAGCAGAGTGGAGGCAGGTCCTCAAAACCAGACTGACCTCTGTCCTCCGGCCAGAGTGTCCCTCTGCACAAGGATGTGAAATGAATCTTCTCACACTGAGGAGAGGACTCAACCTGGGTCACCGATGCCTTGGTGAGATCCTTAGCTATTTACCTACTACAAAAGGGGAACTATGGTATTATTTTACAAGAAAATGGAAACTCTAGGTGAGGAGAATGCAGAAGCCAACAAGCAGTGCATTGGGTCTGTCAACAGAACAGCCCTTGAGAAGAATGTTATCTGGTTATTTTGATCATTTAACCATGTCAGCTAATATTTTTAAATGTGACTTATTCCAAAGATAGATTTGGATCACTGGTCTGCAAAGATGAAAGGTTACATTTCATTATCAGCCCTCAAATGTCAACCAACAGCTCTTAAGAGTATCCAGTACCCTTGCAAAATTTCACTTCCATCCATTCTCTTTGATGCAGACTTAACTATCTTGTAATGCTGTTGGAAGTCATTTGGAAACGGCAAAATCCTGAGTCATTTCTCTCACGTAGCTACAAGGAAAGCTTCCTTTATTGGACAAAAGTCATTCTTGTCTTCTTATGTTTGTGTAGCTACAAAAAAAACATGAAGCACATCACACTAAGCAGACAGTAAGCTGACAGAAGTTCATTTACTAAGCAAACCTCTCACTCTCTTCCAACACTTAGGCTCAAGATTAAAGTTATACTATTGTTTTAAAAGCATGAACCTCCAAAGAATGATGAGGCCGATATTACATAGATTCATTTCCATGACAAGAGGAGTTACCATGTAACCAAAGGCTTACACTTTAAAGAAATTGCTCTGGACTCTTAGCCCCATCTAATCCGTATATCCCAAACCAATAAATGATGGAAAGCTGGACATGCCCAGCTAAGAAGTTCTGGTCCAGTTGCTCAGAAACACCCCACACTCCTCCATATGTTAAGCTATGGAAGTTTTCTGGGCATCCATTTATGTGTATAATCTAGCAGATAAAATAAAAATGCACTCAATTTCGAATTGGGATTTTTGTGCATGCATTCACAAGACTTTGGAAGATAAGTAAAACGGGCAAGCTTAATGATGGAAGGGAAATGTCTATAGGTGACATGGGAACCTGCATGCACTGTAGTAGTCAGTCGGTTACTCACAGGACTAATCTTCCTGCTGAAGGCGCCCCACATCTCAGTTACAGATGGCAGCTGCTATTCCAGGGCCTCACTTATCCATGGTATTAATTATTATAATAAAGGGATTGGTTACTATTAATTTCTGATGGAAATTCCTCTGCATTTAGTTTTACAAGTGATACTGAGTCCCTTTCAGTCCTGGACTGTTGTGTAGCACTTCCATGCGCAGTTTGGAGTCTGACACCTTCCACACTGAAGCACAAGGGCCAAAAGGCTCTCTTTATAGCAAGTAGCTTGGTATCTATTTATAAAACAACTTCTGTCCTGTCTGTTATTGATATTTGTATAAAAATGACTGCAAGAACACCACAACTCAGCTTTAAAATCATCCCTACAACCCAGGGTCACTCCCCAAAAGACCCTTCTCCTCAGCGCCAAAAGCGCTCACGTTAACTCTTTCTCCAAACCCCTTGTACAAATGCTGGACCACTCCAATCCAACTTTAGTGTAAGGCCCTGCTTTCCCCCCCCAGGTGGCCAGCAATGCAATGCAGCAATGCACGTTCAGGCAAACGGACGTCACCCAGAGAAAGAACTAGGATGACCTGAGAGGCATGCCAAAGCAGAGTGGTTATTTATACCCCCTAACACCAGGCTCCCACCAGGAATAAATGAAATCTAATCTACTCCCATTTTAAACCAAATCTACCCAACTTTAACTGAATTGATGATCAGTCATTCAGTGGAGCAATGTTTCAACCTTTTATTATTTCCACCACTGGGACCAAAAGAAATGCCTAACTTTTCACTTTTGTAATTTATTAAAAGTTTCATCGTTTCTATTTCTGGCATATCTCTAAAAGAAGTGGACATTTTGAAAGTGTGCTATATAGTATAGAATTCAAGTCAGAGATAAAGAAATGGGGACGTTTTCAGCATTCGGGACAATGGAGCAAACTCAGTGCCAAGTCAGTCAGACAGACATGGAAAGAAAAGCCAAGTTATCCCAAACTGAAGTAATGACATTGCAAATGCAAATAAACTTCATTGGGAAAAACACCTATCATACAAGTGTCCTATTAATACAAGTGTTCTCTCCATTTCCGAGCAAGAAAGCCTAGAAAAAACAACTCTTCGCTAAAAAAAAAAGTTTGCTGTGCTCAAACCGAGCATCCCTTATTTTGTGCCACATACTCAATGCAATAACGATAACCTCTTCAGCTGCAGGACACTGGCGTAAGTTGGACCTTCGAAACTACTTTGGATAACACTATCGCATGGGCGCAAACAACCAAATAATCAGATCCCAGACGTGTACGTGTGCAGGGAGGGGGTAGGGAGCTTTTCCCTCCACCTGAAACAATCCTCCAAAGGAAAGTCACGGTCAAGGCTAGACTTTTTCGGTGGGTACGCCCCGCGTTGGCGGTCCCCGCTCTCCGCAGCTGGGGCGAGCGGCGGCCAGCCGCGGGGTGCAGCCGGGCTCCGGCCCCACCGCCGAGCAGTGAGGTGCCGCCTGCAGCCCCGGGACGGCTGCGAAGTGATCCCCGGTGGCACACGGGGGTCCAGGCGAGGGCCTGGCCGGGGTCCGGCAACCGAGGAGCCCGGCGAAGAGCCAGCACGGGGCACCGCGGTGAGCCGCCCCGGAGCGCGGCCGGCACCGGCGGGGCGAGGGACCCGCAGCGGGCAGCCCCGCCGCCGCGGCCGCCTTTTTAGCAAGAGCCCCGCACCCGGAGCCGGCAAGGGCTGGCGAGCGGCCGCCCGCCGCGGGCGTCCCCGGGCAGCGCACGGCGCCTCCGCCACCCGGAGCGGTGCTGCGGGGACAGCCCGGCGGGGCTGCCTGAGCCACAGACACCTGCGGACAGCGAGGACGCGACACGCGGGGGAGCCCGTGGAAACTTTTCGCCGGGTCCCACCGAGAGCTGCGAGGCGGGACGGCCCGGGCGGGAGTCGGTGCCGGGGCCCCGCGGCCCCTTACCTTGGATCGCTCCTTCACGTAGTACTTGCCGAGCCGGCTCCCGCAGTACATCACCAGCCGGTCTATCAGCGTGAGGAGGAAGTTGATGGCCTCGCAGCCCTCCTCCGTGCCCCCGATCCACTTGATCTGGTCGCCGCGGAGGTGCCGCTTGGCGACGCCGCGGCTGGGGCCGGCCAGCTGCCCGTCGGCCAGCTCCCCGTCGCGGTGCATCCGCTTCACCCGCTCCAGCACGCAGTCCCCCACCACCTCCCCCAGGAAGTTGTCCAGGTAGCAGAAGCCGATGTCGTGCAAGCAGGGCACGACGTACTCCAGGGCGATTCTCTCCAGGTCGAGCCTCATGATGTGCCCCAGCGGCATGGCGCTGCGGGGACGGGCGCGCCGCTGCCCTGCCGGCGCCCGCGTCGGGAGGCGATGCCCGCCGGGCCGCCGCCGGCTCCAGGCCGAGCCGGGCAAGGGCTCCGCCGCGGCGCGGGGCCAGGCGAGGCGAGGCAAAACTTTCGCCGCGGCGGGCTGCGCTGCGCTGCGCTCCACGGCCCGGCGCTGCGGGGGCGGCGGTGCCGCCGGAGCCCCACGCTGCTGCTGCTGCTGCTGCTGCCGCCGCCGCCGGCCGAGCAGCGTGCGGGACCCCCCGGGGCCGCGTAGGAGCCGCGCCCGGCAACCCTCGCCCGATTTATGGACCGAGGCGGCAGATGGCCCCGCGCTGATTAATACGCCGGCTACGTGCGGGATGTGTGCTCGCCCCGCCGCCCGCTCGCGCGGCGCCGCCGCACGTGGGTGGAGCCCGACCGGCACGGCGCGCCGCGGCACCGCGCGGCGCGGCTTGCCCCGCCCACTCCCCGCCCGCGACAGCCCAGGCAGCCAGTCGGCTGCCGAGGGGCGTGGCCAGAGCGCGGAGAACAGGCGGTGGCGGCTCCCACACGTGCGCGCGGAGGGCGTGGCCTACGTCCCGCAAGCCCCACCCCTCTCTGCGAGTGGGCGTGGCCAGCGCCATTGAGGAATTCTCCCCCGGCATGTCGGCGGGGCCGGGGCCCCCCCGAGCCGTCCCGCAGCAGCGCCGGGGGCACCGGCACCCGCACCCCGCCTCGCCCTGCTCCGCCGGGGCCCCGGGGCTCTTCGACCATTCCGAGTGAGGTTTGCAAATGCCCCCCCCGGGAGTTCTCCTGCCGCCTCTCGCATCCGCCTCCCGCCGTGGCGGGTTCAGCACCGGACGAGGGTGTTTCATTAGGCGGCAGGTACAGCTTTTCGGGGCGAGGGATGCACTATTTTTTAAAAGGTTTGTATAACGAAATAGTACTTCTCTTAATGATTTACCCCAGAGTGCTTGCTAGGTTGTTTGGCTCTGCTGGCAGGAAACACCTCCCGGACTGTCGGCGACTTCGTGCCACGCCGGGACAAGTTGAGTCAAACCGTGACAAACCTCGTCCCTCGCTTCCGAGCGAAAACGCGCCTTTCCCCGGCGTAACCGTTCTTGGGTAACGCTGTCCCTGCACCGGCCGGCCGCGAAACACGATCCCGCTGTCGCTCTTCAGTCTGTCCCCGACTGAACAGCAGGCATTCAATTAAAAATGCCTCACGAAAAGCAAAAAGTAAATAACCACTCAGCTCCGCTCGCAGCACGCAACGTGCCCACGGTTTGCTAAACAAACAAACAAAGCCTCCACAGAAACCAAAACTGAAGCAAAGAAACATTAGGGAGAGACGCTGCCTGCGGACAAACCGGGCTGGAAACTGCGGGACAAGGCGTCCGTGCCGAGCTCGCTGTCACTGAAGTTACCGACAGCACGCCCCACTCTAATTGTGCCACCCCGCAGCCGCCCGTGTGACGAGGGCATCCATCCTGCACGGCGGCGACCTGTGTCGTCCCACGCGCGCCGTGGCACCGCGTCCCGCGCAGCCCCGCGGTACCCACCGCTCCCCACCCCCCCAGCGCCTCCACGGCTGCCGCCCGGGTTCCCCGCAGGACGCGGGGTGCGTGTGTCCGCGGGGGGACGTGCCCCGCGGGAGGCCGCTCCCGCCCCGGGGGAGCCCCGCGCAGGCAGCCGCCGGCGCGCAGCGGGCGCGGGGCTGCGCGGAGCCCGGCCGGGCCGTGCGGCGGGTCCCGCGGTGCGGCACGGCGGCAGGTCACGGCACGGGAGTTACATGCGTTTCAGCTGGAACCCGGCGCATTTCACGCCCCCCCCCCCCAAAAAAAAAGGCAAAATCCACGCTGGTTATTTTCTTCCCCTCCGAGCCGCGAATCCCGCCAGGATCACACGCAGTCCCTGCTGCTGATGCTGCTTGGGCGGCAAACTCCAGGCCCCCACGCGCGCAGGAGCGGGTCACGCACCCCGCGTTTGCTCTCCTTGAACCCCGCGGTACCTACCCCCGCAGTGCGTAACACTAAGCACAGGTCTAGTCCTCTAAAGCCATTCCCTGACAGCTCTGTCGAGAGCCAAGCAATACTTTTACATCAGATAAATTCATATGCGGTGAGATACGGATTGTCAAAGGACTCTGTTTGATTTAGGTACACACTTCACATTGAAGTGTGGTTATAATTAATAAGA
This sequence comes from Phoenicopterus ruber ruber, assembly GCA_009819775.1. NCBI lineage: Eukaryota > Metazoa > Chordata > Aves > Phoenicopteriformes > Phoenicopteridae > Phoenicopterus > Phoenicopterus ruber. Next base: position 29,953,755 of record CM020219.1, on the reverse strand, counting down.
TACAATTCTGAATCTTATTAATCCCTTAATGCTTATCTGAAAAATCAGCCAGGCATGGTAAGCTAAGAGCAGCTACAATAATCAGCAAGGGATGCAAGATTAATTCAATGCAAAATGTCAATGTTATGAAATTTGGATACATTAGGAAACATGGCTGCACTGTTGTACTGTTCACATATTTTTGTCATGTAAGAGCCATGATGTGCCAAAATCCTTTGATTTTTCTTGGATTTTTCCTCCTCTTTCTTGTTTACGTGTATATGCGTGTGCACGGTCCTGTGCCAGAATCAAGTATTTGTCGGCCCTGAACATCTAGCCTTTTTATCAAGTCTAATGCTGCCACTTTGACCGGTCGAGGGCTCAGAGGGACCCACCTTAGAGAGTCAGAGGTGCATCTTAGAAAGCCGAGTCCACAGCCCCACTTGCAGAGTGATGTTCACAGAGATGTAAATACTTTTGTTCCACAAGCATCTATAAGTCATGTCTTCCTCAGGAGGGCATCTGCTGCCCTTCGTTGGCAAGTCAGTTCTTCTGGTGGACAGTGTGCTTGTTTCCTTGAAGCATGACATGTTTTTCACACCTAGCCTTTGCAGGAGCACTCAGAGCACAATGATGGCTGGTGTATTCCTTTTCCCCATGAAGATAAAACTCTTTTGGAGAAACAAGCCCCAGGAGTAGTGATTTTGTTTATTTTTATTTACTGGTGCTATTTTCTGTTTGCCTCTGACTTCTGTGGGAAGCATGATGATGATGAATGTGTGTGACAGAGATTGTGATTGCTTGGGTTAAAAACTCTTTCCCCATGCATCCAGGTTGCACACAAGCAACAGTCTCTGTATCGTTAAGCTGGAAAGAGTTTGTACCCTCAGCAATCACAACCTCTGTCACACACCTTCATCATCACCACGGAAGGGAAAATTCTTGCCTAGCCCTTAGGCACTCTGCAAAAGCTCCCTCATTCCCTTTAGGGGTTCCAAAACTGAGTGGAGAGATGCTGGGCTGCAATTGCAGTAACTCCCAAGCAATACAAGAGGCAAAGCAATTCTCAATATATACTCTCCTGCACAAGGACCACCCAGAGGAACAGCAGAGCCAGAGCAGGACCACACATTGAAGCTTCCTGAGCACTTCCTGGGACCACTCCACCGTCCCCCAGACAAAGCTATGGTAGCACACACAATATACCCTATAAGAGTGTTGCACACATCACAAAAAAAGGCGTGAAAGAAGAGTGGAATAAGGCAACTCACAATGTCACCTGCAACTTTGGACATGCACAAAGTTTGTTTACAGTGCTGTGTATCACAGGCATGAAAGGCGTCACCACATTTTAATTAAAAATCCTACATCACCCAATTATATATGAGCTGTCCCTCTGCCATGTAAAGCTCTGTTTATCCTTACACTGTAGAAACTTTTATTTTTCCTTCTAAAATTAATTCTGTATTTTCTTATTTTCCATTCTAGAATCTTATTTTCAAAACTCTTTTGAGTCCTGCGTATCTGTTGCTTATACTTCCCTCCATGGTACGTATTAATAGAGTTCAGTAGACTAAAACAGGATATTATCATGCTGGCAGAACGATTTTAAGGCATTAGAGGACAAGAACAATGGGTAAGCGTCAGTAAACCCTGCATACCTTGTTACACACTAATGCATTTTTTTTGACAGCAGAGTTTACAGAAGAACCGCTTCTTTTTTACAGTGAACGACACTTTTTTAGAGCAGAGAGTTTTAAACATTTTTAGTCTTGTTTTCAGATTCTTCCTTTCAGAAAGCCAGACCCCTTCGGTGCCAAGAGCTAAACTGCAAAGGCACCAGCGAGAGAAAGGAATGAGGGGAAGAGTATTCTTTACATCAGTGAGAAACTGAAAAGTAGTATTTTTGATACCTCACAACGTGATGTCTCACGATCTAGTCAGCTAGACACTAATTGAAGCCCTGCCTACAGAAGGACGTTTTCTGACGATGTTGGTATGGTTATACAGCCCCTCTCGCCGAGGGGCAGGCAGTGTTTGGACCGGGACGACACACCAGCGCTGGCGCACTTTGCCATGACTGCTTGAGAGGTCACTAACCCCACCTGCCCTTCCCACCCCTCCGCTGGAGTTTTCAACCTCTCCTCTGCAGGGCTGGCAGAAGGGAACGTGTGTTTTTGCCTCAGCCACTTCAAAACTGCCAAGTCCGGAGCCTTAAACCCACCTTCACTGGGGGCTTAGTTTTACACGGGAGCAGCTGAGGCATCGGCACCCGCGCCGTTCCTCTGCCTGCTCTGCAGGCAGCAGCTCCTGGCACCATGTTTCGGTGCGGTGTCTCCTCCAACTACAACAGCGAGACTTGCCGGAGCTCCTTTGTCAGCACCCTTAATATTGTGTCATACTGAGAGCAGGTGTGAGGGCAAAGGTACGTGTCGCGGCTTGAGCTGATCTAGCAACTCGTTCGGCGCCTTCACCCCCACACCCCCTTTTGCACTGGCTTTGGCACACTTCGGACTCCTCCACGGCCGATCCCATTTGCTAAGGTGGCAGAAAAGCAATCCTGAGCAAAACAACAACGAAAGAGTCATTGTCTGCCAGGTCGGGGAGTTGAACTGTCTCGGGTCAGGTCCCGTGAGACCCGCTGGAAGGATACGAACCATGGGGACTGACCCCTTTGGGCAGGGGTGAACGATTTGATAGCTCAGCCTTCACTGGTATCTTTCCTTCACTGGCACAGTCATCTGGCCTGCACTAGAGTTCAGAGTTAGTTAACGTGTGATAAAGCTTCAGGGTAGGCTTTGACTCAGCTTAACATCTGCTAAAGATTGCCTTGTAATAGGCTGTGAACACGCGTTAACTGATGCACCAGTAAGTATCTTCTAAGTCCTAGTCTTGGAAAAAACCAATGCTATAAATGTTGTTAGCGCTAAGGGAGCTCAAATAGCATCAGCGACAACAGAGTGCTTTCTCAAAGTTTTTCTAAAGCTTTCTAGGTGTAAAAATGGCCCTTTGGGAAGTGAGATTCCCAGCTTCCTGATGGGATTTAGTGCCCCGATCTTGTTCCAGCAGTGCCTGAGATATGCCGCACCTTAAGCTTGCACCTTTTACTGGCCCGTCGTGCATCTCTTCTGGAGCAAGGGATGGTTGTGGCGTGCTCTCAGATGTTTGAAGAGCCGTGGGGTGTTCAAAACTGTCCTGCAGGGACAGCAAGAGAGCAGACTGCAAGGGGAGCAAAGCTGCATCGTAAATGCAATTAACGCACGGTCTGACAATATAGCAGTTGGCAGTTAATTTTATGGCTATCGACTGTCGTCATATCCAGAACTTGAAAGTAAGTATGGATATGAGGAAAGAAAGGCAACTACCGAGACTTTCGTTATGTAAACAGAGAAGTTCAATGTGGTAAGTAAATAGCACAAACAAAGGAAATTGTATCTAAGCAGTAAACTTTGCTAGCATAGTATTTTTGTAAAACAAAAATTGAGTGATTTTTAAACTGCTAGCATACTTTTAGGAATCTGACTGTACAGACTTCCACATATATATATATTTCCATGTTTTAGAGAGGCTTGTCTTACCTTTTTGGTTTGGAATGATAAGAACTACATCTAGGGCAAGTACTTAGATTTGAAAGGAAATAGAAAATTACCATAAATAACATTCTGATTACCTTAAAACTGATTTCCTTTTTAAACAGGTACTTCTCCCCAGAGACCATATGCTTTGCTACCAAACGTATCTCAGTGCTTCTGGGACTAAAGAGTAAATCTCGGTGACAGAGAAGGAAATCTGCCTAAAATGGTGCATTGTAATAAAATAGAGAATCTGCCCACGAAAGCAATTATCCACCGATCGGAAGACTGGAGCTGTAGCTGAGTTAGCTGCATTGCCAAGGATTTCAAGTCAGAGAGCCCTCAGAAACATAAATTTTCACAGACGAGAAATCAAAGTTCTCAATATTAAAGAGATTTCTACCGAAAGGACCAGGCTTCAAAATCTTTCCTATGTCTTTTCTTTCTCAAAGATATTATATGGTCATTTAACATCAATATAGATGAAGAAGAAGTAGAATGTTTAAAATATCTTCCCTGCTGGTTTGAAGTTGTTGAGTTTTCACATTTCTAGTTCTCCCACCGCTTCCAAGGAAAACAAGAAATAAGTACATGATGTAAACAAAAATTCCCTTTCTCCAGAAAAAAAAAAAGGATCTTTGGGCATGGACAATTTTAGGGATCAGTCTTTCCACTTTTCCAGTTCTATTAGTCAATGAATGAGTAATAGTTTATTATCTGGAATTTATAATTAAAGCCTCCACCACGCAATTGTCAGTACAGGCAAACTTCATTTCTGGGAAATCTCTAGCTGGCAGTGAAAATTACACTTGGCTTTCAGCAGTTACTGTCCTGCTGAAGTGCCAGTAAGACAGTAGAGTTATTTGGGTTGGTTTGTTGTTGGGTTGGGTTTGGGGTTTTTTTTTTTGGGGGGGGGGGGGGGGGGGGGGAGGCTTTTTTAAGTTGTTGGAACAGAGAACAGTGAAAGACCTTATAAGGGAAGGCAATCAGAATTCTGGTTCTTCTTACATCTTTCTGATTGATCTGGCTACAAAAACATTGTCTTCAATGTGAGTGGGTGGATTTCTTTATCTTATTTCATCTCCTTTTTTTTAGGAAGTCCCTACCTACTACCGGAAAATTTTTGAGGGGCTCAGTGAGTATACATTTTAGCTCTCATGCCTTACCTCTCAAGAATTACAGTCTTCCACTTTGTCTTTAGAATACGGTATGATCCAAGTTAAACAAACAAATAGAAAACAAGATTTTTTTTAAACTACCTGAGTGAGAAGTCAAAATGTCTTCCTCTAGATCACTTAATTAAAGCAGTGCATTTCTGCCCTTTCTTTTCTGTCCTACAAGTATTGGTGCATTTATATACCTGCAAAGGTGCTTTATAGCAGTATATAGACTTTGTTGCATCGGAAGGAGGATAAATCCCATAAAATATAAGGCACATTCATATTGCTGTAATTATATCCATACCAGTAGTTGTATCAATATAATTATTCTGTCAAAAAAAATCTAACAAATACTGATTATACGTGTTGTGTATAGCCAGGTCATAAATAATGTGGTACCTCTGCTTACCTAAATGCTTATCTGTATGCTAAAGATTTTTTGGTTATGTTAACGAAAATATGGCATATACTTGCTATTTTTTTATTATTTTATTAAAAATAGAGCTGACATTTTTGCATAAAGATCACAATAAAATATTTTGGATTTGGGTTTCTGTGATACAAAATGAATACAAATGTAAGCTTTTTCTATATTCTGAGTTTGATGATTAGGAACAGATGTTCACGGACTTGGATATCTTATTGTATATATAATTACTGGAGCTGTCCTCCTAATCATAGCATGCAGAATTGATCACTTACCATATCTAATTAAAGCAATTTTTCCTCCTAATGTAGAACCATGAAAGTACTGTTCCCTAAATTCTCTTCTGAATGGCTTGCTATTAAAACTTATATCAAAGATTTGGTTTCCTCTCTTAATGTTTCTAATAAAATTCATCTCTTTGGTAAGACGTTTGCCAGATGTTATTCTGAGCAAGTACTGCCTGAATATTACTTTGTCTGCATAAAATGTAAAATACATGTTCATATCAAGTTATAAAATTAATAATTCACACATATAAATAGTTGCAGTGTCAGGCTTAAAACAAAACTGCAGTCAGTTTGGTCTGTATACAGTTCCAGACACCCTCATGGCAGGACATATGCTTTTGTTTGATTTAAAATGTGACTTGCTTTTTTTTGTAAATAAAGTTTAATTAAGATCTTGACACTCAGGCATTTCTGAGATGCTTGTGAGTGGCTACCTCTCGTTCACACATTTGATTTTCTGATAAGCATTTTGTTTCTTCTTTTAATCTTTTTCTGCCTCAAGGCCCAATAGCAGGCTATCCGGCCACACAAAAGCAACAAAAATCAATGTTATTAGGTGATTATCATAAGTTAAAAGTTAACAGCAGAATTTACAGTAGCTACCAATCACACTTACAAAGCTTTCAGCTCATGTTGGGCAAATGCTACACTATTCCTCTTAAACTTCGAAGTCCTTGTCCTGGTGTTTGAACAGGGTGGACACGGCTTTACCGTCTCTGACATGGGGTTCCCACTCTCTTTGCCGGCCAAATGATGTCACCTTCCACAAACCACATGTACCTCAGCAAAAAAAACCCCACCACTTGTAATTAAAATCTGCCTTTTCAAACATACTTTGCTGTTTCCACCTGGCCAGTAGTATCTTTCCCCAGCGAACCTTTCAGAAGGCAGTGCAGAAAAGAAAATCCAAGACTTCATGTCATGTGTAGAAAAAGCAGACTCTTAAGAAAATTCTAAAGTATTGTGGGAAAAAAGATACTGTCAACATCTTTTCTCATAAGTGCTGAAATTATTTTTTTTTATTGTGGTTTACAATGTCCTATGGGAAAACTGAAAAGGAATCTGTGTGTTGCAGGCACAATATGGTGATTTAACTGCTAGATAAGGGGGTTTTAATGGCAAAAGACCTTGTGGAATGACTGTCTTGCCAAATTAGTTCTAAAAGCAAAAAGAATGCAAAATATTATAACCAAAGGAGGTCACCATTTATTTAAAATGCTGATTTTATTTATTATTTAATTCATATACCTTTAAAGCATTCATTTGGTAGATAAGCCAATGCTCCTACAAGTGGCCAAAGCAAGGCTCCAGTTACTCCTGATTCAGTCTCACAATGGATTAATTGACCTTAATTCATGTTTTCCATCATCTGTCCATAGAGGCTTGGTATTCTTTCTTTCACTGTCTGTTTGACTATGAAATGTTAGCATGTCAGGGTGCTAGCATGTCCAAATAAAACCCCTAGACATGGTGATTATAATCTGCTTTTGAAGAGGGACATTTTTGTCCCACAACATAAACTTTTTTCCATGAGGGATCTTTCGAGCTGCCTTTCCTGCACAGACATTGCAGTAATTAGGCTCAGTTCAAAATGTCATTCTTACTTAATAAACAGATCAATCCCACTTTGCAGTTCCTTCATTGCCTTTCTGGGGATTTACAAGTCAGAGGGTAAGTAGCTAGTTACTGCCAAAAACCCAGTGGAGGTTCAACAGCAACCTCAAGGGAGGTCAAGCCTGGAGATCAGAGAGCAACACCACTTCTGGGAATGTGGCTGCCCAAACCAGATGGGAGCAGCTAATATCTTCAGTGAAGACTTACCTTGACTTAAGATAATTTGAGCAGATACCAGGTAATTGCCATATCCAGAGATTGGAGCAGCTAGGCACATGTTCAAGGCTTTATGCCTATGGTAAGTGAGCCTCTACATGATTCATTCTTTAGCAATTTTCAGAGAAAAATATCTATTTTTTCTGGGTGTATGCAAGGAAGAGAAAAACACTCAGAGAACACCCATGACTAAGCTTGTCTTCCCATTGTGTGGTGGTGAATGGAAACTTCATCTGGGCTCTTATCTGCACTGCTGTGCTCTGAATGGTCTGATGTTATGACCTGAATAAGAAAAAAAACCCCAGCCTTAAAATTGTTCCTTTTCTCTCTTCCCTAAGGAAGAAAAACTTGTTTATGTTTTGCAAACAAAGATTTTGGCAAATGACCACACCCTCACTTTACTAGGGATTATTACATGATTATGCCTTCTGGCTTGGGGGCGAGGAATCACCTGAAGAGATCTGTGCCACATTGCGTTGTAATTTGAGAGGTTGATTACACTGATTTTTTTAGGCTTGCTTTAGGTACGAGTCTATCCTGGGGGCCCAGGAGTCTATCCTTAAGGCCACGTTATATCCCAGGAGCTACTCTGCCTTTCAAATGTAAGAACAAAATGCCTGATGAAAAGCCCATTGAAGTCTCGCTTGTGACCTCAGTAAAGTCTTGATGAGGAAAAACATGCATATTTCTTCTGGCAGAGTTATTGCTTTTCTAGAGGCCAGAATCTCAACAGATCGTAATATATTGATCAAAGAGTGGACTGATTCGTGTTCATTTTTTTCTTGACTTTTCTGTTAAAAACTCCTATGCCTTTTCCATGAAAGACAGAAAAGATCAACATTTTAAAGATCATCTTATAAGTAAGCTGCTATTTCAGCAACAAGCTATCTGATTGTATGTGTATTATTAAATATGTGACCAGGAGTAGTTACGGCATCGATGATAAGCAAAGGCTGATTTTACAGAGAAAAGTGGATCATCCCATTAACCTGTTTCATATCAACAACACACATTTTAGTGCAGATGAAAGTAAACATACGTACTGAGAAGCAAAGAACATAGGTAAGATCGGGGTCTCTGTGTGCATGTATATTTAGATGTATAACAGCTAAACTATGTATTATTCTGTGCTTTAGGATCCATATACCGCAATGATTTTCAAAAGGCCTTAAAAAAATAAGTTTGCTTTGCGGGGTCACGGCTGAGAAAGCGATGCAATCACAACAGAAGTGTTGGTCTAAGCACAGGAATTACGCCGTGAGAATTTGCTTTGCTCTAATACACACACGTGTGCATCATGCCCGTATCTACCTGGCACTGACACATCCTGCTGATAATTTGGCATACTCCTTTCCAGTAGTGCACACCCTTCCGAATGGGCTACACTGGAGCAGTGGAAATGGTGACTTGCACTGACACAGCCAGCTGAACGCAGGGCTTCTCACATTCAGCAGTTAAGTGTCTGGTAAACTGCTTGAATGCTGCTGTCCATAATTCAAAGTGGCAATGATATTAAAAAGCTTTTTATATTATGACCTCCTACACTCCCACTTCTATTCCCTGTCAATGAGCATGAACTACGTGGTCAGTAAGGTGCAGCGAGGAAGCCATGGATTATCTTGGACGGAGAGGCAAAGAACAAGTACAATGAATTGTCTGAAAGCCCAGCATTGGTCTGGGTCCAACCCTAACACAGAAACAGAGCCCAGAATCTCACTCAGATGCCTGAACTTTTATTACTCCACAAGAAAGGAAACCCCGCTAAACATTTGATACTTACACTAATCTCTGTCAAATTCCTGAATAATAACCTTGAATTCAAAGTAATGTTTACTGTACTTAAATTTTGAGTGAGCAGCTCTGGCCACTACCTTCCCAGCCGATGAAGACAGGTATGAGTGAAAATGTGGGGATCCTGTCTTTCCTCCAGCTCATTCACATGCTTCCAAATCATCTTCCATTTCCTTGCCGATGAGCTTTTTTCCTGATTCTCCACTACCTAAAAAAACCTAAACCAAAACAAACAAACAAAACCAAACCAAAACAGTTTCCTGAAAAAGGATCATAAGGTTCCTCAAACTCACTAAAATCCTCTTTTAAAACAGTTCAGTAATTTCCAGTGAGTGGCCTCCTCTGTCCTCGCATAACCCCAAAAGGCACCTTTATTATTGCCAAAAGCATAGGCTGAATGTAAGAGCAAAAGACAGTGCTTGGGGATGGCAGCATTTTCACTTCAGTGACATAGTACATGATAATTTGTTGATCTTTTTAAAGCATGTGATTCAGTCCATTAACGAAACATATCTAAACCATATGAAGTGTATTATGCAGTATTTGTATGACAAAACTAATTTACTGTAATGCCATCATATAGAAAACTAGAGGAGTAAATTATATGATCAGTGCACACAAAACACACTCATTGATTATGTTACATGAATGAATGTGTGGTATGAATTGTGATAGACACATATAAGCAGCTAAGGGAAACGACATCTAGATAGCTTACAGAAATTAAATTACATCATTTCCCAGCTAATATATGTGGTTTTGAACTAGAACAGGATTTTTTTTTTTTTTCTGCTACAAACTTAGTCACAGATACGGAAACTTGCCTTGTGTGTGTATCAGAAACTGACCTCTTTTGTTCAGACACAGACTTCAGTAGCAGATTGTGCCGTGCAGATTTTGGGTTATGCTCTGCCTATCTTGCCATGTGATAGAAGAAGAATGTATAATGGCAGTATTTATTTAGGGGATGGGAAGCAGCGGCAACATCTACGCTGTACTATTGCGGTGCTGTAGGGAGCTTGCCACGGCCACCAAGGGTCCGCTCTGATCTCCCGGTGCAGACACACGGTGATGAGCCACCACTGGAGAGGCAGAGGAGGGGAGGAAGCCAGAGAGGTCGCTTGGCAGAAGCCTATAATACCTCCCTGGAGGTAGCCACACTCAGTCCTGTGGCTTATAGCCATAGAGACCTGTTAACATTCATGTATTTAAAGGCAGTGTTTTACAGGATGCTTAACACTTTGCCAGCACAGCACAGAGGAAGAAACTGAATGTGGCAAGAAAGGAAAACACTCCTCATATTATTCCACCAGCCCTTCTCAGAAGGCTGTAAAAGATATTGGCTACATATTTTCCCAGCTTGTCTCCTGCCACTTAGGGATTCCTCTTGAAAGTTATTCCCTCAAGGATTCTGTCTGGAATAGTTTAACATCCTTCATTAAATACTTCCTCTGCTTACCCTTCCCTATCCCTTTACTTCAGTGTTCCCAGGAGAAGTTTTACAAGATGCTGATCTTGCACGGTAGGGAAAAAAAATACTCAGCACCCAAGGCCTTAAATGGAGTGTTTGCTTCAAGACTTTAATTAAGGTTTAAATATATGTTTTTAAGTGGGGAAATAAAAGGACTAGAAACAATTATCTGTTCTCTGTTTTTTCAGCTCACCTATAACCTCAAGGAGCAAATTTTTGCAATATCTTCCTACACCTCTGCAAAATCTCTGGTGGATGTTTGAACCATAGGGAAAAAAAGAGTGGTGAGTGTGTATTTTGTGAGCGTATATCCAGAGGCCAACAAAACACCAACAGAGGCAGGAAATCCTATGGTGTCGACTGCGGCAAGTTAGGATGGTGTACCTGGGAAAGCATCCCTCCAGAAGTGTCTTATTATTGTGGGCTTTCCTGAAGCAGCTACTGCTGCCACAAGGAGGATGGTAAGTAACTGGACTTCTGCTTCAATCTAGTATGGCCACCCTTCTGGGAATGGCAAAATAGTGCTGAAAGACATGCAGCTGGATGCAATCCAGACAATGAAACACAAGACAGAACTACTGGAAACAACAGTAGGGAATAGGCTGGCAACCACAGGAAATATAAACCCAGAGCCCCAGAGCTGAAGGCGTGCAAGCCATTGCCACTGGCCCATACGTACATCACACTCCATCAAGTCGCCTCTTCCTTCTATGGAGCTCTCAATTGACTTCATCATCCCACAACAATACCTTGTTAATAAAGTTCAAGTGTTTTGTAAATCAATGTCCTTTTATTGCAAGTGATAACCATAACAATAGATAGGAGATGAACAATAGAGATAGTAGAGATAAGCACCAGGGTGCAGCCTTACAATCACTGGGACAAGGAAATACTATATCACCATCACCTACTCTCAAAATAAGTTAGTACTGCATTCCCCATCCCATCCCCACCCAAAATGGCAGTACACCCACACGCTAAAAGTGAACTTCACAAATTTTATGTACCAAAAACCAAATAGGAGAGGTAATCTAGTGTAGTTTTCTTGTTGAGCTTAAGCCATGTTATGAGACACTTCCACTTGCCTGTCGGCTTTCCACAGACCTACTCCACACCCTCTGTGACTACCTGCCACTTGTTGCCTCCTTTAGCAGGAAGAGAGCACTGCATTTCATCAGCCTGGAAAAGAAAAGACAGGCAGGGACAGCTAGTATCTTGATTGGCATCATGAATGTAAACTAGGTGACTGAGGAAGGGAGAAGCCCTTACTAACAGCTTTGCCAAATTTTTCCTGAATTGCCTGATGCTCTTCTCCAGCCCAGGCTGGCCAATATAACAACCAGTTTCACCAAATTGTATGTCTGCCCTGCAAACACAGCACCCACAAGCAGTTACACTTCTTCTCACACATGTTCTCCACCCTTGGGCATAGGCACTTGCAGCGTCCTTCCCATTGCAGTAGGATATATCCTGACCTAACAATAGGAAAGAGCTTAATTACTCAGTCCTCATCCATGCAGGTGATGATAGGCTCAGGAATGAGACAGCCAAATAAATTAATAGATGAAACAAAGCAAAAGTCAGTGTTTGAACCTCAGCTCCCACTATTATGATGAGAGCTGGTACGCTGCCAGGGCACCAAGAGCATCCCTGCTCCCGGAGGTCTGGCTGTGGGGTTCAGGGTCCTTTTGGTGGCTGTGGGAAGAGGCTGTCAGGTAGCGGTGCCGGGAGCCTCAGCAAGGGCTGACCCCCCTTCCCGTGGGAGCTGCTTTGAGCCAAGCCTCTACCATTTGCCTCCCACCTGAGCTTGACCATCCCAGGGCTGTCTGACCCTGGTTCCTTTCACTGGGCCTGATCCTGGCCCCCATCCACCTGCTGACATCTCAGCCTGGCCAAATCCCTGTCCCCAGTGCCCCCCAGCCTGCCCTTGTCCCTGACTGAGAGTGGTGGGATGGTCCTGTCTGGGAGGCCCTGCCCTGCCTGCTCCGGGGGAGCCCCAGCTGCTCGCAGCTTGCTGATGCACAGCGTGGTCACACTGCTGATGTTTCTAATGAGGCACGGCTGCAGCAAGTAAGATCAAGGACACTGGTTATCTAGGTATGGTGCACTTCCCCACTGCCACGCGGAGAGAAGAGCTGGGACGCAACAAGGAGGCTCAGAGTCAGGCACCTCACCAACAACATTTTTGGGGGGGGGTTAGCAAAATCAACCACCGTGTGCCTCAGCAGTTTGCATTTCTAGCTAACTTCTGGGCAGATTCGGAAAGACAGAAGCGTCAGTGTGTGTGCTAATACAGGTATACCTGATGCCACTACACACAACAGCAGACAGACCGTGACTGAAATAGTACAGCCCGGTGTCCATATTTCAAAAGAAAATGTAAAAAAATTTGAAAGGTTTCTAAAGAGAATGATAGGAATGGCAGAAAACCTGCTTTACAGGGCGCCTGAGGAGACTATATTACTTCACAGGGAGAAAAGTCTTTAATTTGGTATACAAACATACAAAACCATCCAATGGCTAGATGCCAAAGCTTCAATTTCAGATTAGCAATAAGGGGCACAGCAAAGGGAATAATTTACCAAATGCAGAAACAAATTTTCCACCATTTGAAGTACATAAATGAGCGGTAGAAACTTTCCAATGTCCTTTCTCTTAACCCAAGCTAGGGACTAAACTACGAAGCTCCACTGTGACAGTTCAATGGTTTCTGCTACACCTGTGGGCAGAGAAGATACTTCCCATGGGCTACTCCAGATGTCAATCTACAGCTATTAAATCTTTTTTTTCCCCAGGAGTTTGACAAGAAAATGTTATTTTATTTTTTTATAAGAGTAAATATCTTTTACCAAATTGGGGTAAAGATGTTGGAAAGTACAATGCCCTTGATCCTAGTTTAAGGAAGAAAACAGAAGAGAAAGGCAATGGGAGGTAATCCCTCCACTCAGCACTGATGAGGCCACACCTGGAGTATTGCATCCAGTTTTGGGCTCCCCAGTACAAGAGACATGGACATACTGGAGACAGTCCCACAAAGGGCCACAAAGATGACGAAGGGACTGGAGCATCTCTCCTATGAGGAAAGGCTGAGAGAGCTGGGGCTGTTTAGCCTGAAGAAGAGAAGGCTCAGGGGGGATCTCATCAATGTATACAAATACTTGAAGAAAGGGTACAAAGATGACAGAGCCAGGCTCTTTTCAGTGGTGCCCAGTGACAGGACCAAAGGCAACGGGCACAAACTGAAACACAGGAGGGTCCCTCTGAACATCAGGAAATAGTTATTACAGTGAGGGTGACAGAGCACTGGCACAGGTTGCCCAGAGAGGTTGTGGAGTCTCCATCCTTGGAGATATTCAAAACCCATCTGGACATGGTCCTGGGCAACCTGTTTTAGGTAGCCCTGCTTGAGCAGGGGGTTGGACCAGATGACCTCCAGAGGTCCCTTCTAACCTCAACTGTTCTGTGGTTCTGTGATTCTGAGAACAGACAAGACTGAGTGGGTCATGAAGTGGTGAAACAAACTTGTGGTAGCCACCAGCATTGCTTGCATATCTTTTTTGAAAATGATATCGCATGGCTATTTTTTACTTGTATGTGCAGATGGTTTTTTCCCTCCAGTCTGAAGCTAGACTTTGCTCTGAGTTTTATCAGTAGAGTCTGAAGCCAGATCTCTCCAAAGAACCTGTGATCTGGTGTCCTTCTGCTAATCAAAGATCCACCTTTTGATACGGTCGCATTTGGCCCTGGGGACAGAATGAAATGGAGCCTATGTGAAATGTCCAGCCAGTCTCTGCCAAACCTTTTTACAGGGGAAAAGTACTAACACCTTGAATTGGATGAAAACATTTAATGTAAAACATGAGACCCTGTTCTAACACTAAAAGGGTTAAGTCTTCTATTCTGTTAAATTAACAAAAGTGCTGTTACTATTTCCTCCTTGCTTGCCAGTGTGGTTTCCTCTGCAGTAACATCTGTGACACCGCAGAAATTTTCAAGACCTAATTAGTGATGTTAGAAGAGAATGTTAGTTCACCAGGCAGTTTGGGGAATAATGTAATTTTTAGATAGATAGATAGATAGATATGTTTGTTAAGCATCTTGAATCTTCCTCACATCCCCACGAATCTTGTGTGGTAGCAGCCCTGGAATGCAAAAATCATCTAGGGAATTCCTCATTGCTAAGTTTAGCGCTAAAGAGCTAATGGCTTCAGTATGCTGTATTGTTTAAACGTGAGGTTAAATTCAGAGATCAGACTCAGTTTCTTTTCTGGAAAACCAGTCTAAATACAGTTAGGGTGTGCAAGTTCCATTTTTGACAGCCCTGCATTGGACCCTGGAGGCAGGACCCTGGAAAGTGCAGAACGATTTGTTTAGCAGAGCAGTAGCTTGGGTAAGAAAGAAAAAGGCATTAACTCAGTTTTCCATTTCTAATTCTCTAATCACTAAAATATTATCTGTCACCAGAAGAAGGAGCAGTGTTTAAAAGGACCACTGGCTTTAAGGAAAAGTACATTCACTGAATTCTTCAGAAAAACAGAGCTTACGTGTAAATTTAATTCCCACATCTTCAAAGGAGCCAGCTTATGTAAACTGGCTTATATAATTCAAAAGGTGCAAAGGATCTAGATCACTGTAGTTCCCTAAAATCAAATATGTCCCACTTTAATTTAGTTTTATAAATTGTTATACCTAGAATTTACTTTCCAACCCATGTTAATGGCGCTCTGCCTTTGTTCAACCCTTTTTAATCTCCTGACCTATTTTCAATGGATAAGAAATTGCCTTTTGGTCATATTCCCACATCACTGAAGTGACTGATGAGTTTAGCCAGAATTCTGTGCCTTTAGAATACAAGAGCTGAAATCTGCTGTTAATGGCCACAGCTATGCCTGGAAAGACTCTGAAGTAAAACCAGAGTTGCACAATCTGCTAGACTTTAAAAAAAAAAAAAGTAATTACTGTCACTGGAAATAGCTGGCCACCACTGGGAAACAGAATGTAAAAATAATTATTTTTAACTCTATTTATGCAACCAGGGCAAAACACAGTTAAATCAATAATAAAGAAAAAAGATTACTCAAATACAGTCTTCCATGACCTGTGCCAGATTCCAATAATGAAAACAGTTTATCAACAAATATTGTAAAATCAGCAAAAGATATAAACCCATATCTCCATCTGCTTTCTTTTACCCAACCTTGGTAAACTCACCAGAATAGTCAAATACGATGATGTGAAGATAATCTAGGAGTTATAGAAAGTGGTTCCCATAATACAGCAGCACCAATTACTCCACACCTTTGCCAGACCAGCTGGTATTTCAGATGTCTTCTCTCGGGTAATCTGAGAAGGTTCGCTAAACCTATAGTACAGAATATTGTTTTCTGATCTCGCAAGGCCTTGTGATGCTTTATATGTACTTAGCATAACCTTTGAAAATGCTAATGAACACTGGTGCAAGGGGGTAGCACTTTCAAAAATAGCACTGTGTCCTCTGAACTCCAGAGAGATTCCTGTCCATAACATCCTCCTCCCGCCTGCTGGCTGCTACCTGGGAATAGTCTCCTCTGTACAAAAAACAGTCAATAGCGTCAGCCAAACCACTTAAATATTGAAGCCACCGAGGCTAATGCTTTATCCCAGCTCCTTAGAGGAGGAGGGAGGGAGCGACTGCATCCTCTGGTTTGAGATAACTGCAGTGCAGCGCACACTGCACCGGCCTCCCGCTGCTGCTCACAACTGGCAGCAGCCCCTTCACAGGCCTTTCAAAGGTGCATGTCCTAAACGTTTTGTAATGTCAAAATTTAGGCAGACTTCGTGATTCCCATAGGTTACTTGTGATTTTGCTTTTGTGAGTCACCCAACGTTATTTTGGGCGATGGAAAGCGTGCTGCTTATGCACCCGCTCCATCGCTGCAGGTCCCAGGGCTGGGATCCAGATGGACTTGTTATCCATCTGGAGTGGGCAGTACACAGAGAAGGGATTTTGCTCCCATATCCCAAGTCCTGCACTGAGCACTCAGCCAGGGCTCAGAATTGGGCTAAGAGATACCATTAATAACTCCAGGTTTTGAAAGAGTTGAAGCAGAACATTAATTGATAAAAAACCCTCTTACATAACATTTCTCCATCCCAAACAAAAGGGACTGTATGGTAGAGAGAACTTTCATGGTGATTCAATAGTAGATCATAAGATTTCCATGAGCTGTTTTTAAAGTCCTATGTTTTTGAAGCTGGTGGTGTGTTTGTAAAAGTTGCGTAGCATGGATTTAATATTATACATAGAACTGAAAAATCGGTACGTATGAGAAAGACAAGTTTTCCTACCTATGCTATTTAATTTATGCTGAGAATGGTTACAAATAAGTAAGGAAGACGGGAAGCAAATAATGTAGGGTCTTCCGCTGTAAAAACATCTGCCTTATCATTCCTTTCTCTAAGTAGATTTAGATAGACATGGTGCAGAGTGCGAACCCCTATTGACAGATAAGCAGAAGTATGATATGGCAGTGAAACTGGGAACTTAAGCATTTCTAAAGAGATTACCTACTGTTCAATGCAGGATATTTTTAACAATCAAAGAAAAAACTATGCATTTTGCTAAAGATACTGTCATTTTCTACTAGCAAGACATACTGCATTTTGCTATTTTATGGCCACTGGTGCTATTCTATCATTCTGTAGAAAAATCATCTACAGAATTGCCTATTTCTTTTTGTGGTAAGGACAAAATAAACTTTCCACACTAAATTAAGCTAGATTAAGATCGCATATTTAAAAAAAAAAATCCCTTTTGAATATCATATGTATAGCAAAGGTAGCTGACAATAATAGTTTAAATCAGTTATGTTATATACTGAAATGGGAAGTCAGAATTGCATAAAGGAACAGAAAACCAAACAAAAATTCCATAAACTGCATTCTAATGTGACAAGAAAAGATTAGGCTTCGCGATGACAAAGACCAAGCAGAATATGAATACTAGAAACTTTTTTAGTAAATGTGCACAATGAATGCAGAGCTTTGGGCATAACACAAAAGTTGCTTTGTAATGACAAAATTTCTTTCACCCCAAGGTGAATTTGATGCTGAAATACATTTGTATGAAGAATACTGTGGGTCTTGTAAAAACTGAGATAACTGTAATGACTCTTTAATTATTAGCTGAGACTTATGACAAAATAAGTCTGCAACCAGTGTTGCTAATAGCACCAGGTTGATGTAGGTCTTTGTTCTTCCACACAGCTCAAGTCACATGAGGATAGCACTGACCTTATTTCAAGGAAGAATTATTCATGTCACTTCTTTTACTTATAGAGGTTGTTCACCCAGTCATGCCTGACTGAAATAGAAAGGATGGATTTACAAATTCAGTGCCAGACAGACTGAGTCGACAAAGTACTTTATTTAATCTGTAAAATTAGTTCCAGAGCTACAAAAGGCAGGGGGAGAGACATATCCAGCACGCCCATTGGAAGAACTCTAATATCATTTAGGACCTCAAGCAGTCACCTGTCAACTTCTATAGTCTCTTCTCCACAGACTTTTTCTCTCCGTCCCTAATACGGTCCATATACTTGTCAAGCCACACTGCTCCATTAGTCAGTTTTTTCCTTTCTACTTCCACTACCATCTCTGCACTACCATCTCTCACACAGCCCAGCCTCTCAGCTCTCTCAGGTCCTTACTTTTTCTCCCCCAACAGAACCTCTGAACACCTGACAATCTTGCAGATGCCTTCATAGGATTGCTCTCCAAAAAGTACACTTATTCCCCACCCTCCAGTCACCAATCCTCCGCTTTTCTTTAAACTCCAAGGAAAGGAGATGCAAACTCTGATGTGTCAAGGCGACGAAGGAAAGCTATGTTTAAGAAGAGAATTAAATTCAGGATATCTACAGTCTTCACGAGAGCCCATCCTTCATGTCTTCCAAGTCCCCTTCCCCTCTTCCTAACAAATGGTCCAAATTATAAGGAGTCCAAATCTTTTCAGTCCAAAGTGTAAAATGAAACATATCCCTGTCTAGCAGGTAACGCTCCTTACACTTGGGACACAGGCCTTGTGATAACTCAGGCTATACACTCCTAAATCCCAGTTCGAATCTAGCCCTCAGAGAAGAAATTATGTTAACCTACTTTCATTCTGACTAAGAGTATCCATGCAGGAGGATAAATACTGTACAAACACTGCACTTTGAAGCGTCATTCAGATTAGTTAAACATTCCTATATATGGGAGCTCTAAATGGATTTTCCATGCAGGTACTAGTCCAGTCAAGCCCTCTTCAGCATTAGAGCTGTGCCTTATATCGTAAGACGCCTTATTTTGCAAATATATTTTCTGTGTTGTCCACTTTCTGTAAGACATGCTATGGGGCATAGCACTGGGTGCCAGTCGTCTTAATGTTTATTAAGTGACTCATACAGGTTAGCAAATCACACGAAATGCTTGTTATGTCGTACACCATTTCCTGTAGGGACATTACAGTAGCCAGTGCTTCTACTCACATGTTAGTCCAATGTGACCGATGTTTTCTGCAGAGACACATAAGCAATAGTAGGTAATAACTACCCCATGACAAGCTTATTTTGTAAAGCCTGAGCACCCAAGCAAAGAAGGAATTAGCAGTGCTGCTTTTATAGTCCACGTTCATATTGGTATGGTAAGTAGCTAAACTGACAAAACAGCAGTATTTCACGTAAGTACCTTTCTATTTTCTCTTTTTTATGTAAGTGCATCCATTTCCATGTTTACTCCATTATCATTCACTAATACAAGAAATAATTGTGAGATTTTCTTTCAAATAGAGCTCTGCATTGCTGACTTTATTTTAGCTTTGCTGTAGTTATGCTAACAAAAATAAGTATTTGAGCCACGAATGGTCTTGTCACAGCCATTACATTTCTCCTGATGGCTTTTTGAGTTGAACACAAACTATTTACCTGTAGCTTTTGGAATCACAGAAATAAGGACAGGAAAGGACCTCAGGAGGTCACCTATTGCCTCTCCCTGCTTCAGAGCAGAGCTGAACAACCAAACCACAGCTAAACAGATCTGACTTCTCCCTAGCTGTTAACATCTGACCCATGTCCACACAATAGCCACTGGTGGCTGTTTACCTCGGCTTCAAGATCTGATCTATTTATAGATGCTGTGACTTTTAATAGATGATGTGATCCATACCCTGCATTGCACGTATAGCTCTTTTCATTCTATGCTCTTGCTGTCTCCTTTCATAATGCTCTGTGTCCTCTGCAGGTCTGAAAATCTACCTGTTGCAGTAGAAAGAAGGGCATTTCCACTGTCCCTCTACCCAACACTATGATCTGCAAACAGTTTACATCAGCCTCTGTGTTCTCTGATAAATCCTCTGCTTTCACAACCCTGAGCAGTTATAAATAGCAACACATGATATCGTGTCTTGAAAAAGCCACAAAACTTCCCAAGAAACTGATTGCCAAACTGAAAATGGAGGGAAAAGGGCAAAACTAACCATAATGTACCAGGTAAGCAAAACATCTGAGACTTTGTTTCCTGCTTTCTTTCATTTGCAAAGCAGACACAAGTGTCATTTCTAAAATGATGAAGTTTGCTGAGGCTGCACAGAGCTTTCCTTGAAAATCCTTTTGCACAGTGGGAACTCCACTGGGAGAATATGGCTTGGATAATGAAGTGGTCTCAAAGCTGGTGGTCTGCATTCTAGCAATACATTACTTATCCATACATTGGGTTTTTTTTCCTTAGGCATTCATCATCTTCATACTGCCAGGTATCTTTAAAATTGCTATGGAAAGACACATATGTTTTGCAGGAACTTGTGTGCAACTATATAGAATTTATCCACAGCAAAATGTGCAGCACGGGAGCAAAATTCTATTCACTGAGCGGGAATTTTGCCAGAGCGCCTGGGATTTCATCCTCAAAACTGCCCCTCCTTTCAGAGTTATGGATGAGGCAGAAAAGTGTTACTAGCTTCGCTTCAGAAGGGGAGCATCAGACAACGAGCAAATCGCTCTATCACTGGTGCAGTGGGTCTCAGTAATAACCCCAGCTCATTGCCCCAGAAACCTTGTCCTTGTGCCTTTTCTGACAGAATAGTATTAGCAAATTCTACACTTTAAAACCTTGTGTGTGGGTTTGCGTTTTTTCCCCCACTGGGTGGGAGTTATCTGGTGCACTGTGCTTACACGATACAGTCAACAGTGAACCCTAACTAGGGTAATCCCAGGGAGAGAAGCCTGACAGTGTGGAACAGATTTAGAATAACCAGAAAGGGCACAGATCTGAAGTGCGATGACATATTTCAAGTGCTCCAAATACACAGGGTCTTTTAACCCATTAGTAAAGATGAGCTTCAACCCACTGTGTAGTAAGAAAAAAATAAACCATACTAACCCTACTGCCCGCTTACAAAGGAAAGCCTCATAGTCCCTTGCCAGAACTTGTGCTCAAGTACCCTCAAACTTGTACAACCTTCCTCTGTACAGAACATGTCTCATAACAAGTGTCAGGGGTTAAGAATGAGAAGTAGGATTTGATTTACATCGTACAAATAGAAAACCAGAAAGATTCAGTGACCAAGATACTCATTTCCAGATGTAAGTCTCAGGCAAAAATTCTACACCTATAGTCCATTCCTGCCTCAGGATGACCCCTGATGATATGGCGTATTATAATATGTCCCCGGGTAGGATGGCATAGTAGATTCACTGGAGAAAAACAGTTTCATTCCCATCTGGGTCTGAAAAATCTAGGGCCTGATCTCGGGAACAGTTACTGAAATAACTGGCTCGCACATCTATGAACAAAGTTGCTCCTATAAGCAAAGTTGGTCCGTATTTTTAGCACCAAGTCTAAAACTTGATGTGTCAAAGACAAAAATGCACTAGATGATATACTGGAAACAGTTGATTCTCAGCACCCAACAGTTAAGTCATACTAAAAATATTTCCGGGGATACTCACAGATGGCAGACACATATCTAATTGCCTGTTAGTGTAAGGACATGCAGAGGAGCGTGTTTCCAGCTCTTCATCATCAGAAAGTGAGTGAGACAATGTCCTAAATTCCAGTGATACAATTGGAATGGCTGCAAATGTAGGACCCAACGCATATGAATCATCCCACCAGCCAGATCCTGACTCTTCACTCGGTTTGTTCAGTTCCTTTTCAGGCAAAGTTCCCGTTTATATTAATGTGACTACTTTCCCAAGGGAAGGTCATAAGTGTAAGAGTCATTACACTGCTCCTAAAGGTAGATCATGTCCCTTAAGTACACATTTATGAGAGAGCTGATAGGTAACAGATGACGTAACACAGCTGACTGAAGAAGACATTTGTTGGCAAAAGAAATTAAATGGAGTGAATTAACTTTATGGATCAAAATCCAGTAAAGCACAGGAGGCCTATTGAAGAATGGATGTTTTCAGTATTGAATGCTTCTGCTAACAAGAATGTAACATACAACCTGCACAAGAACAAGCTAAATTCTTTGTTACTCAGAGAAGATCAATTAACTTCATTGGGATTGCTTCTAAGAATGGTAATTTCAGATGATTTAGAAAAGTTTGGCTGAAACCAAAAACTCTCCTTAGTTTTTAAGGACCCAGAAGAGTTATGTATAGCAATCCTAAGGAGGAGTACCTAAAACAGCTAGATAAACCATCTATAACAAATGCATACTGTCAAAGTAAAAGCAACCAGGAAATCTGGCCACATCATGGATTTCCAAGTCTCAAGCTTAAGAAGATGGAGACACCAAAGAGCTATTTGCCCAGATAAGTGTATGTAGCGTGGCTTTCAGAAGAGGCTAACGCCAAAAGGGAGTGGAACTTGATGGAAGTATGTTTAACAGTCTTAATCAATGCTGTTCCTCCTTGTTCTGCAGCTATTTACCTACATACAGATATGTATATACCTGTCACAGCAGTACTGCTCTTAGGAAGGGAGACTAAAGCAGTGGTTCCAGAGTGTTACACAGTCTGGTAAAAATTGAGATTTGTGCAGAAAGGGATTTGTGACTTTCAGAAAAAAAAGCGGTGACAGCACAGTATTTGCAGAGGATGCTCAGCTTTGGAATGATATGTGCAGAAGGGACTATGAGTATGCAATTTGGCTGAGGGTATACAGTGTGATGGACCAAGACTACACTTCTTTTCTTGGCTGTACCTGTCTACCAGCTTGCAGACATCTCCAACACCAGGGCTTCTAGCCTTGCTCTGAGCAGGTCTCATCAATAAGGATTTGAAATTGCCTATGGCATCCAGTGACTCATCTTATATAATGACTCAGTGTTGCAAGCTAATGGAGCTTAGCCAGAATTAGCAACAGTGGAAAGTTTTCTTTTTTTCTTTTTTTTTTTTTTTTTTTACAGACTAGATTTTTGAGACTACCATCTACCCCTCTGCTCACAGATCCTTGTTCAGAGCCCACTGACCATCCATTTCACAGATCTCACTGCAGGGTGCTTCAGTTTTGAAAATTGCTCAGTTCCCACAGTGATTCTATTCCTAGCATGTGAACAACATAGCTACAGCATTCTTCCTGGGGGATATCCCTCAGAGCATATGATGTTTTTAAGCAAAGATGGAGACCTGAGAACCACAATCAAATGATCAGATATGAACTTACAAGATTGTCTTTAGGAGGAAGTACGGTGCAGGAAAGCAATTTGCTGATTTTAGAACCATCATGTTTATGATACTTGTGTTGCAAGGCAAAACTCTGCATAACCAGACATTGGGTAATGCAGGTTCAGAGGAAGCTGTGCTACCCATGTCTAACCATTTACCTCCCTATTACGCTGCAATAATCATGTTACCCAGGGACAGGCCTCCTGGAAGTACAGGCAGGCTTTGTCCCACAGATTGCTGATACTCATGCAGAAAAGCAAGACCACCAAACCTTTGCACTTGTCAATATTTGTACTCCAGCAGTTGGTGACTAATGGCTTAACACATTGATTCTTGTTGCCACCCTCCCCCTGTCTTCCAGGAAAAATAAGATTCAGTTTCCCAACTCAGAGGATTAGAAAAAATTGAAAAATGCAGCCTGGCCCCAGCCTCCAAAATAAATATTCTTTATTCTCACGACGTCCTTTACATCCAAATACACCCCAGGCTTTTATTAAAAACAAAAACAAAACCAAAAAACCCCACCCACCACCAGCAACAAACCCAGCAAGGACAATGATGTCTATTTTAGAGGCAAAGCCTTAGCATTTTGCCTGAGTTCACACAGGAGGCTTCTACTTGACGTGGAACCAGAGCCCAAGACTTCCAGACTCACATTTCAGTACCCTGTCAGCTAGGTCAGTACAACCTACTTAGTACTTCCCCACCCAACTCTTGCCTGCAGGTGTTTGCATCCGACTTGCAGCCGTTTCTTGGCAGAGGTGGGGAGGGGAGGTTCAGGAAGCATGCTTAGTAGCGAAGTATCACCTCCTACATCTCTGAATAGCATTGCACCAACTTAGAGAAGCCGCCTCTCACCACTTCCACTTAAGTAAAGGATGAAGTAAACACAAACCAAATTCATCCTGTGTATGAACATGATCAGCACAGACATACTTCTGCAAAACAGCCTGCCAAGGGTCAAAGACCTGGAGTTCAACTCCTTTGACTGCCAAGGTCAGGTCAGCTGGTCTTCTCACCCACTGAGCTTAGCATATATCATTACAGATCATTTTACTCCTTCTGTTTATGAAAATGTCTGTTTTTATGAAGTAGGAGCTCTTTTCCCAGCAAAAACCAAACAGACCTGTAATGCATTAGGCAGGCAGTCACATTTCATGCTATGCCAGGGTGGAACTCACCGATAATTAAAGTCTGATTTCCTTAACGAATCTCTGAAAGCATGCAGTTTCAGTTTCACATTTTATAGCTCTCTGTTTGAAAAGAGAGAGAAAAAAATAGACACGGTACGGGGAAAACAAATATGGCCCAAGGAATCATTACTTTCTCTTATGCCGTGAGTTTTCTGCCAAGGCTAGCCACAGAAAGAGAAGCAAAGGAGGACATGGATAGTAAGTAGTGCTTCTGCAGACTCTCCCTTTAAAAAGTGGCTCTGCCAAGAAGTCTTAGCACAATTCTTGGTTTATGGCAAGATTACAGAAAGATTACGGCAAGAATACCATGTGTCCCATTTCTTAGACCTGGTACTGCCAAGAGATCCTGTGCGAAACCTCTCCCCACAGCCCACACACAGTCCCAGAGATGGCTGATGCATTTCACATAACAAGGGTCCAGGTAAAATCCACAAAAATATGTTAGAAGCCAGAACTGGAACTCAGAACAACCATCTTCTTCAAGAGTATCTTCAGTACTGGGTTGCAGCAGGACAGATTTTCAGCCTACATTTATTTGTTCATATGCAATCACTTGCTTACTTAAGTGTCTGTCATAATTACCTTTACAAATGCACTTACCCAAGCATAAACCAAAAAAGCTACTTACTTTTTTTTAATGAAAACTTTTCTCCAATAAAAAACTGATAATTGCAATGGAAATGTGTTTTTCTCTTCTTTCTTTCTTTCTTTGTGGAAAACAAAGAATCTTTCAAAGAAAAGATTTGCCATCTTTTTCTGGAAATAATTTTTTCCAAGTTTAGGTAAAATAAATTTACAAATCAGTATTTTGGCTCAAAACTTACCCAAATCTGAGGGTACCCTTTTACAGAAAACTACCAGAATACATAGGACTGTGTCCCCTTTCCTTTTCCTATTATTTTAAAAAGGGTTTCTACAGAAATCACCTAAAGATTTGCCACAAACATAACGCCTGTGAGTACAGCAGCCACATCCCTCAGTGTTATTACAAAGACATTACTATTCCTAATGCTAGACTTAAGGCTTTTAAGATAGACATCTTAAACTAGAAACAGCAACATGTACCTAAAAGTCCTCCACATGAACTGCAAAAATCTGGTCAGGTAGCAGAGTAAAACAACAAAGTCATGCGAAGTGGCAGAAAGCCGTTGGTCAGGCTCCAAGATGATAGGGTGCTTCAGTTAAAAAACAAAATACCTGACCACTTGAGCTGTTACAAGATATTGCCAAAATAAACCACAATTATTTATTCAGATGATGTTCCTTGGCTTTCCTTTCAGGAAAACTGCCAGAAAATAAATGAAGTATTCACTGTATCAACAACCCAGAAAAGACACTTAAAGAAAGGTCTGAAGTCAGAATATGCAACACGCTTCATTTAACTAAGCAATATAGTTAGAGAAAGACTTGTTTTTCTTTAGCTTACTGAGATTGCTTTTTACCATTTAAAATTTAACAGGTTTATTTAGAACGAAAACAATTAAATTGTGCAGTGAATTATGCCACTAACAAGAAAAGGCACTCAAAATAATCTTTTTATTTCCATTTACGAGAAATATTTTCCTCTCCAATTTCTCCCTTTCTTATCAGCGCTACTTGGCCAGTTTAGCCTTTAGGGATTTTGCCACACAATTTATTATACACAGGGGACAATGAAGTCGGTCATTACCTTTTAACTGTCTGGGTTTTTTTTCTTTAAACACGTACCTAAGAGTCTGGGTTCTGGGTGCAGTAAATATGAATAGGGGGCAGTGGTTCGGGGATCATCAGCCATCCTCAGTGTGGGAACACACAATGTCAAAAGCAGGGGCGCTTGAGGTTCGAGCTCTGGGTGCTAACAGCCACTGCCTTGCATGGGAAATGTACGGGAATACTCTAAGCCTGACTTGCCTTGGGCCACCTTCTGGGAGATGGGCACCAGTGGAAACCAGGTCCCTCATCCTTTGCTGTCAGGATCCATCGGCTTTGTCAGAATTCAGGCAAGAGGTACAGGGAAGGCTGTGGGAAGGGTGGGATGGTGGCAGTGACGACCACGGGTAGCCAAGTGGGGAGAGGCACTTAAAGGCACGCGGTACCTCAGGATATAACACCTGAGAGCCCACGGCATGTCTGCTTTTAACTGCCGTGTGTGTGTTGCCATATGCTTGAAGTAAAACAGCCACTGAAACAGAAAAGTAATATGCCCAGTTGCTGTATGAGTAACTGCCGTAGCATTAAAATACTTCCTGGCTAAAATCATTTAACTGATACATCTGACAGGACACCCTGTTTCTTAATGCCTAAAGCCTGACTAATGCAAACCATACGAAGACAAGTTAAATTACAATGTACCCTGTCTACAGTTTATGTGTTAGTTAAGTAGATTAGCTCATACCTACAAAAATAGTGACATAACTCTCTCCCCCTACCTTTTTCCCGAGGAGGTATATACCTTTGGCACAACTGGTATAACCCCGTACATGATTTTCAGTAACTGTCTGGTGTGAAATGAAACTCACAAAATTGCCTCATTAAACCTGACTAACATTTGGTTCTAAAGCACTCCAGATGAAGTGCGAGCCAATTTCTCTGTAAAAGACCTATTAACAATGAGAGAAAACATGAATAGAGAAGTTTTGAAGAACCCTAACTTGCTTTCTGTTGCTAAGGGATACGCTTCCTTGGTATACCCCCATGTTCTCAGCAAGTCTGACTCACAAGAAGTCTGGCTTTCAGTAAGTAATGAAAGCCCTACACTGCTGAAAACAATGTAAGAGGGGTTAAAAATAAAATCAAATCAAATAACATGCAAATGAAATATTACTTTATACACCCAGTTCCAGACACTAGGCAGGGTGCTTTACTACTGAAGTGCTCTCTGTAGGCTACATAATGCACCTGGAAAATGGATGTTGAGACAGACTGGACGTTGTTCCATTTGGAAAGTGATGTTTTTACCGCTCTGCTCCCCCTTCTATTGAGCCCAAACAGCTCCTTGCTATTTGTGTCCCTTTTTTTCTTATTTTCTTTTTCTCTGCAGCAAATGCCACTGCCAAATATCTTTCTCCCACGATATCTCCCTGTCCCTCTCACTTTTCATAACCTCTACTTGTTACATGGAACGGTTTCAGAGACACAGAGGTTAAGGTCAGAACTTACCCAAGTGACTTCCACTTTTGGATGTCTCCATACGGGTGTCTGAAACTAGTGACATCTTGGGGATGGAGTTTTTAGTTCCCATGAAGATCAGAGAAAGCTATTGGTGGTCGTAACTTCTAAAATTAGGAATTCTGAAAATTTTCACTAATCCGCTTTACCCTAAAGGTCACTGTGAGAGGAAAATCCAAAATCCTAATGCTGGTTTTGGCATTTGCTGGATAGATTACAGAGGAAAGCCATAACCTTCTCATTCCTACATATACGCTTACATATATGCTTACCTGTTTTGTGCCCACAATTGCAAGATCCTCTTCCTCATTTTGTTATGCTCCCACTAGCATGACCGCTGGAATGACTGGCTGTGGACTTACTATTGTATTTTGCTGAAATTATTCACACGAGTGAATATTCATGAGTTCAGAGACTGACCTTAACCACCCAATTCAAAATAACTTCAATTATGGAGGCTACATCCTCCAAAATGCACAAATGCATTTTAAAACCAATATAGAATGTATGACTATATTATTACCTATATTATTATCTGTATAACTCTATAGATTAGTAATCAAAATATACAACTTGAAAATGTGAGACAGCTATACAAGAGAAGCAATCCATTGTAATAAATGAAGAAAAAATACCAAGTAGGATTTTCACCAGTTGTTCACCTGAAAAGCAGGTTAAGGGAAATCTTTCCACTACTTTCAGAAGATCGTATGCAGAGCTATTAATCCTCTGACTCACAAGTCAGTAAAAGGTCAGTGGTCTTTTCATGTACACACACACTAACAATTATATTATAACAAAGTTAAAAGAAAATCCCCATTGGGGCAGGATAATAAAAACCGGAAAAGAAATGTGAGTAATAGGGGAAGAAGAAAAAATTTAAAGGAGCTAACTTTAAAATGCAACATTGTTTTTGATTATTACAACACAGGTGTTACAAGAGAAAAAAATGTTAAAAAATAACTGGGACAATTTTTTATGCAAACACAGGAACTTTCTTACAAATCCCCCATCCCAACTGATTTCCCCTTTGTTTGCCATTATACTTACTATTAAACTTCCCACTAAAATAAATAATTGCTATGAAATCCTGCGTATTAAATCCTGTAGTTCTTGTTCAAGCAAAAATTCCCACTGACTTAAGTGGAAATTGCATTTGAGCATGGCTTTGATCAAACTTATTTTATATTCCAGATTGCTGTAAGTGGAGCAGCAGGAAACTATATCAAGCAGATGGAAATTTGAGTTTAAAAGCGGTCCTTCTATGATCTGCTCCTCCTAATGCACTTCACATCTGGAGGGATACCCATGCTAACCAGCATTTTGTTCATCCAAGTTAAAACGTCTCTGAAGTTAGGAGTCTTCATATGTCTCCTTCTTTGCTGCTGTATGCAGCCAAATAGAAAGGGATATGGGTTCAGAGAACGTTTTACATTACGTGTAGTTAATTTAGCCGTGTTTGTTATCAAGTTTACAAATGCTAAACACTGGAGTCTTTAATGTAAAAAGAGTGCCACTGGCTTTAGGAAAATTATGCATGAGGTCTTTCTCTTTACTTTGAATTCTGACTGAAACTACAGCAATGTATCAGTATTGTTGGACCGGATCCTGCTTTGGCTTTCAGAACAGACTGAAGCGCTCTTCTTTTTAAAGTCCCCAGGTCTAATATTGTCTTTCATTTCCTACGTAGGCAAGCCGCATTGGTACCTTCCATGCTAAAATAAGAAAAGCAGTATTATAAGAAACAGAAATAACTCTTAACAGCTTTACATGAAAAAATCGACCCCTGGATTAAAAGCTGTTGACTGAGGTTAACCAATATTTTGCTTTTGGCTTAAATAGGCTCACCAGTTGACCCTATTTGCTCCAGTTTCAAAAAGCTGAATCTAATGGTTCCTTATCTGTACATGGAGCTTGTACAGTGCTGTTGCATTGTCGGTGGACACCAGAGACAGTCATCAATAATGGCAGTAATCTGTTCCCTATTTTGAGGTAAATGACTCCCACATTAAAAAGATGTGATTACAGTAGCACATAAAGGCAAGTAAAATTTAAGAAATTCACATCTTCTCAGTAAGTTGTGCTACTAAATTTAAAAACTCTGCTTTGTGCCAAAAAGAGACGCTGAACTATATGCACACTACTAGGAAAAAGGCTGAGACATTTATAAACTATGTAAGACTTCACCCTTTCTGAGTGACTTACATGTATATGAAGGTCTATCTTTAGATCTTAGATGTTTCATAAATCAGAAAGAGGATGATTAATCCCTGGCATTATCTTTTTCAAGAAAGATCATGAGCAGCTCCTTCCAGCCTAAAACAGAGAGTCTGAGTAACTAACCATTGTCCTGTTTAATTCTACAGTTAGGGGGGCTCTCTGCTGCTGAAAGTGAGTTTAAGGCCACGTGGTTGTGAAAACTGTCGTGTATCCTTCTCCCCACCAATGTGCTTTTGTTAGCCCTTATAGTCTGAGCAATTTCCTGTGCGCTTCATTATACTTTGTACCCTCACACTTCAATGTGTGCTGTTCCTCACTACCTACTGCTTCTGTCACCTACCATGAAATTACAGCAGTACTGTCCTTCCCAAATCCTGAAGCATACTGTCCTACACACACTGAACCTCGGTGGCTGACATTATAGCTTGAAGATTTCGCTTGCAACTCAGTGGGATGAAAGGCTCCGTATAGTTGCACAATGACATCTCATAACCATGACATTCAACTGGGAAAAGATGCACACAGAGAAAACGTTCACCTGGACACTTGATACAACTACCAAAGAACCCAAGAGGGTATCCAATTTCTAAATACTTAAAATTAGGAGATTTACTACCATTCAGAGAGCACTGCAGCTCTGTTGTCACAGTAACAAGTAGCAGCAATACCATTGCTGAATCAAATCACATTTGCAGTCTCCCAGCATTGTATTCAACAGAATATATCTGAATGCTTTTCATTTGCTAGCACATGAAAGAAGGATGTTAACTTAAATAAGAAGTAGGGACACAGGATTACGCTCTCATCTCGTATTTAATATGAAAGCAACATAGTGGGAAAATCATGAATGCACTTTCTGAAATATAATACACAGCATATTCTCTAATGTTCTGCTGCAATTCAAGGCAATTCAACCTTAATCAAACTTCAGAACTCTGGTCATTCATTTGCAAATGTTAAGGTTTCTTTTTAAAAAAAAAAAATAAAAAAAGAAATCTGTGACTATTGATATAATTAAGAACTATTCAGCAGGTTGCTATGGAAAACTTTTTTCCAGCTAACCCAATACCTCTACAGAGATTTCAGTTACTTAATGATTCATTGGAAGTAGAAGATAAGTCTTATATTTAAGAATCTGCATGGGTAGCCTTTTTAAGATTGACAAAATATTTGTCCTCATTAAAAAAAACAAAAAACAAAAAAACAAATCCAACAACTTTAAAGTGTCTTCTATCCTGGCTTGGGGGGGGGGGGGGGGGGGGGGGGGGGGGGGAGTTAACTTCCTCTTACATTTACCAGGTACTTGCAGGGAAAAGAAAAGTAATAAGTATACTAAAAGAGGAAGAATCCCAGTCTATATTGAGTGAGGGGCTGATTCATTTCTTCTCTTTGTTTGTGTCATTTCATTTTGATTGCTTGTCAGAAACACGCATCTCAGAGGTGGAATGTTTGCTGCCTGTGACTGGCTTTCATGCTGAGTCATTGCACCATCTAATTTGGAGATCTAAAAACAAGCGTGTTCACTTTGTAGCCTGGTCTACAGGAAGCAATGGAACTGAGTTTGAAAATATGTTTTCTCAAACAGGTACTGAAAGTGTGGCTCAAGGATGCAGAAAACCCCCTAAAATGTTTTCCATGCACTTTCAGAAAGAGCTTGGGGAACTTTCTTTACTTTAGAGAAATTTATCTTTTTAACAACCATTCTCTCTATCATGCCTGTAAAATACCTTGCAGCAGCACACAACAGTGCTCTGAATTGTGTACGTGCTTGTTAAATACTTTTTCGATAAGGCTTGCTCCAGCCAACTGCACTGTTTTAATGTAAATGTGGATGAATGTCACTGACAGAGCACCACCTAGCCCTTCCCTTGCTGTTCCTAGCCCCTGATATCTCCCTGAATCCTGTCCATCCAAAGTGAAAACTATATCCCAAGGCAACAGAAATCTCTAAAGCAGCCTCAGGTAGAGGTGGATTCAACAGTCCAGAGGAGAAAGCAACAAGAGCTAGTGCGGCCACAGCTACTGGGCCAGACCAGTACAGCCTAAATCCCACTTCAGTTCCCATACCTGAAGTTCCCTGCCGGCTGGAGCTAAGTTTACAGGCACTCTCTAGGCTATTCACACCTGGATCAATTCTTCTTAGTGGTCAAATATGAAAGGAGAAAATACCACACTGATTCCTCCCCATGCGAACTGCCTGCTTGTTTTCACCAACTATTTCAGTCAGTTCCTTTCAACGTTAATTAATCACAATAACCCAGAAAATGTTACAGAACATATTTAAGATGAATTATTATGTTTGGGGCCATGCAGATCAGATGATTTTTATTATTACCCTGCCTCATCTTTCTACGGTATTTCACCTCTTTGGTTTCTCCATACTCCAGCACTGGACTTTGGCAAGATGCAATTCCCTTTTCTGTCACCTTCCCCTCCCAAGTCACCTATTTGGTTTTAAAAACACCTCATATCAGTTGGTAGGGAAGAATATGCACCAGTGTACAGCCATCTCAGCAATATTGAAGCTGTATCCAGTGCTGCTGTAACAACAGCAGCTCCAGTTGCAAACAAGTTCGGCATGATTTGGGCAAGGAATAGTCAACCAATTTACCATTTGCATGGATATAAAGGAGAGAAAAGTTTTGCACAGTGTGGTTTCATATCACATACAATTAGCCTGAGATTTCAATCTCGCCTATAATCTCAAGGTCAATCTTAGCTGATGCTTTCAAATAGGACTCTGGAAGAGGTGACTTGCAAAGAACTGTTGCTCAAATATCACATTCAGTGCTGGCTAAGTAGTTCAGCCCAACTATGCAAGAGTTAAAAACAAAGTCCTAATCATACAGAAAAAAAAAAAAAAAAGAATCCAAAGTCCATTGTTAGCAGGGAGAGGCAAGCACAAACAGCAGTTAGCAAATGCTAAATAGGACATGCAAAAAGACTTCCATCACGTAAACAGAGATAATTATAGGGTTACAGAAAATTCCCACAGAGTAGCATACAAATTTGAAAAGTCATATTGCTAACAAGGACAACTGCTGAGAAAAGACCTCTTCTGGTGCACGAGCAGAAAGGTGGACAAGAACAGAAATGACATGTCAACTGACTTTTAAAAAGAGCACAACAAACATGCAGTAGTATTGTAAGAATGACGAGATGGAGCTAAACAAATTCTAGTCTGTGTTTAAAATTAGGATATCATCAGAACCGGTAAAAGCAATATTTCTGGCCCTGTTTTCCAAGGCCCCATGACAGTAACCATGAGGCCTGACTTTTGGACACTCCAGTATTAACCCTAACACACCTATCAGGCTTATCAGGTAGTCTTTCCTCTTGCCTCTGTCCATCCCTTTCTTCTGCTTCTTTTTTTATTATAAGAGACTTTTAAACTCTCCACCATTAATTGTTAGACTCACAAGACAGAGAAGAGTTCAAAGTCAAGGGCCAGAATGCAAATAGACAGGGCAAAGGCATAACTGTAAAGACAGAAGAAGATGCTATAAAGATGATTAAAAAAAAAAAAAAAAGAGTAAAGAAAAGAGAAGTAGGAAGAAATGCTGAAGCTTCAAAGTAATAATAAGTGGGAAAGGAAATGCTGTATATTGGTATGTATTTTGATAGGCTTATTCTATGTATAGCTATGTAATGTTGTAACTCTTAATACAGCAACACAGAAAAGGGAAGTATGGGATGTAATTGCTTGGGCAGAGTTATGAGGTATGCAGGCATACGTGAGCTCTTGCACACAGACCAGAACAAACACGAGCACTTATTGTTGATTTGATAAAGAAATACAGCATATTTTGTGGTGTGCGCCAGCCAGCTGCCAACTCACTGCTAAATTGAATGTGCCTACAGTCTCTACTGAGTGGTCTTGCTGCCCCACACAGCGTCTGAACTGCTCATTACTGGCTTTCCCAGAGAATAAAGGAGATCACCCTGACTAGTGAACAGTAAATGATCTTGCTAATCTGTTTAAGCATTCCTAGTTCACCCCTAATGAGAACATCTAGGCGCCCAGGATATGATTAAGGGTCACATACCAATAAGCGGTTTGAGCCTCTGCCTTCTCTCCCTCGACTTCAGGAACCCTTGCTTGATTATGAGTGGCACTTTCTAATTCATACAAAGAACTCACAATTTTGGAAAAATGCCAGCAGTGCTGATCATGACACTTGCATGGGCAATTTCATAGATCTCTCTTTGCAACTCCACTCCTTCACCACGGAATCTTCCTTGGAAAAAGGCTTTAGGAAAACAGGAACACTAGGGCAGCTGGTATAAATTGGCGACATTAATTTCCAGCAGACCTACGCAGACTTATACCAGCTGTTTAATGCCAATATTAAGCATGGAATATTGCTATTTGCCTATTCTTCTTGGAAAACATAGGCATATACACATATAAGCAAGTAACTGCAAGGTCCCAGAAGCAGCCAACCTTGTACCTACAGGCCTGTGTTGTTGAGGAGGCTCCTAGGCCAATTCAGGGGTGGTCTGATAGCTCCAACTGTGTTTGTACTCTGAAAATCGTGGTTTGTTCTCACAGGCAGTGTTGGACTGAAACTCAGAACTGGGTGTCTGCCCTTGCTGAGAGAAAGTAGGAGGGAGAATCCCGAAGGGAACGTTTGCAAGCAAAGCCCCTGCATTTCCCAGTGCTGTGCAAGCACGCGCCTTCTCCGGCTTCTGGCATCACACCATTTCAATTTCCTGCTGCGCTCAGGCAAGAATATTTCTGTCGATCACTTTTCAATGAGCAGTCTCGTTAGCATTACTGCTTAAGGTCTTTGAAACTGCAAAGAAGAAGAGACAGGTGGGTCAATATGGAAGGCAGCAAGTTTAAAATATTCCTGTTTGAAGCTGACCTGCTTTAAGGAGCAGATTAGACAAGATGACTGACCCAAATTTTCTGTGATTCTATGAATTGTGTTTTCGAACCAGTTTCTCTCAAGTTTACTCTCAACCATTCAGGTTTGTTGCAATAAAAAAGGAAAGAAATGGTATTAAACAGCAGAGCGATTATATAAATATGTTTGTCTTAGTCTCTTCTACTAAGTAAGAACATTTTAATTCATTAGCTAAGTCCCGCTCTTTTTGCCTCATCAGAATAAAGGTTTTAGGATAAATTAAAAGCATTTCTCCATGGACCAGGATATAGTTAGTAACCTACATTCTAAAAGTAATCTGTAAACCCCTTTCATGCCGTCTCTCAAAAATTGTGCCAACCCTTTTCACGGCCAGAATACAAAAGACTATGTGAGGTCTCTGGCAACTAAGAGTAAAATATATGTACATTAAGCATATTTTACCTATATAAGAAAATATAAGAGAGGAAGAACTGAAAACCCCTATAGTGGGACAAATTTAATTGATGAAAAACAGTCTAAAGTCCCCAGAAGACTGATGCCATTTGGCCACCAGACCAAAATGTATCTCCTTCTGCAGCAAGTCCCTAGGACAATTAGCTGCTTTTGTCCTTTGTAGATCACCTTTAAATTTTTTTTCAGGTATTCGTAATCATTTTAAACGAACTGTGTAAGTTGTGAGATTTTTTTTGGTTTAGCTAGTTTCTGGACAGAGTCCAGAAACTTGTCTCTCTGCCTCTAAAGTATGAGTCTCATCACATAGCACAGTAAAAATAAATCACGATTTGCATTTCTCAATAGCCTTCAAATAACTACATGGAGTAAAGCCAAACCCAGCCTCTTCACTGAAACAAACAGCTTGCATTTTCACATACCAAGATTGCTTCTCCTTCATGTAAAGAATAATTTCTGCCTCCCGATTTCCACATGGCCCACTGCGCGACTTACTACCAGCCACATTTTCTCCCTGGTAGCTCACGTAGTAAGTGCTTTGAGTCAGCACGTTCAGCCACAACAGCAAACTTTGATAGGATTTCCTTCAACTACTGAAACATTTAGGCACGTATTCAGCTCATGACTCAGGGTGCTTATCTGTCAAGCGAAACTCCCTCTGGGATGTGAAGCACCATCATCTCAATCACTTCTCCTTTTCCTCTGAAAAAACAAACAAACATTCAGCACACTTCTGAGTCTAGGTCCTTCCTTCTTTCCCATCCCTCACCCATCCCTGGCCAGAGGCAAGCTCTGGAAAACATGAAGAACACAGGCACAATTGTTCTCGGCTTCTACTCTGTGCTCATTATATTGGCAAAGTTCGAAACCATTTGCTTCTGCCATTGTACTTTTAAACACTAGTTCCAGAATATCAGCAAAATCGCAGCACCATTCTTCGCAGTAGGTTCCTGCCTCCCATTTCGGCGTGCTTTCATTCACCAAACTGTGATTCATATCACCATGTTCTCTTATTTATCTGGCAGATTATTAGACATTCAGCCCTTATAAATAACATGTGTCTTCAAAAGGGAAAGTTCCTTCCCCCCCGCCCCCCAGCTTTCTTTTTTGACTGTATGCTCATTTTTTTTAAATGTAGAGAAGTCCCTCCATACTAGTGTGAAGTAGACAGAAAGGAAACAGGTGCTAGGGACACTTAAAAAGAGCTGCCCATGGTTAAGCTACAGAATTTAACAGGGAAAAGAAACAAAGAAGGGATGGATTTGTGTCTGAATAATGACATATGATCCTTTACTTTTGCTTTTCTTTTCTGACAAACCACCCAGATGAAGGACACCCATACTTGTTCACAAGGTAAGTGAACGTAAGACAGAGAAGTCATGTACACACAAATGTTAAATTGTGCTACCTATTCTGGGATAATTAAAACAACACCCCAGTGTAGCTACTCCCATGCAGGCAGCAGAACAAAACAAGAATGGTGTAGGGCATGTAAATTCACAGTCAGTTTTACTGGCTTAGGTGTTTTGATGAAAACCTTAGTGCTTCAGCTGAAATAGTTACTCTGGTACCAAGACGTGCAGTCCATAACTTCAGTAAGAGATTTGGAAGGAGCAGAAATCCTGAACCATTGTAGTTCTGTGGCTGTATTATCTTCGACAACCTCTTCCACTCATTTTCTTTCCTTTGTAAGAAGCTACCCACCAAATGTAATTCCAGAGGAATTACAGATTTTGCGGCCATGGCTGTATTTGTTAAAACACAGAATAAAGACTTCCTTGTAAAGAGTTAGCTTTGCTAGTCAGCAGAGTAGCTTGGCTATTTTTTCTAAGACTGCTGGCCAAAGAAAAGAAAGAAATGAAAGAAGCTGTCAGGAAGAAAGCCCGGGCAGACAGCAGGGACAGGCAGGGGCAGAGACAGAGATGAAGAGAGATGTACCGTGGATAAGGAAGTAGAGAAGTTCGAACTTCGGAGGAAGCCGAGGATAAACCTTGTGAGAGCAGTAAGAAAGGAAGTTTCTATACGTGCCTAGAATTGCACCTGCTAATCTGTGCAATGCAAACCCACAGGAAGTGACTCAGTGGTCAGAGCCTGACACACAAAAGGAAGCATCCTATATTCCAGGAAAAGGTATCTGGCTTATGCATGGACATAATGTTTTTGTTCAGGTCTGAAACCACAACTGCATTTGGTTGTGTTCCCAATATGCAGCAGTAGCCCAGTTCTAACTTACTATTTTTAATTCAAGCCCATCAAAGTAGGAAGAGCAATTTTTGAGGAGGATTGCAGTACTTTATCTGCATTTATATGAAAGAAGGACTGGAGTCACAGTGCTCTGAGCACCTAACCTAGCCCAGTTTCTCTGTGTGTCTTCATCCATAATGTGGCAGTAAATAAAAATGAAGAAAAACTCACCTATTTGATGTTCCAGGCCAAGCATGAAGTGAGAAGACTATATTGCTCACACTGAAAGTAGTTTGTGTTATATCTTTTTTAATCCTGATTGATGCAACAACATCCCAATATAGTGCTGTCATATCAGATATACAAATTCCAAGGACAAAGAAGCAGTATATCAGATATACAAATTCCAAGGACAAAGAAGCAGTTGGGCATCATGGCTACTGAATCCCACTAACTCACATAGCAAACCAAAGGGATTTCAGTGCCTAATTCTCTTTGGTTCCTCTATCTACAATGGCTTTAAAGGAGAAGAGACAGCATGAATCAGCTGAAGTAGCTCCTGGTTATCAAAGTTACTGCAAAGTTGTACAGGCTGTCATCATCATTTGCAGATAGGATATACATAACTGAAATTTTCCTCCAGCCGACTGCTCCCCTACTACCTTAGAGCCCCTGAATGCACAACCGGGAAGTTCTTATCCTGGGGTCTGACAGGACCAATGTCCCACAGACCCAAGGCATGGGAGAAGCAGCAGTTAGCAGAAGGCCACCTTGATGCTACCATGCAGACTTGCTCCAAGTGCCACTTGGCAGAGCCCTAGCATCAGACCCTCAAGGTTTTGTAGTAAAAGGCAAAAAGTTTCCAGCTCCATTTTGACTGATATGGCAGAAGCTTAAGGTCAAACATACCAATCATGTTTTATCCAATTGCATTTTCTCTCTGGAAAGAGTAAATACAACCTCTGTGAAGCCTACCATACTGTACATAGACAATTAGAGGTTCCTGTAAAGGCTCACTGAACTGTAGTTTGAGCTGGTGTTAGCCCTGAGGATGATAACTAGTCACTGTTCTTGTGAGACGTGCAAAATGTCAGGGGAATATAAAGAAGTGTTGTGTTCAGGAAGCGTGTGATGTGACTAATAGAGGATGACAAGGGGTGTGGTTATCATGAGATATTCACCTCCCTTCAGTGCCTTCGTGAGACGTGAGAAAATAAGTATCTCCCTTCTCTCCCTGTCTCTCAGGGGCATGTTTATCCACTTAGAACTAAACCTCCAAAAGTTATCATACTGCTGTTATTAAAAGCCCTTTTGGGGCTGTTGCTCAGGAAGGAAGTTTATTACAGAGATTCTGAATTGCTGTTCCAGCCAAGTAATGCTGGACACAGAACTCCGTTGACT
This sequence comes from Phoenicopterus ruber ruber, assembly GCA_009819775.1. NCBI lineage: Eukaryota > Metazoa > Chordata > Aves > Phoenicopteriformes > Phoenicopteridae > Phoenicopterus > Phoenicopterus ruber. The sequence goes on along the minus strand of CM020219.1, from coordinate 29,915,140 downwards.
TGACAGCAAACAATTTATGAAAAAGCTAAGTAAGTTCTTGACCAGAACCAGTGTATTTCAAGCAAGCCTAACATTTCTTTGGTGTTTGAATACAAGGTCCACAAATAGGATGGGCTACTCCCATCTCTGATTCTCTCAGGGGACCACGTAGGTCCATGTCTCTCAGCCTTGATGTGAAATGTCAAGGCAGGTAGAAAGAATTGTACAGCCAAGAAGCCAATTGACATCTGCATGTGATTTTTTTTTTTTTCTGGATGCAAAGGCAACAGGAAAGGAACATACTGCTCTGAAGAAAACAGAGATGAAAGAAAGAATGGGGGGAGCAGGGAGAAAAACACTGGAGGGGTGTTAGAGCAAGGGCATGAAAGATAAGTGTTGGCCAGAACTGGAAATTTAATCAAAAGATGGAGCAGTAGTAAAGGAGAGAGCGAGACAGAGAGGGAAAGTAGAATGAGATGGACTTTGGGGATGGAAGAAAGGGAGCCCAGAACCTGGAAGAGGAAATTCTACTGTGAGAGAATTGAGGAGTAACTTCAGTAAGAAAGAGAAAATCAATGAAAGGAAATTAATGGAAATTAACAAACTAGGTCTGACAAAAAAAGGAGGAGAGGGGGAGAGAAATGGGAAAAAGATAATAAATAGTTGGAAGCAAAAAGGAACAAGAAGTAGATAAAGCATTTTATCCATTACTTTTTTCTTTTTGGTCTTGTACGTCTCCCGGAGTATCTCATGGTGAAATGAATGGAATTTTATTTCCCAAGGAAAACAGCTATTTAAATAGCTGAAAGAAAAAGTGTTGTGCACAGAACCCAAATGTTACCCTTCACCTCCAGCCCCCCATCCCCATGAGTGACCCTTCATTTCCACTACATATTTACCATGCAGACTCTGGTCTAGACAGATTTACACCTGCAGGCATCTCAAACCACAAAGTACAGCTCAGCTCTTCAGAACAATAAAGCCAGCAAATTCATTCATTCCCAGCATTCCCTGTAGATTTTGCATAATGATTCCGACGAACTGAAAATCAGTTTGTGGGTTTTTTTCTCATTGCAACATCAGGAGACACTTACAACATGTGACAAAACCAGGAAGCAGTTGGTGGTAACTGGCAATCCCATCTGCACCTCTCTCCCCCTCACACCTTGTGACAGAATGATTCTCACCACTATCATCACCAGCCATATTTTCATATCCATGCTAAAAAAAAAAACCAAACAGATGCATCTATATAACATACCCAACTGTTGCTAAAAACTCAGACACAACAGCCAAAGGGTTGGGCTTCAGGGCCTCAGGCTTATGAACGTGAGAACCAGCTGCAAGATCAAAATGTATAAATTGTCCCCAGGTGAATAACCATGACTTCAAAACTCTGATAATTGTCGCCTTCTTCAGGTTAGAGACTGCACTTGTGGGGGAGATCATGGGAAGTTCCAGATCGATGGAGGACCCTGGGGGACAGGCAGCCTCACAATTACAAAGACAGAGCCTATCTCCGCTTTGTTCCTGCAGGGAGCATGGCCAGAAGCAGACCAGGCTTTGGGGATGTCTCTGCTTAGCTACAGTAAGAACATCCCATAACAACAGGGTATGTATTTTTAGCAGTGCCCAGGTGATAGAATTAAGATAAAAGAAGGCATGATGAAATCAGAGGTATGATGAGATTTCTGAATGTTCCTCAGTCTGGGAACAGACCAAAGCTGGGGCAGAGAGTAGAGTCCAATTCAAGGAAATCAGATGACCAAGAAGCCATGAACAAACACATGTTAAACGCTTATGAAATATCCACATTCACACTGAAAGCACAAAGAACTTAACGTGCAATAGCAAAGTAAAAAAGGAAAGATACACTTGTTAAAAAAAAAAAAACAGAGAGAAATCTTCTTTCCCTGTTTTTTGTTGGGTTTTTGTTTGTTTGTTTGTTTTTTGTTTTGTTTTGGTGTTTGGTTTTTGGTTTGTTTTTTTTTTTTTAATATGAAATACCTACAACAAGCCATTTCTATCAGACTTATTCTTGGGATCTGTATTTAGAACACTCAGAAATAAATCATGAAAACATTGGTTATTAAGGAGAGTTAACTCAATGCCAGGCGCAGGCCCAAATAGTAACGGTTTAGTGATAGAAACCCTTCTTACAGAACTGCCCTGCACAATACTGATTGATCACGTATTCAGCTATCTAAATACAATATGACACTATCGTATTATCTGGAAACTCTCACTGGCTCAGTAGACTTGTGGGACAGGGCCTAGTTACCTGGTTAGATTATAATCTTTCAGTAAAATATGGTAAGGCAGAGCTATGCATGTGTGTAGAGACCCATAGACTTCAGAAAGACTCCATGCAATGAAATTTTTTTGTGGGATTGGACCTGAGTGATGATTTAATGATTGTGATGTGTGCTTCAGCTTGAAAGATAGGGGTTTTTAACTCTTCTTTAACCAGGCAGTTGACTCATCCGGAAATGGAATGCTGTGGTAATGAGGGGACAAAGCGCATAGGTAATACACCAGCTTCCTATCATATTTCTACATGTGTAATGACATGGAGCTCTACAAGCAGCACAACAGGTTGAGTTTGGCTTCCTGTGGTGCAGATGCTTCTGGCTGGAGTTTCTTGTGTCTAATATGGTGCAGCCTTGGACTTCAGTTTTTGCCCTAGCTGAGTACTCATCAAATCCTCCATATAGATGGATTCTTTGGTGTATGATAGTGTTAAGCTCACACTGCAATCTTTTCTTCTGAAGGGTTATCGATAGACTCACTTGGACTTTAATAATCCTAAAGTTCTGCACTCCTCCATTCAAACTAGCTAGCCAGTTCAAAACCTACTGTGAGTACTCTCCTGTGAGAAAACTAGGCTAATTCTATTTAAAAAAATTGTCAAACTAAACTGTTAATTCCTGAAGGGATTCCTCTCTGTAGATTCTAAGGCACTATTAGAGATAGCTATTTCTTTACACATGACATATTGTAGAGTCAGGGCCCTGGTAATCCATATTATCTATATCCCCATCTAAATAATCCAGTCCTCTTGAGAAACATTTTGTAAAGAGGATCTAATTTTCAACAGGGCCAAGATGGCTTCTACTGGCCAGAGACAAGGCATCTTGTATTTTTAAAAAGCATTTCCAAAACCTGCTCTCAGAAACATTAGGCATGGATGGAAATGAAAGTCATGTGCCTTGTCCACAGCTTAGGGTTGACAGAGAAGTGAAACAGAATGGTTTAGAGAGAGAGAGCAAGACAGCACGCAAGCTGTGGTTTCAAATAGTAGACAGTGAGAGTGGAAACTCTGTTCCACTGAAGTTCACAGGAATTTCTGACCCTATGTATCTCCAGTTCCTGGAAAGTCCCACCAACAAACAGTAAGAACACATTCCCTCTGATAAGATTCTGTAATGTAGCAAATATTTATCTTTGTGACCAACAGTTTCTGCTGTTTGTTTTATGATGTTATAGAATATTTGGCTCTGCACCTGAATTGGGGCAAGGTGAGCAGCCTCACTGCCTGAGCACTAACATGCTCTCATTGCATCACATACCCCCCAATTCTCCTCCATTTGAGTTGAGATCTCACTGAAGCTGCTACCAAAGCACATGGAGGGGTTGGCAGCAGTGCTGAGGGTAAAGGTTGAAGATATCTTTCACAATATCACCAGTTTGTTCATCAAGAATAATGCAGGGGAACGGCTGTTTCTTAAGGTACCTTTTGTAACAGCTTCACTTGTTACAGCATTCATTAGGGCTGTAATCTGAACTTCAGTACCGTGGTGGGAAGCTCTGGAAGGAATTCACTATAAGGAGGATTGAAACAAATACTCAAAACTGGATTTTTTTTTTTTTTCCTCCATCAGAAAGAGCTTTTGACTAAATGAATGAACTGAAGATAGGTATTTTGATGTCAAAATGTCTTGAGAAAATGACTGAGTTTGTAGCAGCTCTTTCCTACATATACTACAGCAAAGTCTGACTGCACACCCAATTGCGAGGCACAGCAGTTGTCTGCTATCAGGGTGAGGAGATATTCACACAATTTGAGACACTGCCACCTCTACAGAACCAGTGAAACAGTTCGGTAATGCACAGAACAAACTACATAACTATTAATTCATCGTTTTTAGAAATGTTCTTTCATGTGTATCTTTTCCTTAGCTAGGTAAAGGTGCAAGAAGCAGAAGCCTGAGGTAATGTCATGTTTTAACAGGCTAAATTCCCACCATGAAGTCACAGCCATGATTCTCATTTAAGGTATGCAGTTCCATGCATACCTTAAAGCTTTGGCTTAGTTTGTGTTAAAAGATTACGTTTCTTCAGGCTGAATTGTGCCAAGAAAAACAGTTTCAATCAATAGTTACATTGCTTTGATTGGGTCAATCAAAGGGTTGATTGATTGATCCACCCTCCCTTTATTCATGTAACATTGAATGAAATGAGGAACATCCCTTAAAATAAGTGAGACCTGGTCGCTCTATTCCTGTCAGTCTTAGTATTCCTCATTTCTGGGCTAGAAGAAACAAACAATTTGGTTTATTTCCCAGTTTAAGCTCTGAAAACTTGTAAAATCTATTCCCTTCACAGTAACTGTATGAGGACTTATCAGAATCTCAAAGACTCTGGCACCTCTGGGGTTCTAGATTTAGCCCCTGTGAAGAATAAATCATTCCAATCTGGAATGAAGCCAGCTGGAAGGTATTCCCCCATAACCGTATCTCTGATGCTTCCTCAAGGACTCTTCTCTGGGTCATTGTTTAGCCTTTCTGGCTGGGTTTCTTTGACAAAATCTTTGATGTAATAATACACAGTCAGGCGAGAGAACATCATCATAACATTAACATGAAGAGTGTATGATCTTTACAAAAGAACACAACAAAACTGTCTCCTTTTTCATTTTTCAAAATGATAACCATTTCACTTTCATCTTAACAATTCTCACCATTTTTCTTAGGTTGGACAAAGTTACAGTGTAACTCAGTCCATTACAAAATATCAGAGACCGAAAGAGAAATAGTTCACTGGTCCACTATGCTTTCCTAGTACAGTTATCATTCCAAATTAGTTAAAAACTCCTCTTCTGCAACACCTGCAGATAAACATAGGGGACATAGGGGAGTTTAATATTTAAAATGACATTGAATGATAACAAAGAAATCCCAAATGATGCAAAACTAATCTGATTTTGCTACAAATGTAGGAGCGAAGAACAAATTTGCCCAGAACCTTGACGTCCAGCTTTCCTTTGAATCCTAAAACTTTTGTATGACCTTGTATTATAGTAGAAGCAACAGAAAGTGAGGGAGGGATGGATGCACACTTTGGACTCAGAAATCACCTAATTGTTTGGTTATTTCTACAATTTTTCCACTTCTTTGCCATCCCCAGTTCACTCATTGGAGAGCATTTGAGGTCAGTCATGGCTCATGGTTGAATAACCACCAGTCCTGTCAGCTATTTTGCCCAGGTTAATGTTTGGCATCAGAATGAGTCCCATTCTAAGTTGTTTATCACGACGACTGTGATAACATTACTTTGGCAGTACCCATGGGTTATCATTTGCTTTTCCAATGAACCCAACAGTCTGCATATAGTTTGCTGAAGGGGAGGCATGTGTGTTCAGTTTTAAAATTCAACACAGGAGCTTTGTTTTAGCAAAAAGTAATAAAAAGTTCAGTGTGGGTAATGAGCACAAGTAGATCTGAGTCTATCTGCTTATCTGATTATGCACAAACAAATTTCTCTTTCAAATACTCTTCTGCATGCACTGTAATCAAACCAGTCCTTGATTGTTTTTGTCCTCTCTGCTGCCAGACATGTACCCTTCACAGGGACCTGAGAGTGATATGGCCACTGATTTCAGCGGGGCCCAGATTTCAATCTTGATCTTCTCTAGTCCAAAGGAAGGAGCCGAGAGTGTCTTCAGGGACCCAGGTACTCACAGAGAAAATTCAAAACACTTAAAGACACTGTGGCAGCATACAGGGTTGTCAAAGTAGCAGAGAGCCTTCCATATTGATTAGTTCCATGTTTAATGTATACGATACTCTTGCAGTGTTTGCAAATAACCTTTTTTGTATGAAAACAGCAATGGCTTAGTCAAAGCCAGATCAAAGAGGCACGCATGATTCACATTCACTAAATAAACACTGATGCCTGATGGCAGTAATACAGCTATTTATATTCATTGCTTGATTTAACCAGTGGCATTCCTTTAATATGATAATAAGCACAGGCTGTTTGCTATGAAAAAAAGAGACTTGAGTGCTAAACTTGCTCTTAACACCAAATGAAAGTGATATTGGTGGGCAAGTTGAGATGTGCTAATTAACTTCCACTACAGATAAAATCAGAAGTTTAATTTTAGATTATGCTTTGGAATTTCATATGAACAAATAAGCAGGCAACTTCAGTGGGAGTTAAGCTCTTGAATACATTGGAGGGTCTGGTAGCCAGGTCCCATCAGTGACCTCTGTGTTTCATTGGAAACACAATCCTGCAAATCTATCACTTCATCATCTCCTTTGTAGTACCTGGTGCTGCAAAAATGAGGTCAGAGCACTCTTTTAAATAGCATTATCATCAGTGACTACAGCCCTAACACCTCAAAAACCAGCACTAAACTGGTCTGCAACCAGCAAGTAGCTCTCAGGAGCAACAAGTATGAGGAAGGCAGATGACAGACACCCCCCTCTGCTGAAAGGGAACCTGAGCTGGCCTTGGGCCACAGACGCCCTTGGATGACCTGCACTCAGCAAAAGGGCCTTCCAGATCCTGCTGTTCCACAGCCACTGCTGATTACTGTCATTTTGCACGCAATCCTCTACCTGTGTTTGTCGTCTGTATTACTTGACCAAAAGAAGAAAGAATGTATCAGTATGGAAACACTTCACAACACACAAAATAATCTGGAAGAACATGCTGAAAAACTGTCATTGTATTCTTTCCCTGTTCTTATACTTTCCCCTTGGCATAACTATCAGGTCACTGCTGGGAACAGGATACTTTGTTAGAAGGACCTTTGATGTGGCCCACTATGGCCTTCCCCCCACTTCATCTCTTATGGTATTCACATGGCACAATACTGACTACTGTAAAAGCAGTTTCAGTTTTATCCAAAATCATCCATGCTGCAGGAGTATGCATTCTTCACCCTGTTCATAGTAATAACTATCTGATTTGCAGTGGTCAGTCGTGTCCTTAGGCAACATGAAAATGGAGATTAAATCATTAAAACCACGTGAACAATGAGACAGTATCAGAGGAATCACGAGATCTTTTGAATTTGACCACGAGACTGATAAATACAGCAGGTTCTAGTAGACAACTAACAATGAAAAAGGTCCCAGAATGCAAAATCTGACGGACATTGCACCCAGGACAGCGTGCAATTATTTTGAGAGAGTTCTATGGATCTCTCTTTTACTCATTGGGAACTAACCCAATGTAAATGGAGTGGACAGACTCTCTAAATTTACTAGCATCATCACAGGAATAAATGGGGTAAAATTAAAAAACCAAAGCCAACACAATTCCATATAGACAATGCTTCAGACTTTTCTGAAGAGCATCACTTACCCTTGTTTTCTTTCATTATTCCACTTTAGTAAGAAGAATACTTTCTCTCCTATGAATACCTGAAGATTTGTAAACACTGTTTCCATTTGGGTTACAGAAGAATGTTGTAGAAACTGTGACACGTCACAGCAGAGGCACGTTAGATTTGAAATCTGGGACTTTTTCCTCCACCTTCATGTACATTTACCTTTCTCCCTAATTTGCTATTAGTTGATCTATTGGTAAAACTTATCTGATTTGGATAAAGACTGTTCTTTGATGGCCCCGTGTGCCATAAAATAGCAGCAGAATTCTATTTCCTGTATTGCAGATAAGGCTGCTTCAGTTTTAGAGCTGTGCTTTGACTTATTTGCTGATTTGCTTGATAAACAGAACGGCTTAAAGCCTTGAAGGAAGATGAATACATGTTGTGTCAGAATAACACAGGAATAACTGGGCTGCTAGTACTTCAAAGACAACTTGTACTTCCTTATTAAAGAGCTGCAAGAGAAGTGAATTCATTATTTCTCCAATAATTAATAAAGTAAGTAGCTATTACTGTAACCAGCAATTTTGAAAGAAATTTCAAATCCTTGTGTGTGTCCAACATACTGATAAAAAACAACATTAATTGCAACTCGAAGGAAGCATCAATCTCTTAAGAGATTTTTGCTTGGATAATTGAGAGTGCTTGAACTAAGATGCTCCTTATAACTCTCATATCCTCAGCAATATCTAATGACTCAGACTTGCTTCTTCAGAGGTGGATTTGACACTGTCCCACAACCTCAAATACACAGATGCAACAGTGCACTTGCAGACCACAAACTCATAACCATATTATCTCTTGCAAAGATACCTTGAAAATACACCTGTTTCTATGGCTTCTGTCAGCTGGTTGGCACTAGGGAGATCCCCCATTGTCTCAGACAGCTGCATCCCTCATTCATTACGAGACCATTATTAGTTTCAGGTAACTACTTTCATTTCCTCCAATCCCTTCTGTGAGGTTTAGGATCAATCATACATTCTTTACAGACCTAATGTTGAGCTGGACTGCAAATTAGTTTTCGAGTACTTAACATTTAAGGAGTTTGGAAGGTAGGTAGTCATATAAATGAATTTTATTTAGTTATTCCCCCAGTCTTTGAAGAGATTGCATACTGCTGTTTCTCTATAAATGCCTGAAGACTGTTCTCATGGCCTTTATGAAGTTGTTCAAATTGAAAAATGTCTGTAGGCAGTAAATGCCCTTCAGTGTAACTTTGAAAATACATTACATTCTCCAGGAGTCTGGCTTTTATTTGTCTTTTGTAGTATTTGTGTGTTGTTTTCCAGCTTCTATCTAGCGCTACTTTAAGATGGATGATTATTTTACTGAAAATAGTTTACCCACCTCTTCCAACAAACCTCTGTAGAAGTGATCCTAATTTTGTCAAGGTAAACTTGAGCTGCCCCCCTGATACAAGAAGACTCAGGCTGAGTGTTGGCTGAATAGTTTGCTTTGATGCAAATACAGCATTTCTTAGAAGTGGCTGAAAACACAAAGCTCCCCATGAAAATGAGGACTGCCTGGGAGCCTGCAGCAGGTCCTCTACATCTATGAAAAAGTGTTGCATCACAACCGTTGCCAGTGCAGGCTGTTTTCTGTTCTCACGAAAGAAACCTTGAGATCAACTGCCTTAAACTGTCGTGACAAAGATAAGAAGTGGAAGCCTGATTTTTCTGGCAACACGCAGCCTCACCACCCTCAAGTAAGAGAGGAGACCAAGTAACTACTACAGCAGCTAAAACATTTAGAGTTAAGCAAAAGTGAACATTGCAAACCTACTTCTTCTAGAAGAAGAGATGTAACATGCGGAGATGAACAAAAAAGCAATCCATTACAGGCTGCAACTGTTTGGCGTGCTGGGAAAAAACACTGCCCGCCTACAGAAAGGCAGTCCTAGACTAGTCTCATGGATAATACTCAGTTTCTATTGCTTAACTTCTCGAAAGGACTTTGCAAGGACACAGATATGATTATTCACAGTTTACAGCTTAGGAAATTTAGGAATAAGGAAAGTGAGGCAATTGGCCCAAGGCAAATCAATAACAGAGTTGTGAAGAGACCTTCATTACCCCACTCTTATTCTAACCACTAATCAGCACAGCCTCCAGTCCTAAAGGAAGAGGGTATTTTGGCAGCAACAGCCTAGTACTCCCTCATACAGCGGGAGAATACAGAACACGGGTGAGGGCCTTATCTCTGTTCTGGCACTCTTCCACTTGCTAAAAATGTCCTACGAGCCCTAGTTCCTGCCAAGGCAAGTTTCCTTGCTTTAGGTAGCACTCGAGAAAGTCTTAAGGCTCCTTGCTGAGAACCCTCCCTAACTCTCCAGTTTTGTTTCTCAACAGAAATACAGTCTTCCACTATCCAACGGGACTGTCTGGGGAAGAGTCTGGCTGGAACAACAGAGTAAAATCATGGAAATCACCAGGAAAATGCAGGCTACATTTCTGAATGTATTACCTAAGAGTGACCTCCTGTGTCTGTACCAAGTGTTCTCATCTCTTTGTGGAGAACAGCTATCAGAGTATGAAGCTGCAAAAAATATATTAAAAAAAATAAAAGGAGAAGTCTAAGGAAATTAACACTTTTCTTAATGAATTCCCCACACGCACAAGTCTTAGTGCCTTAAAATTTTATCTGTACCGCACAACATATTCAACAGTAAACAGGCAAGTAATAAGTTCTAATAATGGCTCCTGCTATAAATTTGTCTTCTGCAATTTTGTAGCACTGTGTGAAGCCAGGAAAAAGTCTATGACATGCATGAATACTGAGGACTCACAGCACACCTGCGTTGGACTGAGAACTCCATTTTTTAACTTGGCTTCAGCTGTTTCTCTGCTGCATTTTACCTCCCTCCAAGATAAATCACAGAAGAGGAATGGTAAGAATTCTTGCAGATGTCACAGGCAAAATAATAACTTAAAAAAAACAACACTGAAATGCCTTGTGTGTGTGCTCCTTCTGAATGGATAATCATCAACACTCTGCTACTTTCTAGATCAAAACAGTTTTCTACCTGCAGGCCAGAAATGGGGATCATTTGGATTCTGCTGGCATCCTAATACAGCAGCCAGATGAATGCCCACCTGAAGAGGCCCTCCCAGGGCAGGGTGGCACTCTGTGATATACTGAGCCTCTCTCCTGTCAAGGCACTATTACCATAACACCAAGTTCCTATAACAGCAAATTTCCTTGCTGTAAGATACAAGACTTCTTAAGCATCCTGGACTCAAAATCAAAGCAAAGCATTGGAAAGCTTTGATAACTGAGGGCATATGTTATCTATCAAACAGAACTTGGGACTGGTACACATTCACAACAGCTATAAACAGCTGCTTCCTAGACAGACTTCTCTGCGTTGACAGTTTTTCCCAGCACGAACTTGAGCCAAAAACTCAGTGTTCTGCTCTTCAGTAAATTCACACAAGAATGGGATTGTGGTTTAGACATTCCTACCAGTTTCAGAGGTTGTGCACGTAGTAAAATTGACCAGACAGGCAATTCTGTAGACCAATGGGGACTGGCAGCTCCCAGCTCTCAGTTCTAGAGTTACATGGTAAGCTGGGATCAGCACTTTCTCGGATTCCCAGCTTACCATGACAGACATCCAGCTCTTTCACAACTCTCCCTTTGATTCACCCGAAGCACAGCAAACCAGAAGGCTCTAAACCAAATGTTTCCTGTACATCCCTTTGTTTCTTGGGAAAACCTTTGGCCCACTCTATCCACAATCTCCTGTAAGAGCTCTGCTGCTTGTACCTCTGTACTTGGTACCCTTCCATTCCAACCTCCCTTGGAATGCACAGTGTTAGGACCTAGAAATAACAGGGTGCAGACGGCAGCCTACATCCTTAGCCATGTGACAGCTCATGCTGTTGCTTTTCTTCAGCTTATTGGCAAAGCAGGGAGGGGAGGGAGGGGACAAAAGGCCTTTGTTATTGCTCTGTGCAGCCTGTGAGCCAGAACTGAACCTAGTTGGGTTCCTCAGGTGCCACCATGGCTGGATTGTGCCCCAGGGAGAAGCTGCAGTGGGGACAGTGAGGGCTTAGCCTTCCAACACAGGGTTGGTTAATGAAGCAGAGGAACCTGCAAAGCTTGTAAGAGTGGGACCCAGAGGAGTCATGCCAGATAACTTTTTATTTCCTGATTTTCCTTTTTCAATTAAATTTGACATTTTTGAGAGTGAGCTTGGTTACAGACTATTAATCTGTGGCTGAGAGCCAAGGAAGGAAAACACTTCAGTGAGAAGAACTGAACACTGAAAAGCTTTGTCTGCAGTACAGCATGCTAAGATGATTTTAGTGAGTTTTGAAAAACTCAGGCAGTGGCAGTTCACTCCTGTGTAACAAAGACATGTTCATATAGTGCTTTCAGAAAAGGAAATGGCAATATTTTCAAGCCCGTTTTCTTCCTTTCTTTTACATTGAAAAGGTGTATCAGCTAGTGAAAGTTGAGCACTAATTGATATTTGCCACCAGCTGGGCAAAACTGTTGTGATCAACCTAAAGTGAAAGGCTTGCAACAGACTAAGAACATCTAACTGGACCTTTGGAAGGAGATGAATTTCCAATTTCAAGCATATCAGGATCAGATGACAGATTCAGAGGATAAACATGAGAAGTGCCATGATTTTTGTCTGAAACCTGCTTATCTACAGCAGCGAGAAGAGATTTGCATTTGAGAACTAGTTCATACCTGATTCTTTGAGGTATAAAGCTAAAAAATGAAAGCAAACAAAAAATTTTCTTATGAGGTGAAATTACCACTTAGCTGTACTGCGTACTTTTGAAGCTATGGTTTTGACACCTAATCCTTAGGGTCCTTATTCACTTGTTACTCAGGAAAATAAAATTCCATTTCAGCAATGGAATAAAGCAAAGCATTGAGTTGCAAGTTCTGGAAAGATTCAAGATCTGGATTTGAACATTATGTCTTGGATACATCCCTTAAAACAAATAAACAAAAGGAAACAAAAAGCACATGTGGTGGAAGTTAAACAGTCACCTGTAATCTCAGAATGAACACGTGTCAAATGAATGTTTCCTCTGGAAGTTTTGGGAGTAGTTTTTCTATCACGTGTCTCTCACATGCAGGAAGAACCCCTGGAAAAGATTTCCAGTCAAATAGGAAATGGAAAGTGTTCAGCACCAGATGGAGGGGATCTTTGCAGAAAATTGTCATTGCATGTTAAGGCTTTGATCACAACCAGGCAGTAATGGAATACAAATTGCTATTAAAACAACTTATCAGTGTGAGAACTGTAGAGCAAAATGAAGGCAAAAAAGTGACTTCACTGGTAAAGATTATAATCCCCCTTCAATGCCAGTCCATTAATGATAGTAGTTGTTATAGCTTTTGATCACAGTGTCTTAACCCTTTAGCTTAAGCTATAATTGCTCATTCTTGCTAGAAGTCATTCATGCGCCAGTGAGGAAGGGCTGAAGGAGTCCTTTTATACCACTGAGCCAGTTTGTAGAAGGCTTCTGTTTAACTGCTGCTCAGTGAATTATGGTGATGTATGTTAAGATAATTATGAGTGGTTTATTTAACAAAACAAGAAATAGGTTTTTCTAAGCATTTAACCACTGCTGAAAGCTCTAAAATCAGAAGTCCACCAAGCCTGTTTCCCCTATACCTATTTTCTGTCCATCTGTCCTGCATTTTCGGCAAGCAAAAAGAAAGCTTGCAGTGAAGTCACTTTTGTTTCTGTGCAAGACTCATAAGCATGAACTCACAATGCATTGCAAATATGATCAAAGAGTACAGATGCAGGGGATAAATACCAATGGGGAAATTATATCTATCTGGTGTATGCAAGCACTGCCATTGAAGAAAACCTCCTGAACCTCAATGCAAAGTGAAAGCACTGTCAGTGCTGTTTACTGTGGAAAATACTACTCACTTGAAGACCTGTTCCTTAAGCAGGTGCATTTAACTGCTCCAAGAATATTTACTAAACAGTTCTAAAGAGCAGTCTCATCTAGAAAGAGGGTACAAGGGTGCAGTTCCAAGGGGACAAGCTCCAATCCATGCTGTTCACCAGTCGGGTATTTTCGTACATGTTCTAGATTCAGTTTTACAACAGTGAGTGAAGGGGAAGCAGGGTAAGCCTCATCTCACATATGGCAAACGAAGGCATGGAGATTCTGAAAAGAATCTAATGATTTTTTTTCCCAAGTAGACATCCTGGCAGCAATGCTTTCCAGAGAGCTTACTGTCATACAAGATTTCACCTGTTCAGAAAGCACTGGTCCCACTGCCTTGAGATATAGCTGTAAATGTCAGCACACATGTGCATTGGGACAAAAGCCTAACGGAAGGTACAAAGAAAATTAGGAAAAGAGAGGGAGTGGTCCCTTACGGAAAGTTTTGTTCATGTCACTTTCCATGACATCATATGGATCTCGGTGGCACACACCCAATTCAGTACAAAGTCCCAGTTCACCCACAGAGCAAGTCCACACTGTACAGTACGCAAGCAGGGTTTCACAGGAGCAAGAAAAAGAAGGTATGGACCATGTAGTTAAAGACTAAGCCATATGCATATACAGAAGAGGAACAATTTCAATCCTATAGACAACCTGATTTCAGACTTTTCTAACTTTTGATTCTATAACCTTTCATGAGTTTTTCTACACAGACTCAGGAAGCTGAAGGAGAAAGGAACATGATGAGCACATCATAAGATTGTATAGGTGTAGCAATTTGAAGATTCAGAATGTTATAATAGAAAAGACACACACACTCTGAATTATTCTGAAATTTGTAACTTTAAGTAAAATTTTACTCAAATATTATATTTAGCTGCATACAGGGAGAGTGGTTAAAGCCTCAAAGAGGAATCAACAGCTGCAATGACTAATCGTCAGCTACAGATTAGATCGCTTTCAGGATGTGAAGAGAACGCTGTGTCTGCACTCTTCAAAGCAGAGTGAACTGACTTAGATGACCACAACCCTCCCATGGATTGCTCTCCCACATGCTTATCTGGGCTGATACAAACGTTACCGCCATATCGCCTCTCTCCCTTGAGTAGCTCCTATTGCCTGGTTCCCCATCCCAACATGCTGCCATATAAAGCAGGCAACAGGAGTCATGATTAGGCAGGTCTGGAAGAAGGAAAAGGGCAGAAAGGAAAACAAATGGAGGGGAGAAGGGGAGCAAAGCTGAGCTGAGAATGACCCGCGCTGCTCTGCTGTGACAGTGGGAGGCGAGAGGCCCAGTTTTGAAGGTAGGAAGAGGGTTTTGGCAGTTTGGGCAGCATTTGCAGTACCAGCTGTGAGTACTTCATGGGCTGGATTTTGTGGAGGCATTGCACTGAGTCACTGAAAAAGATACTACAATAAATGTGCTTAGATGGAGGGCTTTTTCATTAAAAGCTATAGGAATCAACAAAGGCCTCTGCTTGCTTGCTTTTTGCTTTAATTGAAAAGTTTCTCACTTTGTTCTAATTCCCAAAGGGTTTTCATTGCATTCATAGGACAATTAGAGGCTCCCTCCTCTGGCTATGTTTAATACCTATAAATTCCCATCAAAATCTTTGCAGGAGAGTAACAAAAAAAAAAATCTGCTTTATATTATTAAGTAGGGACTTGAAATCCTGCAGGAATTGTATTTTTATGACAAATTACTCATTTTTTTTCTTTCGGTGTCAAATCAACTAGTACATTTTCAGCACCTAATTGAATGTCACAGTTGTAACTCAAAGCCAAGCAAGATAAAGAGTATCAAGAAAAGAAGAGGAAGCAAAAGAATTCTCATTCTCTCCACTTTTTTCTTGAAAGATCAAAAACTATAATAAGATAGGCCTGAATTTCATGAAATTTTGGATCTGTATAAGCTAGGAAAATCATTTTGTTTGAACTTTATGGCCCTTATGTTCAGTTTTAGAATAACATACTTCCAAGTTCCTTATAACATTAAATACAGGCTTCTGTAATTGGAGCTTCTGTCTCACTGATATTTCCATGACATGGTATCCAAATCCTGATCATATTTCATTTAAATTGTTAATAGCTTTTACCACAGATCAGAGTCTTTGCACGTGAGTTTCTGAACCCAGATGAGTCTTACTGCTGTATCACTCTGAGCTCAGGAAAATACACCAAATTCTGATGGCTAAACTACAGAAATCACATTTATAGGACTGAATTGGCCCAATTTTACTTTCTATTTCAAATATAGAGTACCTGTCTGAATACTGTGTTCAAATAAGCGTGCCTAGGAAGACCACGCAAGTGGCTCAATGTCCGTCACGGCCCTGCGGGCACTAACCAGCCTGACTGTCCCGGCCCAGCCCCCTCAGGGCTCCCCCCGCCCATAGCCCAGGACCCCATGTCAGTCCCCTGGGGCTCCTCCACCCTTCCCATGGCCCAGGACCCCATGTCAGCCCCCTCAGGGCTCCCACACACACAGCCCAGGACCCCATGGCAGCCACCGGGGCCGTCAGTCTCTGCCCCAGCAATGCCGCAGCAGGGCCGGTCTCCAGCTCCCCACGGCCCTGCCCTGTCTGGCCCCAGGCCCTGCGGAGCCAGGCCCAGCCCACGGCCTGGCCTGGCCTTGGCTCGTCCCCAGGGATGTGCCCAATGCCCGGGACTGGGGCTGCCCCGCTGCCAGCTGGGGCAGTGGGACAGGCCCTGGCTGCCAGGCCCTGCTCTGCCACCCCACCATAGTGAGCCCCCGCCACTCCTGGCCCCACAGCACCCTGACATTTTATATCCTTTCAGGCCTACTCAGCTCAAAAAACCTTGACATTCATTTCACTGGGTATTGGATTGAGTGTTTATTTGAGATAAAATCTGCCCTTTTGCAGAAAGAAAGCCTCTGTGAAAATTTATGCACCACACGAACATATATATCAAAACTACATTTCAGCACATTACTCAAGAAACCTTCCCCCTATCGTTCTCGAGCTCTTTGGGTAGGGATTGCTTCTTTTTCGTCCTGTGTCTTCATGTGTCCTCCTGGACTGTGCCAAGTGTTCTTAGGCAATAGACATGATAAACAAGGACCATAAGCCTCAAAATTAACTTGCTGTTAATTACGAGGCTTGGATAGGGGTGCAAATAAGCTAATTGGAACTGAGCAGGAAATTGTCTTATCCTGGGAAAACGTCACCGTTTCATAAAGTCTTCAAAGTTCCAAACTGGAGTAAGACAGATTAAGGCCGATTAAAATCTTTTGTACCCAAACTTGATCAGTTAGCCCTAGGACTGTCCTGTCTTTCTTCCTCCTGTTCTCTCCATCCCCACAGTGACTAGTCCGTGAAGCTTGCTTTAGCCAAGATTTAAGAAAAAATCCTGCCCTTTATTTTTCTCCTTTTCTTATCTAGTTTTAAATTAAAATTCAGGATTCAGCTATCTTGGAAGTTATTTGAATGTATGGTGAACCAGAATGCAGATAGTAACAAATCTACCAAGTCAAGTTGATTAAGAAGAAAAACTTTTTTTTTTTCTTCTTGTTTAAGAGTTTGAGGACTTGGAGCTACATTCGATACTAGGCAAAATAATTCCTGTTTATTATGCTTTCCTCTTCTCTATCCCTTCAACAAAATGCTGGAGAACGCTCTCAAAATATCTATGAGCCATGCAAAGAATCCTCCAAAAACTCAGAAAAGGGAAGGTAAACCCTCAACAGGCTACCACTTCCAACACAACATCCAAGCAGATAAAACTCTGTAATCTGATGTGACATCTTTTTAACCAGAAACAAACAACAGCTGCTTTGATGCCATGGTCTTTCTTTTGCGAGGCATTTTAAAGGGTAAAATCTGAAAGTCACAGAAGTCAAAACCTTATGGGACTAATTTCATTAGCAATTTTGTTAGAAGTCAAACAGAATTGGACTGTGCATGGATATTCTAAAAGGTAGCAACATAACACTCAGGCATATAAATAAAAAGAAAGTACGGGCAGGCATTGAAATCGTGGTGGAGTAGGATAGAGATTAAAGATAACCACAGTTTAGACCAAAACCCAAGTGCTTTTATGTCAGTTATATCAAGTATGATGGAAATACTGAGTGGGGATTTAAAGGAAGAGTGGCTAAGTAGAACAAAAATAGGAATCAAAAGTACTGTGTTAGAGCAGAAAGAGGCTGAAGACCTCCATGTATTCCAGCTTGCAAGAGGCTGGGTTACCTCCAAGCCCCAAAAAGAAATGGCTTCTGAAGTTGCAGGTCCACTCCATAGAATTCATTGTCAGATCTTCCAGGAGGTCATACAGCCAGAGGACAGCAAAAGAGGAATCAACATAATGTGGTAAATAGAGGATCATTAGTCTGACCACAATTGTACACAACTTTTTAGAACAAACTTTGATGGAAAGCATAATTAAAGACATGGAAGGAAGTGCTGCACAGGTTTACTAAAAGCAGAACATGCAAGACTGAACCAGTAAGTAATTATTAAGGCTGAGGAGAGGCAGCTGATTCAATCTACCTGGACACTGGTACAATACTCAGTGTGATGTGGCATGAGAGAAGAATCATTAAGTCAGAAACTAGATATTAATATAATGTTAGATTATAAATTAGGAGAAGAACTGGCTAAAGGGGAGATTAGAGGGGAAATTAGAAGCCTGCAGATAAAGGATAATTAATAGGCAGTAATGAATGTAGTGCAAAAATGTGATTGCGCCATTAAAATTTGCTGTTGTCTCAGAACATAAAGGCATCAATATAGAGGAAGATCATATTGTTATTGAAAAATAATTGAATGACCTTGAAAACTGGAGTGAGACATATGGGATGAAAGTATTTTGTACCAAGCATAAGGTCACACATGCAGGTCAAGTGTTCTTGCTATAATATAACTATTGGGAGTAACCAAAGAGGGAAAAAACTTGAGAGGGATGGAGACTCCTGGATGATGATGAACTACCAATATAATTCAGATGTGAAAGAGTTAGATGGTACACTAGGATTTTATCAGGCAAGATATTTCAAGAAGACGCAAAAACCTATTAAATTACTTTCAAAGCACTAATAAGATTTAGCTGATCCATCCCATGTCTAAAGAACGCGAACTCCAGATAGAGCAGGTGCTATTTATTAGTCTCCCCACCCCCTTATCATTCAATCTGTTGAAAGAAACTTAAGTTATGTACTGCGGGATCTTAAAGCACGCTCAATGTCTTTAGCTTGTGAGCTGTTCTCCATCATGTCCCAGTTCCACATCAGGACAAGACCATGTTACGCCTTGCTTCCCTCTTTTTCCCTTATGTCCTGGTTTCCATGGGAATGCAACTTAGACGTCTGGGATAGAAGGAAGCCATGACACACTGCAACAGGTTCCCCAGTTTGAACAGGGGAGGGAAACGCACAGCAGATATCCCACAGAGCAGCGTACATATTGCCTAAGAGATACCACTTTTTTCTGCCTAACAGCTTGGTGACCGAGAGGTAAACTGTCTATAAAAACATAGTCAGCAAGCAGTGGGAAAAGAGAAAAGATAAAGGAAAAGGAGCCATCAAAAAAGAAAATATTAGCACAAGAACAAGCTGCATAAGCTAGCAATAAATTTCAAAAGAACACATAACAGAGGCACCTAGCATAGAGGATCATCCCTCTAGCCTTGAAAGCAGTAAGGCCCTTGCGTAGCCTTCCAGTAGGAATAAAAACTACAAAAAAACCCTAGATTCAAACAGAGCTCAATCAGCTGTTAGAGGAGTTTATGTGATCTGGTTGCCTGTCTGTAGCACTTCCAGTGACCCAGGCATTCCCTTCCAGGGCTACATTCCTAATTATAAGGTTAGTATTTGTCTAATTTTATGAGACTGTAAATTTGTTTTAAACAGAGTTGGACTTCCAGAAGTAGGTAGTCCATGGACAGGATGTTTTCTACAACTCTTGCTCTGCAGTGTTGCAGAAGAAATCCTTGTAGTGCAAGTGAATTCCTTCTACCTCTAATGCACAAAAAATATTTCCCATGAAATAAAATGGAGACCATTCTCTTGATCCCAAAGAAAAGTACATCTGCTGCACAGTGGGAAACTATAGAGGGAAGATGGAAACACTGAAAGCAGTTTGGAAAAGAGTCAAGGGCTGTCTCATTTCAAATTGCCACCTCTGACTTTGTTGTAGCAATGTGTCAAATACTATCCCTATTCCTCCTTTTACTGCATCTCCAAAGCAGTCAAAGAACACAATACAACAACAGTGCTCAGGAGTCCCTTCAGAGGGGATACTGAATTTTGTCAGCTACAGATTTTGTAGTAAGGGACAGACAGCCTGGGAAGATAAAATATGGAGTAGGAATGAAGATTTCTGACCCTGCTGCCAGAGAGCAGCAGACTATTTCAATAATTCAATGAAGGCTACAATTTTGTGTGTGGTTCATGTTCCACTTTCTTTGAAGAGGATCCCCATAGAGGGTCAGGGGCTTTTTCCACTGTGAGAGATAAGCAAGGCAGACAGCGCAACTGGATTTCAAAATAACTGTTTTACTATTCATCTTTTAAGAAGCTGTAAGTTTCTGTAAGCTTCAGCCCTACCAACTTCCCAGGAAACTCCATACTATTTAGAAAGGCTGTTATGGAAATTGGCAATCAGCTGCAAACGCATTCGAAGGGGAAGGTAATAAGAAAATAATAGGTATGTTGTTATAACTTAGCATACTGTACATTCCAGCATTATCAATAATGTGCTCCTTTAGAGGAAGAATAAATTGAAAGTAGTGGTAAAACTGTCCATTCACAAATTAATATTTGTCAAACATGCACACTTAAGGAGACCATAGCATAGCCTGTGACAGTACATCAAACGTTTTCCAAGATAACTGAAACTTGGTGCCCTGCTATTTAGCTTGAAATCATTCTGCCCTGTGGCAGCTGGACAGATGTTTCAATGTCAGGAACCCTTCTGAAATTGCCAAGGGAGGAAGGAAGAACAGTAGTCTTCAGCTTTACAGCAACAGGCAAGCATGATGTAGTTTCTCACAGTAAGATTTCTATATGACAAGTTGCTCTAGTTTTCATTCCCAGGCAAGTGATCAAGGTAAACTTCAGTAGGGAGTGCCCATGGCCAGATAAAACAAGGAAACCCCTGAGTAGCTTTGTGTTCTGTGAGATTTTATGGTGAGATTATTATTTCAATGTAAAAAAAAAAAAAAAAAAGTACAGTTTTTCTGTACTTCAGGAAAATTGAAGTCTAAGATGCTTATTTACTGCAGCAAAAAATAGATTGCAATAGATCAGATGATAAAATAATAGAGATCTTAGCAGGAGCTAAAGGGTTGCAACTGCTAACAAGGCCAGTAACATTTTCTGTCTTGGATCTGAGGTACAGAATACTCGTTTCTCCTTATAAGGGCTCTGCTGCTCTGTTAATGAGTGGAGGAGACTCATACTCTAACTTCCCTCAGGCCTGCTCTTATAATTCTGCTTGAAATGATCTGATCCATCTCAGGCTGGGCAGCTGTAATGTCTGGTTGGGAACCCTGCATAAGTGAGCTGCTGAGCTGCGGACAGTTTGGGACAGTTCTGTAACAAGTTGCCTTTATTCTAGGGTAAAAAACACCAACTTCACTTCTAGGCTTACACCCAATATTTCTTCTGAGTCTGAATCCTCTGCCATTTGGAGAACAGTAGCCAAGAAGTTGGGTATAAGCTACCCAGGTGCATGGTAGCCTGTGTGAGTTTCCATCGCTGCTTCTAAGGCAGGAGGCAGCTCAGGGCGATGAGCACATAGAACTAAAGTGAACTTCAGTAACTGCATTGGACAAGTGGACTGTTGTTACCTCCTTGCAGAGATGTGAAGGCTTACACACAGGCATGCATCATGTTCTCGTCAGAATACACATGAACACAGAGGTGAGGTTTTCCTCGTGGAATAAATGCTATAAAATATCTAACAAAATGAGACAAATTTTAGAGTGAGTGAGAGTAGAATAGAGAATTCAGATCTCAGGAGAAAATGAATCTGTAACATAAGGCTCTTTTTTTTGCTGACCATGCTTTGGGCTGGAAGGAATTTGGAGGTAACGTGCCAATTGCCCAGTTCTCTATCTGCCATTCCCCAGCCTTCTTTTCCCAGACTTCAGAAAGGACTCGATATATCAAGTTTTAATATCTCATTCCAAGTTAATTCACCTTGCTTCTTTAATTGCAGTCTCAATATGAATTTAGATGACTAATTTATGCTGGAATACACCATAGCTGTTTTCTTAATTACCTATACCATCAATACAACCTTAGACAATCTTTTCCCCTTTGACCACAGTGCCAGGTAAAAGGATCGTGGCTGAAGTGTTCCTGGTGCAGCCTCGCTTTCTTCTTTCTCAGCTGCAATTGCAGTCACCGTTCCCACAGGGTGGCAAGCCATTGCAAGAAGAAGGGGTGTGCACTCCTCAGAATAAGGGCTAACAAAGAACAAAATGTGTGAGTAGTAGGTTGTTCTCTCAATATTTTGGGATGCTTTTCCCACTTAAGGAACTGAAGGAAAAATAAACATGATCGAAAGCACAGTAAGTCTGCGTGAGGAGCAGTTCTGACTGCAAGTGAGAACAAGATGGCTGCGGAGTCATCTCTCAGGTCAGATCAGATAAAACGTGGTCTGATTGCAGCAGATGAAATGCACTCCACTCTGATGAGGAAGTAAGATCACCCGAGTGTCATTCTTATCTGAATTTAGGGGAAGCCCTAAGTCAAACAATTATCTGAAATATGTGAACCAGCCAGGTACTGAGAGGATTGTCTGTCCCACCTCAGGATGTTGCAGGTAGGGAATCATAGAATTGTTTAGGTTGGAAAAGACCTTTAAGATCATTGAGTCCAACCATTAACCTAACACTGCCAAGTCCACCACTAAACCATGTCCCCAAGCACCACATCTACACCTCTTTTAAATACCTCCAGAGATGGTGAGTCAACCACTTCCCTGGGCAGCCTGTCCCAATGCTTGACAACCCTTTTGGTGGAGAAATTTCTCCTAATATCCAATCTAAACTTCCCCTGGTGCAACTTGAGGCCAATTCCTCTTGTTCTATCACCTGTTACTCGGGAGAAGAGACTGACACCCACCTCACTACAACCTCCTTTCAGGTAGTAATAGAGAGTGATAAGGTTTCCCCTGAGACTCCTTCTCCAGGCTAAACAACCCCAGTTCCCTCAGCCCCTCCTCACAGGCCTTGTGCTCTAGACCCTTCCCCAGCTTCGTTGCCTTTCTGTGGACACACTCCAACACTTCAATGTCTTTCCTGTAGTGAGGGGCCCAAAACTGAACACAGTACTCAAGGTGCAGCCTCACCAGGGCCGAGTACGGGGGGACGATCACTTCCCTAGTCCTGCTGGCCACACTTTTTCTGATACAAGCCAGGATGCCCTTGGCCTTCTTGGCCACCTGGGCACACTGCTGGCTCATATTCAGCCGGCTGTCGACCACTATCCCCAGGGTCCTTTTCCGCTGGGCAGCTTTCCAGCTACTCTGCCCCAAGCATGTAGCGTTGCCTGGGGTCGTTGTGACCCAAGTGCAGGACCCGGCACTTGGCCTTACTGAATCTCATACAATTGGCTTCGGCCCATCGATCCAGCCTGTCCAGACCCCTCTGTAGCGCCTTCCTACCCTCAAGCAGATCAACACTCCTGCCCAGCTTGGTGTCATCTGCAAACTTACTGAGGGTGCACTTGATCCCCTTGTCCAGATCATTGATAAAGATATTAAACAGAACTGGCCCCAATACTGAGCCCTGGGGAACACCACTTGTGACCAGCTGCCAACTGTATTTAACTCCATTCACCACAACCCCTTGGGCCTGGCCATCCAGCCAGTTTCTTACCCAGCGCAGAGTACGCCCGTCTCCAAGCCACGAGCAGCCAGTTTCTCCAGGAGAATGCTGTGGGAAACAGCGTCAAAGGCTTTACTAAAGTCCAGGTAGACAAAATCCACAGCCTTTCTCTCATCCACTAAGCGGGTCACCTTGTCATAGAAGGAGATCAGGTTAGTCAAGCAGGACCTGCCTTTCATAAACCCATGCTGACTGGGCCTGATGACCTGGTTGTTGTGTACGTGCTGCACATGATGGCACTCAAGATGATCCGCTCCATAACCTTTCTCAGCACCGAGGTCAGACTTGACAGGCCTGTAGTTCCCCAGATCCTCCTTCCAGCCCTTATTGTAGATGGGCGTCACATTCGGTAACCTCCAGTCAACTGGGATCTCCCCAGTTAGCCAGGACTGCTGATAAATGATGGAAAGTGAGCACTGTTGCCAGCTCCTTCAGTACCCTTGGGTGGATCCTATCTGGCCCCATAGACTTGTGTGTGTGTAAGTGGTGTAGCAGGTCACTTAACCATTTCCCCTTGGATTATGGGGGCTTCATTCTGCTCCCCGTCCCTGTCTCCCAGCTCAGGGGGCTGGGTACCCAGAGGACAACTGGTCTTACTATTAAAGACTGAGGCAAAGAAGGCACTAAGTACCTCAGCCTTCTCCTCATCCTTTGTCACTATGTTTCCCCCCACATCCAATAAAGGAGGGAGATTCTCCTTAGCCCTCCTTTTGTTGCTAATGTATTTATAGAAACATTTTTTATTGTCTTTTATGGCAGTAGCCAGATTAAGTTCTAGTTGGGCTTTGGACCTTCTAATTTTCTTCCTGCCTAACCCCATGACATCCTTGCAGTCCTCCTGAGTGGCCTGCCCCTTCTTCCAAAGGTCAAACTCGCCTTTTTTTCCTGACTTCCAGCCAAGGCTCTTTGTTCAGCCAGGCCAGTCTTCTTCCCCACCAGCTCATCTTTTGGCATATGGGGACAGCCTGCTTGTGTGCCTTTAAGATTTCCTTCTTGAAGAATGTCCAGCCTTCCTGGACTCCTTTACCCTTCAGGGCTGCCTCCCAAGGGACTCTGTCAACCAGGCTCCTAAACAGGCCAAAGTCTGCCCTCTGGAAGTCCGAGGTGGCAGTTCTGCTGACCGCCCCCCCACACACACACACTTCTCCAAGAATCGAAAACTCTATCATTTCGTGATCGCTATGCCCACGACAGCCTCCAACTGTCACATCACTCACAAGTCCTTCCCTGTTTGCAAACAACAGGTCCAGCGGGGCACCTTCCCTAGTTGGCTCACTCATCAGCTGTGTGAGGACATTATCTTCCACACGCTCCAGGAACCTCCTAGACTGTTTCCTCTCTGCTGTATTGTATTTCCAGCAGACATCTGGTAAGTATTTTGCGTCCCAGATTCAGCCAGATCCACCATGATGCTTAACAGAAAGGTATGTAACTTTTATTGAGGCAAGAGCCATATGGGCATAAACAGTGGAAATACCATCCTCCTTACTGTCTCTGCATTGCACTCCAGACTGTACCTGTATCACCAAGGAGAGGTTTCACTTGATCAAATGCAGCTCTTTACAGTACAGACACCCACATCTGAGCTTCTTCAGTAAATTCCTCTTATGGCTATTGGAAAATACATACATTCCTAGTGTATAAATCATCCTAAAGTAGATTTCTCAAGTAGAACAAATGAATTCTGCCTTAAAAGTGCTCATTCCTCCCCACTGATTATGAGGGGAGCCTGGACAAGTTTAGATATTGTAGATTGTGATGCTGCATATGCCTACAGTGATACGAAATTACTTCAACAACTAAAATTAGCCCTTTATTTACTCATTCTTCCAGCAGAAATATAAAATCAAACTCCATCTATGTCTACAAGATTAGACACAGGCTAGGATAATGGTGCACCACATCGAGAAGAACCAAGTTCCCCTATGTTGGGAGGAAATTTTTTAAAAGGTAAAGTGAATCACTTTTTCTCGTGTACTATTGTGCAACCAGTTAGAAACTCACGTAGGCAGAAGCTCTCTGAAAATATATGTTGTTTTCCACTACCCTTGATCGTTGTTCTTGTCACAGGTCTCCTCCCCGCTTGTCTACAAGGCTAAGAATAAGTCCTTTCCACCCTACCATACAATGGCTGTGAGCAGTGATTGACAATCACCACAAGAGAGGTTTTCAGCAAAAAAGTTGGGGCCTGAAGAAATAATGGCAAAGCTTTCCTCTTTTTTCTGTCCCTTCTTGTGGTCACAGTCACTAGCTCCAGCACTCACTTTCCCTCTTCCCAGATCACCTCATCTTCTGGAAAAACATCTAGAGCTGTTAGAAGAATTGCTCTTCCCAAGTCTCCTGGCTTTCTCCAGGACGGAGCCATTCAACAGCAGTAAGAGGCAGCCACTTGTCTTGATTTTAACTCAAGAGAAAAATCAACAGGAATAAATGAAGGTCACATCCTCGTGAGTGACTTATCTGTAGCAGTTACAGCAGCTCAAAGCAGAGCAAACCCCATTTGTAGAGGTGTTTGCTCTGTCAGACAGAAGAGCTGTATGGACTGCAGTGCTTGGCCATCTGCCTGCCTGGCACTCCAGCTCAGACAAGCATATTGTACAGAGCGTTTACAGCTTACTGAAGTCTAAGTCTGTAGAGAACAATTAGACCGTCTAATCTAGCCTCTTGTCCCCCACGCAGCTTAACATTTCACAAATATACCCTGTACTAAACCCCAAAACCTTAGTTAAACCTAATCATTCTACTCCTCTTCAGCTTAGCTCTTACGTGCTACAGGTAAAGGAAAAAACCCAAACCTGGCTCCAAAAAACATGCGGCAACCTGCAAGGAATTGCTTAGGTAACATGTAGTCAATGATCCGACAGGTAAATCATCCAACACGTAGCAGAATAGGGAAAAAATCCAAAGCCATAGATAATCCAGCTTGTGGAAAAATTCCCCGAGTCTGACGCTCAGCGTGACCCTGAACATGTGAACAAGTCAAGGCAGGCAGCTGCGAGGCCCCAATGCCACCATCTACTGCATTAGTGCTCACCACAGTCCAGGCACTCTCTAATAATTCAAACAAAGAAACAAACTTCACTCCAGAGTACATCCAAGCCAATTGCACATGAGGAGGAAGAGCAAGAGCAAGCTGATCTCCTTCCCCTTTCCCTGGACCTAGGCAGGCGATGTGTGAAAGTCTGAATGATGAGATTTGATGATAGTTGTACTGTAAAGCTACAAGGGTTGAAGGATGTTGAGAGAAGTGCAGATGGTTCTTCCCCCTTATCTCCTTCTCAGAGTGCCAGAAACACAACTTCGGAGACTCTCCAGCCAGAGTGGACAATGTTGCCTACGCAGGTATTCAGCTCACATCCATGCAGAGAGGCTGCAGCACGCCTGCCAGAACCTGAATTAAAGCCTGTGTAGTCCTTTTTAAAAATAGTAAAGTCTGGTGACTCCAGACTTCCTTTGCACAGCAGTTCGGCTATTTTGTTACCTTTCCAGCTAAAGTAGTACATCTAATTTAAAGGCTGAATCTGTTTAACTTCAACTTCCAGCCACTGGATTTTGTTACTTGTGTCAGCAAGGTCGAAAAGCTCCAGACATCTTTTCCTAGCAAAAATATGTACACACAATCATTGACTTACCTTCTCTTTGATTATTTTAATAGTGCCTAGACCCAGCCTTGATTTTTTTATTATTATTAATTCCTCTTCCACTTCTCTCTTATTCCTCTCTTTATTAAAAGCTGGCTGACTGATGGGGAAGGGAAAATGTGAACAAAAATAAGCAAATTTTAAAAATTAATCTGCACAATAAGTCTTTTTGTTTTCAGACTGGTTAGATTATTAATGCATTTTTATTACCTCTGTACTAGTCTGGGAGATTTTTCTGGTATTAGAATTCCTCAACTGAGATACTTTTTTTATTACTATTGTTTACTGATAAACTCATAATTGTTCAATCAGAGTGAACTGAACATTTTCCCTAATAAAGGAATGAATATAACCTATTGGCATGGCTTGAAAAGTTACTTGTGCATTCTACAAGTCGTGAGTTTTCAGGCTTATGTAGTTTGTAGCCCTGCACAGATAAATTTAGAAGGATTTTCAATGGCTGACCAGTTGCAAATTTTATTATAAGGATTCAAGAACAGACATTATCCATTCAGTCTGTCCTCTGTGACTAAAGAAAGATCTTGTCTTGTGCTAGAAAAAGAATCATATTTCCCTTAGCACAAAATCTCCAAGTGTGTTAGACGACTACCTTATTTATTGAGTCTATTTACTGCTGTTGATGGATTGTATACTAACACAATAAACAGTGTCTTGAGGGAATGAAAAATATTTCTGCTTTCATTAGGGCTCTAACTTTTCTTTTTCTGGAAACATTTTCCTTCTAGGGTCCTCAAGGTGAAAGCAGACACCATTTGGTGCCTTGCTATAATAAAGTAAATATTTTCTTTTTCTAATCATATTGACCTTGTGATCTATCGCCATTGGAATTTATATTCCTGGGAAACTCTGAGAAGTTATAGTTTCCTTCTCCAGGAATACAGATATCTTTCTGAGCTCTACCTGATTCAGAGCTAGTTTAAAATGAATGGAGATTTTTCTTGGTATCAGATTCCGTATCAAGAATGAAAAAAGTGAAATTAATAAAATGTCAGGGTAATTGATATTATATCCCAGAAATGTTATTAAACTGTCAAGCTTCTGACAAATTCACATAAACAGACTTAAAGCCAGGCTGAACATTCCTCGTTTAAGTTAGGTACCAGCTTTATTTCTTGTTTGGGAGCAGAAGTAAATACTGGGAGAAGCCTTAAGACATTCCTACGCTGTCCAGCAAGAGGTCCCACACCAGCCACGGAGGGACAGACTCTGAGTCAGGTGAGAGAACAAAGTCCACTGGGAGAACAGCTTAGTAGGAAAAACATTGCTCTCAAGAGGTTAGTGTCACAAGAAGAAAATTAGCTAGCTATGAAGTCAGATAGAGCTGTGCTCCAGTATGTACCCAGCAAGTCTCAGGACCCCAAGGGTCATCTGTTCGATCTTCCCACAGGCACTCTCCCCATCTGTTTTCCCATGCCATTCTTACACCCCTTCCTGTCAGCCTCTGCGCAGAAGGAGATGAAAGTGGATCAGATTTTAACCTCTCATTCACTGGGAAGTAGGTCTTACACTCTATCCTGCACAGGGGTTGGAGGAAAGCTAATGAGGTGTTCAAAACATGAGGTGGTTTAAGTAAATGTCAGGTACTGGATGATCAAGATTCATAAACTCTCCATGGAGACAGGGGTACAGTAAGCCAGCTTGTCAACCAGGGGCCCTAATGCCTGATAGTCAGTCATTAGTATCTATAATAATGGGTCATCAGTGTCAATGCGAATTTCCTGTACAGGAGCCTCCAAGATTGCTGCGAGGCATTTCATTCATAGAACAGAGAAACAAAACAACAGTGGGAACTCATGGCTTCAGAGGTTTTCTAAAGTCTTTGGATTGTCTAAAATAAATATTCAAAAGAAATCGTAGATGCAGTTTGATCTGTACTGAAGTTGCAGAGAAGCCCATCAAGGATCCCTCACAGGCACGAGGAAGGACAGCATCACCTTTACATCCAGACTTGCAGAAAACACACTCGTTCCTGTTTCAGAGCCTAACCTTATTTTTTCTGAAGCCTGGAACGGTTGGTGGCAGACAAATCCCTATTATTGCCTGTAGGCATTCTTCAAAATATATCAATTATCCTATCCGGTTACATTTCAGATGAATTATTCTCTGGTTACCAAGGCAACCAAATATGTATAACGAGAAAGAACCATATTTTTTTGTTCATGCATACCTGGGCTGCCAGAGCAACCTTAGAAAATGGATCACCTGAGCAATGCACATGC
The DNA here is from genome assembly GCA_009819775.1 of Phoenicopterus ruber ruber. NCBI lineage: Eukaryota > Metazoa > Chordata > Aves > Phoenicopteriformes > Phoenicopteridae > Phoenicopterus > Phoenicopterus ruber. Next base: position 29,885,868 of record CM020219.1, on the reverse strand, counting down.
AGTCTCAAGGGAACATGGTTCTTATGAGCTGTGGGATGTCTGCCTGTGCAGCCAGGAGCATCACCTCCTGCCCCAGCCTGCACAGTGGTGGCTGCAGCACTGGGAAGACCCAAAGGCTTTGGAGACTGTTACACTTTCCCAACAGCATGAGAGGAAGCAGAAGGCAAACACTCATGGGAAAAGCAGACCATCCTCAAATGTCTGCAGTTAGAAAACAAAGCTTGTAAAGTCTATACTAAGAAATCTCTGGTTTTAACTATTTCAGCCACAATTCCTGTAAGGAGTAGAAGATGGTTTATCCTGGTTGACACTTGCAGACAAGTTATGTTCATTATCAGCTCAACTGCATACGTTGCTCACAGGCCATCAGCAGTAATTTTCTTTGTATAGGCAAGACTTCAAAGCTAAGAGGAAAGACCAGTCTATAAGCAGACTTAACACCAAAATACTTTTAATGCTCTTGGCATCAGCTTGTGTGTAGACTAGTCCTACGTGATAAGAGAAAGAAATGAAGAAAATTAATTTAAAAGCTTCTTGAAATAATCTTTTATTCCTAAAGTCAGGAAAAAAACCTAACATTAAAATGGTGACCTGAATGGTGACCTGCAGGCAATACTTTTATTGTGAACATCACTTGCCTATCTCTACAGTAATACTTCCTTTGTTGGATATTAATGTTTATTCAGTAAGTAAGAAATTCAATAAATAATGAAACCCTTCCTGTGACAGTACACCACAACACAGTGTGGAACACCAGCTCTCTAAACCCATAAATGAAGGAATATTATTCAGGATCCCAAGTTACAACACAGTTGAATAGTTTTACACAAAAAAAAGTATAATATATAATGTCTGGGCATTCTACATTTCAAAGAGGTTTCTGTTTTCCAAAACAGCCACAGCTTAGAAACAAAGTCAGCAGGGAATAAAGGTAAGAAACAGATACATTTCTGCTTGATACAGGCAGAAGGGTAGGGCTCTAAACTCTCGCTGAGGAGGGAGTTTAGAAAGCCGTTTGTGCCAAAGTGTGGCAATGACTGTTATTCCTTCTCACCTCCAGTTTCAGGTATACTGCTGAGCTGTGGCAGGTGCCACAGTGACATCCCAACTGTACAGCCACCAAGTATCTCTTAGATAAAGACAGGAGAAGAAACTGTATTAAAATACATATCCTAATTAAACATAAGTCTATGATGTGTTAATAAAAGCATGTCGTGGATTATGTAGTCCAGACTACAGTTCAATCCAGCCACGGGAGCATTAGGAACAGGTACCCTGCCAGCCTGCTACATAAGTCACATGCGGGATGGGAGGTGAGGGCGGAGAAGGAGCCCTGTCCTTTTCCCATCCCCACAAACTTTGAGCCAAGTTGCAATGTGGTAGCTCATATAACCATGCTGCAAACTAGTGGGTCATCACACCTACTGCATAAACAAGAGAACCCTACAGAGTTTACAACCCAAGAACAGTAATAGAAAAGCAGGGGCTAAAGGGTAGAAATGGGAGAGTCTAGAAAAGGGTTAAGACCTGGGTTTAAGATGGGCCAGTAGTCTAATATGAATTACTAGAGGAATAAAAGGGATGATCAGCTTCTCCTTACAGCAAAGTGCTAATTTACATTATATATAGTTATCAGCCAGGAGAGAGTCTATCTCACTTGCAAAATGTGAAAAGAATAACAGTAACTTTATATGCCTTGCACAACCCTGAAGGTTAAAACACCATCTCTGTCCAGACCTGGGTAAAGGAAAAGGACAAAAAACCACAGTAACAAAGCATAGGGAACAATACAATACAGCATCACAGGAAAGCAGCAAGTGCCTCAGGTACTTCACAAATTACTAAGCAGAAAACATCCTTGTCTTTTGCAGTAAGTTTTAAGCTTTTTTCTCCCCCCTTCTCAAAGGAAAAAAAACCAAAAAACAAACAAACAAAAACCACAAAAAACTCCATCTGACAGTCTTCTGCAGAAACAGAAAGTATTTTGATGTCCTTTTTTACCGAGAGGAAAACCCCAGAGGTAGATATTTGCTTAGGGGACTGGCCCGTAAGGTTGCTGAGCCAAGTTCATGCCTCTCAGCAGCTCATTCCCAATAAATGGTCTCTCACGTCTCAGGCCAGTGACTTCATTACTCAACTGTAACACACTAGAAAAAAGTCAAAGTTTTCATGTCTCCAACCTTATTAAAACTAATACACTTTTGAAGAATACACTGCATTTGACAAAATAGCACACTGCTTTGAAAATATCGTGATAAGGTCTACCTGGTCATATAACAAACCACAGGAAGACTCTTCAACAGAATCAGCTGAAGCCAGAACCAGCCACAAAAGTGAATAGCTAGAGAAGTGCTGTATTTTGCTGCACTGTGAATTTAGCTAGGCACCACAAGGTTTCTTAAAAAGATGCCCACTTGCTGGAGGAAAACAATTCTAAAAGGTGACCCCTGAATATGTACATTTTCCACGTCACTAACATTTACTAGCAATTGATTTGTTTGCAATTCTTAAAGGCCCTTCAGTAAAGACAGAGATTGATCTTTGCTGCAGTCACCTCCAGGAACCAACCATCTGCCACAGGCTGTCACTTTGAGCAGCATTTGTTATTCTTCTGAAGGAAAGTGTTAAAGATGCTCTTTGACTTGGAAACACATCTATGGTACAACTGGGAAAGCCAATTGACTCTGATCCTTTTACTATGGTAACGTCAGCTGTGGCAATCACGTGAACACCAGGTATAAATCACAGCCCCATTCCCAACCAGAAGCTGCTTAAGAGGACACTCACTCCATACCCTTTCCTCCATTCCAGCATGATCAGTCCATTGCTCTATGGGACTCTAAAGCTGTTTGTAAAACCTCCAGTGACAGGGACCACACAGAATCCATTCCAATACTTGACTATCTCATAGCTTGAAAAATAGCTTTAATGTCTATACAAGAACCCCTTGCTGTGCTTTAGCCACACTGCCGCAGCAGACACGGACATGTGCTGGTCCTTCCACTCCACACTTGTACCGTGTTAAACCTACCCGAAGCCTATTACTCATTTCTCTAGATTAGACAGCCTCAGTTCTTCCAGGCTTTCCACACAGACCATGCTTTCTAAACCTCTGAAAGTTCTTGCTGTCATTCTGTAGTCACTGTTGATCATCCCCCCCAAACGTCAGTTGTTCAGCACATACAGGGACAGACTCTGCTTGCAAGATCTTCTGGTATCATCTACTGTTAATCTACTTCCCCATCTAGAATTTCTAGGGTTTAGAAATGAGTTGTCTGAGCCTGGAGGCCACAGGGAGATCTGATCATGCCTTCTCTATGATAGCTGATATATTCCACAGTTAAATAAGAATCACTTCAATTAACAAGAATCTCATCTACGGTATTAAGCATAAGAGTCTTGGTCGACAACAGGTCTCTTTGCAGGGAGTTGTACATTATGGTAGCATAAAGCGCCACCATCTCATTTGCATTTAGGCTACAAAAAAATTCCAACAATAATCTGCTGTACTCATCCTGTACTACTCAGGAATCTTAAGATATTAAGCCCATACACATAGATTTATGTCTATGTGTGCAAGGAATTGTTTTTAAGATAATAATACAGGCTACTTAGGATGACACAATGCTTCTTTTTAGATTTCTCCCTTTCCAAAAAATTAGCATTTCTGTAACCACAAATTTCACAGAAATCAGCACTTCTTATCTGTCGGACAGAACAGTTACTTCCCCACACTTAAAGATTAAACTATACATAAAGCTGCTGGGAAAGCATCTAATGTAGTTGTTTAATGTGTGAGGAGGAGGAGGTGGCAGCAGAGCAGAGGGAACAGTGCAAATGAAAGGGGTCCAGTTGCATTTGCTTCCTAAAGCACGCACTAGACAAGCAAGCACGGCATGTTTCATTAGAAACAATGAAATCTCCTTTTCAGCTAGCTGGCATTTTGGCAAGGCTGCTGATAGATCAGAAACTCAGAGCACAATTGTTTGCCACGCTGTAGCCTACTTTTGTTTAATCAGACAGCCACTGTTGAATGTGTTCCTGCTGTCAACAACAAACCTCCAGACCCACATTCACACGTCAGAGCGTGTGTGTGTTGTGTGCATGTGTATACGTGTGTACGTGAGCTCTTGCTCATTCTGTGATTAAAAATGTAAGCACCTACTATTTTCAGCCTGAAAGGCAGCCAAAACCTTTGTGTTCAAGTTGGCACAGGGAAGCCTCCCTGTGCCCGTTCCATCGTATTAGGAGCACTCCATAAAATGGCAAAGGAGGATGGATAATTTTGAAACTTTCTGTGCCTGGACTTCGATGGTTTCACTTGCAGCTTTGAAGTAAAAGGCAAAGCTTGCCTTTGTGCGGGACGCATTCGTGACGTAATTGCAAGCTCTTTACAGGCAACTGGTCTCCTTAGCACCGAAAAGACTCAAAGCTTTTAATTAAGGGTCTGATCTAGCTCCTGCTAAATAAACTGAATCAGACTCCACCAAACCTGCTTCTCAGCAAGGTCCAAAGGTTTCACCACAGCTCTGGTAGAAGCGTACCATTGGGCATTGGGACGTTCCGTTTCCATCTTTCAGGAAATATTCTCACTGGCAGGCTGAAAATTAACACTTGCAAACTTAAAAAAGGTGGTGTGGAAACATTGCCTCAGTGATCAGTTCAAATCCTTCTTTGACCCCTTCACCTTTCACATACTGGAGTCCCTGACAAGTCTGTTTTCTGTGGCCTTCCCTGTTAACTGAGCCGACAGCCCCTTCCTCTTGGAGACTCTCACACCACAGTACATCAAGAGCTGCAGACGAGAGAGGAGGCACTGCCTTACAGAGCACAACACAGGAGTTCAGGTACCTCATAAGACAATACAGCAATATTTTCAGTTTTTTGGAAGAAAAAAAAAACACTCTGCTGAATTTTTAAAAAGCCAACACTTTCCCACAGAAAACAGATTTTTTTTTTTTTTTTTTTTTTTTTAAACCAGACCTTTAGGAAACCATTCTTTCTTTTCATTTCAAAGAACATTTGACCAGCTCTACTCAGTTCTTATATATCTTAAGAAATTCCAGCTGAAGAAAAGGTGATCCATCTGTCCAATAATTTCTCTATAGGGACCATATAATAATGCCCTTTTTTCTCCCCCTTTTTGCCCTTAGAAAGACCCGTGGGACTGTCTGGATGCAGAATGTGATATCAGAACTACTTCAGCCAATGGTGACATGTCTTAATAAATAAAAAGTTCATGCAAAAACATGCATACATTCAAGTATGCTCTGTGCACTGTATTCAATAAATGCATATAAAAATACTCATACTTATGAAACCAACCTGAATATCACAATACAAAAATAGCAGTATCACAGCAGAAACACATCCTGTATAACTAGGAATTGAAAAGACTCTTGAAGACAGTTTATGGACTCCTCCCTTGATGTTAATCTCAGTTTCTTCTATGCCACTAATGCATTCAAAAAAGCATTAAAGTAATATAAAGTATCAAAAGAAATCAGAACTAATACCATGTTTAAGAGAGATGTGCACTGGCTTTGTTGCCAGAGGTTTCGTAGATCACAGTTCATATGTTTTGCAGATGCCTGTGCCTCGCTTGCAGGAATCTGTACCATTTGAATTTCAGTTTCTGCATGTTCAACCACTCCCCAAAAGTATAACCTCTTAAGAAAATAATTGCAGAGATTTGGGGTTATGCTCTGTGTGTGTAACTGGGGGCGGGGGACTGGGAGAAGAGGGGAAAGGAGGAAAAAAAAGCAAGATGTTTTAGAGAGGAAGGGAGCAATAAATATATTAACACATTGCTGTTCCCTCTTAATTACTGTAAATAATAGAACTGCAATCATAGATTCATAGATTAGTTTGGGTTGGAAGGGACCTTTAAAGGTCATCTAATCCAGCCCCCCTGCAATAAGCAGGGACATCCTCAACTAGATCAGGTTGCCCAGAGCCCCATCCAGCCTGACCTTGAATGTTTCCAGGGATGGGGCATCTACCACCTCTCTGGGCAACCTGTTCCAGTGTTTCACCACCCTCATTGCGAAAAACTTCTTCCTTATGTCTAGCCTATTTCTCCCCTCCTTTAGTTTAAAACCATTACCCCTTGTCCTATCACAGCAGGGCCTGCTAAAAAGTTTGTCCCCATCTTTCTTACAGGCCCCCTTTAAGTATCGAAAGGCTCCAATAAGGTCTCCCTGGAGCCTTCTCTTCTCCGGGCTGAACAAGCCCAACTCTCTCAGCCTGTCTTCATAGGAGAGGTGCTCCATCCCTCTGATCATTTTTGTGGCCCTCCTCTGGACCTGCCCCACAGGTCCACATCTTTCCTGTGCTGAGGACTCCAGAGCTGGACGCAGTACTCCAGGTGGGGTCTCACCAGAGTGGAGCAGACGGGCAGAATCATCTCCCTCAACCTGCTGGCCACGCTTCTTTTGATGCAGCCCAGGATGCAGTTGGCCTTCTGGGCTGTGAGTGCACGTTGCTGGCTCATGTCCACCTTTTCATCCACCAGCACTCCCAAGTCCTTCTCACCAGAGCTACTCTTGATCCCATCATCCCCCAGCCTGTATTGATACCGGGGGTTGCTCCGACCCAGGTGCAGGACCTTGCACTTGTCCTTGTTGAACCTCATCAGGTTCGCCCAGGCCCATGTCTCAAGCTTGTCCAGGTCCCTCTAGATGGCATCCCGTCCCTCAGGCATCTCCACCACACCACTCAGCTTGGTATCGTCCGCAAACTTGCTGAGGGTGCACTCGATCCCACTGTCTATGTCATTGATGAAGATATTAAACAGTACTGGTCCCAATACGGACCCTGAGGGACACCACTTGTCACCGATCTCCATCTGGACATTGAGCCATTGACCACTACCCTCTGGATGCAACCATCCAACCAATTTCTCATCCGCCGAATAGTCCACCCATCAAATTCATACCTCTCCAATTTAGAGAGACGTATTTTGTGCAGGACCATGTAAAAGGCCTTACGGAAGTCCAGATAGACAACATCCATAGCTCTTCCTTTGTCCACTGATGTGGTCACTCCATCATAGAAGGCCACTAGGTTAGTCAGGCAGGACTTGCCCTTGGTGAAGCCATGCTGGCTGTCTCCAGTCTCCTCCCTGTCCTCCATGTGCCTCAGCATAGCTTCTAGGAGGATCTGTTCCATGATCTTCCCAGGCACAGAGGTGAGGCTGACAGATTGGTAGTTCCCTGGGTCGTCCTTCCTACCCTTTTTAAAAAGGGGTACAATATTTCCCCTTCTTCAGTCCCCAGGGACTTCACCTGACTGCCATGACTTTCCAAATATCATGTAGAGCGGCTTGGCTACTACATCAGCCAATTCCCTCAGGACTCTGGGATGCATCTCATCAGGTCCCATAGACTTATGTACTTTCAGGTTCCTCAGGGTGTCATGAACCTGGTCTTCTCTTACAGCGTAAGTGACTTTGCTCCCCCAGTCCCCGTCTTGTAGTCCATCCACTCGAGAGGTGTGGGAAGAGAGGTCACCGGTGAAGACTGAGACGACCATGATACCCAGAGATGTGAAGACATCCAATCTCACTAATTATGTAGGCCTGTAACAGGTTGCAGAAACCTCTGCAGGAAATTACTTCGGTTATTTCATTGGTCCAAGCAAGCCCAGCATCCCAACGGATACCGCCCAGTGCAGCTGAAAGCCTCAAATTTCACATGAACCGTTCAAAACAGTAAATGAAACAAAAAGATCCAGAACAAAAGCTATGAACTTCCAACTACTTATAGCCAGATCCCAGTAACTCTATTGGATTTTTTACACATGCTTAAGGTATAATCCCTTACAATTTAGCCATATTCTGTTTGGAGTAATAGATATTATTTTCTGCCTCTCTGAATTGCCCTTGAACTTGAGCTGAGTAGCATGTTCTGCTTCCCCTCCTGATTAGGACTGTTTAAAATTGCCATGTCCTGTTAAGCAGCTGGCCTGTTTCCCCTCATAGCAAGCAAATTGTTCTCCTTCCAATACCGGTTATTTTTAGAAACAAGAGCTTTTGGATTAAAAAAGAAATGTTGCATATCACAAGACATCACCCTTTGCTCTCAAGGTTCTTTTTTTTAACCCTTGTGGTGAATCTGACTCATTTAACTTTCATAGAATCATAGAATAGTTGGGGTTGGAAGGGACCTTTAAAGGTCATCTAGTCCAACCCCCCCCCAGCAGTGAGCAGGGACATCCTCAACTAGATCAGGTTGCCCAGAGCCCCGTCCAGCCTGACCTTGAATGTTTCCAGGGATGGGGCATCTACCACCTCTCTGGGCAACCTGTTCCAGTGTTTCACCACCCTCATTGTGAAAAACTTCGTCCTTATGTCTAGCCTATTTCTCCCCTCCTTTAGTTTAAAACCATTACCCCTTGTCCTATCACAAATGGCCCTGCTAAAAAGTTTGTCCCCATCTTTCTTACAGGCCCCCTTTAAGTACTGAAAGGCTCCAATAAGGTCTCCCCGGAGCCTTCTCTTCTCCAGGCTGAACAAGCCCAACTCTCTCAGCCTGTCTTCATAGGAGAGGTGCTCCATCCCTCTGATCATTTTTGTGGCCCTCCTCTGGACCTGCCCCACAGGTCCACATCTTTCCTGTGCTGAGGACTCCAGAGCTGGACGCAGTACTCCAGGTGGGGTCTCACCAGAGTGGAGCAGACGGGCAGAATCATCTCCCTCAACCTGCTGGCCACGCTTCTTTTGATGCAGCCCAGGATGCAGTTGGCCTTCTGGGCTGTGAGTGCACGTTGCTGGCTCATGTCCACCTTTTCATCCACCAGCACTCCCAAGTCCTTCTCACCAGAGCTACTCTTGATCCCTACATCCCCCAGCCTGTATTGATACCGGGGGTTGCTCCGACCCAGGTGCAGGACCTTGCACTTGTCCTTGTTGAACCTCATCAGGTTCGCCCAGGCCCATGTCTCAAGCTTGTCCAGGTCCCTCTGGATGGCATCCCGTCCCTCAGGCATCTCCACCACACCACTCAGCTTGGTGTCGTCCGCAAATTTGCTGAGGGTGCACTCGATCCCACTGTCTATGTCATTAATGAAGATATTAAACAGTACTGGTCCCAATACGGACCCTGAGGGACACCACTTGTCACCGATCTCCATCTGGACATTGAGCCATTGACCACTACCCTCTGGATGCAACCATCCAACCAATTTCTCATCCGCCGAATAGTCCACCCATCAAATTCATACCTCTCCAATTTAGAGAGACGTATTTTGTGCAGGACCATGTAAAAGGCCTTACGGAAGTCCAGATAGATGACATCCATAGCTCTTCCTTTGTCCACCGATGTAGTCACTTCATCATAGAAGGCCACTAGGTTAGTCAGGCAGGACTTGCCCTTGGTGAAGCCATGCTGGCTGTCTCCAATCCCCTCCCTGTCCTCCATGTGCCTCAGCATAGCTTCTAGGAGGATCTGTTCCAAGATCTTCCCAGGCACAGAGGTGAGGCTGGCAGGTCGGTAGTTCCCAGTTTTCCACTATCTTCACCTCTCCCTTTCACCTCCCATCACACTAGGCCTGTCTTAAAAAACATCTCTAACCTTGTGTAAGGGGGAAGATTAGAAAATAGGCAAAGGTGGGTCTGTCAACTGTATTAGAGTCAGGGGTTTTTGGATCTACTGTTAGAACTGAGCATATTATGCAAATGAGTTTTCATCCAAGACTAAATCAGAGAATGGTGTTTTCAATCTGAAGGTTGCACAAGGTCCTAGTATTTATAGGGGATCAGACTCAACATGCAATTTGCAGAGAACTTGAGGTCTGTGGACTACTACTAAGGAATTTGCATGATGGGTAAGAAAAATAACCTTATTTTCTTTTAAGTTGAAACGTGCACTGCTACTAGAGAGCAGTGAGGCATCCACAAGCTGGAAAAGACCACCAATGGGACTGTGACTGCAGGTTACCCATTGGGGAATCACTGCCACGTGGCAACATCAGATCTACAAAAGTGTTTTTGCACCAGTATCAACACCTCCCTAAAGGCCACACTTTGGTGATACACTCTCAGACAGTTTTTTCAGTTCTCCTTCCATTAACTCTGGAGCAAAAGCAGCCTTGGAGGGAGGGAGACACAAATAAAAAGGCAAAGCATTAACAGGAGAAAAATGAAGTCCAGTTGCTCCCAGCTATTTCCATTGACTGGAAGCGAGGAATCGCTAATAAGAGCTGCAGCTTAAAGTGGGCTGTGCATATGTTAAGACGAAGTTCTGATGTGCATTTTGCATCCTGTATTACAAATTTGAGTCCAGGAATGAAGGCAGAGTTGGGCAATCTTAGCACTGTATTAAAATGGTCCCAAAAGTAATTAGATAAATTGAATGAAATCTGACTTGACAAGCAGGGGTCATCCTATTCTATGAAGGCTCAAGATGGAGACCAAGGGGCCAAACAACTAGTGATTGAAGGGCACAGCTAATTAAAGTGCCTGCTATATTAATATTTATGTTAAGGTTTCCAGTAGCTCTGGCCTTGACCTGGCAGCTGGGTATACAATGTGTGTCCTTCATTTTAATTTTCAACATTATTTCTCATATGTTTATGAAAGTACTTTAAACAGGATGTTATACCTGCCTCTTCCACACTCGGACTAAAATGGCTGAGAAGTGGAAAAAAGGCTGGAAAAAAGTTAGGTAACAGTACATCTGAAAACAAGTCCCTCTGATTTAGTTAGCAGAAAAAATAAAGATAGGAAACACTGCCATTTATTAGTGCTTTCTATCCAAAGATGTTAAAAATGCTTTTCCATCTTTATGATACTTTATCTTCATTTTGTGGGTAGGGAAACTGAGGAACAGCTGTGAAGGCTCACTGTGAGATGCATTCACTAATCATTTGAGAATCACTACCGCCTGGGATACCTACACACCAGTACTCCAGTGGTACAGGCCACTCCAGCTGAAAGCAAGTGGAGCTGCAGATGCTTCCTATTTATGTACAGAGAATTACTTTGGAAGTTCATCAAGTCTGTAAAAGAGGGAGAGCAAGGGAGAAATTTCTATGATGTATCAAGCCACAAAAAGTACACAAAACCCCCTCTCTTTTCTTGCTGAAATAACAAAAATTTTAAAAAAACAACTTTGGTTGAATTTAACTTTTCATTCAGTTAAAAATGGAGAATCTAGATGCACTTGAAATAACGCAATAGAAACTGATAGCTACATTCAGACAGGAAGGGAAGCGAGGAGGTCAGCAGGGCTGTGAATAAGACACAAGGCTACTTCTCCCTCCACTAACCACCCCACACATTTGGACTGATGTGGGTGGACACGACCCCTCCCCTGACCATGGCCCCCCATCTTCTCGCTCCCCTGAGCCCTCCTCCCCTGCAGACGCCTGACTTTGCCTGCCAGCCCCCACACGCATTCGGCCACATGCAGAGGGATCTTGTCACCCTCTGTTCAAACACGCAGACATATATTCGAGTGGCCCAGAGGAACAGCAGTCCACAAGGCCAGGGCTGCTCCTTACTGAAGCCACTGCCATAACACTGCCAGCTGTGACATCCGCCAGCTTTTTCTGCTGGAAAGCAGGCCTCATGCCCACCTTGCAGGAGAGCCCCACCACGGTGCAACCTCCTCCCACCGCTCCCGAGGAAAAACAGAGATTTAGTGGCTGGGACAAGAATGGAGCCCGGGGCTTCCCTTCCCACCCAAAGGCTGAAACCGCCAATGACTGCAAGTGAAAACTCATTTCTCTCACCTCACATCTTCCCCTTCCAGAAAAATTTAATTAAATTGGAATTAAAATTTGGGAGCTTCAGCCTGGATCTATAATGACCAAGACATTATCTTTCAGAGAATAAACTTTGGTCAAAAAAAAAAAAAAACCCAAAAAAACCCATCCAGCTAATTTAAGTCACCACAGTCTTTTCTTTGTGGAGAGGGAAAAAGACTAGACAATCTCTCAAGGTCCTGCTTGTTCTACAACCCTACTGCTGTCAGCCCGACTGTAGACCTCTCTGGCTGGACGATTAAGCTTTGAAATATCCACAGCTAGCAGGAACATTGATTTAAACAATTTGCCTATATTAAGACAGACTTGGGAATTGTGTCCTGGTCCTCTTTACCTTGATTTGTTTCTAATGTTGAGGTTTTGCAGCACAAAGGGCTAATCAAGGGGGAGGATGACATTTCCGAGATTCACATGAGAAGCATGACACAATGCAGATTCCATTTAAAATTATGTATGTAGAGGGATGAATAAAGGTTTTCCAACCTGGATGATTTCACTGCCAAATTTCAACAATCCTTTTAATTACATTATTATAGTTCTATTTTAGGTAACAAGAGGGTAGCTGGTATTTTATGTACAGTCTGTAGAACTAGGTGCAACCACTGGCTTACTGGCACCTTGCCTCTGTGTCTGAGAGAGTTATAAAGCTTGGGCAGCCATGCCAGCACGCACCACTGTTCGTACCTGCTGCAATTCAGTTGTTACAGCAGCAGTTGTAGCAATTTAGCAAGTAGAACACCCATTTTACTGTCTGTTTTATTACCAAGACAGATAAAATTTGTACAAGTAGTGCTCAGGGAACCAGCATATAACAGTACATCTGAATTAAAAACTAAAGTATTATCTAGCTGAACTCATTAGCATTTACAGGAATCGCTAAACAGATTTGTTTCCCCCATCCTTTGCATTGCTCCCTGTGCAACAGCCGTTTGTTCTGAGCCTCTTTTAGCAACTTACCAGAAGAAAACAAACAGGTAAAATGGCAGCGCTGACTGGATGAACACCTTGTGGCAAACACTAATACCCCTACAGAACGTGCAAGAGTACTGTAAGATTTGTCTACTATATACCTTCCAACAGTTAGCTCAGCAGATTTGATGCTTCATGCACTAGAGTGCTTCCCAGGCTTGGTAAACAGAACACAGGAAAATGGCTTTTCAGTCTGAGACCCCAAACAGGACTTTGGCATCCCCAATTCCCACCCTCGGGTGCCACCCGTCTCCTACGTGTCTCGGTTTTCAACTCATCCTTTTTTTCCTGAAGATCTGCCTCAGGAATTCGTGACAGTTTTGAGCACCTCAAGCATATTTCTTCCAGGATCAAAGACACAGCAGTCGCGTCCACCTCTCTTGCCTGGGGTGCTGTTCTCATTTTGCACCTCTAGCTTCCTGCAAGGCATCGTCCTTCTATGGGCACACACAGGACTACAGCGGGTAGTGCCATAGCATGAGAATAGCATCACTTACAAATATAAGCTGTATCTTAAAGCAGCACTTACAATGCAAACTTTAGAAATCTTTCCCAGATCTCGTCAGGCGACAACTGAGCATGAACAGCACTCCAGCCAAAAACGGGGCTCAGCAGATTAAGGATGGCTGGAAATCTAGAGCCAAGGAAGGGAGCCAAACAAGTCTAGTTAAGCATAGACTACAGAGATGTTCAGGTCAGTTCAGAAACAGTGAAGAAGGATCTGAGAGCTGATTAATAGACTTTACATAACTGGATATTGAATAATATTCTGTGTAAATATTACCATTTCTTCATGTGCCTCCCAGCTGCAATGCAGACCAAAATTCTGGCTTTCCAGAACCACTTGGGGTGTTTTCCCTCAAGTTGGAATTCAAAATTGTTGCATATAACACACAGGTAAGGAAATGTTTCTGCTTTTCGGTACACTTTAAAGCTCACTGCTTCTTATTAAGCACTATACAACATAGTAAGTAGTCTTTGGAATACTATGGGCAACATTTTATTTTATTAAAAGGAATTCCTCATATTGACTCTTTTGTTAGTACTATATCCTCACATAAGTTTTTAATATTCTTCTGTGCTAAAATAGAGATACATTATTGTTACAAGCTCATTAATGAGAGATGTCTCTCTCTTTTTAGTCATGATCCAATACATAAACTATGTCATTGTGCTGCTTGGCACCCAAGGAAAATGGTATCTCAGCCATTTCAGCCCATTTGCAAATTTTTCCAGCAAAAGCCCTCCGATATTACAGTCCTTGGGACAGCAACTGGCAGTTCCCAGTGTCTACGGAGACAGACCTGCAGTTTGTACCTACACACAGCAGCGCCAGCACTGGGATGCAGCAAGCACATCTTGGTTCCGTGTAAATTAGCAGCAAAGTCAGATTTGGGTTTCAAAACTTCCCCCTTCCCAAGCCTGGCTCCAGCTCATTCCCAGTCCTGTTGAGGGGGCTGGGTTTGGTCTTCCAGGATGTTTCTTCATAAATAAATAAGTCCTAGCAAGCTCCAGAACAGATCCATGCATCCCATAGGCAATAAGATAACACCCCAATTCTGCCTGAGCTCCCCCTCTGCGTGTGCGCAGAGGCACACTCACACAGCTACGTTCTTATCACCTCCTCACTCCTGCTTTCCAGCTCTTTGGGCCAGTGAAACCGTACATTACAATATTGAGAGCAAGGCATTACACATGTAAAATCAAGTATAGTAGTTTGATTTTAGATAAGAACTAATGAGTTATGGTGACAAAGATTCCCCTCAAGTGCGAGCCCAATGCACAAAGTACTTCTCTTCCAGGAAAAAAGCAGAACTGCAAAATAAACAGCCACTCCCTTTGCTCTAAAGGAGTAGAAATACTCACTAAAAACCAATCTTTTCCCCCAATCTCTAATTTAATTTCCTTCCCATATATTAAAATGTCTAGACCTGACTGACTGATGAGCTTCAGATGATTGTCTTGCAGCTCCTAAATGCCTGCTTTCGTTCTGAGCTCCTGCAGACAAGCACAGAAGGGGTATGTGGGATTCCTTCAGGAGCTCAGCATGCTTTCAAGACTCTGTAGACAATGCAAAATACGTGCTGCCACAGATATCAACATCAAGCCACTGGCCTAACACCACCACTCAAGCGCAACATGTCTCCTTATGAAAAGCCCAAGAAGAAATTCAGGGGACCTTAAAGCAGGTAGTTAATTCCTTGGTTGAAAACCAGTCTTCACAGGTGCTGAGCCAGAAATAAGATAGATCTCTAACTTCTCCCACTTAGAGGCTTCCTTGTCTTGTTTTTATTTGTTTTAGACATTCTAAAATGACAGGCTGAAAACTTAAAGGCCAATACTGATGCTTTAATTTGTGTCATAAATCACGCAAGCATCTACAGCTATCTAAAAAAACCAAGCCCTCACCACATGCTCCACACCTGGTGAGGATTAATAATACTTTCCACAGATTGCTTTTTAGAAAAAAACATCTCTTTGTTATATAAAGAAGAGGAAAGATTTAAATCTGTTGTTGAAGAGAACAAATAGGGTTCTTTAAAGGTTAAAGAATCCAATCATCTGCTCAAGTACTTGAAGCTAAATAGTCCTGGCTATCAAACAACCTAATTAAAACCTACCTGGAAGAAAGTCAATAAGTTGTATATCAAGGAAAAAAAAAATGCAACACTAAGGAATGCACATCTTGGAGAAATTGGGAACAGAATATGCGTAGGTCGATCATTTTAAGGTATTAAGTGCTAGGGTTTAGACACTGCTTGTAGACGTACGTGGCACAGTGTTGCGGATTCAGAGACCTGCACATCGCAGGGGGAAGGTGGGGCTGGAACAAAGGGGAAGGCATCTGCCTCTATACACAAACAAGTCAGAGCTTTGTCCAAAAACTATATTTGAATGTCATATTCATTTGATGTTTCCTAATTTCCTCACACAAATAAAAATTTGCACTTCCACATCTTCTGTCCTTATCGTCTTTCCTGGTCCATGGAAGGTCCCTGCAAAGGCCCGTTGTTCGAAAGACAACAGGGAGGGTTTTGTTCTGCCTTATCACTGTGATGTTTCTTGCCTGCTAAAATACAATAAATACACCTGAGTTTTGACTGGCTGAAAGCAAGCAGTAAACAACCGGTACGTGAAAGCACTGCCTGCGATCTGAAGAAAGAAAGTGTTGTAATTGAGTTGAAGATTACGTGAGAATTTGGCCTTATTTCTTTCCCCTGCTAAATGCAAGAAGATAACATGTCAAACCCCTACTAAGTTACTAATTAGTTCACTTAGGTGTCAATCACTTATCAAGCAATTTTTCCTCTTTAGACACTCATTTCTTTAAAACTGGCTGTTTAATTCACCAGCAAAAATAATAAGGTCTTAGATCATCTCATCAATGCCAGATGTAGTTCAATTCACAAAATCTCTTGGAACAAATCAAAAACTCTCTTTACTGCCCATCTGACTTGGGCTGATCTCAAGGATTCATGTTTCCATTCTGAAGTTAACATAATGGCACCGAGTTCACTCCTACATAAATTAGCAGGACATTTAGGATCTCCAGTGGAATCCCAGATTATGCAGCGCTGCAGCAGGTAAAATTTTTAACAAGTGAACATTGAACATTTGTGAACCAGCTGCACGAGCAATCCCGTGGAAGGAGGGAATAGAACTTCCACCCTCGCATGGCTGCGGGCTCCCAGCTGAAGCCGCATTCAGATTTCAGGGCCGGGCTGATCAAAGGGAACTCCTCTCCCCCCCTCCGCACAGAACTTGCTCTCTATGCGGCTGACGTGCCTCCAGTAGCATCTCACAGCGATTTACAGCCATGCTGCAGGAGCGAAGAGTCAGTCAAACCTGTGCTGCAGCTCAACAAAATTGCTTGAAGCTGAATAAACTGGTGCATTCATGCCAAAAAGAGAACAAAATCTTTTTGCAGGCAAAACCACAATGCTTAGAGAGAAACACGACTGTAAATGTGCTCTGAAGATCCTCTCCTAACCAGAGCAAAGCTTTCAGTGCAGAAATAAGTGCTATTGCATTAAAAGTGGACAGTTTTTCACTTTTCTGTGTCATGCAGAGAACATCTCTCGCTATTACTTTTTAAATCGGTACTTTACAATAAGCAGCCAACTGTTTAGTCAGAAAGCCAAAAGACCTTTCTGAAGTTCACTGAAAACACCAGTAAAACTTGCGTCAATGTCTGTCTGAGCAAGAGCAATTTCCTGGGTAAAGATTTTACATTTCCCCCCCCCCCTCTACCTTTCTCCTACAGCTTCTGGTCCACGCTCAGACCCCCCCCTCCTTTCTTCAGCACCAGCCGCTCACAGACAGCCCGATGCCCCTCACGCAGCAGCCCAACGCTTTCATCTCAGCATGTTTCCTCATACGTGCCTCTGGTGTGAAAAGCAGAGGAGCAGACTGTGTCTCTTTCTGGTGGAGAAACAAGAGGAGGAATGAAGCCCAGCCGCCAGCTAGGGAAGAAAAGGCAATTCTTGGCTCTGGGACAGGAATTTGGGAGGAAAAGCACCCCTCCGCACAGCACTGCTGGCCAGTCTCAGCCCTGTTGTGCTTTACAGAAGCAGCAGCCTCTTTCCCCAAAAAGCTGAATCCCTGGTGCAGGACACATATAGCTTCTCACAGAGCTTCAGGTGCCCCCGTTTCACAAATACCTCTGCTCCCTATGAACAGGCCACGTGCACCCCCAAACACGCTACCACGCAGAGATACTGGCCCAGCTACCAGAAACATTACGGCTGCATTAACATGAGGTTGGATCCAGCTAATTAGCCCTGACTGATAACTGGGATAATTAGCTTTGCCTCAAAGGAGGAGTACTTTGGCCAAGCACTGCTCTGTTGGGGCATAGCCATCCTACTCTGGTCCCAGGGCTAGCTCTAGTCTAGCTCCATGGCGTAAGCCACAGGTGTCCGTGGTAAGGAGGTGAACAAGAATAAAAAAAAAGGTGCAATAAGACGCCCTGCACTCATTTACCATCCCTAGCAGAAAAAGAGTGTGCACCTAACCTGAAAAAATACCGTGTTTTTTCAGACATACAAATGAGAAGTTTCCAAAAATGTTTAAATTCTTATTTTTAATCCAGGGAAAATTTCAGAAATGCTGAGACTCTGTTTCATGGGTGGTTTTTATAGAATTTAAAAATAACAATTGCTTTGGAAATCGGAAATCTCATTTAAAATGTTACCCTAGAGAAGCCCTCCCATTTGTTACACTTCAGGAGTATCAGCTGACATTTCTTCCAGGCGCGTTGGTCAGAGCAGCACTCCAGCTGTTTCCATCACCTACAGCGGCTCGAGAAGCCAGAGCCGGACACTCTGCAGAGGTGCACACCGACAGGCTTGTTGCAGCTTGTAACCTTTGCCTCAAGAGAAATGCCAATTGGGTACAAGGGTGGAAAAAAAACATCAATAGGAGTGGTAACACATAGGAAAAGGCTGCCCGGAGAGGCTGCGGGATCTCCCTCTGCGGAGACATTCACGCTTGATCGGCGCGGGCTGAGCAACCTGAGCTACCTGTGATGTTAGCCCTGCTTTGGGCAGTGTGTCGGACTTAAATGACCTCCACAGGTTCCCTCCAGCTTACTCTGTGGCTAAAATATGGCCCATTATAACAATTTCAATGCTGTCAACTGTACTTTATTCTTCAAATCATTCTGGGCAGCTTTAGCTTTATATTAACTAAAGCACCTTATCACTTCTGTACAGCAAGTGTCTCCTGGTGGCTGAAATGAAGAAGGCTGATGTTTTCTCAAAATGGATTATGTAAACTATAAAACTGAAATGACATGAACAATTGCCAGTACCTTCATGAAATTTCAAACAAAAGTTTTCTGACAACATTTAAATAGACTTCCAATTTCATAGCATGTTTCTAAAATACTGGTTTTACATAACATAACAATAAATTCCAAAATGTCAATACTTTCCGAATTTAAACACCTTTACTTTTAATTCCCAACATGTAACTAAAAACTATGACAAAGTACGTAAAGGACTGCTGAGGTGCAATATACATATAAGAAATCAACAGGTTCGGAAAATAGCTTTCAAATTATTAGAATGTTTTCATTATGGCTATTGTCATATAATTATATATTGTTGTATAGTAGTTCAGAGAAATAAAAAAGATTAGCACTTAATTAGTGAAAAAATCCCGATCTATTTGCTGTCTAAATATACTTCATATTAGAAATTTCTCCTTGCTTTAAGCATCTTGCAGACATACCCTTCCTCATTCCTAGAAAATACCCGATAGGTATTTGCTGTGTTTGCCCGTGCTCAGACCGACTCATTGCCTCTCCCCAGCTTGGAGGTTGTACTCCAGAGACAGGCAAACACTCAGCTGGGGCGAGCCAGCTTCGTACCCCTGAATTCCCTCACGTATACCAGCTGACAGTCCCACTATGTCCCATTAAGTTGTGCCACTGCCACAAAGTTAAGCAGCCCTTTCTGTCACCAGGACCTTGCCCTCCTGTTCGTAGCTCGTCACTCAGATTTGGTTTTGGTCTTATTTCCATAAAAATGTTTTTTAGTTCTCTCCTAAAATCAGTATTTCATGCAGTTGGCAGCCCTAAAACTCTTTCTGGCACACACAGAAGATTGGGAGTTTTGGATGTAGTCTTCCTCATCTACTAATTCTACCAAATAATCTATATTAGGCAATATTAATGCAAAAAGTTGCCACGGGAAAAATAAATACACACTATTTAGGACATCTCACACTTTATAAAGAGGAGGTTTGATTATAGGCAAGGATGTCTCCAGAGATTTCATTCCTTTCTAGCAGACCCTCACATCCGTGCTCACACTGAACTGCATCCTGCATTAGCATTTCACCCAGTGGATTTCTGAGCAGCAAAGGACAAACATTTCCAGGCTTCTGAAGTAGCCGGGAACCCACTCCGTGAACTCAGCAGGCTGTACATTTGTCAGGGACTGGATGTTGTAGCTTTTTTTTTTCCAGGAAGAATAATTTTAAAAGCAGTCCTTACTCATGGAAATCACGTAGTAGAAATGGAAAAGACATCCTCAGAGTGGCTGTGATCTGTCTCGTTAGGACAGGATAGGGACCACAGCTTGGTCCTTGATGGATTGTTTGCAGGGAGGACTCAGCCTCCAGAAGAGGCTACATGCTCTACAGGCTGGTTTTAAAAGGATCGTAGTTGAATATGGATAGATACGAAACTCTAGTACCTTTGCGGGGGGAAGGAATGGAAAACATAGTAGGACACTTTTTAAAAAAATGTCCTGAAATTGCCTTTTTTTTTTTTTTTTTTTAATCAAACCCACGTTCTTGCATCTTAATACAAGGGCAGCATCTCTTATGTAATTAAACATTTCAGGAATATCTGGACTTTCAACTCCTAGAATCAAAAGCAATGAGTTTTTTCACTACAAATCTATTAATTACATTAAGGCTCATTAAAGCCTTGAAACAAAAAAGGCTTTCCACTCAAAATTCCCAAGAGACTTGCTGACTAGACCTTTACAGAGACTTGTTGCTAGAATCAATCTATCTGCACTTCTCAGTGAAAGGGGGTTTCATTGCCAAATGCTGAATCACTGCAACAGCAACAGAAGTCAGGCTGAAACCCTGACAGAGCCTGAAAGGCTGCACCCATCACCTGCCAGGCTGCTCCAGTGCCCAGCACCACCCCGAGCACAGGGACCCCCGTCAGCTTACACTCTTGCTCCAGCTGGCTCTGGCCACACCAGGGGGGTAGGAAGCCCCTAGAGCCTCAGGTGAGTCCACCTCTGACATCTCCTCCTCCTAATCATGCTTTCTGTCTGCACATTTGACTACTTAGGATTGAAAGGTGATGCAAAAGGCCATTGAAAAAATTATTAAAGGTATCTTGCTATTCTCTTATTCTAAGCATCGGTGTGCTTGATGAGCAGGCACAGACATGAGAAGGTGGTTTTTGCTGTCACCGCGTTTTGGGAAGGGGGCCTGACTAAAATGTGAAACTCCCAGGAGAGGGCAAATCTGCATCAGATTGAACAAATTCTGCCTTACCAATTGTGCTCAATGTCCAACAAACAACTAGGGAAGAGACATTTCTTCGACATACCACTAAAAGTGGACACATTTATTTTATAACCCCTACGTCAGTAGCATGCTAGATAATATGGAATTATCACAAATTGTCAACAGTGCTTTTCGTTCAAGGAAATCAAGGACTGGGAGAAGCATATCACACTGGTATCCAGAAGCAGAGGGACATAATTCTGATTTATGGTGAATCTCCAGATAATCTGTGTTAGATGATGATCTGTGTGAGAAGACGAGATGATAAGAATATGCTGCTCCTTACTTGGTTGTGACAGCACAGGAAACACATTCAGAATACCCTGGGCTGTATCATATCTGCTGGGGCAAAAAAATGAACATGTGGTTCTTAAGTCAAATTCTGCATGGATTTAGATCAAGAAACCCCACTGAATTCATCAGATCACATCACTCCCTTATGGAAGACCATGGATTTTCCACTGATTGCATCAGTAGGTGCAAATTTTGCCTATGCCTGCAAAAGTCTCTGTACTTTTTGAAGCTCTCGTAGTACTGACCTCCTGAGTGAGTTCCACAGAGTGCAACTCAGAAGAACTCACAGAATGCAACACCAAGGACAGAACTCAGCAGAAAAATGGGGGGAAAAATTTACTGAGCATCCTTTGAAAAACAGACTGTAATTATATTTAGATGTTGCGAAGATCTCATGTTTTTGTTTGAAATTTAATCTTAGAGGTAATCAAATCTGCTACAGTGTGGTTGCTTCATTCCCCCTTCCCTGACCCTTCAGGGCTTTCTTTGAGCCATTGGGAGCCACTTTCCTGGAGCTGCCTTGCAAGCACCTGCTTTGGTGAAGTTCAGCCAACAACCTCACCCTTGGAAAATAAGGGAGGAGAGGGGAAGAGCTATGAAAGATAAAGCTACACGTAACTAATTGTAGCTAATTTTTGCAGCTGCATTTACAAACCTAGATAATATTACAATTCTGAGGGTGGATACAAAAAATAATGTGGAATGGGTCCCTTTTTATAGCTGGTTCAAAACTCCCGCCAATACTGAGCTTTAAACATAGGAAAGGAGAGAGACTTACTATACTTACTCGTAAGTACAGGAGCTGGCAAAATGCCATCTTACATTTTTAAAAGGAGAAGTCAGTAACTCTAAGAGAGCGCACAGTCAACATAACACGTCAGAAAATAAGGAGGAAACTTTTTGAAACAGAATGCCAAGTTAGCACACTCGTCCTGAAAAACTCCCCCTGCCCTGTTACAGGCAGCTTCATTCCAGGGTGAACGTGCCACCTTCTCGTACAAGAACACGAAGAAAAAAGCACAGCAAGGCAAGGCAAAGCAAAATAAGAATGCACATTAGTTCTAGTCCATGAGAACAAATGTTAAAAGGCCGGGATTGTGCCAAAAATCCCTCTTACTGTCACGTAAAGACTTACTGAACAAAGACTGTTTGTCTCCACTAAACTTTTTTCCTATACCTCGTACTTGGCATGTCAAAGGTTGTTGGAAAAAAAAAACAAAACAAAATCGCATTCAAAGCTTTGGTTTCTTCCTGCTTCCTTTTCATCTTTAAAATGTTGAAAACTCAGGTACTATCTTTGCATACACCACTATTCATCTTTAATTTAATAAATGATCTCTTCAATGTATTAATGGTTAGCAGTGCATATAAATTAGCATTTATAAAAATCAATTACATTGTCTCATAAGACAGAGGAGAAACCAAGACCTTCATCACTGGATCATTTGTATTTATCTGTTAATTATAAACCTTAATTGTCTCTTCTTATCAGATTAATTTGCATAAATTGCATAAGTTTAACGTTTAACAGGTTTTAATACCAGAATACAATTATTCTTTAAACATTCTTTCTTGAAATATTCATTATTAATTATAGCATTAAAATTAGAAGTTCTGATAATTGACCTTGGCTTCTCCTTGGCTCATCATCATCTGTCCATTGAGGTCATTTATCTCATGATTATGCATGCTTTGTGGCTTCTTATTACTGATGTGCTTAGTTTTAATTGTACTTTATAGCCTGTCAGATTTCTCTGAATTTTGACTTAAAGCAGAATATTATGCAGGGTTCCACAAAAGTGGACTTTTTATAGTATATTCATCCTCTTAGCATACCTATACATAATGACACAGTGGGTGACAGGACTCTTTCTATATCTGGCAGATCCAGACTATTAGGTACAACTATTTCTGTCCTGGTGAGGAAAACCTTGATTTCATTGACGACTTAGGAAGTAAGAAAGGCATGTAAGTTCCCAGGTAGCCTTGGAAAAAAGGTATTAACCAGCTATTATGTTTGGCAGGTCCTCTAATAGCCTCTTGTTCTTCATAACTGACCAGACTTCTCTAACTGCCCTTTTCACTACCTTTTTCTTTAGAGATTGTGGTATATTGAGCCCAGGAGGTAATGGAATAAGAGAAGAGATGGCCAAGACCAAATACTGACACATGTATTCAGTTGAATTTGGCTGACTTGAACGTAAAGATTTTTTGAAAACTCATGCAGTGCAGAGGTGAAAACAAGTGGGTTTTCTCCTCTGTGAGATCATTCACTAAGTCTCACATGCAGGGATTTACTGTACCGGATTTTTCTTCCGGTTAAAATTATTCATATTATTCGGTTAAGAAAATATTTTAGATATCATCAGATATGCTTCCAAGGAGAGAGACTAATATTTAAAAGCATTAAACAAGCCTTTCTCATAGTGTCTACAGCTGCTATTATTAAAATGCTAGAGGTGCCTCAGGTCAATAGCTTCTGAGTTCAGCGCATATTCCTCTTAATGAGGGAGCCTAATAGGGAAACACTGAATCCAGTATCTACTTTCCACAACCTATATCTCCTGTGACTTGCCTGTGCTCCCTAAGCTGATTCAAAGCATCACTGACATATTTCCAACCAGTTGCTGGGACCAGAGTTTCCTGGGAAGTTCAATTTCTGAAGTCAAGTAAAATCTGAGAGTGATTCTGTGCAAATCATTTTTCTACACCAAGGGCTTTTCTTCTGCTGAGATTTCCCATGCAAATATGTATGCGTGAATCAATGGAAAAAAATCAGTAATGGCTGTTATTGTCAGTACACCTGATTTGGTATATCTCCATCATAACCTATCTGTCCAAGAGCACACAGCTTACGACTCCTGTATCCATATCCAATGGGGAGCCTAAGGAGGACTGGTCGGATGACTGTTAGGTTACGCAAAGTAGACGTGATCGCAAACAGCAGTAAATTGCCAATGCTTCCTCACAGAGTCTTACAGATGCCTCTAACTGAAGGAATGCATTGATCAATTGTTAGTCAAGTCCATCATCTTGGTAATAAATCTAGGCTGCTTCTTGATCCATAAAAGGAGACCAATACCTGCCACTGACCTGGAGAGTGTTGCCGGTTTTTTTCTCTGCATGCAGGTCTAGCTACAATTATCCATTTCACCTCAAAGCCAGATTGCTAAAACGTGCTTCACTTGGAACAACACCTTGATGCCTGATTTACTAGATGGACATCTTTTATGCAAATACATTAACTACCTTGATTTACATTTAAAAGAAGGACAGCAGTATCTTGGGCATGTCATTCTTTCATCACCTCATCTTGGGAGAGGAGCCTGAAGCAAGAAGCATTCCCCTCTGCCACCTAAGCTGCTTTGCCGAAATATTAAAAATGCCTGATGCAGGCAAAATTCTGCAGAAGAGAGTCCTCAGCATACGGCGGTCAGAAGCACCGCAGGGAAGAGTGCCTTGCACGTGTGCTGGACCCTCTCCAGCGGGGGATTCCAGTTGGGCTCTTGCCATACTTGAGAGTTCCTGTTCCTCCACCACTCCTGTCCCCTGAGCCCAGCTCTCCCCAGGAGCACACGTTAGCAGCACTTCCCAAGCCAAAGCAGGAACAAACAACAATATACAGATACCTGCAGCTTAAGCATCTGCTACATCACGGAGCAAGAGTTAAAACCCTTAACAATAGTTCCGCCCGTATTAATAGCTATAATCTACTCCCTTTATTGTGCAATGTGAACATTAAGATGTCACAGAAATCTGCAGACTATCAGAGGTTATTTTAAAGGCAGTTCTCTGTTACTCTCACCCTCTATTTAGTTTCCTTCTGAGGAAACTGATCTAACCACAACACGATTGTATTCCAGGCGGATCTACTATCGCCATCCACCAGTGCCAAGCACGTGGCAGCACGCCATTGAAACACCCGCATATTACAGAATTGTGCTCAGTTTACCGGCTGCTTATCTACGGCAAATCTAATCCTACCCCGAATCACACACTGCAAGATGACAGCCACTATCTTAAGCTGCAGGCAGCATAAGCAGTTTCAGGTAATTAAGTGTGGTATTTCTGGGCTTTTCTATACAAAGTCCACCTAGCAGAAAATGTTTATATGGTTATATTTTTTGGTGATTCTGGGTACTGGCCAGCTAAGGCTGAGGCAGCTAGTGGTAGCTAAATGAAGGTGGGCTGAGATGCCCAAAATGAAAGGAGGATAACCCAAGCTGTATTCTGTCCATGTTCCCTGTGATTTTGTGAGCTCTCTGTCAAAGCTGTCACATATAATGTTTTTCTCAGACTACAGATTTTTCCTTTCTATCTACAGAGAAATTAATTCAGCAGCCTTTTCAGCTGCTGGGCCCAATGCCTGTAATTTCATTTAAAAAATAAAAATCCAGGAGAGAATCTGCAACATTGGAATGTTTGGCTCTTTTTGTGGTTCAGATCATTCAAACCTAGGTTGTCCAGACTGCCTCTTCTGGGTATGCCATCAGCCTTCGGCCTCTCGCCCTCTGCAAAATACCTCCCTCTAAGTCTGTTGTCCGAGTCCCTCTGCTGCCGTTGTGGCTTGCGTGCCAATGAGTTGCAAATGTACCTCACTTCTACTGACCTATTTATCTCCCTCCATCTATTCCCACTTCTTCATCTGTCTTCCCTGACATCTCTACATGGATGTCTAGGGACAGCTGAAATTGAAAGGATCCTTCTAGTCAAACTGCGAACATTTCCCCCCCCCGCCCCCCTGTTTTCTTTTCCACTTTGAGTGACCCCTTTCTGCATGTCCTTCTAGACTAGGCTACCAGAGCTGTTGCCAAGATATTAAACCACGTTGTCATTGTAACTTTGCACTCACTTGTCAATGCTGCTGGAAACACCGTCTGCCAAAATCATTTCCCTCCATCATTGTATCAATTATGTCATCCCCAGCCTCATTCCTTTAAGTCCTTCTATTGGTTCTCTTAATGCATCTTCAGTTGCGAGCACATCATATTCCTACTCAAAGCAGCTAGGAAGACAGAAAGCTACTTTGTGTGCACGGTTAGCACAGAAGAAAACATGCTCATATGATCACACAACTTTCTCCCTCCCCAAACCTGTGCATCGATGTCATTAGCCAGGACTGTAACCTCTTTGAAGCAAGAGCTGCACCACCACTATGTATAGAAGTCAGGGTCCAGCCCTGCTGGATATTTCTGAGAATGACCACTGACACAGCGATGATCGTGCTGATAACGAAGGATAATTGCTCCTGACTTCTTAAGGTTACCATTCACAAATAATCCATTTAAGAATACTCATCTGTTAGATCTGCTGTGAAGAAGTCTGGCATTTTTTTCAGCTGTTACTTTGCACGAAAAGGCCAACCTTTCATCAAGACAATTAAAACTTTTGAGAAGCCTGTTTCAAGAGGTAGAGTGGGGTAAGTCTCTGGAAAAACTAGACCCAGGTGACTTTGGCTCTAGACTGTAGAAGACAGAGGTCTCACTCCATTGCCAAAGCTGTAACACTAGTTCTCAAATTCCTTTGCAGCCAAGCAGATTGCATTCATCTGAGCATAACACAGGATGAACAGGTTTAACCCTGAAAGCATATTTTACTAGTCTCAATTCTAAGAGTTTTTCCCTGTTTGCCTCTAGAACATACTGACAAATACTAAATCCTTTTTTGTGACTGCGTAGAGCCCCATCCATTACATTTATGGAGGAAAAAATCCTGTGCTGACTTCTAAGAAAACTGAGGCCAAGTTTGTTTTCTTAGTCTTACATCTATATGACAGAATACTGTGATCCCTTTCTCTTCTTGGAATACAGGCAGGTTTCATGTTTCCTCTGTGTATAATAAAAGTAGTTACCCTCTGGCCAACTCAGATTGTTGTTTCTGAAAATTGTTTTTCTCTCCGGTTTTATTGGGCAATGTAATTATTTGAATTGCAAGAGCACTATCTGAACAAAACCTGGGATATCAAACTTATCAACTCACAGATTTCCTAGACAGTCAGGGGCCGTAACAAAGCTTTATCTTTTTCTTTGCATAACAAGTCAATAAAAGTGCAGTCACTGAAAGAACCAGTTTGTGCTGTTGAGACACGTGCATTTTAAAACCCAGTAACCCAGTTTGTATGAGGAACTTTAATATTTAATGTGCAGATTAAGTGCATATTTAAAAACTCGTGCATGCATGCAACACATGCAAGCAGCAAAACATACTTTGCTTTAACACAAGGTCCCTGTCACATCAGAAGGATGAAGCAGGGAAAACAGCATTCCTTGGTGACCTTATAATCCTTGCAGCTGAGAGGGATATCAGATCCTTGCTACATCACAAGGAAAGTTTACATTCCTCTCCTGAAATATACTTACCTCTCATTCAGACCCCTAACAAAGAAAACCATCGGCAAGAGAATTATGGACAACACGCTTACCAACGAGTGACAATGGCAGCACTGTCCCCTGCAGTGTGTAAAACAGAAAACCAGTCTGTATCCTGCTCTAGAATGGCAGGCAAAGAAAACGAGAGGCAGAGGGAAATCCAGAAAAGCAGCTAGGTCTTGTTTAAAAGCAGGTAATAAATGTATCAGCAGAACTGGGGCAATGAAGTCACACTCTGCCACTTCTCATATCACTCTGCAGCAGAGATTGTCATGAGGCTTGTTTTGCAAGAAGGATCGTGGTAAGATATTCTGATGCATGGGACACTTTTGATTTTTTTGAGCTTCTCTGGTTCCCCCTCAGCCGCCCCTATGCAGAGCCCCTCTACTTAGCAGCAGGCTAAAAAGACACCTTGTTCCTACTCTTAGCGGTTACATGTCTAACTAAAACTTTAATCAGTGCACTCCAGAATACATCTGACCGGTTCTGGTTGTCTACACTCATGCTCTTAGTGGCATAAAACTTCTGAATGGAAAAGACTAAGAGCTAAACGCTGCTGCATGCCAGCTTCTTTTCTTAAACCACTTAGAAATAATTGATCTAACATTTCCAAGAATCCCACCCCAGGCTTCAGAGAAAGGCAGATGAATCTTGTACATTGTATTTTTGAATTTAAGAAATATGTTTTGATTGAGATAGCTCTGCTTTTTGATTAAAGTAAAAAAACAAGTGGAGCAGAGCCTCTCAATAATACTGAACTTGTCATTTTACAATGCATGCAATAATTTAACGTTGGGTGCTCAGCACGCATGAAGTAACAAGTGTTTCATATTAATGCAGTATTCATAATGGTATATCTGAACTGCACAAACAATAGATAATTGAGTCAAAAACGAAACAAAATAAACACACTTCTCCTGAGTGCAGAGTTTGAATAGAAGGATTAAAAGGGGTCTGAAGTGAGTTGTCATGACCCTCTCTTTGCAAAAATAGCAGGTGATAAGCCAGATACACCCCATGAAAGTTAGCATCACGCCAGTGGCTTCAAAGAGCTTACACTGATTCAAAGCATCCCACAGCATCCATGGTTCAACACCTTATAATAAATATTTGGACTTTCTTGTCCTTCATAACGCATTAACACTTAGGGTCAGATTAAAAGTATTAAGGCTCCTAATTCTACTGAAAGTTTATTGCTTTCAGTGGACCCTTAGACACAAGGGTGGAAGTCATATGTGAACCTGAGCCTTAGCCAGCCACTACTCCATGGCACCTACAACTCCATTTATGATCAAATGGAATATAAGGAAATGTAATACATTATGCAGGATGAGAAGAATAGAAAAGGAAATAAATTGTGTGAGTTTTGTTTGGGATTTTTGTTTGGTTGGTTTTTAAATTATAAAAAAATCTAGGGTCTCATTATGAAGATGACTTTTGTCAAGAATGTGGATAGGAGGAAAAGGCATTAGATTACATGATGGGATTGTTTAAAGTCAAGACAGAAACTAGGTTAACCACAGGCAACCTTTCAAGCAACTATCAATAATATGGTCTTAGCACCAAGGGCCAGTAATTTTGGATTTAACACCCAAGAAAACAAAAGAGACTGTGAAAGAATATTTGCACATCCCATTTAAGTGTGAGACTTAACTGAAGACATTGAGGTCTCTGTCAAAATTAGTGACACCCTAGAAGCTGCATTTTCCATTAGCTGCAGGAAAAACCTTTCAGCCGTATTGAATGGCAATAGCTATTATACATGCTTGGATGAGGCAGCTTTGTTTCTCATTTATCAAGCTGGTTTCCTCTTTACAAATACCCCTCTATCCAAGTGCTCAGAAAGCTACTTTTAAATGTTCTTTTATATTTTCAGAGGTGCATGCTAGGTTTGCCATTTTAAACTGATGAACCTTTAGCTATGACGATCTAAAGGTCATTTAGGGAGCGCTGCTTTCCACGTAGCTGATTCTCACCATATACTCAACTTCTATGCAGTTGATTTACTTCTGCACGTAACCAATCCGTTCCTTTCCTGTCAGAAAAGGTTTTTATTTTACTCCAGTCATTCTCACACCTCACTGGCTGCTTGGGCTAAAAATTATTTTCTTAGATGTATTCAGTCTTTCCTTTCTCTGCTGTTGCTTCTTCAAGTGGAAAAGGATTCCAGTATCTGGGTAATTTAGCACATTCCCAGGGATTCCTCCAGCCCACCACTGTCTGGTAAAAACACCAAGGAAGGGTGGTAATACAAGCACCACAGACCTTCAGAATTTATCACCCCTCTTCCCAATTCAGTAGCAATGTTTTTGGCATTCCTGCTAGTCTTGAGAATCACAGAGAATTTATTGCCTTAGTGCTGTGTTGCAGTTTCAAAGATCTGAAAAGCAACTTGGTGCTTCAGAAAAACATGTTCCCCTGTTTTCTGAAGCTTGAATGATCTAAGTTCGAGTTTTTCATTACTCGTGTCACTGAAATAGAATTTGATTACTAGACACTTTTACGGAGTTAGAAAAAATCCCCACCAGTTTTGAAGGTCCAGATCTATTTCTAATCCCACATCTTATTCAGTAGGATTTTTAACTAAACATTTTGACATACAGTGGTTTACATCTAACTTAAACAAAAAAACACAAAAAAATATTGAATAATCAGAACGGTGTTGCAGCATTTTCTTATGTTCTAAGGCATAGATGAAACTTTTGGGATGAAACTTCCTCACAATCTGAGCTGTCTCTTGTGGCCGACAGGTACGTACATTGTTCTTCTCTGCCCCAACAGGATCAAAAAGAAGTCCCAGGCTTCTCTACTTCTAAACCTCTTATCAGCTTCAATCCATAACTCATGTTTGATCTTTGTTCTGCAGACTAAAGCTTGCCAAGCACAGTGTTGGCCATGCCATTCCCATATTCTCATCACATTCATTAACACTTTAAACAAAGAAAAAAATAGGTTTGTTACTGCTGTGTTTTGGAAACCGAATGAGCTCTTGTGCTCTCAAAGGAAAGAGAAGTTCTTGGGCTCTCACGTCATTCAGCTGCCGGACGGCCCTTAGAGCCTCTGCTCACGCTTACACAGCAATCACCTTGCTTGATTTCAGAGACCTATTCTGACCCTACTGCAAATTCTGCTGCTTCTAGTGATATCCAGCAATGGGAGCTCTGTCAGGGAAGCTGGAAATGCTCCCTGTCACAGAGCAGCGGGGTAAAGGCTGTTCTACCCCAACTGACTAAATACCTTAAGACTTGGGAAAATGAGGGTGGATGAGAAGAGAATCAGGTTATCTACTCCACTCCTGACTGAAGCACACCAAGTTCCAGCCATTAGAAGACCTCTACCCATTCTTCTCCCATGTCCTTCATGGGCATGGGCATCACTTCCAGATGCAAGATCTCTCCTTCTCTCACTACAAGAGTCTAAAGCAACTTGAACTCTGAATCTCAGACTTCTCAGGAAAGCATCCATATCAAACGGTGGTACAAGAGCCTTCAATTTGCCTAACTTGTTATTTTCCACACACAGGACAGCCTGTGCCAATTAAAATTAAACAAAGTCTCACGGAATATCCTACTAGCTGCTTTTCAGGTCCAAACAGCTTGGCTCCCTTCACACGGTGTCAAACCACTCCATACATACAGAGCACAATTTTGATATGTTTACTGAACACAGCACAGCACTTTTTGCTCTCTCTCCTCAGCTTAAAAATAAATCCTATAGAAGATGCAGTGAATTTGGTGGGCTTCATTTCTATTACTCTTTACATTCAGATCTCTGCAGTGTGATAAAATAACCACTGCTTTTCCCAGTGCTATATGGGAGCTTGGGCTGAGGAGCACTTTCTGTTAAGCTCATTTATCCTGTTCTTTCTCCTTTTCCTCAGAGGAGTTCTTGGTAGTATGTAGCTATTTGGAGGTCAAATCAATTACTGTAGTCTAGGGTGCCATTCCTGGACTGGAAGCAAGAGCACTTTCAGTTTAACAAGACTTAATAGAGGTTGTTAAGGGTGTCTGACATTTTTTGACCTTTGCTCTTCTATTTCGGAGTTTGAATAGGTCTGATTTAATTAGACAAAAACAGTATAAGAATGGATGCAAGTGCAAAGGCTCAGAAGAATATACATATAGGAAAAATTACCAGTTCGATAACTTCAAACTGCAGCCAAACAAATCATAGTTCACACTGATGAGGACACACAAAGCCAACAGGAGAACTGTAACTGGTTAGAAATCACAAAGAGATCATGCCAGCACCATAGTTTTGAGGGCATGGACAACCCCCACCACCACTTTACTTTCTCAAATATAGGTTAAGGAAAGCCTAAATGTGGATCCAGTTTGGTGTTTTTTTTTTTTTAAACATAGTCAGTCTTTGGAAATGTCCATGCAGAAGCACAACGGTTTTCTCTCTGCCTGGCCATCTCCCCTCTCTGTGCTGGGGACTGTTTTCCCTCTGAAGGGGGGAGCCTTTCCCCTGAGAGGAGAAATGGCAGATAAATTCAAACCATCAGAAGTTCCCAGACTAGCAGAAAGCCTTGGGGTCCCACATGTAATCTCTCTCCAGTTTGGCTAGGAGCCTGAAAAGCAGGCACTGACATCAAGTTAATATACTCATTTTCTGAAGCTGATGATTTGTGTAACCCAGCTAAGAGCCAGCTGAGGGTGAGGGGTTCAAAAAACACATCCTTTTCTCATTGGGTTCATTGTTCCTTTCTGGAGTGTTAAGTGGGTAGTTTACTCCCAAATGTCACATTTAGCTCCTGCTTAGAACTGGTGCGCTCTGTCATGACCCTGGCTTTTATTATTTTCACCTGGCCTTCTTCCACACATTATTACGACTTCTATTGTCTCATCTCCTAAAAATAAAGGGACACTGACATAAAAAAATTCCTGCTCTGTGCCTATGGAAATATATATCACACAGAAAGCCCCTGAAGTTTCATAATGTCAAAGCTTTGATGGGAAAATTATACTGTATCCTAGGTCTAGGTTATTCCAACAAAGGTAAACAAGACATTGCAACTTGTAAAGTCAACTGACCAGTAGCCCACATCCCACCATCAAATGGCTTATTTATCTGCATTCCTGACAAGACGCCCTTTATCAGAACAACGTTCATTTTGTAATATTAAGGTCAATATCTTGGGAAAGAAAAATAAACCTTAGAGGACACAGTTCTAGTATCATTTTCAACAGCTTTCTGGAAATCATTACATCATTTTGGGCTATAGGCTTGAATTCTCTAATCTAATGACACTCCTCTCTCCCAGACCTAAGATGTAGGTGTGCTGATTTACAGCACGAATCACGCAAAATACATTGCGGCAAACTTGTGCAGGTGGGGACGGATGCACACACAGGTGTATGGAGCTGGAGTTGATGTAATCAATAGTGGCAAGGATAAGACTCCTCAAGACATCAGTTAATTTAAAGAAAAAGAAAGTTGTTTGTGTTTTAGAATATTATCTTAAAAGGATCTGGGAAACACAAGTATACTTAGACAATTGATAGGAAAAAGTTTACAAAACAAATAAAGCTAAAAAATATTTGTCTCTGAATCAAGATACATTGTGGGGAGGAGAGGGGAAGAATAGGAAGGTAGTTATCTCAAAACCCCAGGAGATAACAGTGTGGAACCAAAGGATGAAAACTTAGATAAATGTAATTAAAATATTTTCTACAGTACATTAGATTTGGACTTCACTACAGTTGGTATTTTGGAGTCCACACTGATGCAATCTAAAACATACTAGAGATTATGCAAAGCAATTGGGAGAATTACATTTACAACTAAGAAAACAAGTAGTATAGCTAACAGCCAGGTTCTGAGGTTATTGCTCTTCTCCACCCTAAACCAGATAGGGGTGAATAGAGAATAGTCTTAGAAGAGAAGCCAAGCAAACTGCATACTTAGGAAATGAAGGACTCGTGTGGCGAAATGAATAATTGCTTTTGGTAGTTTCTGGCCTGCAGATTTCTTCTTATTCATTTTGCAGGCCTGTTTGGCAATGGCCATTGTAACTGGGGACGAAAGAAAATAAGCAAGGAACTGCTAATACCAAAAAAAAAAAATATCCAAAATGATGCGTATTGGAAAACGTGCATTGCAGTCAGATGAAGAGGTGGGCCTTTTGTAATGAGTAAAGCACAGCACACAACATGGGATAATGCACCAGACGTTAGATGCTACATAAAATATTTGTCTAAGATCCTTCCTCATAGATACCTAGGACAAAAGTCAAGCTGCAAACTTTCAGTGACAGTTGTAATGAGATGTTTACTGCATAGCTGAAGAAAATAAAAGACTGAAAGAGAAACAGAGGAGCTTGGCAACAAATTGTATATTTGAAAACCAAATGATAGGCTTCTGGCCAATAGCAAAAAATTGAGAGTTTATCTTGGGCAAGTGCTCTGCAATGAGTGTAGTTAAACTAAAAGAAAGATTCAGGCACCTTTTGCATGGCTTTGCGCCAAGAACCAAAAATGCCTGCAGCTCTTTTTATGAGGCCATATATAGACCAGATTTATTCCAGGGGGATGACAATTCATTCCACATTTTTTGAAAGAAAGTAAAATACTCAGATACTTGCATTGATGTCTGCCAGGAACAAAACTGAGTTTTAGGCAGACTCTTCCTCACCTCTTCTGAAGAAACATCAATGTTCTGCTGCCAGCAAATTACAGCTCAGGGACCTGGGACTTTGTTTGGCCCACACTGAAGAAAGTACACTAAAGCTACTGAAACCAAATATTTGGGGTTTTCCAACAGTCATAGGAAGCCGAGACTCTTCAAAGGAAACGTTGGTCTCAGATGTATCTCCAGCACTACTTGAAAATTCAGAATTGCTCAAGAACAACAATTGCCGAGTATTCAGTTTGATATGCTAAAGAATTTATTATCATCCATGACTAAGTCCTGAAACCCCATGACCGAGACCAAGTTTCTCCTGTGGTTTTTTTGATGCTTCATCTGAATATTTTCACTGTTTTCCTATTGTAGAATGAATACAATACTAATGCTTTCCATTTCCCAAGATACTGCATCAGAGCCATGCAGTAAATACAGACCTTAATTCACATTTCTTCTCCTGGGCCTCAAGAGAGAGGGGTTTCAGTTCAGAGGGATTTGATGATCCAGCAGGAATATCTAATAGAAATTTTGGCTTAATAGCTTCCATAGCTCTAAGGCATCTTGCAATAGTTTATTTCTGTTTACCACAAGCTCAGTTATTAGCCAAACCCTCTGGCCATCGACCAAATTATCTCGTGCTCTTGGGAAACATGGACGTTCATTTCCATTTACTCTTTAGATGGAAATTAATGAACTAATTTCAGCAACTGAACTCTTGCCCCACTGCTTATTTCTTCCAAAGAGGCCAAAATATAAATATCGAAATGAAATAATATGAAGTTTTCGATGTCATGTCACAAAGGAGGAAAGTAGACCCTGCTCTACTGGCGAGTTCTTGGATTCTGAAGCATCCTGGAGGATACAGGTGGAAGACCAAAACAACAAGCTTTAAAAAGAAAAGTAAGCACCACCTTTCAGGCCATAATCTGCTGCCTTTTAGCCATGCAGATAGCATCCACTACCGATAACCACTTCATTAGGGTGGCTGTATTATTTAATTCCAGGCCAAAAAGGCCTCTCTCAAACTTCCCACAATGGCTTATACTCCGAAGGAACTATAGAAGAGGAACTCAGTATTTTGAAAAGATTATTTCTTGGCTTGACCAGAGAGTCATCTGGGACGCATAGTTCTGCAAGCCAGTTATTTTGACAACTGTGAAATGCTTTTCTGTCCCCTTGAGATAGGAAGTATCTCCAGTTGGAGATTTACTCTTTGGCCTTTTGGTTTACACATTGGACTGCCAAAATACTGACTGGCAGGACCTCCAGGCACAACATTGGCAGGAAAAAGCAACCAAAACACATTCTGCATCCTGACAGATATAGTAAATTGGCTTTTAGGCCACTTAATGCCATTTGTAGTTGCTCCAGAAATGCATATAACACTGAACTATGCCATCCTTTCTGCTACCGCAGGATTTAGCCCTTTGGCATATTTATACATATAACTTGTGTCCAGGATAGCCAGCAAGCAACTGACAAAGGTGATACCTTGTACATAATTAGGTTCATCATTGCGTACTTACAGAGAACTCTGACATAAAGCACCTTAATGATGTCACTGCTTTTCCTATGTGTCTGGACTTAATCTAGATGAACATTTTATTTTATACTAGTGTTCACCTTACCAAAAGCTATACCATTCACCTGGAGTCACACCTCATCTGATTTCATTCTCACCCTTCCTGAGAAACAAGATTTCCTCCCCCAGGCTTCACAAATAGCAACCATAGGCCAACTTTGCAACACCCACCAACACAGCATCAAAGGAGATAAGTGTCTGTTGAAATATTTACACGCTCAACTTCCATGCCACAACACAAGACCAACCTTTGAGAGACTTCCTTGTTCTATGTGAGTAAGATAAACACCTATTCAAAGGAAAATGTATCAAAGCTATTCTGTGAGGTATGAAATAGGAGAGTGAATGATTCAGGTCCAACTCAGTCACTCTGAGGCTTGTATAAAGACCATGACAAGAACGCAGACGTGACAATTCCAGTTAGCAAACTCCATATCTTGATGGAAACTTCACCAACAGGCTGTGACTGATTCATCTAGAAGGCTGAATTTGCTAGGGCCTCTAAAACAAGGACATCCTTGCAGAGAAAGCAAAGAGAAGTTTGTACTGACACTATAGACAAAGTGCACCAGTTTCTAGCGGTGTCACTCTGGGACCTTTCAGTAATTCTTAGGAAAATGTCTATCTATTTATTAAATTACTGCAGGAAAGTTTTGCATTTTGGTGCGGGCAGGAATTAAAGAACTGAGTCTCTGTCAGGACTCACTGGCACTGTTACGAGACAGACCAGCATGAAAGTCCTAATCAGGAGGCCCATACAGGCATTCAGCTGGAGGAATTCCAAAGGCAGATTTAGTGAGGCGAGGAGTGTATACCAACTAGCATATTACACAAAGAGAGCCTGCATTCCTCTTGACAGGACCCCATCGTCCCTCACGTCCCCATCAACACTGCAGCTACATCCAGCCTCACCTCACACTGGGTTCCAGAAGACCATCTACACTGACAGAGTTTGGCTTAGGGTCAGCTCAAGGCCATGATCACACCCCTTTTACCACACAAGTCTCTGCTCAGATGATGTGGATGTGGCATCTTCAAAAAGCCGAGGATGAGCTTAAGCAGCAGCCTTAGTACAGGAGAGCAACATCCCCATCAGCTTCCCTTGGCAGAACATGCAGAATCCTTTGCTGTATCATACCAGCTTTAGAACCAGTTCTATCAAAAAAAGCTGGCACTAGCAGCATGAATTCCTATTTCCAGTTACTTTTCACTTACCTGTGCTAAGTATATCTAGCACAACTAGTACATTAACTTCTCTAGGAGCAAAACAGAATGATTTTCACCTACTGGAATGACTGAAAACGGTAAGATGAAAATCAAGACCATCTGAAAGCTCCGCAGTTAGACTCAAAAATTACCCGAAGGCATGTACTAGCTTTCACACCCTTATGCTTCTTTTGCCTCTCCCCCTTTGGCAAACTCACAGGTACAGACACTCACCATTTAAACAATTAGGCTTACTCCATTTTCTTTGCTGCTAAATAAGCATTACTTAAGGAAAGGCAATTTATGGGCCTTTCTGGACTTACAAATCCACTCTGGAAAAACAGCTTGATATCAAAATAAATCAAATCCCCTAATGAGATCAGAGCTACTTACCTGGGATGGGAACCCAGTTTTTAAATGCAGTACTTTTATCAGTGATGGAAGAAATCAGAGCGCAATACACGCTAAGATATATAAAGAAAAACCTGAGTAAGCATTAGCCATTCTGTTGATCAGACTAAACTGGAGCTCTACTACAGCTTTCAGAAGTGTCTCTGGCAAATTTCAGTGTGTTTTAGAGACAGCTAGTTTTAAATTTAGCTTAGGTATCAAAGAAAAGGGTACCTGCCTAGTGGCAAGGCGTCGGTCCCCAGTAGACAGTAACCCCTATTTTTAGCACTCAGAAAATACCTGACTACTGATTGCAGAATGGATATCCAGATATTTGCATCAGGCAAAGAAGCAGTGGTGGTCATATAATATTTACCACATAGCATTTAACAAACATAACATTTACAAAATAGCATGGTCATATCATCTTATTAATGTGTATAGAAAAATACATTGCCACTCTACAGGCATCCAATACACCTCAAGAAAGCCATGGAAGTGGTAAAGGATGTAACGGGATAAGATGACAGCCTGAGAGAAGAAAAGATACTACTTATGCATACAAGGGATTTCAAAAGTCTCCATATGGACACTGCTTATCTGTCATCATTCTGTCCAGCTGTTGGAAAGTCTTTCGCACATCTAGTTAGAAAGAGGCCTGGACAATATCTGAGGAATAGAGCTGCTCCTTGATTTTATGAGAGTAAATGTATAGAAGGCAGCAGAAGAAAGGTGGTGGTGGCGGGGGGGGGGGGGGGGGGGGGGGGGGGGGGGGGGGGGGGGGTGAACACAACCAAAACACCACCATAAGAAAATGGCAACTCAGATCACTTTAGATAAAAAAAAATTGAGAGGTGGGGTGTAATATCACTGAAACCTTGTCCTGCAAAGTACCTCAATACTGGCCTTAAAGATGCCTTCTCATATGGAGCAGCTGTCATTTTAGATCTTTCCGGAGCAGGACCTCAACGCAGAAAACAACCAAATAAGGAAGGAGGGACTCCATATCCATAAGGAAGGTGATCAGAGCTAGAGAAGCACTATTAGAGGTAGCAAAATGCAATCCCCATCTCTGGAAAATAATTTGCTTGGGGAAAGCCTTCCTAAAGGCTCCTCTCAAGCCCACTGAGTCCTCTTGTGGAAGGATTTACAGATAATTTTTCTTCTATTCCGCCCACAAAAGCATTAATTGAGAGGCATTGTATTGAGGCAACCCAGACAGCATGGGTAGGCTTACTAGTAGCCACGACAGTTTTACATGAATGACAATGTTTGAAGCCCAGTTTCAACACTTCTGCACTGTAAAAGCCGATATAGAACTTTTATAGGTCCCAAATAATAACAAAAGAAAAATATCCCTTCAGGGATAATGAAAAAAGATAATGAGTACTTACTATCTAGCGAATTGTTTACACTACACTATTTATGCTACAAAGGTTGATTAAGTGATGTGAGCAACAGCAGTAAAGGGAACTCATTCGCAGCCACGGACGGCAAGAGGGTTTAGGGCAGTGTCCCCCCCCTTCCCCAGGTGAGAATGGAGATCGGAGGAGACATAGTGCAGACACCATGTAAACAAGTACTTTGGATCTGTGCAATCACTCAAAGTAATTTATTTGCTGAGAAACACAGGAGTGCAAGAGTGCAGGTCCCTTAAGCATGGGTGATACACACACATAGGCTTTTAGAAGTTTTGCTTCCCGTACCTCAAAATTCTTCTGAGCACTTGCTGCCCTGCAGAGAAAATGCTACCAGGTTTCTAGAGTAGAGCTACTATTACAGAGCAAGGGGGAATCCTTTCTTCATTAAGAAAAGTTCAAACAATGCAATTCCCTCCTAGATAACTTAAGAATCCCACGAATGATCCAAATATTAATTTTTATGGTGTATTCCTTAAGTAAAGTAGATTGTTTGAGTGCCTTTGCCACAGCTCTGCCTTGGGCCCTCTTCTTCACAGGCCTAAATGGTTTTGTTTTCTGATGTATAGTACATCCAAAACTTAATAAAGTGAGAGCTGTAAGTTTAAATAACACTTTCAAAAGTTAATAAAAGCATTTTAAGTAAGGGGCAAGAATCTAGTTAAATGCATTTCCCAGAGGTAGATGATTCTAAATATTTATTTCCTTAAAACATCAATCACCTTCGTATGACTTGTGACAGTGGTATATACAGGAAATATAATTTCAAGTAAATACTGCAAGGCTCATATAGGAAATCTTACAGATAGTCATCTCAGTGGAGGAGGAGGAAGACTTGACTGGAGGAAGTAAGGAAGGCCTGTTCCCCACACAGAAGAGCCTCCAGTCCAGCTGATTGTTAAGGAAAAAAAAACCCACAACACAACAAACAAGAACCCCAGATGTTTACGTGGCGTTAGATCTTCCAGTGAAGCGGTGACAGCAGGGGCTGCGCAGCATAAGGGCCCCACACCGCACAGCAGAATCTCTCCCTGCTGACCTCAGGCGACCCCTGAGGAGGAAAAGGCACGTCAGTCCCTCTTTTCAGTTAATCCTTGGCTTTTGTCCAAAGACCTCTCCAAAAAGGATAATTAATGCTAATTACAGGGTTTGATTTTTGAAATGAAGTACACAAGCCTCCACCTCTATAAAACTGGGCCCTATTAAATGCTGAAATAAAGAAATTAAAGACTTCAGATTTTATTACTCATTCTCTGAGCCATTCAGTACATCTTGCATTAAAAATAAATTGTATTAAAATTAAATTGTTTTTAAAGGATCAGCGCTCTCATGCTTGTGAGCCAACCTATGGCTTTGAGCTTCTGCCGGGATTCTTACAGGCAGGCAGGCAGAAAATTTGCAAGAGAAATGCATTTCTCACTTTTTTTTTTTTTTTAAAAATGCATTTATAAAGTGCCTGTTGAATTGCTCTAAACAAGTGATTAAACCAACATAAAATATATGATCATTGTCTCCTTAAAAAGGAATAATGCCTCAAAGTAGAATCAATTGTTAACTTTTATTTGTACGATATTTCCAAATATGGTATTGTATTTACTTATTCTAATCCTATAACACACTTTCATTTTTTCTTTTTATTTACACAACATTCATAGACATTTCCTCTCATTCCCTGGCAACAGGTTTTCCATTTCTTCCCCTCTGACAGATGCTTCATATATTACACTTTCCCGTGCACTCTGCAACAATTCTGGCACCAAACATGGGACCCTGGGGTTGCCCAGGGCTAGGATTTGGTATATCCTGGCCATATTTTCCAAGTGTTCCTGTAGGTAGCAATGGTGGGTAAATGAGCATTGCTGTTCCTACTACTAATTATTTGCATTGCAGTAGCTTCCAGATACCTCAGTCAGTCAGAAGCATCCTATTGTGGTAGACACTGAGGACACATGATGAAAAGACATTCCTTACTCAAAGTCTGCAGTCTAAGCAAGATGATTGTGATGAGAGCAAGAGTCAGGTTTAAAAAAGCCAGAATCCACAACAGATTTGCCTTTAGTCAAATTGATTAGAAAACTACAATATGCAATACTGCAGAGTTGGAAAAGTCAGGGCAGGGGGGATCTACTCAACAAACAATTTCTGTCACTTTATAAAGTTTTTCAAGTCCACTACAGAAGAGAAGGAAAAATAGTCCTGCTCTGAATTTATAGTAATACTTCTGTTTCAGTTTCTTGTCCTGAAAATGCTGTCCACGGGAAGGTCTAAGCAGTAGGGTGGGTTTCTCCCCACCCCTATAGTCCAACCTCCATTTCAACTAAGCAGATTTGGGTAACAAAACAATTTGAACATAAAGTTCAAATTTGTTCTTGTGTAAGTTGTGTATGAGGAAAACCAGCAGCTGATGCCAGTGGAAGTAAACTGAAGCAGTGACGGGTTAAGTGATATCACAAGCAGACCCATGTATTGTATTGTAGGGCTTTTTTGCCAGACCTTCCTCAAATCATCCTGTCCAATGGCTTCCAGTGCCTAACCTGGCATTTGAGTCCTAGAGAACCAAAAGAGATAAATCAAAATAGTCCCGAGGCCGCCCATCACAGGGGTAGGTCAGGTCCTCTTGTGCATCTTAGACATGGAGACTAAGACATCCTTTCATAAATAGCAGCTCTTCTCATGGAAAATGATCAGGGAAAACAGAGACAAAACACTTCTTCGCACATTTTTCCTCCCATCTTGGCCATTTTAGATGGCACCTGAGCAAACAACTCTCTTCTTTTTAACAGAGAAAGTTCACCCTAAAAAAAGCAGTAAACATTCATTTAAATGCTCATATTATGCCTTTTCCTGAGTCACTTCCAAATACTGCAAGAGCAAAGAGGGATTTATCCGGTCTCTCAGAACAACCAGAAATGCACTGCACGACACTGCTTTGGTGGTTTAAGAAAGCCTTTTATTCAGCCTTCAGCTGAATTCTGTTCATTTCTGAAGGCACTACTCTTGGGAGCCTACATTATTTTATCTTTGAGGAAACCTTGTAAGTGAGATTATCATGCCATATTACTAACTTTCTGGATTGCACAGGTATTTGGGGGCAAAAGCAAACAACTTATTCTGTTCTTAATGTAGTCCTTATTTTTCTCTTCCCCACAAGCTCTTGAACATCCCTAAATATCTATACTTACACCCAGTTCCTTGGCTGGTCTTTCACAGCTGTTTGCACTTACACCAAGTGAAGGTGATGCAGGTGGAAAACTTGACCACTGTGATTGGAGAACATGTTCACTTTGGTATCTTTATGTGACATGAGGGACAAAGGCAAATAATTAAAAAAAAAAATGGCTGCTCTTCCCCACTACATCTCTGTGTGCTTCCACAGCCTCTTGACTATCTCCTGTGCTTCCCTGTGGGCAAGATTAGCTCCTCTTTCTAACCCTGGCGACAGCCTTGCCTCCTTCAGCTTGAGCAAGCTTAAATCTCCTTGAGCTGCTTTTGTTTTGCAGACTTCACATAAATCACAGAGACAGGAAGGGTCAGATTTGTACCTTTTCTTCCAAGAAAGTGGTTTGCTTTTCACATTTTTTACTCACAACTGCAAGAGGCCAACCTAATCCTGCTTTTCATCTTGGTTCTCCAAACGCATACAAAAATAAAATAATCTACTACTGGCATTTTTGCATGGAGTTTTTTTCTGCATGACACTGCTTGCATTCACAGTTTCCTTTCTGTTCCCTGCACTGTACACCTGACCCTTGACCAGATCATTTCCCCAACATTATGAACCCTTTTTATGATGTACCTAGTCCTTTCAAATCAATCTTTACCCACGTCCAAAGGTTCACTAACATTGTATTTTTCAATGTTGTTTCTTCTCTGCTATTTATTATTATCCACTTTAGGAAGCCAGTCCGTGAACTTAGATAACTTTGTTACTCCCCAAGATGATTAATGAGTTGATCTTAAATATCAATAGCTCAACACCAGCATTTTGAAAAATTGTTTATATTACACAGCAACAAAGCAATTTGTAACTTCCACAGAAAACAACTCCAGAATGGACTCCATCCAGAGGAGATGTTTCCTCCAGTTACATCTTTGTTTATCTTAACCATGACGAAAGCAGACCCCTTTACTCAAAGTTGCATGCTGTAGGTTTCCGACATGGAGTGTTTTATGTCCACTGGTTTCAGAAGATAAACACAGAATATTTTCCTGTGAAGTGAAGATGCAGCTCTGTGGAATTAACTTCTGTATTTATAAATTAAGCTTGTAAATGAAGCAATTTTTCTGGAAGAGATCAAGACACTGGAGTGTTCCTTTTCTAAACATAGTGAGATACTGCACAAGTCAAAGCTGGTATATTAATGGGTTGTATATGAAGCCAAAGACAAGCTGATTACATTGAAGTTTGCTTTTGACAGCTACCATCCTAAAACTGACAACACACTGTACACCACAGAGTCAGGTTTCCTCCTCCAGCTATTTATATTTCTACTGAACACATAGGCAAATTTCTTTGTATAAAGAGGGAATTAAGATGGAACTTCACTTGTCCAAAACTTTAAAAGAATAAAGTTGGCAGATCTAGAAAGCTAAGGTAAGAGGGTTGTATAGCTTCACCTTATTTGGTTGTTTTGCAGTTGCTCTGCTTGTGTCCTTCCAGGTCAGGCTATGATCAGAAATAAAAAATGAAATACCGCAAAGAATGGCTATTCTCAGAAATCCCAGCTGTGCTGAAAGCAGCAAGTACCAAAACCACAGCAAGACCATCTTTTGTGAGGTGTCTTAGCTTAAACACCTTGGGCAGTTCAGATAAGGTTTATCAAAGACTCTGGATATGATTTTCCAAGCCTTCGTGGCTGTCCACTGTCAAATACGTGCATTGCAGTAGCTTGTTCAGCAGTCATTTCCCATCCTTTCCGCTGGGAGTTCGCTGTTACACGGACAGCCAACTTTCATAAAGCCAACTGTGAGCTCTTCCAGAGCTTCCCAGGAGAAACCATACCTCCTAAAACTGGCACCCAGGCCAGCCTCACCTTGCTCCTTGCCCAAGGAGGTTGGGGAAGGCAGTGGCAGGAGGCCTGAACGGCCCTGGAT
The DNA here is from genome assembly GCA_009819775.1 of Phoenicopterus ruber ruber. Lineage (NCBI taxonomy): Eukaryota > Metazoa > Chordata > Aves > Phoenicopteriformes > Phoenicopteridae > Phoenicopterus > Phoenicopterus ruber. The sequence continues at coordinate 29,842,117 of CM020219.1, read as the reverse complement.
GTGGGTGAGAGAGAGCAAGCAAGAGTACCAGGGAGCACACCGAACAGACGGTCAGTAACGCACAGGAGTCCTGCGAGCCCAGCCGCTGCTGAGCTGCTGGCAAAGCTGCTCTGATACTCCCCACAGCACTCCCCCGTGCTTGCAGCCCTGCCAGCCATCTGTGACCAGGGCCACCCCAGCCCTTCTTCTATAACATCATGAAACAAAGACTTGGTGGTAGAGATTATTTAGGATGCATCAGGATACAAATCTTGCAAATTGATGAGCTCTTCAGCACTCATCACTTCCCTTTCATGAATAGCTATGGTATTTGCATGCCTTCTTTCATCCCCTCCAGTGTAGGTACTGCAGGAAAGTCCCAGCAATCAAAAAAAAGGAAATACAATATATACACACTAGTCTTTAGTGTCCAGACCACGTTTTGGAAAAAAATTCCTTCCTAGAACATGCACATCTATTCCCGCTAATAGCAATAGCAATTTCCAAGGTTGAAATGTCTGTTTATGAAAGACTGTAGAAGTTCACCGGAGAAGGAATGGATGAGGGGTGGAGTGAATGAGATTTTAGTGATGTTCATTGTCCTAATTACAGTGAATAATATTTTGGCAGAGTGGCTAGAGTCCTGATTATTCCAGGAACTTCTAACAATCAACAGAGTATTACCTCACTTAGTCACACCAGAGACCTGATCTTCCAGTCCAACAAAGCACGTAGGATGGGCTTAACTTTAAACACATGAACAGTCTAGTTGATTTGTTTGGCATGACTGAGGTGCTGAGGAATGAACCTGAGACTCAAGTGCAGGTTCTCCTGCTAAAGGCCTTCCTGGTCTTCTGCATGAAAGAAAACACTCCACCCTCCACTTCTTTTCCCCCTAAACCTCTGTGGTATACTCCCCGATGTGGGTTTAGCTGAACTATGGGCCTGGAGGAATGCTTAGTGTCAGGGTTAATCTGAAGAAGAGGGAGGCAGCTCCCATTGGCAGCAGCTTGTAAGGGGAAAGACACCCAGAGATGAGCCCTGGCACTTTGGTTCTAGGGGACTGCCTGTCATTTGTTAATATGTTTTATCATTTAGGATTTCTATTGATATCTTGGCTGTTTAGCACTCAGTTATCTTTTCAGGTCTACATTTGGATGGAGGGATGTCACTTTGCAGTCAGGGGTATGTATCGTCACAAGTGTCACCTCTGGATGGGAATAATGCAGCTCACTCAATGCGAGTCCCTATCTGAAAGTCACCAGGAAACACCACCCATTGCAGACGGGGCCATCTTTGAATGTTCCCCCCAAGCACTGCAGTCTGCCACAACCACCTCCTTGAACAGAGCTAGTGGGATGGTGAAAATTCACAGTTTATTGACGGTTTACTTGCACAAGTGCACAGTGGACCTAAAAGGCACAAGGCACTTAGGAATGGTTGGAGAAGGTTGAGAGGTTTGGCTTTGCTTGCAGTAATTACAAAGCTGGTAACTAGATGAAAGCAGACTCATGAGATCCAACCCCCAATTTCACTCGCACTGAGAACCTGTAGCCAAATGCAAGCTTTACAAAAGGGTAGAAAAATAAAAAATTCCAGGTCTCCACTAAGAAAAAAAAAAAGCTCCCTTTCTCCCTCTTGTGACTTCCTTCGATTCATGGGTCTTTTAGGGCAGAGAAAACTAACAAGGAATAAACCTAGAATTGGAAATCAAATAATCCTATTTAATTTTATAGCTGTTGACACAACTTGTTACATGTGTTTCCTACCAGAATAAATGAAATCACAGTCATCTGATTTCCAAATTACCATATCTATTGTTTCAGAAATACAGGGTGTAAATAATTGCAGTGCAACCGCCTATGTCTGGACCTCTCTCATCCGGAACCGTTATCAGGATTAGCATAAATTACGGTGCCATCTAATAATGAAATCACTGAACACTGATTGTGCCAGCTATTTAAACCTGTAATTATTGCTCATTAGAAACGTGTTTCACATTATTTGCCCCTTACAGACCCAAAGTTGTTGTCAAAAGGCTCCTGCAAAGAATTCTACAGAGAAGAGCATAGAGAAATTTCAAACGACGGGCATGAATTTCATCTGCAAAGACTGTCTGCATGGCAGAAACATGCTGTGGCACCATTCATCCGCCCTGAAAGATGTTTGTATCTGTTACCAGAAAGAGAAGTTGCAATAGGCGAGAACAGGAAACCTCCAATGTAATTCAGATAGGTACAAACAATATGTGGTTTTCTATGTAAGTGGACAGTGATGATTAGCTCACAGTGTTCGTTATCATAGTACACAATTAGGCATCATGCAGTTGACTGATTCTAAATGAAATAAGCTCCTGACCTCGCCAGAGGGAAGGCGTTTGGCCGATCTTATCATGGCTGGGTAAGGCTCAGGTGGGATAGGCAGCTACCTTGGACACCACATCAAAGGCAGTAAAGGACAGATGCCAGAAGCAAAGCGAAAATAACTATAACCTTCGCATGCTCCTCTGTAAAGGGTTTGCAGAAGACAGTTGATTAAGATTTGTCTGCTTCCCTGCAGATCAAGCTCTTTACAAGATGAACTGGCTAAAAGGGGACTCAGATAAGTGCTCTTCAGTCCTAATAGATATTTTTAATCAATTTTCCTTAACAGAGGGAACCTGATTCATCTTTTGCCATCTTCCTCCTACTGCACATAGCAAAAATTTTTGCTACAGAGGGAAAAATAATAGTTTCTACCACTTTCAGAAGCAAAAAAGGTAAAACAGCAAGAGGGGAAAGACAAATATATACCATTTAGAAAGACTCACCTTAGTTTGAAGATCTCAGCTGTCAGTAAGCTTATCCATCTTCCCTGATGGCTCCTTCCAACAGTCGATTCAAGTCACAGTTGAAATTTTCATTCCATTGGTGAGTGGGTTCAGTGGACACACAAACAACCCAGCTGCCAAGGTACATGACCCCCATACAGACTGCAGATCCTCACTACCACTGGAGGCATGCCTGTTATAGCTAAAGTACACTTGAAAGTTGAGCTTATATTAATGCTTCACAAACTTGTAGGAGTCCATCTCCACTTCAGCCAGGATGCAGAAGGCTCACAGTCTGTCCTTTCTCTGACCAGAAGGCCCTTAAGTTACTTACTACAGGCCCTGGGGCAGGGAGACTCTCCAGCCTCCTGATAATTGAGTGATCCTGCCCAGCTTCCAGCCATTTGCACTGCTATAATGCCCTGATGCAAGGTCAACAAACCTAATCATTGGATGGGGCATTTAACTAATTGGTTCTGTATCCTTTAATTTCTGACTATCAGCTGGTAGGCATTACGAGCCTTACCAGAGCCTGTCATTTGATAGGAGTTAGCTATAAAGCAATTGCTGACACTAGGTCCAGATGCAGGATACAGAAGAGAGAAACTATACCCCTAGGTGATGTGAGCTCACCTCTTCTTTTTTTTTGCATCCTGACAACTAGTAGCTTCTAAAATAAAAACAAAAAACCCCTTTTTCTTGAATGGGTGAGATACAACGCATTCAGAAAGCCAGCCACAACTGTTCTGTTGGCAGGTGTTTACAGATAAAATGAAATAATCCAGACTAAGCCAATATAAGCCTTTTTGTCCCAATATGATGCTACCTGCAGGCATTTACCCTCTGACAAAGCTTTGCATACCTGAATATTGCCTTACTTATGCCTGTAGTCTATGGTGTTACTACTACAAATATTTGAAATTCAATGTCTGATGGAAATAATGAGCTGACTTGGACTAAAAAAAGTATTAGAAAGTTCTGATATGCCACCATTAGCTCTGGTTGTCTGCATCAGTACTCACTATGGCGAATATCTTTACAGAACTGTTAATTAATAAAACACACACCCCCAAAAAGCCATACTTGGCTGTCCTGATCTGTATCTTTGAACGATACAGAGCCCAAGTGTATTTCCTTTTTTATCACCAATTAATCTTATTTAATAATTTGCAGGGCGCTAAACCAGATTCTGTTATTTGGTCTTTCTCTCCAACTGTTTGGCTTTGCCAGATCTTGCAGGTTTATTATTTATGTTTCTGGAGAGAAAAAACTCCAGGAGATTGTTTATTAAAAAGAAAAAGAAAATCAGTACTTTGATCATTTGTCAGTGTCTGTAACCTTCAACCTAGACTACTCTGTTGTGTGGACAACCCTGGTTTCTGTTGCACAGGATGATGGACATGCCAAATGAAGAAAACAATATCCATCTTACATGGAATTGTTAAACTTCATTAAAACTGTTGAAACCCTTAAATGACTCGCAGTTTATGAAATAAATTGGTTTTCTTTAACACCTAACGAGATAAACTGCAATTCTATTCAAGTCATTGTTCTGCCTTTTCTGTCTGACAGCAGAAACCAGGAATTTTCTTTCCATTTGACTGCAAGATTATATTTGGTGGGCTTATTCTGTTTTGTACAAATAGAAGTGGTGACGTGTTGTGACAAGAAGACAGACCTCATATTACCATGTATTTATACTCTGCAGAAGAAAGGATGGTACATGAATAGGTTTATTAAAGAAGGTTGCTGTCCTTTATGCACATGAGAGGATAAGGCATCAACCAGCTTCACAATTATCTACCCACTACCTTTGTTTACCCAATTCAACATACAGAGAACTAATCAGGAGAGGAGAGACTGGGGAAAGAGGAGAGTTTAAAATAGCAGCAGTTTGCAAATACATCATTGGAGAGCTGAGAGATTTGTACATCTGGGACAAGACACCATGGCTCTGAAGTGACTCCACCATTTTAATATGGATTAATTGTCTTGCTCCTATTTCATTGCAAGGTTTCGTTAAACCTTTGATTAAGAATTACCTTAGTATACCTCTGATCAAGGGAGAAAAAGAGCACTGCTACTGCTCTTGGTACAAGAGCAAACCAACAGTCATTCAAAGGAACTGCACTAAGGATACAAAACACGGGACTTGTACTGTTTTGTGTGTGTTTTATACCTGCTTTCATCTTCTTGGCATCTCATACCAGTTAATAGCTAAAGAAAATTCTAAAGAAAAATTACGTAAAAAATCCCTTATTCCCTAGTCACATGGTTACAGATAGAAGAAAGGCTACTAGCAAATACTGCTTTATTATAAATATGAAGGGAAAACCAGTAAGTCTTAAAATAGCCTGAGATACCAGACCTTAAATATATCACTTCTCGATGGTCTGAAATAGCAGAAAAAGCCTCAGTGGAGGTAGAATAGGGAGCTGAATGCATCTGTGTAGTTAGTAGTATACACTGAACACAGTTTAGCACAGGTAAGATAAAAATGCTATTATCACTTTTAATATGTGTGAGTATATAATGGGTTTGTTGAGAGATGCGTAAATATTTGTCTATTACAGCGTGCATGTGTTCACATGCAGGTATATTTAAATATGATATAATGTACCGGTATAAGAAAAATTGGGAGTTGAAATCTTAGTGCAGTTATGTCTCCATAAAAGCCTGCCTAAAAACTCCAGGCCAGCGAGCCCTCAGCGATAGATGGCCTAGTTCCAAGCTGTTAGCAAAGCAATATGGTTCTAGCCTAAAAAAATAGAAAAAAAATACACCTTGAAAATTGGTTTTATAAATAAAGGAGATGATAGCCCGCATGCTTAGAAGTCATTTCTGTCCACACAAGAGGGTAAGATCTTTTTGGTATTTTCACATGTAAATTCTGAGTCTTAACCTCTCTGGGAGAGATAAATGTCATATCAGACTCTAGAGCATTACATATTCTCTCTGTCTCTGTCCCTTTTTCTCTGTATATATTAATTTTATAGATCTTTTTATTGTCTCAACAATATTGGTTGCGTGAGAAGCAGAACAATAGGCCAAGTACTTCCATTTCACACATGCCACCTCTATAATTCAACAAAGAATAGTAAAAAAGATCTATAAACTTGTTATAAATCAATGCCCTAAACTAAATTAACCATTGAAATAGATTATCATAAAAATAATGTCATAAAAATATTCTTCACCTTTGTAGTCCGTGTGTGTGTGCGTGCGCATGCTTGTGTGTGCCCACGCATGGGATGCTACGCGTGTGCCAAGGCCGGTGGCAGTGCTAACGGTGTGGCAGGCTGGGCTTCTGCAGCCTTGGAGGAGACGGCAGGCAGGCAGGGCTGTGAGGATGAGCTTTAATATCTCTGTGTCTGGGAAAGTAACTCATAAACAGATCCACTAAAATCTAATTACTCTATATAACTCACCTTTAGTAGTAGTGAGTCATCTCCGCTTTCTTATTAGCAGTGAAGCACTAGTCTTTTTGGTCATATTTCTGAGGCGCTGTTGGAAAAACGATAAAACCCAATCAAGCTGCAGGCTAAAGGATATGACAATTTAAGCAATGCACAGCCTTGGCCAAGGTTGGGTCCTACTCTGCAGTCCCTACACACCAACTCCCCCAGCATTTGACCTTTATACATTAAGCTCCATGAGAAAGGCATGTGTAAACACAAGGAGAGTATACAGAGACGACTGCATGAAGTTCGGTACTGGACTGATAGGGCAGTGGTTCAAGAACTGGTAGGTTTTTTCCATCCAGCTGATATTCGCTCTAGAAGAAGACACGAGAACAGCAAAGCCCACGGTGTCTCTCCCAGAGGTGACACTTTCCTTGCCCACCTCCAGCAGTGTCTTCTCCCTGAGCTCACGTGTTGCCATCATTTACTTCATAGTCATCGCGTGGGAACACACCAATATTAATCAGTTGTTGTCTAACTTTACCCATCAAAATGAGGCCTTTGTAAATGTGGAAGTGCCGCACTTCCAGCCATAGCAACAGCCACCTCTGAGAACCAGCAGCACCAAGATAAGAGTAACTCGGGTCCAAACACTGGCCTCCCTCCACAGCCTGCCGTTGCCGTTAGACTTTATATCTCACTTTCTCAATCTGTATTTTGACAAGGATATTCTCTCAACAAAAGTGAACGGTGAAATCTTCCAGAAAGGCAATTCAGCTGCTGAAATGGTAGAGCTGGGCGGCAGCCACTTGGCACAAACAGGATCTCATCAGCACTGGGAAGCATCGCCTTTGGTAAAAAATGGAAATGGAGCACAGAGAGCAACCATGCCCAGGCAACAAAACAGTTTAAAAACCTAGAAAACTGCTTTCATTCTTGCTACGGGGATGGAGAGGGGAATGTGAAGAGCAACAACCACCTCATGAATAAGAAAGAGAAAGCCTGGGGAAAACGACGTAAGGGATGAACTGAAGGAGAGGGGGTTGTCATACATGAGAGAACTGAATACAGCCGTTTGGGAGGCATGGGTGGTGGTCTCTCGAGGGAGAGCCTGTAAGGTATTTCCTAACTGGGGATTTTAGAGCTGGCCAGCAAACATGGGTCACGCTGAGGAAACTGAATTATTCATCTCTGCTCACTGGGTTCAAGTCTACATGAGCAGCCTGTTTTTTCCACAATCGACTATTGGTGTGCTGTGTGTACAAGTCTTTATTTTGTTCTAATGTGGGGCATAGTGTCGCTGTAAGAGTCAGACAGGTCACTGTCAACTAAAGTTCCCTTTGTTTGAAATTAGTTGTATCTTTATCTCAAAATAGCAAAGCACAGTCTATCGTTACTGGGGCTAGGAGTGAGAGAGTAGGTGCCGAACTAGGATGGAGGTAAATTAAAGCAGCTCTACAGAGTTGTAACATGAATTTGCTAATGTAATTGGCACTGAAGTTAATCCAACCTGTGCAGCAGTTCCCTTTTTCATACATTGCGGGAAGCAATGGGGTTCAAAGCATCATTGCCCTTGAAGAGGAAGGACTATGCATTTTGCTTTTAAATGTCTCAGTCTGGTAGACAAGACAAGCTCACCCTTCAAGATAGGACAGTCATCATGTCATTCCAAATAATCGTTGTTAGAAACGCGCTGAACTGCTAGGCCAGTTAATAACGACACCACATTTTATTTATATGGCTCCCATCTGCTGAAGCCTTCTAGGCAGCTCACAATGGGTTTGATTTTCAGCCAGACCTTAGCATAGCTTCTGTTTATATGGATGCAAATAACAGCGGTTGGATGGCTGTGTGCATAAACAGGTCTAACTACTAATCTTTGTGGCCACAATGCATGGTTTTATTCCTTCATGCAACAACAAAATCTCCATCTGAAAAATCCCTCTGATGAAGTATGCAAAGCGTGAAAAAGAACTAAGTTTTTCTGAGTTTTTAATGGTTTCAAACAATTCAGCATTGGGCTTGGCAGCGGAGGGGGACCATGAAAGGGGCATCACCACTGTGCCCACCACTTAGAGAGGACCCCTGACTCCACGCTCCCCAGGATGGGGCACAGCCCTGCAAAGGTGAAAGAAGCGCACGTTCATTTCCTTCTCCCATCTCCTCCTCTCTCGCTCACCACAATGCCCCCCTTCTTTGGCCAGCTCTAACACCCTTTCTCACCCAACTCTGCAGGCATCTGCCCACCAATCTCCTTTCTCTCTTCCTTGCCTTCTTTCTGAGCTTTGTTTCAGCTGTTTACATGTTCCTCACAACCTGTTTACTGTTGCACGGCACTGACTTCTCTCATGGCTCCTTCCTACGCCACCCACCACTGCTGCCACCATGCTGCCCCAATGTCCACGCCTGAGAGCATCTCCATGCCTTTGCTTGATGCTGGCTCCCATCCACTTGTCCTTCACCAACACGTTTCTGCAGTGGATGAATGGCCTCTCTCTTAGGTGTCTGCATAGGACAGATTTCATCTTTTTGTCTTTCATGCTGAAGAAAGATGGAAATATGAATACCCTGTTGAGCACAGTGCTTGTTGTTTGGAGCACTTCTATCAACTTGATGGCAGCGAGCGCGGTGCCTGGCAGTGCTCACAGAGCTGGGCCTCTGGATAATGGTTATATTTATAGTATATGCATTGCTTACGTACTGATAGCTGCCAAAGTAGTAAACAAACAAATGCTCTCCATAAAACAATGAGAAAGTAGGATCATAATCTTTGATCGATGAACGAGGATGACAGGTTTAAAAAGGCTTCCTCGCTGTTTTATGCAGATTGCTTTTCTGACTGCCTGAATCTCAGCCAGTGTGAGGAGGCTGAAAGTCTGGAAAGTGAGCAGGAAGAGCAGTGTCCACCCTGCAACCTGCCTGCCCTCAGAGAGGGATGAGAACCTCTGCCTCTGCCTAGTGCCAACCCTGTGGGGCAGGAGATGCAGGAGGTGAGTCTCTCCTGGTGCCGAGAGGGACAGCTTAGAGCTGCGCTCCAAGCCGTGTGCCGGCCAAGCTTCACCTGCAGGAGCAGTTTCATTGCTCAGGACATGGCATAAAGCCTGCCAGGCCCTTTGAGATAGGTCTGCTGCCCAGCAGGGACTTCCCAGGTTGGTGGAGACCTCAGTGAGTGTGAGAATGGTCTTCCAACAGAAGCTGTTTTGAAGAGAGCATTTCATTGAGGTACCCAACCTGAACCTACTCCCTGAGGACATGTTTAGGCATGGTTCATCCAACAAGTCCCCCAGTGGGATGCACTGGAGAGACACGTTAAAACTAAGATCCATATATTGGTCTGTAATTTGGGGTTGTTTGGATCAAAGTTTTAAACCAGTATCAAATCTATCTGCAAATTGCATTTGCATTTCCCTCCATACATCTGCATCAAAATGAAGACATGTTCAGTGCAACCTCTTTGTTTTTTTAAATCAGATACAAACTAACCAATCTCTGAGTCTGATCTTGGCTCCATACACCTTTCTGGAAGTCCAGAGAGATTTAAAATCAGTGATCTTGATCAAGACATTAAATAACTGGTTAAATTCCATTTAGATCTTTATTTGAGTGCTACTTTCTCAGTAAATTGAAATATATGTGGTTTAAGAAGCAGCTTTACTGAAAATGTGGGACAGTTGTAACACACTAATCCAAGATAGTTCATGATGTTTTGAACTACTAGATGTGAATGGCCCGATTGTCAGATTGCCATGCAGTAATAGCTGCAAGTTAAATCAGTGGGTGTTCACATCTTTGAAACCCAGGCCATTAGAGACATTCTCATTGAAATTATATTAATAATATATTAATAATACATTAAAATATATTATTGGTGTGGATCCACTAAAATAATATTATTAAGAAGGGTCTGTACTACCTGAATAAGAACCACTATTTGTTGATTGAAATACAGAATAAAATTAATGTTGATGACTCAAATAATAACTTCATATTTAAACAGCAAGTTTCAAGCAAAGGATCCTCAGGCATTACAGAGATGGGAAACATAAACATGCCATTACAATTTTAGGTAGGCAGAATGCAATTATCCAAATTGGATTCTGGCCAGAACAACGGGCACTACCCCCTCCTATTCTTGTTTTTAAAAAAGTTCCCTGACAAAAGCAACGGCAGCTGTTACAAGAGAGGAATCCATCACTTGCTCACACCACCCACCTACTTGATTTAAACAGCCTTGGTTCCTGCCACAGACAGATGGCCAAAAGGAAGACAGTGGCCAGTCACCTACATGTGGAAAGCCGCATGCTAATTTTCTCCTTCCTCTTGGATTTTCTGCTGGAAAAATTCTAATTTCCTACTAAAATAGATGCTTTACTTTTTCCTGGAAGAAGTGGGTTCAGGGCTGCTTCGAGTGGGGTGAACCTGCTCGGAAAATTCACCCTGTCAGCCAAGACATACTGAAACTTGCAGGGGAAAAAAGTGTGTGTCTCCTCAGACATCCCTTACCCCCTGCCACCCTCCTGTATACATAGCATTTTTAAGAAGTGTGCTGCTACATCTCCACCGTTTCCCTTTGTACTCAAAGTCATCCGGATCTTTACTCATGAAGGGATTTTGCAGATACAGATGGTAACTAGCTCCGTGCCCACTGAGGTCAGCATGAAAATTGGAGCTTACAGGAATGTTCCCTGTGCCGAGATGGGGCTGCAGAGCAGCGTTCTCTTCTGGCATCAGCGTCTTCCACTACTTCAATATCCCAAAATAAATATCCTCAAAAGACAAGTGTTCTCCCTACAGTTTCTCCTTGAATTACTGAGCATTACATAGTCTCTCTGGGATTCAAGTATCATCTCAATCACAGAATAACCTTTAATGGCCATTTAGGATTCACAAAAGCCCTATTTCGGTGGAGCACTCAAGCTTGGCTACAGACAACCAAAAACTGCATGTCAGGAGAGCACTTACATCCTGGAAAAATGGGTAGAACTTAGGCACATCTAAATCCTCCCTGAATAGAGAGGAGATTATTGACGTTTAATATGCATATTTACATGGTTTACTGTTTAGGGGCCCAAGACTCACAGAAGAATTGTACTGGACTAGTACTGAACCCTGCCAAAAAAACATTATCTCTGTCCCTTTCCCCCTTAAATGCCTCCAGAGCTGTTAGCAGACCAAGGCTATTCTAGAACTAAAAAGGGAAATTTATTCAACAAGCACTATAGCAGGTGGCAGCTGCTAAACAATCTGCCACCAATCAGCAGTTTATGAAAGAGAGTAAAGAATCCAATAATAACTCACAGTCGGGGAGGGAGACACCGAGCCTGCAGTTACTGAGGGAGGCTCGTAATTAGACAGAGTCAACTCTTTGGCAAAATTATTTCTCCTAAAATCTGCTTAACTGGTAAAGTTGGCACTCCACAGCTCCTGCAGGCAGGACACCCACAGCCGAGCCCGCTGTGATGTAAGCTGTAGGTTAGAGCTGGGAGACTTTGTGGGAGGGCTGAGTCGGTGAAAAACGAGGCTGGCGGAAAACCCAAATAATTTTATCTGTGTTCTTTTGCCCGTTGCCTTCTCCTGGAGAAAGTCTATCCTTATGGAAGAGCCCTGAATTTTTAGGACATTCAGCCCTTTCCAAGACCAAAGTATGTAGATGAGTCAATGGCACAATTTTCTCCGAAATCTTCCATGGTGCCAGCCTGGTGAGGTGGGGCTTAGGCTGCATAAAGTACGGGGAAGATGGTGAAGGTGGTGTGCCAGGGCACCCGAGTTCATCTGCAGGTTTCTGTACCTTTTCATCTCTAGTGAACCGAGTTTGCCATGGTTACTTAAAGCTCAAAATCTTGCAGGTATGAAATCAGGCAAAACAGATCTGAGTTCAACTTCTGAGAAGGACTAAGAAAACTCCATCCAGCCTCATGGTAAATCTTTTTTTTCCAGTTAGATTACAGCACCATCTACAGGCCTTTCCTGATTTAAAACTCGCATCAGACAGGTTGTTCCACTATCTGTAGATAAATATTTTGTGGCTTCAGCGGCATGTCTAGTGCAGTGACAGACTGCACAGTCCAGCTTAGCGTAAACAGGGCAAAATGCCTTTAGACTGGGCTGAGAAAATAGCTTGGTAACAGATGACAGACAGGTTTGCTTTTTCACAAGAAGCGGCAAATTTGTGAGTGCCCTTGGATTTTAATAGCTTGATTCTAAAACATAGTGTTAGAGGGTCCATCGATTCAGTTTTGTTTTAAATATTCAACTAAAATTGCATTTCTGTTATGCAGTTCTGTTTAGCACAGTTGAACCAGAACTGCAAGAGAGAAAAGTAAAAATGCAGAAATTAGATTTCAGCTAAAAACGGAACAATAGATTTTTACTGCTGTAGTATAGGCTTAAAATACTGCTGTTCATGTTGGACCACATATGCAGAAGCAGTAAGAACAGTTGATCCACCAGGATTCATTATACTTATCCTTAGCTGTTTGACACAGATATGAGAACTCTCTACAACACAAAACCCAGGTCATCTCTGTCTGGAGACTATTATTTGCTAAATTACTTGCCAGACCAAAAGAAACTGAATTTCTCCTATGCATTTAGAAGATCCTGGAATAAGCACTGGTTCAGTGTGAAGAGGGCTGTGGTGAAGCAACCTATAGAATAGCAATTAATTGTATTAAAATAGCATCCCTGCATGCAAAATTTACCTGCTGTAATAAAGCAATTCTGCCTTCATCTGAAGCATCAAATCACAAACACAACGTGACTTGGCCATTCCTGACACCAAATGCAGTCACTCAAAATCCAGAATCAAGCTCCAAACAAGTAAGAGTTAGACAGGATTCAAAAAATCCAGAGATTGAAAAAAAATGTGTCTTTGGGAAAACTTTACCTGCCTCCTGATGTTTTGGCTCTTAGAAGGTGAAATGTTATTTCAAGCTGTTCTCTGCAGCTAGGCGAGAGATGGGCCCTTTTATGTTTTTTAAAGGAGAGTTGAGATTCAAACAACCACATGATAAGAGAGCCTGGAGCTTTAAGACAGAATATTAAATATCACAAGACTTGTGATAATATCACAAGTGCTGGCAGCACTGTGTGAATCAGCACACAAAGTCTACTGGAAATTTTCTGTATTTGAATCTCTGCCATGAAAATAATTTAGCTCTATACAATCCTTATGTAATACAGGGACCACATACATAAACGCCTTTCAAATAAGACATTCTCCCCCTCATTCCAAGATGGAGAAAGGGTAAGTGGACGGGGGATACACGTGTCACAGTTACCACCTATGTGAGGATTTTGTTGTCTTAAATGCTGTTGTCTTAAACACTACACACCCTATGGAATTAAAAGCCATAAAGTTGCTGTCTTACTGATGTGTAACAGTACGGAGTGCACACCGACTGCTTCGGATTAATTGCACATATAAAAACAGATTTCTTTTTAAAAAGTCTGCATGCAGAGAAGAATCATTAATTTCACTTGAAGTGATTCCCAAACAGGATATGGAGCCTCTAACAGCCCTTTGGGTTGTGCCAATTGTTTTGTGCAGGTGTTTAATCCAAGTGCTCAACCGCACGTAGGGAACAGTCACTCTGCAAGCACCGGGTGGAGCGGGAGCTGCATGGTGGTGTCACATAGCTGCAAGGGGTTGATTCCTCAAAATCAGCAGAAACCTTGGGAAGCTGCTAATTCTTGTAAACAAGAGCCTGGGTTTTACGGAGCAAAACGGAGCAGAAAACACTGAAGAACACAAGAACCAAATCCCTTCTGTGAAAGCCTCTTTTATTATACTAGTGAAGCACTAAAACCTGCCATAAACAAGCTGATTGCTCATTTCAGCCTCTCTCTGTGTCTGCAGCCAGGAAAAGCAGCAGCAGCCGCAGACTGAGTTGAGCTGCTGGGATCGGAAACATCTCCTGAAAGTCAACACTCCTCATATTTTTAGGTTTCATTAGAACTTCCTCATTCACACGGCCTTGAAAACAATATATACATATTTAGGATAAAAGCTGAGCTGCAATTGTTGTATGTACAATACATCCCACCTTTTTTGCTCCGCTTTGTAATGCAGCAGCTTGATATGAGGATGCAGAAAGACTGGATGGCTCTGAGGTGAAGGAAGGGGAGAGGTCCCAAGGCGTCGCAAAGGGCTTTTGAACGTACCACATCTGATCATGAGGAGTTTGATGGAAAGGGAGGCTCCCTTAAAAGCCAATATGGCATCTGTGAAACAGATTGCCTGCCCACCTCTGAATTCCAGGAAAGTGGTTCTGCTGCAGGAACCAGGGTGAGTCAGTGGCAGTGTCCTGGGAGGAGGACGAGGAGGAGGAAGAGGCAAGAAGGCTGCACCCCACAGCCTTGCACAATAAAAATATGTTTCCAAAGGGACAGTGACTGCAGAGCTCTGTGTGGGGCTGTCTGCAGAGGCTGAGTCACAGTCTCGGACCTCTCCTGACTTTTTGTGCCAACCTTTTTATACAAGGCCACCTGCCACAGTTTTTCCTGCTCCAGGTGACTCAAGCAAGTCCCCAGAGTGGCTCCCATGGGACAGATCTGAAATTCACTCCAGGCAGTGACGGTGTAGTAGCTTCTAGATAAGTGGAATAAGGACCTCAAGCAAAAATAAGGTAGAAAACTACGAAATGGGTGTAAAGGCTATAGATGATGCTGTTGATCAAAACCCAGGAGGCCAGCCCTGAAAGTTGGGATGCAGTCTCAGGAGAATCTGCACTCCAGGCCACCTTGATCCAGAGTTAGCAGCAGCTTTTACTTAACCCTATTCAAAAATCTGTGTTGCATTAAATATTGACAAGCCAAATAAATGAACTTACTAAAGCAGCTGAAGCACAGAAACTAACACGTGGCAGCTATGTGACTTGCAGCGCCTGGCGTGCCTGGGACGCATGACCACAGAGGAACCCAATTAGTGCTTCCCAGCCTACCTTCAAACGCCACACCAGCCGGCACCGGCTCGGCGCCCGCCACTCAGGGTGGCAGTGCCTTCCCTGCCCTGTACTAATACCACTGAGTCTTTCTAAAACACATGAACTGGAAAACAATTTCTTCCACCGAATGGAAAGGTTGGCGCCACGGGCAGGGGCCATGGCTGGAAGGGAGCACGCAAGCTCAGCTTGGGTTTCACCAATGAAATGTAGCTGGCATAAAGCAAGTGCATTCACTAATGAATTATTCCAAGATAATTAACAGTCTGAGGGAGACGCTTGCAACAGCTTAATGCTTACTGTCAAGGGAAGCTAGTACCAAGCTCAGCGCTGCCTCGCCAACTCACAAAAGGAAACAAGACAAAAATAGAGGGGAGGGAAACATCAAGGAAGAAAATACAGCATCTGTGAGCTGTTAATTACAAAGCTGCACATGTTAGAGTAACAAGGATGTTAATAGAGTTTTATTAGGAGACAAGAGAACCATTTTCAGTAGCTTTGTAAAAGAGCCAGAGCCCAGTGGTCCCAACACTGGGCTGGAGCAAACGGCATTTTGCTAAAGCCCACGCGGATCTGACGTCGGCACTCGGCACTTTCTGCATCGCACAGCTGGTAAAACTGCCTGCGCGGTGCTCAGGGAGCCGCAGGGGTCCGTGGCTTTTCACACACTCAGTGGTCGCACACCTGGTCTTTGACATATATTTGCATGTTTCAAGCCATAAAGAGTGTTTGTTTTCCAGTCTGAGTACTGGCTGTAAGTGTAACACTCAGCCTGCTGAGGTGCTGGGGAGTTGCAGCCCCATGCTCCCCATGAAGAGCAGCAGCTAGCATACACGGCCTCTGCGGGGAAGACACCCACGTGAGATTAGTAGCTTACCCATGTATAACAGGAATAAATAAACGGTGAAGAGTCCGATATCAATCTTACTCTGCTCTTTTTTCTTTTTTTTTTCTTTTTACCATGCTCAAGGCAATATAATTCAAATGCTTCGGTGCAGTCATTATGCACACAGCCAAGTTGAGCTCCCACTTATTAAGGAATATTTAGCACCCTTACTCTGAAGCTCTCAGATCAATGGAGTCCACGTTCTTAATCTCACGTTGCTCTTGCTAACAATGTGGTTACTGTAATGTTGGCCCTGATCCTCAAAGGAAAGAGGATATGAGAGCAGAAACCTCTGGTAATGAAATCTCGTGTAATGAAAGAGTGTTTACAGTGAAACGTTCATATGTTGCCATCAAATCAGAGCCTCACAATGTGATTTCCGAAAGCCTCTGTAATTATACAAGCACCACAAAGTGGGGTTGGGTGGCGGGCAGGTTATTTAACATTTATTGCTACCACATAACACACTGTAACTCTGCAAGCAAAAAGGGTGTGAGGGATAGCAGTATTTCACAAAATACACACAGCACAATTAAGAATCACAGGCTCGGAACATTTATAAGTGCTTTCAGTATATGTTACTCCTTATTAAAAATGAACTGTATGCAGCTCAAGAGAAGGTCTTATACCTGTAGATATCAATAAACCATACGGGAGAAATCTTTCCAGTGGATGGGAAGAGAGTGAAACAGCCAGATTAATGAAGCAGCAGCGTGTGAAAAAAAATTAAGCATGGTAAGGAGAAAGCACATGGGCTATAACGGTGCTTCCCCTGTGGAACAAGGTGTTTTAGCCTACCTCATACCAGGTGATAGGCGAATCAAAGCAATCTTCTTGTCACCGCTGGTATCAAAAGTCTGGAGTCCTCACAATGCTGTGTGAACAGAGGCTCTGCATCTGCAAATCCTCTGCGTGTGATAATCCTACAGCAGAGAAAGAAAGTTATCTGTGTTAGTAAGGGTTGTAGGATTAAGTCCTCGGGAGTTTAAGAGAAGGAGGGCAGAGTGACTTGCACGCACAGGTGCTTCCACTTGTGTCGAGAAACACAGTTATTTACTTTTGGCTTGTACTCCGAGTTAAAGCTAAGTATGACTAAAACTAGCTTCACCTCTTGCAGATCTAATGACAATCGTGACACCCAGCAGCTCACTCTGCTACAAAAATAGTAAAACTTTGTATTTAAAACATCCTTTCAGGATGTTCTCAGCTTACTTTCCATAGACAAATCTTCACCATAATGAACGCTCAAATCCTAATGCAATTCCAGTTCCTCCAGCAACAGCCACACACACTGACTGAGGAAAGGCTCAGAGCAGAATTGCAGAGGGACTCAGAACACCCTGGTACACGGTGCGTTAAAGTCAACAGTAGTGTCTGAAAATGCACATAGACTCAGAGGAGTTTCTCTTAAATGTTATTAAGTGTAAGTGGTGAAAATGAGAATTTAGAAGTTTGTCACATCCTACCCAGGCCTGTTTTTTCTCTTCGATTGCTGGAAGCCCTGCTATTCACTTTTCAAGCTTCTGATGAGGTATTGGTATATGCAAAGTGTTGCGTGTTAGATTCAGGCAGTTCCTGAGCAGATGCTGTTTGCCAGTGTGGCCACTGTAATTACAGCCCAGAGGTCCATGTTGCTTAAGCGTACTGCATCCCTTAGCCACTGGCCAGCACGCTGTGAGGCTGGGGACAGGGCCAGATCCTAGCAGTGTCTTTCTTGTGTAACCAGAGTTAATCATCCACCTTTAGCAGTATCCCACACTGGTTATTCTCTCCTGAACAAGAAGATCCATAAAAAGCCATCAGTGTTTGGCTCTTGGTCATCAACTGATTTTCAGAGGTGGTGCAGGGGGTAGTAAGTCAGCTACTAAACAAGCCAGAAAACCAAACATCTCCTTCGCATCAGCCAGCATGCCAAAAACACACCCGTCAGCACAGCCAGCTTCTGCCAAGATCATCTTCCATTGAGATCACTCTTTCAGGATAGCGTAGGTGCAGCCTGTGAATCCAGTATATTCAACAGTAGAGCCTGGAATCTATATTAAAAATTGGAGCTCATTTGATCTGGGCACTGTACAGATACATCAGAGACAGGTCCTAACACGGAGTATTCAATGTCTGAACAAATAAGGCAGATAAAGGCTGGGAGGGGAAGAGGCAACACAACTCCCCCATGATCACCAAATAAAGGAAGAACCAGGAACAGAAGTGCTGTAGCCTACCCCGTCTGCTGTGCTGTTCAAGGACCTTTTATTTTCTGTTCATTACTTGTTAATTATTTCTGAATGCTGGAGAAAGCAAAAAGCTAAAGACAAACAAGCCCCCATAGAGTTAGAAAACATCCCTGCTGTAAGGCAGACTCAAATTTGTTGAGTTTGCAGCCAAAAGAGTTCCCAGGAGAGGGAGCAGAGCTTGCTGCTACAAGAAAAGGGTCAGTCGGTTTCTGAAGCAACCAGTTGGTTGGTTTCTGAAGCCCGTGGACATATGAAGAGAGGAGGTAAAGCTTGAGACAGAAACTTGGAGAAAATTGCACCCTGAAAGCTGCACACGCATGAGCGGCTGCATCTTTCAGAGGCCGGGAATGTGCACTAACAGGCTGCCGTGGGCAAGCAGGACATGACTGAGACACAATTGTCCCACAGCACACTTGACTCCTTTGGGGTAGGGCTGCCCCTGGTCCTGCACGATCTGTCACAGCTTCACAGCTTTTTAAAATCAGGGCAGCTGGGTTACTCCAACCCTGTGCCCCTGTGAACAAACCAGCGACTTAAAACCATCTCAGATGCCACTGAAATCCCACTTTTCTGTACTGAGGAGCAAGTGTCTGGTGGACTGGGTGTGCACTCTGGTGGACAGCATTCAAAACGATTTGAAGACTGTATGAAGTGTGGGCATGTACATATTATCAAAGCTACTCTGGCTCAATATAGATGCTGTAGATGCTTATCCAATTGTTCACAATAAACTCACCTCAGATACCAAACTCCAGAAAGTATCTTCCATTTTGAGGTTTTATATCACATCAAGTCACAGGTCAATAAAAATTTAAAAATAAGACAGCTGTATAGAATTTTATGGCAATGACAGAAAAATCATGATTTCCAAAAAAGAATACTTTTTTTTCTTTTCTGTAGACTGAACTTGAGGGGCAATCACTTGTCTAGAAAGAAATATCCTTCAGTTAAAGCCTTCATAAAGATTTTAAAACTCATAAAGGCCAAGGTTTAATTTTTCTGTACTTGCAATACCCGTGCCTACGCATATATGCAGAGATATTCTCTATAGCTTTTCCCAGCATTTATCTTTCCTTTTTTTCCCCCCTTCAGCAAAATTCTCAGGTAAATTTCCAACACATATCTATAGCTATTTTAATATAAAGTTGTTTTTAAAAAGCATTTGTAGGAACTAATTACCAAAAGAGATCTAAGCAACAGTTTTCTTTGACAGAGTTAACACTAACGTTGGGTCAAGCAGCAGAACCCAACTTTACAGCCGTTTGCAGCATTTATTACAACAGTGCATAAATAAGTAATCTGAAACTGTCCGCTTTTACTTCTTGACTGAGCTCTGCCCTTTACATGGTGGATTTCATTATGAATGATGGGGACAGATAGCCACTCTTTACCTGTGTGACCCGTGACCTGTTCAGCACAGCAGCAGAGGAAGCGTGCAGGCAGACACAAATACCACCGACGGCAACTGGTCCTCAGGCAGGAGGACCCTGACGGGGCAGGGGCAGGCAGCTGCCGGCTCCCCGAGCACCGTCTTTGCTCCTGGGGATGGGTAGTTAGGAACTTCTTCACCGAGCAGCTGCATTAGTCCCACTGTGCTCGACAACCACCAATTGACCTACCCCTCCAAAAGAGTGTCTAATCCTTTTTTGAGCCCACTTAAACTCAGGTGGGGAAAAAAAAAATCCACAATTCAATTAGGAACTGTGCAAAATAAGAAGTTTCTTTTATTTCCTGCCTGAAAAGTTCACAGGTTGCTCAAATGAAGCTACAGTGCTGCTCAGCACTTCCATCTCCCATTGGCTTCAAACAGCTCCATGAGCTCTTAGCAACTGTCGAAAAGTAAGTCCAAAATAAACACATAACCTGAATTACACAAACATTTCCTTTCTCATTCATGTTTCTCAACTCTACAGAAATGTTGACTTTTATAATGATGTTTTAGACACATTGGGAAAGTGAGTAACCCATTACATAGCCATAAATATAACTATGAAATTACACTGGTTTTCTGATCTTCTAAAGAATTAGCAGGGATATGAATGTCCCAGCTTGCAAAATCAATTTACGTATTGAACTTAAATGCTTATCAGTTAAAACTTTTTGATTTCCAGTTCAAATCATTATCATGAGTGCTGCTCTGATCTTCCTGCAACAGATCTAACTCAAGTAACAACAATAAGAGAAAAAGCTAAAAACAGAAATCAGAAAGTGAAGCCTCTGTGATGAGGTCAAAATATTGTTTAAATTTGAACGAGAGACAGTGGCGTTTATGCCAATACAGAGTCTGTATTACTTATTGCTTTTGCCCAGCTGGGTAGCTATGCCAAGCATTATATTCTGCTGGGTTTCAGCTATGCTTGTGTTGGATGTTGCTCCACAGATACAAGATATAGAGCCACAACACAGGGAGTCATATACATCGTGCTCCTATACCATTCATTTGGCTGCGGAGCCATAATAGTTGCTATGTCACCACTAATTCTCTCTTTTCTGGTCAGCTTTTTTATGTTATGGCTGAGACTGTACTTATTTCTTTTTAGTGACTTGGTAAGGTAGATAATACTTCACACATGTCTCTCGCTCACACGCAGGCAGGCAGAGTACAAGCGTGCTTTGAAAACACCACCACGGTTTCACAGAGCGCAGATGACTGACGTGCAAGTCACGGCCACTGTAAGGCGCAGGCAATCAAAGCAGTGATGGAGAGCTTCCACTAGGTAAAACACGGCCCAAATAAAATTCAGAAAGGTTTAACATACTCACTGCAGATGACGAGGATCCTGAATAATTGCTCCAGGGAGTGAGTGCAGTATACAACCATTTCAGTGTACTAAATCAGGGTGGTGATTTGGTTTGAATTAATGTCTCCCTACCACCACTCCTGCATTGATCATGCTGCCAGACCCAAGATAAAATGTCTATCAACAGCCTCAAGGAGCCAGGGAGAGATCGGTAGCTGTTGGCCACTGGTGGGGTGGGAGGTTTCCCTCTCCACAGCAATGCCCTGGTAGGAATGAGAATGTGAAGACCGGCAAGTAAGTTGTTTGCAGGCAACACACAATTAATCTATCTACCTCTAAATATGCACAGTCCAGGACTGCAGTTAATTTAGAGGTCAATCTCTCATCTCCAGATCCCTTTAGTTCCCTCTACAATGCTTTCTAACAGATCTCAGTGGTTCAGCTGCATAGTAAGTCTCACTAGCATGAGAAACTGCCACCTCACTACTAGAATAAAGCATTTCTTGCTCATCTTTGCATTTCTTTTACATGGAAAAAGCAGAAGATTAAATTAAAGCACATGGCAGAATTACTTCTCATGCCTGTCTTAATTTTAATTTGTTGAATAAAAATTATGAATATGATGTGTGGATGGAGATACAAAGAAATAGAATGGGTAGAAATAAGATCTGAAGTCCATTAGTAATTTGATTCAGCTTGTAATTTAATTGTGGTCATCTATGGCTCGTTTTAAACAGTTTCTGTTCTGTTTTGGAAAAGCGAAAAACTATCATCATTGGAATCAACCCTGAGGGACTTAGTACTAGGACACAACATTTTGGAAGGGGATTCATGCGAGTTGTGTTGCTTTCCATGGATCAGCTCTAAGGTAGGGCACAAAAGACCCTAATCTGTCTTTAGCACAATATTCTCCAATCATACCTTTTACAGTTTATTCACAAATTTTGAGCAGAAAGCAAGAGTCTTGAATTTGTTCCATCAGGCACCCAATAAATGTCTCATAAAGCCATAATTCGCCCTCATTTTGTCCTACCCATTACCTTCTGCCCTGCAGTTCTGATTGAGGGGTTCTTTTTTTTTGGTCAGGGGAAAGCAATGGATTTTTTTTTTAAGATACAGTTGCACCTGCTGCAAATTCAGTATGCCTGTAGAGGGAGGCTAATCTAAGTCCTCCTCACCTGCCATTTTTCCTAGGTTACAGGAATGTGAGATGTATTTTCAGTTCAAAGGACCCAGATACCACTTGGAGAATTTCCAAAGGTGCTCAGTGTTGATCTGGCAGTGTTTCCTTTAAAAGTGAACTTTCACTTGCCATCAGTGTGGAGAGGGTAAACTAGCACCAAGCACTTTTGAACCCACCCTTAGCACACTAAATGGAAAATTACTTCTTTAAGGATCATCCTTCTATTTTCTTTTACACCATCTTACCCACTCTTATTCTTCTGCTTATCTGTGGTCATCACATGGGGCTCATATCTTCAGAAATGGGTCCCTTTTCTCAACGCTAGCCACTGTTATTTGACCTAATGCAAAATGCAAGTGGTTTACATTTGTTTCCTTTTCCTTACCTTCACCACATTTTTTTCCTCTCAATTATTTGCTTCATGAAATAACTTCCCTAGCCTTGCCATATAAAGTGTATTCCCTCTGAAGCCACATTGGTAACTTTTATCAGAGCACAGTTCCCCATATATTTTGTGATCTCAGCTCTTAAAATCTCCAGGAATTTGCCTGCAACTGAAGTCAGATTTACTAGCCTATTATTTCCTATTACTGTAGTGCTTCTTTCATGGACTAAGATAATGTTAGTTTCCTTCGTGTCCATTTACACCCCTCTGCCTCCCTACAGGACTATTAAATATTGTAATTCATTCAGTATTCTCCTGCAGTGACAAAACCCGGCGTGCTTCTATCTCTCCCGCTTGCAAAAGACAAGCCAGCAACCAACCCAAGTGAGATCACAGATGCTAAAATGTACAGATGTGGCCTTTTTTGTGGTCTCCCAAAACAACACAGGTCTCCAACATGTTTTCTCAGGATTCTGCATGAAGTCAAGAATAGCTTTTTAGAAATGCACACTCTAGGTTTTAAGAATTTACACTGATGGGAAATCCACTACAACACATGTGAATTGTTTTAGTTATTTTGGTTTGAATTTGGCTAACTTCTGTTTTGTCTTGTAGACTGTGAGCAAGACAACCCTAAGCTTTCCTTCAGCGTAGCTAAGCAGACGCTTGCACATGTGGCTCATTTCAGGACCTACTTATCTTTTTACAGCCTTTTTGGGTGGCAGACCTCAGCAGGGGACACGTGCTCCATCGCAGTGGGGTCTGGCAGAGGGGCAGTGCCATCAGCCTGCTCCTACCCTACCTTCCGCAGTGCGAGCGCTGGGGTGTGCCACAGCATCACTTTAGGAGCTGACGCTACACAGAGTATTCATCACTGCTCCTGAGGCTTTGCTGGCAATCTGAGCCAACAGAAGGTAAATAGAAAATCCATTAACTCAGCCACCAAGCCTTCTTTCTCTTTTGTTTTTTTTTTTACTGTCCACTCTAGGTTTGCACAGCCCAGTAAAACTTTCCTTCTTAGCAGCAAGAAGCCACCTTTTCACAAAAAGGAAGTTTCAGAAAGCATGAATGCTAATACCACAATGTTATTAGTAATTTCTGGTCACTATTACCCTGATCCTGCCTTGCTGTGGTCAGTGTAAGCTTTTACCATTTACACAAATGAGTGCAGCATCGGAGTCCCTCTCACGCAACCCTAGTCCAGCATCACAGTAACCCCACTTATGTGGCAGTCCTGCTTAAATTGGTGACAAATACAGTTCCAAAGCTCAGGAATCATAGAATCATAGATAATTATATCTTGGCATTTTTACCCGAAGTTTATCTAAAACTCCAAAGTCTGTATAATTAGGTTTAAAACATCCTCTATCATATGGCACGACTTCTTGGATTTCTAGGGTCCTACTTCTGCCAGACCTAAAGTTCAGAAATGCACAAAAAATGTTAAAAGGAGCACATATACCAACTCACACATATAATGGTGTAAGCTACGCCTTGTAGTTGAAAGAGTTTATTTAAAAGCAGGGGGAGGTTGGGGGCGAGGGGGGTAGGTTTTCTTCACGCAGCAGTGAGGATGGCCTAACCGCTGAGGGAGAAGCAACCTTTTCTACAACGTTTATTTGCAAAGGGGAGACTGGAGCGTTTCCGCTCCCCATGGCAGAGGAAGGGTGCAGGGACCTCTCTCTGGCCAGCCAGATGTCCAGAGGTAAAGCCCAGTGAAAGGGGAAACTGGACAAGGGAAAATTTACAAAGTTCTGGCTTTAAAACACACTTTTCAGGAGGGTAAGGGAAGTGCAAAGTAGACGTCAGTACCTAACCTGTCCTCTCCCGCTCTGCGTTGTCAGCATAAGGAAATGAATCACGCTCGCAGGAAAGCAACGCGGCTGGTGCAGCCCTTAACAAAATGCTTTCTCTGGGTGCCTTGCTCCCACAACTCGGTCCTCGGCCTCTCCCGAGCAGGGCCTGCGGCCTGCCTGGGGTGGTGTAGCTGCTGGCAATTAACTCTGTGACGCTCCTGGTGTGGCGGGTGCTGCTCGCCGGGACAAGGACCCTGCAGTCACTCCCGTTTCAGGCCGCTCAGCCAGGAACCCTTTTCCTGGGTCAGGCCCTCGAACAAATCGGCTGTTACTGCCTTGCCTAGCAAACGCAAAGTACCCCGGGACGCGTTGCACCCCGATGCTCTCAGGGTCACCCTGAGGAATTTTTCACTTTTCCTATAACCAGATGTTTTCATAGGCAGGCCAGCATATGAAGGCCTTCTGGCAATCTCTCTCCCAAGCGTTTCTTTGGAGTCAGTCTTATGCTAAAGTGGCAAGTAGCTCATTAGCCATGAGGAGGAGTTAGGTGGCCTTGCAAATGCCACTGGCAAGGAGGTTTGAGGACAGAGGTGCCCGGGCACCTCCAGGGCTGCTGGCAGCTCTGCGGTGCCTCTGCACAGGCCGGCAGCGAGAGGGGCCTGGCCTGGCCTGGCCTTGGGAGGAGGCAGGTACGGGCTTCCCCGACACGCAGGATCCCGCCAAACAACAGTAATTTGTCAGAGCTTAAGCCGTGAAATGTTTCCAAACTCAAAAACTGGCCTGCCAATCCTGAGTCCGTCTTGAAATGCTGGGGCTTTCTCAGGGAAAAAAAAAAAAAAAAGTTGAAATAAAGCAAAGCCTTCATGGGCTAAACCACAGACAACGTCTCAATCCCTTCCCTGCTTATTTTAACCCTAGCAAATCTAGGTGATACTCTCCATATCCACAGGAGCATGAAGAAATATTAAATTAACCATTAGGTTCGATTTATGACAAATCCTTTGTTGAACTTTAATACTTTATGCAAAGAGAGAGATGTTTGCACGTGGGCTTTTTGTGCGTGCGCCTTTTGGTTTTTTAATTAGAGGCTGGTTTTGCTAAGTCGCATGCCTAGTAGGAAGCCTGGCTTTTACCCATCTTTCTCCTAAAACACAACCAACGTAACAGGCCTCGCACAATCAACCACAATGGAGCTGATCCTTAAAAACAACATTTGAGAAAGCAGGTGTCTTCCGGCAAGCCTCGCGCTCCGCAGATGGGCGAGACGATTAAGTGCCATAGGAAGTGCTGCCGCGCGCTGCAGAAACCATACCGACAGATTGGTAATGGTGCTATTCTCATGAGAAAAGCGGGGTCATTATTAAATGGATGGAAACTGTTGTTCGTAAAAGACGTTTGTACAAACGTAAACCCTTCTTTACTGCCGCGTTAAATTTATCACAACGCAAAGAACTGTCGGTAAGAGGGTGTTCGGTCTTCCCCCACCACCACAAGGCCATTTAAAGCAGATATGTTCGTCACTGGTGTGTTAATCCAAAACTACATGTTCAAAAATTGATCAAAATACTCATCCTCCTCAAGTCCTTTGCACCCCCAGTGGAATCCCTTTCATTCCTGTACAAGGTAAAGTTAATTACTGACCGCATGAGGCACTGGGAGCAATGCCTATGTAGGGTACTTAACACCTTTCCTTATAAAAGAGAGAGAGAGAGAACTTTATTCCTGAATAAATTTGCATGCAGCTATTACTCGCAGTAGCCCTATGACATTTGGGTCGAAGAAAAATGCTTTTACTTTCTCTCGTAAAATTTCACTTGTGGTTTGCTTGGCTAGCAGCTGAAAAGAGAAACCTTCCCTCTTCTCTGGCTTCCATTTTTCTGAAGAATAGCAGCTCTGCAAGAAAAGGCGTAAACAGACAAGCAAGCACCCCATTTTTTGCTGGAAATCCAAGAACCTGCTGCAGCAGTTGGAAAAGCAGTATGGAGACAAAGAGGCTGGCTCTGCTACCTGGCTACAAGGTCTGTGCTGCTTACACCCCAACACCCAGAGACAGCAGAAGCACTCCCAGAAATATGGGAAAACAGAAAAAAAGACTGCTTTAATCTTCCCTCACTCTGCTGAACATCACCAAGACCCAACATGTAACCTTTACAGTCCTATCCATCACTGGGATAACAGGATCTCCTGCTATCATTAATTTTTCAGTCCAAGTGGTAGTAGTCTCTGCTGAAATGCTTAAGGAGATGGATGAAAGTCCTATAGGTGACAGGGAAAAGGCAATTCATAGCATCATACAGTACTCAGTTTAACTTCTTTTTTTTAAAGAAACCCAGAAAGTTCTGGTTTTAAACCAATGCTTTGGTTTTTAAAGCAATGCTCTGTTTTTAAAACAATGTTTGCAATATTCAAGCATTATGAAATATCAGTTCCTCTGGAAATGCACCCCCATTCCTACACGGGCACACATAGGGGACATAGTCTTGGACTAACATTTCACCAAACAAACCTGCCTCAGTCAACTTACAGATTGAAGAATGAAAATCAGAGTGGCAACTAAATCCCTCTTTGACAAAGGCTGGCTGGCTTTTGAATGTAAAATTAGCAAAGACATATAATTTCCTCAATTATCAAAAAAAAAAACCAAACCACCAAACCTCAGCACTAGGAACAACCATCAAAACACTGAAGGTCTGAGTGTTTTGAAAACTGTGACTAGGCAATGGGACTTTCCTGTGGCAAGGAAAAGATCCCAGGCAGCTCTCATTTATAGATCCATAAGCGCTTGTCAAAACTTCCCTGCCACCTCTTAGGGCTTCCAGACAGCTACCTTCCCAGAGTCCTTTCTGTGCATTATACTTAATTCAGTATTTTGTAATGAATTTAAGATACCAAATTGACAGGTTAGTGTTGGAATGTATTTTATTTCTCTACATGGCAGAAGGGGGAGTGGGACGTGTAGTCTGGCCGACATGGTGCTACATTCCCACCCTGAAAACATCTCCACTAGGGAGAAATGATCCCCCACACCTTCCTCCTACTACGAGCTGATTACAGTCATCTCAAAACGCACAGGCATTGGGTGTGCAGAGGGCTCCTGCCCATACACCGAAAGCTGAAGCAGACATCCAGGGCCAGGAAAGGATTGCCATGCAGTTGCCATGTCTCCCCACTTCTTTCTCTCTGCATCCCTTACAAGGGATAATAAAATAATAAAATGTCTTAAGATATCCAGGCACAAAAAGCAGACCCTGGTTTACATTAATCACAAATATGCTGTTAAAAGCAGTAGGCAAACATCACAATAAGGTCCACTTATCGTGGTCTCTATACAAGGATTCCTCTCCTCCAAGTAGAAATACACCCCTCTCAACTGCCTGAAATGACATCACTGAAAAACTTACCTGTTTCTAACATTAACCATGCAAACAGCTATTTTAGAGAGCCTTTTCTTCTGAAATCAAATCTGAATTAATTTTTCGTGCAACACCAATGTCATGGGGAACTATTGATCAGAAAAGAATAAACTCCTCTAAGCCCTAAGGAAACTCTAACCTGATTTGATCATTCCATCTTCTTGCCTCTACAGCTTCCTCTGTAGCACAATATGGGGAAACTGTACTTTCTATGTGCTTTTAAATAGGTACTGATTAGGACAGTGTCTTTCATTAGAAGAGAGGTTACTACAAAGGAAATTAATTTCAGTTAGTTAGTTATTTTTAAAAATATTTTCCCCAAAAAGAGATGAACAGGTAGAGACAGACTGACCTTGAAGTGTTACACCATTATCTTCTGTGATATCCAGCAGACAAAAAAAAAAACCACAAATTATTTTATAGGCACCTGGCTCATTATGTCTTACAAATTAAATCCTCATTTATCTATATGCACCAAACAGTACCTATTCATCGCCTTCACTTAAAAACACATTGCCCTTCTTTCTAGCCTTGTTAATTTCCAGATGCTAATTAAATTTATACTCATAAATGTATCTGTTTAGCATGCATGACTAGATCATCCCTCAATATCCATTATCCATTGTACATTCCAACATGTTTACCTACTGCTTTTGTTTTGCTTTGTTTTGTTTGGATCTGTTTCCATCAGTTTAAAGGAGGGAGCTTATGAATTTAAGTTTCCCATTTTGATGCTGGGTGGCTGGATTCTCAGGCTTAGTGCTTTTGTAAACACCTTTGTCTCAATCTACTGCGAGGCAGAGGTATTTTCAATTATAGCATCTGACTATGGAAGAGCAGAAGGGGAAAAACACTCTGAAAAGCAGCATTTGAGGCCCTTTATTGGACCTTTCCGTGAAGGCAGAGAATCTTTTCCTCCCCAGCCCTGCCCTGCCAACTGCAAAGCCTGCCTCCATACTGTTTTCTAGATACCCCACTCTGCTCAGCGTGAACGGCACAGCCCAAACTGAGCCGCATCAGAAAGGGACTGGAACCGCTGTGATGGAAAACCACATCTGAGTTCTGGTCCGACTCCTCTCACAGGTTTGCAGGATCTGGCCAGGAGGACGAGCCAGTGACACTGCCAAACTCTGTTGACTTAAAACGTCCCCCTGACAGGCGGGTAGAGGACTGTCCTTCAACTTCTGTAGCCAACTGCAGCACAGAGCCTTGGAGACAAGTCTCAAAAGGAGAAAACCTGAAAGGTCCCTGAACACTGCCCCTGCCCTTCTCCCACATGTTGCAGCAGCGCTCGCCCTCCCCTGCCCAGACTCGCAGCGCGGCGTGGCAGCAGCCCAGCCTTTGCCGTCTGTCCCTGCAACTATCTCCTGCATTTCCCCAGCCACCGTGGGGCTCTTAGGGGAGGGACAAAGAAGGGCAAATATTTCCTCTTTGTTTCCGAGCATGTACCAACACCCCAGCCTCAGAGCCTGGTTCTCTCCACACTCTCCATTTTTTGGTGTTTTGCACTTTTTTTTGGCATCAACTAACGCCATTAGCTTTGGTCTGCAACTTAGTGACTGGGATTTGTTGTCATGAAAGATACTTGTCCCGTGAAATATCCTGAGATTTCAGCAAACATTTCTATTTCAAAATAGGGTTAAAAATCTGCTTTTTAGCAGTGGAGAGCATTTTGAAAGAATCTGCAAGTTTTGTTCCTCTTCTCTCTCCCTTACTAGTATTCCCTTACTGAAATCTCTGATTTTGTTATACTGAATTAAATCAGCCGGGGAGGGCTTCAACCCAGTTTGACATTTCACAGTGCAGGCTGTGTATTGACATACTGCTACCTCACATCTCAGTGAAATTAAACCTTAGGTCTGTCTTAGACTCCTAAGCAACTCACTCGGGGCTGTCCCTTCTCCCCTCCCACACTCCGTCCCCCGGCACGACGGCAAAAACCTGCGGCCATGACTTCCAGCACGGCTCTTGCAATCGGAGAGCTCTGTGTAGCATGGGAAATGCACCTGGCCACGGAGTTTAGGTTCAGAGCAGCAGTGGGGGACAATGCCCACAAATTTCCACTAGCAGAGGTCATTGCAGCTGCTCGTTGGGACACAGACGAATGCTGATTCGATCCCAAAGCTACCTGATTAGACTGGCATCAAGCGTATTCTAAATTAGATCAGTTCAATGCAAAACAGAACCTACCCTCCATTTTCTCTAGGAAAAACATGACTGTGCAAAGCTTGCATTTTTCTGTTGAGAAAACACAAGTGAAAAATTTCCAGTGAGGAACCGGTAGACTTGAAACTGTGCTGCTTACTTAGGCAAAGCTCCAAGTTGGTTTTGACTTACCACTAATGCACATCCCCAAAACTACCCAAACACATCACTGTTCACAAACGTAATGAAAAAGATTCCTTAAAAAACCCCACAACTATTCCAAGGAGGATCACTTGACTGATTTACTTAGCTTCTAAGTGTCACAGAAATGGCCTAGCAGGAAGAAAAGAGCAAATACAGCTCTTATCACCAGGGCTGATTTCACTGCCGGTAAAGCGAGGAGACTCTCACCCACTGTAAGAAATACCTGAGACCCTCTTTGCTGCACAGTGCGAAGGCAAACAATGCAGGCTACTGCTTAGCTTACACGCCACCGAATCAACGATTTGCTTCAGCACTGGATCTGCAGTGATATTTCATTCACTCTAACACAGACAATCATTATCTGCATGTGGGTGCTGAGAGGACAAGGCGCAAGTGTGGAAATCAAGGTCAAGGAAGCAAGAAAAACTCCCTCATTTATCCCATGGAACAGTTATTCTATTCTGCAACAACTCGGGTTAACAAATAACGTAATAAAGATTGGCGTGCTGCCAGGATGACTGAATTGATTCCTACACTGCACAGCACAAATCTTTTGATCTCCCCATAAAGAATGGGAAATTATAGCCACAGTGGGTACCTCGCAGGAAAAGCAAATAAAAATGAAATGAACATTTCTAGCAGTTTTGACCTTGCTTTGGGGAATACTGCTTTAAATTTGATTGCCCTGCCCACTTATTATTTCACGAGAAGACACAAGCAAGTCACAAAGACAGTTTTTAGTATTCTCTTTGATGAGGTAGAAAACTGGATAGTCTTCTCCCACCCACTTTTTCTTTCTTTTTTTTTTTTGGTTCATATACTCAACAGAAAAGATTTTATCCAGGCTTTGATTTAATTTTCAGGATTTCTGGTGGGAAATTCTTACAGCAGATATTTTGCTTCCATTGGGGTTTATGGTGCTATTCTGTCTAATTATTTCTGGCATTGTGCCCATCAAATTGTGAGTTTCTTCAAAGGAACGAAATGACAGGAGGCCTCCTTTAGAGCAATCATGGACAGGGTTTGAATTTTGTTGTCTTGGAAACAAGCTAGTTCTTGTCATTGAATATATTCATAAAATAATGGTTGAAACATCACTGATAATAATGGGCTCTTTCCTTGTCAAAATTCATGTTCTGGGGACTTTTTGCTGCAAGAGACTCTGTCAAAGAGTTTTTGCAGATGTTGAAGCTAATTTCAATACTTCTGTTTAAAAATCCCCAGCTCAGGTGTCCCACCCCACCACATCGGCAGCCAGCTCTGCCCATGGGAGGTGGCCAGGGGGTTCGGGAAAGCCCCAGCATCCCTCCGCACCCCGAGGAGCGCCGGCTCACTGCGGCTCTGCGGCAGAGGCACCGAGGCACGTACCCTCCCCTCCCCGTTTGTCAGCACCAGATGGCTCCGAATTGTGAGACTGGCACCCAGCGTGGATAACTTTGTCTATGTTGTGCCGATTAGGTAGAAAATATATTTTTCCCCCTGCCTGCTGATATAAATCCCAAGGTTCAGGGTATTTACACTCTGTGCCAGGGGTCTTACCAGCTTCTCAGCAGGTGCTTCCCTTTTCAAACAGATGGATATTGATTGATGAGTAAAACCCAGAGACAGAGGTGCAGTTTTTCAGGAAGGCTATTCAAATCGGGAACCCACTATCACTCTTTGAGCTTCTGTATCAATCAATCCGCCTTTGGTTTCAGTTTTTCATATATATTTAAAACCAAGAAGAAAAAAAGACCCTACATCGAAATGCTGCCGGTTTCTGAATCGTGTGAATTTAGCTGAGAGTTGACAAACTCCTACGGCTCCCTGAGACTCCTGATGTGTCTGTGTGGATGTGCACGCGTGTGTGTGTGCGTGTGGCACACACATATCGGGGGGGCTATAAAAAGCCACCAGTGGGGACCGGTCATAAAAAGCTTCCATTCTGCCAACTTTTCCATGAACCATTTAGCTGGATATAGTAAACCTGTGGGACACTTGAGAAAATTAAAACTCTAAATTATTACTAGTGAGACTAGCCATAATAGATCTGCTGTGAGAATCTTACTAGCAGTTTTACGATTTTTTTCTGTCCTTCTCAAATCACTACATAATGACACTCAATACTCAAATGTCTAACAAGGCCATTTAACATAGCCTGCAGAAGAGGATTCTCCTGTGAAATTTTACTACAGCCTCTTTAGCACAAAGCTTTCTCAGATTATTAGTAATTTGCATTAGGTCTATTTAATTTTGAAGAGTGCCAGTTCAGTGACCACATGCATATTAGAGCTTAGCAAGTGCATGTGTCTAAAAAGTTACCAAAAGGTCATAGGAATTCTACAAGGCATTTGGGATTTTCAAATTTTCTCTTCATTGCAGCAAGGAAAACCAGCGCGAACCCTTTCACAAGGCCAGAGCCTCTCATCTGAGGCATGATGAGTTGCAGGCATTAGCTGTGCGATGCGCACGTTCCCGCAGCAGAATCCTTTTCCGCTACATACAAGAGTCTTTTAGCAAAACTTTCCCATTTCACTGTGAAAGACTAGCCTGATAACAAGAGAATTCCTTCTGGGCAATCTGAAGGAAAAGCACAAGTTTTCATGTAAGCACTGGGAAGAGCCACCTCTTTCCAAGCAAGAAACACGTGGACCGCTGGTGTGACATATATGCTGCCACGGAGTTACGTGTCACTAGAGAAACTCCGTAGTACTTGAAGACAGTGCTGCCAGAACAATCAAAAAACAAAAGATAGCAGCAAATAAAAGCAATACAAAGAAAGGTCAGTTTTCTTTCAAGAAGACATTCCTACCTTCTCCTTCCAAAACATCCAACATCATGCTTTGAGTGCTCCCAAAGCCTACAACAAGCGTAACACCTGAAGGAACAGGCGTGATAAGCCCCAGCCATCACTTGGGCTTTTTTGAGACCCCAGTTGCTTGTGCAGAAGGGCCACATCCTGCACCCAACTTTAAGGTCATGCCTCAGTGGATGTAAAAACTGGTCTCAGAGCCATGTAGTCTCCCGACACAGACGGCAGATGATGAACTGCTGCTTCACATTGGTGAGATGGAAAAATGCCCTCGCGGTGTCTGCTCTCCTGTGCACCAAGGGCAAGTAAACTGTTCGTAGCCTCACCACTTTATGAGTATATTTTTATGCCTTGACTATTTTACACACACGCCATATTTCAGGCTCCTATCACAGCCACCTGAGCACCAGAAAAAAATATGATTGTCCTGGCTCAGGAAAGCAGGATCTTGCCAACAAAAATTAGCTCATCCTTGTGAGTCAGACGCTCCAATCGAGAATGACAGAGCCTCCTACCATAGGTCTGAGAGGGAAATGCAGCCTTACAAGGACAGAGCACTTCAGGCTGTCCCACATCAAGATTCAAAAGGGACCGGCACTATCCGTCGTACCACTGCGTTAGTCTGAATGCACACTGAAGCATGGGAAGGTGAGGAGCAGACGGGAGGGGGAAAACTCTTTGCAATCTGTTCTTCATAAGTCAATGATTATGAATCAGATATCTAATGAAGCAGTAATAGGAATGATGACTAAGTAAAGTAGCTAATAAAGCTAATTTATGTGAAGCTGAAATTTTTAGTACTGTGCATTAAAGCAAGCATGATGTCTCAGCATAGTGGGGGCAATGTTAGTGCTATATATACCAAGCGCTTGCAACGCTTCAAGACGATAATACAACTAGATATGCTGAGCTTCTGCATTTCTGATTTAAAGCTTTGTTCTTCAGCACAGACCAACCTACTGGCCTTTCCATGCCACCTGCACACTTGCTAGGATACACACCCTGCCCAGCAGTTCTGGGTGCTGGCATATCTGCTCAGCTCCACCAGGAAAGAAAAGAAACACATAATAAGGCAGATGTTTTTCCTATTACTAGTGTCTCCATTTTCCTTTCTTTCCCCGCCCCCCCCTTTTTTTTTCCTTTTTTTTTTCTTAAAAAAAAAAACCGTAAAACCAAACACAAATGTCTGACTAACCTTGACTGGAACGAACCTGATACTTTGCAACGTGTATAGTGGGCAATAAACTATGGCACATATAGCTTCTCAACACTGCATTTCCATTTTAACTGCTCAGCTATGAAAGTATTTCACTCATACTGTAACTCAAATGATTACAGATTACTTTAATGCAATTTGCTCTTTTTTTGCTTTCATGGATTTTAGAAAATTAATAGACATGAGCAAGCTTGCCAGGAAGTTTGAAGGCAGAGACAAATGAAGGTCTTGGGAGCCCAAAACACAAGCTACTTAGCTACTCAAACCATACTCTTCTGAGAAAGGAAATATGTAGTGTGATATATTTGTTTGCTGTCACCGGCAGGAAGGCCTGCCAGGATAGCCTCACTGCTCTGGCACATGGTCAAGTTCTCTCCCCGTACACAAAGTCAAACCAAAGCCAGGGACACAAGAACACCCTGGGGCTCTCACTGCCTTTGGCCTGAGAACACCTTTTCCAGTGAAAACATAGCTGAGGTGAATCCAAAACAAACATTTGGGAGAAGCCTTCACAGTTCAGGTTCCCAAACCAAGAATTTGAACACACCCATCAAACCATCGTTTCGTCCCACCACAGAGGCGAAGGGCTCGGCAGTGGGTGCACAGGGAGATGCCATGGCTGGGACCCCAAAGAGGCACAGTGGTGGGCAGTTCCCCGCACTGAGACATGGAGGAGCATGTTCAAGGCCCCCTGACCAGACAAAACAGCCCGTATCATCCTAACGTACACCTCACCTCAGCTGAACACCATCATCTGCCCCGGAGGGACTGGCGTGCAACATATAGGATGTCCGTGACGCAGGGAACACCGAGGCGCTCATGCACAGCTCCCTGCAACCCAACACCCTCACCACCCTCAAGTGAGAGCACGGTCTTTAAAAGTTGATTTTTCATACTAGTATCAAAAAACAAATGATACTTTATTAAGATGTAGTTCGGGAGAAAGAACATTCGACCAAAGGCACTAGCCAAAGGGCTAATATTTCTGAACACAGGCATTTTATTGCTTATCATTTCTCCTAACCACTCTCTCTCCCTCTCTGAGCCTCCGCCCATGAAATTGAAAGATTTCTAGCAGAAATGCCTTTGTTGTATCAGCTTTGGAAATATGGATTACAGTATTCTGTGAAAAACATTTATTACTCTGAACTGTGACTCGGACATTGTTGCATTTCTAGGGTTATAGATTTTCTTTCAGCTAAACTAAGGCTGTAAGTCACAGTGACAGTTGTAATGTGTGTAATACCACAGTACCAGATTCTATTACATACATATTTTTGCTAGAGGTTTACGATGTTAAAAATATTTCTTCTTTTCCCAATACCTTTCCCTACCTGTTGTGTAAATATATTGGAACCTATAACACTGAAGTCAATTTTGAGATGAAATGTGCATGGGAACAAGTAGTTTGTCCTTTTTCAAGAAAAAAAAAAACAAGGATGGGGGGAAGGGAACACTGCATACAAACTAATTATATTCAAGCACAATATTGAATTGTAATAAAAGATGAATGAGAGAAAGTGTGTGTCATTGTGAGGAATGGGGAAGGTTACAGAAAGCTGAGACTAGGGAAGGATTTATCATGTGTGATGCTTCAGGCATTGTGTTGAAAGATCTGCAGACTTATTTGCAAGAGTGTTTTACGGGAAAAATAGAGCAGTCTACATAGGAAAGAATTACTATAGATTTTTATCTTTTATACAAGACAAAGATACAAAAGATAAAACACTGTTTCTATTAAAAAAAAAAAAGAAATCTATGGAAGAAATCCCAGTTGCAATACAGAGGGGGAAACCTTTCAAACTGAACTCTGAGGCCATCAACTGCATGGATTCAGGGAACAGACATTTGTTAAAATACAGCTGATCCATAATTTTTAATGTAAGCACAAAAGTGTGCTGGGTTTTAAAAAAAAAAAGAAACACAACACAACAACTGTGACAACTAGAAAGCTTTCCAGTTTTGCTTGCAAAACCTCGGTGCACATATACATGCAAACAAACCTTTTGGCTGGTTGTTAGAATTCAGCTCTAGTACAGTCATAACACAGCTGTGGAAGCTGGAAAAATAATGGCATTCGGGGTGTATTAGTATGCAAACGGGCATGCCAGCACTTCCACTTTGCTTCCAGAATTCCTCCAGCCTGCACATGGTGTGTTTCAAACCAAACAGGGCTGGAAATCGGGAGGGTCAAGTACAGCTGACATCTCTTCCGTTGTTCCTCCTTAGCGTAACGCCTAGCTGGGGCGACACGAGGCGTCTCCAAGCAGAGGTGGGATCAAGAAGCTCTAGCACCATCCCTAGCAAGTACAAACCTCCTGTTGATGGTGTGTTTAACGGCTACGGGAAGGCTCTGGCTGGGTTGGGGTGTGCGCTGGACCCACAGAGTGGGCTGGGAGATGAAGCTCCCTACCAAGAAGCATGCTTTGCTCTTCCATCATGCTTCCAACCACAGAGCTCAAAGCCCTTTAAAAACAGGCATGTCTGAATTAAGCTTCAGGACATATTTACCCAGCTCACAAGGGTATTTAGTTCTCTATTTTACAAATGGAAAAACTGGGGCACTGAGAGGTTAAGTAACTTGCCCAAGGTCATTGAGCTGAATCAATTTCAAAACTAGGATTAGACTGAAATTCACTCTGAGCATCTGATCACAGAAACACAGACAGCGTCGACTTTTTTTTCCAAAAGAAGCTACTTATATGCTAAGCTATTTAGGGTTGAAAGGCAGAAGTAAAGAGCTTATTTGGGGAGCAAAGGGATTTGTTTTTAAGGAGTTTAAATTCAAGGAAGAAAAAAACCAGCAGCCACTGTACAGCATCCCCTTCAGAGCCGGAGCCCCCCTTGGGTACCCGGCCAGTTAACCGAGTCCTTAACCCCCCAGGCTGCATGGCCCAGCCAAACCATGGCACCCCAAACAGAGCCATCGGGGCAGGGAGGACCAGTTCAGCCCCCCCCCGGGGCTCAGCACCCCCATACATCCCAGTGAGGGGAGGAAGGGGACCGCGACCTCCAGCGTGGGGCTCGGGCTCCAGCACAGCAGCTTCCCCAACAGCACCATGCAGGTCCGAGCAACGCCAGCAGCCTCCCAGCCCATGCCAGCGAACAGCCGGGACAGAGGGGCTGCCCTCACCCTCTCTGCCTACCCCTTTGCAGCCCGTTTGAATGGCACGGGGGCGCCGACATTTCAGTCCCTTTCTGGGAACTCCATTGCATGCAGATTTCTCTGTGTGGCATTAAAAATAACATTAGGAGAGAAGGCTTACCAACCACAGGAACTCAATTAATGGGGCTGTCAAAGCTCTGGCAGACTCCAGTGCCACCAGGATTTCAGACACAATCCCCATGACAACCTTAGCTTGACCCTTCTGTACATATGAGCTATGATAATGTCTACACAGCTTTAAAAATATTTCTTTTGTTTAACCACAGGCAAGTGCATCTGGGCCCATCCCGACAATGGATCACACGAAAGGGGATGTAGCACACCCTTCTGGGCTGCCGCACAGCCTTTTACCTCCTCTGCAGCCTCAGAGGATCCAAAGCTTCAGCCAGGACCATACGAGCTGCATGAGATATTAGAGGAAGAGAAGACAAGGGTCACTAGAACAGCAAATGCCCCCTATGTTATGCTGCTAGTAAATTTGTGTCTATTAATTGCAATAAATTATCAGGTTATACCGGCAAAGTGACACACAAGAAGTTCTCAGAAAAACAGATAACGACAGGAAAAACAATCAGGCTACAGGTTTTGTTTGCCATCCCCCCGGAGGCTATGTAAATTAAAGCATTTTTTCTTATGCAAAGAGCAGCACCACGTTAAGAACAGTATTTGCAAAACTGCTGATAGTCATATGGAGTATGAATACGCATTACAATTACAAGACCAACTTTTAACCGCTAGCAACAAGGGTGACTCCAACAGCAACACCAGCAAACGCAGTGATGCCTCGAGGCCTGGCAGGGACGGGCATCCCGTCGTACCGATTAGCGTGTGACCACAGAAGGACATTCTTAACCTGAAGAGCATCTTATCCAAAGATACATTCAGAGATCTACCTTCTCCTGCTGGAGGGGTTTGAAAAATACTTGTGTGCGAAGGAACACTTACAGACAAGAGTTGGCTTTCTTTCTGTATTCTGCAAAACGTGTGGGAACGTTTTGAAAATTTCAGTCTCTGAAGTGAGATTTCCCATATATTTAATTTGTTCTGAGGCAAATTTTACCTAGCGTTTTGCAAAACTCTTTTGGAGTTACAGAAAAGCGAAATACATCACTGTTTTTCTGTGTAAGTAATGTTTTAAATGCTGGTCTATGTACAGTTCACAAAGGGGTTACGAGATTACAGGCTGAGCTCCACAGGTTAACTAGCAGGTTTAAAAGCTCAGCTGTAATGTTACATTAACATTGATTTTTGTACTTAACAGCCTACTGAAGTCTAGAGCACTGGCACACATTCATTCCATTTTCCTTTCGTCATAGAAAATCTCCCATTTTCATCCCCTTCCAATGGCTACACCTATGCGGCCATCACCACTGCTTGTCCTGCAAGGGAAATCCATGCACACGGGGGGCCGTCGTGCTGCGGCTGGGCTGCTACCAGGGTTCGCATCGGCTGGGTTGGAGCAAAGGAGGCGTTTCCCCTGTGACTGCAGTGCAAATACCTTCTCAGACCGTAAGTTAGAGTTGTATTACATCCTTTGTGCAGCTCCCAACCTCTGCACGTGGGAACAGACCAAGGTACTTACTCAAGGTCACACTGGCAATCAGTGATGTAGCCAGGGCTGACGGTAACTCAGAGCTTCAGCGGGTCCCTCCAAAGCCCTAGACCACCTTCACGCTGCCCTTTGAGGTGCCCACGCAGGCCAGGCTCCTCCTTCACCCATTCGTTTGGGGAACAAATGCCAAAGAGGATGCTTTTGCAAACTGGGCTCCTTGAAAAGAGCTTTCTTCTAGATCCTAAGAGCCAGCCCTGGGAGTCTATCCAGATCAGTAAGTCTAACAAGTTTTTGGAAGCCTTTCCTTCTAACAGAAGCTTTCGGGGAGAAGGGAGACACGACACACACAAAAACAACACAGAAGTCATACGTGCTCAACAGAAAAGAGTGGGAAGAAATTGTGCAGCACTAGAAAAGAGAGACCAACTGTTTGGAGACCAGAGCGTGCCATGGTGCTCGCCAGCAGCTGTGTGCGGCAGGACTGGCTTAATTCACTCTCTGTGAGCAGGGGTGTTATTTGTGAGAGCTTTCAGCAGGGAGTGATCTGCAGACACCTTATTATAAACTTCTGCAGAGGTGAAGTCGGCGCTGAAAAGCACTTCTCGTTCTGTCTCCTTCCTGCCTGCCTTGTTCCTCACACATCATTTTCTTTTATCAAAATGGATGGCGGTATCAAAATTGAAAGGAAGTAGAAGCTGTGAAAATAACAGACCCAGGAAAAGAATTTTTAATTTTGCCTCAATTTCTTTGATGATGAAACCAGTATGGAATATTAAGCAAGTCCTGAGAGTTGAACATCAAGAATAGCTGAAAGTTTTGCTTCTGTCAGAAATGTGAGCAGAATTCCTCTATGACCCATTTCAGCTTGTTATTCAGATACAGATAAAACTCTCATGAGCTTCACTGGGCAGATCCTGCTGTGCTGTGTCCATGCCCCGATCCTTGGACTTTCTTGTGGCATCGCAGTTAAAAGACTTTTCATTTTTACTAGAAAGGGTGGGGGTTTTCCCCCATTTAAAACCAGGGTAGATTTTTATTTCAATATGCAAAAATAATTTTCAGAAATTTATCCAGTAAATGAAAAAACATTTTTAAAATTCTACAATAATGATTATTCTATGATTCAGTTTGGTTTATGAAAAAGTTAAATTACACCTTAAGGCCTAAGGGCAAAGGAAAACAAATACCATTTTTCTTTTTGACAAAACCCAAAAACACTGTGGAAGAAATTTTCCAAACTAGATTAGAGTAATGGTCTCTTCTAGCCCTAAAAACCTCTGAGCTTCCCTTGATGTGATTAATAATAAAATTGTATCTAGAGCAGCTATACAAACAAAAAGCTCCACTTTGCCAGCCCTGTGCAGGGAGGGTAGTAACTTTTAAAACCTGAAGCAGAACCACCACCGGAGGCAAAGTGACTGCTTCCCAAGAGGAGCGCGGGGGCGAGCTGCACCTCCCAGGATGGAGCAGGGGCGTGGGGCAGCAAGGGGAGGCGAGGCACCACCGGCCTCCCTCCACGCGGGGACTCGGTCCTGGGAGGGGAGAGGAGCCACTCACTGATGGTGGGTGAGGAGAGGACTTAGTTGGGCGAGATGTCCCAGACTACAAATGCTTCCCCACACAAGGAGTTTGAAATTACAGAACCTTCCTAAAAGTCTTGGATTTGGTGGGGTTTTCCTTCTTTTTTTTTTTTTAAGGTTGGAAGGTTTACAGTAACATCAATGACTCATTACTGAACCTAACTTTGGAAATTTAATCCTTTCTCCTTTATAGGAGCTTCCAAAGACTTGAGAAAAGTTTAGATGAGAGCAGTGGGCTCCTCACTAATTTGGTCAGTGCAACCTGGCTTCCCTATGGATGTTACAAATGAGCTGATGGGAAACCCAAGGTTATTCTAGTTCTAACTGTTTCTTTCTTTTTCCTCCACACACACAACAAGAAACAAATAAATCCATTTCCTCAAATTTAAAAATAAAAGTGTTCCTTTGTTATTCATTAGACAAGCTCTGCATCATAAAAAGCTCCGCAAATCTTAACTTTTAATCTTCAACATTGCTCAATTATTGCAAATAACCAGACAAAAACCTGTTAGCCTCCTACCTCCTTGAACATCAGATTTAATCTTTGCTAATATTTTGGGTTGCATTGCATGTTAAGGGTCTTAATAAGAACATTAGTTATTAATTTTTAATCCAACTTTTTGAGGCGATGCGGTTGTTTATGACTGTGCTGTCTGTATCATCTACTGGTTCTGCCTCCTGCCAGTAATATCGAACCTGTTGTACGGTTTTAACCAAATCCGACACAAGTGTAGGGCTTCTGCTAAAACAAGTTTCTAGTGGGAACAAAACCGTATCATTAGATACCAGAAAATCTACATTAGAGATGTTTTATACGTGTCGTAACCACAAGACAAGCTTTGATCAATCTTTGCACTTTGTTTGACAAGAGATAACCTCACCACGAGATGCAAATCCATAGCAAATTAAGTGCAATAAACTCCACTGCTCACTGAACTTGCGGTGTGAGAGATGCAAAAGGGAGTCCCACCCCACTCCCCCACGCAGAAGGCAAGTGCCCAGGAGGCACCGAGTCCTCCTCATCCCACCATCCGACCTGTGCACGTTCAAAAGACCTTTCTTATCAACATCCTCTCCACTGCCATCAGAAAGGCTCTTCAGTCTCACACAGGGCTTTTCAAGTGGTGCTGTTACAAAAGACCGGGCAGGGACTTTTATGGACGTTAAAATTTGACCACTTTTGCTCATGTCTTGCTCAGCAGCAAGGGATGGTGAGCTAGGTGCTGAGCGCTCGCTCTCGTGAGCACGCATAAGAAACATCTGCAGCACTCGGGAGCAAAGGCAAGCAAGAATTACCCCAGTACCGTGCCACTGGGGGAAATCACACAGGCCAGCTGCAGGCGTGTGGGGCCGACCCCGGTGGTCCCTCCACGGGAGGTGACCCACAGCTCAGGACCAGAGCCCAGCCAGGCTCTCTGCAGCACCGCCCGGGGTGGCTCACGCCGTGGAGGCAGAGGAGCCAGAGCCGGCAGGCTGATGCGAGCCTCTCCAAATGCCTTTACTCCACAGACATTAACCCGCAGCTAATCCATCAGCTCATGGCCAGCGCTACGCTTCCCTCCCCCTTGTCCAAGGCTCCCCCATTAGCTTCCCCTCCCTCCATGAGCTGCTTCTGACTTTCCTATGTGTCCTGCCCAGCACCAAACCCGCCAACTGGCTGCACCCTGCCTCCGGCGGGAGAGATGAAGCAGCGGCGTGGCCACCACACTTTGCCGCTGGCAGTGCCCACACTGCATGGCACGGCACCAAGCAGCGGTGGGAAAGCCAGGGCCTGCGACAAAAACCGTGCTCTGACAGCGAGGATGGGACCATTGGATATCAGAGGCGGGGCGGCCCAGAGCAGGAGGCAGCAGGCAGGCAGCAGCTCAGGAGAGTGCTGCCTGCAGCCCTTATGCAGATGCAGAAAACGAACCACGGGAGGAGGCTCTTAACAAGCCCCCTGCCGTAATTCCCTCGCTCAGCTCCAGGGAGTGCTGGGATGGCCGCCCTGCCTCTGACGAAGACACTTTGTCCCTGAGCACCACTAAATTATCCCATCGCAAACCTGGAGCAGGTGAAGATACCTGTCCACTGTCTTGCATCAAGTGTGTCAGGGGCTAAATGGAGAAAGCAAATGCTGCCAGAGCCCTGCTCCCTACCTTCCCGTCCTCACCTCCTCTCACGCCGCTGCCCCTGCACCAGTGTCCCACCGTACCCCATAGACTCTGGCCACTTTTTGGGACCCAACGTGACTGTTTCCAGCAATCGCACTTACTACAAGTTTGTCAAATACCTTCTGTTTTGGCTGTGACAGGACTCACGTTTAAAGGAGGAATCAACACACCAGATTCCCGAGACTTTCTTTTTTGCTGGCACCTACTAATGATGGCACAGCACGGGAGCGTCTGCAGGGAGCCCGGCAGGACAGCCGGTCTCTAGAGCAGCACTTCAGCGTTAGCCCAAGTTCTCCACCCGAATAAACCAACCCGCTGGCGAGAAAATGGGCAACTCCGTCGCATCCAGTGGACACACGGCAGCAGCTGATGAAGGGTTTCTCACACAATACATAATCACAGCACAAAGGAGACTGATCCTTGCACTAGAACGCAGCCTTCCGGTCCCCAAACCATGAGCACAATTTTGGCCTTTGTTGTCAGAAATAGTTGGATTTTTTCAAGGACTGACAAACCCGCTTGGGTTGTGCTGGATTGCCCCCTGCAGCTGAAAGGTCGCATCGTCCCCAGCGCAGGGCTGGCCTCTCGCATAGTGGCACGGCGCATAAAATCGGAGCACTTGCAAGCACCGATCCCTGAGAAAAGGCTCTGTGACAATTTTAATAACATTTTCCTTCCCAGCTGTAACCAGAGAAAGCTGGTTTGCTTGTTTGTTTCCAGATGTTCCTATCTGATTACAAGGGCAGCTTGGCAAAAGAAATTACCTTTTAAGAAACACTGCAGCCTCCCTTATTCTTTTCTTCTGCTTGTGGATGGCAAACATCTTTTTCTAGGTATTTCCTCTCTTTCCACAATATGACAAGTTGGGGAGAGAGAGGGGGAGAGAGGAAGGGGACAGGGAACAGGTGATGAAATATTTTCTAATCCTCCCAAGCAAAGGAAAGCAGCATAACAAAGGAGATGTCAAGAAAAGGCTTTTTTTCCCCCCTCCACACACTTCAAAGAGATGTACCCTTGTATAAAAGATACAGCGCAGAAGGCCAGGCAGAGACAACTCTGAAGAGCACACAGAGCACAGACGCAGAGAGAACAAGGGTGGGCCCCATTTTGTTTAGCAGCAAAGGCAGTACCAGCTAATCAGTTATTTTACTCATGTACTTACGTCTCTGCCTCGCCACACTGCTGTAAAACTTCTGAAGTATCTTGGTTTACTTGCTAGTAAATGCTGGACTTCAAAGGAATAGGAAATGGATGCTGAATGGCAAAGTGACCTTTTATTACTCCAGCTACAGTTTGTAACCTGGAACGTGACAGAACATTTTTCATTCTACTTTAAAAAAAAAAATAAAAAATCCCGCTAAGGATCACACTTTCAAAGCGGCTTCAATCACAGCGTTACAGAGGAGTTTTGACAAGATACCAAAGTGTATTTCCTGGTTCCAGTCATGTAGCATGGACCGGAGAGACAGGAGGTTATAGCTGTGCCTCATTGCAAAAGTCTCTTTCTGGCTTCATTAGCTGTCATTATAGGCTCTTCGCTGGCCTCAGATATTGCCCTCTCGCTCCATCTCCAGATGTTTTCACTGGCAAAAGCAATCTTCAATTTCTATAGGCAAGCAGCTGCCAGCGTGCAAGGCAGGTAACTGAGGTCTCCCCAGCGAGCATGCTCTAATTCAAATCTTTGTGCACCCAGTGCTGTATATTTTGGAAATATATTTGCTTGATTGATACTGTCTTTTAAGAATACTCTCACCACAGGAATAGCCGCTATATAACATCTTTTGTTCATGTGTTTCGTGAATTTGCCTTCAGCTCGGGTAATGAGAAAGGATTCTGGCACAGACTGGAGACAAGCTGCTGCCATTTGAGGCTTCAGACTCTCACCAAATGAAAGTAAAAGAGTAGCTTCAGACTTCAAAACATGGTACATAGATATACTCACCCTCCTTTCCAGTGCCCACAATATTTATTTTACCTTGGGCACTGACAAGCATGGAAATTAATACAGGGTGTATCAGTACATCGATTCACAGAAATCAAACCAACCCAGGAAGGACAGTGGCCATTTGTGCTACTATACCCGAACCCCGCTGTTTAAAAAGCACAAACAGCGAAGATCCCATCACTACCTAGAACTTGGTCCCTGGCTCTAAGTCTTGGCAGGATTTCTAGGCTGGGCAATACAAAATGACCAGATGTGATGCTTGTCACATCACCGGTACCCACATTACATTCAACCGCAGCGCCCATGTCCCGCGTTGGCATGCTTTGGCATCCCTAGGCAGCAAGGGCGAAAGAGAGACAGGGGATACAGCTCCCCAGATCACACCCAGCACAGTAAATCCTGGCATTGCTCCTTGTGGGTCCCTGCCCA
The DNA here is from genome assembly GCA_009819775.1 of Phoenicopterus ruber ruber. Lineage (NCBI taxonomy): Eukaryota > Metazoa > Chordata > Aves > Phoenicopteriformes > Phoenicopteridae > Phoenicopterus > Phoenicopterus ruber. Next base: position 29,797,170 of record CM020219.1, on the reverse strand, counting down.
CAAAGACTGGCACTCCCCAACACCCCCAGGCTCAGGTGGGACCTTTGATCCACCCCCCACCCCCCCCTTTTTTCTTTTTTAAGATGAAGGCTGCAGGGCCTGACCAGATCCTCTTATGTCAAGGATGCAGAGGGGATGAAAATATGGCATTTAGCAGCAAGCTAAATATGGAAGGACTTTGGAGAACAGGAAGAGTAAGCTGCAGCATCCATGTGATAACAAGCAAGGCCCAGCTGGTGAAATACATTGGCAAAGAGTGGTCAGGACACAGGAAATAAAAAGAAAAGAAAGAGAGAAGCCCGAGAAGGAGAAGAGAAAAAAATGTTAAAATTAAAAGGGAAAATATTCAGCGGTTTTAAAATGATGAGGAATCTAGCTGGAGAGAAATATATGCTAGGAACAGGTGGGAGAGAGAGGAAAAATGGATGAAAGGTTACAATTAGAAATTCATACAAATTACGTAGCAAAGTGAGAGACTGAATGAAAAGCTCAACAAGCAAAATATTAACAAGACTGGCATCATATTGGCTATAACCATTTTAGGGGTGTTATGATGTGACTAGACGAGGCCCTCTTTGCTTTAGCTTTTCCAGAAATTGAGAACAATACATGATGGCACGGACAGGTACTCCTGCCCAGGCAGAAAAGAAAACCCAGTGGTTAGGAGGATAAGCCAGGACTTACAAGACTTCCCATTTTCTTGCTCTGATCTGGAACAAATGGACTGAGCACAGCAAAGGAAAAAAGAAGGAAAATATAATGGGGTTAAAAGGAAAGGCAGGGGGGTCTAGAAAAAGAAAGAAGAAAAATACAGCTAAAAGAATAAAGCAAGAAGTACCAAGCGTGCAACCTTATGGATTTTAAATCCTACCGACAATTCAATAATGCACTTTGGAAAAAAGTACCGAGTTTAATAATCACACCTATGAATTTCATTTCGCTTAGCTTGAGAGGTGTCAAAAGTTCCTCAGCCAAAGGTTGCTCTGATGACCTCCTTGCTGGATCCCGGAACGGCTCAGCTTCCTCCCAACCGGCTCTAAGGGTCTCCACCGTCCTTGCCAGGGAGATGGGTACATACCTAGTGACAAAAAAGTTGCATGGGCAGTTTTAAAAAAATCCAGATGAGCTATTCAAAGGGAAGAGCCAGAGAAACCCACCTCCCCCATGGAAGAAATAAGAGAAGGCCACACTGCCTACACCACACCAGCTCAAACCAACAATTAGAAACGCCACTTCCCGCTTAGTCTGTGTTTTTTTAGGGAAATCATTTTAAAAGTGTGTTTCTCTCCGCCTGGTGAGGAATAAAGCCAGCCTTTTGGCTGAACGTCAGAAGATTTGTGAACGTGAGCATGAACCTTCCATAAACAGCTTAAATCAAGGTTTTCTTCCAAGCATGCTGATACCAAGAGTGCGTGGGAGGCAAATTTAGACATCAAACAAGGGCCTGCACAGTAGAAATCCATCTGGCTACACTCAAAAATGGGCATTCACTGACTCAGACGTGCTTTTACATTATATACTAAGCCATTTGGATGACAGTAAAACTAAGCCAGTCAGGAACATCATTGTGTTTATATCTGCCAGTCCTGCCAGGATAAAGTTGGTACATCATTTATGAGCGTTCAGCGTTCCACAAGGCTCACAATATGGGAAATTTATCTACGGCCTCCCGTACATAAATAAATATTGCATTATCTCCTATTCTGGTACTACTGATATTGTGTGGGAACAGATTTTGTCTCCCATCAGCAGACTGGTGGAATTTAATAACATTTGTGGTCATCCTGTCCAACTGGAAAGACACATCACACCCATCATTCTGAATGGCTCATCATCAGCTGAATATATAAATGCGAAAGAGCTGCAGACAGCAATAGAGTGACAGAATCTTTTATTGAACATGGATGCATTTTTCTCTGACAAATGGGAGTCTCCAGGGAGTTATAATTTATTGGTTGTGCACGAGCAGTGTGCTCAGTATTGCATATGACTCAATGAGAAGATGGCCCTGAAGAGTTTGCGATCCAAGGTACTGGATTTTGCAAATGCTCTGGTTGAAATATTCACGGGCGTAAAACTAACCTGAGGTGTCTGGTGGATCGGGTGGTGTCTAATGTCCATGGAGAAACTAAGCAAGTGGAACACAACGTGAAAATACAGAGGAACTGCCATCACAGTTACACAGTCTGGAAGTTTCTCTAATGGCAAAGGACACCAGCATCAGGTAACTAGTTGCCATCAGACACACAACTGTACGCAGTGTCTCCAGGGCTTTCTTTCAGTGTATACGATGATTTTTTTTTCCTCTCGCTAACTCACAAGTCCTTCCTCTTCAGGATAAATTACATTGGCCAAAAGACTACAAACCAGTTCACATCCTACTAAGCCGCACAGCCCTCTGCCTAGGACTAGGTAGCCATTAGACATTACCTAAAGGTTGTGGCAAGTTCCCACTTCCCCTGTGTAGGTTCAAACTGGTCTTGGCCCTGGAGCTTTCCTCTAAGTAGTCCCTCAGCTGTGGTATTTCCCCATTACTTCCATGTGGCATTATAAGATAGCTCAAATACTCCTGCAGGTTCTGGTTTAGATGGCAGCTGCCTACTTCTGCCTTGGCTTACACTGTTTCTCTTTGGATGTCTTCCCCAACTTCTGCCTCAGGCATCCACAGAAGGGGCCAGTACAGCCTGTGTTCCCAGCTTCCCCCTTATCAGGGACTGAATTTGGTCCTACCCCAGGTCTCAGACCCCTGGGAAGCCGAGGGGACAGTTACTCTTCCATGAGACTCCACTGAGGTATTCACATGTGGCTTTGACCAAAGTCTCTGCAAATTTCTCCCTTAATAATTTCTTGACCCTAGGTCCACTTTCAGCCAGCCAAAAACTTATCTTTTACCTCCTGCTGCTTTGCTGTAGGCTGGCCACCTGCATCTAGAAGGAAAATCGGAGGCAGAAAACGAGGTGGAGGTGCTGCCGCAGAGCCTGCGAGGAGAAGGTGGGCTCCCGGGGGCTGGGCAGCACTGCCGCGGCAGCCGCCAGAGCGGGGTCGGCAGCTGCCTTGGCACAGGGAGCACTCACCAGAATGAGGGAAGGAGACAGAAGGATGTAATGGTGGTGGAGCAGCTTTAGGAAACACCTAGTCCATGAAAAACCCTGGCAAGGCATCCTTTGAGTTCAGTGGAAGTATGATTTCACTCCGACTGTGGCTCCGGCATGTGCGTGCAAATGATATTGCGTTCCCTTCCTCTCCAGTGAAGTCTCATATATTATAACTACTCTGAAGTACTGCTCTGTTAACCCTGCTCTGGGGCGGAAGGGAAGGGAAGGGCAAAGGCTATGTAAAGTCTAATATAATTATAATATAATAATAATAATATAATATAATAAATAATTATAACAAAACCAGAGCATAACTTAGGTGTAAGAACCGGTTCCAAGCTGATGCGAACTAATAGGAACCATGTACACTTTTACTGGTTTCCCCACAGTCCCTTGACTCTCTCTTTTTCAATCATGCGAAGACATCGGAAAGGCTGCTGAATTTTGATAATACAATAAATCTGTCTTAAAAAGAGGCTGAGTTCTGGGACCATCCCCATTTCCTTTGGAAATCCCATGTGTTATTTCTGAACCTGCAGACACCATTATGTTTTTTTAATTTAATTAACTTCCAATAAAGCTGCTTATACTGGAAACAATAAAACTCTTTCTACCATGTCACTCTTCCTTCTTTAACACACCTACAAAACACACAGAAGCCTCAAGAAAGCTCCAGGCATTCTAAGAAAAGAAATAACCAAATACCACCAAATATTTAATTTTCTATGCCGGAAATGAGAAACAGGTGTAATTAAAATAACACTTTTTAAATTAAGTGACCTCTCTTGACCAACCATCTGTGAATAATTCAGATTTTTTTCCCATTATTACTGTAAAATTAAAACTAGGGCATATAAATGACGAGATCCTCTTTAACTATCTTTAAGCACCAGCAATATATATTTTCCACCAGTTAAAATCCTTAATGATACCAAAAATCTGTCAAGCATAACTCCCCCAATTCATTTGCCTGAAACCATCAATATTTTATCATGCATTTGCAGTTGGCTTTAATTTAACAGTCCAGGTTACTAATCAAACAAAACACCCAAGTCATTAAAAGTTAGCGTGCCATTTAGAAAGTGCATTTCACGTTTATTAAAATATCTTTCATGGAGCCATTAGAAGGCTAAAGTTTTAATTACAATCAGATATTTAGTTCTACTTCAGTTATGCTTTTGGCACTCTCTTGCAACTGCCTTGATTAATCTTCCAGACAGAGCTCATCCATTACCTCCTGAAATTATTTTCCTCTTAACTTCTTCATAATTCATCTTTTTTCTTCCCCCCTCCAAACATGTAAAATGCATTAAAAAGGTGTGCACAATACCTGCCTGAAAGATAAGTCATTAGAAAGATTCCATTTCAAATGCAATTTATTCTCAAAAGTACCAAATAGCCGTAATTCAAACAGATGTATTGAAATTGAAATGTAGGTTTTCTTGTCTTTGTTGTCATTTTAACTATTTTCCTACAGATGAGAGACTAATATGTGTGGCTCTTTCTCCTGTCTCGGGTTTTGAAATATACAGTTCAGCTGAATTTTGCCTGGGTAATTCTGAGGGCACCTCAAGCTCGCACACAGCCTCTGTCACAGAAAATTTCCCATCTTTTTCCTCCTCCTTAATATAATGGTCATATTGCAATACATTTTACCAAACTTCTGTGCTCAGACCACTTCAATGGCTTTTTTCCATCCGTTTTAACAAACATTGTGTGGAGCCCTCAGTCAGCAGTAATGAGAAAATGCTCTCGTTTTGATTGATATTTTAGATCTTCGGTGTAACTTCAGCAACAGCCACTTACACTATGTTTTGCAAAGATTCACCCTAAATGGAGGGAAGAATTTGAAGAAAGACCGAGGAAGCAAATTTGGAGGAATGAATCTCACCCACAGACCCCTCACATCTCCACCTGAGCTTTCACATTTCCCCTGGATCCGCAATAGAGGCAGATTTAAGCCCTCCAAACTCTGCATTTGGGATCCATATCTCATTTTGCGTGCTTGTTTGCTGGAGATACGGCCAGGTTTGGATTGCACACACAAAAACCTTGGAGAAACCCTAGAGGACAGCTGAAGATCAGGCCTGTTTGTCCACAGGTTTAGATTCTTATGCACATCGGATTTTTCAGCCCCTTCCTCAAAGCTCAACCTCATCCTCAGACTCAATGAGATCAGAGAACGGTCTTGCCTGTTTCTATTCTGCAACATTGTCCTTTACTTCTTCCATAACTGCGGGAAGTCTATTGAGATACAGACTGGAGAGATCCTGCCAGACCTCAGACAGCCCTTTCCGCCCAGCTGATGAGCCTTCCTCTGCCCCTGCCTCCGCGCTCACCCGACACGTTCCCGCGGGCTGTTTCCAGGTGTCTCCTGGAGGAGGATGGGCTGCCCAGGCCCCTGTCCCTGCAGCTGGACCGGGAGCCAGCTGTCATGGGCAGAGGCCCCAGCCACACTCCCATCAGAAGGCTCACCACAGCACCAGAAAAACACTTCATCTCCCCCTCCTCCTTCATCAGCTGGATGCGGGGCCACATCCGCCTGCACAAGGAAAGCCCCTGCGCTCGCGTTGGTCTGAGCCAAGCATAAATCAGCATCCCTCCTACAACAGCATCTCACTACAACAGCGAAGCCTGGCACGTCAAACCAGCAAAAAACGTATGGAGGGAGGCAGGGAATAGACCAGGCCCAATTAAAGCCCTCTGCCCTCACTGATGAGAGGGGCAGAATTGGCTCCAGGCAAGCTCAGGAGGAGAAACGCAGAAGCGTTTCAAGATAAAGCTCAATTACTTAGGCAGCAAAATGGGAGATGCTTGAAAAGCCTGTCTGCACGGTACTCGTACGGCACTGTATGCGTTGTACTGAAAAGCCTGCTTGTACTGTCTTTTGTGGTAGACAATATTGATTTTTTTCTTTTGAATCTATCCATTCCATTTTTTAATTTATATTTCTATTGTTGAAAAATACAGCAAATTGTTTTAAACAGATCTGTTGGGTTTTTTCTTCATATTCTTAAACAACATTTGAAGAAGTAAGTTAAGAAATGGGAGCATGTAAGGAGGAGGGAGAGAGATGGGGAATTACAGCAACAGATTAAAGAGATAGATGGGATATTGTGACTACCAGAAACCTCAGGTCTCCAATGAGCGTCACATGCTCCAGGTGGACCAAGGCAATACAGGAACAGCAGCACCATTTGTAAAAGAAAAGGAAACAAGCAGACTGGGCTGGAACGATGTTCAGATTTGGAACCTGCCCTGCACTGACAAAAGCTCAAGTTTAGGTTAGAAAAGGGTCTTTTTACTGTACCCATGTTTCCAGTGTGGGTAGAGAAGCCCTACTCTGTCCCACGGGTGGGAGAGAAAAGCAGGCTAAAATTGGTGATGTTTTCTGAAGCAAAGCTCAGTAACGTAGCACCATCTAGTGCCAGCTGGGAAAAGCAGAGAGGAGAAGCACGCATTTCCCAAACTAATCCCCGAGAGCTGCGCTCCCTAAAGCCAGACCCTGCTGAAGAATAAGGCTTCAAATCATTTTAAACACACGACTTCGTGACAGCCAGACAGGCCACGGCAAATTCCGGCTGAGGAACTGGAGAAAAGGGCTGCGACGAGAGAAACGGAAGAAAATGTGGGGCTATTTATGGCTCTTTAAAAGAAGTGAAGGGCAGAAGTTTTGGTTCTGATGCTGATGAGGCTGTACGAAACTTGTCTCAGGAAAAGGACTTTTGTATCACTGAACCTCCCAGACACTCAGTTTTTGAAGGAAAACTTTTCTCTCCTTTAATTTTTCAAAGACAGTGCTCTGGTCATCTTTGGAGTTTGGGACCTTGTCATTATATAAATTAGTTGTTAGATTTACTCCAAAGCAGACCACTGAGCAATAATAAACCAAAACTACATTTGAGATCCTCTCCACATAGGACGTAAGAGAAAATTCCTGTAGGTGGAACCGTTTAAGAGAAGCCAGGGACATGTCCTTACCAATACACGTGGCCTGAAATCCTGTCCTCACTGGAGTGAAGTGTTATCGTTGATTTCAATGGGACTATGATTTCTTTCATTCCTCCTACATCTCATTACGGCAAGTGCCAGATGCTGATATAACTTACCCGACGCCTCCCGTCGTTACGCACTGCACTTCACTAAATTCACAGGTGTACCAAATAATGAAACCTATTGGAGCTATAGGCAGTGTTAGAGAGCAGAACATAGGAAGAAAATTGACTCCCTTTCATACACAGCTTAAGTATTGCCAGCTGACTGCTGTACTTCACTTAAGCGAAGCAGTATCTTCAGAGAAGCATATTGACTAGTCTATGCATAGAAATCATTACGTAGCTATAAAGTTGGAAAATGTAGACGACTTCTGACAGCAAAATTCTGCTGTCCCTTAAGAGGGCTGGGGCTCAAGGAGATAATACTTACTTTAATCATGAACTTTTTTTTACCTAAAAAGTATCTTCATTTTCTTGGAAGTAGGAGAATAAGGGCTGCTGAACCAACTAGAAATGGATTTATTCCTCTGCTTATAGAGCATCTTTCCAATATGGCTCCTATCTGTCAGACTTTGGGCACCATAATAGTAAAAAATACCATTATTGATGCTAATACTTCTAATAATAATAAATGTTAAGGAAAGAAATAAACTATAATAACCAGAGACCAACAAAATGCCAGTTGCTCTTTTGCCATAGGTGAGATATATTAACAGAAGTGGAAAGCATCAGTTCTTCTTTCTTTACCTCTTATCTTTGGTGGTAAGAGTAAAGAAATATAACAAGAAAACAAGAGAAAAAAATCTAATGTGGAACTAATGTGACATTTACCACTTATTATCTGATTATTATACTTGCATGATATTTCAGTTTCTCTAATCTTTAATCTTCTTGTATGTAGATTGAAAGACCTGCAGGGCAAGACTTTCTACATGTCTGCGTAGCATCTAACACAGTGAGACCCTGATCCTCCCTCTCGCCTCTAGGAACCCAGGAAATTAAAATAATCAAACGATAAGGGTCTCCAAGCTAGGCTCACCGAAAAATTTGGGCAATACAGTACTTTTAGTTTCTCAGCACCCCGAGGTACTTTGCCAGCTTGCCGAATTGAGAGCCCTAAATGAGGTGTCCAGCTTCTGCTGGCCTGGGCAGAAGCAATTGCGGCGTGGATGATGGGCTAGTGCTACCATATAGCCAGGAATCCACATGTTAGTCAGGAAGCGTTAATGGGACCCTGCAGACCTCCTCACCTTCCTGGTAAATCTGCAGCTACTTTAGGTGTCTGATGACAAACTCGACGGAGGTGTGAGCACGCACATTACCCCAGAGCATACATACTCTGCGGGCAGTCACAGATTTGCCCTGTGATTTATGTCAGCTCAAGTGGTACTGTTACGAAATGTCAAATTGGGTCCAAACAAGGGGGCTCGGAGCCCAGGTGCCGCTCAAGCAGAGCAGTGCTGTTCCACAGCCCCACGGCTTCCGCCTTGCTCAGGGCACACGCGGACCTGCAAGTAGGTGTCCTGAGGTGACCGATGGGAAATGCAAAAGAGAAATGCATGTGTTAAACCAGAGACCTGCTGTAAGGAGCGCTCCTCTCTAGTCTGGATTCACAACCTTCAGCTCTCTCCTGAGTAGCCTACCAGGCCCTTTCTGAGGGACCCTTGTGGCCACCATCCTCACCTACAGCATGAGATTTCAGTACAGCATCTCCCACATCCCTCGAGAGTTCAAACTCGCATGTCTCACATCACAGGTACGCAGTATTTAGGGTAGGGATGCTGTCAACACCATCAGATTGAAGCTGTTCTATTTTTCAAGGAATACTTAAATATTCCTTGGGCCAGAAGAGGGAAAGACACTCCAGCTACATCCTTAAAGCCTCAACTCAAAAGAGAGGAACAAGTTTGTCATCTAATGAATACTTAAGATTTTTGATTCTAAGGATTCATTAATATTAACTGTTGTGTTTAAAGTCAACTACAAGATCATTAAAACCTTTCTAAATATTACTTTCCCACTTAAGTAATAGCCTACTGTCATAAGAATTTTGGTAGCTATTAAAAGGATAGATATGCTGAGGAAATAGAGATACAAGATCTCCACAAAATAATTTGTCTTTCATAATAGTTTACATTCTAGGAAAGTTTGAGAAACTTTGATGAGAGAGTAATTGAATAGTCATATGGTGCAAGCTCTTCTCAACATGCATTATAGAGACAGAGTTTAAACTGTGTTCAAACCGGATACAAGAGCATAGCTGCTTTTTAAGTCTCTAGAACATCTTGCCTTTCTCTGAGCGCAAGATACTGCCACTCCTGTGTTTTATGAGTACAGCAGCGCATTCAGCTATCAAACATATCACTTCTGTGCAGTAATTGAAATTTGCCTTTTTCACCCATTAGTACGTGGTTACAAGAAGACTTGATAGATAGAGCAAATTAACTTAATTAAAAAGTAATAATAATAATTAATAAAAATAATAAAAGAATGGAGTGGGGTGACTTCTGCCACTCAGTCTGCCACAAAAACTCTGGGATACAGAAAGATGGGAGCCGGTGGAGACCGCCCGTGGAGGACTCCTACCTGCTGGGCTTCCATCAGCGCTACACTGGATGATGAAACAGTGGGAAATGAAACCCAGCAAGGCAGCAGCAAGCGAGCTGCCAGAAGACAAAGTGGACTCTACACTAAGAAGGTATCAGCCAAAGAAACCGATACATAGCCCCAACACTCCCGACTGCCTGACAATCCTCCGTGACAACTACACAAACTCATTCCAGGGGGGCAGGATGACTCAGGAGAGGCTTTTGCACTAACATCCTAGTTCAAACAGAGATAGATTTGCAAAAAAAAGGTTTGGATACATATTTTGACTGTTTACATTTTATAGCAAGAACCATTGCTTCTGAAACCCAGGTAACTGACAGAAAGGAGGGTGCCACAGGACGCTGAAAACTCGATGGGACAGAGCGCAAGGCAGCACACCGCTGCGACCAACCCTTCGCCAGCTGCAGGGTGAGGAACCTAAACCCACCTGGACTCCTTCAGGCCTTTCCCACCTCTCGTTTCTCTGATCCCAGCAATGATCTCCCAGAGCCAGTTCATGCCGAATGGCTACTCAAATACCTCAGGAGCACTCGCAGCGTTCAGGCTACACTAGCGTAAGTGTGTATTTGAAGAAGCGGAGCAACAGCTACCAGCAGGTGGCCCAGCAAACTGGATGATTTAACCTCAGCAACCACCTGCTCCGGTCTGACAGCTCTCCTTCCTTGGTGCTTCTGAGCAGTGGGGAACACCAGCCGAAGGGCTCTGTTGAACTGAGACAGTACAAGATGTTGACTAAATGTCAAAGAAGATGTTATTTTAGAGGTCACAGACCACTTCAGAAACTTCCGAGGAAGGTACACCAGCAACAAGGATAAAGAAATTGCAAAAAATAGATTTTTCTCTGAAGAGCAGTCAATAAGAGTTGTGCAGAAGAGCTGATGGCGGGAAGAAATTCACAGTGAAAGATCAGGAATACTAAGGCTGGTAGGGAGTTAAAGCACAAGGAAATAACATGGTAACATTTAATTAGTCTGGAAGGTATTTGGGGTAAAAAAGAGAATAGAAACTCAGGTATGTAGACAAGCCGGCAATACCATTTTAACTGGGTTATAAATCATTATTCATGGTTTGCTAATGTCAAGAAAGGAAACTAGTAATAGTACTAGACTGGATAATCAAAGTGAACAGTCAGCTAAGGTGATATTAATTGTATTTGACTGATGAGAAGGGGCGGGAGAGTGAATAGCTGGCAGAGGGAAAATGTAAAATTTGATGCCTGCTAAATGAGGCATGATGAATAATGGTTTTTCTTGTCAAAACCACTGCTAAATTCCCCTCAAGCTGCGAGCGGGTATTCAGGAACATGTGTCTAGTTTTAACCAGGGGTCTGATCCTTCTCCTAATAAAGGCAACAGAAACGATTATAACTGATGCAAACAGGAGCTGAAAAAGACCAAGATAATGTCCTACAGCCACAAGCTGAAATTCCATCTTATTTCACAAAATGTACATCCAAAACAAGTTAAAAACAATCCAGGGAGGGTATCTATTATCTTGCATGAACAGCCAGCACTTGTTGACAGGAGTTAATAGCATTTCCCGTGAAATTGGGCTTAATCTGGTTTTTGTTGAAACCTATTTCTTTTCATGTATGTATTAACAGTAAGTAGAATTTCTGACAAGATACTCTCTAACCAAAGCATTAAAAGTGGGTCTTGGCTAAATAAAATAATATAGCAGCAACATAAGTCATTCAGATCTTCAGATCTATTCAGAGAGTTAATATCAGTGGTTTGTGTTTATCTTTCTTGCTACATCTTTCCAGAAATTGTTCAGCTGTTAGCCTACTCTATTTATGTAAGAAGTTGTCCTGTTTCAGTGTGCATGAGGCTGAATTGCACTGTTTGGGGGGGGAAGCTGTAACAATCACATCTGCTGCATGCAGTCTGATGTATTCTAAAACTGCTCTCAGTTTTCATTTAATTTTAGAGAATCAGGACATTTCCTATCATCATTATAATAAAATGAATTTGTGGTAGGGCAACTAATAAATCATTACACTCTTTAGTTTTCTTGTTATGCAGAAAACAATTCTGTCCAATTATTTGGACAAGAGCCCCAGGGGTTATGCACACAGAGACTTACTCCACATAACAAACCAATAAAGATGCTGATAGTCAGGAGCAGAACAGAGATGCGCTATAAAAGCGACAATGCCTGAGATTCATTCTCTCTAAATTCCCTTTCGGACATTTTTGCCGTATCATTGCTGGAGCAAACTGATGCTAGATGCTTAACAGCAGGCTGCAGAACTAATTCAGGCACTGAACAACCAAAGCATGTCCTGGGGATGGACTGCTCAGTGAGCAGAGCCACAGTCCCTTTGAGGTCCCACCGAATCCAATGAAGAAAACACTGAGCAGCAAGGACTGCGTAGTAAAAATCATGCAGGGAGGCTATACTGTCTCCACATCCAAAACTCTAAAACAAAGATCAAAAAGAGCCTCAGCCAGTCATTCCATTACAGAGCTTCTTGCATCTCGCCCAAAGCATCCATTACAGGCCACCTCAGTGGATCTAGTGATAGTTTGACTGACGTGTGCCAGGCACACAAAAGAAAATGAATGTTTTGAGAGATACAGAATTAGGATTCCCAGCCCATTGAGTCACAAGATTGGAAATGAGACCACATCACCAGGGCTCAGGCCCAAATTCAACCTTCCCCCAAATATGGAGGGACCAAGAGCCCAAGTTCTAATTTAGGCCCATCTTTGGCTGGAGTTAAGATTAACTAATGAGCTCAAGGATCAGCAAAGTCTGTGTTCAAATCATTCTAATGGCATCTAGGCTAAAGCGTATGTTGCCACTGAGATCAGTGAGCAGGCCTGAAGACCTTACGGAGCCCTTCCAACCCTTGCAAGCAACACGAGGCACAAGTAGATGCCAGGCTGGAAAGGAAAAGGGATGGACATGCATAGCAGGACGTAGCTCCAGCATCTGCCTGCAATGTAAATTCAGAGGTGTCACCAGTCATGTGTTAGAGCTAACGAACTGATCCCAGGGAACCTTAAGTCTGACAGCTTACCTTTCGCTATCTTTGCAGCTCTGTAACTACCCGGGCCTTTCTAGTCCGAGAGCTCTGCTACAGTGCTGGAGTACTCGGGAGCCTGCCTCTGCCGGGTTCTTCTCACGGCGGAGGTGGCTCCAGGCTCTTGCTGCAAAGGTTTTGTAACCACAACTCCTTCCTCAGATACACACACATCTTCATGACTCACGCGCACCTACAACCACAAGCACCACCTAAACACTCCATCTTCTCCCTCCCTCGGACGCAGCCTGCATAGCGCCTGCTGAGATGCTCCAGCGTTCACCCCACCATCAGGAAAAGCAGCAACAGCAGGTTTGCAGATGACCTGGAAGCACCTACCTCCTGTCCACCTATACTGGGAGAGATGTCAGATCAAGCTCGAGCCTTGTGTGTGCCGGAGGAGGAGTCTGGCTTTCTGGGCAGTGTTTGAGCAACAGAACAGGCAGAAGCATGGGTGGACCCCATGCAGTCTGTAGATTGCCGCTCAGACCACACTGTCATGCATAATTCAGAGAGAAGACACTGCATGCTATTAAAGCCTTTTATGTAATAAAGTCCATGATGTGGAAACTACAAGTAAATAGTTATTCATACTTACTACCCAGGTAGCAAATAATTTGAGGTTTTGATTTCCCCTCTTTTGAGGAGGTTTTTGTGTTGTGTCAGTCTTTTTCTTTTAAAAAAAAAAAAAAAAAGCTATTTTTTTAAATTGCAATGCTGGTGAAAGTAAAAATACTAGCACTGGAGTGACACGAGCAAACTCCACATAAACTTGTAAGCAGATTCCTACAAACACTTCTTCAGCCCAGCCTGAAATACCCCTGCTGATCCTATGCAAAACCTGCCAGTTTCATACAACTGCCTGCTGCTGACGTGACCTTTCAAAGATGTTAGAGTTGAAGCGAATTACAGAAGAGTTCAGTATGCCTCAAACAGGCACTAGGAAGAAAGCACAGTTGTGTGTGTTGCTCAGGAAAGAGGAAAGCGCTATTGTACATGTGCCTTGCTGGAAACCAGCCCTTCATTTCTCTCTAACAACAGGGTCTCCCATCCTGTGTTCATTTCTGCAAGGAGTATACATTCATTTGTTTGATAACATCAGTGTAAGCGACAAACAAAAAAAGGGAGCTTTCACTCGTTTTTTGTTTTTGCCTCCCCCCCCCCCCCCCCCCCCCCCGCGCCTTGTGTGTATACGTGAGATTTTTTTTCCTCTATTGCCTTAAATCGATTTTAGCATGATGCCTCTTAATCAAAGAGATGCTGAGGTTGACAGGGACCCTTTCCAGGTCATCTAGTCCACCCCCTGCTTTTCTGCAGATTTCTAATCTCTGTGTTACAAGCACACAAAAGCAGAACACGGGCAGGAGGCATTCATCCATGCACTTTTCAAAGGACTCAAAAGCCTTTCTATCCTATTAATTTTTCCATAGTGTCCTTTTTTTTTTCCACCGGACAAAAAAAGGTGTCCTTGTACAGCACTATGAGAAACAGGGAACGGACCGTTGCAGAAAATTCCCAGAAACGCAAGGCAGGGATCGCCCCTTGACAGCAAACACGCAGAGGCAAACACAAATGAAGCTCTCATAAATTCAGGTATCTATTAGCACAACCTATTGTCAATGGTAAAACTGTCAAGAAGGTCATACTTCCACTAGGTGTCATCTCCCAGAAACTGCCACGTTTGAGGTAGCTTTATCTGTAAATGGAAATACACCATTTGCAGCTCCAACTCCTTCCCCTGAGGTACTTTGATACAGCCTGTAAAAACAGCCCCCACGTAAGAGATGTCCTTTACATCTGCTCGCGCAAGCGTGGGCTGAGGCTCTCCTCTGTGGAGGTGCTTGGCAGGGTGGAGAAGGGAGAGCGCTCATCTCTGAAATCTTGGAGAGGATTGATGGATTTTTTTATTTTCAAGCCAAGCAAAACATTTTGTAGCGTTAAACCGGTATGCAAACACTGTATCAGCCTGAGTTTAAAAAGGAGAGTAGGTGGTCAACATCAGTATAAGCTGTGTCTGAAAAACAGGCTGGTGCAGATGGGCTGAGGCCAAGTTATGAGACTTCCCACTCGCACACAGCAGAGGGCTGTGTTGGGCTTGGCAGAGCTGGGACTGACAGCCAGGAGACTAACTCAGCTGCAGAAGAAACACAGGCCCTAAGCAGAAAGAAATCCCCGGGTCACCGTAGGATGGGGAAGAGTCAGGAAGGACCAGTATGACCTCCTCGTCTTCCCTCCTCAGAGCGCTGGAGGTCCTGCCATCGCTTCTGCTCCATCCGAGTAACTCGCAGTACAACGGGAACTTTCGGCCGTGCAACCCATCTTCCCCCAAAACAAGCTTACCTCTCCTTTGGTCTTACCCGGTTTTAATCCTGAACGTTAATTTACTTTGCTACGCACATTTATTCCAGGAGAGAGCGGCTCCTTTGCTGCTGCTATATAAATCAATTGTTCGCTTTTTGCCGGAGAAGTACCAGCAGTTCTGCTCGCTCCATTAGAAAAGGGATGTATCAGTGCTGGGAGCATTTCTGGGACAAATGTTACAGATGATTAGAAACCCAGGAAGTATAGAGCAAGCGCAATGAAACAGGGCTGTTATCTAAGAAAGGAGATGGGTGCTTCAATATATCCTTTAAAACATCACAGATACCGTGTACCTGATAGGACACAAAATATTTTATTTCAGTGATATAATGTGGGATATTCTGAGATATACAGTATGCACTGTTGCTATAACAACATGCCAAGAGTGCTACTGCCATAGCATTAAAATTGCAGATATTTGTGATGGAGTTTGATTCATAAGCCCTGGAAGGCTGTAATGAGCATGAGGTCAGATCAAAAACTTTCACATTTCAGGGAGGAGGGGGAAAATAAAGAACCGCAGGATTTGAACGAAGGAGAAACAGCATTAGACAGTTGTAATGACCACTCAGCCTGAACACTGCCTAGCACCAACGCTGCTTCTCCGTAACAGATTCAGTTTTGCTGTAATGACAAAAAATGGCCCGTGTCAATACGAGGAAGAGCTCTCTTTCACCTCTCATATGACTAAGCACATGAGGCTGACCTCCCATCTAAGAGGTGCTCATTTAAGGACGAGCTCTTCTGTTGCTGGCCTATCTTGGGAAAGATGAGTTTGTTCTCATTTTGCTCGCTGTGACGTGTCAATGCTCTGGAGAAATGACAAGTATTGCGGTCTAGACGAATCTAGTGATGAGCAGCTGCCTCTCATGTATTTTTGAGAAGTAATAGCTTTGGTGTCTCCTGGAGTTTTATCAAGGGAGCTCTTTCCTAGCAATAACACAAGGCAGAACATCAACAGAGAGGAGTTCAGTCTTTATGGC
Organism: Phoenicopterus ruber ruber; assembly: GCA_009819775.1. Lineage (NCBI taxonomy): Eukaryota > Metazoa > Chordata > Aves > Phoenicopteriformes > Phoenicopteridae > Phoenicopterus > Phoenicopterus ruber. The sequence continues at coordinate 29,781,098 of CM020219.1, read as the reverse complement.
ACTTACTGTTGAGTGGGCTTGGTACCCCATTGCTATTTTCATTGTCTGAGTCACCTGAGCGCTGAGTGACTTCGCACAGGAACAATTTGTATAGGAACCTATTTTGAGGAGGAAAAGGCTCGCTCTCTTAGGTACAGCAATTGCACGGCAGGCAACTCAGCCTGTTCTCAAATGAGTCACAAAAATGAGTGTCCTCATCAGGGTAAATGCCAGGATACACTGGCCATGAGTCACAGTTGTCATCCTCCATTTTAAAAGGTTTGAATCCTTATAAACTGTTAGTGAGATCGAGAGAGAAGCATGATGATGCTAACCTTGAAACACTGGAATTGAAGCATTTCCACCATCATTTAGACTGGTCTGTCCTGTAGCACTACTTCAAGTGACTGAATTAGCACCTGGGCCAGAAAGGAGACAATTTACATATATAGGAAAGAGCAAGAACTGTCAGAAAAATCAGCATCTCACCTAAGCAGTATATTTTAAATCTCAAGAGTTATATGAGATAAACCTCATTTAAAAGTTGTGGCTGTCTCCCTTTCTGTTTTCCTGTACGTCCAGTACAACCTAGGCACGGAGATTACACTGAATATAAACAATCTTATCAAAGTAAAAATTAGGCAGCGAGCACTGTGTGAGAAATTGCCAAAAAGATTATACATATTTTTCCACCATCTGAAAAAATGGTGGGTCTCATTCAAGAGGTACAAATCAACAACCAAAGCAAAATTTAGGAAAGTGCTGCCTGTTTTTTCAGACAAAACTGGTCCATTCATGCCAGCTTGATAAACACAGTGATGTACTGATACAAACAAACTAATCTCACTGTCACATAGTTTGCAGCTTTGTAATCATTTGCAGTTAAATTCATTGTCACTTTACAATGAAGCCTAATTGACTGTAGATTATCGCATTGTATTTTATATACCTGGCTTTGTTGTAATTTCAATTAACATTGCTGACATTATAACCTCATTATTATTATTACGCTGACAAGGAACAAGTTTGCACATGTTGTCTATCTCCCTCCAGAACATCGGCTTTATGATAGGCTGTGAGGTTCACCATTACTGAGCTAACCATCCCCCAATACTAAGTTCAGAAAGCAGTAAACATCTAAAATCATGGGATCTGGCCAGTGCAGATTCAACCTACTCTTTGCATTGCTGAGAGCTAACTCCACATGGCGTACAATGTGAGCACCGCAGCCGGGCCACCCACATGCAGCATCAGCACCCGTCCCTGGGGATCACAGGAGGGACCTACAAGAGATAGGCACTGCCCAGGCGCGGTATGGCCCAAATCTGCTTCCTTTCTCCATCGCCATCGCCCCAGGCAAAATCCAGGAGGACGTGACAGTGGAGTCACTAAGGTGCGTTTATCCATTAATTAATTTAAAGTATGCACGTTCCCATAAGCAGGGGAATAGACTGCGCAGGGATGCTAGGAAATCGCCATCACTGGTGACCTCTCAGGTCAGACAGACATCGGTCCAGCTCAACATAGAGGATGCTGCTGATCTGCATAGCTGGTCCTGTGCTCGGGTGAGAGACGGTTAACAAGGCAATGTCTAGCCTCATTTTTTCTATGGATCTCGTAGATTTTGCAATCCTAACATTGCCTTTACTCTTCTTTTTTTGCCTACTCATCAAACCAGACATCTTGTTGACTCAAGAACCCACAAACATGCAGAGAAGTGAGAGCTGCCTCCCCCTTACAGCAGTCTAACTGGTTTTGACCATCAGTACGCTGATCATTACACTGCCTTGGAAAACATAAGTAAACTGTCACTCTTCTGAGCAGAGGGAAACAGGAAAGGGGCATTCCACCAGCCAGTCTGCTCAAGATCACCTCACCACCAAAATCACTCACCATAATGTGGAACAGTATCACATACCAGTCCCCTCTGTCCAAATATGTGGATGTATTCCCCAAAAGTAGGTGGAACACTTAAGATCAATCAGTCAAGTAAAATACCTCCTAGATTAGACATAAAACCACAGTGCAATTAGAGGTGTGGTAGGAGTGTACCCAAGCCAGACCCACACTGGTGGAGCTAGCTCAGGTAGAGCAGCGAGGCGACAGCACTGACTCAGCGTGGGCCAGGTACACACATAAACCACCTGCGTGTCCCCAGTGATGCTAAAACTACCTGTTTGTCAATGTCAGGTAAGTAACCTGACACAAAGCTGAGGAATCCCCCTTTGGAAGCTCTTTCCCCCAGGGTTCTTTAGCTTCCCTGCTAAAGACTGATCGTAACTGTACCTCCCTCTGGGCTTGCAACTAGTCAGTCTAAAAACCACTGCCCCAGGTTGCTCCGAATCGCCCGTCAAGCAGGGTCCTCCAAGAGAGCAGTCCACAGAAGCTTTGTCAGCTCCTGGGACAGGAGCAGAGCTGCTGGGGGCCACTGGTCCTGGACACATCGTCCACAGCCAGGTCCCACCACACATGCTGCCAGGAAGGCAGCTCTGCCATGGGCTCCCAGCTGGAAGCTCTGTGTCATGGTTTAACCCCAGATGGTAACCCAATACCACGCAGCCGCTCACTCACTCCCCCTCTCCCCGGTGGGGTGGGGTGGAGAATCAGAGAGAAAGGAAAACTCGCGGGTTGAGATAAAAGCAGTTCACCAGGACAGCAAAGGAAAATATAAAAATATATTCATGACAATAATAATAATATAAGGATAATAGAATATATAAAATAAACGATGCACAATTTCTCACCACCCGACGACGGATACAGCCCGTCCCGAGCAGCAGGCAGGGAGCAGGGGTATCCCCCCCCAGCTATCCCAGAACAGCAAGTTCCAGAGAGAGCAGGCAAGGGAACAAACAGCCAAACGAACGAAAAGGCCCGAACGAACGAAAAAAGTAGAAGCAGGGAACAAGAAAAAGCAACCAGAAGAGAACATTAAAGGAAGTGGCCCACCGGCCGACCCTCACTTATACCAGGCATGACGTCTATGGTATGGAATACTCTCTTTGGCCAGTTTGGATCAACTATTCTGGCTCTACCCCTCCCAAGCTTCTGCACCCGCACATTAGCAGAACCTGGGAAACTGCAAAATGTCCTTGGTCCTTTAGCAGCAACCAACAACATCAGTGTGCTATCGTCGTTCTTCTCACACTAAATCCAAAACACAGTAGCTGCTGGACACAAAACTAGCTCCGTCCTGGCCTAAACCAGGACACTGTAAAACGCCAAGGGTTTTGCAGCACCAGTCTGGCCAGCACTTCACAGTAATCTGAAAGGATCGGGAAGGCACAGCTGGCAAAACTGGGCTTCAAAGATGGGCCCAGAGAAGCCCAGATCTCTGCACCGCTGGGCTTTGAAGACCAAAGAAGACAGATACTTGCACAGCATCACCTGGGCACTGCTGTCGTCATATTCTGCATACCGGCTACGACAGCAAAAGCTGAACCTACAAGAGACTTCCCACATGGAATGGGATGCATCTCAGCTGTACAAGTCATTTTCCCTTTGTATTTTAAAGACAAGAGCATTGTTGGTGGCAAACAAACGTATTTGATACGGTAAAAACACATACTTCTGCCAGGTTTCACCACAGAGCTAAGATTTATATGGGCTTTTGAAAGCTACAAAAGCTGGTATTTGTTCCTCCCCCACACCAAACCCTTCCAATAACAAGAGTCAGCAACCTGGTTGTACAAGCCTTCCCTGACAATGAGGGGAAACCTCCATTAGCATCCAAAAGCTGTGGGCTGGAGTAGGCAGTAAGTAATAATCAGGAGTAATTTTATGGCAGACCAAGCCAGAGCAACATACTGGACTCTGGCTCACCAGCGGAGCTCCTAGGTAATCTGTAACTAGCACTCCACGCTTCTTTCCAAACCAAAATATCTACAGCTGCTGCATGAAAACAATCTCAGCAAATAAGTACAACACAAGCATAAATCTAGATGTTGAGAAAGCTCAAAGAGAGCTGGGTAAGCAAACAGGAAAAGTTGTTATTCTATAGACTATGTTAAAAACCAGACCAAATAAAACCAGAACAGTAGGGTAATAAATATGGAAAGGATATTATCCATACCCTAAAACATTGATGTCCTTGCCTCAGAAGCCTTAAAACAAGGAAAAGGATAACCGACCAAAGGCTTAGAAAATGGGATAAACTAGGAAACAGACTTTCAGTACAACCAGAAAGGGCATAAATTTAAAATAGTATAGGAACTGAAGGGGAAAAGAATGAGCAAAGAGGGGAAAGAGGGACAGTTGCAGATCAAAAGCAGGACAACAGAAAAGAGCACTCTTGTCAATTTTCATCTTCCTAAAAATAAGGATTCTGGCTCCAAAACATTATTAAAATTTTTTAAAAAAAAAAAAAGTCAACTTTCAAGACTGAAAGGACCTGCCCCTCCTCTTTTTTTTTTTTTTAAATGAAGAATGGGCTTAACCTCATTTTGTTTATTAAAGATTCTGAGTGTGTGCAGAGCCTGCGCTTGGGTGTGCCTTGTTTGGCACTGAGTTGCAATATAAACAAACTCCAGCTGTGATGCATGAAAAGCCTACGAGCAGTGGAGAGCTTAATGTCTCTAATTAATGTCTGTTTGGACCTAAAATGAGGCATTGGAGATTGCAGATAAACTTTGGCATGTAACACATTTCTAAGGGGAATTAGGAACTGGATAAATAAGAGTTTGTCACTGCTACGCTCTGGATATATTTGCAAAACGGAGATGGTGATGAGATCAGAGTATTTTCTTCTGTGCTGTGCCCAGGCACAGTCATCCTTGTGTCGCCTTTTTCACTGCAAGAGCTATGGCAGGTCAAGAAGAGGAGAGAGATGTGAAGGAATACTGTGTTTAATTTATCTCCAGGTCTACCCTTTAAGCACTGCAGCTACGTCTGGATTTGACTTGAAACATAAACCACCTGAAGTATGGGTTCATGCCACTGTAACATAGATAGGTTTTTCAACATAGATAAGCTTTTCAAACCAAAAAGTAAATGTCTGAAAGTCAGCTTTGAGTGGGGATAAACAAGACCAGGTTCTCAAAGCTTTCATTAAACCCACAAGCTGGAAAATAAGCATAACCTTTCTGCTCTCTGTGCATCACAAGAATAAAAACACACCGGGAGCACTCTCCTGCTGCTGCTGGAAGGCGGAGTGCATTCGTGGGCACAAGCCATCCCCACTCAGCTCCGCCGTCCCCAGAGCACAGAGCTTTACTTCACTCCATATTCTCCTGCTGAGGTTTCACAGGCTGAGATAAAAGCACAATTAAAGACAGCGTATAAATCCCATACGCCTGAACGCACAGCCCAGAAACCAGGATATTTACTCTTCGCCTCAGTACTACTCCTCATGAGGCAATGCTACGTACTTCTATGCCGTTGTTTCATTACCTGGGCGCTCGTTAGTGCCTGCCTGCCCAGGATTGACCACAAGCTCTTCGATCCGTAACAAAAAGACGTCTAACTCACCACCGTGTTATGCAGCATACCTCCCACCCTTCACAAACGCCAGGAAAACGTCACAACAGGTCTGGCTCCGAGGCCACGGTTTGGAGCTGCAGAGGCTGGCACAGACGCCGACCCCACGCTTCCCAGTCCCCAAAGACCACCTGGAGCCAGTTCTGGAAAACAAAACAGGAGTTGAGGCTGACCAGGGACAGCGAGGTAGTGGTGGCAATGAGGTCAGCTAACTAAGAAGTCAGGTCCTGTAGAAAATGAATTATTTCAGCTTCTCATGTGCAAGAAGAGACCTAAGACACCCAGAATGTGGCAAAGTTGCTTTCTTCCACAGGTGTATGGTAGGATAGATCATAGAAATAGTATGCTCACAGAGTGAAAAATTAATTATCATAGTAACAAACAATAACAACCAAATACACACACCCTGGGATAAATCAATACAAAACAGAAAGACAGCTCCCCCTGTTCCCAAAGCAAAACGTAATGCTGCGGACATCTGCAAACCCTCTAGCACAAACTGCCCGGAACAGGCGAGGCTCTGACCCGGCACGTCCAGCTAACGGGCTTCCTCAGCTGCGCGTCCTCCAGCCAGGTCACGGCCTTCAGAAGAGGCTTCTAGCAAACAGGAGTCGGTAACGCCTCGTGCAAGGCTCCATCTCCCTTCAGAAACACTTTGGGAACAGGAACTTGGTTTAATCCAGTTTCCTGTTGTCTTCGGACACAGATGATTGTTGCAATTATCTATCTAGTGGATCATAATGAAAACAGTAATTAATAATAAAAATTTTGAAATGCAGGTATCCGGTGTTACCGGTATAATTACGAGCTTCCACTAAGACGTGAACATTCAATATCAGGCAATGCCATCTTTCAGGTTATTACCAATTTTTCAATACTGTAGCATATAAAATGGCCCTTACTTCAAGTCAGGATTGAATCATCCTATCATCCTACCAAAGGCAGGGAAAATTAAGATGTATAGATGTTTAACATGCCAATCACTCACCAAGTATGATAAAAGTTTAATTCCAAAAATTTAGTTTCTATCTCCAAAATATAAGGCATTAGGAAAATGTATTTTTTTTTAAGAAATACTCGGATTTCCACAGGCCAATAAAAGCCAAGAAGTCCGTATGAAAGATATGTTCACACAAAGTACCAAAAATTTATTCCATCCTTTAGAAATGCCTTTGTTCCTTGGAGGAAAGTTTTGAATACTCCTCAGCTTGATATCCCACTTTAACCCAACCTAGAACACAGTTAATACTGGCAGAAGGAAAGAAGGCAAGGAACTAATTTGATTGGATTACCCAATTTTTGGCCCTTCGTTATGCCAAAAGAGATTGTGTTTAGCACCGGTATAGGTCTGTAGGAATTCAAAATCTCTGATGTTTTTTCTTCTCAGTTATCCCTGGTTACCTTCCGCTTCCTCAGCTGTTGCCAAGCTCCCCATTAAAATTAGTGGGAATTGATCCGCAGAAGACGGTAAGCAGTGGCAACCTTTCTCCCTAATTTTCTAGGGCACGCCCCGGTCTCACCCATCACGTTGCTGCCGCACGGTGCCGATGGGGTAGCACCATCACGCTGGTGGAGCGTGGAGCTGGTGGTGCAACAAACGCCCGAGCTGAATAAGGATGAGGTGGAGTTTCATATGGTTTTGAGAGGTCTGAAACAATATCATAAAGCTAATGGAAGTAAATCCTACTTCAGCATCTTTTGAGGGAAGGCAAAGGGCCTTTTCCACCCAACTCCCTAAGCACAGCCTAAAGTGCAGTCTAAACTGTGAGAAGCTTTTTAGGCAGTTCGCCAGCGATACACCCATTACAAAGTACAGCAAATGGACTTTCATCAGAAAACATATTTTAATTTTATTCTTCACTAAAGTTCAGCGTACCTAACTACCCTAAGTAAGAAATAAGGTAAAAAAATCTCACATGGAGCTGCTCTATGCTGCCACAGACTGAACTATATCCCGTACTGTAGCCAGCTCAGGCTATCTGCAGTTCTTGGTCCCGTGCAGAGCTGAACCGTTCAGCCAAGGGTTTTGCATCAGCAGTTGCCTGTTGATTTGCCTTGAGGATAGAGATCTCCAGCTTCACAGCCTTCAAATGGGCACACTTCATCAGCGCTAAGTTCACTTCACAGAAGCATTTACACTGAGTGCAAGGAAAATACAAGTGTTTATGCTTTGAGAGGAGACTTTTACTTGTTTTTCACAAGTATTCAGCTCCACTTCAGTGGATTTAGTTGGCTTAAGATTTGAATTTTAAGTACCCACTTACAGAGGGAGAATAAATAAGTGATAAATATGCTGCACTCAGCACAAAATACAGCAAGGTAGCACATTCTCTCCAAACAGTTCAGACACACCGAGGTGAAATCCCGACACTTGGCACGTTAGTGACACCAATCCTACTGACTTGAACGGCGCTGGGATTCCTCGGCATTTTGGCGAGGCTAATTACTACTCTAACGCCAGAGTTACCTAATCCCTGCACTATCTGAAGACAACTAGGAAATTAAGGAGCAAAGGAAATAAGAGCATTGTCTCAAGACACGGAGAGGCCTGTCCTGCTGTGCCACCACCATTAAGGCATGGGGCTCACGAGGTCCAAACCACGAGGCCCCTCACTGCCACACAGCCAAGGCGCTGGACCTGTTGCAAGTGTGCACGAAGCGGAAAGAGAAAGGAGCCGAGGGGAGGCACCAGGCTTCACGGTTTCTTAGAAGCACCTGAAATGACGGGCTGTACCCCTACCAGCTTCAGCAAAGTTTCAAAATGAGCTACGACATGTTTTCCCCAGCGAGAATCTGAACAAAATCTTCTAAATAAAAAGTGTCACAAAATTATTATCTGCTGCTATAATTCATACATCCTACACTACTGTTTCTCTCTCCCTACTCAGTTTCCTTTTAGTCACCAAAAAGGGGGCTTTCACCAGTGAGCATCATAGAACCACCCAGGCTTTCTGTGTAATTTGTTGGCTTTGCAAATTTTGATGACAATCTGACAATTTTCCCAGCCTCAGTATGCAAAGCTCTGCTTCAGAGACCATCCCTATCGGTATTCTGTGCCCATCACCTCCCTTCAGCTTCATTACCTGCATCAGGTAGCCTCGGATAGATACCTTTGCTCTGCCCTCTCCCAGCTTCACCAGCTCAAAGTAAATGTTACACACTGCTTACGGCTGCCAGGAAGGACAACATTTTGGGGAGGCAGAGGGGATTATTTTCCAGGGGGTTTCTTATTATCCCTTCCCAAGCATACTTCATAGCCACTCAAACTTCCATTTTGAAAAATGCCAATTTATTTCAGGGCTCCTATCATGCTTTCTTTCATGACTGCCGTACTTCAAAGTGGCATGGGAAGCATCATGCATCTGATCAGAAGCTCTCCTCCCTTTCCATAACACTGCAGATGCTTTACTAGCTCTGGATGTGATTTGCAAAAATTTTAAGTTGCTTTATTTTTCTTCAGACATTGCACACAAGGTGTTGGCCAAGACGCCTAAGTAGCATCCCGGGGTGGGAGGAAGACCGCCTATCAGTATTTCGTACCTCAGTGGCTGCAGTGCTGAGAGCCAGAAATGATCAAGGTTTATAATTGATTAGGCCACACGATCCATTTGCTACATATTCAGTGGCCTTCTGACACGTGTCCTCCTCTCTTTAATAACTGATACGCATCGCTCCCCTTCCCCATCTTCTACTCCTCCCATCCCCTGGTATGGGTCAACACTGCGTACAAGAGCTGTACACAGCTCCACAGGAGCACGGGGTGGACTCTACGGCACCTAGGGAGAGGTGCTGACCCACAGGCCGTACGGTTTGCTCTGTCACATACCCGTGAACGGGCAGAGTTTCTTCCGGAAGGACAGGTAAGTTAAAAAGAAGAAAAGTTGCTGCCTTTTATTTTGAGAATGCTGTGAGGTCTGGAGCGCTTCAGGAGTTAAACCTGCCCTGTGGTAAGAGTGGCGGCTGAAGAGGAAAACAAACACGAAGATGTCATACTGAGGACTGATGAGTTATGTGGATGAGGCTTCCCGTGAACACCCCCCCCCCCCCCTCACTTGGCAACTGGCAATAATAAAAGTGCTTTCCGACCCAGAGGGAGGGGACAGGCGCGTGAGGAGGGCCTGCCGCGTTGGGTGCTGACACGTCGGCAGGGATCAGCTGGGAAAGTAAAGGTGACGGCAACCAAGAAATGACAGACTGCGTGATCCTTTGGAAGGCTGAGTAAGAGATATTAAGAAAATTACCATCAAGATAAGGTAAACTCAAAGAAACTTGCCCGTTATGAACTCTTGCTCTATATTAAGGGAGGGGGGAGGAATTAGGGTGCCAGTTCTTCAAAGAAATGACACAAAAGCTCTTTGTTTTCTGTACACTTCCCTCTTTTTATCTGAGGTCAATAATCTAGGGCAGACTACTAAAGATGAGTATAAAAGAATAGCAGGAGTGCCTAGGGGCAAAATCAGAAATGGCAAGACAAAGTGAGGTGTAACTAGGAAGGGACATAACACCAGTACTTCAGCAGCTAGAGGAACAGCAAATTTAGAACAGGAATTCCGAAGAGAAGAAAAGTATCAAAAAATGGCACAAGTCCAAAACATTTAATGTCATCATATAGGAGTCTTCACTAGAAATGTCAGCAGCATGCAGACGGTTAATACAATTAATACCAACAACAAAAAGGGAAAGATTACATACAGCACAGTTACTCAAGTAGTTCCAAGAAAAATATTTTAAAAGTAAAGTAATGAAATAAAAGCAGAGATTCACAGATGGCTTGAATTTTTAACCCAACAGACCAAATAAGAAGACTAGGTTATGATAACTTGGCCATCCTTTTCATATTGGTTGGGCATGATGTTGTTTGTCCTAGGATAATTCAAAAAAACAGAGGAATTAATCTCAGACGTGTTGATGGTCACCCTGGAGAACTCATAGGCAGTTTCTGGCAGATGGAAAATCTACTGCACCTCTAACAAGGAGAGGATAAAGAGGAGTTGGAAATTTAAAACCTGTCATGTTCAATTACCAGAAAACTACTAGAATAAATCATACCATCTATAAACCCACCAAAGGTACTAAAGGAGGTGAATGTAGGGAACAAATCATACCAAACCAATCTAATTTCCTTCCACAACAGACCAAGAGGCCTTGTGGACAGGGAAGAAGCAATAGATGTCAAAACTCGATTTCAGTAAAGGCCTTTGATGTCACCTAACATGACAATCTCGTAAGTAAACTGCAGAAGCAAAGATTAGATCAAACCATCATAGGATGGCTGCAAAAGCCATGAGACACTATTCCTAAGGGGTAATTATCCACGGTTCCCTGTCACAAAGGAAAGATGCATCGAGCTGGATATTTCATGGATAACTGCATCACTTCCAACCTCATTCAGCGCTTTCACTAATAATTTGGACAATGGAATAAACAACCTAATTAAATCTGCATATGAGAAAGTAGGGAGAACTGCAAATATACTGGATGGCAAACAGAATTCAAAATAAACAAACTGGAGAGGCAGTCAGGAAAAGGAGACAAACTGAGCAAGAACTTACGTCAAGCATCGCATTTTCTTAGTAACACCCAACTGAATGAATTTGTGTCAGGAAATGGCTGGTAAGGTAACAGCTCTTAAGAGGATGGGGAGGCAATAGATGTCAAGCAGAAGGCAAACCAATATAATGCCACTGTGAAAAGGCAAACACCAGACAGGCATGTATGAACAGGATTAATTCATGTGTCTTTCAGGATGCAATCTTTCTACTTTAGTTGGTGCTGATAAGGCCTCAGATGAGGGAGGTTATCCTCCCCCGCTACCCTGCCCTAGTGAGGCCCCATCTGGAGTGCTGTGTACAGTTCTGGGCTCCCCAGTTCAAGAAAGATGAGGAACTACTGGAGAGAGTCCAGCGGAGGGCTACGGAGATGATGAGGGGACGGGAGCATCTCTCCCATGGGGAAAGGCTGAGGGAGCTGGGGCTGTTCAGCCTGAGGAAGAGAAGACTGAGAGGGGACCTCATCAACACTTATCAATATCTCAAGGGCGGGTGTCAAGAGGATGGGGCCAGACTCTTTTCAGTGGTGCCCAGCGACAGGACAAGGGGCAACGGGCACAAACTGGAACACAGGAAGTTCCGACTGAGTATGAGGAAAAACTTCTTTACTGTGAGGGTGACAGAGCACTGGCACAGGCTGCCCAGGGAGGGTGTGGAGTCTCCTTCTCTGGAGATATTCAGAACCCGCCTGGACGCAGTCCTGTGCAACCTGCTCTAGGTGATCCTGCTCTAGCAGGGGGGTTGGACTAGATGATCTCCAGAGGTCCCTTCCAACCCCTACCATTCTGTGATTCTGTGAGAAAACATCCAGTTTCAGAAAACATTTGAGGCAATTTAGCTTATAGGAGATTGTTAATCCCCTGCCTCGTCCCTCCAGCCTTCAAGTATATGCAAACCTGTTGCAAAGAGAAAAGGAACAATCAGCCATCTTTGCACATGGTGGATAGGACAGGTTGCAATAGGCTTAGATGGAAGCAGGATTATGGTTAGAGATGAGGAAAATCTTCATGATCGGAAGGGTAACAGCCCCACCCCACAACAGATTACCTGGTTTGTTCCTTTATTTGTACAAGCACATGATGCATAGAAGCATCTTGAAAAGACATGTAAGGACAAGAACAATCAGAAGAACTTTTGGGTCCCCAAAATTGTAAATGACGCCCTGTTGACCACAAAAACAGACTCCCTTCTCTTCAAAACCGTGCACTGCTTTTTGCACTGCTAGCAGTCCCCAGAATGAATCTCTAACTGGAACAGAGCTCTGCAAAAGTGCACAGCTGGGAACAGCTGGGGAATCAGCCACTTCCAGACAGACAGATGCCGTCTCCTTTTCGCTAGTGCAAACCCCCCCTCTCGCTGACTGCGTGTTGGCAGGCAGCATCCTCCTTAAGGGGCAGTTCTTGGGGGGTTGTCGTTGGTTGATGGCTTTGTGAGGAGGTTGATCGGAACTAGAAACCCTAAACTTATAGCTCGTTTAAAAGCAAAGCAGTTGTTTGATGTTTGTAATCTACTTGACATTCTGGCTTGTTATACCAGTACATCAAGCTGGTATGACAAACAGGCTAATTAAATGGAGAGCAGGGACTATTTTCACAAGCTTCACCCACATCATAGAGGTGAGCTCTAATTCCTTGAGTGCTGTCACTCAAAATGTAAGTCACTGCATTTAGAGTCATTGCCAGGGGGCCGAGGGGGGTTGCATGGATCAGGTGTACTTACCCTGATGTATCAACTGAGTTGTCAGTGGGAAGCCCATCTCATTCCCAGAGTGAAATTTTCAATCAGGTGTAAAGAAAAGCTGGAAGCTAATGCACTTGGGGCCAAACACATAGTGTGGATCGAAGGATACCTAGTCTGGACGTGCCCATAAGGACGCTACAGTCTCCTTAACACTCTCCTAAATTCATTTGGATGTGAAAGCAGGGACTGGAAGCTGGGTTCCCCCACGTGCGTGACCATATGACTGCATTTTAGCTACATTAAGTAATGCTGGCGCTAACTTCAGCTAGCAAGGGTAACCACATCCCTTACCCTTTAAACTGGACATAGTGACAAGAGAAATGCAAGTTACATGGATCCTCATTTTTGCCGAGATCTTGGAGCCCTTACAGTCCAAAGCAGCTAAAAATCACCTCTAGCAAGAGCAGAAGCTCCCTCCCACGCTTTTCAACTACTGGAAAAGGACACAAAATAAAGGTCTAGGCTCTGACCGAAGGCTCCTAAGTGTCACTTTTTAAGTGTTCTGACATCTACCAAAAAAAAGTTCTTTACAAAGTGCTTTTTTGATGACGATCCAGGACTGGGAGACAACAAAGCATTCCTTTTTAACAATTCTTCTTAACCACACATTGTTCAGAAATTCACAAAAGAACATCAACAGCAATTCTATAGTAACCAAAAAGAAAGAAAAAAAATATTCCATAAATACTGACTGCAAAAACAGGCTTGTTTTCTCTGGTTTACAGTTCCAGGCCTTTCACAAGAACAATCAGCTCCCATAAATAAGCTATTTTAAAGTTCCACAGGGAACAGCCTCAAACTGAATTAGTGGAAATGAGATTCTCCTTTCTGCTCTCTTCCAGAACCAATACTTTACAGAAAATGAAGATGAGACATTTTGATTTCTTAACAGCAGAGTCATTCATGACTATGACATGTTAATTCTCAAGTACAAAAGTCCCCAGATGTGGATAAAGATGAATCAACCTTTGAGCCCAGAAGACAACTCAGGACACGCATTCCAAGGCAAAAAAAAAAAAAGTCACTTCAATCTTGTACCAGCAACAACAAAGTACAGGGCAAGTCCGTGAGACATCTGTTGTGAAAACAGAGCTCATGAGAAGGTAAATAATTCTGCTCAGCTCACAAACTGCCCAGTGTTACAGGAAACAGACTTCCAAAATACTGCAGCACATGCCTCTCACGATTCTTTTTCTCGTTCCAAGCTCAGAAGATAGTGCTTTCCATTCTGTTGTTTTCAGTCTCATTAACTGTAACTTTTTATTGACTAATAATATCATTGAGGGAAATGTAATGTTGCTGTAAAGATCTTGGGACCACATCACCACTGTCATCTCAGTACCTTCCCTGTACTTTCACTCTGTCATTCTATGAGTTTCTAATACTTTGGGTTCTGCACAATTCTCCTAATGCCTACTGCTTCAGTTGCTGTTGTGATCCGTGTGAACTTTTTGGTACTGCTCCTTCACCTGACTTTTTCCTTAGTCTTTAAAGAACAATAGAAAAGTTGGTTTGACAGGACTTCTGGATATTACCTAGCCCAACCTGCCCCTGCAGGTAGGACTATTGCCAGCACTAGTTCCAGTCAGGTTAGTCATGGCTTTGCCCAGCCGAGTCTTGACAACCTTCAAGGACAGAGGTTTCACAACGTCTCTAGGAAACCTGCTTCTAACTCCTAATGATCTTTGTAGCCTCTTCTGGACCCTCTGTAGTTTCTCACCATCCTTCTGGAACCAAAGAGCCCAAAACGAGACACAGTACCACAACTGCAGCCTCAACAGCATGAAGAGGATAATCATGTCCCTTGATCTAGTGGCTCTGTTCTCCTACTGTAGCCTATCATACAGGCTGACTTATTTGTGAACTCACTGTTGGCTCACGTTCAGCACATGCCGCTGTAACTCCCAGGTGTTCTCTCAGCCAAGCTGCATGGGGTTCTTCTGCATCAGGTGCAGAACTTGGCACTTCTCCTTGTCAAACTCCATGAGGTTTCTGTCAGCCAAATCCTGAACCAAGGCTCTATCTTTCAGCATATTAACTCCCTCACTCATAGAGGAATATTGTCTAATTATCAGGGTCATCTATGAAGACGCTGAACATCGGCCCCAGTATCACCTTACAGAGTGCTCCACTTTTCACCACCTTACAAATGAACATTGAGCAACTGATTTGAGTCCAGTGATCCAGCCAGGTCAAACCAACGAAGAGTCCACTCACTTTACTCATACTTCCTCCGGAAGTTTCCAGAGGAAAATGCTGTGGGAGATTGTGTGAAAAGCCATTCTAAAGTCAAGAACATCCACCACTGCCTTCATCCACATCACAAATCATTTAATCATACACAGCAGTCTGATTGTCTAAGCAATGCTTTTACACGTCCTTTGTAGCATGTCCTTTCTTCTTTCCACTTCTTGTGTGCTCTTTTCTGGCCTTCTAGTTCACTAACAAGCACCTTTCTTGTATACGTAAGCCTTTTGCAAAAAAAATTCACCCTCTTCATCCTCATAGGCAGGACCCTGACCACAGCATCATTGGTGTTACTCCCCATGTTTTGTTTTCCTTTATTGTAACACAGTGCTTTACCCTTGGTAACTCCAGCCTCTACGATCAAAACACAGGTGGTAACTCAGTAGGGGAAACAAAATGGACATGGATCAATTTTTGTTTCTTCTGTCCGTGTTCCCTCTCGTGTCTACTGTCCTCCCAATCTAGGCCTGAAACTATCTGAGAAAGTATATAGTGGTAGAAACCACTCTAATGCACAACACAAAGGGTTTATCAGTAGCTGTATGAAGACTTCAAATGTTGCTGAAATTTCAGGCAAAAGAGGTTTTCCCAACAGGACTGCTTCTTGCAGCAGGTAAAGACATTCATGACACTGGTATATCATGTGTGAATAGTAGTGAAGTGTTCATCATCTGTTAGTTCCAACTATCAGATAGATCTCAGAGCAGGGAGCTTGTACAGGAACATTCAGGCTTATGAAGATTCACATCCAAGAACTGTCAGTTTTAATGAGAAAGCAACCAGCTACAGCTATAAATTGAATCCTGAGCTTCTTCCTCAAACATTATCTGAATAACCTCTTTAACAGGATTAAATAAAAGAAATACTATGATTCTTTTTTTTTTTGTAGGAAGATAGTAGTAAGCTGTTTATTAATCATATGCTTCATTTCCAAAACTCAAGCAATAAAGACTAGAAGAGCCACCTACGAAATCAGTCAACTTTTCACCATTAAAACACCCTCAACGTAATCCAGCCTAATAAAACTTATTGCTGTGCCAAGACTGATATTGTACAAAGCACATACCCTTCAAGGTTAAGAAAGAAGAACAAAAGACCAAAAAAAAAAAAAAAAAAAAAAAAAAAAAAAAAAAAAGTCTTCCGTTAACCTATAAAAGTGTGTTTCAGCCACTAACAGGCTGTGACATAAGATCACCACCATGATCACCAACACGGAGGCTGGCTGTTCCCTGCACAGACACACCGTTTGTTCAGAGATTCTTACATTTGGTTTGTAGCTGCAACTGGCACGTCCTATATCCAATTTAGCAATTATTGCTCTATGATTACCTGTTTAGCTTAAGACAGGTGTCAAGGCTGCAGAGTTTTCCATCAGGTTATTCATCAAAACATCCATTTATGTAACACAAGATATAACAGTAAAGCCTTTAGGATGATTATTCAGTCTCTAATCCCAAACTTCATCGCTCCAAACCTTTAAATAAATAAATAAATCACTGTGACATCCTACCAGTGCTAGCAGGTGCCTTTATGGCATGAAGGATCTCCAAACCAGGTGAAACCATGGGTCCAGACATTCCAACCACACAGTCTAAACATGCAGCCGTATTACCAGGGTGGTATTATCACCCCATAAACCAGCTCTTCTGTAAGGCTCCTAGCTTGGTACCTGTTATATTTACCTGAAATATTTACTTTGTCTAGTAAGTTTTGGGGTTTAGCACAGGTATCAGCTTCAGATTTGAAAACATGGCTACACTTTCTGTTTAGGGAAATAGCTCCTACATTTTTCAAAACATTAGAAAAACCCATTTCATAAAGGTTTAAGTTTCACAGAAAGCAGAGGCTTTGTAAAAGAATTTTCATCCCTCAGTTTATCCTGTCGCTTGTCTAAAGACAAACAAAATTTATATTTCCAATCTCTCTTCTTTGGTATCAATTCCACTGTATGCACCTTCCCTTTGATTTTACATAATGAACCAATTTAACTCATCTAAAAATTCCTCCAGAATGAAGGATGCCATTAACAGAGGGTCTCCTCCACACAGGAAAGTGGAATCTCTTTAACAGACTCCAAACTGACAAGGAGTTACGTGCTTCTGGCACCACATATCTTCGCAACAGCAAAACATAGGCAACTGTCGTAAGTGTAAAACGAGACTCTGATATTTGACAGGACTCCTTCCACAATAAAGTGTACATCCGTATTATAAGGTCTAAATACCTGATCCATAAACAGATGCAGCTTATAAATTGTACATGTGTAGCATCTTCTTATTCACTATTAAAATAAGCAGTACTACCTACAAAACGAAGTGCTAGCCAGTGCCTCAGTTTGGTTTGGTTTTGTTTTTTTTTTTTAATAAGACAAGAACTCCACCCACAAATAAGGCGAATTCTGTTAAGCGTACATGCTGGATGGCTCACTGAATCCACCCGGCACTGGAAAGAGGTGCACCAGCAATACAGCCTCGGCACAGTCTTACTTTCAGCCAAGGTCGCCTCTCAGCTTCTGTACATTGTGTGATAAGGTATCGCGTAACGTAACTCCCCATTTTATTCAACCATTATGTACTTGTAACATTTGACATAGACATCTACTGCAATCGCAAAATTATTGTGAAAAAAAGCACTTGAACGACACTTTAGAAGTCGGATCAGTGTTTGAATCGGGTTTACATCAGGGAGTATTCAGCTCTTATCCAGCCAAACTCTCGGGGAGCGGATGGTCACAATCTCTTAGTCTTCAATCCTGCTACAACACTTTAGATGGACTGAGAATCTTGTGATGAACATGAAGGTTAAGAAAAGCAGAGGGGTTTCTGCTGAAATCCCACACTGGGGTATTTCTGATCTAGAATTTCATCTCTCTCCATTACAGGGAAAGGAAGTTTGATCCAGCTCTGAACTATGACGCCAGATTTTCTCCTTAAACCACCGTTACACAAACAAAAGGCAGAAAAGACGTCAGCTATTGTGCCCACTGATGACTGCTGTTAAAGGCTGACCTAGCAGATCAAACAGAGAAACAATGCAAACCACACTGAAAGCTTCATGCTTTTGTCTTAAAACAAACAAACAAAAAACCCCCCAAAAACACCCCCACCAAAAAAAAAAACCACCAACAAACACAAAACAAACACCACCACACACACACACAAAAAAAACAAAACACCAAAAAAACCCAAACAAAACCCACCACACCAAACAGAAAAACCCCACTGGTGTCGGGATAACGTGTCAGCAAGAGGGGAAGAAACTGCTTTCTGGCAATAGCAGTTGTAGAAAACATGGGCAAATTAGCAGGTGAAAGCAACTTCCGACACTGCAAACCTTTATTGGGGTCCCAGCTCCAGAGCACGCTGCTCTGGTATTTCAGAGGATGACTGCTGTCTCCACGGCTTTGTTCACAGTTCACTAACCACATGATATCGGATCTCTTCAAGCTGTGTCTCGTCACCTCGATATAAATTTTGTTGCTGGCCAGCAGCAGGTACCGCTTCTCCAGCATTTGTAACGTGCACCTCATTACTGCCCCTGACTGAAACAGGGCAAGGATTCACAGCATCACCATCCCAGCTGCACTGACTGCCAGTAACACAACGCACATCTATCACACAAGATCGAACTTCACAGTGCTATGCTCCTTTCACACCTATTTCTTTCTAATGTTGGGTATTTACACAAATCCACAAACAAATGGTTTTCTTGCTAAATTTTGCCAAGAAAGTCTCGAGTTAGGATTCTCAGGCAGGGGCTGGCTGATGGAGTTGGTATCATCAGTTGTGCTATAACACAGTTAATGCATTTTTAAATGCTTATTTCCGATGACTCAAACTAAATCCCAAGAGCTATTACTCCTAAAGACTAACATAGAGCCACTTGCAGGGCTCTCAGATTTTTTTTTCTCATTTCTCACAATTATTTTTTCCAACTTTATCTAAAGCACTGATGGCTCAATTATTATCACCCTTTTTAAACAGAAGCATAATCGACCAGCTGCCTCCAAATGGTATTTAAGTTGCTTTCCACCTCCAGCTTAAACAGAAAAGGCTCAGTTATATCATAAGAAGGATATGAGCCCCCAACTAACATGACAATAAAGCTGGCTGCAGTGGGAAAACAGCTTGATAGCCTTAGGATTCATTTATTATTCAAATCTAATGAATAATTAAATCCTTACCAATACCCCTGCTTTAAAAAAGAAAACTTACTCTGCTTCATCATTATCACCCCTTGAACCATCTCTTCACTAGATCAACTTTATGAAAAGGACACGTTGCAGAAACTTTCTTCTAGAAATTCAAACTCTAGTAACATATAGTATTTTATTAATGAAACTATTCCACCTTTAACAAAGTATCTGGAATCTAAAAGAACAGTCCAAGACTATAAGATTCTTGATTTATAATTAAAAAAAGAAATGCTGAAAAAGACTGTGCTCAAATTAGCAAATTGAATTCACATATGATATCAATCAAGCCCACTCCAACATAACACAAGTGATTAGATTCTCTTTTTTTCCTCAACAAAAAGCAGATAGCTAATAAAAGTCAATATATCACAGCTCTTTCATAAAACTTTTCACAATTAAAAATCACCTCTAACATTCCTAATGCCACCGCACAGAAGGGCTTTTTTCCCCCTCATACAACTAAAACCCTTTCTCAGCAGTACACATGTATCAATCATGGTAGTAGTTTGCAAAGAAACATCACAGTACCAATTTAATCCATGGACAGCAGGAATTTATGCTACGTTACTTCAAAAAGAGTACGTTCACTTATTATCTCTATATATATTTAAAATACTCATGTATCATTCTGGATACATTAAAAAAAACCAAACAACCAAAAAACAAAACACCACCCCCAAACCTACCTATGTTTAGATAGCCAGTTTTTACTAAGCAAAGGCACTAATTTAGTGGGAGACTCCTACCAGCTTCAGTAAAACTAGGGTTCACCTAACAAGTTTAATGCCCACTGTTTATAGTTCCAAGATGACAACAGACTTTTTAATCAGAGACACATAAAGTTCTTCAATATAGGGGGAAAAACCTCTTTTTTCATGAATGTGCATTTGAGAAAAATCAAATAAACCTGAAAGACAACAATTTAGTTGTACACCTTGGGTATACTTCCTGATTTCAACAGAAGTTGCATAAAAGATATAACAGTACCTATGATTACTGGGCCATAAAAAAATCACAATTCTTTGGTCAAGTATCATTTTTCACCTTTTGGAAAGTTCTGAGTAAAGCAAGCAGCGTTCAGAAACACATTAACTTCTCAAAGAAAGTTTTGCATCAAAGCTCTGCTTTTAAACTTTTATTTTTTTATACAACAACAAAAAAAATCCTCCACTTAGGAAAGTTAAGTTGTCGCCATCTTACATTTCAGAATACAAAACTGAAAAAAATCCCTATTAAAAAAAAAAAAAAGACAGGACTTCAGCCAAGTATTCAGCGACTTATTGCTGTAGTTGTAACTCAAGTCCATTTAAACCCCTAAGTTTTGGTCATTTGTAGCGAGAACGTTTGGAACACTAGCAGCAATAGAAAACCCCTTTAAAACCTAGACATAGTTACACTGTTGAGTGAAAATTAGCAGAAACCATAACCATTGGAAAATAATAAAGCATCCTGTAAAAGTACAATTGAATTGGTAGCTAGAAAAAGAGGGTTGATTTAAAGTGCTATCCCAAAGCCTTATGTGGGCCTGTGGCAGTAAAGAAAAGTCCTTTTGTCCCCACTAGATAAAGCCCAGAACCACAGCACTACTCCAAACATAACGAATGCGGTCTTCGCTCCGTCTCAATGCCTCATCTCCCCCGCCCGCCTCCAACAGGTGGAATACAGAAACTTGAAATAACTGCTAATTCCCAATTTAGATGATATCCACAAATATACTGTTGAACAAAGTTTGGACAGCAAACAGTACACCTGAGTTCAGTCATACAAACTAACTTTTGTAAATAGCGTTAGACGAATATATCCACATCTCTAATACGAATCTAGATGTATTTTCTTACAAAACGCATTAATAGAAATATCCAGGCAAATACATAACATACAATAGCAAAAGCTTTAAGCCCCATTTAATAAGATGACTTTTCGATTAAAAATAGAAGGCAATTAAGATTTACTCAAAATTACAATTAAGAAAAGCTTTCACAGTGCAATATTGAAACTGTCACAAAGTTAAGAAAATACTGATATCAAAGTACAATCACAATGTTAAAGTAGACAAAACTACTATACAAGGGCATATCTTGTAAAATTAAAAGGAATGAACACAACATAGGGGACACCTCACGTCCCTGCTCCACATATCTCGTTTCCTAGTCTTCGGAGTCATAATTGTGTCTTTCTGACATTGGTAGAAGTCTTGTTAAAACTAGGAGGTTCATTCTTCTTTGCAGACCAGATTTCGGAGCCCGATTACTTCTTGAAAATACGTTCTTCATCACTGCACAATTTCAAAGTAGTGCAATATTGCCATGATGTGCTGAGGCATGAACACATAGCCCGTGTACAGTGCCATTCCAACAATGGAAACTAGCATGGAATCTGAATTACAGTTGAGGAAAAAAAGCACTTGAAATAGAAAGTGCATTAGACATAACTACAGCATTAAAACTTGCCTGGTAACTATCTTTAATAACATTACATTCTTAAATCAGACGGGGTCAACTGTATTCAACAATTACAGCTGCAAGAAGAACCGACTGAACACTGAAAACCAGAACACTGGTAGGAGCAATTAGCCGAATTATGGAAGGATGCCTTGCAAGCTATCCACTGCCTTATCATGGACAGAAGAGGACAGGCCAAAGGGTGGGAAGGGTGAAGGAGGAACAGAAAATGGGCACTGCGAATATACAAGTTTTTACATGCATCTTCCTAAGTGTTAAGCAAGTCTTGCAGAAGCCAGCCCCATCCAGCCAAGCAGAAAAAAGTCAACCATGACAAAAAAACAAACCGAAACAAAACCACAATAATATGAGTCGCTGTACTGAGTAAGAGTTCTTATTTGTGGATGACCTACTCATTTTTAAGCAGATATCATTAGATGCTGACCTCAAATTTTTGGAATAGTATGACCTAATACATTTAATTTATGATGCACAGAACACATCTGGTGTGAAAGTTGTACTGTTAGCGTAATAAAGTCAGGAAACCTCAAATCCGTTTCTAGCTGCCAGTGTCCTCTAAGCTTTAAGTCACTACATTATTTGGATCATTTCTCCATCTGCATGTCACGCTCAGACCCTTCCTCCTGGGCAAGAGGCTCAATTTGTGTGTTGTTTGACAGTACTTCAGAAACAGAAACGGCAGGAGGAATGAAAAGTATGAATAACATTGTGACACGCACCTTTCTAACTATTTCATTCACAGTCTCAGAGCACCGGCATGGCTTGGAGTCAACTTGTGTATTTAAACAAATAGATACTCATTAGTACTTTACTATAGCAGATCGCACTGCAAAACAAACTTCATGTGAAGCTATCTGCTAGATAATCTTAAGACAACCACTTTATTAGTTGAACTCCTAACAGGGACCTTTTGTAAAACTTACATAGAGAAGTGAGATGACAGCTTATAATATACACATACAACTGGGCCTTTGTGGAGCTCTAGGGTTCACAAAGCTTTATCTATAGAAATTACGGCATCATCTTACTGAAAGATTATGCCATTCGAAGTTTAACATTTCAGAAATTGAAAAGAAGTACTCTAAATTAATAATAACCTGTTGATTTCATCCAACTACCTGCAGAGATTCAGTAAACTTAGACAGAAACACTATAAAAAGCAGTGGAGATTAACAAGCGTGATAACACCGGACTCAGTTTCCACAGGTGAAACCAGAGGAGCTGCACATGCTCTGTGTCTTCGAGAAATCAAGTCACCACAGCACGCGTGTAACAAATGCTCTATGACCGACTTCCCCGTGGCAGAGCAGAGGTGTTAGCTGCGCTTGCTAGAACACACTAAGCTTCCTGGTGTATTTTTAGTCCCAGAAGATTATACAGTAAGAGATACTAAAATGAAGGTCAACTCATAAATCCACATTTCCGTATCAGCGCTCGCTTCTGATTCTGGAGCACAAGCGGCGGCGAGACACGCAGCAGAGCCACGCACCGTTAACTCCCAAGGCCGCTGTGTCGGCGCTGCGCCTGTACAGCGCCCGGCAGACCTGGCCCACCTACGGCGAAAGCGTCCAGTTTGAGGACAAAACCCAGTTTTGCTGACCCAAGATTGCAAGCGATACTTGTGCCACTTACGACATTTGTAAGTTCCGCGGCAATTACTTCACTGCAATACAAGTATTTTATAAAAGTAAACATACACACACACTTTGATTTACTTAAACACTTTGCACAAGTTAAAAAGCTGCATAGTTAACACAAAAGAAAAAAATACTCATGACTAATATAATCGCAATGAAAGCAAAGACAAAAGTTTCCTCATTGATACAGACACGGCATAAAAAGAGGAAGGTACGCTAGCAAGGAACACAGTATTTTGAAAGTAAGAACCCCTACCTAGACAACTGTGCACAGTAAGTCTATAAATACTAGACAAGAGAAATAGTAAGTTATCTCCACTTCAGCTGACTTTACACAGCTGAAGGAAAGTCTGATTGCACAGCTGCAACTTGGGCAACCACTTTTATATAACAAAAGCAAGTTCCTTTACAAAATTGACCAGTATCTCATTAAAAGCAGCTTCTCACTACTACTTACACCCTTCGCTTTGCTAATGTTTTGGTAATTTCTCTCTTTGCCTCTCAACATTAACTGGCAATGGCTCAGGGTCATTCATATGAAACATCATTTTAAGGCAAGATTAAAACAGCCATACTTAAGAGAGAAATACTTGTGATGCCATAAAAACACGTGAGAGAATATACCGCCTGTATGAAAGGGCTGGGTAAAGAAGCAAACCTATAAATAGTCTTTATACAGATGCCTTCACATTAGCATCTATCAAGTTCTTCCACTCCAAAAGAGCCGAGCGAACTTACCAGCTCGAAGATCAAATACTCATCTAATAAAAATCACGTGGCAAAGCACCACGCAAACGTACGCTTGCAAGGTTTTGCAGCGCGCACATTTACTTTCCACGAGGCAAAAATACAAAAGAATTCATGAAAGACACCTGCCCTTAACACAAACCTTGAGATTTCAGTGCAAAAGACAGGAGAAAAAAACTACCATAACTCCACAGAAGAAAAAATAAAGGAGAAATAACTTCGAGACAGAAACTTACGCCCGAGGAGAAAAGCACTAGATTGCCACACGCCCGGTGACAGGATGCGCAACATCAGCACGAGGATTACTCCCCACCCTGGGCAGCACGTTAGTTCGTGCGGGCGAGCAGCTTTAGCCCCTGCCTGCCAGGAGGGGACAAGCCCCGGTCCCGGGCGGAGGCTGCCGCTCCTCTGCCCGCCGCGGGCACCGGCCGCGCTCGGCGCCTCAGGCCAGCTGCCCCCCGCCACGGCACGGCACGGCCCGGCCCGGCGCCGCTCCCCTCCCCTTCGCGGCCCGGCCCTGCTCTCCTCCCGCCGCCCCTCGCCCCCCAGAAAGCCCCGCCGGCGCCCAGCCGCCCTCAGCACGGCCACGGCCCAGGCGCTTGTCCGGCACCGCGTCGCCCGCCCGGCACCGCACCCGCCGGGGAGGCGGCGGCACGGCCGGCAGGGCCGCCACACCCGCCCGGCGGCCCCGGAGCCGCCGCCGAGCACGACGCGGCAGGAGGAGGGCAGCCCCCCGGCCCCCAGCGCCGCGCAGACGCCCGCCCGCCCCGCCAGGCCCCGCGGGCAGGGTCCGGCCGGCAGAAGGATACTGAAGACGGTGCGCTCCCAGGGCTCCAGCATGTAGAGCGCGGTGACCAGCAGGTACTGGTAGTACAGCCACGACATCTGCTTCCAGGCCGAGCCCAGCGCCATGGCGCGCCCCGCGCTCTCCCCGCCCGCCAGCGGCCCTGCGCCCGGGCCAGGCCGAGCGGAGACGGGGGGCGGTGGCAGCCCGGGGCCCGCCCTGCCGCCGCCGCCGCGCCCGGCCCCGGTCCCGCCCCGCGCCCGGGCGGCCACCGCCCCCCGAAATGGAGGCGCTGAGGCCTGCGGGCCTCACCCACGCAGTGCTTGGCTGCGTAGCCGCAGCAAACCTCCCTCCAGCGCTGGATGCCAGAGCGCGGCGGAGGCACACGCCGATACCATCATACCCCGCAGAACGTTAAAAATCCAGCAGGACGTGCCAGTTTGCGTCCGATCTGATTAAATGACATGGCTGACTGTGAACTTAGAGTAAACTGCCGGTCTGAGTCATACCTAGGAGATGGTGCTGCAGCCTATTTTCTCTCATCCTATTTAATCTAAATGGACCTTCTGGGAATTACGGAAGACCCAAAGACTCTGCTCGGCAGGGCCCATGGGAAGTATGGTAAAAATGCTCTGCAGGAGTCTCCAGTGTCCTCAGTAAAGCCCACCCAGGAACATAGTTCAGATAAATGACACCTTAACCGGCCAACTCTGACTAGATTAAACGTGTACAAATGGGAAAAATAAAGAGGCGATAGATCAACTGTTTACTGTAACTTGCTACCGTTGCACTTCCGTAAGGCACTTGGGGCCAGAAACTGGAGCGTGTGGGACACCCCTGCCCTGAGTGCTAATTGGCCTAAGATAAGGAGAAATTCCCAGAGATTGGCCTGGGACCGCACGATTAGAAAGGCTGTTGGCAGTTTATACTGGCAATCTAGTTTAGAAGGCGCTAGTTGAAAGTCTGCTGGAAAGGGACGTACGTGGTTAATCAGGCACGGTGAGGTGCAACCACTAGGCACCGGGTCCAGGCCACCAGCCCGGACCTCACACGCCAAGCCTGCACACCGTAGATTAGAAACTGGTATCAACGCACTATACTCACTCTGCTTAGTAAATCAATCTGCAATTATGTCACCAAGCGGTGCGATTCTGTTCTTGCAGCCACCCCGCCCCTACCTTCACCTGTGCTATTAGTACAATGAAAAACAAGGAAATACAGTCACAGGAGGATGCATATGTGAGTTATTTACACAGCTGCAAAATACAACTACAGCACCAGGAGATAACTGTGAAAAAGAAAACCAGCTGGCAGAGAAAACTGAATACTGTACTAGTTTGTGTGCATCTGAAAAGGGATTTAATTCAACCAGAAGACATTGAGACACGCTTTATCTATGCAGATTTATTTCAGCAGAAGAAGAAACGAGAGCATTCACATGATTAATACCCCCACACAACTGGCTACAGGAGCTGTTGTCCCTATCCAAGACCACTGTTGCTTGTTGCAATTGCTGCTAGAGTCGTCATGTTGGTGTTGCTGCTTGAAAAAGTGGCGGTAATCATGAAAGCTTCCTTTATATAGAAACACGTACAAAGTTCAAGGACAAGTGGGGTACACAGCGCAACTAAAGCATTACTCCCATTCAAAGCTGCAAGAACATTATCAACATGGGGCAAACGAGTCCCAGTCCTGCCTGCTCCCAACACTTCCTAAGAAGCAGCTCTGCAATTCAAGCAAGAAGCAGCGGCAAGAAAGTACCCGAGATGAAAGGTGATGTTGAGGCATGCCAGCTTCAGCATCTCCTGCTCCATCTGCCCTAACCCACCAGGTGGTGCCCAGGCCCCTTACACCTTTTCAGTGTGGTGCATACTCATGAGAGGATTTTTTGCTAGTTAGCTCAAGAAAATTGACAATATTCCTCCGTATAGTTTCCCATCCTTCACCAGCTCCATTCTACCCCTGCTTAGGGACTGCCATCACCTATTGTTCCACCTGCTACCACCCGCATCGACACTTGAGCCCTTAAACTACATTCCCACATGCTCATGTTTCCAGTAGCTCAGTGCAAAGACCCTTAACCTGGCGCTACACAGAGCCTTCACGCTTCACCTGCAACGTGAAGACAGCTACGTCGAGGCCAGCATGCCCTACAGCACAGAGTATATCACATCTGCTCCTCCACACTTCTACTAAGAAGACACAGTTCTTTGTATGTTCAGAATTTTCCATATACACCTCCTGGCTCATGGCACACAGTAACAATTTATCCCACTTTAGATGATCCCATAGCTATCAATATGCAAGTCAGACACTCCACTAATCACTCTGACTGTAGGTAGCAAAGACAAAACTGTGATCGTATCTCAGGCAGATCCCAAGCCTCAAAACAAGTACGGCTCCATTTTGATCGTAGGTCGCACATGCAGAGGAAGGTACACCGTACTAGCCAACCAAGTCTTCAGCAGCTGCCTCAACAGTTCTCTGCTTCGACAAGCAGAGGTTAAGTTTCTGCTGACCTGAAAACAGGAAGTCGATATTCTCCTCATGTAGTCCTGACAGAACCACCAATGTGGTTTTTTTCTTCCTAATCTCATCTAACGCTGTAGAATGGGTGTGTGTAGATTAGTGAAGTACAGCACCAGGGACTACAAAAGGTAACCAAAGAGTCACAAGATTTTATTATAATCTAAGGCACAAAAGTAGTATGTTCTTCAGGTTCCTACCTCCTAAGTTTAAATAGTTCTGACAATTCCTCAAAGCACATGTAACAAGTTATTCCTAGTACTATTAAAAGAAAAAGCATAAAGATGAGATTTTTTTCATCCTGCTCCTTGTTCAAAGTGAAGTGTTAAAAAATATCAGGCTATAAAGAGGAGACGTTACTTACTAATAAAACCCAAGAGTTCCCCTCTTGGGAGCATGCCTGAAGGAAGAGAAGAAAGGATCCAATGTTAACATTGCAGTGGCTTCATAACTAAGCAAGAAGTCTAAATATCAAGTAGCAGAAGCTCGTTATGCTTCCATAAATAAGCTGTAAACATACTAAAGAAACAGAAAAAGCATACAAACTAGCTCTATGGTGATAGATCTGACCATAAATTTCTTCTTAAAATGTGTCATCGTAAAGAAAAAGGACAACAGGAAAAAAGTCCAGTATTTTCTTGTATACATATTTACATTAAAAACTCTTTAACTGTAGTACTAAGCATTAATATGTTAATTTAAATGATCCATGCCAGAATGATCCATGCCAGCAAACTTGATGTAAGCTAGTCTTCCACTCTGTATAAATAAAAATTTCCATTTTTGGAAACAGACCAAAAATCCGAACCTAATAACAATTCCTTCTTTATCAAACCTACGTTTGTGCAAATCTACCAAGAATACCAGCCTAAAGAACCCAACATCCCAACTGAGAGTTGTTTACCACGTGCCATAGAAATGACCAACGCAGCTATGGAGAACCAGTTACTATACAGTATTTATTCTAAGCAGCAGTTCTAATACATATTGAGATAATGGACAGTATATATACAAGGAATGATCATAATACACAGATCTTACATTATATTTACAAAATTTTAAATCCTCAATGCAACCACCTGATGGTGTGAAATACTGCTCTCAAATGCACGCAGTTAACTCTATTCCTTTCGTAAACTTTGCAAAAATCCAACCATTATAAAGCGCTCTGATGAAAATGTACTTTTAAAAGACCATATTTAAAAGAGGCTAACATGCCTGCATTTCTGATACTTCGCACAGTCTTAAACAGTGCACGATTTTTTTCCCCTGCTTTTGCACATTAGCAGTGGCTGGCTAGAACATTGAAGAAGTGAAAAACTTCATCTTTATCCATTACTGCCACTTCGGTTGAGCATTCAGTACATAATACTGGATGATACACTTCCTCCTCTTCTTGATGTGATTGTATAGAAGTAGCTTCTTTGCTGTGCTTCATTTTCTTACTTCTTTTCTTTGGCTTCTTTCTGTATTTCAGAATTTCCTCTTTGTTAACAACGCAGTTCATCACGAACATTGCTCTATATTGCGTTTTGTAAGATTCATGTCTATGGAGAAGGGAAGAAAATGCAAGTCATACCATTGGTAAAACTCTGCTTCCAAGAAATGGGTTATCGTCACTGGAAAGGGGATTAAAGATAGGAAGTACCATGCCAAAGGGCTGAAAGCCAAATAAATACAAAGTTTTATAAACAGAACAAAAGTCATAACTAGAAAAAACATAAAAACCCCAGAATTGTAGCCACCTGTCTTGTTTTAAGCCATTTTTTAAAACACACTGGTTCTTGCTGAAATAAACACCCCGGAGCACAACAGTATTGGTGCTACAGAATTATGCATTACTATGTATAGCTGGTGATAGACAAAAGATCATGAAGCTGCGAGTGCAAATGACTCAAATACTGGCCTTTATATCCTAAAATGTCTTGCAAGCCTGAAATTCCTTATTTATAAATAACAAACATTGACATATCACACTTGAAAAAGCACATCTATAATAAAATAGAAAATGTATTTTCAGCTGTCATCAGTATAACAACTGTACAGCTGGAGTGCATAGCAAAATTGAGGGCTGCAGTTCAATTCAATTCAACACAATGTCCCTTTGGTTGCAGTTTTACAGCAGCCTAAACCAGCGTAACAGGTGGCTGCACAAGTCCGATCTCGACTTCTGCTGGCTTTACTGCTTGTATAATGCTGTGCTGAGCTATTTCAGTTTATTAAACCCACAAAAGACCAGTCTGACAATAAAAATGGACGGTTTTCTGTCAGCTTAGCAAACTGAAATACTTAACTGTAGGACAGGGTCAAGGAATACGAGAACCAGAGAAACAGCACCCAGCATTTAGGTGATTTTAGGCTGCTGTGGAATTTCATCCTCAATCACCAAAAGTACTCAATAAATGAAAGGTAGTTTATTCTTCATTTCACAAGATTTCTTTCTCCTTTATTCCCAGTTCAAAAGTCCTCTCCTTAGCACAGGTTAGCAGTCTTAACTAGGTTTGCAGTGCAGTTACTGGAGAGCTGCAAAAACCACTAAATGCTTTCCAGGCACTTTTTAATATAACCATACTTAAAATCACAACTGCTAAGACTCAAGTAAGAATACGCTATCTTGGTTTTGCTTACTCCTCCTCTAAACAAGGCACTTTCACAAAAAAATCATAGTTCACCTGGAATAATTCTATGTCTCTAATAGGCATAGAAACATCAAGCCAACATATTTTTCAAAAAAAACCCCTACCACCCCACAACTCACTCTGAACTTCTTGTTTAGTCTCTGTGAAATGTTTTTTTTATAGTTTACCTTCTCCACTATGCTAAAGCTCTACCCTGTTTTTCCTCATCTCTATGTTGCAAGTTAAGCTGATCATCATTTTTACAAATTAGCATTCACCCCTAAATCTGATTCACATACACCTGCCTTCTCTTTATTAGCTCCACCTTGCGAGACAGACTTGATCAAATTGCATACAACTGACCAAAAAAAAGACATTCCAATAAGACCCTTTATTGTTCACCAGTTACCTCTGACAGTCCAGGCATAACGTCGTCATGCAGGAAGGGCAATTCAAAACAGCATCACTATTTGGAACAGCTGAAGGTTTTGTCGTCTGCTGCTGCCGCGGCACTCTTCTTTGATTACGGTACCTACCAATTCAAGAAAGGAGGAAGGAGAGACGAGAGACAGAAAGTGAAATTACGTGCCCTTGTTGTTGGATATATCAGTTCAACCTTCTAACCTTTTTTATATTAAAATACACCAATATGTGTTTGGCTCCTTCTGGACACCTTTTTCACTAACTCAAAGCACATAAATAAATACACATACCAGTGTCTTTTCATTTACTTTGTACAGAGGACTCTTATCTGGTGAAACAAATACATCTAGCATAGAATTTGTGCCTAATAACCCTCTCCTCTGACCAGGCAGGTATCTCAAGTGCAACCTCTGCAAGCAACATACGTTAATGTTATCCTTTTCAACAGATTTACATGGAGAATTTTACTTCCGCTGCAGCAACCATTTCTCTACTTCACCCGTCAAAAAACTCTCAGTGAAGCAGCTTTGTGCTGTTCCTATTGTATCTGAACATTTTGTGGCTTGCTAAATTCAAAGTTTTCCAAAACCATACATACAGTATTTAGCAGGAACAGATATTAATTTAGCAAAGTATCATAGCACATTAAAAATTGAAATTAGCAAATCTTACAACCTTTTCATCCACAATATGGTTGTTTAGATGAGATCTACAGACAAAACTGGCTTACAGAACTACAAAGTTTTGATTTTTAAAAAAGTGCAAGTTTTAGAATTGTGCCATTTTGAACACTCAACTTCTACTACATACACATAAAAATTTTACAGACTTTTAAATTTCTATGCTGTAAATTCTAAATAAAAAAATATTTTCATTACATAGACTTGGTGGCATAGGCTTTTTCTCTATATTCACCATTTCCATTTAAATTTTTAATTTTATGTTAAGCATCCTACAATTCAAATATTGATGGTCTCTTACCCCCTCCTCTGTGAGTCTACCCACTCTTGGTCTCGGCTGTCTTCTTCCGGGTCATATAGCAGTTCATCATTGGAAAGAACCCGACGTTGCTGATGTTTTCTGTTTTTCCGGACGTCCTGTGTAACTGGAAAGATTTGCGCAAGCACGTGTTACATCCCTCAGACATACGATAATTCTCTACTTAAAAAATCAAAATATCACTTTTTCAGTTTTTCTTTTATATACTCGCAACAAATCTAAACTAAAACATAAAGGTCTAGCTCATCTCTCCTCCAAATGCACCACCCCAAAGCATTAATGCACCTTACATACGTCGGGATACATCATAAAGTTGCGGGAACTACATTGAGATGATACAGGCTGGTAATGCCCCACAAAAGGCCGCCTTCAGGAACAGCCCCTTGACCCCCCAAGAGGATTCTACGGGATCTGAGAGAGTGCTACTGTAAAGATGTCCTCCGCTCTCCTCTCCTCAGTCATTTACCTATTTTATCTTCATCCTCTGAATCAGAATCAAAGTAAATGTCATCGTAGTACTTTGAAGTGGTGGCAGGTCCAGTCTGCCCAGTACTTGAGGAAGTACCTACGTGTGAAATTAGAGACAGAAGCGGTAAGAACATCCCACCAAAAGGACAGCAAGTATACCGCCCAGAAGAAACCTTTGTTTTCAAGCTCCTCTATCCAGAAGTGCTCTGCCTTATCTGGGTGTGTTAAGTAACAGCTCTCCCAATTTATTCCCACGTCCTGATCATCCACATCGCTTGTGTTTTTTCATTTACGGGTGCTCTCTCAGAGCAAAGCTGCTCGCTCCCTCCGAGATGAAACTCAGGTACAGTTCAAAGGAAAGCTTCTCCCAAGGTACACTCCCTTTAGACACAGAGGACACTGCATCAAAGATGCCTGCCTCTGCCCTATATAATCCACAGTACCTCCAACACTCCGCACATCTTCAGTCATGCGAAAGAAATACAGGTGTGGCACATTGTTTCACAAACTTTGACTACAATAAAATTAATGCAAAAAAATCCCCCAAAATTTCAGGGCCAAAGAAGTTCATAAAAGACCTAGATGAATTGCCAAGCACATCTGTCACAGCCAGTCTGCACCAAAAGTCCTATTTGGTGCTGGATGCATGTGGTGGTATAAATATCACTACATCCTCTTAATTGCAACACCAAAACCTACAGATCAGATTTGCCCACTAACACAGATAAAGCTATTAAACCCGCTGAATGCGGAGTGAAGTCCCTACGTTAAAGTCAGTACTATGCTGATTCTCCAGGAAATTAAGAACACTTCACTAGGTGTTTTGTAATAGGTAAAAAGAACATATGCTCTTCAAATGCCAAAGCAGTCCGTCTCTTGCACCCATAGTATGCAAGCTCCAGAACACATACATCTTTAATACAGTTCTACTATTTGATGTAATAATTATAAGCGGGTAAGGGAGGAAGAGATTAATATTTTTCCTGACTTCTTCCCCCAACTGATTTAGGATTTCAATCTACCATATGCTATTCCTTTCTTCAAGAAAGGGCTCCAAATCTTGATAGCCACCCGGAGCCACTAGACAAAGTACAAGAGACCGCAACCTGCTCAAGAGGCTCCTAAATACATGTGAAAGAACAACTTAAAACAAAGACGTATTGGAAAAAAGGGGGCTGATCCAACAAAGAGAAATCACATTAAAGCAGAAAACCAGAAGTTCAGAAACACCAAAATCCAGGTCTTAGAAAGGATGAAACAGATGCATTCACTGAAGTGGCACCTAGTGACCATTTCTGCAGATGCGATCAGCCATTTTAAGATTTTTCTGTAGGCTTCAAACTGTACTCAACTGTCATCACACACACCCCCTCTCTAGCCACAAGAATAATACATTAACTTCACACCTTAACTGGGCACTACTTAACTCACGATTTCATATGCAAGTAGCTGTTATGCGTGATTTACCCATTTCTGGTGATTTCCATTTGCCTTCCATAGTCCTCATGGTGGTGTTCAGTTCTGCTTCCATCTCCTTTTGGAACTCATCGTCACTGGAAGACTCGCTCTCCCCAGTGAGGCACTCTCGTATCAGCTTCCGTTTCTGGTCAGGAGTGCCATGTAAGAGCACATCCACCTCATCTTCTGAGCTACAAATATTTAAGCGTTACACACCTAATTATTACAACCAGCTTAAAACATTGACTGAGTCACTTAGAGAAAGAACATCTGAATTCTGTGGGTGCACTGGGAAGCACTTATTCGCGTGTTTATGGCAAATACATTTATTTAAATATTTTATTAGCTTATTGGTATTAAAACTCTGGTTTTAATGCAAAGGAGCTTCAGCTGACTGGCTGCGGCCTGCCCCGACGCCTCTGCAGCTCCGGTCAGCGAGGCTCCGTGCAGGAGCAGGGATCTGTTTACACACTGGGATTTGCAGGGTTAGAAATGTAAACACTCCGGGTTTAAGGAAGAAAATCGCCGCGGCTGTTGCGAAGCGATCCTCCTGCAGCCCCCAGGCGGCACCCCGCAGCCCGGCCCAGCGCCCGGGGCCCTGAGGGAGCCCCGCAGGGCACCGCCGGCCTCGCTGCCCGCAGGGCCCAGCGCCCAGGCCTGCCGCCCCGCCGGGCCCCGCCGAGCCTCCCCAGACCCCGGCCAGGAGACGCCAGGCGAGAGCGAGGAGCGGCGGGAAGCGGCGGCCCGCTGCCGCCGGGTCGGAGCCCCCCCGGCCCGCCCGCCTCAGGCAGCCGGCGACAGACCGCCCTGAGCCCGCCCGCGGTGGGGGCTCGCCGGCACCTGCTCAGCGCTCGCTCCTCGTCGCTGGGCTCCTCCACCACGTACGGGTCGTCCTCCTCCCGCAGGCAGCTCATGGCGGCGCCCGGCGGCCCGCCCCGCTGCCGCAGCCAGCCCGGGCCCGGCCGCTTCCGGCGCCCCGCCGGCTTCCGGCGGCCGAGCTCCTCCCGCCCCGCCGGACCACGCCCCCGCCGCGTCCCGGCTGAGCCCGCGGCGCGGCCCCGGCGGCGCTCGGGCAGCCCGCCACCAGCCCGCCGAAGGGGCGGGGGGCGGCCGCGCGGCCTGGCAGCCCCCCCTCGCCTCCCCCGCCGGTGCCGCCCGGCGCGGCGGGGCTCTTCCTTCTGCCCTTGGAGTTACGAGTCCTCGGGTCACGTTTTAAGTATTTTCCTTCCCCGTGAGCCAGGCAGGGGTTAGAGCTTTGAGAGACACACCCAATACCAAGAGGCTTGAAAAAAATTTAATGAGCTGGTAACACTAAACAACGAGGACTAATCTAAAAACTGTTCCCACATCCTACTTAAAATATTTACAATTTTGTTACTTGTATATACATTGTAATCTTTATCCCTCACAGTCTATTTATAGATGAGTTCCTTAGGAATTATACCTGTTTTATCTGGAAGATGAACAGCACAGTATTACTGTAGTAGCCATTGCTGTTAAATATTATATACACTAGATGAGTTGCTAGTAGCCATTGGGCACTGGTAATCAAAGTCTGAGGCTATGCATCTGCAACTCAACACACAATGCAAACAGCACGTTCAGCTAAGAAACTTCTCTGCCTTGGAGATGTTCTGATGTGCAAGGCGGCGGGGTAAGGGTACTACACTGTGCAATTCACTCTATTTGAGGAAAAAAAACCCAACAAACCGCACACCTCTGCGCGGCAGTACAGGGAGTCTGTAATCACAGAGACATTGACTTACGATGATCTGCATCTCCAAAGCATCCCATTCACCCAAAATTCTGCTGCTCCACTGAAGGTCTACAAACCCGACTAAAGCAGCAGTCCCACTGTGAAGAGCAATTCGTCAAGGAAAGCCTAATTTTAGGACATCCTGAAATTACACAACAGAACAGCACCTCTTGGAAAAGTTTCATGGTTCAAGTAAGAGAGACAAAGCAACACAACAAATAAAACTGGATTCATAGGTCTAAGTATTCAGTCCAGTTAGCAGAATGAGATCCTTTTCAGGCATTCCTTTATTGGGTATACCTTTACTTTTTATTTTCTGAAGCAAAGCTTCTTATCTGTATCAAAGTGGGGCAGTATTGCCTTTCATTGATACTTTATGCACTTTCTGAACTCCCTTCTGCTACTTTACTTCCCCTTTCTGGAAAGAAACTCAAGTCCTCTGAAAAGCGTTTCTGCCAAAGAAATTGCAGAGTCAGCCACCAAGCTCAAAACAATTTAAGTACACCGGATAGGAAAGTCACAGACAAACGGAGAGGCAAACAGATAAACCTGAGAATGCAAGTGAAAAATTACTGGGCGAGTACTTAGTGTCAGACCAATCCAATACTTAGTCAGTGGCTTTACAGGATGAATAGAGAAAAAGCTAATTAAATTAATCTGATTTACTAGAAAATATTAAGCTTACAGATGATACAATGTCTGCATAATTTTAGAAAAATCATTGATTTCATGGTTTATTTTACAATAATTGGATTAGTCTACAAGTTAAGGCAAACATACTAATGCATTTGCTTTTCTTTTTAAATCATAGTTATAAAGGTTACACAAAGTTCTCCAAAATTTCTAAGAAATGTTCACAATTGAAAAAAAGATTAAGTTTCTTGATATCAGTACATGGAAAAAAAAACTAAGACAGTGTATACAATGCCATTATAGTAACAATATTCAAATATCTAATGGTAATATTTAGGCCATTTGAACAATGTGCTTCAAATGGTGAACTTCAGAAATTACTTACAAAGGTAAATAAGATTGGCAGCCGTATCATAGTATTCGTAACATGAACATAATTATATTGGCGATTTTCACAAAAACAGAGCATTTGGTTTCTGAACAATGAAAGCATATAATGATTAAATAAACATGAGTATGTATGTATAACAAGTATGCTGTTGCTTCATACAGTCTGGAGCTACTTTCAAGGTGTTTGTTTTAATTCTTTTGAAAGAAGGAGCTTGCTTATGTGCACTTTGTCAAATGTTTTCTCCAGGGAACTGTAAATGCCTATTTAAAGTCATGAAAACAAAATCCAGAGGAGGGCAGCCCTTGTTAGTGGGAGGACGGAGCGTAGCTTATGTGTCACCATTTAACACTGCCAGGCAGCTCTGCAGCAGCTGTAAGTTACCCTGTAAAAATAAAGAAAAATATGACCACATTTCCCTACTTTCTTTTACGCTTGTGGCAAAAAGATGGTTTTTGAATAGCAATGACACCACTGAAGGAGAACAGACAGGTATTAAGCTTATGTAGAAATATTTATGTAAGTAACTTTTATCTTAAAGACTTTTCTGAATGTAGGAGCATTGTGTCATGGAACTGAACGGAGCCAACTTGAGATTCAAAAATAAGCATTTAGTGCCCTTTCCATGTTTCTTCACAAGTTTCTTACTAAAGATCTAGTCTGACCACAAAAACTATTCACCGCAGAGCACAATGAAGTTCACAGTTACAAAGTTTTCATTCTTTATATAGTATTGCCATTACTCTGTCACTGGAATATTATTCCCAAAGCAGAAGTATTCACAGATTATACTGAATACTGAATTCATCAGGAAGTGTTGACCAATTCGCAGGACTCTGTATCCCCTCACTACAGCAGCCATGTAAACTCCTGGTTCTGTTCAAGGACAGGCCTTGTCTGAAAGACAACAGACTGATTTACGTGCTTAGCCAGGTGATTTAGCCATCAAAGCTGAGTTTAGCCGTTAGAGCCCGAGCAACAGAAGTGACTATCAGAACATTAACTAAGCTTTATCTCCTCGGCCAAGTTCTGCCCTTCTTTTCAAACACCTGTAGGTCAGTTTTCAATCTTATTTAAAGCATTCTGACTCTACCATAAAAACGCACAGGTTGACTTTCAGATTTCTGAATGAATTTACGGAACTGACACTTAAAAAGATACCCTTGTGAATTAAGCAAATGTGATTGACAAGTAAGCCAGGATTTACTTTCCAGAAAAAAAACCAAACCCAAGCTGGTATTCGCATTGTTTCTTACACAGAGATTTCAGATTTGGGAACAAATCTAGTACAGCTATTTCATAGTGAATAGCCAGTAGTTTAAAGTGATCTAAGCATAAATGAATGCACAAAACAATGTTAGGTTGTTGACAGTGCTAAGAGTAATTCCTATCAGGTTTAGATAAAACGCAAGAACAAAACAGTCTGAATGCCCAGTTATAAACATGGGAGAAATTGCTGCCTTCTAAAAATTTGGATCCAAAAAGAAACCTGTAAAGAAAACTTCAAACAAAAGCATGTAATTAAACAGTATCAGTAGTGTGATTTGCATGTCCTTGATAAACAGTCCACACAAGTACTAAAGAATTTCTAATTCTTACTTTTTCAGTTGAAAGCATTCCAAGTGACCTGTGGCAGATCAGCAGGAGGACACTTGTCCCTCAGCCCAAAACGGTAAGAAATCCTAATTCTATCCCCCATTAAGGTTCTTATAATCCAGATTAAGCCATTAACTAAATTAAAGGATTGAAAGTAGAAGATTCCTAGTTGTGTCTACGGAATCCTTTTCAGCCTTCTCCAGAAGACAGCAATTTCAGTTACAGCTTCAACAGCTTTTTTTTGTCCTTTTATGTCTCTACTGGCAGAGGACAGTCACAAGCTATTTAAAAGGCTTTTACTGTGATATGAACAAGTTCAATAAACATGAGATGCATGGGGACTTGGTGGCCCATCTTTGTCATGTACAAGACTAATAAATCTAAGGTCTCTGTTATTGAACAGCTGATTATTAGCTGTAATGAAGTAATGCATGAAAAGGAATACTTCAGTCTGAAATCTTCAAATGGACTACTTCAGTCTGAAGTGTAATTGTGGACTGCACATGTTACCTGTAACAAAAGTGTGACAGTGATCTTTTGGCCATTTCTTTACAGCCCATCAGCAGCATGAAGTGTATTTGCAATTCACAGGCCGCTATGTAACACTCTAAAGAAAAGACAGTACCAAGACGTCCTTTATACATCAGTTGTTTCCAGACTTAGCCAGCCAGTCTACTGAAATTTTCCAAATAGGCAAATCATTCATTTTTATTAGATCAAATTTACAAAGTTCACAAGAACAACCTCATTTAAATTATAATAAACCAAGGACAATAGAGGCTGTGAGCCATTACTCTTTCTAGCTGCAACATCTGACATACTTGACTTATATCAGCATAGCTCGAGGAAGTCCTACAAATTCAGATTCAGAAACGTGTTTCTTGCCAACTCAGACTCCTAAACTCTAGCTATTACAGTTATTGGCAGGACCACGGTGACAGAAACATCCTTTTCAGGAAAGAAAGAATTACTGACAAAGCATTTAACCAAATTCCTTAGCATTGGATTTTGCTTACTCCCTTCTTCTGTCAGTTCCAGACAGACATCTGTTGCTAGTAATGCAACAAATTCTTTTTCCACAAAAATCCGTAGAGGCAAAAGCATATATATTAGTATTTGTGGAAAGAGACGTTTAGACTTATATTTTATTTGAAGGAAGCGACTATCTTAGTTACAATTCATATGTCAAAAGACTCTAAAAGTATAGCCAAGGCTATAAATGCTTTAAGTGTATGATTATAACCTTAGCAGTTTCACCAGCTATCAAACCTCCCTTCCTGAACATGAAGTCCAACACAGGAACACCTCAAAATCCAACTGTTTAAAATACTGAATAGGTTTAAATGCAGCTTTTGCATTAAATGCCCAAACACTTAATCAGGTCTTACATTAGCTACAGCTGCATGAAGTCATGAAGGTAAACAGAGCTAGAAAAACAGAAGCTAAACACTACATAGAGGGATAGCCAGACAGAATGGCCATAGAAAAAGAAACATCAATCTGTTTAGTACAGGTCAGAGGCACAGCAGAATCTAAAGCTGCAGTCTGGCAGCTATTTTAAGTAAATCTAGGGTACATGCTGCTGCTAAGAAGGCAGCGCTCTCTTATTCCCAGCCCCTCCCAGCCAAAACTGTGTGTTTTGACACAAGGGACGCTGTGAAAACAAGACTGAAAGTAAAGCTTAGAAAAACCCAGAGCAAATTTTAGCTCCACCTTACTAGGCAGCTGCACACATAACAGTGCCAACATAAGGGAAAGGAACAGAGTCATGCATCATCATCTTTCCTGGCAGCAGTCCGCACTTGCATCAACTTAAAGCAATCTCAACCCACAGTCTGATTTTTAGCTTTTTCAAGAGTCTTGAGCTGCAACCAGGAAAGGATAAGAGGATATTAGCAGATTAAAACAAGTATTTTATAAGGACATAGTATAAACATAACTGGGCAGAGAGGGTGCACTTAGTATTTGTATATACAGTCTCCTTGATTTACTAAAAGCTTGATTTCTGTATCACCCTCCAGTTTTCAAGAGCCACACAGCCAGATATAGCTCAGAAAACGCGAGCTGTCTCTCAGAACCTTCTCTTGATACTTTGGTCATTCTGACTTCTTTAATGCAGCGATCTCCATGTTTTGGGATTTGTGTTTTTCTTTCCACGCAGAGCAAATAACTTTTATCACTAAGTCATGCAGCAGCGTTCATGGTGTCTGAATTCCTCCTAAAGACAGCCTCTCAGGTGAGTTCCCAGCACCCATTGCTACATCAGATTTCCCCTCCATGCCTTCTGTGCCAGGCAACTCCAAGTCCAAAAGCCACATGGCTAGACCGATTCAGAGACAGATGCACCTGCATGACCTCTAGTCTGGAGGTACTCGTTGCAGCAAAAAAACACAATAAAAGATTTGTAGCAAAAGGCTGCAGCAGTGTTGTCTGTTGCCCCCAGCCCCCTCACCCCAGTTAGCTTTTGTGCTGGGAAGAGCGCTTAGACCTGAGAAAACAGGTCATGCTGCGAAGTTTGGGCATGCTATGCTCCACATGCCATTGACAAGCCAAGCAATTCCCAGGTTGTGGCTGCTAAAACTTCACCTGCCTCCAGTAGCAGCAAAAGCATGAAGACAGGGACTGCCGCAGCATCAGGCAATCTGTTTTGTCCAGAACCTTAAAGCAGGGGGCTTTTGATCTGACTTCATTAATTTATTGCCTACGTGAAAAAGTAGCTTTCTTTTTGCTTCTACCAGCCCTCTTTTGGCTCTACTGCAAGAGAAATTAAGTGTCTACAAACACCCCATCTTAGCCTAACCAAAACCAGGGCTACTTAACCTCCCTGAAATGGGAGCATTGTTCATGATTTGCATTGCAACAAGTATAAAAACGTCCTTCTCCAGGATAAGGAGAAACCTTCATATTCCCCTAACGTTGCTCTTCACACATCAGGGCACAATGCTATCTGAAAAAAAAAAACCCAAGTCTTTTCATATCTTCTTTCTTCCTTCCTTTTATGGAACTACCTCAGAAAGTCTCCACCAAACCATTTCATCCTTCAATACTCTGTACAGACTAATAAAAACCTATCCATAAGATTATCCTCAAATATGCTGGTTATAGCATTAATAAGAAAATTTCCCATTATATAAAATTGAAAAATATGATCTATTGCATTTGTAAATTCTGTAATAATCCAACTCAGAATCTGTAGAAATAAAAGCACAGCAACCAAACTGATCCATCTGTAGTAGCTTCTTTTGAATAAATATGAAACACAGGCTTTGAAAAAACAGAACTTTCAAACCTAGTGAAAAAGAAAATATCCTTTCGTTCAAGAAGTCACATTTGTTAACATTTCAAGAACTGTCACCCTTAGTCAAAAAGGCCTTTTATATTGTAAAGCTTTAAATATTCAAAACTGTCTAGTGAATCTTACAGTGCTGCATGATAAAATAGGTGAAAAGGGTCAGCAAAAAAAAAGTTCACCTTCAAAAACAGGACTACAGATCAAAGCTTCTATATACTTATATACTCCTTGTTAGTACATTTACTAAGACAAGGTAAGTCACGGACTGAGACAGACTATCTGAAGAACTAATTCTTAAACACAAGCTGTGGTGACAAATGAGGAACTGCAAAAAAAAATTCAAGATCTTCCAGGAAAACTGAGGACACCAAGAAGCACATATCAAGTTGAAAGCTACAGAGATAAAGCATTTCCCCCCTGCCTTCTGTAGTTATTAGCAGTCAAAATTCAAGAGAATATTACTACAAGATTTTGACTTGCACAGAGTTAATACAAGTGATTCTTTAAGGATACTTTAGAAGATAGAGACATTTTTTAAGCATTCCCCTCCAAGACATGTGAGGATTTCAGCAAGAGTCAGTTACAAGAGATGAGGAAGAGTCAACAACTGAAGCAGGACAGTTCTGTGGATTCATTCCCTTATTAAAGCATGATATGGCAAATCAATAAACACTGTTGCAAGTATGACTGTTAGGACTATTAATTTCACTAAACCCGTAACGAGTACATTCATGACCAAACATGGGGATTTCTGGGAGACTCAGGGCTGGATATAGACAGCTGTTAACACACAGAGAAGTAGGAAGGCTGAATAGTGCCAAGTATTATGAGAAGTTTTAAGAGTTTAGGGGAAATATAGCTGAATTTCTGATATAGGACATTAAAGTAAGCACTGTTGATCTAAAAAAAGGAGTTGAGTATTCCAGACCTTACTGATTACTTTACCAGCTAAATATCCCATCAAGCTGAACTTACACC
This sequence comes from Phoenicopterus ruber ruber, assembly GCA_009819775.1. Taxonomy (NCBI): domain Eukaryota; kingdom Metazoa; phylum Chordata; class Aves; order Phoenicopteriformes; family Phoenicopteridae; genus Phoenicopterus; species Phoenicopterus ruber. Next base: position 29,739,148 of record CM020219.1, on the reverse strand, counting down.
TACAAAGATTAAAAAAAAGTCCCCAAAACAACCCTTTTTACAGTGCGTTATTTTACAAAGGGCTTGGCAGAATGAAGAATGACACGATCAACACTACTGAAAAGAATGTAAAGCAGCAACAACTTAACTCGGAATATATCTGTTAAAACGACTAGTTAAGAGGTGTATAGTGTTGCTGAGTTAATTGAAAGCTTGGTAGTCAACACACTTTTAGATTTCTGATGAGAATGAGAAATACTAAAGAGTTGACTTTTAAAAGAAAGCTGCCTCCTGCTATAGGACTGTTAAAGTAAGAGACTGTTGTACTTGTCTATTAAATCAGAGCAGCTAACCTGATTTAACCAAAACCATTAATTTCATACAGATTAAAAGAATCAAATACATTGTGAAATTTAAGGACAGTACAGGCTGCTTAAAGTTTTTTTTCCTGCAAAAATGTATTTTACTGAAAAGGCTATCTGCAACATTCCTCTTTTGCTAGCACTTTATAGTTTAAAGGCAAAAAGGTTCAAAAAGCATACTGAGAGTAACACTGATCTGACTTCAGACAGGCCTGTATAATCTCATGCTTAATAGTTAGCCTCTCCTATACATCAAGTCCCCAAGATCTGGATAACAGGAGAAACCACTTCCTATCCTCACAGTAAAATGGTGAGATGAGGTTTTAAAAATAGGCAGGTATTCAAACTCTGCAGCTATAAATATCAAACACCTAGAGAAACAAAAAACTGAAGCCAAAATTGTCTTCAAGGAGATGAGTTTTCCAAAGGCACCTCAAGCACACCAGTCCCTCAGAGATATTTCACCTACACTTTTTTTCTTCCTCTGTTATTCAAGGAAGTTCACCTTTCTGGATGATGCTTACCCTCAAATTCCCCTTCCTGAATGTGAAGTGCGTTATCACACAACAAATGTATCCATTTCGGTTATTCAAGCATATAATATTTAAAATCAGTTGAAATACAGGCAAAAAAAAATGATCACAATTACCTTAGCATGCTTTAATTCCAGTTCTGCTAGTTCCACCAGATTTTTTCTGAATGCTGCAACTCTTCTTGTCTTAAAGTCTATCAGTTCTATAGAAAATAAAAATGGATTCATTAACAGTATTATTGCTAGGGCCCTCAACTGTTAACAGACTTTGCTTCAGGATGGAAGAGGTAAAGGGGTGAGAGAGGGCAACAGGAAAAAACTCAAGTTTAATCTCAGCACATTCTGGGCTCAAAGATACTGCTACACTGTTGGATGAAAGCAAACCATCATTGCAGTTCCTCATCTCTAGCAAACCTTTTGTGGACACAAAGCTCTTTTGAAAAAAGACTGCAATGTGAATGCTTTTAAACATTTAATTCTCTTATTCCATGTGCACAGTTCTTTCAAGGCTGATATATAAAAGTCTCTAGGGAAGATACTAAGCTAAAACTAGCATGAAGAACAGAGGAACCAAGTATGCTTTATGCATATCCCTTTGTGTATATAGGATCGCTCATCCTCCACTGTCTCACTTATAGGAATCATTAGCCAGATTTACAGGGTCAAACAACTCTCTCAAATGATAAAAACAGAAGAGCATGGTGTTTAAACCTGGAACAAATCTGCCCCAAATAATGAGTCAGATGACTACTAACTCACAACAATCTTAGCCTAAAAACAAGAGAGTAAGGTTCCAGGGAAAAGGCAACATGTAAATAAAGTTCCTTTTTTCTAGAGTTACTGTAACTCTGCAACTTCAGTGAAATCTCGTTTCACGATCCCTCCCTCTTCTAATGTAGTGTCATTTCTGCGACAGACTGCTGCCTTCACAGAAGGCATAAAACCAAAAGGGGAATTTCAACAACAGTTAAAAAGATTAGGTTTGCCTTTACTGCTAGCAATTATCACTTTGTATCCTGCCCTATTCATATGAAAAAAAGGGGTTAACAAATAATTTGCACCTAGACTTTGCTCTGCCTAATGGAGCTATGAGGAGCCAAAGGAAAATATCATTTGAACTTTCTAAAATAAGTACATACTGATTAAAAGATAATAGTTCTGCTTAGGAAACAGAACAAAAATCTATTCTCATTAATAATATCCTAAAATCTGTTAATTTTCAAGTAGTAACGTAGGATCAAAGACCACTCAAATACCTTGTTTTGCCGATTCAGATATTTTCTCAAATTTCTGACAGCATATTTGCTGAGTAGTTTCAGCTTGCAGCACATCTTTATTTTTTGCTCTTGCTTTATCCAATGCCTTATTAGCATTTTCATAATCCACTAGTGACCTAGATCTTCTATATAGGAGATCCTGTAAAAGAAAGTATAAAGGATGCATAGAGTTTACAAGAATCTACCCAAGGATTTTAGTATATACCAAGTAATCAAAAAAAAACCCAACACCAAAACAGATTAATTTTAGTCTTTCTTGCTGTATTTCAGTTCTTACTAAATTATTTGCATTCGCTTTACTTCATCCTGCAAGACACAGGAATGTCCATACTGCAGACGACACATAATTTAATACTGTTTGGTCTGCATCTTGTCTGACAGAGGGTAGCACCAGATGGCTTAGATGATACCTCAAAAAGCCTAAGAAGGGGCAATTGTGGCAAATTTCACAGCTTCTTAGATTAGAAACAAACTATATTTAGATTATGTTTTTGAAATACACAGAGGGCCCAAGAAACAGCAGTAGCATTTTTTGTGCAACAGTTACTGCTGTGACCTTCTAACTACAGATATTTTCTGTCAAATGCTTCCTCCTTCTGTCATGTTACTTAATCGTCTTACATCAAGCAACACCAAGAATGAAATTTTCTGTAGGTATAGAGAATCAAATTTGGCCCACGTGTTTTTGTATCAGCACTTGCAGAGCACCTGGAGTATCCATTTTTAATATTAACAAAAAAGTAGAATTGCTTGCAGCCTACAAGCAGCAAACACATTGCAAACACACGAGCAATTCACCAACAGCTCTTCCACTGTTTTTAATTATACTGCACTATCTGGCCTTGATAAGAAGATCACACAGTTCCAAACAGTCAGTCCCACAGTTGGCAACTGCATTGTTACTCCTTATATACAACGGAGATCCAGGTTTTACAGTTGAGGGAGAAATTGCAGGCTAGAGGTGGCAGCATTTTAACCTAACTACTGTGTATTTCTCCAGATGATGATCCCTTCTCTCCCTCTCTCTCTCTCTCTTTTTTTTTTTTTTTTTTTTTTTTTAAGAAACACTATTTCACTGGGGGGGGGGGGGGGGGGGGCGCGGGGGGAATACCATAAATTCACCTTAGCAGCTTGAGACTCCCTTAGATAATACTTCAGAAGATCAGAAAGTTTAAGATCTTCATCAGCAGATACCCGGGCCTCTATTTTCTGGAAAAACAGTAAATAAAAGCATCAATTTAAAAACATCCAGACTTTGGCTATTCACTTGTATGATGTAAATACAACATAAAATATACAACAGTACATGACAGATTGTCTTTTTCAAAAACGAAGATCATGCATTTGTGACAGAATACTTAAAGATGCATCATGAGAAGGAGTATTAGGATTTTATATTAAAATGGAAGCAATAACCTACTGTGCAAGCAGTAATTGACAACTAGCTTTCTCTTTTAAACAATGCTTTCTTCCCAATTTCAATTGTATGTATCATATACTAGAAAAACAGCAGAGAAACAAAAACTTACCTAATAAAAAGAGTTGCACAAGAAGTTTTGTGTTGTTTTTGAGACCAAAGGAAAACAAATTTTTAAGGCATCTTTGCAGACTACTTGTGTAACAGCATGTATTAAATGGTCCAAAAGACCAATAAACTTACTTGCTTGTATTTAAAACAGACATTTCTGTGAATTTAGAAACAGAGTCTGCAAGTGTAATTCCATTAACTTCATTTTCTTTAAAGTACGTATTTATGCAGATGTAACTGTCTGTATTTAGGAAATGCACACATTTTTCATTCAAAAGTTTTCCTGATACATGGCATGCATCTTCTGCTCTACCAAGCCAAACAAATAAGGCAAGAGACATGATACTTGAAAATCTGGTTAGGAGCATCAGCAATAGTATTTCTCAGTCAAATAATTGCAGAAACAGATCTTGGCTCCAGAAAAAAAGCAGCATGACTGCCATTTTTTGGATTAAGGATTACATTTATTTTTTTCTGTAACAAGTTCTGCAATACCCAGTATGGAAGGCCTCTAAGCATTTTAGAGGAACAGCAGCTTTACCAGTGTATTACATGGAAGACAGGAAGACTGCCTAGAATTGTTTAGTAGACTAAATACTCCTAAGGATGAATCATTTTACAAAACAGATGACTGAAATATTATGCTTTTTCATGTCTTACCACACATTGCTTAAATGCTTCATATAGAAGCATCCATAAAACATTCACATATTAATGTCTAATTGTCACAAGATGTCCTGCCACTTCCAGGATATACACAAAGAATATATCTAAAAAAGTTTCAAAGTACATACCCTTGTTTTGTCAAATAACTCCGATACCTTCAGAAAAAACCTGCACGAAGGAAACAGCTTATATTACAACATTAATTTGAACAGTCTAATTACTTTCTAGAACTCAAAATATAGTCTGTGTCTGGCAATAACGGCTGTAAAGGCACTGCTTAGAATTGTAATTCACAGAACTCAGAGAATATAGTAGTCTCAAATTGAGGCACTTCAAAACATCTGGGAATTGTACAACTTAAGAAAAGCTAAGGGACAAACAAAGCATAACGGATGGATGCTTTTTACTAAAGAATAATTGCACAGCTCCTCAGGGATTCTTTATGCTTCTGTGAATTAAAACCCAAACACCACCACCCTGGTTAACGCTCCTATGCTATTATCAAGCGTCCTTCACTCAAATTTGAATGTACTTCACACACTAAACATGACGCATGCCCTACTTGAAATTCAGGGAGGCTGGGCAACAACGTGGCACATCTTCCTCACAGGAGACAATACAAGGGTTCAGTGTAACAGCAGACTGAATTACAGTCAAATCAGACTATTTCGACAGAAAACAGACACGATTCCTGAACGACCGTAACAGACTACATCAAATCTCAATACTATAATCAAAGTAATAGATATGTAAGCTATCACCGCATTTGGAAGTGTATCACTGTAATTCAGGCAAATTAATAAAAATAAGTCAACTTTCATACTCACCTCCTACCTGTCGTCACACTAGCTCTAATAAGTGTACATGTTCACAAGCATCAACATCTTTAAGCTAGTTAACTAAGTTTTACTTTCAGACACACCAAACTTCACATTGAAGCAAACCACTAAAAGATTAAAGGACAAACATCTGTACATAGAAATCCTCTTCTACTTTCAAAGTTTTACGGATATCTGTAGATTCCTTTCTTTTCCTAAAGGCAGTAAAAATGCCAGAACAGAAAAACTATTTTTCAAGATGTTGGTACAGGGAACACCCTCAAAAATCAGTATACTCAGACTGAGACCTGTTCTTGCTGCACATGTCAAAGCACTTAAAACACTTTAAAAAAAGCTGGTGAAAGAGTTGGGTTTTTTTCTTATTCTATGAGGTCTTTTTCATCTCATCTGTGCAATTTTCTACAAACTGCAGAAAACAGCATTTTTTCCAGACAAATATTAAAGCAAAAATATTAAAGCAGCCTGTTACAGAAATGAAATACTAGAGAAGAAAATCTCTGAATGTGATACAACTATAATAAATTCTGGTTTTCTCGTAACAAGTGAGCTACCAATCTCAGCAGGTCACCGTTAAGACTGCTACTTAGCAAACTCCCCCGTAAGTTATTAACAATATCTTACTTGCATATATCTGTAGAGTCCTGCGTTCCTAATGCATATAATGAAGAACCAATTCTATTATAGTCATCCGCCACATCTAGAAAAACAAACAAGCACTTGTTTTACTATTTCATTCCTCTTCTTTCTGAAAATTTTGAAGTTCCTCTCTTTCTTCAAGAGGTGTTTTTCTAAAAGGAACATGCTTTAACACAAAAGCAGAAATAAAATTTTAATCATGTCACTTATTATGAAGGATAATTTCACACAATAAACACGGCGCTCTCACCAAATCATGAAGTCTGTAATTTATCTAGGGATATTTAATAGAATTAGCACCTGCTGGGTAAATTTATTGTGCAACTTTGTTAGGTTTTATTTTGGTGGAAGATGTACAAACTCAATGGCTAAAGTCTGAATTTAAATCTGAATCTAAAGTCTAAAGCTGTTTGAAAAAAATCAGTCTAACAATAATGAAGAGTAAGTCTGTGTGCTTGAGAGTAGTAAATTGAATACAAACTCCAAACTACCAAAGCACAACACCTTTTCTAGCAAATGCCTAATTTTCAGGAAGCCCTTACTTCCATCAACAAGTGGTCACTGGTTGAAGTAGCATTAGTGTTAGAGCATTTTCAACAATGAAATTAGAAGCAGGGTTTGCAAAGAAGGCTGCATAATTTGACTAGGGAGGTATTGCTATATAGTAATCATAAAAATCAAATCTTTGCACAGATGGCTTTTTTAAAGAGCTTTTAGTATAAACTCAATGGATGACAAAAACACTAATAGAACCAAGCAATGAATAGGAAAATATGTTTGCTTGTTATTTTTGAAGTTTATATGCCTTTAAAAAATACCCAAAACCTCTGCTTAAACAACACAACCTTGTTTTAACAGATTGAGTGGGTCACCTTCCACCCAATTCATTACTCCGTACATCCCAAGGGAACCAGTGCAGTTGGTTACAGTGAAGAATGGTATTAGAAAGCCATTAACCTCCCCTTCTATTCCTCCCATTTAAACATAAAAATAGATTTTCTGCTGGCGATCGGAAGTCAGTACCTTTGCAAGCCCTGCAGTTCTCTGTCAATTGTAAATTATCCATAAACTACAGATTGCCCATTTCCAAAACAGGTTTCCCAGGTCATTGCTCTACTCCTCTAGCCAGAATTTCTAAAGGTGCCATTTGTCCCAATTCACAGTTTGATAAAAGTTGTCAATAAACATCCCAGGTGATTTCAGTCTGAAAACCAGTGAAGCTTTGTCACAAGGTTGATCAATCCTTTCCCATCAGATCCTCTACAACCTCATTTCTAACAATTTTCCTGGTTGTCTCGCTACCTGAAGTTTGGCACCTAACTACCATGAATAAAGTTCAGTTTTCATTTTAAGCAAGCAAACAAAACACCAGAAACCACTTCAGGTGGGAACTGAATGAAGACACAGGGTCCCCTAGTACTTCATTAAGCCATAACTGACTCTCCTCATCTCCTAGCATAGATACTAAAGCTACAAAAGTCACCGTCTTCATACAATGGCAAGCGAAGCATCTGAGGAGCTTAGAAAATTCTCGGTTTAATGTCTCATTCAATATCCACTGTAGAGTCCTTACCAATGGAGATTCATAAAAGGTTTGTGGCCTGCTTTTGTGTGAACTATATTACTGTAGATAGTAAAGACAGAATCTGTGAATCAGACACAAACTTCAAGAAAGTAGAGAGAACCTAGTAGTTCAATTATGATTTATCTAGGCACAAAAACTTTAAATCACGGGCAATAAAGGTCAACTTTTTTCTGAGCTTCTCAAAACACAGTAATCCTAAACCAAACACAGTAGTCCTAAACCAAAGATTTTTCCATTTTCTCAAATAAATGCACTGCACTTGAGAAGACTATCTACAGCTTCCAGAAATCACATTAGCTAGCACTCAGCTCAGGAAAAGAAATCAATAGCTAAGTGGAAAATCTTACCTCAGTAAGAACAAGGGTCCTGCAAACCAAGCTACTGAATGTACACATTCCAGTCTCCATTCTAAAAGGCTGAAAAATGGAAACCTGACTTCCCGGTCTAGAACTAATAGCCCAAAAAGGAGTTTGCTGCTCAGCAAGGTAATGCAATGCCCAGTGTGCCAAGAAATTGCACTTTGATGAATGAAAGCTCATCCAATCAAGAGCAACTTCAGTAGGAGTAAAATCACACGTACTGCTATATTACCCACCTTTACGCTTTAAAGGCTAAGAACCAGACTTCAAAAAATATTATTACATAAAGCGTGTTTCTCTTCAAAGGGACAGTACGAAGAATCAAGATATCTTCAGTGTCGCTTCAGGCTGTTTGTACTCCATCTAGTCTATTACAGCAAAGGCTAAACTTTGGAAGTCAGATTAAGCTTCTTTTGACTATCCAAAGCCTACACTTGGAGAAATTAATTCACTTTTCGCATGCAAAAAGAAAACTAAAAATTACTGCTCCTCACAAACCACTTCTGTACACTTTAACTAGTACTATTTTCACCCTGGAAAAAGAACTTACTTTTATGTGATCTTGTCATTTTATCAGATTTGGCGGAAGCATCTTTGACTCGGTTGTGATATTCTACAAGGAATGTTCTTTCATGTTCAAAGAAGTCATCCACATCCTACAAAAAACAAGAACAATTTAAAAAACAGGATTTCACTCACTCTGTACAGAGCAATTGCAGGGTAAATTTGCATATGTTGCTGTTGCTGTGACGTGAAATGTAATCTATTTTTATTGTCTAAGACACCATTTATGTAAACTGATTTCTTCTTCATTTATTTTATCATGATATGAAGTTTCATTAAGAATTATGAATTTGTAACAAGCATCTTAAAGGTCTAGATAACTAAACCTGAAGTGAAGGAAATAACTTCACTACTACCACTTTGGTGGCAGAAATGGGAAGTACTTAATAAAAGGACATATACCTAGAAAAAGGGGAGGGAGGTAGACAGACACCCAGTTGCACAGATGCTGCAGTCATGGTAGAGGTGATATGAACTCCTAGCTTAGGAAAGCTGATCTTGATGACAGATTTCTTTCAAGTTGGTAAACATAGGTAAATTTTATTATTTTCTGTATTACAATTTGGGATATTTGGTTTATATTTATTTTAAAAAAACTCTCTAAAATAGCACGGATGCTCAATACCATGGAATAGTCTACAACATGGGCTTTGAACAACGTGCTTATGAAAACTGCTGGTTATTTGGACTTTATATTTTTCTCCAAGTCATAATTAATCTATGGTTATATCCACTTTCCAGCAGTTTCAAAACTGACCATTTTACAACTAGGAACTTTAGCTCCTCTAATTTGCTTGCAAATGGAAAGTTACCACTAGAAAGAACGGAGATCAAAATAATCTTCTGCAGAATTTATGCTTGTTATAAAACTAATCTTTCAACTTTCAGAAAAGTCAAAATGAAATGAAAGGCAATTTCCATTAATTTTTTTTTTTTCTGTCTCAGTTACATTCTCACATCTACTGGGAAAAATAGTATCACCTGTACTGCTGCTCTTAGCTTTGAGACAGTAGAAGGATGTTACAAGGCTGGTAAAATTCACACTGTGTTAGTAACTTCTGAGCTGCAGCAGTTGTCAAAGCTAATGCACCTTCCCACTATATAAAATGACAGGCCAGAACAAAAAAACAGATTATCAATTATCTATGGATTAAAAAAATGCTTAATTTCATAAAATAGGGAAAAGAGTATCAAAAGCCTTCTTTCACAGAAGCAATCAGATAGCTCTCAGTTATCTTGCATCCAAGGCCACAGGCTCCTTCTCATGCTCTGCCTCTAGTTCTTAAGTTCGACATTGCTACAAAAATCCTTTTTTTTTGTAGATATGTAAATTTCTGCTTCATTAAAAAAGGGGACAACAATGTTAATACATTTTAAATCTTGATATGTTAAGCAGTAATCACCTTTACTCCTGAAACAATGACACCATCTGCTGATTTAACCATATTTTTAAAGAAGTCTTCAAGTTTCTCTTTCTTGTTTTTCCCACGAACACTCAACTGAAAAATAAATTCATTTATCAAGTCAGTTCATTTTCTGGAGGCAATAAAAGCTTTAAAAAAAAAAAATAGTGCTACTTACAACAACTGGCTACTCCTAAACTAGTTTTCCTGCTCTCTGCTTACTCTCTTACACTCTGCATTAATGGGGACAGGGTACCATGCACCCAGAATGACAGACTACCTCATTTACTAGACTGTTCTTTATCATCTAAAATACTACTCCAGGAAAAAAAAAAAATCTGCAACATTCTAGCACCTACAGATAATACCAAATGTACAAGGTATACATTTCAGTTATCAATAATACAGTATTTATCATGCACAGTATAGCTGTTGAGCTAACCTGATATAACCAGGTTTTGCTCTTCTAAGTGTAGAAGAGCAGATCTTTGACTTTCAGAAACTACAGAAGCATTTACCCCTCACTGCACTGAGGACAATGTTGGTGTCAGCCTCCTCACACTCTTGCTGTCCATCTAAATTTACCCAATTTAGGCAAACTGAATTCCTGAACCAGTATGCATTTCTACATCAAGCAACAAGAGGATCCTCTGTAACTTATTTTGAAGTTAAGCATGTACTCAACTGAGTCAGTCTTTGTAATGATTTCTTCAACATTCAATGCTGATTTCTATTTTAAAAAGCAACAAATTACTGTTTGCATAATATAAGCAACCACTAACTCCAACACGAAAGAGTTATTGCGAATCCAGAAAGTCCTCTCCATTAACTCAAAATTAGATAGCAACTCAGTATCTAACATGTGGATAGCCACACTAGTCCAGTATCTAGAAAAGAAATTAACCAAATTTTCACCTATATTATTAACAAAAACGCTTTACTTATCAGAACATTTCATTAGAAATCCTCTCTAGTTTTGTTAGCAACAGAATTTAAACCACTGTTCCAAATCCTAAAAATTAGCATTCCGTCTTTGTTGCATCATTCTTCCCCGCAAAGAAAAAAAATTTCAAAGAGTGGACAAGTACAACGCCATGTGAAATCACCACCAAAAGCTAATCCTTTTAATCCAAAACACATTGGCTTCCCAATAATATTTTTGATGCTGAGGCTAGAGCACATAGTGCATTTGGTTCCCTAGGTGGCAGCAAAATGAACTCCTACAGACTAAATGAATTTCTAATTTTTACAATACAAATATGTCTGGTATGAAGGAATTGATGCGATTTGCTCCAGGAGGTAAAGCCCTCTTAATCAATTTTCCATCCTACCATAAAAGTACATCTTGATTTCTCTTGCCAGCAATTCAGTTTTCAATACTCACATCCTGATTATATTCCAAGAATACATGGAAATTTAAATCCTTTCTCAAAATAGGATGCGCTGCCACGCGACACAAAAACACTTCATGCATTGCAACTGTCTTCTTGAATATTGCCAAATATTCACTGAAAACAAGAAACAAGACAGACATAAGAATTTCACATGAAGCAATTAAGTTTGAGATAAGCCTAGTGAGCAGCTTTAAGAGATCCTCAGTAAGGATACAAAATTATAAGCTGATATAGTAGAGGTTATCACTCCGATATTTGATATATAGATAAATAAATAGTACAATATTAATACTAGGGGGAAATGTGAAGCCCTAACATATTACAGAGAGACTTTTAATGAAGACTTAACAAATACATTCTAATTTTTAAGGCTAGCTAATACAGACTGGTTTGCTGAAAGCGTAACCTCATTTAATTGTCCTTTCCCCAGCTCCCCAAAAATCAAGAAACTGAGATACAGACTACAGTCACTAGGCGCTATGTAGCTGATGTGCAAATTCCTTCCTCCCCATCTCCATCCCCTTGCCTATTTGCACCCTCCTTACTTATTTAAATGTTCATGTAGATTTGTTGGCTCTTTAGATAGCAGTCTTTTATTCCATGTTAAAGCACCTAGCCTTTTTGGGCTGAAGCTTACGTGGATGTCTTGCTTCATAGTGGTTCTAAAAGTGAAATTAAGTGCTGCATTTGGTAGGTACAACCAAAAAAAAAAAAATCACGTTTAACCATGACAATCGCATAGCTGCCCAGTTCAGCCAACTCAACTTTAAAGCAATTACTCATTTGTGATTTAATTAAGAGGAAGGCGTTCTTATCAATACAAGTTTGCTAGAATTTGTTTTGCTTTGCAAATTCAATGAATAAGATGCAACTTGTCTAGAAATGAGGAAGGAGCTCTCTTCCCCATTCTCAGGTCAAACGGTGAAATGGTAATCAACACTTTTGCTTCCACTATGTGCAAGGAGGTTAAGATTTACATACCAGCAAACCAGCAGGGCCAGTGTTGGGAGATGTTTGATCTCAGTGAGAGTAGTAGTCATTCAGTGAAGACAAAAAAGGAGGATGCAGAGGATGGAGGTGGCAGTAGAAGAAACCCAAAGTTTTCTGTGTTATCCAACCCCTAACCAGACCACAAGAGAATCATGATCAGGGCCGCTGGAAAACCACAGATTCTTTAAAATCTATAGTGTTTTGCTAATTTCCAGTTTTCTGCATAAGAAGTGTATATCTACTCTGCTATAAATTACGTTGTACGTAACACTGATACAGAGCTTTTTAAGACAATTTGCTCACAGCAGCTGGAGTTCGGAGCGAAAGCAGCAGTTCTAAGAGTTCTATGTACTTTTCTTGCCAATTCAGAGCTCTTGATAGAAGCAGTCTAGAAGCAGCGTAAATATACACTTGAAAACTGAAACCAATGACAGGAAAAAGATAAAGAAGTGAATGCATGACAAGGAAAGTGGATGAAGCAAGGAGAAACTTCACTGTGTAACTCAATATGGAACAAAAAGCCTTAGAGCAGATATTTCAATACACATTAAATTCACAGTAAGGGAAAATACTACTTTCAGGAAGTATATTCTCCTTGTGCAAAAAAAAAAGGGAGTGTCAAAAAAAAGTATTTTCTAGTAACCTCCATATTTCTTGGGGGAACAGAAGGTTGGCATCTGTGTTTACAGTACCAACCACAGGCAAAAGTCCCTAGTTCAATCACTACATGTATAAACCTTAGAGTTTCACTATGCTTATAAAATGTGGAACACCAGAACTAAAAAAGATAGAGGTTACCTCCTCCCTTTGCAGGTGTTCTGTGAAGAAAAGGATCTAACTAGTTTTTTTCCTTTTAAAAGAATGTTCAAGAACAAGTTGATTTTTTTTTTCCTGTTTCAGAAGATCTTCCGTGAAATTGTTTCTACAATTTTCCTAATGGCTCTGATCATGACCATTAAGACAACCCTGGTTATGTAGCAACTGGGTTCTTAAGCCTATATCTCACAGAGAACCATTACAGTGAAATCAGAAACATGGGACAGCAAACAGCATTAAAAGTTGAGGGATAAAAAAAAAAAAAAAAAGTAGTAATCAAGTCTACGTACGCCTCCAGTTCTTGTTTCATCTTGGTGAATTCCTCTTTAGTCATTGATCCTTCCCCTTCTCCAAGTTTCTGCAATTTCTCCCTTGAGGCATCAAAGTCAGGCCTGGGTGGTGCTGGTGGAATCTGGAATTGAATCAAATTTTTTTTAGTTGCTCATATTCTCAGCCAAACAACATCCATTCAGTACAGGAACTGTAGATTGCCAAAAGCTTTTTAATATATGGCGCTCTCTTTCATCATTCATTACAGCATTTATGGATAAATTCTCTCATTCATGAGTTGGACATGCTGCACTACTATACCAATTTTGGCCAAGTGTCCTTGAAGATGACTAAAGGATTAACTAATGGCTTCAGCAGTTTAATTACAACAGAAACCAAGAAACACCTAGCTTTCCCATTACAATGAATTAAAAGTTGAAATCATTATTTTATAATTAGTTTTGTTTTGGCTTATTTGGTAAGGATTGTTTCTTGTTTAAAGAAAAAAAAAAAAGAATTCCACAATTGTTTTTACACCATCCATTTATAACTCCCCAAAACTTTAAACCAAAAAAACCATTCCATATTGTTTGCAGGCACTAGTTCTTTCTTGCAGCACTGTTGACATTAAAGATACATCTGTTGAAATAACAAAGCACACAATAAACAAGTCTCTAGGTTAATCTTGTAATATACTATATTAACATTGAACGAAAAAACACCGCAAACTAATCCTGAATTGCTACCAGTAAAGGGACACAGAACAAAGCTAAACTATGCTTAAATTTTAGTTCACTGGTATTTGCCCATTACATTAATGCATTACAAAAAAGAAAAATCCAGCATCTACGCAGTCAACCGTCTGAAACTAGTTATTACCACACTGAAGTTCTAGTCACTTCAAATAGCTTTTCTGCCTAAAAAAAGACTAGTTCAAGAATAGTATGACACATCACAGCTTACATTCATCACAATGTACCCACTAGTCAATTAGAAATAGATGTTTACCTTCTGATTCAGTAGACACCCCCCCCAAACACAAAATGAATACCTAACTTTCACACCAAGATGACAAATATTCCTATTTGTAATTAAAGTATGAACAGCAGCACCCATTTTTAATAGGCAGTATCGTAAGGTGACTATTTTGGGACCTCTGTTTCCCGAAGGCCTGAAATAAACTTCAAAACGTAAGTTGTTAAGTTGTTCATTAAGGTTCTCTGTAATTCTAGATGGTATTTGCGTTGCTTCTTTCCCCTCCAACTGATTTATGGTAAAATGATTCTGATCTTCATAATGAAAACTGGAAAAGTCTAATTGCTAGAGCTCAGTTACTGCACTCTGCCATTCCAGCTAAAACAAAAGCAACATGAAACTTGTAACTAAGTTAAACATTAACTTGCAAAAACAATACCATCAAGTTACACAGTTCACCTATCTCACACACTTTTAACATGGTGGACTAAAAATACACTTGGATACATATTAAACTACTCACTCCTTAGGAGTGAAAAGCAAGAAAGTATGACCACTACAGTAACTTTCCTCCAAGCTTGCTTCAACCATTAATTTTGTGTAATTGCATAAAATGAAGTATTAGAGCATCCAATCTGATTTTAGAAGGAACGAACATCTGCCGTTCCCACTGCATTTAAAAGCAGCCACAAGTACTTTTGATACAGTCCACAGAAAACAGTGCACATAAACCGAAAGAACTGCAATACTTACGATATAGCCAGCATAGTCCTCATTCTCAACAAAAGAATCATGAAGCCAAATGAACTCTTCATGTTGTCGGACAACAGAAAATTCATTTTGTTTGAAATTCGGTAAAGAACTCTAGAAGGGGAAAAGGGGGAAGAATTAAGAAAAAAAAAACCAAAACCCACCAAAACCCCACAGACACCAAAAAAAAAGACCCCAAAACATAACATTTTTCATTACTATATGAAAAACACCTTGAAGGGACAACAAAAATATCCCTGTAAAAATAATCCAATCATCCAAATAAGGATTTGATCAAAAAAAAGCTCGTACAGCAATAATTACCCCCACCTTAATTTCTGCAGCCATCAATTGGAATGGGTTGCCCAAAGAGGTTGTGGAGCCTCCACCCTTAGGGATATTAAAAATCCAAACAGACAAGTCCTGAGCAATGTGCTCTGGTTCATCCTGATCTAATGGTGGGAGTGAGGGAGGAGATGGGACTAAATGATCTCCAGAAATTTTATTCAACCTCAACTATTCTGTGACTCTGCGATCAATAAACATTCAAATGTAAAAAAAGAAGAAAAGTCATAAACAAGAAGTAACTAAAAATTATTCTTGAATGTAATTCCATTATGGAATATATTTTTAGAATCTGAAACCATGGCTAATCTAATAAAAAATATACTGAAGAATACTGAGGTATATTAAAGATTCTATCTGCAAATAGGCCAATTAATAAGCATGAGAATGGCATGACAACACATCAGTAACAAAAAACTGAACATCGCTTTTTTCTAAACAGTTTTTTAACCTCTTAACTTTTTAGCTGTCTTTTTCTTAAGCACTGCAGCTACACAGTCTCTTAAGCATGAAATAATGCTACTTTCATTTCCTTTGGATTGTGTTACACTTGTTTCAATAAACAGTTAAAGCAAAGTTTCTTTTCTATATAATTAAGAAAATATTCAGTGTGCAAACCCAGGCTTTTACCTTTGTATGGACAGTGAATTTCACTTTGTCCCTCTCACTGAGTGCATCCGAGATATCCACTTGCAGAGCAGCATCAGTCTGGAGATCTACATTTATTGCTCTAAGCTAAACAAAGAAAAATCTATTTAGCTTAAATTAAAAAAAAAAAAAAGGTAATTATATTTCCCTTATTCTTCCCTTGAAAAGAACCCTGATCCTGCAATGCTGAACATCCTTAAAAGACTGAAGATAGATTACAAAAAAACCCCAACATTAAAAGATTGTTTCCAGTGGAAAAAGAAATTTCGGTAGTACTCCTTATGGCACACATGACCATACAAATAATTTCCTTTACTGTACTCCTTGTTAGTGCACTATTATCATTTCTGTGTATTGTTAACTTGCTAGTAACTGAGATGATGAAGAAAAGTACATTTACAGACAGTAGCAAGTTTGGTAGGTTTTTCTCTTCATTTTTCTCTTCATTCCCCCCGCTCCCTCGAATAGACAATCTGCTGTAAGTAAATGTACTTGTAAAGGTAATTATAAAGGTACCAACTATTGGATAACTACTTTTAAGGAGAAAAGTGATCCTATATTTCAAAGAAGCAAGAACTATTAAAGACCTGGTTTACTCACATTGTCTTACACTATTCTTTTGTTTAACATTTCCCATGATATACTGAAAAAGCTTAAAAATATCCTGAACTTCAGAGCTAAGTCTCCTTGGAAATATTTTTGCTAGGGAAAAACAAACAAAAAACAAAACAAAACAAAAACCCCAACACCCGAAACACCTGAAGATTTCAATCTTTTTAAAATCAGCTTAAGAAACGGCAAAAGTGCAAGGAATATGCATACTTTTTTCCACAAGACAAGAAACCTGAACTCTCACAAAATAATTACAAAATCACATCAAAAAGAAAATGAGACAATGATCAAATACAGAAAAATGGGAAGATTATCTGAGCACCGCAATGTTTGGCAGTAACTGGACTAACGGCTTCAACAGTACTTGGCGAAACTAGAATCTCATCTAGACCCCAGCTGGAAATTCGAGTCCCCTCGCCCTTGCACCCTTGTTGTTCTAGAGCAATTTATCCCATGACAGTTTCATCATCATGATCAACAGACATTCAGAATATTTTTACAAGTACTAAGGCCAACTCCGAAATCTTCTCCAATCACATTGTCAAAAAATATTTCAACGTCATGCTCATGAGGCTTACTTTTTATTGAGACACTCTGTTTTCTTTGATGTTGCATTTTTTTCTAGAAATCATAGAATCATTTAGGTTGGAAGAGACCTTTAAAATCATTGAGTCCAACCATAATATCACATTCTATAGTACAAAAATGCTTTGCCATACAAAGATACAGGCTTTTTCCCACAAAATTTTTCAGGACCGCATTTTGAAGTCCATACAAAGGTACAAAAATGCTTTTAAGTATCAGCAACACAGAGCACAAAGGTTACACAGGAGCAGATTTTGAAGGTAACACTGCAAGGCACTGGAACAGCACTAGGAGAGAAGCATCAACTGCCACATCTTGTTTTCCACCAGTTATCTTAATCCTTATCTTAAATCATAGTGGTCAGCTCCCATTCTAGTTTTCTTGTTAACCTCAACGCATGGACAACTCTGCTGCTTATGTAGCAGCAACCAGGCTAATATATCTTAGAATTAGTGTTTTAAACTAAACCAAAATCATACAGTCTAGCATATTCTGCTAGGCTAGCAAAATATAGCAGTTCAATAGCTATTACACAGATAGTAATAGCTTTTCCTTACAGCAAAGTTGGAAATCATTAAAACCACCGCACAGTAATGTATTAACACACATGATTCGGGCATCGCTTTTTGTTTTCCCAAGGTTTAGGGGGTCACTGCCTCACACAAAGGCATATTATCATGCAACGATCCATTGCAGATCACTTCTCAGAGGCAGAATCTCCTAGCTCCTACTGAGTTTCCAATGTGCTTAACATCTAATTTAGGAAAGAAAAATATAATCTGACATACCAATGTCTGCCTTATGTCATGACACGACATTTTTCAGCTTGTAAAAAAGTTTTTAGTGGTTACACCGTCTGGGGTACTGTTTGTTTTTCTCCAGTCCCCCAGAATACATTAGCAAACAGAGTAATCTCAGCAAATAATCTGGATTATCCAAATGGTATTTTTGTAGTCTTTCACGGGCCACAAAAATTTCTACTAAAATGCTTTTTTTCCTCCTTTTTTTAAAAAGTGTTACAATACAAAATTCTAAGATTCAGTATAGCAGCTGTTCAAGTTTGTCACTAGTGTGTGTGCAGTCTCCTGTGCAGCGCACCCTGGCCATATGCACTATTCACAACTTTAGAAACAAAGTGCTTATCTGTGCTGAGAAAATTAAGAACTACCTAAACATGACAACTTCAGTCATGACACACAAGTGTAAAGGACTGTTTGTTTGATTTATACCAAGTTAAGTTTGCAACAGTTTTGAAGAGTTTAATCATATGTTAAATTATGCTGTGTAACCTGACTGCCAACAGGGAACGTTTTCATCTTCAATGGTAATGAAGCATTTATGAAAGGTGTCAAAGACAATCAGAAAGTTGAAGGACTTTAAATGTATTCATGTGACACAATGGTTCATGTTGCATTACTAGGAATTAAATACACAAAAAATATCATCACACAACTTAAGCAATCTCTTCATCGTTACTTCCAAAAGAAAACTGCCACTAATGGACGGTTTTCTAGTCATGAAGGGAGTAGAAAATTAAAAACTAATGCTACAAAACCTGATTTGGATGAAAACTGAAATGAAAGTACCTTCAATTCTGGAAAAAATGGAGGTGGGATACAGTCCCTTTGTATCTTGCCCCTTTCCCCCCCCAGTCTAATACATACAACATCGCACAATAATTTTATGCTTAGCTACAAGTTCTACACTCATGCTGAACAACTTGCAAAACAGCAGCTAACTTAATTTAGCTGCTTTACAGTTTCCTATGCTATACCAAGAAAGTCCCTGTTTTTATTCAGAGGGTCTACAAAACACCAGAAGCCAAAACCAGGGCTAAGGGATGTTACAGTACTAAAACAGAACACAATGCAAGGAGAGGAGTTAGCACCTAAACTCTTGCTCAAGGATCAATTATACTTCAAGTGATAATGGAGGGAAGCTGGTAGAGACAAGGGAAATAACCAAACGCTACACCCCTAAGTAATGTCGTCCCTTAACAATGGTAACTTCTATACTCTAAGCTCTTTCAAAAATGTTAGAGAAAAAGGACCCTTTCTTCAGCAGGTTCTTTACAGGCAGATAAATACACACAGCAAGGGAAACAAACCATACTTTAAAACAAAAGATTACAAAGTGTCATCACAGCATTAAGTTTCAAGCAGACCTGTTCTAACCGATAGCTCATTTCCCCTCAATGAGCAGACAAGAGCATTAGCCAAGTCGGCTAAAGTTTACATAGATATAAAATACACAAGACAGTACTAGTAGAGCAATACGATACCACCTTTCAAAGCATGTATCGTTTACGTTAGAGAGATCACAAAAAAGTTCAACAGGAACTGAGTTACTTCAAGCGAACCCAATAGTATCTTCCTAAGTGAGATTTAGAAAAGCAATTCCCACAAGTCCATTTTATGCAGACCATTTGTAATAAGTTCCTTCTACAGACCACCCACTGCTACTTCCTCAAAGATGATCCTCAGTGCTCTATTTTACAATTCTCCAGAAAAGGCTCCATATGTTATAACACAATTGTTTGAGAATTAGTGTTCTATGTGGCATCAGCGTAATTTGCAGCCCTCTCTTCATCCCATTACCCCCACGTTAAACTTAACACAACTGTAGCTGGCCAACATGATTAAAAGTACAGTTGTCATAGCAATATCTGAAATCTAGAGAGGAAAGAGTACTGATTTTCAAAACTAAAAGCTCAGTTACTCTAACCAGAAGTTGCCAACCATGCTTTCAAATAAAGGCTTGACCTACTCATTTTTTAATCGCAAACTGAGGAAGGCAACAAATCAGAACCAGGGAAACACTTCATGAAAAGCTGTTTATTTTTACTACTGCTACTAAGAAAAAAAAAGTTATGGTTTTGAAGATTAAAGCACAGCAAATCCATTCATGAATAGACTGCCAGTATTGCTTTTCTGTAGATCAGATTTTCTGTACCACAATCAAAATCATGCAGATAACCTGTGTTTTAACCCCAGGGATTTACACAGCAGTGAAAAAAATAAAACCCCAGTGACTGAAAATAAGAAACCTGAAAAAAATAGGGAAAAGGAGGAGGACACTGTTCTGGTTTAATTCCTCAGTGTTGGATGAAGATGGGGGGGGGGGGGGGAGGACTGCACTTGGCCAACTGAGATGATGTAAGTTGTCCAACAGCACAAACAAGACTGCTAAGAGATTTCTTAAGGCTTTCAAATTACCTTGTGAACTCTGACGACCTGTAGCCTTAGAGGGAAAACTAACAACAAATCAAACAAACAAGTTTCACACGGGATCAGATCTGCATTGTTATAGTCTACCTGCACCTTCAGATAAAGACAGCTTAACTGTGCACTTCAATATCTGTTCCTAAATACCAGGGACAACCTATGTAAAATGTATCTCCAGAATTAACAAGTTTTTCAGTCCTTGTTCTGAAGATGCTCAAAGGACAACAATTTCCCACTTCTCTCTTTTTTATCCAGTATTCTTACTAAAGTAGCTGTATAATTAAAGGCAAAAGCTCTACAGTGGCCAGAATTGGCCTAATACAATACTAGAATTCCTTTTTAAATTTCTGGTCATAAACTGGAACATAAAATGCACTGAATTTTACTGCATGCATACAGTCAAAAACAGTTTGGTACTTAACATTGTATTTGACACTTGAGCATGGCAGGCGTGATAAAAGGGTATACCAACACAGTGTTTTTCAGATTTTAGTAATATACTGGATGTAGCCACTTTAATAACCAGCAATAGCCAAGGCAACATAAGCAACCCAGAAGCTGCTCTCCTACCTTGCTCAGAGACAGTCTTTCTCAAGATACTAACTGATAGGGGTAATCAGACTGAGTAAATTATACTAGATTAGCTGATTTGTTGCTTAAGTGAGGCAGGCAAGTTAAAGAAATATGGATGCAGTAGTCAGAAGAGAAATGAAGGCCAGAAACAGCAGGGCAGAGAAAAAGGTTTTCTCAGTAAGAAACATAATCATGGCATCCTGCCCCAACAACAGAACTTCTTTTCAATAAAGAGTTTATTATGCAGTGTGCGCCTGCAATGTAAATGCCCCATTGTTATCTATGGAAGAACCTCTGGGGCCTATAGAGAGAAGAGAGGGCAGCACTCTCTCACCTAGGCCCTGGCTCACGATGAAAGATAGGAACCTGGTGCTCTCCCCAAGGCTGGTCAGCCTGGGGAAGACCACAGCACAGTCTGGGTGTGCGTGCCGGGGGTGGGGGGCACGTATCAGTGCAGGGAAGGACACGGAGAGACAACATGAATCGCTAGCAACGAACACAACCCCCTCTCAAGCTACTCCAACAAAAGCATGAAGGAATTGCCCTTCCAAAACTTGGGTGACGGAACAATGAAAAATTCAAGGCAAAACACACGCACATAGACGCTAATTTCAGAGGGAGGCTGTGCTATTTCCACATCAACAGATCCCGGCAGACAAACACCCCGGACCCCAACTGCCTGCCGCCCCCCGGCACCCCGCGTCTCTCCCGGTACCCACGCAGCGGGCTCAGGCCAGGCAGCAGCCGGAGGGCCCCCCCGGGGCAGGGGGCCAACCCTGCTCTCCCCCGCCCACCCCCCAGGCGCCGGGGTCCCTAACGCCTCCCCGCGGCACTTACACCTCGGTCCTCCTCCGAGAGGAAATCTGGGCCGTCGTCCGAGCCTTCCTGCTGGGGGCGAAGAGGAGGAGGCGGGGCGGCCCGGGGGGATGCGGAGGGGCACGGCCGGCAGCGGGGAGGGTGAGGGGAGACAAAGCACACAGGTTAGCGACCCGGCCGCACACGCCCGCCCCGCCCCGGCACCGCGGCCGCCCAGAGACCCACCATCATGGCTGCTCGCAGCGCTCCGCGCCCGCCGGCCCTCCCCCCGCCAGCCCGCCCGGAGCCCAGCGGCGAGGCGGGGCTGCGGCGCGCGGGGGCGGGGCGGGGCGGGGCGGCGGCGGCGAGCTGCACCTCTCGCGAGGGAGCGGCGGGCGCGGGCCGCGCGCGCCTAACCTTCCCCTCCCCCGCCGCCGCGCGCTCGGCGGCCGCTGAGGGGAGGGCGCGAGGCTTGGCAGGGCGGGCGGGAGGTTCGGCAGCGGGGCCTCGGCGAGGCCCGGTGGCTGCGGGGTGGGGCTCTCCGCGGCGCGGGGAGAGGAGGGGCGCCGCCCCCGGGCGGAGACGTTGCGGCCGTGGCCGCCTGTTGTCGCCTTTGCTCCGTGGGTGTGCGCTGGCCCGCGCTGCCGCAGGAGCTGGGTGGTGCTGGGTGGCGGGTCCGGCGAGCACCCAGACCCTGGCGTTCAAAGCGCAGCCACGCTTCGATGGCGAACGTTTCCCGTGCGCGGTTTGCAGAAGCGAGAGTGGCTTTGTTCGTGCGTGCGAAACTCGACGTGCTTGGCGCGCCGAGAGCAGGCGTGCAGAACGTCTGAAAACGCGCGCGGCGGGCGGAGCTCGCCCTGCTGCCGTCCCTGACCTTTGTTCGTAACCACCAGCTTTCGTGCTGGCCTGCTCTTCTTTCCGTCCGTGCTGCGAGAGAGGGGCTTCGCGGCACCGGCCCTGCGCCACGCGTGTTTTTACGAGCGTGTGTGTGAAACAGGCTATGCAATTATACAGTGCTAGAAATTAAGTGGTTCGTAATACGCCTTTGATTTATGGGCAGTTACGTGACTAAGATGATTGATGTCTGCCTTTCATTCAGGCTAAGAAACAGAGCTGCTAAATGCCCCTTTGTCTAATGGCAGTGGAAAACATCAGCATCCGCAGACTAAACCGAATAGAGGGTAGGGAGCCCATGCCTGAGACTGCGTTTTTCTGTGAATCAGATCTAGAACAGCCAAGAAACAGCTTCAGGGTGGGGTTTTATGATTGGCATAAACCGATCTAGGTGTGTGCCATTGCTGAGAGATGGTGGCAGGTGCGGGCATTAGCACTCCCATGGACGTACAGTCAGACAGATCAGGGCATTGATCCGGCTGCAAATTCATCCTGCAGCAAATGATTAGTTGGCATCTGAGTCCGCTCCATAATCCAGCCAAGCCTGTAGTTACACAAGCACTAGTGGGACAGGACCACCGCTTGCCACAGTAACACCGTGGATTTAGACGGGACTAAGCGGATCAGGAAGCTACACCTTGAGAAATGCTACTCATGCAGCCTCAAGATAAGCGGAGAGAAAGCTTTCTGAACTCTGTACTGCTTAGAAGTGTGCTTTGGAATTCGGAAATGGAAATTGTCCCTTGGAAATTGTTCTTAGTACGGCTGCAGAAAGAAGCCTTTGAATATGCATTTTGTAAATAATTAAAAAAGCTGTTCTGTCAACAATTTTCATGTACACAGTCTGTTTCTGTCTTGATACAGACACATGCAACATCATCCGAAGTACTGACTTACTACTTGGGTCAAGAGAAATAAAAATATTTTACAAGATACTGAGAAAGAATATGTGACCTCTGTTTAAACACCGACCTTGTCGTGCTGAAGGGGTAAAGACAAAGTCACCCAGGAAACCGATTTCTGGGGGTTTACCTGCATGCGTTAGCTTTGTGGTCTGTGCACAGTCTGGGCTCAGTACCATACTACCACTCCACCTAGCAAACGTCTATTTTTCTGGAAAAACTAAAATCAGTAACAGAATGAGCTTTCTTTTTTTTATGTTTATTGTTAATATATTTTTTGTAGCACCAAAGAACCCAAGTCAAAGAGTTGAGAAAAGGCTTCACAAGTAATAAAGAGACAATTCCTTCTTCCAGGGGACAGCTGAGTAGTCCAGCTGACTGGCATGAGTCCGGCAGGATGACCATCTCAGGTGCATCTACAAAAAAATAACGATTATATGGTTTTCCAGTGTGGCTCTGGAAGCAGTTCAGTCATGTTTTGAATGGCGTGGGGGGCTCATGAGGGCCATATTCCAAAACAACAGTACTACTGTGGCTCTAAAGGTGCTCTGTACCAAATGATACCAAAACTGCTAAGCAGCAATACTATCCATGACACTCATCTTTCGTCCTGCCCTTCCTTACCAACCTATCCCAGCTCCATGTCTTGCCCTACTTTTGTCCCCACGCTCCTCCCCACTGGCAGAGCAATGCTTGCTGCACGCTGTTTCTGCTTCAGAGGCTGAGAGACAGATCATATATGCCACAGGGACATCCTAGCTAGTAGGCGGGAGAAGAGCACTGCCTCTTGTCGCTGCTCTTTTGTCAAGACTCAGTTTAATTAGCCTGCTCTGAGGCTGCAGGATCACATTCAGTTTCCTTTGACAGCTGAGCTCACCCCACCTAAGGAGTTTCCATCTTGGCTGTTTGCACGCTCTCCTCTATGTCCGCATAACATTAATAAGCCAGGTTAATGAACTAAATAATAACCTAGCAAGAGTGCAATCACGCGTTGTAACTGAGGCAATCTGACAGCCCTTTGGTAACATCACGTTCCTCCCCTCCTTCTCCACACACCTGACTGCCTACTTCACACCACCTCTGGTCTTCAGCAGGCCCCAACTCCGGCCAACCTGTCTCACCGGCAGGAAAATTACATGGGATAAAGGAAAGGAAAACTGTTTTGACAGGTGACTTGCATTGACTCTGATAAGCTGTGTGGATGGCGCAGAGGAGGATGCAGGAGTTTGAAGCCAGAAGAAAGGAAAGTCTTGGGGCTCTCAGGTTACATCTTGAGAAATTATTCACTTCACCAACAACATCTCACTTTTGCTCCGGGACATGCACTGACTCACTCAGCTACTCATTTTTTCTCTCATTTTTCCCCCCTTTTTTCCTCATTTATTCTTTTCAGCTGCTGTGTTTTATTTTGTCTCATTTTTAGCTGCTAAACCGTTGAGGCAAGGATCATAATTATTCTGAGTTTACAGAACCATAAGTAGAAAGAGGGACCTATTCTGCGCCAATTAGGGGAAGACTGCTGCACTATTGTAACACACAGGTCTCCAGACTTTTTTTAAAAACATTCCCCTGCAAAGACTCATAACGTCAGTAGATGGTGCTATGTACATATTTTTAGGAATGCTTTTTGGCCGAGGTTTACCCAACCAATAACATTTCCTTTGTGTTTGAGTGTGATATCCCTGGAAGCCTAGAAGCCACACAATTTAAGAAATATTTGGCTTTTATCAGGACATCACTGCAGAGATCTAAGGGCTTTCCACTCCTTGGCATCATGTCATATAGTACTACCTGTACTGTGTGACTAATCATGGAGTGATTCAATGCATGCAAGAGTTTGATGTATGAAAGTGCTGTAGTTCTAGTATTTCATTAGCTGATACATATTTTTAAAAAGCGTGAGGAACTATTCTTCATGCCCTTTTCTCTTTTGAGAAGTCTCTCGACTTCCCTCTCTAAACGTAATTGCCCTCCATTTCCTTCAAACCACCTCATATATTGTTCATGTGGAGCTCAAATACAACATCTTGCAGATGAACTGTGGTCATCAGGACCAGCTTTCCTGTGTCTCGGTGCCAGATTGATTCCTCCTGTCGTTTCATCTTTGAGATGAAAATATTTTATTCCCTTATGTACTTAATTTAAATTTTCTCTACTGCTGCTAACTGAAACTGTGTTAAGGAACCATATCATTAAAGCTGTATTGCAAGGCTTTTTTGTGGCAGAGCAGAAAATTACATTTAAAAAAGATGAATCAATATTTACCTTTTATTTCTGTGGAAAACTAGAGCTTTTAAGTGTAATGTTTTCAGAAGATTAAGGCTGAAGGAGAAAACGGGCTTCAAAATCTTATTATAAAAGCAGTCTAAAAAGCACAGTTAGCAATAGAGGCTTTTTACCTGTTATGGCGAGAGATCACTTCACAGCTAAAAATGGCTATCAAACTGATCGTATTCCTTTAGGAACACAAAGAGGCTATAAGCTGTACAATTAAAAGAACAGAGAGGGGGAAAAATGTATAATATTTTAGAGAAGAAAGCAAAATGTAGTTTAGTACAGTATGTGCCTAGTAACTTCTAGCCACTCTGAAGAACAATAATTTCCGTCAGGGGAAAAAAAAAAAAAAAAAAAATCTGTTTCTCAGTGTGGAATAGACTTCTGTGAATTCCAAAGCATAATGGGGCCATATGCAAATAATAAGGATGTGTGGGTTTCTATTCAGACGGCAGGGATCCTGAAAAGGCTCACTCTGCAGTTTTAAAAATCCTGGTCTCCCTGTGCCAGATGCTGACTAGACGTATGCATATACATTGTAATGCAATTCAGCACACTTCTTCCCTAGGAAAGAATCAGATTTTTTCTTTTTGCCTTTTTAAAATTCATTTACATGGCATTATAGACACATTCTGTCTTTGTCTGCCGTGAATGACTTAATGCCCGTATACAGCTACACTGATGCAGAAAGCTGAACTATCTGAAGCCTCATTTTTCACCAGTGCCATGAACTAATGCCAAGAAGTTGTAAGGGGAAGAATATATTATCCAGTAAACAGAGGTAAAAATCACTTATTCTGAGCTCTGAACCTTCTGAAGGTTTTTTTTTTCTTCTTTGGATTGCACAGTTATTAGCCTAATTGTCACTTTTCTAGAACAGATTGTAGACAATAATTGCTCTACACAAATACTTTATTGCAAATGAGTGCACAAGGAGACTGCATCTCCCATAGCTCCTGCAGGAGTGTCTAGGAAAGAGCCTATAAAGAAGTTTTCTCCTTCCCTGGCACACAGGGATGCATAGAAATGTTTATAAATAAAATCACGGACTGATCAGCGTTTCAGCTGCCTACTCTGGCTTTAAAGCCATTGAACTTGTCTCTTGTCTTCAGTCCCTTCTCCTTTGTAAAACCAGCTGAAAGATGGAGCACTTCAGAGTATATTCTGAGGGAATTCTTTTTTCTCACTCTTCCCAATTCTTAATATGTCTGTCTTTAAGAGAAAGTCAGAATTTCTGGCCTCACCTTTGCTCCAGACTAAGGGTCTTACTTGCACCAAGTACTGGCACAATTTTTTTTTAGATTATTGTAACAGAATTTATTGCTATAACAAACAGAAAAACCTTTTTGTTGACATCGCAGCTGAAACCAGGGAGATCCTTTTCCCATGTTGCTTCTCAGGTTTTTAATTTTAGAGCTGCCTGGTTTAATCCTTGGGTTGTGGAGGGCAATAGGAATGCTTTGGGATATCAGCCTCACAGTAGAGTCTTAACTCTATGAATCAGTAACTGCAATGGTAGGAGCATTAAGGGAGACTTCTCCAAAGCAGTTTTACTACTCTTTTCACATCAGACGTTGACGAGTCTGAGATAAAAATACCAGAAAGCCATTTACAGTAGTGTTTTCATCAGGGCTAGCACTGATGATTCTTGACAGGGCTAGGGAGTAGTAAAATAGATTCAGAAAAAAAACCCTCATTATAAATAAGGCCTTGTTGATGAAAGTGTGACCAAGAAGGATAAAAAGCAGATTTGCTAACACTGACCTCATACACGTCATTCCTCAAAGGCCAGCTCTGCCCCAGCAGGGCAGCACCAGGCTGGGCAGACAAAGCAGCTCTTGTCATGTCTTGTCACTGGTACAACAATGGGTATCAGGAAGGACTGCACAATGCTGCTTATTTTGCCAGAACAGACTGAATGACACTTTCTGCCTAATTCAGTAGATACCTATTGTTGGGACTATTAGTCATTATTCTTTGTCTTCTGCTCCCTGTTATTGTATTTCCTTTTCTCCTAATACTTCTTTCTTTGCTTTTCAATTATTTTTCCTTCTTTTTTAATATTTACCATTTGTCCTTCCTAATCTCTCATTCCCCTTTCAACCTGTCTCTTCCTTTCTCTTTGTTAGACCATCCCCGTTCAGTGCCCCATTTTCCTTTGGTCTTGCCTGAGGGCAGCTGTTTGTTCTCTCCAGCTCATCACAAAATGTCACCTCTCCCCTCACTCCCAAGCCTTTCGGTCCTCTCTGTAATCAGTCCCAGCTCATTCCATTTTTGTCTCTTTTCTTACTCTCAGTCTTACATTCAGTCTTCTGTTCGCCTAACATGCTCCTCACTGGTTTCTTGCTCACTTGAATTTCGTTGTTGCCCTCTTTCACGTCTGGCAGGTGGACACACTCTTCCGAGTTCTCCCCTGAAAACCTGAGATGTCTCCTAGCACGTCCTATGAATGCCAGTAGTATTACACCATCACTTGCAGCATCAGAGAACGTTATGACCAGTAACCCGGTCTGTGAGGCAATGTTCACAAGCTTGCCAAACAATAACCGTGTGTCCTATGTCTTCCTATATGCACAGGTGAGCCTTACCTGACCAGCATCGTAAAGACTTTCTGACCAAAGGGGTCTCATTCAAAATGATCAAAGATAAGCCAAGAAAAAAGAAAAAACAACAAACCACAAGAAACCAACATGTTATTTCCGATATATGTTTACCAGACAAAAAGCTGAGTTTTGGTAGATGCCATCAACCAGCATTAAAACAACAGTCAGCTGAGGCATTATTTAATGGCATGGGGCAGGTCTTCAAACATGATGATGTCTGACTCAAAACCAAAGTTGCTTCCATCTCCAGGTGAATCTGTTGTGACACCCATATTACAGCACAGCTGCATGGGAGCAGCCACCCTAAGACACATCCTATGTTTCATTCACAGGCTCAAAGGCCTGCTTGCCCAGAGGTCCAGCCAAAAAAAAAAAAAAAAAAAAAAAAATTCTGTGCTGCATCCAGATGTGTTCCTTTCTATATAGTATCTTCAGAGCCAGAGGCCTTAGGACTGACTTGAGGAGTAGTCAGGGGGAAAAAAAAAAAAAAAAAAATCGGGCCACGTAGACATTGGCTGGCCAAGCATATCACCCTCTGGGTTCTCTTTTCCTGATTTAACAGCTATGGAGTCGCAGATGCTTGTTAATTTTAAGTTGTGTTGGCTAGCCAGTTGCAATAAGAGGCATGGGTTAAGATGCAGCCGCACAGAGCATTCACTGTTAGGCTTCACTGCAGTTTTACTTCCAGCTGCCTGCTTTTGAGTTAACATCTCCTGAGACAGCTTGATTTGACTGATGGTGCTCACACTGCAAAACAGCCAAGACGCGAAGGGCGATTGTAATCACTGCACTGAATGACTGATTCCCACAGTGTGACCACCAGCACTTGAGCTGCAGCCCAAGCTTCCAGACAGGCCAGCTCTGTCTGGTTCATCACACCATCTCTCTGGATCTGGAGATGCTGAATGTGAAACAGTTCGGTTTGGATTAAGCCCATCAAAGGCCCTGCTGCTGCTGGAGGGGAAGCCACTAGTCCCCCTGTGCCCCAGGGGCAGATAGATGAGGGACCTGATCCAACTTACCTGCTTTTCTTGCAGGATCAGTTTCCAGCTGGATCACTTGAGCCAGCACAATAGGAACAAGAGAGTATGAAGGGTAGCACCCTGCTTTTCAGCAGCGGTGCAGTTTTAAATTGGCTTAAGCCAATCAGGAGACCTCTTGGGGCATTACTATTGGATTATTTCAACCTGCACTTCAGCAAAGATGAGCCCACGGGTGTGTTACAATAAAGGATCCTGCTGTGAAAACCCAGTGGGCATGCTAGGAAAAATTCATGTGGCTCCTGCTATGGTGTTTTAGAGCAGTGAAGTGGTGTTCACTGATAGAGGGGACCTGCCATCAGGCAAACACACTGAGCCTGTCTCAGCGCAAATTCAGCTGGGATAGCTTGCGTGGCCACAGAGGTCTGCACAAAGCACGCCTGACTACAGATAACAAAAGCACTTGTCCATCAGCCCCCAGCCAGCGCAACTTCATGATGATGACCAGGCCAGGCTATAATCTGGAACGAAGGCTAATGGAATAGCATTTGGGTCTCCATTAGCACTTTATTGAGTTGCAGTAGTCCCACGGTCAAGGCAAAGATAATATGATACTATGAGAGCTTATAGATTTGTAGGCAGAAATTAGAACTGTAATTCTGTATTTGAGAGCAAACAAGCCTTGTGTTGCAATGTGGGGAATTAGAGTGTTCGGTATTTGAGACACTGACCTGTACTGCATGTGGTCAGAAAGAGAGCTATTTGTAATGTTTGTGACCAGGTCCAGGATCAGGTCTTCAGAGAAGAACTGAGCACTATTATGGATGCTTTTTGTACCAGCTGGTCAGTGTATGGTGGAGGGGAGAAAGGAAAGTATTGGTGCTTTGACTTTGTTTTCTCTTTTTCCACACCCATGCCTTTTGATTTCGGGATTTTTGCATCTGACTGGGTGGATCTGATGGTGAACAGGTGAACCAGCCTCACTGAGAATTTGAAATGTGGCTAAAGGGAATGCTGGGCTACATGGGTGGCTCTGCAAACAGCAGCTGAGCAATGGGAACCAGCCTAGCAAACACTTCCAGTCCTCCTGCTGGGAGCAAGCTCTCTCCTTCCCAAGGTACAGAAACAGATCTGGAACATTCCTTTGGGTTTGGGAACGTCAGCTGTGTTATTGTAACTGCTGTGTTCAGATCTGTCCACAATTATCACAGCAACTGTGATATGTAGGGCCAAATCCTGCTGATACATGGAATAACATGAGCACCAACAATTCTTCTATCATCAGAGCAGTGTTTGACTCCATGCAAAAGGCAGGGTGTTGAGCGTCCTGTTCATTGCTGTTGAGTTCCCAGGCCTCTCTTAGCTCCCTGCCCCTGTGGTAGACACTGTACAGGTTCACAGAGCAATACATCCCAGGAGCAGAGCAGGGAGCTGTGCCCCAGGACTCGTGAGGCATCCTCATCTAGGCCAGGGAAAAAAAGGAATTAATTCAGATCCTCCTCCGGAGTGGGTTCCTTGCACTTTGTGCACTAGGGCTGTTAAAGACAGCGTTGGCACTGAAAGTGTAAGGACCTGCAGAATGGAGCTACAAAAGAAACAAAGACCCTTAATAATCTTTATTTTTGAGAATTATTTCAGGGCGATTACCCGCATGAGCAAGACAGTCAGGAATGCACCTCCTTCCACTCAGCTCTTCTGCTAGTGCAAATCAATGTTTTCCATTAAAGTCAATGGAGCTTTGCTGATTACATGAAGTCTGGATCATTATGTACAATTTATTGGCTCTAGTCATTTGATAATACTCTACAATGGGAAATCTTTTACCTCTGCTTCTTTTATAAAACACAAAGGACCCATACAGTTTCAGATCATTATATTTTGCTCTAGTCCCACCTTCTCAAAAAAATTCCTTTTGTTATTTCTCACTTGAGGGGGCAGCTGTGACTAAGTGGCTGAACAAAACCTTCAGATTTACCAAACCTGCAATGCAGCTCATTTCCCACCATTTAAGGCAATGCTATTCTTGGAATTTGCACTTTGAAATCTCCCCACCCAGAGAATCAGTGCTTTAGGACAAAGGTAGGCACCAGTGTAAAGCCCAATTGCAAATGCACCAAAGGAACGTTTTAGGTTAAATTTTGCCTTTCACATCTCATAGAAAAAGAGTTTCTTTGCTGTATTTCTTATTTTACATCTCCATATAATCACCTGGCTGTAGCACTGAAGACCAAGGAGTTGCAGAAATACGTACTGGCAATGGATTCCCCCTCCAGTCTGGGCTGACCTTTCTTAGCTCTGGGCTTCACGTAATCCTGTCTCCCAGTCATACAGTCGCAAAATCAGCTCTGAGCCACCAACAGCTAAGACTTTTGCTTAATCATGACTATTTTATGTTAGAATGTACATTAATTTCTGCTCCATAAAACACCCCAGTGTGCTGTAGTGGTACAATACTGTATCGAATCCTGCAAGCACAACAGAATTGAGTTACACCAAGTCGGTACCTGTGGGACAAGCTTATGGGAAAGGACAGCAAAAAGCGTCATATTGGCGATTCATTTGGTGATGCTCTTCCCTCTGCAATGATTCTGAACCAATGCCCTAAGGTACAGGGGGCTCCAACTTCCACATGAATCATAAGATGTTTTGGCTGCTTGAGATGTGATTGTGTGTGACGTGCATAATCTTAAGCTAAAGCAAATACTAAGAGAGAGTAAGGTTCAATAAGGCTCTGTGTTAAATCTACACATTTTCAGCTCAAGTCCCTTCCTAGGATTCTAGCAATTCTTCTAACTCCCTCCTCTTTGGGTCACCTGCAGTTCACATCTGGTTCTGAATCTAAAACACATCGACGCTGAAATTTATTTTAAGGATGTGCAATGTCACAGCTTAGTCTGAAGTGCTGCCAGCAATTGATTCATCTCAGGCAACAAGGCTATCATGTACGGCTCCACCGTAAGAAAACAGCATGCTCCATTGTTGAAAGTTGGCTAAATGATGCTTATAGAATTTGTGAATGCCACCTACAATAAAGTTTATAGCTGTTTCATTGTTTTCTTCTTTCCCCTTTTGTATATTTCTGAGACACTGTTTTATAATTATTAATAGATTAGAAAATCGCGTAATTTGTTCTAATTCTTAGCATTTTTATTTTGAATGAAGTATGAAATATTTGAGGCTTAATTTATTAACAATGAAAGTGAGATACCAGTCTCTTAATATTAATTTTTAGATCTATTCAAAAAAGAGAATGAGTGAACTAGTCAGCTGCCAAAGCATGTATGTCTGAGCTGAATAATGATCAGGATTTTATGACACATTTGAAAGGGAAACATAATAAAAGAAAGAGGGATATGGAAGTGGGATAAAAATACCCACTTATCATTGATAAATTATTCTGGACTTGTTTAATGTATTTATTTGATAAAATGATTGCATGTTCTTTACAGAGATAGACGCTAGACCTAATCTTGCTGGACTTCCTGAATGTATTTTGTATAACATTAATTAAGATGAAAATCAAAATATGAACTGTAAAGCATATAAGAAACTGACTGAAGAGGAGTCTTCTATCAGGAGAAAGGGGAATTATTAATGGAGTTTCCTAGATTGACTCTGGGAACAATCTTACTTAATCTTCTCATTAATGACCTTGGCACAAAAAGATAGGAAGTAAATGAGCTAATGAAATCTGCTGACAACACAAAACTGGAAGATACTACTGACACAGAAAAAGCCTGGAGTATCATGCAGGAAGACCTTCACGACCTTGAGGATTGCAGTAACAGAAATAGGATGGAATTTCATAGTGAATAATGCAAAGTGATGATCTTAGGGGCCACAAGATATTTCTATAAGCATGAGGAAAGGGGAGAGGAGGAAAAAGAAGTAGATGTATCAGTCACATGATATATATCTCAAACTTTAATGGAAGAAGGTATAGGATCCTATGACGCAGAGAAAGGAATGCATTAGTATCTTCATAACATGCAGTGATAAAGCCTGGTCAAACATGTTCAGGAAAGATAGATTCAAACTCAACCAGGTACCAAGGAGTGCTGCTAGGACAAATAAGGAGATGAAGAAAGCTATCTTACTGGAAATACCTTGGTGTGAACAAATAAAATAAGAAAATATAACACCAGGGGATTAAAAAAAGGGAAAGGGAAGGCTATTCAAAGTAAAGAACAATAGAGGTGCAAAATAAAATGCCCAAGAATATATTTAGGCTGAAATTAAAATAAGGCTTCAAAACATCAAAGCAGGATTCTGGAACACCATCTCCATCGCAATAGTAGAAAGAAAAAAATTCACTAATTTTAAGGTGAACTTGCTAAATTTGGGAAAAATAAAAGGAGGGGGTGCTGTACGGCTTGATAGCTGGCAATAGCAGGTGGTTGGAATGAAAGCCCCATTGGGTGGCATCAGGTTCTCCATTCCCTATCAGCCAGATTTGTCACAGAAAAATGATGTGCAAACTTTGACGTGTGCAGCCTGGTGTCCTGACCTGTACCATCTCTGCTTACTGCAGGTTTGGAGCTCTGTGATCAGACTTGCAGATATTTCAGGTGCTGTAGAACATCATATGGCCAGAAGGTGGGTAGGGGACGCCTGTGTTCCTTTGGCTGTGGCAGCCCTTTGCTTCAGCAATGCACAAGACCAAACGATTCCCACGTGGGAAGAAGTGAACAAAATACCTCTGGCCTTTTCAGTAAGTCCACTCTGCAAGCCCTGGCAACACGGGCAGTGCTGTATTTGCAGCAGGAACCGACTTTTACAGAAGTAGCTCACAGGGACGCCTCTGTCACTTCCCAGACTGCGAGTGTGTGGAAGTATCTCTTGGCATCTCATCACTGCAGCTCAGGCTGAGAAAAACACATTCACCTCTGATCAAAGACAGTGATCGAGAGATGATTTCTGGAGGAAGTAAATTAAACACACAGTGATGTTATGCCATAAAAATAAAAAAAAAATAATTCTTCTGACAACTGCATCTGATTCTTCAAAAAAAATAATCACCAGGCTTATTAAAGAGAAGTACTGAACAGACAAATAACCTGAGTAAGGCATGTGTTAGATGTGGAGATGTTATAATCACTAAGAGGTGAATCTACAGAGTGCAGAGTGAGCTGGATGTGATGATACATCATCACCATGATCATACAGACATCACCTTGTCTGATTTCTAGGTGTCTGCTCTCTAATCACTAACTAGTGACTTCTTCAGACAAAACACTTCTACAGTTCTGGAGCCAGAAGCCAGGCAAACAGGACCCTAACCAGTAACCAGTGTCCTTCAAGATATGAAGTTCTGCTGCATTTAATGTGAGGGTGACTGCATGTCAAAGCACTTGGGAGGGTGACATTTGTACCTTGGCAGCGTCAAAGGATGAGTGTCGGCCATCAGGCCAGGCTGACACGCAGGAATGCCGGTGAAGCCCCTAACCTGCAATCCAACAGAGACTGGAGTCCACAGACCTGCTTAGGGCACTAACATGTGAATTAGAAGCACATCTAGTCAAGAGAGAGGTGAATTCAGGGCTCTTCCAGAATGGGTGGATTTTCAAATGTTTTTGTATAAAAAATGGAGGGGACTCACCCATTTTCTAATTAATATGGCAATAAGACTGGGCTGTGCAATGTTTGTGCTGAATCCAGTGCTGTCAGCGCTGCTAGTCACGTTTAAAGTACCCTTACTACACCGGGCTGCCGGGGAGACTCAGGCAGGAGAGCCCAGCTTCTGCCTTACAAATGGGCCTTGATGTCAATGCTGTTTTCTGAACTTAAATTCACAAAAATGAGGTGGGCTTTTGTGCACGTACAGAACGCAAGTAGACAGTACAGGGATGCTGATCCAAAAAGCATAATATATCATAACAGATATAAATGCCCATGTGATAAACCAACAGCATTTATAATTGCATTTCGTGCATTTAAAAAGTGAGCACTATTATATTAAATTAATAACGGATATTTAAAACAAACTTTTGATTGAAAGAATCATGGCTGCATTTCTTGTATACATTGAGACACATCACATTTCAGTCTGGACTATTATCTTTGTTGTCTAGAGCTATGAATCTGTGATGCATGGTCTGAAATACGTATAATGCTGGTAAAATATTAGTCTTCATCTACTGTACACCCAGAGCAAATCCCTGCTGCCATTACATCACTCCATACTGTTCTAATGATTCCAGACACTAATGAACTTGTAATAAGCATTTCTAACTTCCACTGATTTTAATGGAGCTATGCCTGATTATGCCTGGATTACATCAATCCTGACAAAAAAAAAACCAATTTCATATATATTTAGCACATGTGTGCACTGGTTGAATTCCAAATACGTATCAGGTGAGCTATTTTGCCTATTACTCTTGTTTTCTAACTAGTCTGTAGTAAACTTGTAATTTACTTCTCCACTCAAAATAGCAGTAGGTACAATTCACCTGGAATGCTAACAGCTGAAGCTGGATAGGCAAAGTTTGTCTCACTAGGAACTAAATGAACAAAGCAAAACCCCAAGTCTCTAGAAGTGCTGGCCCTTGGATATTCAAAGCTCTGTGACGTGCTGTACATGGAGCACGCTTGCCTACACCCTCAGGAATACTATGGCATGGCAGGACTCCCAGTCTCTGAAATGCTTGTAGTCAGCACTTCAGAATCTGAGGAATTTAGTTAATTCGTATCACTGATCTTCATGGGGGAGGGGTGGCCAGAACACTGCTAAAAGGAGCGAAGAGAGGAAGCAAGGGCTGGAGTCAGGCGTGCACATGTCTCATGTGGTGCAACTCCAAGTTTCACCTTCAGTTAAACATTAAAATGCCTTTACATGTCTTGTGTGGTGTTATCAGCGGCTGAGATTTGAGGGACTGAATTTCACCACTGCTGTATATATGTACAGGAGTCAGTGTACTGAAGAAGATGCAGTTTAAAGTACGTACGTGACAAGAAGCAGAGATACAAGTGATCATCGGGCTTTCCAGATTTTTGCGTGAGATTTGCCAGCAGTGACATGTATGACTATGTCAGAATCGTTCACTACCTACCACAGAGCCGAACATCCGATGCTTCTGATCTATTTTAAATATATTGTCAATGTACATATCTGCTGTGTAATATACGGACAGAGAACGCCCGATTCTTCCTGGAAGAGCTGCACTTACTGTACAAGATGTATGTAACACAATAGCCCGGCGTTGCCTGGAAATGCACACAGCAACACGCAGGAGCGCGGTGGCTGCCACCAACACAAAGTAAGTTTAGCTCCTCCAGAGACACCCTGCATATCATATACTGCACTACCAAGACTGAGGCAATTCTCAGAAACATCTAAAACATTTCGGGCATTGTGCCTTCCTAAACAAGCAAAAAAAAAATAACCTTTCTAAAATAAGTGAGAAGCGTAGATTCTAAATGCACTGCCTGGTGAGGCAGGTAGAAGCACCAGTAGAAAAGAGGGGGAGCATTCGGCCCAGCTTCTGCAGGAATCCCCTTCTCTACCCGCACGTGTCATTAGATTGCCTTCGCTAAGTTGTCAAACAGCACCCTCAGATGGCCCTACTTCATATATCTCTTCATCATAGACTTTTTTTCTTTTCTTTTCAAGATCAGGAAAAGGAAATAAATCCTCACTGCAGTGCTGTCAGTTTCTAGTGCTGGTGGCTGCAGAGAAAAGCTTGAGGAGGTGAATTAAGCGTAATACAAGGTTTCAGGAAAGGAAGCAGATTAAAACGCTTAAAAGATGATATATTAATATAACTTCTGATTATACAAAAGGCTACTTCTTGCCTCTTTTTTTTTTATTTTCTGAACATGTAAAGTTGGTAAAATGGCCTGAAATCCTTGTGGCAGTTTTCTATACATTTTATAATGCAGATATTTTCTTGATTTGACAATGAAGTCCTAACCAATGAGCCGTGCAATTAACTTTTAGGTTTCTATGTTGATACACAGTTTATTTCACACTATTTCTACAGCTTCAGTTTTCAATATACCATGAATTCATGCATCCATAGCATCTCACACACTGTAAGTACTTACCACTTTTGTGGAAGTTAACAGCTGAAACCAGATGCTTTAATGATTGCAAAAAAGGACAGTTTAGGCTTCTGGCACTGAGGAAAGCATAAAATAACCCAATACGGCAACTCCCCATCTAAATGGTGGACTCTGGATTTCAGAGTAAAACTCCACGAGTGGAATGGAACTGTTCAAACATCTCGAGGGATTATTTCAAACTCTTTGCCAGTGGCCAGGCTTAGGCTTCAAACAATTTCTTCATAAGTATATGGCTACATATTTTTACAAGAGAAACCAGTAAATGGATCAAAAGTGGTTTGGGGGTTTTTCTTGTTTGCTCTGTGTTTATGATAAAGACTAAAGCACGCTGCTAATATGAGGGAACAGGACCAGAGGAGGATCGGAGCTAGCAGGGAGCGAAAAGGATGGTGATGAGAGGAGGTGAAACTGAGGTAACGGAGATAAATGGGAGGACTGGAGGAAGCGGGTGAGCAATTGCTGCATGTAGGCCAGAGGAGGGGAAAATGCTTCGGAGGAGAAGGGACACATAAAGCAAGTCAAAGGGAGAGGGAAGGCTCAATTTTGTCATTTTCCTCCCTAGGGAAACAAAGACACAGCAGGACACTTACACGTGTTCAAAGGGAACAAAATGTTACTGTCTATGAAAATGACAAATTCTGATCTGAGAATATTTTCCATTCCTCTTGCATACAGCATGACTTGTGACTTCACTACCGTTAAATGCATTTAAAGTCAGTGATAACAGATACTATGGCACCACAACACCCTTTCTATGCACTCTTGCACACTGTGCCCAACAGATGGAAAAGCAAGCCTGATAGCATTATAGCAATTCCCCGAAATAGATTAAGTGAACTGGTTGCTTCAATAGCCTTCACTTTAATTTTCAGCCCCTTAAAAAATATTGAAGAACCACATTTCCGCTAGTTATGAATCATCTTTTTAAAAACATAACATGTGAAAACATCAAAACATTCATCACAGGTATAGTATTTTATTCTATATTTATCTGGAGAGCTCCAAGTGTATAACAATGGAAAATTATCTCAGACTAATATCATAAAGTAGCTAGAATATTCATCTCTTTCAAATGCGGGTACAAGGTTGATGAGATGGTCTATGATTATTTCAGGATTAAGCACTACAGTAATAATCTCATTCCCACTGAGTGCTCCTAAATACTCTCAGCAAACCCATTCGTCCCTTTTCCTTAACTGTGATCCCATCCCTGTAGAAAGAAATAGCTCCATAAAACTGGGTCAAGCCAACAGTTTACTCTTTCCTACAGTAACTGTATATTTTATATACATAATACCTCCTTCCTTTGATAACAATTTAATCCAGTCCGTATTAGTCTGAAACATGATGCAGCGTAGGGAAAGTGAGAACACCAAAACCAAGTAACAAAACAGAACAGATCTTCATGGGCAACTTACAGCATAAAAAACTTATTAGAGAAAAATATAAGCTTTAAAAAGTTACTAATTTTTCCCCCTACTATGTTCTGTAGTAATTTAAAGTTTTAATCTCATAGCTCAAAAATGTGTGCATGTTCATATTAATACTGTAAAATGTGACTTACAAAAATCCTATGTTCTTGTCCATTAACCACTGAATGTGATCCAAACACTATTTAAAGAAGAAACTGAGAGGATCTGTATTTGCACGCAACGTAAGATGCTGATGCAAGGAGAAATAACTCTTCTCATCTTCCCACATTTTGCTATTACAGCAGAAAGACTGGTTATTAGCACCATTTCTAAAAAAAAAAAAAAAAAAAAAAAAAGAAGAAGAAGAGGTAAAAGCAGGAAATACCACGTTCCTTAAATATCTAGACAAATAATATTTAAAGCACATACATGAAAGCATATTATTCCATTTCCTGGATATTAATTAGTAAACCTTTGGAAAAATCTTATCCTCACTATTTTCCAAAGAAACCAGCTGTTAAATTGAAGTAACATTCTGAATTACTATCGGTGTTAAATATATTTTTTATGTGTCATTATTACTTTGTGCACAGGATAACTGCAGATAAACGCAGAGCCACATGCTTCTTGCATCTGGTGTGCAGAAAGCTATTACTGCAAATATCTCGACTTTGTATTTCACTGTCAGAGCAACAGCAGTCCTAGTGCTCCTGAAGATGTCTTCAGCTATCAGTCGCTCTGAAGACTTCTGAAGTAGGGTAGAGCAGCAACGTACGATTCCTGAAAGAGAAATTCTAGAGTAGGCACAGCCTCGTGGGGCTACAGAGATGTTGCAGGGACAGAGCTGGAGCGCCAGACACAGGCTCTCACCACAGCTCTTTTCTGGAGGCTACCAAGACACGTGCACAACTCGGGTTCGACAAGATCACGTTTCGTACCTGCTACAACAGCCACAATAGCTGACAACAATTACGATGCCCGCACGTAATTCCAGTGCCGTATTTTGGCCGTGTGCTGCAAAGTGCTATGAGAAGCATTCTTCTCTCCCATCTGGTAATCAGGAAAAAATAAAATTCATAGCTGAGATGGTTGACTGTATTACCATAAGAAAAAGCTGTAATTGCAGTCTGTCCATTCTATTCAGAATGAAAAAGGAGGTGAACTGCTTTAGACATCGATGCCACAGTAACCTCAACACCTCCCAGGATAGGAAATTTATCCAGCTATGCAAGAAAGCAAAGCAAACTGCTCTGATGTGAATGCTCAAACACTTCTTCAACCCTAGCGTGAAGATCTATGGCAGGTGTTTGGTCGGGAGCTCACTGGAAGACCACTTGACTTTTGAGAGAGTTGTCATCCTCCTTGCAAAACTGAGACCAGGCTATAGAAATAAAATTGATTCAAATTATTACTAATTTTGACGACGATGACTTTTAAATGTTGTTTATGCTGTGTTGTGAGCATTACATTGGCAATGCTGAACTCCAGGCAGTTAAAATTGTAATGGAGTTGAAGTGACTGAATTAAAATAATAATGAGACCAAAGCAACTACCAGAATTATGGGAAGGTTATATATCTAAATATAGCTTGTCCTAAAGCTACTTCCAACCATTGCACCTGTCGAAGTAAATCTATAAAACTGGCTAGAATCAAAGCCAGGTGTTTTTGTCAGAACAGGTAAAAAAAATTTTTTTAAAAGTGGTTATCACTGTGACCCTGATAGCTGTTTCGCTCAGCCTTACCAGTGAACAAGGCATTCAGCCAGCTTGTAAAGTCTTCATCTGAGAAAAATCGAGACATTCTTTTCTGTTTCCACAAATTTTCTGGGTTGGGCTGTTGCACACAAACCTGAGCGGGCTGACGTTCTCAACAGAATAACCCAACAGTCAGAGGTGGCACACGGGGCCAAACATGTTCAGTGGCCACGTAGGCTAATGCCATGCATTTGTTTCCTATAGGCATTCTACAAGATGCCTTTCTACTTCAGTCACGCAGAATAAATATTGTTTAGGAATTCTGGTTACTGGGAAGGAGAGTTCTGGGAACTGATTTTGAAGTGTGGATGGAGAGAAATAATGCAGCACTACAAAGGGAATTCACCAACGCAGAAGAGTAAAAACCTTCAGGTGACAGATTCTGCATCAGTATAGTCAACGAAGAGCTAAAATTATGCTACTGCTTCTTAAAAGAATTTATGCGGGCAATGAATTCTGTGGACCAGGAAGTGTTTCATCTCTAAGTCATGCTTAAATAACAGGGCTAAGACTCTAAAATATGACCATAAATTATATTTGTCACTTGCAGTCACCTAATTAAGAACTATACCAGTTCATCCTCACTCCCAATGTAATAGCTTAATTACTGTATTTGGTATAACCAAAAAATACACATTTTTAAAATGCAGGTTGTTCAAATGCAGTTTAGGTGCACCACCTATATGATATCGCTAACCAAAAGCCCCGTTATAACATGGCTTCATATTTATAGGAGTAAAACAAATTTCACTGATACAGTTGTATGTTCACATGTTGTTCCTTAAAAGCATGGAGACAGATGAGACTGCGGAATCAGTATATTCAGGCCGAGCAAAAGATAACATAAGCTCAGTCTTTACAGTTGCAAGCTCGTGCTGAAATTAGAAGGAAACAAATCCTGTGCTGTAACCCTTTTTTTCCCCCCTCAGATGTACAGGTCTCTACGAAAAACTGCTTCTTCTAAACCTTCCTCTGCTTCTCTGCACCTTGTTTGCTACATGCACATTCAATTTTCTGTTGAAACAGCTAAAATGGAAGAAAAGCTTAGCTCTCACATTAGCCTTAATAGAAGGTCACAGATGAAAGCAGTGCTGCCACTAAGAGGAAGCAGACACAAATAAGGCTCTCTAAACCGGTTCTCAAAATCGCATCTCTTTTTTTCCAGCCCGTGTATACCCTGCAGCTGTGCTCACCAGAGAGTAACTGATGCTTTTAACTTTCTGCATAATAGAAAAGATTTTGAGGAGCATAATATTACAGCGTTTAGTTTTTCTAAATCAAATCCCTACAATCACAAACAAGAGAGGGGAAAAATAGATACTGAAAGGTACAAGTGGAGATTGTCTGTAAAGCTTTACAGAAGATGGTGGGCAGATGGTAGGGATTTGCAGTGACACAGCTGTTTTTAAAAATAAAGAGGTGGAAGAGGAGAAGGCATGATTACAGCTACACACGCATTCCTAAGCCTGTTCACACAAGAATAAAAATTAAGCTAACAGCAGGAAATTGAAGTTGGTGGGTTTTTTTATCATCTCAATTGACATTTAGAAACTTTTAAAAATAATCAGCAGCACCTTCAAGTTTCTTTTCCAATCACTGGTTTTCTAAGTAACTACGAGTAAAGCTGACAACAAAAACATTAACCTACAATGAGATATTAAAAAGACAATATCAAAATTACTTTCAGTGCCTCCAAATAGCACGTATTTTTGCTGTAAGCCTTACAAGATGAAGACAATTCTATCCTATCATCAAATAAACAACATAAATTATGTTACTTGCTTGAATTTCCTATGAAAGGCTTTAATTTTTCACTTTTATATTTTTTCAGATATTATTAGTAGATGGCAGAGATAAGCAATGCAAGGAATAGTAAGATGTATGGGGGTTACTGCAGATTTAACAGCATGGGGGGTGAGGCAGGGAAATGCCCAAGTTCAATAGGGTATCAAGCACTAGATATGAATAGTAAGAACAGAACATTTTTTAACTAAGCAGTAATTTGTATTAAAAAATTTCATAAAGAGACCTTTCACTCATTTTCAATGTGTATTCTCATATATGTCCCCTACAGCCCCATAGAAAGCTTATGTTAGGTAAACACTAAAAAGATTGTTAATCTACAGTGTAAAAGCCTGTCTTCTCCGGAGAATCCAATGAAGCTGTTTCTTGACAGCTTTGTTTACAAAATTAACTCTTCCAGCTAGGCTATTCCTAGATCCAAGAAATTTTACATTAACAGGAGAGATACCACTGATACCAAAAGGATAATCTTTTGATCATTCTTCACGGAGTTACCTTTTCCACACTGCATCAGCTCACTTGCTTCCGAGTATTAAAAAAGACTTGTCAGTGTAAACATACTTTTTGCTACCTTTTTCTAATTTTCTGAACGTATGAGCTGGGACCCAACACAAGCAAAAGGTTATCCAGCACCAACCCACTAAAAACACCTTTGTACCTATCTCCAGAGCCACTGGTGCCGGCTTTCGCTACAGCTGGGTATTGAACCGAATGGGCTGTAGGTGAAACCCATTACAAAAACGCATACAGTCCACGCGTTTACTCCCCGATCTCTCCTTTCGGAGCGTCTGGGCTGCTCCCAATCCAAAGACAACAGCAAAGTGATTAGCCTAGCACACAAACATACTCAACATCCAAAGACATTTAAATTAATTTTATTTATACCAGGTTTTCAAAATCAGAAATATTTCAAAGAAATGCAATACTTAGGTGCTACATTGATGATCTTTCATCCACCATTAGCGCCGTGTTTTCACTCTACAGTCATTAACTCGCCACCACAAACTAAGGGGAACTTACAGAAGTTTATAAAAAATAGGCAGACATGAAAATTTGGTTTATACTGGAATTGGCATAAGAGAGTAAAGCTTATGATCAAATTG
This sequence comes from Phoenicopterus ruber ruber, assembly GCA_009819775.1. Lineage (NCBI taxonomy): Eukaryota > Metazoa > Chordata > Aves > Phoenicopteriformes > Phoenicopteridae > Phoenicopterus > Phoenicopterus ruber. The sequence goes on along the minus strand of CM020219.1, from coordinate 29,695,651 downwards.
TGGCAATTGCTGTATTCCATCACTGGTTCCGAGGGAATGGAACAGCAGAAAAAGACTCTTCCGCTTAGAGAAACACTTCGGGTTTTAACTGAACATACTCAAAATTCACTTAATGATCTGACTAGGAGTGATTCTTACACTGAAGTCCGTATAAATTTAAGCTTTGCATTTCTAAAATCGCCACAAGCGTAAACCTCACCTACTCACACTAGTCTTGGACCGATTTCCCTTCTCGGAGAAATCAAACTCTTATGTTTATACCTCTTCCAGGATTTACCAAATCAGACAAAATAACTGCTGGTTTTGAAGTCTTTTTTAGACGAAAAATGCCATTTCTGCACAAGCTACTCTCATGAAAATTTTATTTAACATTTCTTTATCAATAAAATAACTGAAGCCAAGATACCCAAAAGTCACGTCTACACGGAGATACACAGAAGATACTCAACTTGAGAGGATTTTCCTCCACTTCTCGATCACAATGAGGCCCTCACCATTTTGCATAATGACAGAAAACAACAGCTGACAAACCATTTTGGAACAGATGCCAGCTGTCTCTCATTTGTTTTATAATTCAAACAGTAACAGTTCTGTAGCACTTTATTGTTGGGGTTTTTTTTAAAAGCAAGCCATCTGAATTGGACCTCGCATCAGTCAGTCAGTCATTTCAAGAACAAACTGAAGGCAGGCTGATCCTTTTGGATCCAAAACTTGTTTTGGTAGGAATCTTACATAAATACAGTTTGTGCTTCAATTTTGTATCTACTTGGACTGAGTGAATATACACCTAAGCTAGTTTTTTAAAAAAAAAAAAAAAAAAAAAAAGTAACCTTTAATATTCAACTTAGAAGCCACAGACATCTTTCCAGACTGTTTGCAGCAAAGACAAACAATAAATTTAAACACAGTACTGCTTAAAAAAGTTTACTGTCTAAAATGAAATTCAAATGGTTTATTAAAATTTAACATTTTCAATTTTGGCTTTTTCTAAAGAAACCATTTATACCTTGTGAAAATCAGTTAAAAGATCATTTCATTATACTGTACTGAACTCAAGTCAAACATAAAGCACAAAGTAGATCTTTACATTAAACTGGGCTTTGCACACAACGTGAATAATCAGAAATAAAGAGACTACTTTGAGGAATAAAAAGATTTTTTTTTTATCTAGACAACATGCATACCATCAGTTACTTCTCAACCTTAAAAGGTACCTGAAAGGAGAGTTTTGTAGAACAAAACCAAGACTCGTTAATACACTTAGTAAGTCAGTGGTCATCATGCCTTTTTAGTTAAATTCTAGTAAAGTTTAGTCTACATAGAACAGCTAACACAATGAGATGTGCAAGTCATAGGGATAGCCAGAAGCCTGAAACGGTGTCTTAAAGTTCTACCGGACAAGAGAGCCTGAACACAGTACCAGTAGTTATTTAAACTATTAAAAAAAAAAAAGAGAGAGAGAGAAAAAAAGATTTTGATGATTATCCGCTTCCTTGCTGAAAAAGGGCTATGGACTGAACATAAAGGGCCCGCATTTAAGAGCTCCACAGTTGTACTCTACCAACTTTTTAAAATAAGGTAATGATAAAAAGCATTCCTTCTAGCAGCATGTACAGTTCAGCTGCGAGTGGCTGCCTAACAGCGCTCCTTTATGCATACCAGGAGAATCATGTCCAGTTTTGCCATTTGTGGATAACGATGACAAGATACAAAAGCATGTGTTTGCCATAAATAGCTCTGGCTAACGGAGGATTGCTCGCGCAGAGCAGATCAAATTCTCTATAAGGAGAGCATTATTTGGCTCCCAGCCAAAACATGTCCCCGATGCAAGCCTCGGTAGTGGCAAACACTTTCCAGTTCTATTTACATAGAAGCTAACAAGTAGAACGGTTCATTTAGGCTATTTCTTGTACCAAGTCCCGCTTAACTGCAAGACTCAAGAAACAAAAATTATTTACCGGATTCATATTCTGCATATAACTCATTACACGTCATCTTACCGAAAAAGATTTCGTGCAAGGTTTTACTCTGACATGTAGAACTTTAAGAACGTTCAGGTACGAAACACATTGCATGGTTAATTACTTCATATTTTTACGTTTCTGACACAAGTGTTTCATGGAATTAATGGTCTCTAGTAGTGGTAGCTTCTTTACTTTAATGGTAAACTAGGATCACGTCCGTTATCGAATGATCAGAACAGAGCCACAAAGTATTGTAAAGCAGTGCCTCAACCATGATTAGGAATGAAAAACCTGCATTATTTAAGATGAATGATTGTTTATCTTTACAATACTTTCCACAGAAGTTAAGTTATTTGAAATATGCTTAAATTAAACATACTTAAAAACTGTATTTTCCAATGAAAACAAGGCAACGTTCTGTAATAAGCCACAAGTTTTATTGCAACGTGGCCAGTTTTTGATCTCAAAAAACAATGTTCCATTTAAGGCTCTTTTTAATACAGAAATTGCCACCATGACTGATGTTTTACAAAACTTTAGTGTTTCAAGACTCACATGGTAAACAGATAACTTCTACTCCTGTTCAGTAGTGTACATTCAATGGAAAACAAAAGGCATCATAACAGCTACTTCATTTATAAAGATATGCATGTAACAGGAATGAAACTGAGGTACTACAATAATTTGATGACACAGTTACAGCAACTTAATTGGCATTCCTTTGGGGGGGGGGGGGCGCGGGTCAAACATATTACAAAAAAGTGCTTTAAATGCATAGTGTTGTGTGCTGCCATGTCACAAAAATAGGCTTGTCAAGGCAGGTGAGGTGTATGAATGCACAAGAGCCTCATGGAACTGCAATCAAGTGCAACTGTAAGTAATACTGTATAGAGTCTACCATCCGACCAGTGGACAATACTTTCAAGGCATTCCATTAGCTTACCCTTTGCTGTCTGCTAGGCTATTCACATTAACTATCACATTCATTGTACATGTTGCAAGGAATGCCTGCAACGTCAGTTTTGGCTAAGAGTGTGACGTGAAGGCATTCCTTGGATCCTACATAAAACTACCAGGATTAAACAGTCTAATGGCAATCACTGGTAGACTGCTTAACAATGACATCTCCTTCAGGGGCATTAGGGACGGGACTTATTTTTTGAGGAGGGAAGGGGACGGGGAGACTAATACTATTCCAATTGAACGAGCTGCAGAAATGGAAGCTCCTTAGATCCAGATGGCACTTGTCTGTCTTTTTATAAGGGTTTTCCTTCAAGTGAAACTACCACGTTGCCTCCCAATTTCTCTCCAAGTGTTGAACGGTCCTTAATATCATCCAAACCATTTACTTGCCACTCATGTTTAATACCTGAAAGACAGACGGACAACAATGTACTTGTGAGAACCTCAACATCTAAACGGCATTATAACTAAGGAGCGAAACATTTTTAGGTCCGTACCTGTAAATTTCTTTTTAATGGCATCTTTAGAGCTTGCGTAGATCATCTTGCTTTTTAAAGGTGCACTTTCAGGAGCCCTTTAAAGGAAAGAAGAAAACCACAACAAAACAGTTATTCAGTCATCCAGTGTTAACTCCAGAATATGCAATTTTAACAGCAAGCTTTGCTTTTACACACCAGAATATAAATACCAGGTCTTCTTTCTTAGATTCCTTTGTCTCGTACGTGGCATCGTACAAAGCGTATCGGCAATCATTCAAAGGTAGCAACTTCACAAAGGCTGTATAGGGGTCCTCCACAGTATCTCCAATGTCACCAACCAATATCTGCTTTGATTCCTCTACAATTATTTGTTTTTTGTCATCACTTAAGCAGAAGAGAACGGCTTTCTTTCTTTTTTTAATCTCTTCTGGGGTTGAAGATTTCCTTACTTTCATGTCATTAAAAACCTTTATGACTTCATCATTCACTGTTACTCCAGAAGCCTGTAAAATGAGATCAAAGGAATAATTTAAACAGGAAAAATTAACACTCACCAGACAAGATGATAGCCCAGAGTGCTAGATAAAGAAGTCTGCTTGGCCCCATAAGAATAAAAATACCATACTCAACCTCAACACGCTATGAATTTAGTAATCTTTGCAGGACTGGAGCAGAAGATATAAAGAAGGTGTAAATTCTGTACTCTCTTATTGCAGATCTCAGCATCTTCAGCTGCGATTCTGGATAGCAGTTTTATACAACTAGGCGTACAACTGTACTACTCAAGCGGTTTTCCATTACCTTATCATGCATTTGGCTTATTTGGGGGGAGGAGGAGAGTGAGGGGTGGGGTGGGAACCGAACGCAGGAGAGGAGTTTGTAGTTTGGGGTTGGGATGGGGGGTGGGTTTTTTGTTCGTGGTGGTTTGGGGTTTTTTTTAGTGGAACAAACGCTACAGCAGCAGCTCACATCCAGCACTGTCATGACTCTCATTTTGTTGGGTGATGTAAGGCTCTACAAGCAGCAGAAATGTTTTCTGCATTGTGTCAGCTTCAACACCGCGCTTTAAAAACTCCTGAATTTTACTTCGTACTGCTGCGTGAGTATCGTTTGATTGCCTTTCCTTCATACAAAAACACCAGTTACAATGCGTACAGCTCCTCATAAGGCTCGCAAGCAGTTCAAAACCCGAGCCTAAAACAGCAAGAAAACAAAACACTGACAGCGCAAACGGGGAGCTCACGGCCAAAAGAAAATAATTTAGCAAACCCCATTGCGAGCGAGCTAAACCCATCTGCAGCGCCCTTGCTCTCGGTCCAACAATTACATCTGAAGAGGCGGGCGCTGCCAGAGCAGGCTGCTCGGGGAAGGCAGGTGCACGGCTCGCCGGGGGCCGGCGGCTTTGTCCCCGAGGGAGCCCGCCCGCCGGCCCCCTTGCCCTGCTTTGTTCGCGAGGACGGCGCTCGCCCCCGGGGAACGGCCGTCCCGCCGCCCCGCGCCCCCCAGCCCCGCTCTCGGCCACCCTCGCTCCGGCCCCAGCGCGGACGCGCCGGCACCGGCGCTTCCAGCCGGTCGCTGCCCCGCCGGCCGGGGACACTCCCAGGCCCGGGCCCGGGCTCCGGGCGGGCCGCAGCAGCAGCTCCCCCGGGGGGGCGCCGGCAGCCCCTCTCCCCGCGCCCGCTGGCGGCGGCCGGACCCCCGCCGTTCACACGCACAGACAGGCATTCGCACGCCCGGGCGATGCCGCAGGGAGCGCTGCGCCGCGCCGCCCGGCCGCAACCGCCGGCCCCGGCCCCGCCGCGGCCCGCCCCGCCGCCCGCTCCTGCCCCGCGGCCGCTCCCACCGCCCCTTCCCCCCGCAGCCGGCTAAAATTAGACTAAAATGGCCGCCGGAGGCCGCGGGGCCGCGCCGCGCCGGGCCGGGCCGGCCGAGCCGAGCCGAGCCGAGCCGGGCCGGGCCTGGCCTGCTCAGCTCAGCCCCGCGCCCCGCCGGGCTGCGCTGCCGCAGACCCCGCCGCCGCGGGCCACCCCCGCCGCCCTCCCCGCTCGGCCGCGCCGCGCCGCCCTTACCATGGCGCCGGGTCCCGGGACGGCGGCGGCTGCCTGCGGTGCGGGGCTGCTGCGCGCAGGAGAGCGCTGCGCTGCGCTGGGGGCGAGGCGGGCGGGGACTCGGGCCGGGCGGGGGATGAGCCGCGGCGGCCGGGGAGGGCCGGTCACATGGGCCGCGCCGCCACCACGTGCCGCCGGGCCGCGCCGCGCCGGGCCGCCCCCCGCGGGGAAGGGCAGGGCCGGGCTGGGCCTGCAGGCGGCGGGGCCCGGCCGCCCTCCCACCGCCCCGCCGCGGGGCCTGGCCGCTGGCGCGGCGCGGTGAGGCTCCGCCGCAGCCCCGCGGGTGCGGCCGGCAGGGCCTGGGCCGCCGCCTCGGCCTCGCAGCCCCCGGCGTCCACTCTTGGCCGGCCCCAGGCCTTCCCCGGTGGGTCGCTGGCTGTTGAGGGGGCGGTGCAGGCCCTCAGCCTGGCGTGGAGCACAAGGAGCCGGTAGTCGCGTCAGGTGGGGGCACGATGGCGGCACGGCTCCTTCTGGAGCCAGCCACGACTGCCCGGAGCTCCGTGCCCTGCCCCGCGCCTCCTGCCCCGTGCTGCTCCCTTTGCCAAGGTGCTTTCACCTGCTCTGAAGTCACAATTTTGGCATCACCCCCCTGTTCACACTTCATCATGAAGCACTGTCTGTCCGTCTGCACACGCCTGACAAGCCAGCGTCAGGGGCATTTTGTGGTTGCTGTGTGCCACAACTCCTTGTCCCCCCTTGAACAGGAGCTGCGCTGCTGCCATGGCTGCTGTTGGTCCCTAGGGAAAGGCCCAGGGGCCTGGCGCAGAGACGGGACCTTCTGTGTTTGAAAGAGCTGCTCAGACGATGGGGCAGGACACAACACGTAAGGTGGAAGGAGCAGCATTAAAAGATAAGGAAGATGACTTACTGGAAAACAAGGAAAGAAAACCCTCTCGAGAGTGTTTCACTTGTCCGTGCTGAGCTGGATGGGGGTTCAGGCACAGAACACCAACGTGGTAACTTTTCTGATGCCTCCTGCTTAAAACCCCAAAAGCTAGAAGGATTGTGAGGCCGCGCTTTCACAGTCTGTATGCGTACTGAAAATCAAGATCAAGCGAGCTTTTGGCCTTCTGCTCCGCGGGAGGTTCCTGTCCTCCCTGAGCTCGCCTTAGGGCACCTGCATTACGTTTTGACAGCTGTACTGCCCCAAACTCCCCACCCGCCGCTGTCCCCGGAGCGGGTTGCGCCTGGTGCGTGCTGGGCACTTGGCATCAGAAGTAAGAGCCTCCCTCGGGGCTTGCCCTCCCGCCTCAGCGGGTAAGTGAAAAAACAATCGGAGTAGTGGTATTTCACCGGCGGCCGGGACACCGGGAGGCGGGTTGCCCTGCACCGCCGAGCGCACACCCGGCCTCCCACTTACTCTACACCTCTCATGTCTCTTCACAGCGCCAGGCTGAGTCAAGCTCAACAGGGTCTTCTTTCCCCGCTGATTCCGCCAAGCCCGTTCCCTTGGCTGTGGTTTCGCTGGATAGTAGGTAGGGACAGTGGGAATCTCGTTCATCCATTCATGCGCGTCACTAATTAGATGACGAGGCATTTGACTATTTATTGAACATATATAAAATTATACATGTTCCTTTTCTGGATTAAGTAAAGGTGGCCCATCCACCTAGGTAAAGGCTGGTAATTATTGTGTTTTGGCAAGATAGATGACATGTCATGACTGAGCCCTTTATCATCCCTACATCCTATCACCTTCACGGCCCTCGGGCTCCCGTCTTCAATAGATAGAGTAACAAGAATCAATTTATTTACGATTCATTAATGCATACAAATACAATACAATAATTCATTAAGATCTTAAAATCATAGAATCATAGAATTGTTTAGGTTGGAAGAGACCTTTAAGATCATCAAGTCCAACCATTAACCTATCACTGCCATGCTTGACCACCAAATATATGTACAATATCTACTGAAGTAAATAATACGTGATTTGATAGACGATGAGCAACCTTTTCCTGTTGGGAACTGGAGAGTCCTAGTTCTGCTAACAATTTGTAATTGCCCTGGTACCACTTCCCATGTGCTCCTAAAGGACATCCTATAAATTTAATAAGAGTGGCATTTGTCAGTTCTTGAATTTGATCTCTAAGATGTTGGTATTTCTTTATGTTCTCTGCCACTGCATCTGCCAGAGATGTTGGTTTACTCTCATACCTAACTGTAATGTCTAGTACAAAGGCCTGGTATCCTTTAACAAATAGCAGGTCCAGTTTATATAATTCATTTTGTTCATCTTTCAGCAACGGCTCCTGGAACACTACCCATTCTTTCTTTTTGGCCTCATCTGCCAACAATTCACATAGTTGGTTATGTCTCTTAATCGTAGCATCGTGCACCGGGGGCAGTATCCAATGATATGCGAGCAGGTTTCATTCTCTGCCTGATGATGTCGACAAGATTTGATTTGATTCTCTTGCCTAGCCCTTGCTAGAAATTCTCTTGTGGGGTAGACATCACCTCTTAGCTGTAACGCCGTGATGAGATTTCTGTGGGGGATGCCCGCAGAACCAGGGCAGTAATATGATTGTCCACGCCCTTCTGTTTAAGAGCCGTGATGATGTGAGAATGGCTCACGGTGCCAAAGGCTTTTGCTAAATCAACGAAGACTACCCCCAGGGGTCAATGTTCCTTCTTTGCATTTCGAATTAAAAGCTGTAATAATTTCAAATTTTCTGCGCATCCTGATGATCTTATAAACCCCCTTTGCCATGGATTAATGGGATATGCCTTAGTCCACCTTGCTGTTGAAATCCTTGAAAACAACCTCAAGATGGTCAATCCGATGGTAATTGGTTGCCAATTATTGATGTCGTTCTGGCACTCTGGTAAAGCAGGTTTTGTTATTAACACAGTCTGACATTATGTCACCATGTCCAGTATGGCACCAGATACCAACTATAGGTTGAAGAGTTCCATTAATTTGGTGTAGCGAGGATCAATCTTCGTAAGATCTCTCAAACTCAACCTATCTGGTCCTGGTGCCGCGTTTTTACTCATCTCTTTGATGTTGGTGGAGCATTTTATCTCTAGCGCATCCAAGTGGACAAGAGGATTGTCAGTACTGTGCGGCACTCTGGTCCCTGAACTGGTGTGTCTGAAAGCCAAGAGCTCCTAAACAAGCAGGATCTCGACCAGCAGCACATGCGAGCACCTAGCCTGCGTTGTGGCCAGTCAGCTGTCTCTCCCCAAAACACCTGAATTGCTTATAGTACCTTGGTGGAAACCAGCAAACTAGTGTTTGTCAGCGTGCATGTGTGTATATACATACATATATATACACACACATTCATACTGCATTGCGTGAGGGATGGGGGTTTTTTTTCCCCTTTCTCCATTACTATATGCCACCATGTTGACCAGATGAGCCACTATGTTTCCAGTCTCCTTTTTGAGTTACATCTCACCCTCTCTGTATGCAGAATTCAAGAGTGAATCGCATTCATTAATATTCAAAATTTGGCGCATCAGCCTTGAAATCACTAACCTGGAGCTGTATTACCCCTCAGCTCCTTACAGCCGGGCAGTCGGGACTCCCCACAGCCACTGTGCTGAAAATGGCAAGTCTGTATCGGACTCAACTTCTTTCCAGCTGATGGCCACTCGTTTACGTTTACCGCCTGTTGGGTGCCAGCAATGTGGGACCCAGGAAGGAGTACCTTCTTTGCACATTTGCATTTGAAGAGTCAGCCATTACCCAACTCGGTTTTCAAATACAGTGTGTGCTGCTTTTTGATCAAACAAGTAACTAGTTAGAATAGGTGAAAATTGTTATGGGACTTAATAGCAAAAATCCTAAACTGGGTAACTCTCAAGACACAGTTTTATGGTTGGCTTAAACCAACATAAGTCCATGGGAATGTCCCGACAGCCCTGTTTCTGGGCATCTGCCGCTCTTGCGCAGGTTCATGGACTGGAGTGGACTTCAGCAGTTTCAGATCCTCATCATCAAGATGGTTTAATGTATCCCAAAACACCCTTCATGACGCTGCAGCGTGTCATGGCACACTGTGCACGACACATGCCCTTCTCAGTGTCCCAAACGGAGGTCTGCATCCTTGCAGCCACGCACAATGTCGGGAGGCCACTGTGGCAAGTAGCAGCACGGGGGTTCCTTCCCCGTTGTAAGCAGAGGTAGCCGTGCACGTGTGCAGTACATCCTCCAGTGCCAGTGACCACAGCCGCTGCCATGGGCTCAGCAGGCTTCTTCTAACGCTTGTACAATACCATGAAAGTGCTGTGTGTGAGTGCCCTAATCTCGTGCCCTTGCAGCATACCCTCAGCCACCCACACAGGGCCTCTGCATGGCACATCCCAGGCTCGTAAAACGAAAGGTGGAGAAAGAGTTACCATCTCCAGAGTTGCACGGCCGGGGAGCTGCTCCAGAGATGACAACTCCAAAATTGTGCATGACTCACCCTCCATCTTTACTACCATGGAAACAGAATAACAAATCAGAAGTGATGGTTATTCTCTTCAGCTCGCAAGGTGCATACCTGAGGCACTCAGAGCTGCTGGTGCACATCACTGACTGGTATCTGGCAGTCATCAGGTACAGAAGAAGCAAGGGCTGAAGAAGGAGTATTTTATGACTTTATAGAAATCTCTGAGAAATAAATGAGTTTACCAGAATCGGAGAGCATCGGAGTGAAAAACAGGTCACAGGTAAATAGAAAGAGGCTTCTCATTTTCAAGAAAATGACTGATGGACTCCTGGTGACTGCAGCCATAAGAGAAGGAACTTGTGATGGAGCCCAGTGGTGACCTTGGAGGCCACAGAAATGGCCAGTATCCAGCCATGAGCAATAATGACCAAGCAAATCTTATTGCTGGAGCACACTCAGGCAAAGCTGGTTCCCCACCTTGGCGTCTCGCTGCACTCAGGAAGCATTGAGTTTCACTACCCTTGTGCCGCAAGACCTGCATCCCACCAGGCACCACCGAAATAGCCCTATGATTCAGAGAGCCCAACAGCAGCAGCACTAAAAGCTTTGTGAATGATACCCTATGCGGAGCACATGCCTCTGAGGAAGCCCTCCAAGCCTCCCCTCACCCTCCGTGGATGGAAGCAATGACTCACTGTGAAGCAGAAGGCACTGTTCATTTGGATTCAACTCCTGGATACTCATTAGTGCAAAGTGATTATAATGGATGAAGTTGCCTTATGCATTGAAGCTCTCTGAAATCATAGTCCTTTCCCTTTTTATGCTGTACATCCTCTTTGCTTCTCTGTCAACATCACTCAACTCAAAGTTACCATTTCAGCCTCATTTCCCATGGAAGCAAGACCTCTGCTTGGCCTCCTCAGACATCCCCTCTCTCACTTGGGCTAGTCCTTGTCCCAGTGACTTTTTAACTTGTTAGGTTATTTGAGTTAAATCTAGCAGAAGGAGAGAGGTCACAAAAGTAATTAAGATCCTTAATTAAGTTTCATAAAATAATTCATTTAAGGTATGAGAGAGTGGGGCTGTACGTCTACCAGTTCGACTCAGGTACTTGTTGGTTTCTGCTGTGAGAAGTCAGATCTCTGGTGGTGTAGCCAGATTACCTTCAGGAAGAGGAGTACACAGGGAGAGCGGAGGAACTTGTGTAGGTGTATGCTGAAACAGCAGAAAGTCTTAACACCGTTCAGTTAAAAAAAAAAAAAATCAATCAGTCGAGAGAGAGCAATCCATAGGAAACTGCATTTGATGAGTTTTGTTGCTTGCAGCACTTCCTTTCCCCCTTTGCTCTCCCCGTGCCCCTGGAAAACGTCCAGCTTCCCCCCAACAATTCTGTATTTTCAGTGGGAGTGCCGGATAAAATCTAAGTTCTTGTAATGTAAGAGAGCGTTAGAGAAAACCCCAGCAAAAGGCAAACACTGAGTTTTCATGTCTTTCCTTACACCAAGGATACATTTCTTTTAAAAAACTATAGGGTAGATCCTAGCACGATTTTGCCGCAAATTAGCAAGACTCGCGGTGTCTCCCATGTGCAGGAACCCCGGGAGGCTGCAGCGAGGGCAGGACGCGTGGGCTGGTGCGGAGCAGGGATCCCCGGCTGCCCTCTCCGCGGCACGGTCACCGCCGCTGCCTCCAGCGGCCTCTTCCACCGCCGTGGTCCCGAAATCCCTCGGCGGCTCCCTGCTCTCAGCCAGCTTCTGAGCGGCCCAGGCCGGGCTGAGGACGAGCGGGGCGCTGGCCGCCGCTCCCCGCGGGTCGGGCCGTGCTGGCGGCCCCTGCCCACCGCGGGGCCGGGCCGGGCCGCGCCGCGCCCCTTGCGTCACCCCCGCCGGGCGCCGCGGCCGCCGCGCCAGGACATTCCTCCGGCTGAGTCACGGCCCGGCTCCGCCCCGCCTCCCCCGGCGCGGCCCCGAGGGTGCCGCCGGCCTGCAGCCGCTGCCCGCGGCGCGGGAGAGCTGCCTGCCTTCCCCACCGCCTTCCCCGGGCGGCAGGAGTCCGCCCTCCCCCCCGCTGCGGCGGCGGCTGTCGAGGTGCGGCGAGGTTTCCCGGAGCTGCAACGCCCGCCTGGGAGCTGGGGGACTTCGGTGGGTGTAAGCGGCCCCTTTCCCTGCCGGGCGAAGCCGCTCTTCTGACCGTGCAGCGACGCGGCGGAAGAAAAGCCCTTTCCCCGCTTCCCCCCTTCCCCCTTGGAAGGCCGTTCAGCAGCCCGCCTTCCCCGGCCGGGCTGGCCCCACGCCCGGAGGAGCCGCGGCCGCCCACGGGCGGCAGGGCCGGCGCGGATGCTGGGGGAACGGCGGGCGCAGCCTCCCGGGGCGGGGGGAATTCCCCCCCGTGACGCCCGGCGCCGTGCCGGGAAGTCACGCGTGCCGGTGAATCATAGCGCCGGGCAGCCGCGAGCCTGTCGTTGGTCAACGGACAATGAGAGCGAGAGTTAATTAAAGTGTTGTGCCTTGTAATGACATCATTTTAGGGATGGTATTTAAACATGACAAAAAAGGAAATAAAAGTTCCTCCTGTGAGAGAAACGTGGAAGCTAATGGCAGAAAAACGGCTAAATGGAACAAAAAATTCCCCTGAAGTCTAAAATACAGGGAAACTTTGCTCAGCCTTATTAATCAAAACAGAAGATAAAAATTACTTTTAAGTAATTAGCACATATTCGCCATTCACAAGGGTTTGCACATTTATAGCACTAGAAAAAGTAACTACTATTTACCCTGCTAGTCTTCGTGAATTCCTGCATGTCCTGCAAAACGCGTTTTCCCCGTGAGCAGTTTCTTCCCAAGTCTCTCTTCCTGCTGCCCCTTGTTCACAGCTGAGATAAATTTACAGCAGAACCTCAGGTAAGGAAGGATTTTAAGATCAGCCACTGACTATACCAATTATTCAATTTATTCACTTTTTTTTTCAGACGGCTTTCACTTCCATGGTAAAGACAGTTTTTTGGTTGGTTTTGGTTTTGGTTTTTCTATTCCCTTCTAGCATTTTTATTCCAAGGTCTCAAAGCTCTTTATTAAAATTACTAATGAAGTATCCCTGCCTGATGAGTACGATTTATCCTGTTCAATGGGTTCCCCGGGGTAACCCAGGAAGGCTGTTGCAAGGTGAGGGGCAGGGGGGGCTTGGATCCCCCTCCCTGCTGCAAACCCTGGACCGTCCCTCCTCCTGAGGCAGGAAGCGTGGCTCCGGCAGAGCAATCGTTTTCCTGAAACCTCTGTTTCAAGCAAATGGCAAAGTCAGACTTTCCTTCTCAATAAGCATCCTCTGACAACACGAGGTCTGAGGAGTTTGATGTTGGCTGTTACCTCCGACTGCCGATGTGTCAGAGAGATGCATAGGTCTGTACATACAGTGAAGCAGAACCCCAGCTATATAGGAGACAAGCGATATGCTAAATCCTGTCTAAAGAGAGGAAATGTAAAAAGCAGCATCATTTTCTGGGAGGCACAGCAGTTGCTGTGCATCACAGAATAATGCTTATTACAGTGAAATGGCAAGGAGGGAGCCAAAGTGACCTTCAGAAAACCAGGCGTCTATAGCTGACCTATACGCTGGGTAAGTGGATTAGGGGAAAAGCTGCCAGAGTGCTTTGGAAGAATAGCCTGTAACACTAAACAAAATATAGATTTTATTATTTAATTTTTCTAATAAAATAAAAGTCCAGAAATGTTCTTCAAGCAGCCAAAAAGCAATGGCGTAATTTGCTAGATGTATCGGTCACCTGGAAAAACCTCTTCTGGATAATCCATTCCCTTTGTGTTCTTGTTTCATAGACGTAACTTTTTCCTGTAAAAGGAGCTACTGGCACAGTCCCCTAAAAAGTGTAAATCTCTCACCCTAAAAGCATGTCAGCTGTGAAACCAGTGGGAGGAAAAACCAAAACGTTTTCTGGTACCGCCAGCTTGTTTTCAGCTGAAGAACATCGCTTTTAGTTTGAAATACGTTGTTCTGTCTCTCAGCTGCTGCAGAGGAGGGTAACGCATGGGAAGTCACGCCTGGGGCTCCTATTTAAGTGCCTTTCCCCCAGCTCGTGGCATCCACCCACAGCTGCTGTGGGGTTCCCACAGCCTCCTACTCCTTCCTGGCACTGTTCAAGGACACGCATGCGAGTAACACGGAGGAGACACTGTTAATAGTTTTGCTGGTTTCTGTCAGGAATTTCTAGCGGAGCTATAAAACTGGGATGCCTAAGGTTAGCGGCGATGTTAATCAACGTGACGGTGCTTCTTCAGTAGCAATTTCACCCCTCGCTAACCTCTTCAAATTCAGGGCAAAAATTCCCCGCCTTTGCCACCGGAGGAAAGTTGTCTGTTATTCCAGAGGATGTTCAGCACTGTTGTACGCCTCGCTCGAGCCACGTGTCCCTTACTGCTGCAATGTCCTTTTGTGCATGTGCCTCAGCAGCATTCAGTGATTTTTGCTTTTTCTCCTGTGTCTTACAAATTCAGTGATAGCCCTTACGCTGGCAGTCTCCGAGCACTGTTTCTCTCTCCAAGTTTAGGAAGTCAAATTCTCTTACACCAGGATTTCAATAGACTTGCCACAGCACAGAAGCAGAATTATTTTCTTTTTAAAATCAGATGATTGGAGATAAACATGTGGTCTGTTTTCTTACTCTCAGTGCTGTGGCTCAACAGTCGGTTCTTCACTTGCTTTCAGCATTTAAAATTTAGTACATAAGTATAACAAAACTTAAATAAAGAAGGAGTAAAGACAACATTAGAGTCACATCTGCAACTTTCCTAACAGCGGTTTCATCTTGTTCAGGTTTCTGAAAAGCTGTTCAGCCACAGAGCAGCGACTCCTCTCAGCGGAGGAGCAGGACAGCTGGAAGGGGAAATTTCTTGAACAGCTTCAGCCTGGTTCGCAGGAGGACGGCTGCCAAAAGTTAGGATGTGGTCAGACATCTCAGCAGATGACACAGCTTAAACTGGTGCACCTCCAGGAAAAGGTGGCAATGATTTCAGAAAGCTCCTTCCCTTCTAGATAGATGCACGCAGACGTTCAAGACACTGGGGCTGCCGGGCACGTAAGGAATATAACGATTCAACTTTGTTATGCTCTTTTTTACAGAAGAGCCCCAAAAATATGGGCTCCAGAGACAACCAGGGTTCCTGGTGGAACAAGGAATTCTTGTTTTCCTGTGGCTGGGCAAGTGCAGAGCAGCACCGTACACAGATTGCACGCAGATTTCGGGCACTCATCCCGCGTCTTGCAGCCTTGGCCTGATTCTGCTACTAACCTTCCTCGCGCTCTGCTTCCCTTCCTACTGGGGTTATGTCATCCGTTGGAATAAGGTCCTTGGAAAATGGACTGTTTCTAATCACGATCAGCACTTCTATGACATTGTAGGCCTGATTTAAGGAGACATCTTTGCAATACAAAAAATAATCACCAGGAAAGGATCGAATCCTGTCCAGGAGATGGAGGAAGCCGTCACAAAAATGCCAAGACAAGGAAGATTAATTCACACGGCCTGTTTAGATTGGAAGTTGCAAAGGCCAGACAACAAGGAGGACAGATGCTTTTGGTCCTGAAGTTTTAATACTGTTAAAATTGCTCCAGACAGACCTAGGACTCGGTTTGCAGCATTGCATCCAAATGGAAGGAAATTCTACTGTTTGATGAAGGTTGATCCCAGGGACTGGTTCTTAGAAACCTCTTAGAAGCAAAGATGGACAACTACAGAAACAAAAGATGTACAAACTAAACCTACTCAAGTATTGCAAAGCCCCCTCACGAAGTATGTTGCTTAAAAAGTTGATCTTGCATTGTAAAACAGCTAAGTTTTTCTTTTTCAGATCGCAATCTAAAAATAAAACATTAGCTAAGCCTAACATGCTAAATACATGAGTTGAGATCACTTTCTGGTTGTTGAGGATGGGCTTTAGGATGACTGGGGCCCAGGAGTATTTATAACTGCTGCTGGATCGCAGGACCTGTTGGTCAGTGCGAAAGTGTCCTCTGGTGACAGCAGCACTCTCGAGCGGTGCCAGGACCGCAGAGCCCAGCATGTGACTCTGATGGTGGGATCTGCGCAGGAATGCTCGCGAAAGGCAGCTATGAAGCCCTGATCCCACAGGCAAATCCCCACGCTGCCCGGAATCAAATGCAGAACTGCCATCCAAAACCCAAACGTTTCAGCATCCTGGCTCACATTTCTGCCATTTCGAACGCGTGATTCGCAGCAGCCAAGCCACAGCACAGCCCGTCTCTTCAAAGGCCTTTCCTCTCCAAACTAATTTCATCTGTAAGGCGCTCGGAGAAGAAAAATCGGAAAGCACGTAGATTGTTATATACGTTCTTGTAGGACTGTTACGCTAGGAAATAGCTATATAAAGCCTAAATAAATTGGTAAGCTAAGAATAGCAAATGGACAAAACTCAAGTGGGACTGTGTATTACCCCAGCAGAGCAGGAATACCCTCTACGAGACAACTTTGTTACAAGGGAAACGACAGTGCAAGCGCGCTGTTTTTAGTTCCTCCACATGGCACTATTAAATCGGGCTGTACACAGCGCCGGAATAACTCTGTGCTGCGACATGATGCTTGCGCAGCGTCACTCCGTTACTCGAATAAAGACCCTTTCTTTTGTGGTTCTTTGAAACAAATCTAAGAAAGGAAAGGCGGACGACTGCGGAGAAGAATAAGTGAAAGCTGATCGTCTGTGGGCAGCGGCCAGCGCTTTGGAGAGCATGCTCTCATGTAACATCCTTGTAGGAAACTTGGCCCAATCAAACATTTCTATCATCAAAAGCGAGTGACCTGAACAGCTGGATATCCTCGCTCTGTGAGCAGCGGGGCGGCCGCGGGCGCCTGCTGCATTCTCCCCCTTCGGGCAAAGGGTGAGGGACTCTCGCGGGGGGCCGGGCACCTCCTGCCCCGGCCGGCCTCCTGCCATGCCCAGGGCCCCTCGCAAGGCAACGGCCGATACGCTCCTGTGCTTGGAGGCCCAGGAAATATTTTTTTTTTCCCCTTCTTTCATACCTAAGAAATTTTAAAGATGGAGTTGCACCTGAAAAAAATAATTTAAAATTGGTTTCAGCAATTTTCCAGAAAAGAAGCACTACAAACCCAGGAAATTGATATATTATGGTGGAGAAACAAAGCCAAAGTTGGCCTCAGTGCACTTTTTGGAAAACATATGCAGCCCGTGGCCTTCTGCCACTGAAAACATGTCAGGTGTAGTTTGTTTTGATGTTTAGCATTTTAATTCACTCCAAATATTAAAAAGCATTGGTTTGGAAAAGTATCTGTTTGCCAGGACGCAGCTCCGGGTGTGTGGCCGAGGGCCGAGTGTTTCACCAGCAGTGGATCAGATTTGTTTCATTACTTAAAAAGTAAAACCAAGTTTAAACACAGACCAAGCCGCACGTTGTCGCTGAAGCTCAGACTTAGGGGATGGTGCTGGGAGCGGGGGGAGGCAGGAGGAAGCTGGGCTTTGCTCCCAGCACCGCTCACGGCCCGAGTAAATCACAGTTTTACCAGCACTTTCCCAGGTACTGGAGATGTGCCTTTTAAAGACGTACAAGTATAACGTTCAGGAATGGTAACCATTATTTTAATAGTCAGTGGCTTACAGCAGTTAAAAATACAAAACTTTGCACGAGTGTATGCACGTACATCTACAAATACACAGACACGTTTTAGGGATGGTGCTACTTCAGCATCTCTATTAGGAAACAGGTGGGAAACAAGGTGACGGCTTTACTTACCCATCTTTATAATTTTTCTGATTTGCAGCACAGTCATTTTACTTTTTGCGTTTGACTTAATCCAAACATCTTCAAACCTGATGGCCTCCAAATGGGAAACTTTCTTATCAGTGGTAACTGGAGATTCTCCAAGAGGGGTTGTTACGCAGGCCTGATATTGGACATATATACAATCGAGCACTTAAAGGCAAAGTTTTAATAGCGCACTGTTTAAGGAAGCACCAAATTAAGGGAAGCAGGTTGCTGCTGAAGGGCGGGAGGAAGAAGGCATCAGTTGGTCTGATGGCAGCAGGCTGAGAAATCTCAGAATCCCCCCTTAGAGCAAGCGGGGTGAGCACGAGGAGCGCCTCTGCAGAACTAGCCCAAGACGTCACTGTTGTGAAGATCAAGGCGGGAGTTTAGCAGCGCAGGGAAGAGATCTCCTGGAGTTACGGCAACCGAGGCAAATGCCACACAGAAAACTACCTGCAGTCATCTGGGCGCTGGCAATTTTTTTGGAGTGAGAAGACTCTTACAGGGTAGAAACAGTCCTTGGTAGCCTCAAGAAGCGTTAGCTGGAATCGTTGCAATCAGTTATGGTAGCGATCCACACTAGGCAACATAACCCGTGTTAGATATTATTTGAATACAAACAGATGAAACTTAGAAGATACAAGATTGTTGCAGGGTAAGGGTTAATTCAGTGGTTACATCAATGATTCAAAAATCGTAAACCGCACATGTAATCTCCTAAATCCTGAAGCACGAGATTACCAGTCCAGCAGCGACACGACTGGAGCGGCCTGGTGTCCCCAGGGATCTGCTCCCTGCGCACATCCATAGCAGAATCTCCGCTTTTGGACTGTGACGGTTTCAGAGATGGCTGTTTGGGGGCAGCTGACAGCTGGTTACTCCATCAAGTTGGGCTGTTCAGGGTCCAGCAATTATACATGCAAGTTCAGGCTGGTTTTCTGCTGCTTCTTGCTGGTTTCTAATGCCCGTATTTGCCAAGATTATGCTACGGACATCTTCCTTTACTATTAATACTACTAACATTTATGTGCTCTCTCCTGCGATACTTGAAACTTCACCCTCCACAGAAAAGCCATCCCACGCTGGGTGCAGGGGGTGGCCCCAGCCCAAACCCTTCACAAAGAGTGCTGGCTCACGTCTGCCACGTGGTCTGCCGGACCGAAGCAGCTCAAGCTTTCCAGCTTTGTTAAAAGGCTTCCAGGAGTTAAACTTCCAGCGGGTGAATCTGACACTGGATAGACCAGTCAAGGTGATTACCTGCCTCCTAACACAGGTGAAGGGACGTGGCACAACAGCTTCGCTACACTGGTGCTGCTAGCTGACGCCTCATGAGCAGCCGGTATCAGCTTGACTGCAACCACCACACAAGGCTACATCCAGCATTTGAACAGGACTTCTCCATCTGACCTCGTCCCGCCTGGGTAGGAAGGGCAGTTTCCAGTAACAGCAGCCACTGTTGGGATTTGTCTTCTGATTCTTTGACAATCTGTGGTGGCCAGGAGGTGAACAAGTTGTTGTTGAGGGAACAGTGAGATTTCCTGGAAGAGAGAGTCCTTTGGGTTGTAGCCCAAATCCTCCAAAGGACCTGGCTCCCTGGTTCTGAAGGAATTACGATGTACAAAAAGCATCAGAAGAGGTTGCCTAGGGTGGTTGGTTACTCAGTTAATTCCTAGCTCTGCCCTGAATTAAAGGGGTGGGAGAAGGGAAGAGAGGCAGAATTTGCATAGCAGGAAGAAGAGCTGGTGTAACAGTCTCTGGGTACCTGCCAGGGCCAAGACATATTGGAGCTACCAAGAAGGGAAAGAATTTTGCTATTGGATCTTGTCAAAATGCTGCTTGGAGGACAGACGCTGGACTTGGGGCTCAAGGAAGCCTAGTGCCTGTCTTCCTGAAGAGTCTGGTGAAGCCTGATTAGTCAAGGCCTCTGAATCAGAGACGAAGCCGTTGACCCTATCCGTTTCTGCACCTTTGTGAAAGTTTGGCGTGGAGCCCCCTGCAGATACTGCACATCCCTTACCCTGGTGGTAAGGGCACACGGGATGGCTGATCACGGCACGACAGGGGCTTGTTTAGGGGAAAAGGTGGACAAGGAGCATGAATAGCTCAGCCCTTAAAAGACAAGGAGGGAGATAAGAAGCAACTCCCTTTTTCCAAAGGGGTGTGTGTAGGGGGAAATAAACAGCCATAAAGAAACTTCTTGACATAACTCAGAAAAAGCAGAGCTGGAGTTGGAAAAAGCTGCAACAGAAGTACCAGCTCAGGAGTCTGCTACCAGAAATAGAGGGCTTGGTGCATGCTCTGTGCCTGAGCACACAGCAAGCAAGAGGATGACGAAAGGTAAGCGTGCCCTGTGAGCACCGCTAAAGCCAAGGACAGTCAGACCTGCATTGCACACGCAGCGTATGTGAACATTTTAAGCACAGCTGCTCAAAGGAGAAGTGGGCACTTTTCTGTATTTTACCTTCAGCATGTTTAACGAAGGCCTTAGGCTTGCAAGCTTAACGACAAATTGATACCAACTCATAGCACAAGCATACAAACACCACCGTCACAAGCAGAGATTTGGGTTGAACTGAACTGTTCCCATCTGCTCTAGCCAAACTCAAAGTTATGGTTGTGTTGCTGAGGGGAAGCTATTAAAGAAAATAACCTTGGAGAAAGAGCGATAGGAATGAACAGCTGGGAGTAGGTTGGGGACAGTCACAATTTAAATTGCATCTGCCGCAGAGGGACTTGTTCAGCTCACTGTGCAACCCCCCCTGTAAGCATTCACACTTAAGTCAATGGGGACTATTCATGTGAACAAGAACTTGCACAACTGTTTGTGCAACCTGGGAGCCAGGATGTTCACATCCTCTTGGGACGAGACAGATGCAGCGATATCAAGTACAACCTACGCCCTGGAAAGAAGTCTTCTGCTGCCCACATTCCTTACGGTATTTAGCATTCCTTGTGGCGGGAACAAGAAACATGTCTCTGATCTGGACAGGAGAGAGATGTCAGCTCTGAACAAGGAAAAGCTCACACGGAAACTCTGAATACTAACAGACATTTCTAAACAATATACCCCACTGTTCTCATTCTTAGATTTTCTTTTAAAAACTTCTTACATTACTCCTTACATACTGATGAACATTTGCATCACTCAGAGACCAGGTATCACACTGGCTGCAGCTGTCAAAAAATGCTGTTGGGGTGCTCACACTGAAACCAAGTTCTGCTGTGTTCTCTTGTCCTAATAAATTAATAGGAAGATGGTGTCGCAGTATAACTCAGAAGGAAATCCCAGAAGCTCAAAATACTTTGAAAAATGTGTCATTTTATTTGTACACTTCCAAAGTTGTACGTAGAAACTTATAGTACAGTCCTGTAAATTTACTCATTGCTAGAAGAACTGCCAGGGACAGGGGAAGGTATTTATTGATTGATCATCAAGTTAGAGAGGAATAAACAAAAACAAACAAACAAACAAAACAAAACCCCACAGGAAAAAAAATTGTAAAAGTTATGGAACTCTCTCTTTTTTTTTTTGTTTTTAACCCCCAAGTACAAATTTTATAAATACAAAACAAATTCACAAATTACTTTGAATGCTAAATAAATATCTACTTAATAAACTCAGACTGAATACCTCCAGCCAGCACTGGTACAGTACTTAAAAGATACGCAGTTGTACTCATTCATGTGTAGTGTTGAGAAGATATGCTCAAACAAGTTTTAAACATACACACAGTTTCTTCAACTGTGCTACAGCAGAAGATTTTATCTGAGTTGATAAAGCCCTCAATACCACAGCTCCTACAAAATCTAGAGGATGAAACAAGGTCATTTGGTGCAGGAAAAAACAATGTACTTCTGGAAGATATTTGGACACATGAATGTATTAAAAATGTACAAAACCTCTGTAAACCAGTACTGTATCCAGTACATCTATCAAAATTATTAGACACTGAATAAAACTGTAGCAAAGGTAATCTTTCCTACGTTCTCCTGAGTGCTTAATATTACATTGAGAATATAGTGCAGGCCACACTTCAAGGTGGTTAAACAGTTGTTATTGCTTTATACAGGTATGACGACTGCGTGATTTAACATTTCATTTTAATGAACATAACAGATTCCCTCAAAAAATCCTTTGGAAGGCAGAGGTTAGATTCGTGACTTCTTTGCCGCGGGAGCGGCGTGGTCCACATTACCAGATGTGATCGGAAGTCCAAGCTTTTGAGCCTGAATGTGGAAGAAAGCTTGAAGTCTAGTTCCAGCTTTTGCTTCGCTTGTGTTACGAGGGTTGTATTCAAAGCAGTTCGAAAACATCAGCTCAACATCTTCAATGAATTCCGCTAGTAAATAAAAATAAAATTAATTAATTTAGCGTGTCTCAAATCGTCAGAGAGCAGTATGATAAAGCAGCACGACACCACTGAATTAGTACAGTGATCCTACACAGAGCTGCAACACAAAAATGCCTTTACATATGTGTCAAGTTTCTATCATTATATTAGTGAAGCACCATGTAAACGTTCTTAAATTTCTCTGATTATCAATAAAGGAAATAGAAACCAAGCAGCAACAACAGTATCTTTTCTAAATATTTCATCAGTGTCACTCACTGACATCAAAGGCTTGAGAAATTACCAGCAGTTTCTCAGCTGCTCATTTCTTATGTATCTGTACATCAGGTATTTTGGTAGTAGAAGAACTATGTTCAACAAATCTTATTTAAAAAATATTAGTAAATGCTCTTTAAAACAAAACACACCACAAAACCCCAAACCAAACACAATTTCAGCTTTCTAATCCTCTGACACAGCTCTATTTTAGGACAAGAAATTATTTTAAAGAGAGATACCGGGGTTCATTATCTCTTTTAATAAATACTTACATGCTAACTTATATTCACATTTATTCACTTTTTCACGGATTATATTTAAGGCAATAGGTTTTTTGATGATATCATAGTAGTCTGGTACCTTTAAAGAAAAAAAAAAGAATTATTCATAGACAAATGGAAGCTTAAAATTCTACCTACGTAAAAAAATTAAGCAAATCATGCATTAGCAGAAAGCATTTTGGTTTTGTTTTTAAACAAACAGAGGAGTCCCAAGCAACCACCTCCATTTCCTGAACTGCATATTAGTTTTCAGATATTGCTTTTCCATTTTTTATATCATTAAAGTAGCAGACCACATCAAACATTAGCCAGCAATTCAATGAATAAATCTAATCCTAAATACCCTGTGAACAACTAAGAAAATTGCATGAGCAGATAAGCATTACAGTGTTCCAGCTATTCCCATCTGTCAAGCGCAAAAATTATCTCCAAGATTTTAAAACTTTTCATTTTCCTGTAACATACTACAATATTAAAGCTCTTTAATCACGAGTAATGGCCATTTTTACTCCACTACCATTCACCGTCTCGCAAGAGAAATGAAATCCCGAGATTCCATTTAGTTGCGTTGAAGACAAAGTAGTGAACCTTCCTGTAGTAAGCAGGACACAGTATGCAAGTACCAGAGATAAACGCTGTTCTGAGTGGCTCTTTATGTGATAAAAGTGAGGGGAGGAAAGGGATTGCTTAACCCTTAAGGGCACTGATAATTTGGATCACAGATTTTGAATTCCAGGTAAGCACCAAGCTTAGGGTGACTCTGTCTCACTCACAAAGCAGGGCGGGGGGGGGGGGGGGGGGGGGGGGGGGGGGGCAGAAGAAAAAGGTATCTGATCCAAATTTGACCTTTTTTTTTTTTACAAGAAAAGATACCCACATGCATCATCATGTATGTTTTAAAACCAAGTTCTTGGTTATGGCCTGTAACTTTACTATATTAAGTGCAACCTGCAAACGAACCTAGAGAAAGAATTAATAAAACAGAATTAGACTGACACATTTTTCATTCCTTTCCCTTTAGAAGTGGCGTTTACAGAAGTACTAAAAAGAAAGGTCATTTTCTCTTTCTGGCTTGCTGTGCACTGATCATTCAGTGTATTCTTTACATTGTCTTGAAGGCAGCAAAAAGTTTAAATCAAAACTTCTATCATGATGAAGAAAATTTGGGTCATCCAGGTACGGATTTTTTCTTTTTAAACTATGCAAAGACTATCCCTTAGTGATTGATTCAGGCAAACCGGAACGCACTGGATTCTAGCAGTTTCTTTTCAGGATCAAAATTAAGCCGAATTCTCCATCCCTCCTTAAGAAGCTTCCTTGCATTCACCAGATTCTTGCACTTCCCAGTGTAATTCCTGTACTCTAGCAGGCAGACACTACTCTGTTTCATTCAGAATTCCTTTCCTCCTCCTCCTCCGTGCTTACATCTTTCATTCACGTTTGTACATCATTCTTTTTGTCCAGATACATTGATCCTTCCAGCTGTTTGTGACCCTTCAGAGTTTCAAGTCCTTATTTAACGGCTACCGCTGTTAATTTTAATAGAGCACTTGAACGCCAAGCTCTAGATCCTGCAAGAATGTCTGTGCAGAGTTGCTCCAGAGGGCTTAGCGAGGACAGGCACTTTGTTAGGGTAGGATAGTTCCAGCCGTGCCTTACAACTGACAAGCCAGCGCAGCCTGCAGAAAAGCAGACGTGCTTTGGGAACTTTTATTGTAATACAAACCTCTAAACCAGCGCTTGCTTGGGTACCTACTTTACCATTAAGTATTTTAAAATCTAAGCAAGAGAGAAATTAAGAACTAAACTAAGAAATCATCTTTTTACTGCATTATAGTTAACAACAGAGTGAAGTTGTTCCTACCTTGTTATTTTATTGCAGCTCTGTTCTCAAAATACCTTTGCATAAATTGAAGATTAGTTCACCTAATTAATTAATAACCATAAGCCTACCTTTAGCAGTCCAGTGCTCTATTTTTTTTTTTCAAATTAAAGCATTTCACATGTTTAAACACTTGATGATAAGCATATTTAAAATTTTCACAATAACACGTCAATTGGAAAAGTGATTTCTAGCACCAAATATTTGAGCTGAAATGTGGGAGTTCTCCTAAATCCCATTGCTTAGCTGTATCCCTGTTTGGGCAGTGCTATAAAATCCCAAGTTTTACTGGCAGCAAACAGGATTCTCAACCATTATCATTCCCTCAGCAGTTCTATCAGTTACCTGGATTTTGGAAACCAGTTTCATGAAAGGCCAGCTGTCATCATGTCGTACCAGTTCCACTACGAGCTGTTCAAAAGCTGAGAGTTCATGGACTCCCCCTTGACGTCCTGAACTTCTCCTGTTCAATGAGGTCTGAGGAGATGATTCTGGAAAAAAAAAAAACCAATACCCCACCAGATAAAAATAAAAACCTGACAAGTAAAATAAAATAAAAAATAATAATTAAAAAAAGGTGTAACACCATTTTTCTTGGGTACTAAAACTGTAGTTTCAGGGAACAACTCGTGTAGTTTGGCTTCAGGTATTAACTATCCTACAGCCTTGTTATTAACCACTGAATGTCTCTCTTGCCGTACAAAATGCTAAGTACCAGGACTTAGCTGGGTTCCTCCTCCATTGCATTGATTTTGGAAAGGATTTTTTCACTGATTTCAATTTTAAAACAATTTGTTAAACACTTAAAGAAAAGCCCTATTAGAGAAAAACAGAATAAGCCGCCTGCTTATAACTTTTACTTCCACAAAACCTCTATTGAGAGTGGTTTTATCTGCTTTGACGAGTAGTCAGCAGGGTGGTTAGAGGATAAGCCCAGAAACTCCCAATGGTGAAGGACAGAAATGGTGCAGAATACAAGGCTGCCACACTGGAGTGCAAGCTCTTTTACACTCTTCAGTCTCACACTGGGTCCTTTTCGTTTTTAAAAGGTTATTGTAGCTTTCCAAGTATTTCCCTGCCATCAAATACTCAGTATTAGCTTAATGAGCAAGAACACTGTTCGCCCTATACCAGATACATGACGTTTTCCTTCTGGTAGCAGTTTCTTGTTGTACATGTATATTCCCAATTTCATTACCTTGCCTACATCTGTGTTCTTCACTGTTTAACTCTTTATTAAAAACAAACCCATAAAAGCTATAAGTAAACATTTGCATTTGAATGGGTTAAGGCATAAATACCATTTCACATTTTCTATCTACTTATTAGCAATTGCCCCATATTGTGTGCAAATATGAAATTTCAAATATGGGTATGATATATCTCCTTGGCAAATTAAGTATTTGTTCTTTAGATGACTGGAATTTTTTTTAAAGGTTCACTTCTGTCACTGCAAAAGAAGGGAACTGTCTTGTTGGAAGCGGTAAAAATGCCTTCAACCACCACTTCTAGTCTCCTTGCTCTGCCAGACAAATATTTTAGCAAGGAACAGAAGGTGGGTTTTGTTCTGGACAAACATATTTCTCTAACCTGTGGATTGTCGTTTCCTGCCTCTTCTCTTGGGTTCAGGAACAGGAAGAGAAAGCTTTGAAGCAGAAACTGGATACTTCCTAAGCCGTTCACTCGAGTCTGCGGTATCAACAATTCTAAATCCAAGAGAATTGGAAGGGCTGTTTTCCAGTGTGTTATCAGCACTCTTTCTTCCTCTTCGTCTTCTTCGAGGACCGAGTAACTCCACGAATACATCTGCTTGTAATGAACCTTGGCTCTGACGAGTGGTCCGGCTATTAAGTCTTAAAGAAGGCTTTGTCACTGATGGAGGAGCTGATTTTGCCTTTCTTAAACCCCTTCTGGTAACTTTAGATGAAGGTTCAGTTTGCTTAGGTGTGTTTTGCTGACTCCGAGAAGCGTATCTTGCCTGACGCTGGCTGTTCCGACTTGAGAACGGATTGTTGAGTTTGGCTGCTCTCATTTTTAATGGAAACTTGACCTGAGGTCTTCCTTGCTTTGATGGGCTACAAAAAGTGAACAATTATGTTTATTTATTGCAAAATTCCGTTCCTCTCCTTTCCCTCAGTTTTCTAATTCAGCATTTAAAACACCCAACCATTCAAGGTTGGACTGGTAAGCAGCCGGCTTTCAAGCTGATGCAGTCATCCGATTACCATTACCTTAAATACTGCTCTGAAGTCTCTAATTAAATGTTACGTGGAGCATGTACTTTAAAGAAATGCTCGGAATTCTGATCACCCTTGCAGCTTGTACAATGTAAATGCATTAACTGGAGCACCAGCTATCAATTTCTTTAAATCACTTATTTCTCACAGCAACTGCAACTACTAGGATTTTTGAACAGTATTATCAGCTACATAAATAAACTGGAGTTCTAAAACACTAAATATAAAAGTTATGCTCTAGTCAGGGCTTATAGCTAACACTCAAGACTCTCCTTCCATTACAGGAGAGAAGGAAGATCCCAGAGACAAATTTATTTCTCAAGGAGATGCAAGTTCTCTCCAACTATTGAATCCCAATGTCAGAGCTGCAAATAATCTTGCTTCAGTCAATTTAAGACTGTACTGAAAGGAAGAAAAACACTCTGGCATCAGGAGAGTTTCCTTCAACTTTCACACTCCTGGCATGCTTATCAAATCCATCACTTCACTGAAATTATCACATTGGATTATTTAGTTGTTTGGGGTTTTTTTTTGTTTGGTTGGTTTGGGGGTGGTGTGGTGGGTTTTTTTGTTTTGGAGTTTGTTGGTTTTTGTTTGTTGTTTTTTGTTCGGTTTTGGGTTTTTTGTTGGTGTTTGGGGGGGGTGTGTGGTGGTGTTTGTTTGTTTTTTAAAAAAAACAGCTACTGCAGAAACCCTCAAGTCTTCCCAATGTCACATAGTCTTCAACAGATGACCTTGTCTTCCCTAATGTTCCAGTACTTACTGTATGCATCTAGTACTCCAAAATTCAAAACTGGACAAAAACAACTCCAAATTTTCTCCACAAAATCTTTACTGTTTGAAACTCTCTCCACTTTATAGTCAAACTGTAGCTGTACAGAATTGCAACTCTGATGGCCATCTCTCGCCCACGCATCCAAGGCTGGAATTTTCATCCTGAAAAGTGAGCTTAAGTCCAGCAGACCTAACTTTTGTTAATATTAAACTCATCACTAAAAGCCAAATTCATAACAAGCTGCCACTTTTTTTAATAAACATCTTTTTCAGACTGGATTTTCAAGATATATGCTTATGGGAACAATTACTCCACCTAATAATCAAGATGATATTTCAGTAGGAGACCACTTTAATGCATGTCTATGTACCTTATCTCTTCTTCCTCTTGAGATTCATCCTCCTCATCGTGCTCTTCTTCATAATGCTCTTCCTCACTTTGTCCCATTTCATCGTAGTTTGCCTCTTCTTCCCCTTCTCCTAGTCGTTCAGCAGTCTCTTCATCACTTTCCACAGAAGGTCTCTGTCTGGAGGAGAGGCGTCTAGAGCGCTGTTTTGGTCGGCACTCTGGACAAAACCAGTCTCCTTCAGGAATGACCTAGAAACGGAAGAAAAGGAAAAGAAGAAAGCATTAGTAAGATGCAATTAGCCGTAAGAACTACTCAAGTTCTCTGCAAAAAGGAAGCACTTTTTTTCCTCAGATACCTTGAGCTTGGGCCTGATACAGTAAGTATGATAGCCTCGATCACAGCCATCACACAGCACCATGCTTTCTGCATCGCCCTTCTTTCGACACACTTTACAGCGAGCATTGAGGATGGACTTTGACCAGATGACACTTCGATCCAACGTAGACAGATGAAGGAAGACTTGGGACAAGCTGGTAGAAGAAAGAAGTGACTCTCTCCAGCGATCCAAAACTGTTTTATAGGATCGTCCACCATCACTGGCATCTTACATTAAAAATGGGAGGGGGGGGAAGAAAAGAAAAGAAAAGCAGGATGATCAAACTTCTTTTCAAACATCAGGTTATTCTAGACTATGAGGTAAGGCTCCGACTTTCAAACAGATAGCAGTAGTAAACTGGGATAAATAATAACACCTTTGTCTTATCTTTTCAATACTTGAATATTTCCTCCTTAGCTTCCAAGCTGCTGAAGCCATAAGATTTTACTCTTCAATACCAATTCAACTTAGAACTTGCACATACATAGGACATGAGTAAGACTAAGAGTCTTACTCAGATGTTAACCTGGAAACCTAACAATTTGATTCAAATTTATAAAAAGTATAAATGAAGATTACTTAAGATTGGGAACGTGTTTTTTTTTTCCCCAATTTACTTTCCCTTGTATGTACCCTTTGAAATCCCAAAGTATTTAGATTTAAAGAAAGTACCTGGCATTAAACAGAGACTTCACTGGCAAAAAACAGCTTAAAGGGCTCTTCTCACCTGCACTTGCCCCTGCCTCGGTATAACTTAGCAGACAATCTTGCAGCCCTCTCCCCACGCCTCAATGCCGTTATTCCTGCCCTGCACTCTGCCTTCACAAGAACCTGCACATCCGCGTGGTTAACCAGACTGGGTGCCTGGTCTAGTTGAAATATAACTGTTTTCCTGATAGAAGCAATGTAGCACGCATGAATCCGTG
The DNA here is from genome assembly GCA_009819775.1 of Phoenicopterus ruber ruber. Lineage (NCBI taxonomy): Eukaryota > Metazoa > Chordata > Aves > Phoenicopteriformes > Phoenicopteridae > Phoenicopterus > Phoenicopterus ruber. Next base: position 29,666,528 of record CM020219.1, on the reverse strand, counting down.
GTACACGCCTAGTGGCAAACCAAGTAAGACCTGGGATCCTAATTAGGTTAGAAATAAACTGGGGGGGGGGGGGGGGGGGGGGGGGGAGAGAGAAATTATATTGCATTTTCAAACAGGTTCGGTTTGCAATTCAGGCCACCGAAGCGGCCACACAAATACACACAGAATAGCGAGGGGGGCGGTACCGAACGGGAACGAGCAGCTGGGAATTACAGAAGCAAATGGGCTGTTTGAGGAGCTAGAGAAACGAGAAGGTATGAATTACATCCTGCGCTGCTGCCGCTGAGCAGAAAGGAATTTCTTTATGAATGTTGAAAGCTATTTCTTGTATTTTAAAGCAGAAGGTTTAAGGACAGGAAGAGACAATATAGCAGTACTTTTGATTACAGAAAATGTCCACAGTTTTCCCTTCTAAAAGTGATAGTCCAGTTACTACTGTGTGATCTCTAGCTGATGCATGATGCACTCCAGTATAAAATGCCACCTCGCCTGCTGCACTAGTCACAGTGGGCACAGGAATGACCTATGATCCACCTGTCTGCCAAATGATTTCTCCTCAGGAATAGGAAGAGAAAATATCTAATAACAAATAAAATGAAAGAACAAAAATGAGACTAATTGCTCTCCTGGCAAGGCGTTTCTGCCTTCTCATCAACTGGCTGCCAAGATTTGCCTAATCTTGCATACATTTGCATTAGCAGCAAGCAGCACAAGAGAAGTGATGGGAGAAGGCAGAGGATAAACAGGCAGCACAGCTTCATAAACAAAATACGGCCACTCCTGAACTGCAAATACAAATCCATGTTTCCTAAATTTCCTATTACTTCATCCTTAGGTTTCCTGTCTCAAGTTCAGTCTTACTAAGGATAGCGGACACGCTCCTTTTCACAGCACTGCAGTAGATCTCTCAATGTTTTTTTTTTTTTAAATTCAGTAAGAAGAAAATTAAAATCGCTTGTCAGGACACTGGACTTTAACGTGAGACCCACGTTAGTTCTCAGTTCTGCTGCAGATTTCTACTATAAGTCTGGCAAAGACACTTTATTGTAGTTTGGGAAGCATTTCTTTTGCTGACAATGGCAGCTCGAGCATTATTACTTTTTTTTTTGACAGTTATTTCTAGCCTGGGTTGGTTCACCAATATAGTTCCTCACACAACACAACAAATATTTGCTCTGCAAAACAGCAGTTGCAATATAGAGACAGAAATTACTGACCATGACCTGCTTCAGCACGTCCTGCTGCCGAAAGAAACACGCCAAACGACACCCCCTGTTTCAGATGCCAATTTGTAAAATAAGAATAACACTTTTTTCTTCCATCCATCATCTTCCTCATTTATATTGTTAACTTGGAGGGAGAAACGGCCTCTTCCTTTGTGTCTGAGCAGCTCTACATCGCGCAGTGGGACACCCCTCTGTCAGCTAAGCCCTCCAAGCCTTGCTACAATGCAAATGAAGTTGTTTGACAGATCTATGCACTCATCTATCAATAGCTAATTGAGTTCAGGGAAGGGTTTTCCATTTTAGTATTTCTAGAAAGGATATGCAGTTGCACAATGCTGCGAAGTTTCCAAAAAAAGAACCCAATGGGGGCATTAAAGGGGGGGGGGGGGGGGATGATTATGTGAACATGCAGATTTCAGTCCCAAAGTGATACAAAGAAATTACAGTTCTTTATCTCTGGTTGCAGAAAACTTTAAAAAATATATATTTTTTTTATATCTTTGAGCTGTGTTTGTTTTACTACCCATGTTTAAACCTTTGGCTTCAATACTGCAATTCCTTCACATGTAAGGAACTGGCTACAAAATTATTAAAGTGTAAAAAAACCAACCAACCAAACACCCCCACCGCTCCCCAAAACCTGATAAAATATTCAATACTTTCTAATTCTTAGCAATACAAGTAACATTTAAAATTTACCATCTCTCTGACTAGTCTTGTCTTCCACTCTCTTCCTCTTTCTATCCCCCCAGTGGTTCCTGTTATCATCTTCTGCATTACCTAACATTAAATTCATACAGTTATTTCAAATACTTTTTTGAAGCATGGCGGATTATTTTTAAATTAATTTTATATCCATACTTTTGTAGTCTAAAAATGTAACTAGAACAGTGGTTCCCAACACATGCACGTGGAAAAAAGGTAGGCAGGGAAGGGTAGCAGAATAATGTGCATGAAGGAATTGCACATCCCAGGATTTACTTTGACGCCCACTACAAACAGAAGGCTTAAACTGAAAGCTCTTAAACCTACCCTCCCTTACCTTTCCATCCATCTCCAGTACAAATGGCTGTAGGACCACAGGTTTCTCTCTCGGCAAACAACTTGTCTGATCTATGCACGAACCTCCTAACACCTCAAAAATATAGCCAGTTTATGGGCACAGTCCTCAAGGACCGAGAGAACTAGCTCATCTGTCCACGTGAAATGATATACTTAAGATACTCAAGAACACTCCTGCACAAAAGTATGAAATTGATGAAATTACTCTCCCAGGAAGTAAGAGCCACAGTAAACGTCATCTGCTCCAAAGGCAAGGTACCTTCTTTGACTGCCTTCTCTGAAGACTAAACAAAAATTCTTCAGCAGAAGAAAAAGCCCACTTCCACCTTCGCTGCCTCTGCTCAAGAAACTCCACAGGGAAGTAACGAAAGCACAAGAACAAAGCACACACGTATAATAATCCTATCGCAGTTCACTGCTGGAAGATGCCTGATGCTATTAGGAGAGGACAATTATAAATAGAAAAAGAAACAACTTTGGGAGTAGAGGAAACAAAAATAATCAAAACACAGAAAGAAAGAAATGGAACAAAGATAAGCAAAGAGGAGCAAAAAAGCTGTATTTTATTTTTTTTTTTTTTGTCCTGCAAGAAGTGCATGGCACAAGTTAAAAAGGAGGTAAATGGCTCCCAGTATCAGTCACAAAGGTGCTCCCATGAATTAGAATCCAACCTTTTGTATGGAAATCTGAAGGATGCTTAATGACTGAAGTCCTGCACTAGTGCAGAAGGCAGGGGGGTTTTTTGTGGCTGCCTCACTGAACTCCAGGGCAACCAAATCACTTCATCATTTTATACCTCAGTTTTCACATCTATGTAATAGGAATGAGAAGACCTACTTCTCCACTGCAAAGTATTCTGAAATGTAAGGTAAAGTAATTTATACTAAAAAAGCAGCAAAATCCACAATAAAAATTGCTTGTATTTCTTCCCGTCAACATACTTTTTATCTGAGAAGCAGCATTTCAGAGTTTCCATCAAACAGCTATTTAAAAAAAAAAAAAAAAAAAGGCTTTTACACATCTTAACTCAGAATTTCTGCAGGAAAAACATGTACTGCAAGCTGCACCCCTCTTTCTGTGATTCTCCCCAAACGTTACCTTGGGCTGGACTGAAGAAAAAACAAATTTTCATAGATAATGTGTAATGAAAGGAATTCTAAAACATAATCATAATAAGAAATGCATACAATTCAAGTCATGTTACATTTAATCACCAGACAACAGAAGATTAGCAGCCATCTAGCAGCTCTGCAAGGCAGAGGGTGCTGTTTTCTGGGGTTTCTAGATCTCCTTTTTTGCATTGCTATCTTCTGTGTCAGTCTTTGCTTGCTCTTCCACTTGAATATTTGGTATGCACCTCAACCCTAAACTTATCAGAATCACCAGCGAGGCTCTTGGCAGCCTGATAGAGCCTCAGAACAAAAACGGAGCAAAGAGGAGCAGCTGGTCCTTTTATTGCTGTGCTGGGTCCCTTTGTCTGCTCTGCACCCTGGAGGCCACCGGGATAAACTTGCCAGTGACTGCAGTGAATTTCACTGCGCCGTCTTTAGTACTAGAAGCTGTAAATAGGGTGAAAACTAAAAATTGTTAAGTATGGCTCCATTCCCTAATAGGAACAGAGCACAGCGGGGGGGGGGGGGGGGGGGGGGGGGGAAAGAAACTCCGCGGCGAAGGCAACAACTGAAATAATGACAAAGACAAAACACGTTCAGTTTGGTTTAAAGCAGAAATTCAGTAAAGAGAGTACCCCTGCAAGTGTTCCCCTGCACCGCTACCAAAACAGAACTCCTAGCACTAGCTTGACTTCCAGTGTTTTTACTTCAGTGGTAATTAAATCAGCCTAAAAAGTTGGGTTTGTCAGGTTTAACATTAGAAACAGATATGCAGGCATTTTGTCTAGGGGACAGTTCTATTAAATAGTTGGAACAACTATTAAAAACCTCCTGGGGGGGGGGGGGGAGTGTACACACAGAGCGATCTATATAAGAACAGGCAAACAAAACCAAAAATCCCACAGGGCATCACAGTTCTGAGCACAAGGCAGTCCCCAAGCAAAAAGCAGTGTCCGCTTCTTAATAAACGGTTTAGTAACACTACTAACACCTCCTTGCCAAGCTAAGTCGAGAACTTTTCTTTGCCTGTTATACGTATGCAAGTTGCAAACTAAGAAACAGAACTTGCTGTGGTAGCATGCAAAGACATTGTTTCCAACTGGGGAGCTTAAGCTGAATATAACATTATGCAAATTTTACACTCTTGGTTTTTTAAGCATGTCTGAAACACCAAAGAGTTATATCCAGAAAGGGCTGCACCCAGAAGTGCTGCTTGACCTCTGAAGTGCCTAAGCTTGCCAGATGCCTCTCAAACACACAGGTTTCCTTGACATTTTGCAGTTGTGCCTTCTGGTCACATCCAGAAGCTTCCAAGTCAGAGCACCTTTCACATAACTAATTGCGTCGTGGTCAGAAAATTCATCAGCGAATAGGTGTGTGGTTAAGCTTTCTTTACTACAGAGCCACTAAGGCCGTGGCTCCTCCAAGAGCTCTCTAGTGACAAAGCTAAAATCTTGCCTTCATTCAGACTCCTCTCCTGCTAAAAGCGGTCCATTATGCAACCGAAAACATGAGATGCTTGGCACCAAAGGTAAAGCAAGGAAGAGGGAACCCGACACTGTTGCTTAATGGTTAGGGCAGTAAGCCAGAGCAGAGGAGACCTGGGATCCTTCCTGCTCCCTCAGCTATGTAGGTTATTCTTTACATTACAGTAATCTTACAGCGGTACCATTCTTCAGAGCAGAGGAGATGCACAGGCACAGTATGGTAAATGAACATATAAGATTTAAGATATGCAAATGTGTAAGATTGTGCTTTCCCTATATACTGTCTTTGTCACAGTATAAAGCATCTAAAGGAAAACAGGATTCCCAAGTTAAAAACCAAGAAACCTCACCATCATTCAAAAGGTCAGGCAAAAACATGAACCATCATTAGATTATGGCAGAGTTGGGACCACTGAAAAAAAAGACACAGGAGGATTGCTAAAAAGCTTTCTCTCCAATACTTCAGGGACACTTTTCTTCTTTTAGTCCTTCTCCTCTAGCTCAGGATGCCCGATCTATGGCCATAACCTACTAATAGACATGTTTTTCCCCTAAAGGGCACACTGTGATAAACTTACAGCTGTCAGCAAGATGCTGTTGCCAAAATACTCTCAGAGAGAGTTTGGAAATGGAGGCATATACTGCACAATGTATTTACAACCTGCACATGCAGAGTAAATACGACAAACGCTAGATGTCAATTAACTGTCCCACGCACATGTTGTAAATCTAGTCATACAGCGGGAAATAAGCCGTATCATGCCTGGCTTGGAAAGGGCAGACATACTTGAGTTGACCGAACACTTAGCCAAGTAAAGCTTTTAAACAGCTGCGGTTTAAACTATTCCTATGCTCTCTCCTTTCAGCTCAATCATTTGCTGCATTTCCCTCTCTAGAGGTCATCACACTGATAACGAAAGCTTGCGGAAAGGAACCCATGCCTGCATGTCAGAGTCTCTGGCACAAACATAGCTCAAACTCATCTTCAGTGGCAACCGATATCCAGACACCAGACTCCATGCAGGAGCAGCTGAGATGCAGAAACAGTTTTAGGTCAACTGTGCCATGCGGCAATAACATCTAGTGTTAATACACCAAAACCTGCATTTTCATCTTAAACTACTGCAGCAAAATCTGCCGGAGCCTAAGGATTTTGCATGCAGTCATTATGAGAGGAGAGTGTCAGTTTAATCGGACGTGTAGCTCTGGAGGACCCCTGGTACGTGGTGCGCTGGTAAGCCAGGCTGCACGCTCGCGGGTGAGAAGTAAAGCCGTCCAGCCGAGCACAGAGCACAGCTTGTCCTCAGTGCGGCATCCAGAAGGGAAGCCTGGCCCAGCAGCTGCCTCGGGAAGGATGAGCCACCTTTACACGCTCCTCCAAGACAAACTCCAGTTTTGAATTGCAAAAGGATTCCTAAGGAATCCAGACCTGAGGGATGACTGGAAAACAAAGTGACTCTCTGTGCACTTTGGATCCCCTCTTTCACCCCTAGAGCACATCACAGGGATTCAAGGAAGGAATGTGTGCTAAAGTCAAGCTATCATCGTGCTTTGGTTTAAATTTTTCTTGCAACCTTTTATTTCCAAGTTTTACAGCACAAACGCAAAACCTGAGGATCTGAAAGTTTGCAATGTAAATCTTTACTACGTTTTACTGTAAATATTCTGTTACTGCTGAACAAGGTGATGCAGATAAACGAGGCCTATATTGCTTTCACAGAACAGTATAAAAAGGAGCATACATTTTTACAACCTAAAAAACACGCAGAAGAAAGTCATGGTATAGTTGCATGATACATTGGCCTCAACAGTAATGCTGTATTATGGAGTATTCCCCCAGAAAGCTCACTCATGTCTGCCCAAGGGTACAATTTGTCTCCCAATGCATCAGTATAACTGTAAGGCCACATAAACAAGATCACTGAAATGATCCAGGTTAGATAGGCATGTATTTAAGAGTAAAATATGCTATTACTTAATACGTGTAATTCAGGACATGCAGAATCATAAGAAAAGTATTAATATTTCCTCACGATCTATGGCCTTGTAAACTGACAATCTAACGTTTTTTCATTTTACAATGGTACATAGCAATAAGTTAATTATTTTTTCTTTCCCAACATTTCCCTCTAAAACATCCAGTTTTACAAAAGAAGCAAGTGGGTTTGGGGTGGAGCTTTTTGCATTTTTTGAGTGTAGTGGGGTGGTGGTGGTGGTGTGTTTTTGTTTCTTACAAAATCTTACACAAAATTAGAGACATACAGTTTCAATTCTGAAAGCTTACCAAGAGGTGCTTTGAGAAACCTGCGCTCAATCCCTTGTTCTATCTGAAGCAGTGCAGATGCCAAGTAGTGAACCACATTATTAACTGGCTGAGGAGTACTTGTACTTGTTGATGCAGCACTTGGAGCTTCAGTTTTTAACCCAACGAGTCTAGAATAGAAGTGTATTAATTTTTTTTTTTAAACATACTTTGAATTTAACACCATAGATATTTGTACAGGTCTGTATCCACAGTAGATTTTTACTTTCACTTCATTTACATGCATGGACTATGGACATGAACAGATACTGCACAGGTATGATTAGTTATCCCACTTCTCAAGTTTGCTTAATTAGTCTAGTTAATCTAGAGAAATCATCTTTAAGTAACAGTTATCTAAATTTTAAGAAATGTGGATGGCAAATTTCAATACAATTATTAAGATTTCCAGAAAATTTGATGCAACATCCATCAGCTAGTTTATGAGACACTTCCGTGAAGACTAGTCCCAATAATTCTTCAGTGAAAACACTTCCCAGTGGAAACATGTAGCCTTTTAGACTACTTCCATCTGCAGAAGTTCAACTGCATATATCCCCACAATTACTAAGATTTTTGAAAAGAAAATAAATGAAATAAAAACAGAAAGTAATTTTAAAATGTTAAATCAAGAACTGTTAACTTATGTGTTCTCATCTTTGGAGGGTTTTTCTAAAATACTAACTCTTCATGTAAGGGAAAAAATAAAAAAAAAAGAAAATTTAAAAAAAAAAGGTAGGTTTCCAATAAAACAGCCTTCTTTGACCAAAAACTAAGTAATAATTTCAAAGTGTAGTTAATCTTCCTGAACCACAAACATTAAGTATAGTGTAGGAGAGCAACTCACACTAATGAAAATAAAACTCAATTTCTACTTGGGGTTTATAAAAGTATAACTAATTAAGACTGTCTGGATTCTGCTTTATTCTGGTGAATGAACAATGCTTTTGGTTGTCCCTGTTCTTTTTTTCACACTTAAAAACTGTTCATTATCTTTTGCAGTCACACACATTTTGAGAGCCTGAAAGCAAACAGAAAAAAAGCTGCATAGTTATTTACATTTCACTAGTCAAACTCCAAGGTCTTAATGAGATGTCACTCGCTCTGAGGTGGATGAAAAGCCCAGCATCAAAAGCAATCTGTCACATGATTTCAGAATCCCATAGTCTCTGTTTTAATATGTAAGACTTTATTAGAGTAGACTTTATTCAGAAACTTTGACAGAGTCAGTATCAAATGGAAAAAAAATGAAGCAACAAGCTTCTGCAGTTGAATTAAGAGTTGGCAATGGAGCAAGTGCCCAAGGTAACTGGAGACAGATAAATTTTAGCTTCTTAATTAAGACAGTGGAATATTTCTATGTTGTGGTTTTCAGGGAGCCAATGTCTGTAAATTGTGTCATTAATATAAAGGACGACCCCTATCCATTTTGCATGCAACTAGAGAACTCGAATACAAAGGACAGTCTTGTATGAAAATACTACTTCAGCAAACTGAATAAAAAGGGAGAAACCTTAAAGAACTTTAAATTCCTACATCCAACACAGCATTCAAGAGTCCACCCAGAAATACGGCTTTCACAAAATAAAAGTCTAACTGCAGAAAACCTCACATAATATGTAAGCAAACAGTACGTTAGCACAATGATCGCCTCCAATGAATCTTTTTTCCTGCAATATTTCAACATTCACATCCTATCAAGACATACAATTTTATATGTATTAAGTAAATTAAGGCAGATCTTTATTTCTGAAACGTATGTAACTTCCGAGAATTAAATATTTAGAAATATTCAGAGTTTCTATAGTTTGATTTACAAACAAACACCAATATAGTGTAGAATCCCACATCTGTCTCAAATGTTTAAACAAACAAACAAAACCCAACAAAACACTTTTACAGTTGCTATACTGTATGATGAGGTTTCCTCTCTTTTACTATGTTGCAGCTTGCTCTACAGAAGGATCATCATTCATAAAGTTATAATCTTATATCTCTCTTCTGCTGCAATGCTAAAGGTTAATCCAGGCCATGGCCTGCTGCACTGATGGTTCTTACTGTGACTCATGAAGAGGTACACTGGCCAGTTCAACCAGCAATTTGTTACTATTAACCATTTTCCTTTTTAAACACTCCTACTCTTTCCACAAAGTGTTGGGGGTTTTTTGTTTGTTTGTTTGTTTCTTTCTGGAAAACAAAACAGAAATTGCTAGTTTAAATAAGGAATACGTAAATTCGTTTTAAAATAATTTAAAATGAAGGGAAAAACTAATAATTAATGTTCACTTTGAGCAGTGTAATATCTGAATAGTAGAAGTTCTAAAAATTGGTGTCTTAGTCATATGGTAATAAAAGTGTCATTAGACAATATATGCCAATGCAAAATCTCACATTTTACAACTCAAAAATACCATTCCAAAGAATTTGAGGGTAAAAACAATTGAAGGTTAAAAAAACACAGCACTGCTATAAAACTCACAGGGAAGAGCCACTATTTAAACCATAGCTCTACCTGTCTTTCACAATAAACTTATCTGATCATCGTTTCCATTTCTTCAGATTCTTCATTCACAGTTTTAATTATACATTTTCTTTGTTTTCATCATTCAGAAACTCATACGCCCATGTTCTAAGGCTGCTCTCCAAGACTGTCTGTCTGTAACCTGAAGCAAACATACAAATTTGAAGTTTCTAAAGCATCAAGGCCACAATCTTTTAGCGCCAATTACTGTCTACGCTTAGTTTAATTATGCTTTCAGTAAAACCCATAGCATGCGAGAGTTCTCATTTAAGTTACAGACTCGACGGCATCACGGTGCTCCTAGGTATTCTACAATTCACACATACCTTAATAGCCCCCAATGTTCCTTGGTAGATCCTGTCTTCAATGTCCAAAAGAAAGTCTCTAAGTCTCAGTTCAAGCTGCTTCTCTGCAGATATGTGAGATCCATCATGGGCATTCTGCATCCTTCCCCGTCCTGAAGGAGGTCTGATGTCACTTTGAGGTTTGTCTGCAAGAATACCAAGTAACTTCGTGTTAGTGGACTTCATTCCTTAAAGTAGCAGCTGGTGGAGGGAACAAAGGTACTACAAGGCAGAACAAACTAAACACGTGTTCAAAACTCCCCTCCTGCAGCGGCAGTTGTCAATACCAACATCTCCGTGCCAACCAAGGCATCTGATCCAACCAAGCGGAGTGTACTTTTAAAGGAAAACCTATAGATTAGCTCATCCCAACACACAGGATGAGAAATTCTTGTCAATTTAAAAGTCATTCTCTTGTCCTAAATGCTTTCTAAGTAGTAGCTAATCAACAAACAATTCTCTGCTATAAGTGCAAGGAGAAAAAAAATTAAACAAAAAAAAGAATAAAAAAGTCACATTTGTAGTATTTTTCATATTTGATGGCTCTTACTTACAAGAGAACTCCTCCGTTTTCTTTCCTCTGCGGATCTTTATCATGGCAACATTTAAAACAAGCGTGTGCAACTGACGATCGCAAAACTAACAGAACAAGATATAATCCCTTTTAAAAACCTAACTTTTAAAACAAAGCAACACATGAAGATAAGATGACGCAGGCACAGACTAGACTGACTGTGTCCTCTAATTAAAGGCGGGGGAAAAAAGGAACAAGATAGCAAGATAATTTATGAAAAAGAAGGGAAGAGCTGATGATGCGCTGTCAAGCAAGAGCCTCTTCATAAGAGAACTGAAAATTCACACAAAAGCTCAAAAGCCACAGGAAAGAGCTGAAAGTATGCCCAGATCCTAAATTAGTGCTTGCAAATCTGCGTAGGTGGCAAATGTTCTGTTCACAGGTTTACCTTAAATCCTGAGTGCAGCGATGAGGAGGTATATGCAAGAACGTAGAGGTATTTAATCAAAAATTACCATAAAGCTGTTAAGGAAGCACAGGATGAATTTCTAAGATGCTCTCAATTGTGGAAAAATTCCCTGTAACTGAAAGTAAGTATGCAAATATTCTCAAATGTATACTAGCATACTCTGATGTCTAGATGTGGGAAATGTCCCTTTTTGGTTTAAAAGCAAAAGAATAAATGTTTTTTTCTTGAGCAGAACTGAAACAGCAGTAATTGGCTTGGAAATAATTGATGAAATAAAAGTTAACAGATACTAGAATAAAATCAAGTAACAGTACGTATCATGTTATTTCCATGTTCCTTTTGAGTGGGAATAGGAAAAAGGGAGAAGGGCCAGTCTACAGCGCAAAAGAATCATGGAGAAGTTCTCACTTGTCCTACAAGTCATTTGAGTGAAGGCAATAGGGGAGCAGCTGGAGCCCTCAGCAGTAAAGCTCCCTCCAAAGTACAGCTACACGTGGCCACTTGTCACACAGAGGAGGTGGCATTGGTATTGACCACTGCATTTGAATTTTCTTGATCTCTATTAAAGTGAAGTTCAAGTGGCTTTTTTTTTTTTTTTTAAATCAATGTTATTCTACAAGTCTAACATAGAAAGAGAAGAAAGAAATCTATGACTGGGGAAATCAAGTTGCTTCAGGGCAGAAAGCAACGCACAAATACAGATAAAGGTGCAGTAACAAGGAAAATAAGGAACCACACACACAAATATATCAGAAAATAATAGAGATTTCTCACCAAAACCACAAACATAGCCATAAGGACTCCAAAATAAGGTTAATTGCTATGCAGAAACTCTGTCCTGTGCTAGTTTCCACCAAAAGAAATGGTGGATCAGTTATGGATTTAGTAGTACCCGACATGTTCACGGCATGTCCTGACATACACACTCCAATAAAACAGAACTCGGACTCTGCTCTGAGTAATTTTCCCTTGCCCCAATACAGATACACCGAAATCCTCATAGTATTTTGGCATAGTTCACAAACAAAACACAATTTCTTAAACATTACCCTAGGGAGTTTCATTTTGGCAACATCCTCTACCCACCAACATGCCACAAACAAGCCAGCTGCAAGCCTGTACATGCAGAATTTTATCAGTGATTGGAGCTAATGCCTTACCAATAAATGGCAAAATACTTGGGTAGGAGAAAAGGGAAAAACCCTAAAACCATCCTAGACCTAGGATTTAAGCGCATTCCTACACTTTGCAACCCATAAAAACAATACTGCTCTGCAGATGTCGCCTCCTCCTGTAATGAGCATCTGCCAAAAGAAGGAAAAAAAAAAATGGAAAAGAATAATATCACAGAATCCACTGCACTGATGTTAAGCTACGTAACAACCAACACAGCTACACCATTTTTTTTTCCTCCTAAAGGTTTTTAGTATGACCCTGCAATATGCTATTATTGCCTTGTTCACAATAGGCCAGTAAAGGCTTTTGAATAATTTTATGCATTATAATGTTATGAAAGAACATGTCCTACTCAACAAATGAAGGTAATAGTAATTGCCTCCCTTTGTGATGTTTCTGTCTCCAGTGTTGTATCTTGTGTCTCCTTTCATCATACTGGAAATGAGGACATCAGATGATCAATACTATGACTTACCTTTAGCAGATATTAATCTTCATTCCCCAGTTAATCTTTTCCCAAAGCTCAAATTATTTCCTAAAGATGTTTGTTTAAAAGCCAATCCCATTTTACTAAGCCATGAAATAAAAATTATTGCTTTTTTTAGCATAAAACACTAGAAAAACACCACAAAGATCCAGCGGGGAAAAAAAAAGGCGGGGGGGGGGGGGGGGGGGGGACGGGACGACACACCAAACCTGTTTTCCATAGAATTGAAACAATGCTTAAGAATAATTCTTATTTCTTAGGAATTACAATTAAATGAGAATTAGAGGTTTCTAGAATATTATATAGAAATTGCAGCTATGGCAGAAAATTAAGATCAGAAACCTTTCATTTACCTGGAATATGGAATTTTTCCACAGGAAAACTGCTTAGTTGTTCATATATTCTACTTTTCTCTTGCAAAATAGTTTCTTTTAAGGCACTCTCCCTATGTCCTCGGGAATTGAGAGCCTCTAGGAGTTGGTCCAGTTGTTCCCGAGAATTGTAAAAGCACCAACGGTTTGGTTTATATACTGGCCTTGGCACCTCTACGACAACACTGGTGTGTGAATCTTGGTCAATATTGGAGGTAGATTCAGAGGATTTCAAAGACTCTCCAGTTTTACTGAATACCTGAGGTTCATTTGTGCAAGACTGTACACTATTCTGAAAGGAAGAGGTTCGAGGCAACAACATGTCTTCTGTGAGACCGGAATAGTCCTCTTCTATAAACAATCCAGGAACAGAGGGGAAAATCCAGTAGCGTCGGTACAGACGGTCACGACCTAATGGGGTGATATTTGTGCAGGCTGTTGCATTCTGAATCTTTTCTAACAGTTCCTTCTCTTTCCTTTGCTGCTCCTGTTTTAAAGCTTCTTCGTCTTCAGCAGTAAGAGGTTCATTCTTCTCACAAGTGGTCTCTTCTTGTCTTGTAAATTCTTTATATCCATTTTGCCCTCTCCTTCCTATAAGTTAAAGGAAGAAGAATGATAGCAACGCGCTTATAAATTCTTTCTTTAACCAAAAACTCAAGTAAAGGGCTAGTTTTGGTTCTGTCCCTTTCTGATTGTCTACACTTACACTGCCAAGGTCCATCAGCTCAGTCAAGAAACAATACTAGTCTTATTAAAGAAAACTTCAAGGGATTAACCCCCTTCTTCCCTTGATAAAGAGGGAAGCCATCTTTAGTGTACTTTCACTTTGCAGAAACTAGATGAAGTCTCATTTACTGACATTGTCATTTTTAACACCACAAAAAAAAAAAAAAAAAAATTAAGAACCTAAAAGTATGTTATAACAAGTATCTTATCATGATAAAGTAAAATTCTAGCAATTTAATTATTGAATACAAATTATGTTTTGGACTTAATTTATCATACTCAAAAGGATCAACTTAAACCCCCCAAAGACCTCAAGCAAATCCAGAATCCCTATATAGGAGCTTTTACTGCAAACCCAGTTACATTACTTTATCCTTTTTTTTTTTTTTAATATATACACTACTATTTTTTCCCCTCAACCTGCACCAGCTGAAAATACTCCAGTTCACATCTTAGTTTAGCAAAGAATCAGGTCCTGACAGTCATCTAAGAAAAGTACATCTTGTAATTAACACATGCAGCGGCAAAAGATGCTGTCAGCACTCAATTTCTACCGATTTCCAGTGTGACCCTCAGTTTCTCCAATTGTAGGCATGAAATAACACTTGTTGTCCGCCAGGCACAATGTCTTAAACATGGGCATTAAAGAAACCTGAAATTCTGTTTAAGACCTCATTGTTTTACCGTCATAAAGCTGTAGTAAACATGCAAACCCATATTATTGAACAACTCAGAACTTCTCTCCCAGGTACTGTTAGGAACTGTGGAAGTTTGGAAGCTTAAGTCCACAACAATCCAAGACTTTCATTAGCACAGATGCTAGCACAAAGACTTCATGGGAGAAAGACACAGATGAGCTAGCAGCCCAAAGCCATCAACAATTCATCCTCCTGTGGTAATATCTATGTTTAGTTACAAATAGCAGGCTGTGCCCTTTACTGCATCACAGCTCCTACTGGCACACTGCTGAGGAAATGAAATCTGGGGATAAGTCTGATTGCATTCTTGTATAGAAGGCATGCTGCTTCATTAACAAAAGCAAACTACACCCAACCACTCAACATTTTCTTTTAAAATACCTGTTGTTTTTTGCAGCTTCCTAATAAAAAGGATCAAAACCACACTGTATCCTATTAGATGAGACTCCTACAACTCTCTCTCTCTGAGTGCACTACTCGTAACTGTAATGGTTTGTCAGGCAACAGCCTGGGTTTTTTTAGACAAAAGAGGAATCCAGACAGCAAGTATGGAAGACAAGAAGAAACAGAAGTGTCAAAGAACATACAGCTGACCACTAGAACTACCATCAGCCCAGCTCAATGCACTTAATAGTCCATTATGATCAAGTTTGGGTGTTTGGTATTTTTTTTTCCTTTAAAAATTTACAGGAAAGATTGATACTTTATAAAAACGTACTATAAAACCCAAGAACTTCCTGGGTGCATGCATGCGTGTGCATACACATACACAAACGAACAAATACATTATAGCGTTACCTCTTCCTCGTTTTTTGTGTGGTCCCAGCTCCTCTTCATCCTCTGTCACTGTGTCCATGTCTTGCTCTTTACGTTCAATTTCTTTGCTCTCTGTACTAGTATCAAGGTCTTCCCGTTCCTCCTCCCTGACACAATAAAATAAACAAAAGCTGACTAACTGACCAACCATGTATTAAAAACTGAATGGAACGAAAAAACATACACAACAGAATGTGGCATCTTCAACACAAACAGTATTTGCCTCTCAGAATTACTTAAGCTAGTAAAAGACTTATAATGCTTTTTTAAAAATAAAATTTAAGTCATAGAACATATTAAAACCCATAAGAAACCCACTGAACTGTAAATGGAAAGTTCCATATTAAAGGCTAAAACCTGCTCTTTGGTATTTACTCTTTCATTTGACTAGCATTATTATAATCAGATCCTTTTTGGAGACATCTTAGTGTAGTTCTACTGACCTTCATGACTAAAAAAAAAAGTTTCCTCATCAAAATGTATACAATTTTATAAAATGCTTATTACACATTTTTCCCTCATCTAGCAAATATAATTAAAAACCTACAGAACTACATGCAACCATTACAGGATAATGTGTATTTTATTTTTTTTTCCTCAATTATAGTTTCAAAAACATAGCACAAATCTGTCTTTGGCCCATGCTCACCTTTTGCAAGCAGATTTATTTAACTAACTCCCTTCCTCAAGCAGGTAAAGATATAGTGTTGTATATACACTTTTTTTTTCTGGAATCATATACAGCTGCATGTGCATGAATCTTACCACCTGAAACCATACAGTTTTATTAATAGAACAAAAAACCTTGGTTTTATGGAAATCACCTGGAGTAGCACAGCATTTTTTTAAAAAATGCTATTAAATTTGATTCAAACTTATGTGAGGTCAGTATAATCTAGCTCAGATCAGACCAATTCCTCAAATTAGAAAATGAACTAGAATGGTCTGTTATGAAGATATTCATAGATATGAAATCAACACAAGACAAAAGGTAATGCAAAAAAAAAAACAAATTAGAATTTACAAGTTTCTCTTGTCAGTAGGTAAAACTGTTAAGCTTTCAATAGAATTATGAGTATAATAAAAGTTGATTTTAAAAATAAAATCATTTTCATAAAGCAACTCTAGAACACTAGGAAGAAAAATAAAATCAACATTAAGGGCTATATACTTAAATTAAAATATACCTTTGTATATGATCAAGTCAATGAAAACTACATAGATAAGGTCTGGCCACATAACTGAGAAGTGCTATATCATATGTATCACAGTAATACCATGTATCATACCCAACAGATACTTCTACAGCAGGATTTCTTTGCTCCTCCTCCTTCAGCTTTTCTTGTTTCTCTTTCATTTTTAACTCTTGCTCTTTTAACCTTTCTTCTTTCCTCTTACGTATCCTAATAGTAAGGAGAACATAGAAAACCAGTTGCAATTAGTCTCGTATCTGATCTGGCCACATCTTTTTTATTTTATACTACAGCGTCATCTAAAAATAACAGTAATGTGGGAAAACACAATGCTTAGCACAACGAAGTTTCACTCCTGTCTAGGGTCTCAAGAAACCAGCATAAAACACAAACACTACTATTGTTTCTCATATGCCTTTTGCAAGTGTGGAATTAATCTAATCTGTAGCAACAAAATTTAGCTTTCCATATCCCAGTTTTACCTTGCTGCTGCCGCCTCTCGTTCTTTGCGATGCTGTTCTGCCTTTAATTCTCTGAACTCCTGTTTTGCCTGTCGTAACACATCAACAGAGTCCTCAATGAAATCTCGAGTGGAGACGAGAGTCAGAAGTTTCCCACAGAGGGCATGAAGGATCTTCATCTTTTCTCCTAATAAAATTCAGATCAGTGTTTATATTTCATTATACAACTGATAAATAAGCCTTACTCTTATTGGTTCTCACTCGAGAAAAAGCAAACAAACATCTGTAGTGCACCAGCTGCACTTGCAAACAGGCATTTCCTGAAGTATCTGCTTTGCTCAGAGATGCGAGCCTTTATTTTTAATTTATTAACTTTTAGCACTGAAAGAAGAACTAAAATACAATATTATCTTCAAAACAGAGACAAAGAAACAGTAGATAGTAACCTTTTTCTCCATTTCCAAATAACAAACAAAAGACCCAAACCAGAACAGCAACAAAAAGCAGGATATGAATCAAACACTCAGATGCTTCTCCCAGAGAGATGCCCTTCTGCAAGTAAAACTAACATTTTTTTAATGGGATTTAAAAAAAACTACTCGGAAGGAATGAGACTGTCTAGCTCTGCAATCTCTGATCTGGTGGGACCTACTTGTGGAGGCCGGAGCATAGGGGGTAGGTGTTGGTCTAGGTGACCTCCAGAGATCCTTTCCAACCTAAATTATTCTATGATACAGTAAATTTTGACCATTATTGATCTGAAGCAGTTACAAAACCAATCACTTGATGAACAATCTATCTCTAACATTTATTGTCTTTTATTACCTGGCAACAAATCATACACTGAGGTACTGGAAAGTTTCTTCAAGAGACCAGGATTACTTAGTCTCAGCTCCATGCAAGCATCATCAGTAGCATCAAACCCTCCTCGTTTCTGGTAACGGTATTTTGCATTGGCTGATGTTACATCAGCGCCTGACGCTAGAATGTGAAGTCTGAGAATCTCAGAAAGAGTGCAGCTATCAAGATCCAAGTTTTTCAAATTGCAGCCTACAGTTGAGAAGAATGAACAGTTATTTTATATAGACATTTAAAGGTATATAAATATAAAAAATGTGCTTTAAAATACATAGTAATATAAGAACAGTAACAAAACAAGAAGTGAAACCCACACATACCCTGATGTAACTGGGGCCATGCAGCTGCCAAAGTTGCAACTGCAGACAGTGCAGATTTTGTGGGGTCTGCATCTTCATCCAAAGCCTCTGTTAAATCTTTAAGGAAATAAACACTTTATTCTAGTGCAAATTAAAACTTGTACTGTGGAGGGGAGGAAAGCAAGCCGTTTTTTAAAAGTTGCAGACAAAGCGAAGACAGGGCCGATATTAACAAAAGCATCAGTGTATTCAAAACTCAATTCAACATCCAAATTAAAATTTACATATCTTTAAATGCAAGTAAAAATCCAACTAAAAACTAAGGACATGCACCACATGCTATACGCTGTTCTCCCTGTACATCAGCTGTTAAAGCAACCACAATGCACGAAACATGCACAATGGCAACATAAAAGGCAGCAAAAACAAATCCGTAAACACACTTGAAAGCAAAAGCAAACAACAATGCAAGAACACCTATATTTCATTCCCTCAAATGAACTGTTATTTCCTATCATCATTTTGTTTTTAGGAAAGACCGTCCAAACTAATCAGCCATTTTGATACTGGTTATCACCACTCACTGTATACTTCTAATCTGTAACTTAGATATAGCCTTACTGTTCCGCACAAATACAATTACTAAGGCATTACAAAGAAACCGTATCTCACCAAAACAAGCATCTGCACTTAATAAGGAGCATCACACATCAGCAAACTGACCAGGAAAGCAGGGCAGTGAAAGGGAGAAACAGCAAAATTCCTGTTTCTTAGACAAAAGTTTCCTTAGCACTGACAGGTATTTCTCCAGAGGGCTGGCAGAATTTTTTCAGCGTCGTATGCCGTTTCAACAACTTCACTTTGTTCAAGTCCAAATCATAAAGTCACCAAGTCAATCAAGAGCCACAAATCCAAACTAAGACTACATAAAATGCAAATCCACAAGAGAGTCTTGTATGATGGTTGATGTTGTTTGAAAACTGTCACCCAGATATTGGTAAATTAACCTCTACACCTACCCTCTCACTGTATCTGTGTAACAGGGTTTAAGAAAGTATGGTACACACCAAAACCCCATACCCATGGTGTTTTCTGTTGCAGAAACACTGCCTGTACAGAATTTAAATGAGCAAACATGCTGACTACTACTTGTCTGGTTAGTCAAAATTACAAATCTGAGAACACGTAATTCTTTTACGGGAAAAGATGTCTAAACAAGAGTGACAAGAAATGGAAGTTCAAAGGCAAGTAAAAGATAATAGATAAAGTGCCCTGCCCACAGCTCTGCTAAACTAAAAGCGAAACGGCAGATTTTTGCAATTGCCAGCCCCATATAGTCAAATTAAAATATGAGAGTTACATTACTTTTTTTCTGATCAGTCCTATGAATAATAATCTAATCAACTATTCTATGATTACCTGATAATGGAATCCTTGCTTATATTGCCCAAGCAATGCTCTCAGTAGTTAAAAGATACAGTTTAATTGCTAAATTCAACAGTAATTAAAATACAATCTAAATTTGTTAATACCGTATCAAATCTGTAACTTTACTCAATTAACAAGAGCAGCCTCTATTGCTGAAGATAGTGCCCACGTTTTCTATAAAGACATTTCATAGATTGGACATAAATCTTAAGCATGAGAATACGCATAGTCTTCAAGGAAGGAATTAAAGGAACCTTCCTGTACCTCACGCATCTGTCTTACGGGGGAACCACAGGATTCACTTGACCTCAAACAGAGAGTGCTCTTCTGTTCCGATCTACCTCTAATGAAATAAAGACTAGCAGGAAGGGTCAAAAGCTTCTCCTTTAACTAGTCGGCAAATTTGGCAGTCCACAAACACAGGACATACTGGACAACACTGTTGGGGCAACAGTTGCCTTCCCTTTCCACCAAGCACTGCAGAAGGCGAAAGAACTGGGAGAAGTCTTAGACCTCTGATTCAAAACACAGAAGGTACATGCAACAGTAACATCTTAAAATATTTTCAAGGCTCCCAGTCTGATGCTTCTTTCTACGTTCTCAGTTACACCAACACACTGTTTTGAGAGACCATCACTAGATACTTGATGAGCATAACAAAGTAGTCAGATCAGTTCTGATCCACAGCAAGGCTTCATAAATAGCTGAGCTGAAAAAAAAGTAAGGGAGAAGCACCTTGCAAGGGCATTAAAAACCAAAATTGTGCAAAGGGGATATAGAGGATAATTTAAGTTTGCGTTATTGACGAACTCTTTGCAAAGCACTCTGTGTAGCATCAGTAAGATCTTACAGGTAGAGCGCCCTGCAGAATGAGGCTCACAGACCATGGACCAAATCGCTGAGCTGCCTGAACACAGAACAGACACAGTTCACTAAGGATGAAGACACATATATAATGTCGCTGACGACATAAATTTGGAACAAAGCCTGCATTCCTTCTGATCAGTGGTTAGCGTATACCAAATGCCTCTGAAAACGTGGGCAACTTCAGCCCTAGAGTGAAGAACAAAGGCAGAGTGACTGAGATCCTTTACTGGAAAAACACAGAGACATGCTAGTATCTAGGAGTTGTGGATGCATACTTCTAAGTCTTGAAGGACAACGAATATTGAATTCTCCATTATAGCTGTGCTTGGGAGTTTTAATCTAGCTAGGTCCAGATTTTTTTTTTTTTAATAGCTACAGATAGATCTTTGAGAAGATTTAGGAAAATGCCTTGTTTCCTGACCCTCAGGAGAAACGTCTAACAGTGCTGAAGGAAGAGGAGGAAGGTGAAGACAAGTTTCCCTCACCTCCAAAACATAAGCAGTGCTGTTAAAAGCTTATTATGCTTTGCTGGATACAATTGTAGTAACAGTGAGCTTGCTTTTTCTCTATTTCTCCCAGACCCAACCCTCCATGCCCAGTTTAAAGCTTTAATTTCAGATGAAAGAGAAAAAACAAGTCAATTTACATACAATATCCATGCATAATAAGACAAGGTTAAACAAAGGAATGCCATAAATCATGCAGTTTAAAGTTAATTCCAGTGGAATTTCAGTTTTTCAGCAGTAAAATTAAGGATCTGACCTTTGGTCTCAGCATCGGCTATTTGATCTTTGGCCACTTCCTCTTCCTCTTCGGCCATTGCCTGAAAGATGGCAGTCAGGAAGAAAAACAGCAATTCACATAGTGGGCCTTCAGTGTCATTTCCTACAAGAGCTTCCTCTAAAACTTCTGTGAATAAAGTTTAAGAAGCGTCACTTTTGCCGCAAAGTTGGAAAACGATTATGTACTGAAGAATGAAAACATTTTTTTTTTCCTTCAGGTATGACAATCAAGTTACTTTTCCATAATTTACTGCCAATATTCCTAAGGTGATGCTGTCAGAAAGAGTGCTGACAAAACAACATTATTTTCTTAATGTATAACTGCAAGAGTAAAGGACAAGTAGACATTTTAATAATTAGCTTAACAGCTTCCACATTGAAATTAATTTTGATTTTATAAACAATGCGGAAGTTAACTGAGAAGAGAAAACTGGATTGATATGCACGTGTAAGCACCGACATATTAAAGCTGCACAGAAAATTCTGTAGCACTGGTACTTGGGTGCATTTAAGATCTTTGGTAGGAGAAGAGACACCACAAAATTGGGGCACCTTGCCACATAAACGACAACTTGCCTAAAGTCACTCCTTCAGGAAATTCATCTTGAAGATCAAAAAGTTCCCCAAAAGCATATAAAAACTCCAAAACCATCAGAGCATCACCGAAGATCTCAGGAGGAAGTCTCGTCTTCACTGGCATTGGAACAGGAAGTTCCTGCAATCCAAATGGGACAACTTAATATTGTATTTGGTTTCTGCAGAGTACACAAGTGATTAAAACCAAACAGTCTATGATTCTAAGGAGTGTATCTGTTGGGTTTCTTTACATTTTACTGAAAATATTTCTGCAAGACCCATAATCAATTATCATGGTAACATCTGTGGTAGTACTAACTTTAAAAACTGAAGAGCATGCAACTTGGACGTAAGCCTTTGGAGATAAAAGTTTATTCATGTTCAAGAAGTTGAATGATTTTGTATCTTTGTTTAAAGGAACTCAAATCCACTACAAGTTAAGAACACTGGCTGTCAAGATTTTTCTTTTAAACCTGTATTATTTCACAAGAGTTTTGAATTTAAGTTTGCTGGAACTGTCCAGACAAGCAAAAATAAACATACTCTTAAAAAGTTACTCATTATTGCTTGCAACGACAAGCAAACAAAAACCCAACACATTCATACAAAAACACACCCATCTAATACTAGGATACGCAAGATCATGTCTAATGACTGAGTGTTCTGGTATTTGCCTATTTTTGCATTGGTAAGGCAGTTATGAGAGCTGAAGACGTTTTAAAGGGAGCTGATCTAACCATGTAACGAGACCATTTAACAGAGACACCACCTCCGAATCACAGATGACAGCATCTAACATTGAGTTTGACTTTCAAATTAATATCTTGATGTAACTCTTCAAGATTTGTCTTCACTTAATGTTTCTTAGTCAAACAATTTCCAGAAGGATGGCTCCATTCCACAAAAAGTAGTAGTGTAATTCACAAACATTAAAGAATGCCAAATACTATGCTTTCAGAAGAACACAGTGAGGTATTTCATACATTTCCTGAGAAGGGAATTTTTTGAAAAGCAGTCTATGGGTGGATCTTTCTTCTTGCTTCCTCACCTAAACTCATCTTTATTCATATTCTTGTCAATTTTCACTGTGGCGATGATACTACTTTCCCACCCCTCCCTTTTCCAATTGAAACATAGCAGCACTGTTTTGCACAGCTTCCTCTCGTTTTGACAACACTCTTCCCTTTCTTCTCCCTTTCCATACACAGCTAAGAGTTTTCACTTTCAAGGGCCTATACAGCTCTCTTTGCAAATATATTCACTTCTTATATTCCTCCCAACCAGTGCTATCACTTCAATTCATTGAACACTCTCTTCTATTCCTACTTGTCCTCTTTGCCCTTCTGTCATGTTTCCCTGGGTATCTCAAATAAACCTCTGTCCTTGTGTTTGACAATTTTGCCTCCTTTTGCTATCCCTTGCCAAAACTAATCATAATAAAGTGTACATAAATGTATAACACTAGACAATATTCCGTTATGTACAGCCACACTATATTCTTGTTTAGAACATTAAATTCTTTGGGAGGTAAATTCTTGTTACTTTCTATAGGTTTCCAGGATCATCCAGAAAGATGCTCATTAAGCAAGGATATTGCTAGAGTTTAAATCAAAAGAATGCCACAGGGAGTAACAAGCTAATGGCCTTTCTACCTTTTGCAGCCAAAAATTTGGTTTCTTCATTACTCAAATCTCTTAAGTACTTCAGGCTTATTCTAGGTGAGCTCATGTTGTGTATTTAACAGAAAAGTCAGACATACTCAATACCCTCTACTCAGTAAGATCAGTGATTTAAAAATACATCTGTTCCACGTTAAGACTGAGAACAGCCTGTAAAGTTTTTCCTGGAAGGTGAAAATGCAGATGCAGATGATCCTATTAGCATCACCACTGGGAAATATTACACGACTGCAGGTGATTCACAACACCTAGCATTCAGGTCAGATCTAGACCTGCCTCTGCATTAGGGAATCTAGCTTGGGGACCCTGTAAAGTACAAGCTTGAGCTATTCCAAATTCAGTCATACCTTAAGATCATCACACTCCATATCTTCTCTAGGTTTACTCCACTGTTTCAGGTATTCCACATATTTTCTTTTTTCTTCACGCAGCTTCTCTCTTTCCTGAAAAAGAGAGTCACAATTGTATATAAAATATGGTCAGATTGCCCTACTATAGTTTCTAGAACTGCACTACTTACTATTTCAATCACACTGAAAAATAAAACTAAGACATATTTAATTAAAATGAAATAATGTAATATTTTTATTTCCTGTAAGAAGATATTGGCAAAAGTGTTTAGAAGTAAACTGTGGTAATACTTTGTTGGATTAGACATGGGGTTTTTGTGGGCCTTTTTTTGTTTGTTTGGTGGTGTTTGTTGTTGTTGTTTTGTTTTTAAATGGAAGTGGCTGAGGAAAAAAAAAAATCTAAAAATAAGAGTATTTATGAAAGTTGCCACAAAAAAGGACCATCAAAGTAGATAGTGGATGTGGCTGTGGTAACATATAGCGGAATAAATAATTTCTTCATATTCAAAGTGACAGAAAGTTAGTTAGCAATTTCCATCCAAAGAGAAACCACAAGGAAACCCACAACCATTTAATATGCTGTGAATCTGATGCAGTACAGTGTCTTTAACTCTTGAGTAGAAGACAACCATCAAATCAAATACTGTCATGCATTATTGGCAAACTCACAACCCCCACCACATTACTTCAGAAGTAAGTTCAAAGTGAACTTTGTGAACTAAAATTTATATTATAATGTTATCCAGAAATACAAATCCATAATCGTATCTTGTAACTGCTGATTCTTCTAAAGTGCAGTTCTATGAACTGAAAACAGTTAATAGAAAATAACTTGAAGCAGATAGCAACTAAGAAACAAGTAAACTAGAAAGCAATTTTACTGTTCCTATTTAAAACACTTATACTGCAAATGCATTACTTTTTCCTTTTCTATTTTGAGTCTCTCTTTCTCTTCTTTCTTCTTCATCCTTTCTTCTTCCACAATCTTCTTTAATTCTTCTCTCTTTTTTTCCTTATCTTCTTTCTCCTTTTTCTTAGCTTCTATAGCATTTGCCTTCTCTCGTTTTAATTTGGCTTTTTCAAAAGCTATAAAGAAAAAAACCCAAACAAACCAACCAAAGTTATTTTTTCTTTTATAAAATGTTAATTTTATTTAACTGTCCTAAATAGACTGATCTTTTTATAATTACCATATGAAAAAGATATTGTTATGAAGACTGAATTGTTTCTATGCCAACCAGAAATTCAATCAATTGAAAGTTCTTTCAAGAATCAGAATTTTAAGCCTAAGTATTACACGTTTTACAAGGTTGTCATCACTGTAATAAAGTCAAATTTCTCTGGTTTTATGAGCATACAGAAGTTTATTACATGTTTATTGTTTTCTATCAAGTGACATATAAAGATGAGAACTGATTCCAACTGCGTATAATTACAGCAGCATATTTAGTAATGACTGCTTAATAAAAGCATGTCATAACTAGGTGTGGCATACAACCATGAAATATTTGTGATAGTAAAAACTTTTAAATAAGTGATCTTTAAATATTTAATTATTACTGAAAAGTCAATACATTTGAAACCTACTTAGTATTTCAGTCATTTTTGTGCAAGTTTTACTTCTGTTACACAGTTTAAGCTGAACTTTAATTGGTAATAAATGTTACTGCCTGAGGAGATCCAGATTTCTTTGTAGTTTTCTGCAGAAGAACAGCAGGATACAAATTTCCACTTTCTGTGGACAGACAATGTCTGTCAACCCGCACACAGGCTAACAAATAAAAGGGGGCCAGGGGGCTTACCATTTTAATTGAATAAACAAGCAAGCTAGAATCACAAGTGAAGAAAATGAAAAAAGATCCTTACTTCTATTACCAAGTGGATGGCACTCAAAAAAAATTTTGATTACATTTTCCTATGAAATTCTGAAAAAAGGCTAGATTGCTTTTACAGATAGCTACTACACATACCAGCAATGGCTCTCACCCGGCAAACAAAAGCAGTGAAGCTGATCCCCCATAGTCTTCTACATACTGAGAAGGTTGATTTTTCAAGGTACTTGGTATTTTGCTACCTTTTCACATCATTAGTAAAGTACTGTAAGAGACTTTATGAATGCCAGTAATTGCCATTCCAATTAAACATTATTTATAGGCAAAACGTTTAGATTAATATCTGATTACATTAATAATGTATATTTGAAAGGGTACTTTAAAGCGTATTATATGGATGGGATCATACTTTTCAAACAACCAGTATAACATGTTGCTGGTTTCAGATTAAAGAACTGCATCTTTGTTTTTTTTCTTCTTTTTAAGGGGGGGGGGGGGGGGGGGGGGGGGGGGAGTTTACAATCATGGGCCAACATTGGGCCAAAAATGAACACACAGAACAAGTGTGACACCACAGTATTTTTTTTAATTATGATGCATTCATCATCATTTTGTGTCCTCAACAAAGAACAGAAAGCATTTACAAAGTCTGAATATCAACATGCTGTGACAGCTTTCTAGCGAGGTGGCAGAAAAAAGAATACATTTGGATGTCCATGTTATACAACTTATTTCAAGGCTGATTGGGCATTGGGTTTGGTGGTGCAACAGGATAACACAAAGATAAAATTAAGCCAGAATGTGTTTTAACTAGCCTTCTAGAAGCTGTAGTTAACGCCACACAAGAAAGGAAGCAGCTTTGATATTGATCAGCTATTACCTTGTTCTGTGCCGTCATTTCCAACACATAAACAAATAGATGCTAGTTGTGCAAAAAAGTGGACACACAAGTTTAGCGGAGCCCGTTAAACCCTAGCGTCCCCATCTCCTGTGAAGAAAAGGCTCTGAGCAGCCTCAGACAACTTCGTAGTTATTTAAGCAGATGTTGGACTAGATAATTCCCAGATATCCCTGCCATCCTAAAACACTCTATGATAATGGAAACAAGAGGAAGGACATCAGTGCCCTACGATCCAGAAAAATATCTCCTTGTCCGAGCTTTGCTCAAGAAGACGCACCAGTTTACCTAGTTAAACCCATACAAAAGGTATAAAGGTATGTGGGTCCCCTTACTTCATTTGGAATCAAGTTTAAATAGATCAGAAACAGGTCAAAACTAAGCCAAAATAATTCAATCAGTCCGAAATAAAAATCTAAGTGATTTGTGCTCTTTTAATTAGAAAAAAATTGTAAACATACCGTAAGTAATCTTGCAGAACATTTAGACATACCTTAAATATCTATGCACAGACATCTTCAGAAAGACTCAAGACTTCCTTAAGAATTATTACAAGTTTAGAAAGCACTGCGGTTCTTTTAAATTTTGAGGTAGTTTTTCCATTTACAAATTTTCCTCATACAATAGATTGATTCGTGTAAATGTTCATATTTTGATACACCTTCAGCTGGTAAAACTTATACATTACTTTAGAATCCAAACTTCTGCAAAAATTTATTTTGCTCTTTATTGATCTGAGATAGAAATCACCAAAGCTGGACCACAAGCTTCCTACATTTCTCCAATTTAGTAAAATTTTAAAAAATAAATAAAGAATGCGGGAAACAACCATTCTAACCACTGAAAGGAGCACTCTGCAATAGTGCTGTGGCAGTGCAATCTTATTACATTTTTCCCTTTGAAAGGTACATCATCAGAAATAGTCTAATTATGGACTGCTCTCAGACCTGCAAAAACTGGTTCTACTAGTCAGAGGACTAATCCTCAACTTACCCATGGCTTGCATGTCTTCTTTTTGCTTCTGAAACTTTGTCTTTTCCCTTGCTATTTTACTTTTGTTTCCTTGGGTATTTTGTTTAGCAGTAATCTCGTCCTCCTGATAGAGAATTCGGAGGGGGAGTGGAAAAAAAGAACATAATATCTACAGTGAAATGATCAGCAACAGATATTCCTATTTTTTCAACAGTTCTCTAAAACAAGAATAAAAACAGGCTGTAAGAGTTTCCCACAAACATACTCAGTAGTCAGAGATCCTGTCTAATAGTTGTGGAGGGGAGGGGGAAGAGGGAGAAAACGCAAAACTTTTTCTTCCAGCTTTCTTTTTAAATAGTTTAGAGCACTAAGCTCTAGTGACATAACTATCTGAGGACAAGTGACATAATTGTATCTAAGAGTACAAATGAAAGTTTTTTAGCAAATTATTTACTAATCATTCCCAGAAGGGACAAGTACTCTATGTGCCTTCACAACAAACTGAAAAGCTAGTTTCTTGGTGGGATCACAGAAATAAGACAGATAAAAATAAGATAACATATCAAGTATGGTCCCTTTTACTAACTTAACTATAAAGCAATCTACTTTAATAGCGATTATATAATATATCCCAATTCATCCTCAAAGAAAAAAAGCACAACGTCAACCTTGCATTCCAACTGTTCTGCAAGTTCAGAGAAAATGGAAGAACTTAAGGCTATGCTGATGTGTCTTCATCTGAAATTAAAAATGTTATTACTTACAAGACTAGTAGATGGCCTCTTTGGAGGTCTCCCTCGTCGTCTGCTTGCAGGACTGAAGATAAATGTGGGTGGCTCATCAGGAAAGAAGTAGGAGAAGTTTTGTTCTGCTAAATTGTATTTTGCAATTGATGTTGCCTTAGTAAGAAAGATGAAAACAGATATTCATTGTGAAATTCTTACCTTTTCATAAATACAAGCTAATGAATGAATCGTTAATTCACAAAAAAAAAGCCAATAAAAGTAACTAGATTCACAACTGGTTAGCTTAGGATAAGAAATAAAACTCTGAAATAGTATAACTGTAGAGTTAATCCACCAAGTGGATAACAACATAAGCAGCACACATTTGAAAATAGAATTTGGCCTCATTTGGTAAGATTTTCTTTCTTTAGATGCCTTTTAGCAAACACAGCTGGACATAGTCTTCCTAGCAAGTTACTGAAATGCATTGAGAATGACTTTTGACAGAGAAAATCAGAAAATTAATTTACTGAAGAATCACATACTTCTCTACCATACTTAAACATATCTGGAGGAGGAGAAAATTTATGACTTCTCTCATTCTGAATTGTCAAAGTTTCTTTTCAAGTCAGCTTTCTCAACCTGGTGACTTCAGGAAGTCTGCCCTTATCAAGTGATAGGGATGAGGATACAAAGGAGACACTCCAAATAGGACACGCTCACGTAACTGCTGAAATGCAAGGCAATCAGCAAGGGAACAAGGAGGCACTCCACAAAAAGCCCAAACAAAGAGAAGATGACAAATGCACGCATATACAGAGTATAACAATTTTCCTGAGGCACTAGAAAGCATGACTAATAGATCACTAGACCCAGCACACTGTATCACATCAAGGACAACATGATCACTAACAAGCCCAAGGAAGGGGGTTGTTTATCTCTTTCAGCTCTATTTTCTTCTATTTCCACCTCTGTAAAAGAGACAGACTTTAAAGTTACAAACTTATTTAGAAATGAGTTGCCTTTGTTATTTTCCACAACTTTCAGAGGCAAGACTTTCATTGATGCTCTTATCTCTCAGAGCTTTCCTGTGCAGAATAAGCAGTTCCACAGCTGTATGAGGATTCCTCTTAAACACACACAAAATACAAGACATAATAAACAAACATGGTACTTTCTAAAAATGAGATGAAGATAAGAAGGATTTCAGGGTCAAGGCTGCAATACACAGCGAAAGAGTCCAGGATCTCCTGCGGCACAGCAAGCAAGGCAAGGGAAATTGCTGCCTACTTGGTAAGTGTGGGAAAAGCTGCTCAATTCCTTGAGCACAAGGAAACAGAAATTCTCAGAGTCATTCTGCGCAGACTAAGATGTGAACTTTAGTCTGAGCTTGTACTAAGTATCACCATATATCTCCACATAAGATGACAAAAATATGCATCTTCAACATCTAAGGCCTCATCAAAAGCCCATTCTAGCCACCTGAACTCTTCGGTACTTCTGTCTTGCTGAAGAACTGGAGACTGAATTCAATCTACAATAAAATATTTTCCAGCTAAAAGCATTACAAAAGAATAACATTAGCTCACTGTACCAAAACAGAAACAGTTAATTTTTATTTGACTTAGAAACACCAGCTGCATACCTTGAAGAATGAAAACAACTCATCTGTTAGACTAAGCAAAAATATGTTTTAATAAATAACATTTTTCTAGGTAAGAGCTCCTATTTTTATTTTGGGGACTTTTCTAAACTGGTAGCTAAAGAAGAAATTGGAGAATTAAATTCTGCTTCATGTACAGAAAAATCTTGTTAACAAGCAAAAGTTAACAAAACCATGTTTTTACAGAAAAAGTTGCAGTATTCATCCTTTTATTTTGGAAAAGTAAAATACTAACTCAATATATTATATACTTACAAAAAGCTAAACTTGATGTAGTTTAAAAGAGAAGCTCTGAGCAGCTAGTAGAGAAGAGCAAAAAAAAAAAAGAAAGACTGAGGTAGGGTAAATACTCTATCCCACAAATTATTCCTTCCTATTTACCTTAGTTTTAATGACTCCATCATGTGGTTCACAGTGTTGTTTCAGAAAAAGTTTAAGTCTGTCACGAGAAAAGAGATGTTTCCTCCGGCTGTATTAGGAAAGAAAGATAGCATTATCAAGTAACATCTTTAATTATTGTTTAAGTACAGCTGACAATATGTGCAAGAACACATTTAACAGACCATAGGATTGACCTTTTTCTCATTTTCTTAATGATAAATTACACCCTCACTATTGTAACTAACGGTTGTTCTTTACAACACCAATTGAATTAAAAATTTCTTTATGAAAAAAACAAAACCCAAGTAATACTTAAACAGTTGGTTTATGCATCTGTAATTTTTGATTTGAAGATCCTGGTATGTCCTCTCTTATATACGCATGCAGACAAACTCCACAGCCTATTCATCCCCACTGGATCCTCCAAACACTCCTTTCTATCACAGTAGCTTTTAAAATCCCCGAATAAAACTCAAGTCCGATTGTTTCGGAAGAGGGTGAAACCAAACAAGCGAGCAAGGACAGCAGGAAAGCAGCGTTCACATCGCTCAAATGGGGAGGTTCGGCACAGAAATCTCAAGCCAACAAGTGCGAGGGGTGAATTCACACACTGCTTGGTCAGGCAGTGGCACTCCTCACGACAGGACGGTGTGTGCTCTAAATGCTTCCTGGCATCCCAGGGAACCCACGCTACTTCATGGGAAGCAGAAAACCAACTACACAGGCGTAGTTAATGAAAAAACTGATCTGGATTCATGCTGGAACTAAATGACTTGAAATCACTGAGGTTTTTTTTCCAAAGTATTCCGTTTATAAAGTTTTGATGCGCAATCTACTCTAAAAAATGTTTTAACTAAATTCAAGACAAAATTACGTTATTTAAGAAGCAAAAACTCTTTGCAGCTTTCTATTTTAAAGCAGTAAAGCAGTCTGATTGCCAGTCTCTGCTCCAACATTCAAACCAGTAATGCTACCACACAGCAAGAGAGCTCACAATGCCAACAGTTCATCAATATTATAGAACAGGGTTCTCAAACTTTCTTTCCACCTACTCCATCAATCACAGCAGTAGGCACAGGTATCAGAAGCAACAGCAGGTCTCATCTGTGTGCCAAGAAAAGCACAGAGACTTCTAAGGAGTTGGTATCTGTGTTAATACTAGTAAAGCTTGGAACCCTTGCTACAGAAAGCCTGTGAAACACAGTGTTTTGTTCCAGTGCCTTTAATTAATAGTTCTTACGTATTATTTTAAAATGCCATTTTATATCAAAAACATCTTACAGTGACTTACGCAACTCACACAGTTGTAAAGTACAATTTTAACTTTCATATACTAATTTTTACCTTAGTTGAGATGCTTTAACAATAACAGTTTCATATAGTTCTTTTTTAATAGGTTGGACTTTGTATTTGAACAAAGAAGGATCAATTATGGCTTTCTTCTCCCTAAAAATAATTAAAAAAAGTTAACTACAATCACAAAACATCAGTCTTATATTGTACATCTTTAATATATTTATATGCATACACAATGGACCTCTTGAAAATACCCAGCCATATTTAATATAGGCTGTAACTTCCACTGGTACCAGAGAGGATCTATTCACTTCTGCCAACTTTTCTGCCACTAGATTTAGATCTGCATCAAAGCCAGTTCCTGCAAGGAACAGGAAAAGGGATCAGGGATGTGCGTTTTCTTAGCGGGGAGATGGGAGATGAGAAGGGAAGGAAGAACAAAGAGGGAGACAAGCAATGATACATCTCTATCCCTCAGAAAATCGTCTCCTTAATACTCTCAGTACTCGTGATGGCAACAGGAAGGCGGGAAAAAGGAGAAAAGATCATGAGGAAGGAGTCCAAAAGAGAGAGTTAAATAAAATGAATAAAAATAGTAGTCGTAGAGCTACGGATCACATCTCAAAATGAATAAAAACTAGGTAGAATATTTTTCTGAAATATCAATTTAGAAAAAACACCCTCACCAACAACATTCCGAAAATAACAGGAATCATAAGGCAATGCATCTACACTTCGATATACATGCTTTTTGAGTGACATGTTTTTTTCCCCGAAAGTGTACTTCCCTTTTACAGCTATCAACTACGGAGAACTAGATTCCACCCCACACACCCCCCCCCACACCCCACGCCACCCCCCCCACCCCCCACGGGAAAATATTTCTTCAGTTTTAAGGAAACAGTTACACCTCTTCCTAGGAGAATAACCACCCAGGTCTGGTGTGCTACCAAAACAAAATTCACTCCTTTAAAAAACGAAGAGAGGGGTTTTGCCATAGACAATATACTTTAAATAGTGTGGTATATTTATGGACAGACTTCATGAACAGAGTTAAACTACTGAGATTTTCTTTAAAAAATGTTGCATCTTGCTATTAAACAATAGAACTAACTTTTCCTAGGGTGGTAATTTGTAATCAGAAGTCATATTGCTTTTTCAGGAAGAACTCAACCATCATCTTATTTCATCAGTAAGGGAAGGTGCAGAAGTTATGTGGATGAACTAGGAGATTTACAGCTATGCATTTCATCATCATTGTCAGTCCTTCCGGCATTTACAAAATGCTTGAAGGTGGAGTCTGTGACAAAACAAAATAAATCAATATACCACTTGCTATTTTTATCCCTATGAAGAACACACGCAAGAGGTAGTGAACTGTACTTTGCAAGGTTGTCGAATATGAAATTTGCTCCAAGCCTTAGTTTTTCCCACTAATTCTGTGAAACAGACGTCCAAAGAAATGCAACATTCAGATGCCTAATAATAAATACATTAATTTATACAAATGAAGTGTAAAAGAAACAGTACTTATCCACAGTTAGTGTCATTTTAGATGAGAATATTCTGCAAATTTCTGGAGAAAAATAGTTTACAATGATTAAATGATCAACATAGTTAAAAACAAATGAAGGGACAGAAAAGAAGATTTAGACTTGGAAACAGCAACACGTCTACTCAGCCTACAGATAAGCACACTGTCTGCCTTGCATGATGCTATCCAAGTTAAAGTCTCAAGTTGAGTCACTCAGACCAACTCCAATTTAAGAAAAAATAATAAAAAAGCCCACCCAGCTAGTCATATTAGCAAAACAGAGATAAACTGTATAAACAAAGTAATTCAGTATACCCACTGGAAAGATTTTATCATCTCTGCCTATAATTTTAAGTTTGTTAAAAGAGGCTTCATATTTTGGTCATACCGTGCCCTGGTCTTCCATGACCATCTTCAGTCTCAAGATAGGAAAGCTAAAGTAATGAAGGCTGTTGCTAGGAATTTTTGGATAGTATTAAATACAAACTTGTTTCCTCACCATACATCACTGCGTTTCCAGTCCGTTATTCTAACAAGCTAAAGAAGGACCCAAACAGATAATGTTCAGATACAAAATAAGAGGCATCAGAGTGCTAATGTTATACTAAAAGTATATTAACTTATTTATGCATTTTGAATAGATTCTCAGCTCTGATACTGTCTGTAATGGAAAGCAGGGCCCAAAGAACAATCAAATGGTTAACTCTTGGATCGTTAACCTTTACTTTTTAAGTTTGAGTAAATACTTCTCTCACCTTCAGTGGATTATATATAATAGCCCCGATCTAATTTCCAAAACACACTAAGTTTTTTCTGCTTAGTTTCTGAGTTTCCAATGATTATTCTAAGAAGTTAACATGTTCATGAAATCCTCCTCCATAAATCCAAATTTAAAGTCAAAATTTTGCTTGGTGCAGAAGAAGAAGAAAAAGGTCATTCGGTACACATAGAAAGCTTTAAAAATTACATAGATTATCTAGTCACTTTGGCATAAAAGTCATAATATTATTTTTTGTTATATTTTAATTTATAAAGCGTTTTATAAAACACGTAAGTTAGCAAAGGTTAGACCCATTTTGCAGCAGAGATCCCCTACAGCAAGTCTTCACAGGACAGCTCTGACAGACCACCAGATCCAGAAAAAGAATAACAGAGTATCTTGTAATTTAGTAGGTGAAAACTGGAACTGACTCACCCATATTATACTAGTTTCTACTGCACTCAAGTAAACGTGCCTAGCACCTGGCAGAGTCTTGCATTTTTTGAATGAGGTTATTCTGAACCACCAACAGATAATAATCTCATCGGCCTTTCAATTACTTTGGCATGGTGACCATGGACATGACCTGGATATAAATTTCTGCTTACAGTCCTGCTGTATTCTATTTCGACATCATGGGCTTAAGGTGGCTTCACCAAGAAACTTCTGAAACCTTGTCCTTCTGAGTTACCTCGTCCAGGACAGGACTACCTATATTGTCTGGTCCAAGTCTTGCTGGAGCTACCTATATCTTGCAGTATTAATAGAACTAGAAAAATTGCACAGAAAAATACTGAGGGTTAAAGGATCAGGAATGCATCTAAAATGAATGGTGTCCTCCTTTTCCAAAAAAGGGGCAGTAGCTTTTCTTTTTCTCTTTGGCTAAGTTTGGGAATGGGAAAAGCTCCCTTGAAGAATGCTTGCTAAATAACACAATCATTTATGGTCTCCTTACGCTCCCATGCAAATCTTACACAGAGATTATCTGTCAGTATATTGATCCTGATAGAACAGCTGGCCTCTGCACACCTTTGAAGGTTGCTGCTGCCAAGCTACTTTATACAGAGCAGTTACAACTGCCCATTTGAAACTGCAAATGTTTTCGGGAACCTAAAACTTCAACGTGGAAATGCAGCAACCTGAAGACTGGTAATAGCATGCTGGTTATACCGCTTTAGGGACAAGACAACAGCACTTTGCAACAAAATCCTGACTTTGATGAAGATTTTAAGCTGCCTTTGATGCAGTACTTTGGTCTTTCCTTACCATACGAAGTGGACTAAGACCTACCATCATTATTACTTGATTTAGGGGATGGAGGGATGAGAGAGGAAGAAAGGAAAGAGGAAAGATAAGAATTAAAGATGAGGAAAGATTTGTTCTACTGAAGACATTGTATAGCTTTAATGACAAGCTATGACCGCACTTTTTGAAATATCTTGTTCATAATTTCTTCTCTAAATAGAAGCAGAAAACTAGGTTGAAGGTGGTAAAAAAGTCTGGATGGTAAGGTTCCACTGGCATTATTTCCAAAAAGTTTCTGTTACCTCTGCTTGCATCCCAAAATTTGCAGAAACAATTAAGCCTTCTGCAAAACAAAGAAGATACTTCACTTCAAATTCAATGAACACCTGAATTTACTGCCACGAACCAGCCACCAAGCCAAGACAAAATTTTTCTTCTAGTATTTCTGATTTGGTTGATGGTTCACATTACTCATAACCCTGGCAGGAGCCATGAATTAAGTTGCAGCTAGTATTGTATATATTTGGCAGTACAAGCCCCTCAATCTCCAGTCTGCTGCTGAGTGCTAAAAAAAAATGCAAAAGTTCAACCTTACCCTAAGTCTAGTAGTTTAAGGTATGAACACTGCTATTCTATGATGGCCACTATCCTATGGTACCAGAAGGTCCTAGGGCATAGCATCAACAGTTTAAGATTTAAGAAGATTGCTACCTTTTGCTTCACAACACAGGCTTTACAAGGCAGCCTGTTTTTCTGAGGGAGTGCAGGAGTGAGAGCATCCTGGCCTCTTTCTCCCTGTACAACCTCAGCTTTTACTGCAGAACACAACAAAAAAGGTCAGCAGGAACACTTGTACAGAACGCGTGGCTATTTCTGCCC
The DNA here is from genome assembly GCA_009819775.1 of Phoenicopterus ruber ruber. Classification (NCBI taxonomy): domain Eukaryota; kingdom Metazoa; phylum Chordata; class Aves; order Phoenicopteriformes; family Phoenicopteridae; genus Phoenicopterus; species Phoenicopterus ruber. The sequence goes on along the minus strand of CM020219.1, from coordinate 29,630,539 downwards.
CATGCAGACAGAAGCAGGGTCAGAGAAAGGTTGGGATCTCTAATGACATCTATTTTCAGTTGAGATTCTCTAGCCTTACAGATTCTTTAGGAAAAATATTTGCAGATGGCCCATCAATCTGTGCTGTGCTCCCCTCCCCCTCTCACAAACACACCGAGCATCTGCTGTACCATTGTTTAACGGCACTGCAGCTTTGCATGAAGGCTGGGTCTCAAAACCTGGAGATTTGTGTGCAGACGGAGGCAGAACTGTGGTTCTGCGCATATCAACTTGACAGTGGTCCCAAGGCGAATAACATCCATACTCTTCACATCTACATTTTTCCATGAACAGCAAAATATAGTCCCTGAAGGATTAGGGCTGCAAAACGATGTCATTCAGTTCAGTGGGATTTCTTATTGTTGTCAGTAAGGGTATAATCTTAGATGTCAGTATACAAAAATTGACAACAATACTCTACTTTCAGATAGGTTTTACAGGTACAGCAAATAACACTTTACAGGTTTGCATATACCCAGAATATATCCAGAAACTAATTGGAGTGTTATTACACTCTTGCATTTGTTATAAAAAGACTCACTTAAAACTTCCAGTAAGCATTTTAAAGCCATTAGAGGTTTGCAATTTAAGCTTGTAGCATAAACGTTAGTTAAGTGTGCCACAGAACAGTGCTTCAAAAATTTGTATATTCTCATAAGATTTCTCTTTCTAAGAGAAAGAAATTATTTTCCCCTCCCTTTTCTGCATTGTCAAAATAAGTAATCAGCTGGGGAGAACCACAGACTGACTGGGAGTGTAAGACTCAGTCTTACTACCAGCTCTGCATGCATGGAAGTGACAGCAATATAAAGGGATCAATCCCACAGTCAGCTCTGTGCACGCTTGCATTATTCCAAGAATAATCTCCTTTCAAATGCCATATGCTTTGTGGAACACAGAAAATGCATTTATTTTTTCAAAGATGTAGGACCTCTTCATGAACAACTTGGACACTACCTTCAAGAGACAGCAGAGAATTTTAAAAATTATTTATCACATGTTATTTTCTTAGGCAAGTGAGGAGCTCCACCCTAGTTACTCAAAGCATATCAGGACATGGAAGTCCTCACGCAGCAATCAACGAGAATAACTTCTGCATACACGTGACATCTCAACGTCAATGACAGTACACGTAAAGCCTGTATGTTGCTAGATACAAGATTGGGGACCACTTCAAACCCCCTCCTTTCATCAACGTTGTGCTTGTGAAGCACAGAAATCTTTCTTCTCATTATACTGCTAGGATAAGCTGCATATATAAGCTCCATTACTGGTCAGTAAAGGGGTACTCCAAATTAAACACCACAATTATAGCCATGAAGCTCTCTTATTCAATGTTATTAAGCTACTCCAGCCTATAGGCAGTTCCTTAAGACAAGACACACATTGTTTCACTGCACCTAAAATCACAATCAAATCCATGAAATACAATGGTATATATTTATATGAACACATGCACAATGAAGAAAGCTTTGGACATTTTTATATTTTGGAAATAAACACATTAAGTCTCTGGAAAGACTTTTCAGAGAGTTCCAGTAAGAGCATGTCCTCTTACTGTAAGGCAATCTCAATTCTGAGCCCCATGATGGAAGTGAAGTATTACATCATGCCAAGTAGTGCCAGACTGTAGAAATGCAGAACATGACTGCACTTTCCAAGCTACAGCAGCACAGGTTCTGCAGCAGAGAGAGGACTAGTGATAGGCATACATGGCTCATCCACCATCTCTCAACAGAAACACTGGCATTCCAAACACATTAACAATGATGATTCTGTATGTACTCATTTCTCGTAACGCACAGCTCTCTGGTGGATTATACACAGCATAAACTGGCACCTGTGAATACTCAGCTTGTCACCTTCAGCTGGCTGAATGCTCACAATCCATACAGATCAAGTAATTTGTTTCGGTCAGACCCTGCCACGTCTGCTTTAGTCTCATTTCCACCCGGCCCAAATGCTTTATACTGTGAAAGTATCATTTACCCATTTTGTGAAGAGCTATTGTGCGTTTCTGAGTCGTCACTGTCACTGATGACAATTGTGTCTCCGTCAGTGCTGCTGGCGTGGCCATTCGCCATTCCATTGTGATGGGCTGGAGCTATGACTTCCAGAATCTTACACTGCAACCTGAAATAAACCACAGACATTTATTACCATCAAAGTCTTTCACTAGTGCAAGGAGTCTAAAGCCGTAGTAGGTGTCATTTTAAGAATACATATATAACTGAACATTGTATTATCTACTAAGTAGGTATGTAAAGAGCCTTGCACTGAAATACTAGGTAAAATATTAATTTCATGATTTCCATCTAATAAATGAATAAATTCATCTGCTTACACAGCTTTCAGCTTCACTGCTCAGGACAACAAATCAAGTCGCTGGTAAAATTACTTGTGGTTGTGAATTTTTTTTTTTCAGTTCTCACTTATGTTAACTTTTAGTTTACTATGTGTTACTTTAAAACTAGACACCAAACCTTTTATATTTATTTTGATAGCAGATTAAGAAAAGCAAAAGATTTTCAGATCCCAAAGTATTTTTACTTATAAGAGATCATCTTCTACTGCTGTTGATGACCTAAATAAACAAGGCTGAAATGATCATTATGCATCTAATCTTAATAATGGCCCATTTATCTGCTGACACATATTAAGGCTCCATCTGGCATGCACACAATTGACAAAACAAGTCTATCCCTTTGCCATCCTGAATGCTAGTTATAAAAGGCAGAATTAACTACATATTAAAAGTATAATTAATCGACACTTCATGCTGGGTAACTGTATTATAGGTGGTTCTTAACCACTAACTTTCACCCCTTTCTGGAATTCCATGGTTCATATTTTTTAGTTTAATCTCCTAAAGCCTTGTCTGCTTCATGAAAATTAACTATTGCAGTCAATGGATGTTGTCACATGCTACTACTAAAAGCTCAAAGGGTGGGGGGAGAAAGAACACATGAAAATTCTCTTCTCCGGGCACCAAACACTGTCACTTGACATGAATAAAATGGAGAATACATGAAGCACAGGGCTTGAATTAATGTGGCATCATGCCTAAGTTAAAAACAAACAAGAAAAACCCAACAAATCTATGACAGACAAATTCTAAGTGTTCTTCTATCTGAAGTGAACACTGGCAGAAAGGAAACAATCTCAAAATATTTCTTAAACACCTCTTTCTGCAAGCAGACAGTACTATCCAAAATCCGCACACAGTGAAGGGAAAAAAAGAGGGGGCCAGAGGGTGAAAAGTTGAAAACATTACAATATCCTAGGTCATATTCACTTGTGAATTTAGCTAGGATCAGTAACCCAGTTAGTGCCTGTAGCTGTCCTCCCCAAGCCTCTCTCCAACAGGGAGAGCACTCCAGGATGCTCCAATGGGATATATTATTTAAAAAAACCTTGAATTAAAAAAAAAAAAAACAACCACCTATTAACATCTTTATATATTCCTAAGGACAACAATATGACCAATGCTTAATTATCCACGGGGACACCAGAGCTGCCTGCACGCAGAGGCAGCCTGAGCCCGCTGGACGTGCTGACGGCAGGCATGCTGCCATGCCAATGCGGCCGGTCCCATTTCCAAAGCTGGCTGCTCTGGGGCTGGAAGACACGTTTTCCTGCTGAGTGGAGCCCGAGCTAATTAACTCTGCAAATCTAAATAGACTCCATGTAAAGAACCAAGAGCACCAAAGTATATAATGGAGACAGAGCCTAGTGGCTGTTCACAAAATAAGTCCAAGTCGAATGAGGCTTATTAAGGTCTGGCCCAGCACCAGACTCTGGCTGAGTCCTAAGAGGAAAGTCTATCATTACAGTGTCTTGGTTTTCCAATATTCGGAACATCACAGCCTCCCCTTCATACTAAATAATATGGAGCTGACTGCATGGCAGAAGGTGTATTATTAGGCTGGTTTTTTAAATCCAATAAAGATCACCTGCTAAAAAAGACTTCTTAGTAGAATTATTTTTGTTTCAGATTATAAAATATATTTCCTAGACAGTTCAATTCAATTTAAAAAAACACTTTAAAATTAATTTCTAATGGAAAATAATCAAAAGCACCAATGCTTACGGCTAGTAACACTTTCTCATTTGTTTACTATTGGAAGACCACTAGAGGGAGCGCATATACACTAAATTTGCAGTCACAGCAAAACAGCCGCGTGAACACTGAATCGCAACCTATGCTACCCAATGCCATGGAAGGACAAAGAGGCTAAACCACACACACATGAATCAATCCTCCTGGACAAAAAGACTTGAATATTTATTCACCAAGTATTTTACCAACACTTAATTTACCTGCTTATCCATCAGTCAGCCCTGTAATTTACAGGGTATCACATCTCCTTCTGTAAAAATGGAAATTATATATTCTATACACTAGATTCAGTAAGTAGCAAAATCCCCAATACAGCTGCCTTTTTTTTTTCCTTTTTATTACTAAACAGGGAGAATGACTAATGGAATAAGCCATCACAGAAAGCAAGTGATTCTCCATCCTCTATGCCTTCATTCAAATCATTACCAGAAATCTTCAGGGAAGGAATCAAGTGAAACACACATTGCCTGGCTCAATAAAAGCGTAATCCAATGAAATTTAATGGTTACTGATAGACAGGAGATTAAAGAAAGTGATGCAACTGTTCCTTCTGGCATTAAAGAAATAATAATCTACAAATGAAGACCTTTTTTAGCCTTGCTACAGTCAAGTCATGGCTAGTAGCAGCCAATGCCCTGGGCTAAGAGAGGCAAAGACACTCTGCTTCACGCGAACAAAGGTTTGCTCTTCTCAATTCCCTAATCGTTCCCCGAGTTCACTTATTACAACTCTTATTTTATATCATAAGGCACACAAAACAGCAGAGCTGAAAGCTGAAGCAAGACACTCAAATGAAGCATACTACTTGAAATACTTTCTAAAAAGGACACCTTAAGATCTTTACAGAGCTTATGTCAAAGGCAAACCATGCTCACTCACTATTTCCCATAAAATAAGAACTGGAGGCACCTCAACCTAAAAAGACAGCAGCATTAAAGTAAATAAATAAATACGTACCCTAGTATTGCTCTCAGTCAGGAAGCACTTTCTTCAAATAACAATAAATATTGTCAAAAAGCTTACAGCCACACTAAGTGAATCCCAAAGGTATTCAGAAAAGGATCAGATGAATTGAGAATAGAGCCATCATGAACTTTTACACAGTAGTCCCAGCAACTCTAGCTCACATACTGACAGCCAAAGGCTAGAACAGTAAACCTGCAAAAGGATGACCCTATACTCAAGCAGTTTTGCACACCTTTTTCTGCACTACGGTCTGCTATCAACAACAGGGTACAGGTCCCCTGACCTGTCCCAAGGATGGCCTTTATGCTCACAGATTTATTTTGCGCTACGCTCAGAAGCCAAGCTCTTTGAGGTCTCTTATGTGAAAGGTTCCAAGAAGTACTTGCCCTCTATGATTAAATCTTGGTGGGTTTTTTGAAGAAAGAGAAGAACAACACAGAAGCCCAAAGTTTTAAACACAAAGCCAGAAGAGATATCACCAATGTAATTTTTTTAGAATACCAGTACACATCATCTCTCTCAAATGAAAAAAAATTAGATCTTCCATTGATTTCCATGAATTTTGGGTAGGGCTGGTCACTACCAGGGTAAGAGGGTAAGAGACACTGACTGGAGACCGTGGCACAGGACATAGTTTCTCCAGAAACTCAACTCCATCAGCCTCTCTCTAGAAGAATGATTCTGGGCTGTGCTTTGAAGAGCACCTTAACACAACTAGCAGAAAACTTCCAGGTGGGACTGAACCTTGTCATTGCCAGAAGAGTGGTAAGGAAGTGGCAGGCTGAAGGTGTACAAAAGCAAACTGCACCTGCAGCCTCAGGCTGCTGCTCCACAAGATGCAGAGATGACTTAACAGTTCAACACCGCCAAAGGGGGGAATCATCCCTTGCCATTCCTCCTTCCAGCCACATACCTGGTGTAGTGCTTGCTTTTTGTAGCTCTGGCACTCAGTATCATTTATTGATTGCTATTAAATTGAATTCAACTACCTGACAAAAAAAAAAAAAAACAACACCACACACCACCAAAACTAATCCAACGTGAAGAGCTGGGTAAGTTTGTGTCGTATCAGCTACTTCAAGCGTCTCACTGAAGGATCTGATGAGAACTAGAGCATGCGCAAGAGGCAAATACTGGCCACAGACAAAAGCAGAGGAGGAAGGAGAAGTAGTAAGACCTCCCTCATTTAGAGGCCCTCAGACACTATAACTTCTTGAGTAGCTCAGTGATTTCAGTAGTTTACCCTTCCTAACCAAAAAGTGACATCTAGGCAAGCGAACACTGGGATACTAGGAAAGTCTGTTCCAGGGAAACCACACACCTAACAAGGTAGTTGGGCAAGACATGGTACATGCCTCAAACTCACCAGCAGTCCAAGATGAGAGTGATTCAGGAAAACCCCAAACAAAGGGTAAGTATAACTTGCCAAATTTCTCCTTCATTCAGCTCAGCAACTCAAAGGCATGTACACAAAGTATTACAAGTTGTGGGACAAGCAGGTATCTCCATCTACCTCTGCTGAAGGAGCAGAAGAACACAACTTGAAGACGAGAAAGAGGAGCTGCACTCCACTATGTAACGGGCCAAAATCAGCCATCACAGGATGTCAAGCAGAAACTTGACCCTGCAATTATCAGCACTTTCACTTACTCAGAGGTTCTTCCCAAATGCCAAGTAGGCCTTTACATCCAACCAAGGCTGGAGTTACAAGTTGCGAGAGGGGAGACCACTTCTCACTGCCTGTCAATTGAGCGTTCTGCACAACAGCTTTGGATCTGGCTGGTACTAACTACTGTGACAGAAATAACAGTCTGACACTCTGCTATGTTCTCATTTCAAGTCAAAAAAACAGATCCCCTGAAGATCCAGGTGAGTTATAAACGTGCCTCTGTGTGCTTTATAATAAGCAGACAAAAACCATCCGTTGGATGCACAAGGCTGTTTCAAATGGGGCGGTGAGGGAACACTGCAATGCTTTGAGGCCAACTTTTAACATTAAGAGAACAATAGTCAGTCAGAAGCAAAAGGAAAGCCACTTTTTAAAACAGACACGCAAATGAAAGCAAAGGTTTTCAAATGCCAAAATTAAAAAAGCACTCTTTTTCTAATAGTATGTAAAGTTAGTTGAATACAGAAACCCCCAAAAGAGTAATACAAGAAGCTACAGTAGAAAGTACCAAGAAGTACCAAAAAGCTATGGCCTCATTCTGTTTTGTCAGCTTTTAGTAAATTTTTAAGAAGTAAATGTCAGATAAGTGCAGTAACTCGTATCCTTGTCCTAACAGTTCTCATACACTTGAAAGTAATTAGAGAGATAAAAGCAAGACAAGATCTGAAGGAGTAAGTGACATCTTTTACTAAGCTAACTGGTACAGTTTAATGCACACACAAAACAAAAAGCACACAACAAGGAGACAAGTTTTATGCACATAATGGCTTCCTGAAGTACAGCAAGAGGTGCTGTTTTCAAGTTTTAGCATCTTCATTTGTCTGTCAAGTTATAGTTAAGATTGTATGCTTCAAAGAAACTAGTAAGAAGCATGTTTTTGCCTAGGACAAGAGAATCCTATATAGACAGTAGCTACATCAGCTGTCTCCTGTGGAATTAGGACAGCACTAACTAACAGTAACACCAGTATATGCATCATTTTGACTGCCCAGCCTTCGGTTCATAGTACTGTACTGATTAAAAAACCCACAAAGATCATAAAACAAACAAACCAAAACCCATACCTTTAAATTTTTAGTTATAAAAGTAGAGACTGTGCACAGAAATGAGAGCTAACAGAGATTGGCAGTGCCCAAAAATAGTTGTAACAGCTGTTCAACAATCTATAAGAAAGGAGTTGCAGGTTCTCTCCCAGATATCATCATCATCTCATAGCTTCCATTAGTCAAATACAAATATATTTATTAGTCAACAAGTACAAATATATTTATATCCCGAAGGACTTAAGGGCAGTGGAAAGTGAATTCCTTAAACGTGATTTTTCCAGGCCAGGAGCTGACTGATCCTTAAATGGCAATGATGGAAGAATGCAAACTGTACTTGCTCTATGAACAGGTAAGCTGCTCTCCAGTACTGTCAGCCATGCTTCTTCATAAGCACCACACTAACTTTGCTACTGGAATTCAAATTCCCCTTTTGAAATAAAGGACGAAACTTTCTTTGTATGCAGGAACTTATGCTTAAGCCTTACCACTACAACAACACACTATAACTGAGTCTGTAGACATTAGCTCCAGTGCCTCAGCATCCAGTCAGCTTTGAAGCCTACACGTCAAAGGGGAAAATTTGGGTTGGTGGACTAGAAAAGAATTTAAATTCACTGTAACTCATTAGAGTCTAAACATGGAAGACACTTTGCCTTTTACTACCTAGTGGTCTTATATTAACTTATCCTAGTGCTCAGAAGACAACATATATATATATATATATAAAAAAATATATAAAGCAAGTAATACCTTGTTGCCAGTTTGAATGAAAAAGTTGGAGTATTAGCTATAACCTTATCTCTTACAAGGATTATTTTCTACCATCCTAACTCCATATCAGCTAGGCATAGTCATGACCAGCAACATGCTTCCTGTGCCCCAGTAAAGGCTTACAGAGATGAAAACAGCATGCAAATCTTTTAATTGGCCTAATGCAGTGATTAATCCACTATGAACAGTCCTAAAGCACTGGGACACCAGCCAAACAATTGATGAGTTAAAAAAAGAAGTTTCACTTACAGACAAGGTTGCTCTGTGATTATCTAAGTTTCCTACGGCTTGGCAATGGCCAACATCAGATCATTCAAAGCACGGAAAGGATCTTAACCTTATACCTAATGTATGATCAGATGCAGCAATCTTCCTAACAGAGAACTTCGTCTACTACTTCCGTAAGAAGGTGCATTTTAAAGACACTACGTTCTCTTAAAGCATTCTGGTGTTGCTTGCTCATAGACATTAGGCAAGTATTCTTTTGCAGTGGTGTCATCTAGTGGTCAAATTCAATGAAAAAAGATATTCCTTTTTTATATCTGCCACATTCTGTACAATTTCTTCTTTCTTACACACTACCTTTAAGCAACCTATTTTAGTCTGCAGGTGGTTGACTTTTTAATTGTTTCATACTAATTGATGGACAACAATTGGTTGTCCTCAACTACTGTGGGGAAGGGAAGACATTGTCACATAAGCTATTTTTAAGGGTGGGGGAGGGGGAGCTGAAGAGCTAGGAGAGTTGTCCAACCTAAAACCTCCGATCTCTTCACTGCTCAAGTCAAACTGCAAGCTTATAGATTAATTAATTAATTATCGTACTGCTCACTTGTATACTCTAATAAAGACAGCCATTATTTCTTGTGATAGCACCCAGACTCAGAACACTGATGATAAATCACAATTGGTTGTTTACACATGCTTTAAATCTAGTTTTTCCTCCAATAAATTAAAATAATTTTTAAAAAAAAGAAGATAAAAAAAGCAGCACACTGCTGACCTCAAGCAGAAAAGAACAGGTCCTACAGCTGAGTGAGTTAGGCTGTCGAAGGTTTTATTTGGTGTGTCTGAGGCACCCACTGAGGTTATTTCAGGTAAGCCTTCCACACCACATAGTTCCAACCTTCAGGTAACTGACTTCAGATGCCAAGATGTTGAAAATCAATTTCACAAGTTTTAACTACCAATAAAACAACACAGTACTAAGACAGCAACAAATGGACAGGTTACTGCAAGAGATGCCATTCCTTGCGGAAAAAACAAAAGGTCAACTATCACATTATGAGTCTTAAACTTTCAGTTCTCAAGCACAAATATAGGAAGCAATTCCAGTGATTTGGTCAACATTTTTCCTCTGCTTCAATAAAGTGTGAGCTAAAACATTAGCTGCTTATTTTACATCTTAACTGACCGTGGTTAACATGAAATATTGCTCTAATTTTCCCCCCAACAAAATCTCAAATAATTTCCATGCATTTTCCAATAAATTACTTTCCATAAACAGCAATTTGACATTCTAAATAATAGTACTTATAGCGCCAGCTGTTTTGAATTCCTTGGCAACTTAGACAAACTTAAACTTAATTTGAGATTAAGTTTTCTGTCTATATTATATGATGTTTCTGACCAATGTTTCAAATAGTAGTCTTGTCTTTTACAAAGGCAGTACTAGGAAAATGTTGTGACACAACTCCAACAGTTCTTTAACTGGGAATCCAAGCACCTCATGTTTTAAAGCATAGCACAGCTGCCACTTTGGAGAAAAGTCAGCCCCAGTTTGGCCAGAAATGCTGGACATATACAAACCAAAAAAAGCTGGCCATTTTTAATCAATACATCATCTGAAAGCATTAAAGAGTAAGCAGAATTATATCCTTGTTGCTTTTACTACATTACCAAATTGCATGCATCATTTTCAGAGACTGCCTGAACAAGCCACATCATAGGACTGGGGGGCTTTCTCTGCAGTTTCTTTCTGTTGATAAGGGCTGTTAAGACACCAGACATACCAAAACAACAGGAAGACAGAATATCTCCCAAACTCTCTGAGTTCCTCCTACCAGACCTCAACAACAATGCGGAAGCAGCCAAATTCAAAACTGAGCAGCACAACAAAAGACTAGAAACCAGAAGAGCCTGATAAGGACTTAAGACCAGAAAAAGCAACCTGGCATCAGATTCTGCAACAACCAGAACACACAGGTTGGATACAAGAACCATCGGTCTCAAAAAAAAAAAAAATCTTCTTCTGCCTAGCCCCTGCACAAAGCACTTGTCTTCTTACTCTTGCTAGATCACCTGTCCATTGCTTACAGTACTATGGACTACTTCATATGCTCAAGATAAAAACATTTACATTAAGCCAAAATGCTAACCTTTCTAGTGTTTGGGTTCCCTCCCATTTACTTTGTTCAAAATGTAGAAAACTGCATCAATGCAATCTATCCTACAAGAATATTACATGTGCAAAGTTAAGAGTTATAAAATATCAATACTTAAATTGCTTGAGCAACCCCTGGATACACATGCATTATGTTGTAGACTTCGCATTAAATGATTCATGGAGCTCAGATAACAAACGATCCCAGTGACATTACATGCACAAAAAAACTTCATACATAAATGCAGTGGAAGAGTTTACAACACCATGACACAACTGGGTTTTCATGATCTGCCAAATTCTGTTGGCCTTATAGGATGCTATTACACCAGAGATGGACTGTGATCATTTTTGCTAGAAAAGATCACAAAAACGTAGCTGTACACGACAAACACGCGCAAATTGCTCTGTTGAACAGCTGTATTATTTACAAGTAATACGAGTTGGTATACTTAATCCCCAATGTAGTACTTCAAAATACAGGTCAAAGTCAACTGTTAATTGGGCAGAATAATAACTATGCCTCATCTCCTCCCACTTTGTATTCTTTAATTATGTATCTCTAAGCATGAAAATCCCTCTGCATTACCACGTTATTTGCACTGTTTCCTGGATTTAGTATTAAAGGTCTGAACTAGCTCTCTGCTATACATTTGTCTAGACTGTCAGTGGCATACAATCAGCTAAGGTGATTTTTTCATGCTTTGTTTTATCAGACACAAATTTTACGTATGTAGTTTAAAACACACAATCTCTAGCAGGTTAATCTTCAATGGAAATAGATTTTATCTGAATCTTCAGTATTTTGAATGGTATCTAGCCTACCTCAAGGCTTAAGAAATTTAGCTTATATCCTATTAATATATTGATCTGCAAAAGCGGAACATAAACACAAAATTGTTAGATATGTATCTCAACACAATTTTGAATAACCAAGAAGATTGAATTAAGGCTGATAAAAAATGATAGTGCTATCTTCACGAGATAGAATCATATCACAAACTTTATCTGAACAGAATTTAGCTTACGTGGTAAGTAGAAACCATTTTGTTAGGGCAAACTTACAAACTGATTTATGATGGTCTAAAAAGAAAAGCGAAAAGGATACTGAATTTCAAAAAATGAATAAACAAGACAGACTTGTATTTATCGCATTTAAGCCTACATTTCACTTAAGCTTTGAAAAGCTAAGATGCACGTGCATAAGTATCTTAGCAAAGAGTTTAGAAAAGTAATAGAAAGACAGGAGGGTTGTTCTTGGGGGGAAAAAGTTTGTTCTTCTAAAGCATTCTTTTTGCTATTAGTTTGGAAACTGACAGTATCTTCAAAGATTGAAAACAAAGGCATTTCATTGAGCAAATGAAAACCAACACCTGAACTACACTGACAGTTCATACTATTCAGGTTTCCAGTTAAAAAAAAGACAAAAAACACCCTTATTCGCTAAGCAAAATGACTTTAATACTAGTGGTAACCTGAGTCTAGTCATTAGACAAGTATAAAGATGAGAAAGACAGAAACAAACTTTGGATATAGGTTTTCTGTACAGAAAGCAGCAACTCTACTGAAGTTCTTCTCATCCTGGCTTTGCAGACTGGGACTTCACTGGTTGAAAGGAATAGAGCAGGGAAGAGATGGAAGGCTTTTCTATTAAGCACTGGCCTCATGTACATACCCATACAAATTTCCTTACAATTTATCTCCTGCAGCGCATCAACAGATTTTTTTCTTCCTGGTGTAGTACAAAATTTGCCTTAAATAAATAGTGGATCAGCCACTAAAAAAACCTCATACACAATAACTATGTTCTCCAATGACCGTGTCGAGACAGCCCACTCCTATCACCCAAGATACACAGATTACATGCCGAGACCTCAGGCTACCCACAGAAGCCCCGTCTACTCTGCAGTGTAAGCTAGCACTTTCCTCCTGAAAAAAGCAAAACAAAACAACCCCACAAACAAACAACAAAAAACCCAGCAACAGCTGAACCCACAATGGCTTTAGCACATATTCTGCAGGTATTTCCAAGTTGAGCATGCTTAAGTCTCTCCCATTTTAAACCCGTTAGGTGAAACTGCAAGCTGATTTCAACAAAACATGGACCTTTTCTAGTCCTTTCCCAGAAGCTGCTTTAAAGAAAGACTCAAGCTAGCTACGTGTTGTAAGACAACTTACACTACAGAGCATATGTACCAATGATGAGAAAGAAAGCATCTGAAGCCCAAAATTCTTCCGAGTTTTTAATCCGTCTAAGACAACAATAGAAACGCTTCCAATATATACATCAGTATAAGAGTAAGCATAACACTGAGTGGGAATAAAACCCATCACACTAAATCACAGATAATCACCTATTACAAACATTTTATGATTAATTCTCAACTTCTCTGAGAATGCAGTCACAATTTTCACCACTACCTAAAAAGCAAAAATCCAACTTTGAACGATTCTTTAAGCTTTCAATAGTTCAGCCATTCTGAGTACCCAAAACACCATGTGATGAATTACATTCTGGATGATTCATCAAAACCTTCATATGATTTTAAATTCATAGCTTCCCCTAGTTTCTTATTAAATCTCATTCTACCAACAACCCACCTTTCTCACACCAGGGGACTGACGTTCCTTTGCAAATCCACCACGTGGACCAAAAAACCACAGTGTCAAGACCTGAGAGAGCTGTCCTGCCTCCACAGCTGCTTCTAAGCTAAGGAAAGAGATACAAAGCCCAGCAATACAATCCTACTCTTAATTAGAGTAGGGAGGAGCAGTAACAGTATCGCTAGCTCAAGCATCACACCTCACTTCAGGTGTGTTTGATGGAGTTTATTATCCTGATTTTTGGTTAAAAAAAGCACGCACAAAAGCCACGCACACCAAACAAAAAGAAATACCTATTTTTCTTTAAATATACTTACCTTGCACCATTATTTCTAACTACTTCCACTGTTTCACCAACAAAATACCGATCCTTGACATAAGCAAAGATTTCATCACAGATCTCATGAAGTCGGGAGCGATGGGTAAGGGTGGCCAAGTAGAGAACTGGAATGATGAGTGCCTCTGGAAAACTTTGAAGATTATGTCTGGCTTTCTTCTCCGATTCCAGTGCTTCCTGATATGTGAGTCCTGGTTTACCTGTGACAGCACAGCTCCACACAAGGCTGTTGCACAGAATGGTGCGTTCAAAAAAATCACTGAAAAGAAAGGCGGGAGGGGAGAGAGAAAGAAAAGGGTTGAGTTCTGGCTAACATTTTCCAATTTGCTTACAATTAATACAGCAGGAAACTTCTTTTACAAGCCTGAAATGCAAAGGCAGCTCTACTCCTGTACAGGTTGTAGATAATCAAGGGTTATTTGCCACTTTTTAGCCATGCCATGGTAAATTGCTATTGTAAAACCAAAGTCTCCTCTCACTACAGACTGCAGTAACAGCATCAAGACCTAGAAGTGCTGCAAACAAATATCCACATATAAGAAGCCTTGTGCATAACAACAATCACACTGAGTTTTGTAGGTGTCATATCCTCCTCACATCCCCCACATTTCCACAAATATTTGCAAGAGGAGGGTCTAAAACTGTACAAACATAAAATAACCTTAAGATCACAGAAACATGTTGAAACTTGAGTAAGTTTCAGATTTGGAGTGCCCTAGCTCACAAATGAAAAGATGGGAGAGGTAAAAAATTAATGTCAAGTAGTTCTCCAAATAGTTTTTATTCCTTCACTGTTTACATTGCTCTTCGAAAAAGCATTAAACTATTTTTTCCTACAGATTCTTCACCTCTCTTGTTCCATTAGCAAATATTGATTCTCCTCCTTCCCTGTATTTCCAATTAATGCTAAAATTACATTGTTGTTATTGCTTGCTTGATACTGGAATCAAGAAAGAAGAGCTTTCATTAGTCAGTATCTGTCAATTTTTGACAGATATGAGAAAAACAGCCGTTTGTTAAAACACTTTCTAGATGAAGTAGATGACACAGCTATTCACAAAACCGTGTTAAAACGTATCATATACTATGGATCAGTGATCAGACAGCAGAGCACATCTTTCAATATGCCCCAGTTCAGACAATTATTTTTATTTGCCTTCCTTTAAAAATCTTACTGGACTACTATTGATAAGGATGCAATACACAACATGACAAATTGAGTTTTGTTTTGCCTTGTATCAGTTCAACGCAGCTATTTCAAAGCAGACACACAGTACTTTCAGAACACTGCATGCTACACAAAATACGTATACTGAAGTTTCATTCCATTAAAATCTTACACTGCGCAGTGCTCCCATTTTTAAAAGGACAGAACGGTTCAAATAATTTCTAGTAATGAGGTTAGAGAATTGGACAGTTCACACTTCAAGTTTTTTCTTGCAGGCTCCCTGCAAACTCAAGCTGGCAAACGTGCATCAGTTAGACTGATGCAGATGACGATGTTCGCTGCAGATGGACAGATGAAGCATAACATTTTGTAAATGAAAATGGAAATTTCAGATTGAGGACAATGGAGGGTTCTGGCTCAGATAATCCTTTCTGTACAAGCACAGGATTCCTCTGAGCGAGAGAAAGATGCTTTAGGAAGAACATCGGCTACAAGAAGGGAAAAGGACAGAATAGGAAGAGATATTATCTGAATAATATTTAATAGCTACAAAATTTCAGATTTTTGTATCACCTGCATCTACTTAATATATTTGACAGTACATGGGTCTAACACCCATGTAGTAACTGGGTGTTTGCTCACTCTAAACAAGAAAAGGAGAAGAACAAAGGAGAGAGAATAAGAGAAATTATACTTAAACATATGAAGAACGGATGGCTGTCAGTCATTCTTTGTGCATAGGACAGAATATTCTTTTTTTGCTGTCAACCATGGCGAATCAGCATCTTTAAGGTATAGAATAGTTACTTATTTTAAAGAACAGGTTAGACAAAAGTCTTTTTTTTTTTTTTTTTTTTTTTTTTTTAAGGTGATGGAATACATTAAACATGATCTCTTCAGGTCTCTTCCTGCCCCAGATTTCAGTATTTCTGTATTACATTCACAGTAATTTTTAGTAGTCTTACTGACTTCAATGGATAACGAAACATTTACTCAACTCTACGCAGCTGTGTGTCTCTACATATATTTTTGTGTCTCACTTACCAAAGAGGTTTTTGATAATTATCTTTAGCCAGGAAAGAGAAAACTACCCTAAGAGTTATTAAAAAAAAATGTACCAGAACATAATTATCAAAAATTATGAAGGGGGGGAGAGAGGGGGAGACTGAGGTTGACACTGACAGTGGCCCTTTAAGAGCTGCTGTTATTCTTTGTGAGGGGACACCAGGCAGTCATGCTATTTAAAGCAACAGCATTGAACTTACAGGAAAAAAATAAATTAAAAAAAAAAAGAACCCAAAACCAAACAACAAACCCTTCTCTAAAAATTTTTAATCCACGATTATTACAAGTGCAAAATTCTAAGATTACTTTAACTGAAACATATTTGAGGAAAACATTTTTCCATTTGCATACAAGAGTAGTTTGTGTATCTAGTTTCATTCTCCCTCATTTCCTCTTTTGTTTTGTGGGGATTTTTCCCCCGTGAACTTACAGGGAAGAAAAAAACTGTGCGAAAAAAATTACATTCCATTTTGAAAGCCTTTTTGTCTTTAGCTAGTCATTACCTATAGCACATCAAAACCATCTGTGACTTAGTCTGTTAACACAGTTTTATTGCAATGTTTTAACGATCTCACTTTAACTTGGTTTGAGAGAGAGAAGAAAACAAAACCCCAACAATACAGCAGTAGATGTTATTTGTAGTACTCTTTCTGTCCCTGTTTCTCTTGTGCATGTCAGTTATCACAAAAAGATTTACAAAGAGCAGACACAACAGCTACCAAACCAAGAGAAGGGTGGCAGCAGCAGTGATACCCTTTCTCTTTACTTCAAGAGTAATAATGCACTCAATCATATTCTACATTCAACTTAAATTCACAACAGCAAGCGCATCTGCTGCTACATCACACCTGAAGCCTTATCTACATCTTTATCTAGGATATTAGAGTTTTTGGGGCTTCCTTACTGGTTCAAGGTCTCTGTAACTCCTGACAACATGGAGAAGGAAGTTCATACAAAACAGGTCCACAAAACTCACTTGCATGGTCCCATCTGCCCGCGAGAAGTCAAACGGGACTGCAGCACCCTGGTGAAGACGTCCACACCAGCTCAACTACTCGAGGAGCAGGGACTAAAAACCGAGTTGTCTTTGTAGTAGTAATTAATGCCGACTTCTCAGCTGGCTATCTTTTTTCATTTACATTATATAGGTAGTTTTCCACACAAGGTAAGGTAAACAGCAAAATTATCAGCAAATCATTGAGAATGTTTCATACTGCTACATAGTAGGTATTTGACAGGAGGTAGTTCATTAACAGAAGCTAGAAATAAATTACTTGCAATCTCTGTGCTCATTGCACTTGCAATGGATACAGAAATCCAGCCTAGAAATGACAGATGCCTTTCGCTTGAACTAACCAAGTATTCCCATTGAGTCCAAGATACACTGTATTTTCAGTGTGTTTCAAGAACATGTTTGTTTCAAACCATTTACTTTCATTCATTTTCTTAGCATATATCAAAAACAAGTTGTGGGGAGTGTTCTTTTTTTAAACAGAGGAATTATATCTTGGAGAATGTAAAATATGAGAAAGACACATTAATTAAGTGAAATTTCAGAGTGAGGAAAAAGCAGGAAAAAAAAGTATCTGTGTAATGGCTAATTTGTAATAATTGTTATTTTTAATCCCAAAGCCCCTGTGAGCTTCTAATATATAATCTATTTAGTCTATGGTAGGAGGGTAATCACAGAAGACCAACTCTGCCATTCTGGATCACAAAAGCGTTCTTGTACTCTGCCTTGTCTCCAGAAGTGGTCAATAATACATATTACAAAATAATGCACAAAAGAAACAAACAAAAAACCTGAGACATTTATTCCTTAATATTTACAGGTTAATTATGCATTCAGGAATGTATTTCAGGTTATGAGTTTCTCTTCAACAAAACAGAAAAATCCACCTAATTTAACTAAGGACACTTTAAAAAGCCTTTTGAACAGATCTCTTTTTGACTGTAACCAAGAATTCCACGGGCCAATCTATTAAGAAGTTCCAGTAAGTTTTGAAGATGCAAAACTGCTCTTCCCGCCACCCCACACCCCCCTCCCCGCCCCACGTGTTTTAGAATGGGGAACATTCCTACCACCATATCTATACTACTCATCGTTTTCTTTTTCAGGCTGTCTTCACAAGCAAGACTTCCCATACTTTAATAGTAGCTTTCACTGCACATCCGTATCAGCTATGAACTTTCACAGACAAGGTTGTCAAAGACTGGTGGTAACATCCCACTGGTTTAATGTGTTTCTCATGCATCTCATGCAACCCCGTACTTGCTTTTCCAGCTACTACAATGGCTCCAGAGACTCTCCTGTTGGCCTGTCCCTCTAACCAGGAGTACCACCAAACATGAAGAACATCAGTTCCCGCAGTTCCTGTTACTCCTGATAAATACAATCGCACACTGCCACCTCACTGCACCCCCTTTTAAAGGGTTACAAAATTATGCAATGGTATTTCAGATTAAAAAGGAAATACATTCTTAACCGGAAAGTCACTTTACAAAATACTAGCCTTGCCAAATTCTCCTCGCATTAGCATAATGATTTCTTATATAGAGAAGAGTAATACTAATGTATGATCTGTATTCATCTCTACTAAAGCTGCCATGGGCATGAAAGCAGCTTTTCAACACTAGGTTTGTGCTCTGAAAAAAAAAAAAAAAAAAAAAAAAAAAACCAAAAAACAAACACGAAAACAACTTAAGTCTTAACCGTTTGTAGTAATTAAAAGCGTTCATCATATAGTTGAGGAAGAGGGTGAATTCAGGTTACCATATGTAGCTATACAGCCTGCTTGATCTAGTCAGACTCTATAATGTTTAAATTCTCCCCTCAAAAAATTCAAGTTGCTATTGCAAGAGTAGATTCAGAGAAGCCTGATTTAGACAATGGTTTTCTTTCATGAAACAGCTTATACAATTTTTAAAAAGCGGGCCCTCATCTAATTGCTCTGGCTTAGGCAAAAAAGTGGGAAATGTTGTTTTCAGAAGACATTAGCTATTTGAAGCGTCACTTTGCAACCAGCAGAGACAAGGATCAGCATTTTTAAGACCTGCTGAAAGATGACCCCATGTTCTCCAGTAGATTATGCCACAACCAACTAACACTTATCTAAACTCACTCATCTGTGCCAGGACACCTTGCTAAGTAAAAATACTAAACTTTTCAATCCAACACACCAATTTTACCCAACCTAAAAAAAAAGCCAGAAGATAATTAAAAAACAAAACAAAAAAAACCAACCCACATGCACAAAAAACAAGCATAGCAGAGTTTTCTGCAGAGTTTTCCCAAATACCGTATTCTAAACCCTGACCTCTGAGCTAACCACCCACTGACATTTCTAGGGATCGCCTCTGTGAACGCAAGTCTAAATTTATCCCTTAATTTGTGAACTTTGGTTAAATATGGAATTTGGTCTTTCATACTTTTTCTTAGCGACAACATCCTCGCAGTGTAAATAAGCCTGTCAGAGTACTTAAAATATTCACCAAACCCTCTGAGAGCAGAAAGGTGTTTTAAAGGGATACTTTTCATGCTGAAATTTTAGCAAAACTACACATACCTGAAACGTATTTCAGTGCAGTGTCAACAAATATGTGAGAATCATCTAATTACATGATAATAATAATTGTAACCAGAAAAGCAGCTTTCAAAATATTGGAAGCTGGGGGAGGGGGAATTAATTCCTACAGAAACAGGAGGCTGTCAGCTCTTGCTCGTTAGGTTCTTATACGCCCTATAATGAAAACACTCCTTACAAAACTTCCAACAAAATATTCAACACCCCCTTCCCCTCCAGAGTATATCGTCCAGGAAACAGTAAGGCATTACCCTTCAAAGTTACTTAATCCAACTTCTTTAAAATTTTATTAGGTGAAGTGTATTTGAGTAAGAAAAACAAGCCTAAACACGAAAAAGATTTAGGTGTGCTCCCATTTCATATGCTGCAAATGAAAAGTATTTCAGATTTAATCTCATTAGTCTGCACGTCTTTAAAAAAAAAAATAAAAAGAGTGTGTGGATGCGGGGGCCTTTTTGTAGGCGGGGTTGGTGCTGGATCAGACCGGGGGTGAAAACACGTACATTTATCAGCTTTTGAAAAACGTCTCGCTGAATACTTTCTGTCCATTGTTCTTACAAGCGATAAAGTAAGCGGCAGCAAGTTTAGGACTACCCGTGCAATACACTTTCAGCGGTTAACGACAATTTCACAATTTCCATTGGTCTTTTTACACACGGAGAAGGAGGGGGGGGAAGGAAGGGACGGAAAGAGGGAGAAAAACCTCACTGGAAAGAGCGATCCTGAGGGGACAGGTGTGCCCGCTCGGTTTCAGGCCGGGTTTAACCTCCGGTGGTGCCGCCCGGCCGGGAAGGGAGGGCTCCGGCTGCGGGACCCGCGCCCCGCCGGGACAGGTGCAGCGACCCCCGCGCCCGGGCCGCGCTGCCCCCACGGCCGGCCCGCCGGGGAGCAGGGCCCGCCAGCCATTTCCAACCGGGTCAGCCGGCGGCTCCCCGCGGAGGCGGGGCGTGCGCGGCCCTGGGCGGCGCGGCGGCTCCCACACCCCGGCCCGGCGGAGGGCCGGCAACTAGGGGTTAACCGCGGCGGGAGCCGGCCGGGGAGCCCATCCCGGCCGAGCCCAGCGGGCTCCGCAGGCGGCGCCCCCCGCCCGGCCGCTACCACAACAATAGGGCGCCCGGCACATGCCGGGCGGGCGGCCCCGCTGCCCCGCGGGGCCGGCTGAACCCGGGCCCGGCGCGGCCCCTTCCGCGGGGCGGCCTAGCGCCGTCCGCCGCCGACACGCGGCTCCCGGCGGGGGCGGAGGGGAGGGGGAGAGCCCGGGCCCGGCAGACGCCGCTCGTTACCGCCCGCCGCCTCCCACACGCGCAACTTTCACTTCCCCGGCGGGGGCAGGGGCGAGGGCGACACCGCGGAAGGAGCGGGGCGGGGGGGGGGGCGGGGGGGGAGAGGAAGGAGCCGGCTCCTCTCCTTCCCCGCGAGGGGAGGGGGCCGCGGGATACCCCCGCCGAGGAGGGGCAGGGATTCCCCCTGTCCCGGGCGAGAGATCCGCCCTCTCCCCCCACCCTCCTCGGGAGGGCACGGGCTCGGCGCCAGCCGCGCCCCCCCTCAGCCCCCCCCCCCCCCCGGCAGGGCTCCCCGCGGCGCTGCCGGGGAATCCCCTCCCTTCCCGCCCGCCCAGGTGTCAGCCGTTCGGGGGTTAAACCGCTCCCTGCCCGCCGCCGCCGCCGCCGGAGGGCGGGGGGGGGGGGTCAGGACGCACACACGGACGGACACGGAGACACGGACACAGACACAGGGGTTGTCTCTTACTCGTAGTCCCTGAAGATCTCGTTAGTGACCCTGCAGTAGAAAACGCGCTCGTCCGGCCGAAGGTCGGCGGGGGGCTTCTCCCTCACGAAGGGCTTTCGGTGCAGCAGCGGCATCGCCCCGCTCCGCGCTCTCTTCCTGCCCCGGGACCCGCTTCGACGGGGAGGGAAAAAAAAAAAAAAATACGGCGGGAGGTAGTGAGCGAGTGCGGGCAGCGGCGCCCCCCGGCCCGGGGAGGAGGGAGCGGGCCCGGCGTGTCCCTCCCCCCGGGGGAGCCGGAGAAGGAGCGGGAGAAAGCGGCGGCGGCGGCACGGCGGCCTTTTGTGTGCCTGACACGCCGCTGCCTGCCTGGGACTGCGCGCGGAGCGAGCGGCGGATCCTTCCTCCCGCCTCCGCCTCCCTCTGCCTCACAATGGGGCCATGACGCCGAGCGGCGGGCGGAGGCGGCGCCCCCCGCCCCAGCCGCGCAACGTGCTCGGCTCGGGGATACCCCAGCCGCCGCCGCGCTTTGTCTCCTCCGGCTCCCCTGCCCCCGGGTCACCCCCTTCCCCCGCCTCTGACCCACACACGCCGGGCCGGACACCAACTTCCACTCCCCCGCCGCCTCCGCCTCCTCCTCCTCCTCCCCGCAAAGCAAACACCCAGGAGGGGCAGCGCCGACCACTTATCTCCCTCCTTCCCTTCCTGCCGGGACGCTGCCTAAGGGGGGTCCTCGCCCTCCCCGCCCCGCGCCTCGCCCCGGCCCGGCCGCCGGGCTCCGCCGCCGCGGGACAGCGCGGCCGCGGCGCGGGGGGCTGCCCGCCCTCCGGCCTGCCGCCGCGGGGGGCTCCGGGGGGCTCCCTCCCCTCCTGCCCACCTGGTGCGGCCGCAGGCTGCCCTTGCTGCTCGGCCGGTGCGAAGCGCGGTCCCCCTCGCCGCGTTTCTCCCCTTTCCTCTGCCCCCCCCGGCTCCTGGGAAGTTTTTGATCTACTTCTTCAAGCCCTCAATCAGGAAGAGCTGCGGGGAGGAGCCTTCCCCTGCTCTCCCCTACATCTTTATTGGCCGCTCGGTGCCTTCCAGCGTGTGTCACACAGGAAGACAGCGAGCTACATTATTAATTAATGGCTGAGAGGGCGCATCCTCCATTTTTGAATTATCAGCCGGAGATCTCCGGTGCGGGGGGTGGGCCCAGGCCGCCTGACCGCGGGGGGGAAGGCGGCTCTTTCCGCGCGGCGCTGCCCGCCGGGCCGGGCCGGGCTGGGCTGCGGGCGGCACGGCACGGCGCGGCACGGCACGGCGCGGTGCGGCGCGGCGCGGCACGGAGGGGCGGCCGAGGCTGCGGCGTGCGGCGCTGCCCGCCCGCGCCTCCTGCCACCGGCATTGCCAGCGCTTCCGAAACCGGCGCCGGGCGCCGAGGAGCCACCCAGCAGCCGGGAGACCACCAGCCGCTGGGTCCCGGAGCCGTCCACCGTCCTCAGTACCTGCCCGGCGAGCGAGGGCAGGCGCGTCTCCCGCAGGGCTATTCCCTTCGGCTCGTCCACCGCGGTTTCGGCGTTTGACAGCGCGATTCCGGAGACGTTTCTCGCTCGGTTACAGCCCCGAAGCCAAGGAGTATACTGTTGTCAGAGCGTACAGGGGCACACGGATCTATTTTGCTGAAAGTGAGATTACATAGAAGTAAAACGTACCCAAGAGTTGTACGTGGGCCCCTTAACATTGCCTCATTTTTTTCCAGTTCACTGAAAACGTCACTACATGGTTTTACCAGTGTATTATTTTTTCACTTTTTTTTTACACTAATGCATTTACAGTGCCATTGGTAATTAAAACTGGGGTGTTAATTTAATTGTTCTTAAGAGTGCTAGCCAGCTTGAAGACATAAAACCACAGAAAGTCCACATCCATTATAGTTCTTCGTCGCAAGGTCCAGCACCTACGTGAAAAATCTACAGAATAATTGTACAAACTCCATAAAACTATTTGGGTGAATAATATCTGAAGGCTGATATCTAAATAGTTTAAGTTTACAACTTAAAATGCTGTTCCTGCAACTAAAGGTCCTGTCCTGTTCCCTGCACCTGTGCATAGGTTGTTTTCTTTACCTCTGCAAGTAAAGGCAACGATCCACACTGCTGTAGCCTATGTGACTAAAACCTAAAAGAATGTTTACGTCCAATCCATTAATTACTTTGTTTAAAAAGCGATCAGGTTTTAATCAAAAGCACCAAGAAATGTTAATGCTTGCTTCTTCTAGTTAAGTTTACAAACTACGAAGCCTGAGCTACAAAACATGTTAACTCCTGAGTCCTACCAGTTTATTTTCATTTGCCAGTTGGCTTCACTTTCAGTTTTTAATTACTTTCTAGCAAAGGGCACAAATGCAACTTGAGTTAATGAACTTGTATCTAACATCTGGTAATTTTTAGTTCGTTTTGCATCAAAACTGTACACTATGCCATGGTTATGACATTTAGTGTTGCCAGCTCTTACGATTACAGTGAGATTTTGCAACACAGCTTTGTTTTAAGCTCTAGCTCTTCAGCAGATGTGATTAAATTGGAACCTCAGGTCTCCTTGAAAATAATTACATTTCTGAATCTCAAGTTTGAGAGAAAAGCTTGGATATGTGAACCCAAAAGGCTCACAAATTAGAAGGGGAAGAAAAGCTTTGAGTTTTGAATTTTTGTAAATCTCATTATTTTTAAGCCAGTATCATGATGTTTGGGAACTTGACTGATTTTTTTCATGCTCGGATTGTCAGCACAGCATTATTTTAGCACTAGTTGGTACCCATGAAAAATGCATGAGTTGATAGAACTGTGACATCAAAAGCAAATTCCCTTTTCCTTTTTGCTCTCTCTTGCCCTCTCTCTCTTTTCTTCTCACCTTTTCCTCCTCCTCTTGTTCTTCCCCCCTCATTATTCCCTCAGTGATTTTCCAGTGAACAGATCCTCACTGAGTAATAGGGTTGCACTACGTTTTCATGTTCTTAGGATACACAGGAGCAGTTCATTTAGTTTTCACCTCTGAATCCAGCTCTGTTCTTTAAAATCCACAAATCCAGGCTCTGATTCTGCTCCCAATAAGGTCAACAGGAACTAGAACAATTTTTTATGACACCAGCTAATGCCCACTAAGTGGGCACTGAGACTTCAGGGGAAATTAATTCCGAGAGATCAGAAAAAGGTTACTTTCCTTCCATGGGAATAGCTATTTTATTTTTACACTGTGTTTAATTTTTGCAATAATTTGGCTTTTTTAACACATCACTGAAAGTATAGTTTTGATTCAAGACACAAGAATGGGATTATTGATGACATTCAATGGGGTTGTTGATGTGGATTTTGCCACAAAGCGGCAAAAAAAGAAGCTGCTTTCTTTTTAAAAGATGGCTTATACACTAACAGCCATACTAAACAGAGTTCCCTAGCCAGGGAGGTTGCAGTTCTCATTCACAGAACTTTAAAAATAGTTGTACTGGGAACGTAGAATCTTATAAAACACTTGGTCTCTATGCTTTACAAGGGTAGAATGATTTCCTAGGGACAGTGTCGGCCCAGGCTTGGGACAGCCCCCAGCTGTTCCTTCAAAGCTCCCCACAATTTGCAAATTTTTTATTTATTTCCTTTCACTTGCTCCCTGCTTTATCACAGATTTCTTTCCTTGTCCTATCCTATTTCTTCCTGTCTTTAAACCACCAAGAACTGCTTTACACAAAGATACTTCAAAATATCTATTCAGATATTCCAAAATATCTATTCAGCTATATCCACTACCAAATAATTCCACATGTGACTATTGTTATTCTGGAACAAGTAGAGCACGTGGAATTCTTTTACTAGAGTGTTGCCATTTTAAAATCACACCTAACTTTATATTGGAATAACTAATGTTTAGCCAAATCATATACTTGGAACCATGCAAAAGCAAATATTTTACCCAGTTTTACCTGTATTATCATGTAATTGGGCGAGTTTTTTCTGTAGAGTATGTTTAGCCACTTGCTTGCTTGCTTTTTTGTTCTTTTTATTTTTTCCCCCAAAGTTGCCACTTTGTTCTCTCAGGGTTTGGCTAAAGTCAGAGAAAAAAAATCATTGGATTTCTTCATAAAGAACTTCCTTGGACTTTTAATGGTATGCTAGGTTCTCAACTCTAATTTTTGTAAAAAACATATGGTTGAAAAGCTAAATGTGAAAAATGCGCTTATTTGTGTAAATGAGAGATTGCTAGTGAGTTGCTCCATCAAATGACATAATATCACTAATCTCTACCTTTTTCTCAGTTGACTGGAGCATGTAAAAAAGAAGTATAACATATATGTGAGCACTGACTCACTTTAATGCACTGAGTATATTTTTGTGGGATAGTATCATCCCTTTTCTTTCCAAACGCTGTTTTGAAAATCCTTCATTTCTGTAATGCAAACAAACTGTAGATCACTTTTTTAAAGCTTACGGCACTCAGCAAAAACACCTTATTTATCCGATTATGCATTTTATAACTTACCGATACGGCTTTTTTTCACCTTTTGCCCTTTCTCCGCCACCTTGCTGAGCCAATTTACTCTTTTGATCATATATCTTTATTTAGACTTTAAACTATGTGAGCAAAGACAATGTGCTGGTTTTATCAATCCACTCCAGCTGTGGGTAACAGTAACATTTGGTCTATTGTCTTTTACTGGCTGTAAAGCGCTATGCTCAGTTTTTAATAACATGCTCACTTATAAATAACATACCTCAGTCCAAAAAAAAAAAAAAAAGAAGAGGAGATACACAAATATTTTTCAGAACGCATTTCATTTTTCTTTCATTCTAGCTCAGTTGTATTTCAACATGCTTTTAAAGCAGTTCTGTAATCACAAGGATAGGAGGTTCCTTATTTTGCAGCTGCTGGACGCGTTCAACACTTGTTGCTTTCACATGAGTCACAAATAAAGGTAAAGAATCAATCCTTATGGTCAGGAAATTTTTGGTATAGTCACATTTTTTTGTAGTTTCTTAATAGTCTTACCCCAGGCATTCCAGACTTGCAAATGCAGGCATAATCTTTGGGTCTGTTGCTATCACAGAGGGCAGTAAGTCATGGCCGGAGTCTGCTTTGCCTATTGCGAAGGTGAAATACCACCCAACACAGCAGGGCCCATCCCTCAACAAAGCCCTCAGGGAGCACTGAGATGTTTCTTGTATCGTCAGAGTTATTCTACAGAAAGGTATTCCATCTTCTTCATTTTTTTCCCACAGTTTAATAGGATTTAGACATACAATTCTCACTGCTTTCAACGGATATTGTGTGCTTAATTTCCATGCAACTCCAGAAATTAAGAGATATGTTCCTTTAAAGTTTACTTTAATCATATCCTATTTTTCCCTCTCAGAAAGAGCTATTAAAGGGATTTAAGCTGATAACCTTATACTAGTGGGGAGGAACTCTGACCTCATCTACTTCACAGCGGTGACCATGTATGATTGGCCTCTAACCTGATTACAAAATGATAAAATGATGTTGTGAAACCACTATTCATTTCCTAATAGTGTCTCTGAAACCAGCTTAAATTCTGAGAGGATTGGTACTGCATTTTCTTTCTTACAGTTGTAATGCACAGGATAGAGAGTATTGACACTACTGTAATTTTCTGATACTAAAATATTCTGAATTTCTCATTGCTAACCAATATTTACAATGAATGATGACTGATGAATGATTTTGAATAAACGATGGGTGAATTTGCTATCTTTTGCTACACATGCACATTGTCACTACTGGAGTGATGTATGGCATTTTAGAATACATTTAAATATCCTGCGTCAGCCTGCTTGAAACCTGGATCTGAATCGATAAGATGTTCTTTATGCACTCAAATTTAAGATTAAGAACTCTTGAACTGCATAATACTAACCTACCATTTACTAAGTTTGCATTCATCTTACTTGAATTACTTATATTGAACACTTCTCTGTCCATGTGATGCGTAGAACCAATAATTTCAAGGATGTTGCTTTACTTTATGATTTTGTTATATGACTATACAGTCCCAACTTTTTTTTCAGTAATACTGAGATTAGACAAACCTGCTTGCATATTGAAAGAGGTCCCATGCAGTGCAGTTTCTGTTGAGGAGCACATGAAGGGAAGTTGGCCCAGTAGCTGATCTGGGTTATTTAGTCAAAGATTACAGTGACGAGCCAGTCTGAAACATACTATTCTGCTCAAATAGAGACCATGTTGGATTTTCAGTCATTCATTCGACAAATGTGATGACTCACGGCTGTGACTAGTATTCTGACGTATCCATTTAATATGAGACTCCTTTGGCCCCCACCTTATTTTCTTCTGTCTTGCTATCTTGTCATCTCTCATAGAGGGCTTTAGGAAGGATGAGGCAAAGAGATTAACTGTCTAGGCACTATTCTGATGGCAGATGCCAAATAAGAGCAGAGTTGAAGAAGCCAGTAGCAGCTGAAGCCTCAGCCTGGCTCGACGGGGACTCTGGATATCTCCCCACTTGACAACACGTGGGCGAGTCGTGGTGTGTGCAGGTGGAACAGCCTGCTCCTGCACATGCTTAGACCCTGGCCACCACTTCAGCCCAGGTAGACGAGGGCTGGAGTAAAGCGGTAGCTTGCCCTGGGTACAAAATAAGCTGCAGTTTTGATTTCATGCTTTTGCAGGACACTGCTTTTCCATAACTGCTTGTATTAATAGGGTGCTGGCCAAGTGATCCAAGCCTGGTGTGCTGAGTCCTAAAGCTGGAGGGGAGCCCACCATACTACGTTACGGCCACAGAATATATTATTTAGGGGAATGCTATATTCAAGGGAGATCCTCCGAAAGGAGAGCTCCTGAGGCACAGCCTACATGATGATTCTCCCTCCTCCCACGGACCCAGGGACAGGCATGTCCCACAATGCCCATGTTGGGGCCTCACACCCAAAAGAAAGTGAGATACTGACAGAATTTCTATATTTCTTAAAAGTCTGCCACTTGTAAATGTGTTTGGTTTATATAAAGCATGCATGTAGAGCAGAACTAAAGGAAAAACAACTTAAAAGGCGGTAAATCCAGTGTGTGCTTTGGTCTTGCTGGCTTTGGAAGACTTAGGACAGCTGGAAAGTTAGTAGGATTGTTACCATACAGTTGCTAAGCTTTCATAGCAAGGAAGAAAATGTAAACCTTTTTGTTACCGGTACTAATTTAGCGCAACAATTGATAGAATGAAATTGTTAAAGATTCAGTAACTTGTGAATTAAGAACTGAAAATTATTTCAGTTGTAATTTCCAGTCATCCAAGAAGTTCCTAAACAAAAAGCAAAGGGAAGACTTTACAATCCTGAGACCACCTTCACACGTGGAAGTTATAGTACCTGAGATTTCATACAGTACAACCCCACAGCGTGGACATAATATTGTAAAAATGCTTCTATCATCTACATAGTTTATTGTTCTATAGGAACACTTTCTAGTGATGCAATTTATCGTTATGCATCTCTAAATGTACCCATGTTTAAGGTCGAATTGGTATAAATATCTCAGGCTAAAATACTTTTTAAAGTTTGCACCCCACTTATCATAATTACAGAATGTCATAAAAATTGTATGTAAATCCAGGTTTACAGAGACATAACACTTAAAACAGCATACCGACCATCCCTTTGTCTCCTAGAAATCAGAAAGTTACTTTTAACTGCAAGCCTCCTTTAGGGCAAAACAAAAGGTGACCGACAGCTCTGCCCAGTCCCCAATGGATGCAACGGGTTAGACCCCTCCTTTAAAAAAAAGCTTTCATTTGTACTCAGTACCACTGACTCATCTGAGGTCCAGTGACAGAGATGCAGCTAATAATGAGAAAAAGGAGAAAGTGTGCAGGACGGTTCTTTTATACCTTATCTCGGTAAGTACCCCCACTAAAGTCAATACCAAAGAGAAAGGTTTAAAAGGTCAGATCAGGTTTAAAAATGCCCATGCTTTCCCATCGCTGCCCTGAACTACCTTGATTTTTGTTTTCTTATGTCTGTGAGTGGGTGTGTTGTACCTCTGTGACAAAACTAAAGTTCAGTGGGAGAATTTCCTGCTTTGTAGATAAGTTTTTAACCATGCAAGGCATATGCATGACCTCAATTCTCCATTTCTTGCCTGTTGTGCAACTGAGAGTTTAGCAGCAAAAGGAGTTACAACCTCAGCATTATCTAATACTTGTGCATATTGCATGTGCACATACTTGGATAAAAATGTTTAACAGCTGACATAAGTTGAAATAAAACACTTTTTTTCCCCCCCAACAAATAATACTTCATTCACACAGTCTGAAGGAATCTCCTGGCAGGAGGACAATTTGTTGTAAAAATTGGGAGGAGGAAAGGGAAAGGTATGCCAGGAAACACAGCTTGGGTCTGTGCCAATGGTTGGGTTCTCAGCGAGTTCCACAGCAGCCTGTGACTACAGCCCATCTCTGAGGCCAACAACTATGAAATCTTCTTAATGTCCACATAAAACCTGGTTACAAAAAGTTGTGACTTTCCGAACGACTTTGCAGAAGCAAATAGAAGCAGCGCTCTTCCAGCTAGCAAAGCTCAGTCCAACCGTATGAATGAGTACATGCTGCCAGAGAAGTTTTATTTGCTGCCGTCGGTTTGTACTGTAGCGTTGGGCCGATGCTGCCGCCCCGGCGGGCACCAGCTCCGCAGGCTGCCCTGTCAGTGGGATTTGGACAGTTCGGTGCTAACTGTGGGATCTGGAAGAAAAACACTTTCAGGAACCATGCGTTTTGTGACGAGTGTGGAGGAGGCTGGAGCCGCTCCTACACCAGCCAGTTTTAACAGCCGGGACACCGCTGTGGTGCCTGTGCAACGGAGGGAGCTTCCATGTGTGGCTCCCGGCTTCCCAAGGAGGGGCTGGATGTCTGGCTGGTTTTGTGCCCCTCCTCACTGCTTCACGCCTGCCTACACCACGAGTGGTTTGGCGTTGGTGTGGAGACAGGGACATCCCTCCACCAAGGGGCCTCGAGTCCCCCAAGCTGCCAGCACAGTGTGCGTCGGGGCAGCAGGGAGGAGGCCGGGTTGGCGGGGCGGGCCGCCGCCTGAGGCTCTCCCCCCCCTGGACGCCAGCCCTGCCACCAACCCTGCCGCGGGCGCTGCCAGCCGGGGCCGGGCCTGGGGCCGGGGCCGGGGCCGGAGGCAGGCGGCCCGGCGGCGGCGCCCCCTGGCGGCGGCGGGTGCGGGCGGGGGTGCGGGGCGGTGGGCGCGGCGGGGCCGGGCGCTGCCCCTGCTGCGGGGGCTCTGCGTGGGCAATGGCGGCCGCACCACGAAGCCCCCGAGAAGCTGCTCGTTAGGGGCAGCCTCGTGGCTGGCAGAGCGTCTGCGCGCTCCCCTGTAGATAAGGCGGCTGGTTAAAGCTTAACCCGGGCAGGCTGAGGAGGCGAGCGTCGGCGGGAGGAGGCGTTTTAGGGAAAGCCCTCGCAGTTTGTCCGACCTGTCTTCCAGGGGGTGCGCGGGAGGCCGAAAGTCGCCGCTCCCCAGACAGGCTGCCAGAGGAGGAAGGCTCGGGGTTGTGGCTGCTGCGGAAAGGCTGCGTGGTCCGTCACCTCGACCTCCTCCTCGCGTCCGGCGTGTGTCTCCAAATGGCGGGTTAGGAGCCTCGGCAGCCACCGGGGCTGGCACCGGCCCTGGCGCGACAGTCGCCCACCATGAAGTAGGTCACCCCCTGCCCAAAGGAAGCCCACAGCCCTCTCCACCTTTTAGGCCTTTGCCGAAATTGGGCAAGAAGTGGCCTTTGGCTCCAAGCTACGCGAAAGCTTTGAAGCGCGTGGGTTATGGGCACAGGGTTTGGCCACCCCTTTAGTTGATGGTGAAGAAGCGGCACTTGGTTTGGTGCTGTGAGCTGCGCTGTTCCTTGTACACCAGCCGGGTCACAACCAGCACTCAGCGTCGGTGCACGGTGTATATAAAACCTCTCAGAAATAAAGAGGTCCTTCTGCTGAGAGTCATAAAATGTAATCAGTTCCAGTGGGGTCGAACAACAGAATGCTGCTGGGAATAATTTGGACTTTGTTTCTTCAGTTAAACCAGAATTAATCTATATAACTAGTCCTTCATATTTCCGTGGTGTATAGACGTTGCGTGTGACCATCCTTTTTTGTAAAACTAAGTTTGTCCTTTCTGTCCCTTTATTTTATAAACTATCAATTCATAAGTATTTAGGGAAGGATAAAAGCCCCTGTAAATTGTTACGGTTTTACGATGTTAGGGAATGCAGGAGGGAACTTTCCTGACTCCTCTTTTTTTTTTAACACAGTCGACTCCTAAATCCCGCTCTTAGATGTATCGTGAGCTTTGCATGCAGACCAGACCATGAACTAGTTTAACTAGAGTTATTTTGGCATCAGTTTAGCTGCTGTGGTGGGAACTGTCAGGTGGACACACTGAGAAACAAGGTGTAAACGTTATAGTAGCACATTAACACAGGGTTTTAAAGGTATTTCGTTAAGTAGGCGTAAAAAGTGATCTAGATGAATCAGCACAAGCTTTGTGCATAGACTAGTTTTAGCATTATTTGGAATTAAGTTCCTTTTGTCTGGAGTTTGCCTGTGTAGGAACTCTGCCTAATTCTGTATCAGATGACTGGTGTAAGCATATGCTTGTCCCACCAAAGGAAGATTTGCCTTGAAGTATCTGAAATATGTGATATAATATGCTTTTCTCTTATAGTATTAATAAAGCTAGAAATCCAGCCCTATCATCTGACTTACACACTATTTTCTTTACACTTAAATGTAATTTATTAATTCCTTTTAGATAGTGACAGTCATGTATTTCAAGACGTAAGTATTTTCCCCATATGTGTATGTTCCAAAGCCTTTGCAAAAGGTCTGTGAGAGGAAACGCTCATTAGTGTGCTTGAACTTCTAAAGAAGTTAAAGGTAGACTGAGCATTGAGATGAAAAAGTATCCAGAAGGAGGGAATGTTACCCCCATAAGTTCAATCATACTACCATTACTCTTTAGTTCATTATGAAACCTGATTATTTTTTCCTAATAAAAATAATACGGATGAATATGATCTGCAATTTTTCTGAAGGAGTAAGTGAATGCACACACACACACACACACACACACAAACCCCTTGTGGGCAGGATCTTTAAAGATTCAGCGGTGTTCAGCATGTCAAAACACTTGAGCAGCTGTAAGATCAGAACCCAAAGGCCTACAAGCAAGGATGCAGCACCTGGGAGGGTGATTAAGTGAAAAATGCTTACATGGGTCCTCTTGTAGTTGCTATTTAAATAATCCTATCTGAACTTAACCATTGTACTAAAAAAATAATCAAGTACTTGTGCTTATGCAACTTGAAAGCAAAATCTATCAGTTGAGCCAGGTCCTTGGCACTACTCCAATAGTTCAAAACAGGTCTAGAGCCAGCTTAACTGCCCCGGCCATGACTATTTTCACTTCTCCAGGAACAGCTCTGCAGGGCATAGACCCACTGAGACAGCCTGCACTTCCCTACTTCTGAACTCTGACTCCCAGAACATAGGCAAAGAAACAAATGGCATGGGCAGCATGTACCTGTTCTGCAGTGCCTCTCTGCCTCGGGAACGCTCCCCCTGGGCTAGGAGCAGCTGATTAATTCTGTAAACAACAAAACAAACCCCAAGATACTTAAACAAAATGTTCACTGTGCCTTTCCTTTTTTTTTTTTTTTTTAATTATTCGTCATCTTTGGAGATAGGATAGAATCAGCATTGAGAAACTATTATTTTTTTTTTTAATGTCAACTGATAGGGTTCAGGCATGTTTGCTTTTCCTTGGTCTCTAGTGAATCATCCAAGGTATCATTTTAGAGTTCCTGTTAGTTGTTTTATACAAACATGCTCTCAAGCTTCTGTCTGGTGAGGAAGTAATGAGAATTTGTGGAGTAATAAAAGAAGAGTCAACATTTTACAATGTTGAAAACTGTTAATAATCAACATCAAAAGGCTTTAATCTGTTGACAGTCATATACTTGATTTATACAGCTGGCTGCCCTACTGGCTCTTCTTTCAGGCTAACTGGAGGGTGCTCCAAGATACATGTCTTTGTACAGTGATAACTCTGGAAACATGGAGGTAGCAGCTATCCAAAGCAGTGGGTTGAACCCGAAGGCCTGAGCAAGAAGTAGTCCAGGCAGTACATGTAATTTTTCCAGGGTGATGTGAATGAATTACGAGCAAAGGCACTGCCTCCAGGAGCAGAAAAAAACCCCCCAAAACAAAACACACAAAACAAAAAACCAACACAACCCCAAACCAAAACAGAACAAAAAAACAACCCTCAGTCTAGCAGTTGCCTAGAGCAAGGGGGCGGAAATTTTGTTTTTGTGTTGCTGTTGCCTAGAGTCATGTAAAACCTTTGCCCTTTTACAGCTAGCTACAAATCCTGGGGCTGACTGCGTATTACACTGTGTGAGAAGGAAGAACAAAGAAAAGAGAGAGAAACAGCCCTTTGGGGCATTGAATGGGCCTGAGGGCCAAGCACAGGATTTTGGAACAAGAAATTGCTTAATGTCTGTTTATTTACAAAGACTTTAGAGGAAGGGCTAGAGCTGGTACTACCCCTTTGTCCTCCTGATAGATACGCTAATTCAAAGACTCCAATAATAACTTCTAAAGCCAGGAAGAAAACGTTATTTTCCGCTTTTATGACAATCAGATGTTTAGTGGGAGGAACACTCAATGTGCATCTAAGAGATAAGTGATGCCAGTTATGAGGAAAAGAGGACTTCACACCCTCAAACTAAACTAGTTTGGTTGCCAGTACAGTAAGCAGCCTAAACAGTGCAGAGATAGGTTCATAGTCATTTAAAGTGTAGTTGGTAACACATAAAATCCCTTATCTAGAGACACCATAAACTTGCGGGGCTCGCTTAGAAAAATGAAATGACAGCTAAGGTTCTCCAAACACCAGCTAGTCTCTTTCCAGGTTTGACTGAGAAGGGAACAGAGCAAGGACACCTGAGAAAGATGCTGATTTCAGCCCATTTAAAGCTGCTTCACTGGCATAAGTGATTATCACGTCCTGTCCTCTGTTTCTGCAGGTGCATGAAACCCTGTTTCAAAGAAGGATTTTCATCAGTACCATGTTTTGGAAGGTCAGGCAGCAACAGCCAACGTGACAGCCAAAAAAATTAAAAGGCAACACAGGTACCTGTTTGAAAGTCCTCTCTTCATCATTTCAGCACTCACCTAATTTGCTCCATCTCCTTATCGCTTCGTATGAACTTTGTCTCATGAAAAGATAAGAAAAAGATTACGCACCAAATGATTCAGCTGACTCCCTATTCTGACACTCTGCAAGGAAAGTGGTATACAAATGTTGTCTGTACAAGGTGAGTTTCACCTTGCTTTTCACTGCTCACTTTCAAAAATACTAGATTTATAACATTTCTGTTAATTTGCCCTTTTAGCCTGTTGGGTTTTTTTATATCTTTGAACATGTTACGGTTTCCTAGAATTTCTAGTTCCAGAATATTTTAGATCATTAGGAAAAATAAATTGCTGGTATTACTTTAAGTGCATCCTTATCAATCAGAAACACATCTCAGCATTGGACTGTCATATCCAGTTTTACAGCAGTAGAGTACATCAAAAGTTAGCTTGCTCTGATGTTATAAAAAGTTTTTTTGGGGAAAAAGAAGTCACAGTTCCTTGGGATATTTATAGTACTTAAGAATGCTTTTAAGTAACTTGTAATAGCAGATGCCATTGGGTACTCTGTCATAAGTGGTTTTCTTATTCATAACAAGTAATGCATATTATGGTACATTTCAAGCTAGGCCCACATTAAACTTTGTAGCAAAAATAAAGACCACATCTGTATTACTGTATGAATTCGATTTGGGTTTTGTTAATGCCATGTTCTATTTTTATTTTGTTTTGTTTTGTTTTTTTTTAAATACAGCTCTTAAGTGGGGTTTTTAGCCATCAATTTGGTAGTATAACACATGATGGACTTCAGTGGGTTATGTTTAAAGCTCCAACACAGGTATCGGTGGCACACACTGACTGATGTTACCATGGGGTAGAAAACAGACTTGTTTACAACAGGACTAACATTTGAATGGCTTGGGCAAGAGGTCCGCAGAGTGAGATTCCTGCTCTTCCACGTGCTGGCCCCTTTCTCCCTTTCACAGGAGGCCACATCCTCCCACCTCTGGTACGCAGCCTCTCCCCAGGAGTGCGTTCTCTTCCCCCAGGGTACGTCGCTGTGGATTGCTGCCCCCAGCAAACTGGGAGGTGGCTACAGCACATCCTGGCTTGGGTTAGAGGAGCAAGAGGGACTTGGAGGACCACTGGGAACTCAGAAGGGCTGGGATACCAGTTCTGGGGTCTAAACAAGCTCCCACTGCTCGAGAAGGATCCCAGATGTGGAGCTAACAGTTGGCAATGCACTGGAAAGACAGAGTTAGGAATTACTGACCTGTAAGAAGTGATAGGATCAATTCACAACACCGTAAGTCTTCCTAGAACAGGAGGACCAGGCCACATTCTAACAAAAATTGCCAAATTTGACCAGATGTAATGTTTCATTCAGGCTTCTCCAGGCTAGAAAGCCCCACTCCCTTGGAGACGACGGTGGCTTCTCACACTACATGTGTGAGGCTCCTAGCACTACTACCAGAGTTTTTACCTTCTTTCAAACAACACATTTCTGTCCTGTATGCCCTAGTCCCACTTACTGTCTCTGGCCTTACCTTTGCTTCCAGCCCTGATCCCTTCCAACTGCTGCTCTTAATCATCCAGTCATAAACATCCCTTTTAACACGTACGCTCAGCTGCCAGCTTGCTTTTCTTCTTCTAGAATGGCTGTGTGTCCTGGTTAAGGCCAGGACGGAGCTAGTTTTGTCTGCAGCAGCTCCTGTGTTTTGGATTTAGTGTGAGAAGAATGGTGATAGTACACTGGTGTTGCTGGTTGCTGCTAAAGGACCAAGGACATTTTGCAGTTTCCCAAGTTTTGCTAATGTGCTGGTGCAAAAGCTTGGGAGGGGTAGAGCCAGAATAGTTGATCCAAACTGGCCAAAGAGAGTATTCCATACCATAGATGTCATGCCTGGTATAAGTGAGGGTTGGACGGTGGGGCACTAGGCTTTTAGACCCTTAACTTGCCTTAATCCTTAAGCTTCCCTTCAGGTTGCTTTTTGTTTCCCTATTTTTCCTTTTTGTTTTTTGTTTGTTCGTTCGGCTGTTCGTTCCCTCGCCTGCTCTCTCTGGAACTTGCTGTTCTGGGATAGCTGGGGGGGAATACCCCTGCTCCCTGCCTGCTGCTCGGGATGGGCTGTATCGGTTGTCGGGTGGTGAGAAACTGTGTATCATTTGTTTTATATATTCTATTATCCTTATATATATAATTATTATTGTCATTATTAATATACTTTTATATTTTTCCTTTGCTGTCCTGGTGAACTGTTTTTATCTCAACCCGCGAGTTTTCCTTTTTCTCCGATTCTCCTCCCCACCCCACCGGGGAGAGGGGGAGTGAGCGAGCGGCTGCGTGGTACTGGGTTACAATTTGGGGTTAAACCACGACACTGTGGTTATTGATTATTCAAAGTTATACTGTAATTGGCAAGTAACAAGTGATTTCACAGCTGTTTAAAAACTTCCAAGAAAATAAAATTAGAACTTCAGGGGCATGTAGATAAAAATATTTACAGTGGTTGTTAAATAGGTTAAAAAGTAGGTCATTCTTTTATTTCTTCTCCTTCTTCTGCCATTTAACATCATGTGTGAGGATTTTCCTTTCGTAAGTTACATAGCTGCCTTAATCAGCACTTCTCCACCGTCTCGTAAAAACCAAAGAAGCTGGACTGGGAGCTTCTCACATGTTCTCAGTTGAGGCGTCTAGTCCAAACTCCATCTTAAGCACTGTTAGTATGATCCTCACTGGGAAGATGTAGTTCTGCTGATTTCTGAGAGGGTTTTTTTCCTTTTTTTTTTTTTTTTTTGGTTTGTTTTGTTTTAATACTTTTATGTATAACTAAGCAGATAAGTCTCTGCGTGGTATGCCTCGACATGCTACTTGAGTCACTCTGGCTTTGTCAAAGGACTGAGTTGACACCCGTCTTGGTTTACAGCTCTATTCGTAGCTGCCTCATAACACAACAACCTGTCCCTTTTCCTGTCAACACAGCGTTTCTCCAAAGAATGCTGTTGACCAAACAAATACCTGCAGAGAGGATGACACTGTTACTGCATGTGTAGCTTTTTAAAAGTCACTCATCTGCTGAGGTGACGAGAATTTGGGGAATTCTGTACTATAAACACACAGATGTTTATAGTACATATATGGCTTACTTGTAGACAAAGCTAGCACTTAGGAGACTTCAGCATATAGAGAGAAATATAAACAGGAGATGTTTAGCTCTGTCCTAGAGAATTATGTACCAGACACAGAGACTGGAGATTCTGAGGATTATTTCTGAAAAGTCGAGTGTTCGAGTCCTATACCATTCCTAAACGCCTAAGTGAAGCAGGGGCTGAAAGAAGAAAAGTCAGGTTCTGGTGGCAAAGGAAATCTTTATATTGCTGCTAGCCTACAGTTTTCAGTTATTGCCTTTAATTATTCTTGAATTGTATCGTATTAGGCATGGCGTATTCGGGTGTTTCTCAAGGGCAATGAGTGTTTTGTTTCAGCAAAGTGTAAGGGTTACCAAAAGAGTGACTCCCAGCAAGTAATAATTCAGTACAGAAATGTAGATTTCATTCAGAGGAAACTATTTTTAAGATGTGTCATCACCGACAGAACAGACTTTGGTTGGTATAAGCTAGTTATTAATGGCTTTCTGATGTTAGGCACGGTATAGGTCTGAATGTGATTAAGTTAGCAGGAATTCTGCCACTCTTCAGTGACAATGACGTTGAGTCCTGAACTGCAAAATAGGAACATCTTAGCAAGAGAGTAGCTATTCTGAATAATTCAACTAAAACATTAGAAAATTTCAGGGTAAATGGAAAGTGCAGACCTCAGCATGAATGATTAAAAAGAACTACAGTTGTTAAGATCAAATTATTATGCAAAGACTGAGAAGCTTAGAAAATCCCTAATGTTGCAGTTTACCATTATCAGCATTTTGAGTGCCTTATTTCTAGGTGATGGCGTGATTAACATCTGACTATGAAGGCAGCTGAAATTCCTTATAATGCTGCTTTAGCTGTTAGTAACACTATCAGCCCTAGCAGAATCCCTAAACCTAGGTTTCAGCGTATTAGTACAGGAACAATTTGCTTCTCAACTGTTACTTTGAAACATATTGATTTTTCAGCCTACACATGTTTTTACTTGTTTGTGATCTTATCTTATTCAAATTTCAGAACCACACAATTCACCACTAAGATAAAGAATGCAAAATTATCCACCCAGTTTGGCTTCAGACAAACAAATGCAACTCGACACAAACAAAGGGAGTTGTATCCAAGCGTTATTTGCCTGTGTTCTTAATATTTCAATACTCTGTGGAAGAAAGCAAGTTGGGTAACAAGCTGTTTTGACTTCATATCCAGTACACTTTCAGGTTTCTCTAGTCTCCAAAGCCAAGAATCCAGTCTAAAGATGCCACAAAACTTCAGCATGCTTAAGGCAAGGCAGTGACGTGCTTTTCTTCAATCTTTGTTGCCATACTTGGGAATAAAATGAAAGTTTTGCTGTAGATAAAAAGCAAAGCATGTCTGAGACGTTACCTAAATCTTCTATGCCTATTCCATATATGATTTATGCTCGGAGGAAGGAACCTTGGGTTGGAGCTGGTTAGATTTGCTTTTTCTGCTGAAATAAGCTCTGAGCTTGAAGGGTTTCATTGGAAGCACTCTGCTTTGACGAACGTTCAGCAATCAGAGCTGAAGCCAAGGTCCCCAGAACGGGGCACCGCACCGGCTGGGTCTCTGGTCTCCAACCCTTTGGCAAATGATGTGCGGATACAGCGTCCAAATAGTCCATCTCAATACTGGCTGACACAACTTCCTCAAAGAGCAATTTGTGACTTTTCCAGGAAAAACTCAAGCCTCACAAGGGTGGACGTTGGCATGTGACTGTGGCTCGTGCTATCATGTAGGAAACGGGGTCAGCTTTGTAGAGAGCAGCCTCTTGACTGCTCTGGGTTACTAAACTGGCAGCTTGAAAGCCAGCCTCCCGCAGCCCCGGGAACCTCCTCCCGAGAGCTAGCAAGCCTGAGCCGCAGCCCTGTGAAGGACTGCACTTTCTAGCTAAGTAAACCCCTTTTTGGTTCCTTGTCTTTTAGTGCGGTTTCATTTTGGACTGACTTGTTTATCCCCATCAGTACCAGGGAGGACACTTTTCAAATAACTTTTGTTTGTCCCAGCAGGACTTGACACTTCTTGCCCATGTTACGCAAGGCTGTCCTACCCTACGTGTGACAGAACTGTTTGGCAAGATCTACCACCACCTTTCTTTACAGACAGGGCCGCTCTTTCAATCCTGACTGAATGGAAAGTGTTTGACAATTTGTGTTTTATTTTAATTTCCTCTGCACAGCTCTGGAGAGTGCCTGGCTAGAAATCCCTGCTTATAGGGTGCTTGGGGAGCCACTGTTTTCTCCAGGGATTAGATTGTGTTTTCAAGTCATATCTTGCCATGGAAACAGACAGGTAATGAAGGATCTGAATTGGATTTCTCTGCATCAACATCTCGGTCATTCATTCAACCAGGTGGCAAACCCTCGTTACAAAAGAAAGGCTGCAATCCAAAATGATGGGTACAGTAAAAGCAGGATCCCAAAACCATAGGGTTCATAGTTTAATAGAGATAAGCAATCTTTTCCAAATCAAACTAAGTAGTGCAGTGGTACCTACCCAATATCATAAGGAAATTTTCAAGTCGTACTATAAAAAGTTTTCCAGTCTATTCTCAATGCGTTTCAGACCGGCCTGTGAATTAAAAAATGTATATTAAAACAGAGACCAGAATGTGTGACTGAATTCTAATTCAGTCTTTGCAACTGAATTCCAGACATCATAGAATGATTTTCAAGATGTTATTCAAAGCAATGGAATATGTATTTTAAAGTGAGCTTAATCTTGCCCAGATTTTGCACAAAAACATTTGGAAATGCGTGCTATTGCAATTTTTATTACACCTTAATCTGTTACAGTATTCAAAAAAAGCTATTGGAAATTAAAGGCTATGATCCTGTAAATATCACCATTAACTTTAATAAAACTACCAGCATGCTATTAGGGGTTGCTAAATACCAGTAATTAATAAATAGAAGTTTTCTTAAAAGTCTTGGCTGAACCAGTACAAAACTATGTCAGCATTAACAATAAAATTGTTCAGATTTTTCAGGATGCTATTGAAATTACTAATTTCTGAATATACAGATCAATCAAAACAACCAGTCAAAAAAAAGGGAGGTTTTGGGAAAGACCAGACCTTTCTTTGACAATATACCACACTGAAATGCCTAGAACCCCTGCAATGGATGTAAAAGATTTGCCGTGGAACATCTCCCTATGCTCTTGATCAGAACAAGAGACAAAGAGTATTCCCCAAAAATTCACCATGTGTTTGACAGCCCTTAGGGAAGACTGAAGAGAGACTTTAGCAATCTGAGTTTGTCCAGGCAGAGCACATCATAGTTTCTATCAGCTTTAGTAAACCTTGTAATAAGTCTCATCGTATTATTTTAAAGATTATTTAAGAAACTTAATCTATAACAGTAGTTTACAGTACTGTCGTTCCTGGGTAGGAATTACTAATTGCTTGGTGCTGTTAATATGTTAGCTACCTGGAAAGTGTTGTGGAGATCAGAGAGAATGTCAGTAGAGAAGTAATTTTCTTATCTTTTGCTTTGCTTAGCCCTTTTTCCTCTTTTGTGCGCAAGTGTAGCGGTAGCATTCTGTTCCTTATCCTCATTACTCCACGGAATTATTATTTTGTGTCTGATCATCATTCAGCCTAGTTTGTACCTCGCTCATGACGCTGGCCCAGTAAAAAGGGTGGTAGGAGCATCCTGCCAGAAGGTGAGGAAAAAAAAGCTATAGAAGGACTATCTAAGTGAAAATGTTTGAAAGTCAAACGGAGGGCACATGTTTGACTTCACAAAAGAAAATGCTGGTTTCTGTTGCAATGTTGGTTACACAATCACATAAGGTTTTATTTTTAAAAGCAAGTAAAAAAATTATAGTGCATCAGCTCCTCGACTGGTGTAAATCAACATGGTTTTATTGACTTTGATGGAGCTATGTCGATTTATACCAGATGAGGATTTGGCCCACTGTATGGAGATATTTTTATTTCTCTTCTCACTCTATCAGTTAAGGAAAGGGTAATAATCAGCAAGCTGGAAGCAATTATGTGTGTGTGAGGAGGGGGTAGTTTCATAATAGCTAACTTGATATTATTTCCTGTAAAATGCATCAGGAGAATAGAGCCTGGAGCCTGCTGACCAGTTTGTTTTGTAAAGAAATATTTGTTCAAATCTGTTTATAATAATTTGTCAAACGACGGGCAGACTCGGCTCAAGCACTTGCCTTCCACTGACACCAGAGGCGGCAGTTCTGGTGCTGACCAGGGCACCGAGTGGCGGCTGGCGAGGAAAGACCTACGCAAAATCTGGCTTTCACTTGCATCCGCGTAGATCTGGAGTAGTTCTACCCAAATCAGTAGAAATATTCTCTATTTACAATAGTGTGCCTAAAAGCAAAATTTGGCAGAGTTTTCAACTGAGCATTTATAAGCTGTTTCTGGCAGCAAATAAGAATGGGGGAGGGGAAGATTATT
This sequence comes from Phoenicopterus ruber ruber, assembly GCA_009819775.1. Lineage (NCBI taxonomy): Eukaryota > Metazoa > Chordata > Aves > Phoenicopteriformes > Phoenicopteridae > Phoenicopterus > Phoenicopterus ruber. The sequence goes on along the minus strand of CM020219.1, from coordinate 29,588,297 downwards.
CATTGCAGATGCTTTGTAAGATTAACAGAGGCTTTCTGGTGACAATAAAGCCTACTAACATAGTCACTTTTGGAAAATGCTTTTTAAAATGTGATTTGAGGGAGTTTTCTGTCATCCTTTCATTCTTAGAGCATTTCGTGGTGGTAAAAAGCGCTAACCAAGACCTCAAGTGGAATGATCTAAATTGTTCTCTTTACCCTGGCGAGGCAGATGAGTCCCGACCTGCGATACCAGGTGGGCTAAAGCAATTGATGGGAAGCTAAGATTTCTACGAAACCATTCTGGATAATGCATTTTGTAAGATTCAGCTTTAATTATTGTTAAGCAGCCACACACTGACAAGGGAGCTGAAGACAAACTAGTCACAACTAAAATAAATTGAAAGATTTATCATATTATTTTTAAGCTATAATGCAGATTATTCTAAAGTACCAACACTAGCACTATTAACACTAAAGTATTTCAACCAGCTCTTGCAATGTAGCTCACTCATCTGTTATCTTCTCTCTCAGGAATGATTTAAACATATTTTTGTAATGTTTTTAACTTACAAATATCATTAAAATTACTTCACGCCCTGTTAGAGTGGATGCAGTTATACTAGGCTAACAGTGCTTCTATCACTGTAGCTTGTACCCATATGGCTACCTCTTTCTGAACTGATCTACAGTTAAATTAATCCCAAAACCGGCATGTAGGTGAACCCTTAAGCATTAGCAGGCAATTCATAGAAGACTGGAGAATATGCGGTTCAGAAATTATTCTGGAAAGACGCATAAATGCAGTTCTTGCCCTGACTACGGAGAGCCCAATGGAGCTGCACAGCCCTTCTTCCCCACGCCGGCCCTCTCCAGCCCTCCCTGCTGTCTTTCCCTGGGAAAGGTCAGGTAGCCTATTAATCACGCTCTTGTCTTTGATTTGCGGTGTATATATGTCCACCGCTTCCTGGATCCTGTTGAAGCAAGGAACAATGAGCAACTTTTCAAGGAAAGACTGGGTTTGCTTATTTTGGGATTCTTTTTTTAATAGCTCAAATACAGCCTCCTTAAAACCAACATAAGATATGGCATCATTTCAGCTAGGGCAGGTAACAGTGTCCTGACATTGAATTTAAATCCGCTTTCCCATAGTGAATGTGTAACTTCAGGTATAAGCCAATAGTTTTTTTTGTTCTGTATGTTGTTACGATGCATCTTTCACCGATTTTGTTACTCAGCTTTTCAGCTACTCGTGGAAATTCATGGGGTGTTTTTTCCCAGTAAGTTTCAAATGGGTATGCTGTTCTGCACTGGAAAAGACAACTGCAGGGTCATTATCATCTTTTCTAGTGAGGACAAGAATTGAAAAACAAGTGCAGTATTCTAACTAGCGCTACCTCTGGACTGGTTGAATTTCTACGGTTATGTGGATTACATAAAATAATTATTCTATTTTTTATAAATACATGCACCCAGATCCTTTTTACTATTTCATATATTGCACAAAACATAACTGCTTACAGACAGTATTCCTAGAATCAATACCGCAAAATCAATTCACACTAAGAATAATTTTAAAAGGATGAGAAAACTTTGAGCATGACACATCAGTGAAATGAAGGTAGGCTCTTTTCATTATTTTTCTGCTTAGGTTTTAGATCTTTACAGAAAAAAAAATGATGAAAAGATCATTTTCAAATCTGGTGTGCGCTGTGAAGATGATGTCCCAGCTAATTTTGATGTGGACAGAGATTATGACTGAAGTCAGGAATATACAGAAGATTAAATCCTAAACCATAGCCCTGTTTTCACAAAAACGTATTAAGGAAACAAACTAGAATGACATATGTAAAGCAAAGCATTTCTAAGTAAGGCATCTGTGAGATTTTTCCATGAGGTGTAGGCAGTTTAAGATGTGCTGTGACAGTATTTGAGATTGTTGTGTTTTAGTATTGCTCAGCTCTCAGGGTAAGGGCGGTCCAAAGCCTGAAGATGAATTTCAGGGACAAGCTGAGCAGTAGACAGGAAGAAGGTTAATATTACAGTAACTACCAGTTCATACGTGTCAGCTAATCTTTAACTTGAGAAAACACTGGACGAGCTCATCATTAAACCAAGTGAAGCTTGAATGTATGAATGAATTTGAGTTTGGTGTCAAACTACCTAGAGGGTCAGGTATGACACCAATATCTGATCCTGTACATACTACTGGAGGTAGTGCTTAGCACAGCAGAACTTCAGGCTGTAAGCACACGTTCTCATAGGCGATATCTGTGGGATGCGGTGCATCCCTGTTTGCTCTTGATCAGGGACCAAGATAATCCTGTCACTAGACAGAACTCAAGTCTGCTGAGAGATCTCCGAAAGGCACCTCTCGGGGTCCTGCAGGAGCCGGCGCTAAGCACTTGCTGCTTTATTCATTCATTATTACCCAGGCACAGGAGGGAAGGGACCCACGTACCAACTGGACCCTCGGCCAGGCAGGACTAGGGTAAAAACTGACAAACTACCGCAAGTTCCCTTCCAAGTGCTCTAGCCTGATCTGAGAAGAAATATTAATGACATCTCTACTGTCTGAAATAGAGCTCAGCTATCCTGAGGTACGTATTTAAGGTTCTGGAAGCCTCCTAAGGTTTTTTGTGGGTTGTTTTGCTTTTTTGGTTTGGTTTGGTTTTTGTTGGTTTTTTGTTGGGCTTTGTTTTTTTTTTTATTGTTATTATATATGTAGTTAATTGGTTTACCAGTTGGAAATAAATCTTTGGAAGCAAGAGTCACCCACTTCTTCTTGATCATCATGTTCCCATAGATATTATGAAGACTGGAAAAAATAGGGCTGGAAGGAATCTCTGAAGGTCATCTAATCCATCCTCCGTTCTAAGGCAGGTTGAAACAGCAAAGATCAAATTGCTGGAATATCTTCATTCACATTATCTGTTTCTCGTGTGCAACCTGTGTCTGACTCTGCTACAAGGTTTTACAAAAAGAATTAGTGTGAGACTTACAGCTCCCCGGGGAAGAAATGAAAACAGGAGTGGAAGTAACAGAATGACTTCTAAAATGCTGTTGCTCAGCTTGGCCTCCGATTGAGTATCAGTTTAGTAGAACTGTTAATTAAAAAAACTTAATTTGATTACTCTGGTTAGTCCTGAAATTTAAGAAGCTAACGTCAAGGCCCACAGAGCCTGAGACAAGCTACAGTCTAATTACTAGGCTGGAATTTTTTAATTACTACAGATAAGAGTATTGGGGGAAAACTGTCATGATTCAGAATTCAGAAACCACATCCTCCCTGTTTTCTAGCCATCCCACTCAGCCTCTGAGAGGGAGTGTTGAGAGTGTAGTAAGTGGAGGCAGATAACCACATCCCCAATCTGCTGTCATCCTCAGACAGCAGAATTTCCGATGTGCCTTCTGCTTAACAAAGAGATGTGATGAAAACAAAGAGGATGTAAGTAACCTCACTCGTTAACAGGCGCCTTCACAATAATTACTTGTAGTTGGCCTTTTGCCCACAGGCAAAATTTCCATTGGCTTTTTAGCAAATTTCTGCCGTGTCTCCACTTAGAAAACTCAAGATGAATCAGCTAAAGGCATGAAGACAACACGAACAACTTAAGACATCTTAAACCCTACGTAGATGCTCTTGTTCAGGAGCAAAGGGTCTGCAGAGCTCTGATGGATCTCCCCTTCTGTATGTCACCTTTGTCGAAAAAGGTTTAAGATGTCATAGTCATGAAAAGTTACTGTCTCTTTTGCCAGGTAGCAGAGCAGGATTCAGGCATTTGTGAGGGACATCCTCACTTACAACTTGGTGTCTTTTAGCACAAGCCCACCTTTATTATTAGCTTAAGCTGAAACACTGGGCTGTGAACGGGAAGGGGTGAGGTGTGGTACCCATCCTGTTCTGCTCTGGGGGGAAGAGTAGCAAGTTGGTTGTGTTAATCCATTGAACTGCCTAGCTGGATTTGGCAGAGGGTGCCTGTCCAAGTTTTCGGTTCGCTATAAGCAGACCCTACTAAATAGCATCAAACTAAGGCCGCTTGATTTGTAACGGAAACCTCCATCTTGGGACTGAATGCATTTTAAGGGCTCTGACAGATGGGCTCTGTTGGATTGAGCAGCAGCAATCTTTAACGCTTTACCTCCCCTGAGTCTGCTGTAACCCTCTTCCAGTGCTGCCTGTCCCAGCAGCAGGGGGAATGAGAGCAGATGCTGACGAGGGTGGTTTTGCTTTGGAGTCGGGCCTGGGGACTGTGCTGGCTGAGGCAGCAAGCCCCTGCTTTGGCCACCGCTGGTGCAGAGGCAATGGGAGGTAGGCAATGTGTAGCCATCACTCCTAAACCTGACAGAGTCCAGCCGTGGTGTCTCACGCTCAGCTGATTTGCCAAAACCTTCTGTAGCCACCTCATGCTGGCAGCTTCTTCACACGCATAATAATTGGACCACAGTGAAAGTTTTTGCTTAAAGCAAAGCATAAGAGAGTGCTGGTGCAGTGCAGGCAGAGAGCAGAACGGATTTAAAAGCCCTTTCACAGCTTTGATCTGAAACTTTTTGGGTTCCAGTAAACCCCTTTTGCCCTGCCAGCAGCAATCCCTACAGGAACACGAACATGGGCCCTGTCTCCTCCCTCTTGCAACACCCACCCCCCTTGCGTCTGGGCATACCTGCCAAGTTTCGTGCATCTCTGTGTCTGGCACCTATGCAAATTAAGCAATCTGTATCTAATTTTTATGTGGTCATAAATACAGCTTCTGAAAAAACACTGGCTTTAGGGGTGGTTAAAAGTGTGAGTCTGAGCCTAGGCTTCGCAGGGAGAGCTCCTTCAAGTACCAGGGTCTGAGTGCAGGGGAGATGGGAAGGAGCCTTCTTGCTAGCCAGCCTGGAAAGAGCAAGTTTTTGTGGAAAACACTGGTGGACACCAACGAGCATAGCAGTGGAAGGACAGAACTTGAAAGAGGGCTGCTCCCCGCAGAAGGAGGAGTGCTAGCTGCCATCCCATGCTGCATCCCCATTAGGTGCTGCCAGTCTCTGAAGTCCTCCATTGGCAGAGTCCTCCTGCCAACTGGCTCCTTGGCCCCTCTTCCCCCTCATCCACACCTCTTCCTCTGCCTTGGATGCCCACTGCCTTAAAACTGCCCTGGGAATGGGGAGCACACAGAGGAGTAAGGGAAGGCTGTCCGCCAGCTGTGCATCACCCCAGCTCCCGGTGACAGATGGAGAAACCACAGCCCACACCAGCCTGCTTGCCTGGAGCAGTTTTCCCTAATTCTTTCAGAACAAGTCTTGCTGCTCCCAATTTCTCCTGCTTTTCCTTCTTGTCTTGCCCCTCTCCCACCTCAGAGGGAGGCTGGCTGGGAACCATCATCCAGGTGAACCAGTTTGGGCAGAAAGCGATCCCAGTCTGTTGACCTCCGTACTCCAGCTCCCCTTATTGAGGTGAGCGGTAATGGGACAGCCCATGTGCATTTCTGAAAACGTTGTAGGAAGAGTAAAGGTGGGAACGTGATTGGGATTCTGCAAGGCAGGGGAGAGAAAACTGGCTGGGTCACGCGAGAAGCAAAGTGGGAAGCTACGGGGAGAGGTCCTGACTCAGCAAACCCAGTGGCTGCAGCAGCAGAGGGTTGGGCTCTTCAGGGCTGCAAGCGATGGAAATGGCTTGGCTATGGTGCAGCACTAAACAGGGCTCAGCCCTAGGCTCAGGTCATCACTGGGGTTGTAGGCTTTGCCTCTTCTCTCTGGGGCACCGAGCAGTATATTGCTACTTTCCCCACCAGATGACCACCAGGCTGCTCTGGAGATGCTGAGAAGTTTGCACCTTGTTTCTCCTGTGCTGTGATCACAGCAGTGAGGTGAGCCCATTCCCATGGGCTGGGAATACTTGCTTTGGAGCCTAGATAGCTCTGCCAGTTAATTGAGGCTGTGAGCATGGATGTCATCCACGCATACAGGATGCTTGTCTGCTCTCCTCTCTGCCAGGGTCCTTTACCACCATTAAGGCCGGCATGGGGAGGGAGGGAATTAGCTTCTGACCAGCTGTGCCTTCTCCACTCCCTTCATGCCCTTGCAGCCACTTGAAGGAAGGACAAAGGAATAATCCTAAGTCTGGATACCATAACCCTGTAGTTACAAGATAGTAAAAACCCATAAATCCGTATTACTGAAAGGCCAGTAGCTCTGGGTTAGCCTGCTTCTAAGACTTAGTAAAATACCTCTTTCTGGCTACTAAATAAAAACTCGTCCCTGTTATTTATAAGAGCTAAACCATATGTACAGTTATGATGAAATGTGGGTGCTGCAACTAACTTCTGTTAATTCAGAGCATGAATATCAACTCAAACTGATGAGTGGTAAGAGGAAAAAATAGTAAAACACGTAAGAACATCCTTCTGTTACCAGACTTTCAGAGTGGCATCAACTGTTCTGAATATCAAATTTGGGCAAAAGAGTTGACCAGAAAAAACCCCACCAAACAAAACCAAACATGAAGCCAAAAGACAAGAACAAGAGAGGCAGACCACAGTGGCTCAGAGAAAAAGGAATGGGATGTTGGATTGTGTGTCATATATGTACTGTAAAACAGGATCAGTTCGAAAGGGATTGGAAAATTTCACAGAAAACATCTTGTTATCTGGGTAAGTAAAAAATTAATCCAGTTCTCATGCTGTGCTCAGTTGTGCTGTTCCTGTGAGCAAAGCCCTCTCAGAACTGAACTACTAAACAAGTCATTTTAAGGTTCCTCTTACCTGCAGGGAAGCCTGAGAATGGGAAGGAAGAAAATGGTGGCCTTAAGAGGTGCTTTGGGCCTTCTAGACCTCAGCTGGTAGTAGAGACCAAGATAACTGCTAACCAGCTCATATTTGGCTATTTTGCAAGTTAAAGGTTTTTGGTGTTTGTTTTGTTTTGTTTTTTTAATCAGAGCAAGCAAAATAATACAGATACGGAAGAACTTCAAAGGTAGCTTTAAGCCGTTTTGTACTTTTTCCCTCAGCCCACACCTTTGGCTGTAGCTCAGGATCTGAGTATCTGTGCATAAATAGGTTTAAAGTTCCATCTTCAGGAGTCTCAGTGCCCTGAGTTAAAGGTGGAGAGCCAGATATTCAGCTGATAAGAACTGAAAGAAATTCACTGAAGTCTCACGCGCATGGAGTTACACCAGCAGGCATCTGAACCAGCACGCTCCCCTTTACTTTTATCTAACAATTTCTGTGCTCAGCACCATCTGATAGGTCACGGCGGCTCTTATAAAGGGAACATGCTTAAATTGTGCAGGCTTTGTGCTGCGTGGAGATGCTTTAACTCACTCTGTTACCTGATGAGAAGGGATGAGCAGCCTGTAGCAACCTCATTTGCTGGTGCCAGACTTCTGGCACCTGAGCTAGCAGGTCTCCTGTTCCCGCGCGTGCCTCCGAGGCACTGGTTCCCGGGCAGCAGCGCAGTGTGCCTCACTGCGGAGGCACACCAACACGCGAGACGAGGCACGGAGCAGAACACAGGCTAAAAACCTCTGCTAGGCATGAGCTGAGGCTCCTCTCCAAAGCTGGCACTCATCAGGAAGCAGTAAGCAAGAGCCCGGGGAGTCTGGGTTAGGAAACAGCCCTCCAGAGAGGGGGGACACAGCAGAGCTGCCAGCGGCCAGGGACGGGCCAAGATGCAGGATCAAGCCGGTGGGTACGAAGAGCTGAGAAGGTAAGAGCCAGGACAGTGCGGCGCAGCAGGAGGTGGCACAAAAGCTGGAGCTGGGAGGAGAAGACGCTGTACTCAGAGCCTGCATGAACGAAAAAGTAGCTACATCTGAAAGGTAGCTCCCCAGCTATATCCCACAACTGTGCGTACACAAGTAACGTGGCAGAGGTAGCACTAAAAGCTGGTATAACACCACTACAGCTAAATGTCAGCAGTAGCCTAAAGAGGGAACTTCACTCTGAAAAATGCATAGCTGTGAAATCCATAGAAAAAAAATGATGTCTGCTTCTATTAGTACCAAAACAGCAGTTTGACCTAAATAGCAATTTCTGTTTGGCGTTGAAAGACAAACAGGAATAAGGTCCAAAATATGAGTCATTAAAAAATAAAAAAAGCCCAACAACATGTACTGTACTCCACAATCAGCCCCTTCCTGAAAAAGGGCCAAAGGCTGTACATATTTTGGAGTCTTCTCTTCCACAGCACATCTTAGTGCAGCTTCAGAATTTTTGGCTGACACCTTGATGACACTGAAATAGTCAGTCTGCGAAGCACAGATTTCAACTAGGCAGTGGAGGTCCTTACTAATTCCAGTAAGTGCATTACTATCACAGACTCACAGTATTGCAACACCACATGTTGTACTTACACATGCGGTAGTTTTGATTATAAAATCCTTGAATTCTTACTATGACCCACTCATTGCCTGGCTCCGTTTTGGATTTTTTTGCTGATGACCTTCTGGGTTATTGCCCCGGCAGGAACAGAGCTCTGACAACGACCTACCAGTCATCGTTCCAGTCTTTCTGACGTGCCCAAGTGGGAAAGGACTGGGGAGAACATCTGAGATGCTCCTGTGCAGACTTCTGAGAGAGACACCTCTAGTACACATACATAGCACAGCAGTTCAAGATTACTTGAACTTACTAGTTTTCCCTAATTGTCGCAGTTCCTAACTGAAATGTACTTACCATTCAAAACGCTTTCAACATTAGCAAGAAAATGTACCAGTTTATGCACATCCTCTGCTTGCACACCTTACGCAGGACTGAAAGAAAACATGCAGGCATCTATTATCTCTAGTACAGAATACTGCTCCTCAGCACCCAGCCCTAGTTAGTTGGCAAGCGCTTTTGCAATATCATGCTTAGTTTAATTTTAAGACACTAAGCCTCGTGTTTTGTTAGCTTTCTGTTTAACTTACTACTAAAATTGTTAATTTTTCCTTTGTTTGTTTCTTTGTTCAAGCAGTTGGAAGCAGGCAGCTCCACCCAAGTTCTTCTTTTCATTACACCAGTGCCCTTGCAATGTTTATCTGTGTGTCAGCTTGGTGCCTGTATTCTAGTGTCTTAAAACGTTTTGCCAGGAAGCTGTCAGTGATGTTCCCCTCCCCCCCTCCCTCCCCAGTAAGTTGTGTACTATTTATCTTAACATCATTTTTTAAAATAGAGACTATTTATTTTAACAGCTATGCGTGTATTTTCATGCTCAACTTCTAAGTCCCTGAATATATTGACCACAAAAAGTGCACTCACCAATCCTACAGCAGACCATGTGCGTGCAATTACCTCATTTACACAGTCACAATAACGACACAAAATTCAATGCCCCATCTGGAAGATAGGAAATAATATTTCCTTTCTTCTACCTTTGTCCATGTACGTAGTAGACTCTTGAGGATAAGCAGAGTCTCATTCCGTGGGTGGATATGTATACACACATACACAATGCACACGCTCACACAATACTGCAGACAATCAGGGCCTGATCTCTGTTGGGGCTGCTAGCAACTCTGGTAAAATATTCTGCTTCAAATTTTGGCATGAGATCTCCTGCCAACTTTCGCCATCCTTGCTATTTCCAGCCCAGGCTGACAGTTTTGGCTGGCTGCCTTCCACACTCCGGCAAACCCGGGGAAGCACAGCTGAGCAGAGAGGCAGGAGGAGAGAGGCAGAGCCTCCCCTCTCCCCCACTTGCCCCGCGGCTTTTGGTGGGGCTTGGGGCAGGCGATGGAAAAGTGAACCCTCACAGCCATTTTCACACAGAACGGGGCAGATCAGGAAGAGCCCAGGAGGACTCTGCTGCACGCTGTGATGACAATGAAAACTGCTTTCTTCTTCTTTCTGTCCCATCAAGCGGAAGGAGAGGAGCCTCCCGAGAAGCATGAATCCAAAAATCCCTGAGATAGGGTCTACAGGTAAAGAAGTACCACAGCTGCAGGAGGGGCTGGGATGTCATGCAGCAGAAAAAAAAGGGGGGGATGCAAAGTGCTTAGTAGAAAAGACTTGCCACTAATAGGGAACTTCTGGGTTTGGGTTTTTAAGATCAATTTGTTGGCATTCCTGAAAGAGAGAAGTGGGGAATGACTCCAGCATGCGTTCATGTAGGTGACTCCTATATTACAAGCTACAAGGGACTCTGGAGGTGATCAGCTCCAAGCCTTCAAGCATGCTACCTTGTTCCTGTCGGAAAAGACTCATCCCTAGGGCCGTACAAAAATGTCATTTTTTTAAATGATGCAAGCTGTGCTGAGTTACAGGAATTTAAAAAATATATATATTTAAGCATGATGTTTCATCTCTCTTCCTTCCCCAAAACACTGGTCACATTAATCTGCTCTCAAATAATGAATGAGTGGAAGTATAGACATTCCCAGAAAGAGCACTTAACGTGCATTTGTTGGCCAAGCAGCACTGCCTCCGTCTCCACTTATTTCTACAAATACAAGCCCCTCTACTGCAGAGGGCTTGTGACAGCCCAAGGGCGGATTTTGAGAGGCCATTTGTTAAAATGCTGGCAAGGAGCAGTGGCATTGTGCATGCCGAGCTCCCGCTTTACCCAGGGCAGCAAGCTGGAGTCTGGGTCTGTCGTGATGTCTCAGAGATGAGATGGACCTGGTTCTACCTGTCTCTCTGGAGTCCCTACCAAGAATTCCTGGAGAGCGCAAAGCAGCCCCTTAAAAACATTTCCATCCTTACTCCAGTCAGCATTGACCCCTAGAAGTTGCTCAGCTAAAGTTACCGGCTTCATTCGCTATTATTGTCTTCCAGTAAGAGAGAAAACATGCAGGCTGCAGCCATGCTCAGGCGGAGCTTCTGCGTGCCTCCTGCTGCACCACGGGCCGGTCCTGGCATTGGGAGCAGAGAGAGAGAAGATGGCTGAAAAGAGACAAGAGACAGGAAAACCTAGGAAAGAGAAAGAGAAAAAAAGGAGGACATAGATGGTGAGGAATGAAGGAGCTGCATTTGTTTTTTTCAAGCTTGTCCCACTGTCAAGTTTTCCCAAGCATGGGTCTTTGGACCCTTCTAGTACCGCTTACTGGAAAAAAGGACACATGGAAAATGACTCACCTTTGAGAACCAGGCTGCCCACACCAGGCATTTCATGATTTTTTGAAAACACAATCTCAACTGAAAATACTTGCAATGTTTCCTGTCTGCAAAGTTAATCTATCATTCTTATGGCTTGACAACTTTTTGTGCTCTTACAGTGGATCCTAAAAGTCGTCTTTGGTTTACAGAAGTAGTTCTTGACGGATTTAAATTTCAGATAGCTCATTCTGCAGAAGCCAGAGTACTACATGGAAAGTTACGCTGCTAGGGAAGTGCGGAGCTGCTTTCCATGTGTGCCAGAAACTCCCGGTGATTACAACAAGCACTGCAGATGCGCAGCTCCCTCAGATTAATTGGTTCCAATTCAGGCCTACAAATGTGAGATTTCGTGATTTATGAGTTGTTCATGACCACAGGGTTTCGGTGTCATAGCTGGGGCTAGGACCTCCGTCAGGTCATGCACAGAGTTGTCTTTCACAGGAAGATGCAGCACACCAGCCTAAGAGCTGTTCGGGGCAGCAAGCAGCTCAGGGGCTGGCAGCTTCCAAAAGCCACCGTGCCATCTGCAGTAGCTGTCATGGCACTGCCCTGCATGCAAAACCAAAAATCTGGGTACCAGTGGGGGTTTCCTTCTTCCCCTCCCCTCTTCCCAACACCAGTGGCCATCTAACAGCAAGGACAGTGTAAAAACTGAGGGCAGTAGGAAGTAATTATTTACGCATTTTCAACACTGCAGCGTGGTTAATCTGGGCTTCCTTTTCAATGCTGTCTTGTGAAGAAAAGGGCCAGAAAGTTTATCTCAGAGAGGTACTGATATTTGCCTGTCAGGTCTTTTAAATTAGGTCAGTTTACAAAGAACAGCTTGGCTGTTTAGCACTTTTTATATGACAATCTCAAAGCAACTGATATTCAATTAATTCACAACCTTGCTCTGATTTTGGATTCGTTCTTCCCATTTTCACTGTAGACACTGAGGCAGAGAAAAGTTCAATCATCTGCCAAACACTGTGCAATACAGCAGTAGCAGAACTGAGAACAAGGACTCGGCACGTTGGATATACCCTTGGCAGCTTCCTCAGGCCAAAAAAGCAAAACCTGAGTTGAGGCAATACACGCGCTCCCAGGAGGATTTCAGCTCACGTCCCAGGCCCTCTGAGCCTATACAGAGAGGACAGATTTGCCCACTCTCATACAGCGTTTTGCAAACCTCCTCACACCTTACTTTTGCTACCCTCATGTGTGCGAATCTATAACAGAACTGAAGGGGCCAGATAACCAAAGTTAAAGCTGGAAAAGGGCCAAGTTCAGTTAACACCTTCTTTCACACACTAGTTGTTTCTAGCTCTTCAGTACACGAGTTAAGCAGCTCATAACATCCTTAAGAATGGCCATATGAGCTCCGGCCCCATGAAGTCAAGGTAGGAAGAGATGTCTAAAGAGACAGAGAAGTTGTATTTCTGAGTATCAGTTTAACAAAACCAAACAATTACCACCATCCCTTCTCTGTGACCGTGTCAGGGGACAGGTTTAAGTCAAGGACCCGTTAAGGGCAGGAGAGGAAGACAGAAGTTTCAGCAGCTTGAACTCCCCTCTTGAGTTTCTCCTGATGTCTAAAAAAGACGGGGAGCTTCCCTGTTGCACCCTCTGTTGCATATGAGCTCCAGATGCGTGCATGCTATTTCCAGAGTCAGAGGATACAGATGTCACTAAATATGCTGGTGATCTGCTCCAGTCTATTGAAATTTTTTTTATCTGAGATCAACACCCAAAAAAAGTATTTGAAGACTGAGAATGAAGAGGGGAAACAACTGCAATGAAAGCTATAGTTCCCGTATTACCAAAACAAGGTGCAGGGCACAGATTATACCCAGTATTGTGAGCCAAAAGTCCTGACAGTTGATTTGGGAGATCTTGCAGGACCTCTGGAAGAAGCAAGCAACATTCTGATATGGTGTTTTCTTCTCACATGATAGTAGGGTTATGAAGTAGCTTTTTAAGACCCAGTCAGTTTTCCTTTTATAGCAGCCTATTTATACACTCCAAATTCAGTCACAGCTTCCACTGTACTGTACTGATTACTATAGTGCTCATTTCCTTATTCTGAATTGCACATGCATTCCTTCTCTCATTTTTTACTCTCTCCTTCTTAGATCTATTAGCCTTGCATTACCTCCACTCCGTTGCTTAGCCTCTCCTAGGTTCCCTTTCTAGGGGCATTTGTCTCATTGACAACTAAGTAATTGACAGTTCAGTTATTGTACTTTAATAAAATAAACATTTTACGCAAAGCTTTCCATCTTTGTTCATTTTCAAATGCATGAAGAATAGATTCAACACAGTATTTGGGCAGTGGTTCAGTATCACTCAAGTTAAAACATCCTCCTCCACTCCAAACAGACAATGAAAATTAAGACTTCTTAAAACTCACTCTCCCTTCTACAGTACCATTTACTTACTATGTTTCTGAGAGCCTAATGGCCACTGCTCCTTTTTTGCTTACAGCATATATTATGAAGTTCACTGACCTGTAAATCATTTGAAGACTGAAATCCAATTTAAAGTTTTCCCATTTGCACTAGACAGAAGTTGTGTAGCAAACTTTTAGACACGAACAATGCTTCTAAATTCACAACACACTTAGTCCAGAACTCCTGAAGTTAATATTTTTGCACTTGGATTGTTAACATTTGCTAAAAACCGAAACATTCTTCAGCTGACTAAAAGCTTCACATCCTTAGAACGTAAAATCTAAATATAAATGTGGTGGGCGTATGTGGATCTTTTCTCTCTGAGGAGGCTCTGTTACGAATTTCCAATGTTTTACGCCACCACCAAGCCTCCGCTAAGCCGTGACACCTGTTCAGAATTTTCAGCTTCTTAACCCCTTATTACACTTCCTACCATCCCCAGCAGAAGTGCAGGAAGCAGAACAGAGTTCTGTCGTCCCGGACTTGCTGTATTAATTCTCACTGGCTCCTCGGAGTCTTTTGGTATTTTACATTAATAGCCACCTTAAGGACAACTAACTAAATGGAAGGACTGGCTTCTCATAACTGATGCCAGTAGATGCTCTGGTTATCAAGCAGACCCTGGAAAGAACACCTACAAATTCCGTCCAAGGAACATTAACGATAATACTGTTAATAATAAATATTATTACTGATAATAATAAACAGTCTATACCAAAACAAACCAGCAAAGTCTAATGTACTACAGGTTTTAAGTAACATTATGCTAAATGCATTCTTATCATTGACATTAATGATGACTCGCTATCCTTAGGTTTGATATGTTTAGCAAACATTAGCAGTGCACAATGGTAGTGAACAAAAATTCTTTTAGCATCAGTATGTAGCCACTCTTTCTAACATTTCTGCAAAAATTAAACCGCAAGAGTATCTCCTAGTTAAAAGTTGATATAAATACCTCCTTAAGGAAACCTGTTTCAAAAGACTTTTTCATTACAAACCACAGATATGACCCAGATTAATCTCAGTAAGAATTTTGACCTGATTTATTCACACAAATCAATCCAAATTCATTTTAGGTGCAAAATATATGGTATTACAAGGATACTAGTAAATTTTTCCAGGTACTAAAGAATCTTGTATAAATGTATTTGTTCAAGTGCTTCTCTGTCAACGTCCTTTTCCATATACACATCATAGTTTAGCTGCATCTCTTCTACCCATTGGCTGAGCTGTATATCTGTCTGAAACAATGAAAACAGATCCTTAAATTAACACGATGTTGAAAAACATAGCAGGAGTTTCAAGGTCAGTACAACATTAAGCAGGCAAGACATAATAAAAGAGATTAGTCATTCCAAATTATGCAGCAATGATAAATTCATTTTTGGAAATGCCATATAACTTAAATAGGAGAGAATAAAGATAACTTTAAAATTATCTCAGTCAATAGTCTAGGTATTTTGCTAGCATGTTACAACTGCTTCTCTATATGGATTTGTATAAGCCTCAAGCATCCTGATCAGAGGGCAACATTCTGACAGAAGTGTTGAGGGAGCAGCTAACTGTACCATGGAAGAATCACAGGTACTTTCTTGTTTTACACTCAGGGAGTATTGTATTAAGGCTACAAAGGGCTTCTCAGCTGCTGTGTAACTACTGCCTGCTCCAAGAAAAGGTCAAATGACACCATTGCTGCTCCTGGGGCTGAGGATCTATTTCACCCATCAGCATACAGGCAACAAGTGATTCAATTTCTCTAAAGCAGACTACTGTGGCCAGCAAGCCACTTTATAAATAACCTTGTCAGGTACGATTAGTGTTTTATTTCCTAACTAAAGCCAGCCCACATAATTTGTCTAGGCATCATACACATAACGACTGTAATCTACTGATGACCTATGGCAGAATGGACACAGAGCAGAGGTTGGTCCATCGGAAGCGGTTACTACTCAGGGAACAGCAGCAGCACAGGGCGTTCAACATCTTTGAAAGTTGCACTGTTGTCATGTTTGTTTCCAACTGCAATTTAAAGCTATGTCACTGATCCAAGACGCCTGATGGTAATCACACAGCTAGTTGGGAGACCACATCTCTCCCTAATCTGTACTTCTAACAGCTCACACTGCTCTATTATGAGTCATTTTCTATGCTGATAGTAGGTGAGAAGACAGGGTATCCTCAGGGATGGTCCTTCTTTAATAAGTCCCTTTCTCCCACTGGCTTAACAAAACAATTTCAAGGCAACATGCAAATGTAGAGCTAAATAGAGAAAACATTTCAAGGTTTTGCCTCTACGAGTTTATAAATACATCTGTACTCCTGAGGTTCTACCCTTATACCTAGAAGTAGTCTGATGGAAGTGGATATGATTATCACAAAACTTACATCGTAATATGGCTTTGCTAATGTTTTGTGGGGTTTTTTAACCTCACAGCTAAGGTATTGTTAATAATACACACGATAATACAATGACTCATGCAGCCTATTGATATAGGCTGGGATTTCCATTTTACAGGTGGGGACAATCAAAGTACAGGAAGATCTGTTGGTGGTCAACCCAGAAACAGAATCTAGAGTCCTACATGTTTTAGCACAAAATTACGTATCCTTCCTCACAGCAATACTGGCAAGCAGCCAACTTCAACTACAGAACTGCCACTTTCATAGGAAGTGACAAAACATGTTGGCTAAAACCGGGGAACTTACCTGGAGCTTTGAGAGTGATTCTTTAAGGCTTGGAACTGTCACTAATAAGGACCCTCTTTTCCTTACATTACAAGCAATAAACTCCCAAGCTCTGAAACATATTTAAAAGTAGGTCACCAATTTTTAGGGAAAAATCTCTAAAATCAATCTAATGCTTTTACTGCCAGAGGTAAACTAAGCTTAAAGATTTGCTATACATTCTTATCAGTCACCATTAATATCTAAGCAAATGTCTTTGTATGAACAAAATCAAGCTTCATATTAAAAACAGAGGGAATATATGGTCTTACAATGTTAGTTTTTGTAACTTTTTAACTCTGATACATACATGCCTGTCATTTTGTACTGTCAACACCTTCACTTTGGACTAGGATTAAACATCAACATTTGGTCCCTTTAAACATTTGGTTTTGAAGAAAATCCAGTCTCTGAGCACACTGTTTTCTTAAGCTTAACAACAAGCTGCTCTTTACATACATACTTTGCAGTCGTGACAAAATACTTCTCTTAGGACATTAGCAATAGGAGTATTTAAATATAGCCCCCAGCATTCCTTTTTTTCTGATTTTGCAAGTCAGATCATTTCTCACAGCATGGCAATTCAGACTAAAAAGAATTTAATTTCCAGCATTCTTCAAATATCATTTGTCTTCATGGTACTAGTGCAACATTAAATCACGACCCCTGAGTTCTTGAAGAATCAAATAAATTCTCAGTCACGTGCCTGGAAACAAATCTTCTGGCAATTTGAAACACCCACTACCTTTCACCCATCCATTCTGCCTCTCTGGCTGACATTACCGCTTGGTATCAAGGGCAGTAGGACAAGCTTTAGCAGAAACTGCTAGCGAATGTCAGACTGTTGGCTGGGCTGGTGGAGACACAGGCACCCTTTCTGTTTGACAGCCCATTCTACAGGCACAGTAACTTTGGACAGTAAAGTTATTTATGTTTTAAACCGATATTGCTGGATTAGCAAAAGCTCATCTGTGAGTGTCTTGTACCTGAAAGAGAAGAACCTTAGCCACATGTTTGTTTACTACCACATCCTTATGAAGATATGTTAGGAATATCATTAATAACCATGTTTTGCAGTGCATCTGTATTAAAGCTCTGACAGCCACAAGTCAGTGACCTGTCTTCTTTCTAAAGATTAAGCTTTATGCCGATACAGTAATTTCAGATCCTTTAACAGCAAGATACTACTTTAACAGATCAGTGCAAGGATTCAGGACAAGGTTTGGGTAAGCAAAGCAGCAGTGTTTAGTGGGTTTAACAACAAACAACTGCCATAACAGCTTAGCAGTTAAGTATAACAATTAAGTGTAGGCAGTTTAAAACAATTTCCTTATGTAATTTATGTACGTGACTTCAAAAAGCACAACCTTAAGGTTTTCCATAACTCACACGGTTACACACACATTGCCAAAGAAATAGATTACTTGTTTGGACACATAGCTTACCTGGCCTGTTCCTGTCTGTCAAGAAAATATTCAAAGACATTATTCATTACAACAACATCAGCCTTCTGAAGAAGTGAAGCCTGAGTACAGATGTCTGCGTGAACCACCTGAAGGAGAAAAATTTCACAAGGCATAAATTAATTTAAGAGACAAATATAGCCTTCAAGTAGCCATCAAGCCTGTCAACATAATACAGCACCTGCTACCACCATTTTGAACCAGTCACAAAAAACGGGTATTTCACTGGCTTCACAGTAGATAAAACTGAAATAAATAACCAGAATAAGCTTTAAAAAAATGCAAAAATAAAAATGAGATTTTTCTCCTCTAATTAAAATACTCGATTCATTACGTTAAGTGAAATAAACTACATCTGACTTTTGGTCTAGAACACTGTGTGCCATACAAGAGGAGATGATGTACGTGATGGCTGTTTCACTTACCTATATTTTGTCACAAATGCTCATTGATTTCAGGAAAGGAGCTAAGGATATTGAGGATATTATAAGGCATCTCATGGGCTCAGTGAGTTACTGAAGGATTATAGCTAGAAAAGACACTACAGACCCAGGTTTGACAGCTGAATTCTCACGACATATATTGGGACTGGGAATGCTGGAAAGGCAGGATGCTCAGTGGCCCTGGAGGACAGCAAGTGTTTTACCTTACTAAACAACTACCTCACCAGTCAGCACAGGAGCTGGTTTGATTTCATCTACGTTCACCTGCCAAAAAGGATATTAGCACATCATGTAATTTTCAAACAGGTGAGATTACAGTGACAGGAGAATACGGATGCTCATTAGCACTCTGACAAGATGTGTTTGATTTCCTCTTAAACACAGAGAAATACATCACATCCTAAATCTGAGGAGAAACATAAATTGGATCATCTTTTGAAGGGATAAGTGAATCTGAATATTACTTGCATTGCACAAATTTTTGTGAAAGTGCATCCCTATATGTTGAAAATGGACAGAAAATCTGAACAACAACTTTTTCTTCCTGTGTAACCTGTAACTAGATTGTGCTGGGAATATACTAACCTGATGGATTCAACATTTCACATTTTGTCAAATCCTTCCAGTACTGGATAGATGTAAAAAGGAATTCTTGATTCTGACAGGAAAGCTGAATGTTTGTATAGAAGATTAAAAATACTTATCTATTGAAAAACATTTTGCCCACTTAACAATATATCAATACTTGCTGGGAGGGTAAATTATATATTCCTCCTCATAACGAACACGCAAAGCATGCTGTTCTGATTGACAGAGGAAACGGATACTACCACCCCTGCAACTTGTAAAGGTTTAAGTGAGGAAGAGATGACAAGTTGCCAGTTTATGACTCCGGTTCATGCTATCAGAATGCATTACAGCAATTGCAAGTATAGCCAAATATTTCAGTATCAGTAATAACAGAAACAAAACTCTACCGTTCATAAAAAATTAGGCATCACAGCATTTCATCTTTGAGAGCTATATTCCATGGGTTCCCTGCAAATGCTCCAAGTCAGTAAAACAAACAGCTTTACCTCCTTAAACACATTACCATGCCAAGTTGTTCACTGCTGCCTGTAGTGACTGGAAAGGAAGCAACTGTGTTCTTGTACCTTACCCAGAACTGGCAGGTTAGTGTTTGAAAGCTCGATCTCATTGAGAAACAGGGACAATTTAGTTGTCAGAATCACTGGCCAAATTGCTACTTTTACTTCTAGTGTGTGGACATCTGAACTATTTATCCACTAGTTCATGAAAGTTAGAGCTTTTTAAGACAAGTAAGATTGGAGATAATTTATCTTAAAACAGTGCACTGTAAAGTACAGGAGCTGATTAAGAAGAAGTTCAAGCATTCAGGCAGCAGAGAAAGACGACAGACCACTCAGGCCACCATCAGCAGTCCAAAATACGGTAGGTCCTGGTTGTCAACTCATGTCCTCTGCATAAAGCCACTGCTAGCTGTAGATTAAAATGAAAGACCATAAACTGGGGTGGTAGAAATATTATGGATATAGGCTTGACTGCTGCCCTGTTACACAGGCAACAGCCTCCTGCAGTGAGGCAGGACAGCCAGCTAGAGGCAAAATATGCCTCAGCTAGATCTGCCAGAACTCATGTATCAGAACCCAGATTTACCTAGACTGTAAGTGGGCTTTGGACCACTATTTCTGAGGCTAAGGAGACATTTAAGTTTATTCTCTTATTTTCAAGGGGCAAAAATAACAAAATAACAGAATTTCTGTACCAAAAACCTGAGCAGCAGTCCTTTAATCCAAACACAAGTGACTGGTTGACTGTTCCACCAGTGGACTTCCTGCAGCACAAGCAGTCATGATTAGCACTAACATTTCTTAATGCCCTACTCAGGCAGTCCTAATATTTTAAGCCTCAATTCAGAAAGACGCTTAAACTACTGGGAAACTTAGAACATGTGTTGATGTTTCCTTGACTTGAATAACACTTTAACTTAAAATTAGTCTGTATTTACAGAGTAGGTGACTGTGCTGACTAAAGTGACCTAAGCACCCCATTCTCCCCAAACACATCCTCATTCCTGTTGGGGAATGTGGGACCACATAAGCACGTGTGCCTGCACCATGAGCCAGACTCAGGTACTGCTCCAGCCAAAACACCACTTTTTTGCTGGGTTCTTGTTCAGTTGGACCAGGTCCCTGACCCTCTTGGCTGTGTGCTGGCACAAGAGGAGGCAGCAACTGATTTTAAAATTGCCCTGTTGCCCAATGGAATACACACCAAGCCTTTCATGATTACAGGCAATTTCTGAATTGAGGTCTCAAGTTTCCCAAGATCTGTTGAACGGTTTACTTTCCACCCAACATCTAAGTGTTTGCTCAAATGGCAAAAGATGCTGAGCAACTTTCTATGTACTTTAACAAATCAAATGTTGACCACAGAACCACAAGATTCGCTCACAGATTTAGCCACTAAAGATATCATTCCACCCTGCTATCCTTTGGGAACATACTCCAACAAAAATTCAGAATATCCTGAAAAAACAATCATTATTTAAGAAGAGTCTCTTAAAATTTTTTCAAATTTGCGTCATAAATTATTATCAGCAACTGGATTCTGACTATTTTTCAAGCTGGTACGTATCTCTAGAGAGGATTCATTTGGGGGTGAAATAAAAATCTAAGATTGAAATGTTCAAAGCAGTGTGATAACAGGAGTCACATGACTAAATTAGCATCTAATGAGACTCAAATAGCTAAGTCCTCAGGCACTGCTTTGAAAACGTATTATCTTCTTATCTTTGTGCTCTGAAATGAATACTTCAGCAGAATCACAAGGTGTGAAGAAAAAACAAAAAGGCTTATAATAAAGAATATACAAGGCCGAAAAGCATGCATATACATCTCCAGCTCCACTGAATGAACTTGACACGAGTTCCTAACTGCACTTTCAGTCTCATCACAACAAGGTGTTATGAACACAAAACATATGCAAAACCCAAAGGTTATGGATAGACTGGCAGCAACTAGGATTGAATTGGGCAACCCAATGATACTGTGTACCTTGTGTTAAACATTTTATGTTTATTATTTCTTTCTAGTTTAAAATTGGTTATTTTAATTCCCAGGAAATTACTACACCCAGCAGTTTGTGTGACTCCATTCAAGAGCACACGCATACAACACAGGATTAAAGCCAGTATTCTACCCAGCATATTCTACTTACCAACTTTTGCTGGTAACAAAATAACGGGTATTCCACAGAAAGAAAAAAAAATATTTTTCTCATTAAAATAGTAGTAGTTATTTCCATAATGGGACTAGGGAAATGGTTCCCATAATGATATCACATTGTTCAAACCCCGTTTTTTGTGGAAGGTACATATGCACTGACATTCCAAGAAAGGAAATGCCAATAGCCATAAGTCCTTTAGGTGTTCTTAGATGCAAATTTGCAAATCCTACAAACATCTTTCTGCTAACGTTAATGAAACACAGACATTTAGTTTTTGTTTTTCATGACAGAAACTCTTTATACACTCAGTTTCACAGAAGTTAGTGGCAATAATGTCATTGATTTCACTGGGAGAAACAGCTAAGGTATATCAGTCTTGCGTGAGCCGGTAGGCAAGTCCATTCAGGAAAAAAGGCTAAGCAATTCAACACATGTTATCATATTTTGATAATTTCCCTCTTCCTCTCTGCTATGAGATTTTTTTTTCCTAATGCAAAGCCTTTGTTTAGGACTAAAACAAGCAAAGGCAGAAGCATCTTCTCAGAATGCCGATTTACCAGCCACTCGCATAAACAGGATACCTAGCACACAGTGGTTAGAAATACATACACTAAACCATATATTTAGTTACCTTTATTCTGTCAATGAACTGGTATTTTGTAATCATCATTTCTTGCAACTGGCAAAAGTCTGCATTCATTTCTACTCCATACAGTTGGGATGCTGAGCTATAAAGATAACCCTACATTAGGAAAAGGAAATTTAGTAATTGTGACGCCTTTAAAATAAGTTCAAAAATTTCAGTTTAAATGGAAAAAAATAACAGACAGGTTAAGATTAAGAAAGCATTTTAAAACAGCAAGTTGAGAAATGTCTTTCAGTGGACATGACATGTTTTTCAGAGCTAAGCCCCTGATTTGGCAATTCCCACTTACGTCTCACGAATTTTAATAAGAGATCCAAAATGACACATCAAAATAACAAAAAGGAAAAAAAAAAGCTCCCACTTCACTTCAGTTGCAAAACAGATGGAAAACGGTCTAAGAAGGAAAAAGGCAGTACAAACCAAGTTACAAAAATAGTGTGAAAGGAAAAGACTGCACATTTTTGTTTCTTGGGAGAATGGAAGAATAAAATAGCAAGAGAAAAAAACATGAGACACACACACAGTCTAAGTGAGTGAAAATGGAGGACAATGTACCAGTAATATTTTGGTACAGAGTCTTTGTCAGCACCTCTAAGTATTGTATTACTGCCATTTTCAGGTGCTTCATACAGGTACATATGAAAAAAGGTAAATTATCCCTTAATAATAAGCCCAAAATAATGGTTCAGTTTTGGACTGAGATTTTGGGAAGTTATTGGAGATGTTAGGGAAAAAAAAAAAAAGTACAAATACTTGAGCCTACAGGGCCCTAATGAAGATACTGCTTTAAGTGCCATTGTCTCCACTGAACACCATAATTACAATTTGCCAACAATGGCAACGGCAAAAAAAAAATGCTAAAGATACAGAATATCTGAGACATCTTAGGTACTACAATCTAATTATTGAAGTTTTCTGAAACCATTCAACTCGGAGAGTAGAAAAGCAACCTGTGAAGGTGGTCACCCCTCCTCCAATACAAGCCAAGAACATGATTAAAAAGGAAAATTATTTTTTTAAAACGTTTCCCCTGCTTTATCTTGAGACTATCTTCTACTATAACAATACAAGCATTTAAGTACTTTAAAACAAATTCAGGGTAGCAAAAGTGTTACCATTTAAGGACCCAACGCTGCAAATATTTACAAATGGGAGTAACTTTCCTCATTTGAGTAGTCCCAAAATTAGATTATTCAGATGAGTAAAATTACATGCTCAAGCATTTCCAAGATTGAGCCCTAAACAGCCATTGACTTTTGTAAGAAAGTTGTAATGTGTGTTTTGCATTGCTGTTGGCCATATGTTGCACCAGCCATGCCAAAAGCAATCAAAATTGCACTCAAGTTTCTCGATGAAGTATTTTATGTGCATTTTAAAACGCAGAGCAGGACAATATGTTTTTGGAGACAAATTCATATCAAAGTCTTCCTTTGTATAATTTAACAGTTTGTCAGCTTCATAAAGGAATTTAACATAACTAATCTATATATAGACATGGTCAAGACATAGAGGATAAACTTACTTGCGAAGGAGAGACAGAGCAGGAACTAGAAAAAGAGCAGCATGTGTGACAGCAATATGCTACTCTGTTGGACAACAGACTTTTCCTCTCCATAAGCAAGATCATTTCTATTCCCTCTTGTGAGGAACAGAACAAGAACTGAAATCGCTAGTAAACAGCACCTTAGATCAGAGGTGCCTCTCAGAATGACCCGTCCAAGATGGAGTAACGAGAGTAGGCAGTCAGAGAAGAGGGAAAATGTTTGTCACAGTAATAAAATATGAATTCCTGTGCTGGAAGTTACCGCAAATAGCACTGCACCAAGCCTGGAGCCAACGTCAACCACTACCTTTCCTGTCAGGTCAGGCAGTACATGTTGATAAAGAAACTTCAGTTCCATGAGGGAAAAGGAATGCGAAATAAACTCTGGGAAATAAGAACAGAACAAAGGTGTTGGGTGGGCAGTACTAACTACTGTGTTATTAACCAATGAAATATTAATCTGAAGAGTTATCATCACTGAAAACCTGTATGGTTTCCTGCCTGAACTAGTGTTGGGGACCCTGGAAAACCAGGGTTTGCAGATTGGAGGTAGGCTGCCAAGTAGTCTGTCCTGAGTCTGGGGATTCTTTCCCTTACGTGGAGAATTTTGAAATCCTTCATGAAACTGAATTACCTTTTTCTGCACAGTGACATATATTAAAGAATACAAAAATCAGTAACTTGGAATTGTTTAAGTGAAAAAGGAAACATGGTACCTAAGGCTCAACGCAATTCATGCAAACCTTTTTATGGGCAGACATATTAATAGCTTGAATTTCAACTCCCAGGTTTTAAGGAACAGAATGTTCTCCATATAAACCATTCCTCCTTCAATGTCTGTGCTATACCGGCAACAGCACTGATCTGTACCACACCACACACAAGCTTTAAGACATGGTGCTTTCTACTCCTTTTCAGCATGTGAGAGGAGACTGAGGCTATTGCATGGAGTCCTACAGTATTGTCTTCCTCTTGCATCTTCCTTTTCAGCAGTACGTAGCCCTGCCTCTTCCCTGCCCAGTTTTCGTGGGCAACTATTGTCACTCATACACTGCAAATTGATTCAACTTACGTATGTAGGAGTCTCCTTCCATTGGTTACGGGAAATAATTCTGGCCTGTGTACTACACCAGTCTGGACAAAGTCCTCCATCAGCTGGATGTTGGGTTGTCCAGCTGAGTCACTGCACAAACCAGTTTAGTTAAACTGAATTTGTTTCTCATGTTCCCAAAAGAGCACTTACCTAAAGATGCAGTCTTGTATGAGCCACACTCTGTGCAGTAGCTCCTACTCATTTTCCCCTCCTCACACAATGAATCAACAAAATCATCATCATAAAGGAATGCATCAACATGAATCATGGGCAGTGGATGCTGCTGTATCTGAGAAAAGCAACAAAACCTAAGGCATAACCAAGTCTCTTAATTTCACTTACACTGTTACACAGTTAATTGTCCCACCATCCTACCTTTCCCAAAGTCCCTGAGATTGAAGTTTTTCCCTACTCAAAGGTTACAAATCAAAATGAAACCACAGAAATCCTGCATGTAAACTGGATCATCAAATTCCACTGAAATAGCCAGTAAGTGGAAGTCAACAAAGGAAAGCAAGCTGGTTTCAATAGCTGAGTAGGAGACCTGTTGTGAATTTTGTCTCCTCAGTGCTTGCTTGGCTACAGAGGAGGTACAGGGTAAAGGAAGCTTTTTTCTTCCACTTTAATGAGGAGAATGTAACTTAAATTTAGGAGAAAGGACAATTTTGCTTCTCAACTTCAACTGTCTGAAAATTCTCATCTTCATGCCTTATGCCTCAATCTAGAAACACCCCTGATTAACACAGGTGTCATTTTCAATCAAAAGCATACCAGTTGGGATGCTTGCCTTCTCATCATTTCAAGGGGTATAATCTTTATCCTCCCACTCCTCTTTCCTCCCTCTCCCAGGCTTGCTGCATGTGGCCAATCCACTTTTCCCGTTTAAGAGCCACACACCACTTTTCTGGGAAATGCGTTAACTTTCCACCTATACTGACAGCTCAAGTAGAAAAGGTGCTCTCCCCTCCCACAGGACTCACAGCCCACCTCTTTCTGAGCCATCAGAATCTGAAAAGAGCTGGAAATCATTTCTGGGCTGCCCACATTATGGCAACAGTGAAACACTGGCCCTGTATTTCTGTTTTCTTTAAGGGGGCTGTTAGAGTCTATTATGGAGCTAGCATAGAAGAATCACTGTGACAGGTGTCATACCACACAGAATGAAAGCTATGCCAAATAACTTATGATCAAAGTATTAAGAACTATGAAGCAACTTTCTTGGGGTCACAAAATCATGCAGCAACAGACCTGAGAACCAAACTGAGATTTCCTATACTTCAATCCAGTGCTCATTCTCTATTATGAACTACCACTAAAACTGAAATCAGCACAGTCCCCAAATAAATGATGTGGTTCAGCAAAAGAAGACCATAACAATTAGCTTACTTTCTGAACAGCTTGATGTTCCGAATTAAACATTGCCTCGATGGGTAAACGATTCCGCAAATCTTCTGCGATATTTTTGAGCACAACATCGTTGTTACTCACCACAAGCTCATCAAAGTCATCTATAAATCAAGACAAACAAAAACCTCTGAAGAATCATATGTAGATCATGTGGACTAAGTGATGACCAGTACAATACAGTTGCAAGACATAAACAATACCAGATGGATAAGGTTTTTATTTGAAATGCATTTTTCAGCCTTTGTTAGCTTTTCCAGCGAATGACGGATTTGGATTGTAATAACTTTGCCACTTAAAATAAACGTAGCGCTTTTTTGAAATCTCAAATTATTTTCATATTTATAAACTTATAACTCACATATGATGGTCTGGGCTGCCACCAAAGTGATACTGTTTCAGCTTAAGATATAAAAACATCAAAGATGTTTTTGAACTATTGAAGAAATTACAAAACTCATAGTTGCCTGAATGTAGGCTTTTTTTTTTTTAATACAAGTTTCTTTTTATACATACCATCTTTCTAATAAAGTGGTTACAAAAAGATCAGGGATAATGCACAGTTCAACAGTTCAACTTACAATACATTTTACACGACTTAAACTATCAAAATTTCAAATGTGAAAACAAAAATAGGAATGGATGTAAGAGAGTAGATTTTTGCAAAGCCACACTGTAAATTCTTGCTATTCTTCCAGGATATCCCTGCATTACTTTAACACTTTTTTTTTTTAAAGACATCTAGGAAAAAAGACCAAGGGAACCTTAGGAAGTCACCAATCCTTTCTTCTTCCAAGGCTGCATCAATAAGAAGTGTCACTACTTCTCCAAACTATTCTTTTAAAGAAGATTGTTAATGGCGGAGACTCCACAACCTCCCTTAGCAATCTATTCCAGTGCTTGACTACACTTACTATTAGAAAGGAATACTTAATAATTGATCTAGATTTCCTCTGCCACAATTTAAACTCAGTACTCTCTGTCCCACTTGCAACAGAAATAGAAAAGTTTGTTGCTCTCCTGCATATAGCAACTTTTTACTTCTTTGAAGACTTATCATGTGTCGCATCAGTCTTTCTAGAAGAAACAAGATCCACTTATCCAGCCCTTTCCTGCCTTCTTTCTGGGAGTCTGATCATTCTCATCACTCCCCTTTGGATCTTATGGATTCCCTCATCCTTTATGACCTGCAGTACTGAGAACCAGACTCATTACTCCAGCTAAAGGTTTATTTGCACTAACCAGACTTTTCACACTTTGCAGCCAACATCCTGCTTACACACCCCAGTTTCATGTTAGCCCTCTTCCCAGAACCTGATGTTCCTAACTGACATTCAGCATGAGATCTGCTGTACTCTGCCTGTACTCTGTTCCTTTTCTGTTACGTTTTCCTCAAAAGAAGGACTAGATGAAATTCCTTTTTGTCTGGACATCTCACTGCTCTGAGGACACTGAACTGGTTCTAAACAAAGGCACATCTCAGGTCAAAACTACCTGTAAAAGAAACAAAAAAAACACATCAAAAAGCAACCACAAACCTAATCCTGAAAAATATACCAAACCCATCTATTGATTCTTGTCTGAAAATAGACATGTTTGTCCTCTCTTCTCCACCCCTTCTGGTTTGTTTCTTGTTCTATTTAGATTGCCACCATGTTGGGCAGGGAGTATGGTTTTTATATATATGTATATCACTCAACAAAAGAAGATCTGACAGCTTTTAGAGGTGTTTTAAAAAAGTTAATGTTTGTTAGCATTGCTGTCCCAGGTGGGAACATTAGTATAAACAAGCTTGAAGGCAAGCAGGTTCAAAATAAATCTATAAGACATGCTGTAAGTTTCTCTATGCTAATATACTTAATCTTTCCTGTGGAAGAGAGGCAATGCTGGAAACGGTTAAAAATTTCAAGTCTAGTAAAAGTTTGGCTCATCTCTGTTTCTTGTAACTATGAAATGCTTTTTGCTTAAAGAAACCCTGATTCATTAGTGCAGGACACTCTCTTCTTAGAGTGAAAATGTTTCTTTCAACACGTCCCAAAACTGACTCCAACAGATAATGCTGAATCTCCCATAGTAAGCAGCAGAAACTTTAAAACATCTGGATTCTCTTAACATATATTTGGTTTATTATTTATTAAATGTATAGCAGTAACACTCCAAGGCCCTGATGGGCACAATACCATTGGCAGTTGTTATATGACAGGAAGACAATTGGACGTTCCAAAGAGCTCACAGTTAAGTTCTCCAGAACCTCAGCTCCTAAAGAGCTGCAGACTTTGTATCGAGGAACACAGGAGGGATAAGCAGCAGCTGCAACAGCAGCAGCAGCACAAACAATACAACAGGTGCAATGCAGCAGCTCCAGCTTGTCAGCATTTTAATTTGAAACCTCTAATGAGCACCCATCTCCTGTTAACCTCACAGTCCATCCAACAACTCGCAGATTTGTTATGGACATCCCAGAAGCGGTGAGTGATTCTTCTGATCAGCTCAGGGAAGATTTCTATGGATGCGACACTGCACAGAAGTAAACCCAGATATTATGGGAAGGGAAGGTGGACAGATTTAACTGTTGCTTTACCGGGACTGTCAGCACCATGACAGGCCCTCAGAGTGCAAAGGAGCCAGAGTTTGCTGAGGTGAATAACGTCTGAGGAAGCAAGGAGAAAAACCGTGCTACAAACAGAATGAGAGAGTAGAAAGCTGATATTAGCAGCTGTACAGACCAGTGCCTGTGGGCAGTAAGCCCCTACATCTGGCACATGCTTTAAAACAATACTATTACTATGCAAGAGAGCTCATCCAGCTGTTATACTGCCTGTTAAGAGTATCAAATTCATATATAGCGCTTAATGAAATGCAGGAAGTGTTCATAGACCACCAGGCCAAGCACATCATCACACTGCAAATGCAGAACTTCAGTTCCCTTTCTCCCAGAGCTGGTGCGTCAATAGGATCTGCTCCCTCACGGCCTGGGTGACCTTTTCTGGCCAGCATTAGTGGTGGACAGCTCTATAGGCTATTTCAGTGTCCCAGATCTACAAGTAGAGAAATGGATACTTTCTGTGAGAGACAGGTAGCACACTCATCTTCCTCAAATCCAGAATACCCCTTCCCTGCCTTCACTTCCAGTTGTACAACACTTGTCACAACACTGACCATCTTACATGGGGCCCTCTGAGCTCTTCTTATGAAACAAAGTACGACACAGAAGAGTTCTTGTGCATGCTCTGTATGAAACAGGTCCTAAGGAAAAATCTTTCAACACGTATGCATCTCAAACAAAAAACTGTTGAAACACTGATACTGAAAAATAAATGATGAATGGAAATGCTCCTTCCCAACTATCAGTTAATACTGTAAAGCATAAGCATGCAGGAACAAGAAAAAAAAAAAAAAAAGAAAGAGGTTTGAACACACTCATGAGATGACGAAATGGCAGCTTCAGCAGAAGCTGTGCATGCAACACTCTGCACTTGCGTGTATAGCCTGTGACTGAACTCAAGACGCAGAGAGTCGCCTCACTCCTGTCAAAGCAAGAAGCAGCAACAGCTACCACAATAACTCATTTACTTGCAAAAGTATGTAAATATTTATAGATTGGCATCAAGTATGGAACACAGGTGCCAAATATGAAAACAGGCATTTCTGCCTCAGACCTGTACAGTTCTATCAACTCCACCCTTGTGTTTAACAAATTGGTTGCTCTTGAGAATTTCAGTATCACCTTACAAGGGATCTTCAAAGAAGAAACAAAAATAGAAAACTATTTTTGATACCATTTTAGTGCCTGTTATATATATATGAAATGGAGAGTGTGCAAGCCAACCCCTGTGTTCATTGAACGGACAACTAACCAGGAAAGAACTGTACAGTTCATGAAATACTGCAAGATGAATCACAATCATTTGTTTATGGAGGAAGTCTGAGTGCACAGTGTTTGTATTTTACTTCAAAAACCGGTTCCACTGGATCTACTCAACATGCATTTATAAAATTTAATTAACACATTGCAAAAAGCCTAATTAACACCCGGGTGCTGCTCAGCCTTTCCACTGCAAATATAGCACAAGCTAAGAAAACATCACAAAGCCTCACACCAGATAGAGAGCACCGCTATACCAACATCTAAACATCCTGGCACTGCGAAATACATGATTGAAGACAAGCAATATAGGATTTCTAAATTACAACAGAAGATTACATATCACATGGAAAGAAAAGAATTTAGCAAAGGCAACGATAACAGCAAGCACCTTACGGTTTTCTAGATATATATTCAGACTCACAGAAGTAAAAAGCAAATATTAACATCCATGTTACTTAATACAAGGTTAATTTAATCATTCAGTGTGTTTTAATGATACTGAACAAACAGGTGAAGGAGGAAGTCCTGTATCTCTAAAACATTACCTTCTCCTTTCTTGGCTAAACAATTTGAGAAGCAATCTGTGACCTTAGTATACCAACTTCTTCAGGAACTCTAAATACTATTTCTATCCCTAAGCATACTTAGTTATCGGTAGAAAGTAATCAGCTTTTTTGAATAGGAATATGATCAGAGCTTATTTTATTAGTTCTTTAAGTCTTGTACACTCATAAATTGAAAGAAGCTTCAAAGTTAAATTTTAAACAAGTCACATAGCTATTTTACAATCAATAGTTTTCCCCACCATTATTAAGTTTCAGCGACTAACAACTTAGAAGTACTTGGTATTCTTAGAGACCTCTCTCGCTGCAGTGTCATTTGTCACAACAAAGGAAATTAGTGCCAATTCCCACAGTTGGTGATTCATCAAATTACAGGTAACATCGCATTTTAGTTTACCAAACAACAAAGTAGTGGAAAAGATTTTTGGTATGGCATAATTTTAACAAAGAAATACATTCCAGTTAATGTGGCTCTGCAATGCTATTTTGATCTCTTCTAAAAGGATATTTTACTTGGATAAATCACTTCTACCAATTTGGATATGAAGCCTTGCACTAAATTGCTTTTTCACACACACACAAAAATTACATACTATACTTGTTACATTGTAGAAATACATGCTTTCATCCTTTTAAAGAGACTCATTCCACTTCAGTTCCACCTGCAGTCACAATACTACTGAAAGGAAACATTAAAGACCATTTCCTGTAAAAAAGTCAAGTTTTTTCTTATACTATTTCCTATTCCTGTCTTGTGAAAATCATCATCTGACAATTTGAACTATCAGGTCTGCGAACACAATAATGCCTAGATCATAAAGCACATAATAGAAAAAGCTGGACAAACTTGCTCTGTTCCTAGAAGTATGATGAGAAGAAGTTTTTTCTCCATATACAAAACGCTGTACTAAAGTAGCACGTCCACCACTTAACCACTGGCTAAGTTAATTTTGTCAGATACCCCTCGCTCACTGCCTGTTAAAAGCCTGAACTTACAGCACTGACTGCCCTCAACTTTCAAGTCACAAGACTAAATCCTACGCCAATCTCTTAAAAAGTTAGTTTGCTCCCAGTACAAGTGAATCCACAAGAAAAAAAATAATTCACACTTAATTATATGTTGTTTATCCTTAACTTAGAGGATTTGCAACGGTTTATTATTCAATGGTTGTTTTGAGTAATGCATCACTGTATGAACAATCGGCAATTCAGACCAGTACATCACTTTGAAATCTTAGCTTTATATTTAAATGTTTCTAATGAAATGCATAGAATGGAAAAAGTTTGTAAGATTTTTTTAGTTTACTGTTACATGACTGAAAAACATGTAAAAGCTAGTATTAGAACAGTCAGATTTAGCCCTGCTGAAAACAATATTTTTTTAATCTATCTTGGACCCCGCAACAGTACACGAAAAACCATAAAGGGTCTTTTTATCTCCTTATCTGTGCTTCACTGACATGAATCGAGAGATAGGCTTTTGTAATCTGCATTAAAGCTCTAAGTACAGCAAAAGTGACAGTAGTTGCCAGTAAGTAGAGTGGTTTGGTGACTTCAATCTCAAACTTGAAATTAGGATTCCTGTATTTACTTTCTCCGATTCCTGTATCTCTGTTCATGCATAGAGACAGCTTGAACAATTCCGTTTTCACTGGTTATCTTCTCCAGCACCCGTTCTTACCAAATGCAACCTCTCCTGCTACTGAAATTCTTAAGAGTTTGGGCAGTGGAGGAGCGAGAGGGAATACGATCATGCACACATTTATATAGAAGCTATACATCAAATGCTGGGACCCAACTGAGGGGGGATCTTCAGGGGGGTTTCCCCAAGTGGTTTGAATTAGCTCTTGGGCTTCACCCAAGTTTTCTTAGCTAGAACTTCTGGAACGTGGTTATTGCAGAAGGATATTAAAGCATTAATCATCCTATTATAAAAAAGTTCAGTTAAGACACCAAAGGTTCCTGTTATTCTTTCCAACTCTTATTATTTCATTTTCTTTGAGATCTAAGACTAACTCAAAAGAAAAGCTGGAATGCAAGTCACCGTGAAATGACGTACATTTCACTGCAGTGTGTGGGAAGAGCTGGCTGATTGCGAAACAGCAAAGCAGTGTTGCTAAGCAGCTGCCTTAAAACAGTAATGTCTTCTTCCATCATACATAAAGATTTGGAATTTCTAAAATTTGCAATACCAAAAAAAAAAGTGCATGACTGGTTATTTTATTCTGTATCATACAAAGAAGAAAATGAATAGCATCTTGCATACACTTACATTCCCGTAATTACTAAAGAAGATTAGTCAGAAATCATTAGAGTGAGAACCTGTTCAACGTTCTCTCAGTTCCACGTACATAAGAGCCTTTACTTTAGATAACTTGCTTTACTGTAAAGTAATTTGGCTCTTCCATGTTAAAGTTTCTCAATAACATCCCATGCATACAGCATGCGAGTCAGAAAACACCAACTAACTTACATTAATAAATAAGGCTGTCTTTGCGACAACACTAATCCTAAAGGGCAACCACACTATGCAGGGCTTTACTCTAAGGCTGCACGTACACTTTAGTTGAGAGGCATGAGGGAGGAAAAAAGCCTGACTATAGCTAACACTGGAATCATGCCCAGTCCTCCTCAGCTGGAAGTAAAACTATAAGCTCAACATCTTGACAGAAACAGGAATAGGATGGCAGTAGGAGGTGGAGGGAAAACCCACACACCACAGAAGAACAACTTGTCTGTGAGGATGCCATTTTTGTTTCCATTTATCCTATCCTTGTTTGCTTACAGCTTTTTCATTCAGAATACTATCTCCCCATCCCTACAACTTTTTTTATTTTATTCATCAGAGGTTTGTTTCTTTCCTACATCTGTATTGCCAGAGACTAGGCTTTTATTTCTGTGTGGTACAGAGATCTGGTAACTTTTTAGCATCTCCCATAAAACTCTTTTCTCTCTGCACAGAGAACCCCAAATTCCCTAGCTGTATTCAGGGTACAGCAGCAGAAACCTCAGTACCAGCTCCTCACTATCCTCTGTCCAACCACTATTATTACAGCACTAACTAGGTGTTACAATGGGCAATATAATTACCCAAATGCAGTAATTCTGAGGGAAAAAAACCCCACAGTAAAAGTTACTGTTAGTATGCAACCACAGAAGCAGCTCAGAGAAACAATATAAAGAGAAGTGTCATCAAGTGTGTTGTGTTGGGGACATCACCCAAAATATTTGCAACTCTGGGGAAATTGCAAAAAGGGTAAAGGAATGTGTCCTGCTGGACAAATGCCTCTGCTTACTTACTGTTCAATGCTGCAGGAAAATAAAACCAGTAAGAGAGAGAGATACCTCTTTTACTCCAGTCCTGTACTCGCTCAGGGTGAAGAAAAAGAAAACTGGAGATAAACGTGAAGGACACAGCCATTCAGAAAAAGCAGAGTGGAAAAACATGAACAGGTCAATGGCCCAAAGAGGCAATGAAACATATCTTAACTGGATAACAACAAAAAGTTCTTACAGATAGGCGCAAAGCTTCCTAATTCCCTCTCCTCTACCACATACACATATATGTATGCTCGAGGGGGAGACTGCAGCACCTCAAGATAGCACAAAAATTGGGCAAACATTAATACTTTTACTTAAAACACCATAATCAACAGATCCAGAAACTGGTAACTTCTAACAAGCAGTAGCATGAGACCAAATTCTATAGGCTCTAAATTTCTCAACAAATGTGGCAATCTGGGAAATAACATTAGCCTAAGTCACACATGTCCCAAATGACACATCTGGGAACAAATATGGTTACCCATAGCTTTATGCTGCATCAGCACTTGGCAAAATACAATCACAAATTGTAAGGAAATGCCCAAGATGCAGATGCCCAAAGTGCAACTTTATTTCTCAGAAAATAAATAAATAGCATCCAGCCAGGACACTAACAATGATAATTCTTTTCCAGAAAAAGAGAGAGAAAATTAGTATAAATTATTATCAGAGCACAAGCCTGTAAACAAAGACAATAAAATATCATGGATAATGACTATAAGAATCCTAAACCAAAAAAGATTCTGAAGATGTCCTGTCAAGGAGACTATAGAGGTGAAGTTATATTCATTACTTCAGCTGCTTGATCCTGATTGCCCAACGTATCCTGTCTACTCTATCCTCTGATCTGCAGCATATGAGCTAAAAAGCCATTGAATGGCAACTACAAAACTAATTATCTTAGTTCTAAGATGATGTACATAGTGAAGCAGCAGCAATCAGCACTGATGCAAACAATATAAAAATAGAAGGATACAGATTGCTCAGATGTACCAAGCACAAAGTAGTTCAAAATCTGGAACTTGATCTACATTATAGCTTGCATCTTAATTATGAAGAGTAAATATGAAGCAAGAATATATACGTCCTTTCACTGAAGGACCTAGGCACAGATCTAGATCATTAAAATTCAGAAAAAAAGTATTTGAGAGATCATAATCTAATAAAGAGCTAGGAACTATAGCATACTTGTCTTTCACAGAAACTATCTATCTATGAGAATTTTTGGAAGCTGTAGCATAAAAAGAAAAATTTTAAAAGTTATTCATCGACAAAGGATTTTGCAAGTCTACATAAACTATGCCGTTGGCTAAAAATTCCTATGGTAGAGGTAAAGCATGATCATAGAATCAAAGTGGAGGAAATAGTAAGTACATGTTTCCTAACTGAAACAGTTTTGCATTTTCAAGTAAGTTCCCATGTGCTTGACTGTATTTGTAAAGGAGTCAGTAAGCTGAGAAAGCCATATATGCACACCACACAAACTAATATAGTGTAGAAGGAGCTGTAATGATTTCTGTTAAGTGAACAAGCAATATGAATGATTGCATACGAAATTCAATGAGATGTTTAAATTAGAGCATATTGGATTCAAGAAAAACACTTCTAACAAGATTATTTACAGTAACCCAGGCACTGTTTAGCAAGCAGAGCACACTACCGCATCCAGACAAGGACTCAAAAAGGAAGGGATGAAATACTGCTTATTGCACATTGCTCTGCTATTATGTCTACACACGTGTAGACATATACATGTGCATATATATACGTGTACATACACACACACAAAATAAGAATGTTTAGTTACAATTAACACTAACTACATCCATCGAACTTCAGCCTTCAAGTCTTAGGGAGTCCCATCCCTAATCGTGAAGGCTGACTCGCAGATGCTCCGAAACATCTGACAATGTCTTTCCAAGGGAAGAACCCGCTGGGGCGGGAGGGCTGCGTGCCCACAGAGGAGGGTACGTGCTGTGCTCCCAGCTGGTTCCCTTCCCGGAATGCCAGCAGAGGGCCTGCTCAGCCAGAGAAGGACCTTTCCTGCCTCTCTCCAGCTGAGTGGCCGCGGGAGCAGCGAACCACAGGCCAACAGCGAGTTTGCAGTTTTAAGTACCCGGACAGCTGGACAACTTCTAGGTGTCACAGCTGGCCTTTGTGCAACAGTCCCCATGTGTCTGCTCATGAAGATGTTTCTACCCTAAAGTGGAGGTGCCGGAACAGAAGACCTGAACAAGAATAACCCTAGCACAACAGGGCATGACTTGGGGAAGTAATGTATCATCTGACAATTTTTTCCCACCCAACGCATGATCACCAAGGAGTGGGTTTACTGTCCCAATAGGCAATGATTAATAAACAGGACACACATTTACTGGCTGCTTGAGACTGGATCAAAGGATTTGGGGGGCCTTCAAGATTCATATCCGCAATGGCAAAATACAAATATACCCACAGACTAAGCAGCATTCAGTCAGTTTATTCAGCATGGCACTATGTACCTACAGCTTTGGTGCACTGCCTATATTCAGGTTTTCCATGTAATCTTTTTGCTCAGTTGCAAATTAACTGCTTGTGCACTGATCCACATTTCCTTTCTTCATCTGTCGTGAGATGCTTGATTGCAGCATGTTGATGAAATTATACTCAGGCACAAACAAGAAAGTAAACAGAAAGCTATGTTAAGATGACATTCAGTGGGGAAAGCACTGTTTACAAATTAGCTCAAACCGCTATTTTCAAGCTTCTGAAAGGCTGCTGTGAACACATGTGAAGTTGAACAAGACAAGACTAACGTCTACAAATCTCTAGATATGTCAGGAGCAGAATAGCACCGTATGACCTCTGACGTTTCACGCTGGGGAGTTTTAGGAGGTTACCACCCCAGCTGTCTGTCCTGCTCTTCTGCCGGCAGTGCTCGTCTCTGCAGCACAGCTGGCAGAACAACCACGAGCCTGCACCTCTGCCACGACACTCACAACCCTAAGCATGCCATCAACTCCAGCTCAGACAGACACGACAGCCTGCTGACTACGGCGGCTGAGAAACGCGGGCCCGCGCCAACCAACTGCTTCAGGCACAGCAACCCCTGCTTAGAGTCGGAGAGGGCGGGCGGCATCAGCCGGGCTGCCTGTGCCATGGCTTCAGGCCTCCCCTGCCTCCCCGACCGCTGCTACCCACGCCGGCTGCGCCGCCAGCTCCCCGCGGCGGCAGCCCCGCTCCCGGGCAGCCCCCTCGCCCTGGCCAGGCCGAGCCGGGTCGCAGCGCGCCAGGTGGCTCCGTAAGGGAGGGCCTCGGGCGGGGGGCTGCCGGCCGGTACCCGCCTGGGCGGGCCCTGTCCGCCTTGTGCCACCGGCAGAGCCGCACGCCCGCCCGGGGAGCGGAGCGCCTCAGCCCGGCGACCGTTAGGCGGGCACGCGCGCGGCCCCGCGGCGGAGGGACGCCCCCCTGCCCCGGCAACCGCAGCGCCCCGCTCGCCTCGCCTCGCCGGCGGAGCTTTCCCGCAGGCCCGCCGCCGGCCCGACACCGGGGGGGAAGCCCGCTCGGTGCCAGCACCGTAACGGGACGCGGCAGCCAGGCCGCAGCGCTGGCAGCGGCCCGCTCGGCCAGAGTACGGCTCAGGCCCGCTACGCCCACCGGGCCTCCCCTCGCGATCGGGGCCTGCCCGCGGGGCCCCGCCAGCTGCCGGGCGGCGGCAGCGGCACCCGGAGCGCAGCGCCCGGGCCGGGCCGCGCTTACTGGTGTTGCGCATCCAGTGCAGCAGGCGGGGCAGGTCGGCAGCGCACGTGCCCCGCACGGCCGCCAGCACCGCGCGCCGCGCCGCCTCCAGCTCCATCGCGCCGCGCCGCCGCAGGGGGGCGCCGCCGCCTGACGCGAGCGTGGCCTCGCGCCGCGCCTGCGCGGGCCGCCCGCCGCTTTCCGCCGCCCGCACGTGCCCCGGGCGCAGGCTGCCAGGGGAAAGCCCCGCCCTCCGCGCGCACGCTGCGCACACCTACCCGCTAGTGCGCATGCGGGAGGGCGCCACCACCCGGAGGCGGTCTTGCACGCATGGCCGGTCTGGCCGTTAAAAGCCGTCTCTCCGCGCACGCTCAGGCCGCTGGGCCTGTTGCTGGCGCTGTGCCTGGTCCCGCCTCCCCTCTCGGTGCGCACGTCCGTGGGGAAGCCCTGCCCTTTCCCCGCCTGCGGCCGCGCCGCCCGCCCTTAAGCTGGTGCGGCGCAGTTCGTGGCGGTGCCGTGGGGCTCCGCAGGGCGCGGATAGGCCGTTTCTCCGGGGCCACCTTAACGAGGCAGCGGGTGCGCGCGCCCCGGAAGCGGAAGTAGGCCGTGGCCCGCGGGGCGAGTGCGAGTGCTGACGTTTCCCTGGTCGGTGGGTAGCGGCAGCCGGTGGTGTCTCGCCGTTGCCAGCGGCGGTTGCGGAGCGCCGGGCGGCCTCGCCGCGGCGGGCTGGGCTGGCCTCCGCCCGCAGGCCCCGCGCCGCGTTCCCGGTGAGTGCTCGGGCTGCCGGCGCGAAGCGGGACCGCGACCGGCGGCGGTTTCTCGGGACCAGGCGGCCAGGCTGGGCAGGAGCCTCCGGTCTGCCGAACCGCTGCTTGGCTGCACCGGCGTGGCTCCGAGGGAGCGGAGCTCTGGGGCTCCTGGGCAGCCCTGGCTATGTCACCGGGCCGGGACTCGCCCAGCCCGGTGCCTGGCCCGTTGGCTGTGGCCAGCTCTGGATGCACAGGGGGAAAGGCAGCGGCCGGGCACGTAGCTAAGGCTGTGCCTTCACCCTTTTTTTCGTTTTCCGCGAAAACGAGGGCTTCAGGCCATACCGGCAGGGTAGCCGGTCCCTGCTGCGGCTCTGGGGGTGCCTTCCTGTCGCTCTGTCAGGTAATTTGAGAAGGTGGAAACTAGGAAGTTGGGGTTGAGTGTTGCTGCAGTAGCTCAAGCTATTTCCACCTGTGAATCAGCCTTCTTTTCTGTTACAGTATTAGACTTTCAGTGGATCTTAATCCACATGTGTGTATATTTAGTATAACTTTATTGTACAGACTTCAAGTGATTATCCCTTTTGCTTGTTATCTTTTAAGCAGCTGTTATCTTTTAAAACAACTATGTAAACAACTGTTATTTGTTAAAGCTGTTATCTTTTAAAAATTCTGGCCATTAAAGAGTAATGCTGGTGTAGCTAGACAAATTTTGGTTAGAGGTTTGTACTAGATGAATAGGCAGGGATAGGCAGTCTGTCTCTTCGGAGTTCTTTCACTGCTGGTTTGCTATGGCTCAATAAAAACCCTATTATTTCTGCTGCCCCTTTATTCCTGAAATGCCTGCTTTTCAGCAGCAAGTGGAGAGGTCTTGGGACTCTGTGCAGTAGAATGAAGAGCTGGGAACTCAGTGCAGAGGTGCCCAGGCTGCTTCTGCTGAAGGCAGCTCAGACTGTATAGAGCTCACGGCCTTGCTCAGCACAAGGCCTCCTTAATATAGCCTGGCTTGTTTACTGTGGGGCCCTGCCAGATTTAAACCTGCCCAGTGCATTTGTGGAGTGCTGCATCAAAGCTAGAAAGCTCTTCAGAACTACAGATGCTCTCAATGCAGCATAGACGCGTTCTGCAGTGCAGTCACTGCTAATGCCGTTCTGGCTACCTGCCAACCCAAGCTGGCTACCTGCTAAGACAGCTTATGTGCATTTTTGTCTGTAGTGTGGCTCACAACTTGGATGGACTGTACGTGATAAGTTTTATTAATTTCCATACTTGGCATCCCTTACTAATTCTGATGGCTTAAATTCTTAATGTGCTAGAGAAAGCAGTTGATAAAATCCTTAAACTCATCCCCTTAGCATAGTATTTGCATTATTCTTATTGCAAGGGTGTTGGAAGAAGCTTTTGGAGTTCTGCAGTGGAATAATTTGTTTATTAGGACTTAATTAACTTTCTCTATTTGGAGATCTGTAGAACTCTGGAAACTAACTTTAAATATTGAGTGTTCACGTGGCTGCTGTATCTTGGTCATACTGTCAAATTTCTTAACTCTTATATCCAAGTGTTCTACTTTAACTTTTGTCCATGACTGCAATTTTAGCAGCTCAAAGCTTACTGAGATGCAATGCTATTTTTAAAGGTGGGATTTTTTTTGTATTATTGTGACTTTCATGGAAATGAGCTTGAAAAACGTTTTGAACATCTGTTTTGTTGACACCCTTTGGTAGATCATATTGATGATAATGCTTTTTCAGAATTATTCTGGAAGAATGTGACTTGTATGTCTTGTAAGGAAAACTTGGAGTTTTCCCACTTCAGATGTCATGTGGAAGTCCTCTTCCAGCAAAGTAAGAAGATGAACATCCATATCTGTTAGTAAACTGATCTGCAAATATTTTACAGGCAGAATTCCTTAGGAAGCATAGACTAATTTTTTTATGAAATATCGAGATGGTATGGTAATGTCTGTCACTTTGGAATTACCTGTACATACAATGTACACTAAATCTAAAATGTGTAAATATATTTATTTGCATCATGTGCTACATCTGAGGCCTGTACTTACACTGAATTTATTTATCCTATAACTTCTGAAACTTCTGAAGATTTAGTTCTGCATTGTGGCCTCAGTATTGGAGGGGTTGGACTGGCAGTTTTGTTGTTTGTTTGGGTTTTTTAACCTACCAACTTCGTGACAATATTAACTCTCAATTAGGCAAAGCAGTCAGGAGGTTGGCTTACATGGGTGACTTGTTTTATCTACTTTGGAACGTATCTCTGTACTTACTTATGTACACATTGTAAGCCTTGATTTTTGGGGCCTGTGCAGCTAGTAAAACTCAGTGTGTCTATAATGAGCTTCCTTCTGCCTCACCTAGGTTTCTATCTTACCCTCTCTCTTAAATAAAATAAGAATGTAGTTAATGATGTATTCTTCATTTTACTAAATGGACCAGCCTTTCTTGTCTGTTTTCTTTACTTGTTTGAGAGAGGAGGGTGGGAAATCCTAAAAATCTGGAAAACTGTCAGCTACTTTGATTAGAGGCTCTCATTATTGGGAAGTTTTCTTTCAGTCCTGAAAGGAGGAACTCAAATGTGAGATTCTGAATTCAGCTGTTAGCAAGGGAGTAGTTTCAGTTGTGAATGAGAAAATGACTGTGAAATTGGAAGATAAACAAAAAGTATCTGAAGTGCTCCATTTCAGCAGTAACCATGGTGTTGCAACTTTTTTGCTCTTTATACAAATTTTGGTTTGCCCTTTTTCAGAATTTTAGATTGCTGTTTCTGCCATCTGTTCTCCTGAATATCTTGTCACTTTGTATAGGAGGGAGTGGTTTAGCATGTTGACTAGACGATGCATACCCTTCAGAAATTCACTTTTTATGGTTTCCTAACTATAAGTTGCAGTGTGCTTTAGGCTTATGTGTAAGATTTGTGTCTGTAGTGAACAAAAATAGTCTGGTTTTCCCATAAAGCTGTTAAAAAAAAAAATACAACATGTATTTTGCTTACTAAAATGCAAGTATGTTTGTAGGGTTACTGAAATGGTCTGATTTAGTGTAAGGGAGATAAAATAGAACCAATCAATGTTCAATTTTGCTAGCAAAGTATTTTCCTTCTGGTCATACTGTCTTTGCAGGATGCAGAGCTTCTAGGCTATTCTGCTTGATTTTATTCTGTCATGTAGCGTATTGCTGATAAGATAAAAAGCAGTTAGCATTCTTTCTGGAAGACTGTCTGGACTGTTTTTTCATGGTGAATTCAATGCACAAATTTTCCAGACATTGAAGTGCTTCCTAATTGCGGTGTGGTATCTCTATTTCTAAGTAGGCCATTAGGATAGCCTAAAATTAACTTCAGGCCAATATTTGCTAAAAATAACTCTAAAAAAGTAAAACCTGTGTGCTTTCTGGAATGCAAAACAGGTTTCTTAACCCAAAAGATACTGGAAAAATTAGTTTGTGGAGGCATAGCTTCAACTAGTTTTAAATTTAATTTTTAATTGTTTTCCAGATTCTTCTGAGCTGTACTTGAAGCCGCCAAAATGGTTCTAGCAGATCTTGGAAGAAAGATAACTTCAGCATTACGCTCGCTGAGCAATGCTACAATTATCAACGAAGAGGTAAGTAGAATGCATATGTGATGGCACTAACATTTAGAAAGCAAAGTTCTAAGAAAAAGCTCTGAAAGCTGATGAGAAGCTTGAAGTAGGTTGATGTTATCCTGAGGCTCTTTTCTTCCTTCAAGTAAAATTTCTAGTTAGAGGTTTTAACCCCCTGATAGTACTGCCAAAATTAGAACCACATTTAGACATGTATAATCACCTCAGGCATAGTGAGTCCCATGGTCAAAGAGTCCTTGAGCCTAGTGCCTGTGCTTACGGAGATTGGTGTTCTGAGGAGGTGACGCTGGAGGAGGCAATATGTGCCTAAGTTTGGGTGGAAGGTAGGCTGTGAGACTATGTAGAGTGCTCTGATTTATGTGTGTGTGCACAGCTAGACTATGGAGATGCGTACTAGGCTGCCAGAACCTGAAGTGTGGAAGAGCAAATACTGTCAATGTAAACTTTGCTGTCTGAAATGTAAGGATTATGTTATGTTTGCTGCCTTTATATTCAAGCCAGTACAGTGTGTGGTGCTAGAAGCTGGTTGATTTAGTATAGTCTGTATTTTTTTAATTAAGAATTGGAAATTATAAATAAGTGTTTTCTGTTATATGGGCTGAAAAGCAAGATGGAAAAGTAACTGATGTGATGGTTTAGAAGTGCCTCTGAGTAAATAAATTGCTAGAAACTCTTTTCAGGTAGGCAGATAGGTGGCTTAAAGTAACTAAAAAGTAGGCTTATTGAGGGTTGTAGGGTTGGAACCCTACATAGAGGAAAGGTTTTAACAAATCTTCAGCTGGGAGGCAACAAATGCTTAACTGAATCAAATATAGCCCAATTGGCTTTTTTAGCAGTAGAAACTTTTCTCTTGCAAGAGCTCAAGCTGTGCAAATGAGGCCATTTATGCAGGTGTTACTTTCAAAAAGTCTTTTTGTTCAAGACTTTTCACTTTTAAAAGTCTTAGAACTACTAAACTGGGTTCCTAAGTGAGGCACCTGTTTGCCTAAAAGGCATACCCCAGAGCAGCAGTCCAGTTTCTGCTGACAATGCAGAAAGCAGTGCATCCACCTTGCATTTAAGGAATACTTTTATTTACAGAGATTGTGTTTAGAGATTCTTTTGTGGCTTTCTGTTACAGCTGTCTCTAAGGAGTACCCATAGGGAAATTTAGGAAGTCTTGCTACCATCCGAGCTGCTGTTGTCCTTAATGCAAGAGGAAGTATTCTGTGTTGCTTTGTTATAGTGTGCATATTACAAATTGAGGACCCTTTTGCAGTGTTACCCTTTCAAATTTCAATTGCACTTACATAGGAACAAATTCATAGACTTTTTTTGTGGCAGTCAATATAATGATAGGACTGCATGCATTTAATTTGTAAAAGCCTTGGTTGTATCATAAATACACTTTCACATTCTTATTTTGAACTAATACTGGCCTAGTCAATACTGGGTATTGTAAAACCATTTTTCTTTTATACTCCAAAGGTTTTAAATGCTATGTTAAAAGAAGTATGTACAGCATTACTGGAAGCTGATGTTAATATTAAACTTGTGAAG
The DNA here is from genome assembly GCA_009819775.1 of Phoenicopterus ruber ruber. NCBI lineage: Eukaryota > Metazoa > Chordata > Aves > Phoenicopteriformes > Phoenicopteridae > Phoenicopterus > Phoenicopterus ruber. The sequence continues at coordinate 29,544,892 of CM020219.1, read as the reverse complement.
CAACTCAGAGAAAATGTCAAGTAAGTGAAATAATCAAAATGCATTTAACTTCTAATGCTTGTAAAAGTGTAATTTGAGGTTACAGAAGAATAACTAACTTCTAACTTTATATGGTTTTCTTAGACACACCCAGTTTACCTTTAACAGGAAAATAGAGTTTGAATTAAATGTCTAGCCAGTTCCATCAAAAGAATCTTTGTCAAGTTTAGCCAGTTATTGCTGTTATACTCTTGTTTCAAAAAACTGTTGCTGTCATCAGTTGAGTGGTATAATAAGCAAGTTCTTTGTTACTTCCTAGACACCTTATCTTCACATGTTCTGTGCTGGATATAAATAGATCTGTGTATATGATCAGTACTGTTACCTTGGCTGTTTTCAGATGTGTAATTCAAGTAGATGCAAGTCTGAAAGATGCGAGTATTTTAGAAACCTGTTTTTGTCCTGCATACAGAAGTAATGTCTCCAAGGCATGTCTCTTCTTAAACACGTCCTATCTGAAAATTCAAGGCAAATCAGAGTGCTGTTCCAGTTGCAAAGACTTCATTTATTACTAGGTTAAAGTGATGCTTAAGTTATGCTAGTGTTTCATGGTTTTCCTAAACTCAGGTCTGCAATTGATCTTGAAGAAATGGCATCTGGCCTTAACAAGAGAAAAATGATTCAGCATGCTGTCTTTAAGGAACTTGTTAAGGTAGGACTTCAAAATTCTGTATTACATCACTTTTCTTGTACAGCCTGGGCTGTGGAAGCAGTACAGTAGCAAGCCAAGCTTTAAGGTTATTGTGTGGTACCTACAGTTATGTTTTCTGTTGCAAGGCTTCTTACTATTGCAAACAGTAGTATTCTTCTGATTGAAACTACTTCCTGGACATCTCTTAGTCTAACTTCAATTTAAGTTTCAAGTTTAGCTGTTCTTACTCTTCAATTGAAATTTAAAGATAAAATAAGGGTAAAGTACTATTAGCTTCTGGACTCTCTTTGCTTTTGCTACCCTAATGAAGATTTGCTTGAACTACTTAAGCCTTTGAAAAAGTGTTAAGTAATAACCCAGCAGTTCATGGCAATGTTTCTCTTTAATCTGCCTGCTTGGTCAAATCAGCACCTGGGTATCAGTATTCTGTCCTCTTTCCAGTTATCAGTATAGTCTTTTGTTCTTCTGTAGTCTGTGCCCCCCCATATGATGGCTCTCTGGAATGTACATACCTTCTACTCATTCGAGAAGTGAGGCAGCAACCCTAAAAGGTCTTCTGTACTGTAGGATTCTCACCAGAAGAGGTCCATCTTGAGTAGTGATGGTGGGGTGGAGGTCATGTTTCTGTTGGTTGTTATACTTGTGCCATATATACAGGCCACTCTGACTTTGGTGCTTGGCATTAGAAAGAAATTAACGCTGTTACTGTTACAGAATTATTATGCATAATACTATATACTATAGATATCTTGTATGGGCTGTTGCTCTTCACTGTAAATCAGCAAGCATCTAAGCCAAATTAAGATTAGAATATGCAAAAATTGGTTTGCTCCATTGAATATAAAACTAGGCACCTAGCATGACTGACACTGACCTGTGCTTCTGAAATTCAGTTCTGCAACATCTATTATACTTTGTTCTTTAGCTTGTAGATCCTGGAGTCAAAGCATGGACACCTACCAAAGGAAAACAGAATATTATAATGTTTGTTGGTTTGCAAGGAAGTGGTAAAACAACGACCTGTTCAAAGGTAACTTGCGCTGAATCTGTTTGCATGGGATCTTTTCTTGGGCGGAGTGGTGGTCATTGGACTCCTTTGGTAGGATTTGCTTGTTATCTGTGCTGTTTCTATTAGTAGGAAAGTACTAACTGATTACAATGTAGAGATATTTTTGCGGAGGGGTTTCTGAGGTGAGATGAATATCCAAAGTAATATTCTTTTGGGGCAATTTATGGCTTGTAGGACTTCAAGATTTTTTTAAACTAAACTCTTGATGAAACAATACTGTACATGGATAAGAAAGATTCTTTCTATTCTTTGCTGTCTGGGTTTAAAACTAGTACAATGAATGGAACTTATCTCATTCCATTACCTATTTAGGGGCACCACATTTGGCCTCTGTGTTAGATATCTCAGTTAAGTATGAGTGGGTGATGTGAAACCTCTTCCAGCCCTAAATTCATTGAAGAAATTTGGATTTGTATTTTTAAGGCTAAAAAAGAATGCTCTGAATCAACGCTTAACCTATTAATGATGGTTGTTGGGAGGAAAAGTTGTCCTGTGGAAAAAGACTTGATGCATCTTTGTTGCTTTTTTAGTAGTTTTCTGAGATTCATACATAGGCTATACCGAATATATCACTCCTTTGACTTCATGAGACTTTCCTAGTGCTTCTGTAGGCCAGCTATATTTTGGAAGTTTGTCTTTGGTCAGTCAAATGTTCTGTGAATGTACATTGTACCAGTGAAGCTGAGTGTTACAAGAAAGTCAGGATTCCATCCATTACTTTAAAATGTGTCCTTGCAATGGAAGTATCTTTGTTCCTCTGGAAGTACAGAAACAAAGAGCTGTACAAGTTGTAGGCATTACAGTACTTAATATTGAAGTACTTACTGCTTTGGTAGTTTCTAAAAGCTAGTGCTATCTGCAGTATTAACAGTAAGCAGAATCCAGGAATTAGTAAAATGGGAACTGGAATTATTTGTACTCATTCCTAACTCAGGAAACGGAAATCAGAAGCAGAGCCAAGCAGCTGTTTTCATCTTGCTATTAATAATTATTTGTATAACATACTTCTCTGAATAATGGAGATGCTAACACTTGATACTTGTACAGTGTTACTAAGTGGTCTCAGTTATAGGAAGGCTGCCTTGACTTTGTCTCCTGTATATATTTCAGTGTTATAAGCTGTTATACAGTGTCATGCTTCTAGTGGGATTTTGGTGTAACTACTCGTTTTGGATTTCTTTTCACAGTTAGCATACTTCTATCAGAGGAAAGGTTGGAAGACATGTTTAATATGTGCAGACACATACAGAGCAGGTAATGGTCTTTAATGATGTGGTTCTTTATTTCCAATACTTAGAGATTTTTTTAAATAGTCCCTTGACTATACCTGTCTTACAGGTGCTTTTGACCAGTTAAAGCAGAACGCCACAAAAGCAAGAATTCCCTTTTATGGGAGGTAAGCATCTTTCAGAATCAGTTTGGAAAAAGATTCAACTCCAACAATGTATTGTTCCTTATTGAACATCTCACACTAAGCCCCGTTCAGTGTTGCCTAATTACTTAGATTTTATTATATTTGCTCTGATCAGATGAAAATTCTGCCTAGTTCCATATACCGTCTGCCAGTAGAAGCAGATAGGGATAGTGTAAGAAGAGATCAGGCATCTGGGGATAATTCCCTAGAAAGTTCTCTCAGTGTATAGCAGTTTATAGACCTTTACTGGACACATTCAGATTTTCAGGAAGTGTCTTTACAGATCAAAGGATATGATTTTTGGACCCTTAATTTTTAGTGTCAAGTAGAGGCAGCAGTGGACCCAAAATACCTTTTATAAAGCAGTTAATAACTTCCCCTAAACTTCACTGGAGGTGTGCTGTCTAGGTGCTCACTTAAATCTTATTTCAGAGAAGGGCTAGTAGAACTTAGTGCAGCCTTCAGCAGGTGAGACAGACAGTTCTTTGTGCTTCAGTTCATTGAATAGTAAGGGCAAATGTAAGCCATTTGCATATGGAAGGCATATTTTAATCTCAGAATGGTAGGGGTTGGAAGGGATCTCTGGAGATCATCTAGTCCAACCCCCCTGCTAGAGCAGGATCACCTAGAGCAGGTTGCACAGGACTGTGTCCAGGCAGGCTCTGAATATCTCCAGAGAAGGAGACTCCACAACCTCCCTGGGCAGCCTGTTCCAGTGCTCTGTCACCCTCACAGTAAAGAAGTTTTTCCTCATGTTCAGACAGAACTTCCTGTGTTCCAGTTTGTGCCCGTTGCCCCTTGTCCTGTCGCTGGGCATCACTGAAAAGAGTCTGGCCCCATCCTCTTGACACCTGCCCTTGAGATATTTATAAGCATTGATGAGGTCCCCTCTCAGTCTTCTCCTCAGGCTGAACAGCCCCAGCTCCCTCAGCCTTTTCCCATAGGAGAGATGCTCCACTCCCTTAATCATCTTTGTAGCCCTCTGCTGAACAATTTTTGTTTGACATAAGAGGAAGTCCCTCTTGAAATCCAGGTAGATTTACAGTTAACAAGTTTATAGTCAAGTGGTGAAAGTTTGAATTAGTTTCTTTGGGAACAAAGAATTGCACGTATATATATGTTTCTCTTTGTGATCAGTTATACAGAAATGGATCCTGTAATTATTGCTTCAGAAGGTGTTGAGAAATTTAAGAATGAAAACTTTGAAATAATCATTGTTGATACCAGTGGACGCCACAAACAAGAAGACTCTTTGTTTGAAGAGATGTTACAAGTTGCTAATGCCATAGTGAGTAGTTTCAAGAAATACAATTACTTCTGTTATAGTAATTTGACTACAATTCATTTATGTTTATCTCGTGATGTTCTGTGTGGATTTCGCTCCTCTGGAATGCATTGGCGCTCTAACTCGTAGAATATATTAGAAATTACAAATGGATATGAATAAACAAGGCTGGATGATCAGTGCTTGATAGTTCTGTGTCAGTTTTAATTCTTGTATCTGTAATTCAAGGATGCTTGCACATAACTAGACTACCGTTCCTGCTTTAACTTTTCCTTTTCAGGATCTTTGCCTTGAGAAACTAGATAAAAGAACCAGTCTGATCTGGTTTCCTGTAGCTATGTGTACTACGTTTTAGTGATTGTCATGAATAATTGCCCTGAAACAGAGAAGGTGATTGGATAATGTTCAACAGTTTTGATACGTAAATGAAGCTGGTGTTTCTTGTAGGGCTTTAAGAAGTCTGGCTATTTGTTTGATTCTGTGGTCTTGCGTGACAATATGACACTTCCTACAAAACTCCTGCTAATGGCTAACTTGTTTTCAGAGGAATGGATGTCTTAAAGCTCTTAATGTAAAACCGAATGGAAGATGTTGTTAGCCATTAATTGCTTGTAGATACTAATTAGCTTATTGGCTCAGATACTGGCTAAAATCAATCAAAATGTAAGTAGCAACTGTAAGCCTATTAAATTTTAATATTCTGTGTTGTAAATAAGTCTTTCACATAGTAATACAGCATCAGTTTTCAAATGGTCCATAGACAATACTGTTCATAAAACAGTTGCCCTTTTGTTTTAAACTGCACAGCCTTTACATACTTACTGTTACTGCAGTAAGTTCTGCTACTGAACATAATGCATGAACACTGTTTAAGAAAGCAGGACATGATTATTTTGTGTATCTCTCTTCTCCTAGCAACCAGATAACATCGTTTATGTGATGGATGCTTCCATTGGCCAAGCTTGCGAAGCTCAAGCTAAAGCTTTCAAAGATAAAGTAGATGTAGCTTCTGTTATTGTTACTAAGCTTGATGGACATGCAAAAGGAGGTGGAGCTCTTAGTGCGTAAGTATTGTGATATAATAGCATCCAACATATGGCCATGGATGGACAACCATGAAATGTTAGTTTCTCAAACTTGTCCTATGAAAGTGTCACTGTCACACTGCACAGAATCTGAGATTTAAGTCAGTAACAGTTATGTTCTTACCCTGCTTCTGGTGGATAATACCACCCATTGATATTTAACATCAGTCAATCAGATATTATCGTGTACTTCAAATACAGTAGTGTGTATTGTTACATGTCGGACTTCTGTCTTCTGAGAACAGCATCAAGCAATTATATTTATTGTATCTTGCGTATCAGGAGTTTTTACAAAAAATATAAATTTGGACTTAATAGATATGGCTCACCTGAAAAGTTTTGCTTCTCATTTAATGCCCAAGATTTTTTTCCAAAAAGGGAAAAACTCTAGCTAGTCATATCTAATCGCCTTAAAACTGCGATGCAAATCAAACTTCTGGATTGCCAGTGTCCAACAACTTGGTAAAAAATTAGTCTGCAGTCATACTTTCCTAATTTCCATTCTTGTTGGACTTCCTGTATGCTGTATCTTGACAGACTCTATTGACTAGAAAATGTTACATTTTATCTTCTGCCTTATATGATGGGCATGTCAGACTAATCTCCAGCTGCATTGCAATGATATAGCTTGTATAGAGCTGAGAATTTGTCAAAACAGTCAAAGTTAACTGACGCCAACTTACTAAATCACTGTCTGATCTTAAGTGTTAAAGTTCTTAACAGCAAAATACATATGGCAGTTTATTTATAGCATAGCGATGGGAAAACTAAACTTAAGAGCTGAATGAAAATACTGAAAGCTTGTTCTAGTTGTCATGTGCTTGTATGCATTAAGTCTGCTCTGCTTGTTCTATACTTTCTGTAGACTGGAAGCTGAGTTCATTTAAAAGCTAGTGCCAATGATTGATTGGTGCAAAGGTTCTGATTTTGCTTATGTCTAAGCTTTTTTTCTGTGTTGAAAATGAGATTGCTGTCTGTTGTAGGAGGTACCTTGAAGAAAAAGTAATCAATGCCTGTCTTATCTGACCTCCCAATATTAGGATAAATTGGAGATGATTTATTCTTCTTTCTTAAGTTTCTTAAACTCGGCAATGAAAATAGAAGTTGCTTATTTCTGTTGATGATTTTGTATTGTATTTTACAAAGTACTAATTAGAGAGACATCTTGTCAGCTACTCCCAGCTACCCATCCTAAATGCTAGATGTTTTTGCATTAATAGTTTGAGGAGTAAGAAGATACTTCAGAGGATGCATTGTGTTGATGATGCCTAGCTGATTATGTTAACAGGTGGTACAAAAGATGGGTGGGTTTTGAGAGGCCATTTCATGAAATATATTTTACTGCAGAGTTGCTGCCACAAAGAGTCCTATTATTTTTATTGGAACTGGCGAACACATAGATGACTTTGAACCCTTTAAAACACAGCCTTTCATCAGCAAACTTCTTGGTAAGTACTATGTACAACTGTAATTAAAAGACACTTTGAATTGGATAATAGAAAGTCAGTGTATTTTTTATGCCAACTTCAGAGCTGGATTTTTTTTTTCCAGGTATGGGTGATATTGAAGGATTGATAGATAAAGTAAATGAGTTAAAGTTGGATGATAATGAAGCACTCATAGAAAAGCTCAAACATGGTAAGTTATTCCAAAGGCCTGAATAGCAGGTGTATTACCATGACTTAATCATGGCAGGTTCTCCGAGATGTAGACCACTGAGTTAATCTGCGTTATATGTAGAAACAAGTAACTTGTTTCATGTGCATAGTGAAGAATGATTATTCTTTCACTAACAAATGTGGCAGACAAGTAACTTAAGTTATGTTTTTTGAGTGATAAGTCTGTCGCACTGTAACTGTCTATAACTGCAGAATAACTGGCTTAACTCTTAAGTATGTGCCATGTAAAATGATTTAGCCATGTTAATAGTGGAGAAGAGGTTTATTTATCTACTTATCTATGCAGTATAGTATTTACCTTGTAAATATAAAGAATAATTGAGAAAGAACAGTAGTAAGACCAAAATGCTTGTGTGACTGTTGCTAATATTCGTTTTTGTTGTACTTCAGGTCAATTTACGTTAAGAGATATGTATGAACAATTCCAAAACATCATGAAAATGGGACCATTCAGTCAGATCTTGGTTAGTTATCCCCAAAATCATTTTATTTTATCGATTTTCACTTATATTTGACAAACTCCTGCTGTAAAATTAAAACTCTTCATTGAAACTGGTGTTAGTCTGTGCTTTGTTTTTCAAAAAGGTGAAGTGATTTGCCTACTGCAATACACAATTGCTGAACTAAAACTTGCTGTCCATATTTCTGGCTGCTTAATTAAAGTTAGCTTTGCCGATTCTGACACAGCTTTTGTTTTCCATTTTTAAAACAAGGGTATGATCCCTGGTTTTGGAACTGACTTCATGAGTAAAGGCAATGAACAGGAATCGATGGCAAGGCTAAAGAAACTGATGACTATAATGGACAGTATGAATGACCAAGGTAAAACAAACTTCATTCACTGTTTTCCTCCATTGTTGAACCAGCTTATTTAGATAATTTTGGAAATAAGTTGGACATAAGGCAGCATCTACAGTGACAGAAAATGACGAGGAGTATTTATCACTCTTAGAAATGGCAAAGAGTAGATATGTGTCTCAAACTTTCTGAATAAATCTAAATATTTAGAGACATAAGTTGACAATTGCCTGTTGCTGCTCTATCTTATGTAGAATCGGTGGGATTTTGAAGCATTTTATTGGGAATTAATGTATTTTTATTTTTCATACTGTAACTGTGCTGCTTAAATTATTAACACTATACTTGCAAATTAAAAAGCTACATTAATCTTTAATCTGTCATTGCTGTCTGTCTTCCTACCCACCCTCAAATTTACTTGGTGACATAGCCTGGTCCCTGGAATTCAAGGTGTGTTGTTTCTAATCCACCCATAACTCTTGCAGGAGAAGTATGCTTTTACCCTTGTGCTAAACCCATTAATATGGCTTAAGACCAATATGCTGAGAGCATAATTTATTCAGGTGACTTTCTATTATGGTGATTAACATATGAACATAACAGCTTTTTAGTGCTATTCCCTAGAATGTTTTATCTCAATTATTTATGTAAAATTCTGCATTGTCACTTTTAAAACTACTTTTTGGTTCTCTGGCTCAAAACTAAATTCTCAACAGTAATGAGAACAAGTTTGCTACCAGCTGTAACAGATTTTAATGTCAGTAACTGAATGGATTTTTTTTCCCCCCACTGTAATTGCAGAACTCGACAGTACAGATGGTGCCAAAGTTTTCAGTAAGCAGCCAGGAAGAATCCAAAGAGTAGCAAGAGGTTCAGGTGTTTCTACCAGAGATGTTCAGGAGCTTTTGACCCAATACACTAAGTTTGCACAGATGGTGAAAAAGATGGGAGGCATCAAAGGGCTTTTCAAAGGTAAAAAAAAAAAGTAAAACATTAACTCAGTGGGGAGGTCACTTGATGTATTAACACAGAGGAAATGTAAAAATGAGGTGTTGGGAAAAGAGAAAGTGAGTTGTAGTTCACTCATTTCCATGATGTTGGAAAGCTCATTTGTGTAACTGGTAAGAGCTGCACTGTTCTTCATGACACTAATGTGTAACTTAGCAGTGAAAACTACTCTGGTTTTGTTTTCATTGATGTAGAGTTCATTGCTACTACAATACTGACACTTTAGTCTGTTATGTGGGGCGCAGGGACTGTTGATCCTTAAATACTTTTAAGTGGCTGATGTAGTAACTTTTGATCACAGACTCAAATGGATTGGAATCTAGAATTAGGAGGTAAAATTCTGATTTTAGCCCCATATGTTAATCCACTTTCTTATGATTGCTGCTTTTATTTTTATAGGCGGTGATATGTCAAAGAATGTAAACCCATCTCAGTTGGCCAAACTGAACCAACAGATGGCAAAGATGATGGATCCAAGAGTTCTTCATCATATGGGTATGTGCTGGCTTTTTACAGCTTCAAGAGATGACTATCAATTACAGTGGAGCATTTGAAATATAGAAGTGAGGAAGGTGATGTGAGAATGTGTGCACTGTATACCAGTGTTAAGTATTTCTAGGTTTTCTAACAAGAATCAGAAAGTTTATCCCATATCTTATGAATGCTTTGCACTTACCAGTGCTTAATATAGACTCTTCATTTGGATTTGGCTCTCAAAATGAGCAGTTGGTGTGGTGTCTGATGACATAGTAAAGTGATGACTTGAAGCATGACTGTGGTAAAGCAAACCTATTCCTCAAGTTCCCTTATCTTCTAAGCTTTGCATCAAATAGTTAAATTTGACAAGAGCACCTTTAAAGACTCTCATATTGGATCTTTAATAATAATTCCTTCAAGGTTTTTTGTTTCGTCTAGATCTTAATGCATAGGTCGTCTTAAAACCTACTTTAAGCCTGGTGTTTTGCCGGCCTTTCTGTAATTACTTGCTCAATTGTCCATTTTCGATAGCCATTTAAACCTGGCTTGACAGTCTTGGGCTTTTGCATTTGTGTATTATTGAAACAGCATGTGTGCTGTAATGAGGCCTCAGAAGCAAGACAGTTGTGCTTCAGAGTTAACTAACACATCCATGTTCTCACTTATTTTCTGCAGGTGGCATGGCAGGATTGCAGTCAATGATGAGACAATTTCAACAAGGTGCTGCTGGGAATATGAAAGGCATGATGGGATTCAATAATATGTAAAGAAGCCTTAATAAAAATGGACTTGGTTGACTCTTCATTGCAACTTCAGTGAAAGAATTTGCTTTCTTCCTTTTTACAGTGATGGGAGGAGTGGTCTTTTGAAATCTTATTCAGGCTTCTCAGTTTCTACATTTAACTTCTGAAAACTATTTTTGCTTAAATTAGTTCCTCTCCACTAATACCAGATGGCACAAAGAGTAATTCAATTTAATAAAACAAAATCATGATGTAAAATTTTAATATTTAGAGACACTTTTTAATTGTTTACATCAAATGGCAGCCATTATATTTGTAAACAACCCTGATCTTTGGTTATAGTAACATAAAATGTCACAAATATACTGTAAAATAAATTTAAGTGGTTATAAACAAGGGAATGGCCTGTTTCTTCAGTTCTCTTGTAACTGTCCTTTATCACTATGTAGTGAGATGATTTCCTTAGTTTGATTTGTTTCTAATGACTGTTGTAACTCATGTTTGGCATATACTATAAGAAGAATTCAGTATCTGAAATATGCTGTTGCTGCTCAGGTATTCTCCTTGGACCATTTTTAGAAGGTGGATGTGCTGTGCTCGGGCTTGTACAAAACTTTGTTCTCCAGAATTTTATCGTTCTTTTCCTATACATAAAGAATGAAGTGACTAAAACCATACAGGTATGCAGATAGCAAGCCATCTCATATACTGAAGATAATCTTCATACCAGGCTGTCAATTAAGCAGTTCTTTTGTTATGGAGATAGTTTCTAATACGTACTAGATGGAATTCTGTGCTGGTACTGAACTTAGATAGCTGTATTGGACAGCTACAATATGATCTTAATTTCCTATAGCATTTTTTTCTTCTAATATTTCAGTTTACTGTGTTGGTCTCAAAAGCTTAGAATCTACAGGCACACTTCTGAAACTAGGTAGACCAGATGAACCTTGAAATCCAACATATATCTTGGCATATATGGTAAGATCTTTCACCCTTTATCTTAAGGAAAGAGGGTATTTTATTAATTTATTTTAATATACTGCAGAGAGCTTGGGTTGTAAATGGACACCCACTTCTCTTGCTTAGATAAGATAAAAATGAAATGTAGTAATTAAAACAAGTGTGTCCTTCTGTCAGCCAGTTCTTTGAGAAGGTGATAGCTAACATAGCTGACAGGGAATAGCTTACAGGCAATTATGCTCTTGTGCTGATAAAACATAAGCTATGCTGTAACTTCATTTATAATGTGGAAGTATCTTCTGTGCTATTAGTGGTATGTGTATTCAGCGTATAGAGGATGCTGAAAAATCTTCAGGTATGCCATTTACTTACAGCACTGCATATTCTGCATAGTATTAGTCAGTAAAAGGATCAGTTAAGTTGGATCTTAGTATTTTAAATGTAACAAAAGAATGGGTACTTGCATATCACCAGCTTGTGGGGGAGCTGTCCTCAGCTACTTGGTGGTGTGTGTTTATTAAAACAGTTTTTTTACAGTATTTTCCATTCTTGAACAGTACAAACCAATGCAATATACAAAACCATGCAGCAAAGAGTAGCATATAAGTCTTGGGTTGGAATGCAGTCTGTAGGGGAGAGTGGATAGTTAAGTTGAATGCTTTTGGTGGAAATCAAGCATGAATAGGCATATTGAGGATGAACAGTAAGGCACTGTGCTTCTGGACAGGCTCAGTCAGACTGTCAAATTACCAGCAATTAACTCTTTCTATTTTCACTTCATTGCACACGTTTAGTTTTAGTCTTTAGTTTAACATTTCCAAACTACTACCACTGCTACCAGACAGCAACAGAGGTGTCACTAGCTGTGTGAGTTGGCAGAGGCAAGGGCAAGTTCAGAAAGCATTTCCTTTAAAATATGTGTCAACTGTTATTTGTAAGGTATACACTGGAATAAACAAATAGCAGGATATTGCTTTTACCTTAACATGCCAGGTAGAAAAGACTTTGGAGCTGGCTTGGAACAATTGCCTAAAGATCTGAAGTTTGGAAAAAAGGACAAAAAAAGTAGATTTATGTTGAATGCATTTAACAGGAGAGTTCAACTTTATACGAGCACTTATAAAATTCTCTCCTAGCTTTATAGGAGATCAATTTTAGGGAGTGTGGGCGATGATTTTTTTTGTTTGTTTGTGGATTCTGCAGAGCACAATGTGTAAAAGAAAATCCTAAAGTTGCAGAACAGAAGCTATCGTGTTCTATGTGTTTTCTCAATTTGATATTCTGAATTGGAGACTTGACTGCATCAAGCTAGGAGAGGCCGTGTAAAACACTGCCAGCGCCATTTTCTTGCCTTAGGCTTCTTGTACTTGTCCTCCACAGGATCTCAACCATGTTCTGCAGAAAACTTTTCTCTGGCATACAAGAAGCCTAAAACGTTAGAGGCAAACTTCACTGGAAATAGTTAGAAGACTGAGGGCTATCCTTCTGTGTATATCTTAGTGAAAGCCGTTGCTGCTGCCCAGACAAGTTTGTCTGCTGGTTTGGTGCCTGGACACAGGACTAAACGAAGTTCGTTGAGAACTTCAAAGTAATGAAGGGTTTAGGTAATTGTAGCGCCTGGGAAGGCCACTAGAAGGAGCCAATGGACAAGACTAATGTACAAAATAAGCTCAACTCTTCTCCCCGTTTTAGAAGTGCACCCTTATTCCAAAACCAGTGATATCCTACAGTCCCCCTTTTCTTTGGTTATGGTATGTTTTTTGACATCCAGCACACTAATGTAGAAATAGGTATCTGTTGCATGTTTACTTCTCTGGAAGATGATGGTGGTTCTGTAAAAGTGGAAGACCTTCTACTAGCTGTGGAATAATTGTGTATTGTTGGTGCATGCTTTATCAGTTTGCTGCCTTTTTAAGGAAATTCCTACCCATCGGGCTAGAACAAGAAGTTTGGAATTTTTTACTCCTTCAAGAAAGAGGAGGACCTTGGCAGTTCAAATATAAATATTCTCTTACTGCAGGTAGGGCAAAGGATGGATGTAGTTTGTGGCAGCTATTCTTAAGCCTCTCCGCTGAGCAGCCTAATGAGAGGAAGCGGTTATGATGGTCAATAGGCAGCTGTGTAATAGGAGCTGGACAATTAACTATTAGCACATGCAAATAGCCATGGAAAAGCACAGGCAGGGTTTTATTTGTTAACAGTCCTTACCTGTCCTCAGGACTTTCAGTATTGACACTTGCAAAATCTATTAAACCTGCCTAAGTTGCAAATGCTGATTGTTCTGGGAGGTGAAAGAGTGACCTCAGTATTACTGCACAGCTGCTATAATCACAGTAGCAGCAAAGGGGAGCAAGCTGGCTGGTTGATGAGTTAGAGCTGCTACTATATTTCAACCAGTCCTTACTAAGCAGAATATAGACTCTATTAAGTGTAAGAGGTATTTATGTACACTTACATTAGTTTGTTTCTTTGCAGTTTTAAGTAATACCTCTTTGTTTTAACATACAAAGCAGGTGCTCAGTCCTGTACTATCTAAAATAGTACTCTAATCTTTCTGTGTTTCTGTAATCACACAGTCACTAGTACATTCTGCGTGTCAGCCCTTTTCATAAGGGGAACATTTTCTGCCTTGTGCTAGTATAATTGTGAATTTGGTATTTCTATACTTTAATTTGTCACGGGATCTAGATAATGCTTTGATAATATGACTAAGAAAGTGCCTAAGAGCTCATCTATACTACAGACTGTAATTCTTTGGAGGCTATTCTTAATGATACAGGGTTGGAGGATGGCTCTTGCTATCATGCAAGTAACTGCATGTTACAGCTGCTGGCTCTAACCTTTAAAAAAAAAAATAAAAATACTCATTCTTCAGTCCTGTAAAAAAGGATGTTTCAAATGCTACCCCCTCCAGCTGTTTTCACTAGTAGTTGGCATTGGGTAATGTGCCTTTTGCTTGGGTCAGCCCAGCCCTTGTTCAGGCTGGGCAGTCACCCGCAGTGAGGAGGCCTCAGCCCAGCCTTGGGGGAAAAGGACTCCCAGCTTGCCCCTGGAGCGGTTGGGTAAACCAATTATCTGACACTTTTCCCTGCCTCCTGGGAATAAACATCATTTTCTCACCAAGACACATCCCAGGGGCCCGGACACCCTTGGTTTGCCTTTCTTTCTTGTTCTGCGGCTTGTCCTTTAAGATGCGTTGAATTGCCTGGGCCAATGCCAGGTACTGAAGGCTTAGCATGCTGCCCCTTCTCCAGAGAGGACTCTTAAATGCTGTCAAGTAACTTCATTTGCTTCTCAAAATATTATTCTATTATTTTGTAGGTTTTTACAATATTCTAGGAAGATGACGTGTGTGTTTCCCCACAACACGCAGAGCTTTCCCTCTTTGCAGAGGGGGTGTGCTCCCCTCTGGGTGCGGGTATGGCTGTGCCTGGCAGCCCGGCTGCCTCTGGTCTCTTCCCTGTCTCCCTCCGGGCGTCGGTTGCTGGCGGGCTCCGGACAGAAAAGAAATGACGGAGGCCGGTACCGGCTGTAGCGCCGCTCCCGCTCCCGGGGGACCCGCCGGGCGCCTTTCCCGGGTGGGCCGGGGCTTACGAGTGCGGCCAGCCCTGCGGGGCACCCCACCCCTCGGGGCGCGGAGGGGGACCGGGCGGCGGCCCAGCAGGCCGCGGCGGGCTGCAAGCGCCGCCCCGGCGGGCGGTGTGACGGGCGGCGCCGCCCGGCTGCTCGCCTTTCTGGGCCGCGGCGGGCCCGCTGCCGCCCTCCCCCGGCGTCGCGGCGGGCGGGAGGATGGAGCAGGGGCTGTCCGCCATCACCCTCTACTGCGCGCCCGCCGCCGGCCCCGCGGCTGCCGCCTGCGCCATGGAGCCTGAGCAGGTGAGCGCGGCCGGCGGAGCGGCCTCTGCCCCGTCCCTCCCGGCCGGGCCGCCCCGCCGCGGGCCCGGGGCGGCGACCGCTTCCGGAGGAGGGCGAGGCCCCTCGGCGGGCGGCGGCGCTGGGGTCCGGCCGGGGCGTGGGTGGCGGCCGCAGCCCGGTGCTGCGGGGGTGTGCGGGAGCGGGGGGAGCCCCTGCGCGGGCCGGCTCCCCGCTGTGGGTAGCGGGGTGTGGGGGGCCTGGCTACGGGGGGAGGAGGTCAGTCAGTCAGTCAGTCAGTCTTTCTGTCTGTCCTTCCAGCGCTCTGTAATTACCGTCAGCGCGGCCGGCACGCGTGTCTCAGGTGTCTCCTGTTCACCGGCAGATAATGCCTCTTACAAGCGAGCCTGATAAATATTAAATTGAGACAGGTTTCCGCTTCCCTCCGCGCTGTCAAGTTAGCGAAGGCGTCGGAGGTGGTCAGGGACACCAGCCCGTAGTTAGACGGTAACCTGGCGAGCTCTGCCTGCTACGGGTGTGCCTCGCAGCGGCCTTGGCTTCACGCTGAATGCTTTTATGTGCTGCACCTTCGCTGATCACGGTGCCTTTCCCAGGCTTGTTCCTCCTAGGGTGTCTTTTCTTACAGTCGTCTTCGGACTCTGTTATTTTGTTGTCTTCTGCTTCAGAAACACTCGTGCTGTTTAATGTCAGTTGAAACACGAGGGTGGAAAGCCAAGCAATATGCAAAAAAACCCGACCAAAGCCCCTAAAAAGCCCTAGCCAAAAATGTAACACAAATGAAATCAGTAAGGTGAGCAAGATAGCATGGGTAGAAATACTTCCCATTAACTGTTACCAGCCTTCTTGTAACTAGTGCTGTCAGGTCAGTAGATCCGCACAAATTGAATTACTCATTTTTCTGAGGGAGAGTGGACATCACAGACTTTGGCATTTTGGATCATGAGCTCTCGTAATGATACTTGAGTCCAACAGTTTAAAAGATGCTAAAGTGAATAGTCGGGTCTTCCTATTACTTCTTTGCTTTTCTCCTTGATGAAATTTACATTATTGCATCACCTAATATTAGTTGTGTGAGCTCTCCTAGCTTACCTGCAGGTGTCCTGGCACACCTCGTCATTAATTGTAGTTTATTTATTTTGGCACATTTGTGGTGGACTGAAATTCCATTGTGCTGGGTATTATACCAACACTGTCAAAATGTGCCCTGCTCTCTCTCTGGCCAAAGGCTGAGATAAGAGAGTGGGTGTAAAGAGGGTAAACAAGGAGCAGCAGTTTCAGATGCTGACTTCCTGATAGGCGAGTTTTGTATGGGTGCCATAAAGCCAAGAAAAACTCCAGTGGAGCATCTAAAAGAAAAAGGAAGTTGCTTTACAGTGTTGGCAGGGTACCTTCAGAGTGTTACTGAGTGTGGAGAAGGCACAAGGGTAACTGGCCTTCGTGTCTAATAGTTGCTGGAATAGAAGCCAAAGTAAATACTTTTATGGCATGAGGTTAAGAGAAATGCTGAGGAGTCTTTCAAGACCCATATAATGTGTTGGACAGGATGAGCCTGTGGAAAAAAAGGTGATGACCTGACCAAAGCTGCGGACTAGAAGAATGATCTTTGTAACAACTTCTTGAATTGGAAAAGAAGATGGAGTTTGTGAAGGAAGATCAAAATTGTAGAGCTTCAAACAGAAGATATTGTAACATTTGAGCTATAAAGTGGGCCTAGATGATAATTCTAGAATAGATCTGCGTTGCCACAGTTTTGGGTAGACTGTCTTGGAAAGATAAATTTACTGATGCTGGACTTTCTGCTTGCAGCTGGGAGAGTTGGCTTTTATTGATGTTGTGCACATAAAAAGTAAAGGGACAAATGCTACAGTGATGACTAAAACCCGCATCCAGGTTTGTTGGCTATGTAATAACCAAAGCAACAGCTGACGTATTATTTTATTTAATAATTTAGGGCTCTGAACCAGATTACTAAGGGAACCAGATTCATTGTTCCTTGATGAATCCTTACTGTCTTGAACTACTGCATTTGTCTGAAATTTTGTACCAGTACCAGCTACACGGAGCTGCTTACTGTAGGTAGTGTAAGTGGAGTGTGGGATGGGCATGCAGGGAATGAAAGCCTGCATTTTAAACTTTAAATATTAACTACAATTTTTTTTCTAAGTTAAAATATTTGAAGTGTTTGAGTTAAACGAGCCGAAATCAGATGAAGAGACTGTGCCTTTAGAGGAGCTTGTAGGAGAGCCTTGTGCTGCCTGCTGTTACTAATCACAGTAATATTTGTGATGCTGTGTCGCAAGAAATAGTGCTCTTCAGCACTGTGACTAAACATGAAAAATGGCATCATTGTATGATGCCAATAAAGGAGCGTGAAATGTTCATAAAAGGCTGATTCTGTGGTGCTCTTTGCTCCAAAAAAATACAGAACTGAGTCGCAGTAAGTGGCGCCCGCTTTTATAGCGGCAGCAAGGAGCGCTCCCCGTGCTTAGGTTGCTTCACTGTTTTCAGCATTCGTGTTTTTGTAGCTTTGCTGTTTTGCTCCTGCTCTGTTCCCAAGACTGATACGCAGCAGAGAGAGTGCGCTGGGCCCCAGATAGTCAGTTTTGTCTTTCTGCGTGAAAACGTAATGCCGTTTCAGCTGAATTACCCCTTTGAAAACTTGCCACTTCATTCTGCTCTGCTCCTCCAGGAAAACACCCGAAAAGTGCTAAAGAAATGCTAGGGGAAGCTGAAATGACTTGCAGTTTTGAGAAGCGGTGGTACGAGGGCTAGGAGAGATGATGAATGTGTGCACTCCCTCTCCACACCGTAGAGCGCAGCATGTGATCTTTACCTTCCCTCCCTCTTCTCTGTGGGCACAAGAAAAATCTGTGCCTGGAATGAAGGAAGCCCTTCTGCTCCCCACAGCACCCTCCTGCCCCTCTCTACCGTGCCCACTGGCTTTCCTGGCTAACTCAGCCTGTTTGTGTTGCAAAGCTAATTTTTGTAATCTAGCATAAGAGATGGGAACGGTGATGCTGCACTTGAAATGATTAAGAGATGTCGTACAACTATGTGATAAAATACGTATTTCTATTAATAATTTTGAATTGTGATCTGTGGAGACGATTAAATTTGCATAGGCAAGAAGTCGAAAATTGGAATGTGCCCATTTTATGCAACCTGAATTCTGTGTACACATACACACATCTCATTCCTTATGATACGGTTTCAAATTACATGAGCTCGTGCATTTTTAAAAACCTTCATGGTATGTCATGAACATGTAGCTGGCATGTCCTAACTTCTGTGTCCTTCTCTGCATGACAGAACTGTTTTCACAAGAGTTTTATGCATTTGATGTGGTAATATCTAAAAGCTCTACCAAGGTGAAGGCTCTGTTTTGATAGATAGAATACAAAACTTTACTAAAATTCTCTGGCCACAGGAGTTACTAGCCTACGGAATTATTGATTGGCTTTGAACTAGAAGTATATTTTTTCTAATGCCTGTGACTCGAAGACTGCATTGTAGTATTCAGCAGCTGGAACAACAAAACCAGACATTGTGCTTGTCTTTTTATATGTCCTTAGCCACAAAACTAAGTGTTGTTCTTTTAGCATGGTCCCTTGTACTAATCATGGTTGCTGACGAAAGCCCACAGAGGCAGATTCCTTGATGCATTTTTTTAAAGCTTGAGCCTGGCTGCTTAGTTATCCTTCATTCAGTTCTCTTTTGTGCTAGAGGTGTCTGTCCAAGCTTGCAAAGAGGTGGCTACAGCCTATGAACTACTTGATTAATTTCACTAGATACCAACAATACTTTTAAATATTAACACATACATGCTCATCAAACTATTTAAAGAAAAGTGTCCTGCTAAGAAACTCCTACTTAACACAGTGCTCCTTCGAAATAGATGTTTTTAATACACCTGTCCATGCCAAAGTGAAGGCACTTACCTTTTTGTTATTTTTAGTGAAGAAATCAGTTTTACGTATCTGCAAACAATAATGTTTCAGTCCTATCTTTTACCTCCAGCCAAGCTCTTGCAAAGTGCCCATTGTATATGCTAATCAATCTAAAATATTTTAAATATCTCATGAAGTTTTTTTAAGGGGGAACTTTTCCAGTTCCAGAAGCATGTACTTGAGATAATGATTTTTTTTTTCTTCTTTATAGCAACTTGCAAATGGAGATAGAGGCTTTGAGAATGTGGAGCTGGGTGTCATAGGAAAGAAGAAGAAAATTCCAAGGAGGGTTATTCATTTTGCAAGTGGCGAAACAATGGAAGAATATAGCACAGATGAAGAGGAAGATGAACAAGAGAAAAAAGACCTGTTGCCACCTGTAGATCCTGTAGGTATTTTACTTGATGAATTGCTACTTCTGGTTTACTGGGTAACTACTCACATTTTATGCTTCAATTTTTGTGTCACAAATCTGATTTAGTATTTCGTATTAAAGATTCCCTTAGTTTGATTGGCTCTAGGAAATGAGAAATCTGTGAGAAGTATTCCTGAGAAGTTTTGTTCTGGAGTCCTCCCCCACTGAAGTAGCCCTACTAATTAGAAATGGGTTTAATTTCTTCACAGTTCTAATCTGTCCTCTCCAGCATTTCCCCCTCTAATAATATGTGCTTGGTGTCTCCTTGATTCGTACTGTTGTTTAAAAAAAATGTGCAGGGAAGGCATTTGTTTTCTTATGTTTGGTGACAGTGGAGAGTTGAACCTGTAATTTAGTGTTACATACCAGCAATTTGATGTAATAAGAGTATAGAAGAGAAAGAAACAGATGACTTGCAGAAGTAAAGGAAAACTAGTGTAATTCATGATACATTAAAAACAGGTTTTAAAAGACCTGCCTGGTCCATGTATGTAAAGTTCATCTGTGTTGTAAGCCGCTAAGATGTTGTTCAACCTATGAATGGAGTCTCCATTTATTGGTCCAAATTCAAGTGGAGTTTCGACAATTAAAGCCATCTCCCATAGTGTGTACTGTAGCTGCTAAAATTCATTTTCCTTTTTGTCAATGATTCTGGATCTATACTTAGAGGTAATATGAAATATATAATCTGTTTTGTTCTGTTGGCGTGTCTGACAGCCTATTTTGCAGTGACAGTGTATTTGCAAAGCTCGCAGGTGTGCGTGCCAGCACTGGCGGCAGCAGCTCCCTGCCCTCTGGCAGTCAGTCCCAGAGAACATCCACATCCATCTCTTCATCTCTCCACATCCCCAGTCTCATATTTCTTTTATGACGCCTCCATGAACTGGTGTCCCAACCACCTCTTTTCTCTACCCTCCTACAACAATTCTTACCCCAGTAAATTGGGTCTGCCGTCCTATTCCCTGCCTGCTGGCGGGGCTGCCTTCCTGGCCCTCTCTGGGCTTCCTTGCCTGTACTGAGCTAGAGGTGGAGGCTCTGAAATTGGCTGGGTCCTTCCTGATGTGCTGGAGCACGGTCGGGCAGCCGGGGGTCGGGCAGCCGGGGGTCGGGCAGCCGGGGGTCGTTGCCTGGTGCAGCAGCTAGTCCTGCCTGGTGCATGCTGCAGGCAGGTGCTGGTGTGGAGCTGCTTGTTCCCACACTTCGATGAGAGTCTTTGCATGCGCGGAAACCAGTGCTCTGTTTTCTACTTGATGTTGCTGTTGAAATGACTTCTGCGCCATTGTTTGGGAATCCATGATTAAGAGTTGTTGTGGTTGAGGCTTCCTATTTACTGTACAGTAGTAGGCCCTGTATTTATTTATAGGCACATCCATCCTGGGAGAGCTTGGCTTTGTTGAAGGGACCGCAGTGAAGAATTTGACTTTCTGCTCATTCTCTTCTGAAGAAGTGGTGAACCATAAGGGGTTTGCTTTGGGAAGGACTGTCAGTCAGTTCTTTTTTTCCCCTCTGTTAGCTTGAAGCGGGGGGGGGGGGGGAGTGGTTTGAAAACTGAGCTGCAGTGAGACTATGGGAATTCAGCTGGGATTGGGGTTCCTAGCGATTCACAGGTGAAGCTGTTGCATTTCATCTTGGATGGATTGATGGTACCGTTATCTCTTTCTTGCTAGGCGGTTCTTGTGTACAACAAAAAGTAACATTAGCTTGAGAGTAGGTAGGATATCATCAATATAAAATACACCTGAAGTTTATAGATTGAAAATAAATGTATTATATTCACAAACAATGAGTAGATGTTAAGCTGAGTCAGATCTGTTCCCCACTATGCAGGTCATGTCAGATATCCATGGATGTATGAGAGATTTTTTCCCAACTATAATTAGCAGGGGACCAGGTCTGTATAACTTTTTGTGCCGTTTCCTCTCAGGAGAAGAGTTCCACTGTGGTGCAGTGATGGAAGGCTCACGAGCCTTGACGTACGTGTTGTGAGGCCAGAGACGTGCACGCTGCTGTACAAATGGACGCTTAACTAAAGAGCCCTCAAGCGTGCACAACAGCCGGGAATGCTGTGTGATCGTTCTCCTGCTTTCCTAAGACAGATTTTTTTTTTTCTGAATACTGAAAAGTACATTGTATGGCACAGTTAAGATGGCTTTATTCTCCTTTTATAGTTTATGAAGTCCTTAATTTTTATTACACTTTTTAATAAAAGGGCCTCCCAAACCAGAATAGTTTATTGTGGAGCTCAGTATGCCTTATTATGTATTGCTTTTTACCTTGACAGAATAAACTTGATTAGACCAAGGGTTGCCATTAAGTGAAGTTTACCTTATCTGCTGCATGCGTCGTGTATCCCAGCTGAGCCAGTCAATTGAAGAAATGTTAGTCCAAGCTGAGCTTTGATGTTTTAGCCAACAGCTGCCTTAAAAATGTTTTTATTGTAGGATTTCTATAAAAGCAATTAAATAGTCAGTTTGCTGAGACCAGCATGTCTAAAACTTGTTATCTCAGTTGGGATACGAAAAAGTATGTTGCAAGTAATAGCTGTTTCTGGTCCAATTTATTTTTAGAAAAAACACATTTAATATTTTGAATAGAAACTTTGCATCATGAAATTTCAAAGCTCAGCTGGTATTGGCATCCTGGCAGCTTCTGAATGAGTTTAAGGGAAACAAATATTTTGCCGTGTTGTAAAGAAACGTCTTCAGTAAGTACCTTGGTTTAATTGTGTTTTAGAGCTAAGCAGACAATGACAATGCCTTTCTTACTAAGTGAAGTAACATGTATATATCCTGGTAATATGATAACCAAAGCACTCAGTGTGATGGACTGCTGCCACTCAAATTCTCAAAAAGAACTGGGTCTTAAATTTTGCTTTGAAACGACGATTCTGATACTGCTATAGGTCAGTACTCAGTTCATGAACATTCTTGGACTGGAGTGTCCATTCTGTTGTGTTTTGGTTTGGTTTTTTTTTAAGAATGAGTTGAATCCAGAACACAGGGTATGCTTAATAAATTTTTCCCTGGATTTTTTAGGTAACAGCATTCAGTATCATCTGAGTGTTCTCAAATTAAAATTTAAATGCTTTAATTTTAACTGAGTCTTCTATTCTGTCCTAAAATTTGGATGCTTACACTTTGTATGTAAATCTCCTTTTGCTTCTGTCCACCAAAACTTTATTTTGTATTAATTACATTTCTCTGACCTGTTCTAGAAGATAATCTTTCTGTTTATCCCTGGAGGGCCACTTGCTATAAACTCTTCATTGCATTCACTTATTAAATGAGTAGGCAGAAGGTGGAGTGTAAGTCTTTGCAGAGCTACTGTAAGCAGTATAACTGTTGGTGATGACCTTAGAATTCATCCTGAGAACATCTCTGCAACAAAGCTCCAGAAGAGATTTAATTTTATTAACCTTCAGTGCTTAGAAAGATTGAAACACATTCTTGCAGGAAGATTATCTTGATATCCTGTAGTTAAAAGGAGCTTAACTTGAAATAGAAACAAGTCCTCTCTTTAGGACTGTTGAACTCTAATTTTATTTTAAGAATTTGGGGATGAGGGAAAAGAATAGTCACTGACCAAGTAATAGCTACTTGTAATATGGTGGAAGCTTTTTGATGGAGGATGGTGTGTGTGTTTCTGATCTTGTTTTCACTGGCTTGTCTTAGATGCCACAGTTTTACATGGTGCATACACTGAAGAACCTATCATAGCAATGACCAGTCAATAATTAAACGAATATAAAATGCATCTTGGCACAGTAAACAAAGGAAAAGTATCTATTTGGTGGTGTATATTAACTCTTAAATATAGGATTTGTTTTTTCTTAAATCAGGAAATTATTTTTTTCCTCATTTTGCCATTTTCTCTGGCAAAAAGAAACCCTACGTTCTTTGGAAAGTTCAAGTGTTATTAGGGACTGAAATCTGGCAAAAATAAATACAGATGTGAATTGTTTAGGAACATAGTGCACTCAGAAGTTCAAGGGAGTGCATATGTGCTCCCTTTGGCAGCCCCATACTAGGAAACAAAACCATGTTCCGTTGTTGAACCAGAGCCCTCTTGGTTTTATCAGTGGTTGAATCCATTATGTTCATTCCTACTTAAAAAGCAGCACTTGGATTAAAATTGTACATTAAGTATTTTTGTAACTTAAAAACCAGTTGTCATAACCATTGCTTTCCATTTTAAAAACAAAGTCAGGATAGCTGAATAGTATAATTAAGAATTGTAGAAATGTATACTAAAGAGACTGATGGCAGGAGAAACACTGTCCCCTTCTAATAAACCAGCGTCCTGTGTTTTATACTGCTGCCCCTTGTTTCCAGTCAAGAAATAAAGTATTACTGTGGCCTTGCATTGATTAAAGACTGAACATTAAGGCTTCTCTAGGCACAGGATGCTGACATACAGTATCTGGGTATGTGGTTCTTACTGAACATTAGTAGGACCTGACTTGGGTACCGTTTTCCGGTATCACTCAATGCATTAAATCTACTTCACAGATTAGGATTAGTTTGTACCGAGCCGTTGCCTGACAGCCCTGTTCGTACCACCCGAACGGGTCTGGTTTTCTCCAGTACCTCTTCTCACCTCAGGTTCACCATTCCTGCTTCGGTCTCTGAGGTGCTCTGGGAAACCACCCAAATTCATCCTGAGGAAGTAAAGGGGTAGGGGGGGATACGAGGATTATTCCTTGGATGTGTTCCCTTGTTCCTGGTTGTTCTTGGTGGTTTAGTCTGCAAGCCATCTCCTTTCTCCTGTTGAATTTGTGTGCAGTAGCTTCTCTCATGGTTTTATATTGCCTTTTGAGACACTTGACAGAATGCTCCTTTTTTAAATTGAGGAGCCTGGCAAAGCCTTGCTTGGTGGGGGTGAAGGAGTGTCAGAAAGCAGAGGTTTCCATGAAGCTGAACTTAGAAGTGCTCCTAACGTACCAAACTGGTTTTTAATGGTGGTGGGGGAACAGTAGAAATAGACGGAACCTCTGCGTCTGCTGAGCCTCAGATGTTCCCTACGTTTGTGTTACCACAAACATGTTAGAATATTCTGAGTTACTTCTGTGATGCTGAAGTTCAGCTTTTCTTTTCACTCTTAAATGTTAAGGGGGCTCTTGCAGCTTCTTGCGTAGGGCTGCACAGCAGGCCCTTGTTTGTCCTGCGCGCTGCGTGAACGCTTTTTAACCTTGTCACCTCGTTACGAAGGATTGTACAGAGCCTTGTCAACGCCATTATTTGCACCTGTGGCAACAAGCTTTTCCAGTACTTTTCTTGACTTCTTTAACTGAACAAACTCCGAAATGACTGTCGTTAGCCTGTCCGCCAACTGAGCACGTAATCAACAACCTGGAGGTGCTTTTGTGCAAGCAGGATAGCAGCTGGTTTTGCTTACACTTTTACCTTGGCAGGACATTTTCCATACCCACTGCCAAAAATATACAGCATCTGGCTTTTTTCAGCCTGCCCAACTTGAGTTTCTGGCTTGACAGATGATTTCTTGCTGCACTGATTTGTAGAGGCTATGCTTGGAAAACACTGAACTCTAGTACCTTGTGTACGTGCGTACTGAGGCTATACCAACTAGTCTCTGTACCTGTAGTATTTACAAATATTTACAGGTTGTCCTGTACAGATATCTGTTAAATAAGATCACAGAAAATAGTCATATCAAACAGTTTTTAGCAACACGTTATAAATACATACGTACCCGAGTGGAGCTAATGGGTTTCCTTTAATAAAAGCTGATACTTCTAATTGCTACTTTCCACAAGGAAAGTACCTCTACGGAGATCTTTACTGGGGAGAAATACATAACAAAGAGCTTGCCTGAATACAACGGACTGTTAAATACAAACATGTTTTAGTTCACTATGAAATTTGAGTTTGCCTTTTCACAAAATTGAAAGCCTACAGCTTTTAGATTGGAATCTGCTTTTCCCCTTCTCTTTTTTATTACATGGCTTGTTGTTTGTTTTATTTTTTTCAAAAAAGACATACAGTCTCTTTCCTTAGTGAAGAGGATGGCCTATGTATGCCCATTAATTCCTAAATTTTCTTTAAGTTCCAATGTGTAAGTATCTCAGTTTGTCTGGAGGCTGCAGCAGTTCCTCTGTGGCGGTGAATACCCCGTGGTCGTGGGAAGGGCAACTCCCTCTCCTCGTCTTGCCGGCCAGTGCTTCCTAAAGAGTCTGTGTCCCTCCACTGCAGCGCTCCAGTCATGTGAGCCGTCCACCACATCTCTGGGATCCCGACAAGATCCCAGCCCTGCAGCTGCACACATGATACCTTGAACAGAGGCTTCGTGATGCCGAGATGGTACCTTGAACAGAGGCTGAGGGATGCCGAGATGATACCTTGAACAGAGGCTGAGGGATTACACTATGCCTTTGTTGGTAGTTCTGTCCTTGCTTTGTGCTTGCTTGAACACAGATCTCTAATTCCTCGTGTTTACTTCCCGCACTGTGTGCCTCAGTGTGCAGGCGCTTGTGAGAGACTTTCTCGCTTGCATGCAAATGCTTGAGGTGACCCCACTTGAGCCCTGTTTTGTTCATTCTGTGTTCCTCGCTGTTCGCATCACGCCAGGCGCTTTGCCTGTCAGCCCTGTCCATCGCTCCCTCAGAGGGCTGCGGTAACTCTCCCTCCCTCATGGTTCCTGGTTTTGTTCTTCAGGTGCAATTCCAAAGGATAATTCGTATCTGGTTGTAAATACTTGGAAGCAGCCTCTTGCTCAGGGAGCACATAGAAGGTTTGGTTTGAACAGTCTTTTGCAGTTCTCTCATTATTGTAATGAGGGACTACTTGGTTGACCCACTTCTCTTCTTGGCCTGATGGAATTCAGAACCTTAGAGAAAGGTCTTTCCAGTTATAGGAGTTACCTTGGGATTGAGTTGGATGCTTGTCATTTCCCAAGTCTGGGAGTGGGAAACAAAAAACCAGTGAAACAAATGTTCCCAGGTGTAAACTGTGGTTATATTTATATCTTACAGTGGTACCTTGCTTCATGTATGTCTGGTCTAGACTTTTAAAGCAAAAATATTGTGGTAGCCGGCAAATGGGAAACATTACAGATCTTTCTTCTCAATGTGTTTGAGCTTTTGCGTGTATTATTATGTG
Source organism: Phoenicopterus ruber ruber (assembly GCA_009819775.1). NCBI lineage: Eukaryota > Metazoa > Chordata > Aves > Phoenicopteriformes > Phoenicopteridae > Phoenicopterus > Phoenicopterus ruber. The sequence continues at coordinate 29,518,330 of CM020219.1, read as the reverse complement.
CCATGAACATACAGCTATATGTATTCATACTACTCTTGTTCTTACAGACAACGCTCACATGGGGACCCTACTTGTGGTTTCACATGCTGCGAGTTGCCACATCGACCTTATCAGGTATAGGTATTGCTTTATTTCATCCTTGGGTAAACCAGTAATGGAATATTGAAAGTCGCTTTGACAGACTGTAAATCATCTTTGTGAGCCACTGGCCATTTTTTTCAAAAGTATGAATGAGCCTGTATTTTAATCTGTGGAGACATACTCTCGTACTCTCTTGCCTTAGGCGCTTTTTTTTTTTTTTACTTTCAATCAACAACTCTTGAATGGAAGAATGAACAGAAAATACTTTTTCGCTGAACACTTTTTTTTGCCTTTTTTCTCCATATGGAGATAGGGTGGTGTTGGCAAGGGAGTGTATCAGCTTTCTATTAGGTTTTGTGTGGAACCGTTTTGTGTGATGTTATCTGAAAAGAATGCTGTTTGGAGTAACTAAACTGACAGTTTTTATGAGGGAGACAGCTAGAAATTATCCCAAGAACACATCTAGTCTTGTGCTTTACAACAGACTTAAACTCACTGCACAGAAGTTTATTTGACCTGTGGACCTCGTAAAATTTTATGACGTTTTAAAAATACTTGTCCTAGTCTGTGTTCTTCCCAAGGTGTAAAGTATCTTTATTGTTTTTTTTGACAAATATTTTGGCGTTTCTCTCATTGTACACTTAATTTTGAGTATTTTAAAAAACTATTGGCAGTCTATTCTATTAATTAACCTATCATTTTTAGAAACACTTTTTCTCTAATGTATAGTGTAATTCTATTCCTTGTCACGATTCTATGCTCTTCATACACAAAGGTAGATACTGCTTTCCTTTTTTCAGAAGTCTTTTACGAATTTGAAGATCAGCACTTCCTTCTTCCCGCTTCAGTTTTGCCTCTTACATTTGTAATTTGAACTGGTCTTTTGCGCACAGCTCTGGATGCCAGGATATCTATAAAATTAGTTATTGTGAATATTCTTCGACCCATTCTCACTTGCTAACTTCTAACCTGTTTTCCCTGAAGATGACTAACTCATTTGCATCCTCGGGGCAGATTTGCAATTTGAAGTGCAATATATTTGACTTGTTGCTTGCCTTTACTGAAGCACCAGTGCTGTAGCCATCATAATTTTAAAGAGACTGACTGACACAAGCCCACCTGTTCCATGCTTCAGACTGTGCACTACCTGTTCTAGCAAAGTAGCGCTGCATGTAGCCTCCGGCTTGAAAATTGAGACAGCTTAAACCTAAATATTTTATTAATCCATTAGTATGCAACACAGAACATTGTTAAAACTGCTACTGACTTGAAGTATGCATATATCAATAAATAACTCTCTAGTTTGCTGGTACCATTAGACTGAAGTGCCAGTACAGTTGGTAGCCGTGTATTTTTGTCTAACCTTAATTTTCAGTTAAAGTTCAGTTAAAGGTTTATCCTTTAACCGATCCCCTAGCAAAACAAACTTGGATCCAAGCTGAAACTAGTAGAATTCAAACAAACACTACCAGCATCTAGATTTTCATTGATCTCCATGTCGTTCTCCTTTTGTTCATTCTTTATCTTAAAGAACAATTATGAGTATATGGAGCTAATAATTACATATAAGTAGATTAGCCTAGCAGATTTGGGGTTTGTTTTTTGAGTGAAGTAGGACTATGGAAAACCATTCTGGAAAGATGATACCTTTTAAAATGAAACTGTGCATAAGAATTTTCTTCTAGATACTAATCATATGTAAACATCCCTTTATTTTTTAGTGTGTGATTTCCTTGGGGAAAAGATTGCATCTGTTCTGGGGATAAGCACACCAAAATACCAATATGCCATTGATGAGTATTACAGAATGAAGAGGGAGGTATGTGTGTGAGATAGGAGTCTTGCACTCTTTTTCTCCCAACCTGTGTTCCCTGGTATTTTAAAAAAATAAAATTTGTATTCCAGCACTAAAATGAAGTTTTAGATCCTCTATTTCAGCTTGCCTTCAGTTTTCATTTGATGCGTGATTAATGCTTGCTTATCCATCAGCGTTTTCTCACCAGCTCATCAGTCTTAGAACTGGCTGGATCCTGACCACTGCTCTATTTGCTTGTCTTGTACAATGCATTTTCAAATCAACAGTGTGAGAAAGTTGGATGGAGCAGTTACTGGACACTGTAAAGAGGCGGCTCCTAGGAATATACTTTCCAACTCTAAAACTTGTTCAATGAAGTGTGAAGGGTAAATTGAACATGATGTTACCGTTTGTTCTAAACCATAACTGGAAATGACTGATAGATAGCCAGTGCTTTATGCAAAAAAACCCTTAATAGTCTTCATTTGGAAGAGACGGGAAACTTATTTAAAGCTTTACTAGTTATTTTTTATTTTATTTTTGATAGCTCTTTAAGAGCTAAAAAAGCTTTAGAGAAGGTAGACCTATCACTATTGCTATTGACTAAAAAAACTGATTATCTAGACGTGACATTTTTTCTGCGTTTATTTAACACAGTTTAATCCTTCACTTCTGGCAATTTTTTTTTTTTCCATAATGGGAATGGGAATTCTGAATATACCACATCTTATGATCAACTAGTGACCATTTTCTAGTGGAACAAATGTCCTTGCCTTGTAATAGGAACGGGTATGTTCTTATGGAAAGACTTAGTGAATGTAAATAAGTGGTAAATAATAGTAAATAGTAGCTTATGAACCTGGTGATCTATTTTTAGGAGGAAGAGGAGGAGCAGGAAAACAAGATGTCAGAAGAAGCAGAAAGACAGCATCAGGAACAGCAGAACAAGCCACAAGCTGAAGCTCCTGTCCAGACAGAGCAGCCTGAAGCAACAGCATGCACTTCATTCGTGAATGTAAACTTTGAAAATGAAGGAGATGATTGCCAGTCCGTTGGGGAAAATAAACAAGATGTAGTTCCTGTCCCTCCTTAAGTGTAAAGCTCTGTATAATGTAGGAAATAGGAAGTGTCAGGTGTCACAATCTGGCTGTAAGAAGCAGGAAAAATAGGATTATACTTGTTCGGTGAAACACAACTTCTAGCATTCTTATTGATCAGGAGAGAGCTAGGCGATGTCTGTTCAGTCTGTGAAGGCTGAGGCATTCTGCCAAATTGGCACTTCAGTTAAAATGAAAATTGCACTACAAACATTTGGTCTAAAAGTGAATGTGTGAGCTAATTTCTGTGTAAAGCAAGTAAAAATGTCTTTGAATTGCTGTCTCTCTAACACCTGTGGATTGCAGATGTAGTGCTGTTTCCTACTTCTAAACACCTACTTCTGTTTTGCACATTGTTTGCAACTCGGCTCTCTATGAATAGATTAATAGGAATCAATATCCTGTAACTCACAAGTCATTATAATAGCGTCTGATTTCCCCTATTTATTGTCACTATTGTATGCATGTATTTTTTTTCTGTTCTTGTTTAACACAAGAGATAACGTTAGATTTAATGTTAATTAGATTTAAGGGTCCACTGACTTCTTTTTTTAATTAGAAAAAAAAAAACTTTAAAGGAGGCTGTAAACACCCTTAAGAACTTATTAACAAGTACCAGCGCTCTTGGAGGCTAGTACTGCTCAGCTGCTCCGTTCAGTGCTGTAGCAAAGTACAGAACTAGCATCAGCCTAAGATGTTCTCGCTCCAAGTCCAAGAATTAAGAGACTCACCTGCTTGAATACTCCTTTACATGCTCTGAATGGTCCTGGGAAATAAACTAAAGCCTTGCTAAATTATACTGAATGCACTGGACACGGGGTATGGTACTAATCCAGAACTATGAAAACTTTTTTGGACATAGATTACCTGAGTCAGGGTACTTGATTAACCTAAACAGACTATTTGTTTAATTACCAGTAAGGGATGTGCCATTACAGATGTTTTTCTCCCCTCTAGCACAGAATACATAAGTAACTAGAAATCGCAAAACCAAGCATATGACGACTCTTCCTTTTTCTTAAATAAGCAAAACGCTTTGTTGCGATACTGCAACAACAGTAATTTTTATTTTTGTCTAGAAGTGAAACGCAGGTAGCTCCAGAGCTTTTAAGTAGCCCCAAATACCAGTTAAGGGTATTTTACTGCAATGACTGTCATTCTACTTGTAGCTTCTAAAAGGTGAAGGGTTTACTTTGCGACAATCAGATGTCAGTGCCCCAGTCACTTTCTATAGAGAATCCTTGTAGATAAAGGAGCAGAGAACCTGCGCTAGATACCATGCAAAATGTTACTGCTGTCCATGAGACTTCTAAAAAAAAAATTTAAAAAATAGTCTTCAGTGAAATTCTGTGTTGGGTATCATTGTACATCCCTGGCCTTGGTCCCCACTACCAACTAAGGAGCCTGATGTAACATCAAAGGCCAGTTAACTTGGGTATTGGTTTCCAGAGTTCAGTTACGTATTTCAGACAGCCCTCTGCCTCAACTAGTGTCCTGTAGAGCACAAATTCCTTCTCCTCTCATCTGCCATTAGCACTCCAGCACTACAGAAAATCTTCTGAGGAGGATTCAAGCATCAGCTCTGTTCTTTGTCTCTTTTTGACTTGTAAGACAGAGGGTGCTGACAGCTGTGTAAAGTCATTCCTTAGCCCTGAACATCTGCAAGGGAGAGCTTGGTTCAACACCTGGGGAATACACAGAAAAACAGCATGTTGGGAGTTCTTATACTGTCAAAGAGAGAAAGCCTCACATGTAGCTCAAGAGTAAAACCTTTACAGCTGAAGGATGCTTTGCTTTTCTGCCAAGAAATTAATGTCAGTTGTGTTGCTTCTTTTTGTCTCCCTACTCGCTGTTGCATAAGAAACACTCTCACTGCCTTGGGTTTAAACTTCTTGGTATAAAATACTGTATTACTCACTGTGCCTTAACTTAATCCTTCCTTCAGTTTTTTGCAAACTCTATGAAAGTGATTACTTTCATAATGGTTTAATTTTTCTGTAAATGCATTAATTGGTTATTTTATATTTAATATAATTTTTGAACTGGAAGTTGGCTATGGCTTTTCCTTTAAAAGGGTGTGGTCTTTGAAACAATGCCTGCACACAGGAGTGCCCGCTTGTTCACTGTTTTCCATTGAGTCACGCATCCTGGTGGAGTGTTCAAGCACCGAAATTCAATATACCATACTACCCCCAGCCCTTCCTTACAAGTTCCTGTAGTAGTTGCTAATGGACTCAAGGCGTTCACCGCTACCTCAAGCTAACAAATAGTGCAAGATTGCAACGACCTCTGGCCAGGAGCTACTGTAATTTTCTCTGAAAGCTAAAACATTTCTACAGCTTTGTTAAAGAGTAAGAGAGTTTTACTGCTTCAACTGCTGCTGTAGCACAGCTGTATAATTAAGTTAAATTACATAAAATACTTGCACAGAAGGCTAAGTTGGTGAAAGCCTAGTGTTTGGATTAGTTTTAAACTAGACCTAAAGCTAGTGCAGTTTTATTTGTGTTCATAAACCTCTTAAGTAGTAGGTAACTATTCAGTCAGTTGAACAGTTATATACTTATCCTTTCTGTTAGACACTTAGAGCTGGACACATATAGAAGACAAAGGCCTGAGCTCTTTACCTCTTACTGAGGCGTTTTGCCTTTACAACAGAATGCTCAACAGTGTTATCATTAGCGGAAGCCATACAGAATGCAGTCGGAGGCTTGGGACAGCTGAGTGGATACAGGCCAGTGCTGAAGATAACCAAGAACCACATCCTTACCTTCAGGATAAATTCACATTCTAGAATAGGGTATTCAAATAAGAATAGGGCTTAGTACACAGGGAAAAAGTCAAAAAAAATATTTATTAAAAAAAAAAAAAGATCATTTTTACCTCTTAAACAACACTTGCTTTTTTGGTTTCAGAAATCAGTTCTGCAATTCCTGTATGTACCACATTTTATATTATATGGAAGGGGAGGAAGGTAAAGGGAAGAGGCGTTGATTCAGATAATGAATGTTTCCAGCTTCCAACAGTTGAAGCATCAGATTGAGATATCTCTATGGATACAGTCTGCTCCTGTTCAAAGTCACGTATCATCAACATCAGCAGTGTTGTCGTTATCGCTTGCCACAAGGACCTCTCTGTTCTCGTACGTCCAGAAGCCATTCAGATCAATTAGAATGCTGGTAACAGTGTCTCCTTGACTGCTATTGATTAAGTCTTGAAGGGAGATTTTGTAAGGATCCTTTGGCTTTACCATATCAAAGATTTCATCCTATGAAAGGAAAGTCAAAATTGGGGAAAAACCCCCACACATTAATGAGCAGAATAATGGCTACTTTATACCATATACAGAATGATCTTTGGGTAACTAGTGCCATCCACACCAATTTACACAAAAAGCTATTAAGTCCCAAACCATTTAAGATACAAAGCACAATAATTGGCTACAGATAGGAGAAGTGTGCTCAGCTCCCACATCTCAAATAAGAATTTGCTTTTCTGGGGAGGCTTTGGCCTCAAAGGGGCAACATGAAACTCAGTTCACTTGTATGAGCTAAGTTTTATAGAAGCTCTTGTATTTTTTCTTACGTACTAAAACTGCTACATGTGAAGTAGGCAGTAGCAAAGAGAGTTTTATAGACAGGTTTTTTTAGTCACCCCTCCCTCCCCCCAGGGATGATCCTGAATCATAAAACAGACACACCAAGTATCTTCAAGCATAAACCGCAGCAACATGTATTTAACAGGTACTTTGTCTATTAGTAAGGAAACTACTAGAACAGTTGCATACCAGACTTCTTACAGAGCAACTGCTGAATAGAAAGACATTTTCAAACCTATGAGTAGGACAAGTCAGAGCATCTCTACTACTCTGCAAGTAAATATGCAACAACCTAGAAACTATGATATAACATAAGTAAATTACGAAAAACTTATTCAAATAGTTCACGTAGTACTCTATTCAGTAAAACGAACCTTGACATCCTGAAAAGAAACTGGTTCTTGTCCGTGGATTTTCATTTGTTCCTGAATAGCCTAGAAACAAAAGAAAAGTTAGGAAGAGAGAGTACAGGATGATACTGACACTGTATGAAACTTTTTTAATGCTTCTGCATCTTAAGCTGTATTGCCCTGTGACAAAGCATTCATGGTATAGCTTGCAATCAATTCTCTTCCACAAGTCAGGGAGGGGTGAGTAAAGGTATAATCAATGATACGCATCTCTAGGTTCACAGTTCTTAGTCAGTGTAATAAGAATCCAACTTTCATTATGACCAGTGTTTGAGCACTCTGCAAATGGGATATGCAGACACTTGAATATTATCACTCAACACTCACAGCTTAAGATAGTAATACACTCAAACCAGAAGGTTCAGTTGTCTGGCAAACTGTGAAATACAGACTAGGGAAAGAGAAAGGAAAAGACCAACCAGCAGACAGACAAAGCAGTGTGGCTACTCACACTTTCAATTACTTTGAAAATGGAACCTGTATCCTGGTTGATCAAATAATAATGTGAGGGAGATGATGTATTTGTCTATTTGAGCATTTGTCCATGCGTGGAAGGGTTCTCCCAGTTCATGCCGTAAGCGGGCATTTCTCGTTTTGCGCAAAATAGTATTCCCTATCCTAATAGTATTAGTTCTTTTAATGTGGTTCTATTTAAACAGCTACATCACCAAACCTCTGCCTGCAAATAACAGCTGGGAACAAAACTTCGTTTCAGTAGCACAAGCTGCATAGCCTTGTCAGCACAGCTGTATCAGCAAAGCCTCTGTAGGTGCAGACCTACCCACACTTACGCTAGCAGAAAAGCAATTATTCACAGAGTCAAAAGGAACTGTCCCAATTTCAAGGAAAACTTAGAACATTCCATTTCCAAAAGTTTCAAGGAGGGACACATTTTGGAGTATGATCAAGCATCTGCTGTAGTCAAAGAATCTTTTCAATAACTAAGCCATAGAGGAAGTATGTAACTGGAAACATGCACAAAAATGGCTATGCCACAGTAGCTTATGCAGAATTGCCTTGGTAAATTGCTTTCATATTAGAATCACTTATGTACTATGACAACACTAAAATTCATGGTTTCGTAAAATGTAAACCTGTAAATTAACACCCTTTATTAAAATCAGAGTCAGAGACAGTTGATATGGCCCCTGGCCTCCCTGAATCCTACTGCCACGTGAACAGAAGCGGAGAAAGTGGTGGGAATGGTGAGCTGTAAAAGCAGGGAGAGAATATGAGTCATTGCTTAGTTTCTCTAGGATCCTTAGTATTACCAAGTCCTGGCCCAGCAGTTGCCCATCAAGCGTACAACACAGCTACAACTACTAAACAAAGTTCACAATGAAGTTCAAAAGGCACATGCAAAAATCGTGCCTGCACCTGCAGCAGAGTAACGCCATGCAGCAGTATGCTCCAGGGGCCAGCTGGCTGGAAGCTGCTCGGCAGGAAAGGTGCTGGAGGTCTTGGGGCACAAAAAAAAAAAAAAAACCACCGAAGAATCTGCAGGGCACCCTTGTAGTGATGAAGGCAGATAAACGCTGGGCTGCATTAGTATAAGCATACCTAAGCAGGTTTGGGGAGGTCATTGTTCCTCCTGACTCACCATTTGGACAGACTACTCCAGGTGCAGCCTCACAGCTTTGGGCTCCCCTTTATGAGACACCAACAAACCAGTGGGAACCCACTAGAGGGCTATCAGGATGCTTGGCGGGCTAAAGCACAGCCCAGCTGAGGGGAGAGGCTTGAAATGGGGATTAACTCGCCTGGAGAACAGAAGGCTGGGGTGGTGGGGGAAATCTAATTACTATCTTCAACTACCTAGCAGGTGGTTAGAGGCAACACACCCAGACTCTTCTTGGAGACACACAGTGAAAGGACAAGAGGCAGTGGACACTGACTGCAGCAAGAGGCATTCCAATTAGACAACAATGGGGGAAAGCGTGAGGGGAGAAAAGTCTTCTCAGTCAGGGTAGCCACAGGAACACGTTGCCCAAAGAGGCTGTAGAGTCGCGCTCCTTGGAGATAGACAACACTTGCCTGGACACCTGAGCAACTCAACCTAACCATGAAGCTGGCCCTGCTCTGAGCAGATGGTGGGAGCAGGTGACCTCCAAAGGTCCATTCCACCCTAAATTATTTGATGGTTCCAAGACACACAAAGGAAAAAAAAGTTGTGGGGCTTTTTGGGGGGTTTTGTTTGTTTTTTAAAAAACACAAAAAGCCTTTCATTTTTAGAAAAATTCTTCCAGATAAGAAGTCTTATTTTTACAAAACAGTATGATTGTAGTCATTATCAAAGTTCACGTTCAACTGGAGACTTATTACAATATAGAAATAACGGGGATATAAGATAATGCCTTCAGCAGGCCTGAATGCTTTACCTTAATGAGCTGAATGAAGTATGTACCTTGTTCGTCATACTTTGAGCATACGGCTAAGTACAATGACATTGTTTATTTTTACTGTTATAATACAAAGATCCACATAAAGAAAACTGAAGTGCTTGTCCCTGTGTCTGAATAGATATCACTGAAGGGATCTTGTAGATGAAAAAAGCATCACACTCATAACTCAGCCTAAACCATCCACAGCAAAAATACTATTTTACTGCATGACATTCCCCTTCCCAAGATACCTCAGGTATCTATTAAAAAAACCAAAACAAAACAACAAAACACCCCCCCCTCCTTCCCCTAATCCAAAACCACCACAAGCCAGAAGAAAAACAAAAAACCACTCACACACAAACCACAATTTGGAGGAAGACTTTACAAGCCTTTGGTTAATTTTAACAGCAACTAAAAAAAATTAAGCTTACTTTAAATCTGTTCTGGGAGCAACAGATAAAAACACAGAATATGAAAAATGCAAGCAGCTTTTTGCAATCAATACACTGAATGAAATGAAAATAATGAAATGCAGTGATGGGCCTGTACAGCTGTGGGATTTTTCTTCTACTGAATTTTAGGATTACAGTGGAAATTAAAACCATGGGCAATAACCAATTAAAACCATGATAAGACATTTTAATAGGTAATCATTAGGCAACTTTAGGACAATTTCATTTTTTTTAAAAAAATCACTAGAAACTATTTTTCCTAAACGAAACCAAAACAGTTAATTTCAATTGCAGATAAAATGTTGAAAATACCTTTTGAATTCTTTCCAAGTTTTGGAATTTTTTTTTTAATATTTTAAATCTTCTTAGAAGTAGTTACTAGCTTCCCAGTGGGTATTGGTAATTTAAAGTGATTCCCTGCAGATCTGCATGCAGAAGCACACAGGCTATAACACTATAAACACAGAAAATGGCCTACCTGTATAAAGAGACTTACCCTAAAGAAATAATTAAGGGAAAAGACATTCAGGTATCCTTTGTTCTCTATATCAAGCAGTTTGAAAATATATTGCAGAGCTGCAGGCTCCTTTCTGTTTTCTAATGCAAGCACAAAGTCCAGGTAGGTTTTATAGTCCTAAAAGTAGATACAATCATGTTTGTTACAGTCTTCTTTCTAAATTGATTTTGCAAGCAGGAACTTTATAATTGGCAGCTATTTCATTGTAGGGGATCAGTCTATTTTCTGAAAAAGACAACATGAAATAGAAAATGGCTGCTACCACCAATGTGAGCAGAAAAGTTAGCTTTTAATGACTGCTGATGATAGGAAATCCTGCCATTTTAGAGGTAAAATAGGATTCCAAGCATAAATCCAAATTAAACATGCTATATATACTTTTAAACAATGTTTAATACATCTTTAGACTGTTGAACATACCCAGCTAGTGAAGAAAAGCCATATAAAAAGTTTTCATTACCACAAATTAAGTGTCCAGTGGCAGTAAGCCTACCGTTACCAAATAGTGAACTATATGGCCAATTAAAGTATATAAACCTTAGACCAGGGTAGGTAGTTCAGCAAATCACGTGGTAGAAGCATTAGTAGGCATCACAAATACGTATCACGCTTTTCTTTTTCCACTAGGACTGATTCTTGGTTTCCCAACCAAGATACAGTTGTGACAAGGACAGAAATCCTTCAGTTCTATGTATATAATAACCCTGTCTACCTTAAACACCAGAGAGCTGTGCTGCCATTCAGAGGGAGCTTGACAGGCTGGAAAAATGGGCTGACAGGAGCCTCATCAAGTTCAACAGAGGGAATGTAAAACCATGCATCTGGGGAGGAACAATCCCATGCAGCAGTACATGCTGGGGGCTGACTAGTCAGAAAGCAGCTTTGCACAGAGGCACCTGGGAGTCCTGATGGGCAACAAAATTAAACACGCACCAGCAACGTGCCCTTGCAGCAAAGGCTGCTTGACAGCATCCTGAGCTGCATTAGGAAGAGCTTTGCTGGCAAGTTGAGGAAGGTGATCCTTCTCCTCTACTCAGCACTGCTTAGACCACATCTAAGCGCTGGGTCCTGTTCTGGTCTCCCCTGTACAAGATAGACATGGACCTACTGTAGCAAGTCCAGCAAAGGGCAACTAAGAGGATCTCTCCCAACCTCAACGATTCTGTGATTCTACAAAAAACTGCTAAGGTGGCAGGACTGTATAGTGAATTTGTAATTTATCACTTCTAGAGTTGAGTCGTCGGAACGCAGACAACAAGAGTAGCAATACATTAAGTAAAGCTTTCAAAATATAGATATAAATTTTTATTTTAACTCTAGTTAGACTTCCCATTTTTCACAGCTATGGACAGCTTACAACAAAAACCACTGCTGTCTCCATGAAGAAGTGGACAGGTTAGCTAACTTGCATTAGCCTCAAGTGTGCCACTTCCATTTGGTTCTCTTTAAAGAATTACATGTAACTAAAAAGCACTGCTACATCTCTACATTTTTTCAACATGCACTTTGCGTTACTGAATCTACAAGAAGCTTTATCCTAGGCTGTCTGGATTTCATATCACCTCTGCTTTCCAAAACAAGCAACTGGTCTTTGAGCTACACTGTGATCACCTTGCTGTTAAGAAAATCAGTTTTCTAATCTGCTGCATGGTCATTTGTGTGCACAATGATAAACAAAAGTTACTTTACCTCAAGCTACTCTTTATTTTAAAGATACTGATTACGAGACATTTCCCATCTCAATAAGCCAAAGCTTTTATATTGTGAACAATGTGAAAATATGTGATTACCATTTCACCATCATAAGTTAAACATTCCTGAAAGACACGATCCAGAAATATGTTTGTCAGAGTCCCTGTTCCATACCGGGACAGTTCTTCTTTGCTGAGCATACCATTGTGATCTTTATCAAGGTTTAAGTATTGGCCTAGGGAGGAGACATAGAGGGCAAAACATAATATACCTGTGTCAGCAAAGAACTGTTTCAACAAAGAAAATTTAGCACTTTTTAAACATTTATTTAATTTTCATCATAAAGTTAATGCAGTTAAGTGGTAATATGCTAGATCCACAGTAATATTCATAGAGTATCATAAATGAGTGCAGAAGATGGGGGGGTAGTATTCCCCTAACGAGGTGCTAGTAGTTCTACTCTAAGGTAATGGCTCAAAAGTAAAGACTGTGTATACAGAGAAAGGAGCAGAAGGCTAAGAGCATATTATTTTAAACACATCTGCTGTAAGTATGAAAAAGAGCTAAAGGTGATGCAAAAGCATGAATAGAACAGTCAAAGGAGAAGGTTACAGAGGAATCTTGTACCTTGTGCAACAAGCACAAAATCACAGAGGATAAAACCGTGGTAAAGAGCAACAGTGGAGAACCGAAACTGTAAAGAAAGTCAGGAAGATATACTGAAAGGATGGCTACAGGAGTTGAAAAGACAAGTTATCAGGAGGATTTATGGAGACAAAAAGAGAGGAAAAATAATGGTAAGAATGTGACTAAGTCATACAAGGCAGAGAGGAGCGGGGAAAAAAAAGGGGAAAGAAAAAAACCCCACCATTCACATATAAAGGAACTTACCATAAACTCTTAATGCAGAAGGAGCAGAAAACCAGTTTGTTTCCTGACTTTCTTTAGAAAGTTCTTCATCCCTTAACTAAGTGAAACATAAAGTTAGAATTCAGAAAGAGTAAATTAAAATACAATAGTATATGCTAAGAGATCTTTACCTCCAGTAAGTCATCCAGGAAGCTGCAAGCTAAAATATCCTGTATCTTTATCTTCCCTGCAGCAAGAAAGGCAAAACACATTTTAACAGTCATCCAGCCAACGTATCCTTATTGATTGTTCTCATTTAGGCAGTTCTAATTAAGAAAGAAGTATTCTGAGCAGAAAAAAATGCCTTTTTTTAAAAAAAACCAAAACCAAACAAAACCGACTTCTAACATCAAGGATAAGGCTGTAATTTAAGAGATAAAATAAAAATAGCTTTCAAAACGACTGAACAAAACTAGCCTGATATTGGCAGAAGCAGAGTTATTCTGAAGCCTTAAAAGCCAGAAAACAAGATTAAAAAAAAAAAGACAATGAGTGTTCAACATAAACTCAGAATGTAAAATAAAAAATGCAAAGAAAGCATGCTTAAAACATTTGTTGGAATAATAGATTCTCTTTAATGATCTGATATTTTTACATCTTCAGAAACTACAGATGTGACACAAAGCTAAGGTGACAGAATGCACTTCTGCTGGTGTAGCTTTGACTGGCGCGCAGACACTGCACAAACAGCTGTGCAAAATAATGGCATTTTAACTTCACACACACCCTCTCTACATGTTTGCAATTACCTCTGCCAGAGGCTACTGCCCACACAACTCTGATGTCTTTGAGTGGCACAGCTAGATCTTGAAAATACATGCAGTTTGTGACTTAAATCAAGGGCACAGGAAAAAGCAAACTGTTGTCCGAGGGAGCTACATCTGTAATAAGGATTAGCAGCCATAACTGCAAACCTTTTCTAATGAGTTTACATGGTGCACACAAATTTAATCACAGGAGAAGCACATCACAATAACCACTCTTGAGCATTTCCACAGCTCTGTGGACATTCTGCCAAGCGGTTCTGTTGTTAGTTGCTGTGTTTTCCATTCACCCTAAACACCTATAAAATTAGCTACTGCTAACGATGCATTAGGATGAAACAATATCTTATTTGTCAATTTCTACGAGATACCCCTTAGTTGTGGTACTATAGAGTTATCTTATTAAAATTCATTAGCTGTAGATTATTAGACCCACGTAAAGACTCATGGTCTTCAGTGGAGATTCATCTTCAAATACAAGATTACTAAATGAAAGCCTACAAGCACAACTACATATTACTTTGAAAACACAAGTAGCTTTGGTGGAAACATTTTAAAAATGAAAGTACTCCGATATATTTAGAATTTTGAAAACATGGACCTACCTGTTCTGAGAGGATCCAGAAAGAAGAAGAACTTTCTAACTGCTGTGCAGACATAGAAGGAGTAAAAAGATTTTTCTAAACCATCCAGTTGTGGCAAAGTAGGGATGAGTTCCAAAATATAGTTTTCTAAATCCTGCAGAATTAAGAAAGAAAAGAACACAAGCTTTAAACATTAGTATTGTTGCATGTTTGCTATGTTGCACTCTGGCTTTCAAGTATACTTTGCTAAAAATACAATCCTGCAACAAGGCGGGGAAGAGCATGAAAGCAGGCAAAAAAGCTTCTGTCTCCATGCAAGAAATCCTAGGTCATATACATGCACATGGGATGCCATGACTGAAACGGTCTACAAATAAAGCAGAACGTTAGCAAAGTAGATGATATTTACATGTAAATACAAATGCATTCAACTGCACCTTTTTCAAATACCAACATATAACTCCTAATTGGATTATGCTATTGCTGAATATTCTTTAATAGATCTTTTTAAGTAGAATGGTAACTAGAACCTTCTTATTTATTTTGTAATATTAACTCCTGTTAGAACAGAAGAATAACTCATTGAGGCCCACTCTAGCCATCCTTTTTTGTGATTTCTACTATATCCTACTAAATCTAGTAAACTGCTAATGGCATGAAACCTTGATACCTACGATCTCTTTTTCAGAGAATTACCCATGTGTTAAAAAGGCTAGCAGCACTCTCACCACCCAATCTCTAGAATACAGACACTGCTATTTATCCAAACAAATCTGCCCACCCCAAATCTAGATTATGATATAAGCTTTTATGATACAAGACTGGAAGAAAATCAGAGCCTTTCTGATGCTCTGTCATTCGAGTAAAAACACATTAAGTTAATCAAGAATTTACTTACTGATTCTCTGAGGTAGCCCTGTCCTGCCACATCATATAAACTGAGACCTATTCTTGTCTGATGAAGCCATACTGTAAAACAGAAAACAGAATTACAATGCAAGACATCTAAGGGGTTTTTGAGGCCTCACCAAAATTTGAAGTTATTCTAAAGGCCACAAGGCACTGTTGGATGTTAAGTGCCTCTCTTTATTTCCCATTTTTCTGAGAATTAAGCAAAGCCATGATATATACCAGCCCTGCTTAGAAATGCCATTTCAGTCTCTAAGTTGGTAAGAGTCACTGGCAATATACGATACGCTGTGGCCAAGACTGCCTTATAATAATTAGATGTGAGAAATGGCTGAGTAGACACCACATTTCATCTGGTACATGGAATCAGATGGATTTGTTGTCTCTCACTGAACTAGAGATAGGGGTAGCAGCACATTTTCACTGCATTACAGACAGCTGTACAACGTGGCATACAGATTGCTTGTCAGATTGCTACAGTCCCTTGTGCAGCACAAGACATTACAGCTACAGCCAAGGGTCCTGACCTCACTTCTCAGTTACAATAGGGGAATTAGAATAGCACAAGCATCTATTTTTGCCATGAGAAGGCACATTAATCAGGCAATCTACAGGACAATGTGCATGAGGCCACTGTTAAAGCACAGTAACAGAGATGGAGTACAGATTAGGCATAAAAGCTATTATTCACACACTCCATGTTAAATTTAACTTTCATTTTATGAAGAAACAGTTTATAAGTTCCTCTTATAAAATATGAGCTGTGCTTCATACCAACATTCCTGTCTTCAAGGTAAGTGTCTGTCAAGATGGACTAAGCATCACTCAGAGATGACAGAGGTTGTACAGTGAGGCTGTTTCTTTGTTGGCTGAAGTTTAAAGGTGTGCATCACGCACCTGGAAGTGATTCAAGACACTTTTACTAGGCTTGACTTGTTTGGACATAGCCAACAGACTCGACCACTTTTCCTCCTGAACAGGGAGCGGTACTGGAGGCAGATGGTGCTTTGGGAAATGCTTCACCATTACTCAGTTATTAACTTCACCACTCTCTCGGTCCCTCCCAAAAGGGACCGTGTAGATCATTAAGAAAGAGGAAGAAAGTCTGTAATCTACGAACTGTAGGAAATCCTCCAGCTGGAGGCAGGAAGGAGAAAGACAGAACGCTACATCTTCGGCACAGGTACGTGAACACATACAGCTATTCCTAAAACTTTAACAAGCATATAAAAGAAAAACCCCAAAAGCTCATTAATGAGTTCAGCTGGTTAGAGAATACCATCAGGCACCTGAGGCACGGCAGTTTAAGATGTTTTAAGCTCAGGGTGATACGGCCTCTTCCTTGCTGCAGCACCACTTTGGAGGCTGACCGCTCTGCTGCATGAGCTTCACCAAAACAAGGTGAAACATGGGACTGCGCTGCCCCAACCTGGATCAGCTCAAGCAGCTGCAGAGTAACTCCCTTCATCATCTGTTACTTTCCCTTCCTTTCAGTGCCACACTGAAGGACATCTAGCAGTAAATACAGATGGAAATCACTAATTCCAATCTAAAGTATTAACTGAAAGTTCCTAGAGGGATTTAAGTCTTTTCTTCCTTTAATACTTGGCCCGGTCTTTAGCCCTCATGAGGAATGCTGTACAACAGACAATGTAAATTATCTCAGCTACTGCACAGACATGCTGCTGGGCTAACTTTATTAGGCAATTCCAATGCTGTAAGCTTGCAAAACCAAGGATCCTTATTCAACTGACCCAAGAGGGACTTGCAAACAAACACTGTGATAGGACCTTGTGTTGGCCAGAGTCTGAAAATGAAATCTGATCGAGATGGGACATGCCAAAAGGCTTCCTGTCTCCAAATTTGCTGGCGTGGGGTTTTTTTGGGGGGTGGTGGTGGTGTTTGTTTGTTTTATGAAAAAGGGTATTGCCATAAATACACAAGACTTAAAACTTCTCGGGGAAACAAATTAAATGAAGATCTCTGAAAGAACCTCTGTTGTGTCCATCTGGGTAGGCTTTTTTGAAATGCATACAATTTTCTCAGACTTCTTCACAAGTCTCCTATCCTGCAGCTTTTGGGTTTCCTGTTTGTTGCAAATGGGCCTATTACTCCTTTCTTGCATACTGTGCACGTCTACTCACCAGGTTTCCTGCTCAACACATCTCTCATCTCTTGCATCATAAGATTTTAAGATAAACCAGCTGAGCTGCTCTGGGGGAAGATGCCATTCTCCCCTCCTGAAGGCTCTACCAGACCAAAGAACACAGTAGCCAGGGGACAGGGCAATGAGGCACCCCTCCTTTTTGCCAGCCAGCCTCAGCTTTTTAAACAGGATCAAATACAGATTAAAAAACAAACAAACAAACAAAAAATCTGCATTTTTCAGCCCAAGTGGTTATTTATAATAAAAAAATAGCTGAAAATATAGTGACAAGCACAAGAACATATTGCCATATTTGACAAGCACAGTTAGAAAACATAGATAACACCACCCTGTAGAAGGAAGAACAGCAAACAAAGCTATCTGCCAGACAGTCTGATCACAATGGTTAGGATCACACTCGCCACACAACTTCACTGTTTTGCTCTTCACAGTACTGCCTGAATAAAGGAAATCGGAATGACAATATATATAACAAACAGATCAAGGACATCTCTGGCTGAGAGGAAAGGTGGATTTCAGTGGTAGGGTGAACTCCCACCTCCTAGTAACCAGAAAAAAATCCCAAGCCTCCAGGAAAATAGCATTAGCAATCAAGGGCTAGATCTCACTGCTGAAGAGAACAGCAAGTAATTAATAAAGCTTAAAATAGCCTGGAAAATAAAACAACTTCTTATTAACACAGAAGAAGCATCAACTAACCTTTTCGCATGACATAATTGAAAAACTGCATGATAGATATCCTCCCATAAGGATCATTATGGAGTAATTTAGCAAAGATCTTAGCTGTGAAGAACTGCCTGTAAAACATAAACACAAAGCTACTTCAATGCATCTGATTACACTGCACTGACAGATCCGGTTACGGTATCCAAAACTTACAGACACTTTAAAATACTGTTTTAACAATATCAAATGTGTTCTGTGTATTCAAAGATGTTAATTTGCTACACTACGCTCATCAAGTGGGATCCTACCAAGTAACAATGGTAAATTCAATAAAAAGCAGCTGTCTTTGCTGCTCACAAGACTCTTCAGTGATGTGGGAGTTTTGAGAGCTTTCATTGAATTTAATTTCTCTTTACTACAATATATTTGGTAGCTTCCAATCTTCTACAATGATATGCACATAAAAGGAACTGCCAGTACTGACAACTAATCTGCTTCTGCCCAAAACTCAATCACAAAGCTATGTGCACAACAGCAATATCCAACAGGAGCACAAAGAAGGAATATTCATTGTATGCTGTACACAGAACATCTGGTAGGAAATATTTCATCAGTAGATATTAGGGAAGGTTGGGCAACATCACTGGAGACATGATTTCCTCTTCACATACAAAATGTGCTGTTTACTGGCCACTAACATCATAAATATGCTAACGCCGACGAGAATTTCTTCTTCAAAAGGATGCAGTACCCCTCTTGCAGACATCTCTATCAAAAGTTCCCTCAGAGATGTAGGGCAATATACCTTTGCAAGGATGCAAAGCAACTAGTTCATCAATAACTACGTGGACATGATTTTATCTCGCCATTAAACTGTTTCCATCTATTTTAGCAACTGAAAGTTACAGCACCACTTGGGTTTAGCCAAAGTAAGCATACACAAGAGAAGAAAGCCTTACTTGCATTTAGGTCCAGCTTTTTCACCAACTTTCAAGAAGTTCTCATAGTTGATCATTGCTTCTTCCCCAATCATTGGTGATGTCTGATGTTTGTCCAGTAGAAACCATAGATTCTTAAAAGGCATTTATATTTGGTTAAGAAGAGATCTCTCTAGAGATGTCAATGTGCTTAAGATAGAGCATCTAAGAAATGTAGCCTTCCAGCAAAACCACTTTTTTGCTAGAAGGCTATGTCAGGTAATCAGTACGCATCGTCAGTTCAGCCACAAAAGCAAGCAAGCAATACTTCCACTGCTCTAAATTGGTGTTAAACACACACACACAGAGACACGCTTGCTCTCACTCACTAGGATTTCTAGGGTCACATCTCTTTTGTCTTTGCACTGCAGTAAACTCAATCATCTTTGGAGTCTCTCTCAGTGATATGTAAACAGAACTTATTTCTTCTTCTGGGCCCATTAAGGAAATTGTTGGAATGTGCTGGAAAACTAGGAGCCATTGATTTAGTCCTCGTATGCATCATAACGAGGAAGCTTTCACTGACATTACCAGCCCAAGACTATGCAGCACTGCAGCTTGTGCCCAACCAGCCAATGTGCCCAAATACAAAGCACCTTACCACAAGATTCTGTGGACAGACAGGAGACAATCAAATGCTGCAGAATGAGGAAGTCTGTCAGAAGCCATTACGAGACACGCAGAAAATACTTTCTTACCTGCAGCTCTTCATTATCCAACAGCTCTCTACTCTTTCTTTGCAGAAAGACTGCTCTAGATTCTTCTCTTAATTTCTGAAGCAAGACTTCATCTTCAGCTGGCAGCTAGAAACATTGTGGCATTTTAATTTTCTGTACAGGGGTACCATTCAAAAACTACATATCGAGCAAGTAGTCTTTGGGAGTCCTGACTCACACACTCTGATGAAGCTGTTTACTTGACAGAAAATAACGAACTATGCACCAGAATGCTGTGTGCTACCTGCTTCCTCTACTTGCATACTGTCTCAAACTATTTAAATGTTGAAATATTTATTTAAAGCAGGACATCTTCAACATGAGAGACAGAGACCTACCTCATACCTGATAACCCATCCAGTAAGCACTTTACCACAGTTGCAAGATAGGAGGGCTCACATATAAAAGACATTTACTACTGTGGGTTTACTCAGGAGAGAGCAGCACTTACGATTTTGTGGCAGGCCTGACTCTCAAAAGTGTGAACGTCTACTAGACTCGTTCTGGCCAACAAAACAGATAAGAGAACGCTTAGTATGAAAGTTCTGCTGATGTTTACATGCAAAACTGTACAGCACCACCAGAACTTGGATGGTTTCATATGTATTCATCAACTGAAACACAGGTACCTGAGAACTTAATTGGCAGAAACTAGTGATCCTAAGGAATATGGGACCATACGAGGTTAGACAGCAGCTGAGTGGTCAAGCTGACAGATGCCAGCAATATCGAGATGTTGAACTTATGCTCCCATATTCCCCCATCCCAATCTGATTCATCTCACATATAAGTTGCTGGACTAAGTATTTCTGCTGGATGATGCAAGCAAGACTAATGACCCACCATTTTCATGAAGCAGGTTCCCACAATGTCTAAACAGATACAGGAAGATAGATACATTTTGACACCGGTAAGTAAAAGTTTATTTAAACCAGGAAGTTTCTCTGAAAGAGAAAGAGGACTTCCTATCTCTAGTAAACAGCCAAGCCTACTGCCTGATTGGCAAACTATTTCATGGCCTTTGATGAGATGCTTAGTAATTATTTGAAACTGCTGAAATCCACAATTGTACAAAACAAAAAGGTTATGCTTAGCAATCCACATCATTCAGATTTCAATCTACTTAAGCTTCTGAAGCTAAAGTGTCCCTTTGAATAAGCACAACTTTCTTTTAAAACAAAGAATAGCCTTTTGTTGAAGTTTATCTGGATACCTCACTTACCCTGTAGTAAAATCGTGGTATGTTCGTATATGACGTATCGCCACTTTTTCTTCCACCTTTCCATTCAATGTAATATTTTGTGAACAACTCCATTTCTTCATCTTTTAGCTCTTGTTCGCTCTTTTTGGCTGATTAACACAGAAAACAATTTTTGTGTTGTAGTCCAGAGTTTTAATTAACAAGGAGCTTGGAGAAAAGGAGTTAATGCTGAGGCTTCTACAGCTATGCTGTTTAGTAACGTGAATATTAGGTGGAAATGAATGGAGCACAGGCCTATTATGTAATTTATATAACAGACACATCGAATATGTCACATTTATATTCTATTTGACTATCTCTTTCAGTAACTGCATACACCTGATTCTCTGTAAGGTACATGATCATAACAGACACATGGTTATGGCTGACAAAGCAGCACCATTCTTGTTTTACAGTGGCAGCATTTTCTAAGATACTACTTACTGCAAGCAGCAGCGTAAAATCACCTCTCCCTCTGTAACATCAGGGACATCATTATACACCTGCACGAAGTCTCTGTGGGCTCATTTACGAGTAAAGTGTGACCAGCCAAAGCTGTCGCAGAGGTGCGTACCCCAGACAAACCAGCCTGTACAGCACCAACGTCCACACGGCTCCTCAGCGCCCCTCAGCCCCGCCCCTGCTGCCACTAACCCCTAAGCAAGAGGGTTTGTTTCTCCGCAGAACGAGTCGAGACCCGCCTGGCCCCCACGGCGGCCTGCACACGGGGAACTAGAGCAACACCAGACACGCCGACGCTCGCCCCACCACCCCGCCAGGCCCGACCCCGCACCCCCTCGTCACTGCGGGCACCGGCGGCCGCGCTTACCCATGGCGGCACCTATCCTGCCCGCCCCCCCCGCCAGGCCCGCCCCACCTGAGGCGGCCCCAGCGCTTCGTCACCCCGTGGCGAGCAGTGCCAGTGCCGCCGCCCGCCCCCGGGTCACTCACGGGCGCGGCGGGCGGCCAGGCGGCCCCGCAGGCTCCGCTTCCAGTCCATGTCCCCCCGCGGCGACCGCCCCGCGCGCCCGGCGGCACGTGACCGCCGCGCTCCGGCCGGCCGGTGCCGCGCGCACGCGCGATGCCCTGCCTGACGCGCCTGACCCTCGGAGCGCCATGCCCGCAACCGGTATGGCGGAGCAACCCCATCCGCCCTAACAGGGCGCGCGGGATCACGTGCCGACGAACCCAGTGAGACGCGATTGGCTCCAAGTCCAGTCGCGGGCCCGGCAGCGTTTCCGGGTTAGCGGGAGACGAGTGCCCTGGCCGCCGTGTGGTCGCCTCTGCTGTAAACGCCTCCCTGCCGGCGCCTCGCAGCGCCGAGGTGCCCATGGCCGCCGCGCACCGAGCAAGGTAGGCCCATCCCGGAGGGGTAAGGGCGCAGCTCACGCCAGGACCGCGCTTCGTTACGCTCTGGCGGGGTAAAGCGGGGGGAGAGAGAGACTGTTTCCCAGCAGGCAGCGCACTGCTGGGGGCCGGGCCGCTGTGCACGCTGGGAGTTGTAGTGTACGGGGGCGCGACCGGGCCCGGCACGCAGGACACCGGGTGAGGGACGTGAGGCCCTGCGGGGGCCTCCTCATGAGCCGCACCAGCTGCCTGCCCGGCTGCCGGTGAACCTCCCGGTATTTACGTTTATAACCTAACATTTACGTGGGATCTGGCTGTAATTACTGCCAGTGGTGGTGCTCTGCCTCTTTGGCAGCGGCGTTACCAAGGGTTTACAATTGGGGAAACCAGTTAAACGGAAATTTGTCACAGGTTGAAAGGTGTGAGGGAACCAACGTAGGAATCCCGTGCTGGGACTGCCTGAGGGATCACGATTGGGATTCCTGACCTGAAATTGTCGAGGTACCTTGAGCTTTGTGTTTGCTAGCTTGCAAATGTAAATGTGACAGGAAAGGATGAAGCAGGTCATGATGTTGCAGTGTTATTTTTAATTTTTATTTTTAGGAAACCTTCTGACTCGACTTGGATGAAGGCAGGAAGAAAAAAAGCTGTGCTTTTTGCCTAGCTGCATCAGAGTTGCCTGTCTTCATACAACATGCTCAGTACTCATCTTTACAGTAACCATCAAACAGAAATGATAAGCTGCAAACCTGCAAAGCATCGTCTCTAGAAAGAAAGATACCCTCATTTTGGATGAATGTTCTCACAGTCTAAGAGGTTGATTTTTGTGAAAAAAGATTGTACCATTTTTTGTTTTCGTAAGAGGCAGAAAGGACTCATAGAACAAGCATTTTGAAACTGAAGCTTATACAGCTTGACAGCCCTTGGGCTTTTATAATAAACGTCCCAATGCAAACTGCATTTTCCATTTTATAACTTTGTTAGATACAGTGAGCTAATAGTGAGATCATTTCTTCTTGTGATGGCACTCTTTTCTCAAACTAGTCAACAGGGTTTTCAGGCTTTGCTATGGAAATGTCGTATGTTCTGGCCTGTTTCAAGACGCCAACAACTGTTTGCTGTCTCTTTCAGCATCCCCAGTAGGGAAAAGGTTAGCTATTTCAGTTTTATGACATCTTCCAGCACTGCGTTACCAGTGGATCCCAAAGGAACTGATGTCTTTCCTACCAAAAAAAGGTCTAAAAATGATTATGAAGAAGAAAAAGGATGGGATGAGGAGACTAAAGAACTATCTGAAGGGAAACTCCACTTTTCTTCCTCTATTGGAGCTCCGAAGAAACGGCTGATGAGTCAAGTTCTGTCAAGGCACAGGTTTACCAAAGTACAGCCTCCAGAAAAACCTTTGCAGGATGAGGAATGGAACAGACTGAGGGAAAACTTTCAATCACCTGAAATATTTGAAAAAGTGATGTTTAACAGTATGGTCAGGTGCAACAGCCCCATTGATGTGGCTAAGTCCTTGCTGACCCATGTGGCAAAGAGTAATGGTGACATTGCATATAATTTGTTGGTCAAATATCTGGCATTGTGTGTCCAGCAGGGGCAAACTTCAGAAATTCGTGATGTGTATGATATAATGAAAATCAGATTTAGGGTTTTAGAAAGTGGGGCTTACAACCTTCTTATCAGGGGGATGAGTAATTCAGATCAATGGAGAATGGCCTTGACTCTTTTGGAAGAAGTAAAAAAGATTATGATTCCCTCACGGTCCAACTATGAATCCTGTATCAAAGCAGCCAGCCGTCACCAAGAAATGAACCTCGCATTTGAACTTTACCGTGAAATGTTGGCTAAGGATTTGGTCCCAACCTTGGATGTCCTGCAGGTCCTTTTTGATTTCAGCAGGGGTATGAAAGATGCTGCGTTACAAAAAGAGCTGTTTGGTATCCTCTTATATTTGAGAGAGAACCAAATATACCCTCACAAAACATTTATGCGGAGTATAAAGCTATGGTTTGAAAGGTAAATAATGTTTCAATAGCAAGCTCCAGTTCATGAGGATGGGATTCACATTATTCCATAGATCAACTCTAATAAGATCCCTCAACATCTCATTTTGGTTGTTGCCTCTGCATGAGAGACACGTTGTCATGAAAAGATACATTTTATTTTTGCTCCAAAATTAGTGTAAAAGTGTAAAATTCTTACTGATTTCACCTTTTCTTGAAATATTTTACCTATTAAATATTATTCCTTGGTACAGAAAGTAGGAAATTGTGATGGGTCGTGGCTGTCCAAAATATCCGACTTCATCTTTTTCTGGGGTTGGTACATAAGGAATATTGACAGGTATGAGGGTTTTTTCTATAATCTGTTGGAGTGTAGAAGTAGTAAGTTATTTGAAAATTGGATAGTTCCTCTCTTTGAAGGAAAGAGGCAGCAAATTTACCATAGGTTAAGTGAAGATTAAGTGTTGACTTTGTATAGAATAATAGGAGAGGAATAATCTTAATAGGAGGCTCTTTAGTTTAGCACAGTATTTAGCAGGCCACGCAGTTTGTTTTCATGAGTAGTGATGGTTAGACTCTGCAGATTACAATTAGTTACGCTGCACATGCACAGTGTAGTTCACCTGAGCCCACTGCGTATTTGTCATGCTGTTGTATGTGAGCCCATCTATGACTTTTTTTAACTGTTGGCTTTGGTTATGTGAGCTACGCAGCCATTTTAAAAGTTAGTCTTCCCGGGTAGAAAATATGGCTGTGGGAATGCACTACCACTATTAGAATGGTTTATATTGCTGTTCCCTAGCTATTTTCTTTCCTGCGAACAGCTAGGGAAGCAGACTAGGCTTCAGTCAAGATGAACTGGTTTAGTGGGTGAAGATCTGTGGTGGGGTGCTGTTTTCCCAGTGAGTAGAGGAGAACTTACCTGTAGGTGTGTGCCGCATACTGCATGCGCAGGAAACTTAATGTAATAAAAAGTCTTTGACTGCAGGGGTAGTCAGTACGTTGCAGAGCTATATATTGCCCTTATATAGTGGCAAACCAGTGCTGCAAGCTGAGGCTAGACAAACTCCTATTTGTATCTTTAATACTGTATTTGACTGTTAGAACAATTAGTGAAAGATTGTGGTAGACTCGTTTTAAGAGCAACGTTGGGTGTTTCCCTAAAGGAAGTAGTGTTTCAAACACAAAGAAGAAACAAAGTCCATAATAGAGGGATGAAACTAGGCGATCAGTTAATCCCATCTGGCTTTTTATCTGCGAACCTGTACAAAATGCTCCATTTTACCTGTCTGTTCCAATTGCTAGTGCTGAACTTGGATGTGCTGGTGGTTGAAAATAAATAAATAGTTTATGTGGAGTTCCCCAAAAGAAATAGAATCTAATAACTTCCAGCACTGTTAGTTTTGCAAAACTGATGCAGATTGGGAGATAACACTTGCTGACAAAGGAAACCGATGGTACAGTAAGGACAGAAGTGAGCTCTGTAAGTGTAACTGAATAGGCGTTAGTTTTAAAAAATGATTTTTCTGAAGAGCAGACCAGCACAGATTTCTAGTAGCGAGTAAAGTCAGATCCAATACAGAGATCTGAGCGTACAACAAAGAATCACAGTATTTTCTGTTGCCTGTTGTCTTTGTAAGAAAACTAAAGAACCTCTGTGTATCAGCATGAGAAATAGGAAAGGAGGGCAGAAGCAGGAGGGTTATTCCAAAGCCCACGGCATGTGTGATTGTGCAGCCTATGACAAAAAACACAGTGGCAAAGGGAGAGGTGTCTGCTGTTGCATGTTGGCCTGGGTATTCCTAGTCTGTAACCTATTGTTTTGGATCTTGTGGGCAAAAAGGAATATTTACACCAGCATGATGGTGGCTGTGGTAGTGGGGGTGATGATGATCGTATCTTTCTTAATCTCTCAGGATGACATCTGCATAGAAATCTTGATTCCTGCTTTCCCATCTGGTTTCTGAGGTGCTTTATGAATGTGTAGGGCAGCAACTTAAAAATTGTCAGTGCAGCCTGGTTATTTGCATGGTTCTTAATATTTGGGGACAGCATAAACTGGGGAGGTTGATGGTGTTAGTTCTCTGCATGTTGTTAAATGCTGGTTCTTTATATAATATTTTCAGGCGTTGCTAAATTATATATGAATCTTTATATGATTTCTTTGCAGGGTAGATGATTGGTCTTTTATTTCTAAATGTTGACCAAAATAGAATTATTCTTTATCTGTAATTCAAGTATGGTTAAATAAGAATCTAATGTTTTTATTTATCTTTCCCTCTGTACATATTAGTATACCAGGAGGGAACTGGAGAGGACACCTGACCAACATTAAAGACAGGTAAATGCAACATTTTATTTAAAAGTGAGGTGTTGTCTTGGTTATTCTATCTTGAACTCTTCTTTCATAAATATAAAAAATAGCTTTCCTTACATAAGAAAATATTTTAATCCTTGAGAATATGAACCTTTGTTGTGTACATATGATTTCCCAAACTCCAGTTTCCAACTCATTCTTGTGCATTAAACAAGACCCAACATGCACATTTGGAAAGGAGTTATGCTAAGCAGAGCCAAGACACACAAATGCAGAGAAAAATAAGAGCTGCCATTTTACTGGGTGGCTTATTTGTTTACCGTTTAGGAATTAAAGACTTACTTTTTTGGTTGGCTTTGTAATACCATTGTTTAACACGATATTTAACAGAGCAGCTTTGGTGTGTAAATGGATGTCTTCTTGAAAAATGATACTATTCACACACTGCAGTTAATTTGTACAAATGGAAGGGTTCTCCCTTCCCACCTGATTTTCAGTGAAGACAAAATGATTCTTGTGTTAGGTTTTCACAGGGATAACTTGGATACGTGTTTCTATTACAGCACACTTTTCTTAATGTCTGTAAATTCCTATTTTAAATGTTATTCTATTTGAAACCTAGTTCTGTGTTTTTGTAGCAATTTGGCAACTATAAATGTGTTAATTATAAGAACGTCTCCAATAGATGATGGGGTTTTTTGGTGGCTTATAAAAATACACTGGGTTGCATACTCTGAAGTAAAAGCACATGTAGAATCTGCTGCTTTTGAAGCCCATGAAAGAACGGCATAACTCACTGCCCTAAGAGTAGGGGTTGTTCGCTGTAAAATGGATTATTATTATGTATGAATGTGTGTGATTTACTATACTGTATTATGATAATTCACCAAATTCTAGACAACCTTTTTCAGCCTTTAGAGTTTTAAAATTCTAAAGTTGATTGTCTTGGTTAAGAGGTAGCTTGTTATCTTACTGTCTGTAAACTCTGTTGCAGACTTTGAGAGCTAAACTAACTTAGATATCCTCACATTTTATCATGGATTAAGAATCTGTGAACAAAGTGGTGACAAGGTGCTATATGGTAGTTATTTTGTGATAACTGTATGAACGCTTTTTATTTTGAAATAAACAAGTTTTAGGTAGCCTCCTTGGATAAGTATTTGAATAAAATTAAAATGGTTTCAAGAAAAGAAAAAGAATATGAGTTCTGTTGTGTTTAAATTAAATGGCTGCTGGCAGAAAAGATCCTTAGGATTTAAGAAAGAAAAAAAAAAAAAGTGTGTTGGTTTTGTTGGTTTTTTGTGGGGTTTCTTTTTTAGTCCTAATCATAAAGGACAAAGCCCTTAAGGTATCTCTGAAACTCATGTGGTGATTGTTACTAAACTTGTCTCTGCAGTCAGCATAACTTGATGTCTTAAAATATGACTCGAGTTAAAAAATTCAGAACTATTTTTTCCTAAACTGAGCTTGACAATTTAATAGGCTTATTCATAGGTCATTCTGATTTTGTATAAATACTGGCAGTTATATCTAAGATGCTCATATCCAGGATATTTTCTTCTTCCTCTAGCACTGAACTCCTAGTTTCTTTGAACTGTGATAGTCAGAAGCTTAAACCGTCTGCAAGCAAACCTTGAAGTTTGCTCACTGTTTTTCTTTGAGAGTTACAAAAGTGTTGGATTTCCAAGATCAGCTATAGAAAGCTCAAGTTTTTTGAGCCTACATTCAAGTTATAGCATGTCTGACTTTATGTTTGATACATCGGTGCCATGACACTCCAAATCTATTTGAAAAAAGTAGTCCCTCAAAAAAGTAGTTAAACGGCCAGTTAGCTGTAAGGACAGCTATATATTCTACAAAGGTGAAAGCCTTCTGTCTGGTAATTTCTCAGCATGAAATCCTAGAGCGATCAATGAGGAGTTACAAAAATTGCAAGGTAATTTTGGAGGTATGGTTGTGAAAAAGCAGCAGTTAGACTAAGGGTCCAGTCTTGCAAGATGCTGAGTGTTTCTTGTGCCTGTTTTGCCTCTGCTCCCTTTGGGAGTCCACATTGAGAATTCACAAGAAGAAACTGGCTTCAGGAGCTTTGGTTGTTGATAGGTGGTTGAGGTGAGTTGATTTGTTGGGGTATGGGGAGGTTTGGTTTTTTCAAGTAATCTGAAAGTGGTAGTTGGAGAAGGATCCAAGTTAACTATGGGACAGGCCCTTAAACTTTAGGCTTAATGATTTTGAAATAGTCTCATAACAGTTCATTAGGCCTTTCTTGTCTGTTGCCAAACTGTGAAGTTCCTTAATGCAATTAGATGTATTTAATGGTAACTTCACAGCTATATGAGCAGCCAGTCTCATTGCTTACATTGATATGTAGGCTGAGCCTGCAGTGGCCACAGTGGGTTGAGCAACTGGAGCGTATTGTTCGTATGCAGCAATGAATGCCCATTGTTGGGATTCCATGCATAACTTTTTTTGTTTCAGTAAATGCACTGTCAGCATTGCAATTAATGCAGTCTTGGCTTATGGGCTGTGCATTAATGTATACCCGACCTCAGTTGTTGGGAGAATTTAACGTTTCTGGTTGCCATGGTTTTAGAAAATTACAATCATTTAGCTTTGGCATCTCTAGGATATCTCTGTGGAGACAGCCAGGGGAGAATAACTTGTTCCATTTTAACACTGAAAGCTCAAATGCTATGATTCAGTTCTGAGATTGTGCTTGTGAAAATAAGATACTTGGATGGATTCAGAGAGGAATGGTTACTCCTTCAGTTCGAACTATGCCCAGCTGGGTGAATATAGGCTTCTGAACAGAGCATGATAGAAAGGAAAAATGTGAAACATCAACAACATGTCCTGCATATAAGAGAAGCTTAGGTGGGATCAAGCAGCAAAAAAGTCATTGTTCGTCAGCCAGGAAGAAGAAAAGACCTATTCAGACTAAGTGTCATTTTATTGCCTGCTGGAGAAGCTACTAGATTCTGTTTATTTTCTTGGTACTGTGTCTGGAGTGTCCATTCTGGTGATGAAGATGCAAGCTGGATCTCATGTCTAATATTCTTGGCAGAAATGCTTGAGAACAGACACGACTGACTGTGAATTTTCTTAGTGTACATTGATGTCCTATCTGACCATTTCTTTTTCCTTTTTGATGTAGTTATTAAATAGTTAAGCTTGGAAAAATTTCTAGTTTTAACCCACAATCAGAGATGCAAGTCAAGAAGTGTACCCATGAAGTCTGTGTATATTTGTAGTTCATTGGTTTGTCTTTAGAAAGTGTATCTGCAAAACTTCCAGATAAATTTTTTAGGAAAAAAAAAAGTTAACGTAGTTCACAATTCAAGCACTGAGATGCAGGTTGTTTTGTCTCAGCTCTCCACTGACCCCAGCCTTACATGCTGGTTTTGTGGTGGGCCCAGAGGTTTATGGTAATGATGCATGACATACATTTTTGACCTGGGTATGGAGTTGTGCATTATGTTGATGTATGTGTTTAGTTTATAGGGGCTAACAGGAGAGACAAGTAGGAAAGAAAAGAATGAACAAATGGAACATGGAAGTGATGACAGTTCCAGTTTGATTTCCTTCAGACTATGTGTTACAGCAGAGGTCATGACTGTGGGACATGAAACAACAGAAAAGGCTAGATATTAAAAAAGATGCTTCTTCTTTCTCTCAAGATATAGTTCTGGGGGATCATACAAAAATCCAGAGGTGGCCATGGAAGTTAGGCATGTCTTGTTTTGCATCTTGGAATTATGTGTATGCTGTGCTAGCCCGCTGTAGGAACAAAAACCCAGCTCATAGCAGTTGACGTGGTTCTCTTGGTTGTGGTTTGTTTTGATTGCCCTTCCAAGTGCTGGGGAGTTTTTGCAGCACTAGGTTGGTTAGACAA
The DNA here is from genome assembly GCA_009819775.1 of Phoenicopterus ruber ruber. Lineage (NCBI taxonomy): Eukaryota > Metazoa > Chordata > Aves > Phoenicopteriformes > Phoenicopteridae > Phoenicopterus > Phoenicopterus ruber. The sequence goes on along the minus strand of CM020219.1, from coordinate 29,487,813 downwards.
AAAGTTGGGCCTCTTGGCTGGCATGGATCTGTGTGCTCTCTGTAGCATTGCCTCACTCGTGCTGTTCTGGAAAATTTTTCAGGATCTGCTACGACATGCCACTACTCTTCTTGAGGAAACTGAAGAGTCTGAGGTCTGGGGGTTTGTTTTCACATGCCCTGTTGTTCTATTCTGTAATCTTTTATGATGGATCTTCAGTCTCTTTGGTCTTTTAGTATTGAAAACATGCGTGAACAGATCAGTGGAGAGTTCTTGTCTGTGTCAGAGACAAAATAACATATGATTTGGGATTTGCAGAACCACAATTGTTACCACAGCTGCTGTCCCTGCAACAGTGAAACTAAGAGTACTGAGAAGTGGCTGACGTGAATGACAAAGGAACCTGTCCCGGTGCTGCATGCAGTCATACAATCACTGACACAGCTGTGCATGATGGAGTGGTGTTTCTGGCTCTGGGAAATGAACACTAAATGATGTTATTGGTTGACTGTAGCTGCAGAGCTTTTTAATCGGCAGCAGTCTGCATTCCTTGATCCATGTGATGATATTTAGCCTGTGCTACAGAGCAGGAACGGAAGTTTCTTAGCAATAAAGAAACAAGTAGTGATTAGTCGCCAGGAGATAGCAATGTAAAGCTGCTTTCTGTTTGAGTGCAGTCAGCCTGATATTAGAAAATCTCTAGTGGAATTGGGCATCCTACAGACACACAGTGCCAGCATGACTTAGTATTGCTGAGGGCTCTCAAAGCAAACAGTATTTCTGTTTTAGTCACGTTCTGCTCTCTTTGTCTGTTCACTTTGACCACCTTAGAGAGATCTGAACAAACAGTCTTAGCCTATAAATAAGGGGAAGTCTGATAGCAAAAAACAAGTGGCACAAAGAAGGCAGTCTTGCTCATTATTTGCCTTTCCAACCATACAGCTGATTTGTGTTACCTTTTCTTTCTTTTTTTTTTTTTTTTCCCCTTCTTTTGGGCAGGGGTATTCCTATACTTGTGACAGGTTTGGTTATTCCAAACATTGATAAACCAGGCACAGATAGCTTAGCTTTTTTGTAGGAGCAGTCAGTGGCACAACAGCGGAGCATTTCACTGGTGCATTTTCTTGTAACACTTTAGGATGGATTTATAGCTAGACAAGGCTCTGTGGCGTACCTACTAGCTTCAACTAGTATGCCTGCAGCTGCTTCATATGTTCTGGCCAAGCCGGTGCAACTGCATCACCTTCCCACATTGAGATCTGGGCTGTATGGACCCATGGTGACTTTCCTGTGTAGTAGGGAAACTTCCAAATATTAGAGATGTGGAAATTTGTGGTAATGCTGGGAACTGAACTCTGATCTCTCAAGACGTAAATAAATGCTGATGAATATTTAAATACTCTTTTTTTCCCTATGCTCTCATGCAGAGTTTTAGTCCTAAATCCTCAAATGTCTCTAGTCTTTGATCCTGATGGCACTAAATCACATAAAAATATTTCTAGTGACTTTAGTAGGTTTTGGATGCATCCCAGAAAGAGTACAACTAATTTTCTGATGATTGTACTGTGTTGGAGTTCTTGTGCTCATATATAGACACTCAATAAGTTAGTAAAATTTAACATATTTCTTATTTAAAAGCTTTTATCCTTTTATTTTCTTGTTTCACTATTGTTACAGTGGACAGTGCCCAGTTTGCAACCATCAGTTGGAGGATAGTGACCTCACCGAAGAGGAGTATAATAATCTCAGAGAAAGAATAATAAGGGACGTGATACATGGGACTGACACTTTTAGAAAGACAAGCCCACAGGTAGGTCTTGCACACTGTCTGGTTCATTGGTTAAGAAGGTAACGTACAATTAATGTTGAAGTACTTTGAAAACACCACAAATCTTTTTTTTCTTTACTTTAAACATTAATAGGCCATTAGATACCGAAGTATCCTATGTATCTTTTTCAGTTGTGTTTATAAAATGGGTGTAAATCTTGTCATCTTTCATATTGTCTTTGTTCTTATATTTTCAGTCAACTGTTAATGGATACTGAAATATTTGAAATGTAATTTTTTTACATTAAAAAATTTAAAAGGTATGGAAATCTTTTAATGCTTCAAAAGCTAAATTTTAAGTATGTAATAAAACCTAGTACCTAGCACAAAATAAGACATCTAGTATTTTGAGCTTGCAAAAACTAGATGTCCTAGTGTTTCTTAAGTTCCATATCATATCTGAAGCTTACATTTATGTGCTGAATTTTCCAGTTGGGCAGCTGTTTGCCAGAAACAATAAAGAACCAATTATCATGTTGTTCAGTCAACTTTCACAACCCACTGACCAACCAACTACCCCTCAATTTTAAAGATGCACTTTCATATTTATAATTACAGTATACATCAGGAGTATCAAGCTTTTCAAAGGTCATTGTAAGCGTATAAGAGGGCATAATTCCCAGACACTATAATGTATTGCAGTTCTATTTCTTACTCATTTTGTGTGGAGATTAGCGATTCAGTAATAGCGATACGGAATGAAGCTGAGCTCCGCTAGATGGAGCCCGCGCCACATCTCAGCGTGGTTTTGCTTTACCTTCATAAGTATTGATGTCATTCTGCTGCAGTTGGCACCTCAGTTCTGCACCAGTTCTGAAAATATGGAAGAGAACACCAGGTTTAATTTTCCAGGCTTTCTGCAGACACAGACCTTGTGCATGTGTAACAGTTATAGAAACTTGAAACAGCTAGTGTTGGGGTGCTTGTAGTACATGCAGCCTGTTGTTCAAACATCTAATTTCCACACAAGTGTTCTCCTCAGTTCAGGTCTTTTAGCTGATCTAGCTGTGACTTGTACAGGGGAGTAAAATTATACTTAAAAATGTAGCAATCTTTTTAAGTATTTAATGGGTACTGGTTTAGTATAGTATTATAAGATAAACAAAAGGATGCATTTTATTGCACACTGTACAACTAACTCTATCTGTTCTCTAAAAGTCTTTGTGAAAATTATGGTTGAAGTTGGTTTATTAAAGGAAGCAACAACAACAAAACCTTTAATTCCTTAACCAGTTAGCTGTCTAGTCCGTGAAGCTTCATTTCTGTTCCCTTTGGTGACTGCTGGCTTGAAAATTTCAAATTTGTCAAGTACACAGGGCTAGATTAGCAATATCAGTTGAAGGGGGGGAGATTTAGGAAGGGAGTTCTGGGTAACAGGACATTCACGCCCAAGCTGAGCAGTAGTGGAAATGATGTTCCCCCTGTTTGAGAACCTGATTGATCAAATGAATGCAATCTAATGAAACAAAGACTCAATACGCTATTTTAAGTTTTGATGTCAGTAGATTTTGTTAGTCCATGCGATAGCTGAAATTCCATCATTTACCACTCTGGGACCACTCACTTATGAGTTTCAGGTTGACCTTGTTCCAGTTCCGTATCAGCAGGCAGTCACCAGGAGGCTGAATGGAGATGAACTCGAAGTGTTTACAGTTGGCCGTACAGCTTAAAGTCTGCTCCCTCAGTGAATTTTGAACATGGATGTGGGGGTAGAGGCAAAACAGTGTCGTGATGTGTGAGAGGTTTCCAGAAATAAATTTGGGACTTTTTAGTTGCCTTTGTGCTGTGAAAGCAGACATGTGGTGATGAAAATATGCTGCCCATTTTAGGTATGCCAGGCTGTGTGACTTCTCCTGCAGCCAGGGTTTTCCAGAGGGGAAACTAGGTGAAGAGACTGAAAATAGGATGTAAGCAAGTATATCTGAGAGGGGGTTTTCCATTTTCCAGTCAGTCACTTTTTTGTAGTAGCCACAATTCAAATATAAAACGTTTTAGCTTTCTATTCCTTCTTTTCTCCTAACTAGTTTTCTTTAGTGCATCTATGTTTCTTGCAATTAAATGATTAGTCAGGGAAACAGTTTGAGTTGTTTTGAGCTCTAAACTTTTTTTCCAACAATATTTCAAATTGAATATGTTGGTATTCCATTTGGAATCTTTTTTTTTTTTCACTGAGGAATAGTCTTTTGTCTTACTTTTGCAACAGCATCATTGCTTTATGTGATTTTATTACTCTCACTTAAGAATAAGTGTGATCAGAGTAGAAAATTAGGAGCAAAGATTTGGTTTGTTGAGGAGTCCTCAAAAGTAGTCTGTTGTGCTGTGATTAAAAAAAAAATCTTTTTTGTAATTAGTTTTAGGAAAGAAAATCAAACAACTTAGATTTGTACATCTGAATGGTAGCGAACAGTATTTACAAATATGTTGAAAAGATGGCTTGCATGAACTATAAAACTGATTATCTGTGATAAGGAAATACCTGTTACACATTAAAAATAGACTTCAATTCAGATCTTTATGCACAACTACTGAAAGGTCTATTAGGATGTCGTATGATGATCTGATATAGCGAGCTGCAACCTTGCAGGCTGCCGTAGAAAGAATGTCACCTTTTGTACCAATGTCTATATGAAGTTTTGAGTTGGATGCCTGTTTACTCTGGCTGCATTTAATTGGGAGCTATGCCATTGAGCCTGAGATGAATAATTGGTATACTGAGAGATAGAATCAGCTTTTGCTGTGATGACTTTCATGTTGCAGCTGCTCCAGGTGTTTCTCTCAAATACGCAAATGCAGTAATTTCATTCCCTTTGTGGCTACTTCATACCCCTGATAGGCCTGCAAGGACTGTTGTACGGGGGGAGGAAGCACATGGGAGATATGTATGCGCTGTCAAGAAGGCAGGAAGAGATGGGTTTGTGGGCATGTAAAGTCCCCACACTAGATCTGGGCTAAGTGTGTAAAGGGGTTTTACATATTCTTCTAGAATATAAGAGACTGGAGGGGAAAGGGAAGTGACCCATTCATCTCAGTGTTATTTTTGCAACTGAATGAGGTTGTGCTGTTTGTAAGGAGCCTTGAAAATAAAGCTCTATCTCTTACTTTGAGATTGATGCCTTTTCTATAATGCTTTAGTTCTGCTTCCACATATGCAGCTCTGTGATTTGCCCCAAAGCCCTGTGTGGTATATGTCAGTCCTGTTCTGAATGGAGTATTTTATTACTTCCAAAAAAACTATGTACTCCAAACTGTAAGAAAACTCTGTCTGACACAGTCTGCCCCAACCCCATCTGGCAGAGCCTTTACTCCCAACTTCCAATGTGATCTTCTCATTCTTCTACCTGCTTTGTTGACTCTCAGCTTGTGGTCAAAGTCAGCTAAATTGCCTGCACTTGAGCTGCTTCCCAGGTGAGCTACCCTTACCTGCCCTGAGATGCCTGGGTGATTATGGCTGTCCGTCTTGCACCTGGATGTCATGGCTGCTTTGCCTGAGCTCAGGGAGAAGGAGAAGGCTAGTTAATTCAGTTAGGCCTGCTGTGTCTCCTGAGAAGATCAGGGGCTGAAGAGGAGAAAAGCCCTACCCAGCAAACAGCTGATACTGTGTGCATAGTGTGTGCCACAGCCCAGGCTATGTGTGCCATTTACCTCCTCTACCTCTATTCCCATATATATATGTACATATAACCCCCTCCCTGTCACTGCCAGGGAGCAAAGAACTTTCTGAGGGGAGGTAACATGGAAGGAAGGAGAAAGCTGGGTGGAATTTCTCATGTGGGTTCATGTGCCCACTTCCCTCCCAGATATGTGCCACACTGCAGCAAAGGGATCAGATTCCCAGTTAAGTGTTTGTTCTCTACAGTAGGAGTGCAAAAATTTGGCATGTTGCTGAATGCTGCAAAGCCCCTTGCACTGGGATGGGGGCTGTTTTGGGCAGGAACAGTTCCTGTGGTTTCTTCTCAGGTGGGAATGATTGGAAGTCCTCTTGTCAGTTCTTTGGCAGGGTGGGTCACTTTGCTAGGGTTCAGTTTAAAATGACAGCATTTGTATTCAGAGCTAGCTTTTGCAAGAATCGTGCTGGCAGGATGAAAATTCTGTTGGTGCCAGCATGGGTTGAAAGCTTTCTGTTAGTTCTGGAGAGGGATATAGGGGTGGTGAGCTATGGTTAGGGTTAGGATTAGGGCTAAGCCTAGGCTTCAAGATGGTAGAGATTTCTGAGCTTGCTTTTTATTTTCCTTCTATTTTTCTCCCCCCGCCCCCCCTTCTTCCTCTCCTCTAGGAGGCCCAAGAGTAGGATGAATGCTGAGGTTGGCTTAGAGGAGCAAGTTATGACTAATTTTTGAATGGGTATGAGTTACTGGCTTGTAGGTAGGCTGGGGTTTCAGGATGGCAAGGATGGAAGAACCTTTTATTGCTGAATCTAGAAAGTCCTGAAAGTGTGGTGTTTGGGGATTAGTGTTTTGGACAGCAGATGCTGGAGAAGTTGAGTTATTGTTGGAGTCTTACAAGTTCATTAGGATTGAGTGGGAGCTAATGCCAGTGGAGATGAAGGGCTTATTGGTAGCCTTTTGGGTATGTGTTGGTATTGGGCTATGGATAAGACTAGGGTAAGAGCTGATATTTGGGAGTTTAAATACTTGAAGCACTCACTTAATATGGCTGTGGTTAGGCCAGAGCATTAAATTAGAGGTGGCATTGGTAAGGACAAATGTTTTATCTAGTCTGCAACAACACTGATCAAAAAACTTTGCTTATAGCTGTTGTTCGATTATAGGATGGCCAGTGCTGAACAGTTTAATTCTATGGATTTTGCAGAATAGCAGATTGATGACTAAGTCCCTTGTTGCCTTGTGGCTAATTTTTGGTTATGGGAAGGATATGGTCATTAGCTTGTAGATAAGGATAGAGTTAACATTGCAATTGGAATGAAATAGACTGATATCAAGCCTGAAGACTCCTGGATCATGAAGATGCTGTTTCTCATCTTTGTAGGTTTCCCTAGACCTATGACTGCATGTTTGCAGATAGGGTTGAACGGCTTCCCCCCCCCCCCCCACTTCAGATCTCTACTAAATATGGGCCACTGGACTTGGTCAGGATAGGGTTAGTATTCAGTAGGGCAGAATCCTGCATTGCCTTAAGAGCCATTGCTGCTAGGTCTTGTAACATCCACAAGGATGGAGGAGAGCTTGTCTGAGTGATGCTCAGCATTAGCTGTGGGTTTGTTTCAGTTGCAGTGTTTTGGCTAGAACTAGAGTTAGTTTGGGAGTTAGAGAGACCACTAGGCTAGGAGCTTGATCCACTACTCAATCTTGTAGGTCTAGTAAGCACAGAATAAAGACTGGTAATGGTTTATGGTGGGTGTTGAGACAATTGCAGTAGTAGAGTGCCCAGAGTCCAAGATCACCGTAGCCCACGCTGCAGCCTTTATCCTGCTTACTTTCTGTCCTCCTGCCTCCATTTAATTCAGGGTGGATGTTACACTCTTGTTGTGATATGATCTGCTAGAGGCGAAGGAACTTTTGGAAGGAAAGAAAAGGAGTGGAAGAGGAGAGACCGAATGGGAACTGGGTGGTGAGAGACAAAGGCAGTTGGAATTTTCCTAAGGTTTCTCTTGCATCTTCCCTTACCCCAGAGGCTCCTGATAATGGAAGCAAACAGAAGCACAGAGAGTCTTTTGACAGGAAGATAAAAAGCTTAGCTGCTTCCTTAGCAGCAAGAAGTAGATCTAGATGAAAACATTATAAATTCAGCACATATTTCTTTCCCTCCATTACCTCAGTGTTAGAGAATCTTTCTTGGGAGGGGGTCAGATTTTCTGGGGTGGTCCACAGTCCTCTTTTTCTCGATTCATATAGCAAGGAATGAGTTGGGATTTTGTTCAGGTCGCTTGGTCTCCTTTGCCATCAAATGATTGTGCAGCAAAATTAGGCCACCCTGCAACATGAGAATGCTCCTTTCTTCCAATCCGCTGTCTAAACCTGTTTCATTGTCTTCCACAGTCTTTTTAAACTACTATTTTGTCACTATTTGGAAATTCTCCTACCATGATACATTCTTCATATTCCAGTTAGTGCAATCAAGTAAGAAAAATGTGGTTTCAATCTTATTTTTTTGGAACACCAGTTCCTTGGTTAAAATACAGTTGCTAACCTTAACTTGTTTCCACTGTATATCATCTGAAGATCTTGCTAAGCAAAATACAAACATGGTTTGCTGATACAGTGATTTTTCTCAGATCTGTATCTTCCTTACATTAGCTAGAACGTGTAAGAAGAAATAGAGAGAAATAGAAGAAATTGAAAAATTTCACAAGTTTTAAGAATGGCATGCCTTGATAAAGTATTTCTTTTTTCCTGTTCATTAGCTGATCACAGAGGCAGACAGGACCATAAACGTGAAGTCAGAACAGTAACTTTTAACTAAAGAATTAAGCTAATCTGAATTATGTGAGTAGCTGATTTTTAAGGAGATTATTTTATCAGGACTCTCTTGGACACACAGTCCTTTACTTGCAGCTCATGCATTCCACTAAGTAGGATCTTGAGACATGTTTACATAATGCAGACTGCATACACTACCATCGTTTCTTTAAGTGGTTGCTGTCTCTGAATATTGCCAAGTTCTGTGATAATAGTTCTAAAGTAAAATTAGTGTGAGAACATGTTGATTTAAGACACTTTGGAATGTTACCGCTTGGAACTTAAGCATTATCAAACGGTCCTTTACCATTTGGTCCTTTGGTCCATTACTAAAGGTCCTTCTAAGTTGAGCTGATCTCCAGCTGTGGTCAAAACCAGATTCTTCTCATGCTGCAGAGGCCTATGTGGAATTGTCTAATACAGGGCTTCATTATAATTTATGATTATTAGAATAGCTTAACAAGTTATAGTAATTTCATGTTATCTATCCAATGCCTTGTCTCTTGGGATTTGATTAGATTTGTTTTAGAACATCAGCAATTTGAGCAGATGTTTTCATTACACAGTGATGATCATTGAAGTTGATACATTTCCTCCAGAAATCTGTAAAATACAATTACACTTTCTTCCTATATTATGTATCATTTCTTCTTTCTGATGCTAAATTTAATTTGTTTTGTGTTTGTCATCGGTTTGGTGGCTTCTGTGCCATCCCCTTTCCTGAATATCTGTAAAATATTTGTTGTATGGAAATCAGTACAGAACTTTGAAAGATGCTGCTAGTTTTTTATCATGACCCTTTGTTTTTTCTTTTCTGCCTTTTTTAATGCTATAATTAGTTCAGTGTTTTAGTAGCTTGCTATGAAGTCTTGTGTCAGGTTTTTTGAAAATCTAATTAATGCCATCTGGATCTATTTTACCTACTTTTTCATTGACACGAGGAAAGAATTTTTAGAGATACTCTTTTGCAAAAGGTGTGCACATTAAACTCTACCAGATCGTATTATTCCAGAGGGTTTGCACAATTTTTAGTGATCGGTTCAGCTACATTACAGTGTACAGATGCTGAGTGCATAGGTTTATAATTTTCTGGATTGTTCCTAGAAATATTGAAATAGGGATAGAACATGTGGTGCCATTCAGTCCCCCAGAACAGTTGCTGTTTCTCTTGAGATTGCAAATATTAGTTAGCGTGTTTGGTGGCAGTGTGATTTGTAAACTAGCATAACTAGCCTTACCACCCTGCCAGCTATTCATTCCTGCCCCCTTTGGGCCCTGTGAGTGTGCCAGGAAACAAGTAAGCATGGCCCCATGGTAAGCAGGGGACAAACCTAAATGACAAGATAATGTTTTGTTTTCTTGTGAGTGTTTTTTCAGCTAGATCAGTTCCTTGTTTACATTTGCTTCAAACGTTTGTACCAGCATCACAGAGAAAGCAGCATGGAAGTATATCCGGCTGTCTGATACTCATGTAGCATCTTTCCACATGGATATTATGGACTGTCTGTAATTAAGTGCTAGTCTGCCTCACTTGTACGCTGTCTTTTCTATGGAGTTCATGATGCATTGCTTTTCTATTAGTCTCCTGTCTTTCTATAATGCCCGTTACCTTGTATTTAAGCATTCGAGTCAATCTTTTACTGGTTTAGAATTCTGTTAGGTGGTTTGCCTTAAGATGAAAAGGTTCCAAAATAGTGTTTTTAATTTTGAAAGCACTGTGAATTCAAAATATTTCTGCCTTTGCAAGGTTTTTTTGTTGGTTTGTTTTAAAAGAAAGCTTGGTATGGTCCATTTCTATACTCTTGTACTTAGGATGGCAGCCTTGCAAAGATGAGGGCATTTTTCCACTGAGGACAGCAGCACAAACTGCTTGTTCCTTCCTTCATCTTAAGCGTGCTCAGGAAAGACATTTCAGAAGTGCGCTGCCTGGGTTGTTGAGGTCCAAGTTTTGCATTGATCTTACGACTGACCCTCTGCTGCTTGATGTGGGCAGGCAGGAACAAGTCCCACAACAACACTGCCTGCCTTTGATGGAGGACTATGAACAAGTAACACAGAGCACATCTCAGCCAGGTTGTCACTGTGCCTGCAACTACCTTCCTGTTTGTGACAGTATCTCTGAAGGCTACAGCCACAGGATTTTGTGACTCCTGGATTATTTGTTAACTTTAGAAGCATAATAATAGAGGACAAACAAATTGTATGCAATCCAGAGTACATAGTGATACCATACCCAATACTGAGAAAAGCCTTCCTGCTTATAAGGGTTCGAAGGGGATTTCCAAGGTTTGAAACTGTGGAGGAAATATTCAAACCCTTCAGGCATAGCAATAAACAGATTTAAGAGTGCTCCAACAAGGCGCCTTAAAAAAATTGGCTGGATTTCAGTTTGACAGCTGAATTTTATTTCTCACACTCTCATGCTCATTCCTGAGTTGTTTGTCTGATACCAAGAAACATTGCTGAAAACAAAGCAACCCCCATCACTTTGTATTTTATGAAACTGTTAAAAAGTGAATGTTTTCACTTCTCTAAAAGCTGCTCTTACAGTGTTGAAAAACACCCTGTTTGATACTTAGGGTAGAGTTACATAGTACTTAAGTGCAGTATAATACTCTGTTAATTCAAATTTGTTCTTTCCTTGCACTTGAGTATATTACCATTTAATATGGAGAGGGGAAGCACTGCTTTTTCTGTTGTACAAAGCTTAAACTATTGTGAATGCTTCTGGAAACAGTTTATGTTGAATACTGTAGTTTTGCACTTTTTAATTTGACTTCAGTGTCTCTCCACCATTCCTGATAAGTGAGCATAAACTTTATTGTTTAGAAGTAGTGACAAGCAGCCTTTTCTGCAGTGATTTTGATAGGTTTTGGTAAGGTCCCCCCCTGCCGCCCTCCCCCCCTTTTTTGTTTTCAAATTCCATGTGTTGGCTTGGACATAGTAGCCTTACTTGTATTTAAAAGTCCTCTATGGATTTGCTCATGTATCTCCTTTGTATGTTATATTACTTTGGGTTTTGGCATTTAGATCAGTAGACAGTATTGTTGAAGAATTTGAGCAATACCATGATTTTTATTTCTAGTTGCAAATGTATTTGCTATTTAGACTTGAGGAGAAAAATGCTCAAGTGATCTAACCTTTTGTATTGGGTTTGCGTGGCAAGGTTTTGGTAGCAGGGGTGCTAGAGGGGTGGCTTCTGTGAGAAGCTGCTAGAAGCTTCCCTTATGTCCGACAGAGCCAATGCCAGCCAGCTCCGAGATGGACCCACCGCTGGCCAAGGCTGAGCCTGTCAGCCACGATGGTAGCGCCTCTGGGATAACATAGTTAAGAAGGGGGAAAAAAAAACTGCACAACTGCAGCCAAAGAAAGGAGTGAGATGTGAGCGCAACAACCCTGCAGACACCAAGGTCAGTGAAGAAGGAGGGGAGGAGGTGCTCCAGGCGCTTATTTTTGTTGTGCTTTTGAGGCTTGTAGTCTGTGTGTGCACTGGTATTGGAAGAAAAACATACATTTCTGTTTATAAATGTATTTACAGAAGTTGAAATAGTATTAATACTCTTACAGAAAAGTCCTATTTTCAGATTTATTACTACTGCTATTTCAAATATTATTGGCTGTGTAAGCCAGACGTTTGAAGTCTGAGGTCACACTTTTTTTTTAAATTATTTTTTAAATGAGTTGTTTAAAATAACAAAACGAATCTTTTTTCTTTCTTTCTTTTTCAAACTGTAATTCCAATACTTCTGTTTTTTTAAAACCAACCTCTGTCTCTTATTTGGCTGCAATACCCCAGTTTGAGAGATAAATCTCATAAAATGTTGTAGTTTCACAATCCAGTCAGCATAGTCAGGGCTACCTATGGGGAAAGGTGATCCCAGTAGTCTCGCCTGCTACCAGTCTCATTCTTATTCCATGTCCTGGCTGCATTTTCATGCCAGGACAAACCTCTGTGTTCTGACCTGATCAGAGGGACTGGTGCAGGCTAAAGACTGTTGCATTGGCTCAGTTCACGTTGGCTCAGTTCATCTGCTTCAGTCTTTCTCCTTGTGCCAACAAACCTGTGTGCATAGGTAGAGGAAGGGGCAAGGCTAGGAATGAACGGCTGAGGGAAGGGAGAAGGTAGAAACACCTCTTTCTGTGGCAGCACCAGTACATACCAGTATAAAATGATGGTGAAATAGCACATGAGTCATCCAGCTGGTGTGGAATACCAAAAAAATGCGAGACTCTTTTGTGCTTTTGCCGAGATATGAATGGACTTGAGCCACCCACACGCCAGTGGTTAAACAAAAAAATATTTTAAATGTCTTTAATCCTTCACATCAACACAAATTCCATCATGGGTTTGTTATGGCTGGCTCTTACTTCCCAGTCGATTTAGTCAGTGTGGTGTCCATTTGCAAAGATAAGTTTTCTTAGTAGAAGGTGCAGTGAATCATTTGTAACAGTTGCGTAGTTGGCATTCCCCTATTTTCCCGGCTAGGCAATGAATGAAATCAGGTGGGTTTTTTAAAATTCCCTTTTCTTTTGTGCGTGGTGTGAAACAGGATATCACTGGAGCCTCCTGTGAGCACTCTGCTGCATTGCGCATATTCCTGCTGCAGGGAGGTGCGTTCTCGCAGTGCATGGGCTGCTGAGGAAAGTCTCGCAGTGAGGTAACAGCCTCACTGTATTGCAACACTTTTCTGTGGCTCCCGAGCATTAAGAGAGTCATGTCAATAAGCAATGCTGAATGTGTTTTTAAAGTTTTCTTCCTTCAGTTGCCAAGTCTGTTGAAGCGAGTTTGGGTAGTGTTTCTGAGGCTGGGAGAATGGACTTTTCCTCAGAAATTTTGTGAGGTTAACTCGGCCAGAACAAGTTAGAAATCAGTAAGTTTTGCTGTGTTTGTTTCGGTGCTCTTCCCGAAAGAGAGAGAGATGTTTCACTACCTGTTGGTGTGTTGAAGGGTCTCATCAGAAGAGCCCCTTGCTGTGTTCAACAGGAAGTTTCCATGTAAACATTCCTGTGGCATACGCAGGGCTGTATGTAGATTGCGTGTTGCCTTCTCTGTTTGGAAGGGGAAGCCTGTGTGAATAGTTCAGTTCTTTTTGCCTAAACCAACCTTCGCATTATCGTTGTAGTGCATTGATGATTATTGTGTCTGGCTTCTCTTGATCAGCTGTAGCCTAGCTGCAGCTGTGCTCTACTTCATTTACTGCTTCTAAAGAAGATGTTCAATTTCTTCTTACAGTTGGCTAGTGAGGGAAGTATCTTTAGAGAATTGTGGGTGAATCATCTCTTTATTACTTTGGCTGTACGTAGCATCTGCATAAAATCCAGACAAATCCTGATCTTTGAAAGATCAGCATCCTTTGAATTGTATACTTTCTCTCTTACAGTGCAAGTCTGTGTATGTTTGAATAACCTTTTGTACTGCATCTGGATGATGTATCCTACTACTTATTCCCGGGCTTTGCCTTTTTCCTTCCCTGTGGCCAGAGAGGATGGGAAATATGGCAACTCAAAAACTGTCTCTTGGGGGAGCAGACCTGGATCTTCTCTGTGGTTCTTTATGTATTTTTTTTTCTGGAAAAGGAAAGGAGCACTCTTGTGTGTTGTTGGGGAAATATGGATGGTGAGGAGAAAAGGAACAGATTCTTGGGGATTTTCAGTCTGTCTAAGGCTTCTCACTGGAGTCTTCTGTACTTGGTGACATAATTTAAACTTGGCCATTTGTCTTCTGCACTTACTCCGCTATTAACTCCTCATCTCCCTCTGTGGATAAGAGTCTCCTGTGGCAGCAAACCTTCTCTCCCTACTGTATTGCAGTTTACTGGTAGTGAGGCAAAACAACTGAGCAGATTTGGGAGTCTGGCAGAGGCATGCTGTCAGGCTTCTGTTGAGAACGGAGTAGGAGACGTGGCCAGGAGGAGATGGCTGGGAAAGGTGGGGTGGCCAAGGGAGTGACACTGAAAAGGCTGCAGCTTTTCCCCAGCTTCAAAAGTAAACCGCAGAGAGCCAGGAACTGGCTTCTGAGAGGTGCTGAGCCTATTCTGGTGCCTCTCAGCAGGACCCTCCTGGCAGCTCCTGTTCCATCTGCCCTGCTGGGAGAGGACAGGGAGCCAAGCAAAGAGTGGGCGGAGTGCTGACCCACCAAACTCCTCTGCTGCTCCCCCAACTTGTGCTGTGGTGTTCCCTTGACAAGGCACTCTACTCCGCCATCAGGGAAAACCCATCCCTTCAGGAACTGCTCTAGAACTATTGTCACTTGAAATTAAATACCCCTTAAAAAATTCTCCACAAAGTGTTTGTTTTGTATTGAACTGAGCCCTTGAAGACAACATTACATGTACATTATACTTTATAAAAATGCCTACTTGACTGTAACCATGTTACTTCAAATAATGGCATTTGTTGGCATTAGGAAAATACTGCTCTATTGGATTGTTTACCATGCATTTTCATCTGCTTCCACTTTCTTTTGTCTCTTCCATTTTCACTCATCTTTCTCAAAACTCTCCTATTTTACCTTCATTTGATCTGTGTGTGTTTTCCTTCTTTTTATCTTTCCCACATTTCAGATGGCCGTCCAGTATTACAGTGATGACTCCTCTCATTTTGAACCATGGGGAAGTCCACTGGATGGCATAAGCCCAGAAGTCAGGAATCCTTGTTGTCCGGTTTTGCATTTATTTCTTGTCATGCTCGCTGCCACCGCCTTTGCTAGTGACTTCCTTTCTCTGTCTTGGTGTCCCTGTCAGATGGCAATGATAATATTTATTCATCTGTATAAAATACATTGAGACTGGGGCTGGAGGGCAGGGGGAAACATTTCACAAGTGCCAGCAATTTCTTTTTGTTTGAGACGATCGTTTTCTTGCCCAGCTTTTTATACTTTCTCAATAATAACATTTATTGAAGCCATGGAGAAATGAAAGATCACATAAAAGACAATTGGTTCTGGTGGTGCTAGGCTGAGCCCAGCGTTGTCTGTGTTCTTGTCAGCGTGCTTTTGGCCAGTACACCTCTGTGCACTTGGGAATTATACTGGAAATTTTAACGTCCGAGTGAGGCATCCTTATCTCACTTGGTTTGTACTCTTAATACAAGTAACCCCTTTGCCTACTATAATTTGTCATAAGCATTCTGTCTAAATTTGAAGTTGGTGATCATTTGTTACTGCTTGACAACAATGTATTTTCTGGACAAATAAATTCTTTCTTTCATTCCTTTCTCTGAGGAAGAAGTATATATTCTGGATAGGCTTTTGTTTTGGTGCTGAGGGGATGTTTTTTCTTTAGACTTACATATTGCTATCTAGGTACATGGGACAAGGCAAGATTAGAAAAGTGCTTCTTGAATTTTGAGCGGATGGCATTTGCAATTGTTTTGAGTTCTTATGAAAGTTCATTTAAAACCTTGGACTGTGAAACCTCTATTACCCAATAAGTAAGTCTTACCTGTTACTAGAAAGGTCATTTATGAAACCAGGACACTGCCCACCAGGATGGATTAGGGTTCCTGTGCCTATTAAAAACAGTCAGAAGCTGGAAGTAGAAATCTAATGCAAGTGTCTGCTAAAAGCACTAAATCTTTCCTCAAAAATCCATGGAGGAATTCCTGAAGATTTTATTATTACTTTGTATTCTGTTCTCCTCCTTTTGAGGTCTCAAGCCTAAAGCAATTGTAGTTTTCCTTCTGTTGGAAAAACTAGATGGATGCTGTTGATTTGCTCAATCACTGCACTTCTGACCTAGAAAGAAAGTTAATTGTTTTCCTAGCTTTAAAGCTGTGTATTTCTCACAAATGGAGAGCTGTGTTTCTAAGTGTTTATTTAAATATAGGTCTGGTATCCAAAGACTGGCATTCAGAGATTTCAGAATTCTTACAGAGAAACTAAATATAATGCTTATTTTACATTTGGAAATGTTAAGAGTTAGTGACAGTGTCACAGTCTACTGGTATGTGAAGTTGCTTTGTCTTGCAGTTGTTGCGTAACAATGACTATAGCATGTATCTTTACAGAAGTATACAGTTTGGATTATAATTTTGAAAATCTGGATGACTGTAAAGTTTTGGTTTTCAGTTGTAATGTAATTTAAAATTATATTGGAAGTATCCACTGTAGCACTTCTGGCTTTTAAAGATTTTCTTTCTTTTTTTTTTTTTTTGGTGGTTGTTTTAGCAAATATGCAAGTAAAGATGTGAAATGCAGTCAACAAAGGAAAAGTGAGAGATTTAGGCTTTGTTTCTTTTTTTAATAAAAACTGAATAAAATCTGTTTCTGTTAATCTCAACATAGTCTTCCCCCCCTGTTTTTTTATTTATTTATTTCAGGAATTTGAAGCCTTTCAAACGTTTGTGGAAAATCGACTTCCGTTTGATATTGTTATTGATGGACTCAATGTTTCCCACATAAAACCCAGAAAGATGCAGTGTCAAAATGTAAGTGCTGGTTAAATATTCATTAAGAGTTTTGTGTATGCTTAGACTGATTGTAAAACAATTAGTGCCTCATTATTACTTATCCTCTTGAGAAACTGATCAAACATTTTTGTAGCACGTTACAGCGAAGTTCGAAGCATTATTTAGACTTTACAAACTAAAAATGATCAGTGGGAAGATGCTGCTTCTTACATATTTGACTGTATTAGCTGTAAAAAATCATACCTAAATTTCCCCGTGTATGCAATGCTTATAGTTACAGCCAAGTTATTGATAATAACATTACTAGGATGTATATTGTGTGAATGTGTATGTTTTCATAATAATAGGGACTTTGTGGAACAGAGTAAATCTACCATATGGAAAATTTAGTCTAATATAATTATGCTGGTAAGAGTTCTTCTTAAAATAACGCCTTACTTTGTTCAAACCACATCCTGTACAAGTTTAAACTTTATTTCACTTCCTATTGCCTTAAGCATTTGAGTGTCTTGTTCTTACAAGGGCAGCTCAAACTGGCTTCAGTTCTTTCCACTTGGTGATTTTTAGAAGAATAATCCTGCTTTTTTACTAATACCTATTTTTGAGAATTCTTGGCACTCCCCTTTGCATTTCACTAAGAAATGGCTTAAGGGGGTTTGTCAGTCAAATACTTACTTTAAATTAGGAATAACAAAGTAGCTGCTCACATGTATTCCAAAGCCAGTATTTAAATTTTCACGCTCTTGAAATCAAAACTATGTTATAAATGAGCTTGCTAATAAAGGAAGTTATTTACTCCTTGTAATTACAAGAAATAGGTTTTTGTTCTAAGAACTACTTTAAAACTATTCTTACAAAGCAGTATATGCTTTCATATATGTAGATAAAAGCAGCTGAGCTAGGGAGGTTAGATAAACTTGCTGAAAGATGTTTGTCTGAGAGCTGCAGTGAAGTTTCATGAGATACTGGCTCATGAAGAGGGTACTTTCCTTACTATGAAAATAGAAAAGGAAGTTTACAAGTTGTTTGCATGGGATCAGGGAGGAAGTGTTGATTATCTGAGAAGAATCCCAGGCACCATGTAGTGGCACAGTGTTTTAAGACTTAGAAGACAGATCTATGCTGCCAAAGAAGGGGAAGAGAAAACAAACCTCCTTCCTCAGTGCATGCCTGTCCCAGTGTGGGAACTCTGAACAGGATCCTGAATGTTCTGTAAAAGCTGGAAGCAATGGAGAAAAGAGCCAGCCTGGTTTTGCAGGATAATTACTGATGATTTCTGATCAGAAATCTTACTGGGAGCTATTAGCATGCTGAGCAGCATAAACTGCCTTTGAGTTCCTCCTTAGCTTCTGCTGTATTGGAAGGACTTAGGGATCCATGATGCCAAGGAGCTCCAGGACCGTATGGAGGCATCGACTTTCCGTTTAGGTCGTTCCATATAGATACAGGTCAGATCTCTCTTGAATCCCCGGTATTTACAGATTAGGAGGATTTTTAGGAAGATATGCCTTTCCTTCCTGCACAACAGAACAGTAACTTGGGCTCACCCCATCATACCTCCAGAAGAAGATTCTCTTAGCTAAAATGTACTTGTTCTATGAGCTATGTTGCTGTTAATTATTATTGCATTTTGTCATTACAAAAAATGTTAATCGCTGGAGCTTCTACCAGCTAGTCTTTTGCTGCTCCTGTTATCTGGATCCTGTTTTTGAGAGTGTGGAGTCATTACACGAGATAGGATGAACATGCCCATTACTCTTGCCTTATACCTGTAGATATTCACTGGCTGGATAGTACCTTTTTTGGCACGGGAAGTGTTATGTTTGCACTGTTAGCAACAAAATAGCTCCTTCACTGCCCAGAAGAAATACTCTTCTAGACATATGAACTACTAAAGACTTTTTCCTGTATTGAGCCTCTCTACTCATTGAGATACTTTTAAATTATTTTTTACAATAGATGCCTTTATATATGATTACAGCATTAACTATTGAGTTCACAGTTTTTTCCAACTGGAAACATTGTTTCAACATGAGATCGTGCTGGATGCTAGCGAATCTTGTTTTATTTCTTCATGACTCTGAACTGCTGTGTTGTAATATGTCAGGAAAGGACTGTGTCTTTGTTCTTATTTTGGATGCTTCTGACAAGCAGCATGTATTCTTGTTTTCTTGCTCTTTTCAAGACTGCTAAAAACAGAGGGGAAAAAAAAAACCAAACAAACCCACAAAGCAGAGCAATCCTTTCTTCCATCTCCAAACTTTTCTTCCAGATGAGGGAAGGGAAGGCCACAGGAATCTCTGCATGTGTTGCTTTCCTGGTTGCTGGTGTTGCTGCCAAGTAGTCCCCCATCTGCGAATGCCATAGTCTACTCTGAACACCGTAGTCTGTCCTTTGAGGGCTGACTGTGCCACAAAATGTCCTCTTTTGGAGGCTGCTATCCTCATGCCAGAGGCAGTGAATGAAAAATGTGGAGTGGCAGGTCTGGGGCATTCCCAGCCTGCCTTATTAAACTCTTCAATGTACATAGGGAAACATAGTGCAGAACTGAGAGGATGGAGAGGAGAAATAAATGCAAGAGAAGTTGGAGGCAGAGCACGAAGGATGGAAAAAGCTAAGAGTGAAGGCTGCTGAGGTCAAGCTGGCTGGCGAGGGCAGCATGACTGGCCCATTTTGAAGAAGAGGGGCATGCTGTGACTCGTTAGTGACCTCTTCTGCTCGACTTGAGAGATAATAATAAAGGAGCAGTATTTCCAAGGACCTGTGTTAAAAGCTGCCCAACCTGTGTTTTACTTGTCAAAAAGCTACATTATTTTGTCTCCAGGTGGGAGTCAGTCTATGCTCTTTTCAAGGGTTCATTACTGCAGCTGTTAGACCCAGTCAGGATATTGTTTTATAAACTTTCTGTTCCAGTGTATAGTTAGTATGCAGCAATGGTTGAAAGAGAAAGTGAGATTGTTGCTCTCCCTTTATAACACACAATAAGTGTTACTATGTGCAAATTAGTTTTTTTGGACCATATCCCTTATGTGATTTAGAGAGAATAGCAAAATAAAGGGCATCGTTAAACACAAGAGAAGGCCTAAGATTTATGTGACAATAATATGGTAATTTAAATGCATTCTGGTCTTTATTTAAATTTAACAAACAATACTGTTCCACTTTGTGATTTAGCTTTAAGAACTGTAACTGTTTTGCCGAAGACCAACTCTAGCTAACTCTTAGTCACATGATTAAAATAAGAAAACATTGATAAAATATTCCTTTCTTTTTTCAAACATCCTAACATTTGTAATTCCATTTAGGCATTCCTTAGGCATCTTGGGAAGGGGCTGGGTTGTGCAGACAAGGCACGAGTACCTTGAGGGATGTGAAAAGGAAAACAAGCAGAAGTTGAAGGAATGATTTTTACTCATTTAATCCCCAAAGTGTTCTGACGTTCTGGAAAACTGGATATGTGACTTCCAGTAGCCCCAGGCAACTTTGGTCCTCACAGCCAGCACTTACTTAGCAGATCATCGTGAATATTATTGACTTGGCAGATTTAAAGGAATATTCTGTGGCAATTTCTCTAGTGTATGACACTGTCAGTTTGTAATTACAATCCCCTTTTTTCCAGGTTGGTTTTATACTAGGTTTGTTTCCTGGTAGAAATCACCCTGTGACTGCATCAATTACTGACAAAAAGAGGAGGTAGCACACGGGTGGGAACAGAGATTTTTGAGGGCGAGGGAATGGTGAGATCACCTGATTTGAAGGCAATGCACACACAGTGACTGTAAAAGTGCAACACTGGGCATTAGCTAGCACCTCTTTTCAACCCTTTGCTTCCTTACTGCAGCATATTAAATTAGACATTAAAGTTGACCCCTAATTAAAAGATATTATAGAATGGAAATTACTTTTGCTATGTAATCCAGACAATAGAAACAAACTCCCGTAATGTCTAAAATCATTCAGTCTTGTCTTTTTCCAGTTTTTTGTGTGTTCTGCTGCTGTTTTAAGACTGTACCTGGTGCGTATTTGCCTTGATGAGTCAGTCACTGCACTGCAAACATGGTAGTTTATAAACTGAGATATCCTTGCAGTTTAGCTATGCACAGTTGATTCAGGCTGTATCGTGACGTTGAGTTAATCCTTTCCTCCAGATGTATCTAATTACATAACCTCTTAGCCAGCACAATGACATTTGGTACTCTCTGTCCTCTGCTGCCGTAACTCCCTGTAGTGCCCCCACCTTTCACCTTGTAAAGGTCAAGAGAGGGAATTTCCACATGCTATTTGTCCAATTCTGTTATTAAACACAAACTGTTACATAATTCTTAAATGTATTTTTTCCTGTTTATCACAATTTTCTCTAGCAGTATTCCTTGGAAGTGAGGGGGAATCCAAGTGCACACAGGATACCTAGGCTCTGGAGCATCTCACTTTGCTTAGGGGAGAGGAGTGAAGGAACCATGATGAGCTGTGCTCCGGCTACCCCTAGACTGAAAGGGCTGGGGTGGGGGGTGAGAGAGGGGTGAGGGAGCACGATCAGCAAGTGCAATTTAAAGAGTACTTCCCTGTTTTTAATTTACATTGAGATTGGTATTTTGTAAATGAGGTATGCAGCCAGCTCCTTTTTTAGCTGTACCCATCTGGTGTTAGACGTAACTGAATATATTTCAAATGTGTGTTGCATCAAAGCTAACTCACAATTCCCTTCTTCAAACAGTCTGGCAGTTGGGGTCAGCTCTGCCCTAACTTTACCCTCTCTACTCTCTGTATTAAACTCAGACATCTAAACGATTGGTAAAATAGTTCCAGATTGAGTTCCTTAAGGCTGACAATGCATAAAGGAATAGTTTTTGCTCTTGGCAGATAGTTCAAAGGGGTTGCTCCCTAACTTAATCAGCATTTCTATAAATGGACTACATAAGTTCATATAATTCCCATGTAAATTACAGTAGGCCTGTACAACAGCTGACAAAGCCAGATCCTTGCTGTTCCCCTCCCATCCCATCCCAGTCTGGTGGCAGCAGCTGGCATGCCACCCCTACCACACCTCCCGCTTGCAGCAGCAGTCGGCTTCTGCCAACGAAGCCACCAGACCTGCCCTCCTGCACCTCTCACAGGCCGCCACGAAAAGCTAGGCTGCGACTGCTGTAGTTGGGGGTGCTCCGTGACAGGCGGAGGGGACAGGACATGCCTTGCAGCTATTTCTTGTCTCTTCCAGGGAAAAAGCAGCAGCCTTGTTGAGTGGAGGCTGCTCTCTGAATCGGAGAAGGGTTCTTTGACTAAATGAATTGCGTGGTTGCAAGTAGCATAGTAATCATGTGTGAACAGATTATTGCATTTTGGTTTTCCATATGTTAAATATTCTAAAAATAATATTTGTCAAGGGGATTCAAAGTTTAAAACTAATATTATGGTTTTAGTTATCCTAGTGGTTCTGTAGTAGTTATTCCTGGACTCCTTGCCAACTTTAGCAGTATGGAAAGGAGTGGGTAGAGAGAGGTTGCAGTCTTGAAGGGAAAACTGGGAGTGAGAAAAAAGTTTCATCAGGATACGGGAGAAAACCAGGATGTAGGGTACTAGTCTACAGGAAAATGGTGAATGATCTTGCTAAATTTTTCAAAAAAGCCCAACTGTGGCCACAGAATTGAAGAACCTTGATGAATTACGCTTTGTAAATTCAGCTCAGAACCATCATTTTGGTATGCACTTTATTCACATTTTCAAGGCTCGTTTTCCAAACATAAAGACAAATATCAAGACAAAATTAACAACTCTTCAAATGAAGTTAAAAAAGAGGGGAAAAAAAAAAAACAAAGCAGGGCACCTATGACCCATCATTCTCTTGGGTTAGTAACCGAAATCAATTCTGAAGCATAATTTTGTTTCTTTGAAATCTCTTGTGCCTATAAATCCTGTATGATGAAAAAGGGGAAAAAAGAAGTATTGGAGCTTATAGTGTTTGGGGAAAATAGTAAGTAAAACTTTATCTCCCGAGTCCTGCTTACTAAAAATTATCTTGAGGCCATGAAACGCACAAAGAAATTAACACCTGTGCATACATATGTAGTTGACAAATACACATACTAAAAGGCTCAGGTTTTCATGTGGTAATTTTTCCCAGTCTTCAAGTCTGTCTTAACTGTGCAACATGCATATGAGAGCTCAACTACACAATTAGCGAGACAGTGATAACTTGATACAAAATATGAGCTCTACTGTATGAGCTGTCCTGCAGAACAGCAGTTATTAATAAATTTGACCCCCAAAAAGTCATGCATGGAAAAGAATTTTTTTCTTCTTTGACTCATTTGGCAGCATCTGTGATTTGTTCAAGTACTTTACAGTCTGTAAATGAAGCAAGAATTAAGTAGATCCATGAGTCATTCTCTGTTCAGAATCAATACATCCAACAGAGGTCTTATTTGTCATACTGTGACAGTTCATCAATTCTTCCTCCCACCAACTCTTGTCTTACCACTCAACAAAGCAGTCCGACATGCGTTTGTTCGTTTGCTCCTAGCCTTTTCCATCTCTTTTTTTTTTCCCTGTCTTTTAATAGTAGTCCAAGTTTGCATTTCCACGATAACGAAACATTTGCCCTATTGCTCAAGATTGGAGAGATTTCTGTCTTTGTAAGGTGTGTTTCATTCTTTACATCTGTACTTTCATTTCCTTTAAGTATTGCACAAATTGTAAAGATGAAGATTTTTGGTGTTTTCACTTCAGCCTCTGTGTAACATGATCTTAGAAGAGAAAGGAGCTCAAGCACTAAGGGGTACTCTTGAAACTTCACCTATTTTTAGTGTTAGAGATGTGTGACTGGAACATTCAGCATTGCATTCATCTCTCATCAGTTAATTTCTGGGGTTCCTTGAATATCTCAGCAGGTGGACTGAGTCAAGTTCTTCTCCAAAGCCACATATAAGAGATTGATACTGATATGCTGAAATCTTCCTCCTCCCCTCCTATATTGGGGCCATCCTAAAACAGAATAGATCAAGCGTGAAAATTTTGGTCACCAGATCCAGAAGAGCAAGGCTGTTAAGCTTCTCAGGAGGGGTGAAGGAGACTAGATGTGTTTGCCTGTGAAACGTAGGGGAAAGGCCTGGCCTGCAAGTCTTCCTTCTCTCCTTGCAGTTCTTCTGAAACCTGACAGTTTCCATTTGTGGCTAAAAGAGAAATAAAAGGGCATTTAATATATTCGGCTTTGTATACCAATACACAGTAAGCGAAGGTGTTTTGGACGTGAGTGTGTCAGAGGTTCTAGAAGTACTCTTGCAAGTGGTCGGCGTGTATGCTTCCACCGAGGAGAAGCACGTGTTGACTACATACCTTGAGCCACCAAGTTTGGCTCTTCCCATAGGGGTATGCTCCAACATCCTTTGCTGCTTCTGCAGCACTGGGAGGGGAGAGTAGGAGGTAGATAGGACTTCTTACGAAAGGAAATACAAAGTCAGACTGGCTACCTGTGAATACAGGGAAACTTTCTCAAAACTTTTAACTTCCCAACATTGTGAAATGGGGGGGGGGGCGGGGAGCTGGCAGGATTCCCTGACTAAATGCCTCAGCAGTCGACTCTAAGCAACTATTTTTCCTTCCAGAGGTTTACAGTCTGATTTTGCGTTTCCTGGTGAGAAGAATAGAGCAGCAGAAACTGAGCAGGTTAAAAAATCTGACTGTCAGGCATTTTGACAACTGTTGTTTTCTCCCAAAGTCACATACTTCCTGGTGTTGCTTCCCCTTACTATTTTACAACTTCTGTTGCTGGCTATAAAACTGAATAAAAATCATGTGATTAAATTAACAATCTCTATCAGTACATGTCTGGTATTTATAATTTCTACCTTTGTATTTGGTGATGGCAGCAAATCAAAAGTTAAGTACATGAGCACCCAAGCACTCCTTTTTTATGAGGGGAATTGCGTCATATCTTTCGTAACAAGAATTCTTCTAATCACTAGGAATGTAAGCTTGAAATTCAGCAGAGCAGAATGAACGTGCCTTGATGATTCATGTCCCAGTGAACTTGGTAACTGTAGCAACACGTTGTTTGTTGTATGTTATAGAGAAGTCCTGCTAAAATCTGAGTGATGAAGTCAAATGAAGGTGTCTTCTGAACTGGATGAGTTTCAATCTTGCTATTTTCACTTCTCTCTTAGAAACCACAAGATGAGTTTTCTCTGGGCAGCCCGAGTGATTCACCTAATCATAAAGTTGTTATCAGTGTGGCAATAAGAGGTGTGCTGGGCCTCCAGATCGGAAACCTGGTCTTTAGGGAACTGAACTGCTTCTTTAAAAGTGATTCTTGTATGGAAAGTCTCCATAATAGTGAGAGACTACAGTGCTATTAAGATATGGGAAGCAGGCCAGAAAATGTGAAGGTTGGGTTACTATAGGCCAATTCTGTGTAAGAATAAATATTTGATTTGAGCCTGAGAAATGCTGTTTTTTAGTGTTGTCTTAAAGGTAATGTAGATAAAATCCTCAGAACAACAATTGCATTCATTCATGTACATCTGGATTTATTTATGTATTTTGAGAAGCAATCGATTTTTGGTTCACACTAGGCTTCTACATCTGATATGCTATTTTTAGTAACAGTATGAAAGAAAACATATTTGGAAGCTGTGTTATCTGAAGGAGAAAAGGTACAATGAAACAAAAGCCTAAACTGCATTTGGATTTATTTCTGAAGTTATGAAAGCCTAAATTTTTTGAACAGTAGGTTATGATCAGGAATTTCAGTATATTGATGTGCTGATTAATGATCCAACAATCAATTAAGCTGCATTTGTTGTTTTTTCTCTAGTTGCATTATACTTGTAGAGCAAGAGTGGAAGACACATTTATATATAGGTAATGAAATATATTTAAATTGAGGTTATGCAATTATTATAACCTGCAGTGAAGTTTAAAACCAAAGTTAAAGTAATTTTATTTTTTTTAATCTTAGACTCATAGAAAGTCAAGTACAATTGTCCACATCTTTTAATCTAAATGTCTTCATAAACTGATTGTTTCATGTTGTCTGGAACATGGAAATAGGAACTCCTATTTGAATCTAAGAGACCAGTTTCACCAGAATTAAAATTCCATGCTGGGAACACGATCACGCTGGCAGTATGCTTGCTTAAAACCAATTGACAAGAATTCCCATTTCAAACTGAACTTCTGAAAAATTGTAAGAACTCTTAATTCTTATCCAAAATACCATTGCCCATTACAGGTGATCTCTTGCATCAAACATTTATTATGAAAACATCACATTTTTCCAGTGTTGATTTTGTACATCAGATGCAGAGGTGACAGGCAAGAGGCTATCCCTGCTCTATCTTTTACTTACTTAAGGGTATGTTTGTACAGTTCCTCCAAACAAGGGGCGGGGGGGGGAGGTGGCAGGAAAAAAAAAAGTCAAAATAAAATAGTCCCCAGACTAATTCAGACTTATGCCTTTATTTGTGGTGTGAATCTAAATTGCATCCAATTAGATTAAACTAATATGTTTACGTGTGCTAATATAAAGAGGAGATCTCATTCCAATACCTGTCACTTCTCTGTAGGCTGCTACTA
This sequence comes from Phoenicopterus ruber ruber, assembly GCA_009819775.1. Classification (NCBI taxonomy): domain Eukaryota; kingdom Metazoa; phylum Chordata; class Aves; order Phoenicopteriformes; family Phoenicopteridae; genus Phoenicopterus; species Phoenicopterus ruber. The sequence continues at coordinate 29,461,614 of CM020219.1, read as the reverse complement.
GGATCATGCCATAAGTGGAATCAATTTCTAGAAATGATAAGAAATTTTTTTATCCTCTTTGCTATTAAAAAGATAAGAGCATTTGTATTGTTTTAAACCAAAGTATCTAACCTGTCTAATCAAGACACTGGTCAGAAGTGGATTAGGAGTGCAAGAACAAGACAAGCTTGGAGGGGTGATTCCAGTTGTTACAGTCTCCCAGATTTTGTTACTGATTTAGGAACTTCTGGATGAAGAAGTTCCATCCTGACTAGCAAGTTTAATTACCATTGATGGAGTTTTCTTTGATAAATTTACTTAATTACCTTCCCAACTTATTTTTGCCTTTGATTTTCAAACCATCCTGTGGCAATGAGTCCCACAATTATATAGGATATGGTAACACATGTGCTTTTGTTTGTTTTAAACCTGCTGTCTGTTACTTTTGTATGATGGCCTCTGCTGCTTGTGCTGAGAAATGGTGAATAGTCCCCATTTGCACTTTCCAGCTAACTTGCCATTTTACAGACCTTCTCAAATAACTAGCATATATTGTTTTTATAAATTATCTGGAATAAAAAATTGCATACAATTGTGCAAGATAGGTATCATGCAGATTTTTGTGGGTTTTTTTTTTCCATTTTTAACTATATTCCTTTCTTGACAGGGTCTTTGTTCTACCTGGGTGTGTATGATGACAATCAGGGCTACTATTGGGGTAAAGAGTAAACCCCTCAAATTGGACTTGGGGGACCAGAATTTTATTGTGTAATGGTTGATTTCCTGTTTGACTGTGAGCAACTCAGTTTGAAGTAACCTAGTCTTGCAGGTTACCTGTAGTTAATATAAGAAGCCAAAGTTTCCTGTGGATTTTTCACAGTTTTTTAAAATACATTCTTATTTGTCATAGAATGAAAATTCCTAATAAGCTTTTTTTTCCTTATTTAAGTGTAAGAGATGGGATGAATATAAAATTTTAAATAAAACTGAAAATTAATTGCACCTCAGAAAGGCTGGGGAGTTTGTGTGTGCCACTGCAGCAATCCATTGCAGTCTCCCATGGATGATGTGTGGTGTGCTTCTGCTGCGGTTAAATTACAACAAGAGATAGCAGGAGCAGGGAACAGTGATTTGGCATCATCTGTCTAACTCCCCACCACTAATGCAATCGAAACATGGTCTGGAATAGTACAAAATGTGAAACGCCTAGAAGCCTTGCAAGCGTGTCTATTAATGGTTATAATCAGACCTAATCTATCCATACAAAACGTAATTAAGTTATTATCATACATGCTGGGACTTGTAAATGATTTTGTTGCTTGGTATCATGTGAGGAACAGGAGCGATGTAATAAGAATACCAGTATCAAGAACATAATAAGAAAGCTATGGCTACCTTTGCTGCTGCTGTTCTTCAAATTTGCAGGAAAAAATCCAACCCACAGGCTGATTTCTAGCACAGGCAATGCTAATCTACATGGGTTCTTCCTCTGTCATACAGAATGAACTCTGGGAAATACGGGGATTTTTGGGACTGCTCCTAGGAGAAAAGTCATAGCAACATGACCCAAGCTGGAATAAACTGCAGAGGAGGTCCTGAATTGCAGGATCTCCTGAAAATGAGCCTCATATGTGCTGGGTCACCTCATATGCACGTCATGCTAGTGTAGCAGCTTAATGGCTTACTGCTGTGGACGTCGATCTTGTGTATAAGGTCATCCCTATCTCTGTGTGTAAAGCAAGAGAACTTTCCTTGGTACTTGTGGAAACTCTCTAAACAATTTTCCTTATCTGCTTCTTAACCTGATATCCCCTGTTGCTTACGTAATTTTACAACTTTTTAGATTTTCTGGCTTGTATTTTTCTAAATGATAGAGAATGAACTGAAAATTTAAAACTGTATATATGTATTTATTTATTAGTAGCCGTGGTGCTGGTATACTCAGAAATCTTTACTCCCCATTCTCCAAGAAAGATGCCTACCTCAAGATCTTAAAAATTAGTCATTGAAAAAACATTAGATGAGGAAATAACCTTATAAAGCATCATTTGTGTTAGAGTTCTCCTATTTATGTGCATCTCCATCAAATAAACATTCATATTCTCTATTCTATAAATATTATTTCCTAAATATGATCCCAAAAAATTACTTTTTAAATCACTTTGAATGCTTAATCTCTGGCATTGTACTTACTGTCCTGTCTCATTGTTAGGAAACCTTCCTCTTCTTCAGAAATTCTCTATTTCAAATCATTTACATATTTCATACTAATCTTTACAAGTATCTACTATTGTTTCCTTTCCACCCAGAGATACTAGCTTGTGATGCTGTTTTTTCCTGATTTATTATTCACCAGTCAGTTCTTTAATGATCCAAATAGTTCTTTTCACAGTTCTAGCTGGAAACATGCATTGAAGTTATAATGAGTCAGGTGAGTCAGAAGCTAAAGAGGTTGTCAAAATTATGTAAACATAATATACTCTATTTTCCAACCAATTTTATGAAGTATTAACTGATACTTCTAATGTTTCCAAATAATTTCTACCATTTCCAGCTGCTGCATTGTCCTATCCTTGGACAATGTTTCCTGCAGTGACTGTTAAAACTGGACCTGTGCTTCTGTCGTATTGATGATACCAACTTACTTTTTACATAAATCAGGAAATATTAGTGATGCTTATGTCTGTCCTCATCATTGTCCAGCATTCATGCATTGACCTGCTCACTTCTATGATCGCCAAAAAGGAAACAGTGAGTTGGCAGTAATATTTCTTCTGCCTCTAATATTTTGAATCTTTTTGAGTCTTGAGCTTTTAAGGAGTCACGTTGACATGGCTCCATGAGCAAGCTGTGTACGTTGTGTGCCATAAGCTCTCTAACAGAAGTTAAAAGTCCCTTCAGTTCCACTGGTTCTGTGGAGTTATTCCTGACTTACGTGGTATACCAGTGTGGGAAGATCAACCTTGCTGATGCCTTCTCTCCTTGTTTATTTCCTAATTGTGTGATATTTGGGTAAACTAGGTAGTGCTTACACTATACACGGGGGGGGGGATGGCAGGAGGGGAAGGTAGAAGTATGATGCAGGTGCTTATTAGAGCTGTGGTTCATTGGAATTTGAGCTTCTACATTCAGTGCAAGTTTGAGGAAAGCCCAATGGAAGACAGGTATTCCTTGAATACTACTATACTACTACCTGATTGATTGATAGGAACTTTCTTCCACCACAGCCCCAAGTTGCCACACATTTGAGTAAATAAAATGTAGTAGTAGTAAGAGGGTTGCAAGCAGGTAGTCATAGAGCAGAACCAGTCAGTCTTAATGATGTTGATTTACCCTGCTCCTTATTAGAAGTAGTTATCCTGGGCTTGTCTAATGTTAATGTCGCTACGCTGCTTTCAGCATCTGAAGTCATTTACATGATATCCCTGTAAAACATTGCACTGTACTGTTTAAATCCATTTATGTATGATGGCCTTAAGTCTCAATAGTTAAAGGAAGTGGCTTAAATAAAAGAATTGTAGGCTTTTGACATTTTCACTTCTCATCGATATGTATATATCTCCATGCTTTCATGCCTTGCAGAGTGAAAAGCTCTAACTTTCCATTGAATGGGCATCCCCAAATGGGCTTTCAGAAATAAGAATGCTATAGGTTAGGGATTTCTTTTTTCTCATCCCACTCACTCTCACTTCCACAAGCCCATTCACTCTGCCAGCCTAGCTAACATAACCAGTAATATGACACAGAGTTTTAACTCTTAGCTATCTGATCAAAATATTTCTGAAACTATAGCACTTGAGTACTGCTGTTCAATCCTGGGTGCTCCAGGACGTGTTAGGTGGATATCTGCATTCTTTCCATGGAAATGGACAAAGGAGGGAAAGATGCGACAGAATTCCTCAAAGGTGCTGGCTGGTATAGTCATATACAGATACCTGGAAACTGTAATGCTGAGTCCCCCAAACCAAAATTTGCTTAAAAAAGATAGATCCTTTTATGAAATAGGGGGTGGGTGGTTCTTATTTGGCTTCTGTGGTCTGAGCTGTTCTCGTGGCCATATTTTCATATTCTCAAGCTTATTTCTCTTGACTACAGGGGCAAAAAACGACTAAGTAGACAAAGATTTTCATATAACCAGTTCTTTCCAGGAGGTGGAGCTTTTAGACAAATGCCAAATATCATCCATAATTAATTTGTAGGAGCTGACGATATTATCTGTTTGTCAAATTGCTGTATCTTATCTCCTGAGTTGAAGAAAAATACTTTAGATAAAAGTGGCCTGCCCAGTGTCCAGCTATTGAGTATTGCGGACTGTTATCAATAAACTTAGATTAAAAGCATTAAAGTAAATTAGATCTTGTGGATTGTAGCTATTGTGGGGGGCTTTCAGACCTTCACTGCCTAGGATCTCCAGGCATAGATATTGCCTGCAGTAGTAAAATGGCACGAGTCTGCAGTGATGTACAATCAAAGTTAATGACTGTGTTAAGAAAAATAATGCTGACCCATACTTTACATTCACTTGTGATACACTCTTCATCAGATTTTTGCTGGTTTTGCAGGAACAGTATGTTACTTACCAGGGTGTGCAGCCTCGATCCAAATGAGACAGTTGAACCTCTGCCTCATGGGACTGGCAGTGCAAGGTGTACTGGTGTATACGAAAGTCCCTTAAGTTTTCTCCAGCCTGGTAAATACCAGTTATGCTCTTACCAGTATTAAACAGATTCCTTCCTTGGTCCCTCCTTGCTGAAAGCCTCGGTGCATGGTCTACCCCGGGGTAGGTGGCCTAACTCTGACCACACAGCTGCTCCTCCACCTCAGACCTTTGTGCTTTAGTTTGCTTCTGCTGATTTTTGTCCTATTGAAGAACATTTTATATGTTCTCTTTCATATTAAACAAGTTTTTCATCTTTCTGACCTTCAAAGAGAAATCACTACTCACTTGAGTAGTTTGTTAATGTATTTATTTGTGCTAAGAACTGCAAAATTGTTCTTATTGGAACAATTGTTTATGAAGGTAACCTCTTTATCTCTGAATAATAATCTGTAGCAGGCAACTGGAAAATAGTACTAATGAGAAACAGAAGAAAAGCAGTGTGAAAATTGTGTTATCAATGTTTGCTGCGTGCTGTAGTCTAATGCTTTTTTTTGACTGCAAGCAATCGATTTACTGATGAGTTCCTTTGTTATTGTGTCATTCTACCTGGACAATAAGCCTGTTGACCTATGAGCATAGAAATAGTCTCTACTTTGAAGCTTCTGTGGAACTATCAAGTTTATTAAAACATAGGATGTTGCTGCAGAAGCATATGTTTAATGTACCTTGAACAGCATCATGCCTGTGCCTTCTATAACAGTGATCTCCCCAACTGCTGCGGCACCTTTCCTCAAAGAATGAAAGTACCATCTGGGACTTTTTGAACCACAGATTGGAGAGGGGGAAAACACTTAACATCAGACTAGGTCAGTGACGTTGTGCAGGCATCTGCATAGGAGAGTGGTAAGAGCTGAAGTATTGGTATCTTTTAAACTGTCAGTTTCAGTCTTACAAAGCCAATTTCAGTCCTGCACCAAGTTATTTCCTATCTATGGAAAGGATCAGTCAAGCTTGTGCTTTCATTTTCATAACACCCCATCACCACTGCCGCCACCACCACCCGGAGATCCTGCTCACATTTTGGATTTTCAATACTTAAATATAATTTCTGACCCACACTGTGAAAATCTAAGTCTGGCACAGCTGTATTTAGTTCACAAATGTTCCTTTCTAATAGCTAGATTTTTACATTCTTTCTAAAATGAGAAATGATAAGAGAAACTCTCTTATGACCTTAAGTCATTTGACTTCAGGAGAGCAAACTTTGGCCTCTTCAAGGACCTACTTGGAGGAATCTCATGGGTTAGGGCTCTAGAAGGTAGGGGGGTCCAAGAGAGCTGGTTAGTATTCAAGCATCACCTCCTCCAAGCTCAAGATCAGTGCATCCCTATGAGTAAGAAATCAAGCAAAGGAGGCAAGAGACCTGCATGGATGAGCAAGGAGCTTCTGGCAAAACTCAAATGGAAAAAAAGGCTATAGAATGTGAAAAAAGGGACAGGCCACTTGAGAGGAATATAGAAACGTTGTCAGAGTATGCAGGGATGCAACGAGGAAGGCTAAGGTCCACCTGGAATTTAATCCGGCAAGGGATGTCAAGGACAAGAAGAAGGGCTTATTCAAGTACATCAGTAGCAAATGGAAGACTAGGGAAAATGTGGGCCCTCTGCTGAATGAGGTGGGTGCCCTGGTGGCAAAGGATACCGAGAAGGCAGAGTTACTGAATACCTTCTTTGCTTCAGTCTTTACTGCTAAGGCTGGCCCTCAGGAATCCCAGACCCTGGAGGTAAGAGAGAAAGTCTGGAGAAAGGATGACCTTCCTTTGGTCAAGGAGGATCGGGTTAGAGATCATTTAGGCAAACTGGACACACACAAATCCATGGTCCCCGATGGGATCACCCACGAGTGCTGAGGGAGCTGGCAGATGTTATTGCTAGGCCACTCTCCATCATCTTTGAAAGGTCATGGAGAACAGGAGAAGTGCCTGAGGACTGGAGGAAAGCCAATGTCACTCCAGTCTTCAAAAAGGGCAAGAAGGAGGACCTGGGAAACTACAGGCCAGTCAGCCTCACCTCCATCCCTGGAAAGGTGATGGAGCAGCTCATTCTGGATGTCATCTCTAAGCATGTGGAGGAAAAGGTGATCAGGAGTAGTCAACATGGATTCACCAAGGGGAAATCATGCTTGACCAATCTGATAGCTTTCTATGATGGCATGACTGGCTGGGTGGATGAGAGGAGAGCAGTGGATGTTGTCTACCTTGACTTCAGCAAGGCTTTTGACACTGTCTCCCATAACATGCTCACAGGTAAGCTCAGGAAGTGTGGGTTAGATGAGTGGATGGTGAGGTGGATTGAGAACTGGCTGAATGGCAGAGCTCAGAGGATTGTGAACAGCGGCGCAGAGTCTAGTTGGAGGCCTATAGCTAGTGGTGTTCCCCAGGGGTCAGTACTGGGCCCAGTCTTGTTCAATTTATTCGTCAATGACCTGGATGAAGGGACAGAGTGCACCCTCAGCAAGTTTGCCAATGATACAAAACTGGGAGGAGTGGCTGATAAACCAGAAGGCTGTGCTGCCATTCATTGAGACCTGGACAGGCTAGAGAGTTGGGCAGAGAGGAACCTCATGAAGTTCAACAAAGGCAAGTGCAGGGTCCTGCACGTAGGGAGGAGTAACCCCATGCACCAGTACAGGTTAGGGGTTGACCTGCTGGAAAGCAGCTCTGCAGAGAAGGACCTGGGAGTCCTTGTGGATGACAAGTTAACCATGAGCCAGCAATGTGCCCTTGTTGCCAAGAAGGCCAATGGTATCCTGGGGTGCATTAAGAAAAGTCTGACCAGCAGGTCAAGGGAGGTTATCCTCTCTCTCTGCTCTGCCCTCTGGGGTTATCCTCCCAGTCTACTCTGCCCGCATCTGGAGTACTGTATCCAGTTCTGCGCTCCCCAGTTCAAGAAAGACAAGGAACTACTGGAGAGAGTCCAGCGGAGGGCTACGAAGATGATGAGGAGACGGGAGCATCTCTCCTATGGGGAAAGGCTGAGGAAGCTGGGGCTGTTCAGCCTGAGGAAGAGAAGACTGAGAGGGGACCTCATCAATGCTTATAAATATCTCAAGGGCGGGTGTCAAGAGGATGGGGCCAGGCTCTTCTCAGTGGTGCCAAGCAACAGGACAAGGGGGAACAGGCACAAACCGAAACACAGGAAGTCCCATCTGAACATGAGGAAAAACTTCTTTACTGTGAGGGTGACAGAGCATTGGAACAGGCTGCCCAGGGAGGCTGTGGAGTCTCCTTCTCTGGAGATATTCAGAGCCTGCCTGGACACAGTCCTGTGCAACCTGCTCTAGGTGACCCTGCTCTAGCAGGGGGGTTGGACTAGATGATCTCCAGAGGTCCCTTCCAACCCCTACCATTCTGTGATTCTGTATACAGCTGCTACAATAATAGTAGAAATGTGAGAGTACCAATGTAATGGCAAAGACTGGATTTACAGTGAAAGATGGCAGACCCCTGAAGCTGTGACTTCAGCTGGGACAATTATTCCATTTACAGTCAGTGGCTCTGATAGGTAAAGTTTCATTTCTGAAGCATATACAAAAATAAGTAAAACCTCATACCTTTTCATTTTTATGTAACTTGATTCCTCACAAAAATAAAGATGATATATATGTAGTACTTGGTGCAATGAAGCAATGTGTAGTGATCAGTAAGAAAATACTATTAAGAAACAGCAGTGCAGGCAGAAAAAATTCAAGAATGAGAACAAAGAATAGTATTGATACATGGAAATGCATGGGTAACACTTCATGTCCTTTCAGCTTTTACATGTTTATTTTCCTACTCTTGTATAATCATGGATAGACAGAATCACCTAGCTCATCTCCTTGGTGTGGAGGATTGATACTGATAGCTGTTTTTAATACTTTGCAAATCTCCAGGGTTTGGTACAAAATGGTACGTGCTCAGGAGAGGTCTAAATAAAAAACATTCCATGTAAGATGCCCCATATGTGTTGTCAAGATCTTGGTATTTATTCTTTGTTGCAAGAAAGAAGATGAGTAAGAGGAGAGATAAAAGTATACAATGGTATCAGCTACGTAGAAAAAATATCTCGGAGAAGATCAGAAAAAGAGAAGTATCTTTGCCCTTTTACATGACTCAAGAAAGGAGGACATTCAGAAAATTGAAATTCATGAAAGGAAACATTTTAATGCCAGTCCATAATTAAAATACAAAGTTTACAGCTGCTAGGACTGGGCTATAGTTAATTGTGAATTGAACATTTCCCAGTCGCTGCCTTATCAAAATGCTACTTTGGATTTCAGATTCACCCTTTCTTTTCCATCTGTATGCCTACTTCAAAATTGCTAAGCCAACATCAAACGGTCTACTTGCATGTTGAAACCAACATTACATGTTTTGTAAGTGATTGGGAAAGAAAATGGTATTGTAGCTGGTTAACAAAACTTCTGGATTGAGAAACTTGACTTGTACCGCAGTGACTTACAAAATTAAACTTCCAAAAGTGCCATTATGCAACTGGAGAATGTTTGTCCACGTATTTCTTGAATTGTTGTAAGAGTCAGAAAAAATTGCCTGTTTTTCTCTTTTGTAGTTTATACTATAAAATTCAGCAATTCTCCAACTGTCCATCTCTTCTTTAGCCATCATTTCCGGAGTTCTTGGCATTGTTCACGTAATAACATGCTATGCTAACTACTGTCACTACCCATTTTTCTTTCTTTCATTCATGGTTGACCTTTATTCATCTAAAGTTCATGATGATGAAAATACTACCATTCGAAAGGAGTGACATTCAAAAAGCGTGAGCAAGAATGGTCACACTAAAAGGTTTGTCAGGGGTAAGGTCTGACAAAGTGGCTGAGATCTTTTAAAAGTGACAATCCACTCTGAAAAGCCAGACTCCAAAAAGCTAGTGTCTCCTTCACCTGATGGTCCCACTCCTGCCTCCCCATTCTTCATGTCATACACACAATTTAAATTCTGTGTAGTAAGTTGTGTATATATTTCTTCGCTCCCTTCATGCATCCTGCCTTGATTCTGTTAATTCTCCTAGGAAATACTGCTTCACTATCCATCAAATCACTACTTGTCATGCCTTTTGGGAATAAGGCAGAGCAGGATATGGCTGTAATTATATATTAGAAAATATCTATTTCAAACCCTTTTTTTTCTTACTTGTCTCTCTGCTGGGAAGGATCGGGACCTATCCCTGTCTTCATGTTGCATAGGAGAAATTCATAGCAGTCTTTCCAAACCTAAAGTTTATTTACACAGGTTTGGTTTGTATTGTGCTGTTCTCTGAGCTGGTCAGTAGAAAAAAAAACAGGGGTGGCTCTTCAAGCTTGTTTGAAATTTTACCTGTAGTTTAGAATATAGCAGAATATAATGTCAGAGCCTAATTACAAACATATTACTTCTACATTCAGAACTGTTTCAGAGATTATTTTGAGCAGGTTCTACCTTCAGTTGAAATCAAGTGGAGTCGTAGTTAAAGATATCTCTGTTACTGGCATAATAGCCAGGGTACCATGAATACAGGAAAATATAAATTACGCTATTGCTTCGGTACATAAGCTGAATCTGTTTACGTGTCGTGGTTTAACCCCAAATTGTAACCCAATACCACGCAGCCGCTCGCTCCCTCCCTCCCTCCCCGGTGGGGTGGGGAGGAGAATTGGAGAGAAAGGAAAACTCGCGGGTTGAGGTAAAAACAGTTCACCAGGACAGCAAAGGAAAAATATAAAAATATATTAATAATGATAATAATACATATAAGGATAATAGAATATATAAAACAAATGATACACAATTTCTCACCACCTGACGACCGATACAGCCCGTCCCGAGCAGCAGGCAGGGAGCAGGGGTATCCCCCCCCAGTTATCCCAGAACAGCAAGTTCCAGAGAGAGCAGGCGAGGGGACAAACAGCCGAACGAATTAAAAACAAAAAGGGAAAATAGGGAAACAAAAAGCAACCCGAAGGGAAGCTTAAGGATTAAGGGAAGTTAAGGGTCTAAAAGCCTCAAAAGCCTCGTGGCCCACCGACCGACCCTCACTTATATCAGGCATGACATCTATGGTATGGAATACTCTCTTTGGCCAGTTTGGATCAACTATCCTGTCTCTACCCCTCCCAAGTTTTTGCCCTTGCACGTTAGCAAAACCTGGGAAACTGCAAAATGTCCTTGGTGGTTCAGCAGCAACCAGCAACATCAGTGTGCTATCACTGTTCTTCTCACACTAAAGCCAAAACATAGGAGCTGCTGAAAACAAAACTGGCTCCATCCTGGCCTAAACCAGGACATTACGGTTACTCTGCTTTACTCTCCCCACTACCCAGGATTCAGGAGAGCTAATTAGTTTGGACACAGTCCATGGAGTATCCTTGTAGTCAATTTTGACCGGCAAGTAATATGTCTGCGTTCACCCAGTGCTGCACTTCAGCCAAGTCCTCCAGTCAGTGGGAACACTGGACCGTGCAGAGACACCAAGTGTCTTAGTACACAGTCAGCTTGGACCTGGTTGCAAAAGCATCCTCAGGATGCCTCTGGACACAAACTTACTCTGCAAGCAGCAGAGCTATATTTAGGCATCACCTCATCTGAGCAAACTGAGGCTACCATACCATCCTCAATCTATATTAAATCAACTTTGTCTTTGCTTCTATGGTTTGGTTTCCCTGCTCAATCAATAATCTGCCTTTGATTAATAGAGTTGACAGTGAAGTCAAGAGCAAAAGCTGGCATCTAAAAATCAACTGCAAATTTTAATGAATTGTGATAGGGAGTTAAGACATCTCTAGTGAATGCATCAAGAGAGGGTAAGTCAATTCTAGGTGTGGACTCAATGTAGACAGGTTAAAACATGTTAAACATTGTGTGATTGCTGTAATTGATGTGTGAAGTGCTGTCACTGGTAGAGTTTTGTATGATGATGTGTGTGTTGCATCAATCTAAATAGTCCTGCTGTAACCCAGGATACAAATATTCCCAACAATATTGCTTCTGCAGTATTGCAGAGATCCCCAGTGTCGTAAGGGACAATTCCCAAGAGTTAGCTGTTGGCTGTCTCGAGCATGAAGTAAACCAGGCTGATTAAGCTTACTGACTGTTACTTACTCACTCATTACTGCTTTCCCTTCTAAGTAGCTATCCCCATGCTAGTCAGGGGCAGATAATCTGTAGGGGATCAAGAAATGTGTGTGCTGCCCCTGCATTTGAGTAAAGAGGACTTTGCGACTAATTTACACTGTGTCATCAGTAATAATGTAGAGAATATAAGCAGCAGCTTCTGTTATGTGTGGTGTTGTGATAATGATACTGAATCTGCTTTGGTGAAATTACCAGGCTTGGTGAGAAAGTCCAGCCTTTTTTACAAGCAGCACCCTTGCCTTCCCTGGGTAACCCCGCTTCCCACTCTGTCTCTCTCTCTATGCTGTGTGTGGTACTAAAGTACACAGGTTTTTTGAGCTTCTTTGTCTAAAATATGTAGAAAGGGAACTAAAAATGATGAAACTGTAGGTCAAATAAAAGTGTTGATGGTGAGAACTGATTCCTTGCTGACCTTTGGAGAGAATGCTCGTGCTCCGTCCCACCTGACAGTGTACTTAATGGCAGCTCTGTACCTGTGGTCAGCGCTGGGGTTTCCTCTGCAGTTTCACAGCTACAGTCTTGGGTGGGAGGCTGCACTAACAACAGGTGAAAATAACAGTAATAGAGCAGTTTGTTGCTGTTATTGACAGATACCTGATTGTAGGTGTGTTTTGTTTTTAAATGGCAAATGTTTAGAAACCAAACATTTAGAAAATGGCAAACATAATTTATTAACAACAATGTAAGCTTTTTGGGGGTGATTGCTTCTCCATGCTACAGCTGTGCACAGGTGAGCCACATTTTGCTGAATCACTGAACGGTGTGCCTCCGAGCAGCAGTGTTTAGGGGTTTCCCATCTGACAACTGGGAAGCCACTGGTAGTGTCCAAGGAGAAAGGCTGTCCTACAGCAAGCTAACCTTTGAAACTGGGACACGTGGCACAGCGTGATCTAGTGATCAGAACGGGTGACTGGCAGTGAAGCCTTAGGAAATCTGTATCCTGCTCTGCTCATAGTTCCTTGTATGAGGTAATTATTCTGTCTTCCTTGTGCTTCATTATGCACTGGTGTGAAATGGAGATGTAATTGTGCATTTACTTCATGTTGTGAAATTTAAAGAATGAGGATTAATCTTGCAGTGTGACAAGGATACCCTGCTCTCCTAGCTTAACTCCTATGTTTGATCCCCATTAAATTGTGCAGAATTGTGAATGTGGGTCACTGCAAAACTATTTCCAGGAATTTGTATAGAAAAGTTCCCTTCTGGTGGGAAACTGTTAGTATTTATTCTTACTTGAAAAGTGGCTCTTTTAAGGTATAATTTGCTGATTTTTAAAATGTAAAACTACCAGTTACAGCATTTTCGGTTGCTTCATTTCATATTTGCAAAGCTCAGGCTTTTTACATGCTATGAGGAGTTCAACATCAGCATGATCGTGTGGAGTATGTGTTCTCCGTCCTACTGCTCTGCCTCCCCACCTCTTTTCACTCTGGCTCCTCTGATCCAGAAGTTCCTGCCCTGGTGTGTGAGTGCAGTTGTGATTGTGCCATGATCTGCTTGACAACATGGCCCAACAAATAGATTATATCAGCACAACAGAAAGAAAAAAAAAAAGAAGATGCATTATGATATGAGGGCAGGAGCTTGGTGGTGGAGGGGAAATTCCATAAAATGGCATTGCTGCAGAAACAAAAAAGAACTCATTTACGTGTGGGGAAATAGCTCGTATCTCTGGGACTGTCCCAAGGAAAGATAAATGTATACACTCAGCCAAAGTATTGTACAAGTGTGCTAGTTTTTCACTGATTCGCAGATTAGGGTGCAGAAATCAGAATTGGAACATGTACATGGGATACATACATCAATTTAATTATGTATTATTTTTAATAATTAAAAAAAAAACCATACAAAAATTATTAGCAGTGTGCTTAGAAGAGCCACACTGGGAGATACTTGATACATTTGTGAACAGCTGGTCTTGACTCTTCCATTCATCTGTGTGTAGTTTCAAACTTCTTTGTGGCTGCACCCTGGCTCCATCAGAGTCATTTGCTGAAGTGCTGTGAACACAAAATTGTTTGCATTGTAAGTAAAATGTTAAGGTTTAGGAGAACCTTTAGAAAGATCTAATTAAACAAAGACTGGGACAGCACGAGAATAATTGATATGTAACTGATAAATGATGAAAGGGATTGCAAGCAGAACACATTCAGCAGGTGCTAATGAGCATGAGTTTCTTGAAGAAGGATCTAGTGATCTTCACAAACAGTTGATTAAAATATCTGTGTAGTTCAGAAAGAAACATAGAGCTTATTGCATATAGCATATTTGCATTGTGTAGTGGCAGATAATAATTTTTAGATAACTTTTGAAAATACTAGATTAATAAAATACTTGTGTCTTTTTAAGTGAGAGATCACTACTGCTGGGTTTTTTTCAGCAGTATTATGTTCAGTTTCCTCTATGACTAAAACAAGTGTTACCGTGTGTCTCACGTCTTCCTTTCTTGAGAAGCAGCCAGGCGTGGGAGTAGACACACTTAGGAAACCCCCGACGTAAGTTCTGTGACTCCCTGTAGACCACCCCTGTTAAGCACCCAAGCCTAAAATGAGATAAAAAGCTCTTTAGTAAAGTTGCATCAGGCAAGGGAGTGCGCAGAACAAAATTGTTTTTATCTTGTGAAAGCAAAAATCATTTCTAGTGTGTTTTAGTTGTGTAAGTAAAGGTTAATCTTTGTGGTAAGTAGAGGAGAGACAGTGTGCTGTTATGCAAGCAGGAGTTTCTAAATTTTTTCATGGTGATTCCCGTTAATTTTATTACGATTTAACCCTGTTTTTGAGTTTTTCCATTGCAAAACTGTAGCTGATTTATACCAACCCCTCAATTTTTTCCCAGAAGCACTTCATACCAGAGAACCTCATATGCTAATAATATGTAGGAGAAGAAAGTCCATGTGACTAACAGGTACAAAGTGACACTAGTTATAACCTTCAGAAAGACTTAAGGGAGCTGGATCCAAGCCAGTTAAGTTTTTTATAAACTTGGGAATAGCCCCAATTGACCAATCTGTATCTGGAAATCCAGCTGCCTTTGTGTTGAACCATAAGTGTAATTAAAAAGTGTTTCCTTTTTTTTATTGGGGGTAAACTCCAGCAGTTAAATACTGGCAACTCTTTGCAGTACCACTAGTGCAGCTATGTTCCTGAGACTTTCTGACTCATAGTCTGCTTTTAGGAGTTGTTTCTTCTGTTGTCCCATCAGGATGCTCTTCCTGTCAAGTTTTTTATTTTAGACTTTGTAGAATCAGTTTCTGGAGTGTTCTTTGAAAAATTTTTGAACTTTTTTCTTTCCACATGACTTTGCTAACCTTCCCTTAACGTGGCAAAACATTATGCAAGAAGAGAAAGTATTTTCACTTGGAATTTGTAAGGGTTTGCTTAAGTTACTCATGGTTGATACTTCTCTGTTGACTTCTCTACATGAAAATGTGTATGAATGTAGTAGGTACATTCCTAACTTTTACTAAGTTTAATGAACTCAGCTTAACAAACTTAATTCTCCTTTGGTATTTGTATCCAACTATTTGCAGGACTGGGCCAATGCATGAGAAACAGAAAATAAAAGTGACTGTAAACAAGTAAAATTGATGAGCCAGTTTTTACTGCCCAGATGAGACATTCCAAAAAGAAATGTCAATATTGAAAAACTGAACTTCAGATTTTCAAATTTTAATAACCTCATAATTTAATAATCAAATAAATTATGTGACATAGAAGAGAAGATACATTATTACTTAATACAGTCACTTTGAAAGCCTTCCACTAACATAAAAATGGTGGCTTTTGTTTGTATCTTTCAATTCTGTGTTCCAGTAAGAATTCTGAAACCTATCTCCAAAGATTCAGGGCATGCAATGGAGGGAATGCCATTTTTCTTTTTACCTGCTGTTTTATAGGCAGAAATTACTGCATTTGGCCTTTTCCTGCTCACATTATGTCCCGTTTGTTTTAACCAGGGAAAAGTAGATTGTATGCATGCAGAGAAATAGCTGATGTCCAGCATGACCTCCCGGAAGCAGGAAGACAGTTCCGATAGGTACCGTTAGGCTCTTGTGCTTTGCATTAGCACTGAGATCCTATGTCGCTTTGAAAACAGAGCCTTCAGTCCCTTAGAGTCAGAGTTGGTAACAGCAGCTTGTAGGTCAACAGTTAAAATTAATGTAGAAAATCTTCTAGCCTCCTCTCTCAGATCCTCACATCCAGATGCATGGCATATTTAATTTGATCCACCTGCAGGTCCTTTGCTGAGAGGGGTAGTCCCACGCTTCCTGTCCTCACCACCTCCAGCAATGTGTTCCCATCAGTCATCACCTTTGAGTCAGGTCTATCAGTTGTGTGGCTGCAAGCTCAACCCTGCAAAAAATACTTCTTTTGTTGGATCAGTGAGCTCGTGGGTAGTTGTGACAGTTAGATCTGATGCAACAGCAGTAGTGGGAATGCGCAGCTCGAGAGAGGATTGAGTGGGACTACTCCTTTCCGTTGCTACTTGCAGGTAGATCAAACTAAATGCATTGTAAAATTGTACCCAAGAGTTCGAAAAACAATTCTTTCTAGCCCCTGAAACAAAAGATAATGATACTAAATCATGATAAGGATCACAAATAGGAAGGAAAGGAGGGGAAAGAGCAAGAGAAGAAGAAAGGCAGTTGGAGGTATTGCAGGGAGAAGAGATAACAGAGAAGAGGGAATAGCTAGAAAAGCAGGAAGAGGGATTAGAGAAAAATCAGGAGATTGTATATTGACAAATATGGGCAGCAAATGCAGGTAAAAATTAGGAAAGACGTTTCCCTGGAGGTTGAGCATACTGTCCTCAGCCTTCAAACGTGATGCTTCGCTCTCAAGAAACAGTTCTCCCTTTCTGGGCAGAACTGAAATGCCATTGCTTTATGAACAGTCCACAGTAGTAACCTGGATGCTGAAAGCCAGAACCTTGGCCCGCCGTGAGCTCTGTCTGGGTGAAGGGGGAGGGAAAGCCACAGGCGCAAGTGCCTGTTTTGAGAAGCGTTTATTGCTCAACAGGCACAGCCCTAAGAGGCTGGTGAAAAGTCCCTCTGAAGAGAAGCTGGCATAGCAGTGAATTTGCCACCTCAGGATGTTGGTTCGTAAGTGGGAGGCTAGTCTGGATGTGGCTTTCATAAACCCTTAATCCTGAGGTCACAGATTTCCCTTTACTGCTGCTTGCTTCTTCCCCACAGGGCAGCCCAGATCACATGTAGTTCTCTGGTTTCGACAATAGGTGGGGCTGGAAAAGCAGTATGGTTTAGGGCTCGGCCCTCCTCCAATACCAACAAAGGCTTCAGTGCAGAATCATTTCCAAAAGTAGATATTACTTAGATCCCGATGTGATTCAGTTCCCTCAGCTGACTCTGAATTTCTGAAATCTCCATACAACTCTTCCTGAGTTCATTCATGTCATTCAAGCTGCAAGAGCTGGGACAGGTTTAGAATAGGAATGTATTTTCTGTGTGTTTGAAAGCAGTTTCCTACAATGAATTGATTTTGATTTTTTTTTCTTTGTCATTAGGGAGTTAAATTAGTTATCTACTTAATTCGTATTGCAGTTAAGGACTGTGGGAAATGAGGATATGCTAGAAGTCCCACTAGTTGAGACATAGATATGAAAGTGTTTCCCACAGATATGAAAGTGTTTCCTGTCAGTCTGTTTTTACAGCTAAGAAAATGTTTGGTTTTGTTTTGTTTTCTGCAGCTATTTGATGCTGTCAACTGCCTGGCAAAAGAGAATGCTCGGTTGCTTGTGCTGGGCCGCAAACACATGCTGATTAACTCTTCAAATTGGAAAAGAGAGATTATGAAGGAGATGCAGAATAAGGCAGACTTCTTCTTTGCTGAAAATATGTAAGTTTAAGAAAATGGCTAAATGTAATGGATATCAACACCTGATTTATGTGCATTTTAAATCAGTATAAACAGCTGTAGTTTTTAGTACCATTACTAGTATCTCCAGCTCTGTGTGTGTGAAAGAGAAACATAGCCCTTGCTATACTTGCTTCAAAAACCAATACATATTAAAAGTTGCATTATGAAGAATTTCATCACTTAGAATCATGTTGACATCTGTATAGGTTATTAGGATTTATAACTGTTAAAACCACTGCCAAGCCCACAGTGGCCTGAATTTACAGAATACCTGATAGCATCAGTGTACAGTTGTGGTCTGCCGTGTTAGCCCTGCATGGGGGGAGATGAAGTTCGTGCCTGGCCAGTGTTGCTCGGTAGCCTAGGAGTGTGGAGAGTCTGGAGCGCTGACATCCTTGCTGCTCCCAGAGGAGAATATTTCTGTGAGTGGAAATAGACCCTCTGCCTCTCTGATTTAAGAAGCGTGACCCCCTTGCTCTTGCCCAGTCAAGCCTGTCCTTGTCTCTAAGGCAGGTACTTGCCTCCACCTCAGTGTCCCCTCTCCTTGCCCTACATTCCTCATATAATGAGTCTCAGTCTTCCTTTGGTTCCAGCTCCACCTAGTCCTTATCTGAGTTGGGCATTGTTGATCCTTCACCTGTCTCTGCCATTTCTTCTGTGATCCCAGTTCCCAGAACTTCTGACCAAGCTCCTTGTTCCAACAGCCAGTCCAAGTCTCTTCTGTCTGGCTCCTTGTTTCAGATCTGTTCTCCTTCACCCCCTCTCCAGTTGTGGCTCTTGTTCTCTTTGCTGTTGAATCGCAATGCTTTCTTTCCTGCTATCTATACACCAACAAAGGGGACACTGTTACCCCACCTTGGAACTCCTCGCTAATCTCGTGTCTTGTCACTTGCTATTACAGTAACCCACAGCAATCAAAAAGTGTTTTCAAGCAAAGTTCTGCTCAGCTTCTCCAGGTATAGGGTAATCTCATGCCCACTATAAATGTATTTTTAGAGATTTTTCTCTAGAATTTTTTCAGTTTAATAGCAGCTAATGTTGAATATATTTTCCAAATAATCATAGTACCTTTTGGAAGTATATTTGCTCATGTAAAGACAAAGATTCACAGATTTCTGTTGTTGCCTATATACACTTTATTATTAGTTGTGACGATTGTTTGTATTCATGCAAAGTTTTGGGGGTACCCTTATGAGTTTTAGCAGTTCTGTTCCACATAGCACTGTTAAGTTATGTGGCAAAAGATTATATTGTTCTATTATCAGATTGTGATAGGAGGGAAGAATGCTCTGTGTAGCATGGAATTAATTTTTGTTGCACTCTAACTTTTGGTGCCCTGTGGTAAGCAGAAGCTCTTGATTTTACCAGGGAACGAGAGTAGTGATGGGAATTTTCAGTGTTGCTGATGAATAAATCTCAGATCAGCATTTGATTCATTTCCTGCAACCACTTACTGCCTTGTGAATGACGTCTGTTCCATTTCTTTTGTTAAGCTCTGAAGATGATGCCTTCTTGTTGTATGCCACTCTTCGATCAGGCAAGCATTGCAAGTTTGTTACTAGGGACTTCCTCCGGGATCACAAGGCTTGTCTTTCCGACAGTCTGACACGTCATCTGTTCCGTAAGTGGCAGCGTGGACACCAAATAGTGTTTTCCCCTTCTGTAGAAGGAAAGCATATAAATTTTTTGGTAAGTTTTCTGCTGCAATCAGAAAGCACACAGAGCATATTCATGAAAGATACACAATTTCAAACTCTGGAAGCAAAAATATTCTTGTTGGAGTCTAAGAAATAGATTTGTACCAATGGGCTCAAAACTCCCATGCTTACTGAAAATTCACTGTATTCACAAAGCGTGCCACAAACATGAAAACTGTGAAAAAGACAAGAAATGCTGCCTGAATGTTTAAAATGTAAATGCATGTTTGTGTATACAAATCTTTCCATGGGTGTAAAACATAAGTGCCAATATTTTTTCATTTATTCTAAACTTTGAAATACCTTATTCTCCTCTGGAGCACTATTATAAAGTATCATGCTTCTAATTGTACAATAGAATTTCTTTCATCTTTATTTTAAAGAAGCAGGAAAATACAGGTATTTCAGTATTCACTGTAATGTTAGCCTAACATATGTATAAAGTTTCATGAAGGAAAGCCCAGAACAGTCAGATTTATAGTCAGTGTTCAGCTGCAGAAATTACAGTCTTCCAAGCATAGTATCATCTTATAGCAGAATACTACTGTTACTGTCTAGGAGACATGTATCCTTGTGAGCCACGAACAGTACATTAACAGGAGTGCAGCTGTTTTAAGATTTTTCTACAGAAAAATTCATCACGTGACATTCCATATCATGCAGTTTTTTGTTATCTGATCTGACTGCATTGTTATTGCCTACTTAAAGGAATACTGCCCCTATGCAGATTCATTTTCTTGCTGCTCTGGTTAAAATTGCAAAATAATATTCATCATTACAAACACACCATAGAAATACAGGCTTATAAGAACGACAGCCTTTCGTTCAGTGTTGCCATATATACATTACTTTTTATGGAACCAAATACTGAATGTAGGGTTACCTGAGTAACACAGCTTTAGTTACACCTTGTTTCTTTCTTCTGTACAAAAGGGCTAATAATTTTCACATCTTAATTCCCATACAAGTGATTTGGATGACTGACATTCTCAGTCATAGGTGTCTTCTAGGTTATTCTGGAAGCTGTCACGGGAAATTAAGACTTCCAAGACTATACATACAGAGTGATAGTATGTTCTGAGAACCGTAATTACCGACCAGTAATGTTTCTTTTGTATTTGTGTTATATATGTTGAGTTAGTATACCTGTAACATAATAGACCAGAAAAAGAGTTTATTATATTTGTTCGACTAGATGCTTTTGAAAGTGTTAGTGATAAACCCTTTTCTTATATCCTCCTCAGCACAGAGCAAGTCAGTTCTGTAAAGAGGTACACTGGAAGAACAAACACAAGATGTCATTAATGTCATTAAATCCTATCAGTTCACGCCTATAAACTCCACATCCTGAGTTAATTCCTGTATGATTTCATTTAACTGAACAGAAAAACAATCATTTTGCTATTTCTAGAAACTGAATGCATTATGTTCAAATCATTATTACCTGGTGGAGATTGAAGACAGAATTTTAACCATTTATAATGACTCCTAGACCACAAAATACTAAAAGATGTTTTAGTTTTTCCTTCAGTACTAAAATTTAGAATTTGTTTGGTGTAAGGAAATAAATGAGAGTTGTTATAGCGATGAATCTATGGAGATTTCTAAGTAAGTGTTGGAAGTTGTAACTCCCTATAATTGGTATTGTAGTAATATATTGTGTAAAGTCTAAAAAAAATGTTTTTGTCTGTCTTTGTCCAACAGCCTGCTTTCCGTTATGACTGTGTGGTACAGACTACAGGTGATACATGGCATATCCCCTATAAAGACACTTTTGAGGAAAAATATTCATATCGAGTACCAAGAAAATGGCTCTGCATTCAACAGAAGTGAAGAAGAATGTAATTGCACAAGCTGAAGCTGCTTTTTTTTTTTTTTAAATCACTGTTGCTGACTGTGAGAACTCAGCAGTACAATTATGGTATTAATGTGCGAGGCCTATAATTAAAGAAAATTCAGTAACTGCATTTTGTCAAAATTATTCCTGCAGTAAATCTGTTAACATCAATGGTGGTCCAGCAGGGATGAATTAGGTCCATTATTTCCATCTTTACAGGCGATTTCTGTAGCCTTTCAATGTGATTTGAATTAAAACTTGTTTTTCCCTCTTGGAATTTCAGGATGTATTTTTTTAATCTTTTTTTTGCTTAAGCATTGAAATTCATAAACTCTGTCTTCAAAGAAATTAAGCAGAATTTCCAAAGTACCTTCAAAATGGGCACGACTGACCTTTCAACAGTGTCGCACAATGTCTATAGCCAATAAGTGGAGCTAACAGGGCCAAATGGTATGTTTACCGTTTGCCAGACACACATAGCCCTAATGCTTCCTCACACTAACTAGAATTTATTTGATCACATAGAATGCAAAAGATTTGTTGTAGCAACATATATTAAGATTTTGATTGGAAGAATTAGAAAACAACCAGTGGGATAGTGTTGTTCTTTTACACTCTTAAATTTGCTGCTTCTGACAGGATTTCATGTCGCTGGAATAGTTTGCTTATGGAAATGCATGAATTTTCTAAACAAAAATTGATCATAACTAGAAATTCTTACAGGCAGTAATAGGGCAAAACTGAATTTTGTACAGATATTTTTATAAAACCTATCCCAAGTTATAAATAAAGCAAGAAAAATAGTGTATATTACAGGAAAAGTGTTCTAAGTTATTACTTGTGTTTGTATGGTAAACGTTCATTTATTGCACTTACCACTTTAATACAAACTTTTATCCCCCAAAAAACATGGAAATGCCACATTAATCTCAGATGAAAGACATTTTTGTCACATTTGTCTTGCACACTGAAAAATCCTCTGTTTGAAACTGAGCTGAACGATACAGATCTTTTTGTGTAGTATCTACAGTTCTGAGCTTTTGCAGTGTCCCATGACAAGCTCCCTTGGGACTCAGCATTCAAGCATGTTCCCTGCTATTTTTTTTTCACATCAGAGAGCTATCCTGACAAGTTTTCTACTGCCGGTTTGTAAACCAGCAGGTGTGATCTGCATGCAGTCATGTCCTTCAGGTACTGTGCAGAAATTGTAGAGGAGCTGGATACCTCTTAAGGTAGCCTAGAGCCTTGGTTTTAAATTCATCATGTTGTTGGTAGCATTCATCACAGACCCATTTTCTGACAGAACTTGCCAGCTCCTATACGTCACCTGCTTTCTGGAGTCTGCCAGGGAAAGCAGAGAGATTGGATCTTCTTCTCTCGCTCCTCAAACCACTTTACTTCTAATTTGTCAGAAGTTTGTTTTTACAATTCTGTAAGTCAGAGAACTGCCACATCTCCTTGAAAATGCAAATACTGCTTTGTTGAAGTAAGTGTCTTCTCCTGTACAGGCCTGCTTAGTAAGCAACCGTTGCTCTGTATGAGGGTTACTTACCTTCTGTATGAAGTTCCACAACAGCATAAGCTGATGTGAATCAGTGCTGTTACGGTCACAGTTTGGTACTAGCTCTGGTGGTCGTGCAGTCCTAAGCAATTCAGAGCTGAGTCAGCTGAATGCAAACCCTTTAAAAAACTTGTTTTGGCTAGGTCAAAATTGGCATTATTGTACAGACCGAGCACCATTGCACAAGTACTGGTACCAGTGTGGGAGGGGGGCCGAATGTCAGGCTGCAGAAGGTGGGCCCCTGCAGCTCTGCCTGCACCTTCAGGTTATCCATTTCATTGCCAGACATGTTTATCCATTGAAGTTTGTATTTACCGCACCCTGGTTATTAACAGACATGCATGATACCAACATCTAACTGGAATAAATGCATCCTGTACTTCCTTTTGACTAAGAACAGACGTGTCCCTGATCGATCACTTGGGCTTCATCTCAAAAACTGTTCTTACAGAGACAGCATAATACCTTCTAAATAGTAACACTTCCTAAAATCACATTCTCAGATAGAACAGAATCTGGAATTTACAACAGGAAGATGTCCCAACATTACTGTGAGAATTGTGACTTTTTTTTTTCCTTGTGTTTGCTGCTAGTACACTTTACTGTAGATCCTTATAGGGAATTAATGGCCTCCTCTCTCTGGAACCAAAGAGGAAACATCATTAGTGATCAACCTACAGACTTTCTAATTGCATACCACCTCTTTATATAGATGTACAGAGTCTCCAGAGGCTTGGTTCTGTCTGAGGTTAATTATTTGCATTTTATTTAAGATACTTGTGAAATAACATTCCTTTTTTGTTGCTGTTAGTCCTCAAATTTCAAGTTACTGAAACAGGGAATTTAGAGATAACAACGAAGATGAGGATTTGCTTCTGAGAATGTAAAAGGAATTCTGGGAGTTTCATTGGCAATAAACCCGAGAGCCAAACCAAAGCTTACTGACATCTACCAGCAGGTCTACTTGACATCTACCACTGCTTATACAGTGGTGCAGTAAAAATCCAGGGATTTTTAATGTCTGTCTGGTAGTAGTTTATTGGATTGATGGGTCCACACTGAATGCCAGAAAGGCAAGTCGTCCAAACGCTGCAGCAATTGGTACCCCCGAAACCATGGCAAATGACACTGACTGCCCTTCGCTAGCACACTGAGTGAGGAGAACAGGGATCAGAAGGAACCAACACTCAGCTTGGCCTGCCACGTGCCATGGAGACGGAGACGCATTGGAAAATAGACTTGAAGAAGACTGAACTGATTCAGCCTGCACTACAGCTACTTTGTGAATAGCTCCATCTCCAAGCTCACCCACTTATTGTTCACTATGTTAAAAAGATGTCAGTAAGAAGAGTCTTCTTCAGGATCCTGCAACACAGACTCTGACTCTCATATGGTTGATCAGATGTGATGAATGTGAAACCAGAAAAACGCGATTGCTCTTCTGAAACAAAACCGTGCTTTGGAAGCTGACAAAATTGCTACGTAGATGGAGAAAACTTCTGGAAGCGATATCCTGAAAGCAGCATGACTTCCACTCTGTCCTGTCCATAGTATTGAGCAACTATTACTCCTTCCTTGGTCTAAGTCAAATATTGAATATTTGATTCCAAACACTTAAGGATTTTCTCACTTGGTTACTTTTTGGCAGTCAGGCTGAATGTTTGATAATTACTTCCATTTTCCCATCCCCCTTTTCTCAGGGAAAAAAAATCTGACATTAAACTCCAGTGTTGTTACAGAATGGAAGAGCTTTGTACGTGGAAGAACTGTGAAGGCAGGAGTCCTCAGCCTGGAGAAACAGAGGTCTTAAGAGACATAGAGGTCATGAGAATCACGAGTGTTGTGGAGGGGATGGATAGGGATCGGTTGCTTGCGGTCTCTTCCAGTACAAAAGCGGCATCAAATGGTGCTGGCAGATAGAAGGTTCAGATAAAAGGTGAGGTTTCAGATGAAACCACACAATGCATCGTTATGCTGAGCAACTCTTTGCCACGGCACGTCATGGATGCAAGAAGTTCACGTGAGTTCAAGGGGAGACCAGCAAGTTCATGAAAGAGAAATCCAGCAAGGGTTATTAAACACCCAGACACTATCTCTGCCTGGGAAGTCCCTCCAGACGGTTGGAGACTGGGAGAGTATTCAGGGAGTGTATCATTAAAGGCTCTCTGTAGTCTTAAAAGTTTTCCTTGGGCACCCACTTTTGGCCACAGTTGGAGACAGGGCATTGGGCTAAGCAGACTCTGTGTCTGACCCAGCAACGATGTTCTTACATTTTCATGTTTTCTGTGTTCCAGTGCTTGCATCACAGCTTTAAACACTTCATGTCTGCCCACAAAGTGCTTCACTAATGAAGGGGACAAGCTCTGTGTCTTGTAATACACAGCGAGACGTTTTATTCTCCCATAGTATCAATACGCAGGGAAAAGTGTATTGAAAAATTCAAGAAAGCAGACTTTTAATGTATGGCGTACACAAAATGCACCTGTAATCTGCTATTTCAACAAAGAGTAAGCTCATCTAATATTTTTTAAAATTGAGGTGTGGATACCAAAACACAGCTTTTCCAACTCTTTTAATAACCTACTTTTAAAAAAAGCCTTCCCACAAAGAGTAGGGGAAATCCAAGATGCTGAAAGGCAAAAAGAGCATATATTCATGAGTTTAAATTTGGGGAATTTCCCTTTGTACTGGACACTGATAAAAAGTTAGTCTTTTAAACATCACATTATCATGCAGCTGCAGCAACAATTACTCACTATGAATATCTTAAACATCTTTTTTGAGGCTAGTGTATTTGTTTGCTTTAAAATTATACTCATTGAACATGTGGAAATAATTCGTTTAGAAAATTAAGAGGGGTTTTGTCTTCCTGGCTGGCTGTGCAGCTCATGATGATACTTTTCTCCAGTTTTCTGGTATTTCCGTGCGTGTTCTCTAACGCGCGTCCAACGCGTTCGAGGTTTTCCATGGCTCAGAAACGGCTCGATCAGCCCGACCGTTCGCCGTTCCCCCCCGCGCACTCCGCGGCCCAGGCCGCGCTGCCTGCCGGCCCCTCGCCTTCCACCCGCCTCGTCGCCACGCAGCCCAAGGGGCCGGCCTGTCGGCCCCACTGGTTAAACGCGTTACAGCTGCCGTGCTGTAATGGTCTGCATTTTGCTCACGACGTAGGGGACATGTCGCGACATGACAGCTCGCAGCTGCGCACGGCGGCGGGTGCACCGGCAACCACCCTCAGCCGCCCTAGTGCGCATGCTCCGCAGAGGAGCGGCGGAGGCGGGCGGGAGAAGTGCCGCGATACTCGGGCATGCGCAGTGGCGGAGGTGGAGCGTGACGGTGCGCGAGCTGTGTGTGTTTCCGCGCCTGCGCGGGGCGCGTAACCCGGAAGTGCTCCGGCGGGTGCCCTGTCTGCGGTAGCGGTGGGGCCCTGCACCCTGTGAGCCCCTCGGCCGCGCCGCCCCTCCCCGCGCCCGCCATGTCCCGAGGCTCCAGCGCCGGCTTCGACCGCCACATCACCATCTTCTCGCCCGAGGGCCGCCTCTACCAAGTCGGTGGGTGTCCGGCCCCGGGGATGCTGCCGCTGAATTGCCCCGTCACGGGCCCGGCCTGCCCACGCCGCCGCCGCTTCCCGCCGAGCGGGGCTGCAGCCGGCTCGGAGAAACTCTGCCGAGCCTGACTGCCTTTGGGGAGGGCGGGAAACGTGGCGTCTGGTGTTGCTGGGGAGTCTCCCTTCCCACCCTGCCTGGTCCCGCGGCGTACGGGGAGAAGCCTGGTGGGAGCCTGGAGCAGCTGCGGTCCCGGTCGGGCCGGCGTGGGTGCCTGGGAGAGGGATCCTCGCATGAGATAAGGAGAGCTTAGAGCCAGAGTAGGCCCTCTCGAGTGTCCTCTGCCACGGGGAGGCAGCTCCTGTGATTTCCCGCTGTTTGGTTTCAGATGCTTGGAGACCAAACTGACAGCTATCCAGAAGCTGTTTGTTCCCCCTGAAGCGTTTCTTTCAGTTTATCTTGCCAGATTTATGAGCATTGTGTTTTGGAATCTGAGAACTACAATAACTGTTTGAAATGGATTTGAACTGCCTCAAACCCTGCATGCCAGAGTAATAAAGGCAGTTTTTGGAGGTAACCCGTGCTCTCGCTTGTTACACCTGAATGCTATGTGTTTTGTACATCATGGCTTGTGAGATAGCAGCAACCATCCTTTATTTCCAGGCTTCTTTGAATATTTTGCAATTAAGCTGCAGCCTAGCTTCATCTTCTTCTGTAGGCTACTGAATTTTTTATTCCTATTTTTACAGTGCACCAAATTCTGCAGAAGAGCCTCATGGTGCTCCTTCTGCAGAATGCTGTATAACAGCATAGTCAACTTGCAGTCTGGCAGGACAGTTCATTGAGAGTGCTCCTGGATCCTCACAACAGGGCCAGATGAATTGTTTTGGCAGCATCATCCTGATGCCCTCTTCCCCAGCTGTGGTGGCTTCACTGCACGTGCATTGCACGGCATGTCCGTACATCCATCTGTTCTCCAGGAAGGGAGGTTGCTGGGACCAGACTGCATGAATTGTCTGTGGTAGCCAGTAGTTTCCTTTGTGTGTGCCCTTGAGTTTTTCTTGGGAAGAAGGCTATGTGGAATAGCCTTCATGGGCAGGCGGCCCAGTCTCAAGCAGTCCTTTCTCCGAGGACCAACTAGGAAAGTGCCTGTGTGTAGGTGTCTATACATAGGTAGAAAGTTACCTGCGCTAGATACCTACATACAAGTCCTGTCTTATACCTGGAGTGTGTATAAGGCTTGTATGCAACTTGTGTAGTAAGCCTTATACATACGGATGGTAGGGACAGTGTTTCCTCACACAGGATGTCAGTGGCTCTGTGATGGAAGAGTCATGGGCTCTGACCTTCCGTTGCCTTTAAAACAGGCTGGTTGGTCTGCATCGCCTTTCTGGCTGTTTCTTTGCAGTACTACTTGTTGGGAATGGTTTCTGCATCCTGTAGCAAAGAGGAAACTGAGCCTCGCTTTTCTACCTCCTGGGTATATTCAACCATTAGGCTAGTGTATGAGGAATGTGCAGTACCTCTGTATCTTTTACCCATGTCTTAGAAGCAAGTATCTGCATGTGTATTTGAGAGCCTCTGCACACAGCCTGCAGCTGTCTTAAAGATATTTTGAGTACCTGTATGCTATGGGAAGAAAAATACGTAGGTGTGCATAGTTAACTTCAAGCAAGTATGAGATCACTCTACCCACAGCCAGGCTGATAACTCAGGCATGGTGCTACTGTAGTGTCTCTGTTGGCCAGCATCTAGACACAGCATGGCCAGAAAGCTCAAGTTTGCTTGTGGTCAAATATCCAAATCTAGCTTTTTTTCTTCCTTCCTTTCATTCTTTTTAAATCCTATACATCCTTGTCCATGTGCTGGATGAGATTAACTAGGTGCAGTCAAGGATGGGCATGGACACCTGTTACTTTAAGGCTGCCTTAAAGCTTGAGGTTTTCCTGGAAACACTGAACAGAGATGTCCAGCGTAGTCATATTGGACTGAAATGCCTATGCTTTGCCTTAGATCTGTCTTCTGCTTCCAAAGCTCAAAAGCACCTTTGACGTGATCTCATATTAGAAAAGTAACAGTTGTTTCGTACGTATTTCTTGTTGCTGTGGTTAAAATCCTTCAGTGTTGTCTTGTCACCTACTAGTTCTAGTCTTCAAAAGTGATGTTTCATCTAGGTGCAATTTTGAGAGGTGAAAAAAATGATTATATTCACATTTCTGATTGTTCTGACATATTTGGGAAACAGCAAGGGACTGCTGTTTTCGGAAAGAATGTGTGCACAATACTACTGAAATACTTGCACAGCAGAAAACGGACTTGAACGCCACTAGCAATATATATATTTGGATTTGTTGTGCTGTAAAAGCCCCTACACTTTTTGGCTTGTCTCTTTGAAAACGGAGCATTGCAGATGGTAATAGGAACAAGGCTAGAAGGGACTGCGGTTCAGCAAGCCTGGTTCCCTTGCTTGTGAGCAAAAACAGTTTGCAAAGGCACCTATTCCTCTTCCTGCCTAAATGTCACAGAACCACAGAATGGTTGAGGTTGGAAGTGACCTCTGTAGGTCATCTGGTCCAGCCCCCTGCTCAAGCAGGGCCACCTAGAGCAGGTTGCCCAGGACTACATCCAGACAACTGTTGAATATCTCCAAGCAGGTGGACTCCACAACCTCTCTGGGCAACCTGTGTCACTACTCGATCACCCTCACAGTAAAAAGTGTTTCCTAATGTTCAGACAGACCCCCTTGTGTTTCAGTTTGTGCCCGTTGCATCTGGTCCTGTCACTGGGCACTGCTGAAAACAGCCTGGCTCAGTCCGTCTTCTTTACACCCTCCCTTCAGATATTTGTACACATGAATAAACAAGTGTTGCAGAGCCCTGGCCTGGGGCTTCAAACTTGACCAGTTTGCGGGCTGTGCTACCTCATGTCTCACTGGGTTCTGTGCTCTGCTGCAGGCTAGCACTGATCGTCCCAGGGAAGGCAAGTGAAGAGGTGAGCAGAGCTGTGTTTCTAGCGGAGAGAAAGGGGGAACATTCTTAATGGTGTGTTTGGGTAACCAGTAAATGCTCTGATAACTGAGAATAATAAATACAGTGCCATAAATACATGGCGATCAGCCCTTCCACAGCACTGACTCAGCACATTGAACATCAAGGTCCTGGTATTGCAAGATGGGTGTTTTCATTTTCAGATTATTCATCTTCCATAGATTTGAATGCAGCTTTTAAAACAGCTGAGTTTCTTGCTCCTGTTACTTTAGAAGATAGGTTTAGCAATTTGCTGTGCTGTTGGTTAGACATATTCTAAATTCCAGTCTTAATCACATAGCTAACAAAAAATTCATCTACATTTAGATAGGGTCTGGAACTTCCCTCTCCCAACCAGATACTAGGAATTTCTGAATGTTTATCATATATTGCCAGATAAACGATTTTTTAAAGTTGTTATTCTTGAGGCTTTTGAAACCATTAATCAAGGGAAATTTATTTCATGGATCATATCAAGTAAATCTTAATCTGTTACGTTTACCTGAATAATGCTGTTTAGTTGGCATGTGCATAGGTTTCATTTTTAAAAGTTAATAAAAGCATTGTGGTGTTTGAACGTCAAGTCAGAAAATGTGATAGTAAGGTTAAAACCCGTCTTCTGTGCCTGGTCCATCATTTCAGTTTTCATGTGTATCAGTTAAAATCTACAAAAGAAAATTACATCCTTACAGTGGTAATAATGCTTGAAATACTAAACTTCTGCATGTTAAAAAAATCATCTTTAAGGATTTACAGATCTAATGGTCCAACCTTTACCTCTAGGTTAATGTTGGACCATTTTGGTCAAGTGCAGAACAGCCTTCTTGTTTTAAAACAAAGTCTGTTGCTGTTAAGTATTCTAACTGAACAAAAAGGCAAATTATTATAAATATTTGAAGGAAGCAGTGATGGTGGTTTAGTGAAGAGAGTCGATGACTTAATTCCCATCAGAAAGTTCTTGTGTGCATTGTACTAAAGACCTTAAACACACAAAGTATTGCACAACTATTAAAGGATTAAAAAATCCAGAACTTGGTGAGATTTCTGTCTTGGGGGGAGGTGTGTTACAGTTATTTGTACGAATATCTCTAACATTGTTTTTTATTAACTTTCACATATTTTTCTAGAATATGCTTTTAAGGCCATAAACCAAGGCGGACTTACGTCTGTAGCTGTTCGTGGGAAGGATTCTGCAGTAATTGTTACACAGAAGAAAGTACCTGTAAGTAGTCTGATTTGGAGGGGGAGGCTGGAAGGAGGTAAAAAAAAAGGTGGGGGTGAGACTCTGCAGCACTGGTATTATATTTATTAGCATTGACATATATTGCTGTTTGAATCGAATATTTTATAATTGTTCTACTTATTACAAGTTCTAGCTCCGTTTAGTGCTCAATTGTACATTTCCTCACCAAGTACTGTAATATGGGTTTTCTCTGTAGTTGTCAAAGGGATAAAGCTAAAATACAAACTTGGTCCCGCTGTACTTTAGCGTGCAAACGTTACTCTGGCTTGTAAGGGTTAAGTTGTCCATAATCAGTTTCCTGATTTCTTTAATTCCTACTCAGAAAATGTTACACCGATAGCATGCAGAACAGATTTTCACGAATGTTTCAGCACAGTGGTGATGTGTTGTTGACAAAGGGGGAAAACCCTTGTGTTTGAAGGGCAGCATGCAGTAAGAGCTCAAGTTTTTGTATGTGTGTTCTCCAAGTTTCTTCAGAGGGAAGAGGACTTTGATGTTGGTCATGCTCTAGCTGTCAGCCTTTTCCAGATACTGAGGTTTTTATCTTCCTCATTCTCCTTTTTCTTCCTTCACATGCCTATAGCGGTAAATAGTGGAGAGCCTGAAAGACAATTTTTAGCTGTTAGTTGATTTTTTGGGGCTCTTCTGTAAATACCAGAGCATCCAGAGTCTGTCTTTTTTGTACTTGAAGGACAGTGTTTTCTATTGGTTTCTATCTATTTCCTCTTTAGGACAAGTTACTGGATTCCAACACAGTGACTCACTTATTCAAAATTACTGAAAATATTGGCTGTGTGATGACAGGGATGACAGGTATTTAATTCACCATCTTTTTAAGTATCTGAAGTGTGTCAATTTTTTTATATATTTTGCCAGCTTTGCATGACATAAACAAGTGCTCTAGGAGATTTGTTCCACTCAATCTGGTTTTGGAGGACTTGTCTAGTTCTGATGTGTATATTTAAAGATAACTTAAAGTTGGGCCTGGAATTTGCATTCTCCAGCAATGCTAGGAATAAATGTGGTACATGTTCAGTGAAATTAATGTTAGTTCTTTCTGTCTAGCTGACAGCAGATCCCAGGTGCAGAGAGCCCGCTATGAGGCTGCTAATTGGAAGTACAAGTATGGCTATGACATCCCTGTGGATATGCTGTGTAAAAGGATTGCAGATATTTCTCAGGTCTATACGCAAAATGCTGAAATGAGGCCTCTTGGTTGCTGTAAGTATAGTGTATGAAATTAATCTTTTCTGCTTCTTGTCTGAGATTGCAACTTCAAGAAATTCTCAGCCATTTCCAAACTGTGCGAGATATGGATGTAACGGAAGGAGTAAGAGGGATGAACAGCCAAATGAGAGCGCAGTGTTGGAAGTTTTGAATTGGAGCCATGATATTGCCATTGACTCGGCATTTCAATTGGAGTAAATGATTCAGCCTCTTTAAAATGTGTGATACTATTTCACCTTAGGCTTTGGAGCCTGGTCTGTTTGCACTGCACAGTGTTGTCTGTGAATGGGAGGTGCTCTTTTTACCAGTGTTTGTGTCTGGGTAAATATCACCATTAAAACGGACATATGGAGAATGCAGTTATGCTTGTGCAGATTTTGTGGCTTTTTTTATCTAAGTAGTTTCTATAGGACAAAAATCTGCATATTTTTTTCTCTTAAATTAACCATGATATATATAACGTAGAGAAGTGCTTAGAAATATTTCACTTGCAAACATTTCTACATCAGTCTTCTTTTATAACAGCAAATGCAGCTTAAGTAAAAAAAAAGATGTGTGTAAAGTTGGTTTTTTGTAGATATTCCTGGTCATCTGTGTGTTCTGAGGTTGGTACAGACTTGTTTTTTCTCTTACATTTGGCTGTGAGCAAATTATAACCATACTGTTAGGCTGTCCGGGAACTGAGATAAAAGACTTAATGTTTCCTCAGTTACTTTTTCATTAAACATTCTGTCTGGTTTCTTTTTGTTTGCTTGGGTTTTTTTTTTTTCTTTTAAGCAGAATAGTTTCAGAATTGATGACTCACTTCTCGTAATCATAGTAGGCCCTAGCACTTCTTACTAAAGAAGTAACATTCAGTTACGTGCACCACAGTTTCCATGATGGGGCAATTTTCCTAGGCTTGTATGCTTGTAATGTTCAGGAATGATTGTTTCTTTCTTCCCTTGGCATTTCCCATGCCTTGATACTACTGGAAAGTGATTTTTTTTTTTTTTTTTTTTTTAATACATGAATAAAAATGTATTTTTCTTAACTTTCCTTAACTTTTTTTTGGAAAAGATTGTGGGAAACTTTTTCTGTTGTAGTAATAGCTGCTCAGAAGCTTATCAGCTATAATTACTAGTTAAAAGTTACGCAAGTGTAAAGTGAAAATCATTTAAAACCTTGACCTTGTTCTGTTTTGGTGGGGGTTTTTTGCAAGTATTGCTTTTGAGTTATTTTTAATATGCATATTGAGACTATACAACTGTAAATCTAGAAGTGTGGGTGAACACAGATGCATTTTAGTGATGTGACCAGTTTGTGTTACTTGAAGTCTGGGCAATTTGAAAGCATGTAGTCAAATGGTCTTCAAAGACTCAGTTTTATGTTCTGATATTGCCACATTTCATTTCAGGTTTTTTTTTCCTTTAAAGAAAGGAGAAAAAGGGATGTAATGCAGTGCTTTTCAGAATTACAGTTGAGAAATCTAAAGTTGATCTTTTAATATTTCCATTAATTTCAACATATTTGTGAAGTTGCTTTGTGGTAAAAGGCACATGTTAATAGAACTATTGTTTACACTTTTAAAGTGTGATATAATACACAGGAAGTGAACTGTGGCTGGGTTAACTTTGTATCAGGATTAAACTTTTGTATTTCCTGGCTTTGTGGTTCTCTACACACTGAGCATGGCAAAAATGTTTCTATGTTTAACGAGTAGCCTTCTTTGGGAATGATAGAAATCTAGTTTGCACTAAACTGAGTTGCACACCTGGTAATGAGGTACTGGTAAGAAATGGCAAATGAGAGATAAAGAGGAAATCACAGCTCTAGGTATTGGACTGGTTCTCAAAAATGTACTGCTGTGCACGCATGTGTTTCATGGCAGAGGAGTATCTATTCTATTCTTCAGTTGAATGCAATTGCTAAAATCGGGGAAAGAAATAAATTAACAAATTTTCTCTTCAAGGTATGATTTTGATTGGTATTGATGAAGAACACGGCCCTCAGGTATACAAGTGTGATCCGGCAGGTTACTATTGTGGATTCAAGGCCACAGCTGCAGGAGTTAAACAGACAGAGTCAACCAGTTTTCTTGAAAAGAAAGTAAAGAAGAAATTTGATTGGACATACGAACAAACAGTAGAGGTAGGCCAGCAGAAGGAAATAAAGATTTGTTGAAGTATTTTTAATGAATATGGTGTGTGTAGGCTTGTGATACAGAGGAATGCAGTTAAGCATTTCCTGTTTTCTTACAGTTCGGTATTGCTGCCAGAGCAAGTATAGCTATTCCAACCAGAAAATCTTTTGAAGGTATTTTGCAAGTGTTTAAATAGTCATCTGATCTGCTTTTTCTGCTGTACATTAGCTGAAGCAGAATCTGTAATTGTAGCACTCCCACTGTAGCTGGTGGTTGGTTACTACAGTGCTTGATTCTGGGGATACCAGTACAATTTTCTTTTAGTGGCACTTAAAACAATCTTCATGTTAGAAAGCACAGGGTAGTGCTTGCCTGTCAGTTTAGTAAATACAATACCAGTTGTTATGCCTACTGTGAAAACTGTTGTTCAAGACTCATTATAAAAATGTATCCTATTTATAAAATAGGTCAATGAACTTATTTTGTAATTATCCTTACTTGTTCACTTACACTGTAGAGATCTATCTAAACAGTCCTCTTCTACAGCCCACCTGTTTCTCCTGCCAGGCCTTGTTCTTCTCTCATAATGTTGTGTTTCCTGCATCGCAAGATCAGCAGTTGAAATGAGGAATAATAACCTAAGCAATTGACCCCCAGTAAGATTAAACAGAGTATTGTATTAAGATCCCTGTGAATGCTATGCAGATTCAGACCTTCAGTTAAATTACTTCCAAATTCTACATTACTGTGAAAGTACTGTTTAAATGGAAAGTTCTTCACCATAAATTCCTAAGTTTTATATGTGTACCTTAAGAAATATTGATTTCCTTAATATGTGATGCCTATAAAGAGAAGATCCTGAGAGGGTTGAATAATCATAGCATACTGAAATTGAATGTATTTGAAATTCCCTCAGAGACCCTTTTTTATCCTGGCTCAATAATTTGCACATTAAATGTATTTTTCTATCACTGCTTGATTATTCTGTGCATGTCTCTTACTTAGTTGAGCAGGTGGAGGTAGACGAAAGAGTCGTTTCATATTCTTGTTTTTACTTCATAAAACTTCCATGGTATGGTGCAAATACTTAATTGGTAATTAATCTGCTGGTCAGATCCTGGATGCGCTTCTATACCTTTTTGTTGTCTTTGTTAAAATGCTGAGATTGTGAATGTAGATCAGACAGTGTTACTCTAAAGGTCGTCAGTGGCAGGGAGAAGCAAGTCTGTCAAGCAAAAGCAAGAATCACGTTTTTGTAATGTTCTTCACACACACATGCGCACACACACTGCCTTTTTTAAAAAAAGTTTGAGGTGCGTTGGAGGTAATGTTCCATAGATAGAGTTGTGGTGGGTTTTGTTCTTTGATTTGTTTTGGGGTTTTTTTTTTTACAACTTGGCAGTCTTCTGATAAGACATCTATATAATCTTATAGAATTATTGCAGAATCAATGTATTATCAACATATTGAAAATAAACTTTAGAAAAGTCTTGTCTGGTGTTGTACACTTCATAACACATTATTGATCAGAATTAAATGCCAGCATGTCAGAATAACTGATTTGATAAGCATCTGGCTACACAGCTGTTTTATGGAACTTCTTTTTGTGCTCAATGGTCACTTTAGGAATACATCTTTAGCATTATTATGACTCTACTGCAGGGTTAAGTATGAGTGACGTTGCAAAGAACATGTTTCAAAGCAGGTGATGATTAGGGTGGAAAAAAAATAAGTCATGATGAAATGCAGCTTTTAAAAACAGCCAATGTAACTTTAATTACCAGAAGAAAAGCCAAAATGGAAGATATGGAAGTGACGTGTGCTTTGAGTAATCTTGGACTAGTGAAGATAACGGTCTTGTTTGCCACTAATGAAACACGTTCTGTCCTTGGGACCCGGGGTTTTAATCTTTGCATGAGAAAAGGTTTTGGTTTTGTTGTGGTTTTTTTCTGCTACGAAAATGACATGTCCCTTTGGTTTTTGTAGACTGGGCTTGTTAGGGAGAGGACTGGAGAGGGACTGTATTCTGTAACAAGGGGAAACTATTTGAAACTTTTCAGCTGAGGTTTTAAGGTGGAAGGAAATAACTTAAAACTAGAAGGAAGGGAAATTGTTAATGCTATGTCTATTTAAAAAAAAAAAAAAGCCTTAGTGCTTTCTGTTTAATGACAGGTTTTTTGTCATCTTTCAGACAGCAATAACATGCCTGTCTACTGTACTATCCATTGATTTCAAACCTTCAGAAATAGAAGTTGGTGTAGTTACAGTGGAAAATCCTAAATTCAGGTAGGTGATCAGTGTTGATAAAACTTGGTGTGTTTCTTTGGTTATGTGCAATTAGTTGTAACTTCTTGTGTAATGGTAAATCAAGAAAAAGAGATAAATGTCAGAAGTTGAAGTTTTGGGGTTTTTTTTACTTGTAACTCTTCAAAATGTGTACAGATAAAAGACATTGTTTAAAAAAAAAAATAGTATTTTAACACAGTTTTAAAATGTTTGACATGGGTAAGGGATCCAGGAGAGAAAAGTGTTGTCTTTTGTTTCTTAAAAGGATATTGGTTTATGTGATGATTAAAATGTAGTTACATCTGGTCTAGATGATTTTTTCATGCTTAAAAGAATAAAAATTCTTCTTTGTACCAGTATCTGGAGTCCACTTCCAAATCATAGTCTTGACAACTAATGCAGTAAAGTCTGTTTTATATTAGGGATAATTTTGCAAGTTCCTTAATTTTTTTAATCCTTTTCTAAATGGGATCTTTAAATGACTCTTGCTCATCTTGTAATTGTAGCAATTTTTAACATCTCCAGTATATAGTTAATAGGTTATGAATTTGTATGATTTGAAATATTCTGTTTCAATTTGGCAAGGTTAAAAGATCCTGGATTTAAAAATCACTGCAGTGATTTGGAACTGGCTGAACTTGTGCTTTCTGGGTACGCCGCATTCCCACCTAGCATGAAAGCAAGACACCTGCAATTTCCTCCCCGCCCTGTTATTGCCTGAATCTGAGTGCAGGGCACTGTGTGCAGCAAGGTTACTTGGTCAATCTAATGAGACAACACCAGGAAATCTTCCTGCTGAGGGCTATACCTCGCATCAGATACAGTGTACTGGGTAGCCTTCTCACAACACATGTATAGCTGCAGAAGTATGCATGAAATGTGAGAGAGTAAGTTTGGGGGGCTTTTTTCTTAATGCAAGAGGACCCTCTAGATACATGTTACCTAAAACTTAGTTAAAACTGGCCTGCTGCAGAGGAGTTCAGTTATTTCTGCCTTAGTCTTTCATTGCTTTTTTTATTAAATTTTTATTTTTTAATTAAAAAAAAAAAGGAACATCTAAGTGGAGAGGAAAGGTCCTCTGCTGCTTTAGTCTAGCTATTTGGTAGGTGGGGATTGGAGAGAGGCTTCAAACCTTTGGGTCCTACAGGAGCAGTCTTGAGTGCTTCCTAATGTATATGAAGTTGACATGATGATGACGGGTGGTTTTGCATTTGGTGGTGTGTGTTTAGGACAACAGAATAGCATAGTATTTTTGAGAAAGCATGCAAGAGCTGCATTACCACTTTTCTGCTGCTGCACAGGGGTCAAGTGCTAGTTTTCTGCCAAACTTCATTGACTGATCGTACCTCCTTTTCAGAAAATGTGGATAACAAGCAGAGGGAGAAGGCTATGAAAACCTGTGTCCCCCTTGGAGTAATCATACTAATTACCATACCCATTCTTCTCACCAGGTCCCCGCTTGCAAATAGATTACTCATGAGGAATTACCTGTTCTTTTTCTACCGTTTGTTACCTCTTTGCTCTCTAGTGCCTTTGCTTCTTCCTTTATTTTTCAAAAAGAATTGGAATGTCAGCCTGTGGCCCTGGCAGCAGGGCTTCAAAGGGCTGAAAGATGCATTGTATAAAACTTATTTGTCTAGATATTGGGTTGGAATGTTGGAGCTTAAGGGGAAGAATCATTGAAGCTATTTAAGATTTTTTTGTTCTTTCAGGATCCTTACAGAAGCAGAGATTGATGTGCACCTTGTCGCTCTGGCAGAGAGAGACTAATTAGCGTTCCCATTTCCATTGTCTGTGCTTCTGGCCAGGATATTTGGTGAAAAGAAAACACTTATTAATGGCTTTAGATTATGGGTGGAAAACAATGTTCACTGTATGATGTATTTTACTCTGTACAAATAAAACAGAGGTTTTTGAAATACTTGGTGTCTCCCTTTAATGTAATTTTTTTAAAACGTTCAGTTCTATGAAGTTCTCATCAAAATGCTGGATGACTTTGAATGTTTCTGTGATAATTGCTTGCCTTTTAGTTGTATTTTAAGAGAAGTTTTATACTCTGTATTTTTTATCTGAGCTATTTGGCTCCTAGTGTAAAGTTTTATATCAGATTGGGGGGGGTGTTCAGGTAGTTCTTACATTTACATGTGTTCTCTTCTTGCCCTGATGTTGAAAGGCTTATAACATTACTGTTTTATCTGTGGGGAAATTAAGATCTTAATATTTGCTCAGGTTTATATGAGGATATAGGGCAAAAGTTGAAGAAAAAACTTGAGCTGCAGTTCCCAGTGCGTTCCTTTAGACTGATTTATTTGGGGTGCAGGTAGTGAATTTAATGGACATCTGCTATAATTAAACAGCTCTGAAGCTGACGTTTATTTAGGGGAACAGATTCTGTACGCAGTGTACTTTGGGATTTTGGCTGTTTGTCACCAACCTGGTTTGAGGCTTTGGGCAGTGCCAGAAACAATGTTGGGGCCAATAGACAAAGTCCATCAACAAGAATGTCTCTGGGAAGCAATTCCCCTTGCTCCTTCAAAGGTGCTGGGTTAGGAGAAAAGAGAAGACTCCAAAAACTTGAGTCAAGGTGAAGAAAAATGCATTTTTGTTTTGCTACAATTGGAGAGGTTTCCGCCTCAGCAGCAAAAAGGGAGGTGACGAAGTTGTGAGGGAGGAAACACCAAGGACGAAGGGAAGATTACCGGGCATTTTTGGCTTTTGGGCAGACAGGAGAGCCTTCTTGGAAGAATGCCAAGCTAATGCAACTTAGCTCCTTGCCTTCATTCCTCTGCCATGCTATTTCTATATTGGCTTTAATTACTACAAAGTTCTCTTTGATTTTTGGAAACCTTTGGGGAAGGCCTCGTAAGTCATCAGAAACTGGGATTGCTTAACTTTTTTTTCTTTTTGCCTTACAGTTAAAGCCCCTTGAATGTGTATTTGTCAAGTTCATTGTAGTAAAGCAGATGCAATTCGGTGTTTAGTGGTTGTAATAAAAGATAATGCTAACCTTATGTGATAACAGAGTTGAGGAGATGCAAATGTACTGTGAATGGTTGACTTTACAAAGCTTCCTGAGTTTCCATTAGTGCCTCCAAATTTCAGCTTCCCTCATGTCAGATAGTGTAGTATAGAGAATAAGATGAAGCCACCCTTGCTTCTGGTTTTGGGTTGGTTATCGGAGAATTCTGTATGGTTTTGTGCAACAACGGCACATTTGGAAAGGTCTGTGTTGTTCCAAGTGACAGCTGAGTTCTGAAACTTCCTAGGACTTTTCTTCCTAATACTCCAGTTGTATAATGACCTGGAATTTGAGTAGACTGAAGTCATCATTTACTTTGTCATAAAATATGATCCACTGGTATTTTGTTCTCGATCAGCTTTAATTATGTATATAAAACTTCACTGATGACTTCTTGAACAAAATAAATGAGAAGGAAGATGACAAATGGGGAGCCATATGACTACAGCACATTTGCACTAGAGCACACAGTATTTAGTATTAAAACTCCCTGCAACACCTTTAATTCTAAATTTTGGAGCTTGTATGTGATTGTATAACTCAGGTGGTGATTCTGAGAGCAATGGGTGTTTGTTCATACCTTACGCTTTTGCAATGCAGAACATCCCATCTTGTGTTCAGAGATGATGAAATAAGCTGTCTACAATATATTAACTGGGAATGTTGCATTTTTTTTTTTAATAAGCAAAGTTAAAATTGCAGCAACTGAAATGCCATTTTTACTAGTATTTTGTCCTGTAGTGAAAATTCATGGTTCTCTTTTTTCATACTGTCGTGGTTTAACCCCAGATGGTAACTGAAATACCACGCAGCCGCTTGCTCGCCACCCCCCCCTCCCCGGTGGGGTGGGGAGGAGAATCAGAGAGAAAGGAAAACTCACGGGTTGAGATAAAAGCAGTCCACCAGGACAGCAAAGGAAAAATACAAAAATATATTGATAATAATAATATATGTATGGATAATAGAATATATAAAACAAACAATGCACAATTTCTCACCACCTGATGACTGATACAGCCTGTCCTGAGCAGCAGGCAGGGAGCAGGGGTATCCCCCCCCAGCTATCCCAGAACAGCAAGTTCCAGAGAGAGCAGGTGAGGGAACAAACAGCCAAATGAACAAACAAAAAGGCCCGAACAAATGAAAAAAAAAAACCAAACACAAGGAAGAACAGGGAAACAAGCAACCCAAAGGGAAGCTTAACTTGCCTTAATCCTTAAGGGACTAAAGCCCCACCGGCCAACCCTCACTTATACCGGGCATGACATCTATGGTATGGAATACTCTCTTTGGCCAGTTTGGATCAACTATTCTGGCTCTACCCCTCCCAAGTTTTTTGCACCTGCGCACGAGCAAAACCTGGGAAACTGCAAAATGTCCTTGGTCGTTTAGCACCAACCAACAACACCGGTGTGCTATTACTGTTCTTCTCACACTAAATCCAAAACACAGCAGCTGCCGAAGACAAAACTAGCTCCGTCCTGGCCTAAACCAGGACAATACTAATGATGGGGATTTTTCTTTTCCAGTCAAAGCTTTTTGTTGCTTAAGATAAGGCAGCTATGCAGATGGGGATACCTGACCTAATGGGAAAACCCCATGTATTACATGTACATGTGATTACGTTCCTCACGCCCTGGAGCAGATAGCACCTGCAACCAAACTATCAGCCGTGGCTGGTGTGGAACTGTACCTGGCATCACCTACTGTTCCAAACCTGGCACTTGCAGAGAAGCTAGAGCATGCATGATATGATCCTAACACGCTGGTTTGGGTAGAGCTTATCAAGAGTGATACCAGACTTGGGCTCGCTCCATACACTTGTGGTTTGTTGCGCCAGTGCTGAAAACTCTGGTAGATGCAGTTGCAGCGTGAATGCACGAGCAGTTAAGCAGGAATAGAATCAAGTCTTAGTCGCATACGAGACCCAGATCAGCGTTAGCTGTACTAAACTCGGACTGGCTCCGCACAGCCTTGTGACTGCGTCCACGTTACATTCCCAGTGCTCTTTATTTGTGGTGTGGAGTGTGAGGATGCAAATGCCAAGTACATGCAGTCAGCTTAGGTAAATCGGTATTTATTGGACTCTGTGAAAAGCATCTGGATTTCTTATGAGCAACCCCCATCCCTCTAAGGGGGCCCCAGAAGCAGTAACAGCACGTATTACAGACAGAAATAGCTTAATAGGGAATCTTAACATAAATAGTCTGTGGGTCATCAGGAGCTGTCTGTGTATTCATTCTGTAGCAAAAGATGTTAAGGCAGGCAGTAATGAACCTCTCTAGGGTTTCAGATACTTCTTAAGTGCAACATGTGGTACTGAATGAACTTGTGATGCACAATGTTAGACCATACCTTTTCACTGCAAAGCCTCCAGTGACCACATTCTAAGCACAGAGAGGCAGATGGGGAGTTCAGGTGGAGCAAGTACGTGTAGATACATTACAGCAATGTTAATGACATGGAATAATACGCTGCATTCTTCTCTGCCTTCTCCGGCTTGTTTCTCATTAAGCCAATGTCCAGGTGTACCAAAGAAGAAATGTTTTGGTTCAGTGCACATTGTTGGAAGTAAGATGAAAGAACTAGATCTGTAGCTTGCAGGCATCTGAAAAAAAAAAAAATCAACTTCCCCCTCCCCTCCCCCTCTTTTTTCCCCCTGACACAGAAGGAAAGCCTGCTATTTTGAGTTCTGCAAAACAGCAGCCTTGTTGGCTCACGAGATCAAGTTTTGTGAAGCGTATCCATGACAGTATTCATGTTTTCTTCCAGAAAAAAACCTACACTACCAGGGTAGTAACAGTAGGGGCATTGCTTTTCATTTTGTAATCAGTGATTTTTTTTTTTTTTTTTCCTTTCTTTCAGATGGGAAGTTCTTAAATTGTCATAGCTTGTTCCAGCCAGTTCTTGCTAGAAACAATTTGTTCTGTTCTCTTGTTTTGCTGTAACCCAAACTATTTGGAAACAATGCAAGACATCCTGTAGTTCAGGATCCGTTGGAACTGTGAACTTAAACCTCTCCTGCCCAAACTAAAACAAGGATCATCACATGCTTATGCAAAGCTGCTTAAAATAGTGCGTGGATTTTGTTTGCTTATCATGATTCTCACATTTAAAACAAAACAAATCAAAACTCACGTTTTTCTGTCCTTTGTACTATGTCTGTACAGATAAACTTGCATTTCTTAAATGACTCTGATAGATAAACCTCAGTTAATAGCAGTATTTGCTGCTGTTCACGAAGCTTTTCTTAGCATAGTAATCTTTTTCTCTAGTAGTAGTCTTACCTGTGTTACCATCATCAATAAAAATTCTGTGCTACAGTGTTAAATATGGGAACCGTAACGTACTTGACTGTAAACCTGGTGAATAAATAGACCCAGCATATCACTAAGTCAAAATTCAGCTGTGTGGCAGAATTGAGTCATCCACAAAGAAGTGTGTGCTTCCATTTTTTGGGTTGTTTTTCTCCCAATAGCGTTTAGAACCTGCCAGCCGTAGCTGAGCTTCCCAGTGCTGCAGATGCACTACGCAGCCTCGCTGTACAACTCATTAACTCGTTGTGGCTTAGCTGATCTATACGTTGAACCACAAGCCTCTGGAATAACGTTTCCTAGCTAAGGCTGCAGCAGCGTAGTATGCACTGCAGATGAGGACACACAAGCCAAGCTGTAATTTTTTTGCCAGCAAATTATGTTTGTTTTCTCTCCCAGAAAACTGCCTCTTGTGACACCCGCTGGCACAGAGAGTTGTGAACATAAGGTATTTAATCCTTTATGGGATTTCTTAGACTAGAAAGCAACCCTCTCTCAAGTTAGAGAATCAAACTTGGTAGTTGTGGATGGAGAAACATGGCAGGAATGTGCATGGACTGGGATTGCGTGATCAGGAATGGGAATTCCTTTGGGTGAGAAATGATCTTGCTGTGATGTTTGCAGGTACGCTCGCCCTTCTCCCTGTTTTGATCCCAGCTACATCCGCTCTCTTCCTTCGGCCAGCGCTGGTGCTCATTTACATTTGTAACACGCCATTCTGGTTACTAAACTGATGGAAAACATCGTTTTGTTTGGTTCAGTTCTCTGTTGGATTAGTGACCTGGATTGGCTCACTCTAGGATCAAATTGGCCATAGTGCTGGCGTAAAGGAGGGAAGAGGAAAATGGGATTGCACTGCCTCTGGTTTAAGCTGCTGTGGAAACCACAGCCTGCATCACCAAAGGAACAGGGGTATCCATAGCTCGTTATCCC
This sequence comes from Phoenicopterus ruber ruber, assembly GCA_009819775.1. NCBI lineage: Eukaryota > Metazoa > Chordata > Aves > Phoenicopteriformes > Phoenicopteridae > Phoenicopterus > Phoenicopterus ruber. The sequence continues at coordinate 29,418,181 of CM020219.1, read as the reverse complement.
CTTGACTACTCTTTGACTTAAACCTGTATGATGACACCTGGTCACCAAAGTGGCATATGCCTCTGTCAGCAGGTGACACAAGCCTTCGTTTGACCAGCATCAAGACAACCCCCTTCTAGTCTGAAGAAGGTTTCTTTGGGGACAGTGCTGTTACAGCAGCTCCTCCTCAGTTCCTCTGCTCCCATACCTGTTGTGTAGCCCAGCAATTTCCAGGGCTGCCCAGGGAACCTGACTTGGAAACCAGTCTATGTTTTAATAAAATAAAAAAATCCATCCAGAGGAGCAGCATTAACTCAGTTTGGACACTGGTTTAACCTCCATCCTGGTCCTGCAATAGTAGTACCAGCACAGGGGGCAGTGCAGGACAGGATCCATAAGCAGGGTCTGGTTAAACTACTGGTGCATCTGGTAGGAGTGGCAGTCAAAAGCCTCCCTTGTAAGCAAATATTTTCCTCGGGGAGAGAGGGAATATCAGTTCTCTGAATCCAACGAAGCCTCCTTTCTGGAATCTAACTGGAGGCTGGCACGGCTTGCCACGAAGGAGGTCTCTCCGGTCAGAGCAGCTTTAGGAAGGTAGAACTTCCAACAAGGCGTCAAGAAAACCTGCAGCAAATTGGCTGCCGAAGGGGACGGCCGTCTTGGATTGGGTTTTAGCACAAGAGGGATGCGCAATGTTTCTTTCATTCCCTTTTGCATCTGCGCCCCTTAAACCACTTGTAGCTGTGCATACCTTTAGGGTGTTGTGAAGAAACTTATTTGCATTGAATGTTAGCCTAGTTTCAGTTAACAGTATTTGGAAATGCCTAGCTGACAGAAAAAAAAACATTTCTCACCTAAGGATGTGGTGAACCTTGAAAATAGGCTACCAGGTTAGCTTAGTTACTCACTGCCCCCGCAGGTAACAGGATGTGCCTGTAAGAAGGCTGGAGGGTTGCTTTCAAGGCTGTCAGCAGAAGGGACGGGAGAGAAAGGAGGATTTTCAGCGATGACCGGGAAGGCTGCCTGACTTGCCGCAAGGTAGTGGCGAGTTGCCCGAACCCTCAGTCTCCAGTGGATTTCTCAGCCTGTAGCTCCCGGTTGCTCTGCCTCATGGGCGTCAGTGCACATGAGATGTTTGTTGAATACTTGTTAGAAGATTAGGTGATGATATTCCCTGTTCTTATCTCCAGGAGAAGTTTCCATTACTAACATCTTTTACCTAGCAACAAACCAAGTAAATACAGCATAGAATAGCGTAAAACTAGCTTTGTAAGCGCAAAAATAGGTATATCCCTTGGGTGACAACAGTACTCACCAGGAAGTAATTTTTTAAAATTTTTTTTCCTACTTCGAGTACTTTGCACTGACACCTACATCTTTCTCACTCCAACGCAGGAAACAGACCCGAGCTCTTGTGTAGGTAGTTCAGTGGGGGACATCTGTTTAAAGTGCAGTATTGGTCCATAAATTCAAAAGCAAGAGTTACAGAGATGGGCTGCAAAATAACTCTGGAGGGGGAAAAAAACCCAACCAGATGTTGTGAATGTCCTGGCATCCAGGTGAGGGCTTTGATGGTCTGAAAAAAGAGCATAAGGTTGTCCAGAAAAGGAACATAACAAAAAGAATTAGTGATAAGTAGCATTACAAGTGGTCTACGTTACAGGAATGAAGTAGCAAAGGTCCTTCCCCTTCAATTTTAAGAGGGAGATTTAGTTATTAATAGAGAAAAAGAGGACAAAATGGATTTTTCTGCTCTCTGATGCTAGACCTATCGACAAACGAAAGCACGTGCAATGCATTCAGCAGGAGGACGATTGAGAAACTGCTTCTGTTGATGAAGCACATATTTGCAAAATGAGGTTACAGTCCTTATTTCAGATGCAGATAATAACAAGTATGTGATGCTTTCCCACTTTGGTAGCAAATCAAAACACATACCATCACAATATGAGAACACTTGTGCTTTGTAACAAGAATCAACGTGTGTGGATAGATACACGCCGTAATCCAGCTCTGCTGGGAGTGCGGAGCTTCCAAAAGGGCTGGCAAGAGCAGAGCGGGCAAAGGGGCTTGTTTCAGCTTTTAGGCTTAGGTTCATGACGTTTGGCTCTCGGCGGGATGAGGCGAGGGCACGGGTCCACAGCGCCTTTACCACATCAAAGTCGGAAACGGCTGCCTTCTGCCGCTGCGCGGTCCCACGCCACCCCTTGTGCCAGCAGCGGCACCCGTGCGGTCGCAAGCTGACCCAGTTCAGGGAGTCCATCTAGGCCAGTACTTGTCCCTTCCTCGCTGTAGGATTAACTTCTGTCTGGCTCGCCTCACCACGCAGTTACACGAGCTCCAGGGCTTGTGGAAGGGAGAGGATGAGATCTTGTAGAAAGAGGGAGGGAAGGACCCAGTTTAGCAGAGGCTGATGTTTTATCGTCAGTCAGAGCGCAGAAAGCACACCCCTCGATTGGGTTGTGCCACATACGGCGGGTTGCCACGGTTATATTGTGTTGGTATGTTAAACCGTTTTGAGATGGATAGTTACCTAGGAGAATAAACAATCGCTCTTTGCCAACTTCACGCATATCACTAGCTCGTGGCACTCTCCAGCAGTAAAAGTACCATCCTCCAGATGGTACTTCAGCCCGCTCTGCAGGTACCTACTCATTCACAGCCATATAAAGCGTGCGAACCTCTTTATGCATGCGTGTCTTTCAGTTTGGCATAAAACGGGTGGTTTTAAGGGCTGGATTTAAGAGCTGTGGTTACGGCCTGGAATCGTTCCTGCTGGTAAAAGGCTCGAGCTCCCTCCCTCTGCTCTTGACAAATACCGTGGAGCTGCTGAGACAGGTTAGCTGTGCTGGCTACTATGTTGTTGCCTGCACTCCCATAATGTTCTGATTTGCCTTCTGACGGTCTGTTGAAAATAAATAAATCAAATAAAGTAAAAACCTTAAAGTACGCCTATGCTGAAAGATACGCATTTAACACAACTTGAGTATTTGCGATCACTGTGAACAAAACCTGGGCGCTCAGTTTTGCACATCTGTTGATTTTTAGAGCTGAGAAAGAGAACCGCGTTGTCCTCAGCAAGCAGGGTCATGTGAGGATACCCGAGCTCGAGAGGAAGCCAGCCCAAGCACCGCCGTGCTCTTGCGAGCCTTGTGCCACGGGCTGTGGGAGAGGATTCAGAACAGCGATTAAATACAGTTGCAGCAGAACCTGCTTGGCTTGTTTCAGCTTGATCTGTGCTTTAAAATTTTGATTAAAAATATCCTTGCGTGGTGCAGTCTCGCCAAGGATAGCAACAGGGCGGACGCGTCTCCAGCCGGCTTTGAGCGCTGCCTGCTAACCCTGCCCCGGGCGGTTCTGCAGGGCACGGTGGTTAGCTGGCTCCCCTGCAGCCACAGCCGTACACCCCCGCTGCCTTCGGAGGAGCCCTCTGCCACCATTAACAGCGAGAAACATTGCCACCCTTCTTTCTTTCCTCTTCTTAATCAGAAGTTACAATTATTCCAACCATTTTTTAACACGAATAGAGAGGAGTCTCGCACAAACTGACCAACTTCTATAAACTGCTCTTGTTTTCAGGTGCCTTTAAAACCTCTTATGCCCAGGTCACAGGCATACTTGCCAATCTGAGAGAAGGGATCAGTGTTCTCTTTCGGATACAAAAATGATGAGAAGTTCTGCAGGAAGTAAATGATAAAATACCAGGATAAGAGTAGTTTGGAATTTGTCAAATCGGTGCTTGTTCTAGTCCTGTCCTCTCCAACTTCCATACATTTAGCAGTTAATTACTCCTCTACTAAACTGTAAACAGCAGAACCTTTTCAAGGCAATTTCCCCCACCCCCAGCTGCTCCGAGGCCCACCCTGAAAGAAGCAGCGAAAACCTGCGCTTGTTTTTGTTGGTACCACACCTACAGCACAGGCTCCACCCTGGAGGGAATTCCCACGCCCGGTAATTGCACCGCAGCACTACAGCCAAATACTCAACAAGCCCAGGACCGAACTCGATTGCAGATCCTGTAAATAAAGTAGAAATCTATATGAACGTGCACGGCCTCTTCGGAGTCCTTCCCCCCTCTGAAGTATTTCTCTGCTAGTGCCTTTGAATCTCCTGCAGCTAACCCAAGCTGTATCTGCTCAGTGCAGAGAGGTATCGTGGCCTTCGCAGCTGGGGCAGTGTGGTTTCTCTGTTTTTACTTTTTTTTTCCTTTTTTGACAGTGAATAATGGGTTTTCATCTGCTAAGACTAGAGTGGTCTGGTCTATATTCTTATCTCTTGTGGCCAGATAGGCAGTGACATCTTTCCATCTAGGGGTTGTAAGTCAAACCTAATTGTGTTTGAAATACTACAATGCAGCTGATAATGGCTTCACAGCAAAATCGCCTGCTGAGTTAGCTGCTGCGTCTAAGAGGACTGATTGCTTAAACTTGGGGTTTGGCCTCTTCAACAAGTTTTGTAAAAAGGTCTGCTAGGACCAAATAAAAAGACAAGAGTCAGAGGGTGTGCACAGGGAGGTGCTGCAGGCTCTGTGGGGATGGTGCGGTTTATCTATGCCCAGGCACGTACGCACCCCACCCCGCACTCCCCTCCATGCCGCGGAGCGTGACACGCTCCCACTGCCCTGCAGGGACGCGGGACAGGAGGGCACTCAACGATCCCAGCCGCCCTGCGACACGGCACGGCACGGCACGGGAGGCGCTGGGAAGGACTGCTGGGGGCAACGCTGGCTGCTGGGGAGCAGCTGCAGGCTGGCAGGGCACGGCTGCGGATGGAGCTCATGGGTCAGTCCCACCTTCCCCAGCATCACGCGATGAAGCTCGTGGGTCAGTCCCACCTTCCCCGGGGTCACGCGTCAGTCCTAGCCCTGCCAGCAGCATTTTGTAGCCTCAGCAAGTCCACAAGTAAACGAGGCAGGAGGTCGTTTCTGCACTTTGGGTGCACCTCGCAGCTTACGGTGTCCCGCCTGGATTGTGTGGGCCTGCCAGGTGATTGCCATGGGCTGCCTGGGGCAGGAAAACCGCCACAGCTTCAACGGGGATCTGAGTTACTGGCTCAGCAAGGAGAAGTAAAGGTACCAAAAACCCCTCCTGGTTTCCCTGTTCCCGGACTTCTCCTCCATTCAAAAGTACCGTGTACAAAGACAGTGTCGCAGTCTGGGAAACCCCTGTCTTGCACAGTTTCCTTCCTCTTCTCTTCTTCCTAAAACGCAGTGGCTTTGTCATTACACAACCACACAGTGTCCGCCGAGCAAGGCAAGGAGAGAGCACGCCAGCATCGAGCGCTGGGTGCTGCTCCATTCATGACAGTCTCTGCAGACTCGCCTCCCTGGGAGACCCTTCTGGGAGGAGGGAGGGATCCTCCTTTTCTCCTCAACCATTTCGTCAGGAGAATATACAGCACCTCCGGGCACAGGCAGCTTATAAACCCCACAAACTTTCTAACTTTTTTTTTGGCCAAAATGTTCCTGATTTTAAGCAGATAAGGAGCAAGGGAAAACAAACTCGGTGTGCAAACAGAGATGTGCTGTACAACCAGCACTGACAGAGTTTTTAACTTTAGTAGAAATCTGTTTTTCACAAAGAGGAAAATCCTTTCAAATCCCTAAAGCCTGGTTAGTCAGCAACAGGGTCTGGAGAATTAGGGGCTATGAACACATCAGACCACAAGCCTCGATTCTCATCCCCCTCCTATCAGCAGGACAGGGACCCGGCGTTACCATGGACCGTGTGAAATATTTCACCCCAGTGAAGTGCATTTGCTCCTCTTCTGGAGGTCAGGGATTATTTACTGGCCGCTGAAGGGAAGCTGGTTTAGCCACAGTGCCGATTACCTTCCTCTAGAAATCCCCCTGAGGAGACGCTGAGTAAGCTGAACCAGTGGATGCTGAGGCCAGAGCAAAGCTTTCCTCCTATAGCAGCTGTTGCCACATGCGACCAAGCAAAAGAAAAAAAAGAAGAAAAAAAGACGAACAACCAAACACAAAAACATGGAAAAAAGGAAGGGAGGGAAAATGTGCCCCGGGAGATGTTCTGTCACCATGTAGGTCTCTTGCTGTGTTCAGCTGCAAGGCAAAGCTGGCTGAAAAAATGGGAGGAATGTGCCTTTTTTTCACATAAGCACTGCAGCACGTCCATCCCGCAGCTCCTGTGGGCTTGGTTTTCATCCTTTTTTTGTGACTAACCAGTCTGACTTTTAGATATGTGTTGTACAGGCTTGCTGGAAACATCCTCAAGCGTTTCCTCCTCCGGGCAAATGATCATCAGGAGCATGGGAGACCCCAAGTGACACTTGGATTAGGGGAAGGAGTCTCAACTCATGGACCAAAACTTCTGCTTCTGCAGCGTTTCAGAGCAGCAGTGTGCTACAGGGGGCTTAAACGGGGGCACATAAATGGGACTAGGATGAGGAATACATTGGGGAATACAACCGACTGTCACTCACCTTCCGATTAGCATGTGGCCCTCTGAGTCTGTACACTTGGTGGAAATCAGGCCCTGACAATGTTTTCCACTTGAATCGCTATGAAAGTGGGTGAGAAGAATCCTAGGGAAATGGGTATTAACGAGAAAATGGCATAAGGCACTTTCTGTGCCAGCTCGGACCCGAGAGCGGTGGAGGACACTGCCTGCCTGCGTTAGGGAAGTGAGAAACGCTTTAATAAGACCCGTCAGGTGTGCGCCGTGTTTGCTTTGGTCTGGGTGATTCCCCGGAAAACCACAGTCCAGGCCAAAGGGGTGGCTCGGTGCCGGCGCTGGCACAGCTCCACCGCCACAGCCTTCCATGGGAGCCACGATAGCAGCCTCCCCCCCTGCTTCTGTGGCAGCCAGGCACCCCTAAAGGAAGAAAAGAACATGAGGACAGAAAGATGATCTTCCTGGCTGCTCCTGGGCCCTCCAGAAAGCCCTGCCTTCTCCCCAGCCTGTTCCGTCAGGGACTCTCCCTGGGGGGCATGGAAAAGCATCTTCCAAACCTGAGAACAAGAGTTTGTCTTTGCAAGTCACCACAAGAAACACTCCACTTTCTGAGCAAAAACACTAAAAAGTCAGCATCTGCGTGGCACACCCATTTGCACTGAAATCCAGTACATCCAGCTAGAAATTGCATCGGCTTGATCCAGGGGTAATTTTGCTTTGAGGATAGTGATTTCAGGCGATGCCTTCATCTGTATCTCTCTGCCCTGATCTGCTTTGGTTGCCTGACAATTGCCTTCCCCATTGCTCAGACTTTCCATGAGTTTCTTGTTTCTGCCCCCAACTCTGGCCGTCACTGAGAAGTTTTCCTGGGCTCTCACAGATGTTGTGGGTAACGTCATACAGTTCCCATCCCAGCTGGCTGGCTGGCCTGGCTGCCCCAAGGCAATTCCACACTGGCATCTGCTTTTTGCTCCTCCAAAGGCACATCCTCTCCCACTTCAGGGTTTGGATCCTTCCTTTCGCAGTTCTCTTCTGCAGTGCCTGTGCTCAGTGCAGCACGTCACCAGTTACGGTGACTTCAAGGTAAATCCACCCTGTAGCTCTCTGCCTTGTAAGGAAATGGAAGAAAGAAGGGCACTGACAGCTCAGCTACAACATAAAGCATCCATGAAGCAGAGAAGATAAATCAGCTCAAACACGTGCCTTGCTGGCTTAGCTAATTAGGGTGGAAGTGGTGAAACCCTCCTTGATGAGTAGCAGCAGGTCATGAGACCTAAGTCACCAAGACACCTCTCCGTCAGCAGGTGATTTGGGGAACGTGAGCCATCTCTCAGAGGACCCACGCATATGATGGCATGTGCTGCTCACCTCGCAGATGTTCAAAGGGATCAGATTTAACTGAGCGTGTTACTGAGGCGATGGAGGGTGGCTGTCACACCACAATTAACGCTAGAAGTGAAGGGAGTCCTGCATATAGCGCAGTACGGATACTTTTACTTTCAGTGCTGGTTTTGTTTATATAGCCTGGGTGTAGGCAGGAACCCCACCAAAACAAGTTTGCAAAAGGAACATTTCATTTGTGGAAGGAACCTGGAATTTCCCAAGGTGAGAGTGGCGGGTTTAACCGATTGTGTTCCCATCGAGCTGCTGGCATCCTTTCCAGCGCCCCACCTCAGCCTCCCCAGCCTCCCTGCGCGCTGAGAAGGGCTCCGGCTCCTCTGGCTGACGCCAGCCCTGGAGCTCAGGGCCCATCTACCTGGTGCCAGGCCCGTTTTCAAGGCGAGCCCTCATACATGGGCAGAGGCAACACCTGCATACCAGGACAGCTGTGCCGCTTGTCTCCTCTCCTCCCTGACGCACGGTGGCCCAGGAGGCTGCAGGGGCTGGAGTCTGATGCTGCTGGTCGCCAGGGTGAAGCACGGAGAGCCAGCAGACTCGTCTCCTAATTTTCTCTATTTCAATACAGCAGACAGTTGGTCGTGCAAGTTGCCATTTTGCTGGCAGTTTCTCACGGCAGCCCCATCTCCCGGTGTGACCGACATCCATTTCCCTGGGGTACTCCTGACCTTGGCTGCTCCCTTGAGGGGGGCCCTCTCCTACCTCCGACCTGCTCTGTGCTCCCAGGTGTTTGCAGGCAGTCCTACCGGCTTCTCCTGCTCGTTCCCATGATAAGCCTTCAGGGTCCTCTCTGTCTTTTTATACAGAAAGTCCACAAACTTCACCTCTCCGTTCCTCTGGGCTCGGTGGCCTTTTTGCCTGGTGCTAGGAAGGGATGCTGCTGCTGCCCACCCTGGTAATTCGGTGGATTTCTAGGAGGGGTTTGCTGCATGCATGAGGCCACAAAGACTTTTCTTTCTCCAGACCCAGGTCTGGAAGAGGTTTTCAGTCTCCCTGCTCCCACCTACCCCTCCCACTGGAGGTTGCTCCCCCTCAGATGGCTGCTGGAGTAATTAGAGTGCAGTTCCCTGTGTTTGCTTTGGGCAAAATGATATAGGTTAATTTAAGCTCGTCTAAGCCACCCTGGCTGGTTCTGTCTGAACTGAGCTAGGGGAAAGCTCATGCAATGCAGGTACTGCGGTGGCCGGGCAGACCAGGGTCATCAGCTCTTCCACCAGCAAAGCTAGGGCTAAGGCAAGCCCTGTCCTGGCCTTGTGCTTCTCCACGAGGGACTGAAAACAGCAAACCAGCTCTGTGCTAAGCAGAGCCACTAGTCATCCGGAAACACTGAGCACAGGGTCTGCCTGAAAATCTGCCTCTCTTAGTGCCCAGACTCTCAACCCAGTGGGGGACGGCTGTTTCCTAGGGTCTGGTGTGAACACCACTCCCTTTCACAGCCTTTCTCTTTTCCTCCTGAAATACACCAAGGGTAACAGTCTCCCAGGTGAACGTAATAAACTTCCAGCTAGGGCACCCACCCGAGAAATGGGTTTCTTACCCCTCAGCCTGAGGGCAGCTGGGCACATCTCCATGGGAGATGAGCCCCAGCCCCTGGGCGGGAGAGGGAGTAAGAAGAGAGAACACGCTGTCTCCTCTCCTTCCCTAATGCCAGGGATTCAGGGTGGTGGCGCGGAGTCAGGAACAGAGTGTGCAAGATGAGGCTGACTGTGGGATTAGGTTGCTTGGCCGGGAGGGAGGGAAGATCTACCAGTCCTTCCTCCCAGGAGGATGCATGCGATGTCCATCAAAGGGTTCTCAGGTGAGGCACGCACCCACACAGACCCCCGGCTGCTTGGGGACTTCCAAGCCAAGCAAAGAGAAGCCACTAGTGAGCTGTACACGTTGCAGGAGGTAGGGAGCTGCTGAGCACAGGCTTTCCAGATGGTGGGTTTGGATACAGGCTTTCACGGCCTACCAGCATTTTGATTTAGGGTCTTAAATCTCTTCTGGGATCCGTGCCCAAGTGCTGATTTCCGCTATGCTACTGGAAAACAAGTAGTTTTTCCTGAAGCTGGGACAGAATAGCTGCTTTCTATGGCACTTCAGAATGACACTTGTGTAGGTGCTGCAGCATCAGCTCCAGCTGGGATTGGATTATACTGCTCTTAATTCTCCTGCTGCTGGGTAGTTAAGGTAGTCACTGACATTGATCTGCACTGCTAGTTGCCTAGGAGCCCGAGCGATGGCGAGGTTATACCCTGGCGTTTCCAGCATTGGTCATGGCTGAAGACAACACACTGGACTGGAAAGACCTCTGGGTTGGGGATTGCGGTGGCCTTATTAAGTGTCAAACTCCACCTGTTGCTCAACGAGCTGTTTTCTTCATGTAACCCGGTGTCCCTGACACAGCTTGAAATAGCCTGGCTAGCAAATAAACTGCTGCGCAGCAAGCAACGTGAGCAGCTCCCTCAGTGGCTCCGCACATGCCCAAGGCTGATCATCCCCAGCATAAATTATAGGTTTGCTCAACTCCGAGGACGATCCTCTGTTTTGCAGTAGAAGTATAAGAAAACATGAGCTCAGATTGCCCCAAGCACAGCTTTGATTCTCAGGTTGCGCAAGTGCTCAGCAAGCGCGTGCAGCCACCGCAGCGCCTGCCAGAGAGACGTGCTGGGGCCGATGGAGAAGAGCGACCTTGGAAGCTGTCAGGACGTCCTGGATGCTCAGGATGTTGTTGCAAAATTGCCTGCCGGGGGCTTCCCTGCTCATGTAACTTCTGGCACCACCTTCCTGCAGAGTTGTCTCTGGTGGCCAATAGAGGTTGCCAAAAAGCTTTTCCTGCGGCAAAGCTTCTAGGAACGGACTTGTTTATCCCCTTCAAGCTGCTAAATCTAATCAAACAAAGCACAAGAGTTCAGTGAGCTGATAAACCTACTCTGCACAGGAGCTTGTGTGACCAGGGTGCCAGCTGTCAGAAGCCGGGACTGGCCATGGCTGGCAGCTCCAGGCTGGTAGTGGGCTGGGAGAGAGAGGGAGAGCATTGGGATCAAAACAGCAAAAGCAAACCCTGGAAGCTGTGTCTCCTTGTAGGTGACTCTGCAGCCTGGATGGGTGCCTGTCTCTGAGCACTGGCCTTAATATGTGGCTGGAGTGTGTCTCTACGGGCGTCCTGCCAAGAGCTGGAACTAGGTTGACAGCCTATGGTTTAGGGAGGTGACTTTATCTGGGTGATGGAAAGGTTTGGGGGCGGGGGGGTTTCCCAGCTTTACATGTCATTTGAGTTTGGATGGCTGCAAACTCGTGGCAACAGAAAAGCAAGCTGTACCAAAATTAGTAACAAGCTACTCAATGCGCAGCCCTGGCTGCTGAACTAGTGGCAAGTTTCTGTTCAAAACAGCACTCAGACCAGCCAGGAATGCTAACAGCCTGCCAGCATGTGTGCGTGGGTATGTGGAAGGGGCCAACGAGGCAGCGCACAGCTCCATCCTTGGCGAGCGATCTGCAGGGGAGGATTCCTCTGACCTTTTCCCTGGAGGAGATCCGCTGAGCACAGACCAGTAACCCCGTATCTGCAGCCTCCCTGGATGTGCTCACTTTTCACCCTTGGAAATTTCGCCTGTGCTGAAGCTGAGGACTTTGGCTGGATGACATCGAGCAACCCTGGCAAAACAGCAGCTGTGATAGTCACCCGAGTGTTTGGAAATCCTGGACTCTTGATTGCGCAAGTGCAGCTGAAGTGCCCTGGCTGTACTGCGCAGATCGTCCCCTCGTGCGCTGGAGATCCCATGCGTGCAACCTGCCGAGCTCACCGCGTGCACGCAGCTTATCTCAGCACAGGCGCCTTTATTTCAGGCCAGGAAACCCCAAGCAGAAATAGGGCAACCCCTGCCTACCCAAGCAGCTTGCTGGGATTTCTCCTTAGCAATGCATTGGGTTTTTTTTTCAGCAAACTATGACCTACCTTGCTTGCAACGAGGTGCATGCTTTTCCTTGCTGCAGAGCCCAAGCCTACCGCTCAGACCTGGCCCTTTCGGGCAGCTTGCGGAGGCAGGCCCTGCAGCGTGCCCAGCTGCTGGCTGCAGACGCAAGGGCTGCAGCTCCTGGTTGCTTTGGCGGGGAGCCACAGCTGACGTGCTGGGCTGCCTGCCCCAGAAGATCTTAGCACTTAGTCGGGCAGGAGCAGGCTGAAGCGGTGGAGGGAGTGTTAGCGTGGAGTTCAGCTCCCAGCGTTTTAGCTGAGTGTTATCTAAGCCTTGCTCAAAGCATGTCTAGATAAAAAAAATGCAGGATTCTTCTAGCAAGATATCTGTTCCTCTCCTGAGGGGCTGCACTCATGGGGAGTTGTGGTTATGCATTTTCCAGTAGGAGAGAGAGAGGGCAAAACATTCCAATGGTTTCCCCCTGCCCTCTCTCCTTCTATGCAGAGAGGGTTTCTGCTGCCCAGTATTACAGTGCCTCAGAGCGAGCCTTGCTTCGTTATCTCGCTATGGGAGAGGGACAACCTGCGGAGCCCCGTGCTATCCCAAGGTGCACTCCTTTCTGCCTGCCTCAGATCGGGGGGATGAAAGGAGAGGCCACAGAGGCCCCGGAGAGCACTTTTCACAGCACAGCTCTGCCATAACCTCCGATCCTGATCCACCTCCTTCTCCCCGCCGTGCTGGCCAGCCTGAGGCTCGAGGTGCACCTCTGGCCTTGGCATTCCCCTTTGCTGTGTAGGCAGCTCCTTGCTCCCTGTCCTAGGCACCGGACGTGCTCAGTGGACTCCAGCAAGCAGGCAGGCTTCTAAAAGTGAGGCGATGCAATGCCTATCATTGCCTTTCCAAGGAGCTGGTCTTTTATCTCCCAGCACCACATCCCGCTGCCTTTATGCATCTGTACACACAGAAAAGTCCTCTGTAAGGAGGAACTGGCTTGTTTGGAAAATATCCTGCAGTTCGCTCTGCCGGCCAGTCCTGGAAAACAGCTCTGCATGGCTCTGCACTTGCTGAGATGTGGTAAACAAATCTCCAAGGAGCAGCTCGAAAGAGAGACAGGCTTTTTCAGTAGATGCAGCTAAGTGCAGGGAAGGAGCACGCAGCAGGGACCCGAGATGGGAAGGAAACAGGAAGACCCGTCACTGCTTTATGCGTTTTACTCGCAGCGCAGCAGTCGTCTTCTCAATTTCCCTTAAAGGAAAGAAAAGGCAAAGATGATTCATGTCCCATTCCCCAGCTCAGCCTTGAACCAGTGTTAGTGTGACTAAGGTCCTCGCTGCATCATTTCTTTCTCCATCTGATGCTGAGAAGGTGGTAGCAGGGCAGGCTGTGATTAAGTGGAATTTCTCAGTGTTGAAAGACGTTTGAGAATGGTCCCAGTGATAAACAGAATGACTTGAGGGGCCATAGGAAAATGTGATCCTATAAATTTTTTTCTGAGGCACGTGGACCTTTTGAAAGTCCCGTACGTGAAAGCTTAGAGAACAGCATTTGCATAGAGTGCCTCTGCGAGCAGGGCTGAGCAAAGGTGAAACCTGCCGCCCAGCAAGAAATCCTCCTGAATTTCCACGTAACTCTGGTTGCTGGAGTCCACGGCCTTTTACCTTACCTTATTGCACATCACTGATGGAAATCTGCTAATTCAGTAGAGCCTAAAGCACCCGAGGGAGACCCGGTGCACAGGCGACAGCCCAAATCTTAGCTGTCCCAGCAGACATCAAAGTGGGTATGTTGGCAGCTGGAAGCATCAGCTGCTTTAACAGTGTAGGTGCTGGTTTTACCAGTTCATATTCCTTGTGGCTCTGCAGAGGAGGGGACTGGTAGCACATACTCTCCAGGCAGCTCTGCAAACACCTATTTAAAAGCAATCCCCGCCCTGGGGAGCTTACAGCCCAAAGCTGGGGCAGAGATGCTGCAGGCCACAAGCCCGGTGCGGGCTGTGACTCCGTGTCCTACGGCAGCATTCCGCATCCGCTGGGTTGCAGTGCCCTAAGGTGCGCGTGTAGCCTGCCTGGGCGAGGAGCAGCAGAGCCGCAGGGGGTGGCAGTGGCTGTGCCCCAGCCACACACACGGTAAGCAGCAGAGATGGAGCCAGCCCCGGCCTTTGCCAGCCCGGGCCACTGTTGTTACCAGAAGGTGCTTTCAAGGAGAGGTGATGTTTTACTTTCTCGTTGTCCTAGGTGCTGTTAAGGAGCAGGCTGAGCCCTCCTGTGCTGCAGCATAAACCACCAACTATCTGTACCTCAGTTTTCCCCACTGGGGACTTCGTAGCATTTGTACTACAAGTATTTTGAGAGGCTAATACCACATTCGGTCAGGCTCACTGCTGTTATTGCAATTCCTAATTTACATTGCTGGCTGTTTGCTAGCAAAAACATTTCCTTCCCTCTCCCTCATTCCTTTGGTATGGATCAGCCTGTTCTGTCCTGGCTTCTCGCAGGGAGGTTTTCTGCCGGGACATCTGCAGCCCCAGTTGGCAGATGCTGGAAGCACACAGGTCTTGCGGAGGCCCCTCCTGGGGACTCTCAAGACCAGCCAGTAGCGTATCTGACATTGCACATGAGATCTCTGAGGTGCTGCGCAGGGTCAGGGGGCCAACAGGTTGCCAGTTAGCAAAAGGGAGATGCTCTGGGTTTATGCACGAGCAAGTTCATTAGGTGTACGATTACAGCCGTGCAAGAAATAATTTAGCTGTCAGCAGTAAAAGGGAGAGAGACACTCATGTAGCTGCTGCACTACATCTGAGAAGAATCATCCGACCTGCAGCTTGATGCAGCTCATGCCACATGCACGCAGTTCAAATCGTTTCCTCTTTCTTCTACATTTCTTGTAATGCCAAAGGCAGCCGTGCGTGTCGAGCTCTCACTTTTAAGAGCAGATCTTCAGTACATATTTCGACCATGACTGAGTAGGAGCCAAAAAAACCCCAACTGATGTTGATGGGATGAAGGGACTTACTTCCCAGCCAGGAGAGCAGTCAGTTATTGCAGCAAGATCCATGTCAATCATAAGTCACAACCACGCAGCTCGCTTATCCCTGTGCTCAGGGACCGCAGAGCTGGGCAGGTTCCCTGCTGAGGCCTTGATGTCTTGCAGATATTTGCATTTATCATCACTGCCTCTTTTTCTCACCACCGCTTCATAAAAAAAGATAAAATGAAATCCCATGCAAAGCAGCTCAGTCACTCAGAGCCAGCTTGCACTTTCCTTTCTGAAGAGCTCCTGGAGGCTCTGTTCATAGAATCATAGAATCACAGAATAGTTTGGGTTGGAAGGGACCTTTAAAGGTCATCTAGTCCAGCCCCTCTGCAGCGAGCAGGGACATCTTCGACTGGATCAGGTTGCCCAGAGCCCCATCCAACCTGACCTTGAATGTTTCCAGGGATGGGGCATCAACTACCTCTCTGGGCAACCTGTTCCCATGCTTCACCACCCTCATTGTGAAAAATTTCTTCCGTATATCTAGGCTGAACCTACCCTCTTTTAGTTTAAAACCATTAGCCCTTGTCCTGTCACAACAGGCCCTGCTAAAAGTTTGTCCCCATCTTTTTTACAGGCCCCCTTTAAGTATTGAAAGGCTCCAATAAGGTCTCCCCGGAGCCTTCTCTTCTCCAGGCTGAACAAGCCCAACTCTCAGCCTGTCTTCATAGGAGAGGTGCTCCATCCCTCTGATCATTTTTGTGGCCCTCCTCTGGACCTGCTCCAACAGGTCCATGTCTTTCCTATGCTGAGGACTCCAGAGCTGGATGCAGCACTCCAGGTGAGGTCACACCAGAGCAGAGCAGAGGGGCAGAATCCCCTCCCTCGACCTGCTGGCCACGCTGCTTTTGATGCATCCCAGGATACAGTTGGCATTCTGGGCTGTGAGCGCACATTGCTGGCTCATGTCCAGCACCCCACCAGCACCCCCAAGTCCTTCTCAGCAGGGCTGCTCTTGATCCCTACATCCCCCAGCCTGTATTGATACTGGGGGTTGTCCTGACTCAGTGCAGGACCCTGCACTTGAGCTTGTTGAACCTCATGAGGTTCACATGGGCCCACTTCTCGAGCTTGTCCAGGTCCCTCTGGATGGCATCCCATCCCTCAGGCATCTCCACCACACCACTCAGCTTGGCGTCGTCCGCAAACTTGCTGAGGGTGCACTCGATCCCACTGTCTATGTCATTGATGAAGATATGAAACAGTACTGGTCCCAGTACGGACCCCTGAGGGACACCACTTGTCACGGATCTCCATCTGGACTTTGAGCCATTGACCACTACCCTCTGGATGTGACCATCCAACCAATTTCTCATCCACCAAATAGTCCACCCATCAAATCCGTATTTCTCCAATTTAGAGAGAAGGATGTTGGGGGGGACTACGTCAAAGGCCTTACAGAAGTCCAGATAGACGACATTCATAGATTTTCCCTTGTCCACTGATGTAGTCACTCCATCATAGAAGGCCACTAGGTTGGTCAGGCAGGACTTGCCCTTGGTGAAGCCATGCTGGCTGTCTCCAATCCCCTCCCTGTCCTCCATGTGCCTCAGCATAGTTTCTAGGAGGATCTGTTCCATGATCTTCCCAGACACAGAGGTGATGCTGACAGATCGGTGGTTCCCTGGGTCCTCCTTCCTACCCTTTTTAAAAATGGGTGCAATGTTTCCATTTTTTCAGTCCCCAGGGACTTCACCTGACTGCCATGACTTTTCAAATATCATGGAGAGTGGCTTGGCTACTACATCAGCCAATTCCCTCAGGACTCTGGGATGCATCTCATCAGGTCCCATAGACTTATGTGTGTTCAGGTTCCTCAGGGTGTCATGAACCCGATCTTCTCTTACAGTGGGAGGGGCTTTGCTCCCCCAGTCCCTGTCTTGCAGTCCATCCACTCAAAAGGTGTGGGAAGAGAGATTGCCAGAGAAGACTGAGGCAAAAAAGTTGTTGAGTACCTCAGCCTTGTCCTTGTCTGTTGTTACCAGTTTGCCAGTCTTGCTCATCATGGGGAGTACACTTTGTTTGACCTTCCTTTTCTGGCTGACCTACCTGTAGAAGCCCTTCTTATCATTCTTTACATCCGTTGCCAAGTTCAGCTCCATCCACGCCTTGGCCTTCCTGATCCCATCCCTACACAACCGGGCAGCGTCCCTATCCTCTTCCCAGGATACCTGTCCCTGCTGCCACTGCCTGTGCAATTCCTTCTTGCCCTTTAGTTTGACCAGCAGGTCTGGACTCAGCCATGTCGATCTCTTACCTTCCTTGCCTGATTTCTTACACCTGCAGATCGAGAGCTCTTGCGCTCTATGGAAAGCCTCCTTAGGATCTGCCAGCTCTGTTCTGCTCCCTTGTCCCTGAGGGCAGTTTCCCAGGGGGTCCTATTGACTAACTCGTTGAAGAGCTGGAATTTTGCTTTCCTAAAATTCAGGGTCCTGACTTTACTCTTTGCCTGGCCCACATCCCTCAGGACTGTGAACTCCACCAGCGCGTGGTCACTGCAGCCCAGGTTGCCTCCAATCTTGACGTCACCAATTAGCTCAGTTCAGAGGTGATGAGCCTCTGCTCCCTTCAGTGGAGGCTGAAAGCACATGGTGCCTCTCTGCTTTGACCCATTAAAGGGTGATATTTGCAGGGCTTGCTCTTGTTTTGAAGCTTGCTTTCTTCTGCCTGTCATGACTGTTTACATCCACTGTCGATGACTTATGCCCTGAACTCAGGATTTCCACACGCCGGTGGCAGACTGGTGAGGTTAAGCGGGACTGTGCTCTGCACACTTCACTGATCTCACACATCTCGTCTTTGACTTCCTCCTGTGGTTTGCTGAAGCGGGTCCCCGACAGCTAATGGGATAGGGCTTGAGGGCCAGGTGCTGGAGTGCTGCAGGGATGGGGACACCTCCTGCTCCAACCATGGGTTCTGACATCAGGAGCTCTTGTGCCTGACGGCCGGCCCCGGACGGGGACCGAGCTGCCACCAGGAGCAAACAGCAACTGCTTTGCGTGTGTCACAGCACTGCCCTTCAGCCTAACGTGATTAAAAAGTCTGCCCTAACATTAGGGCACACTTACCCTTTAGTTCACCCTTAAAAGCCCCCTTTGCGATGGGGCCCAGCAGTGCCGCATCCTTCTTCACCTCTGCGCTGGGTCGGGGTCATATCCAGCCTGGGGCAAAAGCTCTTGGTCTCCCTGCGGTGCCAGCGGGCAGACGTGGGGGAAGGGACACTGAGGGACAGGATCACTTGTGCTGGGCCAGCACCCTGCGCAGCAGCAGCATCTTCACCGATGCAGCATTCGCCTGCGCGCCCCAGCTTGGGTGGGCGGCTTGCCACCGCCTAAAGGGAGGCTGCTCCAAATGATTTCTTTCTTTGCTATCCTCAGAGACAGGACTCAGATGCTTTGGGGATTGGAGATGAAGATGACATTTCACGTGCCATTAAGCGAAATGCTTAATAAGGCTACATGGAGCTGTCTTTATCCTGTGCTTACAAGGAATATGCAGCTTCTATTGACAGCATTCAAGGGTCCGGCTGTAAACTCAGTGAAGTGGAATGGCTGCAGAGATAATATTTTTCTTACAGTGATGTTGAGAAGCCATGTGCGGTGGCGTTTCATGACAAACATGCTTACAATGCAAGGGACTTGCCTCCAGGAAGAGGACACACTGAGCTGCATTTGCTTTATTGCTGAATGAAAGCATCTGCGTGGGAAATACCTAACACTCCCTGGGTCATGTGCGTTGGCTTCGTGCCTTGGGTTGAATCAGTCTCGAGACATGGTCTAAGTCATGGGCAAAATGTCTGGCAGCGGGACACTGGTCGGTGTCAGAATCAGCATCAGTTTACCTGCCAGAAGCCGTACGCTTGCCACGGATTGATTTGCAGCCCCAAAACTTTCAGCCCAAGAGAGCCCTCAGGATCAATGTTGAAAATATCACCTCCCGTGAGCTGAGTTTTCTTCTTGGTATATTTAGAGCAGCCAAAAGATGGAGTCAATGGGTAGAGGGAATAGGATGTATGCGTGTGAGGGGGGTGGATGCTGTGATGGCGAGAGGCAGCCAGGCAGACCTGATGGAAGGCTGCTGGCTGTAAGGCTAACTGAAGACTTTCCTCTATGTGAGCACGAGGAGTTTAATAGCTATTATATAGATGGCACTTGGATGCAAATTTGGGGGTTGGCTTTTCAGAGACGACACGGTAAGCCCCAGGTCGGAGGTATGCCCAGTTCACATGACTCAGGAGAAAAGCGGGAGAGGAAATTCTGCTATGTCGCAACTGCAAAAGCTTAGGAGAAAAAAATTTTCAGGTGAGTGAGAAGACAAACACCCGAAGTTTCCAATGAGTAAGAAAAAATGAAATAAATTCTTGTTTTCTGAGTCTACAGCAGTAATCTGTTTCAGTTGGGAAGTTCTCAATATGATTTTAATCATATGATTTTTTTAAACAATACATTGTTTCTAACTGAAAGAAAGCAGAGCAAAACATTTCCTTTGCAAAATGGAAAAAACTGTCTATTTTGAATTATTCCACTTGTTCTTAACGTTGAAGCAGAAAATTTGGAGATATTGGCACTCATTCCCAGGATGCTGCGGTGCGGCTGGGCTCACACCTTCTGCACACACAAGCCTTTGTGAGAAACGCCTGTGATCCTGCTTGTGGCCTGGAGCTGCCATGTGCTCGACTGCGATGCTCTTTAATTTTGTGCAGTGCATGGATGCAGCTCGGTCCTCTTGCCTTCTGCCCCTCAGCATGGCTATTTTTAGGAAGAGGCTTCCCAGAGCACCACATCTAGGGAGGCTTGATCATCCCGCTGTGTGCCTGGAATTGCTCATGGAAGCCAGCTGCCAAGTAACCTGTGCCGTTTCCCTTTCCCGCTTTGCCCAGACTTCTCTGAAAAAGGAAATGAAGAGTTATCAGTTCCTTACTCCGCGAGTCCCTCAGATACAGGAGCAGCTCACAGAGGGAAGTGGGTTATCGGATCACCTTGGGAGTCAGCTGCATGGAGAAGGGAAACTGGCTTTGTTGCCGTCACCCGGGGACAGAAGGCAATCCTGGACAGACATCCTGGTCCTTCCTGGACCCGCTCACGTCCCTTCCCCTGGGGCAGAGCCAGAGAGGAGGATGCCGTGAGGAAAGCTTCAGCATTTCCGTGTGATAAGTGCTACCGCTGGGCTGTGCAGGGAGATGGGACTGCTTCAGCGGGGGAGCTGGGGGACCTGCGGGACCCCAAGTGCTGTCTCACCTGGCCCTTGCACCCCGGCAGCACTGCATAGACTGTAATATAAGCCACCATTTTGCCCTCTGCCTTCTTGCCGTTTCACAGTTGTTGAACATGCCCTCGTGCTGTTTGATAGCCTGTTCAAACCCAGCCGACCACGGGCAAAGCCTGCCAGCCTCCCGCACCCTTGCCAGCCAACCCCGTTTCCACCTAATTATTTCAGTTTCCACGGGTTTAAGCTCTGTCCTGTGAGAGTGATTGTCAAGGCAGGAGACGTGGCAGTTTGCGAGCTTCCCCTCGCTGCGGTGGGGCAGTCCAGCAGCTGAGCACCATGTGTTTCAGCCTGCTGCTGCTGGGGGTCAGAGCCCCAAGGACGGGAGCGCGCAGAGGTCTGGGATGGATGGACACACAGATGGTGTGGGATGTTTTACTGCAGCTCAGGAAATTTCATAGGCTGTTTGAGAGGAGGTGGAGGTCAAGTGTGCTTGGGGGCGAGTGGGTGATGTGAATCCCCCTCCTCGGGAGGGTTTTCCCCAAGCCACGCTCGGCACAGCCCGGGGTAAGGAGCCTCCGTGCAGCTTGGGGGAGGGCTCGTGTTTGCGTCTCAGAGAAGCTGCTGGTAGGAGTCAGATCTGAGTTTTTAGATGAAATCCAGAAACATCAGCCTTGACGCACGGTGGAATGGAAACCCATCCACTTAGAAAAAAATGAAAGAAGAGGGTGGTTTCGTTCTGTGTGCTGCAGAGGCCGGGCAGCCATCCTTACCGACTCGCAGTCCTTCTCAGTTCAGCACGCGTGCAGAGCTTTGACTGAGACATGGCGTGTCCTTTTCCCACGCAGAGAGGAAAAACACCACACGGGTCCTCCCACGCTGCATGAGCAAACAGTGTTCTCCTTTAACAACAGTCAGTGCTCCTCCAGGGGGGCTGCGTCTCGCTTGACCCCTGGGCACTCCCCGGTGCAAACAAGGAGCGTTGCTGAAGTGGAGCAGCAGTGCTCACAGAGATCTCCTGTAGGGCCTTGGGAAACTCCCTCCTCCAAGCTACTGAAATCCAGGGGTAATAATTAACTGAGTTAAGGGTTGCGCTGTAATTGTAGCCATGTGCTTTTCACGGAGTGCATGCATGTTAAAAATATTTGCGTTTTAAGGCTTTTTCTTGCAGCACTTTGCACATGTTTGCTCATATTTTGCTTTCAGCTGGAGGGATGAAGAGCTTCCCTTGCAAGATGCGCAGAAAAATGAATCTGGATTAGCTAAAACTGTGGATGGGGAAAGGATTTAAAAGAAAGAGGTGCAGGCCTGTTCCTTCGGAGCAGGGAAGCCCCTGGGGGTGGTGGTGGGCAGGCAGGAGGCTGCACTCCTGCTGCTGGAGAGGTGATGGAGCCCGGTGCCGTGGCTCGTGGATGCTGTAAAGGGGTAAAATTGCAGAAAGGAGTGAGCGGGGAAAACCCCAGCTCTCTTCCGACAGGGACTGGAAAGTCCTGTTCGGAAAATTGGACAAGGAGATGGTCCTGGGAAAATGTGGGTGCTGGAGCAAGGGGAGGGAGGGCAGTCAAACCTCCAGGGTGTTGGGGGGAGTTTCTATTTCAGCCCCTCTGGACTTTGGCTTCCTACATTATGGCCTGATAAATGTGTCAGTGTTTAAAGGGAGCCTTTTGGCCCTGATATTAATGCTTCAGAGAGCTGCCTGAAGGGACGGGAAGGCGAGAGGTGCCAGAGCTATGACAGGCGCTTGCTGGAGATGGAGACAGGCTGTGCAGCAGCTGTCCCAGCAGCATGTGCTGTCCCAGCTGGCGGGAGGGGACGGGACCGTTCTGCTCCCTCATCCCTCAGGATCCTGTGCAGCTCTCACTCTCCAGCAGAGCACTGGCGCTGGGAGTGCAGCAATGCTGGAAAATCCCTTCCTCCACCCCCTTGAAGTAAGAGTGGGCTTTCCTCCAGGGAGAGGGTCCTCCCTGCAATCCCTGCACTCTGTTCTGGTATTCTTTCTTCTAGGAACAACCAGATGCTTATGTATTTCCACAGCTCAGCTTCTGCAGAAAAATGATATGTGCTGGGCCCCTGCCCAGTCCAGAGTCCGTCATCATCGAAGGTTTTCCATTAAAACAAGTCACAAATGATACTCGTCCTCCACCTCAGAGACCAAGGTCTCTTTCCTGAGGATTCATTGCTGGCTCCACCTTTTCCTTTCCTCACCCAACTGTCTTGCTCATCCACATCCGAACCAAAGCTGTGGGGCAAAGCCAGCAGCAGTGGGGCTGCCACTTTTGGGGATAGATTAAGGGTCCTGGTGGCCTCACTGCCTTCTGGTGCATCGAGTCCTGCTGGGGCAGGTAGGCAGATGTGTCCACCAGTTGAATGTGGGGCGCGCAGTCAGTAAACACTCTCTGATGGCCCTGGTCTGACCTTATAGTTCTTGGTGTGTAGAATGCTGAGTAGTCAATAGGGAGCCCCTTCCTAATGTCAAAGAGCTGAAGGAGGAGGAGGAGGAGAGCAAGAGTTAGGGCCCCCAGGTTAGGACTGCGGCCCCTCGTGATGCCCAAGCCCATTGGCAAGCAGGCTGGCAGGCAGCTGCCGGGGCGGCCCGTCTCACCTCCCTCTGCTGAGGGAGCTGGGACACCCACACCTATGTGTCAAACAGCCCGCCCAGCCCAAGCTGCACAAGAGGAGCACGCTGCACCATAACCCGAGAGTGGCAGAGCGAGCAGGCGGGGAGGGTGGTGAAAGGTTTTTGCTCTCGACTGCGAAGGTCAGGCTGGCACTGGAGCCAGTGGGAGGACGCAGCCTCCCCGCGCACGTCCCTTGGTGTAGGGTTGCCTTTTGCCCTTGCTTTCAACACTTTTCAAAGCTGCAGCAGATACAAGAGCAGGATTCCAAATTTACTGTGGGAAAAACAGGCCCTGGGCTCTGCCCTCCACCATTGCCATCCCGGCAGCCTGCGCTTTGTCTGTCACCACCATAAGGTTCTTGAGAAGTCCAGGGTCGATGCTGAGGGAGCTGAAAGGCAGGGGAGGAAGGACTGAAGGTGGCCCCTGGGTTGTGGTTGGGGCAAGGGAAGCCTGCAGGGAGCTGGAGTGTGAGGAAGAAGAGGAGGGCGTGGGAGGAAATGGGGAGTTCTGCTCTTTGTGCGCAATATAAGGAAGTATGGGAATATCCCTGTGGGATTATCAAAGAGATTTACAAGAATGGGCAGCGGGGAAAGGCTGGAAGCAAAAATGCAGCCTCATGCAGTGCAATGTCATGATGAGTGAATGAGTTCATGGTGAGTTGGTGTAGCAGGAGAAGAGGGAGGGGGGACCTGAGGAAAGGTGCTCACCCTGGAAGGGAGAAAAGAGCGGGCAGAGGCGGATACAGGTGCTGAGGGCAGTGAGAGCAGAGGACACAGGCATGGCAGGAGCTGAGGAGAGGAAGGAGGCTAATAGAGAGAGAGGGTCAGAGTTGGGAAACTGAAACTGAACTTCACAGGACCTTGGTTTGCAGCAGCATGGGTGCTCTTGAAGCTTGCTGAGCCACCCAGAGCAGGTGGCAAAGGTGCTGGGAGAGATTTTTGAACCCTGAGCCAGCGTGGGGAAGCACTGGCAGGAGGACAAGCAAGAGCAAGCTAGCGTGCGCTGCTGATAGCAGCTGTGGCAGCTGAATGAGGAAAAGGTGATGCTGGCAGGATAAATGTGTAAGGAGCTCTTGCTCCAAGTCCTACAAATGGAACCGTGAGAGTGCCAAGAAGGTAGCATGAAGGCAGGTTATCACTGAAACCACTCTCAGAAGATCTTTCTAAAGGCACCGATGTGGAAACCCAGAGACAGGCTGGACATCCAGCAGTTAAGGGCATGTGTTCGAAACTGGGGGCGTGGGGGTGACCTACAGTGGACAATCTGGTTATATCATCAAGTGAACAGCCAAAGCTCTGCACTGAATAGTCCCACGTTAGCAATGCACAAATACACAACATGTCCCAACCTATTTTGCTAACAAACACATATTCTCGCATTAATCTCCGTCCTACTTGCTTTACCTGTGGTTCCTCCGCATACAATACTTGGTTACTTTTGCATGACTGGCGGAGGCAAACAGTAGCATAACCAGCATGCGGTACCTGGGCAATGATTTGTTTAGCTGCAAAACTTCCTTGTACAGTAAAGCATTTGCTTAATTTATTAAGTCATTATAGAATTCTTGCAAGATTGTAGCAGCACCTTCCTAAGAAACTGTTTGTCTAAATGTTGCAATAGGCAGCAGAGAACATAGCGCTGCGTCCGAAACTACTCGACCAACCTGGTACTACTGATAACTGCACTTTCCTCCCTCCTTCTGGCCTTCGAATAAAAAGTATTTGCATTCAGATGATATCTATTTAAATATTTGCATACCAGGTCCAGCCGTGTACCGGAGCACTTCCAGAACACTGATATCTATAGCTGGTGAATGCCTCTGCAAGGCCTTGACACCATTTCCAACTCCTGTTTTGCAAGGGGGAAACTGAAGCGTGGCTAATGAGAGAGGAACATCGCCTTTTCTGCTTCCAGCCGTGGCAACATTGTGTTTAGTCAAGAAAGGCTGAAAGTCACTTGGGATTCTTTGCTGGTGAAAAACCTGTAGCAGCAGGTGGATAACCCACCCTGTCCCCATCCCCAGCTCAGATTTAGCGGTCGTTCGGAGCGCAGGGTGAGTCCCCAAGAAGAAGCAGCGTTTGGCAGACTTTCAGCCAGCCCCACACCTGGAAAACTTTGCAGGTTTGCAATGCAGGCATGGCTCTGTCTGCCAGAAGGACGTTTCAGCGCATACACCTGGGCTATGCTCATGCAATGAGAGTGGAAGGGAAATAAAAATGACTCAGGATGACAATTTTATATAATCCTTTTCACAGTGGCCTTTAGCTCCCATGCAAATTAGGAAGCACCCAGCCAGCTGAGGTGCTCTTCCTCATACCAGAGAGCCCTCCTTAGAGCAGGTGACGTGTCAGGAACCCCTCGGGAAGAGCAGGGTGGAAAAGGGAATGGCTGTCCCCGTGCAACCTGGAGCCATGGCCTTCGGCAGCCTGAGCCGGGCCGGGTACCAGTGGCACAGAAGTCCCCTGGCCAACACTCTTGGCAGAGCTCGGTTCTGCATCAGCAGCTCTGCTGCACCCCATCCCCGTCCAGGGGGTTACAGCACAGGAGGAACCGGACACCGTCACCCTTCACGCAACCCATCCTTTATGTGGTCACACAGCGGGCTAAAATCTGTGGCTAAAATTAGTCCTGCGCTGCGACACGCTGCCAAGGGATAATCAGGTGCAGGTGAGGATGTGAGCAAAGTGATTCTGTCTGCCTGAACGCTGGAGAGAAACACGCAGGAATAACTGAAGCGGGTTAAAGCCACATCCCCCACCGCTGCGAACTGGACAAGGAAAGCTGTAGCTCCCACAGCAGGGAGGGGGGAAGGCCCCACGCCTGAATTTCAGGGGTGGAAAGCAGCAGCACGTGTTCCTGGGCGTGTGCTCCCTCTTCCCGTGGAAATCCCCTTTGGAAAATCCGAAGGCGTCAGAGTTCAAACCCGAGCTGGGCCAGGTGGTAAATGGGAGGGCGGGCGGGCGCAGGGCTGCGCTGCAAACCTCCAGCCTCCCCCGGCAAGTCCCGGCAAGAGCTGCCGGCAGCTGGAACAAAAGGTGCCACGAGGGCGGGCGGGTGGGTGCTGCCACAGGCGGCCTCAAAACCCCTCTCTTGCAGCCGGGCAGCCTGGCACTTGCGTGAGAGGGGGAATCCCAGCCCCTTGACCCGCCTGCCATAACGGGCGCAGGAAACGACACCTACGTCTGCTTCCAAAATTAGATGCAGCAGAAGGGCTGAGAGCTGCGAGCTGCTTAGATGTCTCACCACTGCTGAGGTGAACCACCTAAAACCCCTGAGCCTGTGACCCCATCAGTCTACTAGGTGTCAAATGTTTCTTAAAAAGCAAACTAGGTGGATTCCCATGTATCTCGGGACAACGATGTGGGCAATGAACCATTTCACAGACCAGGTACAGTAATCTGACATTTTTTTAATAAATACATATCTCACATGTACCAAAATAATTATAAACAAAAAATGTACAGTATTTACACAATATACAATTGCTAAAAAGTGTAGCAATTATGACACACATGGTGTGAAACACACAGTTTCCAATGCCCACAGTTAACATTATTGCTACCTTTCTCCTAACAGCCAGGAGGTCACCAGTCCCTTGGTTTGATTCCTCCGCCTGGGACACCTGACCGAGAGCAGCTGAGGTTGGTCAGTAACGCCAAGGAGCATCATCAGCCCAACACAAATTAACACACAAGTCTCCGAGCAGATGGGGTGTTGGTATGAGCCTGCCTTGCCATGAGAGGACACGCGTTCCTCGTGGTACTTAATGCCGCAAGATCGGTCTCTGTAACTAGCAGGTTGGATGTGTAGTCTGTTACCTTCGTAGGGTCGAGAAGATTGGCTATGTGGCGCTTTATCAGGTGGTGTGAATAATCACGGATCTCTACCGATGTTACACATCCCACTCCTGTATTTAAACACAGGCCAGAACCTGGAACCATCCTGTTACAATTACATGCTCCTTGCTGGGCAGTGTAGTATTTCCCTCCTGTTTTTTCCCTCTGCGTTGCGACTTTCTTTTTCAATGAAGAAAGTCAGTCCTTTTTCTATACATATGTACACAGTCACTTCTTTTCACAGAAAGCTCTGCTTTAGAATGCCAGCTGTCGTCCTCCAATAAGGCAGTCGTCATATATAAGCTGGAAGAAAAAACAAAAGGCTGTTAATGCAAAACTCTTACTGGGAGTATCGTATCCACTCTGGGATAACAGCCAAATTCTGCATGCCCTGACTTCAGTGGCATATAAAATTTCTACACTGAAATGGTTATGTTTGCTATTCAACAGCACTGAGAATGTTAGAAAAATAAATGCTGGGGAGTGGAAACCCACCCATTAACTTGAATTTTATCTCACGAGGTTCCGTAGGTGTCAGCAACAGAACAGTGTTCAGAGAACCACGTTGCGTGAAGTCAACCTCCGTTCCCTCGTGTTATTTTTTACATTTTATTCTTAAATTTATTCTATTTATATGCTTGCCCCAACTGCCATCTTTCTGATGGTTGATAGCGTAACCTTACTTTATGGGCTATTTATAGCCATCAAGTTATACAGGTCATGGGAGCATGTCACCAGAGGGGCACCAACAAAAAAAAACCTACAAAGGGCAGGATTTGCCCCTTCTCTTGAAAAGGTGCAAATAGCTTCTTACTTCATCCTCCGTGAATTCAGGCTCCGATTCACTGCTCTCCTCGTCCTCGCTTTCTGGCAACATCTGCAGGTCGGCCGTGGTCAGCTGCTTCAGCTGTTCCTGTATGCTGGAGTTGTCTCTTCCCCATGTGAGCTGATAGGGGGAATAGCCCTGGTAGGTCACTTTGTTTACATCCGCCCCGTGTTTCACCAGAAGCGACACGAGGTCTGAATTCTGCAGGTCGACAGCCAAATGTAGTGCCGTTCTGCCATTGCATGGCTCCTGTGTGAAAAATAACACAAAGTTTGGGACGTTAGGAAAGCCAGAGCCAGTGTCAGACCTGTGGACTCTTATGCCTACACAGCCCTGCTCAGTTAAATTCACGGTACACGTTACATACCTGAGCATTTACATCTGCTCCCAAGGACAGCAAGTATTCGACAATAGCCAGGTATCCATGAATAGATGCCAAATGGAGACATGTATGTCCTGCAAAACATAAACGAAGGTAAAATTTGAGTAAGTCTATCCTAATGCCCTATCATTCAGTTAAAGTCAAGATGATAGGACAGGACGATATCTAAGTTTGTGATTCATCCATGGCAAAAGGGTGTTTTCCAGAAGAGCTTTCCAGCTTCCATTAAGTATGAATAACAGGGTTGGATTTTGGAAAGATTTTGTAGAGGCTTTATTCCAGTGTTCAACTGCAACTTATTTTAACTAAAAAAAAAAAAGGAGCACTGCAAAAGTACTCACTAAAAATGCAAAATTCAAAGCCATGAGAGCCAATAATCAACAGTGAGGAGGCCTACAAGGCAGGGACATTTTAAAGAAGTCAGACACTGCTGTGTGCTTTGGGCTCCTGAACTCTCAAATGGGCATAATGATCCTTCTCTACCTCTCCAGAGGTCTTTGAGCTCTGCAGGACAACAACCCTACCCTCAGTACAGCACACCGACATCGATGCCCAGCAGCGTGCCCGTACCGTTGTAGTTGGTCGCCTGCAGGACAGCGAGGAGGTGGTGCGGCTGGCAGTACTGTGTGAGGACGCTGACGCTCCTGAGGGAGCCCTGCTGGCAGGCAATGTGCAGGGGCGTGTTTCCTCGGAAGTCCCTGATGTCCAGGTCGCATCCAGCCTTCAGAAGATGCTCAGCAATTTCAGGCTGGTCGGTGATCACTGCCAGGTGAAGAGGAGTCTGCAGGCAAAAGAGAAAGCGCAGACCTGTAAGTTACACTGCAAACATGGCAGCAACGTCTGGACAAACAGACCCCTCGACCGCTTGGTGATTTGTGCCCCTAATTAAAAACACACCCCACAAACTCAGGTCTTTATGCTTCCAGACATATTGTATAGATGCCCTTTAGTCTGGAAGTGATGAACTTAGGGCTCTCCAGATACTGAACAGTCAATCCATACGAAGGGTATCATTAACACCCCAACAAAGAGGGGTGCAACTCACTGCATCACATTTGAAAAATGCGGGCGTTAAATGCCACTCTCAGGGGAGAGGAAGTGTTGTACTAACACCGGCTGGAGCCAGCTGGGGACTTTCCTGAATGTAGGCTTTGATTTAAGTAGGCTTTGATTTAATTGATTACATCAATTAAAAAAAAAAAAAAAATTAAAAAGGACTTTTTGGAGGGGAATTCCCCAGAGGGCTTTCGTGGGGGTGGTGGTGGCTGATCCAGATTTGGGGCTGCGGAGGTGAAAGTACCTGGCTGAGGTTGTTCTGGAAGTTCAGGAAAGCACGGTCCCCGGCCGTCTGCCGGATCACCTCCAGGCTCAGGGCTTTTTCCTCGTGAATAATCGCCAAGTGGAGGAAACTGCAGGAAAAAACCCAAACCCACCAAAATTAAACGACTCACGTTAAAACCCCTCAATCCCACGTTAACAACCCCAAAATCCCCGAGAGGGGCAGCGGGGCGAGGCGGGCCTGGGGCAGGGTCGTGCGCGGGTGTCGCAAGCCGGGGTTTTCGGCGGCCGGGGCTTTCCGCCGGCCGCGGGAGCCGCCTCTCCCTGGCGCCTCTCCAGGGACTTTCCGCCCTCCCCTCCCCGCCGCGGCGCGGCGCGGCCCAGCCCGGCGCCTCCCCGCCGGCAGCACATCCTGTCCCGTCCTCACCCTGCCGTGTCCCCCGCCGTGTCCGCGCCCCCCACTCTCCGCGACCCCCACTTACGTGTCCCCGTCCTCGGTGAGCTGCTGTGCCCAGGCGGGCGGTTCGCGGGGCTGCAGGCGTATGTCCTCCAGCTCCTTCACCAGCTGCCGGTACTCCTCCTCCTTCATGGAGTCCAAGCCGCTGTCGTGGCGATCGTCGAGCGGGAACCCGCCTTGACGCTCTTTCTTCGGTTGCTCGTAGCCCTCCATAACCGGCGGCTCGACGGGGCGGCGGGCGCTGATCATGGCGGCAGAGCTCCGCTTCGCTGCGAGTGAGCGGCGGCGGCGGCGGCGCTTCGCATATACACCCCGGCGAGGGGATTTCTGCGGGGGAGGAGCCGCCAAGGACGGGAATTTCCAGCCAGTCAAAGCCCGACCAACGAGTCTGGTCCTGCTCGGCGCCGCGGGCGATGGTAGGGCGGGCGGATCGGCTCGGGCCGGCCCCTTCCCGCCCCTCCCGGGAGGGGCGGCGGAGGGGAGGGAAGAGGTCGGCCCGGGAGGGGACTTGGCGTTTTTCCACGTCAGGGGGGAAGTACTCGCCTCCCCGGCGTCCCCGTCGGTACTTCCCTGCTGCGCCCTGGGCGGCTGCCCCTTGCTGGCTTTCCCGGGGGGCTTTCCCTGCCCTGCCCGGTCGTGGGGCTCCCGCTGCCCCCTCCCCGGCAGGCACGAGGGTGTGCGCACCGCTGCGGGGTCCCATTGCATGCTGCGGGGGTCCTTGCACACTGTGGGGGTCTTTGCTCCTTGTGGGGGGCCCCTTGCACGCTGCTGGGGACCTTGCACGCTGCGGGGCCCCTTGCACGCTGCAGAGGTCTTTGCACCGGGGTCCCCTTGCACGCTGTTGGGGGTCTTTGCTCCCTGTGGGGGCCCTTTGCACGCTGAGGACCACCCGTGCGTGCTGCGTGCCGCCAGCCGTGATTGCACACTGCATCTCCCCCGACTTGCCACCAGCTTGCTGTTTGATAAGAGGAGCTGTGGGATGTCTCAGGCCAGAAGGCCAGTCTGTAAGCGTACAAGGTGGTGGTCATCACACTCGGAGAAGCTCCACCACCCGTGAGGTGCAGTGTAGCACGACAGCTCTCCTCCACGGCCCTCATCTGCACAATGGCAGATCCCTGACCCTGGGAGGATCGTTTTGAGGGCTGGTGAGAGGGACTCCCTTAGGAGTCGGTAACCAGTGCTTGTTTGACGAGCAGGAACAGACATCTTAGCCAGCCTGGGGTAGCGAGGTCATGCTAAAAGTTCAGGGAACCAAACGCCACCCGAGAGCAATGCTGAGGCTACAGCTGCATCAGCACACTGCATGTCTGCCCTGCTTGGGGGGTGTTGGTTTTTGGAGAGATCCAGGTAGTATTGCACGTGACTGGCGTTACACCGTCACGATGCCTGCAGGTGTGCATGTCCTGCCTCAGCGTTTAGAGGATTTTGCATCTCTGCTGTGGAAGCTTTCACTCTGTTTCAGTGCAGTGGGATCAGGAATGAACAGGAGAATTCTGTGCCACTCCAGTTCTGGTCCAGGACCAATCAGACCTCTTTCAAAAAGTACATATAGATAACAGAAGAAACCTTTTAAAGAAGAAATTACATCTTCTGCCATTATTCTTACTTTCTCCGGCCATTCCTAATGATTCTTCTCTGCTCCTCTTTACTGCTGTCGTGCCATCTATGGGTAATGAAAATGGGATAAATGCAGGCTCCCACATGGATAAAAGGCATTGTCTGCTGACAGCACTGAATTTTTCCCTGGTGAATTTTTGCTTCTACTTCTCAGATGTGGGGGATTCCCATGAAGAATTTTTCTTCTCTTGCAACTATTGCTGGCCTCGCTGAGTAACAGTGTCTGTGCTTCTTTCTTTTTGTCAGTTTCCCATGGGATGGCATCCCTTTGAACGAGAACTTATGAGAAAATCCAAAGATGAAAGGGGGAGCCAGAGGAGACGGCGAATGCCTGACTTGCTGTGAGCAGATGTTCCTGATTTTCAGCCCAGCTGTGCCATTCCTGGACTTTTTTTTGTTATTCATCACTTGGCCTGGGACAACCCGCTGGTGCTTTTGGGCAGGTTTAGAAAAAAGCCGTACAACTCTTTCTTTTATAGGTTAAGGGTTATGAAAGTTTTGCGAGCTTCTTGAAAGAGTTTCCCCTTTTTAATGTAAATTGGCAGGGGAAATTTAATTAACAAATGAATCTCCTCCTACCTGCTTCCCTGCAAAAGAGGGAGGATGGGAGTTGGAAAACAAGCTCCTGCTCTGACTGGCCGGGGAATCAAGCCCAGCCAGGACCACGCTGCCTCCAGTTGGGGTTTTGCTAGAACCACGCAGAAATTAAACTTTAAAACTTCCCATCCTCCCTGCGGTGGCTGGAAACCGAGTTGAGCAAAGCGAGTTCTTTGCCTCCTTCTATAAGTGACCTCCAGCTGCTGTCACAGGCAAACGCAGGGCTATTTTTAGCGAGCGTTTGCCAGCAGAAACCTCTTTGTGGAGGCACGCGAGATGCTTTTATTTTGTGTACGTTTTAACTCGATGGTACTGCAGCCAGTTTGTAGGTGGCGGAAAGGAGATGGAAAATGATTTCTGGATGGAAAGTCGCGCCGAGGCCAGCCCACTTCCTGCCCCAGGGAGATGCTGCCACCTCGCAGCCGCTCTGCAGCCCAGCCCGAGGTGTCGGGGGGGGGGGGGGGGGGGGGGCAGACATGGGCCAGCACCCCCAGGAATTAGGCAGCCAAAAGCACGGATTGAGAAGGGATTCTGCCCTACGTGTAAAGTAGCAGGGGCAGGATGCAGTAAAGATGCAGGGGCAAGCAGAACTCTCGTTAACACCAAAACAAAGCTGCTGTCTTCTCTGTAACTCCTCGCAGCTAACGAGGTCATTGTACAATATTTGCCTAAAGGGACGGAATATAGAAGATAGCATAAAACAAAGGTTTTGAAGCGGTGGTGAAGGTTATTGATGCTGCTTTTGTGTTACTGAGGTACTGTCCTTTTTTTGAAAATTAACACGTTCTAGCAGTTCTTCTGCACAATTTCCTACATGGTCCGCAAGAGAAAAAGAATAGCAAGAAACAAACTCAGCTTTTGGATATACAGTTTTTGGATATAGGGTGGAGCCTATCAGAACGCTGATTTCCTATGTGGCCTCTCTCCCGGCTGTTGCAGTTCTGGGAGGCTCGGACGTGCCCCCAGGGGACGGAGCAGCTGGACCTATCCAGGGACAGGGCTTAGCCCTGCTGAAACAGGAGCAAAACTATGAACACTGCAGTCATCTATGCCAAACTGAGCCCTCTTTGTCCTCTTGTGTATTCTGGTTTAATACCTCTGTTATGTCTGTATTAATTTCACAGGAGTGGTTTTTTTATGCTCATCAGCTTGAGAGGAGATTAACGTTGTCTGCATTTTTTTATTTGGGATTATGTTAGCAGTCTCTGCTGCCTGGTCCAGCGGGCACTTCAAGTCCAAGGGACTACCTAAAAGTCACTTTAACCGTGTAAAAGGCTTACACAAGAGGTGGTTTTGCACCTGATACCTAAGGGCTAGATTTTGCAAAAGCCTCCTCCACTCTGGGTGCCCCGAGCACTCCATTGGCAGGGCTGTGGGGTTGCAGGGACGGGATGTTTGTTTTTATTCTACCTTGCAGAAAGCAGCTGGCAGGGCTTCGAGAAGCAGCCTTCCGTGCCTGAATACTGAAAAGGGGCAGTAGGGTTTTAATCAGTTTTTAAAGTACATGAAAGATTCTCGTGCTGCTTCCTCCAGCAAACACATTAAACTGTAATTTCCTGATTGCCACACTAATCATGAGAACCGTCTAGTGCTGTCGCTGTGGTGCTGTTGATTTACTAGAGTTGGTCCCTCAACTTCATCCGTTTGTGATTGCTGCTGTAGATACCTATTAACTGTTTCCTCCCATTTAATCTCAAGGACTATGCATGGCTCGCCGTACATGTTCCAGGAAGGGTGGTTCACAACATTCAGCAGGATCTTGGCTCAGGCTGTTAAAACCAGAAGCAAAGCAAATCGGTGAAGTAAACCTGCTGTCTGCATGTGTACGCACACGTGCAGATAACCCTTTGGAATAGGACTCCGGCTTGTTGCTCCGAAAGACTGAGGACTTTGCTAGTGCGATGGAAGCCAGGGAACCCTTCACATTGTCATTCTGATAACATTTTGCAATTAAAATCAGCATGATCTCAGGCTCCCATTTACAGCTGCCGTAGAGATAAGAACCAGGCAGCTCCAAACAATTTGTCCAGTGGTAAACAAGGAAAACATATTTCTCTCCTGCTTTCTAATAATAGTATGACTGTTACTAATTTGAAAGCTTTAAAAAAAATGGCCAAATGAGAAGAAGGAAAGTTAAGGAAAGTCCATTTTTGTCACCTGGGATGAGGGATGATGGTGTTACATGTGCCATGTGGCCTGTATCCCTACCTCCTCAAACTTTTTCATCGAAGGCTATCGTGGCACAGTCAGATACTCCAAAAAGCAGTGTGGGGGATGCAGTAGGAAGCATTTTTCCACCTTATTGGAGCTGATATAATATCCAAGCAAACAGTGCGGGGGCTAATTTTTGGCTCGTGAAGCCAAGGTCTAAATTAGGGCATTTAAAATCCTACCCATGTCCCACAGATACAGAAATGGAGTTAACTAGGGTGTCCTGGCCAGAGTCTAATGGACCTAGATTTCTGGCTGGCTACACTAGTCTCTGGTTTTATTTTTAGACTGCAGCTTATTTTTGGCATCTCTTAAACTGATGTATTGCATCCCCGGGAAGATCTGCATTTCTCTGCGTGAACTGTGGGCTGTTTATGTATCAATTGGTTGCATTTCTGAAGATCCTTAGGGATGAGATGTACTGTATCAATTTAAACTGCTTTTATTGTTATGCCTTACGGGTAAATATAGGTCAAGTCATTTGAAATCAGCTACCACTTGGAAAACAAGTTTTCTCTGGTGTCATTCCCATTTCTCACGTGGAAGTTTTGTTAAAGCACGTTGCTTGCAAAGCTTTAAGCTGATGCTCGCTGCCTGATGCAGCAAAGCTTGCTGCCACATGTGTTTCATGTAGGAAAGAAGAGACTTGGGCAAGAGAAGAGAAGCAGAGGCAAGTCTCTTGAGCTTGTTGTACAACTTTCCCTTCAGCAATACGAAAAACGTTGCTCCCCATCAGTACAGCCCCCTCTGTGGCTGCAGACAGAGTGGAAGCACCTGACGGGGAAAATATGAACTGGGAGCACACTAATAGTTAAAAAGGGACTTTCCCCCTGCAGGCAGCTGTGACATTTGGTAATGTTACAGTCTCTAGTTCTTCCCAGCAAGTAGGAATCTTGCAAAGGTGGAGAGAGTGGCATGGTGGGACCGCGCCGAAAACCCACCCGGTGAGAATTCAGGCTGGAGAGCTCTGCCAGGCGAGCAGAGCGCGGGCAGCCAGCGGGGCCGTGCTAAGGAGCGAGCTGCTTTCCCTTCTGGTTGAATTACAGATCCAGAAGTTCGAAACTTGATCTGGATACAAATTTCCCTGCGTTATTAGATGATATTTTGAGAACACTAACAACCTGAACTGAGTTACGCTGGGCTGTCCGAGCAGGAGGCTGCGCACGGGCAGCGAGAGGTGTCCCTCTCAGCGCACAGAGTTTGCTCTGAGCCTCCTCGTGCTCCTGTGCAACCCTTGTGCCTAAAGTTGGTGGGTGCAAATCATCCTGGATAAACATAAAAAGCCAGTACGCTGCTTCTCTGTGAGCAGCAGGAGCCCATCGTAGCAGACAGGCACACAGCAAGCCTTAATTAGAAGCTGAACTGCGTGTGGGCCCAGGGATTTCCCTGGGGACGGATGTGGCAAACACAGGGGCTAATGCACTGAGTGCTGTAGCTGTGCGTCTGCGATAGCAGGGGAGCTGCCAGGGGAGGAAGCAGGAAATACTAGACAATACTAAGAGCGTAACCCTGAGAAGGAAAAAAAAAACCCAACAGAAAATGAACTTTGGGCTGGGTGCTTCCTGAAAAAGCCCTGGGACTGCCAGCCGAGGGACTGTCTCGAGGTCGGTTCCTCCTATGCACACCCTCTTTGGAGGAAGGCAGGCTCTCTGCTCTCTGTACCTTCTCCTGGTGAAAGTCCTTTGGAGCCCTGACACCTAGCAGACTGCATGGCTCTGGGAGGGGTAACCCCTATCTGCCACCCACAAATTGCCTGAGGCTGACAAGGGGTGTTAAGGAGGGCTTGGCTTCAACTGTCTCCGTGCAAAACATTCATCAGGGTGCTCCAGGACTCTGCTCTGGAAGTTCCTAAGACTTTAACCTCGTTTTTTCCAGAATAGTTGTGGGCTGTGCTTGGAGCCGGAGCATTGGCTGTGCCAGCAGGGAGTGTGCGCAGCATTGCCGAGGGCTGGATGTGCTTCTGGTGCCATGTCCTGGTCCAGCCCATCCTTCCTCTACCTGTACAAACGGCTGTTGATGAGAGCGGGGCTGCAGCGCCTGGGGTGGCTCAGTTATTCTCTGCAGGAGAGCAAGCTGGGAGAAG
Organism: Phoenicopterus ruber ruber; assembly: GCA_009819775.1. Taxonomy (NCBI): domain Eukaryota; kingdom Metazoa; phylum Chordata; class Aves; order Phoenicopteriformes; family Phoenicopteridae; genus Phoenicopterus; species Phoenicopterus ruber. The sequence continues at coordinate 29,382,349 of CM020219.1, read as the reverse complement.
AGCTCTAAGGACCAGCAAAGAGCTAGGCTGCATTTATGGGGGTGTTAGGTGAGCTCTGGTTTACAGACTGAGAGAGGCTAAAAGAAGGGTTAAATGCAGATTCTTCCAAACTCCAAACCTCCTGTGCTCTGCATGCTCCGGGTATGGCCGTGCAGGTGCACTCCCAGGATGAAGGTTCTCTAGACTGGGTTATAATAAAATCCTAATTTCCTCGCACAGCCCTCGCTACCTTGTGTTCCCATTTGTTTTCATGCAGCCAACTGCTTACTCCAAGCATGACCTCTCCTGGGGCTGGTGATGGCTGGCAGCGAGTTCAGGGCCGCCGCTGCCTGCGGGAGCCAGGGGACAAGCACTGCTTCACCTCCGCCGCCCAGGCCGGTGGTCGGAGGGTGGCCGTTCCGGCTGGTCCTGTACTACCGGAGCTGCACGTAGTAAAGGGGAACTGGGAAGCAATAGTGCGTCTTTCAGAGGGTGCCGGGGCTGGTGATTCATTACTGGAGCCGTGTTGGGGAGGAAGAGGGAGCAGATGGAGACGGCACGCAGATTTTCCATCCTGGACAAAGTTTAAATTTATCTTTCTCCAAGGCTGCATCCGTTCCTGGGATAATTTCCCATTTAGCGTATGCCTTTTAGGGCTCTGATTTCTTCAGATTTCGTGAGCGTTGTTTACTAACTTATGGCTGTGGTGTTTCCCAGACAGAAATATCTCTCCGGGATCCTGCCTTTCTTGGACAGATGGGTTGTGCACAGGCAGTAAATTCAGTTCTTCTGCGAACTCCCTGTCCTGTGCGTGAGCTGCGGTGACGTCTGGAGGGCCTGCAGACGGCATAGCCGCAGTGGCACATGGTGCTGGCCTTCCCTAGATGTCCGGGAACCCTGGATAAATGGGGAAAAGGTAATCCTCAAGTTCTTCCCAGACCAAATTTCTGAGTAGGAAAAAATATAACTTGCTTGGGAAAACCCTGACCTCTGGCAATACAGATTTAGGACCAGGGGTTTGGTTTTGTGCTTGAGACAGGAAGACTCATGAAGCCTCTGAAACACATTTGTGGGAAAGCCAGTGAGGGAAGTGAGATGGGAGGGGGTGATTTTCCCCAGAGCACTGCAGAGAAGCCATGTCAGTCCCTCTTTGAAACAAACGTTTGACAGTCGCACTATTTAATTCTTCTGCCTGCATCCACAGACACGAACCCTTTTCTTGGCTGCATCCCCTGCCTCCCAAAGCTCAGCATCCCACTATGGCCATCACAGCTACCTCCTGTATCCTCACAGGCTGGCAGTTCTTTGCCCCTGCAGACCTGGGAGGTAGAAGACATCACAAAGTACCCTCGTCTCTCAGGAGGGTACTTTCTCTCCTTGCAGGACTCAGCTGGCTGTACCATTACCTTGTGTCTCACCCTCTACGTATATACAGCAACACCCTGTCCATCACGTTACATTCGTATCTTCCGTTCTAAGGGGAGTACTCACTCACCCACCTGTCTGCTGTTCCTGTCGTGGTGGTGTCCGTCTGTCCCACTGGCACTTCTTTGCTCTGAGCTCTGCCCAGGACAGTCTCCTGGCGCTGCTTGGCCAAGCCCTGCGCCCATGCAGTCCCACACTTCTGTAAGACATCTGGGATGTGTGTGAGCGATTAGCTAGTGAGTAATGGACAGCAAAAGGGCGTCTGTGGGTTGTGTGCATGAGATGCCCTCTCCCACCCTTTCTAGTGAGCAACATCAAGTTCCTGTCACCTCAAGGTCACCCAGGCTGCGTGACCATGGAGAAGGATGAGCCCTCCGGTGTGGGGCTGAGCAGCAGCTCCCTGCTCTCTGGCCTGGGGGTGCAGGCTCCCCCTGCTCCGCTTTTGGTTGGTGTCCTGGTTTAGGCTGGGATGGAGCTAGTTTTGTTTTCAGCAGCTCCTGTGTTTTGGCTTTAGTGTGAGAAGAACAGTGATAGCACACTGGTGTTGCTGATTGCTGCTGAACCACCAAGGACATTTTGTTGTTTTCCAGGTTTTGCTAACGTGAAAGGGCAAAAACTTGGGAGGGGTAGAGACAGGATAGTTGATCCAAACTGGCCAAAGAGAGTATTGCATACCATAGACGTCATGCCCGATATAAGTGAGGGTCAGTCGGTGGGCCACTAGGCTTTTAGGCTTTTAGACCCTTAACTTGCTTGAATCCTTAAGCTTCCCTTCGGGTTGCTTTTTGTTTCCCTATTTTTCCTTTTTTGTTGTTCGTTCGTTTGTTCGGCTGTTTGTTCCCTCGCCTGCTCTCTCTGGAACTTGCTGTTCTGGGATAGCTGGGGGGGGATACCCCTGCTCCCTGACTGCTGCTCGGGACGGGCTGTATCAGTCGTCGGGTGGTGAGAAATTGTGTATCGTTTGTTTTATATATTCTATTATCCTTATATATATATTCATTATTATCATTATTAATATATTTTCATATTTTTCCTTTGCTGTCCTGGTGAGCTGTTTTTATCTCAACCCGTGAGTTTTCCTTTTCTCTCCAATTCTCCTCCCCACCCCACCGGGGAGGGGGGGAGTGAGCGAGCGGCTGCGTGGTGCTGGGTTACAATTTGGGGTTAAACCACGACAGCTGGGAACTACCTGCAGGTCTCTGTGACTCCTTCCATATGTTTGGCTTAGCTGATCTCAAATGACAACATACAGTAGAATTAAGATCAAGCCAGATCACCCAGTTTCAGGCACAGCATGACGGTGAGACCTAGTCGCACTCCTGTATCCCTTAGCATCTTCCCTCAGCTGCCTCATCTAGAGGTCTCTGATGATAAACACTGTTTTGATGCTGCCGATCCCGGGGAGCACAACGGTGGTCTGGGGAGACTGTGTACCAGGAGGAAGCTGTTGATTGCAGGGAAGCAGGCATGGGTACACTCTTGCTGCTGGAGCAGCCGTCTGCTCATTTGGGCTTTTCCAGACAGCTCCAGGTGGGAAAACTAACATCAGCTCTGAGCAATTTGCCTTTTACATTGGCATGGTGCTGTGCAGGCAGAGCCTCCTTACCTGTGTCCCTCCAAATGCGGGCAGGGGTTGCGGGGTGGGGTATGCAGCCCCTTTCCCCTTCTGCTTGCCTGCAGGGGGATGCTGAGAGCTTGACCACCGCACGAGCCCTCCACGTAGGCAGGCACTGCTGCGGGGCTGGGGCTCAGCCTGGGCTGGGGGAGTGGGGCTGAGCCCCTCTGTGGAGGAGGGGGCAGGAGGGCAGCGTAAGGGGGGGGTCTTTGCTCGTGAGGGCGAGGGTGGGGTGTGCTTAAGAGGGTGGAGGAGGAAGTATCTCAGCGTATGTGCGCTGTTGCACTGCTGCCCTCACAGGTGGCACCCACTCAAGCGGAGTTTGGAAAAACCCCACTTCAGCTTAGTTTAGCTCAGTTTTATTTAACCCTGATGGGGCGAGCTGCTGTGAGAAATCATCCCACATATGATCAAGCATGCATTGGCAGAGTCAGGAACAGTTCCCAAATGGTTCCTTTCCTAAGGACCATCCAGAGGGACTGCATTGTCTTACAGGAACGATGGAGCCTCTGGAAGGTGGATTGGGCAGCTAAAAGCCTGTCCTCAGGAGCTGAGCTGCACACTAGTTTTAGCTGCATCATCAAAGTGAGTCATTCAATAAAAACAATTAGCTGAAGAAATATCACTAAACAGTAATAATTATCCAAATGTCCTACCATTGACCATTTAGATGACTAAATCCACACAATCAATTGTGTTAGCGAATGCTAATTCAAATCTAATAACCTTCTGTTTTATTTGATTATGTATAAAGAATTCACCTGCAGTGTTGTGAGAGGATGGGGCTGCGGAGCAGCCGGGTGCTCGGGCACCTGCCTGCCCTGTGGCCTCCACGCACGTGTTGTCCCCAGGCTGCCAACAGCACACGTGGTGTCCGCCCGTCAGGCTGGGGAGCAGAAGAGCGGTGACATGATGTCTTAGGGGCCTTTTGACTGGGCAGGCAGCAGCTTTCATGGGCTTTGGAGGGACTCGTGCCTGCACAGAAATGTGGTGTGGCCTCTCAGAAGAGGCTACGTCCTCCTTTCTGCCTTCTTGTCTTAAGGGTCTCACAGGGTCTGAATCTCCTAAACTGGACGACTGGACAAAATCACACAAACACCAGAAATCCATATAATCTGCCTGAGAATAAGGGGTATGGTACATGCTTAAAAATGACAATTGCAGTTTCAGCCAAGAGCAAATCACACTCTGTACCTGTGTTGGAAATGGACCCTCTGGCACAGGCTTTCACTCCCTCCTCGTGTCCTTGCGGTACCCAGGCTCTGGATGCACACAGGTCTTCTCTGAAGTGCTTCGTGCTATGGATGGACTGTGATACACGGTCCATTTTGTTATGTGTGGATGTTATTTTGTTGTGCCTGGACATTGGCATCATGCTTGCCATCACAATACTTGGACAGCTAGAAATGATGGATATTATAGATCCAGTGGGATTCAGCTTGGTGCTGGAATTGCCCCAAGTCTTCCCACAAAGGTGCAGTGAGCTCCTCCATCCCCGCTGGCCACAGACTCGCTCTTCTTAGCTTATATCTGTGGGTGCTCTGAAGAGATGGATTCAGGAAAGCTTGGTTTTTTATCAGTATTTCAAGAATGGAATCAGCAAAGGTACCAAGAAGGCAGCCTGCCCTGAAAACTGATGTCTGCTGTGGTATTTTCACGTGTCTGTACAAATGGTTATGTTTAGCTCTCCTCGTGCTCTGCAAACGCAGGAAGGAGTGAGCACATCTGGTGTAGGGACCGGTGACGCACTTTTGCAACACGGGGTGCCAGGGATGGCGAAAACCCGGCGCCTCTGAGGTCAGCGGCTGTCGGGCTGTGCTCACGCCTCTCATGCTGATGCCCCATCCATTGAACCATGTTTTTTCCCTTGGGTGAAAAACAGCACAGGCATCAACAAGGCAAATTTCTCCTGCTGCCTGCTATCTGTTCTCGCTATGACATTGCAGGGTTTTCTAAATGGGGCTAATACGCAGCGAATCGCCACGACGTGCCGCAGCGGGACCAGCTTGGTCCTGCTTGCACTTGGCATCCGCAGCAGGTCCGGCAGCGGGGGCAGGAGCTGCCCCAGGGAGCTGGGAACATTTGCCATCAGCTGAGGGAGCCTGGCCATGCTGTTGGTAGCGCATGGGGGCAGCAGGAGCAGCCCTTGTACCGCAAGGACAGGGCTTCTCTGCCTGTCTGCTCGTATTAACATTCATTTGCTCTCTAAGGCAGGCAGGTTTTATTTTTTTTAGGTCATTCTGTGTAACATAATCATATTGGAGTAGAATTCTTCTACCTAATCAAATGAAACTTCATGTAGTTAGTTTGTCATTAGCATTTACTAACGAATGTGATTGTGAGGATTTAGTTTCTCACATGGTTAATAGGAAGGCATTTAGATAATTACAGCTGTCTAGTGTCTTTCCACTGCTAATCACTTTTACTGCCTGGTTCATTTCCAGACCAGCAAGTGAAACTCTGGCGCACAGTTGTGCGGGGAAACTGCCCCTGTGGTTATGCGTTGCTCTGTCCCTGATATGATAATTTGTAGGTGTGAAGTCAGTTCCCAGCTCCATCCTAAGTTTCATGTGAACTTCAGAAAATCACAGCCTTGCTGTGATCCAGCTTTTCCGCTTGGCTATGCCATGCCAGGCCACGTAGTTCAGCACCCCATCTCTGACACTGGCCAACTGAAGACACCTATGGAAGAAAAAATATAAGCAGATAAATATGTGATGGTCCTGCTCCTGGACTGCGCATCCAGCTTTCAGAGCTGTAGGAGCTTCCCGTGCACCTGTGTTTAGCAGCCACTTGTGGATTTAGCTGCAGTGAATTTATCTAATCCCTTGGTGGGCTTCTCCACATCTTTGGCCTCCACAACATCCTACGACAATGAGATTTAATTATACAGGCGCTGAAAAGAAAACTCTGTCAAAACTTCCCGGTGCTTGTTTTGAAACTACTAGGTGATATTTTAATTGAGAAAAAGGAATACTTCTGTTATGTGAAACAGGGAATGAGATTTGTTCTTCACCTTTTTAGGCCACTCTTGATGTGACTGAGCTGTCACCACCCTCTGCTGTCTCCTTTCCAAGCTTCAGCTAGTGCTGCTTCTAACCTGGTTAGTTTTTGCTCATATGGGAGCCTTTCCATACTTGGTCACCTTTTACAGAACTGTTTTTTTTTTTTTTCCCTGGTTATCTCTTTGATACAGAATGCAAACTATTTCAGAAGGATTTATAGAAAGGTAAAATGATGTTTTCTTCTTTGTTTCTATGTATTCCCATTAATTCTGATAATTCTTTCTGCTGTTTGCCCACCATGGAGCCCTGACCTCAAATATCCACCATGGCTCTGAGATTCATTTCCTAGTAAAAACAGTTCACTTAAAGCCCATGACTATACTTGTATAAATAGATTTTTCCCCTTGGGTGCTGTATAGTGCATTTGTTGATGTGGAATTTAATGCAAAACCTGACTTGTTATTGCTCTGCTACATCACATTATGAAACATTTCTGCACTTCTCAGTTGTAGTTTAATCTGTTCTGAATAATTCTGTATTGGCTGCTTTTGCTACTTTGCTCTTCACTCCCTTTTCTGGATTATTTACAGATATGGTAAAAAACTGGGCATTGCTTTCTTTAAAGGCAAAATCTAGGGGAGGAGACATGTCTATTATACAAGCTAAGTGTAGTATGTTATAATGATGATAATTCTCATAAACTTTTGTGTCATTGCTCTGTCCTTTGATAGCTGTCCTGTTAGTACAAAGAGTTCAGTAGCTGCTTGGAACAGTACTGGCTTTTTAGGAGCTAAATGGGTCAAGGGCTTCCTGCCAGCAGGGGAGATTTCCATACTGGTAAGATGAAGAGAACCAGGAGGAAGCTGTTTCTGGCTAATAATTAACTTCAAATTAAAAGCTGTGCCCACTGGTCTGAGAGAGACCTGTGTACCCTCACAAACTTTAGCATCCATCCTGGCAGTCACTCCTCAGTTTATTAGGACTTTATTTAATTTTAATTGTAATTTTAATTGTAACCAATACTATTTTTTTTAAAATGATTTTTATTTTATCACTACCTCCCCCTCGTCCTTTCTCGTTTACTCCTATGGCACATTTGATGCGGGCACCCCCGCTCCGTCCCGCCCCCCGCAGTGCCGGTGCGGGTGGGAAGGGGAAGGGGAGGGGGAAGGGGAAGGGGAAGGGGAAGGGGACGGGTGCCCGAGCCCCGCAGCCGCCGCCCGGGCGGGAGGAGCGCGGCAGCCCGGCACAGCCCGGCCCGGCGCCCGCCCCGCTCCTCCCACGGCAGCCCACGGGGAACCGCCGAGGGTGGTGCTGTGTTTCCCTCTAGCGGCGCCTGAGCCCTGCAGGAGGATGAAGTGGCCCCGCCGAGGGGCTGGAGCCGCTTTGCGGGGATGAACGGCTGGGATTCAGGGCTCGCCAAACTCACCTGTCCTTCAGCGACCCGTCCACGGAGGCGGCAGTGTGTCCCCGGGAGAACAGCACTAGGTTTACGGCAACAATATAGCCCTGTTTCCTTCATTAGACTCCCAAGGTATGTCGTTATGAAGTGTGCTTGATCCCTCCTTGTACACACGAAGTGATGGGTCGTCATCGTGTTCTGGTTTGATGACGGCACTGTTTGGCACAGCCCAAGTCCGCCGACATTTGGCCCGGCGTTTGTGGCACAGCTGAAGAGCCTGTTCCCAGGAATACGTATTTTGCCGAGTGTTGTGGTTTAACCCTGCCCAGCAACTAAGTGCCCCACAGCCACTTGCTCACTCTCCCCTTGAAGCATCAGGGTTGTTCCCGATCTCCTGTTGCATCTTTGGGGGAAGTCTGTGTCAGGCTGTGTGACTCTTTCACTAATTTGCTGTTATCTGGTATTGCAAGCAACAAGCAGAAACTGAGGAGAATTGGTGAAAATAAGCATACTTTAAATCTCCAGGGAAGAGAGCATTAAATATATCAGAACTGAGGTAAAATACCTTGTATGGACAAGAAACTTCAAAAATAACAACCAAAGTTGTACTCTTGCTGCTACATAAGCCTCCTAGTAAGCTCCTTCTTCGCAGCCTCTTGCAGGGTCTTCAAGCTTTCTAGAGATGTGCTGGGTCAGGGGATTTTCACACCCTTTGAGACATGTCCCACATCTCAAGGCAGTTGGCAGCTAAATCCTCCAGCCCTTCTTATATCCGATGTAAATGCCACCAACGAGTGTATTGCAGAGATCCTTAAAGGCAAGAGCTGGGTGCAGTAGGGATCACGCTGGCTTGAGCCCAAAGGTGGGGGAGCCCTGCCTGCAGGGTGTCCTACCCAAGGACGGAGTGCCCTGTGCCCCCCCCTTCCCGAGCAATCCGGAGTTACTCTAGGCAAGCGTCATTAGCCTGCTGCTCGCTGCCTACTGACTGTGAATGGTAGGAAGCCCGGACGCAGGTGTTTGTCACCTGTCCTGTGCAACTTTAACCAAATCAAAGACTTGGGAGGAGCAATGCGCAGGACCTGCAGACCCCAGCCTCTAGGTCTGGTTGCATTAGATCGCTGCCCTGTGTCGCTGTGTTTCAGAGTAAACCTCTCACCCCTTGCTCAGTCTGACTGCACAGCCTCCTCTGAGACAAGCAAGACTGCGGGCAGGGCAGAGGTTGAGGGGATGCCGCCTGTTGCTGATCCACATTTGCCCATCTTGGGACGCTCATGCTAGCAATGTCGCTTAGATTCTCCAGTACTGCCCTTGTCCTCGCTTCCTCCATGTACTTTCCCACTAACCTGCCATCTCCCTCCCTCTCAGTCTCTTCAGCAGCAGCTGCTAGAAGCCATTGAACGGCTGCACTCTTCTCATCAGTGTCTTGGTGCAGCTCCAGCTCCCTAAACCACAAGCTGCACTGACTGCTGAATTGCAAACCCTCGTTTTGATTTTCCTGCAAATGTGCCATCATGAAAACAGCATTTTGCAAGGATTGTCAAAAGCTCTCCCTAGAAAAGCTCCCTCAGCATAGGGCATCCTTCTTCATTGCTGGTTTTCCTCTTCCTCTTCAGAAAGACCTCAGACTTGGGGAGAGTATATGTGGCATACTTCATTGATTTGGGCAGATGAATACGTGAAAAGATTACTTGGGTCTCCTGATGAGGAAAGGAAACATTGTTTTGTTCCTCGACATCTGGTAGGGGAAGCAGGTGATTCTTCTGATTATTTCTCTTAAAATTAAAAAGCTATTATGGGTACTTTAAAATGTCATTAGTGTGTTTAAGTAGTAATGTTAATAGTTAAAATAAATAATATTGATTAATGCATGTTCATTAATGTTATATCTTTTAAATATTATTGTTATTATATTAAGTCTTGTAGGAACAGCTTTAAAGGTTCTTAATTAGCTTTTACTTAGGCGAAGCACCAGCATCAGGAACAGCAGAGCAATGACTGGCAGATGTGCATCCAGCTCTAGGAGGGATGCAATGGCGGGACTCGGGCACAACTCGGACACTTCGGTTCAAAGCTGTGACGATGAGAACTGCCTCTCAGCTGCTGTCTGATCCTGGCCTGAGGTCTATGAATGATGCAGTTTCGTGTGACCCTGGCCTGAAGTCTACGAATGCAGCCCTTTCATGTGGCAAAGGACTTCAGCTGCTGAGAGTCCGATGCCTCAGCCCCCATGCAGACCCCAAGGTTCCCCGGGATCCTCAACCCACTACCCTGCAGAGCCTTGCTGGAGTGGGCTTGGTACACCAGGGGCGGCTGGTGCTTTCTTTGGAAACAGCCTCTGCTTTCTTTTTTCACCAGGTCAGTGGTTAATGCACTGGGGACCTGGGTTGCACCCCCTCCTCCCGCCGCGTCCTGGGAGAGCACCCAGGCCAGTGCGTCTCCTGTGCCTCACCTTCGGCATCGTGCTGCTTCGTGTGGACTCTTCAAAAATTCTTTTCTTGCAGAAAAAAGAACAACTGGGAAAACGGTTATGCAGAAGAGGTGGTGTCAGCTCCAGTCCCTGCTCACGGTTACGCAGTGACTGTTCCATGGGAAACACAAGCTCTTGCTGGAGCATGGCCCGAAGCCCCAGACACCCCTCTCCCCAGGTGAGCCCTCCCATTCCTTCTCCATCTCTTGAAATCTCCCGAGGATGCTGAATGTTTACAAGAGGTCAAAAGTGAATGGATGGAAAAGCCTATCTATTAAATCTATTAAATACAAAGACACCACTCAGGAATTGCCCGAGCCCAAGATTGCTGGCTGTTGGGAGGATATTCAGAGGAAAGACCACTTTATGCTTTCCTGTTCCTATACTTTTCCCCAAGCACCTGCTTTTGACCGCTGTAGGAGGCAAAATACTAGGCTAGATGGGCTTTCAGCAAGCAAACAGGATATTTTTAGGACAGATAAAGCCACACAGGCCTTTCTGTGCTGCCTTTCTTGGTAGCATGTCAGAAAATCACAACTTTTTTGTGAATCAGTCTTTGGCAGTGATTCTAGTTGTATCAGAAAGCAAAAATTTAACCAGATAATAAAGTAATGAAAATAACAGCATTAAGGTTGCAAAGTTAAGCACTTAGAGGGAAGAAAATTTCAAAATAAGGGGGCTTGTAATCTTAGGATTGTAACTTGTTGAAAATTCCCAATCTGATGCCCTCCTGCGTGTACTAGGAGATAGACTTGCTTTACACAGTAATACTCTATTTTTAACATAGAGTCTCTCCCTTGCTCAGATCACAGAGCGGAGGGTGACTAGAGTCGAATGAGGAGCACAGGGTGAAGGAGAGAGTAGCCTGCAGAGTCCTACCTCCTCCTCCTGCCTGCAGGAGCTCGTGGGCAGGGAGAGGAGCTGCTGGTGAACACCGAGGATGTCTGCCAAATGCCGTGAGACCCTGCTCCCGAGAGCATGCCGGTGCCGTGCCGTGAGACCCTGCTCCTGAGAGCATGCCGGTGCCATGCTGGATGTCTTGAGTGAAACCATATTTTTCAACAGAGGGCATAGACAGCTCCTTGTTTCTGGGTGCTGAGGGCACCTGGTGCTTCGTTGTAGAAATATGTGTCCCCACCACACCTCAGGTCAGCTAAAGCTATGTGTCGCTGACAGCTCCACTTATTATCTAGCGAAATTTGTACTTCAGGGCCCAATTCTAAATTTATTTTTCACAGGAAACGGGATTAACTCACAGCATATGTAAGCACATATTTTGAAGGACGTATCTTTGTTTATAGCAGTGTCCATGCAGTCATTCATCGTTAGGTACTTTAATATGAAAATAACATGAGAGCAGGTGTTTTGATGGCGACGGTACTGATAGCCAGAATGCTGTCCGATGCTTTACATGCAAGTGCATGTAAAGGGCATTCTTGCAAAACTGGCTGTTTTGATATAATCATTCTTCCATTGTGATCAGATGTGCGTATACAGGTAGCTTGTCATGTTGCCAGCCTGATAAATCTGAGCAGACAGCAACCGATAGACGGTCTGTCCTCTGACAGATGAGCACTATTTGCAGTGTCTAATGCTGCAAGGTTAAGCAGTGATGGGTAGTCCCTCTGCCCAGGACCTCCCCAGCCTGCTGAGCAGATGTTCTGGCAGCCTTTGGCACTTGAAAGTGGATTCTGCTCCCTTAACCCCCCAATTTTCAGGAGCTGACAAAGGTTCTTTGTTCCTGTCATCTCTCGTAATATTTTCAGTCCCTTGTTTGGGTCTGGTAACACTTCCACTTACCTTAATAGTTGCCTTCCTGCCTCAAATGTAGCATTTTTTTGTTATCTTTCAGGGTCATGTTTGTCAGCTTTCCCCATCTCCCTTTCTTCTGCTTGGGGAGTCTTCCCTCACCGGTGGCACTGCTGGTCTTTGGGGTGCAGTTAGGGTTCAGGGGTGGGTTACGAACGCCAAATGTCACTCGTGCCTGTACAGGCTTCTTGGTCTGCAGTAAAACTATGAGAAGTTTCCTTTGGGACATCCACGATGTGGAACAAAACACGGAGATTAAAGGTGGGTTCATCATGCCTAGACTGAGTTGCCTGTTGTCCCAGCTGGGCCACAGAGACCAAAACGGCTGTCCAGAAGGTCTGATTTAGGCTGGGGTGAGTTGCCCCTGAAGGTGTCTGTCTCTCCACTGAGCGTGGAAGGCGTTTAACCAACTGATTTAGATTACACACCTATTGGTTAAGTGGCTAACATTTGGTGACATGAGGAGGGACATCTTGACTTTATGTTCCTAGAGTTGGTTATTGTCACATGAAAGGTGCTTTTTTATAAAAAAACCCTAAACAACAAAAACCTAACCGGCTTAATAATCTGTTAAAGGATGACTGAGAGCTAAGGAAAAGAATGTATTTTTCTAATACGTTACCGTAGTTGTGCCTTGCCTGAAAAAAACAGTCACCATGAAAAAACACACCTGCAACTCGACCTGAAAATTGCCTCCCAACCGTTAATGAAGATATCGCTTCCCTCTGTGATGAAGTTAAAATGTAATTAAGGTTATGTTGCTTTGGAAAAGTTCATTGATGATGTGGTGGGCAGAGGGAGGCAAGACTGTGGAGATGAAACGTGCTGGAAATTAGCATGAGGTGTTATGCACTCACAGCAATCTTTTGCGTGTCCTGGCAGTTTGTCATGAGAGTGTCTATGAAGGAGGTGATGCTTTGACTGTGATACACAGCGTGAAAACATGCCATAAGCAGGAAGGCTGGTGCGATGGGGAATTTTCTGGAGTATTGGGTCTAAACTTAACATAAGCAGATTATTAGGAGGGGGGAAGTGTGTGTAAATAACTATTGTCAATGTTTATCTGTGTGGAAGCATCAGAGAACTTCTTGAAGTGAGAAATTTCTAAAATAAAAAATTCTAAAAGATTATCTACTTCCCAACATATCTAGAGGTTACAGTGGAGATTGCAGTAAAGAGAGCGAAGTTTTTTACTCTTCATTTTTATTGTCCATTCTTATAATTAAAATCACTGGAAACTGGCATTTAACAGCAAATTTGAAATAAAAAGAACAAACCTTACACCAAGTCCCCAAACAAAACAAAAAACCCTATAGGTGTTGACACATCCTATCATCAGGTTTAGAAGGTAAGTACAAGAAAAACGATTGTTATCAGGTGTGAATTAACATATAGTGAGTTTGCTCGCAACTGAAGAAGGTGACAGATATAACACATGCATTAATAAAACTCCAAATGAAAGGTATGGCCGTCATTAGGGATGGTACTTGGAGAAATGCTATTGATTCCAGAAATTGAATTTAATTTGATGGCTTTTACTGTAATTAACGCAATGGTTTGTACAAGCATAGATCTTTTAACATTATTATCTAAGGTGACAAATTATGAAATTAAATGTTCATTTAAGATGTAATTCAAATTTTCCAAAGGTTTTCTTGAGTCAATGGGTCTCGGTAATTTCCTTAGAGGTAACAGACCCGACTTTTTTTATCCTGTCAGTTTTCTGCCAATGAAGGTACTCCTGATTTACATCAATGCTGCAATGAAGGCAACATATACAAAGGAAACATTCACAGGTTCTGATGAGTTCTTGACAGCCCCTATTGCATATACTCTGCAAGCTTGAAAGGTATTTTCTTTGTAGCATTAGATTTTAATGGTACTGAATGTAACGTGCACATATAATAACAATAATTCCCTTTCCTTGTGTTCGCCCATTTACCTTATCATATATCTGCTAGATGCAGGGTCTGGTTCTCTTCTCTTTTACACCTGTTTTACCCGAGGGCTGTTTATTTTGATGGAGTTACTCCTGATTTAGACCTCTGTATATGAATCTGTTATCTCAGAGAGGTAAATTAATGCTTTTAATCAAGACCACTCTTCTGCCTACCCATCAACATCAAAGCCTAGACATGCTATTAGTTATTGAGAAAGGAAGCACAGTGTGAGTAAGCAGCCCTCAGCTATCTCTGGCTCCCCATTACCAGAATTTTAGCACCATTACCTCAAAACCATGAATACTTTTATCCTCACAGTCACTTGGAAAGGCTATATATCCCCATTTTACAGACCAAAGCCACAAAAGGATGCAGGATTTAGGCAGAAATGAGGCGCCTAAAGCCAAATCTAATCCTCAAGACCACTTTGTGCAGCTGCTACCCAAAGTTTCCTTTACTTTGAAGGTGCCTCTCTTTTGGACATTAAAGTCCCACATACCTGAAGATTTCTATCTGGCCGTATCTTGAAGGACCTTGGTCTTGTCAGGGCATAGCAGCTGCATGTCTGAGCTTTCCCCTGCCAGAGCCTGCAGCCTCAGCAGGACTCTCCCCGTTTCCTCTGGAAGGTGAATCTGCCACCATGTGCTCTGAGTGCGCTGAAATCCTCAAGCCAAGTTTCACGCTTAACACCAGTGGACCAGTGGAATCACTTTCTTTTTTTTTTTTTTTTTTCCCCCTTCCCTTTTTTGCAGCTACAAAGAGCTCTGGCAGTCTTATATCCAGTGGTTGAATGAATAGATCGGTCATGTGGGATGTGGGTGAGATAGCAGCAGACCCTCTGTTTGGGAGGATTCAGATCTGTGTGTGCATGCTTTCAGTGAACTGCCCAAGCTAAGGGCTAAAAAGTAGGACCTCCCAATTTACTGAGATCCACTAACCTCACCGAGGCTTGGTGAAAAAGATGCAGTGCACCGTCTCTGTCTCTGCACGCCGTCATCTGGGACCTGGAATCAGACCTGGAACCACACCTGGAACGAGGCCACTGTGCTGAACTTGCTTCCTCAGGGATGGGCAAGAAATATGGGATTTAATGCTAGACTCCTTATGGTCTGGGCAAAATATTCCTGTAGGCAGCCCTGCTATAATGTACTATATAGAACACCCACTGGATGAAGTATGAGCCATTCTTGAAGCAGGGACTGGAACAGGTGGCTAGATTTTCCTCAGGTTGTCTTAGCCACCGAGCAACAGAGTGGATGTCCCTCTTCCCCTCTTCTTCATGGATGTTTAAATAATTCAAGATCAGTGACCTCATTTCTACAGAAGGAGTGGAGAGTGCCCCAATACAGCTAACTCTGCCATCAGGTGGTAAGGGACATCCTCTTACAAGGGGGAAGGGTGGACTTTCCTTGGACAGATAAAAGCACTGAGTCTGGTTTTCCCGTGTCTTGTGTGAGTGTGCTTGTATGAGCGTGTAAAACATGGTGTAATACATTACAGAAATACACAACCCCTTCTTTGGTTTTCCAAACACATAGCTAACATGCCTACTTTAAGAAGAGGGTGCACGTCTCCAAATCGCAAGTGAGCAGAGGCACTTATGTGCAATGCTGAGACAGAGTGCCCAAGTCCTAAGGAAGGTCGGAAATTAAGATGTAGCAGCCTTAACATTGCCACCTTCCATGTTTCCCTGCTCCCCGCAATGGCAGCTGTGAACCTAGCTGCGAATTGTCCTCGGCTCTCTGGGAGATGCTGGGCGCTCAGGCAAGGGCTGTGCTACCTGCCAGGAGAAACTGGCACCTGCGGGCTAGGTGCTGCAGCAGTAAGCCAGCACAGTGGTGGCAAGATCCTTTCCTGGGTGCGGTGAGATTAACAAGCCAATTTAAATGGCATTTGGGCACTACAGGGCAGAGGTAAAACATCTAGTGGGATGGCGGGCCTGCCCTGTTCTCCAACCCTCTGATTAACCGAGGGGAAGTAACAAGAGCGGTGGGACCCGCGCTGCCGGCCTTGTCGGGGAGGCGAGAGGAACCCGGGGGGAGCGCTGCGGGCCGGGCCGCGGCGCGGCGGGGCCGGGGCCGGGGTCGGGGCCGGGGCCGGGGCGCGGCGGGATCGGGTCCAGGGTCGGGGCCGGGGCCGGGGCCGGGGCCGGGGCCGGGGCGCGGCAGCAGCCCGGGCCGCGGCCGGCGGAGCTGTCCGGCCCCGCGGTGCTGAAGCGGCGCGTAATGACAGCGCCGCGGTGGCGGCTGATGCCGGCCCGGCCCCCGCCCTAATCACCGCCGCTCTCCGGCAGAGACCAGTAAGTACTCGGGACGTGAGAGCAAGGGCCAATTAATTTTTTAAAATACACGGTCACACGTGTAGACTGCAGTCCCTCTTTATTTGTCAGCTGATTATAGCTGTAATTGCTTTGCTATTTATCCGTGGAGCAGCTTCCCCCGTATTGAGGATAACGGCATTAGGAGGCCTCATGAAGAATACTAATTACTTAAACCCAGAACTTTAAATTTCAGGTCTTAAAGGCAAATGGAGGAATTAATTAAAAAAGGACATTCGAGCCAGGGTAGGTGGTTAAATGCACTGAGATGATAGACGTGCTAGGCTGCTGACCTGAACGATATTCCTTACCAATGGCAACGGCAGAAAAGGAAATGGGGGAACAAATTGATAAGCAATTCAGCTACAGAATTATTTTAAGGAGACAGTTAGAAAAGTGCACGTTTATCAAAACAAACATCATGCTCCAATACTGTTGTAATGTGAATTGATGAAAAATTAGTAACAGTTACTCCCAAAAGAGAAAGAATTCTTTAGGCTTAAAAACTAAAAGCTAACCTCTAGTTTTACTTCTGCACATGTAATTTGTCAGAGGAGAGAATTAATGAAGAGAATTATAATTAATAATAATAAAGCTAATAACAAGTTTCTATAAATGCCTATAAATACATCTTCGTTAATCACATAATGACTAATAGAAACATTCAGAAAATAGTTAAGAGAGATTTTTTAAAACCAAATGGCTAAGAAATATAATCCTACTGTACCTCAGTAATTGTTAAAGGAAGGACCCATTATCTTAATTATGCTTCTGGAGCAAACATTATTTCAATGTGATAAAAGATGACATGACACTAAAGGTAAAGCTACAGCAGATGTTACATGAGTAACAAGCCAATATGCCCACATTCTGGTAATTTCTCCCCCCCTAGACATGTTCTCATTAATCTGTGATTAATAGGATTTGAGTATAGTAAATGATGTTGATCTATTGTCTGTCTTTGTCCCACACCATAGAGAGAGCAATTTGTCAGCTCAGCTTTTGTGTGACTATTTAATAGCAAAGAGGGGGAGAGAAAAGACGCTAATCTTCTAATTGGCATCTGTAGAGAAAGGTCTAAGAACACTGCCTGCCTGGAAATCGCTTGTGTGCAATTCCTATGCCTGCGAGGCTGAGGTGGACAGACAGTCGTACAGCCCCAGGTGCCCACGGAAAAGGAGCTGTATGTATCTATCACACCATCTCCCGCTCTCCAAAGGGAGACTGGAGAGCAAGGCGTGCCCTGGAACAAGGTGCAATTGCTAACTCTTCAAAGTCTGTTATGTTTCAGCCTGCTACATGTCAAGGGAGTACTTCTTGACTGGGGTGACTTTAATAAAGACAGAAAGCTTCCTCCTTCCCAGAGCAGAAAGAAGAACGAGGTGGGGGAGGAACAGGGGGTGGTGATGGAGACCAGAACAGTCCTCTCACTGGGAAAATCGGAATCAATGGAGGGAACATGAAGTGCCTGAACGCCTTTCCAGAGATGTCAGGTGAACAATGGCTTCGTGCTAAGATGGTGCCACTTACGATTTAACTGTCCTCCTTAGGCGCTAAGGTTACCTAATAAAATGATTGTCCCTTCCACAGGACAAAATACAAATAATTTCACAATTAAGTCACTAGTCCCCATTCAGCAAAGCATGTAAGATGCTGCTTAATACTAGGCATGAGGACAAGTGCTTTGCCTTTTCACATCCCTGGGTGTCTATTTGATGCCCTCCAAAAGGCCAGAATCAAGACTTGTTTCTTTGGGTGCAGTTGAGGAATGGATCCCTCTGGCACATCTATATCTCAGCAAAATGTAGGTTTGTTTCGTGTAACGATTTCTTGAGTGGGGAACATAGCTGAAGAGTTCCTCATGCAGTTTAATTACCTGAGCCATTCTGACAATATAACTATTTAAGGCAATGCAGTAACTCTCTAAAAATATTTTCTTTTTTGAGGACCTGTGTCAGTTTTTTACTGGTGCAATTTAGGGCACATTTTTGTAAGTAGTTTTATCAATCCAATGGGTGGAACCATTCAATTGCATAGAAGAAGGGTGAGACTATCTCACACCAGCTTTGCCGCTTGGAAATCGTGCTGTGGACCTGAGCATAAAGTTGTTTCTACCTATGTAACTCTTCAGTGGATATAACATAGAAAATCTTTACTGTCTCTGTTTTAATGCTAATGCATGTGAGCAGGATTTAACGGAAACTGATGAAGGATAAAGATTGGATAAAGAGATGTTTCACGAGAGGAAGAATAAAACCACAGACAGAATTGAATCTGATTCAGAGTGTAGGAAAAGGAGTTGATAGTCCTGAGGTTAAAAAAATGGCTCTCAATAGCGTGTATTTAAGTTTACAATATTTACTGCCACATTTCGCAAACAATCACATCCCTGTTCGAAGCCACCAGAATCCATTGCTTGGGTGTATGAACCAGCGCCTCGGCACGTACAGCAGCCGTTGTGGTGGCCGGGCCCTGCAGCGAACACGCTGCCAGGATTTGGAGAGCAGATGTGAGTCTGGGCAGGGACAAAGCCAGTGGGAAGTGGGGCGAATTGTACCATCTTGTACACGAATTTACAAAAGTAGAGCATTTCCCTGCTGCTTGGCGATGTTACTTGTGGGCATGCTGAGCATAATTTCACCAAGCACAGAGTGTAGCCCTTTTTCTGCCTTTGGGGGTGAGCACTGACATTTGTCCCCATTTCAGGCATGGCGGAGAGAACGCATCCGAACTGTCCCCGTGGAAACCCTCAAAACTTTCCCAGTGGAAAGAGCTCCCTAAGTAGAGATGCTGGAGCTGTCCTGCAGCTATTAATCCCACACTGGGGAGTGCAGTGCCAAACCCCCTGCTGAGCTGGGGCCATGTGGTGAGATGAAGTGTAGTACTACATCCATGTCGGCATGTCTCTGTGCTCTAGCTTGTATGTCTTTCAGAGAGAGGAAAATGTCCGTCTTGCTTCTGAACCTGAGCTCGTGCAGCACAGTGCCAGGCTGTCATGCAATGCAGATTCGTGGTCTGAAGCTTGGGGCTCTCTGCCTCGTGCTCTGGTCTGATGAACTCTAATGGGACACTTGCACTTCTGGACTGCTGTGATCAAGGATTCATCATCCAAAACTGGAAGGTCATGGGGCCTGCCCAGGACCAGGGTATGGCAACCTTGGAAAATTGCAGGGTATCTTGGGCTATCTGGTTGCCTGCACCACCCTCCTCAGTTACCGTTGTAGAGGAGAGAGGGGTCCTGCAGTCTGGGCAGACTGTACTTAACCAGCCTGTTTACATAGAAGTTTTCATAGATTTCCCTGTAGTCGTCAGTGGGAGAAGAGGGGCAGAACATATACCCCTTAATTCCAGCCTTCTGCCACCATTTGAACATTTTCTTCGTGTCGGGACGTAGTGCCACAGAGATAAAGCCCTCCAAGACTGCACACATCTGTCTGTATGCAGACATTGTGCGAGGGCATGGGAACCACAGGTAGCCAAACCAATATCCAATAGTCACACATTCCTTTTTAGAGGTTAGGGTGCTTTATCCTGTCCAAGATACCACCAAAAATGTTCCAGCTCAGGGAGTTTCAGTCTAAATGCATACACTTAGGGTAAGCTCAAATCTCACGTAATGCTTTTGCACAAATACACATTGTGGCCAGGTTGAAATACTGCAAGTTCTGGTTCTTTTTTTTTTTAAAAAAAGAGGTTAGTTTTTATTTTTAAAATGCTTGGATCTGTGAGAATGGGCAGGTTTGTTAATCCTGTAAGCAGGTAAGTAAGCAAAATGCCCCCAAACGCTCGCTCTGAGTAGAGCAGGAGGCGCTGGGAGGCTGTGGGTGGCTGTCTGTGATCTGGACTTCATCTGACAAAGTCCTCTGCATCAGGACGTGAATTTATTGCATCTGTCCATCAACACAGCTCATTACATGGAACTTGAACTTAAGCTGTCACATATTTTCCGATAGATTAATCTCCATCTAGCATGTGAAGTTGTTGCGAGCGCTATTTATTATTTGATATTTCATGCTCTCAGCCTGTTCAAAAAGCTGCTGAGTTAAGGAAGATCAAAATGCAGAGTGACATTTCTCTTTGAAAAGCCATTATTACAGAAAGACTCCGGGACTGTTGAAATGTGAGAATACAGTGACAGTAGCGAGTGTTATAAAACTGTTATTTTAAAACACGACCTGCTTTCTGCCTGTCCCTTAATATCACTGTGCTTAGAGGGGGAAGGAGGCTGTATGTGAAGCAGTTATCTCCTAGGCAGGCAATAGCATCTGGTGATATTAAAATGTCATCAGATGAAAATATATGCAACAGCGTCAACCTCATTTGAATATGAAATGCAAAGGCAATCCAAGGCAGACAACTGCTTGTTTAGAGTGATATCTGAATCCAAAGGCTGGATCATCAATAATAGATTAAGGTTTTTTTGCTTGTTGTAAATTAGAGGTCGGATGGGTATTGTCATTTTGCTTTTTAATTATTTATCGCATTAGCAAGGCTGGCTGTTACAAAACACCAGGCAGAATAAAAATGTAAAATACGAAGTGGGAAGAATTAATTTTAAAATCTGACACTAGAATAAAGCTTCAAAACCCTGTATCAACTACACTGAAAATTAGATAGTAACATTCTGGTAGTTCTGTCGAAGTCAAATACAGAAGCAATTGCTAAGTGTTGATAGGCAGTGGATAGAAGGTGTAATCCACTGGGAAGGTTTTGATCCAAAATGAAACAGTTTTCTACCCCTGCTAGTCAGGCAGAAATCTAATTACTCTCTTTTGATCTCTATGGAGAGGTAAACCAAAGAGTTATAGGTTATGGACAGTTTTATTGATTTTTATCTCAGAAATCAACAAGTGCAGGCTTTACACTTTACACATACTTGCTTAGCTGGTGCTAGGATCAAATATTTCAAACTGGCTTTCCCTGCTACCAAGTCAATAAGCATTTTAGTTGTTTTGTTCAAGTTGTACTGTTGATGTTAATATTACAGAACTTTTTTGCACTCAGAGGCTTTGCGGAAAAAGACAGCCAGCTTTGTATTTGGGTATTTTAAAGCAGAAGTCTAAAGATTTGGTTTTCATCTACTTGTTTTTCTCTTACAAGACTGAATTGATATATTCTGGTCATAACTGGACAAACATATGTATTTTTAGCTCTACATGCGAGAAAAGGATCTTCACTGTAAAGGCAGCAGAACCAGAGACGGGCCTGCCAGTTTTGGGGGGTTTAGCATCCTTTCCATTGACAAGGTAGAGAAGGATAGCTGAGATGCAGGTGGTAACACCACCTAAACCTGTTTCCAGAGTGGTCCCAAGACATTTCTGAGGTAGTCCTGGAGCGCAAGGGAGGAGAATGCTTTCTGTTCCTGGAGTTTGCAGTGCACCTTTGAGACAAAACGGCTGCAAACTTCACTGCCCATATTCTAGCACCGAAATATACCTTGGTCCTTTGTCCCGTGTCTGTGGGTGCAGGCATCTCCACAAATAGCCACTCTCATCAACTGCAGCTGATGGAAATATTTAACCTTTAAAAAAATTTCCCTTCTTCTCCAAGATACTTACCCTACATCCTATGTAATTTTGCAGGATGAGTTCAGGCATGGGCCAAAATGGTCAATGCAGAGGTAAGTCCTTGTTTTTCATGCAGACCCTCTATAGGCATTTTTGATTAAGTTTAAATATAAGGGAAAGGTTTCACTGCTAGTCTTAACTAAAATCTTGGAATGCAATCGTGTCCCCAATTCAGCAAACAAGGGTTGTGCTGTCAAGCTAAAAGTTGCCAAGATTTCATGCCAGCTTTTTAGAGGTATAATTATTTGGAGTCTATTGTTGTTAATTACACATTTTCATGCAATCTAATCAGTCTTCAAGAATGTGCATCAAGTCAAGGTCTGCTTGTTCACGCACACAAAAAAGGCAGTCATTCGTGTTTAACCCTGCTGTCACAGCCACAGGCACAGACACGGAGCCCGGGATGAGTGTAGGTTCAAGATTATTTTGATAGCTTCTCTTCTTCGTGTCCTGGGAGATAAGGCTGTTTCTCCCACAGCTGCATTTTTTCCTGGATGACTGACAACCCCTTTAGAGGAGATCAACCCCTTTTTGTGCCCTTTCACTCACTCGGAGGTTATCAGCTAAAACTGCACTCAGCATTCAATCACATCTTTCCCCTGTGGCCGTAACTCCTGTTAACACAATTAACCTTCTGATGGGAACATAAAATGAATCTAGGGAGGGAAAAAGAGCAGAAATACATTCCCATGTTAAGGATTAAATGGCCATAGTGCTTATAGCAGTGTTTTTTCACCTCTTTCTCTTCCACAACATTGTGTGTAAGGGGCTATTAGCAGGAAGTCACCTGTCACAAAATTCTTCCTAGCAATCCCAGCAGCTCTTATTTTATCAGCAATTTTTTGACTTTAAGGTTGATGGAAGGTGTTATGGGGCATAAAACTGGATTGCCAACCAAATTAAAATTTGTATTTATTTGTGTTTTGGCTTGCTGACCTCCCTCCAAAAAATCTGAACTGGAAAGACACTGATTGACAGCCAATATTTCCCTTTTTTTTTTGGGGGGGGGGGGGGGGGGGGGGGGGGGGGGGGGGGGAATGATCTGTTTTCTTTTGGGTTTCTTTTTCTATGACAGTATTTTGAAATGATAAACAGACCCATTGTATGTTCATCTTTGTTTTCATTTACTGGCTGTGTTTCTGTCCTGAGCTCTGTATATCTCTGTATGTGTCTCCCTGGCTCTGCCCTAGCACATGTCTGCTCTAAGCATGTTTTAGCCACAGTATTTTTGAGGGCTCTAAGTACACCCCCAAACCTCCTGAAGCTGAGACATGAATATTCATTCAATTCTTCCCTTTTCATCTCCCTCTCCGCTCCATGAGTGGTTTGTTGTCCTGAAGAGCCGGGGGGACAGGGTGGTGGCCAGCAACGTCCCCCTTGGGCACCATGCGCAGGCTGCAGCCCGTGAGCCCCAGGGTGCTGTGCAGGTCTGGTGCTGAATAAACCTCTGGTCTGGCTCTCACTCTGGTTATCTTGGGCTAATGCTCTGCCGCATTTTCCTCTACAAAAATATCCATGGAGGATTTTCCCTCAATTTTAAGTGCACCGACGTCCTTGAGTGAAGAACTAGGCATGTATGTGGAGCTGCTAAGGTAAAGCACTAGGAGGACACCCCCTTGGTCCCATCATTGACTCCCAGCGGTGAGGCTGCAGGTGGAACGGGGTTGGAAGGCACTTGTTCTCTGACCGACTGAGTCTGTACTCCCTCTGTGGTCAGGAGAAGGGCTTGGAGATGCTAGGCTTTTTGACTTTCTCAAGTCTTGCCTATTCTGACGTGTTGTCCAGCAGCAGGTACTTGGCCTGTGCATGGTTTCAGTACTCCAGGCATTTGCAAGACTCTGTGGTGAAACTTGTGACCGGACAAGGGATGGAAAATAAACACCACTTTTCTAGCGTAGGCACGTCCCCAAGCACAGACAGTGGTTCCACTGAGGCAGCAGTTAAGTGAGATGAGCATATTTTGTGTTTTTCTGTAAGATTACAATAATGCTGATTTTGACTCTACCCTATTTACCAGGTTTGCATAAAATCAGTAAGTGCCCAGGTCTAGCTGTTAAGCGTGTACCTGCACTCTTTCTCTGCTGGTTGAATTGGGTTTATGCAATGCCTCTGGTGACAGATTTAGGGAACTCTGATCATTGTAGCATCAGGTATTTAGCATGCAAGTGCCAAATTTGTATTTTCAGCATTCTTCACAGCAATAGAGCTAATTGCTTAAACAGTAACTGAAGCAGGCAGGGAAAGAGAACAAGCCACTTTTTAATATCTGTACTTCTTACAGGTTTTTGTATGCTGTGATGTAAGGAGTAGGATTATAATGCACATTGTAAAAACAAATGGACGAGGCAAAATAATTATATTTTTAGGGCAGACTTCAATAAGGTCCAGTCTGATTTGTATGTTGTTACATTTCCAAGTTACTTCCTCACTTTCTCGTTGCAGCCCTGTTCTCCCAAGTGGGGGGCTAGGGGATGATCTCTGTGTGTGTACTTTGCAACGTTGCTGCTGTAGATTTGGAAGAGTCTTGCGAGGTTAAAACTTCTCTTGAAAACCCCACAGTTAATAATGCTGGAATGTGTCCCTGGCAAAATAAAAGAAGTTCTTTGCAGCTAGAGACAAGTGCCTTGTGCTGCTGAAGAAGAGCCAAGGGAGCTCTGTGAATTTGCCAGTTTGCAGATGAAATAACAGCTACTGGGCATAGAAGAGAAGAACGAGGAAACACAGTGGATGGGAAAAGGAGGATGCGGGGATATCAACTGCCAACCAAAGGCTGGGCTAATTTTCATTGTACGTTTTTTTTTTCTCTCTTTCATACCGCTCTTCTCTTTTCGGTTCAGATGTGTTAGTTGTTCATCTATCCTTGTCCTGAGGATTGATTGTTGCATCCATGGGAGATTGCTGGCACGAAGAAAACACTTACAGTAATTAAAGTGAGGAAAGCTGATGTCAGGCTTCCTTCTCCCTTTCAGAGGAACTAAGAACTTCACCAGAAAACAGTTTAGTTTCAAAGCAAACTTCATTCCACTGGATGCAGTATCCATACTGACACAATTAAAATATGGCTTATTGTAGCACTGCAGCGATGGAGCACAACCCTGGAGATCTGCACTGGAGATCACACTTAAGGTAAGGGCACGACAGAAGAATTCCACATGAAAAGGCCAATAAAGGACGAGGCAAAGTTAAATAAGATTGCGTCCCTGGCTCACACCACTATCCCTTGGCTCGCTTCTCACAAGAGATACTAGTTAGCCATTGCCCTTCCCCAGGCGACTGCCCCCAACTCAAGAATACTCTCACGCGTTCCTGCTGCGATCTCCTTAGAGGACCCCAAATCCGCGTGCGTGTGGCGGGGTCGCAGGGAGGCGGCCACGAGGAGATGCGCCGTGTGTCAGGGCAGGGGGTTGCACCCAGGACGTGGGGTGCAGAAGTGCTTTCTGCTGAGCTGAGCCGGCTGTGAAGCTCGTAGCCTGCCGCGCCGGCAGGCTCAGGGCACCGTCCCTAACTCGGCTTTTCCCACTGGGGAGAGAGACGTGGATATGAACCGAATGGCTGTAAAAATGTGAATTCAGGACGTACTAAGCAGCTCTGATCCTCCTGAAAGACATGTGCGCTGGGGTGTTATGTAAATCCCGAAAGGATACAGCTCCCAGCTCATCCTGTTGTTGAAAGGGATTAAGCCTCTGCGAGCGCTGGGCGCTTGGGGATTATGGCTCAGCGTCCAGAGGGGGATGCACCCGGGGTGACTTATGGTGTTTAAGGGCTTTATGCCTTCGCTCAACACTTACAGCTGTTAGGATTTCTTTTGCTTGGTTTCTGGAGATGGCAGGGCATATACTCTTAGTTTTGCCAAGTCCCGTTGACAGACAGAATATCATGGACTCTCTTTCTTTTCCTGGATCCACACACAGATGTGCTACTGAAAACCAGTATTTGAGAGAAGGCACTTTGTCTTTCCTGCTAAAACAGGTCACCTTTACAGAGAGCAGCTACCACGTACATCCTCCTTCACTGCCCGAGACCCACGGCTGTACCAGGTGCATCTGTCAACAATCTTCTCCCAGAAGAGACTCGCTATGTTTTACGTCCACTGCCCCTCGAATTACTTCTTCATGTAAAAGTTCAGTGTTGCGGTCCAGCCCCTGGGAATTACAGCGTCTGAGCTGGCTCTGCAGCACCGGGGTGATGCGGTTATTAATCCTTCTGATAGGACTGGAGCAGTCACTGTCTGGTGGAAGGGCTTGTGCATTACTGCATAATACATCAAACCTCTTGGTGCGGCAGCTTTTTCCGAAGAGCAGATAAATTTTCCGCTGCCCTGTGTGCCTCTGTGCAGGGCTCTGCCATCCTGCGTACCGGGGACCTGCTTCCCAGCATCAGGGGGCTCCCCCAAGAGAGCGGCAGGTTAGGTTTGATTATTCTGAAAAACGTGACCTGCTTAAGATGCTACTGGGCACAACTGTGTTTTTTTGTAAAGGCATCTTCTCATAGAGTTCTCGGAGAAAAGTAAAAGGGGTTTAACTGGGAAATAAACTGAAATGATTCTGTAATATAAATTATTCACTTTTCCTCATCTTTTTCTGGTGGGACAATCTCCTGCACCAGCGACTGTGGGAAAGCCATACCTCCACCCCGTCTTTTTATTATTTTTTTTTTCCTTGAGACGTACTCCTTTTGTTACAACTCCAGACAATAGCTGAGGCTGTACTGGTATAGGCTGTCCCCTGCTGTTTTACACTCTGCGTTATCTAGTTTTGCTTATCTGAAACTGAAGCTCAGAAAATGGAAAAGAAAATGTGGGAAGATGCTAACAGGGCTGGATCTGCTATTACAAAACATTTGTTATTCGCCATTTTTCCAGGCTTGTGCTTCTTACTCCTTTCCTTCCAGTAGGCATCTCTTGATGAAACACAAGTAAAATCCATTGGTCTGCATTTCAGAAAGTAGTCTTTAAACTTCCAAACACAGTAGACATTTTCACCTGTATTTTCCATGCACAAAAACTGGATGTGGAACAATATCAGAGCAAAATTGGTGGTGTACGGCTGGAGGTCCCTTTGAAAAAATGGATCCATTCAAAACTGTATTTCACCCTCAGTCTTAAATAACCGATTTATGTTCCAGGTGAATTTCTACAGCAATTTACAGTTCTTCTACTTTTTCAATTATCCATTTTTCCCCTATTGAGATCTTATTCATTTTCATTTACTTCTGCAAAATCTTTTTTCCTGCTCACAGTACCATTATGCCTTCCCTGGCTATTTCTTTGAAATTAAGTGCTTGGTTCTTTATCTTTTCATCATTAATTACCGATGTCTTTTTGACCTCTGCTTTGTAAGCTACTGTGTCATATTTCTATTTCCTATCTTTCAGACTCGGTTTAGATTTTTTTTTTTTTCTTTAACAACCTGCTCTGAATAGCTTTGTTCCTGTTTTTCAGTCGGTTCCCAGAATGGCCACACAGCCGAACCTTTGCCCTCCTCTCTTGTTTTTCATCTTCTCTATTATATCAATGGCCTAGTTAAAAATGTATTTTACAGCTCCCTGAGGCCAAGCTGCTCTCTGTTTTTATAATTATGCTGATTACCATCTATATAGGTATCTCAGTAACCTTTTGCTATGACTACAAGCCGGTTGGCACCTCTTTGGAGGCCCAGATGTAGCAGGGTGCGAACAGAAGCGGGTGCCACTGTAGGACCTGGGGTTTCGCTTAGGGGATGGGGGTGCGAGACTGTACAAGAGTAACATGAACAGAAGCCACGCCACGAGGGCTGGATTGGTGAAATATTAGTTTAAAGGGTAGAGGATTTTTTCCTGTGGAAAAAGCAAGCTCTTCAGCGGTAGATGGGTGACACTTTGGTAGTTCAGGAAGATTCAAACCTGTCCTTAGGTATCCAAGTTATTTCTTGGGCTGGTTCCACATGTATCATTTCACCATGCCTTATAGTGGCATTTTCATTTGCTTCTTTCTTCCTAATCATTCCCAAAGTTATTTATTTTGTAATTGGAAAAATTCAAATAGTTCATAAATTATTTTCCTGTCTTTGCCAAATCTCCCATTAGCATCAGTGGAGTCTCATTTAGTGAGCGAGGTTAGACTCTACCATCGCCTTTAAGTATTCCTTTCTCGGGGAGTGATGGCTATGAAGGAAGGCCAGCTGGGTTTTTCAAAACCGTGAGAGCGGCTAGGCCTTCTCGCCGAAATATATTTTATAAATGTGTAAAGGGAGACATGATAAATGCAGGCATTTGCTGTAATTTTGTTCTTTTAAATAAATAACCGAGTATAATGAGTCTCAGCCACAGAATGAACATAATGAACCTCCAAAAAAGATGTTGTCTGAGAGCAATATTTACCACTGAGGAAGGGATTGTTACAGAAACAAAAATTGTTTAGACGTTAGGGGGTGAGATAAGAATCTATTAAAGGAATTAAAAGCGAAGATGATTCATCACACATTTCTGCTTATTTGTAAGAGACACATGAAAGGCAGGGATTTCAAAACATTTGTATTAGAAAAACATCAATAACAAAGCCCCCTGATTTAATTTTTCAGTCTCTCGGGCTTCAAAAGAAGATGTGACTTGTCCACATTTGCCTTGAAAAACACACAGCACTGGAAACTAGCAAAGGCTCGGTTTGCTTTGCTCCATTTCATCCTTAGGTCGATCACCTGTACATGATATTTACACCATTTTCTTCTGTGCAAAAATCTAGGAACTGCTTCTTGTTGCATTGAGAGCCAGCTTTCGGATACGTTTCAAAGGGGTGAAGGGTTTCTCCCGATGCTGCTGCGGGGGCTGCCGCGGCACGCCGAGGGAAGCCTGTCTCACCTCCTGCTCGCCCCCCTTCTCCAGCCAGCCCCCCCGCTCGCCCTGCTAAGAAAATCCTCGGTAACAGAGATCAAGGTAGTCAACCAACTGCCTGTGTTTTGCTTTCCCCCGTCATTGGCATGAGACCGTTGCAATGGGTTAGTGTAAAGATGTAGGTATGATAGGGCCACGCTTTTATGAGGTTACACGGGTACCGGAGTAAGGTCTCACAGCACAACTATGGTAGAAAATTGGTCTTAAAGTGTTTTTCATAGCAGAATACAGATAATATTGATAATATAAGATAATATAATAAGATAGTATAATAATACAGGAATTTTATGGGTACATTTGCTATAGGGGGATAATAGAGAACACAGCAACAAAAGCAAGAAAGAGAGAAAGAAGTGAAACCAAAAGAGAACGTGTAAATAAACAGGCAAGCTGTTAGCCAGCGTTGTGACTCTGTTGGAAGAAAACAGGAGTTACAGTTTAGCAAATCCCAATTCCTTTTGTTGTACAGCCTGAGTTTTGCTGAACAATATTCTTTTAGATATCTCCTGTAAGCTGAGCATCTATTAAACACCCTTTGAAAATGAACTGCCTGGTACCAGCTCCCGCTAATTTGGACGGGGGGGTCAGTAAAATCCTGACACGGTGGAAAGCGGCAATAATTTCCCCACCGTGGGAGTGGTACTTCAAGGACCAAACACACTTTTAAGGCTGAGCAGCAGCAGGGAAAGACCGAGCTGGGGAGGAGAGGGAAGAGCTTGATTTGGCTGTTCCCCCATGTGAGCGGTGCCCCGGGGAGCCGGAGCCGCCGGCCCGAGCATCGCAGGGCTGAGCTGCGACGCCGCTGAACCGCCGCGGCTCCGCTCCCGTCCTCAGCCTCTGGCTCAGTACGGCACAGCGCTGTAGACGTGGTGTCGGGCACAGCCCTGCAGCTCGCTGACTTGGGGGAGATGTGCTGAGCTCGGGGCCGCAGAGTCAGTGTCAAACTCCTGCCAGGCTTCTCCAGTCTGCCCCATGGGCTCATTCCCCAAGGACGAGAAGGGTATTGGAGTGGGGGGAGAGGGGCTGAAAGGGGTAAGGAGGCCCTGAGATCTCACATGGTCCTTAGAAAGGTGCTCTTGGGTCTAGGAAGGTCAGTGGGAGTTACATCTGCGTATGGAGGTGTCCTCCTCGCCCCCTGAACCACCACCATGCCCTGCCTGGGCTGGGTGCAGCAGGCGTTGAAACCCAAACTGGCTTCTGGTCTTTGCTTTTTAGGAAAAAGTGATTCTTTTCTAACGTGCAACTCTATGGAAAAAAAAAAGAAGAGAATCCCCATTTTGAGAATTAAGAAAAACTTTATCAGACGTGTTTATTTTAATGGCAATTTTTCTCTTTACCCCGTACCATTTAAAAATGCCAAACTGCATGTTTGTTCCCACTTAAAGGTGCGATGAGCCTTGCAAACATAAACCGGGCACAGGACATTTCAACCCAGGAGCCAACCACTTTGCAGATTCATAACGGTCTAAAGAAAAATGCCTTTATGCTAAGAAATGCCATGCAGCTATAGAAGTCACTGCCTTGTTTGCTACAATGCCCAATGCTTATTTTAATTCCTAACTCCGCTATTCCTTATTGCTATTTTCATTTCCGATACAGTTCTGCTTGTGTATCTTCCAATTGAACATACTGTGCTTCTGTTTAACTGTCTATTTATAGTCATAAGAGAAATAAACATATAAAATAAATGCATCTTGATGCATAGCTGTGCAGGAGTACAGATGTTTTATTAATGAAAATGAATCCAGCTTTTTGTAAGTCATGGCAGCAATATAACGTATCATTGTTTGCTCCTCTGCTAGACGGTCCCTGCTGTTTTTACATAGAAATTCCTGTAATACTTAATGGACATCTGGAAGAATTCAGCCAATTAATCGAATTCATGCAGGAGCTAGGCTAATGGCTGTCTGAAAGGCAGATTACATTAAATCAAACTTGCAATATGAATGAAAGTACTTAATCATACATGCAACATTCATTAGACGCGGCACAGCAAGTGTTTTGATTACTTTAATGAAAGATCAGGTAAAGTGCATCAACTGAACAGATTGAAGAGACAGCATGCTTACAAATGTTTGATTATGTTGACTATCAACAGAAACAGTGCCAGTAATTTATAGCAAAACATATTTGGAGGAGGAGGAGGACGGAGTCGGTGAACTTGGGAGGGGAACTGAAAATTGGGCTTTGCCTCCAAGCACTTTAATTAATAGTCAGGATAGCGAGACTTTAATCAAATGTCACGAAAGAAGCAAAACAGAAGTATTTGGAGAATCTTGTACGGCAACTGCTAGGGATCACTTATGTTTGCAGTACTTAGAGCCCGATGCTGGTTTTGAGTCCCTTGTGTTTTGTCTGACTTTGGAGTAAACAGCGCTAAGTCCTAACTGGAAAAAATATTTTCAAAACAATGAGATTCATGCTCGATTTTTTGGTCTGGAAAAGGTAATGATTTTGGATCTGCGCTGCTCTTCCCCAGACACCCTCCAGCCGCCACTGCCCTCGCCCTCTGCGGCAGGCGCTGGCTCCCGGGGAGGAGAGCGCAGCTGAAGAGGGGCTTTGGCTGTGGACCATCCCGAGGCACGGCCGCGTTTTGCCTTTTCCGACCTCATCAGCCAGCAGAGCATTTTGCCGTTGCCCCCCTGGGTTGCCCATGGGTGTTGACCCACCAAAGAGGGGCAGAGCCTCCAGCCTGACGCACCTGCCGAGAGCCAGCGCTGCAGCCTCGCCCCTCCGGAGCTTCGTGCACGATGGGCGTTTGCCAGCTCTCCCCTTGGGGATGAGCAGGGTGACTGACCTCAGAAGCTGCAGGCACGCTTTCTGAAAAGAGCAGCAGGTCTCTGGCTCGGCGCCGCTTTTCCTTTGCCCTTCTCCTTCATATCGCCTGCTCGGAGACGAATCGCCGTTTCCTTTCAGAACCTGTCGCCGACCTTGTTGCTTTTGTGAGATGCAGGCACCCAGATCAGACGTGGTTTATTTCCTTGTAATGCAGTTTTCCTACTTGTTTCTTTAGGGTCCTGCTCTGCGCAGTCGTTCCTAGCCACCTTTCTGTGTTGGTTTGCTCTCCTCCTCCCATTCCCTGTTTTTCCTTATCATCATCTCCTGGGCTTCAGCTGCCCCTTTGCACCTGCTGTTGCTGGTGGTGATGGCTCCTACGCTGCTGTCTGCTTTGCAGTGACCAGGGCATACCCGCACCTTATTCCTCAGTAATTCCTGCCATTCCTCTGCACAGGCAAGCAAAGCTGCAGTAGCATCCTTCTGGCAGGAGCGACCGGCAGCTCAGGCAGGAGAGGGACCTGGGAATTCGGTGGGACCTGAAGAAAACGAAGAGAGAAGCAGACAGGGTATTATGGAGTGGGGACATGAGAAACATCTTGGGCAACAGCCCTGGGGAATTGCTTGTTGCCCCTCTGAGCTAGGAGAATTTTATGGAGGAAGCTAGCCTTGGCACAGGGGTATGAAAAAATTCTTGAGGGGGGAAAAGAAGAAAAAGGTAAATATTGTCCTGAGAGCTTGTCTCCCTGCACCGCCTCCCTGCAGGATCAGATGTCTCCAGTGCCAGCACAAGACGAGCAGGACAAGCGTGGCCATACCAAAGTATTTTGTGGCTGTGGTTCACCTGGTCCTGCTCTCTGCTCTCCAAAAGCCTCCTGAATTGAGCCCTTTTGGGAAATGAAGCAAACCGCAGGTGTGTCTGTCCTGCCTGGACTTTACTGGAGGCTGGCATGGAGCTTCCCAGCCCAGCGTGCAGCACAGGCACCACTCAGGAGCTTCATTTCTCCCGTCCTCCTGCTCTCTCGTCTTTCTGTCTCCTCAGTTGTTGTTCTCTTCGCATGCAGAACCGTCCACCTATCTGCATGTACATCTGCACGCAGCGCAGCTGGGACTTGGCCTCGCTGAAAGCTACTATTGCTATTCATATAATTAATAACCATGACCTTTCTGTACAAGGAGTATCTTTTTCAGTGAATTACAACATATAATGATGTTTGTAGGAAACAGACTGCTGAGTATCTCATGCTGAAGGAAGCCAAAGCTTCCTATTTATGACATGGCGAGATCAATAAATAACTCCATTACAGGCAAATTTGTCATGGCAAATGGCTTCAGCCTGTGGGGTATGAGCTGAAATCCAGCTAAAATCTGTAATGAAATAACAAAAGTCATAACGGTCCCATTGAGGCTTGTGGATGACTTGTATGAGTTTGGGAATGTCGGGCTGCTCCCTGGAGAGGACCTGGTGTCTGCGTGATGGGCTAATGCAGACGGAGGTGGGGAAGAGCCAACACGCGGGAGCGCTCATTTGGCCCTTACGCTGCTGCTCGCTTAGGGAGTAGGGATGGGAACCACGGCATCACTGTCCTCCCAGTATCAGCTTAGTGATGGCGGTGTGGCGACATCAACGGCATCGCTTCCTTTACGAAAAAAGAGGAAGGTTGAATGTTTTCATAGTGTCCTAAAATCCCTTCAAATCCCTCCAGCCCGAGTACCTTCACAGAACAGTGTTTCCTACCTTCTCTCACGGAAAGCTTTTTGTTAATATTTGAGCAATGAAGAAAACACAGCAGCTGTTAGCATCATTTTCCCCTCGAGGCAGATTGTTCTCAGGTAAAACAAAACACAATTAAGGTACCAGCAAGGTCAGTTATATTAGACAATCCATATCCTCATAATGCAGATATTTCCTTCAATGTCTGTCACCGGCATCAAATCCTCAACCGGAGCAAGATAACTGCCAGCCTCCTTCTAGGGCGAAGACGAAATGGCTTGTGCTGCCACCAAAACCAGCCTGGATTTTGTTTGTGTAAGTGCCGGAGCCTGGGGGTGGTATCGCTCATCTAGCTATATTGCTGGAGAGTCATGTATCAAGGACAGGCTTCTGAGGCGGCTTCTGTCTCCCTCCTATTTACTGCTCCTCAAATAACAAACCAGATGTTGGGGGAAGATTTGAAAGTCAACTTTATTTGAAATTCTGAAATATAAAAAACTCGACCACAACAATTTTTTTTTGTGGTGGGGAGGGGAAACATGAAGGAGAGAAATGTTCTTTAATCCTTTGCTTACAGTTCTTTTCTGTTTTATTTTTAACTCTTATTTTTTAAAGTTGTGGTTATTTTTTCTTTTATTAAGTGGCCAAAGGCATTTCTCTTTTTCTTTCTGCCCCCTCAGCCCCTAGAAGAGTTTTTAGGCTTTTCTCTGAGAACCAGACCTCACCCGAGACCTTCTCCCTCCCAGCCGGGATTGCTCTCATACATTCCTCTTGCTGTTTATGCCCCAAGACTGTTCAGAAACATCAAATGCAGCTGCCCGCTTGCTTAACGACGTTTTATTCGGGGACCACGTTACACCTCCTCTCCAGCATCCACACAGGCTCCCAGGTGTCGGGCAAGGTACCAGCGCTGGCCTCCAGGGACTGCTGGAGATAGAGCTGGGGCTGGGAGCAATGGGATTCCTACCTCGCAGCCGGAGATCCTGGTCCCTGGGTGGTGCGTGAGTGCTGGGACAGAGGAGGACCTGGGGCATGAGCTGCTGGTGCCGTGCTCCGGAGCCCCCCAGGCAATCGGATGGAGCATCCTCCAGAAGGCATCGAGAGCTCTCTGCTCCAACAGGTGAAGGTATCTACAGGAACCTGAAGTCTGTCCTCACTTTGGAAGGTCCTCAAGAGGTTGATCCAGCCATCATCGAGTCCGATTGCTGAATCTTGATAAGGCTTGAACAGGTCTCCCAGGCTTATTTTAGCAACAAAGTTATGAACAAGGGCAAAGGTCCCTTCACACAAACCGGGAAGCTTCTCCCGACGGGGAGGCAGAGCAGTGCCATACCACTCTCGCTTCCGTTCCCAAGACACACCAGCGTTCAGCCCCAGCCAGAAAGGAGGGAATCGTCTGAGGAGGCAAAGGATCCGGGGAACTGTTTGCTCTTGCTCTCGTCCGGCCAGTTCCCTGGGAGTGCCTGTGTCCTTTCCGCTCACCAGCTACTGCATTTTTCCACTAGAAGTTTGATTTCCTATTTACCGAGGGATAAACCCTTTGCTTAATCTAAGGTCATCTAAGGATGACTCTCATACATAAGTGGCCAATACGTTTGATCAAGTCTAACCTGATTTTATCAGACTGTAGGGAACGCAGCGTGTGGTCAGGAGCAATGACATTGTTCAGTTTCTTGCTTAGGAAAGCCTCGACCTTAAATAAAGTTCCCCTGTTGTATGACGTGCAGATGGGTCAAGTGCTGCACTCTCAGCTATGCGATGGGACGAACGGAATTTTAGAAGTCAGTGGGAAAAAAATCCAGCAAATTT
Source organism: Phoenicopterus ruber ruber (assembly GCA_009819775.1). Taxonomy (NCBI): domain Eukaryota; kingdom Metazoa; phylum Chordata; class Aves; order Phoenicopteriformes; family Phoenicopteridae; genus Phoenicopterus; species Phoenicopterus ruber. Next base: position 29,347,658 of record CM020219.1, on the reverse strand, counting down.
CCACAGGATTTGGGGGTGCGTGCACACAAAATGGTTAAATATCCTTATAAATTATCTGAATTTTCTAATTATAAAATTTTGGGAAGGAGTAAAAGCTGAAAGCAAGACGACAACCCCATGTAACAGCTCGGAAAGCTCAGAAGCTGCGAGAGCCGGGTGCAATGCCAGTCACCAGCGTTAAACGCGCTTGTGAATGCGGGGAGGGAGGGGAAACAATCTACGATGACCCTGAAAGTGGGAGCCAGGGCACTGGGAGCCGGCACTGGGGCAGGGGCAGCCTGGGCAAAACCGTGCGTTTATTGAGACAAACGAGTCACAAGGTGGCTGCAATAATTTGAATCCCAAGATAATTTTGCCAGTGTTTTTGTTAAAGATCCATGGACACTGGCATGTGCTGCGGCAAGACGAATGATGGGATGATGGGTTCTGCAGTTTTGGGGCCCACCTCAGGAACTAATAATAAACTGGCTGCAGACAGAGAGGGCTAAAAGACGGCTGTGCCACGAGGGCACTGTGGAGCGTGGGGGAGGCGCGGACTCGCACCAAATCACGGGGCAGAGCTGGGAAGTGCAGCAGCAGGAGCAGCGGGGCGGGAGGTGGAGCAGTGATTCCACCTCTGCGACTTCGGGAGGGGAGACTCTAAGCTACCTCCCGCCCGTCTTCCCTCCGGGCCCTGTCAGACCATGATACCGGGGGCCTGAGGAAACTCCCTGATGCAACTCCAGCCTATAGCTCAAACAGCTCTTACTGGAAGAATGTTTGGAGTCCCAGTAAATGCACTCAGTGCACCTACTTTCCAACTGGCTCTTCACCCCCTGCTACTCCTAAGTAGGAAAAGGCATCATTGGGTTCCTCACTCCTTGGGACAGAGGCTGAGCTGGACATTCCTACCGCAGACTATTTTTGCAATATGATAAAAGTGAAAGAGACATTAATGGGAACATTGCTTACAAGGGAAAACTGAAAGAAGTATTTACTTATTGCTGGGAGGAACAGTATAAAACAGTGGATCCGTAACCAGAGACCCAGTTATTCAGCAAGAAATGTAGCTGGGAAGTCCCAGTTACAAAGGTCAACCCAAATATTAGGCAAAAATCATGCAGCCAGTCAGTGGAGTGACCTACTTGTGCTGCAGCGTGGCTCATCGGTCCCAATTACAGCCGTTTGTACTAACAAAGGGTGATCTCCAGCCCGCAGAGTCTATAATCTAATCTAAAATTCAGTGCAACCATGAAAATGGAGGAAAATGGGAGAGGAGAGTAACATAGAACATGATTAAGACTTTGCTAAGCAAATACAATCAGAGCACTTACACAGACAAGTGGTTGAGCGTTTTGAGCTGATGGGGCAAGTTCTGTTCTTGCATGAAGGCTTCAAATCTTTCTTCCCACTTCTGGAAAGCCCCTCAATCTAGAGGTGCTGGTTCTCCCTTTCCCCCGGTGCTCTCTAATTTCTCCTGCTAGGGGATGCTCCCGAGACGGTGAGTCCGACCGTACTACCCTGGCAAGGGATGTCTGTCCCCGGGCAAGGGATGTCTGTCCCCGGGCAAGGGATGTCTGTCCCCGGGCAAGGGATGGAGTAAGGCTTTGGCGTGTTCGTTTTCAGTGGCACGCCATCTTGTGTATGGTGCGAGCAGGTCGCCGGGCAGGACCGCGCTGTCCTGCCTTCAAACCCGGGCTCGGATACAGGAGGGATCGAACAGGAGATGCTGGTAAGGCGCGGCGGGGCCGCACGGGCTGCTGGCAACCCGCTGCGAGTGCACTTCGTCCCCCACTGAAAAACCAGCATAAAAAGGCGATTAGTGGTTTAGCAAACACAGGGGATGCACAAGCGGCCACTACGCTCACGGCATCCACAGACGGGCCAGGAATTACAGCTGCGGAGGACGGAGGGGGCAGGTTTTGGCTCTTTTGCAGTTTGTTGCACCACAACTCGATCTCGCCTGCCCCGGGCTCGGGAGGCTGCCCATGGGTCACGCTGCCAGGGTGCCACAGCCACAGCCGTTACTCAGACCCGTGATGCAGCATTCCGAGCGGCAGCGGCAATTCTGCTCTTGCACGGGGACCTCACCTTAATACAAGATCTTTCCGGCTACTTATGGGAAAACTCCTGACGTAGCGGTGCTGAAGGAGGGAGCAGGCTCCCAGCTCTCGCTCCCCTCAGAGGAAGGAGGTGCAGGGCGGCCCGGCCCGGCCCCAGCGGCGGATGAAGGCTCCTGGCACAAGCACCCACCAGCAGCATCCAGGGATGCTCCTGCCGGAACACTGCCCGCCCCTCGGCCGAGGGGCTGCGGCCGTGCCCCGGCCCGGGGTCTCTCCCGTCTCGGACCCACGCTGCCGGCCCCACACCTCGCTCAGCCCCGCAGGGCGCCGTTTCTCCCGGCTCCGCGCCGCGGGGTGCGCTCCCGGGGACATCCCGCCCGCTCCCGGCTCCGCAGCCCGAGCGCGCCCGCCCCGGCCGCGGGGAGCCCCGGCCCGGCCGCCGCCGCCGCCGCCTCCCCCCGCCGCCAGCGCCGGCCCCAACTCCTCATTGGCCGCCGCCGCCGGAGGGAGGATGACGCCCGGGCGGGAGCGGGCGCCGGGGGTATAAAGGCCGGGCGGGCCGGTGGCGCCGCGCTCCCGCCGCCCCGCCCCGCCATGCCGCGCGGCTTCCTCGTCAAGCGCAGCCGGCGCCCTGGCGGCTCCTACCGGGCGCGCCCGCGGGAGCGGGACCCGGACCGGGAGCCGCCGCCCGCCCCGCCGCCGCCGCCCGCCGCCGGGGGCAGCCCCGCCGCCAGGCAGGGGGCGGAGGAGGAGGAGGAGGAGGGCGAGGAGGAGGAGGGCGCCGCCGCCGCCTGCCCCACGACGTGGCCCCCCGGCGGCGGCTGCGGGGGCCCCGGGCTCGCCCCGCCGGAGGGGCCGGCCGCCTGGGGGGCGGCGGGGCCCTGCAGCGCTGCGGGGCCGCGGGCGGCTCTCTTCGAGCGGTGCCTCAGCTCCCCCGCCTCCGCCGAGTCCTTCCCCCTGGCCGCCTCCTTCCCGCCCGCCGAGAAGCTGCTGCTGCAGCCCCGCACGCCGCTGCCCGCCCCGCCGCCGCCGGTGCCAGCGCTGAAGCGGCCGTCGCGGGCCAAGGCGCCGGCCAAGAAGGCCAAGGCCACGCGGAAGCTGAGCTTCGCCGACGAGGTGACCACCTCGCCCGTGCTGGGGCTGCGCATCAAGGAGGAGGGGCCCGAGGGCCGGCCGGGGCCGGGGCCGCCGGCGGGGCGCACGCCGCTGGGCGAGTTCATCTGCCAGCTGTGCAAGGAGCAGTACGCGGACCCGCTGGCGCTGGCCCAGCACCGCTGCTCCCGCATCGTGCGAGTCGAGTACCGCTGCCCCGAGTGCCACAAGATCTTCAGCTGCCCCGCCAACCTGGCCTCGCACCGCCGCTGGCACAAGCCGCGGCCCGGCCCCAGCGCCGACGGCTCGGCCGCCGCCGCCGCGCCGGGCAAGGAGAACAGCCCCGAGCGGCGGCCCCGCGGCCCCGCCGCGCCCTCGCCCCAGCCCCAGCCGCCGCCGCCGCCCCGTCAGCACCGCGGCGGCGCGGACAGCGCCGGCGGCGCCCCGGCCCCCCCCGGCCCCGGCCCCGCTCCCGCCGCCGGCCCCGACGGGGAGGCGTTCGCCTGCCCCTGCTGCCAGAAGCGGTTCCGGCGGCAGGCCTACCTCCGCAAGCACCTGGGCACCCACGGGGCGCCGCGGCCCGCCGCCTACGGCCCGCCGGAGCGCGGGCAGCTCGCCTTCGCCTGCCACCTCTGCGGCGCCCGCTTCCCCTCGGCGGACATCAGGGACAAGCACCGGCTGTGGCACGCCGTGCGGGAGGAGCTGCTGCTGCCGCCGCCGGCCGGGCCCCCCGAAGGCGGCGCGGCGGGCGGCGAGCGGCAGGGCTTCCCCTGCAAGCACTGCCCCGCCACCTTCTTCAGCGCGCCCGGGCTGGCGCGGCACGCCAGCAAGTGCCACCCGCCGGAGAGCAGGCAGGTCCTGCTGCTCCAGGTGCCCGTCCGGCCGGGCTGCTAGGCCCGCGGCCGCCCCCGATGGGATTGCGCCGGGAGCCCGGGCGAGCCGAGCGAGTCCTGTCCACGCTGTAATTCCTATGGAAAGTCGCGGTACTCGCGGAGGAGCCGCCCGCGGACTCGCGCCCCCCGCCGCCCCGGCCGGTGGGCAGCGAAACTCGCCCCGTACCAGCACGGCTGAAGGCTTTAGCCGACGGGCCGTCCCGCCGCCGCCGCGGGTCCGGCCGGCCGCGGTCGTGCCGAGCCCCGCGAGGGCGGGAGGGCGGCGCGGCGCTGCGCGGCAGCCGCCGGGGCGGCCGGGGGACGGCTGGCGGCTGTGGGCACGGCCCCGGGCCGGCGGCAGCCCGCGGGGAGCCGGGCCCTGCGAGCACCTCCCGGGACGCGGGCGACGCCGGGGAGGCGGGTGTCGGCCCACTGAAAGTACATCTTCCGTAGCTACTCTCGGTCCCAGGATAGAAGTGCAGCTGTATATACGATATTTAAAGAGAGGAATTATTTTTCGTGAGAAGAGGAGCCTGATCTAGTGACCTTGTTTAATAGCCTTAGCCCCCGAGCTTCGACATTTAAGTTATTGTGAGGTGTTTTGTTTGCTGTATTCTGTACTAAGATAGTCGAGAAGGTAAATGTTCATATTAAGTCAATGTCAAGTCATATAATAGCTAGCAAAACGTATGGAAAATTAATCGTGCTGTCTGCTTAATTAAAATACGAGGTGTTGATCTTCTATAGCTAAGTACGCATCTCCCGCTTACGCTGTGTTTCTGTACTCTAGCGACGGTGCGGTAGGCAAAACGCGCGTCTCCGGCAGCTGCCCGTTTCAAAACCCGCTCCGTTAGTGGCTCGTTGGTGCGGCACGGGCAAGAGCAAGGAGGGCAGCTCGGGCTCGCCAGGCCGGGCAGCGCGCGGCCCTGCCAGCCCCTGCGTGGCGGGCGGGCAGAGGGTCCCTGTCCGCACCCGGCCTTTTCGGGAGGCCTCCGACCCCTCCTCTCCCCCGTGAGCTGCGCTGTTGATGTGAGCTCCTCTGAGTCTTGCGAACAGCTGAAATTAGAACCTGAAACGGTCTTTCGGTACGTGGCTAAAGCACAGATGCCAGGCTGCCTGCCTTCTCCCTAACGAGACCCGCCTTTAAGCAAAGCAACCCACGCGCTGTGTTCCCTGGCTTTAACGATGCTCTGGCCAAATGCTTTGAAATACTGTCGAATTTACCAGCTACTGACACTTCAGTCGGTATTTATTTATTTATTTATTTACCTATTTAATTTTTCCACGCTTGAGTGCTTGTTTCCAAATGTGATAGCAGATGAGGCCAAAAATAAGGGCAAGCAAATTCAATAAAGGATTTAAAACAAAGCTCGTGCCTTTCTTGAATTCAGCAGGGCAAAGTGGGTCAGCTGGTGATTTCTGAAGAACCGAATTGATCCCAGCCGTAGTCTTTGTTCTAACACTCTCTCTGAAATGAGCATGCAAAGTATTTCAATCTTTTGATTAGCATCCTCTAAAGCAATTATTTCTGTAGTTTTATATTTTGTTACACACAACAAAAGATTCATGTGTATCATGCCCAAAGGCTGAAAGCAAGCGATAAGTGCTTTATTTTAAATGTGCTTCACAGACTTTCTCGTTTTAGTTCCAGGAGTAATGAATTAATACAATATAACCTAAAGCAGCCAAGGTTTGCTGCCTGACGAAGGAGGCTAAACTCGCAGCTCGCTCTTCTCGTATGCCAGAAATAAAGCATGTTATTTTAAGTTGTGCATTTTTCATTATTTGTTGGTAACGGAGACTTCGGTAAAAACGCCCGTTTATGCCATTAAATGAGTTCTCCCCTGGAGAAGGTCACTATGCTTTTTTACATCCTCGCTCTCCTGTCTCCACATGTACAAAGACGAAGGGCTCCGGACCACAGAAACCTGATGATTATTAACTGCTCCTACAATTAGCACTCGAACAACCAGCCTGCAGGAGGGAACGTCCTGCGCTTTGCGTTACCTGCGGAGCTACGTGTATTGTATTTACTAGATCTGGGGAAAGTTTTCAGCACGGCCTTCTTGCGATGGGTTGGGAAAGAGCTCCTAAGAACTCGTGTGTACTTTTTAATACAAATGAAAACTCAGCCGTGTATCGCACCTAACTGCTCCACGCATGCTATGCTATTCTTCTATAAATGGGAGCAAGAACCTAATCACTGAGGTGAATAACTAATATACAAAAGGTGGTAAGAATAATTTTATTGTATTATTAAATAGCATGTCTTCTCTTCAACCATTACAAATTTGTAGATACTACATGAATGACAATACATAATTTATCTTTTTATTGTTGCCCATGTGATATATTTACACATGCAGTTAGTACCGATGTCATGCTACATTTTGTTAACAGCATTTTGTCGTCTGCCAGACTCAAAATGTGAGCATTTCATCTTCCGTAAGAAAATATCTCTGGGTGGGTGGAACGCGTGTACTAATCTGCACTCAGAGGGATGGAATCGTCAGCATTTCAGGCCAGGCTCCCGGAGCATGTTCCCTTTTCTTCCCTAGTACACATCATCAGAGCAATGAAATTGCTATCAGGAAAGGAAAGTAGGAAAGTGCTTTTTTTTTTTTTTTTTAATGTAAGAAACAAGAATATACATCTAGACCCAGCAGCCTGGTGATAAAGGCTAAAACCCATGAAACTCGATGGCATTTACTATTGATACCACTTGGAAAAGCAAACATTATAAAAATATTTGGAAGCCAAGCATAAGTAGAATTTCAGCACAGTGATTTTTTTTTTTCTGGCATAGGTTATGGCATCACCTGCACAGTTATGAAATGATACGTTGCTTTGTGAAGAAAGAGTTGGTGCTACGAGCAAGTTATTTCGTTTGGACTCTGTAATGCTTGAAAGGCCGTTGAACTATTTTATTCTTAACATAAATAATCTGTACACATCCTGTGCATTAACATTGTGACATCTGACAAAGACTTTACAAATGCAACTTCAATTTAAAATTGTACATTCATTTTCAAATTGTACATATTTCTTTCTTTGTTACAGAGAAAATTGCAATGGGGCACAATAAATATAGTGTAATCAAACTGCAGTCTCCAATTCCATATATGACTCGAGATCAACCAGAGTTAAAAATGACTACTGTTAAGATATCGTAATCATCCAGGAAGGTAAAAGGTGCAGAGGACAAACTGCACTGCAAAAAAATAAAAAAGGAAAAAAGGAAAAAAAAAAAAAAAAAGGCAGCCTGGAGTTTGATAAAAAACCAAAAGCTAAAATATTAAAGTAAAATTCCAGTGTCACCATTTAAAATAAACATACAGAAAAGGGGTATGCAGGCGACGGGCACACATACATTAGAGACATTATCCATTAACGGAAAGCGGTGAGTCGCTGCGGGAAGGGCGGCCGATCGCTGTTCACTAGAAAGCTGCAGGCATCTCGCCACTTAGGACTTGTTGGCCGAGCCAGAGGAGCGGCGCAGTTTCATGGACATGCGGCTCTTGCTAGTCCGAGGAGACATTGGAGAGGCTAAGTCTGTTCCATCCACCTGTGCTGTTGCTGCTGCTGGAGTTTCTCCCGGCTGAGTCTCTGGGCAGAAGCCTGCAGAGGACAGCAAGAACCAGAGGAGTCAGTGCCGCCTTCCGCACTCGCAGCGCGGGAATCTATTCACAAGGGGCAGAGAGGAATTTCAGTGCTGCTGTCACTCCCACAGCATCTCCTAGCCCTTTACCAGCTGTGGGCGATGGTACTGCACGTGGAGCTAGCAACTGCCCCAAATCCACCTCTAGAGAAAAGATGATGCCAGAACCCCCTCGCTCTCCGCAACTGAGGCAGCACTGAAGTGGGCAACGTTCTCCCGCTAACCGGGAGAACAAACACCTCCAGTTCCCTCGCAGGGATGGGGAGTCGTTATTCAAACCACAACCCAGAAGAAACCAGTCTTTAATGAGAACATGAAGGTTTAACAGCTCGTTGCGCATGAAGGGAGCTCTAGGAATGCAGCTGAAGAGGTGAAGTGAATCGGGGGCCAACTGGGAGAGCAAAACATCTTCTCCCATCCCAACTTTAGCCAGTGCTTCAAAAGGCAAATTCCTACAGGGCCCACAAGGCAGAAGCTTGAACAGATCATACTAACTGGATGCACTATACGTTAACGTTTCTTTGTAAAAGGAACAAGATGAATTTGAGATAACGGTATGTGGCTAGCCCAGCCCCCAGAGCTACACTACAGTGGGCCCCGAGTCCTCACTGCAAGAGAACAAGGCTCTTCCCTTACAAAAAGCCCGTCTCCAAATCTTCTTCCACAGAGATACAAAAGGAGAAAATACGAAATCCAAATCATGGCCTCCTTCCCGTGTACAGAAAATTAACACTACGAACTCACACCCACAAAACTAAACTGCATTTTAATTAGCCATTTACAGAGACTGACAGCCTGATTGAACTCAACTACCTCCGTCGCCACTGATCGCTTCTGACCTGTATAAATTACGGACAGAAGCTTAGTCCTGCAGAAGTCAATGGGGAAACCCCTGCTGACTTCAGTAAGCCAGAATATAATTTGCTATTTCTTCCGCATCATGCTATTACAGGTAATTCTTTAAAATAATGCTGCAATAATCAGAACTGAAGATCTCTCTCCCTCAGTATACATTTCGTATGTAAGGGGTGCAAAAACCATTCAAAACTGATCATGATTTATTTTGAAAGACTCTAAAACCAAATGAGGTTATCAGGTAAAAAGTCTAAGAGTACATTTAAAACATATTGTCATAAACCTCAGTGATTTAGCGGCCTGGCCGTCCTCCTCGCCTGGTCCATCACCTGCCTGCTCCAGAGAGACGGCACGGTACTTTCTATCTTTTTCAAACTGACACGACCCATCGAAGTGACAGGGAGGAGAAAGGGCTGTTATTTGTTCCCCAGCTGGTGACAGTAATTCTGTTCATGAACTAGGTACTTCATTGCCAAACAATCTGGAAAAGCATGATAATGCCTGACTCACTGTGCCTTACAGAAAAAGGCAGGCAGGGAAACATGCACTCTCATTTTCTGAAATTCTATCTTGTTCTAATTTTACAAGGAATTAAAGCATTTCAAATGGTGGAAGTTAGAGAATAGAAAATAACCGTTGTTGTTTTGCACAGCATACCATTCACAGCTAGCGTGAAAGACCTTCCGTTTCAAGCCTTTGCCCTTTACCTTGATGTGGCCAATGCTTTCTAGTGGAGGTTTTGGAAGGAGAAGAAATATCACAGCATTTCTTTCTTTGTTGAGAATGAAGAAGTGATGAGGAAGGAGGAGTGGAAAGAAGTGAGGGGGGGGGGGGGGGGGAGAAAAGATAAAAGATAACAGGTGTGAGACATGAGACACGAACCGCAGAGATTGAAGGGTATTAACAGATGAGCACAGAAAACGGAATTTCGAATTTCATTATGCAATTGCTGCTCATGCTACAGGTTAAAGAGAGTGATGAGTTAGTTATGTGCAATGAAGCAACAGCTCTGAAATCCGGCGTCATACTTACCAACTAAGCATTACAAGAAAAAAAGGGAGAGAGAGAAAGAAAAGAATTCTATAACATTATCCAGATCCAGCAACCTTATTCATAGCAACTGAGATACATCCTAAACATTGTCTGAAATGCTTGCTTAAAGTCTGTGAAAACAGTTAAATACTCACACACATACACACAATCGAGAAGGAAAAACAAATGGCAACTTGATATATGGCTTCTGCTCCCCAGCTGTTTCACAGTATTAAGTATGATAAAATTATAGCCAGTCTCAACACGAGACTCCTGAAATCATGTAAAGAAGAAAAAATCCAGTATTTAAGCTACTTAGTCTGCATCGAAGCGTCAAACCCCAGTGTGACATTTTATCACGGGTTGGATAAAGAAAACCTTAAAACCTCCCGTTATTTCAATTAAGGTATTATTCCAGTTGTATCTTAAAATTTTGTTTCCAATTCCTGCAGTCAGAAGCACAGATTCTCATGCAATCCCATTTTTTTAAGAACCTGACTTAGAGCTACTGAAGAACAGAAGTCATGTAAAGTGATTTTCACATCTGAACATATCACACCAGAAGAGTGAAGAATAATGGCACTTAAAATATATTTAAAGTCTGACAGCAATCAACAGGCTGATTAGTAACTGAATTTCTTTGGATTTTAGATAAGCATATATCTCTCTATATACATACATACGCACATACACACATGTGGATATTAAATGTGGTATATAGAAATTTTGCAGGCTTTGTTTCCCCTTCAGTTTTAAAATCTTCAGTGTAAAATGTTATTATCTTTATCTCTCTACACAAGGAAATACTTAGTTATCCAAAATATAAAAATATGGTTAAATAGGAAGGCTTTATTAACAACTGACCTAGAACCAGAAAGTTCTATAAAATAAACAAAATAGATGTGTTCAGATTTTTAAGAGGCTGAAAAATGTCAGGAAGTGATCCATATTTTTCATCTCTTAGGTTTGACAAGTGACAAATATCATAGCCTGATGAACTATGATATTTTGGGGCCATAATGTAAAACCGTTTCAATTGCTTCCGAAAAAGGAGGAGGATCAACAAAGTTGAAATGCGACATTTTCTCACTCCATTTGAAAATTTTAGGATCTTCTAATAGTAGTATGTTGGTTATTTGACTCAGAAATTAACTATTTAAATGTAAAATGGAATCCTAACTACACACAGACTGAGTTAGAAGTGAGGGGAGGTGGAGGAATCCAGAGGTATCGTAACACACACGTCGGCATGACTCATCTCGCTCGTCAGTTCTGACTTCCAAAGGGGTGAAAAATTCACCGAGCAGAAGCCTGGCAGGGTGCCGACGTTCAGACAGGGTGCTGCACGGCGAGACTACTCTCAGTGCTTCTGGCTTTATCACACCTTGTTGTCTGGATCAACATTTTCCTGAGTGCCATGTCCGAGAATGACCACAGAGGAAAACATCATTTGTGCACGTTGGTAAATTTTGATGGTCTTTTAAGATACTTCAGTGCCCCCCACCTGACCTCCAGAGAAGCTTGTGCCCTTTGCCACTCTTACAAATGCCAGTCCAAATCCGGCCAAGTTGTCTGTCATGCTCAGCAGAGCCTTGCTAGAGTCAAGTCAATTAAGTCTCTCACTAATTTTGGGAAGTGAGGAAAGGAAGCGAGAAGCGGATGCAGAGAGAAAGACTGCAAAAGCAAAGCAAGATGAGAAGGTGAGGAAGAGATGGTCTAAAGACCTGGGAGACTGGAACTGGGTAGGAGAGAAAGAACTAAGCGCCAGACAAGAGAAAGAACACAGCAAAAAAAGATTGTTTACGGCAAAAGAGCGGCAGAGCCCATGTCCAGTGAAGAACGCTCTTCAGAACCTGGCCAGAAACATGAGTGTTGAGTAAACCTGTTCCTCTCTGTCAACTAGTATCTGTGAAACCCACTAGCAAAATTCCCAATCTTTCCACTAGTGGACACTCAGGCAGAGGTAAGACAGCTTACCATTACTACCAATTATTGCCCTATCTCAGTCTGCAGGAGGTGGTGGTGGATCTAGAGGTTGCGGTTTTGCTTATGAATCACGTGGCTGTTAAGTGTTACAGAATTTCTCTTTTGCCCTATGCCTTAAAACAAAAATGGAAGGAATTACACAAGGAAAATGTTGTCACAAGACAATAAATTCGTAAAGTCAGACACTCAAAAACCAGGAAATGTCAGGATTAACATTTAATTTTGTCTCCTTGTGCGTATGCACGGGATGCTTTTTAACTGGACAATCACACTCTTATTTTTTTCAGTGGACCCATTTCATTAAATGGAGAAAGTTGATCTGTTTGGGTTTCTAGCAGTCCACACTGAATTTACTGCCTCAAAGTGCTGAGGATCCTCAGCTTGCTATCACCCAAGTGGTTGACTTAAGGACAACAGTTCATAAATGCATAAAAGTTTCAGCTTCAGTTGTTCCAATACGAAATTTTTGGAAAATTTCAGCAAGTTTTGAGGTTTTGCTCTGATTTGGAATGAAAAAAAATTCTTCCTAAGTTTGGGCTGGAGAAAGGATAATAAGAAACTCTTTCCAGTCCTGCCAGACATACAGCCCTCATTTCTGTGTTTCGCCTTCACTTCCAATCACAAACCTCAACCACCACCATCTCACCAGCATCATCATTAGACCCTTCTACAGTGAGAAAAGCACCATCATTCTCATCCGTGAAGGGGTAATACAGGGCCAAAAAGATTCTCAGTTCAAAGTTATACAGCAAGCAAGCAGCAGAAGAGATTAAGATGCAGGCTGTTGCATTTGAGTTGTTCTTGTGAGAGGCTGAAGTATCATTACCTCTACATTCCCTGCTTCCCTGCCCGTACAATGGCATCCCCACTTAGTCTGGGGCAGCAGAATTGTTCTGAACACAGGCTTGAAAATATAGGAATGATTGTTGGGATCAAAAAGTCTGATGCTTTTATCACAAGGAAAATACTAATGTAGAGAGGCCCCTTCTTTATACAGTTTACTGTACTGAGGTACTATTTTTAGTAGGAAGAGAGGGAAAAAAAACGGAGAGAGAGAAAAACCAAAGCCAAGACATCAGTACATTTTAAAGCTCAGAATCTTAGCATCGTGGGGTCAATAAGCCCTTTAGTATCACTGAGCTTACCATTGACAGTTCCCTCCACCTATTCTGGTGTCACAGAAACCTGGTTTACTCAACAGCTGTATAGGAGGAGTTACTCTATTTAACAGAGTATTTGCAGTTACTCTATTTAACAGAGTCAGCACAAAGTAAAAAATACAGAGGCAACTGAATTATATTCTGTGATTAAGTGCAGGTAAATCTCATTTTTTTTAAATGTACACATCCACTGCACTAGTCAGGTTCCTAAACATGGGAAGGTGGACTTGTCAGATATTTTGACAGGGCAAACTAAGTATCTAGATAAATCAGCAGCAGCCACAATCACACTGTATTGAAGAGCAACCACTGTAAGGAAGGAAACGGCTTTTGCTGAGGGCTGAGCCTCTGATAAAATATGTCAATCTGAGGAAATAGAGTTTGCTACCGAATGGCATGTTCTCTATTTGCTCTGATTATCATAGCTCAGATGAAAAAAAATGGCATGCTGAAACTGGCCAACGGGATCGCAACAGCAAAATTACAACACCTTGTGATGGGCTGGAGCAGCTTCACAGTTTCTATAGATCTTTCTTAGAAGAAGAAATTGTATATCATATTTTATAAAAATTAAACATATTCAGCAACTATAATCTTGCAGATCTTGATCCAATGAAAGAATCATGTTTGTAATATCTAAAATGTGGAAATTTTTTCTAGTCTCTTCTGGTCAATTACTTTTCATTAAAAAAAACAGACATAAATGAAATATTTTATATTTAAAAAAATAATTATGATGTATTTTTAGAAGCTGGTCAGAAATTTTCAGATGACATGGACACGCCTGGCAGGGAGCCTGCACGGTTTTGTTAGAGTCATCTTGGGGGTGATGAATGTGTGTGGATTGCCAGGCAGGACTCCAGTGCCACTCCGATGTGCAATCCTGGCACAACTCAGAGCTCTGTACCTATCTTTCAAGAAATCTGCCTGTTTTAGGGACCCTGGAAACTTAGGTGCATCTATTTTTTTAATAGCACATCTGGTGGACTCTTTTTTGGGATCATGGTCCGTCAAAGTTCTGGGTCATCTGTAGCCACCTCGCTCACAGGTCTGCCTTCGCTAGAACTGGAAACCAGTGGTTTCCAGGCTAACCCCAAGCCCTGGCGTAACCTTTCTGGCAGATGACTGCAACTGCCTCGGGCTTTAGAATCTGTGCCCTCCAGAGTCAGCTGGGAGGCAGATGGTGTGGTGCTATTTCAGGGACTCTGTCCTGGAGCTGCGTATCAGAGCCCCGCAGCCCCGGGCTGAGGAGGGGTCAGCCCCCAGGCTGCAGGCAGGACTGCCGGCGCATCCCCAGCGTCCCTGGGCTGGAATGAAGGCTCAGAGTCAGGCAGGTCTGGGGACAGGTTCTTTGACTCTGACACCGTGTCACACTGTGCCGCATGCCCATCCTAGGAACCTCCTGGCTGCTCCCAACACTGACGCGTTGGTCAGTTCCACTGCATGGCGCAAGGTCCAGAAGGATGTGGCCCTTGGGACAGGACATCAGGTTTCACGGTACATAAACACTCACGCGCATACACGCAGATGTGAAACACATCACAAGCTCCTATTAATGAGATTCCTGCAGAAAATTATTACATTTGATAGAAAGGTTAAGTCTAAAATCAAGTTTCTAAAAATCATCATCTTTTTTCCAGATCATGTTAGAGAATATCAAGTATGACTAGGACAATTTTTAAAGGAATACAGGAATTGCCACTGTAGAGCAGTGTTCTCCAACGCACCAAACTAGTACAGAAAAGCAGCTTTGCTTCACCCTGGAAGAATGAACTAGAGGAAGAGGGCAGAATGATTTGGCCTGGAATGAGATTTCCGAAAGTGAACAGGCAGAACTGATACAAGTGCACTAGAATATACACACACCATACAAAAGTGTCTGGTGTTGAATACTTACTGAGTGCGTTAGGTAGGAAACAGGGCAAGGACTGGTATATCCTGGTTATTGTTTTTAATGTTTCTAGTTACAGATCCTTCCTATTCAAATGTTTTCATACATTAAATTATGTTACTATTTTTTTATACTGATTTAGTTTTAAATGACTTACTTTTGTTTCCCTTTGGTCTTGACTATTTGCACTAGCCTAACTATACCACTTACTAGACTTTGAAACTGCACCTCATTTCTACTTATGGTTTATACTTTCAAGCAAAGGAGTCTCAACGTTTTCACATCTCTCAGTCATTCTTTCTGTAGTCCTGTCACAACTCCTCTATAATTTTAGAATTTATTTCTGCATATTTTTGCAATTGAGAAACAAATTTTGAGATATCAGCTTGCCAAATTAATTTATTCTTACAAAATTTCTTTTATTTAGATTTACAGCTTTTCCACAGAAGCATTTTGATATATTCGTTATTAAATAAAGGTTTCTGAACAAGGCATTTCAAGTGTTACACATTCTTCTTCTCCTTCTCTCCTATGTTATCACTGCAGAATGTCTTACAACATCAATGAAAGACAGCACAGGGTACAAAACACACCACTGCCATCCAGTACTACTTGTTCATGCTGAGAAACAAAGGTCAACACAATAAAGTGTTACTCATCCAACAACTGTCTCTATCATTAGTTACCTTAATCCCAGAACCAGTGTTAGTGCTTCATGCAGACCTGAGGTTAGTAAAAGACTAAAACTTTAAGAAGATGTAGTGGTCATTTCTCAATCAGTGTGAAATTCTTTTTAGTGTGAACAAGGGCAACAAGGAAAGTTCGCATACAATTTGGTTACAAGCTTAGTGCTCTAGTAAAAGTAAGAGGAACAAAGGGGTTTTTTGGACACTTTGTCTTACCTTCAGATAAACAGAACTGATATTTAATGATCTAAAAAGAGGGGAAATAAAATAATGAAATAATCATAAGGAGTTAAAGAAATTTCAGAACAGGAAGGCCTTGAGTTACTCATTTTCTTTTACCGATTTTCTCATTAGTAACTGAAAATGCAGTATCCTCTTATAAAACAGGTATTTTACTGGAAGGCAAAAATGACCTTAAAAACAACTTTGCAGCTAATAACCTGGAAACAAAATTGATGATTGCAAGACTCGCAGATTTCCAATTTAAAACTTTACATTCTAAAAGTGTAGTGAGCCTTAAAACTTCCTTATGAGGAAGGTGTACTTAGATTAAAGAATGTGTCTACCTGAACTAGCCTGGATGAAGGAGTACCAACATTTCCATGGAGACTTTATACAGGGGAACATGATAAAATTCACAGTAAAAATACAGGGTCTGGTTGCTATATTAAAGCAGCTTGCCAAATCTTAACGCTAGGCATTGGCTCATGATGCCAGGCAACAGAATAGATTTAAAAGCAGCTTTGCCCAGGTCCTCAAATATGTACATATAGTCTTTTCGATTAATGGTAACTCTTAATGATGTGCGAAGGTCTGAATTTTTAGTCTTTATAAGTAAGGATACTGCATTTCAAGTAAGATTGAACAAAAACAGTTTTTCACTGTACTTCTTACCTGTCTCTGAGGGCAAATGGTGGTAAGGTGCTGGACAGAAAACCTGAGCAGCAAAATCCTCAAAAGTTGTAGGCTCTAGATGATGTTGAACAATTGTTTGCAGGTATCGTGCTCTCTCCTCGTAACTGGTTTAGCCAAGAATTAAGGAGCAATTTATATCACGTACTGTAGCTGCTAAATATCAGTGCCTAGTAATGCAGAATTCTTATTTTTGTTAAATACATATCACTTATTTCAGTGACTGTACACATTTATTTTTAATTCTTTACATAACTATGGTGCACTGAAGTAGTATTAACTGTAAGATAAGCATGATTAATGTAAACCTTATGGTTCAACTATCTTTTTTGCACATCTGATGCAAAATGTTCTGAAATTTTTTTCAAACAGCCGCAACTTAAATACTCTAAGTAGCTGATTTGGCTGTACTCTGGTCACAATTAAATATAAACACATTACTATTTTTAAAAGGTATAGCATGAAAAATAACCTTAGCATTAACAAAATAAATTATTTTGCACTTTTCTATAACAAACTACTTCCATAATCCCTAAACACACACACGCAGTTAAGATAAATACATAGCGAAATTTGAGTATTGGGAAAAACACCTCGTCAATTACGCTGTTAAAACAAGCAAGAATATTTCTAAAGAATCTGCAGGACCCTTAAATACTGGCTAACAGGGTGTCGGCAGGGCACTGACAGCAAAATACTGTACTTCTTCCTTTTCCCTGTGTTCTCCCTCTCTGATATTATTGACAAGAGACCGGTATCTTGATGTGTTGTTGCTTTTGAAGAACCCTCTCCAGGCTTCTTGTTCCAGCAGGCCTGATTGTGCTGTTAGCACAGAGAGAGCGAGAAAAAGAGAGAATATTTCTGCTGTTCATGAAAGCAACTATGGAAATGGCTGTCAAAATGTTGAGCAGCAGGCAGCAACATACAATTATCAAGAAAAACTACCATGCTGACTTCATGTCGTATAGTTCCTGAACTGAGAAATCAGTTAACCTTTTCTCTCACAACTTTCAAAGTCCTCCAGCTGGATTCAATATGTTGAATGAGGGAGGCCTTCTCCAGTTATCTTACAGAACTACAAAATGATCTGAATTTTTTCCTGGCATTTATGCTTCTGCACACTTTTTTTCTGTATTTTGTTTGTAGATAGTGAGATAATTTTCCCCTTATACACTTCTGCTTTCTTTTCCTAAAAAAACCCCCAAACAAATCAGCATGCTATGGAGGAATGCACTCAGAATCAGTTTCTTGAAGGTTCTGAGGTCTGATTTCAGGTCTGCTGCTCTTTTTCAGAGGGACGGGCAGTGAGGAAACTACCTTTCTGAATCAATTTCACCACCTGTGAAATGGGGATAATATTTACCTTGCACACATTTTTTAGCAATCCAAACATAAAAACAGCATTACAAGTGATAAGTATTTTTAATAACAAGTGCTAACATTTAAAATAAATAACGATACTATTTTCAGTTATGGTAAGCAATAAAATTCTCAGCCCCAAATTACAGCTGGAAACAATACCCTTCATCTTAGCTTTTAAAACTATACGTTAACAATTACAGAACTTTTCCCATGAAACCTTTTTGCGGTTGCTTTCTGTACAATATTTACAGTAGATTTTGCAGTATATCTAAATATGAAAAAATGTATAGAGAATATATTATCTGAAAACAACTTCTAGTAATAAAATGATCTTCATCATATTTCCTTAGACCACAACTTGGTTACATAGTGAAACTGGGAAACAATTTTCCCTCCAAAACCCGTGTTCCGAATTCTTTCTGGATCCCAAGACAGGTGAACCTCAGCAGAAAGTCTCAGGCTGGAGAAGCTATAATAGAAGCACTAGGACAAGAGAAAATATAAAAATCTCCCATTGTAACGGTTCTTAGGTTGGGGGATAAACACAGTATTGAGCCTTAACAGAGGAGAGTGATATAGCACAGTTTTTAAGAGGCTATGTATAAGTGGTAGAGGATGAACTGATGGTTGAAGTCTAAATAATACTACGTATCTCACAACTTGTTGAAAAGCACTTTTTTCATTGGGGGAGATTCACAGCTGCTGAATTTTCTGCAGTTAATAGAGTCCTTTGATTCACAGCAGTGCCCCTTGCACAAAAAATACTGGCCTTTGTGTATTACCAGAAACTAATTTTCTATTTGGCTGAAAAGGGAAAAATGGGGTTATTGCTTCTCCCTCCTACAGAGCTTTTCATTATGCCTGATGCACTCAACTTCTAAGCTCTTCTGAGAAAAAAAAATAACTGAAGAGGCAAGAGGTAGAAAAATGAGCTTGTTAGCACATTAGAAGTGAAGTATCTTGGTGGGCCCTAGAAATTCCCAGTGGTGTGTTAACTTATCACTCTATGCATGCTGGCACTGATAGTCTCCCAATTGATCACTCTCTTTTCGCACCAAAGGTGCTGCCAGGAAGCAAAGGCTGAAGGCCCACAGGCTGCTATCAAAACAAGCTGTTTTTAAAAGTCTGCTTGAATGGGTAAAATGTTTCATGAAAAAGTAGGGTGGAGACACCTACCTGCTTTTAAAATGCTCTACTTTCAGAGGTCTCTAAAGGAAACCTTTTAGTTTATCCTATTATATCCAAAGCTTATACACAAATAAGGCAAAAATGAAGGAAAGTTACCACTTTGAACGTGACAAGGACGTTCCCATTCTTAATCTAGGTACCTATCTCCTAACCAAATAAAGAACTCTTGACACAGATGCTGACTGAGGAGGATAATGATGTTTTCATTACACAGTGGAGAGGACATGCTTGTATCAGTTCTGTAAGTCTAATTCAAATGCACACTTAGTACACCCAGAGAAAAGGAATTCAGCTAGCCAGGTTGCCGCTTGTCCTAACAATCCCCAAAACCATCTGCAGCTTGTTAAAACAGAATCTCACTTAAAAACAAAACAAAAAGCTGATGCCAATGCCAAGTCCAAAGCTTGCTGTATTCTGCACTAAGAAATGACGTGCTCTGCTCAGAAGAACTCCTTTTCTGTATTAGAGACTGAGTAGCTGAGATCGGGATACTTTTATCTTCTATTCACTTATACTTTGAGAACATTCTAGTATTTTAAAACTCCAAATTTGTGTGCTTTTGTGGCTGACATAATCTAGTTCTATGCTGTATTTGAATGCAACTATCTGCAAGAGTGACCATAAACCCATGGTAGTTAATTTCTACATTACTTCTAATAGGCTAGACATTTATTTCTTTAAAATGCTGCTCTCTAGGGAAGAGTTATTAGCACCTACAAATTGAGTGGCACATACAAACTCAATGGCTAGTAATAATAGGGCAATGTAAGCTGTATTCTTACTGCAAGTGGATGTTGCCACTGGCATCAGCAATTAAGATGGAATGGGAAGGATGCACAGACAAACCAATGGAGAAAGACTCTGGCACAGAGACTGACTAAACACTTAAACAAGTGTTGTGAGCTTTCTGCTTCTGAACAAGGTGCTAACTGGAACAAAAGAGAATGGAAAAAAATGTAAGATATACATTAATTATACAGGCACTCATCCAAATCTGTCAGCTAAAAACTTGCAGATATATAATCCACAAAAAGCATAACAAAAAAATCTAATGACTTCATTATACTTTTTCAGAAGATATTGTTCTGAAAAATACAATCAATACAAGAAAAAATGAGAAATCATACCTTTTTAGGTCACTCAGGTTGTAGTCACTCCAGCTAAAATTTCATTTGCATTACAATCCATTTTACTTATTCTCTAACTCTGCAATTATTTCTATTAATACTGAAAAAACTCTACTTTCCATTATTACTGTAAACATGCAATTTTTTTAAACCTGTTGATTCGCACTTGGGAACAAGCACCGAAATCCTGGCTGTCAGGTCACCTACTTATGCTTAATCTGTGTGAAAAACAACATCTCATGTCTTTACTTAATAGCTCTCCATCACTGTTGATTGTATCACTTTCTTTTTTAACTCAAGCTCTGTGTTTAGATTCCTATGGCCGAATACATCTACATCTTGCAGACGCTTTTTGCATAATCTAAGCTAAAACTTTTTCTAGGCCTCTACGTGAATAAATTATCTGGGCTCTCACTTCACATCTCCATTACTACCATATCTTTTTCTTTGACCTCAACAAATGAATTTTATTCCTCCTTGTATCTACTTGGAGCATTGCAGAGCCTACGTTCTGAACATACTGCTTAGATGGGGCGTTCTCTTCAGATACCGCCATCAGTCTGCCACTCCCTACCACAAATGCAGGCTACTTTTTTTAACTTTATAGTCCATACCTATTTGATCAATTTTATCAAAACTACTCTTGCCTCCAGTCAGTTAACACAGTCACTCTCACTCATGTTGACATTTTTAGACAGGTACTTTTGCACTTTCTTCTATGTGGCTTCTTACGCCTAGCACCAGGTCTCCGTAAGTGTCCACAAAACAATCCCCCTTCAAACTCTCCCCTTTGTTATGATGTTTATCTAAAAAGAAACAAGGAAAACACCTTGGAAGACTTAAGTCCTTTGCTGTGTAGGTCACACAACTATTCATGCTGTCTACTACTGTTTCACATTTCCCTGAATTTTGTATCTGCCTTCATTTGTTGTCTGCAGTTTTAGACTTGGCTTTTTTGCTTCTGGGGGACAACAACATCTGTCTTGTGCTGTACTTCATCTCAGTATAATGAGACTGGGGTCTATGCTAAGGATATATATGTGCCACAATAATACAAGCAAAACGTCTCTCCTCCTTGCATCTTCATCCATCATCTTAAATCTTTTTCCTTTATATCCAAAACACTTCCCCCACGTTGCCATTTTTTTTTATCCATGGCTTTGTCATCCTTCAATTTGGTGAGGAAATGTTTGCTACATTTCCCCCACATCTCTAGTTGTTTAGTCTTTATTTTTCCTTTCCTGTAATTTTAACTATGCAATCTCCACAAAATCCTGTACTTCCCATTGTTCAACCTCTTCTACTGTCTCCAGCTTTCAAGTGTTTCTGTTGAATTCATCTCCTCATAGTCATTTCCATAGATTTATTGTGTCATTCTGACTACATGTTTTCTTTCCATTCTTCTTATTCACACCTCTCAGACTTTAGGACAAAGTCTGCCTGTAAGTTTTAGAACTGAATAAAATGCATTACAATAAATCTATTCAGTATTTTGCAGTTAAAGAAGAGTGGATGCACGATTACTATGTTACAATCATCCAGGGAATATCAGTCCTTAAATGTCATTAACCTGAGGCCGAAAAAAATGAAGAAAAAGCAGTTTCAACATGGAGTAAAATTTCCAATACTTTAATTAAGGATATGGCACCTCACAATTCTGTAATCTATCTATTATCAGAGCATGTAAGTGCTAGATTCACAAAAGGGCTGGAGAAGAATTCCTAGTGCCTGCTCCAAAGACCATTTGATAACAAATGCTTCCTGAGCAGGGACTGGAATCCAGGGACTCTCCTCTCCCAGGAAAGTACCATAACCATTAGGCTATACAGATGAGCATGTAGTTTCCCTGTGATTCAGAGGAGATCTTATTTTATGAAACGAAGAGCAATTTCAGCAATGAACGGAGTGTGCCTGATTACAAAATGTCCTCAGTCCCAATGGCTAGAACAGTTTTGTAAGAGGCACGAGATGTGGCCTCAAAATTGGAAACCGCTCTCTCATTTCCTGGCTGATTGATATAACTAGGGAGTTACCTCCTGTTGTGTTTGTGTGGGCTCTAATCCAGCGAGTATACCTTCAAAACTCTTAGCATTGCTGCCTTGCAGGTCAGATGAGCAAAGAAATGCCTACCTACTCAATGGATAAAAGAGAGGCATGAACTGGGCATTTGGCTGTTCAGGATATAGGAAGGACTCAGGCAGCTCTAGCGTGTGCTGAAGTGGGCAGGTCTCCAGGGACGGGTGGCAGTGAAAGCTTTAGATACCTGTGAACTTCAGAGGCATCCAAGACTAGGCATTTGCTGTGTGGAGATCTCATCACCTGTATTTCAGACTCAGGCACCTATAAGGCTAGTCAGGAGGAACTTGGGTCAGAACAACAGAGTAGTAATATGCCTAACTGCTCTCAAGGCTTTTGGAAAAAAAATACAGAAAACGTTTTATCACGACAGATTTCCTCAGCAGCTTCTGGTGGGAAGTATTATGCTGAGGAACCTACTCAATGACAGAAAGTTAAAAAAGGGCTGAAGAGATGTACAGTTCATTAATACACTAAAATGGTGATGGAAATATTTGTAATGTGTGAAAAACCTCTTTAAAAGATCAATATTTCATTTGTTCAATAAAATTTAAAAGGAATGCATTTGTGAAGTACCTAGAGTCACCAATGGCAGAAACCTTGTATTTTTCCAAAAGTCAAAAGAAAGTATCATTTCAGATACCACAATAAAATGTTACGCCTCAGCTTCCATTTTAGTAGACGACTGCAAGATGATTTAAAATGCATCAAGATCACTATAGTTCAGGAAATACCCTAGACCTGTGAAATTCCAAGTTGTAAGCTCAACAATGCTGCAGACATTTCTACATCCCTCCAATGGGCTGGTCAAGTACAGTAGACTGATAAGACAACTTTTTAAAAAAAAATTTTTTAGAAAAAAAAAATCCGAATTATAACAAAAGGCCTCCCTCTGTGAAAGGGAGTAAAAATGTGGGCTCTTCACTTAATTTTTTTCCATTACTGTGTCTCCCATTCAGAAAAACTGAACAAAAATAAAAATGAGACACTTCCATGAAAGTTTTATTCATAAATCTTCCCTCCTGATGCTTTTGTGTGTGTGTATCTCTCCATCTATCTGTGCACCACTGTGTAGTATATCACAATACAACTGTATATTGGAATATGTGATCACGATACTGACAGTATGCAGTACCTGAGAGTCTTTGATTCTGGTGCTAGGAAAAAGAGGAGTTTCTGATGATCACCTAGAAATACCTCTTAGAAAAAAAGCCAGAGAATGCATTTCTAAATAGCAAGATGGACTTTTTCAGGTTAAATTACAAACTACGGTCAGAAATACATGTACAGCTGCAACCCTGGCAGTTCCAACTGTTAGCAAAATCATCTAAGAAGTCAATATATATTGATATGATTGTGAAGAGTATGACTTTGTCAGCTAGGCGTTTGGAAAATAATTTAGACAAGCAGAAACCAAAGCACTGCTCCATCCTTAACTGGAAAATGAAAATCCTCCACCCAGAGATACTTGCTTGTAAGATCAATGGACACCTGCAAGAGGTTTTTTAATTGCATGTATACACTATTTAGATAAAAGAGATTAACACTATTTTAAGAAAAGCTACATAAGATGGCACCCTCTTGTTTACTACATTTGTCCCCTCAGCAAACTTAGAAGCACACCTCTTCTTTTCTAGAAAAACCCCAAATCTGTAGTATTGTCAACATACAAAAACACTCCCAGGATATTAGAGACCAAAGGAAGCAAAGAAACAGTAAGGCACAGTGAACAGCATATGTTGGTAGGAGACCTTAAGTTTCTTGCTCCCTGGCCTGAGAAGGTGTGCAAACCCCACAGAATTAATTGCTACAGTTCAAGGTACATAAAACGATGAAAACATCAATTTTATTGGGCGGATTTTTCCTAGTAAATTACAGTTCCTGATGTCAAAATGTGAAAGGATGACTGCCTCCAGTAAAAAGATGACAAGTACAGGTTAGGAGCAAGGTTATACAGAAGCTGAAAGGAGAAGTTAGCCATAGCAGAGTTTGACTTCTGAAGGAAGACAAGACAAAACCCACATATCACAGAAATGGAAGTTTTTTCTGGGAAATCTCACTCTGAAAGAAGAGATTGTGCAGCGGTTGTCAAACCAGCTGAACTCATACTGAGTCACAGCAATTTGTACTCTTTGTTGGCGCTTAGAATTAAAGATGTAAGTCGGGCTGCTATTGATCCAGTGTTGGAAGCCCTGCAACTAGCTGCATTTTGTATGTAGGTGGGTGATCAGTATCAACTGGCCACACTGAGAGGAATAGTTAAAGTTTTCTTATGTTCTGAAAAGTGACTCTGTAGAAGTGGCATCATGGTGTTCCCTATTTACTGCATTTCAGTGATTTCCACATCTAGTTTGCACAGTATACAAATAGAGATTTTTTTTTTTTTCCAGCTGCAACTTCTGTTTACTCAAGTCAACTTGGTATCTCAAAGCCAGCCTGGGTTCTTTTCTGTTTCTTAAATAGTGCCAATATTGAAAGTGGCATATAATATTTGCTCTGTGCATCTGTTTACACAGCTATGTTGTAAATGAAAGCAGCTTCTGCATATGCAATTGGAACTTAGCCACAACACTGATGATTCATAAAGCAGAATTCAGTTCATTCTCCTCATATCTGACGCAAGTTATTTAGGTGAAAGAGAAGAAAAAAAAATACTATGCTTGACACTACTAAACAGGTGAAAGAATTAAAATTTTTATAGTCTACTAAGGTGATTTTTTGCTTTTTTAAAAGTAAACTTTTATGTTGCATTTCATGAAAACATTTTAAAACTGCAGAAGGGACTCAGTGTTAATTATCTCCACTAATTTTAAGAAGTAATGTATATATGACAATCTACTAATTAATGTAGATATCATTAAAAAAAGAAAATAAATATGAAAATAACAGACTAAGACTGTAGAATTTAAGCGAACATAAAATGTAATAGCTAACATCTTTAATAAAAATCTTCTTCAACACAAGTTGTAACTGCAAAAGGGCTTTTTGAGGCAATTTCTGAGGTATATTTCTTCACGAAAAAAATAAGGGAACATATAATAGATAAATCCATACAAATTAATCCCATCATTCCAGATCTTGCAATTTGTTTCCAATGCATATAGTTGCATCATTCTTTAAATGAATATAATGAAAATTACTTTTCTTTTTTTACACTACTAAAAAGTTCAATAAATCTGTGATAAATTAAAAGTTATTTGGCAAATTATAACAACACATACTTTTGCCACTTAGAGGCTTTTTTCTTTAAGAGTACTAATCTTACAGCTAAAGGGGATTACTTCCAGTATATCTACCCTATGGTTAAATGGTTAAAAGTCCTGCAAGGTAAGCATAGGTTAGATAAAATTGCAGCCACTGAGTATTTCCAAGTCAATGCTATTGCTTTCTGCCTAGTTTACTAACACATTATATATTGAAAGGCATCGCCTTTATCTGAATTTATATAAGAATATTCATTTTTACTGTGTGAGCACTTTCAAAATTGCTAAATTACTGCAAGAAATTGTAACTAATGCTTACATTTTCATTGGAAAACCCGATACATTTAACATTCTGCAATGTTGTCCTTCCAGGAAAATCCTTGATATATTGTTTATTTTTATGTTGTTCCGTCAGATCTTACAGCTAACTAAATTCTTCAGTGGTTTATAACATCATCTAGGAAGAAAAAGCTGTGATTCATCAGTGCAGACAAAGCTGGGATTTAATCCATTCCTATAACCATATTGCCAAGTCCATATTGTTTACATTGCATCTCAATTAAGAGACAGGCAGGACACCTGGCACTTCTTTATCTAAGTCCCACGGGCTGCCAGATGACTCAAAATCCATAACAGGTGCTAAGGCAGTGTGAGTGTAGCACCATTAACACAAGCTGGAATTGGATAAAATTTGGACTATGCTTAACCACTTAAAACACTCAATTATGAAATGAAAAATGTAACCACTCTGCACCAAGCTCCTTTACAAAAGGCACTTACAAAGATGTGTAGAATTAGAGTGCAAGTGTAATGGACTTAACACAGATTTTAATTTTAGTATAAATATTCTCCAGAATTAAACTATACAAAAAACCAGCCATATAAAAAAAGTTATCTTTTTAAGATAATCATATAAAAATATTACGAGACTATACTTACTGAATTGAATGAATTCTAATTCTGATCATCTGCTTAGGCAGCAAAAATGACAAAACTGATGCTCAGACTTCTGGAAATTTCAAAGTTAGGGGGGAAAAAATCTACAAAAAAATTAACAATATGTATTGAATTCTTCAGCTCTGTAGAACTCAGAAGTTATTTATTTTAAGGACTTTGGGAAATGAAAGCATCTTATGGAAGGATTTTGAAAACAATAAGGTTCAAGTGAAAAACTACAGGATAAAAGATATTCCTTTGCACCAAAAAGTCCCATTGTAGATCTGTCTTCAGCACTTTTTCTGCTAAGGTGACTGAACTAACTATTAAGCTTAGACACTGACAGAACACACCTCATGAGAGAAAAAATGAGTATCAGAAATTTTACAGTGGACAATTACTTAAGAACTATCTGTATCTAAATGTGCAGTAATCAAATTAAGTTTCTATTTAATATTGTAATTATCAAGAACACAATATAGTGATTTTATTACCAGAGTAAGCAGTAACAAAGTACAGTAAACTGTCATTTAAGACAGTGTCATAGTATCCATGATAAGCAGCATATTGGCTTAAACTAATGCACTATATGCCTCTAGGGAACGCCAGGCTCCGAGACTGGGTTTTAACATCAGAATCTATCCATTAATCTTGACTTAAATATAATCTACTCTGCAGAAAGAGGAAGAATGGGCATTCAATGAATTATCTGTTTGAAATATAGCAGGAGCATATTAACACAAACATATAGTAGAAAGTCTCAGTTTTGGTACCATTTATTGTGTATTGTTGGCTTTACAAACCCTGAACTGCATTTTAGCATGAAATTAAAAAGATAGTGAGATCAAATGGATCAGTATTGGAAGGATGAATACCTCAACACTGTAACAGATTACTCATTAAATTTACTGGCTGTGTGGTTAGAAGACTAATGACAGTATTTACAAATACCCCACTCATCCATGTTTTAGTAACAGGCTACGGAGGTGAAAACAAACAGTGAAGGAAACAGTCCTGAAGCCCTTATGCAGGCAGAATTCCTACTCCAACTTCCAGGGAGGATTTGTCTTACTAACGTATCCAAGATGGGAACTGATGAACCTATAAGGTATGTTGTGCTAATTGTTCTGAAGCCCGTTACAGCTGCCACTGCTTCAGGCCACTGTGGAGCGATGCTCCTGCCGGCAGAGAGAACGGCTCGCAGGCAGCCGCTCACCTGGCAGCAGCGGGTCCGCAGGAGGCAGCAGGGGAGGCACGGGGCCAAGGGACTGAAGTTTATTAAGGATGTTGCACCAAATGTGCCAATGAGACACGTTAAGGAGTTGCAGTCATCACTTCAGCCCACAAATAATGTGGAATAGTATAGGCCAAGGGGAACTGCAGCCCCACACATGAACTCCTGATTTTGGGAGAGGGATTTATCCCCACTCTGACACTCAGCTTTACACCAGTTTCAACTCAAGTAATTAAGGTTGATGAGTGTAAGAATACAGAAGCAAAACTGGCTCTTCGCTCTCTGGTGTTAGCATGAATGCTTAAGACCACTGTTTTCATACATTCAAATATTTAAATTTCTACCTTAAATACTTTCTCTGCATGTATAGACATATTCATGGATGAGAGAAACAGTAAAGAAAATGCCTTTCATGAAGACATCACTACAAACTGTAAAATTATACAAATAAAAATTATCTTAATATTAAATATTGTCCAGTAAAAAGACTGCACATATAGATATGTATTAATTTGCAATTCCACATTACACAGTAACAAAGAAAACTTCTCTCATGAGAAATTTTGTCATTAATTCCCACCTGTACTTTAATAAACTTCACAACTACCTTTCTTTTTTTCTTTTATAGTTGAAGAGAATGTTTTCTCTTTACCCTGGGTTGCTGCAGTACCGGTACGAGATAATCTACTTGTAAATCTGTTCGGAGGGCAGTAAAGTCGATTTTAAAAACGATTTTTAAAACTCGAAGACAGGCTGCTTCTATTTAAATGAAGAAAACAGATATTAATTTTCAGTTACTTCCCTCTTCCTTTATTTTGAAGGGCAATTAGTAAAGCAGCCCCTTCGCCCTCCTCCCTAGTGCTGTCAAGCTGTTGGGAGCAGTTTGCAGCACTACAATGGTACTATTGTGAACACAGCCTGGGCTTCCTTCCCACAGAGAGTTAAATGGGCAGTTCCTGCTGCCCATGATTGGTGTCCAGCGAAACAATACTTAAGAGCCAGGTTTTATCACTTCCACGCCAAAGAAGTGAAGCCAGGGAACCCAAGCCTTCATATCATGCTGAACCATATGCCAACCCTGCTGGCCCCCAAGGTTTATCACTAAGAATCAGGATCCATCATGTCCCCTGTGAAATTTCACTTCACATACCTTCTGTGAAATGCATGGCTTTGCTGAAAACTGACCTTTTTCCACAATTGGCAAGAACAGATGGACGGTAACTATGGTTTGGCAAGCAGAAATTAAAAGATCTTCTAATAGCCTGCATTCTTCTGTGTTTGGGAGGAGAAGCATTCAGAAGGAGATAGATATATTCGTGACCCACGGATCTATTCAGGTGCAGTTAATCAGCAATTAAACTATTTTCTCAATGTCTAGAAAGTATATTGAGATTAATTTGATTGGCCAGGCTATGATTAGGACTCATGTCCTTCGGACGACCATATGGTAATTCCAATTACTGTAATACTAACTTTTAATCCTTGCTTTGTGTTAGTTTATTCTGTTTTTCTATTAGGTATGTGACACATACAGAATAAACTATATACATACACCCTTTTTTGTTATAATTTTGACCTGTTTTATTAGTGAATATTGTTACATGAAGTATATTCCATCTCCAGCTAGATATTTCCATATACTGACAGGTATTATATATAACCCTTTTTTCAGTAACTAAAATACAGACCTGTAGAAGAACAAAGACACCAATGTGCTAGTTTCTATTAATCTCCTCTTTTTTTTTCTTTTCTTTTTTTGGTACCTATCATCTTCTAATCCCTCTGTTGGCACTGGAAAGCATGCCCCAACTGTCTTGATTACCATATGTAGAATGTCGCAGAAACAGTTTGCCAGTATCTTATTCAACTCACCCGAAAACATCATTCTATCTCACAGACATTACTGTTTGTCAGTTTTGCTTGTTACAAATAATTTCCCAGCAATTTTAATATCAGAATCAACCATACACAGGGTTATATACTTATTCTTTATATATAGACAGTTTTTGGTGGTTTAACATACAAATCTTTCACGTTGTTTGCAAGTCACTTATCTGTTATGAGGGGTGAGTTTATGACTAGAAAAGGATTAAACAATGCTGTCTTCTACAACATAAAAATAGAGCTTAAATAGTTTTAAAACATTTCTTTCTTTAAATCTTAGAAATGTCAGGAAAAATTGTCTAACCTTCCCTGCTTTTATTCACAGACTTCTGAGAGCTATCAAAGAAATCTGTATGAATTTTAACACCTTAAGGGGCAAGAGTCTTAACATTTTAACAAAGGGCTTTTGTTATCCAAAATGTTTAATTAATTAATAAGGCTAAGTAGGTATTAACAAAAAACCTGTCATTTTGTGTTATGTACAAAGCAATCAATGCTGCGTAAGATTGAACTAGTTTATCTTTTTCATTCCAGTTTAAGGACTCCCAGCCTTCTCCTTGCAAATTTTTATTTAAAAGAGGGATCTACAGACTTTTAAAACACATTTTATAATGAAAGAGTGATTGCTCTATTAACTTCCAGCTTACAACATACAAAAATTTCCTACCTTAAAAAGATGGAGTAACAAAGAAGAACTTCCCTCCCTGAAGCGATCTGTACTGACAGATCCAAACTCAGAAGTTCTAGGAGGCTGATAAAGCACTTCACTGCTTTTCAGCGTAGCCCATTGACATCCTTTTATTCTAAAACAAAATGCCACCGGCATAAGCCTACCCATATTTTATACAGAAATCAGTAGAACCAATATCCCCCCTTCAGATGGGTAAATTCAATTTATGAAAGAATGCAGAAGTAAAAGAACCTGGAATATATTTTTCTTAACAGTACAAAAAGGTTTTAGTCTCCTCCATAATTGTCTATAACACCAACAGAGCACTCAGATCTTTATAAGAGCAATTATTAGTAGAAAATCATCTTACTAATCAGCTTTGTCTCATTTGATATTTTGTTTTTTTACCACTTTCAAGAGAGTCTCGTGAATTTCATTAGGGAAGACTAACTAATAAATAAAACTGTACTACTGATTAAAAAGCAAGTTACAGAGATCTTGTGATGACAACAACATTATTACTTTTAAACCCATGTGCTTACACTATACCTCTTTAATAGGTGCTCTCAGCATCCTACTTCATATCTGCAGACAGCCCATAAGAAGAGGTAGAGACAGAAGAGCTACCTGGGGTAGAGAAGGCAGGTTCTGTGGGATCAGAAGCAGGGCAATTACTGAAGAAAATATGTTTACCTGAACATGTACAAATCCAGAACTGCTGCTAAAGAAAAGTACGTATGTGTGTTTTGCAAAAAACCTCTCAGACTATACACATGAAAATATACTACATTACAACATAGCTTTCAAGCCTCACACTTCAGTTTATTCCTCATATTAAAAATGCATGAAAGCCAATTGAAATGATGAGTATGTCTACATGAAAATGCAGTAAAAACAGCAGCTTGGTACACACATCTGCAAGTATTTCTCCAGCAGTTATGTGAAGTGTCCATATGACAAACACTAAGGCAAGAGTTTAAAAACCTATCACAAATGTTGGTTCAATCAGTTGTCTCTAGTGGCTAAAATCAAAGGCATTTAAAGTGATGCTTTGGAATTATTCATTGCAAAACAATCCTATTCTTTCAACAGGTAACTAATAAATGATGGCTGAGAACAGGCTTGCACTACCCCTGAGGTCCAATTGTTACTCAGAACACTGCCTACTTTTGCTCCCTGGTGTTGCATTTTAACTCTAATTGCATGATCAAGCCAATAAATTGGACTCAGGGGACAAAAAACCACTACAAAAGTACCTACTCTGACAAAACCAGAGGTTGCAAGAAAATGCACTTCAAACAGAAGTGAGGCAAGACGAGACAAGCGAAGGAGAGGTATCAAGGCTTGAAAGACAGTCATTAATACTGACAGATTACTGTAATTCTGGCTGTCAAGGTGATCGATTTAAGCAGCATATGCCAATCAATACTCTCCTCATTTACTGAGGAGCATTAGATATATAGTTAGGTAAGATGTCCCTAAGACAGGATTTCAAACCATACTTAACGAACATAAATAGCACAATTTATGCTTTGGAATCTTAGCTGTTTTTTCATTTGGCCTTTTTTAATTGGGCAAACTTCAGTGTGATGTTATCCATACAAAAGTTACTTTAGATGATTGTATTACACTGCATTGCCATCATGTATACAATTCTTTTCCGTGAGATATTTCAAACAGTACCAATTTTCTGTATAACATATTGAAACACTAATCTCGAATACGAACATTCTTAAATGCAGCAGTTATTTAAGTACTGTTCATTTGCTTTTTTGCATTAGTGGTTTGCCATTCTGAGTACTTTAATCATCCATGGTTTACAAGAAATCAAATCTTCCTGGTATTTCCCTTGGAATTTTCCTTACAACAGTCTCTTATTGTTCAAATATA
The DNA here is from genome assembly GCA_009819775.1 of Phoenicopterus ruber ruber. Lineage (NCBI taxonomy): Eukaryota > Metazoa > Chordata > Aves > Phoenicopteriformes > Phoenicopteridae > Phoenicopterus > Phoenicopterus ruber. The sequence continues at coordinate 29,315,902 of CM020219.1, read as the reverse complement.
CTTGTGACATTAAAGGAAAACACGCTAATGGGATGTATTAGTTCAGGGGAAAAATGCTATAAAGATAATAAAAATAGCTATTACTGTCACTGCATACCTACAAGTAGACACACACACACGCATGACTCTATATAGAGATATAAAACTTTCCTCTTATATTTAGCTCTTCTTATAATGCACAGAGAGACTGTTATACATGATTCCTTGAAACTGAAATACCTGAACAGTCCATTAAAACTATTAGATACTTATAAATGCCTTGGAAATCTTCAGTTTTTCATGTTATACCATTGTATGCAGGCATTTAATTAATCACATTTTGAATTAGTAAAAGATCAAGTGAGTTGTCAGCAGAACTAGGATTTGGGAGAACAGCAAAACTGAGCAAGTCAAAGTACAGGAAAGACTGAACATCATATTCTCTACCCTATGATTCTTGCCTGAACTTGGAAAACAATTTCCGTTGCTAAACAGCAAAATAGATTTTAGAAATAACTCTATTTTCTTCTGGAAAAAACAGTGGGGGTCATATGATGAACTCATCCACGGCTCTTACTTGAAATCATATCAGATAAGGCTACAATGGTATGATTCAGGGATGGGATAAATATTCACTGAGATCCTGAAATGTTCAATTATTTGTTGCAAAGCATATAGAGTAGTATCTAAAAAGTGTATCAAGCATTATTTTTAATGTCTGTTTCTTCTCACCTGTGATGGCGGAAATATCAGTAACAGGTATGTTAAAACCTTATTACATGTCCTGTATCAAAATTGTATTGCTAGAAATATAGCAAAGTTTGCCGAGAATCTGGCATATGGCAGTTCAAAAAAATTCTAACCAGAACATATTAGAAGAGCAATTATAATGGCACGCATTATTCCTTTCACTATGCCAAAATTCATTAGTGGTACTGTGAAAAATGAATTCATGATACATATTTAAGGAGAGAGAGCACCCCTTATGCATTTTCCATTTGACACACAGTTAGCATTGATGCAGTATCGCTGTATTCATTTTTTTTCTTACAGATTCTCATGCATCTGTAAGATAGAAAACTTATTGGACTTAGAGGAAGGGAAACTGGCATTGCCAAAATCAGTGCTTTCCAGCTTTAACTTCTAAGTTTCTGTACTAGTGAGAAATCTCCAAAATCTTCACAAAGTCCAGTCTGAAAATGTAAATCAAACAAATAATCAAATGAGATAAATGTGGCCAGAGAATCTGAAGAATACTCTTTGCTCACTATATGTCATCAATGATGAACACTTTCTTTTTGAAGATAAGCTTTCCAATGTCTGCAAGTCTATCTTGAGGCGGATGATGGTCAAAGCAGGCACAACAAACAGTGACACTACCAGTTCCAATAAAACCCTTTCTTGAGGCAGTTGAGTATCACATCAAGCAAGAAAGCTTCTTCTGAGCTATGTGTTTTTAATACAGAGGAAACTTTTAACAAACCACTGAAACACATTATTTTACTCATAAAGAAGTTACTGTCTTGTCAGATACCATATGGGGTTAGTATCTTGCCTTTCTCTGGAAGACAACTGTCTAAAAAGGTTAGCTACAATACATCAAGTACCAACTGTTTGGGAATACAATGTCAAAAAAGATAGGGGAATGTAAATTTTTCAGTTTTGATAAAAAAAGATTAATTTATGAAATCATTTAGATTAAGATTTACTCTATAATATTTTGTAGATGGAATAATTAAAGCAGCATTATGTTTTTGCCATTTAAACTAATCTGTTTCAGGTGACACCAAAAAAAATCTAATTGGTTGAAGAATTCTTGGCATTAGGTCAAAACTTTGTAGACTATTATAAAGAGGTGAAAATAATGCTATGATGATTATATATATAGAACACCTATATTCCAGGTGTTCTAAAATGTCAACAAATTTCAGATTTAAACAATGCTAAATACGATTTCTTGCTGTGTGTCTAGCTACATATTAGGTAGCATCCTTTGGGAGGGGAATACTGCGTAAGAGAGAAAGCATTATGGTGTCTGAATTGCACTATTTGGACTAACTGCACCACAAGTGCAGATAGTTTGGAGTAATTGTTAACACTCCAAAATTTGTGTACAATGTGTAAAAAGTAACACAAGTTGTTTCACATTTGGAATTCCACTCCCACAGGTTTCTAGTTGTTTTGTTGTTAAAATTATTTATGTCATACAAGTTGGATCACTGGAGGTGCTTACTGCGCTCAGGAAAGAACATTATCTGGGTGTACCTCTTGGCATCTGCCAAACATCTGTTGTTTATTCAGGATGTTCAAGTAAAATTTTATATGAAGCCACTCTTTCTATTGTTCAAAATATTTAGCATTGATCCATTTCCTACACATAGCAGATTCTGAATTCAGAATGTGACAAAGTGCTTGCTCTGAGATGCAAGCCATGAATAAAACTATTCCTATCAGAAATTTCAATGCAGTTTAGTAACTAAAGAGTATTTAACAGTCCCCTAAATACTGGCCTCCTTATTCTACTTCACTTCAGAGTGAAAATGATTGTTCTCAACGTTCAGTCCCATTATTACACCTCCAGTTATGAGTCTTAGAAGTTTCCTAGCATACGTGCAGGCTGGAGCGTATTCAGGAGATAAGCACGTACTTCTTACAACCAACGACAAGTGCAATGAGAAGAAGAAACGCATTAGCTATGAGATAGAGAAGGGGTACTGCTGCTTCATTAGCAAGACAATACAAGTATTTTGTGTGTGTCACTTGCTACTGTGTGCATGTATGCCGCCTGTTGGTGAGGGGGTACTGTTACAAGAAGGCCAGGCCACCAAAGCATAGGGAGCGACTGCAGAATTCTTGAAGGGGAAACGAAAGCAAATTCCACAAATCAATTCAGAAACTCCACCCAAAATGGCAATATGCTCTTCACGCAGCTGCAGCAATGAAAATGTCAAGCATCAAGTTTAAGTAGGATACCTGCCATGCTTGACTGATGTTTGCTGATAAATTAGTAAAGTTTTAATTTCAAAATACTACATATGGAAACATATTGTTATACTATTCTGAGCAAAGAATAAAAACACAGAGCAGATGAAACCTTTAAAAATCATTAAAAAATCAAATCTTCAAAATGTTTGGCTATCTGAGTTTGCTATCAGAAGTATCAAAATAATGTCAGAAAGAGGAAGGTGATTGACAGAATATGTCAATCTCCGAAAGCTACTTCAGATTGTACAATACATGCTCAAAGTCAGGGCAGACTATAAAAGGGAGATGAGCAGAATTTCCTGTATCCATGCAACCATTATTATACTATTCACACGTACTACCCATTGCCACATCGTGATTAACAGGCTAGCGCAATAAGGAAAAAGTTGCAATCAGGTTACATGAAGAGGACTGAATATCCCTGCTGATTACAAATGACAGCTGATTTTTTCAGTCAGGTCTGCACTTAGAAAACGCACTAACTCGGAGGACGGATAAGCCCTCCTTGGAAGTAGGAGGGCCAAACTCAGTGCCACTTTCTTCACATCCCATATGCAAGCAAATCAGAGTCCTACTTTTTAATTAAGAGTTTACCATGATCCATCCTCACCACAAAGATCCGCAACGTGACATTGTAAGTATTTCTCCAACATAGATAAGCACAGACCTACATATCATCATCAACTCCACACTGAGTCAAAAGGTGCCCACCAAGTACTACACAGCACAGTGCAATGAACCACACACCTGCAGGCACGGAGACATCCGTACACTGATGCTAGCTTTGAAATTAAGAGAGCTAATACAGAAGTGTAGGACTTGAAGTGTGTTCTGGTTGCAGAACTCTCAAGTATTCTTGTTCCCTCAAGATCCACATTAAACTGAATTTCTACTAACCATCATCAAAGTTCCTAATAAACTAACACTGCTCTGGTATATTAGATGCTCATAAGTAAACAAAAATTAATTTCAAGTAGATCACTTCAGAATTCTCTTTAACTGACACCGTTATGGTCCTGGACATGTGGGAAGCCTTGATTATCAGCTTCCCTTTTCCAGCTGGGTGTCTGCTTTTGGTGTACCTTCTGAAAAATAGCTTTTCTGTTCCTTTTTTCCTCCCTCTTCGAACATATTGTTTTCACCACTCTGAGCCCTCTTTTTCTTTGCTCCAGCAACACTCCAACACAAGGAAAGACCACCTTGATCAATGAGTCCTGTCTTCCGCAACAAACATTAATTCTGGTGGAGTCTCCAGAAAAGCTATGTAACCACAGACCATAAAATACTCCTGCCCCCACACCCTTCAGTTCACAACAAACTTAAAAGCCAGTAGTGAACTGCTGTAGCCATAGCTAAAATATGCCAGAGGAAAAAAGCGGGAGACACTAAAGACAATCCTTGACGTCTTCAATTCCCTGCTATTGCAGGAACATAATTAGATTCAATTTTCAAATACTCCTAGTTAACAGACCATGTCCATGTTACAGGAAACACCCACCAGTCTTTGTCATTCTTGTACGAGGGAAATTCCTTCTTGACCTCAAATCTGGCCATGGGTTGAACACACCAAGAGCACGTCCATGACATTTTTAATCAAGAGTTTTTTAAACCACTGAGAGATGGGCCAATCTTTGAAGTTTTAACATTTTTTTTGCTGTTCTCCACTGACACAACTGACTCCACCATAGCCTAATTCAAGCCAGGGAAGTTTGTAGAGTTTTTTCTAATTTCATGCCAAGCAAACAGCTTTTAAAGAACTGCCCACACCCTCATTTTAATTTTTAAAGCATTATACAAAGCACTGAATATAAGATACTCCAAGCCAGGTGGAAAAAGAATTCCATCAACTACTTTACAAAGCTGCCTGTTAACATTGGTGCCCAACCACCTGGTGCTTCATAAGCTTACCAAGTGATGATACAAAACCCACCAAGCAATACTATCTAATATTAAATATACGTAATGCTTTCCAGTTATCATGCTAACCATATTAGGAGACAAATATCAACATTTTAATGGAGGCCATATTATGTCTTAAATGACATGCAGTGCTTTGATGCGTATAAAAAGTACAATTTGGAGAACTGAATTAAAAGTGAATGTGCAATATACAGCTCCTAGGAACTGGCCAATTCCTAGACATGGAGCCGGCAAGCTACGCCCAAGGAATTTATTACAACTTCCATATTCTGTAAAGAAGTTTAAACATACAAGTTTGTGGGGGTTTTGGTACTGAAAGTTTGCTATGTCAAAGTAAATTGTTTTCCAATTGCTCATCACTATACATCAATATAATGCTATAAGCCATCACTTTTCATGGTATAATGATGATAATACATTTTAAATTCTTTGATTAAGCCAGTTGAGTAATGACAAAAAGATCGGACCTTTCCAAACATAAAAATACAATGAATCACTTCTGTCATCTACAGAAATTGCACAAACGTCATTAATGTGATCACATCAAACACCATCCATCATTCATCTGTAAATCCACTTCATCATATCTAATCCAAAGTCTGAGTATTAACAGTCAGCCTTAGAAAAAACAGTATTTAGCAACAATCTATCACATGACAAATACAAGTATCTACAGCTTGGGTGGAAATCAAGCACAGAATTTCTTTTGGATCAAAATTTAAACTTACCTTTCAATTTATGAAATTAAAAAATAGTATGTTCTTGTTGATTTAACTAACAGGTATATAACAGAACTCAATCTTAAGAAGGGGAGAGGTATAAGTGACTGACTTACCTTATGTTTTTTAATTTCTGGTTGGTAAATCTATTCTTCCAAGAGCAACCCTTTCAAAAAAACCTACAATTTCAGTTCCAACAAAAAAAAAAAGATAACCTTTTCTGACATCTTTACAAAGACACTAAGATCATTTTGATAACAACTTTGTATTCTGAGCTGAATAACAAAATCTGTACGACAAAAATGTAACAAATTCCTCATCTTGAAGGAAAACAGTATTCATATCCTTCTTGGAGCTAGAAAACAAAACTAAATCACATTAATACATGATAAATACTAAATATCTTTAAGGAGAAAAGATCAACAACCCTATGACATTGCTATTTTAGAAAGTTTACTCACAAAATGGTCATTAAAATAATTTTGTTTAACAAGAAGTGATAAGTACATGTTATAAAATATTAGTAACAGGCGATTTTCAGGACTGAATCTATTCTTCACAACTAAAAAAAGCTCGTCTTCGTCTGAAATGTCTTCTATGGGTTTAAGTTTCTTAAAGGTACCATCACCATAAAAAATTGAAAATATTTTCCCTGTGCTAATCTGACAAAGATATAAGATGATAGAAAACATGAAGAACATATCTGTAGAACTGCAAGGGAATGTATATGCCTTGGAAACCATTTGAATGAAAGGATACAAGTTTTGGTATAGTGGGATTAATGATTTCAATGCACGGCTTGCATTTATAGCTGTTGCACGAACCATAATAGGAAGAATTTTTCCATTCACAATAGCACCATCAAAGAGTGGACCAAAAAATGGAACCTGAATAAAAAATTAAGAAATTCAACATAAAGCAAGATCTTAGCCGTAACAATTAGCAATCAACATTAACAATAGAGCACTCAAATATATCATTTTTTTTCTCCTCATCGCTAGATAATCAGACCAGTCATTGTGCTCCACGACAGACCTTTTCTCTTGTGGAAATATACAGCCATATAACTGCTTGATATCCTTGGTAACAGATAACACAGCATTTGAAGAAAATTAAGCAACCATTTGAATACTATGTCTCATCAAAGCTTATTTCCAACATTTGCTGCCAAAATCCTAGAAATAGTCATGCATATGATGTTTATGAGGTTGAAAGGCTAGATGACAATATTGTAGGTGGTAGTAAGCAAAAGGAATAATTACTCAAATCTTAAAATAATATTGATCATAGCTTTAGATATAACATGTCCATAAGGATCAACTCAATGTGCAACTGTCATACAATTACTGGTGGACCGACCCTCACCTTCCATTTTCTTTTCTTCTATCTGTTCTTCTTCCTTTCTATGGTATCTATACAAATAGGTTGTAAGCCCTTTACAGGAGAAATTTGCGGTGAAAGTTTGGCCTCTTTGGACCCTAAGTGTAAAGCCTTATTTGTGAGATCCACAGAAAACCTTAATGTTTAGTATAGGTAGCACCCAAAAGGTTTACAGAACAGATGGATCTTATGTTTTGGCATTACAACTTTCTCTAATCAATCATCATTTTGCAATTAAAAAAAAACCCCCTCTAGTAAGTATCTTTAATTTCCTGTACGTGTGAATAAAGTTCTGAAGCTGCTAGCATAAAGCATGTGAAGAAGAGCAAAGTTTGTGCATCAGGTCAGCAAAGGGAGCAGAGTATACACTAAATATTCTTCCTGCTAAGATGAAACCAATGCTGTATGTCCTTTTTCACATACAAGGACCTCTTGTTGGACTAACAACAACCCCTGCTCTCAGCAGTTTTCTTTTTCCTTCTTAGCCTGCACAAGCCCAATAATACAACTCTTTGTACTTAAAGTAGTAAGAGAAAGAATATACTTATTAATTAAAAGCATAAGTAACCCAGCAATAACACCACCATGTACTGGGCATCATTTCATGCCTATCATCAGACAGAGGCAGTCATCACAGAGAGGGAATCCTCTTTCTGTCATACCTCATTTATTAATATTAGTGCTTCTAGAAAGAATTTTAATATTTAAAGTATAGAAATTCATGGCAAGTGACATCACACAGAGAAATTATGCAGTACAAACACTCATGACTGCTTTTACTCAGTCAGTGTTTGCTACCCTAAACCACTGTTTTAAGAACAGGGCCAGCACAGATATTTGAGGAACAGTCATTAGAAAGAGTGTGTGTTCATATGCATAAGAGTTGAATGGTCTGGCTTTGCTGAATTAATCTTGAAATTCTTGTGCGGAGTCAAGAAAAAAGTGAAAACTAGCTTTGAGAAGAAGAAAGGGGAACATGACATGGATGGAGAAAGCTAGAGCTGGCTATTATTCAACTCCCACAGTCACGTATCATATTTGACAAAAAAGTTTGCCAAGTTTATCTTAATATTTAAATGATTACGCAGGATATTCTAGATTTGTTACCAGTTTATGATGTTAGCAGATACGCTTGACAGGATCAGGCCTTTGCAATTTCAAGTTACTGACTTTACTATGCATTGTACCCACTGAGCTCTTCCTCTTCCTCCTACCACCACTGCAATTGTCAATGTTAAAGACACATCACCTTGTTGGATCAATCTATTATACCAAAAACTCAGACTCTAAACAAAACTCAGTTCATATTAAACATATGAAGGAGACACAAAAGAAAAAAACCCCTTACCTCAGGCTTTTTCATGATCTGGATACTGAACATATGGTTTTTCATGGGATAGATAACTATAAGAACATCACCAAATTCTGTTGGAATTATTCCTCTTCTATAATCTCGAGTATGCTCTGACCAGACAATGTGTACTTCATCATTTCCTAAATGTCTTAGCTGGAAAAGCAGGGATAAAAACCCATCAGTTTAAATATATTCTATAGCCATACAGCTATCTTCAATGCTCATATTTCAAAAGGACAAACCCACTGAAAAGAAATGAAGAAAAATGAATAAAATAACCAAATCGCACTATAGTTCTCTTACAATTTCAACTGACAGTATTAGTTCACAGTATTGGTTTGTGCTATAGAGTTTTATACATTGGTGCCAATGTCTATATAAATGAACAGATATGTCAATATATGTTTTCTACTGAAAACTAAAATTTTGTTGATATTATCTCAAGAATGCAGAGTGATTCAATCTGATTTACTAAAATGCTTTCAAGATTGCCATCACTGACAGGCAGCAAATTACTAAATTCTATATGAACTTTTAAAGTACATGAATGAACATCTGTTTAAAAGCTACATATCTGAATAGTCTTTAACCTCATCATTCTAGCCAAATTCCAAACTGGCTACTACAAACAAAAAGCTTTAAAGGAGAATAGCTACTGCATTTCCATAGCCCCTAGATTAACTAAACTACATGTTCATTTCCCATGAAACCTGTATACCTTTGTAAAAATAACACCTCGCGCCCCCAAAAAACCCAAATGGCTCTTGATTTGGCTCAGAACAGCCAAATGGTCCCTCAAAAACCATGCTGTATCCTCAGTTGTAATCATATAACCAGATTAAGGAATGTCTTGAATACTTTGGAATTATCTGCACTGAAGCTCCAAAATGCTCCTTCTGATAAACATTACCATCTGATAAACAAATGTTAACATAATGGAGAGAGGCTTTACGTATACTGATCAAATACACTAAGATTATTAAATGTGAGTTTCTTTCCAGTAAGGGCTATTTCTGAACATTCAAGCCGGAATCTCATTTTTTTCCTCCTTGTGCATCACCAGTTCTAGCCGACAATTGTCCTCACCCAGAGTTTTCAGTTTGTTTGTACAGCTTTAGGTAGGTAGCATTTGTCAAACAATTGCCTTAATGTTATTCAAAGGACAGCACTGTGAACTGCTGTTAACAGGTAACATGCAGATACTAATCTAAGCACTTACAAGAAGTTATTGTATATAAAAAGGCAACAATTTTCTGTACTTATTTTCAGAACATAACTGCACTTTAAATAAAAGCAAAACATATACAGTCATCAGAGAAATTTCACTGCAAGTATTCACTTGTTTATATTACAAAACCTCCTGGAATGCTACTTTCGTCTTATCTGAAGGGTTATACCAGTTGTCAGCAGCACACTTTAAAAAAAAAAAAAAAGGAAAAAAAAGCAGCTGCCTCTGCTCTTCTCTGCTAGCTTTAAATTGTATCAGACTAAAAAACAGGGTTGTATTTCTATAAGACAAGGATTTTCTTCAGTGTTGGACTGGGCAAAGGACAGATGGCATCAATACCCTACGTCTTGTCTGATGCTCAACAAGTCATTTGTTTTGCCTGGACCAGATCATACATACATCTAATCTACAATGCCTGCAGTTCCTTTGAAGTGAGCTGTTCTTGCCTCTTTTGTAGATGGCTGAATTATTTTGAACAACACTTAGTTAGGGATGCTCTTGTGCTAGCGGTAAATCTAGTCCAACAAAAGAATTGGTTATAACCACATTCACTATGCTGAGTTTTATTTGACCAGATCAGAACAAAAGCAGGCAGCAGCCCGAATGACTGATGTGCAACACGCAAACACCAGCTGCAGAAACCTTGGATGACACTTAGCAGTGACAAACGTCGTAAAAGACAACTAACTGTGGAATCATTCTGTGGGCCTGAACCTCTCCTACCTTCCTAGGTGAAGCAACAGTCAACCTATCTGTTGAAATACGACAATGTCAAACTATCTGTTGAAGTATGACAATGACAGAAGGGCATGAGGGACTGATAGGCCGGCACTTAGAAGCAAGTGAAAAGCTCAGGAAGGATGAGGCTGCCTAACCAAAGAGAAAGCAAGAGATAAATCAGTTCAGATATGAAATATTGTGGAACATGAAAAAACCATATGATTCTAGATTGAGGGATGGCCATCTGGTGCACTGACTGAACTGAACTCATTGAACTGACTGTCAAAAAGAGGAACTAGGACCAACACACCCATCACTGCACCATTCCTAATTCAGCAACATTGAACTATTTACTAGAAGAATTAGCCCTCCTTTACTTACTATCTTTGAACTCAAAGAAAACAAACTCATACACTGTTAGAAACAAGGGATGGTGACAGTGTACATGCCAAATAAATGGCTTTAAAATCCAAAGCACATAGAGAGTTTAGACAGTGCAGCTTCTTGAGGGCATCACTGCCTCTGAATTTCATTTATCAAAGGCTGCCCCTGCGTACCTGTTACTGATACCTGCAGCTAATCAGACAGGACATCAGTTCTTGCACTTCTGTGAAAGCTACTCAGATGGAGCACTGCTAGTGATGCATGCTTTCACATCAGACTGACACAGATTTTTGTGTGATAAAAGTGTATTGTGTCGTTATTTCAGGAGGAGGCCTACTGACAAGGGACACATATTTTTGGATGTCAAGTGTACTGAAGCTGTTAGTGACTTTTCTCTCCAATTTCAAAGTCTGCTTTATACCCTCACAGAGGTATGCAGATACATTCCAGGCTAAAAGCACTGACTTCTTCAGAGGAAAAGGAAAATGAATCAGATTGTTCCAAAGAGTTCCAAGTCTTGTCAGGTGTGTTTCACCTCATGATTACTACCAAGAATGATTTGACAAAGATTCAGTTTGAGTGAAGTGGAGAATGGCATCTCTGTAACATATAATGGATTGAGAGTCAAAATCAGATGATGCAAGTAGGTAGATGATGGTATAAACCGTGAACGGTGGTTTATAACACGATGCAAAGTGCTCAAGATCAAAACTATGATCAATGCCTTGTTTCCATTACAGGAGGTAGAAGACTGACAAAATTAATAGACAGATAAACAAAACCAGGTGTTGCTGATTTCATCTTATGTTTGGAGAAGAATTAAATTCTGGATAAGTCATTCTGTTCCTTTTTCAAGAGTAGATCAGAAAAAGCTCTGACACCAACATAGTGCTCCTTACTGCTTCTTTCAGATGTCCTCACCTTGGTCAGCAAGAAAAGCTTATGAGAAAGCTTGAATGGTGGTTACTTGACTCATCAACACCACTTGATTTGTGGAAGAGATCCAATACCTGAAATTGTCTTCAAAAGCTTTCCAAGGTCTGCTAGGTTTTGCGTAAACTTTTTAGAAAGAATTTCAGTTTTTCGTCTTCGTTTTTCAGTTCCCTATTGAAGGACCTTGAAATTGAGCAGTGCTCCATGACAAAGCTCTCCTGCAAGCACAGCAAACATTTGGAGAATCCATCATTCACTGTAATTATTACACCACTGGAGAGCCAGAGCCTGACGTCTTCAAACTTTAATCCAGATTCTTTATGTCTTTGTATTGAATTGGAAGCATCCCAGAATTCAGTGTCCCGGACACAAGTGGTACAAAGATACTGAGCTACAACCACCTCTGCTCATTGAAACCTCGTATGTGCATAAATCACAGTAAGCAAAACAAAGTGCAAATCCTTATTAGAGATGTAAGGCACAGCAATAATATAAATAATCACAGAATCACAGAATGGTAGGGGTTGGAAGGGACCTCTGGAGATCATCTAGTCCAACCCCCCTGGTAGAGCAGGTTTACCTGGAGCAGGTTGCACAGGACTGCGTCCAGGCAGGTTGAATATCTCCAGAGGAGGGGACTCCACAACCTCCCTGGGCAGCCTGTTCCAGGGCTCTGTCACCCTCAGAGGGTGATTTTATCTCTAAAATAATGTTATACTTCAAGTAACCGGTAATGTACTATAGCTGAAACACATGGAACTATAGGTTACATACCAATATTCTAAAATGCTAAATACTGCATAAATGCAGATCCAACTGCTCTAGAGAGTTTATTATTTAGGCATAAGGGAAGACACAAAATGTAGCTGGACAACTGCAAAAAATACTGTAAAAAAGCATTAAAGATTAGAAAAATGTCTTTTATAGCAGCATTCTTCAAGAATGAAAGTGTCAAGGCCAGAGAAAGGAAGGTTCAGCAATCAAAACAACAGTTTAGGATATAGTGGATAAATTGTAACTGTGTGTATGGAAAGGCTATGTTGCAAGAAATGCTATGTAGAAAAAAGAACAGGGTCTTAAGCGTAGACTGAATATAAGAATCCAGAAAGCGGACCACATTAAAGATGATTTCAGGCTATGGGCGCAAGTGACAGGCACAATGGTCATGTTATCCGTGCTGATCCAGAAAGGTGGCAATGAGAAAGAGATTAAGAGCTCTGTTTTAGCCATTTTGAACCTGAGCTGTCGGGAAGACAGCCCTGAGGAGATGTCAGAGACAAACAGATTTTTTTAGGCTTGCTTTGAAGCTCTACTCCATTAAAACAAATATATAAAAATGACCGACTGTTAGGTTACCTGAAATTTCAAATTTAACTCAAAATACTTTAAAATTTTCTTACTCTATAGCCATCATCATGTGTCAGCTCTCCTAATACATTTATGTTAACTGAATACAAAAGAAACGTGAAATAAATATAACCAGGAGGGATGATCAAATCTAATTTTGATACATTAGTGTCATATGCTGTACATGTTACAATAGCAGCCAGACTTAATACTAAGCTGCAGGCTATACTGAAATTTCCAAATGGCAGATTGTTCTAAGTGATACCAAGTATAATTGAAGTAATAAACGATAGTAAAAGCAAAGCACACTGTCAGGAAGAATTTAAGTATTTACTTTTTAAAATTAAATGAGTTAGGTTTGGAAAGGCAAGACAAGTGAAATAATGCAGGGCTCAATTTACAGAAAATTCCTTTTATTTATCTGTTGCATTAACCCTTGAACTCTTGCCAAAATTACTGTAATTTCTAATACCCACTTACCTAAAGGAGGGAGAAAAAAGGTTATTATATTTTCTTATCGATACAACAGCTACCCCAACTTTTTTCTTCTTCAAAAATGAAAGTGTTCATTATAAAAAGAACAGAAGGAGTAGAAACATCCCAAGCAATGGCTTACTGCAGCTACTTTTGCCCATTCAATGTAAGCAGCACTGCTGTCTACAGCATACGTACCCTCTAGTTGAATTTTCACAAAACTTTGTTTCAACAACTATGGTGCGTTTGGTTGTGGTTTTTTTTAAAGCAACACGTGTACTTAATTGTAACTCCAAAAAAATACTGTACTAATAATTTACATCTATAAACCTTCAAGTTCCCAATACATGTTAATACCACAATAAAAAAACTAGCTATAAATACTGGGAGCTATAAATCTTTTATGTGGTTAGGACAATGTCACACATAACCTAGAATTGTGTAATACACCCAAAGCCCATGATGAATTAGTATTCCAATTGTTAATAACATTACTACTTTTTATTTACATATCTTGTGTATAATATTCTCACCTACAATGCCTTCACTCCTTTATCAGGCTAAGGAAGGAGGAGCTAGAGAGGTGGTAAGCTGTAGAGGCACATACATGAGCTTTCTCACTCTGTGAACTGAGAGTCTTCACAGTTTCATTTAATCCTGACATTGTCTTTGCAAATTTGTTCTTGTAAGGGTAGTGTAAATATTTTTTACTCTAACCTTTCATTCTAAGAAAAATAAAATGGATTGCATTATCAGCATTAAATCTTTAATTTACTATTTGCAAATTAAATACCTATTTTATATATGCATTTTAATGTTAAGTTCCTTTACACATTCAGATTTTCATCTGTTCTCCCTGAATTCCTGTCTTTTCTTGCTCTTCTTCATGTCTTCAGAAACAAATGCTTCAGAGGTAACTTAGAAGTTTTATTTACTACTCTGTAAGACTGATGGAAAATAAGTTTAAAATTGGCTTAGCCTCTGAAACAGCAGAATCTTGATTTTGCAGTGGCTCGACTGGCAGGAAGAAGTTTTGTTTTAATTTAATTTAATTTCCATTTATAAGATGAACCTATCATGCACCTCTAGGCACATTTACAATATAAAAAACAGCAGCAGTTCTAAGCCAACTACCGCAAGTTTGCTTGTTTTTCTCCCATTGAATGAAATAGACAAAGAAAGCACACGAAAGACTTGTAGAGAAGCTCAGAACTCAAGTTTCTCTGGAGGTCATGAACAGTACACGCACTCAGAACAATTACAATTGTTAGCACACACACTGCTCTCAAATGATTTTGAGGTCCCCTATAGTGCCTGTGAGCTTGACAGCATGTCATACAACACATTCCCTTTGCTGATGTGTTCAGTCCAAGCAGCATGAGTAGTTGCAGAACTAGCAAAAGAATTAAGCCTGTTTTCCTACTCATGTCTCCTGATACCACTTGCTGGTTTCTCCCAAGATGCAAACTTCAGTTGATGCTTTTCTCAAGTTTGAGATGACTTGCATAGCATCTCTCTCTGGCGCTGGTTCCTTGACGTCTAATGCTTCTTTCCGTGCAGTCTTTACCTGCTGAGTAGGAGCACTAAGAGTCTCTCTCTCTCTATCTTCATTAAACATACGTGAAATTAACACCTCTGAAACATGTCTCTATTAAATTCAATTGAAATGGGCCAAAAGGTGTTAGGGAAGGGAGGAGAGACATAAAGGCAGGCTCACAAGCCTCCATTCATGGGGAAATCAGGCTTAAAAAGAAGAACAAAACCCACACACCAAGGAAGAACAGGAAAGAAAGTCACACAGAAATAAAGTAGCTTGATTAAATAGCCCATCAGTAGCTGAGCTACAAATATAATCCCAATCTTTTGATACACTCCACATATCCATACAGACCTCAAATATTCCAAATTACTGACGAGTCAGACTGTGGGTAGAGGAGGAGAGAAATAGGCCTGGGACAAGCTGGAGTTGTTAAAAAGTCCAGCTGACACCATTATCACAAGCTAAATCACAGGAGGACCAGCATTGAACCTTGCCTGGCAGGAACAGCTATATGTAGATTCAGGGTGCTCCTTGGAAACAGACATGAGATCTTGCCTGTGTGTTCTGCTGAAGGCCACAGCATTTGCAAATTGTTTATTATTAATTAATTTTCACTGTGACCCATCTTGCCCCTTGTCCACACTTTTTAATGGTCTAATTCAAACAGATTATAAACAAATATTGTAAGGATAACTACAAGCTGTGTTTTAAAAAAACAAGTTTCTGTTTAAAAAATACAGAAGCCAGTCAAATTAGAAAAAAAAAAAAATATACACACTGTTTTATACTAGAACAATAGCAACAATCTTATTTTAAAATTAGTTACTTTTGCTATTAAACCACTTTTATAAATCATTTAACAACCTAAGTATTACCTTGGCTCTACTTCAGGAAATAAAGAACAGAAAGGATCCAGCACCATAGGCATACAAGAAAAAACATTTTTTAATTGAAAAAAAAAAAACCCAACCAACCTAAGATGCAACAGTGAGAAGTCAGAACTCATAGTCAGTCTATAATAATAACGATATCTTTTTCTTCAAGTTGAACACAAAGAACAAAAAAGTCATTAATAATTGAAGCTTGCCAGAGGCATGGCTATTTCTCTCTTTACTAACTGTCTACTGTCTAATGTAATTACAAGTATTAAACTCCATGCTGAGGTCAACCAGCTTCAGTTCCTCCAATATTACACTTCAACCAGTGCTCATTAACGTGTCTACTGAATGGATTAGCACATCTGAAGATGTATGTACGCAGGACAGGGGACAGTCTAATGATAGCCAATTGTTCATTTATAATAGGACACATGTTTGAGACTGTAACTTATTATCACTAATGTGGAATTTATTAAATTCTAAATAAAAAAATACCAATACAGAAAACTATTTTTTTTCTTAATGTGGCTATGAGAGATCATATCACTGTTGAGCATTTGTGCCTGCCCCAAGACAAAACACCTTATATAAAATAAACATTGTTGAATTCTTAATATTTTTAACTTTTTTTTGAAGGGACAATTACGTTAATACACAGCACGTGACTCTTAAGTGAATAAAAAGTCATCTTAGAAAGTACTCACCACATATTTATTGACATTTAAAGTCCCAAAGTACTAAAACATCATTCAGACATAATGTTTTTTCTTCTACACAAACCACTACTTCCCTTCATTTTTCTCCACTATACGTGTGATCCTGCCAACATTTGCAGTGATGGCAAAAATCACTAGTATGGCAAAATTAGAAACTGGTGAAGAATAATTTATATGGCTTAACCTACTTCAGTAAAATACCAACTATTAGCAGGTAAAGGTGTTACAATATTTTATGGTTTTTATAGAAAAAGTTACTGGATTTTCTTTGACTCTACTTTCTCTGGGTTTATTACCAAAAGGAAATCTGTTATTCAGAAACACCTACCTTTTTTGTTAAAGAGTCATCTGAATCAGAAGGCATTCTTGTTGACACATGGAACATTACTTCTACTGTCGAGGTAGCAAAATATGGAGTGGTCAGTCCAGTGCTTTTGTTTTTCTGCAGTCCTCCCATAAAGCCACAATGGTTTGTGAGATTTACCTAGAAGTAAAGCCCAGGAAGCATTAGGAGAAAAACAAAACTATCAGGTGATAAATACATTCTTTACACTTTGAAATGCATTTTCAACTGAATTTTTAAAAGTGAAGGCCCTTTTCACAATACTACAGTTATGCTTTGCTTAAAGAGCTCAGACTCACTGACTAGACTGGAAATCAATTGCAGTGCAGTGGCATTCTGTATTCTACGGTCACCACAGATGCTACTGGGAAGATGAGGTTAGAGAAAAGGAAAGGTTGTGTGAATGAATATTCACTGCATTATTCCCTGATCAGTTGACTGTAGTCACTTATATGTGCTTTTCGAATTTTTTAAAATTCTGTGATACTACATCAGCCTTGACCTGAGCTCTGAAGAAACCCTGTGTGAGAGGCAGACAATTTTAAATTGTCTTGTTACCTTCCATATATTTTCTGGAGAAATTTTCATTCCGTGAATATGAAAAAAAAATCACAGGAAACTAACTGATAATTAGTAAATAAGTTCCTAAGTCTTAGTTCTATGGGAAATAGTTTGGCACTGAAATAAATAAGCATGCTTAATGCGTTATTTCACTTTTACAGCAGTGTCTAAAGAAAGCTGTTATCTCAGACATGAATACATTTAATCTCTGCCCACATGGGATATATTTGCTCTTCTGTTAATAAAGGATCCAGAATTTAATGTTAAGATATAAGTTTAATGTTAAAATATTAGATGTCTCATCATGGAAAATTAATCCAAATTAGCAACTCTTTAATCTAGCTAATAAAGGCTAAGAGAATTAACCCACTACAGAAGGATATTTGAAGACACTAATGTGATTTTTTTTTTTTTTTTTCTCCTGAAGAATCAGGAATGTGGGAAATAAACATCTATGTTCGTGACAGTCAGCAGACTTCTAGCAGTTTTCCTCTGTTCCTGTGAAAAGTCAGAGCCATTACCCACACTGCTAATCTAGTAGTGCTCTTATATAAAGGAGAAAGAAGGAGTAAGAAAAAGAACAAATAAGATGGACACTCCTGATGAACACAAGTCACAAGAGGAACAGAAAACCTGCAGATTCTTATGCAGCCAGCCAGGAGCAGGAGTGATTCCTGTACTTCTGTGTAACAGTGCCAAGTGGAACTTTACAATGGAATTTAATCCTGTGCGGCCAGAAAGAAAGGATGAAAAAAAGTAAACCCTCATAACAGTATCTAACTAGTGACTAAAGAGCTGCAGGTCCATATAGATGATGGGGTACATCACAGTATTTCTTACTGCTGCAAGAGACATGGAGTGGAGTGTGTGAACAGATACATGCCTGCAGTGGGAGGCAGGAAGAAGGGAGCATGAGAGAAGCTCATGTTTGTGTTTTTTGGATTCTCAAATTTGAGCAAATCTCAAATTTCAATGGACTTGACACTTTACAGGCCTACAGGGAAATGAAGATGCCTCCTAATCAGTCCATGAAAGCCAAGTACAGGACTGCACATTAAAGAATCATCTCTGCCTGCACAAACTTTCTTAAATTGAAAGAGCTTAAAATTAAATAGCTACTATTGCTAATGAAATTAAAACCAGAATTCTTCTCTACATCCTACTTGCAAAACAGTGTATTTCAGTACTTGTGAGTAATGCTAAAGAGCCAAAGACTTATAATATCTAAACAGATCTGTAATTTTCTCTGTAAACAAACAGGGTAAAAAGGTTTTAATAAATACCTCCCAGCCAAGACCAGCTACAAAATCCTCATAGGCTTGACTTCCCCCAGTATTAGTAAGAATGGAGTGTTTATCTTCTTGTCCCTCAGCAACATAAAACACTGCGATCTTGTGTGTCTCTCGGCTGTAAAACAGAGGATGGTCACTGCCTTGACAGTGCCTTTACTAATACGAAACCAAAACATGCAAACAGTACACACAGAGCACAGCTTTTAAAACATCAAAAAAGATAGTGGAAGTAAAGTACAAGTATATGGCTTCTTTCTGAATACCTTCGATATTTCCGTATTCCCATTCTGTCTTTTCTAGTCTGGTCTTCTCTACAGCCTAAAGTTTTGCTATACGTGAACAGCATTTACCCCTTTCACCACTTCTAAGATGTAGGATGGTGCTGACAGTACCAATTGCTAACGGAATAGCTGGGCTTCTGAAGTGAGCAAAATCTGTAACACACGCATTATCGACACTGCACTGCCCATTAACAACAGTGCCTTGTGAACGCTGTGGCAAATGCAGCTTATGCAGATGAATGAAGAATCTTTAAGTACTATAGCAATGTCTTCTGTTCACAGCTTGCTGTTAGACGCTGGAGCAACTGAAGGTGGTTTCTCACACTTCTAAAACCTCCACTGGATTTTATTTCAGCTTCTACAAAAACAATTCCAAGTTTTTAATTCTGTGCTACAACTCCAACTAGAATTCCACGTCTTTAATACTAACAGCATTGGAAAACAGCTAAACAATTAGCCGAAGCTTAAAATGTGGAGACTTTGATATATCAAAGTTTTAAAACTATTCTATGTTATGCATATAAATGATCATAATTTTAAGTTATTTTGAAGTTTGTTCTCATGTATCTCATGATACTCTACTTGTAGAGTTTCACTCTACAAATAAGACCAATGTAACTTCAATATAACACCAATAACTACAATACAGTGCAAAATACATGAATAATTTACAAAACCATTTTAAAAATGAGTGCAACTCTCACATCTACGCAATTAGAGCCATTTAAGTACAAGCACACTTAAATAAGCAGGCGGCCATTAAAAGAATTTACCATTGTCTTGAGTCCAAATTTCTGAGTTCTCGAAGTAACTTCTCATTTTTCTTCAGGAGATGAAAGCTCCTTCTAAATAGAGAAATTTGTAACTCTTTTATCACCTGTTCAGTGATGGATACAGAACAGTACAAGAATGGTACAAGAACATTTCCAGGTCCATGCACGAATAGTCAACAAATGCTTTTGCCTTTTCAATAGTCCTTTCTTTCATAAAATATTAAGATATCTTTTAAAAAAATATACTTTTTTTTTTTTTTTTTTTTTACTCCAGGAAATCTTCTATATTCATTATAGCCCTGAGTACAACCTTTACTTTTTTCCACTTTCTTCTGTCAACCTATTGGATTCAACTGGGATCAATCTCTGCTCTACAGAAGAACAGACAGAACTCCCTTTGATGCATATATAAGCTGCACACTTTCCTAGGCCAAAATATATATGGGCTTAGTGACAAAAGACACTCCCTTAATCTACTGTCCTAGGGAGCTAGTGCAGCAACCACAGAGCTTTTGCTATTCTGAATTGCAGAAGAGAGCAGAACATAGCTCACTAGTCACCCAGCCAGCTGTAACAATTTAAAGAAAAAACAAAACAATATGTTACAGCAAGAAAGGCACTTTTCAGTTCTTTTAAACTGCACTTAAGATGTTTCCCATAAAACACAGTGGAATGAGTTTAAGAGTAGTACCGTTCAAAACCAGACTGCCTTGAGGAATTACAGACCCAAATAAGAAGGGTTACAACACCAAAACTTTGTCCGATTCCAGTGATACCTCAGTGACATGGATTATTTTTGTTTTACAGAATATCCATTTCCCTTCATAGTAATAAAATATTTCAATGTCTCTAATATGGAATTTGACAGCTACAGCAAAAGAAGATTTCAGAAAGACCCTTAAATTCTAGGATGCTAATATTTGTACATACCCACATCTATATGCAGACATATACCTAACTACATCCACACAAAAATAATAACGTGAACAGAGACATTACTTTTGTAACTGAACCTGGCTTGTCTCCTGTTGTTCTAAACAATACCCAAACATTGCCAACGTTGAAATAAATAGTAGGGGACACATCTTTCTAGTTAGCTAACACAGACGCAATGCTTTGAGGCTGCGTGCAAGCATGCTCTTAGCAGGCAAAGCAGCAGGACACTGTCCAGCAACACAATAGCCGAGAATACGACACTTTCAGAGTCTCAATTCTGGCATAGAAAGGTAATGACTTTTGCAGGAACATACAGGGGAAGCAAAGAAAGCAAAAAAGATGCCTTCTTTACCCATGATAGTACCCCTTAGTACAGTTAGTGAAAGGATTATTAGAAAAGATATCACTCCTTCAATTCTCCTTCCAACACTGTTCTGAGGAAAGAATATAAACAGCAATAAAGGCAACAGGTTCCTCCTTTTCTGCCTCTCTAAATGACAGGATGAAATGCAGAAGAAAACTGCCATTTTCCTCTTAGTTGCACATCCCCTCTTCTCTTTTGTTGGCTGGCCTGGAGTATTTTTGGCTTAACTCACTCTATGATCAACTACTATTACACAGTAAAAATAGCACAATTCCTTAAAAGAAAGTTCTTAAGTTGTGAGTCTTGTCTTTTTTTTACCTTTTATCCCAAGAATTCATTCCCAGTATACTGAGAAGTAATCTGCAGTAGTAAAATGCTGACTGGGGCTTTTGTGAGGTTGGCTCATCCTGCTCCATAGCCCTCATATTTAAATCATTGAAATGCTTTTCAACAAACTCCCTCTCTTCTGTGTGCTGTTTCAGAATTGCATTGATGACATCGTTCTCCTGCTTCTCTGAGATGCAGACTGGTTGAGGAGCAGGAATGTTGAGTGAGACACCAGTTCTCTGTAAGCATTCAGGGCTTGTAACACCTAAATACTGCAGAAGCTCATCAAGGGCATCTTCTTCATCCCTAATTGTATCCCATGTTGGTACAGTGTCTCTAAATTTCCTTTTCACTTGGAGTGTAATTCCATCCCTTGCAGATACATCCTCCACATGCTCAAAAGATGAAAGAGCATCTTCTGGTTTATCTTGTTGAGATAATGAAAGTGCAAAAGACGTTTGTTGTGAAGATGCACATAAAGATGATGGTCCATACAAAATGGCCGAATCCCATGAGTATTTGCCAGACAGATCACGCACTATAATTCTAACATTTGAATTAGCAGATGCAAGTCCAGCAGACAGTCCTCCCCCAGGCATGTCGTCTTCTGCTTGGATTTGTATGCAAGACACCAGAGAAGTATTGTTTAACACAAAGAATTGAAGGTTTGGGTTCTCAAAAAGTTCAGGAGAAAGTTCAGGACTCTCACTGTATGGATTGTCGTTGTTTTCACACACTTGACTGGTTAGCATAGCAGGACCTCCACTCATAGGATAGTGGCCTAAGTGGTTGACTAGATGTGTTATCACAGTACGAGCAGCAACAGAAATTAATCCTTGTTGCATGTGAGTTTTCACTGCAAGAGAAAGAACACAGGTTTTAAAAGAAGAGTTCAGAAAACAACACTGAGATTTATGTGTTTCTTTTGGCCTCCTCTTCCTTGTGAGTCTTCAACAGAGGACGAGCACTGCAAGGTTAGGATACAGCCAACTCAGTAATGGAAAATATGTATTTTGATGAACACTGGTCTCAAATATATACAGCATGAAAAACCGTAAGATAGTTACAGCAGCGTCTTCACTGTTTTACAGCCTACCATATCTCCTTACCATGGCTTTGTAATCAGCACGGTTCTTCTAAAATACACAGTTTCTTAATGTAGTAAAAAGAAACCTTAAATTGCTGATGAAGTAGAGATCATAATCATGTTGCAAGAAATCCATTTCCAACTGCAATGGATTTTTATATTTATACACATCATTACATTGTGTAAAACAAAGGAACATAGATGCACAAAACCTCTAATCCATCTTAATTTCCCCGGGGAGCATATAGCTGCAGGTTAGGTTGAGAATAACACTGGATGATTTTAAAGTACTAAATTAAAGACCAGGCTATCTATACTGAACACAATCTAACAGTAGCAAAATTTTAAAAAAGCAAATCTCATGCCCCAACTGCATTTTGAGAAGTTTCAGTCTGGAGAAACTTGAAGGGAGAAAGAGAAGCTAATTGTGCCTATCTTACGTGAAATTCATCTCGTGAGATGTACTGGTATTTCAATACGGGTTTGCCACCTCCTTTGTTGCATACCTTCCACTTGCATGCAATGTTATCTAAATTCACAAAAGGAATTTCTTAATGTTTATACCACACGCTGCTAATCAAGTACTTTACTGGCATTGGAGTCTTCTATCAAATCCATTCTACGTTACTCATGAAGTACGGAGCTGGTCAAAGCAACTCTGTCAGGCAGACAACCCCCAACTGGCTCAGGGTACCCCCTGAAGAACCCATACACAAAAGTATTACACTGTAGAAGATCACAGGTAGACAAGAAAACAGGATCAATATGGCAAAGCACATATTTCTGCAGCCTCCCTCTTGTAACAGGACCTGGATGCCCTGAATTTGGGATTTACAAGAGGAAGATAATTCAAGACTGTATTCCTCAGGATTACATCACATATCTTAAACTATATTAAACATTGAAAACTGCTGCAAACACTTCCCACCTTCTTTCTCACCAAAAATCCATCAAACTAGAATGTTCTGAACAACTTTACTTTTTCATTCAGTATTTACTGAGAAAATGTAACCTCTCGGACATGTAAGTATGGTATAATTAACTCATCTCCCTTTATATTGTGTATTTATGCACAATGAAAACTAATGTTTAATAAACAATTTTCTTTTTGCAGTTTAAGGTGTTTTAATTGGTTTAATGGGAAAAATAAAGGCAGATTTGTAATGTATACTGACGGTCATGACACATCTTTAGTTTCTGAAGCACTGGATGCATTCTGCATCTGCAAAAGTAAACAATTAGTAAATATTAGCCTTTTTTTTCCCGGCAAGGTTTGGGAAAAGCATGTAAAAGACATTTGGGATTCTGGCTCTTCTCTACCTTTAGGCAGCGCTAGATCTGAACTGTAAGCAGGGAAACATTTCATCCTGTTTAATAGTTGGCAAAATCAACTTAATTTTTACACTATTCCAAAACTCAGATAAACTCAACTATTTTAATTAAGGTCTTGAAAACTAATAGAAACAAATTATATTTTTATTATCTATAACCTTCTTGAGGTTTAAAATTTATAAACACAAAAACATTCAGTGAAGCTCAATTAAATGTCCAGATATTGATAGCATACAAGGAAATTAAGTTATAGTGCCATCTGCTGAAATATAAGAAGGAACTGTAAGCAAGTTTATACAAGAGAAAGAGAAAGTAAGTTGGATGCTTGAAGAATAATTTATTAGTGCGGTACTAACCAGCACCTGGACAATGCAGAGGCTGGCTCATCTTTGTCAGGATACTTATGCCAAGTGTTTAGCACTTGGAACTGCACAGGTAAGTAAGGTAATGCTCTTCTCAGGTTCCTAGGAGCAGAGACATGTGAGCTTCCCAGCTACCTGAAGTCTCACACTGTGTAGGTTAAGTGCCTTCAGTTAAGTTCTGATGAAAAACCTGAAGAAATGAGAGGGACCTGTTAGCATGTAAGTTATTACTACTACTGCTTTGTGGCAAACCCTTAAGATCTCAAACCTGACCGTGGTTGTATGGTGCCTATGTGCATGAATTTACTCCCGTAGGAGCCTAAGGGACATGTGGAAAAGAAAGGTGATACAATGAAACAGAGCGGAACATCGAATTTAAATTTGGAAGGTCCATTCCGAGTTGTACCAGTGTTTCTCTGAAAATTTTACTCTTGAACTAAAATAAAAAAATAAAAGAATTGGGATTTAAATCTGCCATTGCCTCTTTTATAAAAAGATAACAGTACTTCTCACTGACTCTTCTCTCAGAATACAGTATTGCTGACCTAAAAATGACACAGAAAGCTTAAATCAGAAGTATTAAGAGAAGCATACTGAAAAGTAAACTGTAAGATGTAACCTGTTATGTTGAAATAAAATAAAGCAGTCTCGAAACATTTTTGCCACACAGCAAATCAGGTTTTGATGATTCCCCTTAGCAAAATAAACCCCCAAACACAGTAATGCTTTTTGAAAATATGAGAATTTTAAATTAAATTCACGACTTAAAGGATACATATTAGTAATTTGTTCCTAGAAGCACATCTCCTCAATCAGGAACAACTGGCCATTCAGTATATTAGAATTCTTAAAATGAGTATCTAAACCATGCTCTTTGTTTCTGGAGGGCAGATCAAAATACACAATAACACAAGCCATCACAGCTTTATCACGAATTCTACAAACTACGCCATACCATTATACATTAAAGCAGTCTAGCTGGCTGCTTTGCCAACTTGTCTTCCTGAGTGAACTCATCTCTGCTCTCTTTACAATAGTACAGTCTTTTGCTTGGGCAATGTAATTTATATGTGTACATGATCACTTGGCAATTTGCTAGAAGCATGTTATATTGGCTATTTTTCTCAGTCTCTGAAATTACCTCTTTTGTGGAAAGGCTGAAGGTCCATCACCACTAATTTGTATCAGTGGCACGAATGGAGGATTCCTGAATCTCCTTAAGATGTGTTGTTAACTCTTGAATTCAACTTTGGCTGAACAGCTTCTACACAACTACAGTTATGTGGTAGAAGGAAAAAAAGATGACTGAGGGTGGAATTTAACTCTCCTTACCCTTTTAGCTATCTAAAGAATGATGCACCTGTACAGACTGATTAATTTTAGTTAGAAGCCCAAATTGGAGAAATGGGATGAATCACTCTCTGGAAACTCCTCTCTTTCTCCATTATGTTTAGAGGAAGCCTAAGAGAGTTCAGTTTAGCTTAGCTGCTTGTATTTTACATTAGCTTAAGGAAGTCTGACTCCTTTCTAATTTTCAGCTTCAGGTATAGAGAGATGCAGTTACAGAGAACCCATCTCTAGAGCATCCCTCACAAAACACAAACCGTGCTAATCTGGATGCACCATGTAAAAAGTGTTTTTTAAAAAGTGTACTTTTTGTCTCCTTTCAGTAAAAAGGCGAGCAGCAAAGCCTTAAAAGAAAAGTACTTTACATTTCTAAATAAAAGCTAAGACTAAACATCAGATAGGGGAAAACTTTTCTACAGAAATTGAAATATATTAGGAAAAATGATTGATCTATGCAAAAGGGTTTAAAATATGTTTGGAGAAATATGCAAATGGGGGAAAATACATGAAATCAATAATTGATGGACCACTGTATCTATGCAATGCAACTGCTACCTTCCAAACACATTTGTGACCCACAAAGAACAGGTTTCAAAATATTTTTGCCTGTAATTGCAAAAAAAGTCCCATAAAATATTATTTCCTTATGACTAGACTCTATTCAATAGTCTGATTTTGTTATCTATTAACATTAGAAGATGTATAGCACTTTTTGTTTACTGCTACATATTTTCATGTAACCAGCTTCCCTGTCAATACAAGGGTCACAAACCCCTCAATTTTACTTTTTCTTAATGTTTGCATTATTTAATATAAACAACGAAAAAGCTTTTAAGGAGAGGTTCCATTTTAATTCTTCCTCATACATGTTCACGGTCCTGTAATGACAGGTAAAAGATCAGAAGCGGGTAAGCAGATCACAGCACAATGCAGCCCAAGTTAGCTTTTGCACATGTAAAGTGTATATGAAGGGCTATAATGCTATACTATCCCTGAAGAAAGCATACCTCTGTCAGTCTGACACTGAAGGCAGGCTAGTTAGGTGTGGTTAATTAGCACAGGCAGCACTCGTATGCCTGTACTGTAGCCAGAGGAAGCTGTTGTCGATATCAGCTAGCGGATCAGTTCATCAACCTTCATGTAGACAAGCCCTGTGATGCCTTACATGTACGAAAGCACGACAGACTTGCTGTCTGCACGTTGTGATGATGCAAGAAAAGCTTCCTACTGATGTCTTTACTATCAGCTGCTAAAAGTTCATTCTGATTTAAATATAACACTTTAATACACTCAACACTTAATTTCAAAATTATTCTGTGTGTATCTTATACTGAAATCTACCACTTTACCTGAAACCTACAGAAAGGAAGACAAAGACGATTTCACAGATAACCCCAGGTATAACAGATTCCTTGTGAGAGACAGCGCTTGGCAAGTTACTGAAACAGAGAGGGGAATAGTCCTCTTCTCTCCCCACATCACCTGTTTCCAGAGGATTTACCAAATCTTTGCCCTGACGTTTATTGCAGGGCTTGCTCCAGCCTCTCAATAGGTCCCATCCCCACTACACAGCTGTATCACTGAAAGTCCTGTATCTTCATGGTCTCACACCACATCATACTCTGGTTAAGTGTCCATAAAACTTGTGAGGGATCTGACCTTGAACAGTGGGAGGCATACCACGGTATGCCAATCACATCTATCAAACTAAACAAAAGCACCCTGTCTTAACTATTCTGGCGTTTCAGTACTTTGAGCTTTGCTTGTGACCTAAGGAAAGAGTCTAGCATTCTCCACCTTGTCTTTGTAGAACTTCTCTGATTTCCCTACAACTGTCATCCTGCCCATTTCCATTCCTTCAAAAAAGGCATCATGATAGCACTTGTACTCTACTAAAAAGGAGGTTGACCCATTGGCATACTGCTCTGCTGCTAGCTTGCACTAATTGACCCCCTGTCTTGATCGAGTCCCAGACTGGTTGTTATCCACTAACTTTGCTCCCCTCACTCCTCCAACAATGCCAGGGAGAACAGATGCTGTGCGATCGGTTAAGCACTGCCAATTTTATTCTCTGCCTGGCAATGTGAACTAGAAGTGCCAAGGTTGCAAGACCAGGGTTGCATTATAATTCTGTAGTTTGCCAATTAAATTTCATGATCTGACTTGCAATTCCAGAGCCCTGAAACTCTAAAAACATATAGGCCTTCCTTAATTCATCTGGAGAGATAAAAGGAACATCTGAAATTACTTTTATTTAGAAATTTAACAGGAAATCATAAAAGAACAGATCACGTATGGAAATGCAAAATGAAGATATCGATGCTAAGGCTTTGTGCAACCACATTCATTTAAAGAGAAATCTATTCAGGGTTGTCTTTTCAGATTGTCAGATTAAACAAGCCACACAGCATTTGCTGCTAACCCATAATTACAGATTATTACAGAATACAAAAGATGCCAGGCATAAAAAGCTACTACAATTCACTACACTGTAATAGAACATGCAGTGGAAGTTAATTTTGGCAAATGCTTTAAATATTAGCTTTACATAATATGTATAGGTGAGACTGTAATTAGGACAGAATGAATCCTTCGAAGCCTCTTTCATTCTGACCCAGCAGATGATTACTTTTTACTAATAAGACCACAGCCATTTGACAAAAAGCCAACTATAGTACCTTGCTTCATTCTTCAGTAAATTTAATAATTACAGCTCCTCCTGCCAATAGTTCTCAAATCAGACTTGTTCAATCCAATACTGAGCTTATTAGGGGACAGCTCTATGTTTAGAATTCTTTGGCCAAAAAAGTACTTGAGGATGATGAAGCATGCCTTAGACAAGGGCACAATGATTAGCCATTTTCTCTACATAAAAAACAGCACGTAGTCACTACAGACCACAAAATCACCTGCTGTTAGCACACA
Source organism: Phoenicopterus ruber ruber (assembly GCA_009819775.1). Lineage (NCBI taxonomy): Eukaryota > Metazoa > Chordata > Aves > Phoenicopteriformes > Phoenicopteridae > Phoenicopterus > Phoenicopterus ruber. Next base: position 29,287,415 of record CM020219.1, on the reverse strand, counting down.
GCTGCTACAAAGAGCTTCTGCATTTATCTGGTTCTTAATACCTTTAAGGAAGCCTAAATGGAACAACTTAATATGGAGGGAGAATAGCACTACACAGAGTTTCTGGTATCAGTATTAATCTCATCTTTTTCAATTTTCTTCCCAATGTAGCCATTTGATATTTACTAGCTACACTGCATAATATATGCTACTCCTCTGTAGCTTAGTTTCTGGATTCTTTATTTTTATTTTCGAGTTCTGAAGAAAATGTTAATTCCTGGGTCTCTTAAGGTTCTAAGCAGATGAGATAAAATTTCTCTCTTTAGATAACTCTGTGGTTTTAAACAGTGTAAACAGATTGACAACAAATTATGACAGGTTAAAAAAAATTCAAAGAGAGCTTTCAATATTGCAAGCTCAGATAGGAAAAAAATCCAAAATATTCTTAGAAAAGGGAGCAAAATTAAGAAAAAAAAATTAATTTACTGAAAGTAAAACGAAAAGCAACATTTATCCTTGTTGCAGTACTTAACACATTTTTCTGATACACAGAGCACAGAAGAATCCATATCAAATTGATCTTCATGTTGTTCAGAAGATACTTATTTCAGTTAATCGAACAGTAATTGCTCAAAATTATGTTAGCTCATTCCACACTAATGGTTCTTACCTAGTGCCTAGGTATAATTTAAAAGTTATGCTTTAGACAAACACTTCAATACTGGAAACCAAGATAAAATCTTTTTGAAAGAAAATGTATTTAGGCAATTTGACAAACCTTCAGTGACTGGCTGAAGTTTAGACGACCTCTCCGAGTCTGGAGAATGCAGTGGTTCTGGTTCCTTCAAGCTTTCTAAATGCATAAAAGGATCGTAATCCACACATGCCAAATCAGAAAGGCTTAGAGGAAAATATTTAGGGTTGCTAAAACACTGAGATCCATAGACACATCCGTGCAGAACCTAGAACAAAACCAAAATTTCATGACATTAACTACTGAAATTTCTACTTGATTGTTTTATAAGAAATGAAGTTTTTTTTTATTTACATTTTTAATTGATTTGTTAGAACCAGGTAGGCAGGACAAAATGTTGGAAAATTTCAGGTGCTTAATGTTTACAGAAACAAGCCCTGGTCTGCAAAGAAAATTATTAAAACAGTGTCTACACTGAAGCGGAATTTAACAATAAGGAAACAAGAAACAAAACTTACAAAAAATCACTAAGCTACCTTTATTTTTAGATCTCCTATCTTCTTTAATTACATATGCTAGGTCTAAGCTGCTGGAGGTTTTAATCCTCTTTCCTTGCAAAAAAAAATACCTATCTTTGTTCTGTGTCCCTACAGACAGCAATTATAACAGTGCTTTTTACTTTGCTTATTGCTAAATAGAACTGCTTGGTATAAAAAAGCTACTTCCTTGTCTGTCTTAAATGTATAGCTGGTCTTCTACAACACAAATGCCTGCTATCGGTATGACATACAAAAACTAACTTGGTTAAACATGACAAAATATAAGACAAAATTAACAATTCCAAATATACCAAAGATCAAGCAGTTACAGTAAAACGTACAAGAACTAAGACAGCACTCCACATTTCAGCAGTAGAACAGAGGTCAGCTTACACAAAAGTTCTGTCTTCATTTCCATGAAAACTGACACTACCTCCACACATAGAAATTCTCATTTAGCAAGTAAAGAAACATGTACCTTATATATACAATTAAGAACGGATCTTTCAGTCTTATCATTTTCTGCTCCTGTAGTGTGAAGAGGCTGCAGCAAGGTCTTTAACGGCAAGGCCATTATCCAATCCAATAAGCACAGAAGTAAAGAAACCACCAACTGGAACAAACACTTTCAATTACAAATCAATTAAACCAGCACCTGCTACTTCACATTTATCACTGTATTTTACTTCTCTGTTTTACTTTCTTTTCTCAATTCAGTAGAGTCAGCCTTCTGCAGTAACGGCAGGTCACACTTGTTTAAAAACCACAGTATCTTCAAAACCCACGGCATCAGTAAAAACTTTGGCTACTGAAATATTTAACAAAGATCATCCATACAACAATTTCTCATCGTGGTACGTCTGTGAGCAGATATTGTGCTATAGAGGATATCTATGATTTTTCAAAATTGATTTGTAGGATGCTGTTTTTAAAATGACAGATTACACAGGTACAAATTAAGGCTAATGCACCATTCTGCACATAAATCTCACTGTAAAGTGAATTAAGGATTATGCAAAACTGAACTATTTCAGCTGCATTTAGTGCTTTATAAATAACACAGAATTTCCTTCACAACCTATCAATAATGCTACACAGCATCAGGTACTATCTGAAAGAAATCCAACTGCTTTCTGTATTGTAGGCTACTCAGTCAGCAAGAGAACCAACTCCCTCTAGGGAATGTTTTTAAAGACTGTAGAACAGAATTAGATTAAGACACACATACACACCAAATTATTAATAACTTACTGGCTTCAAATAATTATTTTTAATTTTTAAAACTTAGCTGTGGAAAAGGAAACAATTCAGATAAATAGCTGCAAGATTCTCTAAAATATTTTCCAAGTTAAATAAAAGTCTTTCAAAGAAAATCCACTTAACTCATTTACTAATAAATGACATATAAACATCACACTCATTTCACATAATACATTACAACTTTGTCTCTCAGATGCACTGTATAATAAACCTAATGATGAAGGGCTCTGAGTATTTTTATATTAAACCAATTTTTAAGAAACCCATTAGGACTAAGTTTGTCAAACTAGGTAAGCCAATTTTTGATATGCTATTTGACATACAATGATCAGCATTAGTTCACGGGGAAACTTATTGATTTATGGGAAGCATCTCAAGTGGAGAGGTGGCTAGCTTGGCATACTGCTGTAGTCTACAACAGCTGCTGCCTCCTCGCAAGCAGAGAGGAGAGGCAAAACGGAGCTCTGGAGGCCAAAATGAGCCTGCCATGAACACCAGCTCCCACGGGAATGGGGGACCTGGAACGACAGTGCTGCCACCAAACTGCACCGAAGTGCCCGAGTTTAAATGACCACTGTGCCCCACAGTCCAAGAGCAAAGCCAAATAACTCAGAAGAGATACAGCTTTCAGGAGGCAGAAAGCACTGCTGTGAGTATCAGGTGAAGAAAGAGCCCGTCTTAGCTAGGGGACTCGGGCCCACTGAAAACACGAAAAGAGAGCAATCGTTTTGAAGGATGACAACAATCAAATTCATCTGAAGATTACAGGCTATCTTGTTCAAAAATGTGCTTACAATAGAAAGTGCAAAAAAATCATAATCTTATAAATACTTTGAAAAGTATTCTCTACAAGTTAAGAATATATTTTCACTGTACGACAAGTTGGAAAAGTCTACATTACTTTCTATTCTTGTAAATTCACTGATGATAAGGAAAAAGAAGACTTCCTAATTACTGAAAACAATCAATCTCAATCAATTTTAAAGGCATATTTTCCTCCAAAAACTTCAGAAATTCACTTGCATAAAGAATATTGCTGGAATTCTGAGAAGACTATACTGTATTATACTTCAAGAGCTGAATCCTTACTTTAAGGCACAGCTTAAATTTTGTAACAATGCTATGTCACATACCTTCATAATTAAATTGACACATTAAAAAGAAATGAAAAATGTTTACCCTCTTGTCCTGTTCATAAGAGGAAGCTTCTGTACTGGGTAGCAGATAGGTAATAGTTGCGATCAGAATCTGGGGAAAATATAGCATGGTTTCTTTAAAAATACATTCTAAATATTTAAGTTTAAAACAAATTTTTAAGCAGGTAAATGTGACACAATACTAGATTCATGGTTAAATTCTACTAAAGTTTGTTTGAGACAAATTACAGTATTCCTTGCCACTTTTCTTTTAAAAAAAAAATCCTTCTAATTGAATTTTGCAGAAGACATTGAAGGAATACGTTATGCTTGACTGATGTAGGTGCATTAGGGACAATGAAATTACACAGCTAGTCCAAATATTCAGGCAGAAAGAGAATGTGATTCAATACACTTGTAGGGTGCAGGAAGGAGCTGATGTGGGTTTGTGTATGGGACTATTTGAGCTCCATTATTTCTTAGAACTACTAGAATTTGTAAACACCCTGCCTCTACTTAATCAACAATATGACTGCAGAGGAGCAGAAAAACGCCTGCTATGCCTCTTAAGAAGCTTCTACACAATTCTCTTTCCAGTTACCTGGGAGACCTCTATCTTTCCTCTGTGGTTCAGACTCACAGAGGCCATAGTCTACTTCCTTGTTATTTAAAGTGTATTCAAAATAATTATTTTCGCAGATCCATATTTTAAGTAATCACTTCCTTACTAAACTTAAATAAACATATATGAACCCCTACCGTTAATGTTCAGTAAGATTATATTTATACTAATTCAACATTTTGTGAAACATACTTATCAATATTCTGGTATGTTAATTTCAGGGAAATACATTTTACTGTTGCATTTAAAAGAATTAAAAATTTCAAATTTTAAAAAAATTACTTACTTGAATAATTCTTAAAGGTGAATCAGCTTGATACACTTGAAGTCTATGTACATAATGTATCAGCATGTTCAGCATACTGCAGGCAACTTGGGCTACTGTTTTATTTGGAAACTAGAAAAAAGAACACAGCACAGTAACAATGACTATGCAATTTCACATAAGAGTACATTAGGCGGTAAGGTGGTCAGGAACTTCAGTGATGGTTTTATACATATAGTTCCTTATGTACCTATTTACTGGAAGAACAGAATTGAATTTTACAAAATTTATAAGGAATTATTTTATAGTCACAAACAAATGTTAGCAGCTAACATCAAAGGTTTGGGACAGACAATCAGTGAGTTGCATGTAACGAGGAAAAGAGGAAAGGAGCCTCCTAACTTCAGACTGGTTAGTACAGTATCATGCAGCAAGGAAGAACGAATGCATTTCTTGTTACCTTAACGATTACTAATGCATCACTGCAAAAAAACAAGGATCCGATTCTGAAATCGGAGGTCTTTGTTGAGAACCAAGGCAGGTGAACAGCCAAGTATCCAAAATGCAGGATACAGTACTAACAGTGAGATTAACCGTTCTGTTCTTTCTTAGTGACTGCTGCGTACAGCACTTGCCTGAATGGAAATGAATGCACCTTAGCTTCTGTGCTCAATTCCTCTTTTCTCTGTTATCTTTTAAAGGCAGGAGAACGTTGCTGCACTGGACCCTGCCTTCAACAGTTACTAAAATGTTCAAGTTAGTGTGTTGGTCAAGACAAAAGTGAATGCATTTGTACAATTAGTCCCCAGCCTTGGGAGTGGATGTACATGCTGCCCTACACTCCTAAGCAGGAAAACAAAGAAATGAACAGACAGGGATATGTTTCCCTAAATTGTTAATGCACAGGACATGTAATTGAGGCTTCTTCCTTCATTGCACTTGCCTTAAAACACTAAGCTGTGCACCAAACAATTAGCACAAAGTAAATTCTACAACTGAATTTTATTCATCTAGGACACGAAAATCCTACAAATCTGAGCAAAGTGGTTATTAGCACAGCAAAACTACAGACTTCAGAAGACAGCACAAACTACACAGAAGAAAAAAATCCCATACAATAGCCCCAAGGGAAGGATTTCAAATACATTCTTATTCAAGAGAATTATTCAAGAGAATACTCTATCTTTACTGAAAACAAATATTCCAAACTATATTAATGATGAATCTCAAACCACTCAGAAAACAATTAGGTAATTCATGTTTTAATAATGAAAAATCCTATTCTATTTCTCCAGTGAAGATGAGTGACATCAGAATTCCTGTGTTATTAAAAGAATAAAAAAGTAGTTTACACGTTTTAATCTCACTTTACTTCGTAGTTATGCTGTCACACGTGTGTGCTGCAAGGTGGCTAAGTGTCTACCTCTGAACTCAGAAAAGGCTAATTAAGTTGCAAAAATACTTAAGATTTAATTTCTTGGCTTCTTAGACAGTTTTCTTAATGAATCCAGTTCTATTAACCTTTCAAGGAAGGGTGTATCTCACAAGGCTTAAAAAAACCCAAAAGCTTTAAGAAAGCTGAAATGCCTGGGCAATGAAGTCTGAGCAGAAAATTAAGGTTTTCAGAATAAAATTTTTGAATGGCAAAACTTTAAAGGTGGAAACTACATTGGAAGAAAACTGTCCTGGGCCAGCTTCTTATTAAAGCAGAACTATCATTTTTTTACATCTAAGGTCTTGAAAAGAAAAGGTACAAGCATAAGCAAGAGTATGGAGTACAAAGCTTTAGTTAACATTTTTTATTTGTGGTATCTATATAAGCATAAAGAAAGGCTATGAATGGCTCTTATAAGCCAGCCACAGAGATGGAAACCAGAGTACACAGGGTAGTTAATTCTTGTTCTGACCTTCCCTGTTTCTCAGTGGATGCAGTTTCACGTTATTGTCGGCTTTTAACTAAAACACAGCAGACATCTTACATCTGCAAGTCTTCCCAGTGCTTATGACAAGAACACCATTATTTTTTTATCCTTTATGAGACAGCCTCTCTCCATGCTGTGAAAGTACACTGTAAGAGCATAGTAAGCAGGGTACAGATTCTAACGTTCAAGCTCGAGTGCCAACCAAAAAAAATTAAATAAAATTGAAAGCGTAACAATTTGATTACAGAACTTGAGATCAAATCCAGATTGCTGGAAACATCCTTACAAGCTTGCAGGAAAACCCCAGAGTCACTGGAGAGGACAAAAGGGGTGGACAGACCAGAGTAGCTTAATACGGACTGTCCAGATCACTGAATTTAAGAAAAAATTACCTGAGAAAGAGGCCTGGAGACTTTTCAGAGTCTTTGAATAATCAGCTGTTCACTACTTAAGAAGAAGAAAATGCTCCCTGGTTTTTTTTTTGTTGTTGTTGTTGGGGTTTGGTGTGGTTTTGTTTTTTTTTTTTTAAGAGGATCATCAGGCTCTAAAATGAAGACGAGTGAATGATTTCTAGTGCTGGTTTATGCAAATTAGTTAAACTCTGTTCTCTGGTTGAAGAGAATTTTTGATTTTTTTTTTTTTTTTAAGAAAGGGAACAAAAGTCAGTGGAGACATAAATTTCACAGAAAGGCTGAAGGGTATAAAGTAATCCTATCCACTCTTTTCTCCTGAAAATAAGAGAATAATCCATTCTGGGAGTTCAAATATCCAGCTACTTGGAAGCCAGGAGATTGCTTAGGTAACAAATTAGAGCTAATTTGTTTCTCCCATGATATATTTATGAACTTTTCATTTTATGATTAAACTCGATTGTGAATGTATACCACTGCTCAGAACAGGAGAAAGGCCAACATGCTCTGGATGCTTTTGCCAACACAAAGCGAAGCAAAGTAGAAATATAATGATCTTTGTTTCTCACTCAAGAAGTAATTTATGTTTAATATAAATGAGATACAAATAATTGGTTTAATAAATATGTCAAAGAAAAATAAGAGAAATCACAGTGAATGTCAGGATTAAAAATAGTTCAAACTTTGATAAATTGCAGAAGTAAGATAAAAACAACATCATTTGCCTAATACCAAACTTGCACAGGAACTTGATAAAATGCACTAGTTAAGGGATATTAAAAAGCAAGGGGAAAACTCTGGAAGAGAGTATTAGTGAAGCTGCAAAGGATGAATGTGATTTTGCAAAACAGGAAATTGCAATTTAGAGTCTAATACTAAAAGCCCTGCAGCTACCCATTTTAGACATAGACTCAAATCCTGCTTCACAGGATGTGATCAGCTGATTTGCTAAGATACTTCTCAGATTCCCATTGCTGAAAAGAACAGTTAGTCCCCAACATCTGACACAAGCCATGTATAACAGGTGTACACCCTGATCTTTATCAACGTGTATATACAGAAAGACTAGACTATTCATTGAATTTTGATGTTAACAAAGAGCATGTACAAAGGTTCTGAAAATAAATCAGGAAATATTTAAAAAGTTGAAGATATTGTTCACAAACATGCAAGTTTGCAAAATGCTGGAAAATACAATGCTTTTAGTAATATTCTAATTATTCCATAAAATATGAACAAATATGAAAAAGATTTGCAAAAAGTAGGAAAACAAAAACACTCATCAAGGAAAAAAAAAGCCAAAAAAAGCGCAGCTTTTTAACAGAGATGACGAAAGGAATATACTGTTAATATACTACCACCAATACAAAATCTTGTGACCAGAGTTGAAATCCATTGAGATTCATTTCAGAACAGTGAAAACTGTCATTCACAAAAGGAAAGGCCGACAAATGTCAGAAAATCTCTTCTATTCAGAAGCATCTTACAGGCATTGCACCACAATGAACTAGCTGTATCTGAGCAAGCTGCATTTCCAGGTGAGAATCACTGTGCATACTAGCTATGTTAAACAGATTCTATCAAAACAGCAAATACCAAAACAGTAAATCATCCTAGATTTCAAGAACTTAGTGTGAAGGTGTTTATACAGAATTGCATGGTGATTACCAGAGACTGTAAAGTTTTATTGTACAAATTAGTTTCAGAACCATTGCACTAGCTGTAGGTGGGAAGGTTTTGGTAGCGGGGGCGCTGCAGGGGTGGCCTCTGTGGGAAGGGGCCGGGGACTCACTGCTGTTCTTCCTATGTTCTCCCCTCTCCTGCTGGTGGTGGGCGAGTGAGTGAGTAGCTGGGTGAGAGTTTAGCAGCTAGCTGGGGCCAACCCACCACACCCATTAAAAAGGGAAAGTTAAATCCTTCTGAAAAACTGTAAAATTACCCAGTGTTGCAGCATGCTTCATAAAAAATAGGAAATAAATTTTAATGATAGCCATAAAACCAGGTGCTCTTTACTTCTCACCAAAATTAGAGTTCTCATTACTCCCTTTCAACAGGTAGTTTATTCACATAAACTTTGATGCCAACTCTTGAATCGTCTTTGGATTCAGATTTTTTCCAACAGGTACTGGCCTGAATGACGTGTCCTGGAATAAGCCTAGAAAAGCACTTTGCCACAGGAAATCAAACATCCTTCAGTGCTTCCATACATGCGGCATAGTACTCTACACCTCTCTCTAAGTATCTAGCCACGGCTGAGAAGCAATACTGCATAATGCAATGGCTCTCAAACTCAAAGCGAACAGGCACAGAATGTAGTGATGATACGGGGATAAAGGGATTTGGTTGGTGAGGGCAGGAGAGCAAGAAGCACGAGAAGCTTTGGAAAACTTCTGTTTGGCCTTTGCATTTGTCACCTTCCTGCTTTCTTCCCTGTCCCCCTTTTACACTGGATGCTCCGCTCAGTCTGGTAGCCAAAGCGTACAAGGCAGCAACTTGGCTTGGGACAGGCTTTTTGCATATGATGGCAGATGGCTCACAAAACTGGGATCCCTTCCAATTTCCTCTCTACCCTGGCCTTTCCCTTTTGCAATGTGTCAGGAGAATGTACCACGGAGGCTTTAAGAGTACTATTTATCAGAGCTGGGGAACCCAGGATGCCAATTAGTGAGGAATGTGACTTGCCTCGGCATCCATGGCTAGCCTAGACAGGAGACACATATGCTGAAGAAGGAAAGACTCTGACACATCTGTATTCCAGAGTCTTTCTATGGATCTGTACTGGGTGTACCTGGCAAGGTTGTGGTAATGGAGAGGCTACAGGGGGCCTCTGCGAGAAGAGGCCAGGGGCTGCCCCATGCCAGACACAGCAGCTCTGCAACGGACACACCAAAGGACGCAGCTGAGCCCACGTGCCAAGTGTGTGGTGCCTTTGTGAGAACATATTTAAGAAAGGGCAAAAATGCCACACAGGCAGAGAAGGGAAAAAAAAAAAGGAACAAGAAACAGCAGGCAAACACGAAGGTCAGAGGAGGTGCTCCAGGTGCTGGAGCAGACTCCCATGCAGCCTATGGAAAAAAACGTGCTGGAGGAGATATCCACACTGCAGCCGTGGAGTACCCCACACTGCAGCATTGGATATTTCCTGAAGGAACTGCAGTCCACAGACAGCCCACACTGGAGCAGGCTTATCCTGAAGGACTGCAGCCAGTGGAAGGACCCACACTGGAGCAGGGGTAAAGCGTGAGGAGGAAGGAGTGGCAGAGAGGAACTGTTACGGACTGACCATGACTCCCCACTCCCCATCCCCTCTGCACTACTTGGGAGGGGGCAGGGGGAGACAGGAGTTGGGAACGAAGGAGTGAAGTTGAACCTGGGAAAAGGGGAAGGCCGGGAAAGGTGGTGGTTTAAATTTTGTCTTTGTTTCTCACTGCCCAAATTATTTTAACTGGGAATAAATTAATTCCCCCAAGTCAAATCTGTTTTGCCCATGATGGTAGCTGGTAAGCAATCTCCCTGTCTTCATCTTGACCCACAAGATTTTTCATCCTGTTTTCTCCCCGTCCTGTTGAGGGGAGGGAGTGAGTGAGTGGCTGGGTGGGATTTTGGCCCTTACCCAACGTTAATCCACCAAAGGCTCCTAGACCTAGTTACAAGCAGATGCAGAAAACCCTGCTGGAATCTTGGGTCTAGATGTGGGAAAAGGTATAGCTGGACAAAGTCAAATAAAGCCAGTAGTGGTTTTGCTGAAACCTGAATTGCAAGGATTATTTATGAAAGCTGGGATGACGGACAAACTATTATGCTCCAAAGCACAGAGGTTAGAGTGAAGTGGCTAATGATATATATTAAGATAGGGATCCACTATCTTATTTCCCAGCACACCATTTCCTCCAAACTTAAAGAAGGGTAAAGATCTCTTTTGACAGAGTTCAGAGATCCAACAATTAAACTGAATTCAGTCTTTTGTGAGGATTGAAAATGAGACTGTAAAGTAAGGATGATAAATGTATTCATGACTTTCAAAAGACAAAGTATCTTTACATGTAAAGGCAATACATATTGTAAAAGTGTTAGTCTCTCACCTTTAAAGAAACACAAATCACATTCAATGCTTCCTTGATCTGAGGATGATGTGATTCATGAACTAGCTCCTCACAGATCCAAATACCAAGGCTGCAAAGAGCAACACATCTGCAAAACAACGTTGGGAGGACAAGTTGTTGAGAAACACGCTACAAGAATGTGCAATTTTTACGATTCATTACGTCTTGCTAAAATCTAATAAATATGGTTTCAGTATTTCAAAAAGAACTACACAAAAACCTTTATAATGCTGTAACTTATTTAAAAATGAGAAAGAAATCCCAAGTACTCTGGTGAAGGCACAGGAAAGGACAGAGGAAGCACCCTTCTGAGCAACTGAAAAATCCAAAAGACATCAAGAACTCCTGCATCCCTATATGCTTTTCAGATTAAAAATACTACCTGAAATCCAGGTATGGAAAATTCATATATACTTTCTTAAGACAAAGTAAAAATTGTGGTGGGAGGTTCCTCCTCCACAACACGAAAGTTTGCTCATATTTGTTGAGAGCTTCTGGGACACAGAGACAAGAGAGGGGAATGTTATTTGTTCATAGGTATTTATTTTTTTAGATTGACAATAAACAAGGATGAATAGAGGAGGGGTAAACGAATGCTAGAGACAGTGTACATATTGTGACTAAATACTTCAACTTTCATTGTTGTTTCTTGATTTAAAATCAGGAAATAGAAGATAAGAGTAAATGTAAAGAGTATTTAGATAGACATGTTCAAATCAGCAGAGATGGATGAAACTTGTTCAGAAATGTTAAGGAGCTAGCTTACATAATCTCTGAATCATTATTAATTATCTTCAAGAACATAGGCTGCAAATATTTTGGAAACAACTTCAGAATTCAAAATCCTCTGGATAAAAGTGGAGAGCAATCCAAAATTGTCAAGACGAAAGCTGGTCATGGGAACTGCAAAGCATCCCATCTGGGAAGGAAAAATCATATGCTAGAATAGAAATAGAAACAGAAGTGCCTATGAAGCTGGTGCTGTAGAAAAAGGATTTTAAGGCTACACAGAAATGTGAAACTGCTAACAGGTCACGAAAATACGTCTTGGAATTAATTTTACATGATAATGTAAATAAGATGTCAAACCACCCTGTTTTGTGCACCGTCGCTGAGACACTGCCTTCATTACATTTTGATTAATACAATTTAAGAATAAAGACAAGCTTGAGGGATTCCAGGAAAAAAGTGAAAGAAGCTTTGGGAAATACTACATATGGAGCAAAAGTTGAAGGATGTACTGAGTCTAGATCACAGTTAAGGAAGGAAATGGTAAGAAATCTTCTGACGTGCAGTAAGTCACTGAAGAGTTTAATTTCCAGTAGAAAAGATTTCTCCTATATACTGGTCATAAAAACAACCTGACTGTAAAAATTAGATAAGTATTGGAACAGTCCAAGATTTTTGTAACTTTCTTCTTTGAGAAAATTTTTGGGACTGTTTAGGCAAGCTACGGCCAGGAATGTTTTAGACACACTCCAGCCTCAGAGGAGGGGGAGTCTACAGAAATGCTCCTGGTCCCTTCCCAGTCTACACTTCTGCTATTCCTGCAGTATGTGTTTCAATCCTTTTTGAACAAAGGAAAATAAGAACATAGCATAGATTTAACAATAAACACAGACAGGTTGTGTAAGCTGACTCAGAAAATAAACCTTTAGTAAACAGAAGAGTAGACAGCTCTAAGTCCATGTTATTATTTAAAGTTTTCTTTATGCTCCTGAGAACCATTCCACATCTGATGACATACTGATGTGCAAAATATCCAGGACTCTATGAGGTTTCTACCAACACCACCAGTGTCATTATCATTATTGAGAGTAGTCTCTGAAAAACTGTGTAGTTATATGGCTACAATGTCGTTATTAAAGAATCACAGCCTTAACAGCACAAGCAGAAGAAGAGACGATCACTGGGTTCATCAACCTTTCACTTCTTTTTCAGATTGTCAGCAGTAGGAGAGGAACTTGATTAATACAGTTATTAATCTTTATAGATGGAGATCTGAGGGTAGAACTTATTTCAGATAACTGACTTCCCTGAAGCTCGGTTGGGTCAAGTCTGTAATGAAACGCAAAACATCGAGCCTCCGTACAAGAGATAAGAAATAGAGATTTATAGCTTGGGTAACAATAACAGCACTCAGACTTGCTGGAGATATACAAAACTATGTACCTGAGTTCCAAGAAATCTAAGTTCTCTCCTAGGAAATTGCAAATACATTTAAGCCTCTACTACTAGTGGCTGAGCTGACATGGCAAAATCGTAATGCAGATCCTAAATATGACCTCTGATAGTAACCCAGGTGAACTCTGTACTGCTGTGAAGCAGGTGGTATCAGAGAAGTTATTACCAAAAAAGACAGTGGATAAACTGCCACTGAGGAGTAAGGCAGTCAAGCTTCAGGAGCTGTGGGAACATCATTATCCCCACAATGAAGACATGCCCTTCTGTCTCCCAGAAGGAGGAGAGGGGCACAGGTAACCCAGAGAGACATTGGGAATCTATTCCTTTTTAATCTTCATTTAATGTTATTACACACAGTGGTCCAACTTTGTATTTTGAGCGCAGCATAACTCAACTTTCTGAAAGGCTAGGCATGCACATGTGCCTCTGCTCCTATATACACACCCTCACAGCCAGACAGGATATGGGGACATGCAGGATGTTCCCTTCCTCTTCCCAGCCACACTGCCAGAACTGAAGATGCTAAAACTGTGTGCTTCAGTGCCACAGGATCAGTAATAATATTCTGAACCAACTGCATTTAAAGCACCTTTTTCAAAACCAAAATGGAGAGTGTTACGCTTTTAGAATTCTTTTGTAAAAGAACACGAAAAATGAAATTAAAATGATCTCAGAACGCTCCTTCCTTCCCCTGTGTTGAGAGAGATTACCAGCTCAAGTGAAGAACAGGTAAGTGGGCTGATGAAAACTGCTCTTGGTTTTCTAGCAAAACATTTTAAGGTTCAGTGAACTGATCTTTCCAGTAACATTTTTCAGGCATGTAGTTCTAGTATTTTGCATTTGTTAAGTGACAATATATTAGTTGAGCATATATAAACACCCCACCCAAATACATAAGGCACACAAGTGTGCTCTTCCTTGGTAGGCATTACAGATTCCTGTTCCAATCCCATATGTAGGACTATAACTGAAAGCCTCTGGAGATGGGTAAGGAGGAATAAAATCCTAAGCAAATGAAGAAACAGAAAAGAAAACTATCCTCTCTGAAGTTCTCTATTTGATGAAGACGATTAGGTTTAAGCATCAGAGCAATCATTCCCAGTTCAATGCTTAGCTCAGTATTTTCTGCTTCATTTCCATACCATAAAGAAGGGTTCATGTACCTTGGATTATTTCTGTTTTTCAAATTAAATCATGTGGTCTAATAAAAAATAACCATACCTCCCTCATAAATAATCTTGTCCTTAATCAAAGTAAATAAAATGCCTCTCTAGGACAGAAAATCCCTGAGCTGAACACCAGGGTAGGCTGGGAAAGCATACAGCTTACACTCTTACCCATATTTACACCCTTTTGTATCAGCCACTATCAGAGAAAGGATACTGGGCTAGACTGGCCTTTGGTCTGACAGAAGATGTCTTCTCTTTTAGTATCTCTACTTACAAACAATTTTGAATTCACACAGTGGATCACAGTTTTGATAATGGTGAAGAAAACCATTAATAAAATACATATAAACTTTTACTTTAAGCTCTCTGATACATCCACCTCAAAACAGTATAATAAAGAAAAGAATTTATTTATTTAGAAGCTCTGTATGACCTACCGTGCAGGACCAGATGGCTCCTCTCTTGCTGAACTTAACACAGTTTTAATTATGAGTTCCTAAAACAAAGAGGAAAACATTCACTGATTTACCAATAACTCCATCACACAAAGCATCAGAAAATTAGAATTTTATTATAGCACACACAGGCATGTTGCTTAGCTGAGTCTCTAGGTTTGTGGTCAGATTAATTGTTTGCTTACCACTACTCCAAGTTTCTAGACTGCCCCAGATGGTCATTATTATGCTACTCCAAGAATATCCCACAGGTTACTGTCCTAATTTCTGCTGATTAACCATTTATCCAATTCTTGCCCATACATTTCCATAAAATACCAAAGGCAAAAAAACCCCACAAAGGACTCCCTAAAGCTAGCTTCTGTGAATAACACGGAAGGGTATTACAGAAAGAATCTATTACTTTGAGGTTTAAACAAGCATTTTTTCTCCATCAAAATTATATTGATTTAAAACACCTTTGGAAGTAGTTGCAGAACAAGTGCCTACAGTGCCTTAAGAATGATGTCAAGATGAATTTTGACTCAACTGCAATGAAATGTTCCTAAAGCTGTAGGTCGCTCTCAATAAAGCTCAAGTAAACAGCCATTATGCAAAAGAAATGAGAAAGAAGGAATTCAAAATCAGTCCCCAAAAGGGAGCAAGGTGTAAAGCAGCTTCCAAGCCATCACCTCTCTCAAAATTGAAACAGTTTGGAAACTTATGGGGAGCCTTTCTTAGACATAGTAATCATACCTGAGACACATACAGCAATTAAACACACGAACTGAGCTCTGCCCAGTTTCAGTATATGGGCACACTACCCAACTCCGTGTTATGATAGAGAGGGTAAGGCCTCCATTAATCTTTGCTTTTTGTCTGAAAGAACACACTGATGTACAGAGGTTTTCTAAAGCCCCTAGAAACACAGGCAGGATTCACTAGTTGTGAATTCTCAATACATTATTTAATTTATCTCGAACCTCTCAATCTTGTCGTCTCAGCTGATTACATCAGTGAGATTGCAAATAGCCATAATGAGAGCAGGCTCGGAAAGGTGAGATAAGACATCAGTGAAATAACACATCATTTCCTTTTACAAACATATGAAAACACTTTATTATTAAGTTAATAGCAATTATAAAGTTTGTTCAGTAGTATAAAGGTTAACAAGATTTTATGGGATCTTGAACCTTGTAACCTGTTGGAAATTATTTCTGAAAAATTTTAGAATCTTAAAATTTTAGTTAGTATTTCCTGGAAAAACATCATATTAAACATATACTTGGTAGCTGAATACCATCCAAATATTCTTAAAATTCCTACCTTAACATCCGTAAACTGAGACACAGCAATGTCAGGAATGTTTGGGTGAAGAGCTGGTAGCTCATGATATAAATTGGGAAAACAGACTAGAGATCCTAAAAGAACTTGTGCTTCAACTCTTGGTGCCTAAAAGAAAAAAAAAAGTCAGGATAAACATATATTCTTACTGCAATCAGGAAGCTGACATTTCTAGCTGCCTTAAAAGAGAACCATGTCTGAAACTCTACACAGCTATTTCCTTTCTCCTTCTTCAAATTCTGTAGAGCTGAGCAAATGGAGACCACAGCCCCATGGATTGCTATTCATGCATACCCCATGTTCCCATTTTCCAAGACGGTCAAAAGGAAGCAGAGGAATTGTTAGGACTACAAACGACTGTACTGCTAATTAGGCTCAGGTCTTAGGTTCAGCTAATTGAACAGGATGTGGAAAACTACTGGACATGACGTGAGGCATTGCTGGACATGACAGGTGTAAGGAGCTGACAGAGGTTTCAGACAGTATCTTGAGGGATGCTGGATTTCACAGTTGGTTAAAGGGGGAATGACGTGAGAAACAGTCAAAACTCACAGACAATCGGAGGGGAGTATTGGGGAGCTTTGAGAGAGTACAGTCATACAAGGCCAACAGCACCTAGGTAATCACACCAGTATTACTATATAAGGCTGAAGTTGCCTGAGTAACAGTAACAGAAATACATCCGAATAGTGCAAACACTAGCAGATTTGAGTTCTTAAGCCTGATCATCAAAGTCATTGCATAGCAGAGATAGGGAGGAATAAATATACTTTTAAAATGAAGGCATAGTCAAAATGGGCATTTATTTTAAAACATTTTAAAGCACAGATAAATGGCAGTCACAATTCCAAGAACTCTGAAGTAAAACAAGATTCTCTGCTTCAACAGTAATTTTTGCATTGTTCACATATTTTCTGTAGAGGATTTGCATGTGTAGTATTCTAGAATAAACCACTGACAGTATCTGTATTTGCTAGCCATTACATTGACTTCTGGGGACAAGTTAACACCCTAGTCAAGGAAAAATACCGCTCAGTTTTCTCTCAAACCCTTTCCACTCACACATAAAAGAGAATAAACTGATGAGTACTCACATTGAGGAAAGAAGAAGCAGCCACTCTTCCTGCTGCTACAATGAAATCCATAATAAGCATGGTGGCACCAGGCAAACCAAGTGAAAAGAACTGAGGAGAGCAGTGCTTGATGATTGTATTGACAATATCCTTGCAGGAGGAAAAGGGAAAAAAGGAAAAGTAGAGTATCAACAAGATGAACAATAAATGAAAAAAAAGGCAGGTATTTACCAAAGGTAAAAAGTAAAAAAGCAAGAAAGCAAACTCATTGTGGCAATTAAGATACTCATTACTGAGCAAAGAGTAGCAGAAAAAGATAAATTCCTTAAGTATACTCATTTTAATATAAGTATACTTTATGGATCAATTTACCCTTGGACACTATTGTACGAGGTTGGTATCAGGACACATCTTATATTCTTTTACATTTAGCTTTTAAAGAGTTCTATAAATGATTAACCATTCATTTAAATACCTACAGAAGAGATACAGTGAGATAACCAGCTATTATACCTTCTTAACAACATGCTTAAATCCTCTCCAACAAGTATCACCTGACTATAATTTTAAAAAAAGTATTAGCCTCTTACATATATCCATATGGAACCAAAATAAAAAGAAAGAATTACAAAGAGGTGTTTTATAACATATCTGGTATATAGTTATTCAACACAGCATACTATGTTCTTGTAGACTCAGTGAGGCAGTTTTTAAAATTAATGTACGTGATGCAATTTCTTCAAAAGTACTGGAAGAAGTATAAAATGTTTTAACTATTAAAAAACATCCCAAGTTCACAGATAGGCAAAAAAATAACCCTTTTCCTCCTTTGAATAATTCTCCAATAGTAGTGATATCCAACTAAATAGCATTATGTTATAGGAAGATTTGCAATCCAGCACGAAAAGCAGTGTAAACTGGTTGTTAGAGAACAAAAACTGGAGATCCGTCCTATCCATAGCCATCTGTGGAATAATTTTGGACTAGTTCTGTTTTGCCCAGTTAATGAAAACAGGATTGTTTGAACCTTTGATGTCCTCATGCCTCTAACTGCTCCTCAAAAAAGCTCAGAAAACCAACTTTTTCACACTTATAATACAAGCCTTTAAAAAGAGTGTTTAAACCATACAATGTTTTCAGACCTGTTCATATTAAAACCTATGAAAAAGATCTACTCCCACCGATTAGATATACTCAGTATGTCTCAGTTTGCTGGTTCCTATACTTGCTGTAGAAATAAACTACTCCAGTGTAGTGAGCACAATTTACTTTCTCACTAGCTAAACTGTTGCATCAGGGAGCAAGTAAGAACAGTAGACCTTAGAGAGATCTGCTTCCTTCTCTTTCTTGCATGCTTCAATCTGTAACACACAATCAGCAAAAAAAAAAAAAGAAAGAGTACCTTTCCTGCCCTCGTATTTGCTTGAAATGGACTACAAAAAAAGCATTTCTGATTACAACCAAGAACATGAGGGCCATTTATCGAAGTTTAGAAAAAGTGTCAGTCACATAACTATTTTCAAAGACAAAGTTAAATTACTCAGCTGAAAATCCATTCAGTATTTTTGATAAAACAATTTTATTTTTAGTTATACTATTTATATTAACCTGAATTTCATAATTAAACTTACTTGATCAACATGAAGAAGTCCACAGTGCATTATATTGTAGAAATGAGTTAAAAAATCCCTGTTTGGAGAAACATCTTGTCTTCGCTTCATTGTCTTACAAATGAGTTTATAAGCATGCAGCTTTCCTTGTTTGTATTTATCAGTCAGCATCGTTGCCTACAGTTTCAGAACGATATTTATTATTCATAAATCAAAAAATTACACTAGATACTCTTCTACAACTACATGAACTTTTATTTCTGGTTCACTGCTTAGTGCTCAAATTTACCTTGAACAGCCATGGTGTTAGAATTCTCAGTGGTGGAATTAAAACTGGTGGAGATGGTGAAGTTAGGTTATCTGTTGAAATACCAAGATTGTCTCTTATCTGCAATTATTAAAAACAAAAAGATAAGCATTTAAGGGAAACATATAACGTGGTGGTTTTTTTCCTTCTGAAAAACCTGCCCTATCAGGTCAGGCTAGAGAAGATGTTCAAGTCCTTTTACCTTCGCCAGATTCTGCCACAGTTCACACAGGTAATCAAAAACCTGGGCATGAATCTCTGGATCCATGATGCTGTTTACATCTCCCAAAATTCCTAGCATTCGCCTCCACATCACAGTAGCAACATCTGCATGCCATCCTGTAAGCGTTCCCCCAGCCATCACGCTGCAACATTCTGAGGGGAATTCACTAGTTTCTGTAATGGAAAAAAAAAAGCACAGTGAGACCTACCTCTCCAAAGAAAAGTTCTGAGACAACTATTACATACATAGTTTCCTTAAAACCAAAAGGAAAAATAAGATCAGGCTTTCAGAGTAAGATATTTCTTACTCATTCAGCCACCTCAACGCTGGAAATGTTTAACTACATGTCCATTTTCAAACTCTGTAGTGGAAGAATTGTCCTGTTTCATATATTCTTTCCATAAATAACATTTAAGGTCACTACTGGAGCCCTAATAGTGGTCTGATAGACCTAGTAAGGCCACTCCTTTTGTAAGTGCTGTCTTACATTCTTTGGAGCCAATGAATCTCCAGAACTCCACTTGCCTGCTTCCAAGTAAAATCACATTTCAACTTTACATTTTTCCAAATAAAACAGACAGACAATTTTCCTTAGAAACTACTAGGAATGTTTTTACTTGCAAACTGAAGAGAAAGGTGGGAGTAAACTGTTGTCTCTGGCTACTGTTCTTTAAGCCATAAATTTGTATGAGCGGAGAGGCAACATTCAGTAACCTAACATCACAGTCTAACTCTCACCTAGCTCTCCCTACACATCAGTTTTACAGAAATGAACAGTCTTTTTTAGGTGGAAGATCTGTTTAATCTAGTTTTTCCATACAAAGAAAACGTCGATAGATTATGATGGCTAAAGTCTACTCAGCTCATGCTTAACCAGCTAAACAGCCACACTAAGCTAGCTAACGAGCCACAGTTTTAAAGCAGCAGGCATCCAGAATCTCCTTTCAGCCCCTCTCAGACAGATTTTCAAAACACCTCAGCACCAGAACTTGCTGAGATCTTCTGAAAATCTCACAGCTCCCACAGGCATACAAAATCAAAATTAAATCTGAATTCAGCCTAATCACATAGCCTCTTCATTTGAAGATCTGGACCACTGTGGTAGAGACACTAATGGTTTCTAGGCTGTAGATTTCAAAATACAAAGCAAAATGATGACATTTCTGTCCATCAGTAGGCTACTTAAAGACAGAACAGGTTTATATTTTCTATTCCAGATATTGCCTAGGTCATCTGGCGTCTGTAAAACAGAGTGGTGGAGCTTCTCATCCAGCTGCAGATCCTTCTGCTCAATATGATCTGCATGAAGAGTGGCAGGAGAGGGTGTCTGTGATCGGGATCCAAGAGCAGATTGGATTGGAGAAGCACTTTCAGAGCCTGCAAATGCAATTTTTAACAGTTACCTTAAAAGCCTTTTCTATTTTCTTGAGCTACTGAAATGTTGTCTAAACATATCATTAAAAGAAAACTGAACTACTTTTATATATCAAACCTGAGCAAGAAAAGATAATAAAAACTGTAAGCAGATCTCCCTGTGAATGGTGCTCTGAAAGAAAACAAATTACATGCAGGAAAGCTGAGAGATGAACATGAACATCAGATAGGTAAATGGATTAACAGAGCTCTATTGTAGGTCCAAATAATTTTAAATGTGTTTGTTCTGCAGCACTTTCAGTGTTCTGAACCAGTCAAATTTCTCTCCGCATTCCCTCATCTAAATTTCTCTCCAGCAAAGTGTTTAAGCAGAAATTTACCTGGAACAACTACTTTTCCAGGTTTATGGATGCATGCAAATTAATTTATAAATAAAAGCTCAAACCAGTAACTGACAATTTTTGATGTTTATCTGCTGATTGGGCTGACAAAATCCATATGGAGGGAAAGTTCTGTATAGTTAGAGGAATGTTATTTCCTCTAAGACAGGAAAATAAAGTTTGAACGGCAGTGCTGCAAAGGCATCTTTCCGTGAACACCACTTTGCAATCTCTCCAGGTAACTATTTGGTCTCCTCTACTGAGAGATCTGTGGAGAGGGAGCAGATACTTGTATTTTTCTTCTGCACTACCTTAGTTTCACTTCCTGAATTTGCCTAAAGACCCTTAGAAAAAGCTGAGTTTGGTCAAAACAGTCAGATGGCAGAAAATAAGAGAACAGACATTCACCACATACTTCCCTACACATCAGCACATGTTAAAATGGAAGAATTTAAACCTATTAATTTTAGCTCTTAGATAAACGTAACTGGGACCCAAAAATATTATAATGATGTGTGAAGTTCAGTATTAGAGATAAGCTGAACTTTAGGGACAGCAATGAAAAAGTGAGTCCTTTAAAATAGTAATTTTCCCAAATTATTGGCTGCAAACTGTTCTTTCTTGTAAAGAGAACAAATTGTTTAAAGAACTTGACAGAAAATGTCAGTGTTACCAGAACAGAAATTGTGGTAAACAATCTTAATTACATTGTTAAACTGCAAAGGTCTCAATCTGCTTTAAATGGCAAAGGCAATGAAGCTTTTACCATCAATTTAAATCAACACCTCTGTGCAGGAGAGGTGGACACACAGACTACTGTCTCACTCAACAGGTAATGATACTCTCCTCTTGCTACTGATCACTTGTTTTCCACAAGGATAATATGAAATACACACTTCAAAGATGTTCAAAGAAATCTTTTCCTACTTTTCTTCCATTCTGCTCATTAAGTGAGGATGGATGAAAGTAGATCAAGAGAAAGAGCAAGCAAGAGTGATGGGGAGGAGAGAAAGCAAGGGATAGAGAGGGAAGGAGAGGGAATGAGAGAGAAAAAGTGGGCAGGGGAGGGAGGAAGGGAGCAGAGGAGGAAGAAAAAGAGACCTTCATATGATGGAAGAGAATGGACAGAAATAATTATGGAAAATTTGCTAAACTATTGGAATCTTCTAAGAAGCACTAAAACATACTCCAGCACATGTGGATCCCAATTTGACTGAGACTACTATGGGTTCAACTTGTTCTAGTACTAGTAAACAGCAATCAATGGTAAACTCAATCATTTGCTAAGAATATGAAATAATGCCTATATGCCAAGAAGAAATTTTCCTTCCAAAAACCTTCAAAGCAAAACTATTTAGAAACAAGTAGTTTTCTGAGCAGCAGAACCACTGAAAACTCATTTCTTACAAGCGTGTTGTGAGGTTGAGTTTCTGCATGGATTTGCTGGTATCTAATATAGTGAATTCACGTTGCAGCCTCCCTGTCATGGGACTCTGCATACATGCAATTTTCACTAGATAGCTGCTTACATTTCATAAAACTTTGAAGAAAATGATGTCCTTCTGTTTTCTTATATGTCAATTTAGCAGAAATTAGACAATGAGCTCCAACATTGTTAGGGGCGTAGAACAGTCAGACAGAGACAGACAGTGTAACTGCACAAGTCTTGCTTCCTCGGGAAACCCAGCTAAATGCATGTGACACACAAAAGCTGCCTCTCTAAAACAGTGGTCCAAACAACAAGAAGAGACAGCCACAGAATCTCTCAATGGACAATTCGGTCATTAATTGCAATCTTATCAATTCAATTATAGTGCAAACTTGGACAAAAATACTAAACAGTAATGAAATTATTAACATATAAAAACAAACAAACAGAAAAAGAACAGATTTTCTGCGAGGACTTCCAACAAGCACACAGCAAAGAGAAAAATGAAAAGAACAAAAGTCAAGCTGAACATTGTTGAACAAGCTGAACAACAATGTCCAAGAAAGCTAATACCATGCTTCTTTCAGCAGAAAGGCAATTTTAGAAAGTGAAAATTATGGTGGGGGAAGTAAAGATGTCTTTCAATATCTCTGAAAATGCAGAGTTTGGTTTGTCATGGAGAACAAGACACTGCATGTGGGTGTAAGCTTCCATAGATAAATAGGTACTTGTTCCCAGGGTTGTAACAGGAATGGTAGTGTGTAACAGTTATGGAACAAGGAGCATGAAAATGACTACGGACATCTTTACTTCTCATTTACAAAATCTGGCAAGAGACCATTCTTCCAAATACTCCTCAGAGAGGAAGATTCTTTCAGAAAGGAGCCCATTCAATTTGTGTTAACTGCATCACGTGGTCGTTGCTAACCTAATTGTTATTCTCTCTTTCTCAAGAAACAGTTGCAAAGTAAACTGGTGGAGCCTCAAGCTCATCAACTGAGGCTGTGAAACACTGCTTCCTAGCAGGCTTACTTTTTCATGAAAACAGGGAAAGTACTAAAAGCAAAAGGATTCTTAAGTTACACAAATGGAAACTGATCTTACATGGCACAATAACAAACACTTTGCATATTAAAAGCTCCCAGTTACACAACAGACTATAGAGAGAGAGGTTAAGATGGATGTATATAAAAGAATCCCATGATACTTCAGTGTGATACACTGGTTTGAAAGAGCACTGTCAAAGCCTTCCACGGAAAAAACTCTTCCTGAAAATTAGCTATTTGACTACCAGTAATAGAAGGACACTTGTAAGAGATCTAGCATACATTATGTGGTAAGAGTTTTCTCCCTGGTAATTGTATAAATTTTCTCATGGAGGGTTTAAAATACATTTAGCACCAAGCTAAATCATATGGGTAGCTAAGTCAGACAAAGGTTTTCCACTTACGGTATTTCATACATTACTTTTCAATAGCAATCAAAAAATAATTGAAATCCAAGAATCATCTTATATAGAATATAGATTCATTGCAGAAGCTGGAACTTGCATTCTTCAGGATGGGTGGAGAATTTCTGAAATAAATTCTTACTTTTTAAGGTTTTTTTTTTTAACTACTTTACCAGTAATAGTTGCAGCTTCAGCAGACAATGGTTGCTGATTGAGACTACTTGTTTCCGAATCTATGTGGAGTGTAGTTAGACTGGCCACTTCTTGCTCCTCGGCACTCTGTTGCTGTCCTGAAATTGCATCAACGTCAGTGGAAGCTGGCGTCCCTGCCTCGGTGCCAAAGCTGAAATCTGTATGAGGAAAGTACTGTATTAACTTACAACCTAAAAATACCACTAATACAAAAACCAAAAGCCCAGCACCTCCAAAATCCTCCATGTAAAACTTGTATGTGCATCTCCTATGCTACTAACACACCGTTGCAAAATTTACATAAAATGTAACAGCAGAAAGTAATTGAATATTATGAATATTCTCATTTCTGTCACAAAACTGTGCCTGTACTTCTGGAGAAGACATTCCTATTGCATGTCCTGTATTCTGCTTAGTTGCTGTAAGTGCACCTACGTGAGAATAAAGTAAAAACATACATTAAGGAATTTATTTGCAAAATTTACAAGCTGGAAGAAATATCCAAGTTGGTTGTTAAAGCACTAACTTCAAACTAAAAATATTATGGCAAATGATATTCTAACCAATGGCTTTTTCAACACTAAAGACAAAATGCCATGCTGAAACATAGGTTTAAATAACATCACTTAGTTACATAACATCTACATATCTAAAAATTGTAATTTCTTCAATAAATTCTACCATATAAACATTATTTCTCTCTTACATAATACGTGAAGTCATAATTCCTAGCAACCTTAATGACCCCTTCTGTTGAACAAGAGTAGGAATGGATAAATGAAATGAATGAAAAGTATTGTGTTATTAAACAAAGCATACTAATTTTACCATGATATTACACTTAGTATCTTGATTAATCTATAGCTACACAAAGACTGCTGTAACAATATCAGAAGCCCTTCTTTAAATTTTACCTAAATTTTTTCAAAAGAACTAAAAGAACTTTCAAAATAAGTTTGGTTGCATTTTTATATTTTGTGCAAAACAGGTGGATACGCTCCAGGGAAAAGACGATATTGCTTTCTAATTTCTGTTCACTGTTGTTCTGCTTTTTGCACAGTAGTATTCCAGTGCTGTTTTGTTTAGTATACTATAAACACGATAGCCTCTCTCAAGAACTCTGCTTGCTCCATTAACTTGCTAATGATTTCAATGGAAAATCAAAATAAGCTCTCTTTACAGAAGACTGCTGGCGTATAACTTTTAGAAGAAAAGAAAAGAGAAATTTGCAAGCAAGCCATCAAAAATGCTACTACTTTTGGAAAAATATACTTGCTTTCAAATTTGCGGCCATCATACTGGAAGGCGCTGAAAGAGTCAGAGTGGCTATCTGAACTGATGAGGTCACTGCTGCCCGCGCTGGCAGGTGATGTCCATTCGGAAGGCACGCCTGGGTCGTCTATAGGACGCATTTGGTTCTGTTTGTTCAATATATCAGGGAGGTCTTTAGGAACTTCCAGGCTGCCAGGACTGCTTCCTCTTCTTGTCACATTCTAAACATTGAAGAAACAGAAATTATCTTACAATCTTGGATAGCTTATTTACTTATAATGCAAAAAGCAATCACACATTTGCAAGTGTCAGTACATAACAAATTGTTCACAAGTACCTAAACCAGAAATTGTCAACGTACTACATACATAGCCAAGACTCTCCAAAACCCCAGACAGGCAGCAGTAAGTGAAGAACTCACAATCACACAGTCACGCAATTTCATAAATATACATTTTATTTGCATAATGAATTTTTGGGCACATACCTTAGAAGGCTAGGATTCAGACTAGCATGTGCCACACACATATTAGGTAAGACTTGAGACAGAAAAAAATAGCAAAAAAGTATATGTCTAAATTACTAAACAAAACTTGTTAATCTTGGTTCCAGACAGAAGCAGAAAAAAAAATTTCAAAGAATCTGGTGTTTTCTAGCCTATAGGCTACCATGCTATAAGCAAAAATTTAATGCACACCACAAGCAAATGAATTTTCTAATTAATGTGTTAATTTTCTTATGATTAAGCCAAACCCTCGATATTGACTTGGACAATAAAGACAGCATATAGCAGAAATAAGGCATATAGATTTGCTCATGTGGAAGTAAGGTGTTGTTCTACTTGGAGTCTTTCTTTAAGCTGCCCTTTTCACAGATCGAACTGTTTGCTTGAGCGGGGAGAGAGAGAAAAGTGGAAAAGCCATTTTATGAAACAGCTTGAAACCTTTATGCTGAAGGTGACTTCCTTTTACACTAGGCCCAGTCACTTCTCCATTCTTTCACTACCCTGCTACTAATTAGAGATTTACTAAGACTGACAAGCTTTTCACAATACGAGGTTTCAGTATTAGTGTGCTAGATTACAAAATCAGTGTCAGTTTCAAAATATTTATTCAAACTTAACTTAGCTGGGGTTTGCTAGCTAAAGAATGTACCAGTTCTCGTCTGAACTATTAACAATGAATATTCTTGCCCATCTATGTGAAAATGAATAGTATTCCCTGTCTTTCTCTCTTCTTCTGTGTCCAGATGCAATCATTTCTGTTTTACTAATTTGCAGATTAAGTTAACTTTTTAAAATGGATTTCAAGTAAGTCAAGACTTACTAACAAGAATACTTTGCAGCAGCAATCGAGTTTGATAAACATGAATTCAATCCAAAGGAGAGAAAAAAGGATACATTTGGACAAACTTTATAGGTCTTCTCTTGCCATTTAGCAAAGATGATGATAAATAAACAAATTTTTCTAATCACTTTGAAGAACCTTCTTCTGTCTCTTATTAGCAACAACTAAACTACTTGTTGCCAACTTTCTACAGAAGCATGCCTTAAGATGACCTTTTCTTAAAAAAATCTTTAAAAATTCTAAGCAGGAAAAAGAACTGAACAACTTTGAAACAATACATTTAAATTATTACTCATTCTGCTCTTCATTTGCAAGATTTTTTTTTAACATTTCCTCTTTCACTGCTAGTTATAAAACACTTATCTCTTCAAATCGGTTGTCTCATTCTGTAAGCATTCAACAGTACTCAGAAATTTTTAAGATTGATTAAATTTTCTCATTATGAATGATATACCAAACAACATGACATTTCTGGAAAAGTGTAGGAATAAAGCACATGAAAAGTTGATTCAATTAGCGGAAAACTATTTACAGGAAATTATTCAGCACTTGTAAGTGAAATAAAAACATGAAGGCAAAAACATATGCTAGTGTCATTTTGTAGTCTGTTGCACTGACTGAACCTGTAGAGAATAGTACCATACTACAGTACAGTACCTAACTACATACCACACCGAGGACTGCAAATTTACATATAAACTATTATCCTGAAAATGCCTGCGTACAAAGATCCTTACAGGTGCAATTAAGGTCATTTAATTCAATGAGACTATTCATCTGACAGTTATTTCTGCATTGCTTCCACAATGAAGATTTAAAACACAAATGGCATAAAATGGCATGAGTCTATGTCAAAATGTTTTAAAGGCAAGGAATAATTAAGTGATATTCTTAATTCTTTCTGATTCATAAAATTCAGAGAAAGACATTTTAGTGAACTGATTTATAATGTTATTGATGAGTTCACACATATATGCAGATTTACATACCGAAATGTAAGAAGTTCAAAGGCTTACCAGTGCACTACCACTGCGGAGTCTCTCAGCTATAAATTCATCCATGAGGTCAGGAACATTTGTATTGCTACTGCCAATATCACTATCAATAGGGTGCAGCTTTTGACTCATGTCCTCTCTATTAGCTAAAAGCAAATGAACAACTGTATATAGTAAAGAACACACCATGCCATTTTCAAAACAAAAGGTAAAAAATGACCCCCCCCCGCTAATTAATAGAAATTTAAAAAATCAAAATTGCCAAACATGCATTCTAAGAATTTCCCTCTTTTAAAGCAGATTCTACTTTAAGAATTAGTACGGCTTCTTCTTCCCACTAAGCAGGGGTTAGTCGATTTCCAGTACCACCTTTAAGAGCAAGAAGCTTATAGGTAAGCACTACTCAAAGTTGTTAATGCTTGCTTTAAGGATACAGCATACATTCTTCCTCCATATCACAAAAAATAAGTAATAAATCCTAAAAATTTTATATGATTCCTACAGGCTCCTTCTTCATTGCATTCCTAATGAAGAGCAATGTAGTGGAAAAAGCAAACTAGGTGGTAATACGTACTAATGACAAATGTCAATGTGGCACCGTATACAGTTAGTATAAATAGTGCAAAGAAAATCTTATGTAATAAAATTACATGCTAGTACATGGAATGAAATTCAAACTCTGGATGGTCAATGGTTACTAACAGTTAAATAAGGTCACTCATTTATCAGTGTTATATTTTTGATATAACTATACTGTTCATATTTAATTGTGGCTGTTACACCTGACTTCATGATCTTTGCCTTTGAAGTCTTCAAGTTATTCCAGTTCATGTTTTCTCTGTAAGAATTTTTCCCTCAGTGTCATCTCTCATGAGACCACAGTGTAGTTTATCTAATATTGAGGCTCTGTTAAATGTTACAGATTTCAAATAAAATGTACTTCTAAAATTAGTGCTTTCTATGTATCTCTTTTTCAGAAGTCTAGATTCTGCAGAGAAGCAAATCGCTTTTTTGAGACCCATGACAGTCACGCTCTTGTGGTGCTATGCTTACAAAGACTGCCCTCAGGTGGCATTAACATCTCGATGCAGGATGCATTACAGAATCCTCTGTTAATCATGCCAGCATAACAATGGGGAAAAAGAAAACCTACATTACTGCTGAAAGTTAATTTATTGTTCATTTAAGGTTATTCAAGATGTGAGCTAAGACAATGGATATTAGAGTGACAGCCTTCTTTTTTGATCAGTCCACAGAGGTCTCATAGTTAGCAGGAGAAGGAGGACTATCATGAGACCTTCATGAACATCCATGATTCCAAGAAAAAAGAAAGCAATGAAAGGTGTTGCCAAGATGTAACCGCATCCACTTTGATGAACGAATACAGAAAGATCTACAGCATGTTTTGAAAAAGAGTCAAACAAAACCTTATGATTACACTCACAGAGAACTGTTGTAATGAAATCATTCCAGTAATAGGAGATTTCTGTTTAAGACTGTTTTTTAAAAGTTATCTAAACTGACCTCCAAATGCAAATTTAAGGGGCTTTTTTCTGTTTTGGAGGAGGAAAAGGAGGAAGAGGAGGAAGAAGAAAACACACTAAATGAACCAGAAATACAATTAATTCAACCTAGCTGGTCGAGAGCCAGGTCCTTCTGACAAACAAACTACACTCAGAGTGGAATAGCACATTCTGATAAAATATGCATGTGCCAATCATTCAGTAGGCTGAATTTTAAGGCTCTGCATGGTAGATGAAAATTCAAAACTCTCAAGGCTTAATCCTTTATGAGGTCATTTACTGTCTCTTCCTCTTCCCTAACCTGATGGTCTTCAGCAGCAAAGAGGTTCAACTAAGTATCTTGAAAAGGGAAATTAGTAACTTAAAGTATGTAAAAGTAACTTATGCTGGGAGAAAAATCAGCTGGCTGTAGGCGCATGCATAACCAAACAGGGAAAGCAGTGATCATCCCAAAGCCTTTTGATTGCTTATCAGAGCTTGCTTCAGTTGCATTAAGCCAAACTGGTGCTGCCTTTCTCCTTTTGCGCTCTGCACACTGTTAGTGCTCACCTGCAGCTTTCCTTCCAAAATAGCCCATTACATGACTGTACAGATCCCTCAGTGGAGCCTCTGCTGGCATTCTGTTCTGCCTCTGTGGGGAAACATTTGCCTTCGGCTTCGAAAGAGCATGTACAACAGTTTTATAAACACCACCCAGGGAGCCCTGCTGTTGCGCTGACTCCTGACCTGATGCTCTAAAGGCACTACGATTATGGAACTGATTAACTGCAACACCTTCTTTTTGCAACATGGCTGCTTGAGTTTCTGTAGATTCCTTAATTTGCTTGCTGCCAGCTGAAGCAGCATGGATCGCATCTAGAGGTCTATATATTCCAGGTCTAACCAGCTCCGTGACAGCTGATGAGCTGGTGCTTGCACTGGTACTGCTGTTGCTGCTACCACTACTGCTACTACTGAAGCCACCGAGTTTACGAAGTCTTGCTTTCCAAGCGGCCTCTTTGCTCTCAAGAGGATTGTAAAATTGAACCGATTCTGTAGATGGCCTAAAAGTAACATGAACACTATTTCTTTTTTTAGTTGTTATTTTCATGATTTTGGCCCTATGAGTTACGGTTTCAGATAGACTCCTTTTAGTTGGTGACAGTTTGCTTGTGCCTGTGATGTGAGGCATTTGAGGGTTAACTTGCGCTTTAGGAAGAATTTTCTTTGCATGCATAACACGTGAGTTGGTTACTTTTTCATTAAACTGGGCACTTTTATGCTTTTCAGCTACCGCTGCTTCCGCAGCTAAATCTACATCAGCTTCAGTGGCTGCTTGCCTGTACAGGTATCTCTTCCTTTCTTTGCTGCTAGGACTACTTGACCCATGATCGAACACGCTTTCATATTGTTTATCAATATTTAACTGTCTGGCTTTATCGAGCGCTTGATTTCTTGTAAAAATGTCTACTTCAGTAGGTGCAATATTACTTATAAAGCCACTTTGGTTTTGTTCTAGGAGCAGGTCTGTGTTATCAGCTCTTTCTGTAACAGTGATGCTATTCGTGCATTGACCGGTCTGATCTCTATTTTCTAATCCATTCAGTGGTAATCTATCATTCCTATTTACTGATGTATCAACTTCGTGAGCAGAAGCCTCACATTTATCTATCTCAAAGTTACCGCCAAGTTCTTCTTTTTCTTTAAGATATTCTCTCAGAGAGGAAAGGAGATCATCTTCACCTTCAAGGTCAACATACTGGCTTTGTTCAAAGGCTGTGTTTGCAAATTCTACCGGCCCTATTAAATGACAAAGATGGTCATAAATACTATCCCCAACTTCCAAGGAGGACTCTCTGCTATTTGTATCAGTGACAGGGCTTTCAGTGGATCTATGCATTGAAGAGGTCTCAGTGGAACTCTGTAAGCTTGGAGCATGATGGGATGAACTGTCAATGACAGGAACTGCACCTTTGGCTCGTTCAACTGCGAATGGTTCCAGGATGTCAGAGGTGCTGCTGCTTCGTGGCAGTGGCTGTTCCTCATTTAATGCACCAAAAACTTCACTTGGAGCATCCTCACTCTGTGAAAAATGTCTGACTCGAGGCGGACGTGGAAGAATTTGAGCATCATCAATGTCTGTAGGAAAAAAGTATATGTAACATGCACTAAAATTTGCATACAGAGAAAATATTTATTTACCACTACATCCTAATTACTTGACTTTAAAAGCCAGGAAAGTCCAGAGCCTTGTTTTCTTAAGTAAAACAAAAATATTTTTTCCAGTACTAGAGTGTTAAAAACACACGCACGTAATATCCAGTACAGAATGTAATATAAATGGGTTAGACCATAAGAACACAGTTTTAAATGTTAACATGCATGAGAACAAACAGTGAGACCATGGAACGTTTGGAAATACAGTTAAAGCTAGGGCTGTGCCAATAAGTTCAATAATTCAACCAATATTATTCCAGCTAGCTTGTTCAGGAAATGGTTATCTGGAATAGAAATTAGCTTAACAGTAGTACCCTTCATGGAATTTGCATCTTCAGAAAAATGCACAACTCCAAAGAGAACAAGTAAGTTTTCTGAAAAATTAGAATTGTCTATTGAAGTGGCAAATTATGACTTTTTTCATAACTTGTGTGAATATATATAAATTACTGAAATATCAGAAAGAATACCATCATACAATTATGAATATTATGACATATGTAATATAGTGTATACCTAATGACTAAAGCTTTTAAATGACAGGGAAGAGCTGACCCTATATGGAAAAGATGACTATACATAATGGATGATTTAAAGACAGACCCTTTTTCTCTAGAAGGAGGTTTTGTCTCTCACCTTCAAAATGCGAAACTAAATACTAAATGGAGGCTTACCTCCCCCCCCTCTTCTTCCAGTTTTACTCAAGCCAATGTGACATTTATAAGAATTACCAAATTAAGGACTCTGCTACTGAAAAACATCCTGCAGCCTCACAACAGTTAACACTAGAGTAAAACCACTTTTGTTTATGAAAAGACCAGAGTATTTGTTATGACCACTTAAATCTGTGATTCCTCGTCTCCGTTGAGACTGCTAATATGTTAGCATCAGTACAAATCATAGTTAACTGTAATGAAAGCTGCAGTTCCAACACAGATCACCTAGGAACTGTACAGATGTATCTTTAGCCCATTTCACATCATCCACCAAAATAAAGAACCTTCACACTCCTCTTCAGATTTCCTGATATTTTATAGGAACACTACATACTATCAAATCACCGGTGTAGGCAAGAATAGGTATCTCGTACAGACAATTCAACTAATTGCAAGAATTTGAGCTATCCCTTGCAGTCTTTTTATGGGATAGGCACTTGAACAGTAAGGTAAAAACAGCTTTCTCAATTTTCTGTTGGTTTCTTTTTGATGGAATCCCTTATTCCCCAGATTTACTTTTTACTATCTATCACTTAAAAAGTTGTAGATATGCTTTTAAGGTCAGGAATAACAATAAAGAGCTTAAATGAACACCAACAAGAGTTACTTGCCACAATAAGCAGACTTACCTTGTTCTATCTAGAGGCTTTATCTTCAGGACTGCAATGGTGAATATACTTAAATTCAGCACAAAATTTAAGCCCCTTTCCCTCCCCTAAATCTGATGTGTTACTGCCAAGATAAATATTTCAAATTATTACTTCATGGATCTCTATACCTATTTCAGTAATATTTAATAACGATAAGCTGAAGTCACCTTAAAAACCTGTTTTAAAGTGCTCACACTTTTCTGAGAAACTTAGAGCTGGAGCTGAATTTTCTCATATTTTCCTTCTGAGCAAAGCATACAAACTGGAAGAATGGGATACATCCGTACTTAACTAAATGTATGTGTTGGAAGAAGATGAAAAGTGGTATTTCCACGCTCAGTTTGTCAGAGAAGTTAAAACTTGAAAATTAAATTTGGCCTGATACGAAGTTTACCAAACTGTAAAAAAGCTATTAAATAGAGAGGTCTATATAGGAAAAAGAGAGTAGACATTCAAGCTATTTCAGAAAATAAACATGAACTGAAAATCATTGTATATGGCACAATTTATTATCCCTTTCCTCGCTCTTCAGCTTTGATAAGCAACAAATTTCTCATCATTGTTCTTGTTCAATTTATTACTAACTATATGAATTAACATTCTCTGAAATGAATGTTGTCTCTCTCTAGATGGAACTGCTATTTCAAACTCTCTATTAGGCAGAGATTAACACAGGTGATGCTTATATAGGTCTCAAACCTATTTCTTACAGCTCCAAGGAAAGGACCATAGGATTTAGTAAAAAATATGTATGATAATGTTATATATGAGATTAATATATGTAACTATGATATACCTATCTCATCTTGAGCCCTCAATATGCAACCTTCATATCTTTTATAAACTCAAGCTTATCTAAAGCAGCAGCCTGAGGATTGCATACTGTGCATGCACGCAGTGATTATGATTTTTCTAGGATGTTAAAAATTACTCAGTGGAGAACTCCAAATGCATGCCAAGCAGCTCCACACATTGAAATAAATTCAGCTAGATTTATTTCAGTGTTGATCCAGTATTAATTTTAGGTGCTCACGTATGCATGACTAGCACATACAAGTGCACAAACATTCTCAAACAAAGGTGTAGTGCTCGTGCCAATAGAGATTTCTTTTTTGTAGAGCAGAGGAAGAAATTAAGGGAAATGCAAAATATACTGCTATTGCAATATCAGCTCTGAAAATACAGACTAAGTTTAAAAAACCAAACGAACAGCTCCTTCACAACCAGGGCTCACCCTTGCACACAGGTATACAGTCAAACTGGGACACCATCAATTCCTAAGGAGTTTTCACTAACTACATTGCAATTGTGTGCCAGAAAGCTGTGTATCTGACACACCGCATGTACTTCGGAGAAATGCTGGCCTCGTTCCTAATACGTTACAGTAAGGAAGAGATTGAAATTGGCAGTTCTAGCCAATCTCACCCAATCACAACTTTCCTTAAATCAACCTTACCTCTCCTTTTTCTGCTAGAAGGCAGAAAGAAAAGGTAGTTTTCAGCATCAAGTGGGAGACAGATATGCTAAAATACAAACTCACGGAGAGACATTCTGGCAAGACAGCATGAGTGCAAGTAGAAGATTCTCATATAACGTTGGGACAGGATTATATTTCATCATGGAAAGTTAGTTCAGAAAGTGGAGAAAAAATAACATGTTTTGCTTCTCAGCTTTCATTTCAATTATTTTTTAAGAACACACTCATTCTGTGAGTTTCTAGGATTAAAGAATAATTACAGCCATATTGACATTAGAATTACGATTTCTTTATATTTCATCTTAATGACTACTTTCTGATTAGGCAATAAGGTTTCAAAGGCATAATATACACCTCCCTTTCATATTAATACTTCCTTTGATTCTTTTAGTCCCAGTGGATAAGGAAGAATCTCACACCTGCAATTCATTAGTCTGCCATTGTGGCCCATTGCTTCCAGGAATCTTGCCTACATCTCACCAACACTTTTTTCCACAAGCCATCTTGTACCTGAAAATCCTCGATAGGACCAGGAATGAATTGTTATTTGGCTAGTTATCCTGTAAATGCATAAGACTGGATTTCCTATGATTCTAACAAGTTAAAAGGAAAGTTCTTTTTAGAAATATTGCAGATTTGCAACAATTGCACTATATCAAATTCAGTTTACTAACTAAACATCTTAAAGCATAAATCTCCACTTACACTCTCTGGATCCTATTTAAAAAGTTGGAAATATTCTGCATGTGGAAATACAGCATAACAGAAACTACATGAAGGAACTACAATCTTAGGGAAAGCATCTTCTATGATGCTAGGTGACCACATGTCAATATTGAGCTTTTGCAATAAACTTTGTTAACCTACTGACTGATCTTCAAGCAGAAACATTATGTCTCAATAAATAACAAATTACAGTGGGGTGTTCTGCCTTCCTCTTGAAAATTAATATACTGTACTGTACATAAGGTAAAGAGTTTGGCATAAATGCTTTCTTTTGGACTACCTGTCAAGATTCACAAGTGTTCAGTGAGTCAATCTTTCAATGAGGAGTTTCACAGCTAAAAAGGAGCTGAATACTATTTCAGAAAATTAAGATTAAAGCATCCTATTGTTTTGGAATCATATGAAATATCCTCTCCTTCGAGTTGTGTTGGATCTGAAAGTCAGTTTGGAAAACAGAGATATTCATATAATTGTGAAGTAAGAGGAAGGGCTGTCACAGCTAGCTAAACATCGTTCATTACCTAAAGCACGCTTATGATAGAAACCATCTGATTACTTTCCAAATTACATGCCGTACATCTGGACACAGAAGGCTTTCAGAGAAGAATATATTTACTGTAAGAAGAAAAGGCAAGGTAAATGATAAATCTCCACGCAAAAAAAAAAAAAAAAGAAAAAAAAAGGAGAAAAAAGGGAAAAAAAAAAAAAAAAAAGGAAAAAGAAAGAAAAGAGAGTGAGCGAGCAATAAAAAATGCAGAAAATTAACAGAAATAGTGCACTCTGATCCAGTGGATAGTTTTTCCTTTACTCTGATTGCTACTTCCCCATCAACACTCTAACGGCTTGCTTTTCTTCACTAGAGCTTTTTAGTTTTCTGGCAATGTTCAAGATTCTTGGGCACATCATGAAGCTGTTTCAGCATCCATCTGTTTGAGAAGACACCAAAACCAGGAAGCACCTATGACTTTTTCTATGTTAGAAGTGCAAATGTCTGTAAAATTATTTCACTTTTAGGAATTACATTGGTCGTGCAGTTTTTGTACCAGATGAGTATCAACAGAAGGATAACAGCAAGACAGCCATCAGGTTTGGGACACATTAGAAGAAAGACACAAGTCAGGACTTTTCAGAAACATGGATGATAAAATTGACTGCAAAAGCACTTTTGCCTTCTTTAAGACAGGATAATTAAGTATTGGCGACTATATGACAAAATAATAGTTCACTGTGAAAGCTCATTCCCTTCTGCAGGTGCTCTTAAGATCTTCGTTAAGAATTGACTATTTCCAACAATGTTATGGGCAGGTAAGATCTATTTCCTAACAGGCTGTTCATGTATCATTCCTATAAAAAAAACTGTCTTCTAAGTTCTAATAATTTGTATCTCAGAAGAGATATCCTTTGCACTCATACGTTCATTAATCTGTTACATATAATTTGTATTTTATTATTCTTTGTTTGTGGTGTCAAGATTTGCATTCAAATACTTTATATTTTCATTGTGAAAGTCTGGTCTCTCTAGAGTAGGTTCCTTGAACTTTCCTGATTCTCCATTTATGTTTTCAGATTGAATACTAAGGCATGACGTTTCTGTTTCACAACAAGACGACTTAATTTTGGACACACATCAAAATACAATTATCAAAATACAGTTCTTGATACTTCTTGGGTAACAAAGGCAGGCAGGAGAGACAGAAAAGAAACAAAAAGAACATATCTTTCATTAAAAAAAATTACTGCCATTAAGTCCTTACATTTTTACACAGTTTTGACTATATATATAGTCCTCCCACTGTGCTTTTCATTTTTTTTACTCATTGAGACAAAGGTATAGTATGACTGTTAGCCTTACACGCTACTAATTTACACCTATGTAATAGCTGGAGCACAGGAAAAAAACCCAACATTATCTGTAAACTTTCATGCATGCATTTTTAAAATCTGTGCTAATTGTAATTGCTGAATCTATTTGTTCAAAGAACATTATCCAGAGGAAGCTACTGTCAAACTTCTAGCCAACCACCCTGCTGGACCAAACATAATGTTGGGGAAAACTACAACTCTGTAAAAAACGGATCATTTGGAAAACATCACCAAAACACAGCACTTCAGAATTCCAAACTGTACAGATTTTTTAAATGTTTTTATATATTAATGAAAACCAGGCATACCATAAAGCATATTATGTGATACCATATACTTCAGACATTCTTTTTTCATGGGAGCTAAAGTATATCATTATCATGGTTGTCCACGCAACGTCTATGACACTGAATTAAAAAATTTACATAGAAAGATGTAAATGTAAGTCAAAGTAAAATGATGTTCTTCCTTTCCCTCCCTCACTCATCACAAATAAAAACTTTAGTTTAGTTGTACTCTCTGGTAGACAGATGCTGTATTACTGCTTACCAATAAATTGAAAAAGCAAGAGATTTCTCTAATTTTCACTTTTATGATAGTAAACATTGGCACAGCACTAACTTCTAACAGTTCCAGAATGAATTGCAAAATAGCATGGTATTTTATATAACTCAAAATATTTATTCTTAATCTCTTCCCCTATCCCCCCATCCCCCAAGTATGTTTACTTTGAAAAATTTAATGATTTAGCAGAATTTGAAAGCAGAAGGTTTAAAAAAGTGATAAAGGGGGTGCAGAAATTAGCAGAGGTGGCACTACCTGAAAGCTCATCAGAAAGGGGAGTGAGAACAATATCAGGCAAGAAGGGTTTGGAAGTATGGATCAGAACAGGAGCACTTTTAGCACTGCGTATATAGGCCGATGGCAGAGCACATTCACCAATGGATCGGCTTCTCATGGCTTTAAAAAGGAAAAGAAAGAAGTGGGGAAGGAAAAAAGAAGAGTGACTATAATGAAAGGCTTGTGTCACAGAAAAAGCAGCAACAGAGAAAACAAAGATAAAAAGGAAGAAAATTCAAAAATTAAAACATTTCAGCACGGCAGATATTGGCAGAGCTGTAAGAAAGAAAAAAATCAGTGGACACATAAGACATTTTGAGTTTTTAACTTTTATGTAAAGCAGCAACAATGCCTTTATTATGACGATTACAGAGATTTTGCATTCAAAATCAAGAAACTAATTAACACTTTTTTTCCCATTGCATCAGGGGTTGAAAAATCAAGGTTAAAGTCACTCCACAAGCACTCAGAACTTGAAATTTTTTAACAGAAAAAGCAACTTACACTACATTTGCATTTTTCTAGTTTCCTTTGGTTTGCTCCTGAAAAAGTATCTCTGAATTTTACACATACCCGTACTCTTGAATTCAAGATTCTCCAAAAGAGATTCAAAAGCATAAGGAGAAAATGACCAATTCTGTGTGGAGAAATTTGCAATACAACTTGTTATAGTTCCACATTAAAAATGAAGTGACTGAAGTGAAATGGTCTGACAACAAAAAGCATTAAATTGTTTCTTATCCATCGGGTCTGGCTTTTAACTGATACTGGATAAATCTTGCTAAACTGATCCTAATTCACCTTTTCATATCTCATCTCCTGCCAACAGTCCTACAGAATGGAAAACTTACATAAGAATTGTGGCATCAGGATCAAGGTTATATCTGCAGCTTTTCCAGCAAATTTAAAATGAATCTCTATGACATTTGTTTTCCGTTGTCAGAGTAAGACATAGCAAGAACCAATACCGCATTCAATGTCAAAATACACTTGAAGTTCTTCAAAAAGAAGAATATTCATTGTTTCAAGCAGCTTCCTTTTCAAACTGTTGCAAATTTGGTAACTTGTTTTAAAATAGTTGCTAGTAAACTTCTTTTAAGGAAACTTCAGTGCATCTTACATAAATATTGTCAGTAAAATATTTAATCAGTCTTTGAACTTTTGTGTGTATATATATATATTTTCAAAACAACATGGAATATAGACTTGGAATCTCAGTGCTCCTGATCTGTATGGGAATCAGAAGTACATGAATGGAGTGAAAGTTGAGCACATCACACTTCTAAATCAGGTTAAAGAAATGTCCCTAACAGCAACACGAAGATAACTTGGGTAGGTCAACGTACATAGAGCAGAAAACACATTTGACAAATGCAGCACAACTTAAGTGGAGTCTTAACATCAGTTAGAAAAAACAATTCAGAAAGACAGATGTTTTAAGACTGAAGCCATTCTCTATTAAACTTAGTTTATAAGACAGAAACCAATTTTAAAAAAAGGCAATTATGTGTAGGGCTTTAACATCTCTGTGTTTAAGAGACACAATAATAAAATTCAGGATACAGTGATAGTTAGATGCATTACATTCATCATTGTGCATCTTAAAATGAATGTAGGCAAAAGAAAAAATATCAAGCTACACAGCACATCTTAAGGGTCTATTCCAACCTAAATGATTCTCTGATTCTAAATAAACCAAGCTTCTGAACTTGGATACTGTGTTGATTACAAATCTTAACATGAAGTATCCCTTGTAATTTGACTGGATCTTTTCCACCATAGCACATTGATACTAGCAAGGTGGGGCAGAACAACCCATTTACAATTCGAAAGGTGGAAATTTTACAGAAATTTTTGAAGGAAAAATTGCAGTGTATTATTATTGAAAGCAAAATTAACTTTGAGGTGCCGTAAAAGGAAAATGTGATCTCAGTGAATTATTATTTTAAAGAAGATATATGTCACATTCAGTTAAGTAGTGGCAGACTTAATATCAGAATGTAGACTAGATATTTGACAGTTTATAAACTTCCACTGTTGTCTATAGACAAAAGCAGAACAACAGATTAGTAAATTCTTTCTGATCTGTTATTTTTATAGGACTAGAATATGCTGCCTAAGCTACAAATTCTGTATCTAGCCCTATAGAAGATTTTTCAACCCATATGCATATCACGTTTAAAGGCCCTTTTCCAAAAATTACTTTACATAAGTTCAGGCTAAAAATGTACACACTGCATATCAGAAAAGCTGTGATTTTTATTTGAGTAACACACACATACACACAAATCTGATGCAGCAATAAATGCGTGCTGGCATGAGGATGGCTCAAAAAATAGAGGTGCACAGATGTACACAAAATGTGTACAACACAAAACGGATGAAAAAGAAACCCCAGCTTTTTCTTACCATAAAATATTCAACATGCATATGCCCCCTACTCAGATATAGAGTATATTACTCACAATCAAAGGAAATATACTCAGATATCATGCAACACATCTGAGGTCTGACTCAATTCCAGACTTAGCTTGTAGAGCTAATGTTAAGCTGAAGGAGAAGATCTGACCAGCAAAATGTTCTACAGAAAATTTTACTTATTGTGACTATAAACCAGTTTTTTTATTATGTGACCCTGTGTTAACTGGCACAGATTAAGAAGCATCTGAACAGCTCTCTTAGCAGACCTGAGAAACAATAACAAGCAACTGTTTGCAGACAGTTAAGACATATGCTTTTGTAACATATTCTTTATTAAGATTTTGAAAAACTGAAGAGTTTGGGATTCTGGCTCTGGCAACTCTTTTTGGCCTTTTCATCTTTTAAAATCATTCTACTAATGCTGTGATGCTTGTCCACAGATGCTATTCTACTGTATGAATAGAGCTGAAATTTTAACTGGTTACAGTAATACAAACTTGGCTTATTAATATCAAATATGTAAGATAATTGGAGGAAAGGAACAAAACCATGGAAGCTAAAATACAGTGAAACTAAAATCAGATTAGTTTGCTGCTAACCAGGTCAATATATAGCTTGATTAGGATAAATCTCAGTCATTCTAGGGCTAACATCATATAAATAGCCATCTTTCAAATAGCAGCAAAACAAAACCATTAATAAATTGACCAAACAACATAACCTTCTGACAGAGTATCTGAAATATTAACAATTTGGGAAGGAGAAATTTTAACATGAGCTTTATCTTGTTAAGACAATTAAGATTTAAAACAAAAACACCACAACAGTTAATCATAGACTACCTACAGAGAAACAGAAATTACATTTAAAGTATCTGTGATCTGCAAGGAAAACTCTAGTCAAACTAGGTGCTGTCAGCATGAGATACAGGAAAAGCTGTGTAGCATTTGAATGCATGAAAAAGACAGGAAATTCTGGAGCAGTGATTTCATTTTCTCATGTATCTGTACTGCTTATAGAACAATCAACTCTCCCACAAGAAAAGTCTTACAAGAAAATGATTTTTTTAAGATGGAGAATTTTGAAGAATATTCAAATAAAAACTTTGGCTAAATACCCTCTGTGACTTAAAAAAATTAATTGCAAATATTTTTGGAAAGAGAAAGAAAATGTTAATTTCTGAAAAGCTAACACAATTATATATTCAACTGCCAAGATGCATCCCTGGTTTCTAAAACTGTGTCAGAATGTACCTGCTTCCAAGAAGTATCAGTGAAGCACCACCACACAATGACTGAAGCCACTACTATTACAGAGATTGTAAAAAAGTAAGAGATACTCCTTAAAAGGTTGTTCTTTTAAATAAAGAAGTAAAATCAGCTTAATCTTCCTTCACATAAGGGATAGCACTGAGATCATCAAGATTAGACAATACAGTAAAGAAATGTGTAGTCCAGTTCATGTTAAGATAGTCTAAGCAAATCATACAAACATAAATGAGTCTTCAATTGAGCAATCCACCTAAAGCACCATTTAGCATCACTTATTTCTGACACAAGAAGAGAGTATCTGCAAGTCATGAAGTTGAGAAATAGACAACTTCAGAAATGGAGAATTGCACACATCTGTGCCAATCTTTCATTAATGCAAGACTCGGGGTATAGTAAAAGACAACACATTTTATAAACTATGCAGATATATACATATTTCTCACACTTTTCTTTGCACAGTTGGAAAATACTCAACCTATTTTGTACACAGTTTATGAAAATACGCACTTTAAAAGCCTTCTATTACCCACCTATCCATACCATTGCTCAAACCATTCCAGCTTTTTTCTCTTTCATATACATACAAGAGTATTATTTTTCCAATCCAGCTTAAGTGTGTGATCAAACTCATTAAGAATTAATACATCAACTGCATTACTTTCATTTGCAGTAACTGTAATTCTAGCAACCACAAGCTATTCAGCTACCTGCAAAGCACATAAGGCTGCATAATTTACACATTTAACTAATCATTATAGATAGTATACTTTTGTGGAAAGAAGTTATCCACGTCACTACAAAAATCAGTTATTAATTCCTTACCCTTTCTCAAATATCACTTATATCAGCTTTTACAGATACGTACCAACTGTTTTCTGCCGTACTATGCTTCTTGCCTTTTCGGTTCCTGGAGAGCCAGTGGTTGTAGCACTGCGTTGTCTCATTGGTGCTTGTCCAGGCTGATCACGGCTCCAGCCTCTAGAAAAGGACTTATCAACAGAAGATTTTGGGAATTCATGCCCAACTCCTGCAAAAATAGAATTGCAAATCTATTCACTTCTATTCTGGTATTACCAGATATTTGTAGTTGTGTTCTTTAAGAGAGTTTTCAAGTTGGATAGAATGAATTACGTTATCAAAGCAAGCATGATTTTAAAAGCTAAACAGCTCATTACTGGTTTTTAAATATATAAACCCACTCAGCCAGCATTAACACTGAGAGATACTCAAACTTTTTCAGAAGTGCTGGTGCTATTATACTATTGTGATTTTCTTTTTTCCTGACCAATCAAGTGCAAAACCACAAAAAAAAAAAAGGGTTTACAAAGGTGTAGCCTGATAAAATGTGTAACTAAAGAAATTCTTCCTTTGCTGTTCCTATTAGACAAGACACACAAAATCATACATACAGACCATTAATATTGTAGGTTTTTTCCCCAATAATTTCATGACATTTGAGGAACATGAAATAAAGATGATACGATATTTTAACACCAAATGCAAAAGTAAAAAAATGGGATGATGGGCTCAGAGAAAAAGGCTCTTTGGAAATTCCCCCAAAAATACTATACTAAGATTAAGAAAAGATTGAACAAATTCAGATTTGACATTTATATTGAAGTAAATAAAGCTCATACGAGGAGCTATCAAAAACAACTGTATGTTAAAAAAAGTGAACTAAAGAATATTTGCAATGTATTTCCTTACCCACTTTGAACTCACGTAGTCCAAAATTATACTTAATAAACAATTATAATCATTAAAAGGGTATCTTCTTGGAAAGTGAGCCCTAGTACAACATGTTCATTATTATTAGCAAATGAGCAGGGCCAAAGAAATTTGGCATAATTTGTATGATATTTATTACTTCCAAAGCTGGAGTTAACTCTCCAACTCACATTTACTAACGGAGGTTTTTTCTGGAACTGTATTACTGAAGACTAACATAAAGTCTTCTCATGTGGCTCTGTATGAGTAATACAGATGATTCAAAATGGTTTTTTAAGCCTATACTCAAATAACTATACAGATTCTTATCCCAAATCAGACTATCTTTTTTTTTTTTTCCTGCAAGAAAAAGAAGAAAGCTGTATATGTAGTATAGGAAAACAAAAATGCATGGTCTGGAACAACCTCTCAGGGTCAGCTACCGAGAAATGTATTTTTGTCCAGTTGTCATGCACCAGAAGAACAAAACAAAAGTGTGAATAATACCTCTGCCCAAGACGACAAGTTTGGAAGTGTGTGAAACGCTTTCAGCAAATACAGCCTACAGGAATATCCTCTTTAAGAGAGGGAAATGAACATCTACATAGGTAACTTCTCACTGACAAACCCTAGGATATTAGTAGGAAATACCTTCCCTCAGGTTTGACTGGAGAACCACATCAATTAGAATATAGAGAGATTAAAAAGTAGACTAAAAAATTCACTTTTTTTTCCATCTTTATTACTCACCCTAAATATAATCCTGCCTCTCACTATTAGATCTCAAAGCACTTTTTAAAGGAGAGCAGTATCGTTACCCATGTTTTAGAGAAGTAGAAACAAAGACAGAAGTGATTGCTCACGGTCCCATGCAGAAAGTCAATCTCTGATCTGGGAAGAGAATCTAGGTTTTGCAAATCTCAATCCAGCACTCTATCCAGGAGGACAGACTTCCTGCCTCTTACCAATTCCAGAACTGTACCATTATAAGCAAGTAGCCACCTCCTCTCCCCATATTACATCCTACAGAGTATTTCCTGCATTGTTTAGGAATCAGTTTAAGAATTGGTACCATTCATATGGATTATCAAAAGTATCCCTTCTCTTAAATAGCCCAACAAGGTCACTTCGACAAAACCTGTCTTCACCATGGCTCAGTGATGAATTAGTACCCAAAGAAAACTACATTCATCTTACATTTTGTCTTTAAACAACATTCATTGGATTTCAG
Organism: Phoenicopterus ruber ruber; assembly: GCA_009819775.1. Classification (NCBI taxonomy): domain Eukaryota; kingdom Metazoa; phylum Chordata; class Aves; order Phoenicopteriformes; family Phoenicopteridae; genus Phoenicopterus; species Phoenicopterus ruber. The sequence continues at coordinate 29,243,082 of CM020219.1, read as the reverse complement.
GATCAATATTCCAATTGTGCTTGCAATAGCCACTTGCTAGCTAGCTAATTTTTAGCAGACGTGTAACCTTTGTTACTGTCAAGAAGTTATGATTGGGACCCAACTATTTAATTGCTTTGATAAAAGGAGAAAGGCATAACCCACTACGGTGTAACATTTTAGGTTAAATTCAACACACCTTTAAGAACGACATTCCATATGTGCCTAACTATTCTGCAAGACTGAATCTTTACGTGAGGATTTTGTGGTGGTTCTAAAAAGCAGCCTTATCTTAAAGAAACCGGGTTATTTCAGGTGATAGAGATGCCTAACTAGGTATACTAAAAAGGCTAGGCCAAAATTATGCTGTGCCTAACATTTCATTACCCCAGCCCAAATTCAGACGATGTGTATACAGTGTTGTCTTACCTTTGCCTTTGTGTTTTTTCTGCTTCTGCTCACTTAATTTATCCAACGGCAGGTCACTGAGGTCCAAGCTATACAAGTTTCTAGCTAATACTTTAGTTAGTGTCTCCATCGTCAATGACCACTCAGTGGCCAGCTCTTCCCAATATGTCAGCGATGACATTACAGACAGCAAGTCATCCCAAAGTTCTCGAGAGATGTACACATTTAGATTCGCTTTGATCCAAGCTACTATAAGAGTCTAAAAGAATAAAGTGAGAAAAATTGGGTTCCAAATGTAAGGTGACAACATTCAAATGTTACTGCCTGAAAGGAAGCTTCTAACTGCCACAGAAATTTCTGTGTAGTCCTGATGTGCTTTTCCTCACCAGTACACACAGATTTTTCATGAATTATCAAGTGTTATGTTAACATGGGCTTCTGACTTAGATAAAGGAACAACTGGTTTGACTCATAAAGACCTTTCGGTATCTTACAAGTTTTGCCCAAGAGTTTTGTAATATTGTTCTCAATCAGTTCTCATCACATTCATATCTTGTGTATCCTTTTTTTTCCTCCTAAAGAATCGGGAGGCTTTACAGATCCTATTTACAGAGAAGCCACCACAACAGCACCCTAAAACTATAAACATTGAAAGGATCTGCTACAGCTTACTATAAGGAATAAAAAAATCAGTTGGTTAGGCACGGATGACACAGAAGATTTTGTGCTGACTTGAGCTAATTTTGCAATGGAAGCAGGCTAAAACTACACACATTGCCAGTTATCCCAACTCAGCTAAAGGACAGCAATTTTTTAATTTCACGGTGCCCCAAAAAACGTTGTCATGGTGTCATTAAATATAGTACAGAAAATAACAAATGTAGCCAGTTCTTTAACCAACACCATTCACATTATCTGGGTAACACGAGCAATGATTTAAGATGACAAATCAGCAAACACTGGTTGTTGTATCTAATCTCTTGGTCAAAATTGAGCTGAATTCTTTGAAGTGAATTTATATTTAATTGCCTGGAAAAGAGGTCCTGCAAGTCTTCCAGCTAAAGTGGAGTTTTTCCTTCCTTGATACTGCAAGAAAGTTTGGGGTGGTATTTTCAGCACAGATTCAGTAACCCTGAGCAGCACAAGTAGCATCTGTTCCCTGCAAAACAGTATTAAACTTAGAGTTACCATTTTGTTATACTTCTGTATATACCAGGACACTTTTAAAGATAATAACCAAGCTTGATTTGCTCAAACACATTCCAAACAGGACATAGTGATTACAAACAGCCTAACTTGGTTCTTGCAAAAGAAATTACTCCAATCTTCGTTTCACACTTGACAGTGAGGAACCCCTGTTGCCCTCTAACATCTTCTGCCAGGTCATTCAAGTGCTATTGCCTTCAATGGCCTGAAATTACAGGCAAAGTTTTAATTATATTTCCAATACGAGCTTTTTTTTTTTTTTTTGTATGAATGACAGGTTTTGGCCGTGTTACATTATCATTAACATACTTCATCAATCATTTTGTGTGGCACAATCTTTGCCATCACAGTCTAGAGTCACTTCTTTACAGTGATGTGAAACTGGGGAAGAAACTACTAATCCAGTGGAATCTGCTTTCTATTATTATTCTCAATTTTCCCAGTGCGTAGCCTTGAACTGACTCCTTATTTCCTCACAAGAGGAGACAAGTTTCACATGAGATGTAATGCCAGCTCTACTTACCCAGAGTTGAGGAAATACTACTGACAGACTGAATATAAGTCAAGTTAAAATGGAGTAAATCACCCATTTGAAATCCCCTTGCTACTGCTTCCTTGCAATGAAGAATGGTGGCAATATACTACCTCATTAGAGACAGCTATTTAAAGGAGAGGGGGAAAATAATAGAAATGAATTTGAAAGTGGGTCCCTTGTACCTGCTAGGCACCTTAACCACTGGAAAGGAACAAAACAGTTAAACAGTACATGGACTCCTGTACACAATTACAGATCAAAAGCAATCCACATCTGATTATGATAGTTATCCATGCTTATCTGAGGATCTTTGTTTATTTTTAAATAAGGCTGTGAAGCTTCATATATATGTTTTCTTATTTAGCACTTTGACGCATGAGCAAAATGCCCTGGAAAAAAGTAATCAGTAGCTCCTTAATAGTACTCTGTATACCCTAGCTTACTACTTTTTTCACTGAGGGCTAAGCTGCCTCAAACTAACTAGGTGCTTATTACACAGCAGACAACCTCTTTCCCCTGTGGTAAGTTGTCTGTGATGTTAAAGTCCATGTATTTACTGATTCAAAGAAACCGGTTCACATTGTCAATACCATTCTACTGTGTTTACTACCAAGTAAATTTTCACATTTATCTTTTGAACTAATAATCTAAGATAAAAGCATTAGCATTTTACCATGTCTTCTTGTCCATAGTCACTTGGACTACCATGTGACGGTAGATATTAAGAATGCGTTTACACATGTCAGTGTGTTCATCCAACAGAGCTTTAATTTCATTTGCAGGTTCAAGAAAGAATATATTTGAAGAATTTATTATAAAAACCTGTAAGTAGAAAAGAGTGGATGTTATGAGCTTGAAGCTTTGATGTTTTCAGCAATTCAGTTGATAGTAACCAGGAAGAGAAAATTATGATTAACAGAAAAGGCTGCATATGCACTCAGAAGTATATATTTAAATATAAGTTAGCTTGATGTGATGATAAAGCAAGAATAAGACTGATTTTTTCTATTTTTTTTCCCACAAAACGTATTTGTATATTTTTGCTTTCCTATACAGATAGCACAATGAACTACTCAATATGATTATTTTAATATGATGGACAAAAACGCCACAGTAAAGAAGTCCACTGAAGAGAAGTTCCACCTGTAAGCCAGCAACTGACTAGCGTAATATATGCTAAACTACTTGAAATAGTCCTGGTACACAGTGCGTGCTTCAGCATGACAGGGCCTGTATTATGTTCTGGGAAACTAAAGCATTCATCCCACTGTGATCAGTAAAGTAGGAAACAGGATACCTTCTCCAAAGTGGCTGACTTCAGTGGACAGTGAATTAGGGCTTTTAGAATGAAAATTATGAAAACAAAGTAGGCAAGGACACTGTAGGAGTTACAGAAGCTACTACTGAAGTGTTGTTGTATTTTTATATAAGTTTAGAAAGTATTTGAATCACAGTGAGCCCTAGATTTCCAATTATTTTTCATTTGTCTTTCTTAATCCACATGTACAGGAAATCATTGGTTCTACAGTTGTAATTTCCCTCTTCTGGGAGCTCTGGATTTTAAGAATTAAAAACTATTAGTATGCAGCTTTACATTCACTAGCCTCAAGTAATGAACCTACCCTACTCTAAGTGCCTAAAAATAAGTCTATGCAAGAATTAAATGGGAAGAAAACTCAAGACAGAAGTCTTGGATTCTTGATTCACAGCAAAAGTCAAATGTCGTTCCAGGTTGGGAAACCTCTCAAATTCAGACATGGTGCTGGGTTAGAATGATGTCTTGACTCCATTTCAGGCTAAAAAAGATATTTGCTGGTCAAATGAACCTTTGTCTGAAAAACTTGAACATGAAGAATCTCCCAGACATTCTCAGATGTGTAAACCTTAGTAATACATTGCAAACAGATAAAGATACTTCACTGTTTCTTTTCTCAGAAATACCTCGTAGTCTATATAGTCATTGTAAGCAAAGATTATGAAGCTTAAACTATTATAAAATATTTGACTTTAAAAGTTATTTCCGTTACAACGTTTATTTCTACATATAACAGTGTACAGCACAATAGGAAACCCTATTCAGGAAATTATTCAAGCTGTGGTAAAAATAATGAGTTCTAATTAGCATGGTCACCCATGGTAAAAGTGCACACAGTGGAGTGGCAAATGCACATGTCTATTTTTGTTTAGAATCAATTTTCTTCTGGATAAAAGAATATTATAGAGGCTACAGTCATATACACACCTATATGTATGTATGTGCATGCACATATTATACATAAAATGCACACATTTTATATGACCTTAAAAGCATTTCAAAGACCCTCAAATTATACACGCTTGATTTTCTATAACCTCAACTTCAGTGAAGCAATTTGCTGAACATTTGAAATTAGCACATTTCTGCCCTGCCAGATTTCCTAGAAACAGTTACAAAACTTCCGTTAGGGAACTTCTGCAACTCTCCCATTCCTTAAGGACATCACTGAAGTAGAGAGTTGTGGTGTCTGATCAAATTTTTCAAACACTTATGTACTCATCCAATCTGTAGTCCAGATAAAGATGAGAAAATATCTCTGTACACCTTATTATTCAGATTAGGAAAACTGCAGGTTTGGGCATTTTGTGTGTGGTGACTAATAGCTTAAAAGAAAAAAGCTTCTAAGCATTCTCATTAAACACTTAATTAGAATAATTCGAAGATGTGGCACTCATAATGAGAATAATTTTTTCTGTGATACAATGCAGAGCAGAACGCATGTACTGAAGGAAAATTAAAAGATTTTTTTACTGTGTTATCCAACACTTGTGTATACATTGTCCTACTCAAGGTCAATAAAGACACAGCGAACCACTGTCATTATTGTAACACTATTTATCACCATATTCATTACATCTACAATAATTTTAAAAATTCAGAGATGTTTTGAAGGAGCATAGGATTCCCTTTCAGGAGTATTGCATTATATTCCACTCTTTATGTACTGATTACAAGAGCTTTACTATTAGGATGAAAATTAGATATCAAGTCTATTTCATACCTGCAATACTGACTGCACTCCAGCTCGTACATTTTGCTCTTCAGTATCAATTTCAGACATTTTATGCAAAGTGTCTTCATAACAGCCATTTCTTGCCCAGTTTGAATTTCTAACATGACTAGAGTTCATCCCTTTTTCCTGAAAAATATTTTTTTCTTAAAATCCCATAGATTTCTAGACAGTTATGTTGATTTTATATTAAAGGAAAAATGATATGATAGATATTAAATAATAAACAACGGTAGACAGATGTTTAAGATGCATCTTAAAGACACAACTATATTTTAAGAAGTTTGCAGCAACTATTTTTAAGTATCTGGATAAAATAACTAGTATTTTCCTCATCCTTTCATCTGTATAGAATTTTTACACAGCTGAATGTTGGCATACTGTATGATCCGCATCTTGAGAACAGTTCATAAAACCATATGAAATTTTAAATTGAACTAACCACATTAAAAATCTACAGATAATGGATCAAATTGGTAGCCCATTCATGCACTGTTTCATTACCACTGATTCTCCCCAAGAGATGCTCTGTCATCAAATTAAACCACATATAATCTGTCAAGGATGCCACTTCTCTGTCTACTAGTGTATTAAAAAGATGCACAAATATTAACCAACAACATTTTACCTCTTCTCTTTCTTTTGCTTTGTCTGATGGATTGTGGTCAACAACATTTTCATCACAATCTACATTTGTGCACTGCATTATTTCTTCAGGTTCTTTCATAAATAAAGGCTTGTCTTCTTGCTGAATCCATTCCTGATACACTTTTACCACTTTCCTCATGGCAGCTGCTTCACATATTGGCAACAGAAATGCCTGTGAGTAGAAAAATAAACAAACAAAAAACCAGTTACAATACTTGAAATACAGCCACTGTAGGATCTTAACAAATAAATTACACCTGAACTTAAATGTTTGCTCACTTTCTTCATCTGTAAACTGAAAACATGAAAAAAATGTTGTAACATGAAAACCTGTCAAGAAAGTACTTTGAAAACTTCACTGACAGAGATATGAGAATCCATACAGACACAGCTACTCGACACCTAGCCTGCTGAAATTAAGGCCCAAATACTCATCAAAAGTATGCAAAATGAATGAGCAGAAGTTTCTATTACAACATCTTCCATTCAGAGGACTTGGAAGAGGGGAGTTAAATCAGTTCTAAATGACTAACAAAAATTCAAGTGACATACACTACTGGTAGCCATGTATCTTCTTTTTAGCTAAATGAGATTTCGCAAAACAGTATCCTTAAAACAAATGACTCCCTGAAAAGACTTCAGAATTATTGTTTCAAAAAATCGTGCATCTGAGTCAGTGTGATGGGTGATTAGTGCCCTCTTCAGGTTTTCTCTATCTGCTGTGCTGGTAACAACTAGTCGGCGATCAGAAACTTTAAACATTAGTCAGGTTTTAGCTAACTATAAATATGTTTACCAAAGACCATGATGCCCTAATTGTATTAAAAAAAAGAAAAGATAAACTACACTAACACATAGTTTTATGGAGTCCATGATGTGAATGTTGAAAACTCATTGCCCATCTCTCTAAGGAGTGCCCACTTGACACAAGCAGTATGTTCTCTCTCTGGAAACGGACATTTCATACCAGTATGACACTAAAAAGAATTTTGCTGTGTATTACAGAACTCAACTGACAAGTTCATCAGTGACACACTATCACTCATCAAGTCTAACAGTTTTCTGCAAGCCCATATACATTTTTTGTACCCTGGAGTCTAAAATGCATGGAACTCTCTTCTACAATCTTCCCACCATTCAGTACAACTGAAATCTCCTCCTGACGGGAATAACTTAGCCCTAATGTTTTAGAAACACTACAAACATCTGGCATATTAGAAATGAACTTACACTGAAAACTTCTGGCTAAACAATGACTTAAATGAGATCTCATAACCGCACACGAAATCCAAATAATCTACATAACTCATGGAGTGCCTTGTGAAAAGAATAGAAGAAAATTGCCTTTGCTGTCCCTTTCGCTGGGGGGGGGGGGGGAGACAGTTTCTAAACAGACCATCAATAATTTAGACTCTACACTCAATGTCTCAGACTCTGTAAAACCTTGAGCGGCAGCTGAATTCAGGTAACTCTGTTATCTCCTCCAGTAATGTGTCCAAGCTCTTCAACACATTGGATGTGGATAAGCTCCTGACATTTATTTGCCTCGTTCAAAAATATCCATTTCATCCAGATATACTGGAGTTCTAAAATGTTTAGTTTTCTGCTGTTTAAAGCAATTAGTGTCATACATTTCAATTCAAACTTAGTATATTTTTCTTTACTATTATTCAGAAAGATCTCTTCATCTTTTGATCTACAGCATGGGGCATAAAGTAAGCCTATCTTGTTCTATCCTCCCACATTGAACTCGAAGTTATGTATTTTCACATTATAAATAAAGACTCCATATTCTGGCATATGTTTTCAGTTTAAATTTGTTTAATAGTTTCCAGTTGAGAAACACTATTTTGAGTATGCTCAGCCAACATTTCTGGTTGCAGTAAAGTCAGAAGCAGAAGCTGTTACCTTCTATAGCCATCTGTCCCACTCTTCTGATGAACACTATCAAGGTAAGGACATTCAATTGCTCCTAAAATAGCTCTTTAACAGCTAGAGACTCCCACAGGAGGCTTATTTTAATATGCTTGGTTGTGAGCTCTAATAGCTATAGAGTTAATGTATGAAAAGATCAAACATTCTTGTCTATGGGGAACTGTAAAGTCCAAGTTAAATGTTGTCAAATTGATCATTATAGAAATAAAATCAGAAAAATCAGGAACCAGGGATATTCTACAGAGAAAATATTTCAGAATTTTAACTTTTCAATTCTTAAACCTTAAGGGCAAGATGACAGAAAAAACCCTGTACATTTACATAATGTTCTGCTTAGCAAATGCTCTTGGAAGAAAATCATGACATAATGATCATTTACAATACAATAATCAAGATTCTTGCATTCTAAAGAGGGTTCTTTACCTGTCGAAAAATCTCAGTTAGAAAATTAACATTGCTTCTTTTAGAAGAAAAGACTTTCCGGACAATTTCAATATCGGTTAAATGCTCTTCATCAATACTGCAGAGGCTGGAAGAACTTGGTTCTCTTTCTGTTAGAGTACTTGTATTAGAATGAGATTGTTCTGGCTCTGTATTTCTATCCTGCTTATCAGCACTGTCATTTTTGCTGTCCTCCCTTGAAGCCATGCTAGCAGCTGCTCTCTGAAACAAAAATTAAAGAATATTTCATAGCTCATTTTTAGTACAACAACTGAACAGTACAAATTAAGTTTTACAACAGTATAATTTATAACAGTACAAAGAATTCAGGAAAAAAAACAAAGATAGGATTCACTGCATTTCAAGGCTTCTTAGGTCTATTTGATAAAAAAAATAGCAGAATTTGAAAAAACCAAAAAAGAAACATAGCAAGTCCTTCTAAAGTGAATTCATAAGCAGAAAATTTGTTTAGAAATTCCTTTTTTTAATTCTGCATTAGCTATAATTATTGGAGGAGTGCACACTGCTGATATAACAATTAAGGCAAAAACAGGAAAACACGCACCTTTTTGTATATTTTTTTTTACCTGAATATTCTTTGGCACATTTTCACCTTCCATCCCAGGAATATGAGGTCCTGTATGAGGTTTTGGCTCAAGCCAGAAAGACACCAACCATCGAATGACAATAACACGAGCCTTAATAAAAGGTTCCTTTGTGCAATATATTGCCTCATTGGTTTCAGCATCTTTCTTAACCATTACATAGTGTGGCTTTGGTCTCATTTGTGGTATATCTGTAAGGAAACACAACATCTTAAAAATATGTGCGGAGAGAAAGCTCTATATAAGAAAGAAATTCTAAATCCACAACCAATACACATGAACTTTCAGAGGTGCTGTTTTTTCATATTCACTGTTGCACAATTCATCCCAAGATGTGCCAGAATGGACATGATAGAGAAAATTTCAAGACTAGACTACAAGACATCAAAAGGCTGTAATTTTCTTCTGGAGGGGGACAATATTATTGGTCCAACAGACAACAATTTGTTCTGCTGTGCAAAACCTTTAATTTTTTTATCTGAAAGTGATTTCTATAGCCTTACATCCTTGCTTGCGTTTTTTTTTTCTAAACAAGTAAACACATTTCTTTTCATTGTTTTCAGCTTTTTTTAAGCTACATGCTATACTCAATATTTAAAAATAAACTTCAGCAAACTTACTACTTCACACTTTCATTGAAAACTACAAAGGAGTTCTAAGTAGCAAAATAACTGTTAACTAGACTAGAACATGGCCTATACAAGAAAACAATTTTCATATTGAATTTAGATATTGTCAAATTTCTTAATTTTTAGGAAGTGTTTATAGTTGTTTAAGTTACTAAGCAACTATTTATGTAACTCACACCATTTTACAGCCTTTTAAGAGTCCTATATGTCACTTATCCCTTACTACCAAACCTACTGGGAAAAGCAGATGCAGTTCAGATGCAAGGGATCACCACGTTTCCTAATGCAACCCTAGAAAGATCTCTATGTTGGTCTGCAGCAATCCACAATAAAGCAATATAACTAGTGATAAGGGTCATCAGTTCTTTACTGATACAGATCCCAACATCTAAGCATGGCTACAATGGGAAAGCTTTAATTCCAAACTGTATCCTAACAGCAGCTGCAATAAACACAGCCTCTTCTGGCCCTGCAATAGGTGAAAGATGAATAGAACAGAGAGAAATCATGCTCCAAAGTCACGTGAGTTTCGCAGCTTCATCTAATGCCACATCTGCACTACCTAATTTTGCTGGACTTTGCTGCCAGAGCAAGGGCACATGCATCTTCCTACGACTTAGGTGAAAGATGATTCTGTGATAACAGCTTCTGTACTAGCTTGCAGGGAACGTAATGAATGATTCCCAGCAGCATGCCAACTGGCAAGAACTGTGGTTATTTGGGGTCTATAACCCACAATTCCATTTTCTCCATCACACGTTCTACACAATGGTTCCAAACTGTTTAGCTCTTCTGGTTCTCTGTCATTAGCACAGTAAAGATGCTGACGGTGTCATCAGTATTCCTGAATCTGCTTCAGAAAAAAGTGTCAGTCCTTAACTCAACATGGACAGAATTGACGTGCACAGTAAAAACGTTACAAAGATTGGGGGGAGGCAGTAGGGGGGAATGGGACACATGGATGGACAGTTTTTAAATTGTGCATAATGCACATTTCTGCAGGGACAAATATCAACAGCCCAGATCAATTCCAGACATGTATGAGACAACTCAACACTGCAAAATGTCATTTCTGGGTTCCACAACCCAAGTCAGGGTGTAGAACAGTTATGCAATACAAATCATCAATCTGAAGAAACCTTTCAGGTACGAATGACTTTTCTCTAGGAATAGAGTTGGGACACCACTCCCAGTTCTAGAAGGGCAAGTATGAGATCTGCTCTGATACAAAAGGTAGTTGAAAATTTGTCTGAGGACTGACTATAACGTGTGCTGTCTGAACACACCCTGCTGCTGGTGTTTCAGTATCACTATTTTCATCTGGTGACAGCACACAAAAGAAAACCCCCAAAACCCAACAAAAAACAAAAAGGAGGAGGCATGGAAAATGATGTTCCTATCCAGATATGGAGAGTGATAGATTGGACAGAGATGGTATTTCAGCACCGCCTCAACTCTTGTCCTAGCTTGCGGTACATGAGTAAGAAATGTTCCCTGGTTTTACAGGCCAGAAGGCAGTTCCAAGATACTAATGGTGGGAGTCAAAGTAGTCATGCTAAAGAATATAAAGTTGTTCTCTGACTATATCTTCCTAATGCAAGGTCAAGAGTTGTTTTAAGGGATCCAGTATAACTTCTGCCAGGTTATGGTATCATAATCCAGGCAGAACAAATCTGGATAGCAGCAAAGAAATAATCAGCTACAATCTAGGCAATTAGCTTATGACAGCCATATATACTTTTAGGCCTTTGAAGTGAATACAGCCTACCTGTCAGACTGCTGTAAAGGTTTCCTTGTTAACGTTACAAATACACAAACACAACATCCAGCATCAGCACTGAGGATATCCAAGCTGGTATATCTCAGTGTCATTTCAACAGCCACATACAAAAATAGTCATAAACTCATCATGATGCTGGGTAAACTAAGGAATGTTTCCAGAACAGACTTTAAAGTTACATCCACTATTTTTAATGGAAGCATCATTTTTAGAGGAAAAAACTACATGACTCTTGCATACCATCCACCTAAGTAACAAACGCACAGAATACTTTTTGAAAAGCTTACAAAGAGTTTATTTACTACAAATAAAAACCAGTACATTGTTTTCATTCCATGGAAAGCAGCAGGTTAGTAGGGAAATTAAATATTAATACTTCTTAAACAGAAGCATGTATAACAGCATAATCAGTGAAAAAAGGAAGCAAATGCCTGGTAGCGCAGTTATTTAAAGATGCAAAAATCAGGTGTCTCTGGTATCTAGTAGCATTCAGCAGGGCGTGAAGGCTGCAATACTGGCCATGCAGTAACAGCGCTCAGACAGTATTTTCAAAAGGACAAGACGTCCAGTAGACATGCAGTAAACATGTTTTTGCAGCACACTGTCTCCTGTAGTTTCAGGATATCCTCTCAAAACATCCTCTCTCTATTCTCTCTCAACTGTACTGTGTGCTGCAGCTGCTTCTCAAATGTATCCTCCTTCAGTCATTTCTTATATTTTCACATTTCTGTCCATCTTGGAAGTAGGTGCCAAGGCTCCAGATGAGGACACTGACGTAAAACCAAAGCAAAACACATAAGCTTATTAGATTGACGCAAACAGCACAAGAGGAAATACTCCCTTCCCCCAACTTTCCATTTTTCCTTTCTGTTTTGTTCTGGGCTCCCTGCCCTGTGTGTCGTGTCCTGTCCCATCCCGTCCGTGTCCCCCCCCCCTTCCCCCTCTGGGAACTTGGTGCGAGCTGTTGCCAAAAAGGGCAGGAAGCTGTAGGTGGTGGAAGACAGACAGGGTAGAAAATGAAAAGGCTAGCAAAACCACAGTTATAATGGTGGACACTTGTAGTTTTGATCACGCTTAACTTTTTAAGGCAATAAAGAGTTCAGAAGGAATGAAAAGCTGCAGAGAGCTGTAAGACAGCCCACTTCATTGTTTCCCTGTAAATGAAGGAGCCCATCTAAATAGCTTGGAAATGGCACAGAAAGACACATTACTACGATGGAAGAAACAATGCCCCTGGAATCTTACTGCCGTATCTGTAGTTCTTACTAAAGAGCTTCCAAAGACCATCTTACAGAATCTGAACAGATGTTAAAAGACATTCAAAACAAACCAAACAAAACAATCTCATGGGTTCTTCTAAGCCTGTCTTGCTCTTCTAAGCCTGTAATACTCAAGCCAGAATTTGGAAGAGAGACAACACCAGCTTCTTGTAACTGGAATGCTTGTCACTGTAACAGACATACTTATCTGAAAGTCTGCCTTAACAGAAAAAAAAAAAAAAAAAATCTCAATCCAATATACTATCTCCAGTAAAGCCCTGTACCAATGCTTGCTTACTAAAACTACTGTTTTGATTTGTACCTCATTACTTCTCCTAAATTAAACGTTAGACCAGTAGCATAAGAACTTCTGGTTTTAGTAGCAGGCTCAGTGTCCCAGTTTGCCCTATTTTCTGCCTAAATGATGTCAATTTTGTTCAGAACAGGCACAAGATTGTTTTCAAAGAGGGTGGGGAGAGGCATGCCAGAGAAGAATTTCTCAGAGGAGAAAAGGCTATTCTACTTACCAGTGTTGCTTTTGCTTTCACTACTGTATTCTTCCCCAAATCCTCATCATTGTTGCTGACTTTGCACAGTTTAAGGTATTGGCAGTAGTTTTGGAGATCTGTACCCATTTCTTCTTATTCTTCCCCATTATCCTCTTCTTTACTAAGGCCTTGGAAGTTTCTTGTTTACGGTTCACAGAAAGAGAGAGGACTACAGCAACACTTCTGTGGAAGACTCAATCAAGATCTTCATAGAACGAGAAAATATCACTTCCACATTTCTTGTTCAAGGATGTCAAGCAGCAGTAGGTTTGCTTTCTCAGCATTGCTTACCATCCCTCTACAAGCTATTTTATCACTGAACCTCTTCAGTATCTTCACACAACTCTTGTTCTACTGTTGCTTATGGCTGGATTTAGACTGTTTCTTCTCCCCTAGATGAGAAGGTCCACTGTTTGTCTTTCCCAAGAGAACATTGTTTTGAAACATCCATCTCTGAAGAAAGCCACAATCGAAATACATGTACATGGACTGGCAAAAAGCAAGACCTTTTCAACAAACTTCCCTGACAGTTTGATTTCAGAATATGAAATTGTGGCTGGAGATCACTACTAATCCTTGTGAGATGCTGCATCAACAGGTAAGAGGAGCAGTGAGGTGTCCATATTATGCAAGTAATGAAATGGCAGCTTAAAGCCTGTGTACATGGTATTGCTTCACAAACAAGAGTCTTGAACTCTGTTGGCTTACAACCAACGTGCGCATGGGTGCATGCAAACCTGAGCTAGCAAAATCAAGATATGCAAACAATGTTCTAGTTTAGAACGGGCTAAAAACCTCTGAACAAAACTCTAGTCAGATTTGCTTAGCAAACACCTAAAATTCCACTCTCTATATGGAAAGATATATTCTGGCACCATCAGCTTTAAAGATTGTGTTAAACCCTACCCCAAAGAACAGCACACAAACACCTTTTACCTCGGCAGCAGTAGTTTCTCTTCAGAGCACAATTTAAATCAACAACAGACGTCACACTGAAGAACTGCTTTACGAGAACATTTAATTTACCTGAATCAGGTTGATAAAGCAAGATTGACTCTAATTAAGGGGTCAGGTGCCTCCACAGAGAATTGTAAACCATGAACAGGAAACATAACATGTTATTTCATTAGAAATATTTCTGGAGAATGTTCTTTATGGGCAACATGACTCAAGCAAAATACTGCTTTGCTATAGTCTCTATTAGAGAAAATGTCATGATTTTATCAGCTGTGTTAACACTTACCAAGTATTGGGTTATACAAGCTGGTCTCCTTACAGATGTTTGGGAAAATAGAAGGTAAGTAGTATTTCTTAAAATTTGAGAATAAAAATGAAAATCCCTTTTCCTGGTTTTCCTTGTTCTTCCATTCTAAACTCTTAACCTTAAAAAAAGAAGTTGGATAAAGTAAACATCTAGAAGTAGAAGAGAAAGATGACTCATGAAATGGCTTCGAAGTTATTTCTTTGGAAAAAAATCATATGCATTTTAATAAACACTTTTAGAAAGATGGAATAGAAACTAGCTAGGCAATGTCAATGAAGCAAAGACTGTTCTCTTCCAAAACGTTGCTTCAAAATTAACTTGAACACATCAAATACTGAGACAAATAGAAATATATCTGCTTTTATGGTCATCTTGCCAAGTCAGGGAGTAAACCCAAATTGATTGGTTTTAATAAAACTGGTTTTTTATTTCAAAATGTTTTTCAAGAGAAGGACAATTACCCATGCTACTCTGAACGTTTGTTTGACAATTCCTTTTAACACATTTCGACTAACAAGTGTCCATATATTCATTATAATAGGTGCTTGCATTCATTTGTGCAGTTGGCAATATGAAACAAACAAATCTGTCAACCACAAGCAGCAGAAGATACAACTTTAAAGTTGAATTACAGAAATCTACTTTCATGGATCATGAGTGCTAAGCCTTCCCCATTATGAAATGTTTTCCTACTGAAAAGCACGGTAAGTTCTCCTTAATAATAAACCCAACATGCAGTTTCCATCTTTGTCCTGGAGAATCCATCTGCCTGCAGAGTTGGGTAATCTGTTAAGTCTACCATAAATAAAATAAAAGAAGTTTTCTGAAAAGTGCCGCCTCCTTTTTTTTTTTTTTTTTTTCCCTTTCTTTTTTTGCCCCTCCTTTATTCCTTACTCCAAGTCCACAGTTCTATCATGATCTATTTTCAGGGCAATGGGCCTTTACAATGGAATATACATATGTATATATACCACCCCCCCACCACCCCCCCAATAAAATTCAATAGAATGGATGACCAATACGTAGAAATTAGTGACACAAAGTCCTTTACCAGAACTTAATATCAAAAAGTAACTATTCAGGTTGAAATTATCAGTGCCTCTAAAGAGACTTCAGCAAAAGACACTAGCATTCACATAGCGAACAAGTTCTATGACACCTCTCTCAACTACTTATCTAAATTTAAATATAATACTACCAATTTATTACAGAGAGGGCAGTAGTCTTCAAGAATGTAAGGGGTATTTTTATTCAAACTGAACAGTCATCATTAAGCTTAGCCTACAGATCACAAGTATGATGATCTCTATTCAAACTGGGAGATGCTGGAAGCAACAAAATGAGGTTGCAAATTACTCCAGCATGGCAAGTTCACAGAGTAAGATAGATAAAGGGAAGCCATGAAATGTTTCAGTTTAATGATGGCCTATTTGTGCCACTATCCATTGTCTTTAGCACAACCTGCAAAAGCATGACAAAACACTTATGGAAAGAAACCCAACTGGGTTCTGCTGGACAAGTCTGACCCTGAAGGCAGTACCCTGGAACACCTACAGCATGTCATGCAGCCAAGCAGTTTGCTGGGCATATGACAGCAGAGAAGGCTTGGAAGCATCATGTGCTAACTGACCAGCAAATCATTTACATAAAATAATAGCTCAGCCACCGTTTTTGATAGGAGCTCTTGCCATGTCCTATCCTAGGCATTTGAAGCACTGGCTGAGATCATGGAAGGGTCAGAGTACGAAGGGAAGGACACAGCGTGCACCTGAGTTGCACACCATAGACTAGACACTCATTCAAGTCTTCATTTTCTGTGCACAGTTTCAGCTCTATAATCTGCCTTTTAAGTAGCCTGGGTTCTGCAAAATCTTACTCCCTAGTATTCACAAAGCAAAGCGAGTGTAATCTCAGCAGTGCAGCTACTTTCAAGCAGAACCTAATTTATAAGCTTTGTCAGATCTGAAGCATTCCAAGTATGTACTGTTTCCCATTGCTTCTCTTATGAAGAGGTTCACTTGCTCAGCTGTAGCAGTAATCCCAAATTTTCTCTGTGCAGTGTACTGTATTACACTTGAGCTTACAAGTCTCCTAAAACTAAGTCCCAGAAAGTACAGAAGTACAGTTAAGATACCAAAAGGAGTCATGGCACCATCCTCGCAAGATCTGGATAGAAAATATCTTGTTGATCAGAAAAAAGAAAACACAAACAAACCCTGCCCCCCCAAACTCTTGCTAGAAAGCTGTAATCTCTGTATCATGCTCTAAACACACCCTGGAGCATTTCTACTAACCAGGGCTTTCCAGTAGCTCAGAGTGTTTCCATTAGAGAATGGAGAGGCTGTATGGTTAATCTACTATAACAGCAGAAATTCCAGAAAGGTAGCTGGAGGAAAAATATGACCCTAAGCACAGACACTAGCAGTCAAACCATTGAGTCTGACATCCTACTTCTGTTTGGTTTTGCCAGCAGGCCTGAGTATAAACCTAGGAGAAAGGCCAGCAAAAGTTTGCTCAGACTTGTCAAAAGCCCGTATCACAAAAATTCAATGCTTTCAGTTACAAGTTTCCCCTTAGTTTGAAAAGCAAAGTCCCTGACCACCAGGAGACCCACATAATAAGAAAGAGCCCAGTTGATCCTTCCACTGGTTGAAGGCAACAGTGGGAGGGGGGAGGTGGAAATGGGAAGGGAGCTGGAAGCAGCATTTCTGGAAGTAAATGACAAGTCTTGTTTTTTCTCCATGCTGCAATCTGATGCAAGACCCTGTGGTAACAGACCTATGAATCTTCACAGAAGACAAGTGAAGATTTTCTAGGAGAATTTGCTTTTTATAAAGGACATTTGAGGGGGGCAGGCAAGGGGGAGGAACATTTAAAACATTTTTATATACATTTGCAGTGCTACTAATAAGTGTCTTCTTGCAATGGACAAATAGGTGTTAATTGTTTCATACTTGTTTGCTTGAAAACTATAGAACATACCTGAATTACTATGTATTTCAAAAGTGCTTCTAAGAAATAGCTTGTTAAATCTTCTTGTCCTTTATCTCCTGATTGTGGAGGAACAAGTGGAGTGATTTCCTCTATAGTCACTTGAGCTATTTAAAAAAGAAAAAGGAAAAAAGTACATCTAACATTTACACCATTTCTTCTCATGCATAAATATCGACCAAGTTATGAAAGCAGAAATGTACTGGGGTAAGCAGAGACAGTTACAGGCCAAATAATCAACCCACAGACCAATGAAAATTAGGAAATTTTAGCTAATAAACCACCATAGCACTGATTTCTTACATATGTAAACACACAGCAGATAAATCAGCACTCTCTATACACCTTGGGAATCTACCTGCCAAGATGCAGTTTTTCCAAAAGGCGTATTCCATTTCTTTTGGAATTTATGCAAACAGTAGCGTAACATTTGTGTTTGACAAATGCCAAATCATTATTTCCATCTCTCACGATTTTCTTCATTTAGCAGTTGACCAGTTACATATCTGTGAAGTTTTACTAGCTTTATACCTCCTTTACCTCTACAGTGAAGCTAGTTCAGAGTTCTTCTCTTCTTCCTGTAGTTAGATGTTTGCATTTCACTTTTTGCACTCTGCATTTCTATGCTGCCTACATCCCCTTTAGATTTATTCCTCCTTTCCCGATGTAGAGATATAACACAAGGCAACTCCAAAACAGGGCTTAAAGTATGTAGCAAACTTATCTGCAGAGCTATCCTGCCACAAAATTCGTCTGCTAAGTCAGCTTTGTTTCAGTACATTTAATTACCAGCCAAGGAGGCACTGCTTGCTTGTACAAGCAATGCTTGTGTCAGGTCCAAAACATTAGGTGGATGTGGGAAAAAGGCAACAGTACTTAATGTTCAGAGGAAAAAGTGGTTAGCTTCTTATTCACATAAATATGAATACACAGTTTGCACTTATGAAACCATCAACTTGCAATTCATTAATAAATGAGCTTAAAATACTACTAACAGAAAGAAATTGAGTTAGGAGGCTCCCCAAAGCTACCATCTGATACTTACTGCTAGACTGAACAGTCAAAGGAAAATCTATCATAAGAATTATCCTAAGAGAAAAATCACCCTCGCTGTATTGATATGAGTGAAGGTGATGATCTTCACATTTAAAAAAATAAAATAAAAAATCTAGAAAGTATAAAAAGCTCATCTTGGAATGTTCAAGCCTTCCTACTGATGCAGAACTTTCTGACCTCAGGTTTTGCAATTTACAAGCTCAAATTCTTTTTGGAAGATTCCAAGCCACAAGAATACCACAGCTTTAACTGCCTGGTCATACACAGACACAGCAGGAAGATCAACCATTTTGCTTTATGCATTGCCCTAACAACCACTCGTTCTCTCGAAGGCCATGCCAGAAACTGCTTTGTGTAGCTTGCTCCCCAGAGTATGGCCAAAGCCAGTACAAATGTTCAACACAAGCAGAATCCACCTGTGCAAGTTTGCAGTAGATGCAGTATCTGCTTGTAATTCTTAAGAAGAATTACGTGAAATTAGTAAAAAACCACAAAAAAACCAAGGCAAAAAACAACCCACCCCGAACAACAACAAAAGACAAAGTTACTATTGGAATAAGACCTGATAAACTGCCAAAAAGCTCATTAACACCTCCACATTCTCCCTGGGTGTGTTAGTTCTTCATTACTTCAACCTGCCTTTTTTGTGCTGAGAATTGAATTATGTAGAAAATTGAGTAGTATTACCAAATTACTTACTTTCTTGAACATTAAGTGGAGGGTTAATGAGATTATCTAGTGTTCGGGGGCCATATTCAGACTGTGGTGATGAAAATCCAGGAATCAAGCAAGAAAACATCCATAATTGTTCTCTGCTACAGTTATTTTGAAGTGCTTGCAGCCACAAAAGAAAGAGACGCACGCCCTCTCGCCGTATCTTAAAGGAACAAAACAGAACAAGTTAACTTGTCCCAGCACATACAAAAGCATTTCCATTTGTCCTGGATGGAGAAAGAGAAGGGGAGTGGTAGAAAAGATGACAATATACAGACAGTATGCCCACCAGCAATCAGCAGAGCTAAGCTAGCACATCTACTGCTCCTGCGGAAATGCAAGGACAACCCTGGCACTTTCACTGCTGTTTGCCTCGCAGAATCTCTTTCACAGGGTCTTCTCTGAAAGAAGAGGAAGAAAACCAACACGTGTCTAGTCACTTGCTTGACAACAGCAGTGCAAGATACCATGTGAATTTTTCAGAAAATACGAAGATCATCATAAAATTTCTAAATGTGTTTGTGAATTATGACAACAGAGTAAGCTCTCTGCAGCAGAAGGACCTGTTCTACCCTCCTCCATTCCTTCTTCAAGGAAGGTGACGGAGTCCTAGAGCAGTCCCCTCCTGGCTTTCACACTGGAGAATTTCAGCACCCCCCAAGCCTGCAGGTGATTTACAGAGGAGTGGCATGGTTGTTTGCTGCAGTACCAAAACTACATGTTACACTTGGGTGACTTTTGTCCCATAGTCAACTGTTATTACACTAGCCACCAATAGGTCTCTTTGGCCTAGATAATCTTCCACTTCGAAAGCAGCCTGAGCCCCAAAACCAGCTTCCTTGCTCCTAACAAGGAATGGTCAAGACTTACTTCTGCTTTAATGCAAATCCTTCAACCATTTCCACGCATTTTTAACTTGGCTACTCTATATAAGCACATTACTACTGTGAGTAGTTCTACTGAAGTAAAGCTGATGATTTGAAGTCATTCCTTCATGACACACAAGTCATGATCTGGTTCTCATTCCTGTGCTTTTAGCATAAAAATTCACAGTTATGTTCTTATTTGTATTTTTAATTATTTTAGACAAAAGTAGTATGCAACTTCTTCTAATACCTTTAATGAATTTCCAGTGTGAAGAAGCTTCTTTAAAATCAACCCTAAAAAGAAGGAAAAAGAAATATTTTTTTTTGTTTGTTCTTTCTTTATTAAAGTAAGATGTCGGAGTTCTCGGTCAGACTTGATAGTAACTTTTAAACAAGTCCTTGGCAATCTCCAATTCAATCTTGGTGAACTTGATATCCTCAGGCAACTCTCTCAATGCCAGAAGGAAAAAAAAAAGATCACCTTTCATAGCTTCCTCATAACCCATAACATCCTTCCCCAAGGACTTTTGGGGATGCATACATTAAAAGTAAATGATTCTCAAGTCATTAACATGCATAACATCAGTGTTCCCCATTTACAAATACAGACTTCACCCCAATTTTTAAATTTATTACTAAGAAAAAAATTAGGAAAAAAAAAATTACAAAGCAGCTTTCCACCTGCCTTTGTTCTTTCCCAGTCACTGTTCTATTTCCAGATTCCCAGCTTTAATTCTATCTAGAAGAGCATCTCATTACATTGCTGGGGTTTTTTGTTTATGTTTGGGGTTTTTTTTTTCTTCCTCTAGCTTGCAAGAGTTTCAAGACCATAATCCCTGTTATGCCACTTAGAGGTTAAGGAAATGAGTAGCACAAACTACTAATAGCTACTAATAAAAAATAAGATTTTAAAAAAAAAAAAAAAAAAAAAAAAAAAAAGAAAAGAAAGAAAATCAACTTACCAATACTATGAAATTGCCATCTCTGATGAATCCTTTCTGGAAGGAGCTGCAAAATTTTCTACAAAAAACAGAACCCAAGGATCTGCGTTGCAGATATTGCACTCAGAAGACCAAAGAGCACTTGCACAAAGGCCACAGATCAGAAGCTGAAGGGTTAACTTAGAAAATTTCCATACTGCTTTCCTTGGAAGCATTACTGTCCTTTCAAGACAATCCCATTCCTAAGTTAAGAAACCCAAAGGCTCTGACAGACTGTCTGGCAAGTCCTGCATTGGAGACTTCAGGTGTTACTGCAGTTTATCTGGCTCCACTGCCTCTTTGCTAGATATTACTGCTAATAGCATAGGGAGTGGAATGGGACGAGTATCTGTCTCAGTTGCTCTGGTTCACAACAGATTGTATTAGATTAATTCCACCTTTATAGTGGCTTAAGCTAGGATGCTCAGCTGTGAACTTGCCTCTGTGGTACAGGCAAACATTTTCTTCAGCCTTCTCAGAGGGGTAATGAGCTACAGCAAAACAATGAAGAAAAGAGCCAGGGCAATAACGGTCTAACACCTGTCCAGCTAGATTGGAGGAAGATCATCTTCAGATGGTAAAAAACAGAGCATAGTTAGTGACAAAGGCAGTTAAAAAAAAAAAATAAATCTATTATGTAGCAGGTTCCACATTTATGCTAGAGGCATTAGCAACTTGTAAAACAATCTGATTTCCCCAAAGAATTCCTGGTCCTGGCCCTCCTGAAGCCTGTGCAACTGCTTCCAAAGCACAGGTCACCTAATACCCCTTTATGAAGGAACCGGTGAACAAATGAACCGTCTCTCTTCAGATTCACTCTCCCTGTAACAGCTAACCCTACAGTTTTAAGCACCAATGTACCTTAAAAAAAAAAAAGAATTTAAAAAAAAATGAATTTGTATTCAACTTCACATGTTTTTAGAAAACACAATCCTTGTTCTATAATTAGAAGTCTCCAACAAAAAGGAGAGACAAAAACTTGACATTCTAAGCTCAGAAATGGCCTCATTTAATTAAATTAGTTTCTAATTCAAGATATGCTTTTGGTTGGATATTGTGAAATGCTATTTTCAAATAATAAATCTTTTAAAAAATAAAAGGGATCTATAAAAACTAATTCTACAGCAGTAATTTATTACGAGAAAAATCGTTGGGACCAGTACTATTCATCAATGATACAGACAGCGGGACTGAGTGCACCCTCAGCAAGTTTGCAGGCGACACCAAGCTGAGTGGTGCAGTGGACACACCTGAGGGACGGGATGCCATCCAGAGGGACCTGGACAAGCTCGAGAAGTGGGCCCAGGTGAACCTCATGAGGTTCAACAAGGACAAGTGCAGGGTCCTGCACCCCCCCAGTATCAATACAGGCTGGGGGATGATGGGACGAGAGCAGCCCTGCCGAGAAGGACTTGGGGGTACTGGTGGATGAAAAGCTGGACATGAGCCAGTAATGTGTGCTCACAGCCCAGAAGGCCAACCGTGTCCTGGGCTGCTTCAAAAGAAGCATGGCCAGCAGGTCGAGGGAGGTGATTCTCCCCCTCTACTCCGCTCTGGTGAGACCCCACCTGGAGTCCTGTATCCAGCTCTGGAGCGCTCAGCACAGGAAAGACATGGACCTGCTGGAGCAGGTCCAGAGGAGGGCCACAAAAATGATCAGAGGCATGGAGCACCTCTCCTATGAAGACAGGCTGAAAGAGTTGGGGTTGTTCAGCCCGGAGAAAAGAAGGCTCCGGGGAGACCTTATTGTGGCCTTTCAATACTTAAAATACTGTAAGAAAGATGGGGACAAACTTTTTAGTAGGGCCTGTTGCAACTGGACAAAGGGTAACAGTTTTAAAGTGAAAGATGGGAGATTTAAACTAGATTTAAGGTAGAATTTTTTTTTTTTTTTACAATGAGGGTGGTGAAGCACTGGAACAGGTTGCCCAGAGAGGCAGTAGAAGTCCCATCCCTGGAAACATTCAGGGTCAGGTGGACGGGGCTCTGGGCAACCTGATCTAGTTGAGAATGTCCCTGCTCACTGCTGGGGGGGGGGGTTGGACTAGATAAGCTTTAAAGGTCCCTTCCAACCCAAACTATTCTATTATTCTACAATAACATGCAATCAAAAGGTCAAAGAGATCACAACTAATCAGAGATTGCATTTAGAAGAATTTCAAAGTGTATAATACATGGGGGGGGGGGGGGGGGCAGAACACTACCACCAAAAATAATGAACTATCTACAGATGCAGAAAACATCTTTTTCCAGTTAAGACATCTTTCTGTAAAACTGCAAGTCAAAGTCTTTTTCTTCTCACACAAAGCGCATATATTCAACTCTAAGCAAAAGAAAAAGGAATGCAGTTAAGCATAAAGCATATTTCCAGGCAACTGTAAGATAGCTGTACTGTTATTCAACAGGACTTAACTCAAAGTAAAACACTCATACAGGAATATTTAAGTTATCTTACCTCAAAAATAAAAAGAATAGAGTCTAATTCTTCTCTCTGAGACTTGTGACCTAGATGCAATGAAAAATAAATAGAAGATACACTTTCATTATCAAAACAAAATGTAAAGAATACTGACAAAGATCCTTAGATGTATAAAGCAAAAACATGCATTTCTACAACCACAAGAATTAGTTTGCATTCCTTCTGCAAATAAAAAAGTATATTTCCTAGTTACGGTTTAGAATAGTTACAGTTTGTATAACTTTCTATTATGGCATCAACAGCTGGTAGAGATTAAGTTACACAATATCTTGTTAAACAAAACTTAGAATAATTCTGCAGAACACAAAAAGTGTAACACCTTAAGAATTCTCATTTTGCAAAAGGGCAAAAGCAGCCATCAGAGAATAAGCTCTCCTTGCTCACTTCCATGGTATGCACCTCAAATTGCTCTGCCTTTATTTGCAAAGTTAGTGCTTACACATATTTCTACGCATCTAACGTTGTCATTTGTGACAACAGAAACCATGCTTTATTTATAACATCATGCTTTATTTTATAACAAACACAGAAGCACAAAGACAAAAAAAGTGTTCTATTTGAAATACTTACCTTTTTGTTTAAGGCCTACTTCAATAGTCACAAAGTTTTCAAAGAACACATAATATATATGTGAGAAGTGTAGGTCGAAAAACTGTTTCAGATCAATTGATTCTGCATTCTCTGAAAAACAGAACAGAGCATTGTTTTTATTTCTTTCAAATATTCAGTCAACCACTGCATACTATTATCCAGTAGTAAGAACTGAAGATATTTAAAACAAAAATTATTATTGGTAAAAAAGTTATTGAAGTTTTCATTCTTTCAAATTGAAGCTAAAGAAATTCCATACAGCACGCCTTAAGTACCTAGTGAATTTTAAAACAGGAAGCAGCATCTTCTTGCATGCCAGTAAAGCCTGCAAACCCCAGTGATGAACCAGAATTTCACCAGGACTAGCACCGTACAAATGAATGCTAGTTTAATTGTTAATTTAATAGAAATAAAGCTAATGACCCTGCCCAAACTCCACAACAGAAAGACCATCGCTGTCCCCAACTGTAATTACTATACACAACTAAGCTTACTTAAGAAAGTGGGAGAAGGATGGTAAGTGAGGACCACCTCTGCTCCATAGAGAAACAGGTTGGGAAGAAGCAAACAGCAGCACTGGATTCGCACTGCTGCCTCCTTGCTCCCTCCAAGCTCCAACACGCACTTTCCTTTCCAGTCTGGCCCAGCCCCCATGCTCCTTTGACTGTGTGGTCTCGGGAGATCAGAAGCTGGGACCTCAAGGATACCCTGGGGTGGAAACATCACTGTGAGCGTAGAGAGGATGTGCTTTCTTGTGCACCCCAGGAAAGTTTCCAGACTCAATTCCCACAGTCCCCTAGATTGTTTTGTGCAAATCCCCAGTTAAAGAAATACATAATGATTTATCTAGATTAATTTTAAATTGATAATTTAAAACAATCAATTCTTTCAAGCCTCAGTACACACTCAGCCAAAAGACACTCCCTGTCCTGTTATTTAAGTACATTAGACTAGAGAAACTAGGTGGACAGAACAATAGTATGAACCGCAGAGGAACAGGGAGACAGTATTTTACAGAACAAAACTCTACCTTTTCAGACTACTGATGTGAAACAAACAAAAACCCCCCAAAACCACGCAGAGAGGCGAGGCAAACATAACCTTTATACCCTCCACCAGCTCTATATACACTGAGGCATCATCTTGCACTGTAGATATACCTTTTATAAGTCCCCTTCTAATTCTTTATTGGATCATAGTTTTTTAACCCTTTTTAGAATGACATCAATCTTTATCATCTCACATGACTGGATATACAACTGGTAGAGTACAAAGCACAGAAACAATCCATAGACAGGATGGGCAAAAGCATAGCATATTTTCAATTCTATTTTATTAGCTAGTCTTACAGGTCTGCCAACTCAATTTTATCACAAGTCTTGCTATAAAAGTTTCCAATACATGTTCAATTTTTGCTGTATCACAGCATTCTGCCAATGTCTTGCATAACCAGTGTGGCGGAGCCAGAGTGCTCTTGGAGAAGACAGTGCTATATTAACAGCTAAGATCAACTCTTAAAGCAAGGCAGCTTAGCTAACAGTAAACCTAATGGTGCAGAGTGGCAGGCATGTGCCCGACCATCGACACGATTACCTACTCTCCAGCTTTACAGAAACTCGTACACCACTTAGAGATCAGCAGCTGAACTGCCAGAGTTTAGAGTCCGAAATATTAAAGCAAGGACAACAAAAAGCCAATTCCACTTTAAACAAACTAGACCACGATTTTCAGGGAGGTCAGGGCAAGTACACAAGAAATGGAGCTATGACTAGAGCATAGGCACAACCATTATATCCACTTCCACTTGTGGGGCAGAACCCTAAGCGATTTCTAGGCTATGGACAAGAAAATATAGCAAGAGGCAAATCGAAAGGTTTTTAGACAGGAGGATTAAAGGGAAAAAGAAAGCAATGATTGAGACTTTCAAGAGAAATTAGGGTGGTAGAAGATAATCTTTAAGCCCATACATTTAACTGCTGTATGGGAATTACACATAGAAAGCAGAGGAACGGTTCATTTGATGCAAAAGAGTGGAAAATACTAGTTCCAAATACTGAAGAGATCGGAAGCAGTTAAACGGGGTCTCTGCCAGTCAACACACAGGAATGCTGCATTTTTGCAGGCACATCAAATGTTTCGTTGCCTGAAATAGGCCCTCATTCTTTCCCCAGACATGGGTCAACTCTGAAGCAGACAAATAAAAAACCCAAACCAAACATATTCTTTAAAGACTCAATCTTAACACAACAGTTCATAATTTTCGGAGACTTCCTAGATTCTTCAGGAGACAAACTAAAGGCTTGCCTACATAACCAGCTGAACAGCGATTCTCATTTTACAACATAATTACCGTGTGACACTTGCATACATACAACTGGTGCTGTGCTAAGGCACTCTGCCTTTCCAGAGTTCTGTTTGGGGGGGGCAAATTCAGAGGATGGTCTTTTTTTTAATTATTTATTTAAGAACAATGTGGTGCCAATCACCTCAGAAGAGACTCAGGAGCATTCCTAGACCTGTATTATTATCATTAACACCCAATTAACACTAAAAGCATACCTTCAGAATACAGCTATAGCCTGGAAGAGTAGGATGAAAGTCAAAAATTCCTTGAGTTTGCAACTTTTCTAGCAAATCCATTTCGCCCCAAACTCTTCCTAAGATCACCCTTGATAGCATAAACAAAAGCAAGTTTTTGGAATTCAAACAGTTAACAAGTGAATTCTTGCTGTAAGTTCTATCGCTTCAGATGAAAGAAAAAAAAAACCCCAACATTTTATTTAATGGGAATTTTGTCCTGTCGTTACCTGAAAATAATACTTTAAAAAACCCAAATAAACAAAACAAAACCCCAATGCCAAACTATTTCTGTTAATGCTGAAAACCAGCTTTCCTTCTAAAGGAGGGAAAACATACTTGTGCACTGAAAGGTTTGCCACCTAGAGTAACAGATACCTTCTGCTCATATCAAAGGATGCTTTTAGGGATTCAGTAAGCTGCTGGTCCAGAAATTTGGAACCTTGCATCGGTCAAAGAAGTTTGGAACTCATTATGCATACCCAGACCAAGAATCATGGCAAGAAAGAGGAGGGGGGGAAAAAGCAGATACAGGATGGAGTAACTAGACCTTAGAAGAGTTTGATCTGGAAATCAGCTAGTCCGACCACCTGTGTACATCATTCCATCTCACAGCTGCCTCTATACTGAACACAGTCCATATGACTAAAACATGCATGGAGATACTACTGCTCTCCTTGATTACTTTACTATTAAAATGCATCACTTACCTATCAGCGGAATTTATCTTACTAATTTCCAGTAATACGCTGCTGTTAATGCCTTTTTCATTAAGAATCTGGTATTTTTTCCCTAACAAGAGTGTTTCTAAAACGTTCAGTTCACCTTTACCCTTGCAATCAACTAACGATACAGTTCTTCAGTTCTCTCATCTTAAATTGTTTTCTTCAACACTAGGTCATTGCCTCTGCTCTATGCTCTCGCAAAGTATCATGAAAGCTGCATACAGAGGTAAAAATAATTTCCTCTACAAGGAGCATATGTATGTCCTTTTCACACAACCTTGAACCGGGAATTTGCAGGAAGTTGCTTGTCTGCTTTGGCTACTTAATCTTTTCTGCCTTTTTAAGAAGAGAGATATAGCCTTGTTTTTACACGAAGTGGGATTACACAGAAATAGGCTTTCCTCCCTAATTTACTGGTCATTTATTTATTTATTTTTAAACAAAAGAACTTTGTATTCTCCTACCACAGATTCATGTAACTAACACAAACTAATGTATTCCTTGTGTTCTTGGTACTTATGCCCAGATTGGGGCGGGTGGGCCTCAGAAATAGATCTGGTACCACATAAAATAGTTAGCAAAGTTTCTCAGAATAGGAGAGAGGAAAATGGGACAATACATATATATTATTGTAACCCAACAATGTAAAAACTAAAGCTTCTACTGTACAAAACATAGTTCCAGTACACTAAAATCCAGATTTACAGCATCATTTATGGAATCTGTTTGTCAAGAAAATGCGGTTCTCTTCATGCTTCACAAGAGCAAGAAACGTGGATTTTTGATTGCCGAATTCTCCGTAATAATTTTCTGTAACTTAAAAATAGGTACAAATCTGATCTCTGCATTAACTCTGTGTGTTCAGTAGTGCTTTGGGTTTTTTCTTTAAAGGAGAAAGTTACATTTAAGCACAAAGAGACACCGTACAGCTTCTCTGTCCTTTTCTTCCTCCCACAAAACTTTTCTAAAAGTAGCTTTAGTTTTTTCTATGTTCAGCATTAAGAAGGTAAGTTACCTTTTTTGGTTTAAGTTTTAGAAGTTCTATTCAGCTTATGGATGTCTGTTCTATTTTGATGCATGAAAGAGAGAACCAAACTAAAAATGGAAGACTAGTTATCTAAGCTATTTGTATGACCCTCATTACAAGAGAATTCAAATACCAGATGAAGTGGAATTCGTATTTCCATAAACCCACTGAAACTTGGAAGTTCTACAATTCTCCCCACCTTATAGACTGGAGCTGTAGCACAGAAGGACTAAAGAAAAACAAACAAAACCAAAACCAGACAACAAACCAAAAAACCCTCCACTTCTCCTAACAAATTCTATGCTTATGTGTGACTGTACTTTTAGCAACCTACTTTCATGTATTTTCAGAGGGCCAGCTCTTTTGAAGGTTAACTGTTTGAAACTTTCTGAAAGGTTATGTTCAAGTATCTCAGTAGATACTCAAAACTTAAGTCCCCACAGTGATCATTTTAGGAAGGAAAGATTCTAGGCTGAAGTCTTGCAGAAAATTCGTTCTGTCACTGAACTCTGCCTAAGACTAAACCCATTTACTCCAAGCCTTTTATTATGGTTCAATTATCAGCACATTCCTTTTTAACCAGGAATAATTTGCTTTCACAAAAGTATTTCAGTATTTCAATAAAAATGTAACGGTTCAATAGCACACATTAGAAGGATACTACTTGAATAGCATACCATACTTAGAATTACAATGCAAGAGTACCACCTCAGAGAGCTTAAAAAAATGACTTTGTCAGATGTAAAACATGAACCAGAAGAAGCAACACAGATTTTGACTGTATATTTGAACTTGTAAGGGAACACTTGAGCAAGATTCTGCAAAGCTTACAAGTTTACACATGCAACACCCCAATCCTCTGTAGGAAGAGGATCTCAGTGGACTTTAACTTATATTACACACAATTTGTCTTCCCTGTTTATTTTGTTTTCTACATATTACCCTATAAGTTATTATAAACTAATCCATAACACCTGTTACATATTTATAAATGAGTTGAGTTAGCAAGGGAAATGCATCTATACTGTTTAGATGATTGCCTGCCATGTGAAATTAAAATATGATAAAGCAGGTAAACTTATACTTTCTACAAAGGACAGAACTTTAAAAGTTAAACAATCAAAATACTGAACTTAAAACTAAAACGCACCCCTCTCCCGATCTTAGATATCTATTAACTTTTCTGAAGAGAACATTAACATTCACCAGTTCACACACAGCGTCTCAGTAATTTACCACAGCATTTAACAGAATAGTCTACACCATTACAGATCAAGTTGTGGTCAGTTTTACCCTTGACTTTAAGTGTTTCAGGATTTAATAGTATGTTTATACATAAAATTGTTACAGCACATAGTATAACTAAAACATTATCCTGTCTCATTCTGAGACTTACTGGCTTTTAAGTCACTTTCCCTCATCCTTACCCAAAAATAAAATACCAGTGACATCTGCGGCAAACAATGACCTGGAAGACAGCCAGATTTCTAGTTCTATTTCTGTAAAGCAGAGGCCTGCTATAGACTGAAGTGTTCCGTATCAATCCTCATAACAAATTGGTGCCGTTAAAAAGCAAGAGGTTCCTAAGCGTCCTCAATTTCAGTTAACATACAAGCAAAATGGCCAACAGAACTTACTCATTCTTAATTCTCCAAGCTGGAAAATGTAACGGCTGCTTTATAGCAAAACAGTACAGAGGTTCAGTTACATACGGACAGTCTCCCGGATAGAAAAGCACGTCATTTAGAAAGGTTAAGTGGAAAACCTCCGGAACTAACTGGTAGCTCTGGCATAGTTCACAGACCGTCAAAGTGAAAGAGACCTGATAACAAACCGCAATGTTTCAAATAGTGAGCTACAAATGCAAATCTATTAAACAAAGGCTTCATATTAGCCCTTACTGCTTCAGCTCACTAACGGCTATTTAACAAAAACAATTCAATTTTTTTTTAAAAGGTAATTTTGTCAAAGAAAATATTCTTGAGGTTTTTGATACTGAAAAAGGAACACACTTCAAGAAATCTTTTCATGGACTTCTATTTTGCACCAGATAAGTCTGAACTCTTGATCACCACCATCTTTTATACACAAACATACAAGAAAAAAAAAAATCACACATGAATAAGCAGGTTAACAGCACCAACGAACATCATCTACATACAAACTGTTAGAAATTTCAACACCAGTGCTCTATAGGAACGAGCAGAAGCAGCTGACAGCTCTCCAAGCTAATTCTTTCATGTTGCTTGCAGGCTCCAGAAGAGTTACGCTGGTAAACTTTTAAGAAATGCTTCCATAACAATTCACACATGTTCCAGAACTTAAGCTTTTATTTAAGCAACTTCAAACACTTCCGTATTAATGTATTCACTTATTTTTATTCCGAACCGCCACAAGCTAAACCCGCACAGACCTTGCCTTTGCATCCCAGCGGTCAGAGCCACCCCTTTGTCTAGCCTGGGGCTTTGATCTGACTCCAGCCCTCACGCTTGCAAGCCAGCAGCACTGGCCATTGCCGCTCTCTGCAAGCCCAGTGCAACATTAGCCAAAATCCTAAGGCAAAGCAATTCTTCCCCCTTTTCTCCTGACCAAAACAGAACAGAATGGGTTCAGGGTTAAGTCAAGACTGACAGAACATCAAGTCTGATTTCTTAAACTGCACTCAACCCACAGCCAAATCCATGAATTACAGCGGTGACATGCCCTCTGCAGTTAGAATTACCAGGAAAAGGAAAAAAACCAAACAAAAAACCAAAAAAAACCCCCAAAAAACTACAACTCTTGCCAAAAACAATACAGCTTTGCACATCCACAGAAACTTCTGGAACAGTTATCTCCAAAAAAACTCCAGGCAGCTAGTTTTGCCGTAGCTTCTCACTCACCTCTCACTTTAACAACCATAAAACATTTTTCATTTATTATAGTATGTAAGTGATATTATAATGAGTGATGTTGATGACGTGCAACACCAATGAATGCCATCCAGTTGAAGCATTAGGGCTGACTGCCAGTGAAATAGATTTCTTAAATTAAAATCCCTTTAGAGAAATGCAATCTCTGTTTAAGTATACTGTTTAATATTAAACAATATATCAGAATGGATGTCCGATGCAGCCTGTTTCACTCTGTCCAGTATAGCCTGACTTTCCCCTTTCAGAGATTGCTTACATGAGATGTCAAGCACTAACCAACCACCAAGAATAACAAAACAAAATAATAAAAAAACCCACCCCACACTTCAAATACTCTGTTCTCTTAGCATTACATTTTACAAGCATTCTCTCCATGGTTCCAGAGATACAAGCAGTGTATTTTTAAGATATCAGATGCAACAATTTATGAGAAACAATATATTGCTTTTCCTTTACACTGGATTAACAGATTACAGGCCTGTAACTCCTACTCTACAAAAAAAATGAAGAAGGAAAAAAAAGAAAAAATCTCTTAAGAACAAACCAAGTATATTCATTTGACTTGCTCGCACATAGTAAGATTACACAGAAATCATTAAATATTTAGAGGATTTTACCTTTTTTTTTCACTACATATACTTACAAATTCTGACTGAAACTACAAATTCAACAGGTAACAGCAACATATTTGATATCAAAACTAGAACAAAACAAGAAGTCAGTATTAAGGTAGGATGTTACGAAAGGTTCACATATCTAGCTGCCTTAATTATTTATAGAGTACTCAAAGCACTGTTTTAACAAAAGGACAAACCAAGCATGATTTGATGCTTGAAGGATTACTAGAACAAACTTTTATGAATTACCATTTTAAAACCATAGAATTTTAGTTTGATGTTGAAGTCTGAATGAACAGTGCAACACTGATGATAAGAACAATGCAATATTATTTCCATGTTATTTCCTCTTAATGATCCTAAAAATTATCATTACCTGCTAATTCACTGGAGACTGCTAAAAATATGTATTTTTCTGGAAAATCACAGACTTCATTCTGCAGGCAGTACCTAATTCCATAAGGTACACTATGTGCCTCCACTTCCATCTGCTAGAAGAGTCTCAGTGATCGCACCTGCGCTAACTGCAGCTGGCAGCCTGCCTTATAGCAGGGCCTCGCTTCTGACAAGGCTGAGCCACTGCCATACAGACCGCAAGGGAATCCCGCTCGACGTTCCTGCTCAAGATTGATATGCTCTAACCACCACAGTAGCTCACAGTAAACAAAACAATACTTTCCAGCGTATAGAAACAAGACACAAGAACAGTTTGATAAAAAGTCACATACTGACCAAGATCGCATTAGGGGATTGTATGAGACTTAAAGGTACTTCCCCCAACTAAAAATGAGGGGGGTGGGGGGAGAACTTCCCTACCAGAAGAAACTAATACATCTCAAAAGAATCAAATCTCTTAAAGCAGATAGTTCCAGCTGTTTCAAGAAAAATACTGCAGCAGGAAAACAATGAAAAGCAGACTACCTTCACTCACAGACTGTTATATCCCAGGATACAAGACTTCAGTCTCTTTCCAATGTTTCTTAGCATTTCTTAGTGATAATAATATTCATTACTACTTGGAGGTCTCCTAAAGGCTTTAACCTCTATTAAAAATAAAGTGTGCCTGTGTCATGCATAAATTGGTTACGTATTATATTTACTTTAACAAATAACTTAATCAATTCTGAATTAGTCACCTGATTTTTCACTGACTTTCCTTTCGTTCCTAAATTATGAAAAAGGCTGAACAGAGCCACACTGAAGCAGAGAACCAGCCAGAGACAAGACACTGGAGTGAAGTGGCAAAGAGCAGTTATCTACAAAAGAGTTTTAGCAAAAAAAATACAAATGCATTTCCACCAGTATGCCTGTAACTAACAGGTAGTCTAGCACTCAGGAGCTTCCCAAACCAAAAATCTGTTACTGTAACTTCAAATTTGGTAGAGCTTAGACTTTATTTCCTAGTCTTTTTCATATATGTTTACATCTTTTTCACTATCTGCCCCTACAGAAAGGGATTCCAAAGCTTTCAATGTCTTTTCACATTAAAGTTTTACTCTCATCTGAGTCATTTCCATCTCCAAATCCTCCATACACTGACTATATCAATAAGACTACTAAAGCTGCAATGGTATCTGGTGTAATGGTACACCACTGTTTTACGAAGACACAAAATTTTCTATATTCCTTATGCAGACTAGTTTGCATTTTTTACTAAATTTAAACTGAGTTGTCATCAATGACAAGATACTTTTTTTCCTGAAATGATACAACTCTCTGCATTCTAAGTTATCTTGTAAAAGGCATCTAAGTAATTCCATCTAATGTACACTACTTTTAATTTTTTAAAAATAAATGTCACTTGCCTTTGTGCTATCCGTTCACTTAGCTTCATACTAGGTTCTCTGAAATTGGTCAGTCTCTTCTGGTCTTTACTAACAACCACATTATACTATCTTAAATATTTTTAGATGATGCCCAACTTGCACCATTGCCTTGCAGGATCCAACTGTCAATCTTTTACCATAATGAATTTTTCTAGATTTCTCCTCTTTGGCTAATAGACAACCAGCAGTCTATAATTCACAAGTGCTCTGTCTCTTTTCATGACCATTCCATTATTTTAGCTTACTGGAGAACTGTTGCTTTGGATGCCTTGATAAAATAGAGGGAAAACGAACTAGTACTCCCTTTCCTCCGCTCGAGTCTTAATCATGAATCCAAGGCCACGCTTCAGTTTATCATTGCTGAACCAAAGACTAAAAAGTACAGAAAAAAAACCCAACCCCAAACAATTCTGGTCCAATACACCTTGCAGGCCTACTGAGAGGATTTTAATTTTAAGAACAAGACAAAATTCTCCCCTTCTGGATGTGGAACAGCAGAGAATTCTCTTCTGGATAGTCTTTTAGTCTCCAATATGCAGGGGCTAAGAGCAATAAACAAGACAAATCATTTTTCATTCATAAAGACGCTGAACAGAGCTGAACTGAGATATTTCCTCCCTTCTCCCCTCGGATAGTCTGTTGGCAATAGCCAGCTTGGCTCCCCTGAGCACATGGAAACATGCCAATTATTATGCTGGGGGAGTTCTCACTGAAGAAAAAAGATAAACAGGAAAATGCAGCACTACGCTGCTCAAGCTGCAGGATGGTGCCTGCGTGCAAAGCCACCTCAGGTAGCAGTCTGTCGTTATTTTTTTAATCTGGTCCTGCAGTCTAGTCAAAGAAACAATTGGAGAAGAAAGGGCATAGAGCTTATGCTTTGAAAGCCAGTTTAGGGAGCAGAGAAACTTAAGGAGGAAGGCAAGGTGATCACAGCAGAAGACAGACTTCAAATAATCTACTATATACTTCTCTTGCACTACAGTAGGAATACGTAGAGAAATGTCCTACTCCCCCTGCCCCAGAAAAAGACCTTGGTTTTGTACCTTGTGCATCTAAGAATATCTGCATAAAGACAAAAATCTTATAGATCCAAGACAGACAAGCTGAAGAGTACTGCTACACCTTTCCTTACTTACAGTCATATGCTGTATTCTCCCAAACTTGGAGAAAGGATATGTGGGAGCTGTGCTTCAACAGCTGAGATATACGCATGTGCGGGAGGAAAAGGGGAATGGCCATCACATGAAAACATGCCCCAGCATATTTAGTCTGTCCTACAGCCAACAAGCAGAAACCTTAGATTAGATAAGAACGTCTGCTTAACACAGAGCTCATAGCTTGCATCTTACAGAATGCATCCAAGTATTAACAAAGCTGAAGGAAGATCTTGTAAATAAAAGATAAGAAATAGAAGCATCAGATCTAGAACAGATCAAAATCACACAGATTGTTTTGCAGACTAAAGCAAAACTAGAAATATTCAACATACTTTAGCCAGGAAACCTAAATTCAGAGAGGTACTTAGTTTCTTTATAAGGCTCTTTCCTCTTAAGTTTCAACTGATGAAGGAGCTAAAAAGAAATATAAATCAACATCAAGTAAGTCACAACTGGCCGAGTAGAACTAGTTAAGAAGAGTGGTAACATTCTGGGTGAGGCAAGAGGATACATCTGACTACCGAAGTATCTTGGATAGCTAGCTACCCACCCAACTATTCTCCATTTCAAAAGTCTAAATAATTATTATGTTGCAGAAAATAAGTCATGAAGCAGCAGATGCTGCCATATGGGAACATCTGCTCCTTCAAACACCAATACAAAAGAAAAAAAGGGAGCAATAACCATTTTCCTTTGAAAGGAAATAATTCAGTTTTGGAGGCCAAGGACAAGGTACTTAAATACCCCCAGACTGTGGGCAGAACCCAAAATAAAAAATCCATTCAGTACTCTGTGCTAAATACGGAATGCAGTTCCCCTCGACCCAGCCCTGCTCACGTGTTGATAAACTGTCAGCAGCAACACATGCATTTACAGAACTGAGGGGCCCAAAAGATGCTTGGGAGCAAACTTGTTTTTTTCAAGGACAGCTTGATAACAATGACTTAGATTTTACAAACACACACAACTAACAGATATTTTGGAATGGTTAACTCTGGGTTTTTTCCACTGTTTTTTCATCAGACAATTATTGCATATAATCACAATTTCTAATTCACTGGTCAGGTTAAACAGCTGTTCACATGGAACTGCGGCAGTACTTAAATGCTTATGTTCCCTCCTTGACCAACTGGCAAACCAAAAGTGTTTTCAGACTAGCTGTATGAATGCTCATCTGTATCTACTCTGCTGAGCACTTAGTGTTGTAGCTCTTACCTTGAAAACATACACGGATATAAATTGTTACCGTAAACATTTAGGGGAAATGGATTAGGGAGTCACAGGCACCATTAGTGCTCACCAGCCACTTCTATTCAAGTGTACCGACTTAGCAGCTTTTATGTAGCTCCAGAGAATAATTCACGGGGGAAGCACATCAGCTTTTCGCCTCCATCCACAGTTGCCAAATGAATTCCACCTTCAAATGCGGTGGAAATGTACACGCCTCAGTACAACAGCGGGGAGCAAAGCGTCTCCCCACTGCGCCCGCCGGCTCCGGCGGCCCCCGGCACACAGCTGAAGCCCGGCCGCCGCCGGCCCCGCGATGCCGGCCCCGGGGCCCTCCCTCTGGCCGCCGTGCCGAGACGAGGCTGGGCCCGGTAGGGTCTCTCGCCGAGGCAGAGCCCCGAGCCCGCCTCCCGCCCCAGCGCCCAGCCGGTCCCTCTAAGTTCCCGGTCCCTCCTACGCCGGGACTCGGGGTCGGCAGCCGCACGGACCCCGGGCCGTGGCCCCCCGCTGACCCACTCCCTCTCTCCCTCCCTCCCGGCCGCCTCACCGATGAGGACGCGCAGGTGCTTGAGGCGGGTGAGTGGGTCCTTGCGGGTGTCCAGCACCTTCTGCGTGGATTTCCGCACGTCCCCGTGCGGCTTCTTGGAGAACATCCCGCCGGGCCCGGCCCCGGCGCCGCGCTCCAGAGGCGGACAGCGGCCTCCGGATCCGCCCGCACCGGGGCCCCTACATAGCCAGCGGCGGCAGCGCCGCCTCCTCCTCCTGCCTCTGGCTCCGATGCGGCGCGGGTGGAGGGGCGCGGCGCGGAGCCAACTCCCCGCGGGCCCGGGGGGGGCCGGGCCGGGCCGGGCCTAGACTCCCCCTTCCTCCTTCCCTCGTTCTCCTCCCGCTGCTTCACGACAGCCGTCAGGTGCGACCCCAGGCGTCCCTATGGCAACCGCGCCGTGACGTCACGGCCGGCGCTCCCCAGCGCACCTCCGAGGCGCGGCCGGCGGACGGGGCTCGCTTCTCCCGCCCGCCCGCTCTCAGGCCTGGGAGCGGCAGCTGCGTCTGCCCGGGGCCCTCCCGGGTCTCCTTGCCAGAGGATGGAGAGCAGGCACCGGAGCAGGACAGTTAGGGGCTCGCTGCAGGATCCTCTGCGCAACTCGGCAACAGCAACTGGTGCAGGAAACTGTACCTCAGCTATTTACAAGTAAAATACAAAGCTGTCCCATTATACAGCTACTTCTGGCTGTGCAGAGGCACTGAAGTGTAAGGGGGGGAATCCCGTGGGGAATAAGGAAATAAAACCCAGGCAGGGACTGTGTTTATCCAGGCAGTGACTCCAAACCTTTACTCAAGCCTCAGTTGTGCAACCGGCAACGATGTGTCTCCCAGTTCCTCTTTCCACACCGGTCCTCAAAGTGCTGCAACTCCTCACCCCGAGCTCCTGCCCAGAGTCGCTTCTTCACGATTTCGCTGCCTACGCCTTCGGCAGCAGCGCTGGCATCGAGACTGAACCATCAGGCGTGGCTGGGTCCAGCGTGACGGTCAGGGGTGTCCTCATTTCTTCTGCGCTCCGTAGGACGGTCATGCCAACCCTGCTCCTACGACAAAGCCAGAAACAGGCTCAAAAGACCGCATTTCTCCCAGTCTCACGCACCACCTCACCAGAGAGGCCCGCAACAGCAGCCAGGGATACATACGCGGTGCGGTGTTAACTCTGCTGCTGAGGGCTGAATTAGTAATACTGAAAAAGCCCAAAGTTTCTCCTAAAAGCCTGACGTTGGTTTACAATCATGAAATTTATGAAATAGAGAATTCTTGGACTTTTCAATAGATATCTGCTGTTGTCTATTTAAGACTCATGATTTCCAGTGTCTCTTTGCTTGGATGTTTTTAAATAGTCCCTAGTGCTTGGTTTTGCATGAAGGAAATCCAGTTTCCTCTGCTAAGAGTCTGATGACAACAGCTGAAGTTTTTAATATGGGCAATATTTAACTATTTGAGACTTGTTATAAAATCGTAACAGTTGTCAACATTTACATACCTGTTACATAAATAACATAACCTGAGTATTTAAATGCATGACCGACAACAATTAATGTTACAAGCATAAGGGCAGTGGGATTTAGTCAGCATGGCATCAGTGAGGGAGTCAGTGTCATCTGCCTACCTGTGTGGTCTGCCCCAAAGCATTTCGTAGTTTTACCATCTCTGTAAATGAGACCTGAAGATTACCAATGTTAGGTAATAGCTAGTATTACAATAACTTATTTTACCATGACACAGTGCATTTTACCTCTGTAAGGTTTGACAATGACACATTGATTTATGTTCTTTGTTTTCTGAATTTCATGAATTCTAAGCACATTTTTGTATTTTTACAATCTTTAAAAAATGTGAGAGTTGGAGAATTTGCTTGCTTTTCTGATAATTTTTAGGTCTTTAACTCAAGATAGAGCTTAAAAATAATAAACAGAGTAAGACACCAAAATATTAAATGAAAGGAGGCAGTGGTGTTAACCAAGATAATCATGCCTTCTACCGAGAACCTCCTTGTGCAAAGCACACCAGGCAGGAAGGGCATGTTCCATACGCAGCGAAGGCCGTGATCTTGCAAAGGCTTGACTTTGAAGCATGTGACTTCAACGCCTTTGATTATGCATGGAGGACAAGGTTAGAAAATAGCAGGATTAGTCAGGGAGGAGTTAGGTTCTGCTGCATTCCAGGCAGCTATTACCGTACCCATTCTTTGCATTTCCACTTTAAAGAAAGAACTTTTCAAATATTTTTGTCCAGCCGTGAGGGGACCCCTATGAGTAAGTTGAACTGAACTTTTAAAGGAGTCGTGTAGACAATTAAATGCTGCAGAACTTTTTTCCCCTTCTTTTAACCCTCTCCACAGGGCCCCATAGGGCACTCAAAGTAGTGGAGGTAACTGGGTCACACTCATACCATCAATTAACTTCTCACAGTTCATCTAGGATTTATGATTTTCAAAGAATTTAGCTGTTGCCAAGTACTTAAAAAACCATATGAGTATTTTTTGATATATCAAAGACAGCACAAACCCTTCAGTTCTAGCCTGGTTCAACAGTTCACATTTCAAATGGATAGATTATGTTTTGGATTCTTGCACCCACCCCCAGAAATCCAAGTTTCTGGAACCCCTGCTTTACTAATATTTACACCACATTAAGGTACATGATTAAAAGTGAGTTAAAATTACTCAGAATTTCACTAAGTATTTCCCTTCCTTCATGTAGCTAGCATGAGTCTTAAACCTGACCCCTCAGAGATGCATGCTTATATTCCACTGAAGAGCTATTTGCCCACATGGTCCTTCTGGAGAAAACAACAAATTTAAAAGAATTTTTAAAAAGCGTTCCACTGCTGCTCATCTCTTCGTATTTAGCTCAACAGCTGATCCCTTTGAGGCTTTTGTCAAAGCACTCCTATTTCTACTTTTCTATACTACCCTCCACAGCTTCCTTCCTATGGGGGTTGTCTTGCTTTTGAGAAAGACGCCTCTCTACATTGCACCCGGGGCCTTAGGATGGTGCGTTGTAATCCTCTGGGTATACAGCTTTGCCTCTGCTATAGTATTCCTGTTTGGGTACCATCCGGAGTAACAAATTTTTAGTTAACTTAATTGGCAGCTATTTAATTTGAGAAAAAGACCTCCAAACCTAGATGTTTAAGGTTGGAATAATCAAAACAAGGGTTCTGTACAGTTCAGTACTCTAGTGTAACATATTGATACTGGAAATGCTGGCCACTTTGACCTAAGCAGTCAAATATCAGGATCCTGTAAGATATTTCTAACATGAGAATAACAGAACAGCTAGTTGTTCCTTCGACAAAATCCTGTTCATGTGCAAAAAAGCACAAGTTCCCATTTCATTTTCACAACCCCATATCTCACAGATGAAATCTGGAATCTATATGCTTCTGTAATTAAGGGAAAGAGCTCTTCATGAGCTTATACTCTCCTGAGCAACCAGTTCTTGCTTTATTGCCTTTTTTTTTGTTAAGCAGTGTATCAGCATTAATACCTTTGTGTGAGCATCTGGTACAAAGTCAGAACACTGCAGTCTTTCCAACCACCAAAGATCCCAAGCTTGAATAAGTTTTTCCATGAGCTACAGAATTAATGAAGCCAGATTTCCTCTGAATTTGTACTCCAGCCACTAAACGCCATGAGTCACCTCCTTCCACAACCATAAACCTTCCTTTGCTTAGTCCTCCCCTACCTATTATAGATGGGCAAGAGGCCCAACTGCAGTTAAGTCTTAACTACATATATACAGGTTGCCGAGCTGACTGCTGTCCCTTGGAAGGGTAAAAGATAAGTTACATGTTTCCCTCTGTGGAACATTAATAGAGGTTCTTTGTTCCCGATACCATTTCACAAAACATGTGGAAACTTGGTATCTTTAACACTTGTGCTGTCATGTAAAATTAGATTTAAATTAGACAATAGCTTCAAAAGTAGCAGGGAGAGTGCAACTGAAAAAAAAAACCCAAACCAAAACCAACCCAACAATCATTATCTAAGCTTTATTTTCTTAACACGCTAGGACTATGTCAGCCATGCTCAAAGAACAGAAGGGATATATGGCCTATCATGATGAGAAACTTTCATACACGTGAAAGTTATTGTCAACCGACGTAATCATTACTAATTCCTGTCCAGTGGTGCCAGAAAATTTAGACTTTTGCTGTGCAAAGTCACCTCCAACTCACAATGTTTGAGTTCTTATGTAAGCACTAGCACCCATATCTGATAGGAAAGAGGTTTTGAAATGTGAATACACTGATACAGTGACAGTTACAACAACTTCGTTTTTAACCGAAAGTGCTCAAACACTCTCTCTCAACCACTGAAATGTTTTCTTTTTCTTCCCCAACTTATGAAATAGTTTTGCAATATTGACAAACGTGTAAAAGAACTTCCAGAAGAGAAAAGCCCTGCAGAAACTCTGCATGTTTGCCAGCCTCTAGGGGAGAGAGCCAATTTTGCACAGATTATTTCCTTTTTATCAAAGGAAATATTTTGCTGCCTATCTCTCCCCTTATCTCACCTGCAGGAGTAAGCAGAGTATTTTAGAAATAAGTCATATCTCTTTGAGCTTATTTTGATTAGTAGTTTTAAGATTACTTTGCACCATTTGCAGCATATACCAGAATATCTTGCCTAGATAATATACGAGCTGAGGGAGGAACATGATCCAATAGCCTTCCAACATAGCTAGTAGCTTGCATGCTGTGACTGCTACTTTAACTTGCTGCTGACCTTGTCCTGTAGGGAAAATAGTCTTTTTCAGTGTTCTTGTGACCCACCTCCTAATATTGCACTTTGAAATTGAGGGTGAAGAATCACATTTAATTTGCTGGAGCATCCACTGTATAGTTTATTTGTGATGCTGGATAAAAACTATTTCAAGTGACATAATTCGCTTTGCCAGAGTTCACGAATACCCCAGCGCTACCACTTCTTTCTTAACCCAAACTACAGGTGACGCCCGAGGACTGACTAAAACCTCACATGTATCTTCCAGATAAATTTCTCTCAGGATTCTTCTCTCATCGTTAATAACACATACTGATAGGCCTGGCTACTACGTTGATGCCCTGTCCCCTTTGGAGGACCTCGCCCCCCGCAATCAATCTTGTGATGACCAGTAGAAGACAAACTATCTTTGAACAGAGAGAACAACTCCTAATGAGAAGATATTTCAAAGCCATTAAGATGGTGGTGCACTATATTGGATCAAACACAGTAAAAGCTCTTTCATCCTTGCTTCTCCTGGAAGGTTTAATCTATACCTGTATCTTATGAACTCACATTCTACATATTTGGCTTCTTTCTTTACAATCTTCTTCTTGTCAGAAATATTAACTAAGCAGTTACTCACTACAACACAAGTTCGATAATCAGTTTGGTAATC
Organism: Phoenicopterus ruber ruber; assembly: GCA_009819775.1. Lineage (NCBI taxonomy): Eukaryota > Metazoa > Chordata > Aves > Phoenicopteriformes > Phoenicopteridae > Phoenicopterus > Phoenicopterus ruber. The sequence continues at coordinate 29,201,120 of CM020219.1, read as the reverse complement.
AGAAAGCTAGTAATTGCTTTTCAGATTCTAGAGTGATATATATTTTCCCTCACAGTCTCCATTCAACAAATTAGGTGTAAAATTATAGCTCTGCTTTGTAGCTTTTTCTGAAGATGTCTAGTCTAACAGCCACCATACCTGTGCCAGGTTCCACTTTTCTATGTGTTTTTACAGATGTGATTCAATAGCCAGATTCCAACTATTGGCTTAAGTGCCCAGATTAAATCCTAGGGAACTGATGCCTGCATTTCCAAGCTTTTCATCTTCATCATCTCTCTCTTTTCCAAGCTGGGAAATCTTTCCCATCTTCAATCCTTCTCTTTCCCAAACTGGGAAAGGAGATTTCACCATCTGTCAAGGTCTGTGCTGGCCAGGATTTTATTTATAATGATTGTTACAGCATCCACATTTTTTTCAGTACCAGCTTTCAACAGAATTGCCAGTTTTGAATTTTACATTGTTGCCAACTGTCCCTGTCAATGGACTATGTCTCTTTCTAATTATTAAAAAATACCACATACCAGATATTAATCGCCACTTCCCCATTAAATGCAGAGCTGAGCTGACCTGATGAGGATGATGACAATCACTGCCTTCTTAATGGCTGTTTTACTCTGATGAAGGGTGTAACTCATCATGCAGAAAAAATTCATAGCTTTGTAGGCACCTAACTCTTCCTTTCACTTACCTTGATAAAATGGTTAATCTACAGACTGTGGATTCCTATCTGGTATACACACACAGCAAGACACAAATCTTTGCAAGTCCTCCAGTAAACCAGCCAGAATTTCTGCTTTCCCCCCTCCTTCTAGCACACATCTGGGCCTCAATAGCTGATTAAGATAAGTGCTGCCACTTTATATGTTAAGGGCTAATAGGTGATCTGGTTAATTAACTTTGTATTTCTGGGAACAAATTATGATGTACCACTAGCACTGTGCCACCACATATAGCTCCTGGAAATACCCTGTTCTCTTACCTTCTCTAACACTTCATTTGGACAGTGAGGTTAATGTCAACCAGTACCCTTTTTTCTTCCTTGAGACAGTAAATGTTTGTATTGCTTTAGCTGGGTAATCCCCCGCCTTGTCCTGAATACAAATAGAATAGAAGCAGCATGTAAAATCATGTATTACTAAAAAAAAGATTCTGGCTCAATTCCCTATCATGGTTGCTGATTTCCACCACGGCATGGGAACTTTGATTTCCTTCTGGGGCTTATTTTTAGCTCCCTTAGACCTAGTTCCAAGTGTTTGGGCAGGAAATTACAATCAGGCCAAAGGTTTCCTGATTTCCTGCCTTTCCTTTCCCTGCAACTGTTTCCAGCAGTTTTCTTCTAGTCCAGAGCATTTGATTTCTAGTATTTTTATCTTGCTAGTCCAAAAAGCAACTCTTGAATTCAGGATTCTTAGACTTTTTTTTTTTTTTAAATTTCTGGTTTCTTTTTGTCTTGCTCTAGTCTTTTTTGTCAAATCCCTACAGATCTCCTAGGAGAAATTTCAGATCCAGTTTGAGAAATTCACTGGTTTTCTTTGGGGATGTTTCCAGCTCTTGTATCTCGTACTGATACCTTCTCCTAACTCCTTTCAGCCACCGGAACATCAGACACCACCACTAACACTTGCCACGTTAGCTCGAAGGAATACCAGCTTACAATGCAGTTCCTCAGTAAGCGCCTCTGTAAATGTTTAAAAGTATTTGAACCAGCACTTGGTCAGATTTTGGGGTCCCGCAACTTGTTTCTAGATAGGGAAAACCTGAGCACGAGGTCGGCCGTTGTGGCTCTTTTAAATAACCAGAGCCCTCAGAAACCCCCAGCCCAGCTCCCCTGGGCAGGGGCCCCCGGCGCCCCCGCTGCTCGGGGCAGTGCGGGCGCCCCCTGGCGGCGGCGGCGCACACCGCCTCGCGCGGAGCATGCGCCGGAGGCGGAGCATGCGCGGCCCCCTCCGCCGGCAGCCCGCCTTGCCCTTCACCCGGCGCTGCCGGCAGCGGGGGTCTGGGGGAGCGGGAGGGGAGACCCTGAGGAGAGGTCCCCGTAGAGCCCTTGGGGGAAGCGGAGGCAGGAGAAGGAAACGCGTCTTCGGCAGCTACAGCTGCCTGCTGCTGCGGAGCTGGGAAGGGACTCGTTCCCGTGCGCGCCGCGGGTCTTTTAGAAATCAAAGCACGCCAGGTTGTCCTGGTCCCCGGTGCGCTGCGAGGCCAGAGACAACAGCAACAGAAGGGATCGAGTTTGCACAGGGAAGGATGGGAGGTGGTTAATTTTGTCCAATATTTCTCCCCTTCAGCAGCTATCCTTGTGTTAGTCTTTGCATTTGTGTTCTTGGGGAAGAGGTGGCACGCCTACGTATGCTCCTCTGGGTGGATATACAGAGATGTGGGAGAAAAAAAGTGACTAATGTACAGAGATTGTTATCACGGGCGAGGTGGGCAGCTATTGCCTTGGAGGAGGAAGTCCATAGGGAAGCTCAGAAGTTATTGACTGCCTCAAAATATAACCTGCATAACATCCTTCCAGACTGTGGAGAGTGACTAAATCTGGATCTCTCGATACGAAGAACTGCTACTGCCACACAATACAACCTTAACTTAATTGGAGAAGCACATCACATCGCTGAGACACCAAGTGCTTCTCTACTGCTCCTTCACCTGGCCCAAACTTCAGAAGAGAGCCTGTGCTGTACAAAGCGAGCTCACCTTCGCCCCAAAGATACTGCCCACGCTTACCTGCAGGCCACAACCGACTGCATATTCCGTGGCTCTTGAGGATGCCTGCCAGACTTTCCTGTGTGTGCGCGCATGTGTCCTGAAGTGAAGCTAATCAGTCTCTCATAGCAAGGTGACAGTTGGGACAGCTTGCTCCAGTAAGCATCATTTGTATTCAGTACATCTTAGGTAGCACAATTAATGGCAGTTGGCAAATGAACAGAAAAGTACTGATACTCAAAAGCCAAAAAACCTATCCCGGCCCTGCACAAATTGCAGCATATCCGTTTAATCCCTTCTCACGTCTGCTCTCAGTGGTTACCGTCGGCTTTAGGGGACCAAGTTAAGTCTGATTTAATTTAAAGCATATCACAGAATGTGAAGCTGGGGAAGAAACAGGTTCTGGCGGCGAGGTTGCTGTTCACAGGGACCTCTGTCCTCTGGAGCCCAAGGGGGAAGGCGAGAGGGAGGTGGCGGGCCGCCAGGGATGCCTTGCCAGGACACGAAGCTCCTGGGCAGCAGCGTGCGGGCAGGGCTGCCAGGCGGGCGGCGCGGGCAGACGTGAGGCTCCGCGTCCTCCCTCCGCTGGCAGGGAACGGCAACGGTCGAACCCCCGGCCCCGCAGGCCCGCTCCCCCCCAGGCCACCTGCGGGAGACGTGAGCAGGTGCGAAGCGCTCCTAACTCTGCCTGGCCGCTATAGAGCCTCTCAGTGACGAGCAGCCCCGGGACGGGGCAGGAGGCGCGGGGAAGCCCTCGCTCCCGCCCGGCCCCTCACGGCCGCGGAGCGGCGCCTCCCTCTTCCCCCGCGCCGCTCCCGGCGGACGACAATTCCCAGAATGCTTCGCGCGCGGGCTAACGTAGCCTGCTTGCGGGGCTCGGCCAATGGGAGGGCGCGGAGGGCGCCGGGCGGGGTAGGCTGCGCAGGCGGGGAGGGGCGGGGCGGAGGAGCCGGCGGCAGCGGCGGAGCGGCGGCGGGAAGGGCTGTCCCAGGGCTCGGCGGCGGCAGGGACGATGCCGGTTCATTCCCGGGAGAAGAAGGAGAACAACCACGATGAGATGGAGGTGGACTACGGGGAGAACGAGGGCAGCAGCTCGGAGGAGGAGGAGACCGAGAGCTCGTCTGTGTCCGAGGAGGGGGACAGCTCAGGTACCGCGGCCGCCCGCGGGGCAGGGGCTCTGAGGGGGGCGCCGCGGCGGTTCCCTCAGCGCCCGGCGCGCTGCCCCGGGGGAGAGACCGGTCCCGCCCCCCCCGGCTCCGGTGGCTGCTGGTCCCCACCCCCGCCGTGACCCCGCCCCCCCGCCGCTCCGGCCCGGCCCGGCCCAGCGCAGCCCGTGCTCCGGCACCGCGGCTCCTCTTCGGGCCGCCGGCCGCGGGGGGAGGGACGTGGCGGGGCGCATGGGCACGGAAGCCCCGCTTCGCCCCGAGCCGCCGCCTCCGGAGCCGGCTGGCACCCGGGCTTGGTGGGCCGGGCTGCTCCGTGTAGGTGCTGGGGGCTGTGCCCTGCTGGGCTCGAGTGCATGGCCCGCGGGGGGGGGGGTGTGCTCGCTGAGGTGTGCACTTAAAGCCCTGGCGTACATATGTGTGCATGCATACACGCAAAATACAGGCGTACATGTGCGTACATATATATACGTATGTATTTCCTTGTATGCAAAATCGTGAATTTCAATTAGATGTTTTGAGGCCTGTCTTTGAGGGGGCATTGGAAGCCCTATCAGTACCATTGGCCTCTTTTGCAAAGCATTTCAAACTCTGCTCTGTTGAAGGTTCCTTCTTTTTTCTGTAGCTTCCTCTGGACCGTAGATTTTGAGTGATATTAGTAGATGAAATCCAGTTTTAAAATGATTACTTTTTCTGTGCTCAATTTCCACTGTGTTAGAAGGAGGTTATTATCTGTTCAAACATCCCTTGTAATTACAAGGGGTAAATTATAAAATGGTCACTTACTGGGAAACGTACTGATCATCAGATGCATACACTGCTGCTCTGGAATCACCGGGGCTCCATAAGTGAGTAAGCTCCATAAGCAGGATCTTTGTCACTAGAAGGGCTAGCTGAAAAACAGTATCTGTGTTCAGTGCTAGCTGTGGTCCTGACGTGTGTTTCTGCCAGCTTAAGTGATTTAGAGTGGTCTGCTGGGATCCTGTCCTGTGCCTGTACTAGTACGTTGACTTGTGGCATGAATGCCGGGCTTGGCACAGTGGAAGGAGTGGGACACCATGAACTAGACAAATTAGGCAGCTATGAAATTGTATTTTTACACATCTTGGCTTGTGTTTGATTTATCTGTGTGTGTTAAAGTCCTCAATGTACAGTTAATTTTTCATTTTTAGTGCTAAAAGATCTGGGAGATCTTGAATGTTAAGTCCTATGGCTTTTATATTCACGCTGACTGATGCAGTTCAGGGAAAGCCCTGCTATGGTGGTTCCATGTGGACTCATGGAGCTTGCCTTTGTCTGGGCTGTGCATGGGCTAGCAAGGTGCTGGAGCCCCACAGATATGGTACAGAGACAGCCAAGCTGACTCTGCAGAAGCAGAGTGAAGACTCCTGGCACTGGGAAAGTGTGGCTGCCATACTGCAAGAGAGTATAGTCACGCCCTTAGACCTCGATCTGAGTTAATACTCACTCTGCACCAGAGTTGATCCCCCAGGAGAGGCCTTGGTTAATCCACGAATCCAGGTAATCTGCCCATGGTTTACACAGAGCTTCCTATGTTGTTGTTTGTTCCCCCCCCCATCTTTAAGCTGGCAAATTTTGCTTATTGAACCCCATTTTACAAGTTAGGCTGCTGGTCCATGGCTGTCCATCGAATTGATGGCTGCCACTGTCCTGCCTCTTATCTTTACCCACCCTTCCTGCTTGTTGGGTCTTTGTATGCTAAACTGACAGAAAAATTACCCATTAAAAAGGTGGCTAGTGAAAACGTCTCAGTGAAGAGTCTGATATGTACATGGGAGGCACTGGGGACTATGTAAACCAGTGGTTAGATAGACTGCAGCTCAATAGCAGCAGAAGTCATAAATTGCAATTTTGTGAGAATATGTAAACACCTCCAACTTAAATCTGTTAACTGGACACCACCTACACATTTTTGTGAATTTAGGACTAATGATTTGTGTGGGTTTAGACAAGAGGTCTCCTGGAGCATGGAGTTCTTTAGTTCTGGGCTGTTCCCTCAACTGAGGGAAGATCTTGCTTCTCTTGTCTAGTGCAATGCTACACAGGAGATCTCTTCAATCAGTGAACTGTGGACCACATCCAGGTATGGGCTTCAAAGAGTCAGCAAAATTATTATAAACATAGTGATTTTATTTGTGTCTGTATTAGCAACTGATTCAGCAAAATAAGAATAGAGAATAAGTAGTTTTGAAGAGATAATGCTGAGGCCCCTACATCTCCAAAGTAGTTGGGGTTTCTTTCATATTACATAGCCTAAACTGAATATATTTGGTTGGAAGCTGCCTGAAAGACAAGTCATTGTTTCAAACCCTTGTGTTCTCCCCAGATGTTGGAACACATTTGACAAGTACTTGGAATGAAGCTTTGGGTTTAACATGATAGGAAAAGAACTTGGTTTGTGTTCACCAAAACTGCCGCAAACTGACCCAGTGCCTGATAAGCTGGACCAGTCATGAGACTGGCTTCAAAGCTATGCTGTACTGAGACTGGAATGTATGCCCAGCTTTTATAAACAGTTGGGCTGTTATAGGTGAAGAATTTATTGATGCAATTACTGAGGAAGGCTGATCAGTCTTTCCTTACCCCCTGTCGTGGTTTAACCCCAGCCGTCATCTAAGTACCATGCAGCTGCTTGCTCACCCCCCCCCCGCCAGTGGGATGGGGGTGAGAATGGAAAAAAGGTAAAACTCCTGAGTTGAGATAAAGACAGTTTAATAGGTAAAGCAAAAGCCACGTGCGCAAGCAAAGCAAAATAAGGAATTCATTCACTGCTTCCCGTCAGCAGGCAGGTGTTCAGCCGTCTCCAGGAAAGCAGGGCTCCGTCACTTGTAACGGTTACTTGGGAAGACAAACGCCATCACTCCGAACGTCCCCCGCTTCCTTCTTCTTCCCCCAGCTTTATATGCTGAGCATGATGTCATACTGTCATACGGTATGGAATATCCCTTTGGTCAGTTGGGGTCAGCTGGCCCAGCTGTGTCCCCTCGCAGCTTCTTGTGCACCCCCAGCCCACTCGCTGGTGGGGTGGGGTGAGAAGCAGAAAAGGCCTTGACTCTGTGTCAGCACTGCTCAGCAATAATGAAAACACCCCTGTATTATCAACACTGTTTCCAGCACAAATCTAAAACATAGCCTCATACTAGCTACTGTGAAGAAAATTAACTCTATTCCAGCCAAAACCAGCACACCCTCATTCTCTCAGAGTGATTCCATTGAAAAATAAGGCTAGAAAAATGTGCTTAAACTGTCTTGGGTTGTTTTGATGAAACCTAAACTAGACAGCATCTGTGTGTGCTGGTGGTTATGCTGGAAAAAAAGCTGAACTTGAGTGAGGGTACCAGGGCAAGCAGCTAGAGGTAATTATATTTTAAGTTGGAAAAGCATATTTCATTATGTCCTTGTTTGCACAGCAACCTGCTCTGTTCTTTTCAGATGTGACTCATGAAAACATGCTTCAGTTCTTTTATTATCAGAATTGTACATGAACTAAAAAGGGAATACTGTATTTTGGATAAGAAGTTCATGGAGACAGCTTTTCAAGAAGTTCTGATACACGAAGTTTGTAACATCATTTAGGGGGAAACAGAGAGAGTGTAAAGGAGGAATATACATGCTTATTGGGCAGTAGGTGGGTGAGACACGGGGTAGTGAAGGACTCCTTGATGAGGTCCAGGAGCAGTACTGCAACAGTAACCACTACTTATTTAGCCCATCTTAGCCTTTCAGTTTGTATTGTAGCTAGATGCTGTCTGGGAATGCCCTTTCTTCATCTCTTATTCTAGCTAATCTGTATGTCTAAAAAAAATGTCATTTTCGGTGTGAGAAAGGGAGCTTGGTATAACAGATGTAAACTTAACTCTTTCTCTCCTCCAGCTCCCTAGCTCTGGTGAAGAGAGAATTGTATCTGTTAGTTCCAGCTTTGAAGTTTGCTCTTTTTCAAAACTTGCCTTTGCTTCCATTTGTATTTGTGCTAATTGATATTTTTAAAGCAAACTTTGAAGTTTACATGTCCTCAAAGACACTTTGGTTGGTTTTTATTGAAGGCAAATAATTCTGTTGTCTTGCCCTTGTCTTAGTTTCTTCTGGGATTAGGAGCGAGGAAGGAGGAATTGTGTTATAAGTGAATGTAGTCTGAGAATGTTTCTTTAAAACAATACAAGAAGCTGTCCAGATAATTTCTATTGCATTCCACAGAGAAATGCTTTTAAAGGAGCACTTAAAAAGCGATGATTACAGGAAATTACATGCTTGTCTCAGTGTCTTGACAAATATGAACGTACTCCATGGAAGCATATTGCTCCTACAGACATAAGATGATTAGCACCACAAGAAATGTCTCAATTAAAATTGGTAATAAGAAAAAAAGATTTTGAAGGAAAGAATTTTTTTTGTTGAATTTGTCATTTGCTTTACTTGCATTCAGCCTTTTTTTTTTTGTTTGTTTCCAGTAGATGCCTGAGAATACAGAAGGTGCGGTTAGAAGAAGCATAACTTGCCCTTGAGAGCTGGCACTGTTTCTATCCCGTTCCTTTTGACGCTATGTGTTTAGTATAGGGTTTTATATTGACCAGGATATAGAATAGCATATTAGGCATGAGTTAAAAAGCCACAAGTTATGCTCACAATCCCAGATGAGAATTTGGCGATTTTTTAGAGCACTTGATATAGGCCACAGCTTATTAAAAAAAGCTATTTTAGTTGCTGTTACATTTTAAATACTATGGGTTTTTTTGTCTTTAAACCAGGCTGCCCTAGTTACTGAGTTGGACTGCTTGAATATAGTAGGAAAAGAATGACGGTGATTTTGAAAGTGTTTAAAAATACCCTAAATACTTTGTGTAGTATGAAACTTTGTGGGAAATCTGAAGTATTGAGACAGGATGGGCCTACTAGCAAGTGTTTTAATATGAAATGAGGAATCTTCTGCCTCCAGTGATGTAAATTTGCAACTGGAAAGCTATCAGATTTGATCCTAAAAGGTCTTACTTTTTCAGTACTGCATATTCCCCAATCTGTATGTTGTTCAAGGCCATGGGGAAGAAGTTCCATAACTGGGGAATTAAAGATATTTCAGGACTCAGAAAAATTTCATCATTTTATGACTCTTACTGCAGGCAGAATAAAGGTAAAAGAATTGAAGAGTGACTTAGCACATGAATTGCCATTCAGTATGAATGATAGGTAGGACGTAGACTTCTAGGCAGAAAGTCAAAGACTTTTGAGTGTATACATAGCTGAAGGGAGATTGGAGAGAGCTGTGTGTTATTTCAGTATCTACAAGAGAGTCAGCTGTGCCCTCAGGTACCAATGCATTGTAGTTTCCTTGCAACGCCAGTTTAAAATGTAAGATGCAGTCCCCTTCCCCTCCAACAGTGGGTGTTGCACTGATCCTCAGCCAGGGTTACAGTTCTATTCTGTTCTCTTTGATTTGTAGTCCCTAAACATACATAAACAATAAAATCCATGTTACTTTAAGGAAAAGCTTCTGAGTGAATTCCTTACTAAAACATACTTATAACTAAAAACATAGCTGAACACATCTGAAACATGTATTTGAGTTTGAGAATAAAGTGGGAGAACTGTTGAGATCCCAGTGCTTGTTCCTGTCTGGCTTCACAGGGAGGTGCCTTCAGATTTTAAAGAAGCTTTATTTTTATAGCACATAAATGCTTTAGACAACTCTTCGAGTAATATGACTGCCACATTCCTTAAATCTGGCCAAGCTGAAAGTTGCCCAATCAATTTTGGCTTGAGTATTATGTCAGACAGCCAAATAAAACTTTGCTCTTTAATCTGATTTTCAGTCTTATTCTGGGATTCAGGATCCGCCTTACTTTTGAGAACAATATTTTAAAATAAAATAGTATCTCTTAACAGCCTGATACTCTCTTCCCCGACCCTTCCCAGTGTGCTAAGCATTCAGCGTATTTTTTTTGAAGTTCTGCCTTTACTTTCTCACTCTGCTTTCAAACACTTCAGGTTGTATCATGTTTTAAAACTTGTACACACTATCTTTTTTGCTTGTACTAACTGTAATGTGACAAACCGCAGTAGGTCTTTGATTTGGACTCATACGTACCGTTGTAATACAGATTAATACTACCCCGCTGCCTGCTAGTTTTCATGTCCAGACAGAGAGGGCTAGTGTAGTTCTTAGTCTTAAAAGCTTGTGATGATTTCAGGAAGAAGCTATGTGCAGAAAACTTCATACATTGAGAGGTCTGAGTGGAAGATCTGAGTTAATCAGATCCTCCGAAGTAGCTATGCTGGCCCTGAAGCTACTCCTTTCACCTCATCGCCTTTGCAAATTGCCACGCTCTTTTGCAAAACAATAAGGGTGGAGAGTTGCATGCTGCTCTCTGTAGTGGGTGTAGGAGACAGCATAAAGCAGTTAAACGTGTCTGTTGGAAACATGTGAGTGAGGAAGAAGCAAAAGGTTCAGAGGTGTTTATGGCCTAGGAGAATGAGCCCAGGCTGTCTCTGCTTGGTTCCAGATCCTACTTTGCCCTTCTGTCAGGAGTTAGGGTTTTCTTGGCAGAGTAACTGCTTAGAAGGATATGGCCTCCTTAGGACAGCCCCTTCTCTCAAACATCTGGCCTGTTTGCACCAGTTCAGCCCCAGTTCCTGACCGCATGGCCATCCCTTCTTCTGCATGTCTTCTCCTACTGCTTGATAATCGGTCAGTTCTACCGTAACTGTAGAGAGCTACTTCCTGGAGATGCTCCTGCTATAAAGCCGTTTCAGGACATCTCTAACTTCTGAATATGGCTTAACAAAGCCTTTTTTTTTCTTCTGGGAAGGGTGGGAAAGAGTCAAGAATTTTGTAGCTTCATTTTTCTGTTTTCTAGTCTAAGAAAAGGCAGTGGAGATAACAACTGATGTTTAGTAACCTCAGATATCTCTATGGCAAGTGACAAAATTTTTGGCCAAAAAGTGGGTATTTATTATACTTTACAGTTATGTTCACTATGTAAATTAAGAAAAAAATTCAGGAATATAAATTAAAACAAAAACTGTGGAAAGAATTTAATGTTAATTACTCTTGCTGCATAAAAGCATATAAAATCAAGTTACTGCAAAATTCTAGACTTTGCAGGTTAAGAAGTGTTTCATTAGAAATACAGTCATTTTAAATGGTCATTAAGATGAACTACAGATATTCCTACATTAATATTTCAGCTTCAAAGAAGTGTCCCAGTTGAACAGGATGAAACCTGTTTTCAAAACCAAGTGTTACTTTTTTTTTTTAGAATGGATATTATATAAAATTCAAGGTTTTGTTTTACTGACAGATATAACATTGAACTGTGCTTGCTTTCCAGGGATTGCTTTTGCTCATACTAACTCAGGATACAATTGAATTTTCAGTGGTGGCTAATAACTCTTCATGCTTAATGGTGCCTTTCGTCTGATGTGATATACAATGTTTAGTTTTTCTGTTTCACGCATTCTTAGGTACACTTTGTATTATCAATCATGAAATTTAACCTCTTGAAGTCTTACAGTGAAGTTGTTTCCTGTTTTGAGGAAGAAAAATTACTGTTTATGGGGTTTCTTGTAGAATTAGATCTAAGTTTCTTACTTCGTAGTTTATATGGCAAGTGATTTCTCATATTCTACTATAAATAATAATGTAATGGATAATCTATTCATGATTAAAATTCAGGCTTGCTTCAAATTCACTAGAAACAAAATATCCAGTTTATTTGGTTATACCTTACATTATTCAAAATAAATTACCTGTTTTTTATTCTTAGAAATGGATGATGAGGACTGTGAAAGAAGAAGAATGGAGTGTTTAGATGAAATGTCCAATCTTGAAAAGCAATTTACAGACCTTAAAGATCAGTAAGTATTTTAAAGTTTTAAGTGCTTCATTTTGATGATCCATTCCATGAGAATATTGTGTGCAGCTGGTGTTTCTTGTCTTTCATATATGTGGATGCTACTCTTGGAGAAGGATAAGGATTGAGAATTCTGAAATTTGCAGGCAATTGCTCCAGGGTACTTTTATGTATTTATTTATTTATTTTATGGTTTTGAAGTGTTGTTGCTGTGAAGGGCTGGTGTGGGTCTATTGCATCAAAATTCTTAGCAGAACCAAGCAATTGTGATTTTAGGGGAACTTGTGATTTTATTTATTTATTTGCTCAAGATCCTTCTCATCCTTTCAGACATGTGGGACAGACCCAAGCACTGTTTTTTCTAAGTAAGAAATTAAGGTTTTTTTGCAGAGTATCACAGCAGTTTTTATAGTTGTTACCAATGAAAGTTTCTTGTGGTTACTGCAAACCAGATACCAATACTAAAAAAAATGAAAATACTGTTAGCTCTGTCTGTAGTTTGCCATAATATCTACATCAGTAGTAAAGACCTAATAAGTAGAAGAGACAAAATTAATAGCCACAGTTATTCAAAAGTGAATCTCATTTGTATTAGAGCCAGTTTTTTGTATGTATTTTCAGTTTTTTTCAAATGCACCCAGACAAGCTAGATGCATCTGTTCCAATTTAAATTGATGGTAATTTGGCAGCTAAATTAATCAGGTACCTGACAAGTGAAACTTTGAGGAGACCTTGTCTGTTCTTGGGCATATGCATTTTAATTGAAAATCTCGTCAGCTGTCATTACATTCCAGATGCGTGTTTATATTGTGAGACAGTTCTTTCTACTAGAGAACTGAGACGTCCAACTTGCCTTGCATAACAGGACACTCTGAGGTCTGTCTAATAGGGTCTGGAAAGAATTGTCCGGCAAGCAATTTCTTGCTGCAGCACCTAGAGAAAACTGTTTCGCTTCTCTTCTTCTTTGGGCTGAGCATGGAGCAACCTGGGAAACGGAGCCAACTGATGAGTATTGGAGCCAGTCAGTACTGACTGTCTTGGCATTTGAAAAACTGCCAGCTTTTGAGTTCAATCCTACTCTTCCATCTGTTGGACAGCTTGGATGACTGAAAACAGTTTGTGGAAACAAACCTTTAAGGAGTGAATATGAAGGAGGCTGGTCTTAGGAGGAAGGAAACAAGTAATTCAGGGGGTTTAGGGAGGTGGTAAGGCTGTGGTATATGAGGAGGAGGTATTGTGTAGACACTGGTTATTTGAGAGATTGGGGTGATTGTAGGGACTGGAAGAACTGTGATGGTGGGAATACTGGGAAAGGAGCAATAGAATGATGGAAGGAGGATTATAGGGAGGAGCAACCGTAAGTAAGGAGGTGGTGAAATTGGGGAAGAAGAAAAAGATGTATAAAGAATGAGATGTTTAGTCAGTGGATAAGCAGTTTTAGTTCATCAGCTGCTGCATGGTACCAAGTGCTGGCAGCACCCAGTCCATAACTGCTTGCTCTTATGCAGCTGGAACCCAGTGCTGTGTAATCAGATGTTAGTGACCCACCTGTTCATGTGTGCTGTGCACCCGTGCTTATGTTCTAGCTCAGTGATTCTGTTGTAGCTCTTACGTTAACCACAATGTGCATAGCATGCTCATTGAGGATTGAGCCCAGCAAATTGGGTTTTGGTCAGCTGCAGGCTATGTCAGTTGACCGCAGGACAGGTTGAGTGTATCATACTCTTAACAGTTTGCAGGTAAGAAGGAGGGGAGTGTTCACTGACTGTTGCTTGGTTAGGTACACATGCTTGAACTATGGAGTTGTCATCAAAGTAAAATGATGAGCAGGCTGGTGGCAGGTGAACAGGAAGTATTTCTCAGGTAGGTCTTGATGTATCAGTGTACATGAACTTTCTCTTGTCTAGTTCATTACTTAACCTACGCACTTTAAACAAGTAAAAAGGCAGCATCCCTGTCCCAAAGAGGAGACTGTGTAAACAGATAACATCTGGTGTATTCTTAACACATACAACAGAGTTTGTATATGTTTGCCGTAATGCTACAGCTTTTCATTGTGGGGAGCAAGGTGAAAAATGAGAATACAAAGAGCTGGTTATATTGAGGATTCTACCATTTAGCACTATATTTAAATTATCAGTTTCAAAGAGTGGAGCTTTATTGTGATTTAAATGTTTGTAATTGGTATTACATTAAATTTTTCAAAATGCAAGCAGATTTCTTTACATTGTCTACCAGTAAATATCAGCTTTTATAGAAGGAATGAATTTTAGGTAAAATAAAAATATTTTAAATACATTTCCTTTTGGCAGGAATGGAAGATGTCAATTACAAATTATCCCATGATATTTGGGATAGTATGCAGTATGTGGATTTTCACGGGAGATGAAATGAGGGTTGCTTCAATAAGAGCCTACCTATCTTTTTCCTTGCTTTATGGTAGGGTGGAAGCAGATATGTGAACACGAAAGTGAATGGGTGTTTCTATCCACAAAATGTCTTTCTCTCCCATTATATAAGCCATATTGTTCTTATGTATTGTAGCACCTTTTACTGTCCTCTTCCATGTTGATTCACCTCCTACTCCATCTTAATCCTATTATCAGCCATGCAATTTTTTTCTTCTTCTTTGGAGGTGGAGATACATTTCATTTTATCTTTACTTTCTACACTTCTGATTGTCTGCATGTGTTTTCCAGAAAGGCTTAATAGACAAGAGGAATATTGTTCAAAAAGAAAATACATATTGGAAGATTCAAATGGTAACAAATCTTACCTTTGCTTCAGTGGGTGTTCCATAGCATTAACAAAGATGCAGAATAGTTATTTTAAAAATATTTCTTCTAACTTGTGTTTGCTTTTAAATAAAATACATATTTTTTTATTTCTATTATTTTAAGACTTTACAAAGAAAGATTAAGCCAAGTGGATGCAAAACTACAAGAGGTCATAGCCGGGAAAGCACCTGAATATTTAGAACCATTGGCAGCTTTACAAGAAAATATGCAAATCCGAACCAAGGTGGCAGGTAGGCATGTAAAATGAGTATTGCTGTTTCAACAGTATAAACTTGCTGTGCATTTTAAGTTTTCTTGAAGTTGAGACTAGAAATCAGGATTGTGTGGGTTTTTTTTTCCCTTTTGTCCTCAACTGAACAAGATTGATAAAATTATTCCAGAGAAAACAAGAAAGTGCAGAACAGGCTTTTTTGCTCTTACTGTTTGAGAGCCTTGACAGAAGTGGGTAGTAGCAGGACTTGAGCTCCAGCAGGTAGCCCCTAAGGACCCACTTGTACCTGAGAGAGGGGAGGAAGGGCTGAAAAAAACCCCTAAACTATGGATATAATTGCATCTGGTAGAAAAGAAACTCATGTTCCTCTGCTCTCTGAGGCATGGAGCACTACTCACACAAAATGTGGATCTTGATTATTTCAGCAAGTCAGGAATACAACTGTGTCTTCTAGAAGTATTCATAGCTATACCGCTTGATTTCAGGCAGATAAGCAGTGATTTTAAATTGGTAGACCTAGATATGCCAGTCAGCCGTACGTATTTAAAAAAAAAAAAGCCAGCATAACATACTGATATAAGAAAATGACATTTTGAATTCTAGATCAAAAGTGACTTCACAGAGGAAAGATGATTGACATAATACTTTGCAATTTGTTTTTCAGAGGAATTGCTGGTAACAGTATTGTTCCTCTTGTACTGTATTAATTTATAGTCAACTGAATTCTAAGGGAGGTTGTTTTGGGGAGTTCTTCAGTTGCTAGACAGCACCAGTGTGGGTGCAAACTTAACTCCTCTAGATGGTAATCTGGAACAATTTAAGTATTTTGTGTTGAATGCATTGAATATATTAAATCAAGTTCTATCTATACTTGCCAAATAGTACATTTCAGATACCTTTCAGATTTTTTCAGCTGTTTAGTAGACACATTTTTAGGAATGTATAGGAAATGCTTCTAATAGTCAGAAGCAGTATCCTTTGTATCGTAAGGTGGCTATTTCTAAGAATGGAACAGACTCTTGTTAATTGATGTGATTTATTAAGGTCATGCATTATAAAGTAAGCCTTATTCCAAATATAAATTTGTAAAAGCATTCTTTCATTCAGTTTTCTAGCTACTTAAAAGCCCCAAAACATTATTTAAAACTAATAAGATAATAGAAGAGGCCATTTAGTGCTTCATGTATTTGAAAACTGAGGATATCCAGGATAATTGGATCAAAAATATGAAATAGACCTATTTTGTAAACTTAGCATGACCGCTGGTATAATTTGATTGATAGGGGAAAAAGTGAAAATAGCATTTATTCTTCCTCAGATTTTCAGAATTAAGGGATTACTTGTTCTTATTTTTACTCTGTAAAGCTGCCAGCCACTGTAAGTGCCTAATGTAATATATCTGTATTTTCCAGTATGTACATGTTTTGGGACTTGCAGACAGTCTTAAAAAAGAATTCTGAAATCAGATATTACCTAAAGAAAGTAATATTGCGGTAATTTGTCTGATTACAGGTATCTATAGAGAGCTTTGTCTGGAATCTGTGAAGAACAAGTATGAATGTGAAATTCAAGCCTCTCGACAGCACTGTGAGGTTGTGCCAGCTATTTTACACTGATAGCTAATCTGATCTATCTTTACGGTGTCATGCTTTCCAAGTTCAGTGCATGTTTTTATCATTGCTGTTATTTGCTATTTTAATGCAATTTCCTTGTGATATTTAAGTCCACGTAAGAGGTTGTTCAAAGCGTGTAATAATTAGCTTTATATTAGTTTGACTTTGCATATAACTAAGGTTTCTTATTTTTCATTAATGGGTTCTTATTAATAGATTCCCACATGATTTTTTTTACCTTTGTTATAAAAAGATTACCAAGAACAGTAACTAAAATATATGCTATAATTTTAGCAAAAAGCACCTTACATTTTAATAATAACAATAATAGTGTCTTTTCAGATGCCTTGGGCAGCTAGTGATAGAGTTGTCATTTCAAAAGCAGTTACAGGAAAAATATATTTCTCTCTTTGAACATAAACATTCTTGTTTAAGCATCTAAATAATGGATACCATAGTACAAATACTGAAGTACATGTATGTCCAATGCTGTAATGTAGCTGTTTAGATCCTGAGGTTTACATCATAGTCTTCCTCAGCCACCCGCTACAGTTGCTTAAATGTGTTTTCTATGAGTGGTTCACTCTATTCCTTAAGTCCATGGCTCCTACAATAAAGCAAGAATGTGCACACATACTTTGAAAAAAATGTCCATTTTCTTGATGCCTTGAGAAAGAACAAGGTGTAATGGACTACTCATTACTGACTGTCTTCGCCTCCTGTGAATACTCCTGAGGTTGGACAGAATCCTGTAAGATTTGCAAGGTTTCTCATCCATGATTGAATGATTTGCTCTGTCTATCTATTATTCCTCTTTAAGGTGGTCCTTGTCCCTTGTTTTGCTGCTATGTTTCTATTGCGAAATCTTTAGAATTCAAACGTTCACCAGCCAATAAGGGTCTCTCGGGGGTAAAGCTCTGTAAAGTCAGCAATGCTGCTTGTAGAATCGCTGTTCCACTGGAATGTAACCATTCAGCAAGAATGCCTCTGATGCCTGGAACAGCTTTTCACACCTTATTTGTTACCAAGTGCTTGCAGCAAAACAGATGTCTAAACACAATTTCATTTTAAAATGGAATTTTAAAATGCTCTCAGAACAGATAACACTCACTTGGCATTTCAGGTATATGTAAGAGGCTTCTGCCTTTTCAATTCCGTTGGGTATTTTTTTTTAATAATGAGAGATTGAAAAATATATGAAAGGAGGTCTTTGGAATTTAAATACTTTGTAACTTAAAGGGAATGGTAAACATGACAGCCATTTAGTAGAACAGGGTTCTTTGTTTTCGTATATTCCTCAACAGTTTTGTTTCACTCCAGCATCCTAGCTTGAACATTGGTAAAGGTAAGTTTCTGTTAGTATGCTGTGCTATGGACAAGAGCAGTTGAGGAGTATTTACTGATTTGACTCTTGGGACTGCAGCTTCTGGCAGAGTCATGGTAGCAAATAGCTAGAGACAGTGACTGGTGCTGCTTAAGCTGTTTTTTCAGTAAGTCCAAGCCCTCTGTTTTCCAGAGTTGTTAAAGATGTTGCTCAGTGAAAAAGAACTTTAAAATGCAAGTCAGCTGTATTTCCTACTCATGTTTTAGGAAATGTGCAAGCTTATGAAAGAACAGTAAATTTATTTCCTTGGGGCTTGGAACTCAGCTTAATTCCAAGTTACTGTTTTAGAGAGTTTAGTGTTTTTCAATAGTGCTTTTAAAAGGGTAACTGATCTATATAGATACTGTGTAATTTTGGTATCAGTCCTATGTGGTGGACTGTAGTAGAGAGCAGTTTACTACGAAGTTGATTTTCTCGTTCTGAAACACTTAGAGACTGCACAAAACACAGAAAGTTCACATCAGAGTATGTTTGTGTTTGTCTATAAAAAGTGCTAAAGATATACCTAACATGGAAGGCATTATGTTAATCTATTTGGATGCGAAATTGCCTTTTAAAAGAACAACTAGCTAACTTTTCTAAAGTTAGTATCAGTGCTTTAAAAGTGTTTCTCACAGCTTTAAGGTAGACAATTTTGCTTTCACAACTATCTAGATTATTTTATGTGCTCAATAAATTCTTTCTTCTGTGGGAAGGTATTTTTCAGATCTATGAAAATAGACAATTATAAATACTGTGGTAATAGAAGATAATTCTCTATAAATGACTGCAGTTTTATTAATATTTGAGGCAGCTTAATAAAAAGCTTTCCATGAAAACATTAAATTTTCTGATCTGTAATGAAAGATGGCATAGAGGTCACTACTTTACAGTTATTCATTGTGAATAAATCTTTGCTATCTGTATTTGTGTCAAGATATAAGTAGTTATTCTGGAGATCTAGCTACATGCTTTTATATACTTAGTTATTCTTGGTACTGATATTTGATAACTATATTTACGCTTATGCCAAGTGAACATGCTGTCTTTAAGGAGCTAGGATCTTGTGTTAAGGAAGTGGATAGAGGAGAATGTCGTATGCTTTATGGCTTCTGAAAAATTTTCACCTAAAGCTACTCTTGCCTTCTTTCTGCTGAGGTTTTAAATTGTTGTCATATATATTTAGATGATAGAACTTGGTCATGTAAAAATGTGTAATTTCTTGGTTTTTTAGAGTGAAAAGCTTCTCTTGTATGATACTGTACAAAGTGAACTAGAAGAGAAGATTAGAAGACTTGAAGAAGACAGGCATAGCATTGACATTACCTCAGGTGGATGGAAATTCAAAGTTGGGGTTTTTTTTGTTTGTTTGGTGTTTTTTTCATTGTTGGGTTTTGCGGTTTTTTTCATCTTCTGGTAGCTACTGATTGGTTGACTGTACAGATAGTATGTCTGGTGAGTTTCAGGTTATCCAGCAGAATGCTATTCAGCTGTAGACTTTGGGCAGGGGGCTGAATTTAATCTTAAAACAAACTTTGGTCTAGTAATTGTCAGCATCCCTTGTGTGTTTTGAGAGTATTTATCTATGACTACATAATCATGTAACAACTTCAGTCTGTTCAGCAAGAGCATCTTGCCAGAAAATGTGTTATTTTTCATTCTTGGACAATGTTTTCTGCTGTAAAAAGAGCTAGACATGTAAATGTTTATGATTCATAGCATATTCTTATTATGTCTTTTCAGAATTATGGAATGATGAGCTACAGTCCAGGAAGAAAAGGAAGGATCCATTTAGTCCAGATAAGAAGAAACCTGTTGTTGTATCAGATATCCTTTTACTGAAATCATTATTCTTTCTAGTAGTGTTCACTGTTTTATAGCTAGTCTTATTACAGATGTCATTAATAACAAGTTGAAGTGATAACGCGTTCTCAAAATTGATTTTTGCATGGCAGATGTTATTCTAATTCAGACTAGAGAAACCATGTTGACACAGCCCATTAGGAAAATTGAAATTAAGATTCTCTTATCTAACTACTAGTTTCATATAGAGAATATTTCTAAAAATAGATTTTTCTAACTCTTTGAAAAACAGAGCCACAAGGCAAAAGCAGAAAAAAGTTAGGCATTATGTTTGCAAATTATAACTTGACTTGTGTAACTCTCCTGTATAGCTTTGCTTCTCATACTGGCACTGCAAAAAATCCTGCTACTTTCACAAGGTTTTGTAACATGAAGAGAAGGTGGGAAAGAAGTTTTTGAAAAAACTGTCATCATTGGGACACCCTCCTTCAGGATGCTTGATTTACTGGAACACATCCCAGATGGATGATTTGTCCTAATGAGGACTGTTCTTCCATTAGGATGTGTCATAAATTCAGTTTAGTAGAGATGTTTTTTAACCAGTGCTTAAAAGCCAAGTGGTATTAATCAATGCAGGTACAAGTGGCTTCATGAGTTTCTTAACTCCTTTTAGCAATTTCAGTGCCAGGTTGTGTGAAAGTGTATTTTCTTTAGCTCTCAGTCATCCTTGTCTTCAGGATGTCCATATAAATAGCATCAGATTCTGTGAATTATGAGCTACCTTGCCATTTTAGAATACATTCCAAACCGAAAATATTAACAGTATTAGGTCTAAAACCCCAGCAATGTCAGGCAATTCATAAGGTTGAAAATCCTTTCAGTTGTGAAGTAAATTAATTTGTCTTTTTTGCTTATGATTTTAAAATAGTTGTGAACTTGTCAGTTTGTGAAGATCTGTGTAAAGCAAATACCTAGAAATTTTACATGGCTTTTGATTTATAATTCTTTGCTACTTAGAGGAAAACAAATTTGAAAATAGCTAAAGATTCTTAAAATTTCAAATGGAATGTAAGTTAAAGCTCTCATATCCCATTTTAGGAGATTTAGTTTTTAAACATTCATAGCACCTTTTTCTAAACTTGTTTTTCAGAGATGAAGTGGGGAGAAACAAAGTAAAAACTGAAGACAGTTGTAATGGAATAGCTGTGCTATATGGAGTTTTGTTTTGAAGTTCATGTATTGTTCTAATACACAGTTTTTACTTTACAGTTGATAGTTCAAGGAAGGGGCTTTGCCTTTCTACTCCCTGTTTTTTGAATATTTGGTGTTCAGATGTGGTGCTGTCTGCACTTTTCTCTCAAAGAAATATGATGCAGAATACTGTAAAAATAGTGATTTTATTTCAGCTGATACTAGTGTAGATGCTGATTTGCAGTGGTATATTGAAATTGCAGTGAATTTTAATTGTAATTTGTAGTATTGCAAATAGAATAATTTTTGGAACTGTTAGGGATGGAATGGTTGTATCACAATTGTTTATCTTATCCTCATGTTGAACTCCAGTACTCTGAATATCTACATACTATTACTTACCCCTTTTAGTAATTTTTAAAGTGTACTTCTAGGTTGCATAATTCAAAGATGCATTTATTTTTGCTGAGCTTTCACTTCACGTAGGTATTCTTTGTGTGAAAGATTGGCAGAACAGAGCTATTAATATCTTTCTACAAACATTAGAGTATTTTTATTATTGCTGTTTAAAAGAGTTTTCCCTAACTTTTCCACGTCCCTATATAGTTTATATGTTACAAGACCTTGATATACTTGAAGACTGGACAACAATAAGGAAGGTAAGATGAAAGAATGAATGCCAATGGCTGTGGGTTTTGTTTGGGTCCTTGTCTAGTCCTTTTGCCTCTTAAAAACAGGTAAATGTGTTTCTTACATGATCAGAACTCTAAACAGATTTTTATTTCTTCAGTAGTCAGCTAATCATTCCAGTTCAAGCTATGTTATTGCTACTTTTTCTGATTCTACCCAAATCATTCAGAGGAATCCAATAAAGTGGTGGAAGAGGTTATCTCTAAAATGGATAGTTTGTAATTTTCCATGATAAAGTGAGCCTAAAGACTATGTCAAGAGGATCTGCTTTCTCATAGTCTAGCATAATTGAGTAGAAGCTATGATAGGATAGTTTGATAGGATTTTGGTTTAGATTAAGATTTTTTTTAATACAGAGTTGTAGAATAGTTTGGGTTGGAAGGGGCCTTTAAAGGTCATCTAGTCCAACCCCCCTGCAATGAGCAGGGACATCCTCAACTAGATCAGGTTGCCCAGAGCCCCATCCAGCATGACCTTGAATGTTTCCAGGGATGGGGCATCTACCACCTCTCCGGGCAACCTGTTCCAGTGTTTCACCACCCTCATTGTAAGAAGAACTTCTTCCTTATGTCTAACCTATATCCCCCCTCCTTTACTTTAAAACCATTACCCCATGTCCTGTCACAGCAGGCCCTGCTAAAAAGTTTTCCCCATCTTTCCTATTAGCCCCTTTAAGTACTGAAAGGCCGCAATAAGGTCTCCCTGGAGCCTTCTCTTCTCCAGGCTGAACAAGCCCAACTCTCTCAGCCTGTCTTCATAGGAGAGGTGCTCCATCCCTCTGATCATTTTTGTGGCCCTCCTCTGGACCTGCCCCAACAGGTCCATGTCTGTCTTGTGCTGAGGACTCCAGAGCTGGATGCAGCACTCCAGGTGGGGTCTCACCAGAGCAGAGTAGAGGGGCAGAATCACCTCCCTCGACCTGCTGGCCACGCTGCTTTTGATGCAGCCCAGGATACAGTTGGCCTTCTGGGCTGCGAGTGCACATTACTGGCTCATGTCCAGCTTTTCATCCACCAGTACCACCAAGTCCTTCTCAGCAGGGCTGCTCTTGATCCCTACATCCCCCAGCCTGTATTGATACCGGGGGTTGCCCCGACTCAGTGCAGGACCCTGCACTTGTCCTTGTTGAATCTCATGAGGTTCACACGGGCCCACTTCTTGAGCTTGTCCAAGTCCCTCTGGATGGCATCCCGTCCCTCAGGTGTGTCAACGGCACCACTCAGCTTGGTGTCGTCCGCAAACTTGCTGAGGGTGCACTCGATCCCACTGTCTATGTCATTGATGAAGATATGAAACAGTACTGGTCCCAGTACGGACCCCTGAGGGACACCACTTGTCACTGATCTCCATCTGGACATTGAGCCATTGACCACTACCCTCTGGATGTGACCATCCAACCAATTTCTCATCCACCAAACAGTCCACCCATCACATCCACATCTCTCCAATTTAGAGAGAAGGATGTTGGGGGGGACTGTGTCAAAGGCCTTACAGAAGTCCAGATAGATGACATCCATAGCTCTTCCCTTGTCCACTGATGTAGTCACTCCATCATAGAAGGCCACTAGGTTGGTCACGCAGGACTTGCCCTTGGTGAAGCCATGCTGGCTGTCTCCAATCCCCTCCCTGGCCTCCATGTGCCTCAGCATAGCTTCTAGGAGGATCTGTTCCATGATCTTCCCAGGCACAGAGGTGAGGCTGACAGATCGGTGGTTCCCTGGGTCCTCCTTCCTACCCTTTTTAAAAATGGGTGCAATGTTTCCCCTTTTCCAGTTCCCAGGGACTTCACCTTACTGCAATGACTTTCCAAATATCATGGAGAGTGGCTTGGCAACTACATCAGCCAATTCCCTCAGGACTCTATATGTATCATACCATATATATATTATATGATATGTTTTCACATAGTAAATAGGGTTTTTTTTGAAGATTTCTATGCTTTGACCTCTCCTTATACCTTTTTTTTTTATAAAGTGAAATACTGTGTTTTTCCCAGATTGTAAGAGAAACAGGGTTTACAGGAAGAGAAGTTCATTTGACCAATTGACATATTTGAAAAAATAAATCCAGCTTTTAAGTGCAGAGTGCCTTTTTCAGATCTTTGTCGTATCCTTAAAGTAACTTGCTGTAATGAAACGCTATCCTTGCCTTGCGCCTGCAGTCATAAAATTTCCCCTAGTACCCTAGTGCTTCCCAGCTTATGGAATAGCAAACTACTTACGTGAATTCAAAAAGTTGGTGGGAAATGGCTTTGAGTCAGTTTCCGTCCTGCTTTATACTTGTAAGTATTTCCTAAACAAGAAGTAAAATGTGATGTCTATGTGAAAACTTGTCTGACTTTTCTCTTCCTATCGCATCAGAGGAACAGACGCAACATAGCTTTCCTTCAGTTTCTTTCCTGTAGCGTAACATGATTTTTAATAGTAGCAACAAACCCAGAATCTACTGGGGATTTTGCCTTTTCTGGAAATAATTTTAAAAAAACAACAAACAAACAACCCCAGAAAACTCTTAGAGGTTTTTTTAAACGTACTTTAATACTGCGTGCGATCTAGAGTTCGCATGAGAGAAAATTTGTGAGCTTATAACATATGAATCAAAAGAGTAGGTTGTTCATATAGCATTTTGTTTGTCAGTATGAGTTAATGTCACTTTGTATTTTCTTGAGAGAATTACATAACAGCAACTTTGAGGGTTTAATTTAGAAAACCTCCTGAGTTATTTGAAATCAAAACTTACTAAAGAAGGTGATTTTTTTTCACCCTCAAAATGCTGTTTTATTTAGTCACTGAGTCACTGTTGAACACACTTTTATTTTAGATTTGTTCTGATTGTGGTTTTTGCATATAAAAGCAAGTATCCAGAGCTACACTGCACATAACCTCACAATTAAAGCTGGCAGTTAAGAGAGAAAGACTACGTTTGCTGACTAACTTCATTTTCTTTTGTGTTTCAAGGCAATGGCTACACTGGGGCCACACAGAGTAAAGCCAGAACGTAAGTAAACATAGTCTGGTTTCACAAGACAGAACTTGCTGTGTGCAATGATGCAAACTGCATCTAGGCAGGTCATATTTATTTTAGCCTTGGTATAGCGATGCAGGATGAGGTGAGGTAGCTGGAGGATGTGGCTTTTGTCTTTCTCCTCTCTCAGGTGCTGATACTTGTAGGTTGATTGCCGATGATTGTGTTGACACCTGAATTCTAGAAAATTATCAACAAAAATTTAGACTTCTAAAAGTGGGTTACCCCAATTAATATTAGCAAGCTATGCCAGTGTTTACACAAGATGAGGCAGGAAACTAAAAGCATCTGGACCTTAGGGGTGCATTCTAAAGGATGCTCACATTCACTGCAAGCTACAACCCTGAAAAAGTAGAGCTATGGGAAAGGAGTGATAACTGGCATTTGGCACTGAGGTGAGAAGCACATTACTGCTAGGTAAAATCAAATACTTGGAGACGGTGAGTAAGGAGGAAAAGGGAGAGGAGGCAAGTAGGTGGTGTATTTCTTTAGTGATGTATTACTGCTTGCACGTTGTGGTAATGTGCTCATGAAGAGGTTTCAGGTTCTGCCATTTGAAGTCTTCTCTATGTTGCATGATTCGATATGTGAAAATTCACATCACAGATATGAAGGTTGTGGGGAAGATAGCTTCCATCTGAAAATGGAAATACAACTTTTCATTTATCTGACTGGAAATAAGAGGGTGTCTTGCTTCCAATTTTCTTGCATTCTTGCAATTATTAAGAGAGAGGCTACGTTGATAATGGAAAAAAATGCGTATTCTATGTAAATAACTTGATGAAAGTGTATTTAAACATGTAACTGACTTCTGCCAAATCACTATTAAATGACTTTTATTGATCATTTTAGCACCTGTCAAATTAGAAAAGCATCTACATAGTGCTAGATCTGAAGAAGGAAGACTCTATTATGATGGAGAGTGGTATGGACGTGGACAGACGATATGCATTGATAAGAAAGATGAATGTCCTATAAGGTAAAGATTACTCAGTTTATGCAGCTCTGTACGTTTATGCTAAGCAATAGGTGGGATGATGACATTGAAGAATAAGGCTTATTTGGAAATACTGCCACCTCAGTAACATTTATTAGTTCACCTTGGAAGACAGGCATTATCAAAGAAGGTTGAGCGCTGGACTTCTGAGGGAGGCTGGTAAAGGTTGGACTTCACTGAAGGTAATGAGAAGTTTGCCAAGTTAGGCTCTCACTAAAAATGTAAGCTCTTACTAGTGTCTGAATAGCCTTTGAGTAAGTAAGGTTTTTTCAGTATCTTGGGATGTTGTCGCCTTGAGAATTTGATCTGTTGGCCCACTCAAAATTACTCAATTATGGAAAATCACTTTATGCCATTAAAGAGAAGCTTTGTTTTCAGTTGATTAATGCTCTGAAAGAAAAGAGTTGGAACTTTTTTTACAGCATTTCCTTCTCTTAACAAAGGTTCTACCCGGGAATGGTCTAAATATTACAGTGCAAATTTCTTTGAACATTTAAGATATCTAAATGTATTTTCTCTATATGGATAACATTTGTCAATTCTAAAAGGTGGGTATATTTAAAACAATAGTTAAAATTAAATGTATATCTTACCTTTTACTGAGTGGGGCAAATCAATCTAAGAGCAGTGTTGATTAAACATGCACAGCTACCCAGGAAAATTAACTTTAACTTCATATAGCAGTAGTTTACTGTAAAACCGGCTGTTTCTTTTCTTCCCTGTGTATGGTGAAGGGGAGCAGATTTTGGTGATTTTGGTGTTTGTTCAGGGCTGAAACAGGAAGGTAATTTAGTAAACTATATATTCTTTCTGAAATTAAAAAAATTCTGAATTAGTTTTGCAGAACATAGCAGTTATACTGGGCCAAAAAAAGATCTTAGTGTTCAGTGTCTGACAAAAGCCAAAAGCTGATGCTTAACAGGGCAAGCATACAGTGGAACTTCCCCAGCCTTTCAAGATCTCAGCAACTTTTAAGGCCAAAGAGTTTCTTGGGGGAAGTTTTGTCACACTCAGTATGTGATAGATCTTTCTTCCATTAACTGTTTTAATCTCTCGCTTGGGGCCCTTTTTTGTCATCAATTCTACTTTATGTGTTTTTTTTTTTCCTAGGGAGTGTAGGGGGGGTTGTGTTCACTATTTGTATTAAGGTTTACCACAAGGAGCATAAAAGCAGGGTTCATGTAAGAATGATTCAGTAAATCAGGCTTTGACTTTTTCATATGGTCTTGGTATAATGACTAACAGTTGAATACTTTTTTTTGCTTTAAATCTTGGGCTTCAAGCTGTTTAACTTTTTTCCAAATACTTTGTATTCAAGGTAATTTCTGGATATGCATTGCAACAGATCTGATTTTTACCATGCGTAGTCTACTGTTGTGTTTTCTATGGGTGACTATTGTTCTTATAAACAGTTAAAGTATTTGTACATATTGAGGGTTTTCTCATAGGAGAAGAAAATAGATAGGTGGCTGAAAAATTAACTACCTTCGCTAAAGACACATGCAGTTACCAAAGAATTCTGTTAAAACTGTCCTTACAATGGAGCCAGTATCTTTTGGGCCTAGCATTTTCAACTAATGCATATTTTCGTTTACTGTACAGAAATACAGCTGCAGTTTTGAGGTTATTTATTAGCTTGTAAGGTTTGTAAATTCTTCTTGTTTTTCTTCCCCTGACCCTTCTTCCCTCATTTTCTGTAGTGCCATAATTACAACAATTAACCATGATGAAGTTTGGTTTAAAAGACCGGATGGAAGCAAGTCCAAGCTTTATATTTCTCAGCTACAGAAAGGAAAATACTCAATAAAGCATAACCACAACTGACTGTTGCTAGCCAGATATGAAACAAGTGGTATTGCCATGCTTGATGTGCCATGGGGTGACAGTTGTATTTAACAGTGTTTTGTATTCCTTATAAAATTACAGCAGTATCTGATGTGTATTTGTAGTGCTGTATGTAAACTTCATATGGATTGGCCTTCAGAAACCTGAGGATGTTAAATCATGTTGATGGACATTTAACTTCTAAATTGGGTCCAGTGCCTAAGATATGAGGTATGCTCTTCAAGTATAATGACTCAGAACTTCTCATATTTGTAAAATGGTAAAAAAAAAGGAAAAAAAAAAAATATTTTTTTTCCATTAGTGACCAGTTGGTGTGATAAAAATGATAACCATAATTACCAGCAACTCACTTTGTTTTCAGTGAACGTGTCATGCTTCTCTTGTGGATGTAAATTTAGCCTGTTCATCTGTTGCATTTGAATAGATTGTAACATGCATAAGCATTCTTTTATCCAAAGTGGACCGATTTATTAAAATTATTGCCCTCGACAACTCTGCTAGTACTGACTATGTTATATTTTGTAAGGTTTACTATATTGCTTGTAATGAGACAAAGCCAATATTTTGAGCTACATTTTCTGAGGAGCACTTTTCTAGTTTAGGACCCTATTCTATAGTAAATAAATCATTGGTGATTTTTTGTCTTCTTCCCCAGACTGCCAGCAAAATTTATGCATAGACAGTGTTGCTCCAAACTGTGTTATATGTAGCCCACAAAGAACGACTGCGGGGATGGTTATGTAAATACTGTTGCATGCTCTGCTTGTTTGGTCCACAGTTGTATGAAATACTATGAATCTTACTTTCAAATGGTAGATATTTCCCCAGAAATCACACATCTGGGAAAATTAACACTGACTTTTTCCCCGAACACTATATTCCAAATTTCCGTACCCTACTTCATCTTATTGTACACCAGAATTATTTCACGCAGCTTAGAAAGCTGAATTTCTCTTAAATCTTACTGTTTAAGCCACGGAGAAAAGTCCTAAATCCTTGATGTTATTGTGATGTGCTTGGAGCATCTAGAATGATAGATGGGGTTACTGAAGAATTATTAATGCGCTGGTTATGTGCACTTTAATCTCCACTTATGGTGATTCTTCTTGGAGAAAGCAAGCATCCATTTGCTTTAAATGATCACAGCAAATAAGTATTTTTATTGTAACATATAAATGTTTTGTTCCTATATTAATTGTCTCTTCTAGTGCAGGGTGGTAACTACTTTCCAAATGCCAAATCAGTTTCTGCTGAGTGATGCTTTTCTACAATTGTATGACATTATTAATCAAATGTACATAAAGTATCAATTGACATGTTGGCTTTTAACAATATGAACTGTATGTATACAGTTGTTTGATAAACTTTTTGTAATAAAATATTCGTATTTTTTAACTTAGTATATAAATAAATGATCTGTGGTAGTGGACGTCTTTTATGTTGTTTTGCTCTTTGGTTTTCCTGTCTTGTTGGAATTGCTGATATACGGAAAGCTGAAGGGAAATCTATGTAAGTTTTCAGAACGCCTAAATCTTTTTAAAGACCTTTGACTTGCACTTTTTTTCTTTTGCTTTTTGAAAGTTTGTATGTATAGATTTTGTTTGTTTGTTTTTACAATTTTTTTCTTTACTATTTTATGGAAGCACTGCTCTGCGCTGTTTATAAATCAAATGTAAGCACTGTTAAGAACCTCTTAGCTATTGATGTGCTTGAAATCATTTGTATTTAGGGCATGCTGGGCGCCCTAAACTGTTTCTGTGGTTCACCCCTTTCCTCTTTCCTCTCCTGTGTTCTGCACCTCTCCAGCTGCAATTGGTTATTTCTAAAGCTGTTTCTAATCTGATCTCCTAGGGTGCAGAACTTTGCTTTGTACAGCCCTGCAGTTTGGACTGACACTTGGCGAGTGTGGCTTCTTTATTCAGAATAAACATCATTCCTATCACCATGACGGGTAATAAGCATACCAGTATGGGTTAGTGATCAAACAACTGGGATCTACCTGTTCTGTTACTAGAAGTCCAAGAAACTGAGCTATGGCGTTCCTTTTTACATGTAATCACTTCAGTGTACGCGATTAGAAAGGAATGAGGTTGGTCTTTTTTTATAATTGGTTAATTGTTTCATGCCTAGACAAGTCATGTTTGGCACATGCTATATATCTTTCTAATATTTGAACAGTTAATGGTTTTCTCGCTCCATCATAAAATGTAAGAGGTGTCTTCAACAGATTTTAGTCCTTTGAAGTACAGATGTTAGCCTGTTGTCCATCTCTTTTATCTTTTACACTGCTACAGTAAAGCTTTTCAAGCCTCGGTAGCATTGTTTTAACCTACAAATAGGGTTGAGATCTGTAAAGCGCTGAAAGGAAAAAGATGTTGGGCATGCCGTTTATTCCTTGTGGTACAATATGTGAAGAGGGAAATAAATGAAGAGTAACAGGCGTTGAGTGACAAAAATAAGTTTCTGTACACGTATAGAAAAGGCTTCTGTATCACCAGTTATGTTTCAGAGGAGATGCAGTTTGGTTTTTGCCAATCACACGGAGCAAGCTGATCTGTTCACCTTTCCCATAATGGAGTATCTGGTATATTTAGTTGAAATGCAATTGATTTAACCTGGCAACACTTAACACATAAGTATCATGTGAAATTTTGCGTAGGTATCTTGTAACAAGCAGCTCCTAAACGTTCCAAAGACACTTGGATTTTGGCACTTTGTCTCACTGTGTTTGTTTTAAAACTATAAAAAATGAGTATTTATAGTCCATGGAACATCTTGTTTTGTATTTGTAAGCCAAGGCCTGCATAACTAGCTCACCATCCCCATCAAGTGGCAAGTGACGATTAAGTACTAAAATTTTCACTCATTTTGAAAACCTATGCTGTCTTCCACCAACAGGTTCACTTTGTTCTGCGTGGGGTTTTTTGTTTGGTTTTCTTTTTTTCTTTGAAATGGAAAGAAAAAAAAAGGGTTTGGCTTTTAACAAAAGAGAAAAGTACTAATACTGGTCCCAGTCTGCTGGAGAAATTCTTCAATTATTACTGTGGGAAGAGCTGCTTTTTTTTTTTCCTTTTTTTGAGGACAAGGGGAAGAGGTAGGGAGAAAACGTATTCAATAGCCCTCACATTTAAATAGCAAAAATCTTCAGTGCTTTTATCAGGTTTGTTGGAGCCTTTCACTGTTGCTTGTGGTAGCTAAATGGGACGCGCTTTCTTCTGTTTCTACAGACGACAGTCCTGTCCAAACACCCTTTTACAAGTGGCCAAGTAAGCTCTGTTCTGAGGGCACTTGATTTTGTTCCTGAGGAAGTTTCTTACGAGGCCCTTCTCGGTCGGGGCATGGTTATCCTTGGAATTAAGACCAAGTAGCCAATATTTTACCTCGGGTACCTAACGTACCTCAGGGGTCTGACAGGATGCTCTGGGAGATGTGTACTTCCAGGTAGCACGGTAACTGCCCGGTGTCTGGAAATACTTCAGAGTTTCTGCAGCATATGTGTAGGTCAGCTGCACGGTGCATCTGCGGTAAATCAGCATGGGACTCGCAGTCTGCGATTTAATGAAAAGCACAGCATGTATTCAGTAAGCCTGATATTTCCTGGAAATGCCAGCCTAACTGTACTTGCATGGCATTGTGTATGCTTTTATTTCTCTCTATGGAAAATCTGGTCTTGATGGAACGGACGTGACTTCCGACATTTAAGATTCATTTCTGTTTTTTCTGGAACTGCCAGACGGGAAAGCCGAAAAGTGATGTGCTGAGCTGACTCCTGTTTCAGTGTGCTGGCTCCTGTAGACCACATTTCTAGAAATCTGACTTTCCCAGATGTTAAATGAAGAGTTTGAGTGCTGAAACTGAGCCAAGAGATTCATGAGCACACAGAGGACCTGAGCTTAGGGTGCGGTGCTGAATGCAATGTTGAAAGGAAGAAATTCCTACTCCAGAATAAAGATTGGACAGGTAAATGGAATAAATGAAGTGTGTGTCAAACACCAGCATTTTTTTTAAAAAATGGTAGGATGAGTAACTTGGCCCTAGTCACCCTGGGCACTGACAGAGGCAATTTCTGATAGGAAAAAATACTGTATGATTTTGTAAGGAAGGATTGTTTCACATGGCAATGGGTTAAAAAAAGAAAGGCTTTGTAGGTGAACTTTATATTTGGCATTTCCAAGCTTTAAAAGTGTCAGTATTACTCTTTCAGTATGGTTTGTGTGTATGAAAGAATATAAATGTATAGGACTCGGGCCATTTAGTAAGACAGTAATCTCCAAATTCTCCTAAAACAGTGTTTTCAGACGTTTTAACTACAGACATGATTTTTATTGTAAGATCTGACTTGCTAGATTTTTTTAAAGATCTGGGTCATGTTTTTGAAGATAGTAATTTCTTTGAACAATAGAAAAATACAGAAAGCACCCAATATTTAAGAGGTGGTTAGCAGCAGTAGAACTTGTATCCTTTTTTAGCATGTCAGTTCAGTAGAAAAATCTTCAGATATCACCACTGTCTCCACAAATAGACACAAGCTGGAATAGGGCACCACAAATGAAGATAAGCTGCGTTATTTCTTTCAACAGGGCAACGTTAGTGGATCCTCCTTTTCCTATCAGCAAAATCAATCTGAATCAGTTGGCGCGAGTCGGACTATTAAATCTGCCTTCCCTCTGTGGACACGGGGTGTGTGGTGGGGGTACCCTCGCCCCTGTGCTCTGGAGACCCATGTTGATGAAAGCCTGCAGGTGGCAGTCAATTTATGCTGAAGTTACTTAATGGTAGTTTTAGAATTTTCTGTCTAGATCCTGTTAGGTGTTTTTACTCGGTTTCTTTTAGTTGTAGCACTACTACAACTGGTTTTAATCCTAATGCATACTAATTAAGGGATATTTGGAAAGAACAGATAGTACCCGGAGTTCTAAAGACGGATTATCTTTTGCTACTGTATCGTGAAAGAAAATTGCTATGTAAAGGCTTAGGAAGGAACAGAAATGGATTAGATGCTTTCTAGTTGCTATAGAAACAAAATATGTAATTAAACAAAATGAAATATATTACAACTCTTACACTGATGAAAGTACTTAGGAAAGGTTGGACAATGAATGAGTGTTTTATATTGCAACACCAAACCGAGAAAAAAACAGAGGGTTCGGGTTTATTTTTCTAATGCATTTTTCACCTACTGCATTTTCTGCGCTTGGTTGACTAAAACCAAAAATGTTTTGTTTCCTAAGGTGAATCTATAAAAAGGAATGTCAATAATAATAAGCAATAAGTAATGCAGTGAGGATTTACATCAATACTGTTGCAAATGAGTAATATCAATATTACGTGATACTAATGGTATGATGAAATGAATACAAATCTTAAGTACATGCTTTTTTGGGGAAAACCCCAAACATTATTTTATGAGTGTGAACTGTTTAATTACATTTGCTTTAAAATAACTTTTAACAGATCACTTCAATGTTTCTTATTCTATAGAAGTATATTAACAGTTTCATACCCGTGCTCTATAGCTAATGAAGACAATTTCATAACAAAAAATGTGTGTCAAAAGAACTTTCCTTTAATCGGAGAGTAAGTGCTGTGGGTTTAGGATGCGTTTCAGATGAGCTAGCCATTAGTGCCAGCTGCCAGAAGAGGGCACTTTGAGGTTTCTCATGAAATCTCATTTACTTTCAAAGTTTAACTCGAGTTCTCAGAATTTTCTTTTTCTTCCTTGTATCATAAAATTTCACTGTTTAAAGTTCAGAAATGTAGCAGTGGTTGTTACTTCTCTTTGTTAGCTTAACTCTGAAGGTGACCACATTCTGCTCTTTGTAAACTGAGGAGGCACGTTTCCATGGAAGGATCTCTTTTATTTAGCACGTCTCAAAGCACGGCCATGGGAGGTGGATAGAAATTGGTTGGCTTTGTATTTTACACCTCCCCCCCCGAAAAAAAGAGAGAGAGAGAGAGAGAATGATGGTATATGATTCTTATCTTTATTGGTCAGAGTGAAGGAAAGGAAGGAGGATTAAAAGAAATCCTGCATGCAGTTCATTGTATGATGTCAAGTTCAGGTGATTATGACAAAACATGGCTAAAATATCAGAATCTACCCTATGCAGACAATGCTTACCTTGGAAGTACTTTGTGTGGCACATCTGCACTTGCTTGCCAGGCTCCTACTTGGAATGAGTGTTTTATCCTTTCTCACAATCCCGATGTTCTCGTTGCCTGCCTAGATGTAGCCCACCTCTTCCCAGGGCTCTGCGCCTCCCGGTGCAGCAGGAAGCGCCGAAAGGAGAGACAGGGAGTCAGCTCTGCTGCAGAGGCAGAGTGTGTCCAGTGCTCCTGCTCGCTCAAGACCAAAAGGGAAATAGAGGAAAAAAGGAGGGAGAAAAATACTGAATTCTTGGAATTTTGTGGCATAGGAATTAATTTCAGATCTGCCTGCCTGCCTTTTATTCCTCCAGCAACCGGTTGCTTCATCCTCAGGTGTTTGTGTCCTGTTGTGTTTGGCTATATTAACACTGATTTCTAAAGCGTGTTAACCATTAGTCCAGGTAACCAGACCTATCAGTGTAAGTATCTAAACAAACAAACAAAAACACCTAGAAAAGTGTATTGATTTTCCCCTTTGCTTTTCTTTTTTTTTCGAGGAGGAGGTGGGGGTGTTTAAACCCATTTAAGTCCTCCATATTTTAGGATACGTGCCACTGCTAAGACTTCTGAAGGCAAAATTTTGCTTTTTTTCATCAGGCAAAGTTGCCTGGAGTCTTTCGTAGCTACAAAGTAAGCCTACTGTAACTGCTAAACTGTTTTTTACATTTTTAAAAAATATTTTCAGACTTTTTTTAGGTAATAATGAATACATTAAATAAACGTACATTTTACAATCAAGACCCAAAATTTCACTGAACTGGAAAAATCAGTATCACTGCAACCTAAAATGTAACAAAACCCCACAAATTTTGCAAAAATGTTTAAAAGTGAGGGGAGAGACACCCAAAAATGGGTGGAGATGACCCAAACCCCCCATTTGGACAGGTATACTTTACATACGTTTTAGTAAAAACTTTGGTTAATTATTAAGAAACAAGCTTTTGTTTTGCAATATTATGGAAGCTTCTTTAATAGGCATTTGAATACTCTGAAGTGAAAATATGTTTCATTAATACTTTCTATAAAATTTACCTCTGTGTCTAATAAAACATTCCAAACTGTTTTTTTCTGAACCTAAATGGGATTTTCCACTCGCCTCTTTTGTGTGCTGTCCATACTTGTCTTCTAGGGAAGATGGTGACATTTTCCTGAGAAATAACACCTGCAAAACAAAAAATACTACAATGAGACTGTCACTAAGGTACCATGAAGTCCCTGCTTAGATTACGGAGCTGGGAGAGTTGCGTCTCCAATAGTGCAAGAGCCGCCTGTCACCCACCAAGAGGCGAGGTGACTGGGAATATACTCCAGCTAAAGATATTAGGTCCAGGGAGAAGAACAGCGAAACGAGACAACTGGAGTTATAAAACCCAGTAAAACACTTGGATAAATCTTACTGGGTGTCTGAATCCTCTGAGGTGCTGTGGACTCTCTAGTAATGGATCGCTTGTTCTGTCTCCCTGCCTGGCTGCTTTGGCGTACTTGCCTTAACGCTCTGTAAGACATTCCTGCAAATTTCGTGATTCTTGCTCACGGAATCCCACCCCTTGCATCTGAGTTACTCCAAATGCCTGCAATGAATCCGTCCGGTGGCCACTGCTTTCTCTCTTTGCTGTAAGATTGCAGCACCCTGGGCTGATACAACACCCTGCTCACAGGTAAGCAGAAATACTTTGCCATGAGCTATGTAGTTAAGTGTTATCACTTGAAATTTTGTATTATCTGACAATAGTGCAAAATTGTCACAATTTACCTCTCCTCTTAAATGATTAACTTGCTCCTGTGCTGTGCTCCAACAGTGTGTGTTCAGGGTCTGTAAAATACCAAATTACTAATTTTCTGTGGCTAGCGCTACACCATTGTTCTTATACTTACTAATGTTACTACAAATGACTTGACGCTTAAACCATCTACAACTTCCTAAAGGCTGAGACAATTCACTGTTCTCTTGATCCCTGACTTCCTTTTAACCAAACAGATCATTTCTAACCTTTCTTATCTTGGTAAAAATGCTTGTAAAAATGCTTCTCCTTCAGTTTGCAGCTCAGCTCTTGATTGTTTTGGTGCGAGGTCACAGCTAAAGTATCACAGTCAGGGTATTTATTCGGTGGCCAACGTGTCACTCCAAAGCAGATGGTGTAGCTCCTGCGTCAGGTACCAAACTGTGCGATGGTGAGTAGAGCTGT
The DNA here is from genome assembly GCA_009819775.1 of Phoenicopterus ruber ruber. Classification (NCBI taxonomy): domain Eukaryota; kingdom Metazoa; phylum Chordata; class Aves; order Phoenicopteriformes; family Phoenicopteridae; genus Phoenicopterus; species Phoenicopterus ruber. The sequence continues at coordinate 29,165,521 of CM020219.1, read as the reverse complement.
GCCATGGTGGCTGAGAGAGGAAAAAAGAAATGGGGAAAGGCTGCGGGGTGTAGCTATGTTGGTTGAAGAGCCAGCTGTGTTCTCCAGCTAGTCTTGCTCTGTCCTGAGCAGCAGTACTGCTGGGCAGCTGCTGTGGAAGGTCTCCTCTTCCACTGTCTGGTCTCCTTGTGCGTGTCTTGTAGATGAGGGAGATGCGCCAGAGGTAGAAGAACACTGGGCTTGGAGGCATCCCTGTCAACTGAAGTGGATGCCTTGGGTGTGATGTAATTAGCAAATAAATTAGGGTAATCTTCAGGGCTGGTGTTTTCAGCCTTTGCAACTCCCAAATAGCAGAAATGCAAAGCATTGCATCTTTGCGACAACGGAGATGAATGTATCTTGGAGAAAATTTTAAACACACAAAAGATAAGAATAGTTTACCTTCTGCTGATAAAGAATTACAGGTTTCCTTCTAGTGTGGAAGAGTTATCTGGTGGGCTGTCTCCAAAATAACCGAACCTCAATCGCCACTGGTAAAATACAGACGTAGCTTGTATTTCATGTAAGAGGTATGTCTACAGAATCAGTCCTCTTCTAGCAGGTTCTTGACAATGAGAAATAAGGTTACAATAAACTATTTGTGCTTTATTGTTTGAACCTACCTTGCTGTGAGGCGAAAGCATGGAGGATAGACTTAACTTTGATTTGTGTTTCTTTTTCCCAAGTGTCATTAGAGTAAATATTGAGATAACGTGTCAACATGCCTTTATTTCTAGTCTTACTGAGCCTCAAGACAAGAGTAAATAGGTGTTGAATATTTTAATTCTAAATGCTCAGTATACAACCTTCGAATACATTCAAAAGAAGAAAATCTTGTCATAATCACCACTTGCAGAAAAAATAAAGGATGGTCTTCAAGAAGAGTAGGGGCTGGAAAGGTATATGTTTTCAGATTTCACCAAAAGAGTAAAAGATGTGACAAAGTGTATAAAAGTTTAGTCTTTTAAAAGGAGCTATATCATACTTCTTATATGTATTCTTAAATATCGAGGAAGACCGTAGGATATTATAGAATATACCATTTCTTTAACTGAAATAAGCTGGAATGCTCTCACTGACTCCATCATGGGGCGAGGAGGGGTTAGTATCAGGAAATATAGTGCTAAGTATTAATCAAAGTGAGATTGTGGCGAGATGTGAGAGATACCAAAGCGCCTGGGACACGTGCCCAAAACTTTGGGGGATCAGAGTTGAAGGTCCTGTGCTCTCACAGGTTATTTCAAGCCCCTTGTGGGCAGGACTCAGAGCAGCAGTTACGCAGCTGAATCCGTTCTCGAGCACTCCGGGTAATTACAGCGCAGCCGCTGCCTCACTGAGTTGCCTGAATACTGGTGGCACCCTAGAAATGAGAAATTTAGTGCAAGCCCGACCCCTGAAACAGTGTGGGGTTTGTTTAGTTTTTGTGATTTTTTTTTTTTTTTTTTTTTTTTTTTTCTCCCTAACCCCACACTGCTTGTTTCTCACCTCTATCGCCAGCCTTTCTGGAAGCTGGAGGCATAGGGTGTTGTCCAGTGGCGCGAGCGTTGCCTGGTATGCAGAAGACCTCCATGGTACTGGTAACTACATGCTAGTGAGTATCCACTAAGCATTAATGAGAACTTAATTTTTTGTTTTTATTATGCAATATGCCACCACTTCAACAAGCTGTGAAAGCGCCAGCCCCTGAGCTTCGGTGCTGACGACACTCCCCGCGGGTCTGGGATACACGGCTTCACCTCTTCCAACGCTGTCTGGAGATGGATGCGTATTTGAATGGGGGCTGTTGTAGCCACCTGCAGGTGACCGCTCTGGCTGTGTGCTTGCTCTTGCCTCAAAACCCTGCAAAGCTTTGCTGCTCGACTCCTAAATACCCCTGGGAGTTGGGCTCTTAATCTCTGCATGTGTCTGTGCCCCTTGTAAAACAGCACTTCCTCGGAGGGAAGTCGTGAGGTTTAATGTCTTCAACACTGGTTTGTCGGATGATTTGGTTGTGGGAACCAACAAAAATAGCCAGTTATATTACACAGAATGTATTTTGAGCCCAACACAATAAACAAGGTATTTTGCCTTTAAGACTATGAAGCGGGATCCAGTTTTTAATCATACAAGCACTATTTTGATGGAATGATTACTGGATTGAAGTACATGAGTAACTTGAGTGAGACAAAGTCTGTGCATGGTATGTAACTGATAGCTGACCATTTAAATTTTTTTTTTTTAGCATTTTAACAGCAGGAATCAAATCACAAATCAGTTTTGTAAGCATATCAGTCCTGTTTCAAGAACTCACTTGTGCTGAACAGCCTAAAACTCCGCACTTGTGGAAGAAGTTGTGAGATGCTGTGATAAAATGTGCTCTTAATTGAAAACCACGGTTGCTAAATTCTCGTATTTGTCCAGGTTCTTTCATTCTCTGACTGTGTGGTCTTGCTGCTTGTATGACTGGAGTATTCATTAAATCCCTAAATAGAAAGCAAAGGAAAGCTTTTTGGGCTGAAATGCATTTTTGTTATTTATTTATTTTTTTAATTCTTTCTTCCAATGTTTCCTTTTTAAATAGTTTGACATGCATATAAATATTCCTAATGATTAGTCAGTAGTCAGCCAATTCCAACTTGCCTACAAATGAACCATTTTTAATCAGGCTTCATCTGAATTGGGCTCTATCATAAAAATTTCACGCGCAACTCGGAGAAAGCTGTTTCTCATTTTAAGTAATGCGCTTTCTTTGTGGATGTTTGTTTGTTTTGTTGTTGTTTTTTTTCCCTTCCTGGGGTATAAATAGCCCAGTATTTTTTTGAATAATATAGAATAAAAATATTTTCCTGGCCATGTAGGATTCAGGATGCGGGTTGCTTTATTATTGGTACTTTATAATACAAGAAAGATTTTTGTTACAGAAGACTAACTACATCCCACTCGTATTTTATTTCATGAAGGAGGCCATCACAGCAAGGGTTATCTCCTGCTACCTCTTATCAGGCTAATCTCATCTCCAGTTTTAACTTTGGAAACGTACCTAACCGGACTGTTGTTAGCAGTCACATTTGGTGATAATAATTTGGAAAAATGTTCAGCGTCACCAGCTTTTGGGATTTGGTGTCCCTCGCTTGGAAGGAGCGATTCCAGCGTGGGTGGGCAGCCACTTTCCTGGCCCTGAGGTTACAACCCCCCAGCCAAGACTGGGCGGCAGAAGCACTCCTGATGCTTTAAAGACAAGAGGCAGAAGATGCTGTAGCTGGTGGAAGAGGAGCAAGAATGACCTTAAACCTCAACCTTCTGGTCTCCTCTGCCTCCCTCCATAGGGAACAGCAATGTGAGCCGTTCTCTCCTGCCCACAAGTTCTCACACACTGCGTAGCAAAGTGCTTTCTCTGAAACCTCTCGCTGCCTTGTCAGATGCAATTAAAGCTGATGAAGTTTGGAAGTTGTTAGAGTGAAAGGACTGATGGGCAAAGAGGTGTTATAGTTGAATAAGTCTTATTTCCTTAGAAAACTAAGCTAAGTACGTGTATTAAATTTCAAAAATAGTGAGCAAGCAAACCAAAGCCAGGGATAGGGTTTTGTTTCTTTTGCATCTCTGTTCATAACTTTTATAATGCTTTATGCGTTAATTGTAAATTTAATTCCAAATACTCATACTGCTACTTGCTGTCCATATTTGTTTTCTTAGTATCCTGTGGACTGGAATTTACCACAGAATATGTCATTTCTTTTCTAAACTGCTAGGAAGTAATCTAATATAATCGCATAAAGAGTATTATGGATGTATTTTAAAGTTTTCTATGCATGTCAGCATGTTTAGGAATGCAATTTTTACGGTTGATGCAACAAGTTTAAATATGAGTAATAGATACCGATTTTCTTTGGGACTTTTTTTCAGTGTCATGAGGAAATCTTCAATAAAGCAGAAAAATAAACAAGATATAGGGATTTGCAGCTTGGCCAAGCAACAGGAGGTTGCCACGTGCACCAGGAACGCTAGCAGGCATGCCCCGTGGCTCTGGTGATCCCAGCCAGGAGGCAGCTGTGCACCGAGGAGTTGGTGAGCCACATCGCAGTTAACCTGAGAAGCTGCGGGCCTGTGCTGCACTTATTTAGCAGCTTATATATTGTGCTTATAGCTTGGCCTTCAGGCCTATGCTGAGCTGCACGTATGCCTTGGCCACAGGATAAACGTTGCCAGCGAACTGTAATGATGGAGCCTGCAGGCAGCTTCCATTTGGTACCAGTGATTACACCACCCACGTGTCCTTGTCCTTACCTGAATATGTGGCAAAAAAGTTCTCCTGTGAACATCCTTTTTGTTTGACAGTAGAAATGAACAGAATTGTTTTAAGGAAATCCCATAAAAGCTTAAAAGCCCCAAATGGGGTAGGGCTCCACGCAGCATGCTGTGCACTGATTGGAGACCCATCTGATGCTGTGCAACTCAGGATTCCCACCATCTGAAGAGATGTAAAATCATCTATACTATCCTCTGCTTCTTTTATAGCATTAGCTCCACTAAATGACATTTTAAGTGATACTTCAGGGACTCTGAGTGCTTTTCTTATTGGGATCATAACAAACCAGGACCTCTTGGTGCAGAGCAATGACACTCTAATTTTGAGGGAGAAACGTTGTCCTGGTTTCGGCTGGGACAAAGCTAATTTTCTTTCCAGTAGCTACTGTGGTTTGGATTTAGTATGTGAAGAATGTTGATAATACACTGATGTTATTAGTCGCTACTAAGCGATCAAGGACATCTTCCAGCTTCCCAGGTTTTACTAATGCACAGTGGCAAAAAGCTTAGGAGGGGTATAGCCAGCACAGTTGATCCAAACTGGCCAAAGAGTATTCCATACCATAGATGTCATGCCCAGTGTAAGTGGGGGTTGGCCGGTGGGGCAGTCCCTTTTTCTTTTTTCCCTTTTTTCGTTCATTTGGGATTTTTGTTCGTTCATTCGGCTGTTCGTTCCCTCGCTCGCTCTTTCTGGAACTTGCTGTTCTGAGATCGCTGCTGGGGAATATTCCTGTTCCCTGACTGCTGCTTGGGACGGGCTGTATCGGTCATCGGGTGGTGAGAAATTGTGCATTGTTCATTTTATATATTCTATTATAATCATTTTTAAAATTATTAATATATATTATAGGTATTATTATCTCTTCCTTTGCTGTCTTGTTGAACTGTTTTTATCTCAACCCATGAGTTTTCCTTTCTCTCCGATTCTCCTCCCCACCCCACTGGGGCGGCAGGGAGTGAGTGAGCGGCTGCGTGGTATTTGGTTACCAGCTGCGGTTAAACCACGACAAATGTAAAATTAAATGATACCGATCTGCGTTGCTGGTATGACTTGCAGAGGAGAAATGTACAGAGAAGTGTACTCCTATAGTTGCTCTGAATGCCTGCTATTAAATTCCAGATGTGTAAGTTCTATTTTTTTATGCCGTAGATAAGTCTATTGATGTTGGTTTAGCTCTGTACACATTAGGTACTCTCAAAATAGGAAGCCTGGTCCTGTACCTGAGAAACCTGTGGATGAACTTCTGCATTCCTGGAAGGTCTTACTGACGTGGAAGTAGCGCTGCAGAGGTATAAAATCTGCTTGTGTGGGTGTGCAAGTGCTGGAGGATCAGGCTTTTGGTGTTCAGAGAAGAGGGGGAATTACCTGCTGATCTTATAGTTAGAACTTCTGTACTGCTGTAGTGCTAAAGCTGCTCTGACTCTGTTTGTGTTAGTGATAATATTCCCTCCAGGCTGGTAGGTACAGGTGTGAGCTATAGCATCAGTTGAAATTGATGTTGACTTTGTGTAATACATAATTTGTCTTCTAATGTTTTGCATAAGATCCGCTTAGGAAAGCTATGGGAATTTTTTTCTTAGTGGTCTGTGACATAAACCAAAAATATTCACTATTTTTACACATGCAAACGGAAAATGGGGAGCGACGTGACTAGCTGTGAAGGGTGCGCAAGGTTAACTTTTCCGCGAATTCAGGGTTGGGTCTCAGCACCCAGAGGAGCACGGAGTCCTTCTGGCAGCGTGGTGGCTGAAGGACCGCGGTTCCTTCTCTAATCTGTTACTCAGTTAAATCAAATCCTCTTCCCGGTTTGCCGCTGGGTGTTGTGGACACTGGGGTTGGTACGGTGAGAGAAATGGGGAGTGAACTTCTCCATGCTTAGTGCCCGCTTAGATGTGCCTCAGAGGGCAGCCTGAGGCATCCGAGCTTTGTCGTCCTTGGATAAGGACTTCGGAGGAAGCAATGAGTGTGTACTTTTAAGAGCTGCATGGTAAGTTGAGTTGAATTCCTCTGCAAGGTTCTTGATATTGTGGAATGATGGAAGTTTCGCAGCAGCTTCTCTTGAATAAATGAAATTATTGAATTAAAAGTGAAAATACGAATGCAATTGGTACACTAGCATTTTTGTATTTTCCTTTTAAAACGGTTTGTTTTTCATTCTTAATTTTTGTAGTAAATACTCACTTTTAGCAGCTTTTATCTGACATTAATTTGTTAACATCCATGTCCTGTAATCCAGACACACAAATTTTGTGATTTTTGGAATAAATGTGTGTGTGGACTTTTGTTATTTTGAGCGTAAATGTTTGGTTATTTGGTTAATATAAGAAAATCTGATACTCTCCTTGTGCAATTTCCTTGCAGCCACAGACTGTATAAAAAAATACTTGACCAGTGAAAGTGTGTGCAATCTCTTTACTGTACTGTCGCTATACATCAGTGATAAACGTTTAGTAGCATTTGTTAGTAAATCCTCAGATGCTCAGCATAGTGTAACAGCCTTGCTTTAAAGGCAGCTTCAGGTGTAGTGCACTGTGAATGGGAGAGAATGCTGCGAAAGGCATCGCTGTGTAAGATTCGCTCCGCTACAGCGTCGTCAGGTTTTCCTGAATTTTTGTAAAAAGAAATTGTGAATTAATCCTCTGTATTTTTGTCTCAAGTATAAAAAGCACATTATGTTTCCAGAACCAAAGCTGAAAAAAACCCAGAAGTTACCTTTGGGTTTTAGTAAAAAAACCTTTGGGGGTTTACCTTTTGGGTGGTGGTGGGTATTCATAAGTAGCATGATAATAATTAACTTTAAAAATAATGGTTTAAAGTTCTAAAAATATTAATATAGAGAAAGCGTGCATGCTTGCACATGCACACACACACAGAGGCATTATTGCCTTTTTCAGTTATGCTTCTGCTGTTCCAGAAAACCAAACATTACGTAGGTTAAATCTGGAGAGACGGTCATTCCCAGTCCTTGTGCCTGAAAGTAGCTGTAGATAATACTAGAAATGACAACTACTTATCTCATTCTAAAAAGTCTCTTCCAACTCTTTTGAACTAAAACTGCAGTCTCATTAAAACTTACATTCCTGTTCTAAAAGGTAGACTTAAAAGTAAAAAAGATTAATGGCAAAGAAAACTGCCCAGAGATTGAATCATTTTTCTGGTGATTTTTTTAAGAAGACTTGCATAAAGGAATAGAATATGCATTTTCATTTCTTTGTGAGTGAGAAATTCTTTGGGCTGAAGTGGACACAGTTTTACATGAAATGCTACAATTTCTTAAAAGACTTGTTTGAAAACTTTTTGATAGTCACTAGCAAAGCACTGACACATTTAAAGAAAATAATTTAGATATTGTTTCGTTGTTACTGTGAGGCTTGAAACTGAGGTTGGAAACACTAAGGTGTTAAAAAAGTTAATGTTGCATATTATTATGGTTGAGATATTAATGGTGGTGTATTTGGGGTTTTTTCTCCTGATATGATACTTCTGATTTTATTTCTGCTTAGTTAAAAAAACCCCACAAAACAAACAGAAAACTTGCCTAACTTCCTACAAAATCAATTTGTAAAAATAAGTGGTTCATGCATTGAATGTAGTGTCATTTTAACACTGCCCCTCAGGTCACCTGAGGAATGTGAGGTTTTACATGGTCAACAGTTGCTAAGGAACATAAACTTGTTACTTCCAAGGGTGATCCGGTTTGCATCTTTCATATAAGCAGGTCACGCATTCAGAGAATGAAAATGTAAACCCAGCATTATTAGGAGATAAAAACTTTATTAACTGAATGGAACATCACAACAATTCATACTTGCACGTAAAACATAAACCCATCTCAGGAATGCAAATTTAAGGCTGTTTCAGTTTTACCCTGCTGGAAATGCATGGAGTACCTTGTCTGTCGTCTGAGGGTGGTTTGGATGTGACATTCCACCTGCTTTTTGTAATTGTGCTCGCAGAATTCACGGGTATTCCTGTACCTCCTCACCACGAGAGCAGAACTTGGACCGACTCTGCAGGCAAAGAGCACTTAACAGTGTCGCCTTTTTCAGACTTTCAGCGCAATGGTACCAGAAATCCTAAAGGAGAAATGACCATATTGAGTTTACTTTTTAGTTGTTTTGTTTGTTTGGTTTGGTTTTTAATACTGCTGCACTTCCATCAGCCTTCTTTGTACAGAGACAGTAAGGGTTGGCCAATAAATAACTAAGTGGCTTAACCACCCTAACTATCTCATGGGACAGCAGGAAAAAGATTCTCTTGTTTTCATAAAAATACTAGTGCGTACTAATGGTAAGGTGCTTGCTCTGTTATTCATTAATTTCTTTGGGGGAATCTTGCAGAACATGTCCCTTTATAACCCAGGTCTATTTCTATTTCTATTTTCTCTCAGTGCCCCTTTGTACATTTAGTGGCATGTCATCTCTTATTCTCTGCTGAAATCTTCTAAACATCTACAAGGATGGAAAAGAACGGGTTTGGTCTGCGACGACAAGCACTAGTTAGATTCTACTTTGGATTTATTACCGATCTCTGCAAATACCTCATCCAACGATCTTTTTATTTGCGCCTTTAATAGTCAGGCAATGGGCTCGTGATGTTACATCAATCAAAATGCTTATCAAAACCAAGTCTTCGGAGGATAAAGACGAAGTATTTTTAAGCAGTTAGGACTGCAATACCTGTTGTGTTCATCTTTATGAGATTTCCTGAAAGACCTAAAATTTCACCCTACAGTGGTTTCTCCTTCTCTTTCTGTCTGTCTCTTCTGAGAACGGAACAAGGTACCTTGCTAGAAAGTGGGGGGTTTTGTTTGGTTGGTTGGTTTTTAAGTCTTTGATATGCTGGAATTAGCAGTAAAGCTGCTAAAAGGTAAAATAAAATGAAAAATCTTTTCTTACTTAAGTCCCTTCATAAGACATCCTTACCAAATACATTTTTGTGTTTTCAGGGTCGTGTTGACCTCTAGTTTTCTCATCCAATTTGCACAGAAAATGAGTATATGCTAATTATATAAGTTAACTATTAAATCCAAGGTTTCCTATTATGCTGAGAAGAAAGAGTTGCAGAAGCCTTATAGAAAAAAGGTGCACAAATATTGAGCATTCCTATTATTCCATTCTGATTTATGAACTGTTTTTTATGAATGGCTTCCCTCTGATTAGAGTTGTAACGTAAAAGAAGTCTCGCCGATATAACAAAGATTAAAAAGTACAAGCACAAGCATTAACCATTTAAACTGTGCCAAAATCTTCTAGTCTCTGTAACTGATTGTATACCACAGAAAAGTATTTTAAAATATTTTATATGGTTGTTAGGACAGTTTTATGGGAAACAGCTTCAATCACTAAATGAAAATCCAGTTTCTGTTTCCAAAGATTTTTTTTTTTTGCTTTTTTTCCCCCAGGCTGCAGTGTGGAAAGTTTGAGTTTTGCTCCATGCTGACAAAAATAAAAAATCTTGCGATATTGTTCATTGAAAGACAGAGGGAACACTTTGTATTCCTTAGGAAAACTGTGGGCCTAATGTAGAAGGTGTATAATCTGCTATATCCATCTGCTACAAAAATAAAAGCCTCAAGTGTCGTTAGCCAAGTAGGCATTTTCTGCTTCAAAATGCTCTCTCAACTCAGGTTCACACCTCCTTGCAGAAGAGAGGCCAAAAATAATATTATGCCAAAACTATATTAGGGAAGCACAGGTCTAACATTCCAGCATAACTTACGCTAAGATTACAACAGACCCTGAGATGTGTATTTATACACACATGTAAACGTACATGTATATACAAATATGTACCAGTCTCTCCAAAGGGAGACTGCAAAGCCACTGTGCTACATGCAATGCACATAACTGACCCCCTAAACTGCTTATCTGCTCAGATTTATCACAGCTCAGAAATAATCTTATTTCAAGAAATGAAGTATTTTGTCTGTGACTGCGTGACGGTTTAGTATATTATTATCAAACCTATTTTATAAGCAGAGTTACTTGGTGCAGGATGTGTTCATCCATAGGAATGGAAGTTTGGACGCTTCTTGGTGGCCCCATGGCAACAGCTGAGATGTCTCCCCATGGGTGCCTCGTGCTGCTTTGGCTGGATGGTGCCACGGGTGTGCACCTGTGTGTATCCTGAGCACGCGTCCTCCTGCAGCCGGGTATTTCTGTTCCCCGCCGCGTCCCCGTCTCGCGCGTGTGTTAGTCTCACGGTTGGTCAGACAGGCCTTTGCTCCGAGACGTGACCCCGCCTTGGGATACAGGCTGTGGGAACGGTAAGCTTTACGCTGCCGTCTGAATTCAGCACAGATGCGCTAGCGGATGCCGTGACAGACGTGGACCGGCACGGTGCCCAGCCCAGCGGGGCAGCAGAGCTCTGCCCTGGCTAATGCCCGTGGCGGGAGCACAGGAGCCCGCTGGTGGCACGCCGCTCTCCGCTGAATCCTGGCTCAGTGTGCCGTGGTTGTACCTGCTGGTGGCACGCTGCTCTCGGCTAAGCCCCAGCTGAATGTGCCATCGTTGTACCAGGCTGCTCGTGACACCGTAAACGTACTGCTCATAAATCACAAATGCGGGTGAAGGAGGTAACCCTGAGCCAGGCACAGTCGTAGCAATCCTTTCCCGGCTCCAGGCTGGCAGGCAAAGGCTCAGGCTATGAGCGGGGCTGTTTCCAACACGTGCTAAATGATACGTTTCAATACAACACGGTCAGGGATGTTTAGGTATATTGTCTTGATCTCACTTTTTTTTTTTTCATTCTTACCTTAAGGCAGTTTTAACATAGCCCATACTCCCTCCTTTGCCTTCCCTATACAAGCTCAATATATAGCCTATATGTAACCATTTCTGAAATTTGCTTATCATCTGTTTTCAGCAGAGGCCGTGTGTTCTATGAATGGCATATCCCACTCTTGGGTGCAGCAGACCAGCATATCATAGAACAAACCCACATACATAACACTTGCATTGGTAATTTATAGCTTAGAACAGCAGTCTGTGGCAATTTCATTTTGGAAAATATGAAGAAAGAAAATATCACATCATCCTTATGCTATAATAGATGCAATGCACAATTTTAAAAACCCATTAGTTTTTTAAACACTGTGATAACAGTAACAGCTACTTTTTAGAATATTAGTAGATGCATGTTTAGAAAAGAGCATTCTTTCCCCAAATAAGGTCTGTAAACAGGTGGAATGATGACAAATTTAATGAGCTACTGAGTAGCAGCAGAGTTTCCTTTTGTTAGATAAGAATTATTCTTACTGAAAAAAAGGAGTCAAATGTTGCAAATGTGCCTACATATGTCTTAAAAAAAAAAAGTAAAGGGGCTGTTAGACTGAGCAATAAAATGTCATGTCTGTCTGATCTTCCTTTTAAACACCAGATTTTGAAGGCATCTGTTGTCTTTGCAGGAAGGGGGACCCTGAAGGTGACAGTGTCTGGAAATTCTGCTTGTTTTCCAGCAGGCAAGAAATTAACTCCGGGGTTTGCCCTTGCCCATGGACTGGGTGCTGAGGAGTGGGACGAAGTGGAGCCCAAATGCCCACTTGCCTCTTGGAGCCAATGTAGGAAACCATAAAAGCTGCCAGGGCTGAAAATGAGATTTCTTCATGAAGGAATGGGGTTTTTTCTGCTATTTGTGGCAAGGGAACGTTTTCTGTTTGCTTTTTCTTTACAAAAAGATGCTTCGTTGGTCTCATTATGGCTGTATGCTCTAAAGCTTTGAGTAGAATCGTTTACTTACAGGAAAATCACCTTTGATTGTTCTGTGAGCTGATGCATTTGTTTACAGTTAACACGTCTTTCATCTTAAGCTTATGAAATTAAAACCAGTACCATATATACAGTACCTCATATAATAGAGCTCTTGCAATATACTGCGCTTACTATAACATGGTAAGATTTAAGAAACATATTTAAATCAAGTAATTCTAGAACTCTGGTAATATTTCAAAGAAACATATGCATCATAAAGCTCTGTATGTATCGATCTCTCTTACTCTTAGACACATGCTTGTCCTTTTTATACCTGTTTCATTTTAACAGCCAGTGCACGTGCTGTTGCTCAGCTACAAATCACTTGAAAAAGTTGTGTGACACAGGTATTCTGCCTGATGACTTTTGCTATGTTTTGTTTATCGGATGCTGTATTTGCATTTAAATTTTCATTACAGAATTGTGTTACAATAGTTGCACTTTTCTATGAAGGGCAACTACTGTACTAAACAGTCCAACCCAGAGCAGTAATTAGTCTGGGAGAGATCAAAGGGTGCTCTTCTAAATCCCAACAATTTGATGAGGGTGAGCAAGACCAACAGTCTTTCTTTTGCCTTGGTCTCCTATTTTATTAATTTTCACTCTCGTTTGCTGCAGAGCAGCTGCTTTCCTGTCAATCCAGTGCACTGCTTGAAAAAAACCCACTTGGATGTCACAAATGCAATTTCAATGGGCTTAGCCAGAACTACTCTTTAACGTAACCTTTCTCTTCTGCAAAAGACTCGCAGGAAGAAGAAATTCCTCGAGCAATGGCGTCTCCAACACCCATCAGAACACAACACAAGGGGAAAGAGGTATCTGAAGCCGGTGCCACAACCCGAGATGTGAGTTAGTCTGATTCTTTGCTGAGTGACAGACACAAACCGTATGTGATTTAAAGGGGGGGTTGGGGGGTGAGAGTGAATGACAGCCAAATACTCTGATGAGAAGTTGCAGAGCTGGAATGGTAGTATTAACAGCCCACCATTAGTATTGTCAGCAGAGAGATTTCTTCCTTAATGCACCCTGCTGAGCTAGATGATCTCTCGAAATCTATTTCAGCCCAGCATTTTTATGATTTCATGGCAATATCTCAGTATTTTGGCTAGTACTCAAAGTCCTGTTCTCTCTCCTTTCTCTGCCCTACATTGTCAAGTGGCTAGGGCAAAAAAAGAGGTTTGATTCAAGTTCCGTGCGCTTAAAAGCAGAGGCTACTGCTGCACTCTGCAAGAAGAGAGACGGTGGGAGCACGTCTGTGTCCCCGTGCGGCGCGGATGGAGAGCAAGGTGGCAGCAAAGGAGATCCTCGCCACCCCCACTCCCACCCCCACCCCGCCAAGCACTGCAGGAGGTAATGATGGAGGAAATTTTACGCGCTGGAGGGGAAGATAGCATAATAGTTGCAGAACGCATTAGGATGAAGGAGAATAAGAAGACAGAGCGTCATACTGCAAAAAGTATGCCATGGCCATAGTGTTTCCTTCCCTGTACTGGTTCTCTCTCTGCCTGCCTGGTGAAGGATATTTTTGTAGTCCCTTGCATGGGAGTGGGAGAAAGGAGGTGGGGAGGGCTTCTCTAGAGGTTTAGTCAAGGACCTTGGCTGCTACATGCTGCTCTGAATTTTGACCCCTGTGGGGTTCTCCCTTTCTCTGGTTTCATGTGAACACTTGGTAGATTATAGCAGCGGTGAAAGGCGCTCTCCTTGCCTGGCTGGGACCTGGGCTGATGGTTTACCAAACTAAGGCAAACTGGCAGTGCTTGCTTTCTTCTAGCACTGGTCAAAGAACTGATATTCACTCCCAGTTTTAATTCTTGCAGGACAGAATAGCTGGAGTCAAATACTTCTGTCTGTACAGTTCGCACTGGAACTATATCCTGAAAATACTAACAGTTCTCAGTTACCTAAGTACCTAGAAAACCCCTCTGGTCATCATGTCTTCCCCACAGAGATTTGTGGCCATTAAAAGTGTGTACATTTTCTTAAGTATTTTTTGTGAATAATAAAAATCCAGATACCTTTTTCCTACTAGTTATCCATAGGCATTCTTTTGCAACAGGGTTTGTTGTTGGTGTTGTTTTTTGTGTCTTTGCATTACAGAATGGTCAAGAATGTGCTCAGCCCTGGTTTGCCTGGAAAGCTGCCCTGGTCTGTGCTGAGGGCAGAACTGCGTCTCCCTCCCAGTCTGCAGCACACCTGTATCCCGCAATGCCAAAAAGTTCTGTGCTCCAGACACTGTAAACTTGGAGACAATTGTTTTACGGTTGGGTTTTTGTTGGTTTGGTTGTTTGGATTTTTTTTTTTCCCCCATTGAATGCGGACATTATGGTAAAACAGGATTATTGCATTGTCAAATGCTGGGCCAGGGGTAATTGTCTCATTCAGCACCCGTAACAGGTGGGCTAACTGTGAATCCTTACGGCACGCCGACTGCCTGCAAATACAGCCAAATGGAAATGATCTCCGTCACCGCCGATGTTCTAATGTGGGGTGTTTTAGTGGGGACACTAGTTGTCATTTTCAACGTATGAGCAATCTCTTTGAGTTTAATTTTTAAATTATCAGACAATTGTAAAGACGTTTAATTCAGGTAGCCATAATGCAACTTTCTTAATGTGATATGAAGGCTTTTAAAAACACTTCTTTAAAAAGAAGCCCATTTGCATTAAAGAAAGAGAACCTTTTCTCTTGCTGCTTTTGTTCTGATCTCCTTTGAAATGACAACATCTGAGATCCATGTAAAGCTCAAGTGCTGTGTATGATTATAGGAATGACATGATATTAAGTGGTTGACCTACCTATTATAGAATTTGTAAGGCTTAGAACTTTTTATTACACAGTGATAAATATCACACTATGGAGAACTGAAGCTGCTACTTCCCATTTGAAATGGAGCCATTTTTAAACACAGATATTCTTTGCTTTTTCATTAGAATAGAGAGAAATAAATCTTGATCTTTTTCCCCATCTCTTCACGGTGCCAATCAATATTGCAGAAAATGATCCCGTTCTATATTTGGATATATTAAAAATATATTAAAAAATGTAAGAAAAAATTGTTTTAGCAAAAGGCTGCTTTAGTTAAATTAATTATTCCTCTGAATGTAAACAGGTAGGTGTGTTAAGCACGTTTGTAGGGATGAGGCCTTACATGTACAACCTTCCAGTCCTCACTATATGTTCTGTGACAGGACAGCCTGGTGGGAACACCCGGATGAAACAGGAGGAACGATCGGCATTGTAAATCCTAACATTTTGAAAAGCAAGTAAGAGCTGTTAGCTGGGACTTTTAGGAAGATTAAAAAAAAAAAAAAATCGGAATATAAATGTTATCCTATGAAACACTTCGGCATGTCCTTTAAGAGCCAGAGTTGTGTAAGAAGAGGCTCGGTGGCAGGCGGGTGCCGAAGCCTGCTGCTCATTGCTCTGGGAGAGGCAGCAGGTTCCTCGCTCCGCCGGCTGTGCGGGGCAGCAACGCCAAAGAGCAGTTTTTAGAAATGGAGACGTGGAAGGAGAAGGCTAGCTGTGAAATTATTGCGTTTTCTGGTTTTGTGCACATTTATAAAGGCATCGAAGACGAAGTTGTACAAAGCAGCAGGAGTTTCTTTCCCGCTTCGCAATTTAAAGTTCCACAGAGATCTGCCGAGCCTTTACGGTCATCGGCATACAGAGTAAAAGGAGGAGGAAATAATGAATAGCAGGTGACTCTGCACTAAGTTAAAACAGTTTTCCTTGGGGCAAATTAGTTTGAAAAAGATTTAAAGGAGAAATTAGTTTCTTCTGGTGTTATTCTGGTAGAATCTTTTAGGATATCTTATTGAAATTGTATAGCAGCATTTAAGGTTAAAACATGAGGAAAAAAATCATATTGTTCTTTCTGAACTACAGATCTCTGACCAGTTCCGATTGTAGTGAAAATTATTACAAAATGCATAATGAAGATGAACAGAGCTTAAAGGGTTCCTGAAGTCTGCAGGTTAAACCTCTTCTTAGACAAAGCTTCTGTTACGTTTTCTGGAACTTTTGTATGCTGGATGCAAAGTGGAAAACAAGTAGTAACAGTAAACAATTAGGTACTAGGGAAAGCATTTTATGAGGATATCCTTTGTGTTTTCATCTGTCTCGCAAAAGTTCAGAGAAAGAAAACAAATACGCATAAAGTTTCATAGAAAGAGTCATGGAAAACCTGATATAAATGCATAGATACCTGTGAAGAGCTCATTTGTGTCTTATTGTCATTTCTCTATATTTTTATAGAATTTAAAGCAAAACCTCTTTTTTCAGTGGAGCTGTCCTATTGCTTTTAATAAGTAATCATGTGTCTCAGAGCCAGGTTGATTTAATGATTATTTGAAAATGTTATCACTCCATATCACAGTTTTTTATGTTATCAGCCCAAATTTGGACTAGATTAACTATGCATGAGTGAAGAACCCATCGATAAATAATGCAAATCATATCCAGGCCATTAAACAAACAAGTAAACTAAAATCTTAGTTCAGTGTTTATATTGACACAATGAAATCTGTATTTGCAGTAATGAATTTTAAAAAAAGTTACAGCAGCTTGGAAAGAAAAACACTTCTGACAGTAAATCTATGTACCAGTCCACATGTTGCAATGGGAAAAACAAATATTATCTCATTAACCTTAGCTCTCTTTATCAAATCTACTTGTCATTAACGTGGATTTTCTTTGCATTGAAGTGGAGGAATGTTAAATCTGTTGCTCGTGCAGGACTGACTATTGCCTACTCCATGTTTCTGGCCCATAATTTCTCTCCTGTCGATATAAAGTGGAAGGTGTCCCCTGCTGGTAAGCAGGGGATTCAAACAACAGCCAAAGGCCAAACAAGAGGGTTTTTTCCCCAGGTTGGACTGCTAGAAATTATTAGGAATTCTTCCTCTCGCTCAATTATCTTCTTAAAATCATCTGGGGATTGTGTTTAACCAATTCCCTGCAGCATAAAGACCTATAAAGTTCGTGTGGTTTCTTCCGTTTCTTTGTGTGACTCATGGCAATTACGGGTTTTGGTTTCAGGCTGGTCATAGGGTTGAGGAAAGCTTTCTGGTGAGTGGTCCGCGTCCATGACCTGCGGCCCGTCCTGAGTGATTGCCTGCAATTGTGGGAACCACTTTTGGAAAGAGTCCTATCTCAGCCTCTTTAAGTGCTGGAATTTCCCCCGGCAGGGGAATTTTCTTTAGTGTTTTTTGTTTTCTCCCCTTCTGTCTCATATGAACGATTTGAAAATGAATGCAAGTCTTCAGGCCTAACAGCGGAAGGTGTCTGTCTTGTTCAGACGTTTTGTGGAGATAGTTACTTCCCTTCTGCTGCATATTTACCACCTACTCTGAGCACAGCAATGGAAATCCATTGCAAAAGTTATGAGTTGTTAATTAGAGCCAGAAACCGCGCCAGTTCTTTGCCTCGGATGTGCTTTGCAAATTCACTTTGTATAGATGTTGCATTCAGAATTGTTAGAAGCCCTGTTTTCATTGTGCCCTGCTTTTTCTCCGAAACATTAGAGGTGAACGTTGTACTCAACTGAGAAGAAAAGACCTTCATGTTCATAGCTGATGTGATTTTGACTTAAAGTACGGTCGAACTCATATCAGTGAGTTTGAATTTTATTTTTTGAAATAAATCAAAATAACTTAATATGCCCTCTAAGAATTAATGAAATGGTGTAATAATGTGTCCCGTACTGTTGTGAATACCGAAACTGTTTCCTTTCTTGCTTGCAAGGTCCATTCATGCGGCTCAGAAAAAGTAAAGGAAATTATTTACGTGTACCTTAAACCCCAAGTTTTCTGCTTCACGCGAAATGAGACTTTAACATTGCCTACAGTTGGTGTGAATAGTAAAAGAAACAGGAAACAAAAAAGTCCTTTGGAGCTCGGTTCAAGGGGGTCTGACACACTACAAGAGAGCCACATGACATCTGCACATTTTTCTGTACGTTAGTGCTGGAAAGAGGATAGAATTACCAGGAAATGTTGCCCTGTGATTTCTGTATTGAAGTGGCTGCATCTGTGCCACCTGTTGATGACATGATTGGAGCATTAGTTCTTGCTCTGCCTTAGCACTATTGATAACTCTGCTTAACATCACCACAGGGGAGGCTTTGTTGGAGGCTGCAGTCACTTCGCCTGAGCAATGGTGTACATTGGCTCCTCCATTCAACTCTTTTTTCTGACATTAGCGCATTTGAATGGGCCACCAGTGAAGCCATTCAGTGAGAACATGCAGCAGGGCTCCTGGGTGGCCCGGGGCTGAGCTGAGAACCCCCGTTAATGGACTGTCGGCCGCGGCCCATTGAGCTCCATGAACTCGGTGACCAAAGAAAAGTGAGACAAAGATGTCCCTCAGCGCAACGTGTAGGTCAGCGCCGGACAAAGGCGGACACTGACCAATCAAACCTATTTGATTACTCCACTGAAAAGGGGACGCCTACCACAATGGGAGCGCTGCTCCCGCCGGGGCTGCACCGCTCCTGCGCTGCGCCCCGCTGCACCCCACTGCACCCCGCTGCGCCCCACTGCACCCCACTGCACCCCGCTGCGCCCCGCGCCCTTCACCTGAGCGCTCAGGAGCGCGTCGGCACTGTGGCTCCAAGGACTTAGCTGATCGCTTGCTCTAATCACGGCGGGATTTACATCCCCTTTGAACTTGCAATCGGTATAATAATCGCTGCGGATCGCTTATCAACATGCGTGTAATCCTCTTGTGTATTGTTCACCTATATCGCGTATACGCGTTTGTATGTACATGAAATGTCAGCGGCAGCTAAGTGAATTAAATGCAGAATTAAACTTCTCATCTGACTATTTGTGCCTATTATTTTGATAAAGGCAACAGTCGTCTTCAAACGTTGGCCAAAAACTGGTGAATTCAAGATGGAAAGTGGCAGATGCTGTGTTGTGTCTCACTCCTAACTAACTAATGCATTCAATATTAAAATTGCCTTCTGTTGAAAGAGGATTTTCATTGCATTTTGCCAGTGATTACAAAATACTTGTCTCCATTTTTTTGTTTTGCTTCTGACTTATACCTGCTGGAATTAACAGCTCCTGTTTGCAGTCATTAAAACTACTCTGTTAAGTTGGTCAGACACCAGGTAGTGAGAGCTTTTTTTCTCACAATTAAGGAAAAAAGGCCAAGGGGAATTGTTGGCTCTGAGCTCTTTACTAGGCTACAGCTAAGATGGTCTGATTTGGATCGGTGGCTTGAAAGCTGTTGGTTGGCTTGGGATAGGGATAGTATACAAGACTACGCCTGTCCTTGCAGCTTTGTGTGCTCTCCCTGAAGAAGTCCTTTGGGCAGGAGTTTTCCATGAAGATGAACAGAAGAGCTGTGAGACACATCCTGAACCCCAAGTAGGTGTTGTGAGCTTAGTTGTCAAATTTCCTCGTTTGATGAACTGATGGGGATACACCTCTAGTATTTACCTATGTGGATCTTTGCTTTCAACCTTGTGAAAATATCTCTCAAAATTTTGTATAGGTGCTAAATGTCCCTGCAGCTAGGGACAACCATGTACATGCGACTTTATATTTACTGCATCTCATTCCCCATTTGCTTCAGGAAAAGCCCTTGGGACGGAGCTATCAGGTACCCAGAAGATGTATACTTGCCTTGTAATCAATCATCTCCCACAGATCTAACCCTGCCTCTTCTAGATGACTTCTCCTGTCTTCAAAGCACATGTGAGTTTTCTGCAGCAGAAGACAATATGACAAGCCTCAGCTTCTTGTAAATAGCAAATTTCCATTTTGATTGACGATGAAGGACAGAAGAGAAATAAGTAATTTTCTTTCCTTGACATTATAATACCTTACAGCAAATATTCTCTACCAAGGTTTTTGTTTAGTTTTGTGTTTTTATCGAAATTAAGACAAAGTGGACCTAGGCTCAGAGACCTCAGAGAAAAAGGGAGGTATGTGGATGTAGAGGGAGGATGCTAAAGAAGTAAGAATTAGTTGAAAAATACTGTGGGGATCTCATCTCCACACTTTATTATATTTTAAATACAGACTGTGTTTTCAGGATTGCAAAACATACAGTCGAAAGCGACAATATGAGGGGATAATTTTACAAAGAAAAGGCATGAAGCAAAGAAGTCCTTTGGGAAGGGCCAGGGTGGTTGAAAAGATGAGGGGGAAAGGGGACCAAAATAAAGAAAGAGAGGGAGCCGGGTGAGATAGAGGACCAGAAAGGAAGAGACAGCTGAGCCTGATGTGCTCAGAGAAGATTAGAGAGGTCTAATGAAACCCCAAACGTATGTAGAGGGGCAGGCACGACTGAGCCGGCGAGTCAGCTGTGAGTGTTTGAGCCCAGAGGTCTTGCTCCCTAGGCCTGGGGATTTTAATGATAAAACTACTTCCTACATTACACAATCATCCATGACTTTGTATACCTTTTGGTACCATTGCAATTGTGACATTTTACTGCCTTTTCAAAACCAAACAAGAGCTCAGGCAGCTAGAGGGGCTTTGGAAGAATGAGAGGGAAGCTTTCCTCAACTTGGTACGCTTTGCTGGCCGCTAAGCAGATAAGATGCAGTCAAATCTCTCATGTTATTTTCTTAAACGTAAGCACAAAGAAGCAGTATGTGGGGACATGTAATTCTGTGTGAGCAAACAGTAGATATCCAAATTTATTTTTATGACTGTGGATGTATTGGAAACTTCAGATACACAATAAGAAAAAGCACAGACATTGCACCTACCTATTGCCTTTAGAATCAGAGTTCAGCTGTAGCAGTAAAGAAAAGGGTTGGTTTCCCTCATATGGCTACCAAAGGCTGCAACAGCTCAGAACTAACTAGATCAGAGTTGTTTGGGCCTAGGGCAAAGCAGGGACACAAGACTTTTGCTGCTAATATTAAGAGAGAGAAAGTGTTGAGAGAAGCAATCAACGCGGTCTCTGGGGGGCAGCACGCTACCACCTCCTGTGCCTGGATGCCACAGCCACTGCCACTTCACACATCACCTTAGAAGAGTAATTGCTGCTACTGCTAAGTCTTCAGAAAACTTGGGTTTGATTTCACCAGGCTTCCTACAATAAGTACCTTGCATTTACTTTTATACACTGATTGTAGGACCATGTTACTTAGAATCTTGTGACTCTGCAAACATTACCAGTTTTATGCGTGCTCAGCAATATCAGTTTAATTCTTCTGTTATGCTCATGTCTCCTGCAGTTACCCTCTGGTATAAAATGTGATAAAATTACCTTGATCAAAAATGGTTCTGGTCATTTTTCCCCCGCTTCCTGACGGATTGTTTCCATCAAGGTAAAGGATCCTGACATGTGGAAAAGCAGTCCTTTAGGAGGCTCTGGTTTTGCTTCTTGCCAAGTGGTTTCTGTTTTGGGTGCTATGGGATCTCTTGCGCACCCATTACTGGAATCCCAGAGGGGCAGCTTATCTGCTTGACACTCCACAAACCCAATTAGAATCAAATGGGTCTATGGGACTCCCAGCATATATTTGTTCCTATGGTGTTATCAGTAGTCAAGAACCATGCAATGAATAAGGAAGAATCCAGAGGCTAATTTAAGTCAGAAATTTTTTTGGTTATTAACTGTCTTCAAACATGTGCGCTGTAACTGAAAATGACAGGAGAATAAAGAAGAGAATTTCCCTTCATCCTTCAGTCAGTTCTACAGTAAAACATCCTGCTATGAAGTAGTAAATGGCACTCTCTTTGTAGCTAGTGGATGTTTCTTCAGTTACTAATTATGGTTCTCAAAGCTGAAAATGAACATATGTGAGTGAGTGCCCTCTTTAATTTGATTGATAATTCATTTGTCCAATCAGATAGTTTTTTCAGGAGAAAGTTTCAAGAGAAAGGAAAAACTTCGCAAATTCCACTGGAATTTGAGAATTGATTTTAGTTGAATACAAATTTTAAGGTGTTAGGGAGCATTCACAGGAAAAGTAAGGAGAAAACTCCCAAATCTATTTGTAATCAGCTTTTAAAAGTGGATTTTATCTGGGAGTACAACTGCCAAAATCCCCCATCCAAGAACCCTTTTTCAGTTGTGGGAATTTTCAGGTTCTCATGGTCTGTTATAGCATCTATTATTACACTTTTAAGAACATATTCTTTAAAGGCTATGCTAAAACTATAAGCTTCAATATTGCTCCATGAAATGGCTGCAGGTCTCTTAAATATGGTTGTGGAGGCCAAGTTGCCTAGTCAGAATCTCATGATTATTAGCTCACGTTATCCCAGGCCAGTGTGTAAGGCCCTTGAATATGGGGAGGAGGGGGAAAGGCATGTAACAGTACCCTAGATATCTTATAAAATCATAGAATCGTTTCGGTTGGAAGAGACCTCCAAGATCATCGAGTCCAACAGTTAACCTATCACTACCAATATCACTTCATATATTTGGATTTATTTCAAGTGTGACTTATACCCTGATTTTCCAAGGGTTTATAAAGCCTGATTTTTAGAACGGTTACAATTCAGCTCTGTAATGGTTTTACCCCAAGCCATCGCTGCACACATCTCAACTTCATCTCCATGTTTCTGTGGGTTTTTAATCTGACAATAAGAACTGGTCTCTATTGTGGGGTTTCAGAGGGAGGTCCAATGCATGCAGGTTTACTTAGAGTTTGCAACATGAAATCATATGTTTAAACGTAACAATCAAGTGGGGACAAACACAATAGAAATAAGGCTTTTATAAATCTAGACCATGACATTTCTTTGTTGCTCAGCACCAGTCTTGGGTATGAAAACATTTTCATCCAGGAGTAATTTTTACACATATGGTATATGGTTATAAATCAAGACTTCATCTTTAAGAACATGTTGAGAGTGTTACGAGAACAGACATACAGTAAAGGAGATATTTGTAGAACATGTCAGAGAACAGAAGAAGGATGTATAAAGGGTCAAAAGCTAGAGCAGCAGTGTGAGGGAAGCGTGAAAGTAGGGCTAGAGGGGGTTTGGGAAGAAGGACAGGCGGCTGAGAACCTGGCAGCGACAGAGGGTAATCAGTACTGCAGGTAATTCAGCGGGGGGTAGGTAGGTAGCTCTCCTGGGAAAGAGTTTATGATGCCAGGCCTAATTGCAGTGGAAAACAGAGCAAACAGGGTAAACCAAAAGTAGTAATCTTGGTTAAAGTAGGATGGCAACAAATACATTTGTTACTGAATTAGCAGCTTTTCAAACACTAAATACCACCATACATGAAACAACAATGCTAAACAGGTGTTAAAGGCAATTATTTTTGCAAAGAAACCCACAAAACAAAATTCCCCAATCACCTCAAACTGCTGTTTTGTGTAGCCCACAAATGCTGGTTTTAATAAGCAGCCTGCCAGCAGGGAGAGCCCCAGAAAATGAGCATAAAAGATTCAGCCACATAAGTGTGATCATTGCAAGGTTTTTCCAACCTGAACCTTTGCTAACCCATCTCGTTTGGGTTCCAGCTCAGCTCCAGCCCACTGTCACAGCTTGGCCCAGGTTTGGGAGGTGCAAGTCATTAAAAGCTCCATAGGATAGTTTGGGGCAGCTGCCTATGTATAGTCTATTAGTTGTATTTAGTATTACATGCCTTGTATCAGACTGAGAGCTTTATTTTAAGCAGGGGGTTGGTCGCCTTCCTTGCCATGCTGACACATCTCCTGCTGAGAAGGCAAAGCAACGGATCCTGCTGGAAGCCTCGGTACCTGACAGGACTCCTGCGAGGGGCGTTCAACGGAGGAAACCATTGGCAAAATGTAAGCCCAGGGTGCCCACAGCTTTGAGCTCTGGGAAAGCTGTGCTTAGCCGGTTAGGGGGGTACAGAAGGAACTGGTGCTTCACATTTCAGTGGAGAGGTAAGAGTGTCTTTGCATCAGGTATAAGCCCATGCCTGAATTCAAAATTACCGATCAGTCACAACCAACATATAGGCAAAAATCTGGGTTCCACCACAGACTTGAGATGAGCTTTCAAGAAGAGGCATAGGGAGAATTTTGCTTTGGGTGTCCTTGGTCCTAGCTCAACAGCCCACCTATGTGCAGCGTGGCTGAGTACAGCACTCCTGGCCAGGCAGCATCGCACGTGTCATTTCCCCTTGCAGCAAGACAAAATCCTTCAGAAAAAGGCTGTGACACCCAGTGTCACAAAGGCAAACAGGATTTACAGACGGCTTGGATTCTGGCTTCTGCCATCCCCATACTGGCAGTCCCTGCCGCACCCACTGGTGCTGCACGGGCATGAGGGCAGCGGCATGGAGCTGGCTGGGGAGAGCGGGGTCTGCCCTCCTGTCTCTCCAGTTTTCTGTAGGCAATGAAGTCATAGCCTAAAGACTCTTTCTACAGACTGTTTTTGGTGGGGGGACAGGCTCCAACACAGCAGCCTTGTAGGTGTCCAGCAAGGAACTTCTAACAAACTTTGTGGCGCTGTCATCACGTAAGGAAAGAAAGTTAATGTGCTTTTTTCACAAAATGTTCTGTGGTAGTTTAGAGAACGTGAGTTGATGTTGTGGCACGCTTTATCTTCACTCTAGTCTTTTGTTTGTGGTAATATTTCCTCATATGCCTGACTGGGGGTGTAAAGAAGGACAAAGATCTGTGTTTCTCTGGGAACCCTGAGTTCAGAGGTCTCCTGTGCCTCTGAGCCTCTTTTGGAAAGTGATGGCTGAAATGCGCCGGTAGGCAATGCAACCTGTCCCTCTTGGCACCTTCTTAAGTTTCCAAGGGGCATTTCCGAGCTGTAAAATAAAGCTGTAAAACCGAGGAGAACTGACCTGTTGTAATTAAGTCGGGAAAAGCTCAAGCAGCCGAGCTGTTTCCTGGGACGAGGGAGCCACCATAATCATATTCTGCGGTTCAGTGTTTGGGGAGGGGAAAAAAAAAGTGAGGTGCCAAAGCTGCAAGGAGCCAAGAGTCCACTGGTGAAGCCTTCCTTTGGGACAAAGACCCTGGGTGGATTTGGCATGTCGCTGCCTCCCTGCACTGCGCAGGACTGCCGTGAAAGGTGGGGTGGCAGAGCAGCACCAGCAGACCAGGTCCGCAGCAGGAGGACCAGGTCCAGCAGACCAGGTCCTCGGGAGGAGCACGGGGTCAGGAGCACCTGGAGGAGGACAGGGTCAGGACAATAACTAGGTACTCTGCCGGGGCGCTGGTGTTGCCTGTTGTGAATGGTTGGTATATGGTTTTTCTTTTCCTTCTTTTCCAGGCAATCAAAGTCTGTTTAAGCCCACACGTCCTACTCTCTGCTTTATAGTGGAGAAGAATTGTCCAGAACCCAAATGGTCCAGATCAGGATGATATTCGATGAATTTTCCCTTGTTTCCTCAGTTGCACTCTGCCCTTGCAGTCGTGTTAACAACTGTTCATGGGTTTGCAAACCTAGCGAGATTTGGAAACTAAAGAAGACTGGTTTTGAGTGGAAGGACAGCTATTTTCTTGAGCTCACCTCCTGCCCGGCCCCGGCAGACTTGCATCAGCGCAGCCGCGAGGGAGGAGCGGGCTGGGGTGGGCCTGCGAGGCGCAGGAGGGGCTCCATGTGGCACCGCCGCTGTCTGCTGAGCGGTGGCCTTCGTCTGCCAGGTTTCTATGGAAGGGAGAGCGAGGCGGGCTTGTTTTAAGTGTTTTAGTGATTTAGGGATTGAACCTGGCCCTTGTGGCTGCCAGGCAGCGGTGCCAGAAGGGTTACACAGGAAACTGAATCACTCCATCGAAACACCTCCTGAAATGGCTTTGGTCCTCCTGTCAGCGCAGGGGGAGCGAGGCAGTGAATATCTGCCGTAAACGCGGCACGGGAGGTATTTGTTCCACCTGCATGACACTTTGAGGGTGGAAAAGTCTGGATTTCCTCTCTGATTTACTGCTCTGTAGTAGCGATGGGAGACGTTTTGCCCGTCACCCTCTTTGATGTGTTCTGAGTCATTTGGTGCTGCCTGCTGAATCACCAGTATAAATTTCTTTTTTATGACTGTAACCCTAAATTTTTCCATATAACTCTTTATTTGATTTAACTTGTTGAACCGTTATTGAATTTGTACTATGTAAACATCTATCTGTGGGACTCCAATCTGACAGAAGAGAAATCAATTAGGGTAGGAACAAAAACCATACTTGAGAAGTCTTGAAGGACACTCAACTATATTTAATATCCATTGTGGGCAGGGAAGCTTCTATAAGGTGACTGTTCGCTGACATTGGGAGTGTATTTACCATTAAATCATAATTGGAATACAAGATTGCATTTTATTATCCAGAACTGTTAAAATGTAGAAAGGCTTTATTTCTACTGCAGGTCACAAAGGTGTAAGAGTAGGTTGTACATATTTGAACATTTATATCTTGAAAACAGCAGATAAAGAGTATATTTTAAATACTTTTCTTCTGAATAATATATTGAAGCCAAACAGTATTATACTAGGTTCATCTGTATTCACAAAAGGGCTGTATGTTTACTTGAAGCTTTGAATTTGCATGGCATATATCCTATGCAGTCTTATAGAAGAAATATTTCCATTTTAGAATTCAACTTTTGTAACCTTTGGCAACATGTAGTATCAATGGCTCTTTGTTGTTTAAAAAAAGTGAAACTGTAAGCTATCCACAAGGATATGCAGGGCATTGCTATAGCAACACAGCCTCCCTTCCAGCACCAAGAGAAAAGTCATGAATAAAAGATGGGGTTCTAAAGACAACAAAATAGAAAAGGTTGTTTCAACCCTTCTAATACCTGACATTTGCAGTTATTTTGTTAAATGCAAACCAAAAAAAAAAAATTGGGAAAGGGCATGCCTTTGCTGAAAGTATGCATTTATATATTGGGAATGTCACCAAACAGATACACACTTTTTGCATTTATCAGCTTAGAAAAGGGGAATAGAAATCCATAGCAGGAGCCAACAGCATGCAATTTCTTAAAATGTGTATATATACATAAAAGAAATAATCATCTTAAACATCTATCTGGTCTGAAAAAACAGTGGATTCTTGCTATCTGGATTAACATAATGAAAATATAATGTTGGAAAACCACCACCCATTTTCTGGTCTATATTTGAGTTTTAAAAAAATCGAGGTGGAAATTGTCCTTCAGAAAAGGAAAAATTCTCAGCCTCAACAAATCCATATTTTCCTTCAGCTGCATAGAGATTATAATGAAAGTAAAGCTCAATCTCATTTTCTTCTGTGCCCTACTCCACTTTCCGGCCCTTTGTATTTTTCGTGGAAATGTCTTAATTAATGAATTAACCGTGAGGCATAAGAACAGCCGTATGGTTTGAAAGGTTCTTTATAAAAATGCATGCTATTTGTTACTGCATTTGAATTCAGATTAAATCCAGGGAGGACTACAAGACCATTTCCTCTCTATGGTCTTGTTTACTAAAAGATTGTTTAAAAAATACTGTTGCTTTAGAAAAAAATGGATTTCTGATAAAGCACTGTATTTGAAAAGCAGAGAAACATGTATCTAGGATAATTGTATTTCATTTACTCTTCGGAATAGTTTGCTCTGTATATCTGCACTTGGATTTATTCTATTTGAAATGATAACATTATGATTGATGACCATCAGTTATGCTGGCAAATTTTCACTGAGTAACTGTAAATGTGATGTAGGAAGCAATGTGAATCAGTAGTGATGTTAAAAACCCCTCGTCTGTCAGTCCTACAGCTTGGCTTCAAAGCTGGGAAACTCACTTCCTTCAGATCATAAGTTTTGTTTGCTTTGGGGATACACTTCGCTTGTAATTACATCTTTGTCTCCACCGAGCTGCACAAGTATGAAGAAGGATTGTAGAACAACCTTGCTCCTCACCATTAGAAAACCCAATTAGTTGTTACTCTTTCTTTTTCTTCTTTTGTTTTTCTCATTCCAGTCCAGTCACTTTCCTGCGCTTTGAGGTACAGCGAGCAGATGAGATCTCATCCCAGAGAATCCCGAGAAATGCTTTGATCAGTTTTATAGCTTTTAAATGCGATGTGAATTGTCCTTGGGCTTGCCAAATAAAATAACGCTTTTGGGGGGATCTTGTTACTTTGGCGAGGTAGGTCCCCTTTTGCATCTGTGCTGCTGCAGAGCTGCTGGTCGCTGCTGTTGCTCAAAAGCCTCTTTTTTCTGCCTGGTGTTTTTACAGCGTGTCACACATGTCAGCACTGAAAGCCTTGCCCTTGGGAAGACTCGTGGCTCTTTCACAGCCCTGGGCACGGGAGCGCTGGAGTTATTCTTGAAGACTTGTAGCTTAGCGGTGATGAGCAATGGCGTTAAGCTTTTCAGGCGAGGTTTTGAGAGGCAGGGTTCTCCTTGCTGGCTTCAGTCGTTAGACTAGCAGTGGAGTCATCAGAGCGATGAGTGGTGCTGCTTAGATCGTGCATTGGTCAACCGCCGCTAAACAGCCCTCTTCTCTAGAACGGGCGCCTTGTCTGAAATCTCCTTGACTTTTGTTTCCTACAGTTTTTACATTTACTGACTGTGGTCACTGATTGGGTTTTTGGTTCATTTATCAGTGTCCGTGATAACATGAGCAAAATCCATTTCTCTGTCTCCCTGCAGAATTCTGGTTTGGTGCAAGAGACCTGCTGTAAGGCAAACTGGAGTGGAAAAGGATGTGCCTGTATTTAATTATTTTGGAAATATTCAGCCAATAAATTTGTTCCAGTTTGGACATCTCAGGACATCTCCTGTTTTCACAAAACTTCTAAAAGATGTGTTTTTCCAAAGAAATATCTCACCATCTTCTATCACGGATGGCCTTCCCCTACACTACTGAAGTTTTTCTAAATGAAGAGAGGTACCTCTCACCCAGCTTTGTTCAGCAATACTGTTATGTGACAGCGTTACCCTGCAAGACGAGGGAAAGGGGAAAGGCAAAATATCACTGACAGAGTTGGGGGGGGAATTAAAATCTGCAGATGTTAGCATAATGTTATTCTGACCAGAAAAGCTGTACAGTACTGTTGCCACAAATAGTCAGCAACGTGATCCCATGTCAGTTGTTAAGGGTACTTTAATACCCTTTCTAATGCAATTTCATAATAATTCCTTTTTCCCAGTCCTTCAGGTGACAGGTATGCTCAGACAAAGGGCAACCATTTCACATTCTCTTTGCCACTTTGAGCAAACCTGTAGTTATTTAATCCCATCATCCCATGTTAGACCTCTTTGATGTTTAGACAGCCAGGATACTTCCTTGCTATCATTGTCAAAATTACCCCATTTTCACTATGCTGTCAAGATTTAATTTTGTTTTGGGCAGATGTCTGTCTAATACGCATTAAAAATGATCTGGTCATTTGTTTTTAATTCAGGGATGATGAGAATGCTTTTGTCTTGATCTATTGTTCCATTATAACTGCAACTGAGGTCGCTTGTGCCTTTTTCGTGACTTGTTATAGAGGAGATCTATCTCCTTTTTCACTTGCTGTCTCCTTTTTTCCTGGCCTATTTTGTCAACTCAAGGTCTCTTTAGCACTGAGAATGGTCACCGCTGCGGTCCTGCTGCCTGTGCACCTGAACACCAGGAAAAGATGACACAAACGACGTGTAAGCACTGAGGTGGTCTCACTGATCCTCTCTCCTCTTAGCAAGTGCTGCACAAACCGCTTTTGCAGCTCTCTCTGTGGGAGAAATGGTTAATGTTCATCAAACCATTCCTCACTGCTACTGAGTGAGCCAGTTTTGTACGTTCCAATAGTGCTTCTTAGCCCGTGGATCTCTCTCTTGGTTTTTAGTAGCCTGCTGTTGAAGGCCCTTATAGGATGCTATACAGTTCACCTTTGTCTTATTCCTCGTGCTCACTCTTTTAATACTGAGCCTCCTCTTCACGCGGGGTGTGGGGCAGCTGCCTCCTGCCCCGGGTAGCAGGGCTGTGGGTGCCCTGTCACTCATGACCAGGACGACTTTCTTCCTGCCTCCAGCTGGAATTCTAGGCACGCCATTGCTTTCTCGTCCAGCTGGATACAGTGAGCACATAGCCATCTAAATCTGCTTGCATACAGGTAGTAATACTCTGAAGAAATGAAAGACCTTTTCATAAACATTTTATTAGAGCATTGGAAATTGTGTTTCCACATTCCATGGGTAGCTTCCGCTTTCAAGGCCTAATAATTTTCATTTTAAGCATGAAACACAAAATAAATCCAGAATTAAAAAGTCTCTGTAGGAATGCTTGTCTCTTGTTTTGTGCCAGTCTGCATCTAAACAGAGGATGGTTACCGCTTCTTTGCACGTGGCCCCACCTGAAGAGTCCCGACCCAGAAAACATGCCATGGCAAGTAGCAGACTAGCCAAAAATACTGCAATTCAAATTTGCAAATAGACCACGTTTGACATTAAGGCTAGGTGGAACAATGAGGCATAACATGAAATGTGGCAAATATGTATGGATGAGTATTGCAAAGGTAAATGTGGCAGGGTGGTTTGCTGCTGCGTCAGGATGACGGTTTACTAAAAGCATTCCAAAATAACTGCAAAAAAGCATTATATCAACATACAGAAAAATTAAACTGTTTTGACAACATAACAAGAGCTCTAAAAAGAAACTTACTGTGATTATTTAATCAATTAGTAAAGCACTTTATTTACTGCTCCATAAATAATAGGTAATAAAGGCCATGCAGTGCATAGCATTGCCTTAACTCCTAATGGCAAGGCGATTACAGTCTAAACAGGCTGGATACATGTGCAGAGAAGAATGAAGAGGGAAACTGCCTGGCCACAAAAACCCATCAAAAAGGGAATCAGTGGCAATATCTAACACTTTAACCAAGAAATAGGCATAAAAAAGGAATAAATCTGTTCAAGAAGGGTATCCACACTTATCCCCCAAGTGTCTAGCAACTCATCTTGTTATGGCATTTGCTGTTTAGGATTCAGTTACGACTTTGAGGGTTATGAAGGTTACAATTCTATTAACAAATTAATGGGCCAATTATTCTATTTTTATGGATGCATTGGATGGCTCGATTTAACAGTAAATGACAACAATGATGTGATTTCCAGCAGAATTCATTGTTATTTTTGTTACTCATTAAAACATTTCTGAAGAAGAAATCTCTTGCTTACAGGAATTTAATTCAATCTTTCATTTTCAGGAATTTCATGCATTCCTTTAAAAAAAAAAATTATTTAAAATTATATAAACTGGCAACGGTACTATTCTATTAATTTCAGCCCCCAAAAAAGAGTACATTTTAATGTGTTTCTTGATCCAGGGATTTTTTTCTCCTTTTTGGCCAAGAGAAACATTTCTGCCTAAATGTAGGCAAATCCAGAATTTCTCAAGCTCGTGTACTTCTGGGATACAGGACTTGTCACAAGCTAAGGCAGAATTTTTTTACAAGAACCTCTTGGTAAAAGAATTGGCAGAGTACGATTGAGAGGGCTTCATGAATGCCCTGCTAGCACTCTGTTAAAAGAACCTCCTCTCCTCATCAATAGGTTTTAATATAATTGAAGATTAAACATATTTAAATTGCAGAAAATGCAGCAAACACCTGTTAACTTCCATGAATAGATGTATATTTAGCAACAAAAACTTTCATTCTAATGTTTTATAGCCAGACAAAATCTCCTCAGAGCTCCTCAGCTACACATCCCGTTGATTACACTGTGAGTTAATTACAGGCAGGAATACTAGGGCAGAGCGTTGTCCTTGAAAACCTCATGATGTTGGCAAGAAAAGATGTGCAGGCGATTGTCTGATACCTGGAGAACTTATCTGGCTTCTGTCTCAGCTGGAACCTGGGTCTGTATTTGTGCCAAGTACTCCGAGGATTGTGTTTTCAAGCGTTTCACTGATGTTAACATGGCTTAACATTCATCAGACGACATCTTTTTCTAAATCTCTCCATGAATTCCATGAAACCACAAACAAAGTTCAGTGGTGAAATTGTAAAATAGGGTTTGCAATATAAACAGGGTTTCCACTCTTCCTTCATGGCCCCACGTTTCCCTGGTTGCTGTGCATGACAAGTACCTTTATTACGGAGGAATGGTCTGGAGCGGCAGAGATGGGAGGAGCAGATAAGAAGCATCACTTTGAGAAAAAAGACACCCAGTTTTATTTTATTTTATTTTTTTAACTACATGCTACTGAACAAAACAAACGCAAAACCAGAGAAGAAAAAAGCTAGCACAGTCAGATATCTACTGTTTTCTCTGAACTGCAAACAGGTGTAAAGATTCCTAAGCCAATAAGTTTTCTATTCTTATTATTTTTAGACTACACTGTGATGAGACTGTGCTTGGATATAATGGACACTGAGGTACCAAGGAAAAAGGCATCTATGCCCTGAGTAGCCTCTTATGAAAGCAATGGGTGTAAACTAGCTGAGGCTGGTTTAGACAGAGGCTATGTCCCAGGCAGCACTGCTATTTGAATGCAAAGAGATAAATCCAGAGGGGATAGAAAAAGGAGGGAAGTCAGGTAGATGAGTAAAAGAATACACACGGAAATGGAGGAAGAGGGGAAAGTATCTAAAAATGGCAGGAAAAAATCAGCAGGGCAAGGCGTAGAGGGAAGGAGAAAAAACGTATTAATTTTGAAAAGGACAGAGGAAAAAAGATAAGGTATTTTTGTTTTCTTTTATTAAAAGTTTGTTGCAAAAATATATTTACATGTAGTTGAAATTATTTTGAGTGTTGTGCATGCATACATTTGTGGATGCTTGCCTATATCTTAGATTATCTAAACTTGATTTCTCTAGAGCTCTTGCATGAGGTGGTTGTGTGCAATATTTTATTATATTTTAAGTGTATTTGAAAGAAAAATATTGCTTTTCCAGCGTGAAGTGCATAGAAGGGGGCTTTGGTTGCAATCCATGTAATTACAGGATGGAAAATTCCTCTTGGCAGTGGCGCCGCCATTCTTCAGTTCCTATCATTTAAATTTCAAGCGGTCCTGGAAATTGTTGCTAGTTTCATACTCACTTAAGAAAGTAAGAGCCCCAAACATAGTCTTTAGTCACCTTTATTCATCCTTGAATTCTGTTCAAAATTTGTTTCACAGCACAGTTTTTTGAGAACACTCAATACACATTTCCATGTATGAACCTCTTTCCCCACCCACTAACTATTTCTCACTGTGCTGGGGTGGCCTTAGTGAATTTATTTCTGGGTAAAATGACCAAGGGTTGTCTTCATTCTGCTCTTATTTCAGGGGAGCTCACTGAGCTGGGGGAAAAAAAGGTTGTGGGTGACAAAAGAGATAGAGAAAAAATTACAAAGCACTATCCGTATCCCTGAATCAATTTAATTATGATCTGGGTGATCTGAAGACCCTGTGCCGAGCTGAGTCATTTGCTGACATTGACTCTGGTTGCAGCAACTCTCAGTAATTTAAAATGTCAAAAAATGCGAGTCAATATTTATATAAAATTGAGATTTTAAAACTTTTAACCCTCTTTTACTTTTTTTAAAAAAAACACACTGAATTGAAACACATCTTGTAAAAACACTGATTTTGAATTAGTTTTTCTCTGTAGCCTTCGTTTTGCTCCAAATCTAGCAAAAGTGACTGTTGCTGTGCTCACGCATGGGGCAGTGTTTTCAAATAACTTGAGGTCTGCCACAGTCATTGGTAAAACACGAACAGAGAAGATTGATATTGTTTAGCACTTTATATAAATAAAAATTTGGTCTGATGAATCAAAAATAAACTTCCATTGAGTATCATTATGGCCAGTACAATGTGGCAATTACTGTCACACAGAAGAAACGTTTGTTCAGGAATTAATTTTTGGTTATTTTGCCTTTTGATATGCTTAAAAATGAGAATGCAAAGGTATTTCTGACAAAAAAGTACCGAATTTTTCACACTGTGCAAAACAGTGTGAAAACAACACTGAACAAATTGCTGACAGATTGAAATAATTTCTGAGGTCACTCATTGGTAGCAACATGCAGAAATTTTTGTTTTAGTAATAAGTTCTCTTAAGCTCTTTACTTAGCTAGAAAACTGCAATTATCTTTTTTTTCCTTTTTTGTCTTTAGTGATGCAAATAACAATGAATTCTTTGCTCTTTTTTTTTCATTTCAATAACCTGGAAAACAGAGATTGCTGAAATGATAACAAGGATCTCTTTTCCTTGCAAGATTTTGTATATTCATGTTGAATGATAAAATGCAATGTCTAATCTTTAGCCCAGGTGAAAGGTTCTGCAATCTTATGAAAAACGGCAGGCTTAATCATATTCACAAACTAAATCTTTTTTTTTTAAAACAACAGCAACAAAAAGCCCAGCATAATAGATTAAGATGGTCATAATATAATAGTTCACAAATAATCCAAGTCAGCATGTGTTTTCTTCCACTTTCTTATTTAATGGCAGCAATTTAAATTAGATTTTGGTGTTAACTATGTGCCATACAGGGCACTTATCCATCAGTGGTTACAATTCTTAAGGCTGTTATTTTAATCCAGCAACAGATTATTAGAAATTAATAATGAAAATAAAACAGCAATTCTTTTCTAAAATCATAACGATGCTGCAGTACTGACCACAGCCTTCTCAAATTCAATATCACCGAAGGCAGAAAAAACACAACTTCTTGCCCATCTCCCCACCATAATATAATATACAACAAGAAAGAATACAAATGAAGAACCTTTCTCAAAAAAAATTAAGAGAGGCAGCCCAAAGGGTAAAATCCTTGCAGGAGACTGTTTAAAGCTACCAGAGTCATCTCCCACTGTGGAACTTCTATCCAAATGAGAAAACAGAAAACCCTGGCAAGATAATGTAAAACTTTTACAAAACAGGCCAAAAATGTTGCTGAGCCTTGACTCGCTAAAAGCATCCGCACAACTAATAACAGCATTTAAAATGCAAAAGTAGAAAGCCTGACTCTGTAGTTCTGACAAAGTGTAAAAGAAACATTCAAGAAAGATAAGATTTTAGCCAAAAAAAACCCTAAACGAATTATTTCTATTGTTGTTTTCTAAGAAAGGGCAAAAAGAGTTGGGTTTTTTTTTCATACTGGAGCCTTTCTGTGTGGGGAACAAACTAAGGACCTTTGACTTAGCTGTCATGAAAAAGGTTTAGAACAAGTCGATATATGTATAGTAACAAACCAAGAGAAATAAATTGTGTTCATCTCAGAAGTCTAGCAGAAATCAAAACTGAAGTGCTGACCTGCTCCCCGTGATGGGTAACTACGACTCACATCAGCCCTGATACCTGAGGAGCGGCAAGCGATAGTCATGAAGCCAAGTTTTTAAAAGAGCCTGTAGGGTGTGAGACTGAAGCTCATTAGTGTGTCTGGACTCTATAGCAAGCAGGTTGGCTGAAATCCTAATAAAGACCAGAATTAGTACGCCACAGTGTTTTAATATATTGTAATGGAGAAGAATCGGCACAACTTGGATAATTAATAGGCGCCTTACCAAAGGCTAACAAAAATTAACTGATATGGGATACGGAATAAGTCTCTTTCTGAATTAGCAATGGGTTAAAGAAAAAGGGGGGGCGGGGAAGAAAAGAATAGGATAGATAATCTTTTTCCAAAAGGTTTAGTAAGGGAATGAATGGAACTGTTTGCTACTTGACATATTCTTAACTGATCTAGGAAAGAGAGTGAATAAAGAGACAATTTTGGCTGATATGAAATTACTCAAGATAGCCAAAGCTTACTGTAAAGAGTTGTGGGAGGATTTTACTGTGTTGAGTGATTGGGTGAGAAAAGACCAAATTAATGCAAAGTAATCCTCCTGAGGAAAACACAGTTTTAATGATGGAGCTCACAGTGGTAGACTCTAAATTAGCAAAGAAGATCTTGAAGCTCTTCTGATTAATTCCTTAAAGACATCAGCCCAGTTCTCAGCAGCCGTCAAAAGACAAACAGAATATTAGGAGGTATTGGAGAAAGAATAAAAAAAAGAAACAGAAAGCTTGATTATGCGTCTATCGATAAGATGGGCACCTAGTGAATGGTTTATGGAAGTGTGGAAGGATATAGACCTAGAAAGGGCAGGGGGAAGGGCGGAGGGGAAGGTTAGAGGTATGGGACAGCTTCTGTGTGAGAGATATAACTGTACCAGTACTCTTCAGCTTGGCAAAGAGACAACAAAGGGCGGGTGTGATAGAGGAATATAAAATTATGAATGACATGAAGAAACTGAATAGGGAATGATTACTCACTGCGGGGTACCCAAGGAAACTATTAGGCAGCAGGTTTAAAACAAACAAAAGAAAGCCCTTTCCTGCATAACAATATTACATTTTGAGATTCATTTTCGTGGGATGCCAAAATTACAAAAAAGTTCAAAAAGTGATTAAACAATTTCATAAAGGAAAGACTGTGAAGAGCTATTAAACATGAGATGGATGATTTTAAACAGGAGTACCTGGCAACTACCGCTCTACTTTCCCTCTTTCACATGTTCTTTTTTCTAAACATCAGCTGCTGGCCACTGGCTGAGAAAACTCTTTTAGTTTGATCTAGCATGTCTGTTTTTATGGAAAACAGCACAGAAAATATGGTTTATTCAATACTAAATATGTAAGCTCTGATTCTGCTAACCTTTCTCCTGGCCCATTCTCAGTATAAAAGCTAACCAGGTTTCACTGGGGTTGCATGATTAAATGTCATATAACGGGGCACTTCAGAATTGCTAATCTTTCAATAATAATCCAATCAAAACCCTCCATCAAAGAAATGATTCTTTTTAGACACTTATCATATATCTAATAGTATACAAATATTTTAATGTTGCTAAGAATAGGGAATAAAATAGAACATACAGCTTGAGACTCAAAACAATAACTGTAGTGTGGGTTAAGGACAAATGAGAGAGATATATCTCCCCAGTCTAGCAAGGGATGCTAATTCAGTTTCTCTACGGTCTTGCTTTAGTGAAGCAAAAACAGGGAAGGAAGGAATGGTTCAGTATTTTCAATATCTTTGTGTTTATAAAATAGTACCAGAAGAACAGTAATCCAGGTGGTTGTCGTCCTTTATTACTGTATGAATGCGGAGACTTCCATTCATTTCAAGGGCTGCCCCCACTAAATATGTGGTTTCTGTGGGAACAGAAAACAGCCTGGTCGGAGAACGCGGGTGTCTTCGTGGATCTGCAAAGCTAATGTGACAATGATCCTTTCTCTGTCAAGGCCCAACGTGAACAAAACTGCAACTCTGGGATAAGCACATGGAAGGTCTGCAAAATGTTAGCGGCGTTTTTCTCCCCCCTTTTCTGAGGAGAGAAAATGAGATTCTGCTGACTGCAAAGCTGAGCAAGATATAGTTTAAATTTGCTCTGCTAGTTGAGAGTATTGTGCAAAAAAAGCCCTAAATATTTGAGGCAGAATCAAACCCTTAGAGCCTGTGAGATGGGAGTAATGACAGAAAATGGAAAGGCTGGCTGTTAATGTTGCCATCAGCAACTGAAATGTTGAGATGAACTGTCAAGAATCAAGTGTTCTCCTATTTATTTGAAATTTATAGACAGGTACTATTGTATTACCTGGAATATTCACTTCTGAAAGCTGAAGAATGAAAGAGCCTGTTTGAACGGGCGCCCCGCTACTCAGGCAGCTTCCTAATGGAGCTGGGACTTGTGCTGCCGTTTGTTTCGGGCACAAGAGGTCTGGCGAGGTTAAACTTGGCACTGCCTTCATGTGATGATGCGTGTGCCGTGCTCGGCTCCGAGAGCTGTCCGGGCGGGCTCCAGCTGTAAGAGTAGTGCGTCTGGCGTGTCAAGTTGGGCCGGCTGGAAATGCCACGTGGAGGTGGATGCACGCAGTGTTGGATATATTGCACAATGGCAACGGGCTGAAGGGTCCTGTTGAGTTGTAAGCCTGTGGCGTAAGAGAAGCACTGTCTTGAGCACCGTACCAACATCCCGACCTTCGGGGCTTGGACAGACTCTACGAACCCTTTCGCTTTGTCCCTGAGCAGGGCTCAGGTGCTGTTGCACGTGCTTCAGTGTCCACATTTATGTGCTTTGAGGAATTTGTGTCAAAAATTGAGATGCAAATTGAATGCAGGTATCAGGGAGGATGAGATTTCCAAATAACTCTCTTGAACTTTCGCATTTAAGTTGTCATCCGCTCTGGCATGCTCGATGCATCGTGGTCACTGCCAATTGCTTTCTGATTACATTTGATACACGTTTGCAGCTGGTGGAACCAAGTAGTTATTTGCAGAAACGTTCTGAACTCACTTCTTGAACTCCTGGAATGACAGTAAGAGGAAACCAGAATAGAAATGGGATCTGCAGGATTCAGGTCCTGCTGTTATTCTACAATTTTGAATAAAACATCCAAGAGCCACAGGCTTTGTTTCTTCATGCTGTGGCTTTGTTTCTTCATGCTGTTAAAATGCAGGTAGTAAACCTTGGCCATATTTATAAATGATTTTGTATTTAAGGTTGATAATACAATTTGAAAATTATTTTAACAAAGAAAATGCATATGAATGTGATGTTACAGATAAAAAGTTTCCTCGAAAAGTTTAAGAATGGTATAAGAGAAACCTATCTTCTTGGTGACTGTTACATCCGCAGGTTTGCTTTGG
Organism: Phoenicopterus ruber ruber; assembly: GCA_009819775.1. Taxonomy (NCBI): domain Eukaryota; kingdom Metazoa; phylum Chordata; class Aves; order Phoenicopteriformes; family Phoenicopteridae; genus Phoenicopterus; species Phoenicopterus ruber. Next base: position 29,126,987 of record CM020219.1, on the reverse strand, counting down.
AGTCCAGAAATGAAGCTGGTTTTTGGATTGTACACAGTCATGCAAATGCTGTCCCACTGAATTTGATATAAGTAAGGTATGAATAATGGTTCCTCTCCTCCTGAGATATATAATACATATATAATACAATATATAATTGTTGTCAATTCTTTTAACAATATGCTGATTGTAATCCCTGAAAATATCTGCTCACTTTCTCTCAGCAATACAGTTTCTGATGTCAGAATTAAGATTGTCAAATAAGCACAGACGACAGACTTTTCTTTGAGAGTATCCATCCAAAATTAATGCTTTAACCAACACATTTGTTCCTTGTGTTTACTTGTAAAACTTAGTTCAGCAATTTAGGATAAATACAGGATCTGGTGCTGTTGTACTGCTTGCATGCAGTTGTACTGGTGGTAACTAATAACTGGAGGGAGGATAGGGAGAGCAGGCATATTTCCTTTCATTTGCTAGAAGAAAAATGATGGAGATGATAAGGTGCAAAATACTCATGTTAATACTAATTATGTTTTCCCAAACTTTTTCATGTATGGACCACATTTTAACATGCATTATCCTCTACAAATTGCATGACATTTCTATGGGGAGGTAAAGCAATAAGGGTGTTGGAGAATGTGACAGGGAATGGTGCTTCTTTTTTTATCCCACAGTAGTGACTGGCAAGGTCACTGCCTGAATGGATTGTCTGCTTATAACCTTTTGTGCTGTACAAATACGAGCTTTTCTGATGCAGTTCTCAGAAATTATAAAAAAGTTCAATTAAATATTCTAAATTTCAGCACAAGTCTTGTGGCTTTCCTTCTGCATTAGCATTTTTGATAGTCTTCAGATTTGTTACTTGATTTGAAAACGTGCTTTCTGATATATCCTCTGTCTGGTCGCATGTGGTAGTGTTATGTTTTCCTGGAGCTGTTGTTGTTTGTGATGAATAGGAACTATTGGAATAATCTGTAGTGATGCTAATTCACATTCACTTGTAGTGCTGCTGCCTAGATACATAGTAATTGTTCCAGGAGCCTCCGTTCTGATAAGGACAAATATTCATGATGAAGACATCACTGATTTTTAACTCATTTGTTCTTTAAGCTCAGAATAACGCTGGTTTGTTCCTAATGAAGAGAAGCGAAAGGACAGGTGTATGGATAGAGGTTTTGAGGATGTATATATATGACTTTAGTAATCCTAAGGTACTGTGACACATCGGTTGAACACATATGATGTATATTGCTTATAAACCGAATCTTGTATGTCACAACGTATTTAAAGTATGAGATGTCTTGGGTACTGCAATGCCAACATATCTCCCATATTTTGTGACCCTCTCCGTCCATCCCCAGTATTAAGGCATTGTTGTATAAGAAGGAGGAATTTTCCCTGAAGGTAAAATGAGGAGCGTTCCTCAATCAACTGCTGGTTTCATGTGGTAGTTAGTGCACCACGTTAGGATGTGCAGAACTGCACCAAGCTGGACACCTGTAGGCCGTCATTAAGTTTCAAATGACTTAGCTGCAATCCACCCTGTTGTGTTTCCAGCCTTTGAAAACCTGAAGATAATGTATTTATTCCAGAATGGTTTAGCCTATGGCATTATCAAAACAGTTCTCATTTTTAACAAAAATTAGAATAAACTCTAATCATTGAGGGTTTTTTGCTCGCTTACATGCTTTGCTTGGCTTGCACGTATGGGCGTGCCTAGCTATGCAGTTGGCGATTGCAAATGCAGTTGTCTGTTGCCAAGCATTTTTGCAATAGTTTTTGAGATCAGATTAAGAAACATTGTCCTAGACTGTTCACTTGGAGTTGGGATATCTGATAGGAGAGAGTGGTAGAAAGAGATACAGGTAGAAGAAAACTTGTAGAAAAAAACATTGAATCAATGCCAGCAACTTTGAAGTGACCATTTTTAACAGCGAAGGTTAGGTGGTGGAATCTATATTGCCTGGCATTTTAAAATGAAAATAAGTTATCTTTCTAAAAGGCTTTGAATGCACAACATAACTGACCCTATTTGTGTCGTATGTTCTGTTGGCTCTGAGTTAATACAGAGTTTTCTTCAGCTGTGGAGCTACAGGCTTTGCTTTCAGAGCACTCACCTCTGCGTTTTACCTCCAGCGTTGCTGCTAAGCCCTTGAGTGGCCACGGTGTTTGTGAGACTGACGACCAGCACGTCTTAGAAAGCGAGAGGACTGCTTTGGTATATTAATAATACCATCCTTTGTTTATTTAACTGTATTGGAATTTGATAAGCTGGTTATTTGATTGGCTTTTGCTCTTCAAGAGCGATTTGACGTGTGTTTTATCTCACTTAACTTCTCAGCTTCAATCTTCTTGCTTTCGTGGGCAACTGTTAATTTGAACCAAACTGAGAAAATGCTGGAGAGCTTCTTTTGTAACGGCAGTTTGCTAATCTGACTTCTTTGTCCACAGAGAAGTCGGGGAATTTGCTCTCAGAAAAGCTTCTCTTTGTTCTATCTATAGCACCCTTAAAGGCCTTTTAAAAATAGTGATTGTGAATTACCATATATCAAGTACAGAGAATCTATGTGGGAGAAAGGAATGTAAGAGAAAATAAAATTGCATTCCAGAAAAATTGTACTATAGAACAGAATAGAAAACCAGGAAAAACTGGTTTCCTTTTCATCTTCTAAGACAGAACTTTGTAATCTTTTACATGGATTTGCTCCTAGATGTTATCCAGGGAATGAATACGTAAAGTTTGGATGAAGATCAATTAAATTCAAACTAAAGATATATTTATTTACAGAGTATATCGATTTTAGAGGGCTTATTAATACCTGTTACAATTTAATATAACACGTTTATCTATGGATTACTGGAGTATGCTTCAGGTTTACTGGCCACCACTTCTCCATATTAACATTTAAATTATTTCATAAGAGGGGAACTTGGTAAACAATAAACAAGCAGCTTGCCTGTTCTTACATCAGCAATTGTGGATTTACTGCTCGTTTTTCTAACTCATATGGACTGTTACTCTTCACTGGCATTCTGCTATTAGAAAATCATTTTATAAAATATATTTCTCTACAGTTTAGGACTTAACAGTGGTATCTCTTGGCAAAGAAAACTTCTATGAGTTGCGTATCTAAGAAATCAAAGACACTTTTTTCAATTTAAAAACTAGCCATTTGTTTCCAACTCACTCATATCAACTCCATTGCTCTCAGTAACTTACATATTGATAAATTGTGCCTTTTAAATTTCTAATGCTTCATTGCAATATCCTTTATTAGAGCATATTAACAAAATGCTGAGAAGTGATTGCTTTTGGATTTCCCAAAAGCTCCAGAACCGGTGATGTAGACAGATATCAGCTCATTTGGGGAGAATTGTTGATGGAGGAATTGACTTGCACAGAAGATCGTAGATGGAGTAACTGCAGAATCTTTTCAAGTGGATACGTTGTGCCTTCCCAAGTTATTCTCAGATTTGACTTGATTCTGTGCTGACTTTACTCAACCTTTTCTGGAGACTGGTATTAGTAAGACTAAATTAATTTCAAAGCATGCCTATGAAATCAAAGGCTTTTCAGATAAACATCTTAGGACCCATTACCCCTCCCACTTTCAAAAGTGGCTCTGAAAAATCCAAACTGTGCATGAGAACTAAGCAGCAACCTGCTTCAGGGGGTCTCTACAATGCAGGCAATATTCTCACCAAGATAACTACCAGATAATATCCTGTTAAAAGTTTCAAGCATAAAGAATATAAAAATAGAAGAACATGAGAGGCCATACTCACATTAAGGGAAAATAAGTGTGCAAGACAACAGCAAGTCCCTGATGTATACCAGGAGGGCTGAGGACATATACCGTGTCAGCAGGCGATGCCGCTGTGGCCGTGCAGCTCTGCAGTCCCAACCCTGACTGCTCCCTGAATCTCACACTAACTCCAGCTATTTCAGCACGGTGCACTCTCCCCCAATTCTTCCCACATTTGGCTTCCAGATCCATTTCCCACAGGATTTCACTTATTTCTTGCCGCTCAAAGCTGACAAAATGTGATGTGACTTTTTCTTTTTCCTCCTCTCTGCCTTTCCTGCGGTTCTCCGAGGCCAGTGAGCCTTCCATCCTGCTTTGTGCTCTACCTGGTGACCACATTTGTACTCTCCCCCAACGTTGTCCGTAGCTTCACACTCTGTCCTCACAATAAAAGCATGTTTTAGATCCCTGTTCTAAAATGATAGGACCTTTCTTCCCACCTACTTCTTCCCTCCTTTTCATCTCACAGACCTCTAATCTCATAGATGCTCTGTAACCAAACTCTACTTCCATTTCCATCTTCCAGTTCTACCTTTTATCCCCTTGTGTTGGTTTTGGCTGGGGTAGAGTTAATTTTCTTCAGAGGAGCTAGTATGGGGCTATGTTTTGGATTTGTGCTGAGAACAGTGTTGATAATACAGGGATGTTTTCACTACTGCTGAGCAGTGCTGACACAGAGTCAAGGCCTTTTCGGCTCTTCACCCCACCCCACCAGTGAGTGGGCTGGGGGTGCACAAGAAGCTGGGAGGGGACACAGCTGGGACAGCTGACCCCCACTGACCAAAGGGATATAGAATCATAGAATCATAGAATCATAGAATTGTTCTGGTTGGAAGAGACCTCCAAGATCATCGGGTCCAACCATTAACCTATCACTACCAAGTCCCCCACTAAATCATATCCCTTAGGGCCTCATCTAAACGCCTTTTGAATACCCCCAGAGATGGGGACTCCACCACCTCCCTGGGCAGCCTGTTCCAATGCCTGACAACCCTTTCGGTAAAGAAGTTTTTACGAATGTCCAATCTAAACCTCCCCTGGCGCAACTTGAGGCCATTTCCTCTTGTTTTGTTGTCTGTTACTAGGGAGAAGAGACCAACCCCCGTCTCTCTACAACCTCCTTTCAGGTAGTTGTAGAGAGCAATAAGGTCTCCCCTCAGCCTCCTTTTCTCCAGGCTAAACATCCCCAGTGCCCTCAGCCGCTCCTCATAGGACTTGTGTTCCAGACCCTTCACCAGCCTCGTTGCCCGTCTCTGGACACGCTCCAGCACCTCAATGTCTTTCTTGGAGTGAGGGGCCCAAAACTGAACACAGTACTCGAGGTGCGGCCTCACCAGGGCCGAGTACAGGGGGACAATCACCTCCCTACTCCTGCTGGCCACACTATTTCTGATACAGGCCAGGATGCCGTTGGCCTTCTTGGCCACCTGGGCACACTGCTGGCTCATATTCAGCCGGCCGTCAACCAACACCCCCAGGTCCTTTTCCGCCGGGCAGCTTTCCAGCCACTCCCCCCAAGCCTGTAGCATTGCCTGGGGTTGTTGTGACCCAAGTGCAGGACCCGGCACTTGGCCTTGTTGAACCTCATACCATTGGCCTCGGCCCATCGATCCAGCCTGTCCAGGTCCCGCTGTAGCGCCTGCCTGCCCTCCAGCAGATCAACACTCCCTCCCAATTTGGTGTCATCTGCAAACTTACTGAGGGTGCACTCGATCCCCTCGTCCAGATCATTGATAAAGATATTGAACAGAACTGGCCCCAGTACTGAGCCCTGGGGAACACCACTTGTGACCGGCCTCCAACTGGATTTAACTCCATTCACCACAACTCTTTGGGCCCGGCCATCCAGCCAGTTTCCTACCCAGCGCAGAGTATGCCCATCCAAGCCATGGGTAGCCAACTTCTCCAAGAGAATGCTGTGGGAGACGGTGTCAAAGGCTTTACTAAAGTCCAGGTACACAACGTCCACAGCCTTTCCCTCATCCACTAAGCGGGTCACCATGTCGTAGAAGGAGATCAGGTTGGTCAGACAGGACCTGCCTTTCATAAACCCGTGCTGACTGGGCCCGATCACCCGGTTGTCCCGTATGTGCTGCGTGATGGCACTCAAGATGATCTGCTCCATAACCTTCCCGGGCACCGAGGTCAGGCTGATATTCCACACCATATGACGTCATGCTCAGCAATAAACTAGGGGGAAGGTTGGCTGGGGGGGCGCTGCTTGGGGACGTGCTGGGCATCGGTCAGTTGGTGGTGAGCAATTGTTTTCAGTTGCATCACATGTCTTTTTTGGGTTTTATTTTTCTCTCTTTGTTATTTTCCTTTTCATTACAATTTATTATTATTATTATTATTATATTTTATTTCAATTATTAAACTGTTCTTATCTCAACCTACGAGTTTTCTCATTTTTACTCTTCTAATTCTCTTCCTCCCATCCTGCTGGGGGGGGGAGTAAGTGAGTGCTGTGTGGTGCTTTGTTGCCAGCTGGGGTTAAACCATGACACCCCTTCATCTGGTTTTAGGATCTGTATTTCACTGATATTTCTTTCTGTTACTACAGCTTCTTTTCAGATAAATTTAGTGAACAAGTATTCCATCCTTATCCCTTGGACTTGTTGGACAAGTGTGACTGTGACATGGTTATTCCCTCTCAGCCTTTCATTTGCTCAGATCCTGTCCTCTTCTGACTCTTTCCTACTTCTGACCGCTCTGGGAAGGATTCCTTTGGAGAACTTGTCTGATTCACATTTCTTACAATTTTTATAGTAGTTCTGTGTGGACTGTGTATTTTCTCCTTAATTGTATTTCTGCATATCTGCCTGTGAAAACATGAATTTGGCAACTTTTTCTAGGCTGTTGCCTCACAAACCTATCTCTCTACTCCAGTCTTGGCTTATTTTGTCCAAATTAAAATCGTAGACCAACTTTCTTGTATGTCCTCAATGAGGCCTGTGAACTCAAGCTCAGTTCAGAGATAGCTGCTAACTTTTGATTCTAATTCCAGCCTACGATTTCATTTTTCTGAGTACGAACACTGCTAGGCTTGTCAGTGAGGCATGTAGCATGGCTTTGCTCTGTAGGTTATTTCTCCCATTCAGGCTGTCTAGATGATTCTCACTGCAATATTTCAAATCTTTCCTGTCTTTCTTTCCATGTAGCAGAACTTGGCATTATCTTGTGACTCAGTTACCATGACATACTTTTTGTCTTTTGTTGTAATTTTGTTCCTCTGACAATTCTTCATATTGCTGCAAAGATCTTCCTTCCTATGTTTCTCTTACCTTTAGTTCTCTTGCTTTGCAAAATCCACTGCCCTTCGCTAACCTCACTAAACTTAAGCTGTTGATTCATTCTCAAGGCCTGTCACAACCCCTTGCACCATACTTATCACCTTATCTTCGAGACTGAGGGTGAACACCAACCTCGTCAGCCCGCGAGCCCAGCCTTCTCCATCTACTTGTTGAAGTTCCAGGCAGCCATGTTTGGTTTTTATCCCGTAGTTTTCCCATACGTTCCCCTAAGTTGGGAAAGGGGAATGTCCCTGTAAGCAGCCCCAAACTATTTCATTATTCTCCAAATCCCTGCTTAATATTCTTCTTATGACTAATACATGAGACGGCATGAGCACAGTCTCCTGAGATCAAGCTGAGCAATGCTGGTTGCTTTATTTCCCCTATTGATCTGCCTGCATTAATTTCCTCTGTACTTGCAACATAAGTCATCTGGGGCAGAGACAAGTAGCATAACCAACTTCAAAGTGCTACAGCAATACAGTTGATAAGTAATGATTTTGGAAGGCTGGCATCTCCAGGAGACTTTGAAGTTGTGGCCTACGGTGTGTGAATGCTACAGAACACGTGCCTCCACCTGAAGAATCAGAAGGTGTTATGGGATTTACTTTCCATTTCCTTACTTCTGTGAAAGGTTTATTTTATTTTATAGAAACCTTTATTGTTTCTCAATTAAGTTATTTGTATATTAATGGTATCTATGGCTAGCACGGGATGATAAATATTGAAATGGGATGTGGAAGTGATTCATATTTCATGAACTCTGGTCCTGACCTTCTTACAATTACCAGAACAAATTACATTAATTACACCAAATTACATGACAGGTGGAGGAAGTTGTCATTAGTATCCATTACATACAGCAATACAGAAATTCCCTGGTTTGCTGTGGTAATTGACTGCAAACATGACCAGTCTTACATAGCAGCAATGCGTACTCAGGAGGGGATGTTAGTTTTGTTTGTGCAGTTTCCCTGTGAAAAGAGCTTACTGGTTTCAAAATAAAAAGGTTGTTCCTGAGTGATAAAATCAACGAAGCCTGAATTCCTATGCGTTAGGGTCCCCTGTGCCCACTATTGCAGCACCGTTTCCACCTCCCTCCACGTCCTCCGTGGCATCCTTGACTGGTGAAAAGCACGCGGTAACGTGGGCGCCTGGCGGGGTGTGCGCCGACCTCCCGCCAGTGCGTCTGTGCCAGCTGTGTGGGCAGCTGCAGAGCACATCTGTCCTCCCCTGGGGCAGGCGGGAGTTCCTGTCTTTCCCTCTCTATCCCTAACCACCGGTCTTCAGGAAGCCTGTAGGAGTGCAATCGTCTATAGGATGTCTAGTACCTTTCAAATTTGGGTTAATAATGATTGTGTGTGTGTGAAATCAGATGAGAGGGAGATACTGTGGTAACATAAACCTTGTTTCCCTAGGCAAAGAAACAGGCAAAAATATTTTAGATGAAGGTCAGCATCTGAAAATGTGGACCTGAGAGCCATCTAGCAGGGTCAGACAGCACGACCCGCCTGACCGGCTGCCGTAGCATGACATTATGCTCCGCCGGGAGCCCCCCCAGCCCCTACCACAGCGCAGACATCACACTTGCTTTTCCTTTTCACTCACGGTGCAATGTTTCTGAGGTGAAACACCATGGTGAAAAGGGGACATATTCTGATATGTACAAGTTTTCTTAATGGCTGCCATAGTTGAATTGTTTACTAAGCACATTGGAATTTCACATTTTACCAAAAATAAATTTTTCTTCAGTTTTTTCAATGGGAGAAAGAAGCTGAAAGGTACAGATAAGACCTTGTTTCTCCTTCACTTTGTTTTCTAAAGCCTTTCACTTTGTTCTTCCCTGTAGAGCTTGTGGTGCATACTTTCCTTTTGCTCTTTTTCCTTGTTCTGTTATTCATCCTTAAACAAAGTTTTATCCCTCATGTTGGTTTCTGTTAAGAAAAATAATTTTAGTTTAAGTCTTTCAAGGTATTATTACAAAAAAAAAAGAGAAAAAAAAAAGAAAAAGAACTGAGCAAGTCCCTTTTAATAATTTTTTAAAAAATCTCTGATTGTCTGTGAAGCGTTTAGAGAATGTGACTCTAATAATATATTCTAGGGACTGGTTTATTCCATTATCCATTATCCATATTATTCCATTATCCATTATACATATTATTCCATTTGCTTTGTAGACTGTTTTTAATCAACAGAAAGCTTCAAGTAACTTAGAAAAAATGGAGACATCTTCTTTTTCTGGATGTCTGAGCAGAGCAGACTTTGACTTTGGATACAATTTATACATTAACTTTTAAACTACTGGCACAGCTTTTCTTTAAAATGCAGAGCCGGATTTTTCATCTAGCACTTGAACTGATGGACACTAGATCCCTAAATACCTCCGAGGACGGGGGCCTGAGACCCTGCTCAAGAAACTGACCCTCGCTAGACTGTTGTGTTGAGATCCAGTCCCATGGAGCAGCTTCACAAAGGACCATGCGCAAAAATGGAATGCACAGGTATTTGCCTGCACATAAGTACTTTTTCATGTGGTAGGCATGATAAGAACATAAACATGCTTCCATAAACTCCAGTTTGTTTCCCAGGTAGGTGAATGTACAATTTGATATATGTAAAAACCCCAGCCATTAACCACAAATGAGTCTAACCTTAAAGAATGCAATGAATCCCCTATGTGAGTGATGAAGCAGTCGTTATTTTTACATAGGCTCCGTGGTTTCAAAAATGTAGTAAAATCTCATAAACTAAGTTAAGAACTTAATCAAGAAATCAATATGTCTCAAATCTTTGCAAAAAAGACAACAGAATCTGTCAGAGGAGACAGTGGAGAGGAAAGATGTGAACGAAGGCTTAAAAAAGAAAAAACCTAAAGTAGTCCTTTAAATAATGGATGAGCGTGGTAAATGCACAGCGGTATCCAATGCAGCAGCATCGGAGGGAGTGATGTGGTTAGCACGGGTGTCCGTGACCTTCCAGCCCACCTGGGGCAGCTAGCGGTGGCCTTGGCTTCAGCCCAGGACCAGCCTCAAACCGGGGATCCCACAGAAGGGACGCTGTAACTCCTCTGTCGTCACCATCTAGAGAGTGTCTTTAAACAATTCAAGGCTAGCTTATGATTAAAAAACCTTTCCTCTTGTTGTTCAATAAAATACTTTAGAATGATGGCCCAGCACTCTAGTTTGTGGAATAAATAACGTATTTCTGCTATAGGTGCACTTTGTGACCAAGATGAAGGATGCTAAGAGAGCCCTGAGGCTGGGGACAGCTGTATTGTGTATAATGAGATTTCTGCAAGAGCTAAATGTTGTAGAGATCACAGGGGTAGAAATCCTGGAGAAAAGAGTAAGGTTTGTGCTTTACCTTGCACAGACTGAAGCATGTATTTGCTGGATCTGTGCAGAGGAAGCTTTTCTTTTTGAGGCTGCCTGACACAATAGGAGAACTTGCCTTGCACGTGGAATCAGAATTTAGAAAGGTTTTTGTATTACAACAAATACACAAACCTATTAAGCTACAGTGGTGTGATCCAGGCCTTCAGCAGCTTAGTCTGAAATGTCATCTGCACATGCCAGCCCAAGATGCAGAAAGACTAGAATATACGGTGCACAGGATGTAGCCATTTCACAATAAATTAAATAGGACTTCTGAAACCTTTTGAAACTGTTTTTTTGAAATTCTGTGATTTTTAGCTTGCTTTATAAATGTTAAGCCTTGCTGCCCCTTTCCTGGAGAACTACGACACTAAAAGAAAATGTACTTGTTTGGTATGTTATTACAATTTTTCTTCAAGCCAGCATTGAGCTTTAGTACTTAGTACCATTTAACGCTGTATAATCATTTAAATCCACTTTAATGACTTTTGTAATATAAATGTTTTAAGTATAATAACAATTATTTTAACAAGTGTTTCCTGATTCCAGGCATGTGTAAAGAAGATGGGGTATGTAATATGTCTGACCAGATAACTGCTTTTACAAATTATATTCATTCTTCTTTATTTAGCTGCAAAATGAAGAGAGTTCAGTGTAGTTCAAGGAAAGCATTGTGGTAAACAGACAGCTTAAATGTGAGCAGTGTAAAGAGCAGCAGCTTGCAGAAATATTGCTATAGATACTAAGACCGTATCCTGCCTCGCTACGGACCACACATAATTGAATCATGTTCAATAGAAGGCCATTACAAAACAGAGCTGATTTGCAATGCTAATGTGGCGAAGACAGCTGTCACTGGGAATTAAATATGATCATTCAAAGCCTGAATAAATGAGGTGCCCATTATCTTCTGGCTCTGCTGCAGCCTGCTTAAAGAACACAAATAAATGATACTGTCTCAATAACCAGCTCAGTTTTGTCTTCTAGCCATAGAAATATGAAGAAGACAGAGGGAAGAGGGAGGGCACACAACAACATCAGCAACAAAAAGCAGAGTCAATTTACAAAGACGCACAGAGAACCAGTGCCCTCGGACTCCATTTTCAACGGAACGGTATTTGTGGAAAAACGGAGAAAAAGCTCTTTAAACAAGCTAACGTGTTTTAGTGTAGAGCAGGCATACTTATTTACAAAGAAACAGTGAAAAAAAGCAGGTGTCTAAAAATCTCAGTCAGTGATTTTCCAAAAGAAATCGGTCAGAGAATCCAAAACGTCAGATGAACTGGCACAGAGTGATAAAGGGTAGGTTAAGGTAAATTCCTTTTCCTTTCGCCACACAGTGCTTTGGATGTTGTAAGGTATTTCGATTCAATTTTAAAGTGACCTGTAATCCATACACAAGGAAAATGCTGATTAAGGTGGAAGAAATTTGCAGTGGTTTGAAGAAGAAATTTCTTGGAAGTTTGTGTCATTTCACGGAGAGGATAAAAACCAAGGGTGGTAAGAAGAAGAAAAAAGCCAAGTTACCATAAAAATGAAGGGTATTTCTACTTCAGGTAAGACTGTCACAACCAACCCGCCGGTCCCTGGTGCAGCTAGTTTGGTCCTAAGCAGAATCCGCCCGGTTTAAGCTGCAGCTGGGCAGCGCTGCGGAGCAGCCGAGCCCCAGCGAGAGCTGCGCAGTGCCGGGGATCTGCATTCCAGAGGTGGGCATCCTCCGGCTGGCCTGCTCCGTGTCCCGGCCGAGCGGCCGCCCCGGCTGCGGCACCGGCACGCTGGCGGAGGGGAGCACCGACAGCTGCGGAGACGAGTGCTGTCTCGGTATTTAGTTACCAACTCATGCCTATAGGAAATACTGTGTACAATTTGCACTTTAAAGGAGAAAGGAGAGAGAAGACAGAGAAGTAACTTGCAGAAATCATATTGATAGCATGTACGCATGTGTGCAAGGGCTTCTTGAGGCCTGTGATATCCATGAAGGATAACCATATAGGAAGGACTATAGAACTGCTTTTCTTCCATCAAAGGATTTTCCCACCCACTGCCTCTTCACAATGCTTTACATTTTCCAATAGGAAAATCAGCTGGCAGAGCCTGGAAATGGTCAAAATAGACTGGGCAAAGTGGGAGGAAAGGAGTTGAGGATAGAATCATAGAATCATAGAATAGTTTGGGTTGGAAGGGACCTTTAAAGGCCACCTAGTCCAACCCCCCTGCAATAAGCAGGGACAACCTCAACTAGATCAGGTTGCCCAGGGCCCCGTCCAGCCTGACCTTGAATGTTTCCAGGGATGGGGCTTCTACTGCCTCTCTGGGCAACCTGTTCCCGTGCTTCACAACCCTCATTGTGAAAAACTTCTTTCTGATTTCCAATAGAATCATAGAATAGATTGGGTTGGAAGGGACCTTTAAAGGCCCAGGCCTCTATCTCTTGTAATGCCAGGTCCCAGGGCGAGTGACCGGTCTGAGACCTTTGGCAGCCCTGTGTAAGTGTGCAACACGCAACAGATTTCACAGGGGAGTTGGCTGCGCCCATGAGAAAATAGGCTAGTCTAGAACAGTGAACTAACTGCCAAGAAAATAGAGGTATGAGCAAGAAATTAACACATTCACTGTACAAAACCAGCAAAAAATTGAAGGCTTAGAAGGTATATGACTGTGAAAAATTACCTCTGACATAATATTAAATACCAGCAAGTGTAAGGTCGTATATATGGCACAGGACAGCAAATCAATAGGATAGATACAAATTGAGGATTAGCTCTTTAGAAGTCAGCAAGTTCAGGAATGGGTGGAGTTTTAATGATAGGAAAAGTAAATGTGAAGTTGCAGATGGAAGCGCAGGCTGGTTTTGGTGGAATGTATTGTGAGTCGGTGCACAAACTGCAAGACACACGGTGTTAATGCATCTGCACTTGAAATGCTGTGTTTACTTATGTCCTCATATGTCCTGAAATGCTTATGAAGACAAAAAGAAGGACATTTAATGTGGGGGAAAAACCTAACACAGAGTGCATGTGGAATGACCAACAGCACTATATCTCTCTTCTTTAGAAATCAGAGGATTTGGGGACACAAATAAGTCAAGCTATACCTGAAGAAGTGGAAGTACTTATATTTCGAAAGAAATCATGGATGTAAGAGATACCAATGTAAAGCAGGTGTGAGAGCAGTTTCAAGGCCAGAATCCTTTGAGATCTAAACATTTTGTAGGTAAACTTCTGTTGCGAAATAAAATAGAGCAAGGCCAAAGAAATACAGATTTGAAATTACTATTTTAAGTTCCTTCATCTATCATTTACTTGATAACTATACAGTTTGCAAACCTCTTAGCTGTGAGCCACTAAATAGAAGGCCTATTGTACCCTACTGTGAGAATATCTTTAATGGATTCTATATTTTCACAGTTTCGCTTGAGGTTTAGTATTTTTGCTGTTTTAAAACCCAGGGAGGGAAAATCTTACATTCACTGTTTTGAAACTCTGTGGGTGCAATATAGTACATGTACATTTAATATCAAAGCCTTTGATTATGTTTAGCTGAGGGGGTTCTTCTTCCCTGCCCTATTCCCTCTAGTGACTCCTGCATTCCCTGTAGATTTATGCGTTTTACCACTTCAGGAATTTCAAAATACATTTTAATTGCTAGGTAACTTTGTCTGTAAGGCTCTGGCTGATGCAGGTTTGTTGGTTTTTTGTAACGTGACTGGCAACGCCACAGGTGATGCGCAGCCATAGAATGAACCAGGGCACACGCAAATTGTCGCGCACCGTGTGACAGCACCGTGCCCGTGGGTACGACTCGTTTCACAGATAACTGCAACATGCACGGCAAGGCCTTTCAAACACTCTCCTCTGACTCTGGTCGTATGTATCGTCCTTTCTTGGTGAGACTTGCTGCAGGATTCTCTCAGATCCCTTCATCCCTCCCATCTCACAGCCCCCACGGCCACAGCATTATCTTTTCCTTCTTCTCCTTTTTCTTAGGTGATTTTACTAACAGACAGGTTACTATGCCCATGTGATCAGCACTTTTACTGCCAATATTACTGCATTGTTTATGCAGGGGCTACAGTGTTTACTTCACATCAGGAAACACAAGTCTCATTTGACAGCTTTCTCCTCAGGAAAGCCCTTCATGCGTCACTGGATGAATGAACAATCCTGCTGCTTTACAAAGGAAAGCTAGGATAATTCAATGTTTTCCCATCTTTAGTAAAGCACTCGGTGTTTTCATGTGTTGTAATTGTAGCGTTTAAAACTGTAGACATGGCAAATGGCAAGCATTTCATATATTTACCAAATGGAAGTATGGCTCATCCACAAAGGATCCTGCTAGCAATATGAAAGCATACTTTAGTGTTGCTTAATAAATGTCTGTTCTGTTAATAAATGAACGTTCTATGACAAGATGATCTGCTTAGTGGATGAGGGAAAGGCTGTGGATGTTGTTTACCTGGACTTTAGTAAAGCCTTTGACACCATTTCCCACAGCATTCTCCTGGAGGAACTGGCTGCTCATGGCTTGGATGGGCATACTCTTTGCTGGGTGAAAAACCGGCTGGATGGCCGGGCCCAAAGAGTTGTGGTGAACGGAGTTAAATCCAGTTGGCGGCCGGTCACAAGTGGTGCTCCCCAGGGCTCGGTACTGGGACCAGTCCTGTTCAATATCTTTATCAATGATCTGGACAAGGGGGACCAAGTGCACCCTCAGTAAGTTTGCAGATGACACCAAGTTGGGAGGGAGTGTTGATCTGCTGGAGGGCAGGCAGGCGCTACAGCGGGATCTGGACAGGCTGGATTGATGGGCTGAGGCCAATTGTATGAGGTTGAACAAGGCCAAGTGCCGGGTCCTGCACTTGGGTCACAACAACCCCAGGCAATGCTACAGGTTTGGGGCAGAGTGGCTGGAAAGCTGCCTGGCAGAAAAGGACCTGGGGGTGTTGGTTGACGGCCGGCTGAACATGAGTCAGCAGTGTGCCCAGGTGGCCAAGAAGGCCAACACCATCTTGGCTTTTATCAGAAATAGTGTGGCCAGCAGGAGTAGGGAAGTGATCGTCCCCCTGTACTCAGCCCTGGTGAGGCCGCACCTCAAATACTGTGTTCAGTTTTGGGCCCCTCACTCCAAGAAAGACATTGAGGTGCTGGAGCATGTCCAAAGAAGGGCAACGAAGCTGGTGAAGGGTCTAGAGCACAAGTCCTATGTGGAGCAGCTGAGGGCACTGGGGTTGTTTAGCCTGGACAAAAAGGAGGCTGAGGGGAGACCTTATTGCTCTCTACAACTACCTGAAAGGAGGTTGTAGCGAGGTGGGGATCAGTCTCTTCTCCCAAGTAACAAGCAATAGGACAAGAGGAAATGGCCTCAAGTTGTGCCAGGGGAGGTTTAGACTGGATATTGGGGAAAATTTCTTCACTGAAAGGGTTGTTGGGCATTGGAACAGGCTGCCCAGGGAAGTGGTTGAGTCACCATCTTTGGAGGTATTCAAAAGATGTGTAGATGCGGAGCTTAGAGACATGGTTTAGTGGTAGACTTGACAGTGTTCAGTTTACAGTTGGACTGGATGATCTTAAGAGTCTTTTCCAAACTAGATGATTCTAAATATCCTCTTGTGGCTAATTCGCCCATTTAGGGTGATGTCTCAGCATAGAGAGAAATAAAAAATCACAAGGCACTTTATTAGAGAAAGAAAATTTAAATTGGCTCTGCCAAATATGAGGAATCAAGCATATAAGGTGCTCAGAATGAAATGGAGCAATTGTCATTGTAACCGTAAGACATATATTTGATTTGTACCAGGGGAGCTAGGAGAAAAATGAAACTATGCATAACCTATGCAAAAAATAAAAAACCCAGGAAGCTACATGGCCATGTCCTACAGCAGGCAAGGGTTTTGTCCCCATTCATCTGCCTCCCCTTTGCCATTAATAACAGAGCTAGTGAGCTTGATTTCACAAATTTTTGGCCTTATGCTTGAACTGCCATACCCCCAGCTCCCTCCTGTTCCCCTTATACCTCCCTACCCTGCTGAAAGAGAAGGGACAAAGCGTGTATAGATACAGTATTTACCATTTGACTTAAAATCAAAGCACTTGTAACTAAAGACGAGGGAAAGGGGAAGAGGAATGGAGCAATGGGTGGTGTTACTGTCAGTAGCTGGAGCGCTTCCTCCATATTTCAATTTTAAGGTAAGCTGAATCTTCTCACATTCTTTCTGCTAGCCCCCTTTATTCCAAATTCCTCTTGAATGCTGCTGAAATCCGTAGGAAAATTCCTGTTCATTTCCAGGTGTTGACTGTATTTATTTTCCTGTGTTGTGATACTTAAGTACTAGAGTCTAAATTCTCTAAAATATACTTTTCTTCATGATGCCTAGATCTTGTTTCATTTCCTATTTTATCTAGGTATCTAGAACACTTAAGAAAGAAGAATACAAATAATGATAGTATTGCTTCCAGACAGGAATGGAGTAAAACCCCATTTGGATCCATCTTCTTAATACAGTTAAGGAATGCAGCTTGTGTCTATGATGGAGACATGTAAACAGCCTCAAGGTCAGGCTGGATGGGGCTCTGAGCAACCTGATCTAGGTGAAGATGTCCCTGCTCATTGCAGGGGGGTTGGACTAGAGGACCTTTAAAGGTCCCTTCCAACCCCAACTATTCTATGATTCTATGATTCTATGTTGTGTTTTGGTGTTTGGTTTTTTTTAGACTTACACAACTCACAGATTAAACCAGCATTTACCATAGTAAATGGTAAGTAATTGATGGAGACTAATTGCAGTATCTCATAAACAATGATTGTTGTTAAATGTTGGTCTTTATTGGTTCATTTTTGTATCGCACCACAGAACTCTCTGAGATTTCACTTTTTATGATAAGACAAGCTTCACTGTTTCCTAAATTCCTGACTGCATACTGCCTCGTAGCTCTACATTAGGGCTTCAGGTATTGCCCAGCTCTTATTATCAAGGTGTACAAGAGCTGTACTGCAAAGTGAGCAGAACTTCATAAAATCTTTCAAACCTTCAAGTTAGAAACCCACGTGCTTAGACACCTACATATTCTAGCAATTGTTACTTTTTTCCTGCTATATGTAGATGGATGCAATTGGGCTAGTTAAAACCCAGCTTCAAAACGTTGAGTAGGTTTAATGTATTTGTTTGAACTTCTGTTGTTAATCCTGTGCAAAAGCTGCAATTTATTTCCTTTTCTCATTACGCATTAGATTGAATAGTAGTAAGCGTTGTGCTAAAGTGTTTGTGTCATGTAGATAAGGTTGGATACATAGCTATGAGGCTGTTGCGCAGCAACAAAGTGTATTATCTTTACATTACGAGACCACTGTAATTTTTGTACGTGATACTCAAAATATGAAAATAAACTGTGGTAGAAGGTCTTCAGTAGAGCTTTATTCTCAGCTTGCATTTTTTTGGTCATTTTGTGTCTTTCCCAAATGGTCTAAACTGTATTACATTTCCTGTGAAATTTAATTAAAAAAAAAAAAAACAACTTCACACTAATTAGCTAATTAGGGGCCATAAAATGTTCTTTCTGTCCCTCTCTATTTTTATTCTTGTTTATTTCTGAAGTGTGAATGGGGTGGAAAATCCATCCACTAAAAGGGAGATGGAGATAATTGAACTCTTTTCATACAGTCCCAGGTAGAAATCAAATCCAAGACCCAGAGGTGAAAGGTGAGCTCTGTAACTACTATACCAAACTATTCTTGGTAATTATCAGCATGAGCATAATTATTAACATTTCAATTATACTCACAGTATTACATCTCTCCAAGGGGTTTAACTCCACTGATTTTCAACTTGTCTTGTTTTTTTGGTAGACATCCAGTTGGAACAAATTTGCTGGATAATATTTTTGACACAAAAGGGTAACATACTTTTCAGAATACGTGATCTATATGTTTTGTCCTCAATGACACTTGTGTGCTTCCAGATTTTGATTGCTTGGTAACACTACTTGGCATAGTGAGGTATCTATTTCAATAGATTTAAATAACTTACTACACAAGAAATAAAAAACTGCATCCAGACTCTTCTCTCTTAAAATCTAAAGTTTGAAATTGCGACCTAGATTAATAATACTGCATCCTTTGCTTTTAAAATAATATTCACTCTTTGTCTGTTGTCTAATAACTTTTTACATATCTGTTTCCTAAAATTTACTTAGCCAATGTATGAAGGTAAATAATTTATCTATTTTAAAATATTTTGTGTTTATATATCTTGTTAACTGTTTCTGAGGATTCAAACCTAAAATGCTTAATAAAATAAGGATTTATGATCAGTGGGAACCACATGAAATATTTCTGTGCCTTTATTAATTCTATATAATCACCTTTAGCGCTTGTACATTACAGTTGAGTTCTAGTTACTTGGTGTTTGAGCATCTCCGAGTACAGGTGCCGTATTATTCTGTATTTATAGGAGTAGTACTTTCAGAAAAGCTTATGAGAGAGACTAGCCTATCTGGGAGAGGAATGGAGCCTTCAGCCTGAAGACTGAGTATAACGGTAAAAGTGAATCACATCCTAAAGACGTGTGAACTCAGCACAAAACAAATTAAACAAAACAGCGTTAAACAGCAGCAAAGGTATTATCCTTTATTCCTGCTCCTCATCAATGGGCATGAAAAAGACCTTATTTAACAGCTGTAAAATCCTTAAATCTTCGTAGGAAAATGGCAAACTTCCAACAGGGCTGGAAGAAAGAAGACTACAGTAAGCCTGGGAGAGTATTAAAAAAAGGTATATCACTTGGACTAGATGATCATTGTAGGTCCCTTCCAACTGAAACATTCTATTATATTCTAAAAATATTCTCTTCTATTCTATTCTACTCTATTTTTTTTTTTCCTGTTCTTGTGTTCTTTCATGGGCATCTGCTTTTGGCCACAGGATGCTGCATTAGATGAACCTCTGGACTGATACTGTATGACCATTTTAATTTTTTTCTGTAAGAACTATCCTTTTAACAGTTATAAGCTAAGGCTGCACCGTGGCCTGATAACATCTGCTATACCAGCAGGATGTTGGATTTAGTGACAGGATTTATGTGTAATCAAGTATCTAGAGAAAAAATAGATGGGTGTATTGCCAGCTTGCACAAATGGCTGATTCGTGATTAGCACATTTTCAAGGGTAGACCAATTGATTGTGCTTTTGTAATGAGCAAGAAAGCTGTAGGAACCTAATAGAAAGGCTCCAAGATCAAATACAAACTCTATCCAGTGTTGTAGATATGTGCCTTGCTAGTACGACCATAGCAGAGAGACAGAAAGCAAACCACCATTAGTACAAGGGAAGCTTACGGACGCATGGAAAAACAGGCAATAGCTTTGGAGGGCCCTCCCTGCCTTCCCCACCCAAAAGCAGGATGTCTTTGGATACTATTAAAAAAAAAAAAAGTACTTTTATGAAAAGATAAATCTTTGTCAGAAGGCAAGGGGCCAAAAAAAGCACTATATTGAGGAGTACAGTAGGGACTTAAGCTATTTTGCGCATATTAGTGCCATGCAAAACTTCAAAACCAACCGTATTGTGCAGCTCAGAACAGGAAAATGAAGGCCAACAGATAAGCTAGGTATTTATAAACATGTAAGGTTACAATGATGGCATCAGCTCTTTGGAAGAAAAGCGATCAAAACTGACTCAATTGCAGTTGTACAATGGAGTGATAAAATATCACCAGGAGAAATGTAAATTGTATTTACAATGCCAGGTAAAATTTTCAGCCTGAAACGATCAGATAAGTGTCAGAACTCAAAAGAATTTATGTTTTTAACCAAATGACTTTGTATAACAAACAATGAAACACAAGCCAAAACCATATACAAAAATGATTAGGCACTGTGACTGTCCTCCAACAATTAATATAAAGTTGCCAAGATGTAGCTAAGGGACGGGAATGTCTTCTGGGCACATTACACCCAGAAAAACACTGAGCACTTCCGCAAAGTAAAACTATCTGCTAGTTTTACTAGCAAAAATGAATGGAAAAAACCTAGTGAAAACGCATGGAGCAATTATGTAAATTGAAAATGACTGTTTAACCGGCCATGTGATATTGGTTTGGTTAACAGTGTCTTGCCAAAGTCCAGCTCTGCCACATAAACACCGGCAATGGGCTGATGGGCTGGTTCTCATTCTCTATGCAAATAAAAAAAAAATTCCTTTGTAACAAATGACTCTGGCACTAGTTTGTCATGTCATCTGTCCTTCTGCTTTGTCAGAGCTTCCCACTCTTGCAGCTGAGGACAATCATGCTCCAAATCCCAGCTGCTGTAGCTGACACACAAACACGTCCTGTGTTCTCACGGTTTCTGTGAGCAGAAACTTCCTACATAAACTGGAGGTTGCACATACATTTGTGATTACACATATGTTTGTAGTAAAGGTGATCCTCCTCTGCCTTGTAAAGTCCTTCTCAGCCCTCCTTTTGAGTGAAAGAAAGGGTCTCTGATACGTTTCGATCAACACTTTTGGTTTGTGTTTGGTGTACTCGGGTCTGGGGGCTGAGCCTGGATCTGGAGACAGGAACACCTGATTTGCAAGATACAGTGGTACTTTGGTACAAGGAAACTCTGAATACACCATGAAGGCCTCCTTCCTGGGCATGCGCCAAGTTGAAGTGAATCCCGAGTCCTGGAAAACAAGCGGAGAACATTTGGGCCACTCTGCATCTGCTGCCTGCAGGTACAGGGTGCCATAAACCAGAGGACACTGAAAGCAATAAGGAAAAGGAGAGAGCAAGGTCAGAGTGATAAATGTCAACAGTCACAACAGTGACAGATGTTGTGGGGCTGGTTGTAGTACAGAAAAAAATCTTATTTTTTAAATGGGAGACGAAACTGATAATTGTAGTGTTCTTGGATGTTGCTGAGTAGGGACTAAGCCCAGAATATGTTACTTTAACTTATACTACAGATGCAGATGCTAAAGAAAGACCTTGTGAATGACATGCAGCCATTTTTGTGTCTCGCCAGCAAACAAGTGACCCAGGGACAAATGCTCCATATCTTCAAGTGATAAATCCATTTCCAGAACCCAGTAATTGTTACTACAAGCACATCTCCAAAGAATTAAGAGATTTTTGACTCAGCTATAAACACATTATTTGCCAGCTGAGTAACCTTTGTAACAACTGAAGGCAGTAAAGGCCACAGATAAACTCAGTACTTACCAGTGTAGTTAAAAAAACAGAGTGCCTTTTCTCCCTCCCCAAAATCCAACCAACCAACACTGTCTTCTCTTGGATAAAACTCACCTGGTGCTAGCCAGAAATACTTGTGAATGCATTTTGCAGGATATTGTCTTCATGTTTATTAGTACAAGATAGCTGATGTCACATTTTCCTGGCTTCTCCACCATTTTAGCAAACTAGGGGAGCATTTATTGAAAAACAATAAGATGATAGCTTGTAACAATAATTAAATAAATAAGTTAAATGAAAGAAAAGTTGTGTGAGTAACCACAAAGGATTAGCAAGTCTGTGAGAATGGGTTTAGAATATTTTATATGGACAAATGAACATTAACATATGCAAAGCTGTTGAGCTGTTGTGTCTGCCAAAAACACAGGTCAACTCACAGAAGAGTTCCTGATCCTTGCAACAGAAAATTGGATTCTGGAGCAAAGTAATTATACATTTGTTTCTGTAAGTTTGAAAAAGATACGGGCTAGCCCTAATTTCCCTGAAACAGCTTTATTAGAAAATACTGCAGCTAGGGAAGTGATTATGCGCCTCGAATCTATTGTCCCTTGTCACCTATAAGTCTATTGCCTGCCAGCAAGTCACACTGTTATGGAGGGAAGTCAAGCAGTTGGCAGAACTGTGCAGTCTCAGATAGGTATTTGGTGCTCCTGACCATTCCCAGCCTAGCTACTCAGGGAAAATGGTGTACAAAATTGTATTTAAAATTGTGGCAGCCACAGATTGCTTACTGTGTTTATGTCTGATTAAATTACAGCACATCACCACTACATCAGCAGTGGATTCATCCTGAACCTGGTGGTAATGGGAGACATGAGCTGCAGAACCACCTGATGGTGACTTTGCCATGAAATTTGAGCATATACACATTGTACGAACTCATGTTTAGGGCTGTAGCCCTCTTTTCCCTCTTCCTGGTAAATGCGCGCTCACTCCTTGAGCCACCACCAACGTGTGAGTGTAATGCTGCGTGTCTCTGCGGTGCCCATGCCTAGGAGGATGTTGTAGAATTGCTGTACTCCAGATGGAGAAGCTGCGCTGCCCCCAGAACCGAGTAATGAGATGAAGGATAGCAAGGATCTGCTTTTTTGCCAGAGAAGGCCTGAGGTAAATGATAATGATAGCTGCCTGAAACATAGGAACCTGAGCAAATGGACCGACCATCTCTTAATAGTACTGGTGTATGATGGGGAGGGTTTGAGTGTCGAGTGTCCACACAAGGCATCGCACAAGGCACATCAAAGACTATCCTGAAAGTTGTTAAGAAATTCAGTTGATAGTATAGGTGGCTTATAGTTTTGATAGTATAGGTGGCTTAGAGTTATTTGTATCATATTCACATCTTTTTTTCTCAATGCTTTTTTTTGGTTCCGAAGGGAAGCTGTGACACCAGGAACTTGACTTCAGTGTCCACAATTATTGGGGGTAAATGGTGCTGTGGAAATCTGTTTAGTTACAGCTCACTAGAAATGGTCAAAGAATAAATCCGCTCTTTTGCAAGAACTGTATTGAGAGATGACTGACTAGCACAAAAGAAGTTGGAGATGAGCTGTTAGGTGGCCTTCAAGTCAAGGGCAGGAGTCTGGATTCTAACGAAGGGTCAGAGGGAGGGAGCGAACGGCACAGGAGGAATGTTGCCTTAGCTGCTTGCAGTTGGGCAGCATGTAGAGGGGGGAGCCAGGAGTAAGAGATGCTAGGAGGGAAGTTGCTGTGTTAGAGGAAAACAGTATCATGAAATGGGGCAGTAATGATAACAGGAACAGTGGTCTCATTTTCTTTATACAGAGTGTGAAAATAGATGAAGTATGAATAAGGTCAGTGTTGAATGTATTGCCTTGAGTGAGAATCTGATGAAAATGAGGAGTCTAATCCCAGGAACAGGCAGTGTAATTGAAGTACGGATGCTTTTACAGTGTGCAGAATGGTGAATCTCTCAATCCTCCATAATCACGCTTCTGACCTTAAGTGATGTATATGCATAGGCGAGCGTATGTGTACAAATGTGCATGCACAGTAGGGATGTGCATTGTCATAACTACTTGTTGCCAAGCAAAAATTGTCCCTTGATCATTTCGCACAATAGGAATCTCCTGTGTCAACAGTAGCTCCTACAGATTTAATCGAGTCAGCAGGTTCTGCCTGTACTGCCCCCGAGGCGTGCTGACAGCCCCTGCCAGCACAGCACCCCAGCGTCATTGCTTCTTACACCCTCTCTTGTGTCTGGTTTTGAAAGGACACTGCTTTCTGCCGCACTTGAGAAATTAGGATTGTACCACTTATAAACTCCATCTTTCCTACAAATTCATTTTGCTTTTAGAAGAGTTTGTTTCCTAACTCTTTTTTGTCTAATGGTTGCAAGTGTGGTGCTAGTATCTCGCTGAGGATGCAGAGCCACATCGCTGCACTCCACTGCATCCAGCAAAACCAGTTCCCATTTGGAAACCTGAAAAACTAAACTACTTTCCCTACTATATCCTGAGCTATCTCCAGTGGTCTGTCAAAAAAACCCCGAACAGCCAAAAAAACCCCAAATAAAAGAAATAGGACCATAGACCTATCTGACATAAGATTGTGTCATTCTACTGCCTTAAGTTAAGCATATTTTAAAGCATATGATGATCTTGTGCTAGGACTCATAGCCTGAGCATGTAAAGACACCTGCCTTAATCAGACAAACTTCAGTGTTTTCAGTGGGGTTTGCACTGGTGGTAGCTCTAAAAATCTGCCTGTTGGTAGCAGCTGACATAAAGAAGTTCAATATTTGCTCTGGTTCTTCAACTCTGTAGTTTAAAACCAACCAACCAACCAACCAAGCAAGCAAGCAGTATCTCCCTTGATCTGTCCATTTTTTAGTGCATATTTTGATTATGTCATTTTTCCTGCACAGAAAAAAATAGTGCAGGGAGCTTTTAGAACATGTGTGCTGATGTTAGCTAGACATAGAGGTATGTCTGTACCTGCTGCTCTAGATGGTTTGGCTATATGTCCGTGTGCAACATGGGCTTTGACAGCACTTATGTGTTTATGTGTTATATTTAATCATCAAGCAGTAACGTATTCAGGAATGACAAGAAGGGATTTACCCGTATAAATAAAAGGCTGAAAACAGTATCCCTGGATGACTGGAGAAACATACAGAGATGCTGGGAGCTCTCTGCTGTTCCCATTGTCATTGACAGGAGGTGGTGGTATTCTGGGGGATTTGCTCTTCACCACAAAACAGTAAAAAGAGTTACTAGACTTGTCATATAATTATTATACTGGATAAGAACATACAGCTAAATTCAGTAAATAAGTCATCTTCATTTTTTTGGAATTAGTTTCAACTAATTCTTCTGTGCAAATAGGTATTTAAATAACATAGGCTATAAAAGCAGCAGCAACCAGCCAGAGTGTATGTGTATAGAAACTCTCTAATATAAATTAGTGCCTTTTAAAAATCACTGTAAACTCTGTTTTCTGTAATTATAACAAACCCTAGAGTTTTACCCATGTAATAGTAATTTTTTAGTGTCTTCACCATTATTTTCCTTTTGATTTATTTAACTACATCTAACTTGAGCAAACAATGTTAAGTGGGGAAACAGATGTGGTTAAATAGCCTATAATTATGCCTTTAGTCATCTGTTACCATCACAAGGCTCCTCCTGCTACTATGACCAGAAAAAGTGACCTAACTGATTTCACCAGCAGCCTTGCCAGTGCCTGATGCAGAATAGATGGCCTTATTAAGCAATCAGAAAAAAAAATAAATAAAAATCAACCATTACAGTGGAACAGTAATCAGCAGTGTTTATACTAGCCCCACAATGCACAATCAGAACCATGAATTCTGCTAATTGGGTACCTTCTGCATCCAGAGGTGCCTGCAGTAGGAAACAAAAGGGACTTGAAAATTAGTGTTTGTAGCAATTAGTTTCTGTCTAAAGGCTTAGCCCAGTTCATGGAAGCCATGATTCAAACAGGGATTATTATAGTAACTATGGTATTTAAATGTCCTCTGTCATTATTCAGCATCAAATTTAGCACAGCAAGACTAATTTGGATTTACTCTTTAAGACTAATTTGGATTTACTCTTTAAAATATGATTGTTGGGAATTTTTAAAGTCCCAAACTGCAAACCATTTATTTTATGCTTTTTTATATTTCCCACATCAGTTGTTTTCTTTTAAAGATTATGAGCCTGTTTCAGACTAACTGTAGAGGTGATTAAACGTGTTTGCTATTGAATAGCTGAGATTTAACGAATGGCATATTGGAGGGTGTGGGACTATTATTTTTCACAGAATGATCTGTACTATATTGGCATGTTGAGGGATTTCATACTTCACACAAATGTAAGGACTGCAAGTTTATTGTTTATAAACACAGCTACAAATTCACGCCAGTGAGTAGTGGTATACAAACGTTTAAGAAGAGAAATTTAGGTATGCAATTTTCTGAGTAAACTGCTAGTGCATTTACAGATGGGCCTCGGTGAAAGCTCAGTGGATTATATTAAATTGGTTACAAAAAGCCTTTTGCCCTTTTCTTTCCTTTGAATCTTTAGCATTTCTGACGTAATAATCTGATAGACAAATCTCCGTGCTTCAGTCCTTACCATTATAGACTCCCTGCTGTAGGTGCTTAAAGGACAAATTAACAGTAGTACAATTTGAGTAACCTCTTCACCTTTTCTATCAAAGCATCAGCTGCACGTTCTTGCTTTGCTAAAGCTCTCCATATGGTTACAGCAGGACTGTGACAATAGCATACAAAAAAAGCTTAGAATTCAGGAAAAAAAACCTCAGGAAGAAATAGGAAAAGGGAGGCAAAAAGTCTTTAAGTCAACCCTCAGTCTTAGCTCTGCTCTTTAAAGGTTACACTGAATAACGGAAATGTATCATCTGCAATTTATTAATAAGTTGCCATCCTCATTAGTTAACTGCTGTTTAATCCGTATGTGATTAACTGTGTGACCTTAAAAAGATTGTTATTAATACAAAACATTACATTATGAAACCATTAAGTTATAGGAAAATATTGGTACTTTGAAGACAATCAGAATGATAAGTGTGATAGTTTTTAGAGATACTGTACCAACATTTCCTCTGACTGATTGCATTACATATTGATATTAGCAAGTATCAGTATGTAGTGCAATCAGTCAGTGGAAAATGAGTGAAATGTGAACTAATGAGAGCTAATTGTCTCATATAATAGCAAGGACACAGAATTCTATCAATTAAATTAGTCTGAGTTGAAACAACTATCAGTGTAATAATGTTGATAATATCAACCAAATTAGATGTAATGAAATAAATGGTATGCTAAAGATCAAGGATACCCATCGGCTTCGACCCCCACCTCCTGCTAACTAGTGAGAGAGCCTCACGACTTTGGGCTCAGTTTGCTCCAAGTTCTGCCTAACGCACAGCCTGAAACGTGCGGTTCTGTACTCAGGGCACAGGTACAGGGGGCTTTTTTTTTAGTTCTCCTAACTTGCATCTGGCAAACGAGGGAAACCCTCTGGGAGGGTGAGGCAGTGGACAGCAAATACTAGAGATGCACCATTAAAGACTACTGCTAGCTTCGGCACAGCCATTGGTGAAACCAGGAGATGCAGCAGGTGAGAAATGCAGGTGTTGAGGCTTTTGTTTTTTCCTTTGGGAACTACTACAACTGAACATCTGTATTGTGTGATCAGTAATGATCTCACGGTGCTCAACACTGTTTTCTCTCTGCTTAGTCCCATTCCGTCCAGTTGCTGCTGGGCAAGGCTTCCGAAGCTGTTCCAAAGGTGTTCACAAACAGGTCCCAGACCCTAAATCCACATGGGGACTGAATGGCGAGGGCTAGGTTTTCAGAGATGCTGAGCATGTAGCAGCTCCCACTGAGGCCGAGGCAAGCATTGGGATCATCAGCCTTTCAGCCCTGGTATTTAGGAGTTCAAATGGACCTAGAAGCCTAATTTCACCCACTTCTGAGGTTCCAGCCTCTGAAATTTCTGCTTGCACTGTGTATTGCTCTGTTTCACCTCCTCACTGTCAGTCTGTCTAATTCTGTGATCGTTATGACCAAGAGACACCCATTAAAAGACCAAGGAAATCTATCAGTCACTCCTGTAACATAGCTTGGGATTATTAACAATATGAATTCTCAAAAGGAATCGAGAATATTGATCTGGGTTTATGAAATGAGGCAGAAAGGCATTTAATTGATTTTAACAGTCCTAATCACCTGATCACTGCAAATCCCTCCTCAGTTAACACCCTAGAAATGTAACCTGATAAAATAAAAAACAACCAAGGCCAGAAATTGAATGTTCAATGGACAGTGACATTTTTGAGTTTAAGCTAAAGACCAGACCGTCAGTTTTTGACTCACATAAAATTAGTTTCAAATTGTTAAGCAGAGTCACAGCTTCTGGACTTTCTCAGAAACACGTGAAACAACTCGATGTCCAGACTGAGTGTGAGCGCTGTGAAGGGTTAAAAGGTGAAAAACCCAAATGAACTTTGTGATGCAGTGAAAAATTATCCGTAAAGCCCACTTTCTGCTGCAAGGCTCTTGGATCATGCCATCATGCAAGTATTTGAGCTGGTGATATATGGTAAAAAGTAACACACGTATAGAGAGCAGATATAGGACAGGGACTATAGAAGCAAGTGGGCTGATAAATTCAAAGGCTGGCAAAATAAGAGAGAGTAAATGCATGCAACTTGTGAAGCAAAAAGAGGAGAAATAATGATAAAAAGGTCTGTGTGGCCAGACTTACCGCAGCCTTTTTTCTGGCTGAATACAGTAAAAGGTGACAGCTGGCACTGCTGCAGTGTTCACTTTGCCAACCTGCGTTCCTCCCCAGAGCTACTCACAGTCTAGGATGGCAGAAACACAGAAAAAAGTCAGGGCCACCCAGGCCATAATTTTTACCAGGGATGTGATGCACGCTAATCTGAAAGTGCAGCTTGGGAAAGCACTACAGAGAGAGAATGCCCCAGCAAAATTGCAAAATTTGACTGACGACTGTCATATCAATCTTGTCGAAAATCTGCAACTGTGTATGAGTGTTTAAAAATTGGCCATACAACTGGATGAAGGGAATTTTTCTATCCATAACAAAGAAAGTGGAAATAAGAGTGTTACAATTGAGCCATCTCACTGATACCCCTTTCAAGTAAAATTCATCTCCTTGTATTACAGGATCACAGGAAATAAACGCTGGAAATAGCACCATGCTACAGAAAGCTTGTGTCAGAGAAGGGTAAGGCGCCTAATCCATCCACAGTGCTGAAACCACATCGCTGAAAAAACATGGTCACCCACTAACTGCATATTTTATTTATTATTTAGAAAGCATTTGACACCTTTCTACCTCAAAGGCTTAGGAGGATGCTGACAGATGTCGAGATTGAACAACATATCACTGAAATCACCACAGACCTCTACTGTCAGTGCCAAATCACAGTGTGAAGAACAACAGGTGAGAATGAACGGTTTCCATTGGACCGGGCACAAAAAAATGCCATTTCAACAGGAATGTTGAATTTATTTTGAAACTGCTGTGAAAGGATTTTGACACCTGGAAGGAGCAGAAGTTTCCATTGGCAGGACTGTCCTAACTGATCTCTCATACACTAACAGCATGATGCCCTGTATCACAGCGACTGATGCAATACGGTCAATTCTGGAGGCCAGAACAGGCAACTAACCAGGGACATGAACTGTCCTGAATATGTTGAAAAGAACAAGCACAGACACTGATGTAAGTCATAAAGGTAAAATGCTTTTTAGTAGTGGAAATATGGTTAGAGAAGAAGGGACTCTGTAAAAACTGGCTGACAATCTTACTTAAATTTTGTATGGATGGAAAAAAAAATCAGGAAAGCAATTACAGAAGCACTAAGGGTGGAATAATATAGGGAAGGCTAGTCAACATGAAGATCAGATAGATAATGGATGGACTGGTGAGGCCGCAAAGATACTAGTCCAACTAGAGAAGCACTCGGAAACTCTGCTACGACATCATCACAGGTCACACATGAACACGCAGCTGTACTTAATGAACTTATAATAATCAGTGAGTGAATAAATTTGTTAGCTAATTCTCTTAATACGTAAGGATAAATTAAATATTTAATGTAGAGTCTTACATGTGATTACCAATGGTTATTTTTAGTGGACCTTCCAGTTCCTTATTGTTCCTTCTACTTTTCATTTAGTAAGACTATTATCTCACCCATTTTTGAGTTGCCATTAATTTCATCCCCCTCATCTGTTAATGGACTTTCTTTCTCTTTCATATTTACTTCCCTAGCCATAAAAGCCTTTTTAATCTTCCCGAGCCCCTTTTTATTCATTCTGGGCTTGATTGTAATGCTACGCTGTGCCCTGGGTAACTAGCTACGTTGCTCCAGGAGCGGGCCAGAGAATTAAGTAGGACTTGGAGCTCTGGTCTCTCTCTGTGCTCTGCTCCTGAAGAAAGGGCTGGGTTGTGGCTGTGTGACTTCCAGTCTAACCAGTAACTCTGGCTGGCAAACCAGAGGGAAAAGCATTTTGCAGATGCAGTGACTTCTTTCCCTGCTGATCTGCATGCAGGCAATGGGTCCTGCTCTCCACGCCAAACTGCTGCTGCACAAGAGAGCAACATGCAGCAGGTAATGTAATACTTTGCTGTCTCTGTTAGTCTCAGCTTCAACATTTTAATTTTGTGTAGCATTGAGCTAGATGAGGAGGTCTCAATGCTGTGCTGGCCAGCAGGCACACACGTACTGCCAAAATGTCACAGTCGGGCAGCCTGGGTGGGGAAACAGCACCGCGTCCTGGTGCATCGTCAGCGGGGTAACGCCTAGGACAGTTCGCCCTTCTACCTTGTGGCTCCCCATGTCAGCTTTCTCTAATTAAGTCTGGATGTTTTAGACTGGTTTGCTAAGGAAATGGCCCTTCTAGGATTTTACTGCATGTGTGTGTGTACACGTCTGTCTGCTTACCTTTTAGTTATTTCCTTTCTCCCTTTCTCTCCTTTTCTCTCCTCTATAATTTTTCAGCCTATTTTCCAAATCCAATCACACAGGAATAGAGAATCCAAAGATGTTAGGGACACAGGTGGTCAGGTAAGGAAAAGAACTCCTGGGAATGCCATTTCTGAGGAAAATGCTGCAGCCTGTGCTCAGCCTCCGTTAGGCACGGGAGAATCCACTGCTTGGTAAAGTTGCAGTTCCCGTATGGGTTCTCTAGTACCTAATCAAGGAAAACTTTGGGCTGAAGCGTTTCCCATGGCGGGGCCACTGGTAAGGGCTTGTACAAGTGCCTTCTCCAATGTCGAGTAAGCTCATGCTGTATGTCAACTTTGACTCAGTGAGAAGAGGAGTCAGCCATGACACAAAAATCCATCGGCTTCATTAGTTTAGTTTCACTGTGTGCTGAACAACTGCTTTCTTCTCCACTTCTTTTACATCTCTTTACAATCTCAGATATATCAGCAATACTTCACAAAGCCAGTGTTTAGGTTTCATTTTTCCCCCCCATTTTCTTTTTCACAGGGACTGTCTGTGGTACATACATTAATTCAAACTTAATATTCACCTTTTTTGAGGGCTCCCTTGCCATATTTGGTATGTTTGTTTTCATGAAATCAGATACCCTTTAATTTATGTCTTACTGCTTTGTTTTCAGATAGCTTCTGATTGCTGTTTCTTTATTTTTCTCTAAGACTTAACACGGTTTCTTTTTCTGGGTAATAAAAGTTTGTAACTTGAGAACCTCCTTAATACACGTGTGATTGTATTTGTTATCCAACAGAGAGATGGGAGGTCAGGATTTCTCCATAATGGTTTTTACAGGCTGGAGCAATAATTATCCTTCCTTGGCTCTGTGTGCTTTGTAGTCAGAGCTGTTCTTGCCCTCAGGTTTGCTCAGTGTGTGTCATTCCCCACGCTCAGTGGGGCAGGGGGGTTGCCATATGTGGCCAGTACTCTGCCTTGTATGAAATCCAGCCTGTTGCACTGTATTGCCATAAAAACCTAAAGCATTGTCCACATCACTGCACGCAACTTGCAGGGGAAAACCAGTGGGACTAGTTAATCTGTAGAAAGAAAGAGGAGAAACTAGCCGGGTATGTTCTCCATAGTTGTTACCAATCAAAAATGATGGTATGGAAATGTGTCAGAATATTTATGAAAATGTAGGATAAAATTCTAGATAACCTTTACTTGGCTCCTTCTACATTGTTGCCTTTAGCATTCTATCCTGAATACTCTTGTGAAATAAACAGCAGTTATGACATCTGAACATGATGAATTTAATGACCTAAAAAATATGCTATTTTCCACAACTGTAACTGCTTTCAAGTAACCTTCACATTTGGCCGCTGCTATGTTTTATCATGTATATCGTGGCTCTTTTTTTTTCTCCCTTTGCTTTTGTATTGCTTTAAAAAGACAACAGAACATGCTGTGAGTTAATGTTTCACTTGTAAAAGGTTATGGATTAAGCTCAGCTGGTTTCTCAGGCTGACACAGGGTTCATGATTAGAAGAATGAAAACAAACATGAATTGAAAATGTCACTAACCTTTATTGGGCCCTGAAAATCCCTGAGCCTGCATGACAGGAGGCTTTCCTGTTTTCAACAGGATAAAGAAGATTGAAACAAAACAGCACGGATCTTGGCTATTTACATCTTTTAATGAATGCTCTTCACGTTTGGGTCCCTTTGTCAATCTCCCAGTTTTCAAGGGTTTAGCTGTGAAAAGTGCGGATGGTATCACATACTCTTATAAACCATGGAGTAGACATCTGTCTAGGATGCTTTTTCCTCCAAATTATCCTTAGTGTAAAGGACCACGTTTTAAGCTTCATTTACGACTATGCATGTATAAGGTAGCCAATTATCCAGTCTGAGTGTTCAACAGCAGAAAGGCTGAATAAAACCATCTCTAAATAATGCAACCAATTTGATTTTATTAAATTAAATCAGAGAAAACATTTTTATAAATTCTAGATGATAGAGTAGTTCGAACTTTAAAACTGTGTAATGAAAAAAACCCCTTTCACTGAAAAAAAAAAATCAGTTCATGCTCTAGCTGCTGCGGAAGAACATGCGCTGCCTTAGCAAAGGCAGGAGGATCTCGGAGCCAACTCAAACCAGCCAGAGTGGAAACCAAAAATGCCACTGATCTGGGATGCTTTGTTTTATCAAGAGCGCAGATTCAGGCCCGATGTCTTAGACCTACAAACTGAAGGAGTCTGTTGCACGGTCTGACTGCCCTTCCTTGGCACTGATTCTTCCCATGCATTAGGGAAGAATTAAGCATCGCGCTTGGCCTTACAGACTCAGATATTCCCTGCTTCCTTATTACCTATACACTGCTCAGCTGAGTTTTTTTTCCCAGGCAAATTACTGAAAACACAAAAGAATTATCAAATGTTTCTTCATCTAGGCTGTGAAGAAACAAGGTGTACATTTTTCTTCGTTTTAAAATTTTTAGCTGCATGTTTTAGTACCAGCTGTGCCGTTGCTTCACTGATTTCATAGGTAACCTGAGAAAATACTTTATGGAGGAAGAACACCGGGGGATCCTGCAGCCAAATGCATTTCCTTCTCCTGATCTATAAATGTCTGGTGGATATGGAATTTTTGCCTCACAAAATCACATTTACTTTTTTCACAAAGTGAAGTGAGGCAATATAGACCCACGCTTAGTACATAATTATTTAACATATCCTACTATTTCATGGTGCAACTCTGACCTGTAACTGAGATTTAATGAAGTGCTTTGGCAAAGAATTAATATTAGGGGGAATATAAACCTCCAATTTTTTAGTCTCACTTCATCCAATTATAGTTTGTTCTTACATTACATAATCTATTTTACAGCTTTTGGTGTAGGAGCAGCATGAGATCTTACAATATTTTAATGAGGACTAGGTTTTTTTATCTCTAGCTATTTTAGTCTTTTGCAAATATTGAGGAATGTCATATTTGATAAAATTTCCCAAGGTTTCTTAATGATATAGGACCCTAAACCACAGCTTCAAAATCAGCCGAGACCTCAGTCTCTAAAGGTATGTGGACATGTGAGTCCTATTTATTGAAAGTGATAAACCAGATTAATTGAGTTAACTGAAAAGTAAATAAATGGCTGTTAGGTGCTCAAAAACTAGAGCGTTAGCTCCTTAAACAGTTGGGCTTAGGTTGACAAAGGAGGTTTTGCAAGGCAGCATCCAACTTCCAGGTGTCTTGCCACACAGTGAATTCACATCTGCGATCCCATGTTCTCTAAGTAGATGGAGAAAGTAGGGAGCACAGCGGAGGGCTACCCACATTACCCCTGGGAAGAAATACCGAGGAGTATTAGGGACGTGACTGCGTATCTCATACTGTCAGGTGAGTACCATGCCTTGCCGCTTACCGAATTGCCTCTTTGTCACCTCTCCAAAGTCAGCTTGGAAAGGAGGAGCGCGAGTCTCTCCTCTGTAACCCGGTAAATCCATGATCACGTATGAAGGGCGAGGCGTGTCTCTGATGTCCTTCTACAGAGCAGAACAGCTTGATGCAGTTTGACAGTTGAGATACTCACATGGAGAACAGAAATCTAAAAGGGATTTGATCCTGCATCCCAAGGAAACACTTCTAATACTACTAATACTACTACTGACTGGGATGAGAAGGGCTGGAATGAGGGAATGGATGGCTTCTCCTCCTAGCTGTGATTTGCCTGAGGTTAGACATCCTCGGGGTATATCTGACACGTCAGCTCTTGAAGATAAGGCAGGTGGCAGAAAGCCTTGTCTGGGAACGGCAGCGGGTTTAGGTGCGGGATAGACACCAAATTGCCGAGTGCTTTCAGGGCTCAAGCACTTCTGCTCATTCCTCATGCAGAAACTTAGTCTCCTAGGAGAGTTCTCTTGTGGAAACTTGAGGAAGTTTTGAGGATCTGAATTTTTGATTTGGCAGTATTAACATGCCTGCATTCTCCTCTTGAACCTAATTCATGGAGGCAATTTTTAAAAAGATACATAGTAAATGAAAGTACATGTAAGTGCTTTATTTTGATTTGTCAAAGGTGCATGAATAACTCACTTTATTTTGGTACTGTTTGTCTGGGACACATAGGGATTTTCAGTAGAAATAAGTTAGAATTAGACTCTTGGGCTCTTCAGTACCTCTATCTATCTATCTGTCTATCTGCCTTAGTATATGTTTAGGCACTGGATATATTTGTGAAATTAGCCATAAAAGCCCAATGGGCCAAGACTCCAAAGGCACTTACGTGTCTTTGGAAACGTTTTTTACAGCATTTTACTGCTGCATTATCTGTTCTGTGGTAACAGAAGATGTGGAAAAGAAAAGAGTGAGTGCTGGCTTTTTCATTCTGTCTCCAGCTATAATAGTTAAAATCCCATGTTATTTCTCTGGAAAAAAAGAAAAGAACCATGCTGAGAGCATTTGGAGCAATGTAACATTGTTTAGTTTAATTTGCTAAGCTCTTGAGAGCAATTTCGCTTAATATATGGTGCTATATAATGTCTTGGCTTAGTTTGGACTATGTGAGAGTGAAGCATGAACTCAGGCATAACTCAGTGACCGTCGGTTTTAGTTTTGAAAATACATGGGCACATCTGATTTATAATCAAAGCGAGGAGCTAGTGATACTTGGCATGTGGAAATTACTGTTTAGCTCGGTGCCAGTTTCTGCTAAACTCTCCCAATGTACTTTTGTCTTGGCCCGAGTACTTTTGACTGTTCAAGCAGAAAGGTTCCCTTCAGCGGAGAACTGAGCCAACTGTTTAAAGGGTGTTTTTTTCCCTAATAAAACTTTACAGCACTTTTATGTGAATTTAGTGTTTGTGAAAGGCCCTGCACTGACAGCCCAGGGAACAGAGGCCCTAAGTTCATTCACAGACCATGCGCAGTGCAGACAAGGGTGGTAGCACTGCTCCTGCCCTGCCGTGCTCGCACGTGTTCCTCACAGCCCAAACCTGATCACCTGTGATGGAGAAAAGATTGATTTGGTCTCTGATGCTCTTCAGTCATTTGATTTTCGTCAGAGACTGTCACA
Organism: Phoenicopterus ruber ruber; assembly: GCA_009819775.1. NCBI lineage: Eukaryota > Metazoa > Chordata > Aves > Phoenicopteriformes > Phoenicopteridae > Phoenicopterus > Phoenicopterus ruber. The sequence continues at coordinate 29,091,261 of CM020219.1, read as the reverse complement.
GGGCTGCAGTCTGATTCCAGCTGTGGAGAGGTTTTGTGGTGCGGATGCTTGCACATCACCTTGCTCTTCACAAGGTATACAATAGCTTTTACTGGGTAGTCTTTTTTTATTGTAGTACTGAAACCAGCTGGATTTATACTAATAATTTGCAGTGAGCAAAACATCTTTCATTTAATAATCCAGCTCTTTAGTTCAGTTGAAATGTGACGATTAAAACAGTGGAGGAAATGTCCATAGATACTAGAATTAAAATAGAAATATTTATGTAGGCATCACCAACACTAGTTCTAACAAAAAGTGTAGGGGTAAATTTGTATTAAAATGTATTAAAATCAGTATGCACCTCAGAAGCTGCACACAGTGTATTCAAAGACTGTAACTCAAGCCAGCAAAGATGCTAGAGACAAGGAGCCCTATCAGGGTTAGCCGTGCTGCACATACACTGAAGCTTTGCGTTTGGCATACATACTCCCTTGCACTAGCCGGACGGGCTGCCCCACTGAAGCCCCATCCCAAACTGACGAGGTTGCATCACTCTTTTCCTCTAAAATGAGAGGGGGGTGCCTGCTGTTCGTTGAGCAGCCCAGCGCTGGGGATGCCCAGGAACGGGGGAGAAAGGCGTTGCCACCACCACGGGTGAGGGAGGCAGTGGGAGACCGAGCAGACCCAACACCCTGGGCTCTGCAGGGAAAGGGGCTCAAGCAGCTCTTAGGCAGGAAAATCAGTACGTAGGTGGTTCAGCAAAGACATGGTACGTTTAGGTATAAGAAGCAGAGCAGCTCTGAGTATCTAGGACGCTTTTTTACAGATATCTTGAAGGTTTAAGCACTGAGAACCGATGCAAATTATGGATGAGTTTTGGGGACTGCTCTTAGGAAGCTAAGAGGAGAAATTCTGCCATTTCAGGCTTTATTCTGTCTTCTCTTTGAGCATTTTTGAAACTACCCAAATTATGGTCTGTGAAACAGTTACAGTGAGGTAATTAATGTTTTCACTGGGGCTTTAAAACACAGGAGGAATGAAACACTTAGGAATGGAAAATGCACTTCTGCCAGTCTGGCATGGGCATTTACTGGAGCTCGCAGGAATACTTTCTAAGGGAAAAAAGATAAAATAAAAAAAAATTTTGTTATTTGAGAGAATAATATCGAGATGACTGGTTCTCTTGGGGAACTGTCTCATAGTGATCCGAAATTAAATGCCTCACTTTTTTTATTTCCCTGGTGGTCCAACTCTGAGGGACTTGTGTCTTCATTGCTAATTTCCCTTAACGAATCATTTAAAAATATTAAACCTCAATTAATTTGAGGCTGAAATCAGTACAAGTGACTGTGTTTGGAATTAAATGCAACAATTCCAAGGTAAAGAACTTATCTCACAACAGTGTTGTATTTTGTGATGATGTTATTTCAAAGTATACACAAAAATATGGCCGAGTATTTCCTTATGTTTTTCTATGCTCTGTTTGTACCTTTTAAAGACCTACTGGAATCTTGTATTAATTTTTATGCTTAATTTTGCATATATTGAGAAATGGGAGGCAGAAGAGTTTGACAGAATTAATGTGATGTGTCTCATTCACCTGTCCACCAAAATCCCACCTATAAAGCATTCTTCCTCGATGGCATTGAAATCTCTACATGTCTCCAAGCTGCAACTTGTCCCAGACAAGCTTATTTCATTGCATTTCATTTCATGGTTCCCTCCAAATGCCTTGTACACAGTACTCCTATATGTTTTCTCATTTAGAAAGACTTGCTGGGGAAGTTAAGATATTTCAAGTAATTCTGTTCGTGATCCACAGCAGGATTATTGTAGATTGATGCGTGACGGTATCTTGGATTCCTGATGGAACAACGTCCTTAGGATATGAACCTGCATACACACGCCGTACTGGGAGGCTAATTGATTTGGTTTAACAACACTAATGTATTGAAACAGGCTTATTATCTGGCCCATAATTTACAATCTGAGTTTAATGAGTCCTTTTCTCTTTTATTTCTCTTCTCTCTCTCTCTCCTTTCTCTCCCTCTACCTTGCTCCCTCATTTTCTCTTTCTCATCCGCTTGCCCCTGCCCTCTCTCTGTCTCCCCACGGGCAAGTCGTAGAAGCCTGAGCTACCATCATCGCCACAGTCTGAAAAATGAGTGTGTGCAGATAGCACTCCTTTAGAGCTGTGTAGCATCACCGGTGGCTTTTGAGGCCTCTGTGGCATACATCGTCCTTGGGACACTGTCACTGAGATGATGAAGAACTCCCATAAATCTGGGCCACCTAAAAATAGGGCAGCTACTCAGTGACTAAGCACTTACTGTGCTTTGTTCCCCATAAGGGAAGATGCTTACGTGCATTAGGGCCAGCAAAACGTCCCTGTGCACTACTTACCAGCCTCAAAATAGAGCTTACGCCGCACGTAAGTGGCTCCAAAGACTTATTCTGGCCCTCTGTGCTGGAATGAGTGTCGTGCAGCACGCGTGCAATGACTGCCTCCTGATGAGGAGTGGTGTCATCTGATGCTAAATGACAAGGGAGCAAACCAAACACAGGAAGGTCTTTGCTTGCTGCAACAGCTGCTCCCGCTGCTAATTGATGCTGTGGATCTGTGGCATCATCCCAGCGGCTATTTTAGGTTGTTTCCAGCTGTGAAGGTTTTTGTCTCACAGCTAGTGGTATCTGTGCAGCTGGCAGAGCGAGGTAAAAATAAACACAACAAATTCAGCAAAGCAATGAGAAAAATGTACAAAGAAATGTAAAAATAATACAGGCCAAGGTTATTTGGGAGAGACATCTGAGTTTGTGTGGAGAAAGGCTGATCTGGCATGGAAAAGGGTTGATCACCTGCCTGTGAATGCCAAGAAAAGGGAAATATTTTAATGTGAGTTTTGGGCTTATGAAATATGTCGGCTGCTGAAATTTTCCAAAGACCAAGCTCTGATGGCGCTAGTTCCTCTACAATGTCCTATACATATGTTTAAATATTTACTGTGAGGGGGGCGTTTTGAAGAATGAGAATATATTTATTCACTTATTTCCCATAAACTCCTTGCCTCTTTCCTGAGCAATAACTAAGTAACTACTGCTAGTTAGAGGGCTTTTTGTTCCTCTTTTAGTTTGGATATTTCAGAAACAAAACTTGTGCCACCAAACTCATGTGTCCCTTTCCCCCACATCTCTTCTAGTAATCCCCACGTTAACCCTGCTTAAACTGCTGACAGCATTAGGGATGGCTGCACAGAGAGCAGGCAGCACCATCCCCACGGAGCCCCTAACCGTGAGCTTCCCTTATCTGCAAGGGAAGACAAAACCAACTGGGTTTGTTCTGCGGTTTAATATATAACCTCTTTGTCGGAATCCAGAATCTAGAGGAAAAAGATCAAAGTGGATTTCCTACTAATCCTTCATAATATTTAGAGTTTCCAGTTACTGTAGGAACCTTGACTTTGGAAAATTGTCATGAAAAGAGAAAATTGGAGGCACAAATAACCTACTCCTTGGGTACTGTGTTTATGTACTTTTAAGTATCTTACCTGTTGGTCAAAACAACTATAAATATGTGTAACCAGAATTATTTTAGACTTCATTAAACATTTTAATGTATGTACTTCCAGCAATTTGCCTTGAATTTTAGTGACAAGAAACATAAATACTTATACAGATATTCCAACAGTATCTGTCCTGGTTTAGGTCTCAGTTAAACCTAGGGGGTTTTCCTCTTTAAAATACATTTTAACCTATTCTATTTCAGGAAATTTTCCCAGAGGTATTTGTATTTATTTTAAATCCTTGTAGTTGGCTACAGTTTTGTGAAAAATGTAGGTCATGTATTTGTTAACGCCAAAACCACCATGTACTTTCATTAACTTAGGAAATTAATTTTAGGTTTTCAGAAGGAAAATTTTGACTACAACACAAAGAAAATATTTTTAATTCTCTGCTGATGATCTGTTTTTCCTTTCTTTGCTTCCATGTTTCTAAATGTTTATTTTTGCTGTTTTGCTTCAGAGTTTTGGATACAACCCCACGAGCTGTGCATCGGTACCGTGGGTGGGGAGCCTGCTAGAACAGTGCCACATTCTAGCCTGGAAATACTGACCTCCACTCATTTTAAATAAGTAACAAATTTCTTTCTGCCTGAGCTTAGGAAAGTGGCATTCATGAGTCAGTCACATTACCTAGAATGCAAATATATGCTACTTGTAGCAGCGAGGCATGAACTAACAGAAAGTTAAAATAAATTAACCTTGCTCGCTTTTATCAAATTGGCCTTGCTCAACTATTCTATTTACAATGTCGTTAAGTGTTTTCTTAATACATTCTGATCTGTTCTGTTTTGTAAGGAGGAACGGTACCTAGAAACACAGAAACAAACATTGCAACAGAAATGAAGCAAGTTCATAAAATAATATTTGGTTACTCTGCAATCATAGAGCAGTCCCTACTTCGTCTCTTTGTTTCAGGATATCAATTTCTTAAAGTTTCCTGTAAGGCTGGATCCTATACTGGTGTGGAGCTATATTAATATTGTTACATGTCAGTAGAATATGATATGAAGCCATATCTATTTATATGAGGTGCAAATCTGGGCAACTTGTCCATCATCACCATGTTAGGTGAATTTTAACATAAAATAAAATGGTAAAAAGTTGCTAAAAATGGGTGAGTTTAATATTCCACCACAGCGTCTGCTCTGAAATAGTATTGAGTAGGAGGGAAATTTGTCACTCTTCACTCAAAAGAACATTTTAATGTGCTCATTTAGGAACAGCTCAATTATAGGTATGTGAATAAATAACTAGAAGCTTTATATCCACTCTTATCTCGCATTCAAACACTTTCAGTTTAAAAAAAAATCCAGTTTAAAAAAAAATCCATTTTAGTTTTACAGAAAAGTATATGACTGAAGGTCATTATGAATGGATTTACATCGAATGAGCTCTAAACTGGTAAATGGGACTCTGTCTCTTGGGGAAAGTGCGCGCAGTGGTTACATTTTCAAAGACATCTATTAAAATCACTTACATTGCTCTGGAATCTTACTTTTTTCAGTGCATCTTTTGAAATGCATTCATTTTTGTAAAAATCTGGACAATGTTCTACCTGTTACTGAAGCTTTCCAAAATACTCGTTGGCATAGCCAGAGGATAGATGAAGTCTTCTACGTACTGCTAGAGGGGGTTTTTGTCATTAACTTCACCGAGACCAGGGTTTCATTCAGCGACTTTGCATTTAGCTTTAGTCTGGGGGAGTAGAGCTGAGGCCTCACGTAAGGATGCAGCTCCTGTAAAAGTCACTCGCTGCCTGCCAGGCTGCCGTGTTGCAGCCTGCGAGAGACACCACTGCCGCTATGAACAGAAAAGCCTCGAAGTGTAATTTACACAACTCCTTAAATTCTGACTTCTGTTCTACAGTGCTTTCCAAATCCTGCGTCTGATGGGGCTGCATCTCACCTGCTTGTGCCAATGGGCCAAAATCCGACGGAGAGGTATCCACAGTCTTTGCCCACGAGCCTGAAATTGCCGCGGTGGAATGAGTCCTGCTGAACGAGAGGTCTCCTATTGCTAAAACACTATCCCTAATGCATCCCCTCTCAAATAAATCACTCAGGATGATTTCCATGGATGTCCTACCTAAAGGGACAGTGACCCCAGGAGAAAAAAGGCTGAGAGTTGGGGAGATGAAAAACTTTCTGGGATAAATAAGAATCAAAGTTTTTTGGTTTTTTTTTTTATTTATTTTTTTATTTTTGTCAGAGCATCCCGTTCCTTTTATCAAGCCACCTAGGTAGATTCTTGAATCCACCTGCTGGAAAGGAGGCATAAACCTGCTGCCTGAGCTGTCTTAAGAGCTTGATCAAGCAGCGAGGTAAGTGCCTTTTACTACATGGAAACTACAAGGTCAGAAGGGGAAAAAGTACTGACGAGATGGTGATTATGAGCATTAATCATAATAATATCGAGGTCTTATATAGCACTTTTCATCAGGAGATTTTAAAGCACTGTACAAAAGAGACGAGTCTCATTATCTCCGTATTTTAGGTCTAAAATGTGACCTCCAATACTTTAAGGCTGTTCTGAGGGGAGAAAAACTTACGGAATCAACAATACATATTTGCTGTTAAATTTCTAATCATCACGATGAAGATTTTTTAAATCTACTCGTTCTGTGGACTCTGTAATGGAATTTTAATTGCTTTACTAGCAGCTCAAGATATAATGAATGAATAAATGTAATTCTTACCAGGACGCTGCCATCAGCTGACTGAACCGGTACATTGGCATTTGCAGGGCATAGTCAGACAATTACATTAGCATGTCCAATTACCTTGCTGGTTATTGCCTCGTTTGTTGGGGAATGGTAATTGAATATATAGGTGGTGTGATGCACAGTAAAATGGATCAGCTTAAACCACCTTCAGGCAATTTTTCTCCTTTGCCTTTGCAAAGGACTGACGCACAGATCTTTCAGAGCATCCTAGCTAAGATCTTGCACGCTAACTAGCAACTGAGAGGTGTGGGTTTTTATTAAAACAGGCTAACACTACCACAACTAACTATGCCCTGAATGCCCCACAAAATAGTTATGCTGAGCAAAACAGGAATATTACTGTAAGCTATTCCTGAAGGGTCAATTTTTACATTCTGCTGTCAGGAAAATATTTCTGGTTTATTGTGTTAGAAGATGGACCTTGACATCTATCAGCAGAATTCTATTGTAGGAGAAAAGATTTATGCCTGCAGAACAGCAGAGAACAAAACTCGGTGCTCACCTTTCTGCAGTGTCCCTGGTGTGGAGAGGCTTAAGAATTTGCTTGGGATTTTGCTCCTCTCTGGGGCCAAGGTTGATCTGCACAAGTGAGTCTTAACGAGAAGAGAGATTTTTCAGCGTTGTGGGGAAAGTCAGAAAAATAAATAAAAATATACATTTGCCTATGTTCAGACAAATGGCGTTAGTGAGGCAGTATCTGGGAAGGTTTAAAAGCCACCTTATGGAAAATGCGGTTTTGAGACCCTGCTCCTTGGAAACTATTTTGTGAAATAATGTTACTTTTTAGAAGAAGGTCGGTTTTGAGCACTGATGTGGACACTGACTGTTAAAGCAGCAACTTCTAGTGTAGGGCTTGTCCCATTTTCATTTAAGCAAAGAAGATCTGAGATGTGAAATACATACAGGAAAAAAAGCAAAACTACTGGAATATGCTACATTTCAGGGGATTACCTGTCTTTCTACAAAGGGTGACTTTCCTGTCCAGGAACTGAAAACATTTTTATCTAATAGCAAACTATCATGTATTCTCCTTTTGGCTAAAAATAACACTAATGCCAGACACAAGGCCCGAAGCACCATCCGCTCCTTTTTATTTAGAATTTATTTTTCATTTGGTCTTCTTTGTTTGCAACAATGATAAGGAATAAATAGGACCGATCACTTAAAGCTCTATTCATCAGACTTGTCAGCTCCATGGGAGCTGGTGATAGACCTTATAGATCCTACACCAGCTGAGCTTAATGCTGTTCATGAACTTTAAGTTTCCTGGCAGTGATGAAATGAGGTTGTTTTTCTTTGGCCTCTAGCTCAAAAAGGTCTTGCCTATGTGAAAGACGAAAGATACTCAAAACCCCATTCCAAAAGGCCCCCAGACACTGGACTAATATTGGTTCCAGTTGCATAAAGTTTAATGGTATAAAAAAAGAAAATTCAAACTAGCACTTCAAACATCTATCATGCCAAACCAAATTTGAATTTGCTACAGAACTCAATACAAGTTATTTAACATATTTGTTTTCCTTCTATTTTTGGTCATGTACTGTTTGCCAACAATCTTTCAAATATACTCATTCTTCTAAAGCATTTGCAGAACATCTAATAATTTTTGTACTTATAAGGAATTAATTTGCTAAGATCTTTGCAAGAATGTTAATACTGGATATATAACATCAAAGTGAATGTCTTTTTAGTTTTTAGCAAATCCTTCAGGGATCTTCTGGCGTATTCTGTCCCCATAATTATATCCATATATAAGATGGGTTTTGCTTGACATGTGTGTTCTGTTTCCAAGTAGAAAGAGTATGGGGACAAAGCACTTGCTTCAGCAGCTTTACATTCCTGGAGTAAGTAGGTACAACGTTTATATCAAAAGACTTGGAGGAATATAATGGTTTATGGCTTACTCATGTGATGTGCTGACTACTGTCAGCTTTCAGGAGATGAAGTGAACTGAGAAAGTCGGCATTTCCTAGGATCCAGCCCCAGATGAATGCCACTAATCTGATTATTTCCTTCCAGCCTCTCACAAATGTTTACAAACTTGCTGTTCATCAAAATAAAGAAGCAAAAACCGCTAACCCCTGTATAGCAACAGAGTGAACAGGAGCAGATGGGCATAGGGAAGACGTACTGCTTTGTACCACGTTAAAAAAAAAAAAAAAAAATCTTCCAGCAGCCTTCAACAGTCCCTTCAAGTAGAAATCCTGAGGTTTTGACAGCTGTGGAGTCAAGAGGCCCACGGAGGTTTCTCCAGGCCATTGTACAGCCCGTGTTTCTGTGAACAGCCAGCCACGTTTCGGGAGGGGATTGGACTGATCGCACACAAGGTAAAAGGACAACTGCAGAAGAAGCAGGGAGGCTGCAGAAGATGTCGTGAGGACGGAAGGAGTGAATGCAAGAAACAAGAGCCAAAATAACTGAGGCAAATGGAGCGCTAGTGTTTTAGCTTCTTTTGTTTTGGTTAATAAAACAGGAAAGGACTGCATTCCTGATGGGAACTGGGATGTCCTCTGGGTGGGCAAGTCAGAAATTACTTAGTTGCAATTCTTGTTTTGAAACCTATTTTTGTTTAAGCAACCAGGAAAACAAGCCTTGAACATCCAAATTTTAGTTTTCGGAGGAAGAATTGAAGAAAACACTGATACGATTAGGAGCACATGGCCCACAGATTTCCTGCTGTCATTCGCCCTTGAGGGCCAGGGTACCATATCCCATTGCAGTAACGTGACTCTGGAGAGGCGCGAATCACAGCGTGTTACACCGCAGCGCGACAAATGAATGACGTCAGACTTCCTCCACTGGCGTAGGTGCACAACACTAAGCGCAGCTTCCAGCTTTAACCACTGAGGACAGGGACTCGTCCTCGGTGAGGGCTGGTACTTTCCTACCGATGCTAAAGCCCAGCCTCTTCGAGCACTCCTTGAAGGACCGATATTGTATCTTTTCCTATATTACCTGTAGCTTGCCCTTTACCACCTCTCAAAGAGCAAAATCCCTCTTGAGCAGCCCCTCTACTATTCCTTCTGTTCTCCTGGTTGTTTCTTGGGAAAGCAAGCTTTGGGGACAGCTGTCGTTTCCTCCTACTATTACTATCCCACCTCTTTCCGGAGTCTTACAATGCACCATCAGTTACAGTTCATAAGTGAATACATAAGAAAATATTATATCTACCCTGGGAGGTCTCCATGCCATTTATTTAAGCACAACTAGTATTGACTCTGCCCTCGTTTCAATACGGTATTATCTTTCACTCAAACTGTGAGAATTAACAGCTGTGAATATTTAACAACCGCTTTTCCAAGTTGGTGATCTTGGTCATAAGGTCAGGATGCCATGGTTTCTTGATTAGTTTAGTGTGTCTCCCCTTTTGTTGTCTGATCTGAATGACAATTACAGGGTAAGTACTCTGTTTTGTCACTGTCCCAGTACGGCAAATTATGTTCTTGTTATTTGTCACATTGCTAATTTTTGTGAATGGATAGCATTGATGAAAAGCTACTTAGCAAATAAGACTTAATTTGTGAATGCAGTAAGCTTATTCTGGAGGGAATCTACTTTTTTCCCCCCTGATCATTGGATAAAATATGTTAAAGAAGATTAATTCTGCTGTGGTGCAATACTTTGACAAGATGTTGAAATCCTTGCATCTAAGACAAAGGTACAGCTAGATTTGCATAAATGAAGAAAAAATGAACATGTGCTCCGAGTATTAGGTCTTAAGGCCAGGTTATTCACCTTCTAGACCCATATTCTGTTTCTTCAACCTATTTAATTACAGATTTAAAACACTGAACAAATGTGCAGTGCACATGCACCCCAGGTCGGACTCGGCTCATTAATAATAACTCTGAAAAAAATTAAATTTAGCTTAATATCTTCAAGGCTGAAAACGATAGTTGGGCTCTTTTAGACTAGTGGGTTTGGAAGTCTCCCACACATCCCCACAGGAATCCCTCCATTGCCTGTTGTGCAGCCAAAGACCTCTAGACCTGGTCAAGACTAGACATACTTAACTTGGTGACCTACGGGCTGAAGATGTTAAGGGAAGGTATAGAAGCGACTGTAAATAACACAGCAACAGGTTGTGAGTAAAAGAGAAAAAAAAAAATTGAAATTATTAGTGCATGTGTTGGGTTTGAAGTTTGAATTTCTGTTTAACAATAACTTTTAAATGGCTGAAATAGTTGGATAAAGTTTAGGAAAAAATACTCTAAGAGAAACTCAGTCTGAGCCCGCTGCAGCATCCAAAATGGCTTTTCTACTACTTTTCCCTTTCTTTGTCAAGTCAGCTAATTAACAATTAGGGCTACATTTGCTTCCAAAAGTGTTTTGGAAAATTCATTTTTAAGACAAAATTTATGAGAAATAAGTATATTTCTTGATAATGTACTGGTCCATGTTAAAGGTTTTCTGTGTTTTTCCTCCTGTTTCTGTGCTTTCCATGGTTCCCCATCTCTCTTAGCAAGCAATAGACTGCTAAAATACCTGATTGCTTTGCTACTTTTGGGAAAATCAGGTAAATGGCTTTTCTGTGTGCTGAAGAAACGCAATGCAAGTTTTCACACCACTAGAACTCCTTCTGCGAGTCAATCCATTTCTTGAGAGCGTGCCTGAGCACCCCAGTTAATTCACTCCAATTGCTACTACTAGCATTTTGCCTTTCTACATCTTCTCTCCAATTGTAATCAGCTGCTCTGTAATCATTTGTTTCAAAGTGAAATGGATGTAGCATTTTTTTTTTTATTACTATTTATTTATTTATTTATTTATTTTGTCTCTGTGCGCTACCATTCCAAACACCAGCAAAATGCATGCCAGGGGCACAGAGGCATTTTGGCAGTTCTTTAACGGAGGAAAAAAGATGCTAGGCTTTAGAAAATAGGTTATTATAAGCCTCACTAAAGGGAAAAAACCCCCAAACTTTCTTCTTTGACATTTTTCACTAATACATTTAAAACCTAAACCAAATAACAGAAACCTACTTTATTGCACAGCTGACCATATAGCAAAAAAAAAAAAGTATAAAATTGTTTTAAAAAATTAAGCCTACAGAAGGAAGTGTAGTGTGGAAATTATCAGGGAAAAACTGTATGGGAACAAGTGTTTCTCCATACTCCAGCTGCACCAGGAAACATTGTGTATTGATGGGGTTGTGCTGGTTTTGGCTGGGATGGGGTTAATTTTCTTCATAGTAGCTAGTATGGGGCTATGTTTTAGATTTGTGCTGAAAACAGTGTTGATAATACAGGGGTGTTTTCATTATTGCTGAGCAGAGCTGACACAGAGCCAAGGCCTTTTCTGCTCCTCACACCACCCCACCAGCGAGTAGGCTGAGGGGCACAAGAAGCTGGGAGGGGACATGGCTGGGACAGCTGACCCCAACTGACCGAAGGGATATTCCACACCATATGGCGTCATGCTCAGCATATAAAGTGAGAGGAAGAAGAAGGAGCGGGGGGACATTCGGAGTGATGGTGTTTGTCTTCCCAAGTAACTGTTATGCGTGACAGAGCCCTGCTTTCCTGGAGATGGCTGAACACCTGCCTGCTGATGGGAAGTGGTGAATGAATCCCTTGTTTTGCTTTGCTTGTGTGCGCGGCTTTTGCTTTGCTTGTTAAACTGTCTTTGTCTCGACCCATGAGTTTTCTCACTTTTACCCTTCTGATTCTCTCCCCCATCCCACCAGGGGGGAGTGAGCGAGCGGCTGCGTGGTGCTTAGTTGCCAGCTGGGGTTAAACCACAACAGTGGTGAAACCAGACCAGGCAGCCCTACCACACCTGGGATATTTTATCATATAATACCAAAGGCGTTACACTGCTATGTTTTAAGAGCTTATATGTAGAATCAAGACATCCCATCATCTTTGGTTCCAGTGGAACTGCACCTGAAATAAAAAGCGATCTTATATGTGGGAGACTTGACAAATTTGTTTCTGTGGTAGTCAGTCAATTTTCTGTCATTCCCCAGCATATCTCTTGTATCCATTCAACCTCTGATAGCATGAGAGACTCTTTATTCACTAAGGAGGTGTTGATTAATCAAATTATGCAAGGAGTTGTCTGAATTTTCCTCTGACTGTTCAAATACTTCAATGCTATTATGCTGTGAAAAATAGACAGCACTTTTCACTGGCACTGATGGCTGCTGTGATTGACGTGCTCTGGTAAAGTCCAGAGTTTCTAGGAATATACTTGGGCCACTTCTGTTTTGTGGGCTGCTCACGGAGCTGTGCTTCTCTGGGCATCTTGCGAAACGCGACCCAACTGTTGGGAGTCCCCTTCAGGTAGGGTTGCAGGGGCTACGAGCAACGGACCCCTACCTCCTGCAAACCACAATGGTAACTTAAATAGATGCGTAGATGCATATTTGATATGAAACACAATGTTTGTTTGCACAAAAACCCCTATATATTTCGACTGAAACCAACTTGATCCTCAGAGAAATCCTTTTCAGTGGAAAACTGAAAATGACAACAGGATTGAAGTAATTAGGCTAATTCCAGTTCTGCACAAAAGATGTTTTCAAAAAGAATACTATGTATAGGAAAGTGTCTCACCAGCTCTTCTTTGATTGTCTTTGTGACATGACACATCTAAACTTTACAAAAGAATGGAATGTTTCTCCCCAAAACTGTGTTTTGTTCTATAAATAATCCATGGTCCTGAGAAGTGAGAAGCAACGGAGGGAAAAAACCCACAACCCAAGGACAGAGCTGGAGACCCAAGTCTTACAGTAGGTTTATGCACAGTGCAGGGCCGTGCAGAAAACACCCCCGTACAGTGGGCACAGTATGAATCTCTTCCTTTACAGTTTAATCCAAAGGCCACAAGAATCTCTATCTGATTTTGGCTCAGGCAAAACTGACATTATAATGTTAGATAAAGGTAAGTCACTTGAGTGTGTCTCTCCCTCTCTCTCCAAATACACTGAATAAAATTTAGGAGATGGAGAAAGAGACTGCAAAAATGCATGTGAAGGGTTTGCCTACTATCAGGTGGAATTCAAAGTTATAATTGTTTGAGTTGGGAAATGTGATCTTTCTCTTTAAGTTCATCCTTAAATTTTAAAGCATAATTTGTTTTGATTGAATTTCTAACGTTAATTAGTGAGGCTTGCACAATTAAAGACATCAAGAACATATAATTATGTTCCTTATAATTATACCATAATTGTTTTAGTACGTTAAATGATCTAATAGATTTTTTCCTGTTTCAACAGCAGCATTACAACCATCTCTGTTTTATGAAATAACTGGCAAACATTCAGTAGGTACTTTCAAGCATTTCAAGTAAAGTTTTGATGGATATTCATCTACTAATGAAATATTCATGCATTATATTTTTCTGTATTACAAGTGACTTTCACTGAAGCGCCTAATGCTTGGTTTGCTTAGACAGATATAACATTCAATCAAACTAATGGAAACTGTGGAGTACTGTTATACTGGATATTATTAAATCAAATGCTCTTGATAAATATTGAGTCTCTGATGTTAAAAAGCATTTCTAGCATGATGCATGAATAGTAAAACAATACTCTGGCCCCTTGTTAATAATGTTAATATTACAGCTGCCATCATTTGACAACTAATATGATTTCCCATGTGCATAAATGCCTTAGTCTTAGAGTATTAAAAAATACTCTCCGTATGCTGTTTAAGATTTTCCATATTGTGCATGCATTCACTCCCAATGTAGAACAATTGGACAAGTTTGTATTACCAGCCAAGTATGTATACTTGGTCTGCTTAAAATTTAATATTGCCTTCAAGTAGCATAACTTGCACCCATGTCAATACGAAGAGATCAATTTTGGTAATTTCATAGGCAGGAAGCTAATGATCCTCTTAAAAAGCAATTGCTAGAGGCCTTTGGAGAATTGTCTGGGCATATTGATGCTATTTCTCCTACTTGTTCTTTGGATGCTAAATTTCATTAAATGAAACTAAAATAGATTAAATGTTTTCCTGCAATACTTTTCCACATGAGTTCTTTTGATAGTTTTTGCAAGAAAAACAGGGTCCAAATGTGAAGTGGCTGACAAAACAATGAATAAAACATGCTTCGTGCCAGGTTTTTAATGAATAAAATTAAAGTTCAGAGCTTAATATTATGCTTAGTTTTACTGCTTCTGCATATATGAAAGTTGTGACTCCATCGACTTAATATATCCCTAGTCAACATGAACTTCGAGTTCATTTCTTTTTAGGTGACACTGTATTGGCTTCTTCCAGGGATCAGAAGGGACTTGGTAAAGTCAGAGTATGAGCCAGCTCAGCCAGGAAAGTGCCAAAGGAATATTGGGAAAGAAGACGCAGAGAAGATCGGTAATGAAATTGCGCTCTTTGATGCCGATTAAAGGAGTGACTGGACATGTAAAAATATTTCAACAAATATTTCACCTGTTCTGAATCACCCAGAAAACAGACAGCTTAAGTCACACTTGATATAAATACGTACAATTCACAGGCTCTGGTGAAAAAATTGTCCTTTCTCTTCGAGTGCCATGAAGGCACACGATTCTTTGCCTTCACAAAAGAGTTTATGATATGTGGATGCTGTGCGTATGCAACGCACGATATTCTGGGATCAGGTAACCCCTGCTCAAAGTTAAAAATAAGATCCAGTTGTATTCTGAGGTCTGTATGAATGGGTTTGGAAAACTGCCTAAAATCTAAGCTAACCTATTGAGTCACCAGCATGTAGTAGCCGCCTTTGCCGCCCTGCAGGCTGTTGAAACAGTGAAAAGGCGTTGACACTGGGACTGAAACGTATTCCTTCTGGTGGGCCCAATTCTGCCACTTTTACGTTGAGCTATTCGATTTAAAATACTATTATATGGTATTCAGGGACCAGCTGAACAGTTCTTTTGAGATTGCTGTTTTGTTTTATTTTTTTACATTTAATTTTAGAAGGGCAAAGCATGGTGCCAGGAAAATTAGGAAATGTGTATAAAATTACGGAGCAGGGACTCTGCAGGGAAAATGTTTACTCGGCAGGCTTTTCTCTTTAAAACACAACTGCTTTAAAGTATCACATTAAATTCTAATGTGTGTGTATTTAAAGAAGGCACAATATATGTGAGAAAAAAGCATATGAAGTGCATAAGGTGGGGCTGCTGTGGCTAAGCACTCCTTCTAGCAGAATACTACAGTGGTGCCATGAAATCCTACGTAAGTGGTCAGAACACAAGTAAGAGCTGCCTGTGGGTAGTCCCAACCTATTCACAAGCCCTTTTGAACAATTTCCCTACTTTTTTAAATACTGTTTTTGGCAAACATTTGATACTTGAAATACAAAATGCATGAGTCACCTACTGGGATAGGCACAGTATGTGGTTTATTGAATTTAGCTAAATTGTGAGTCATCTATCAATAGTCCTCATAGTGAACATACTTGTAATAATTTCACACATTACAAACAAGAATAGGTATGATTTTTCAAGATTTTTTTTTTCCAAGTATTTTTCACTTGGAGTTTTTACTCTTTTTATTGTGCTCCATTTGATGTTGTAGGAAATTGTTAACTTTTTAGTGATGGAGACTAAAAAGAAAAGGTAGTTTATTGCTCGTCAGTTTAAACAACAAAGACCAGAAATGCAAAACCTGACATATTATAAAATACTGTCTTACAAAGCAAAGTCCTCAACGTGAGGTTGAATGAACACAAATTCTTCTTATACAGCTATTGAGATTTATTCTTCTACCAGCATACCAATTTCTGTTAAGATAAATAGTTTTAAAATTCAGAGGCAGCAGTTCTGAAGGAGAGAGCTGCAAATTACCACAGATTCTGACTTCCCCAAAACATATGGTAATTTTTTGTGGGTTTTTTTGGGGCGTGTGGGTTGCTTTTTTAAGGGGAAAACTAGCGAGCAGAAGAAAAAGAGGTGAAAAGTATGTATGTATAAAATAGCGTCCTAACTGTGGTCTGCTGGATATAGGAAATATAACCTCTTTACTGCAGAAAAACATGAACATTCAGGCATAAAGGCATTGAGGAGCTTTCCAGACAAATTCTGTAGAGAAACAGGAATTCAGCATCCCTACGATGGAAGCGACTGAGCGGTCAGCCCCCCTAAATCCTTCACTTTAGAGCTGGCCTCTGATAAGAACCTTTCCCTGAATGTTTTTCATGAGCATGAATGATTACACGGGCATTTAAGTTTGGCCCTGAAGTAGTTATTTAAGTAGCTATTTCAGGATTGGAAGCTGTGAAGCCCCTTGCTCACAGCACAGAAACTAGCTTGGTTTTCTCTTGTGTCCCCCCCCGTATTTTGTTCCTAGGAAGACGGGGCGTCCCCCGGAGCTCCCCTGGGACTTACACAGAGCTCTGCTTCCCAAGCACGACCCTCGGCGAAGCCGTTTGCCCCGACGATGGGACAACTGGTCTGTTACGATAAACTCCCTCCCGCAATTACATTTTCTGCTGGCAAAGAAAAAAAAGATTTTTCTCCTGCCTTTTTGCCCTTGCATTGCCGACGACGCTCTGCCGAATTAACTCCTCACCTTCAATGCCATTCCTAGTCGTTTAGCCCGCTGGTTGCTGGGCACCGCTCTTCCGCGGGACGGAGGCGGCGGGGCTCCCAGCGGAGCCGGGGCCTGGGGCTGCCCGGGGCCGCGGGGCTGCCCGGGGCTTGGGGCTGCCCGGGGCCTGGGGCCGCCCGGGGCCGCGGGGCTGCCCGGCTCCCGGGGCGCTCGGCGCGGAAGGCAGCGAAGAGCCGGCGGCGCCGCCCGCCGCGCCCGCCAGATGGCGCCCTTGCACAAGCGACACCGCCGCGCCGGGCGGGGCCGGGGGCGCGGAGCGGGGAGCGCGGAGCCGGGGGCGCGGAGCGGGGCCGGGGCGGCGGGGAGCGGGGAACGGGGCCTCCCTGCCGCTCCCGGGGGGGCGGCGGTGCCTCTCTAAGCCAGCGGCGGCGTAAAGACCCGCCGTTTCCCTTACGCGACTTTAGCATCGCCCGAAGTCTGCGCCTCCGCGTTTTGCTCCGGCCCCGCCGGGCTCCGCGGCGCTGGGCTCCGCGCAACGGGCTTTACAGAGCTGGGCTTTCACACGGGCTCCGCCGCTTCGCACCCGTTTTTTTCCTTACAAAATTACGAGCTACTTCTCAATGTGGAGGAGGAGCGATTTGACAGTGAGGGGGATGAGGCTGAAACCGAGGACATGCGTCGGGATTAAGCGAAGAGCGCTGGTGGTTCATGAATGAGAAGTGCGGGGAGGAAAAGGAGGGGCAAACCACAGCCAGAGGTGCGCGGTGCAGTCACTCACCCTCTGACACATTGGTCATGCAGCCCTGATTGTGTTACTAAGTTTAATAATAATTTAAAAAAAAAAAAAAAATCTTGTACTCACTGTTAAAGAAGATGTTATTAACTATTAGCGCGATTTCCTGCCCAGAATGTTACTACTGAATTGCTAGTGTTTTATATTCTTTCTCTTTTTAACTCATCAGAAGCGACTTCTGGTTATAATATGAGCTAAATAAATCTACATGTGGGTTTAAACATTTTTTTTAAGAATTAATAACTTGGGTTATAAGAGTGAAAGAAGGGGCTAGTAGAATGGCTTGTATGTACACATAAATATCTGTGCAATCAAATGATAGAGAAACTCAAGCAAATGTGACTATTCCTGCTGGTCATGTAGCCATCAGCATTGAGACTTGAATGTAGTGTGAGTAGATGGAAGAAAAGCAACATGAACTTTTTACCTTTTTTCCTATTTAGCCTCATCTTTGACTCTCTTTAAATTCTTTCATACATTTTTAGGCACAAATTGTCATCTGGACAAAGGACTTTACCGTCTTTGTTAAGCAGTGTGGAGACCTCAGAGGAGGTGAAGATAGCATAGGGACCTAGAAGACCATAGTTAGACAAGCTGTTTGAAAAACTGAATGTTAAGAATTAGGTGAAGCTGACTTTCACGTTTGTAAGCTTTACTCTTTGTATATGTCTTTCTTATTTCATGCTGTTTATGAGTTGCAATGAAGTAATGCGTTAGGAGACAGAAAATTGTTTTCTGTTAAATCTTAGGAAATGGCTAAGTCAAAACATACAAATATTGTGGTGTTAAAGGTGCAGGTCTCTAGTTAACTTAGGTGGATTTATGTCAGTAATTAAAATCCTGACTGACAAAAGTTTTGAATTGTATATTGTGGAAAATAAGAGAGGACAGACATGGAACATTTAAGGAAACCATGGCAACAAATGGCTCAGTAGCTCTATACAGGTAAGAAATGCATGAAATGTATTTGTAAGAGAAAGAGGCTTAGGAGAAGAAAACTCTGCAGCCATAGGGAACCAGGGAAGCAGTTAATGTCTGACAGATAAGACCAAGAGAAAAAAGACCGCCTCCCTTTAGGGTATTTTCTAAGAAAACTTCACACCCCGTCTCTTTCCCAGTAAGGGTTTATACCTGCAGTGTCTCGGGTGCGTTGTGAAAGCGGTAATGAATCAGTGCTTACATTGCTGGTCAGAACATCAGAGCAAAGAGGCTATGGAGTCAGTACCAATGCCTCAGCCTTTCCCAGATCCATGGGGTAAGAAGAGTCTGGAGGAGAAGTTATACTGGGCTTTATTGGACAAACGGGTGATTCATCCTCCGGGAGAAAATGTCCATTCTGAAGGACTCCTACAACGATCCCTTGACCTTTAACTTCTTCGTTAGCTGTGCTTAAGGGAACTTTGCAGCTTGGCAGCCCTTAAAATTTGTCAACAAAGTTTTAAATCAGAATATTTATGGCTTCATGGCATAGATTTCAGGTTATCTGGTGTGAATTGTTTTTGGAGTCTATTTTCTGTTTTGAGGAATGTATTGTTGTCTTTGAGGACTTATCAGTGTGGATCCAGAGGCACATGTATGCTTAGTGTATGAGAAATCAGACTTCTGAATAGCAGGGTCTTTCAAGAACATGTATATAATCCCTGACTTTCATGCCTCCATGTGAAGCTACAAAGAACACAGAATTCATGGCTCTTCCCCGGCACTTTTAAGATGCAACCCAATGCCTGCTCAACTCATCCTTTTAGAGAACTTGAAAACCTGTAAAACCTTTTTACAAAGGTGTGAAGAGCTTTTTTTCTTTCCTTATTTGCAATAGATATTTTTTAAAAAGGCTATATCTGGCAGCCCTGTCCAATAGGATTCAGTGTTTTGCATCCATGATGGCCTCAACGCCGAATTCTGAACCTTTGGGATTCGTGTATAGGTCATGGTCTGTTCTACTTGGAGAAAGTCAGGCCCCAGAGAAGTGTTCAGCATGTTTGTCTCCTGTCTGAGAATGCAAAAATTTGGGTATTCTTGGCTTAACATCCTTAACACTAGTCATCCCAGTACTTTTTAATTGAAGGCCAGAGCCTTTCACTGGTAGCAGGTGGCAGTGGCGAGAACAGCTGTGTGAGGTGTGAGCAGGTGGCCGATCTGCCCGGCCTGGTGGCTGAGCTACGGGGGGAAGTAGAAAGGTTAAGGAGCATCAGGGAGCCTGAGAAAGAGAGGGGCTGGTGGAACCATGCTCTGCCCTCCCTGAGACAGAAACAGGGACAGCCACCAGAAAAAAAAAACCAACACAAAATCAAGGGGATCCTGTATCCTCCCCCTGCCAGACTGAAGGCAGTAGCTTAAAGGAAAGGAGTGAATGGAGACAGGTCCACACTTGGGGTGGCAGGCGAACCCCCTCCTTGCCCACCTCGCCTTCCCAGGTGCCTCTGTACAACAGGTCTGAGGCTCGGGATGTGGAATGCCAGTCAATGGATGATGTGGATCCATCGACACCAGAGGTGTCGCCAAGGTCAGAAAGGCCTACCCCCCCATATCACGGCCACTTCCACAAGGAAGAAAACATGGGTTATAGCTGCAGGTGACTCCCTTCTGAGGGGAACAGAGGGTCCGATATGCTGGACAGACCCTCCTCTTAGGGAGGTCTGCTGCCTCTCTGGGGCCCAAGTTAAGGACGTTACTAGGAAACTTCCTAGCCTGGTACAGCCCTCGGACTATTACCTGTTACTGCTCTTCTATGTGGGTGGTGATGAAGCCACGGCGTGTAGTCCAAGGGCAATCAAAAGGGCCTTGGGACGGTTGGTAAGAGAATCTGAAGCACAGGTTATTTTTTCCTCTCTCCTTCCAGTTGCGGGCAGCGACATTGTCAGAAACAGACGCACCCAGTCTATTAATACGTGGCTCCGTGGCTGGGGTCACTGCCACAGTTTTGGTTTTTTTGATAATGGGATGGCCTACACGGCACCTGGTCTGCCGGCATCAGATGAGATTCACCTTTCTCAAAGGAGGAAAAGAGTCTCTGCTCATGAGCTAGTGGGGCTCATTGACAGAGCTTTAAACTAGACTTGCAGAGGGAGGGGATAATATCAGGCTTGCCTGTGACAAGCTGTGGGATGACACACCAAGGTCAGAGGGACGGGGTGCTAGTGAGGGCCCTCAGGCTTTTGCTTTGAGATGTGCTAGCTACACTGCAACACATCTGAAGTCTTAAGAAGATGAGCCAGGGGCTCCTAAAGTAATAGAAGCCAACAGGGAAACATCAGTGAAATACCTCAAAGGAATTAATGGGTGTTCCTCTAAGAAGGTGCCACGGCCAACAGCCCAGCTGAAGTGCCTCTACACCAATGCATGCAGCACGGGCAACAAGCAGGAGGAGCTGGAAGCCACCATGCTGCTAGAAAGCTATGACCTAGTTGCCACTACTGAAACCTGGTGGGACAAATCCCATGAATGGAGTGTGGCCATTGATGGCTACAGGTTGTTCAGAAGGGACAGGCGAGAAAGGAGGGGAAGAGGGGTTACCCTCTACGTCAAGAAATGGATAGAGTGTGAGGAGCTGTCTCTGAAGAACAACCAGGAGCAGGTTGAAAGCTTATGGGTAAGAATCAGAGACTGAGGCAACAAAGGGAACCTTGTGGTTGGTGTCTACTACGGGCCACCTGATCAAGGGGAGCCTATTGATGAAGGCTTCTTACTCCAGCTACAGGAGGCATCACACTCGCAGGCTCTCATCCTGCTGGGGGACTTCAACCACCCCGACATCTGCTGGAAAAGTAGCACGCCAAGCTATAGGCAATCCAGGAGACTCCTGGAATACATTGAGGATAACTTCTTAAGCTAGGTAATAGACAGGGGATGTGATACTGGACCTGTTGGTCACCAACGCAAGTGAGCTAGTCAGTGACATCAAGATTGGAGGCAGCCTGAGCTGCAGTGACCACGCGCTGGTGGAGTTCGCAGTCCTGAGGGATATGGGCCAGGCAAAGAGTAAAGTCAGGACCCTGAATTTTAGGAAAGCAAAATTCCAGCTCTTCAACGAGTTAGTCAATAGGACCCCCTGGGAAACTGCCCTCAGGGACAAGGGAGCAGAACAGAGATGGCAGACCTTTAAGGACGCTTTCCATAGAGTGCAAGAGTTCTCGATCCCCAGGTGTAAGAAATCAGGCAAGGAAGGTAAGAGATCGACATGGCTGAGTCGAGACCTGCTGGTCAAACTAAAGGGCAAGAAGGCAATGCACAGGCAGTGGCAGCAGGGACAGGTATCCTGGGAAGAGATAGGGACGCTGCCCGGTTGTGTAGGGATGGGGTCAGGAAGGCCAAGGCGTGGATGGAGCTGAACTTGGCAAGGGATGCAAAGAATGATAAGAAGGGCTTCTACAGGTATGTCAGCCAGAAAAGGAAGATCAAAGAAAGCATACCCCCACTGATGAGTAAGAATGGCAAACTGGTAACAACAGACAAGGAGAAGGCTGAGGTACTCAACAACTTTTTTTGCCTCAGTCTTCACTGGCAATCTCTCTTCCCACACCTCTCGAGTGGATGGACTGCAAGACAGGGACTGGGGGAGCAAAGCTCCTCCCACTGTAAGAGAAGATCACGTTCGTGACCACCTGAGGATCCTGAACATACATAAGTCTATGGGACCTGATGAGATGCATCTCAGAGTCCTGAGGGAATTGGCTGATGTAGTAGCCAAGCCACTCTCCACCATATTTGAAAAGTCATGGCAGTCAGGTGAAGTCCCTGGGGACTGGAAAAATGGAAACATTGCACCCATTTTTAAAAAGGGTAGGAAGGAGGACCCTGGGAACCACCGATCTGTCAGCCTCACCTCTGTGCCTGGGAAGATCATGGAACAGATCCTCCTAGAAGCTATGCTGAGGCACATGGAGGACAGGGAGGGGATTGGAGACAGCCAGCATGGCATCACCAAGGGCAAGTCCTGCCTGACCAACCTAGTGGCCTTCTATGATGGAGTGACTACATCAGTGGACAAGGGAAGAGCTATGGATGTCATCTATCTGGACTTCTGTAAGGCCTTTGACACAGTCCCCCCCAACATCCTTCTCTCTAAATTGGAGAGATATGGATTTGATGGGTGGACTGTTTGTTGGATGAGAAATTGGTTGGATGGTCACATCCAGAGGGTAGTGGTCAATAGCTCAATGTCCAGATGGAGATCCGTGACAAGTGGTGTCCCTCAGGGGTCCGTACTGGGACCAGTACTGTTTCATATCTTCATCAATGACATAGACAGTGGGATCGAGTGCACCCTCAGCAAGTTTGCGGACGACACCAAGCTGAGTGGTGCCGTTGACACACCTGAGGGACGGGATGCCATCCAGAGGGACTTGGACAAGCTCAAGAAGTGGGCCCGTGTGAACCTCATGAGATTCAACAAGGACAAGTGCAGGGTCCTGCACTGAGTCGGGGCAACCCCTGGTATCAATACAGGCTGGGGGATGACGGGATCGAGAGCAGCCCTGCCAAGAAGGACTTGCGGTACTGGTGGATGAAAAGCTGGACATGAGCCAGCAACGTGTGCTCGCAGCCCAGAAGGTCAACTGTATCCCTGGCTGCATCAAAAGAAGCGTGGCCAGCAGGTCGAGGGAGGTGATTCTGCCCCTCTGCTCTGCTCTGGTGTGACCTCACCTGGAGTGCTGCATCCAGCTCTGGAGTCCTCAGCATAGGAAAGACATGGACCTGTTGGAGTGGGTCCAGAGGAGGGCCACAAAAATGATCAGAGGGATGGAACACCTCTCCTATGAAGAAAGGCTGAGAGAGTTGGGGTTGTTCAGTCTGGAGAAGAGAAGGCTCCAGGGAGACCTTATTGCAGCCTTTCAGTACTTAAAGGGGGCCTGTAAGAAAGATGGGGACAAACTTTTTATCAGGGCCTGTTGCCATAGGACAAGGGGTAACAGTTTTAAACTGAAAGAGAGTAGATTTAGACTAGATATAAGGAAGAAATTTTTTACGATGAGGGTGGTGAAACACTGGAACAGGTTGCCCAAAGAGGTGGTGGAAGCCCCATCCCTGGAAACATTCAAGGTCAGGCTGGATGGGGCTCTGAGCAACCTGATCTAGTTGAAGATGTCCTTGCTCATTGCAGGCGGGGTTGGACTAGATGACCTTTAAAGGTCCCTTCCAACCCAAACTATTCTATGATTCCATGACCTCAGGGTGCATCACCCACCCAAGTGAACATCAGCCCTGGAAAGACCCCATTATCCTAAGCGTCTACAGGGCTGTGAGAGTCCAAGGAGGGCCTGTTACAGCTGGGTAACTTACTAGTCTCCCAGAGCTTTACACCAGCTGCCTCTGTACTGCCTAATGAACATCTAGGAATTGGAAAAGAGAGAAGAAAAGGAAGGTGTATCAGTTGCAATTGTACCAGCAAAGGCTGATAACTGTTGTCACAAATGCTGTGTGTAGGTCAGAGTCATGGCCTGAAACCACAGAAAATGCGGGTGAAAACTTGGGAAGAAGAAAACAAGCTTAAACAAGCTAAGGGCTGCAAAACCACAGGGAAAAGAAAACACTACTTCTTGACACTGGATTCTAATCTGAATAAAAACGGAGTTCAAGGCTTGCTACAAAGGATCAAAGAGATGAGATGACTAACTGGCAAGAATGAAAATGAGGATTAGAAGTGGCAGACAGGAACCTGAACTGGAAAGCAAACCAAAGCTTTCTGCAGATGAAGAGGCTTGGCAAAAAGGATCAAACCATCATGGAGAACGAAAGCTTCAGGCACAATGAAGATGAAATAATGCTTGCAAAATCTCAGGTTGTGATAAATGAAGCCGATTGCCTACAACCATACCTAAAGTGCCTGTCTCTGCTACTCGGCTCTTTTGTGGAGTATTTTTGATGAATTAAGGTTTGGTTAGTATACAGCATTGACATTTAGATGATGAACTAGATAATATATTTTCTTGGAATTTAAATGATTTAAATCACACATATGTTAGAAGCAATTCCATCTGTTACAGGTACAATATATCCAGGGGGCTGGTGGTGTTTGAGGGGATGGAAATTGGGCAGCAAGGCTAAATGGGTCTAACGCACACCTTCATGAATAGCATATGTGCCCCTCTCTTTTCACAGTCAATATAATCCAGTAGTGTGGGGGAACTGCACTCTGCTCAGCTCTGGTAATTCAGTTCCTCGTTAGCCAGTTGGTGCTGCTGAATTTACCAGAAAAGCTGCTACTGTATTTATCTTTGCAGAGTTGTGTATGTATCCGATGAAGCCGGTCAGGGAGGGATTTGTATCTTGGCTGCTGGCTGCTCAGCTGCTCCTACCCAAATTGTCACATTGACCACAGCTAATGTATTTATCTCAGGACTCGAATAGACCACCATAGGTTCAGTGGAGACCTTCCCTGCTTCTGGTGTCTTTAAGAGGCATAAAGGCTGTGGGACCACCAAAATGTTTGCAAGGTGTTTGAATTATGGCTTTCTTCAACTTTGAGCCCTCCTTCTGGGTGTGGAGGCAACCAGCCCTACCTCCAGGTGCTGAGTTTTGACAGCTCTGTGGTGGGCTGTGATCTGCAGTGCTGCTGGGCTCTTTAGAGCTCTTTTGCAAGTGCTAGTGGCTGGTTTGTCTTTGTGGTCTTGTCCCCTCAGGATTTCTGGGATCTCGTAGGAAGCTTCCACTGTTAGCGAGGGTCACAAATCCGAAGGAGAATGAGCCATTACCAGGGACAGCAAGGAGAAAACTCAGAGATCCCAGCACAGGCTGGGAATCATGGAAACACTCGCAGTAACATCATGAGAGGGCTTGGGGGCATCTCTACTTGCACAGAAATTTTCAGTAGCAGCTGGACCTGCAGATACCTGTTTCTCTGCAGAAATAGCTAAGTCCTTCTGTTTATCCTCAAGATACCATTGTAGTGATCTGAGGATCAGAAGTCATAACAGACAGGGAAAATGTGGGCCCTCTCCGGAAGGAAACGGGAGACCTGGCTACCGGCGACATGGAGAAGGCTGAGGAAGTCTATGACTTTTTTGCCTCAGTCTTCACCGGCAAGTGCTCTAGCCACACCGCCCAAGTCACAGAAGGCAAGGGCAGGGACTAGGAGAATAAAGAACCGCCCACTGTAGGAGAAGATCAAGTTCAAGACCATCTAAGGAACCTGAAGGTGCACAAGTCTGTGGGACCTGATGAGATGCATCCGCAGGTCCCGAGGGAACTGGCGGATGAAGTTGCTAAGCCACTATCCGCCATATTTGAGGAGTCATGACAGTCCGGTGAAGTTCCCACTGACTGAAAAAAGGGAAATATAGCCCCCATTCTTAAAAAGAGAAAAAAGGAAGACCCAGGAAACTACAGGCCAGTCAGTCTCACCTCTGTGCCTGGCAAGATCATGGAGCAGATCCTCCTGGAAACCATGCTAAGGCACGTGGAAAATAAGGAGGTGATTGGTGACAGCCAACACAGCTTCACTAAGGGCAAATTGTGCTTGACAAATTTGGTGGCCTTCTATGACAGGGTTACAGAGTCGGTGGATGAGGGAAGAGTAACTGACATCATCTACGTGGACTTGTGCAAAGCATTTGACACTGTCCCACATGACATCCTTGTCTCGAAATTGGAGAGACATGGATTTGACGGATGGACCACTTGGTGGATAAGGAATTGGCTGGATGGTCACACTCAGAGAGTTGCAGTCAACAGCTCGATATTCAAGTGGAGACCAGTGATGAGTGGTGTTCCTCAGGGGTCCGTATTGGACCGGCACTGTTTAACGTCTTTGTGGGTGACATGGACAGTGGAATTGAGTGCATCCTCAGGAATTTTGCTGATGACACCAACCTGTGTGGTGCGGTTGACACGCTGGAGGGAAGGGATGCCATCCAGAGGGACCTTGACAGGCTTGAAAGGTGGGCCTGTGCGAACCTCATGAAGTTCAACAAGGCCAAGTGCAAGGTCCTGCACATGGGTGGGGGCAATCCCAGGCACAAATACAGGCTGGGCGGAGAATGGATTGAGAGCAACCCTGAGGAGAAGGACTTGGGGGTGTTGGTTGATGAGAAGCTCAACATGACCCGGCAATGTGCACTTGCAGCCCAGAGAGCCAACTGTGTCCTGGGCTGCATCAAAAGAAGTGTGGCCAGCAGGTCAAGGGAGGGGATTCTCCCCCTCTTCTCCGCTCTGGTGAGACCCCACCTGGAGTACTGTGTCCAGCTCTGGGGCCCCCAGCACAAGACGGACATGGACCTCTTGGAGTGGGTCCAGAGGAGGGCCACGAAGATGATCAGAGGGCTGGAGCACCTCTCCTATGAAGACAAGCTGAGAGAGTCGGGCTTGTTCAGCCTGGAGAAGAGAAGGCTCTGGGGAGACCTTCTAGCAGCCTTCCAGTACCTAAAGGGGGCCTACAAGAAAGCTGGAGAGGGACTTTTGACAAGGGCCTGTAGTGATAGGACAAGGAGTAATGGCTTTAAACTGAAAGAGGGTAGATTTAGATTAGATATAAGGAAGAATTCTTCACTCTGAGGATGGTGAGGCACTGGAACAGGTTGCCCAGAGAAGCTGTGGATGCCCCTTCCCTGGAAGTGTTCAAGGCCAGGTTGGTTGGGGCTTTGAGCAAGCTGGTCTAGTGGAAGGTGTTCCTGCCCATGGCAGGGCGGTTGGAACTAGATGATCTTTAAGATCCCTTCCAACCCAAATCATTCTATGATTCTATAGCCCATTATAGAGAGAAACAGGAGTTTGATCTTCTCTGATGTTTCAGGCACACCTTTGACCCTTTCTGCAGGATTTTATAACATTTCTGGTCCCAGATGTGGTTACCTTGCCCAGGTCTTGTTCTTCCCTGCTTCCTTCTGCATTTGGCATGCTGTGATGGGGAGAGGTGAGCTCAGATCACTGCTTCACTTTGGTTGCCTGCTGTTGATGGGACAGGCTTCTAAGGCTCCTTGCAGATAAATAATGCAGAAAAACTTCTCTAAATTGTCCTGACGACTGAATTCGCTCGTTGCTTTTTACTGTGTGAGAGATGTGGATAGATAACAAGGGTGACAGAAAATTACCTTTTTCTTATCCCTTGATCTGGTCCTGAGTACAGCTTGGCTGTAACTGTGCAATAAAACCGGCGTTGGGATTGATTGCAAGTTATTACATGATCTTTCTGTAAAAAGATTTCTGAGGTGAGCCAGGTGTCTTTCAGCAGGCAGGGAGGGAATGGAAGAAAGAGCTGCTGTTTCTTGCGGAGTTCTTTTTTTATATTTAAAGTATCTTTATATAAAGTTGTAGAGGCTGGTCCATGAATTCTGCAATCAGGTGCAAATATAAACCAATGTGAATAAGAGTGAGTGGAAATAAATATTCTTTGCAAGGCTGGTTGAAAATTTTTGCCTGAAACAGTTCTTCAGTGTCAGATAAGATAGTCAATAATAAAATGATTTCTTTTTTCCTTTTCATAGTATGCGTTTTCCTTAAAAATGTTGAATTTTCTTGGAAAACCTGAACATGTCAAAACCCAAACCAGGCATCAGAAGTGGTGCCTTTTTGGTGACTGAAGCTGTTGAGGCTGGAGCTGAATAAAACTTCAAAATAACTTTAGAGAATTGTAGTTTTGGTTGGACCAAAACCTTACCTTACTACCAAAATTATGCATCCAAGAATTCCTACCTGGAAATTGTGGTTTGTTTGTCTGCTTTTCTCTCTGAGCTGGACTCCCCTATCTGGCTGACTTTTGTAGGGCACATATTATCAAGGCTGGGAGCGATGGATGTTTCAGCTGGAAGGGAAGCTACCTTGTACTGAGGCTGGGAAGCCTCATCCCCAGTGGTGAGTGGCAACACCAGTCACAGTGGCAACATTTCCAAATCTGAATTTTCTATATTTGGCCAAAAATATTTAACTAAATTTCTTTTTGCTCTTCCATTGAAATTGAAAGAAATGCTCCAGGGAAAATGCAGTTACACACGATGCTTTTTTTCATCCCAGTATTCCAGCATATCTTCCCCCCTCTCAGTCTCTAGCAAAGATTTCTGTATTCCTTGCAACTAAAATGTCTGTCCTCTTCCATTAAAAAACACAGAAACATGCAAAAATGCTGCCAAATGGTTGTGGTGTGCTCTGTTCTGGCTGTGTGTTTCTGCTGCTGAGTGCCAACTACCTGGGAGCTGGGGGACCAGCAAGTCCTCCTGGGCAGCAGGATGCTGCAGCTGCAACCAGCACGTACCGCTGACCCGGTGCGAGTTTCCACAGCCTGAGAGCAGCTCTCTGGTAGCACAGTTAGAAATGACATAGAACTGTAGAGAAATTTTGGAGGATTCAGCTTATGTTATTGTATTACTCCATTATCAGCTTATGTTATTGTATTACTCCATTACCAAACTTGTGAGGTGTCCCTTTGTCCTTACTGTTTGATGCTCGGTCTGGTTTTGAGGTTGACGGGTCTTGCTCTTTGCTCTGAACACTAGCCCAATTTTGTGGCAGGATCAGTGCCTCCTTGGATTTGGGAACCTTTGGGTGTAAGAGCACCTTTTTGTGTTCCTGCAAACATCAATGCAAGGGTACTCTTTTGCTTGAGGTATCTTTGGCCATCTCATCCCTTGATATTTTTCAGTGTCTTCTTGGGTCTTTCATTTGACTTCTTGGGTTTTGTTTGATTTTGGTTTGTGAGTGTACATGCTGTGTTATCCCAGATAAAGTATATGTAGCATGGGAAGAGCTGAACTTTCAGTTTACGTTGTGGTATATGGAAAGAATGTCTGTACCTTTCAGAATAGCTGATTACGCTCAGATGGTTCAGCTGACTTATAAACTAAATAGTGACAGGAACATGCAAAAGGAGAAAGATAAGGAAGAAATGTTCGTGGGTGAATAGAGCCATAGAGGCTTACATGTTTCATGATTTGAATAGAGACAGTGTGGTCTGACAGCCAGAGCACTAGGACTGGGGATTTTTTTATTTGTTTTTTTTTTTTTTTCCCCAGTTCTGACAATGACTTACTATGTGCCCTTGCGTAAGTCACTTTCTGAATTTCTTTCCGTTTCTACTTTGCATTTGCTATTTGGATTGCAGACTCACTGGGGAAATGGAGCTTCTTCCCTGACATATTTGTACAGCACTGAACTCAGTAGAACTGTGTTCTTAATTAGAGTGTTCAAATATGGATGTAATACAAATAATAATAATAATTAATTAGGCGTTTAATCATCATCAGTATTTACATAACATTGCCGGCATTTCATGTGAATGTTTTATCCAAATATTTTGTGGGAGCTTTCCCATGTATTCTTATCGCAGCCATGCTATATATCTTCATAAGGGAGAAATAATATTTAGGTTTTTATGGGTTTTAATCTTTCTCTCTCTCTTAACTAGAATGTAATATTCTCTCTTTCAGCTGATAATAATTTCCCAACCATATAAAAAGGCTCTCTTTTCTTGAAGGGCATTACACATTAGACCATAGCTAGGCTGCCCCTCATGACAGTCACTGTCCTTATGAAAGCTCTTTAAGTAACCTACAGTATAGATTCCCCCAAAGAATATCTTGGAGATACTGGAATGCACAGATTTATTTAATTTCTTTTGGTTTAGTTTAGCCTGTTGATTCTGTGTAGCACGAACTTTATTTTAGCAAGCTGAGTATGGCATTATCCAGACGTTTAGTTGAGTGCTGCACATGCTGTTGCTAACGCTGGTGAAAAGAGTACACAAAAGTGCCAGATATATGACTGATGATCAAACTTGAAAATTGTTCAAGTATATGGCATCCCTGTGTAGCAGTTGGAAGAAAAAAGCAGGCTTGCAAGATGAGAAGAAATAATGCCAGTACTGTAAATGACAAATTCTTACAAAATGGCAAAGCTATACGTGCCATATTACCAGGGCGAAAGCAGTTTTGACTGTATTGATTTAACACTGATGGCAGTGTTACCGCTCTGTGCCTTGGCCTGAGCTCTGCATTATTGCTGGATAGCAAAACAGATTCTGTTATTGCCAACACAATGCAGAAGAAATATTGTCTTGGGCAGAAAAGCAACAACAGGTTTAATTATTGCAATTTGTGTTTGAACTTGGAAACTGCGTAGGTGCCCGGCCACCGGAGCAGCGTCGTGGGAGAGCACGCACAGGGAGGCACAACGCTCTTTGCCCGCTCCCTGCGGCGAATCTATGTCTGGTCTGTAGGTGGTTCCCAACATGCTGGCACAGGATGCGTGGTCAAGGCCGTCTTATTTGAAGGGCCGGAACAAGGACTCCTATTAAAAACGCTGGTCGCAATGATATTGCCGTGGCCTTTGAGCTGCCCTCTTCTGATGGAGGTGTCATTCTTAGCGCTACGGCCCACCAGGAAACATTGTCCTTGTCAAAGTATTCTGAGGCCTGGTTGGGTCTTTCATTTGGACCTAATACGGGGTTTGTTAGCAAAGTCTAGATGGAAATGTAGAAAAGACAAATATGCTTCTTAATTTGCATAATATCAAATCAGAGATTAATGAGATCACATCTGCTGTTTGCTCTGTGATAGCTGATATATGATGTTTGCATTGCCTATTTCATATGGCGGTTTGGGGGTCTGCTGGAAATGGTTATTTTCTTTAAATTTGGTTCGCTGGTCCCTAGTACTCCGAAGGATAGTGGGGCAGTGCCTCCTCCTAGCAGACCCATTAATCTGCCACTGCAACTCCCATACATTTTTTTCCTTCTCTGCAGGCTAAACCAATTTCCAGAATAAAAACCCCTGCACATTGGTTGCTGTTTTAACTACAGTATAGGAGTGACATTCATGATGAAGGGAGGAGAAAGGAGATATTTTTCCTGTTCCTTCTCCCTTTTTCAGGTGAGAAGCTGTTGAGAGAAAGCTCCATGCTGCTACAATCCAAGACAGAGTTTCTCAAAAAATCTGGAAACACTGTAGTCACTAAAATAGTGTCCCTCCCTCATTTGTCCAATGCTTGCCAGCAGGGCTTTGGCAAACTTTGACAACAAAGTTTTTTTCTCTGCAAACCTAGAATTCAGCTCTTGCAGGAGCATTGCACACATTCTTGGAAATGTACGCACTCTCCAAGTGAATGAGGCACAGGCACCCTGTGCTGCTGGGTGGTCCTGCTTTATCACAACATTTAAGTTAGAAAAATAATTTTACTTCATTCTATTAAGATAATAGGTAAATAAGTCGGGATCTGCGACCATGGGAACAAATAGAAAAGACAAGAGAACACAATTTTAGATTGTTTATTAAACAAGCTCTTTTTTTCACTGCTTTAGCATCTCAGCTAGCTTGAAAGACTGGCTATTAGCTTCTCCGTCCTACCCCGGAGGGTGCTAGGTGTTCTCAGGGCTACATTTTTCCTGTTCCTAATTTCACCCTGCCAGGGTATCTTTTCACCTTCCCTGCACTGGAATATCTGAGTTCCAAAACCCCTCGTAGTAACTGGGCAACGTCACCGGTTTTTGTGGTGGATTGACCATCACCAGTTATTGGGGTGGATTGACTTTTTCCTCAAGCTTTCTGAAAGAAAGCTGCTGTTGTGCTGCTTGATTTGTGTGTCTTTCCCTGCCCAGCTGGCTTTTCTTGTTATAATTTCCTGAAGCAATGGTAAAACTTCCTGAGTTGTCTACCTTGAAAAATATTTTTTTTTAGACTTACTCGCCTCGGTATAGGCATCGTTAGAAGATGAAACATGGTTCAAGGCACAATGCCATGGATGAGAGGACATTTGGGCTAAGAAACAGCTATGCACTGTTAATTAAGTGGGGATGAATCAGAGATGTGTTCTACAAGGGATCTGTGCTCCCTATTCCACTCGGACAATGAACAGGTCTGTGACATTGAAGAGGATGGTTTCTAGCAAGCCGATCTTTGGCAATCATAGCCAAGCTATTTGGCACGCCGGTGCTCTTAATTTTAACTGGACAGAAAATGCAGTCAAGCTCCTTTACGAAAGCAAACAATGAAATAATAGATGTCTGTGCCCAAAGCAGAAGACAGTTAGAAATATTGCAGAAAAGCTATCTTTGAAAGAAGGTGGTGGTGGGTTTTTTTGGAAGGGGGGGGGGGTTACCATTGTTTGGTAACGCAGAGCAAGGGCAGTGGGTGGAACACAGCTGTGGATGTTTGCTCTGGAAGCAGAAAGGCAGCAGGAGAGGCAGGAGCAACTCGGAGCAGCATTGGCCCTGAGAAGAAGCCAAGACCGAGCTTTTTTGAGCAGATTGGTGTTTGAAAAGGCAAGCTTGGAAGTGTGCCCAGATGAACTGTTTCTTGTCTGTTCCTATTGTGCTCGGGGAAGCAGAATGATATGTACATTCTTTGTGTATAAAAAGAGTTGTAGCGAAGAAATATCTGACTTGAATCACAAGCTTCGCCACCTAATGGAAACAATTCAGCAAATCCCAAACATCGGCTTATTATGACTAGAAGGAAAAACAATAAAATAAATAGATGTAGGTAGGTATGGCTTTTCCATTGGAATGGTTTTCTGCTGGAAAACACTGTTTCTACAACATGAATGATTTTCATTAGAAACCCCTTCTTTGTGGATGTTTTTAAATTAACTAAATGTTTTAACTAGAGTTGGTTTGACCCTAGGTAGAAAGTTCTGTTTTGTTTTGTTTCTATAAAACGTAAATTTAAATTTCCATGGCAGTGAATTGCCTTTAGGAGCAAATGTTCAGGTCCCCACTAGCTCTCTACCGCATCAGCTTGCCGGAGGACTACATCTCTTCTCAGTTTCTCTCTCTGTGAGTTGCATAACTTTGGGCACACCCATTTCTCCTGCTCCCCCCCCTGCGCCCCACAAGAAAAGAGAGGCAGGCTTGCAAAGCCTCTTTCCCGGAGAGCAACATGTACAAAGCAATTTAGGTTGAGCTGATGCACTAGGAAGTGCTTTTAAGGCATTTGTAATGGAATTCAAGACAGTGGAAATATCATCCTTCAGTTAGAAATGTCAACATTTTTGGCATTTCAAATCAGATATTTTTTAGAGTTTCAATTTTGGAGAGAAAAACAATTATTCAGCATGGGTTGTCCTGAGTTTGGACAAAATTGGTCTCTTCCTTCAGGATGGACACTTCAAGTTGTAATTAAAGTACTCAGATCCTAATGATCCCCACATCTGATCTTCCCACTGCATCTTGTATGTTCTCTGTCAGTTTGTCTGTAGACCCTTCAGGGAAGGAAGCATAATTTTTCTTTAACATCTTCTGAGGCACCGTTAAAGCTCAGACAAGAACAGGAGCACTAAGAACAGTGCCATTATTAAATTCCTCTCTCTCCTACCTTCTCCCCCTTTTCCTCAGGCATTTTGTGTCATTTGACTTCTCTTTTAACCATGTCGGAAGGAGAGATCTGTAAGTTTAAAGCTGATGTAGAAGGTTGAAAAGAGAATCCATCAGTGTTGTCCAGCATTAACAAAACCTGAATACCAGGGAAGCGGAGGGCTTTTCTTCTTCACACATAGACACTGACACTCATTCCAGATGGCAGGGACTTGCCTATAGTACCTATTAACAATAGAGTTTCAAGTCCCGATGGAAATACCTAAAAATCAATTAATAGCTGAGTTGTCTTAAAATCTGCTGATGGTTCAGAGTATCATTTCGATGCCCTTCAGGCTGAGGATGGAAATGCTCAGCTCCCATCTCCTAGGACAGTGACCTAACCACTGAGAAACATGGGGCTCTCCTTTCCTTTTGCTGGGAGCTGATCCACTGTGCTGAGATAAATGCAGGATTCATGGCATCTGAGAAAGCAGCAGCCAGAAGCTTGACGGGCAGTGAGGGAAGCAGGGAAGCGGCCGGTTCTTACCAGTATCAGTTTGGTGTAAATGGCTACAGTGCAAAATTGTCTATGCTGGATTTTTGGCCTCTAGCCAGTCTGTCCGTCTAGATGAGGCTGCTGTTCATTTGAACTAAAATAACACTGCAACGGCGTAAGGAAAATCACGGTTCTGGGAAACCCTCTTTTCCCCTATCCTGCACACAGTTGTCTTTTGTATTAGCCTTTACTAGATCATTAAAATTGTTCAAGAAGGCATTTTGTGGAGGAGGAAGAATAACAATGCTAAAAAAAAATAAGTAAATCAGATCAAATCTGGTGAAGATTTTGGAACTCCAAAAATTTGAGGGGGAGAAGCTGACATACTCTAGTATTTTCCAAGAAAGAACGTGACTTACCTTTTTGAAATGGCTTTTGGATTTTGAAATTGGCATATTTCTAGAGATTCATTAAAAGCCATTGAACAGTCCAAAAGATTAAAATAAAATTACTTTTTCATATGTTGCATCTTTGGATAGCTTATTTTATAACTTCTTTGCTATTTGTCAAGAATATGTAACGTGTATTGAGATCTATTTCTTCTTCAGATCCAGAAGAATTTTAAGCAACCCCTGTTCCCCCCAAATCCTGTCAGCCCAAATCAGTCTCAAACACATCCCACCTTTTTGGGGGGAATTGCAGCCAGGCAGAATTTTTTCAGTGAACATTACATTTGCTGAAAACAGAACATTAGGGGTAGGAATTCAAATGTATAAGATTAGGTCAAATTTAATGATGATTTTGGACAAAAAGAAGTTCAAAAAGAAGTTCGAATTCTTTCAATGCTTTCAAAAGTAAATAACTTGGTGTCTCATTTTGAAATCGTTTTCAGAGTCAAAATGCTGAACCTGGAAGTGTTCTTAAAAATAGGCTAGAAAAGGCCAGTTTTTAAAAACCAAGATGGAACTATTTTCCCCTCGTTTTTCAGTTCAGCCATTGAACTGGAAAACCAGAATTCATTTTGGTGGTCTGACTCTGCTTCCCCTGTCCCTGAAAGTGGCAGGCAACCTTAGCAGGCATTTCTTACGGTCTGAAAGGGCGAGCCTAATGATTTTAGATGCATAATAATTATTCTTTCTGACATGCATCCCTCTAAACTCAATGGCAAAGCTGTGCCTACATGGCGCTCAACCTCTGCCTTCTTCACTGGGCTGGCAGGACGTTAGTTAGCGCAGGTGAGGTCTCACTTTCCCCACTCCCCAGCACCCAGGTGGGCATTGCCCTGCCCGGATCACTGAGCACGGAGGAACCCCCCCAGGCCTGGACCAGTGATCCCCTTCCTTACCCTGGCACCTGCCTTCTGCCGTGGCCTGGGACCCTTTAATTTCCCCCGACTGATGGCTTTAGTTAATGAAATGTTTCCTCCAGCTCCTTTCTTTAAAATAAAGCTGAAGCTGTTTCTGATGCTGCTTCTTTAAGTACTGTGTTTCCAGATATTACAAGGACATCCTCAGAACGGTCTCGGTGATGTAGTGTAAGCGCTTGCTCTGGGGAGGCAGGTGGAGTTAAATTAGATCTTTTGTGTTGTTCAGGTTAAAGATTTTGTTGTTTTGCTGGGTTTAATATTCTCAGCAGCTGATGAAAAAGCTGTGAGCAATTAAAACCTGATTCTACTAAAACCTCTTGTATGCCTGTTAATGTTAGGTTCCTATTTCAGATCGAGGTGAAAAGAACTTTGTGATGAAGTTCAGTTTTTATGCTGTTTGCTGTAAAGCGGGCTTTGCTGGTGGTGATACATTTTACTAATGACAATGCCAGTCTCTCCTTATGGTCCTGAGTGATTTGTTTGTTCTAAAATGAACTAAAGGTTCCAAATATCTCATTTTTTTTCCTAATGGTTAACCTAAGACTTTTGATCTGAGAAAAATCCATTTACAAGTAGGAGTCAGACTAGCTTTATCCATTGCATCAGAGGAGATCCCAGAGGTGATCACTGGGGAAAGACTGTAAACAGCAGTAGAACTGGCAATGATTTGGAGGAATCCTTGCAGAAAAAGAGGCAGATTTCATTTGGAAAGGTGTTAATGGGAGCACAGGAATGATAAAGAAGTCATATTTGCTAAACTGCGTGGAAAGTATGATGTGTCTGGATCAGTTTATGCTAAAAAATGGGAAACACAAAAGGGAACAAGACACAGTTCTTTCAGTATATCACAGATGGTTATGAAGAGGATGGCGATCAGTTATTCTTTATATCTGCTACAGGGAGGACAAGGAGTTTAATGGGTTTTCTTCAAGTGGGTCAGTGATAGTCTCTGCCTAAACCCAAAAGGCTGAAGCATAACCAGAACACTAATTGCGATTGATTTGCCTGCTTTTTCAGCTTCTGTATATTGTGTTGATTATGTTACTTCATGGTTTTACTGTTTAATCTTCCTTACTTTTGTAACAACCAGTTTTATTAATAATTTCATTAATTATTTGCATTGTTATTCGTAATATGAATATTCATCCTCACCCAAAACGTGTTGGAAAGTTTGCTTAGACTCACCCAGAGAACTGACAACTGTGCCATCGTTCTCATTTTAGGGTGGCACTCGTGGAGCTACTAAAAATGGCCCCTACCACTGCATGGTAGCTGGTGGTTTGAACCATCTGAACCAGAGCATCGTGGCACCATCGTTCCTACTCCTTGGACTCAGGCGGGCAGAGGCGGGTGCTCGACACCCCGCTGTGCAGAGCAGGGTGTTCAAGACGTCCAGAGGAACTGGGACATTCGGCAAGGTTTCTGGTTATGCAGGGAGCCCCCAAATCGGCGAGGTGCTCTCAGTATCAGCTGCTGAGCAGGGATAATTTTTAATTCCGTTTTGGAGTTTGGCACCTGAAGCTTGCCTGAGTTTTGTATTAGGGTCTGGGTTCTGTCATAAGCCTGGTCCTAAATGTTGGGCAATGAGAGATTTGGTAAGGAAAAGGCTGTAATAGCATCAAAGATTGAGATTTTGGGGACACCTGTGTGATGAGGTTACAAGCATTTTCCCCAAGAGTAAGATTTTATGTACCTTTGTATTTTATTACAGGATCAGTCGCATTTAACATTTCACAGAGTAACATTCCACATGGTAATTACATGCGTTATGCCCATCTTAATTAAAACGTAAAAAAAGGGAACATTTTATTCACAAAATGAATATGAGAAAATTGAATTACAATTGATACTCTGGCTGATCTTTTTTTTGAGATGATTAATTCCATGAGACCAGGCTGAACATAAGCTGTGCAAATAATACTGAACGTTAAAGAACTCTGTTAAAAAGGCTAGTATTTTTACAAAAAATGCTGAAGAAACGACACACGGCATGTACCCCCCGGAACAAAATGACTCCATTCATGTCAATGAAAATCTTGTCATTCACTTCAGTGAAGCCAGGTTTTATCTGGCATTTCACCTCACATTATCTTATAATATGAAAATAAGTTTCTGCTACCTATATAACTAGAGAATTAGAGTACAAGATAATCTCCTCTGTAAAATGGCAGGCTTTTGTTCAAAATGTCTACATTCACTGGTTTTTATCTGCCTTATCATCTCTTTTCCTCTCTGATGAATGCAAACTGTTTGGGTAATTTGCTTTGACCAGATCTGTGTCTGTGAGATCTTAAGTGGAAAAACTATTTGCATACTTAAGAATCCTGAGAACAGAGAGTGGCATTATAGTTTGGGATTTGGTTGGGGGTTTTTATCCCCTGTGCTGGGCCAAGAGAGACACTTTACATTTATATGTAGCAATTACCATTCCTAATTTTTGTAATTAAACTGTCTTGTGAAAAATTTAACATATAAAATGGAGGCTGCCAGGCTAAGCTCCCTTGCTGTTTGCTTTATTCATTTTTAACATACAAGTCCATAAAAGTTTTGATATCTGTTTCTCTCTTCTCTCCTCCTCTGACTTTTGTTCAAAGTTGTTTTGGAAAGTATCTTCTCCCCAAAAATGTGTTCTCCATAGAAATGATAGTTCACTGGAACAGATATGCAGAAATACTAAGAAGTTGCTTCCATTAGTTTTTCTAAATTAGTACTAGAAATTGTGTCACACACACACACACAAATTGTAATAGAATAGGAATTGCGGCTGATACTTGTGTCATTTTTTTGATTGAAAATGTCAGTGCCACTAAAGAAGACTGTGAAAGAAGTTACTGACAAAAAATAAATCTACACAAAAATACATGCCGTAACAGAACGTGCTGAACTGGCCAGAAGCGTGAGTGCGCTTGACAAAATGCACAAATCCGCTTGCAGGCAGGACCTTCGTTACGATGGCAAGAGCGATGTGCTGAATAAAGCC
Organism: Phoenicopterus ruber ruber; assembly: GCA_009819775.1. Classification (NCBI taxonomy): domain Eukaryota; kingdom Metazoa; phylum Chordata; class Aves; order Phoenicopteriformes; family Phoenicopteridae; genus Phoenicopterus; species Phoenicopterus ruber. The sequence goes on along the minus strand of CM020219.1, from coordinate 29,052,662 downwards.
CACCGCTGTGGCTGCACCAATACGGAAAATGACCACCCTCCTTTTACCTATGAAAATTTGTATTTAAAAAAAAATCCAAACAAGAATGTACTACTAGCATTTTTTTTTTCATTTGTATTTAATCATCCAAGTGCAATTCAGCGGCTGAAAGAGCAGCAATGTTAATTGGAAGTATTCTCTCTGCAAAAACTGTGAAGTAGAGAGTAATAAACCCAAACTGGAAGTGGCAGGATGTTTTTACTGATCATACTCATGCACATTCCATCATCCTTTTTGACCCTGATGGTTGGCAAAATGTAAAACCTATGATTGAAAGTATAGATTTTTTATATTAAACAAATGTTATGGCTGTTGCTAATAAGAACTGAAACCGATGCATTAGCTTCCACTAAGAGGTTCCCACTTTTTCACAGGGCTGCAGTGATCTTTAAAGAGTACGGGAATAAAACTCACATTTCTTTCTGTCTCCTGCGGTTAGATTTCGGATTATTTGCGAACAAAGATGTTTTAAATAATGTTTTGAACTTGTGTTGCTACTGTTACTCGGGAGTGAGATACTGTAGTTCTACGAATTCCACTTCAGGATGTTTCAATGAAATTGCGAGATTATTACAATAATTACGTTTAGTTAGAAACTCACATGAAATTTCCATGATGTATAAATATTCTATAATTAATTCCCATTATCAGTTATGTAGCATGTATAACTCCTTGTATGGATTTATGATGTTGATAATTTTACAGATATTAATTTCACAGTCCTTTGATTTTGTGAATTTCAATAAAGGGCTGTATTCTGCATGAATTTTCAGAAACATTAATTTTTTCACGTTGCTCAGACTCACAGGACAGAATTTGCTTGCTGGTCCTGTAAAATAGGACTGGCTGTAACAGTAGAGAAAACAAGATCTTATGTCCAGATGCTTTATAATTTATATCTGGTTTTTTTTTTAAACTATTGAAAAAGTGCAGCCTGTGGGCAGAGAAATCTCATTACTTAAAATTTGCACTTCAAGAGAATTTAAAGTTGTACAAATAGATTTTAAGTTTGATAAGAAAATTGATTGGAGATTGTACATTGTGAATACATTAGGTTTATAAAGACAAAACATGCATGAAGTGCAATTACTGCTAGTGTTGCTATATTAGTATGAATGTTAATAGCATGTTTGTTTTTGAAATGGGTTATGCATTCTGGTAAATGTCTGCTTGAATCTAGTCATCTGTGTATCACTTGTCTAAGTACTCTCATTTAAGATGCCATATCCCTTCTTGTAGCAATAAAGGGGTAAAGCAACATTAATATTAAATAATTAGAAAAACAAAAGGGGAATGATTAAACATATTTACATAATTGAAATAACACTGAGTCGCAGTGGGAAATCGGGACAATGTTGTCTCCTTTCAAAGTAATTCATAATTCAGATTTTTAATTATGGCATATTCATTCATTTAAAGATGATTCTGGATGAGAGGGCCACTAATGAAATACAATCATTAGCATCTAAACAAAGTAATTTAGAAAGTCTCCTTTCGGGGAAAAGATTTCTAGAACATCATCAATCACACAAGATATGCAAAAACAAGCAATTAAACCACACACAAGAACTACAACAACCTTATATATTAGTAATGTACACATGAAAACATAACTGATTACAATGATTAGAGTAGGGTAGTGTGGTTAATTTGTATGTTATGTAGCAATTTCATGGAAGAATGTACCAGGACAGACACATCACACAACTAATGAATGCCATGTCATTGATATATGTTTTAAATATATTAACATCGTTGCAGTCAGTGCCAAGTTATCAATAAAAAACCCCAGTGACGAGAATCTGGAACTGTGTTCTTCAAAGAAGCATAACCCCCCTAGTATGAACCCTGGCCTACGGTTTTGTTTGGGGGCTTTATTTGTTTGTTTCTTTTTTCTTTTTCTTTTCTTTTCTTTTTTTTTTTTTTTTTTTTTTAATTTGTATTGTATTTGATCTTGTTAAATTGGCAAAATATAGGCTTAGGAAGATATTTCATGAGAGAAGCAGGTGCTGCATTAGTTTCTCATTAACTACTCAAATCCTGCTTTGGGCTTATAGCAACAAAGTGCTCATAGACCTAAATGGATCAGTGATTTACAGGGTCTTTCCATATACACAATTACAATTCATTAAACATGCAGCAGCATTAAATGGATGGAGTAATTCTGCGCGACTTTTAGTGTCTGTGTGCAGTGTCCTGTTAAAGGGACACAAAAAGGCTGGCTTTAAACACCTTCTCCTTTGGGTTAAATTATAATCTTGTCGGAAACCCGTACCATTGCCTCCTCTCGTGCAAAGAAAAGGCAGAAACAGCGGTGTGTGCGTGCGGGGAGCATCCTGCCGCGGTGAGGCAGGAGCGCCTGCCTTTGATAACCACCAGGCTTAGAAGCCAAAATATGTTCTATTGGGTACTCAAAGGATAAAAATACTGGTTAATTTTCAACAGTGCTCCTTCATTTGACTTTACAATTTATAGCAGTGAACATTAATGCAAGAATAGCTTGGTCGAGGAGGAGTTTAAAATTAGAGCACCTCTTCTCATTAGCCCCAGCAGCCTGACCCAGGGTGAACTGAGAAGTAATTTGCCGCCAGATCCTCATTTTGCTTCTGTTATCACTCCTTGTAAATGAAGCGCAGCAATTTATTGTAGCACCTCAAGGAGTCAAGAACATAATGTGTAAAACACATACAAAAAAAATCTTTCTTCACATTCATTAACACCCAGCACATAGAGGCTGTTCACTTTTCACTCAAATGAAGGAGGGGGATCTTAAATCTAAAGCTTTCCAGCCTGTGAAGAAGGCCTCTTCAGGTCATTAGACAGAAGCTGAGCTGGACTGAAGAAAGGTCATTGACAAAAAAGGGAGAATGGCAATATGATGAAAAATAGAAAATGGATAAAAGAAGAGACTTTAGAAAGCTCAGAGAATGGAAAGTACATTTTTGGCATCGGTGATCAACCCTTCTTGTCTCTATGTTCATTTTCTGTTGTCAGTGAAGAAAAGAATATCTGGCTTTTTATTTAGCTGGGAATTGCTCTCGTGTTTGGTCAATTCTCATTTCATCACCCTTGATCTGACCTTGCAGGAAGCATTAATAGACTTATTTTTAAGGGAGCTTTGTCTGCTAGCTATAAATTCAGACCTTCATTTTGCTCTTTTTTATTAAAAACATGAAGTCTACGCGATTTTAATGTATTCTGATTATGTAACTGACAATTTCCCCTTAGGGAGATCTTTTGTTTCACTAGTCCTGATTAACACTTTGGGTTTATAGCTGTATATTAACACCGCATTCAGGAATATTAGGAAGCTCCTATATGCAGATTAATTTATATTGGTAATAGAAACAGAGGAACTTAAAGAGGAGTTAGGCGCACTCCCCGGGCACGTGCTGAATGCAGAACGTAACACGTACTGAGGGGTGGAGGGTACCTGTGCCGAGAGGCAGAGAAACTCAGAGAAAATGCCCTTTTGTTTTGTTTACCTCATCTCCACTGGCAGGAGGGTCGAATCCTGCAGTTCTGTAGCGATCGCCGCTAAGCAGTATCTTTTTCCCACAGATGCGTACAACTTGCGCTGATATAACCAGTTACTGACATGTACGTATTGTGAGGATAAAGATACAACAAAGTTGTCCTTTTTCTGTGTTGCCATTTTTGTTGTTATGGACAAGCGAATAGTCTTTTTCTCATAGTGTATTTTCTTATGTTTGCCCACATCCTGTTGCTGGATCTTCCCTTTGTACAAGCTAATCTCATAAATTAGAGTGTATATATTTTACAGTAAATGCTTTCCCATTTAGTTAACAGCATGAGACCATTATCTTGTGACAAAACTCTGTTCCAGTGAAGTCTCTTCATTAAATAAGTAATCATCCTTTACATACAATGAAAACTGGAATTAGTAGTATATAAATATACCATGCTGAAAAGCCATCATTTGACAACAACGTGACCTACATCAAATTATGCCTTGTTCTCCTAATCCTTCTGGAAACTGGTATGCAGTTATACCCCTTGGATAGTCTTAGACCAAAAAAACCAATACAAATGAGCTGTCAACGTATTCAGCATATCAAAGAGAAGGTAGAGATTATTTTGGAACTCCACAAGGGTTTGGTTTTACTTTTATCTAAGAAGCACCCTCGTGAATTATGCACGTAAATAATGCTGCAAACTGCTTTATTTGCTGCTGAGCTGGAACAGCAGGTTGCCCAAAACTAATTCCTCACTGTACCCCCAGTTCTGTCAGCTTTGTTGTTCAGCTGCTGTCTTGGCATCAGGTTGCAGTATTCTTTTTAACCCAGACAGTTTGGTGGAGAGAGGTTAGGGAACGGTCAGATGAATGGTCAGACAGGCAAAGCCTCTGGATTGCCAGCGCTGAAAACCACGTTTAGGTGAAGAAGACACAAAACCTCCCAAATCCGTTCATTAGCAGTTAGAACGATTTGGCTGCTTGTTTAAGCCATCGGTTTCACCTTACTGCTGATTATCAAGCAGAGTAGAATTAAACGGAGTAGCCATGGCGTCTTCCAAAAGTCCTGCGTGTGGAGCAGGTTTAAATACCGTGGCGTAGCTCATGCTGCTACTTCTCCTGCGCATCCCCCAGGCCCGTGAGTGTTTCAGCGCGGGTGTTTATTGGCAGAGGCATCCCGACGCCAGTTCAGCCAAGGCTTTCAACGAAGTTGTGTCCGTGCGCAAGTATTTTCTGGGGTCAAGTGAAGTACTCCTGGTGTACCGGTTTTGTCTTTCTTTGACAATATTTTCCATGGAATATATACATTTTGTGCCTTTTCCAGGCAGTGCTGGAATTACAATTGTTGCTGGAATTACAGTTTTCTCTGGAAAACCTGCGACATCCCTTTGCTTGTCTGGGACTCAGCTGAGCACGTAGCCCTTTTGCTGAGCCCAAACAAGTATGTCCCAGAGCACCAGAGGGGAAGAGAGGGAACGTTGTCCATATTGTATCTAAATGTCCAGAACGGCCAGCTCCAATTGGGAAACCATGGTTAAGGTATGTTTTGGAAAAATCAGCTTCCTGGTTTTAAAAAAGGTCTGTTTCAGCTCGCAGAAGTTGTGGGTACTCCTTCATGTTATAAATTCATGCTGTAGCAGGATATTATCACATTAGCAGCTCCTAAAAGATGACTAAGGGCCAGTACAGGAAATAATCATTATTCCAAATGCTGTTTATATGATTCTGTATGTTTATATCACATTCTATAAGGATATAATGATGACACAACAGCAACAGTACTGATATCTGTTCGGTGGTGCAATGGTACATTTACAAGATCGTAGGGCATAGGGTCTTTCCAGACAATCCCAGGGTTCATAGAGTGAATTTGAAGCGGGGGTATTTAGTGAAATCCCCACACCTCCAGTCCCTCATGTTGGCTAGCTAACATTTAGCCTGAAAAAAAGCAGGGGTTCCCTCCGTGGCTGGAGGTCCCGTTTGCTCCATGGGTACCTGGGGAATAGAGGAAAGAGGTCGCATCGCGCCCTCACGCCAGGAGCCTGAAGGCGTCACAACTGGGTCTTTCACTCTGAAGGAAAGTGCTTGTGCCTGATGCCGTAAATACCACGGAAAGTTATGAGCCCAAGTTATCCAAAACCCCTCCAAACTAAAAATCTCTCTTTTTCTCCCTACTAAAAGGTACAGAAGTGAACTGATGTTATTCAGAGAACAGTACATAGCTACTGTCTGTGTTTATCAATGGGGTTTTTTTAAATACCCGGTGAACAATGTGATCTGAGAGACCTTTAAATGGATGTAATTTTTATTCCTAGCTCAGTAGGGTGAGGCTGCAGCATTCTTTTACCTGGTAGCCAAACCCAGTCATTTTACTTCCTTCAACCTTTTCCTACTTTCCTAAAAAATGATGAGACATCTCATGCAGCTTGTATCTCAGGCACACACCTCATTTCTATAGGTACAAGTGGACTATAGCAGCTCAGGCAATAATTAACGATGTTGAATCAGGAACAGCAACATCTCACAGAAATACCTGCACTTATTGAATAGTACCTCAAAACCAAGAAAACAAAATATTTGAGAAAGGAGGGACTGACTAATTTCAAAGTCCTGAGGCCTTTGTTGAACAGGTATCCAAATGAAAGACTTTTGCATTTTTTTAAAAATACCCAGGCAAATGTCTCAAAATTACACTTGGGAAATTCCTTGGTGATGTTTTGGCCTTTTCTTTCCTGTCCTTTTATTTGAAACTCATACAGAAAAAGGAAGAATGGAGGTGGAAGAGAAAACCAAACCAAAACTTACCTCTATTTATTAAATAACCTCTATTTTCTCCTAGTCCAGTTGCATTAAAAGACAACATTTCCAAAGGCCAAATTATTTTCATGTAACAGTCTTGGTCTTTGTAAAGTCCCAAATGCTTGTTACTGAAAGCTGCCAGTGAAGTCCTAGAGACAGATCTTTCTCTTATCATCGAATCATTTTGGGAGACTGGGTGGTTGCAGGTATAAAAGCAATTATTTTGACAGCATGTATTCTAATGGTGTGTATGTATGTTCATTAAAACAAGTATGTATATACTTGCTTTAATTTCCTTATGCAATCCTTTCTGATCCTTGCCTCCATTCAAACCTCCTCTTCCTCCCCTCTCTTTTCATCCAGCTCTGTTTTTCTACATTTTTAACTCACCTTGAGGTTTAAAACAGTGAAGGCTGTCTTCTTTTTTTACCGGGGAGCGGATATGAAGAGCTTTTATGCTGATTGTCACCCCGTGTGGTGGGGAAGGAGGAGTGAACCGGGAGAGGTGAGCCAACCAAGGCGCAGAACGGGGAAATGGTCCAGCTCCTGCCCTCTGTAATTCGCCGACTATTTTAGACACTAAAATTGTGACAGCTTGCTCTTGTGATAAAGATGTTAACAAGAAGAGAAAATGACATTAATTTAATCTATTCTTACAGGTCATGCTGAAATGAGACTGTGATGATACAAAATTATAATAATAAATATGGTAGTAATTTCACAAGTCTTTATAGATACTGTTCACAATCCTTTCACATGCAAATGTCCTATCCCGTCCTTCATGACAGTGATTTTTGATGCCATCCAGACTCTAATTCAGCATCTTCTAATAGTTGATTCCATAATTACTTTATATTGCAAGAACAATATAAAATACTAGCCCAGATTAGGATCTCAAGATGGCTTTACTTTTACTACCCTTTCTCCTGGGCCTCTAGGAACATTTCCGATTTAGACATTTTCCATGTTTTCAGAAGCAAATTAGATCATCAGCATTCTCAGATCATAGTACATTAATAACCAGAGACAAACAGTGTACGAAACACAAAGTACTGTAAAAAAAAAAAAGATTTAAAGGTATTTTTGTATGAATGAAAGTGGTGATTTTGATTTGTTGATATTTTGAATGGCCAGACAAACCTGACACGCTAATTGCCAAATCCTGAAAAGTTTGTGGGCAAATGTTTATTTAAATCTGAAAGTGATTTAGTTGTTTAAAATTCAGCATTTTTATAAGAACCTCATTCAGTCAGAGAAATATCATCTCTTCTAAGGAGTAACTCAAACAGCAGTGTTAAAATTATTGAAAAAAATAATTCTGATCTAATCTAAAATTATAATTCTAATCTAATTCTGAAAATGAGAATTGTGTCACCACAGTGTCTCTTTTCCAGATTAGTTTATCCCAGGAAGATTTTTACTAATCAGTGTTTGCGATTTACACTGGGAATGGCAGCGTCTCTACTGAACAAAAGAAGCTGAGCTGCACCTTCCAGGCACAGGAGTGTTTCTCTGACCAGAGACGAGCCCTTGTAGTGTAACTTCAGCAGCAGCATCCCCGACATGTGTTTCGTTGAGTTTACACCTTCTGCGTAATCTGGTAGATACAGAGGGTGGAGCTCAGCCCCTGCGTTCTGCTTAATAGCCTCAATTACAGGTGGAAAAGCAGACGGTATGTAAATCAGTACACACTAGATGCGATATAATTGCAAGGTCAGTGTGGACAATGTTTTGCTGAAGTGCTGCTTTAAGTGAATAATTTCAGTGATGAAAGTGTATTTTTTCATATTTGAGAGCTAATGTACTGAACTGGTCTTTCAGAAACATTGCTCCAATTGCACTGTAATGTTAGACAGCAGAGAAGCATTAACAGCCAGATTTCCCCAACTTCAGCGCCGAGCACGTATCTTAGTAGGCAAATGTGACATGTAGCTACCCATAACTGTACCGGGATTTGAAATACAGTCCTCTTAAATCTAGGATGCGGAGCCATAGGAGAGATTCGAGAATCGTAAGCGAAGGCGGCAAGGGACTAGCGTCTGTTCGCCTGGGACGCCGAGAGCGCCGCAGGAGAGCACTGAAGCACAGTGCCGTCCGTGGGCCCTGCCGTAGGTTCTTCCTTCAAGCGCAAAGTTTCAGGATGCCTATACGGATTTTGAAAAAGATAACTATGCTTTCCTGTAAACGATGTTACATTGATTTCAACTATTAATATGTTATTCGTGATGCATTCAATTTTGTTTTCAGCTAATGTTGGGATTTACTTTCCTCTGACTTTTATTGAGTAAGGTCTCATGTGATGTATTCAGGCAGCAATTGTCAAGGTATTGAATTTAAAATGCTTTTAAACAAGTTTTACAGGAGAGTTGCAGAAAGGTCCCCTGCTCTCCCTTGAAGCACCAGTTATTCTCATAAAACAGGAAAGCATCAATTTGTTCTTTCATGTAAGTGCAAAATAGGTGATGCAGTGAACAGTTGCTTACAGACTCACATGCAGAAGTACTAATGATTTTAGCGAGATTACTTTTGTGGAGGAAATACATATAATAACGAAGGACAGGAGCAATCAAGAGTCACGATACAAAAAGCAAATCTGGCAAGATCGTAACAAAAGCATAAACAAAGAACATAAACTGTATCTAAATAAATCTGTGACCATGTGGCATATTTGAGAGCAACACGTTTCATTATTTGCAGCTATCTGTCTTTTCCATCACTGTGATTTGTGGTGTGAAGACTCTGAGACAACTATTTAAATTAATATACTCTATTTTCATCATTCTGATTTATTAAGGTATGTTTAATTAAGCTGATTATTACCCAGTAACTTCTGCTGAACAGCACAGTTACTCTTTTGCTTAAGTTAATTTCGCATCCTGTTCCACGTGGATTATTTCTGATTTATTATGAAATTCAAGAAAGTAAGCATCTGGGCAAAAAGGATGTTTATCGACAAGGGCCTAATTTACTACACATAAGTACCATTATTCATTATGACTCTCATTATAGTGCAAAAGACTTGAGTTAGCCTTTCAAGTAACACCATTTGTAACTAGATGGAGAAGGTCAGGAAGAAATGCAACTCATTTCCCTATTCAAACCAATGCTAGCAGGAACCATTCCTGGAGGGAAGCAGCAAATGTGGCCTGGGATGGTTACATTTTTTCTCTCCCTCCTCCCCATTTGCTCTTCGTTGTAGTGTAATGACTTTTCCTTACGTTTACCTGGCTGGAATGGCAGAAGACCAAGCCCCGTAGGAAGCTCTATCAGACCTTGTGGCGTAGCTGCTGTCGGGTATGTGTTACGTACGCTGTGATGAATGTCATGAAACTAAATGAATTAAATGTCATAAAAAGTTTCAGTTATAAAAAGTCTGTGGAAAGTTTCTGCTTTTACAGGAAATATTGGTGGGGGGGATGTTTTTGTTCCTTAAAGTAAAGCTCCCTGTTTTTTAATACAAGACCGCAATTTTTAAGATAAAGAACAAACTCTTCTTTAATCAAAAGAGAAAATGTACATAATAAATTGCCGTGGCTTTCAGATTAGCTTGCTTTCTGCTCCAACTATTTGGCCAGGAAATGAGTATATTATGCGCCGTGATTACAAACAAAAGCAGTGACACTGACAAAAGATAAAGCTAATTGAGCAAGAGGTTTTTTTACCCTATGGCCCAAGCAGTGCAAAGAGCCACCCCCTTGAAAACTTCCTGCTGGCGTCAGTATTCCCCTCGGCATGGCAGCAAGACCCACGCTCTTGGAAGGTGATGTTCTCTCTGAAACCCATGCACCATTTTTGTGCTACTGATTTTCAAATGACAATCATTTATGCAAAATAAAATTTATTTTTATGATCTTTTGTAGGTAACGGGAATCACTGGAAGAGACAGAGAGACCGCTAGAGAGACTGGAAGCCCTACGGTGGCCATCTAGCAGACACATCGTAGCTGCACGGACCCAAAGGATGTGCCCATGGCTAGGAGACAATGTTTAAAAGTAGCCACTTGCATGCTGCTATGGCATTAAAAAGAGGAATACATCTGGGTGCTTGTTTTATTAACGCATTTGGGTGAACAGATTTCAAAAGATGTCTATTCCCTTGTTGATACCAGCCTGCTCCAGACAGGAGAAAAAAATCGCTTAAAGTAACAGCCAGTATTAGAACAAGAATAAAACACATTTGCCACATAAATGAAATAATTGTAATCAGAAGAGTGGAGTTATCACACTAAGAGGATTTCAGTGAATAGATGAATTCTGTGTACAACATAATCAAATTGTTAACATTGTTTAGTCTAGTCTTACTTTTATTCATTTCCTGGATTTTCTGATTAATTTAAATCATGGTTAATTGAGTAATGAAACATTCAGAAAAGTTCAGCTAGAAGAACAATTTGCTAGAGACAATTTCCACTTGTTAATACACAGTTCACTAGATTCAATACATTAGTAAAAAGTCTGAAAGACTATTAGAAGAAAACTGGTATTTTTGACTGAGGAGTGCTTAAATTGGGAAGCTACTCCAAAGGGCTCAGTAACACCTAGTACCAAACCCCCAAAGCGCCGATAAGATAGGTTTTATACGTTATACAAGAAATAGAAACCTGAGGAATTTCCCAAGGGGGAATAGCCAGGGGCTAGGAGAAAGAGGTACCTCTTTTGTAAAACACCTTTCCTTATGATCGTTTTGTTTGCTGATACTGCTGAGTGACAGCAAGGAAAAGCCAGCAGCGAAGAAAAGTTTATTATGTTGTCCTTGCCCGTCAGCCTTTGTCTTCTCCAAGTTCAGCGATCTCATTTGGGGCCAGGGAATCTATTCATGTTCAATTAGGCTCAGCCCAGACTCGGGAAAAGAACCAATTCTTGCAGGCGGGGAAAGCGGCTAGTCGTGGTGGGGAGGGCAGCAACAAATATTGCAAAATGAGACAAAGAACATCTGTTTGCACAGGGTGGGCAGGCACGTGCGCCCAGAAAGCTCCCGGCATCTGCACGGCAACTGTAAATGGACCCTGCAGTTTAGCAGGTTGATTAGGTTAACTCTGCTGGAAATATTGTTCTTTGTCATTAATCGTGATCTTACTTCTTGTCTGGACTTTTTTTTTTTTTTTTTTTTTTGTGAGAACTTAATCAAGCTTAAAGAATAGCCTTTCCAACTATGCAACTGCTTTTTCTTTATCTTACTATATATTCACGGACTGGTCTTAACAGTGCCGGCTATAAAGCGGATAGTATGAGACAATACGTTTAACCTGACGTTCTGATAAAAGATCCTGTCGAAAAAAAAATTATAATTCTTTGAAATGGAAGCTGATGAGGCAAAAATGGACAATCTAAATACCATCGCTCCAAATGGTAGAGGTGGACAAACGACACTAGAGTACATTATTCCACTCCACTGGATGAAGTGACTTTCAAGGACTGATTAGCTCCATGTCTGAGAGGGTTAGCCCCCTGCCTGTTATAACAAGTGCCTATGAAAGGGAGAGCTGATCTGACAACTAGCTATGCCAACCGTGAAGTTATTTCAATACTTTCTCTGCTAACAAGTTGATTAATCCCATCATCATTTTGAAAACCTATTTTATATTGAATAAATCATTTTCTAATAAAGAGCAGTTAGGAGGTGTAAAACTTTGACTTCTTCTCAACGATGCCATCAGCTCCTCTGCAGATTTTACCGTTTCTGCCTCTCTGCAAGTTTTCCCTGCTGAAGATGATTTTTTTCACGCCGACTGAAAAGTTTTATTTTAAAAATGCAGCCTTTAATAACCTAGTGACAATGTCGCATCATGAATCTTCTGCAGGGGAGACACGTACGAATTTTACTGTAAACAGCCATGTTAAATGTCTCCATTATTTCTATTCCTTCTCTTCATTTTTCCCCTTGCTACTGCTATTAAGCCAAACATGATACAAACAAATGACGGCTGCCTCTGGGGCCACATGACAAATACATCACTACGCACAAGGGAAAGCTCCAATATAATGCCTTGCATTTGCGACATCACGTAATTGTTTGGAGCATTTAAGAGATTGTAGACAGCCTGTGAGGAAGAAAAAAGGCTCCAATTAGCTAGGGAAAGTGCTCATTTATGTACTCGGAAATGCAAAGATTTGAAAAATACAGAGCTTAACATTCAGTGGAACTGCAATGAGGCAAATTATAAACATCACAATAAGCATTTTGTTTTCGTAGAGCAGTTCCTATAATGACATAACATTAAAAGCCAGCCTGAAACCCAGGAAAAAAGGCCCCAAGCAAAAAGCCGAACCTGCATTTTTTATAATGTAAGTCCAGGATTTCACATACATTTAAATACAAATTGCTTTTTAAGGCAAAGCTATTTTGTACTGAGAAGCTGTAGCTTAATAATTTAGAGGAGATAAAACCAGACAAAATTAATAAGTAGCATCTTGGAGAGAAAAAGATACATTAGTAAGAACCAGAAATCCCTATATTGTACATAACCAATAACTCTATATGAATCAAATATGTCCCCAGGAGATGGGAAGTGTAGATGTTCTTCCTTTAGCTTTCGGATGGAGTCCCTTTGCCTGCACTAAAAGAGAGATCCTTTACCTACCAGTAGTTGTGAACTCTTTAAAAACCTCCTTGGATATTCCAGTTAAGCAATTGTCCCCACTCACGAGCGAGGTGTCTGCCCACGTGTTGAGAGGAAGGTTGGTTGGTGAAGAGGGGAATGACCAGTCAGACTGGGAGAGTTCAGTCCACCTGAAATATGAGGCTCCATACAAGTGGGAGCTTCACATAGTTGTGCAGAGCCCTTCTGGTAGGAAGGAGAGTTTCATCCCTTTGTGGGTTATTGATTGTTTTTCTAACATTTTCCTCAAGCACAGAAGGCATTTTTACTTTGCCTTCCAAAGGGACAGTTGTCGATCAGAGAGCAGTTTGGATGACAATATTGCAACTGCCCATTGAGTATGTGAGGGGAACAAGTGGAGAAAGGGGAGATCTGAATTTTGAAGAACCTCCGAGCAGAATTCAAAGATGTAGCTATAAAAGCTGTTCCTCTTGCAGAGAAGGGCCTTTTCTCACATGTGCAGTGATTTGAAGGTGACTGGTGCCCCATTTCTGGTCGTGGTGAGCCTTGAGATTGTGGTCCTGAGGAAACTCTGAAGCACGTTGCTCTAAGCAATGTACAAGGTAATGGAAGATGCCTTCCCTAAGCTACAAGTCAGCAGTAGTACTATGGGGGTGGCTGTGGAGGAACAATCTTCTGGCAACCATTACGAGCCAGGAAAAGGTGTCCTGGCTGAGAGGAGGTCATGATGTGCGTTCGTAAACCTCGGAGACTCGAGATGCTCCCTGTAGTGATTTCAGCCTTGCTCAGTCTGGGTAAGAAGGATGTTGCCGAATTTCTCTTTTGCAGTACCAGCAAAGGCTTTTTTCTCTACCTTGCCTTCAAGAAGCTACCACTCCAATACCCCCTGGTATGAAATTCTTAATCTATGCCATGCTGTATTGTAAAGTCCATGCCACAAGACAGGCTCTGTGTGCAGTAACCTTGGAACAAGGCTGGCATCCTTTTTCCTCCCTCATTTCTCATAATTATCAGGAAAAGCCGCCTACACACTGGTGTCACAAGCCACAGCCTGGACTCAGGTCTGTCCTCTGCCGAAGGGAATTCAAGCGCAGGTTTCTGGTGTGCGGAGTTATCAGTCCGTACAAGGGGTGGGGGACAAAACAAGCTTTCTGTTTCTTCTGAGACGTTCAGTTCTGTAGGAAGACCTAAAGGTTCCCCAGGCCAGGGAGGGAAGAATGGAGAGAAAGGACAGCTCGGCCGCCCAGTGCTTGGGATGTCCACCTGCTGAAGATGGGCTTCCCCATTTCATCTCTTGGTTCAGGACCGTTTCAGCATTTTACCCGGTGACTGTTTAATGTGTCCTTTGCACGCTGGTGAAAACAGCACTTGCTGCTGCAGGTTTTTTGCAGAAACCCTTGCAAATATGAAAACTGCAACTCCCTCAGCTCTTCCCAGTGAATCGGGGCCTGCCTCACGCAGCACGGTGACAGGGAAGGCTTTGCACTGGGAATATAAAAAATCAGACATTTGTAACAGGGACCGAAATGCACACATTTTTGACTGACACAGTGTATGGTATTGTGAAAATTGTTTCATCTCTTTAGATTATTTCCGTTTGTTTCTTTCCAGTTTTTTATGATAAAGGTATCAGTAATGCACAGTAAAGCATCTTTGTAATTGTTTCTATTAAATGAGTGAATCATACCACTGAATACTAACATAGTAGAATAAATATATGAATGTTTCTAAAAAAAAGAAAATTCCTCTTCAAATGTTGGTTGTTTTTTTTTTTCTTCTACAGAAATCTGTGTGTAGGGTATTTTTAAGGTATCTGATTAGTTAAGCAAGGTATTATTTACCTGAGGCTCTGAAAATTTTTATGGTATGAATGTGGAGATGTTCCATCAAGGGCTATTTTGCATTTTTAAGATCTCATATTCTTAGCTAGGCTTTTTCAGGGCATGAGCACACCTATTAAAATATATATGTGGAATTACAAATTTGTTTCATTTGCCCTATCTCATTCTTCTTAAACTAGAGGAAAGAAGCACTATCACAGTAATAGCAATGACTAGAAAGGAAGAAAATAAAAGCTGAAAGTTCTAATCAAAACTGTAATCAGAAAGATGACAAATGGTGAAGATTATTAAATTTTCTTTGCTCCCTTGATGAATTTAATAAAGAACTAATCAAAGATCATTAGAAGGCTTTTGTGCTTGGTGTGCATTGTAACTGGATTGCAATCGGAATTTATGTTTTAGTGGTTATCTAGGGTTGAATTGGACATGTAAATATAGAAAAGAGATATTTTTAGCATTTTTCTTGGAAAATATTTATTTAAAAATGTCAAACCATGGTATGTTGCTTCTACACTTTACACAATAAAAGCAGAGCATCTTTCACTGGGGTTAGAAATTTTAAAATTAATATCAGTGTTTAGTTTGAATTTTCTAATGATCTTTGATTATTTCTTCCTTTAATTTTACAGGAAAATTAGAAAAGAGACATTTCTTTCCCAGGCAATTATGTAAGTATTCCGATTGCTAGGACTACTGACAACTCAGAGAGTGCCACAACGATATGGAAATTCACCTTTTGCAGATCTTCAGGGCTAATTTAGCGTTCTTAAATTTTAAAGGGTGCTTTTTAATCTCCTTTTCATATCCCCTACTTGGTGCTGGAGTAATACTTATCAGATGCAGTAGCTGAAGGTGTTATTGTATGAGCCACCTATTTTTTTTTTTTCCTCCAATTCTTGATATCTGCAATCTCAGGTCGGATGACGAAAGAGAGATTTTACTTCTCTCCTTTGGGTGAAGTATAATTAAAAGGATAACTAATGCTTGAATATGCTGGAAGAACATGTACAATTCAAATACCTAATTTATAAGTAGCAAGAGTAATGGTATGAAAAAGAAAATCTTCAAGCTCTTTTTAAAGTAAAACTCTTTGGAGAGTGTAGTTAGCTGGTGATTTACAGCCAGCTGCTTGGTTGTGACAGGGAAGAGGAGCTGACTATTGATTTCATTTCCACCTGCCCTTCGTGTCACCAAGGCAGTTTCTGTCTTCTTAGTGGGAAAGTGCTTACAATAGCGTGCTTACAATAACCGACCTCAGCATCTGATCTATTTGTCTGCCACTGAATAGAGTTTTGCTCTTCCTATTGCTTTAGCATTTGGGGAGATTTGTTGCAGTATTGTGTAAATATTAAACTAATTAAAGAATTAAGAGCTGTGGATCCGGTGTTACAGAATAGTGTGGGATCTAAAGTGGCCTAATATGACACTTTATCATTTCTGTGGAAACAACATAGATATTTAAAGTAAAATTATTGAGACTGTGAAGGACACAAAAAATTATTAGGACACTTTTTGGCAAGAAATAGCAGAAGGCTATAACAAAAGGGATAAGCATGTCCACTCCAAAGGAATCTAACTCAAATCTAGGCATTCCATATCATCACATTAGAAATCCTTATTGTCATTACTAAATGGGATGCTACAGCTTCCATTGGGTTTGGTTTTTTTTTTAGTTAGGATGTAAGAATATCTGTATGTGAAAGAATAATTTAAACAAACATTGATTTGCTACCCAAAAAACCAAAGGCTACTTTAAGTCGTATCCACCACCACTGAAAGGAATTGGAGACTCCTTTTGTAGCAGTGATGTGCACAAGATTCTTAAGGTATTTATTGTCATGTAACTATAGTATTTTTGGAGTTACCCACTTTGTCTCTCATGCAGTGAGACCTATAGATATACATGCAGAAACAGATCAGCTGTTCAGGTGCTCAGAAAGAAATAACATTATCACCCAATATCTATTATAGATACAATTGTAACCTGCTGTTTGAATGTGCAGTGTCCAAAAGTATGAGTAGGATTTTCAATAGAAAATTTGTTAAAGAAAAATGGGATATTAGCCTCCAAAATAAATTCATGATAGTTTCAGGAATAACTCTTTCTAGGACTAATAAGACGTGGGATCAGGATCAGAAGGCAAAGTTAGCTTTGGCTTGATTCCGTATTATTGAGAAATTGAAAGTGAGAGAAAGCTTGGCCTCTGTGAATTAGCAGGGGATGTAAATTACTACCTGTCTAATGAACAGGTCAATAATTTCAACGCTAATGTAACTCGACCACATCATCAAATCTACAGACATTGGAAAATGTCAGGTAATGGTGAAATCCTAGCAGAAACACCTTCTGGCGTTCAATCTGCATAAACTGTAATTGTCTGTCAAGCAATAAATCATTTCAGTCTTTTTAACAGTGAAAGAGCAGATTTTCAATTATTACAGACTTGTCTTCTTTGGATGTGAAGGACCATCCCAGGACGGGGGCAGCCCCTGGCCCTCCGGTGCAGGCTGGCTGCATCCCTCTGCCTCCCACCGGGAACATCCCCGGGCTTAGTCTGTGCGCGGCGCAGACCACGGAGGTACCTGTGCCCAGGAACCCGCCTGGGTTCCTCCTTGGAGGGACCTGGGAGGTTTGCTGCCGTGAGGATGGCCGCACTGCGGTCAGCTCAGGGCACAGGAGGGACACAGGGAGTGGGTCACACTCATGGTATAGGCACAGTGTTCACGTCCCTTCAGCAAACAGGGGAGGACAGGGGAAGACCCCCGAACCAAATATCCCACTTGCCTTCATCATCTACAGATGATTTAAATATTTTTCGTAGTCTGTAGAGTGTTGAACATATATGTGATTAGCAACTGCTCTATAATTCCTAAGTTTGACCACTCTGTCCTTAAGGCTGTGGAACAAGCTAAAAAAGAAGTTTTTACAGCCCAAAGCTAAGAATCTACTGATAAAGACCTATGCAGCTAAAAAATGTGAAGCCAGGTACCTTGAAGGCAGACAAATGACTTAAAATGAATTAAGCCTCTGCAAGGCCATGTGATTTCCCAGGACCAACCACAGAAAATGAGCTATTGATGAACAGCAAGACAGAAGGTGGAAGGAACATTTTTCTTAGGAAACTGCAGCACTTCATGAGCTGGTTTAAAATCTGGTAAGGCATGAATCTGTGTGCAACAAATGTCAGCCCTGGACCATAAATAGCCAGGGAAGATCCTGCACATCATTAAGGCAAATGGAGAAGGTACTTGATGTCCGTGGTCTCAAAGGACATTGCAATGGTGAATGAAAATCCTTGCTTCTTCCACATAACAATATTTCATGGAGAGGGGTAAAAGCAGGTGATCAAATATTGACAAGGGGAAAATAATATCAGGAAAATTGGGGGTTGGGTGGTTTCTAGAAATACTATAAAATTCGGTACCCAAGCACCTGCATTTTCCCAAGTGCCCTCCAAAAACACATATGATCAGATTCCCGTTGACAGTATTCAGCACAGTATGTGACCATTTTGTTTGTTTGCAAAATATGACTGTATTCACCGCATGGCACAGTACTACAGAAAAGGGTTTAGAGAGGCAGCTTCTTTCAGGTTTTCTTTCCCGCGTAGAAGGAACCCTCAACTGGAGACATGGTTCCTTCTGGTTTATAGTCCGTGAATCTAGGAGACATGGAGTGAAGCGACTATAATTGTGTGCCCCTGTGTCCTCCTGTAGTGTGCTGCGTGAAAAGAAGGTCTGCGGCGAGGATGGGCCAGGCCGTTGTAGCAGGACCTACAACATGAAATCTTCCCTGGATAGCACAGAGCTGCCGTAGGGCTCCTCTGAACGTCACCTAGTCGGAAACTGAGCGTGCTCCCAAAAAAGCACAGTTAAACCTGTTTTTATAATTCCCAGAGAGTCACCACTGTCCTCAGCAAAGTGCTTCAGTGACTAATTAGCATCATTACAAAAGTGCCATACCTCATTTCAAGCTTGAATTTGCCTTGGTCCAGCTTCCAGCAGTTGGAGCTTGTTGTACCTTTCCTTGGCAGACTGCAGAGCCCTTTGTTACATTTTTGACTCCTACACAGACACTTGTAGACCGTGATGAACTTACTCCTTAGTACCTACCCCCTGTAGTTAGCTAAATAAATAAAACATATTTAGTCTTTTGCTCTAGGACATATTTACCACCCTTTTTTTATTGCCACGCATCCACCCTTGAAGCAGGTGAATGCAAATCTTTTATTTAAGTCCCAGGTCTTGTGTCCACTCCTTTTCAGTTTGACTAGAAAATCCAATAAAAAATGATAGACCTGCATCTATTATTCACTTTTATTTTATTGGGGGATTTTCTAAGTGCATCTGAGTGTGCAGACACTGTGGAGGCCAAGGACTGAATATACCCTGAATCTGAGATGTTAATAGATTGATTGTTTCTTTTTTTTTTTTTTTTTGTATAACTGTCATTACTCTAAACCCATTGGGTCTCCTTTCCTCTTCAAGAGGAACAAAGGACATTCCAACTCTCCCCAAGAAATGGAGGGCTTCCAAAGGAAACAAAGAGCTAGGCCATGTGAAATAAAAAATCCTCACCTTGCAGCAGCGGGAGAGACGCGGCGTGTTTGTGTGTGGGGTTGTGCCCCCGTGAATTGTGTGCATCGCTCCTGCGGCAGCGCCGGCGCCACTCACGTTCCCAGAGCCGGGCGAAGGCAGAGGAGCGGGAACAGGAGCTGGCGGCAGAGGAGGGGTAAAGCCTCTCCCTGCGGCTGTGGCAGGGAAGAACAAGACCACTGCCTTGGACCTGCGCTCGGCGTCAGGTTTGCTTTCGCTCTGTCGGAGCCGGAGGCTGCACGCTGCTTTGAGCCGAGGCTGCTGTGTGAAACCTGTCCTCTCAGCGGGGATACAGCCCTGGCTGTGGAAAGCATCCTGCACCCCCACCGTGGTACCTGCGCTGTCTTATGAGGTCCCCATCCCACTCCCCCGTTTGCATCAGGGCTTTGTCTCCCCTTGGTGAGAGCCGGCAAATAGTCCTGTAGCAGCAACAGTACGGGGTGCTCTCTGCCCGGCAGTCTCAGGGTGCCTTAGCAGGATAACCCACCCGGGTCAAACCTAGATTTAATTGGCAGCAAAGCACCAGTTCTGCCTTACTGTTAGTTTTATGATTGATGACGTTTATTTAATTTCTTACCTATTGCTGGCCTGGGATTGTACGGCAGTACAATAAGCTTGAGCACAGCTATTTATAGATAGAGCAGTAAAGGGATTTGTACCCACTCAGTATTTATTTCTAATTACTGCAACATTTTGAATTAGAGTAAATGGAGAAAAAATATTAAAATGAATTTTCTAGGCGTGTGTCGTTACGTCTAGGTAAAATAAGCCATGGCTGGGGAGAAAAGTCTATGTTCGGATTTCCCCCAAAGCACTGAGAAAGCAAAGAGGTGTGAGCCAAGCGAGAGGCAGTGGGTGCAGTGTTGTAGCTCCCTGCCTATGCTTGGGAAACTGCCGCCGCAGAAGGTACGTCTGCGCTGGAGCCCGAGGTGCGATGGCAGCAGGAGATGGAACAGAGACTTCTGCGGGGGCTGCTGCTCGCATCGCTGGGGTCTGGCACGTACTCTGGTTGCTGGATTGCAGACTTCCACTGCTTTCATTGCCTGAGGTAGCTGGATTAAAGCTGGAGTGGGTGTATTTCCAGCCACTACAACACTCCCTTCACACTGCTGTGCGGACACACCCCCACATACATGCGTGTGCATGCACGCACACGGGCACACACACATACCTAAGCAGAGCTTGGAATCACCCACCCCTGCCTGGTCCTCTCCTTCGTTGCTGCAGCCGGTGCTCTTGGCTTCTGCTAACAGCATTGCACACACAGGCTGACTCTCGTTCCCCGGCTGCCTCTTGTACCCAGGCTGATCTTACAATGCAAGAATAGTTAGCTACACAATATGGAGTGTAGTGTTAAAAAGCACCTTCACATTAAAAATCATCACAGAGCTCATTCAGGCACAAGTCTGCCCTGAGTTCAGTTGTGGGTTTGGTAGGCTGTTGCCTTGCATGGTTTGTAACGGAGCAGAACTAGTGCAAGATGCTACTTTTTCTGGTTTCTTAAAATACACATCTGCATGGAGAGGTGCCTTTCTCTCTCAGTTCCTCTCCAGCCCATGTGCCTTCTGGTACTGCACAGCAGCAAGTAAGTGTCTGCTGTTCAGATGTTATTCACCTTTCTCTTTTGTTCTAGCCAATTTGGTTGATACAGTGTGAGAAAACAAGTCAAGAGAGAGGGTTATAATGTTCGTTTCTAAGAGCCATAGTGAGTGTTACATTTGTGCTTCTGACTTGTTGTCTTTTATTGCATAATAAAAAGTGAAGAAGCCAAGTACTTTGTTATACAAGTAGAAAATACTTGTGCCCACAATTTAACCTTCAAGCAACATATAGGAGTCAAAGCGTAATTCGTAGAGTTTTTCAAATTATTGAAGGCACTGTAGTGCAACACTTCCTATAGTTCTACAGTCCCAGCAAGCTGGTTGTAAAATATATCTTATTGCTTTTATACTTTTAACTGCCTTTTCTTTACACAACCATTTATGGAGGCATAGCATGCTCAGCCTCCTTGTAAATTAGGCGGTATAACTATAATAGAAACCACGAAGAGGCTTGAGTCTTGGACAGAATGTTGTCACTCCATGTGTCAATAATGACTTTAATGTGTTAATAATGACTTTAATTGAGCAGACATTACTAGTGAGCAACTTGTGGCCATTGAAGGCATTTTTTTGTACTCGTCTCCTTAAATATCTCAGTTAAATTATGCAGACAAAATCACATCCTAGCCCATTGCATAAAATCTGAAGAAATAGTTAAGGAGTTAAAGGAAACATTCCTGTTGAGAACAGAATGAGTCGTGACTGCTTTTAATGTAAAATATCTTCTCATTTACAAATCTTGTGTAAAAAAATAGCAAGCATTTTCTGAATTTATATCCTGTTGGTACATTTTTAGCATCGGGTACAACTTTAACACAGCTCATCAGAGTAATTAGCTATTTACCATTTAAATCGTGGTGAAAGTATCTTAAAACTTCTTTTGTGCTCTTATCGCTTTTTAAGGAGCACATTTATACACAAATTGCCTGGCATCTCTCTATCAAGGCTTTGATCTCCTGCACTATCAATTGTTGGCTCAGGTACAAGAGACTGTAAAATATACAAAGCTGTCTGCTCTAGACTCCAGTTGAAATAAAAAAGGAGGCTGTTTATACACAGCCACTCATTAGCTAAGTCAGTCAATATTTACATGTTGCAAGTATAATGCCTTCTTTATGTTAGATAAATTATTTAATTCAACCTCGAGGAAACTTCTTTTCAAGAGACTAACATTTACAAATAAATAACTTTTTGGTTCCTTAACTATAATCATAGCCTGAATACAATCCTTTTCCGCATTTTCTTTTTTATCCCAACTGCTTGCTCAGCTTTGGTGAAACATGATGGAGTGTTTTACGATTGATACATAAAGCCACTTCTGATTTTGTTGCGATATTACATATTTTTTTGAAAATGTCATCAAACTGGGCAACTAGCTTTTGTGTTGTGTTATATGTATTTTACGGGTTCGCCATTAATGCTGTATACTATAGACTTAGTACACCATCATCTGAGAATTAAAGTTCAAGCCTATAGGACGTGGCAGTTGCTAGTATAGCCGGAGTCTTGCTGACAGAAATGCGTGTAATGCATTAGATGACATACATCTGCTGGTGACTTGTTTCTTGATTAATGCTTTCCAACAAATTAAGGCAGTGCCTTTCTCCATTTGTGCCCCTCTCTCTGTTAGGACTTCTTGTTGATCTCCAGCCTGTCTCCATTCTGGCCCATCAAGTCAGCTGTAGGCAGAGGAAGAGCTCAGAGCTCGATGTCTTATTATTTTACTACTTGAAATGGTGCACAAATGTCATGATTGCAGATGCTTGTAACAATAAACAAGACAGTAGCAGCATCTCTTGGAAAGAACAAGGAATGAGGGGGAAAGGATTTCTGGCCTTATGTACATACAAGAAAATACAGACATGTGTGCTCGTGCGTTTTCAGATACAGGCGGTGTTAAATCCTGAGATGAAGTTAGGTTTCCAATATTATAAAAATTATCGTGGGTTTGTGGATTTGGGTTTTTTTGCATTAAGATACATTCAGACTGCTTTCAGCGTGTGGCTCAGAAGCTTTTTTTTTTTGCATTTGTATATGCACATAAAGAAAAATATTTTCCTGTTATTATGTATTTCTAGCTGGTTTTTCTATAGTCCTATCATCCTTGTAACATTTCTGTGGTGAATTACGTTAGTGGCATTTTTGTGTAAAAGTGTTTCAAAATATGTTTCAGAGATGTAAGAATGCAAGTGACATTATTTGCAGATGTCACCTCTGACAGTTTTAGAATTTTTATGTGTTTCTTCAGTAGCTCTAGTAATGAATGTTATCTTCAGCATTATTATACCAAATAGTTGATTGTATGTAGCCATTATTTCCTTAGTGAAAGTCCTTAGCAGTATAACTCTAAAGCTCCTGTGTCCTAAACAGATAAACAGGTAGTGTTTTGTATGGGGAACACAGATATAGGTTAGGTTTATTCCAGGGAAAAGTAGAACAGAAAGCAGTATTTTCCGTTTTGTAGTCCTTAAAGAAGGGAGAAAAAATGGTTTTATTCTTGCGCCACCCCGAATCTTCTATTTGAGGATATTCCTAGAAATTCCACTGGTGCCAGTGATTTATTAACGCCTGAAAGATTTATGACCCACCTACTTTCATCTTCTCTTGCAATTCATTTGCTTACCCATATTGCAGCCCAGGAGAGCTGTATAAAAACAAACATATGCAGGTGAATTGTTAGAAGAAGGGATGTGACCGAAAGAGCATGGTCCAAATGACTTGGTGGGCTCCTAAGCTACCTGAGAGGCCAATGCAAACCTCCCTCACAAAGCTTTGCTGGTTCCTAGCAAGCCGAAGGGATCCCTGGTGTGGCCTGCAAACACAGTGAGTCCTAACGGCTTGGTTACACCCTGGTCCCCTGGGGGGGTCACGTCTCTGCTCCGGGTCCCCCCCTCCGCCAGCCTGCTGGCACCTCTCAGAGAGCCCAGCCGCAGCAGGCAAGACGCGGCTGTGGTTAAATGCTCCCAAACTACCTCAATGGGCGAAATCAGGCTGGGCGAAGGAGGTTTGGGAGATCAAATGAAACAGGATAAGCAAAAAAATCTCATGCATATAGCGAGGGGAAAGAAGGGAGGGAGGAAGGGATCAGGGAAAGGAGGATTATTTCCAGGCTATCTGTAAATCCGCAGTGATTTGGTGTTTGAGACTTATCTCCTATCAAAGTCGTTGCTTGAAAAAAGAAGGATACAAACTTTGTGTTGGTGTGGGCGGTTACCCCTCTCACTAGAGCACACGGCTTTCCCCAGCTCGGATCACAACGCTGCGAGCATCTCATCCCGCACCTGCATCACGCGTAGGTGGGGGTCCTTCTTCAACCACCCGAAACGCCCCCCCTTCCTTTTGTTTTCTTTGTGGATATCTAGTGCCAATATTTCATTTCTGACCAGGCTCGGTGTCGAGTGAGCCTCGCGGAGGCTGAGTGCGGGAAGCCTGAGCCAGCACGGGGTACTAAACTGGGACATACCTCTCTGCCACTCGAGAGGTCGGAGTGGTGGAGCTGACTCATACCTTGTAGCCATCAGGCTCCTGGGGGCTGGAGATACTGTGGAGCCAATGTACTTGATTTTAAAGTGGGAGAGAGCTGCAAGATCCTCTCTTCACACAGCATTTCCTCCTTGAAGTGGTATTACTGTTGGCTCTAAAGAAAGCATGTTCTCATACTAAAGATTACACTAAACCCCACTATGTATTATTTATAGAGTAGCTCCCAGGGAATATTTCCTAATTTAAAGGAAAAGCTTGTGGATTTTTGATGGCCAAAAGATTTTCTACTCATTTGACCACTCATTTTCTACTCATATTTGACTACTGTGAAATTATTTCCTGTTATTAGCATAAAAGAGATCTTTTGTGCTATTGCTCCTTCTGCCTTAAAGACGGGAAAATACAGGTTTAAGGTGTCTCGTGAAGGAAAGCAAAATCATCCATTAAGGTCTTTACTATGATCCTGTGCGATTCAGACCTCTGCTGTATGGCGAAATGTAATAATGTCTTTTATATTTTGTTTATGTGAAAAAATGTCATTACATTTCATGCATGACAACTGATTGGTAGCTGGTAGGTTTGGGTCATTTCTCACCAGCCACATGTGCCGCATACGGTCTGTGAAAGCACAGGAGCATACTTTTAAGTTATGTGGACAGTATATCAGAGAATCTCCCCATGCTGCCAATTAATCTCATAAAATGTTAATGTAATCCCTTCACAAATATGTAAATGCAGTGCCACTATAGGTCTGGCAAATAATAAACAATAGTTATCTTATCCTGGGCTTTTCCTTCATGTAATTCTCAGCAATAATTTAGTCCTTGTCTTCCACTCTGAAGGATTTAAATGGAATGACCTTAATTCTGGTTTTGTTTGCTCTCTATCTACTAAGCAGCTGCAGTGAAGACGAAGACAAACAGTAGATTAACAGTGGTACCTTTTATAAGGGTGATTAGTTCTTAAAATATGCTCAGTGGAAACAAAAAAGCATGAAATGAGGTCTGAGAGAGAGGCTTTTACTCTTTTCATTGAAACTGCTACATTTCTTTCAGTAACCCACAGATACTGACTTTTCAATGAAATATTTTCTTGGAGGGCGGTTGTTTTTGCCAGGACAGCCTGTATAATGTGTCAGAAGTGCAAGGTACGTACTTCTAAAATCATTTTATCACTTCATTTATTTTCCTAGTTCAGATGAGAACTTCATGGTGGATGAATTAAAAATATTTACTGATATTGCATATCATCCATTTTTTGGTGATTATATATAATCAGCTGTTAAAACCAACACTAGAATTGATACAGGCGATAGCTGTAATGGGTGCAGCTGGTATTCCCGCAATTTATAAGCACTTTGCAGAAATATATTTTTAGTATGTCCAGAGTGTGTAGGAGAGAAGTGATTCGAGACAATGGGTTGACAACATGGCTCATGGTGTGGCTTAACAGCACCTGACAACACCCTGCAAGTTTTAGGACGGGATGCGGGAAACAGTTTATCCATCAGTCAGCAAGGCAAAATGTACTTACCTGAGCTGGTGCTAGTTAAAGCCACCGCCTGATAAAAAGGGTAAAATAATGCCTCGATTGGGATTTCTGTTTTTACCCCTATCTCCCCCAAAAGGTTACCCTTTCCGCAGCGCATGGTCTGCTCCGTTTTCTCATTACCCGAAGTGGAGGGGAGAGCAAGCTCGCTGATTTAGCCAGCCTGCTAAATCACCCACGTCCCCTTCCTGAAGCACCCAGGCATTCCTTAGATGTCTCCTATCGAAATCCTGACCCAGCCTGACCCTGCTTATCAACCGCTTGTTGTTCTTTCAAAGAGTTGAAAGGATTATGGCAGATTAGCTAACACAGCTCCTTTCCCTATATTGTTCTGTGTGACAGTCACTTCTACGATAAAAATAAAATAGCAATTTTAAAGCAAGTTTTAAGAGTAGGCGTACTTCTAATTTGCTGAATGTCATGTTTTGGTACAGTTGAATTAATTTTTGCACTTTTTAAATCTGTTTATCAGCAGCTAGCTCTCCCCCCCCCCCCCCCTTTTTTTTTCTGGTTCTGTTTTAATTGTAATGAAATTCACTTCATGTGTAGTAAAATTCCATCCTCTGAGAAGACATTTTCCCATCTGATGAAAATATATGTTTGTGTTTGATATAAAATGTACATAAATACATTTTTCATCTCGTTCTTATGTCTGTTTTGATTTTTAAAATATATAACCATTCATGTACCTAGCACCACCAAGAATAGCCACAAGGTATTTAGGCATTAAAAAAATGGGTTCCCAAGAAGAACTTCAGTTTGGAACTGTAACTGAAATCACATGAGAGTGAGCAACACTCTGAGTTTCGGGGGGGGGGGGGGGGGGGGGATAAAATAAAATAGAGACAGAAAGGAAGACAGTAGCTGCTACAAAGCTGGGACAAAGGCATCGTTAGAGGGAAATGCTAAGGGAAAGCCAAGCTCCCAAGCAAGTCACGAACCTGAATTATTGAGTTTCCAATAACGTTGTGTTTAAAAGAAGAAAGCCAGTTTGGACAGTAACTTCAAAGCCTGTCTCTCCAATGAGAACTGAAGAACTGAGGTCCTGGAGTTGCTTGTAGACAACAACAGAACAATATGGCACCAGTTCCCTTTTCAAAAATTAATAAATTATTCCTTTAAGTTTTATCTCACATTCGTTTTTGACTCAGTGGGCTTCAGTGACATTACTCCTTACTTATCATGGATGTTTATCATCCTGAAAAGTTTCGTGTATTTTTTCTGACATCAGTAACTTTCTTGAGGTCAGATCAGAAAACAGGAATCACTCACGGACAAAATTCAAAGGTGAATGTGAAGCCTTGTTTGAAGGTGCATCCAAGGGGGTGGCTTTGAGGTGAGCAGGCTCTGATGGCCACCACGCCTCCTGCCTGCAGAGCACCAGTGGCTCCCCGCTCGGTGCGTGGCCCATGCCGGCCAACCCATCCTGCCAGCCGTCTGGGCACCCCCTGGGCTCAACTGTGCCCGTTCCTATGGGCTTACTGTCCCCTTGGCCTGCAGATCCAGCCTTATGGGAGGCCCTGGGCCAGTGAGGACATACCCAGAGATCCAGAGTTTAGTCCTGCATCTCTTAATGTTGCACAAATAGTTGTAACAAACTCTTGTCCTTTTGTATGCCAAACTCTGCCCTCAGGGGTTTTTTTTATAATAAAGTTTCCTTTGAATTTTATTTTCATCTCTCTACTCAAAGAGAGTTCCACCTGCTCTGGAGAACTGGCAAGTGGTCTTCATCCTCATCGTCTTCAGCCCCACTAGTCACTGTGTTCTGTTTGCAGGGCACGGAGCCATGTAGGACTATGGGCTCAGGATGCTGTACATTTTCTGCTTGCATTAGGAGATATTTTAGAAATTCTGGAAGGGAAGTCACTCTTGTTTAGAAGTTGAACTGTGGGTTTGAGAGTTGAAATGTTGGCAGTAAGGTCTGAAATCACCTTTTGGACTTGAGCAGTTGCACGGGAGCCAACCGTTCATCACCTACCTGGATGGGTGCAAAGAGTTACACATCACTTTTCATGCACTTTAAGTTAAAGAGATGTGAGACAACCCTGGTCTGGAAACTGCTTAGCCACAGTAGCTGTGTCTCTGTGGCTTGACCTAGTAAGCCCTGCTGAGGTGCAGAAACAGAGATTTGGCCGTTCTGTAGTTTTCCTTGATCCCTGTCTGGAGCAAGTCCCTTTTCTCTCTCTTTGTCACTTGTGACTGTTAGGTATGCAGAACAAACTCTTATTTTCTTTTTGTTGCCAAGTTATTAATTGATGTTCAGGAGAGGATGGGAGGAAAGAAGCTTTGTCTGGCTCTGAAAAGCACCAGATGTGCTTTTTTGAATTGAGGAGAGGAATTAATTAAAATGAGGTAATAATATTAATCTGTCGACTGCGGTTAAGGTTGACTGTAACAGGAGGGGGAGCTCTCAGCGCATCAGGCAGGGGAAAGGGGGCTGGTGGGGAGCTCGGCTCTCCCAAACCAGAGAGGGGCTGGGGAGCCTCCTGTGCTGAGCAGGAATGGGGGAGGGATGTCTCGTCACCCCCTTCACCGAAATACCTGTGTGACTCTGCTGGGCTGCTGCCACACTCAACCCAAAGGCAGAAGCAGGAATGAATATTCAGTGATGAATGCGGGTGGAAATGCTGATGGGAGGAATGAAGTACAAATTAAGAAGCATTGGGATTCTTCTTAAAGTGTGTCTGTTTTGATTGCTATTTCTGTAGATTTTTGCTATGTATTATATTGTTTAACAGAGCAAAAGAAAAACAGAATACATGTTTACTGTGTACTAAGCTGTAAGTACCTTTTTCAGACATCAGTAATCATCCTTTCCAGCTGAGAAGGCAATACACTTGCAATAGAGCTCTCCAAAAAACAGCAATTGTCCTATTTTAATGTTTCTGAAGCTATCCCTTATAGAAAAGCTCTCCTGAATTTAATAAGGGTAAAATGAACAGGGCTATATAGTAATTTCATAGAATTAAAAGAGAATTAGGAATTTAGCAGGAATTATACCTCTGCCATAGATGAAGCTGGCATTAGCTGCTGCGAGGCTGTGCGCAGACCTGCCTCTGCCATGCGAGTAAATAATCTGTGTGCATGTATGCGAGCGTGACGAATCCTGATTTACCACCCAGTCTCAGAGGTGTTTGCGTGCACGCTGTCGGCCGGAGGTGCCGGGCCGTGTCCGGAGCACCTCGCAGCAGAGGAGTGCGGAAAGGCGGGATCGCTGCTGCGGCCAGACCATGCTCTGGCGAGCGCTTGTGAAACGCGGGGCCAGCTGGAGTCCGAGGTGAACTCTGAGTAAGAGAGTCTCTGTACTTCAATGTTCCTTGGTAGATTGTATGAAGACTACCGATTTCTCTAGCTTTTAAAAGTGATTTCTGAGAAAATTAGAAATTTCTGAGAAAACTAGAAATGACAAGGGATTTGGGGATGTAATACCCATGGGAAGTCATTGTGGCACAGATGCCCAAGTAATTTCATTATTTTGAAATCCCCACTCTTAAGCTTTAAAAGCACATGGACTCCATGACAGGACAATCTTTTTTCCCCAAAGGACAAACCATTTTTCTGTTACACATAATCATAGAATCATAGAATTGTTCTGGTTGGAAGAGACCTCCGAGATCATCGGGTCCAACCATTAACCTATCATAACCTATAATAGTTACTAAAAATTTCCATATTTGTGGCATTTTTTTTTTCCATCTCCACCTAAATTATTTTGACATTAGCCAAAGATGTACTCCTTGGATTACGTGTTTGTATTGGTTCCCCTGCAAGGAAATCAATGCCTCCTACTTTTTCTTTTTAGATTCCCAATCTCACACGTGGAGGTGCTGAGCACCTGCGAGGCAACAACATCCTTCAGGTGCTACGGCTGTGCCACCAGCAGTCCCCAGCGCAGGAGGCACACGGGGCACGGGATGGTCCCAGCCCTGCTGGGCTCAATAAACAGTCCGGACAAAGAATTCTGACGGAAAAAGGAGGAAAAGGGAAAACGTCATTCTCATTTTACAGGTGTGAAGGGGGGAAATTTATGTCAATGGGTATTACAACCCAATTAAAGCCCCTCTGTACAGTTTTTCAAAACAGCCTCTGCCAGCAGTCGAAACCACACGTCCCTCCACATATGTGGGATACTGGGCGGTTGAAAGCCGCGGGACGTGAACCGCAGCGGCTCCACTGACGATGGATGGTGAGCGCGTCCAGAGCTGCTTGAGCGCAGGTTCTGGCCCTGCCAGCTTTACAGGCAAGCTGGGTTACCTGCAGTACTCATTTTTGCTTGCTTTCTTTAAGACTCTTCAGTTTTATTGATAAATTAGTGCCGTTTTGCCTGCAAATCCATGGAACTTTGGTGACATCCAGTGACAGGTTCTGCTGAAAGGTGGTTTTCCCCCCGGAACGACAGGAGAGAAGTGCTGGTACCCTGCTGGTTTCCCCTAAGGGATCAGCGGAAGAATTTGAACGCAGGCTGAAAATTAGAGACTCTCCAACCGTATACTATTGATTGTTTTAAGGTAGTTGGGATTTACATTAGGTTTACCTTCGATCTTTACCATGTAAATTGCTGTTGAAGAGGTGTTAATTAGCCACAATTTAAAGCCAATATCTTGTCTGGCAATCCATTTAAATAAGCTAAGGCTCTTTGAAGAACTTTCTCAGGGCTTCTCCCCTAATTTAGCTGAGATGTCTCTTCAAGAAATTTTCTGAATGTCAAAGTCAAACCTGTGAATAGTGCCTGATGTTTTAATATTTTTTTCAGATAGTTTAATTAATATTGAAGTAAAACGTCATTTCTTGGGGGAAAAAAGAAAAATTAGTGATTACATACTCTGACGGTGATACAAAAAGTAATAAACTAACTGTGGTAGCTTACCCCAAGAGGCAGATATTCCTAGATTAAATGTTAAAAACCAAATTATTGCATTCACCTCCTAAAGTGTAGTGTTTCAAGCTAAACAGAAGCCAGGGTTAAATGACATTGCAAGCTGGAGACAAATCAATGAATAGTTAAAAACTATATTCAAGCTAAATTGCCAAATGGTTAGCATTGTATAGTAACATTCAAATCACGGCAATTGTTCTTGTAATAAATATAATTTCTATAGCATTTCCTTAGATTATTCAGTTAATCGCCAGCGCTGTTTTACCTCTTTATAATAATGCGCGCTTTCTTTTAAAAAAAAAAAAAAGAAAAGGAACTTGGTTATTTCTTTGGTCCGGGCCTATTTGCTCCTTTTTTATGTGAGATTTTCAATACTCGGCAATGATGCCGAGCAAAAAAGGTCCATCCACTTCACTTGTGATGCCTCGTGCATTACCTAAAGCACAACAGAACAATGCCAGACAACAGAGCCTTTCTCCCCGCTAACAATGCAGTCACCATGACAACCAGCAGAAGAACGTTTGGCCAGAAAAAGCTGGGAGCTTGGCGGACCAGCCTAATCAAAAAATGGAATAACATGACAACAATTACACTGATGAGTGAGAGGGAAGCTACAGATGCATTCAGACACCTATGGCACTGCTGGCTGGATGCATTCAGCTTTTTTTGTTTTGTTTTGTTTTGTTTTTTGTTTAGTGTCTTGTGTTTTTTAAGAGCAGGTAAATAGACAAGATCGAATTGTGTAACAGAATGTCAGCGCTCTAGTTAAATTGAAAATTCCTTTTCTTTTGCTGTGCTACTTCAAGCACACTGAAGAGGCTTTAGGAGAGATGAGGTTTTGAAGTGAAATATGTAATAGATACAATATGAGTGTCACAAGCCAACTTTATTTAGCTTTAAAAATGTAAACTCGGATTTTCAAATACGTGGATGCAAATAAATATGACCGAATTGTGCAATGAATAACCGATCTCGCCTTTCACTTTAATTTCAGAACACTGAACACGTGTCAAGCATTGATTAGAAGTGATGGCTTGTTGTTTTTAAACCAACCCCTTCTGCATATCAGTATCCGCTGTAAAATTTATCACAGCATTTCGTGCAGACCTCTCTTCCAGCTCCAGGGAAACTTGAACTGCAACTGTACATGTGCCACAAATCAAACAACAGACATAACAATGTACTTCTCTGAAATATCCCAAATTTAGCGTCGCACTAATAGCCTCCTATTATAAGCCCCCAATTGTATGTTAGAAGTTCTGGTATTTTCTTTATAGGAAAGGGGGGGAAGGGAATTTTCACTGCTATTACTGAAAAAAATGTCTGTGATTTCTACTGTTGAGAATAATTTATACATTTTAGGGAAGGGGATGGAGGAGGGAAGCTGCTGGTTTTAAACGGTGAGGTATTTGGGGATAGCCAGGAGGTGGTTTAGCAATTTGAAAACAGCGGTGGGCACAAAACCCTGGGCGTTCCTTTGTATTTATCTAACAATGGCATGCGAGAGTCAGGCAGCCAGTCCTTTCCATACTACCCCCTGCCTTAGCCAAAAATGCCTCTATACTCCCTCCTGCCCCCTTTCACGCCCTTGCTGGCTGCTGGGTAAATCTTGCGCCCAGCTTTAGATAAGATATAGCGTGGAATTATTAATTACTTAAATGCGTAACTAAAACCACTATCTGAAAAAATGCTCAGGCAAACCCTTGCCCTTGCTTGAATCACTTCCAACTGGACTGATTGTGTAAAGGAACCTTCAGCCTTTGCAAAGAGAAAGCCAGTGGATTCTCTACCAGGAGCAAATCTTTGCCTGGCACAGCCGTCGGCGTTCATTGCCGAGCCTCCACCACGTAGGACGGGGAGACTCTTGGGCGCCAGGGATGGGCCCTGCACAACTCAGCGAACTGAGGGTGGAATACAAGCTAGCAGCAAAGCCGAGCGGTGCTTTACATGCAGTGGTCGTCACACACTGGCATCATCTCCGTAAGTTAACATAAGTAAGCAGTATAAAAGATTTTAGGCTGCTAACTTCTACTTCTGCTCTGTCACTCTCCCACTAAATTCTGCTCTCCCACTTGCCCACCAGATTCCTAGCACCATCTTCACATCTGAATTCAGTAGTCAGCTAGAGATAGCTCCACAGGGATCCTTAAGCCCATATGCTGCTTGTTTTGTACATGTACAAAACTCTTTCCCTCGTGCTCTCTGAGATGTCTGCATTTCACTCAGACACTGATGTTGATCGTCTCCTTTGTGCAGCCATCTAAAACCCACCATCCCCACCAAAAATGCCTTGAACCTAGCTGAGCTCGGAATTTTGGAATTAAAGTTCCCAGACCAGCAATGAGCTCGTCTCTCAACATAAAAGTGCTAACCCTTATCACACTCATCTTGGAGCTGGGGATATTGGTGCTACGAGGAGGGACACAGGCAAATTAGGAGGTGAGCTTAGGTTGTTTGCTGGGCACCATTTAGGTTAAATTAGATAAGGTGTTGGAGAGATTAGATAGAATAGGTCTGGTTGATAATGGTAAAGCTTAACAGAAACCTTAGGAATAAGATAGAAAGGGGGGAAATTGGAGAGATTAAGAGAATAGGGACTGTGTTGAAGACAAGTTCAGGTCAGCCATGCCTAGGCTGGAGAGTGAGGATAGAGAACAGATCAATCCAGAGGCGGCTAGAACAAGGCTGGGGCCGTAATCATGGTTGTACAGCAAGCTACCATGCTTGCCCTGGCACCCTGTTGCCCTTGGATCTGTCCCCTCCTCCTACACCAGGCCTGTCCTTGCTACACCTGGCCGCCTGCTTGCCCTAATGAGTGTTAAACATTAGAAGAGCTGTTTTTTTCCCTCTCTTCTTCTTTCTTTTTTTCTTTCCACAGAAGACCATGCCCCCTTGCTCTACTTCTGGCTCTCCCGCCATTAAATACCCTCAGGCATCCATGAAGGCAAGCACAGAAAGAAGATACGTCATAGGAAAGTGGGCCTTCTTTCTACTAGAATTGGGGCAGCAAAGTCTCCACCTGCCTGTGAGTGCTCGGTGAGATAACATGAACAGGCTGGTATACCCTTGGGGCAGGCTGTTTTTCTTTCAAAATCTGTCTCTGTAAGAGAATTGTAAAGGTAGAGGCAGGTGCCTGCTCGGGAGATGGGGAGACTCTGGGCAAGAAGGCCACAAGGCACGTTGGGTTGTTACAACATCTCGAGAGAACAAGACAGCATGCGCTGGTACATCAGATCCAAAGAATAAGAGAGATCTTGCAAATGTAAGAATTGGAGGCGTGCAGAAGGAGCAAATTACAAGGAAACGGGACTTAAGGCCTCCTCGCAAATCCCTGAGAAAGCAGAGGATCGATCAGGAGCTGACAGAGGTGGCTCCAGCCACGCTGCTGCTCTCGCAGTGCGTGTATCTGAGTGTGGGGGGCTGACACGGAGCTGAGTCTGCTCCCCTGTGGGGCCAGCCCTCCCTCGCTGGTCTCGCCTCCCCCTTCCCTGGCTGTCCCGGTGGAGAAGGGAGCGGGGAGACAGTGGGCCGTGCAGGTGTGCCGCGCTGGTTTGGCATGCCACTTACGCCAAAATATGTCTCTATTAGTTCTGCAGGACATGACTGATACGTTGGACTTGTCACATCTTTAAAGGAAAGATTAAATACAATCATTTGAAAGGCTAATTCCGGAGAGGTTCTGTCAATAACTTGCAACCAGCCCAAAAGCTCTCTGAATGACCTAGTTTCATCTTTCTGTTATCCAGTTCTTTATCCATCTTTCAGTTCTTGGACTATTCCTCAATTTATCTTAGTAAACTAACAATTTCTTATACT
This sequence comes from Phoenicopterus ruber ruber, assembly GCA_009819775.1. NCBI lineage: Eukaryota > Metazoa > Chordata > Aves > Phoenicopteriformes > Phoenicopteridae > Phoenicopterus > Phoenicopterus ruber. The sequence continues at coordinate 29,018,029 of CM020219.1, read as the reverse complement.
CTGCCACATCAAAGGCTTTTGTAAAACCTTATGTCTACCACGTCTATTTCATACAGAAGAAAATTCTTAATAAAAAAAGAAGGCATGACCTATTTTTGACAAAGTAAAACCAATGTTGCATTTTCAAATCTTTTTATCCTTCATACATCTAATCATTCTTTATTCATGGTATAACCCATATGTCAGATAACTATCAACTTTTAAAATTATTGTACTCAAAAGGTAGATGCCCAGGTAATCCAATCCCATCAGGTAACATGTTGGTTATATATAAGAAAATACAGCATCAGCTGCTTTTCTGGGCAGAAGAGGCGAGAGGAGAGGAGAGGAGAGGAGAGGAGAGGAGAGGAGAGGAGAGGAGAGGAGAGGAGAGGAGAGGAGAGGAGAGGAGAGGAGAGGAGAGGAGAGGAGAGGAGAGGAGAGGAGAGGAGAGGAGAGGAGAGGAGAGGAGAGGAGAGGAGGAGGCACCAGAATAAGGTCCTGGGTAGAAGACATCAATATGGCAAGGAGGGCTCAGAGCATGGGAAAGACTGGAATAAGGAATGGGGAAGGAGACCAGAAGGGTCTAAAGAGGATGTTTACTCCAGAAGCCTCTCTTCTGGATCTGCGCTGCCTGCTTACTTCAAGTAAACAAGCACTTTTATTGCTTGCACATGTACACAACCTAAGGGGATGCTCCATAGCAAAAACCATAGTGTATATAATTTATACATCTTGAGATGTGGTATTTGCTGCCCTTAAAGTGCACCAGAAAACTTTCCATGTTACTGAGGTCAAGCTGCCACTGGTCTGTACTAGCCCAGGGCATTTTTTGCCGTTTTAAATACAGGTGTTATGTTTGCTCTTTTTCAGTCAGACAATACCAGCCTGACTTGATAGATTTTTATTTTTACTCCTTTCTATAGGGCTCACAATTTCATGTGTCAGTTCTTTCAGTAGTCTGGGAGGAAGGTTATCTCATGTACCTTCCTTGAGCACATTGAGCTCTTTGAATTCTTCTTCCACCTAAGATAGAAAATTCTATTCTAACCATTTCTAGATACTTTTCCCATTAGCCAAGCTGCTTTTGTTCCCAGCTTCTACTTTGTTATCCTAACTGAAACCTAATATAAAATAAAAATTTAGTTTGGGGACCATACAAATGTTATTTTTAACCTCATCCTCTTTTCTTTGTTCCTTCTTTTCTCTTTATTGTTGAGAGCAGGGAACATTTTGACAACTATTTTTCGCTTCCTTTGGAAAAACATTTTGGGAAAACTCTGACCCTGGTCTTCCCATTACTTCAAAGTCAGGAAAAGGTTTGCTTTCTCTTTCATATATAGTAAATGAGAGGTGTTCAAAACATGCTTCTTGATCATGCCTGATTTTACTGAACATAAAGCTCTCTGTGTAAAGGAGCCGTAAAAAAAAGTCAAGTCTATCTTTATGCTTCGGACATGGCTTAGTCATACAAATTAGAGTATTATTGCTACAAATCTTTTACTAAAATACCAGCACAGATTTTTTCATTGATATCCGTAGGTTTTGATATCAATGAGAAAAAAGTGTGATGAATACAAAAGACGGGAAAACATCAGTGCCAGTGTTGTATATTGTACATAATATACAATTGTATATTTTTATATAACGTACAATTGTATATAATTGTATTGTGTTGTATATAATATACATTATAGTTTGCAGTATATATACATGCTAGGTTAGATGCTGGCCTTAAAGAATATGAAAACAAAACTCCGGATGGCATTCTGTTTCAATTAATGGAAAAGTTGTGTGGCCAAGTTTTTACATATAGTACTGTTTCTATTAAAAATCTAGAAATATTGTCCCCTTGCACATCATTCCAACCTTTTTTTAAAGAAAGGAATGTATTTCTTAGCATAGTATAATCTTCAAATTGCTGGGGGTCTTGCGGGGTCCAAACATCTCATTTCTTTTTAATTTTTCTTCCCTTGATATTTAAAAATCATGATAACTGATAAAAAACCCCTGAATTCAAAAAGTTTATTATTTATTCTTTCACTTGAATTTTTCCTGTCTGCTTTTATGTTTATCCTTTCCATATAGTAGCCATATTCTGATCTGAGTTGCATTTTTGGGCATCTGATGTTTGAATTTCCCATCCATAATTAATATTACTCTAATAATCTTTAGGAATGACTTAAAGTACTACCCTTCATCACCCGTTGTCTGGGGGTATTTTTATGGACTAGTGCACTTATAGCAAGTCAGAGCTACTTGGAGTGCAGCAAAGTCCTTTCTTCTCCCACCCTGCTCCCCTCCATTCCCTGTCCCCCACTGACAGCACGATGACCCAGAGTGGATTTTTCCTCTTTTGTACTGTCCCACTCCACTTCCATCTTTGGGACAACCTGCAAGGAGAACTCACCAACCTGCAGCTGCCAGGGGTATTTGCAGGCTTCTGGAGCACAATGTGAATCTCCATCCATCCATTGATAGTTAGTTGAATATCTCATTGAATTTTCAGGGTTGTGGTTTGGTGGGTTTTGTGGGTTTTTTCCCCTCTTACTTCTTCTCCCCATCCTGTCCTGTCTTCTCTTCATTGTCCAAGGCCCCTCACTTTTCTTTCCATTGAGCCTCTTGTAATTAACGCACCCATAAATAAACAATTATGCCCCTTGCAGCCTGACCCAAGCAGTCTAGCTGAAGTAAAATCTAACCCGGTCTTACCTGAGGAGTTTGTTCTTTGTAAACAGCTGAGAGAGCTCTGTTATCAAGGGATAGCAGAAAAGTGGTTCATGTTTCTAAATGTGCAATAACAAGAATGCTAAAGAGGAATGAACAACCGCACTTGCAAATAAGGAGCCTGTCTCAGTTTTCAAAGTTTTGGGTCATTGTATCCAGAAGAAATGCCCTGTAGGTTCACTGAATAAGCTTTCTGGAGGAAAGATAAGCCAATAGTCTTAAATAGCGTGAGGAATGCTGGCAAGCAAACCACTCCCGAATCTGAGGAGAGGTTGAAATGCAACAGTAGGAATAGCAGGCTGGGACGTTGATACAGCCTTTACCTTTGTCATGATTTTTTTAAGTAAAAAGGGGAAAGATGGATGATGTTCAGCTGACAGAATATCATCAACAGACACAGGCATTGCTTCTGCAGGGACAAGAGGCAGCAAGTTGCACACTCTTTGAACAGCCAGCAGCAGTAGTGGGTTCCTCTGACACCTGCTCTGACCAGAGGAGTGGGCTCCTAGGAGGGGTCTTGCTGAACTCTGGGCTGTGGGGAAGTTGGAAGCTAGAGAAGAACGCAGTCCTGAGACTTTCCTCGGCAGCGCCAAGTAAGTATTGCACCATAGAAAGGATCAGCTTAAGTTCCAAGGGTGATGCTATGGTGCCTAGGACTCCAGCGTGGGTCTCCAGACTTGGTTGATGTCTGGTAGGAGAAGCTCAGCAAGTATGCTGGGCCCTGAATACAGGACAGTCTAGCTCACATCTTCAGGTGAAAACAGGTATGTCAGATGAGGACTTTGGCCAGATGTTATTTTTGTGTTCTAGATCTAATTCCTGTGGAGTGTGTACGCGTGGTGACCCACAGTTGTAAGTCTGCCTTCTTTTTTGGAGACAATCACGGATCCAGTGATTCTGGAGCAGACCTTGGTGGTTTTAGACACTATTGTATTTTACTTGAATAATAACACAGCAGAAATTGCTTCCTTCCCTCTTATTTCATCCAAGATCCTTCTAATCTATCTTCAGTCCTCGCTACCTCGCTAAAAGCTCACGTGAATTCTGCTTGGCCAAATCTTGGAAGACTGCATCACTGCCCTTTTTCTGCCATTAGCAATCGTCTCCTCCTTCAGCTCCAGCAGCTGTCATTTACTTTCTAGATCTCCAGTAATTCACATGAAGAATTGTTCTCAGCCAGATTATTTTTTTTTTGTTGAGGTCTCACAAAGCTTTGTGTCAGCCCCTTTTGCTTCTCTCTTCACATAGGTTTCTCCTGGTGGCAGACGTTAAAGGTACTCCCATCACATCTACCTGCGAGCTGCTGTGGCTAACAAATACTAGGAGAGAGTGAGGCACGATGTCACCAAAAACGAGGTGACACACAAACTCCTTCTAAGCAGTAGATGGTCATTATCTTATAAAAAAAAAAACCCAAACATCTTTTTGTAGAAGATAACAATTAATTGATGTCTTAAAAAGAACAAACAAAATTTGGGATTTTCTCTGCTTTTATAAAATAACAAAATAACAAAATGCACTGAGCTCAATGGTTTTAAATCAGACTCTTACAGAAGATATGTTTTCACTCAGTGCAAACCTGGGAATATTTCTCTACAAAAGACATACAACCTTAAATAAAATCTAATGCAACAAAACATCAAATTGAACTCTGAATTGTTTTCCAATATATGACTATAGAGACATATAATCACTGGTGCTGCATTCTTAAATTGAAGTTAAAAAAGATGGATAAAGAAATAATATCTAAATGGATATCAGTGGAAAATAGGATTATTTAAGGAGACTCATCTCCTAGGTGGATAAAAATAAGATATTCAGGTAATTTTCAAAATGCAAAGCTATCTTATACAATGGAGACAGCTAAAAAGTACCATTTGCTAGCCCGCAGTGAATGATTTGTAGTCATCAGGATCCTGCAGGTAATTGAGGATATCTGCATCGACGTATTCTGCACTACTGCAAGGATATTATTGTAATGAGCCGGCGCGCGCGTACGAGTGTAATTGCCCTCTAGTGCACAGCCTTGGAACTGATCCCAGCTGTGCCATAGGACCACACTGCTCAAGAAAGGAAAAAGATCCTGAGAAAAAGTCTGAAACAGGGGGAGCTAAATCCAAGCCCCGGTGGCATCAGGAGACTCCAAGTAGCCATGGATGTGATAAGGGAGGGAATCCAGTCAGGGCGCACCAAAACCATCCTGTGGTTTGAACCAACGCACGGTAAGTGGAGATGACTGGGGAACTTGCTTCAAAACCTCAGTGCTCCTTCAAACCCAAATGCTAACACAGACAGGGCCACTAGGAGCCTAGATAGCCATGAGCCTGTTCTGCATCGCTTCCAGCTGTTTGCATAGGGTCATGTTTCACGAGCGACTCAGGGTGGAGTTCCGTAACCTCTTAGCAAAATCTGATATTTCTGTTAGTGCCAACAAAAAACGAAACATTCTGAAGGTGCTAATTCTTTCCTCATCTGTGCAAGAGAATGAGCCCTGAATTCCCCATGCAAATCACAGGCAAAATCCCCTCGGTGCTAGCCAGCGAACATTGAAGTAAAGAAGTCTGCAATTAAGCTCCAGCTTCCAAGTTGGATATTTTCTTTGAGTTACTTCTCGCTACGTAAGATGTAAGGATTTGCCAGTAAGGGAAGAGAATGTTTAGACAAATCATTGCACATTGCAATATCTTGTCTCCTTATGTGAAGAAATTATTTGGTGACTTGTGTAGTTCTCATACATGTCTCACTAGTCGTTTGTTCACAAATTTGAGTCCTCTGTGGGTCCTGGTACTGTATCTGGTGTTCCAGTTAGTGCGGGTTATGCACGGTTATCCGCCTTCTCTCTGCTTTACTCCATGTTACCTGACAGTTATTCCATGGACTATAAGGGACTGATTGTTGGCAGTATTTCGGTTCCTTGATTGCCGTGATAAGCTGCTATGGGTGAAGTAGGAATAAAACAAGGTAAAGACTTTAATTCAGTGTTTTCTAAATTTTCCCTTGGTTCGTTCTCTCCTCCTTCCCTCATGTTTCCGTTTCATAACTTCTGAGCACAATAGCCAGTTTCAACCACATTCATCAGAGTTTCCCACAAGTATTGTAAAAACTGGTGGCTGGGAGAAGGACAGGGAGGCCCAACATTGAGCTTCTCCAAGGCTGAAGCTCCAGCTTGAGGCCACCAAGGCCTGTTTTGCTCAGCCTGGGGGCTGGCCAGTCAGCAGCCATATGGCTTGAAACCCCCCAGCAGTGCAGCTGGGAGGCTGTAGGAGGCATCAGGGCCATGGAAGTCGTTTGTTTGTGTCAGTGGAGAACTGGACATACAGCAAACAGGAGCGAGGTTACACAGCAGATGGGAAGAGCTGGTGTTATGGCAGCGTGAAGATGTGAGGGTGAGAACACAGATTTATCAGTAACTAGCTTCACTCATTTGACTGCTCGTGGGACAGCCTGATGATGGTCAAAGGCAGAGTGAGGAGCGAGTCCCTGCCATCCTCCCCACGCAGGCGGAGCTTCCGTGACAGCTGCACGAGCACCAGCCTTACGGCAGCATCCCCACCCTGGTCCGTCACACAGCCACGGCCCCCACACCCTCCCCCAGCAGAACTCGTAGGAGTAGAAGGCAAACACTAAAGGAATCTTAAAAAAAAAAAATCTCCTAACTTGGTTTTACTGCTCTTGTCTACTCTAGCTGCAAAGTAGCAGTCACTATTGTTTTAATTAATCTGTCTTTTTTTGATTGATTCAGTCCTAGTTCCAGTTTGTAGGGATGAGCTGCCCATTCTTTGCCCCTAGCTACACTTCGCTATAACAAGCTGGATTCAAGCGGTTGAATCTTCTTACGGTCTTTCCAGTATGGGATGAAGTCTGGATTCCTTTCAAGTCAGTGGTAAAATTCCTATTGACTTTAACAGAATTTTGTCCATGGCGATTTCAGTATATAGCATCTCTTCACTATTTGTCTTTATATAAGACCTCAACAAAGTTTTAAATCGGCCAAAGCTATATCTGGGAGTTTGCACTCTTAATAATAAGATTTATATGTTTTTCAGTCATCAGCTTAAAAGAAAAAAGTCAATTTCTGCAGATCATTTTCCTGGGTTTCACACCATTGTCCTTCCTTTCAGAAAGAATAAATACATTTCCTATGCAGTTAGAGCCTTTCTACAATAGCACCTAAGAAATGGCCTCTGCCACCAGCCATTTGCAGCAAAACTGTGTTATTACATTTAAATTTCGAAGACTCAGTAGCCAGCAAGTTACTAGAGTTCTATTATAGTTGTGATACATGAACTGCACATTGTTATGGTAATGACATTTTTTTTCTTCCCTTTGAAGTCGCAGTGTAAATACAAAGAATATTACATTGGTCTTGGAATGATATCTCCCTTGCCTCAACTCTGTGTACCGCACAGTAATCAGAATTGTGTAGGAAAAAATTAAACCACGATACAGCTCATTCAGCGTTCCTGCTAGCTTAACAAAGGTCAAAACTAAGCCGAAGCATCTGTAAGCATTAACTTCAAAAGAAGTGAAGGGAAATAGAAATGATACGTTACCTGGCCATCAGCCATGACGCCCAGCAAGCCGGTCTTCAGGTTCAAGGACGGCCTTGGGGCAGAATCCAGATCTACACAACTGCGCTCGGAAAGCATCATGGTGGTTTACAGTGGCGGTAAAAAACCAACATTGTTTCTTCCTATAGTCGTCATAAAATATTACAGCTGACCAGATGGTGGAGCAATTACATTTCCATAGTTCTAAATGGCTATTTAGCTTACCCACTTGTGAACTGTTAATTAAAATTGGAAAAGATATCACTCACGTTCAAAGGGAAGACATAACAATATGGGACATCCTTAAACAAAGACTCAAAAATTTTATTAAACCAGAGATCCACTTCCTTCGCCTTCCCGCCCACCCTCGTAAGGAACAAACAAACAAAAAGTCTTTGACGATCGGGCTGTGGCATAAACAGAGGAAAGGCAGGAAAGTCAGGGAGCTGCGCTGCCCTGAGAGCACATGTGCGCAACACATCACGTTGGCTGCTGCAAGCGAGCGGAACCCCTCCAGCTGCATGGGCGAACGCACGCTGCACTGAAGATCACTCACACGCACAGAGAGAGGGATGAGCTGCTGTGTCAACGCAACCCCCTCCCCCAGAACCAGATAGCACTGACACTCACGACACCCTGTGCCATCGGGTCACCTTTGTGCGGGGGTTTCTCTTAGTTCAGTTGCAACACAGATAGTTTGTGGGTTCAGCTTTATGCAACAGTTAATCAATGTGCTATTAAATTCTATGACCAACTAAAGATTAATTTAGCCAAACAGACATACCGTTCAAAACACTTATCTATTAGGGTAATGATATATCCCTATTTTGTTATAAAGTGAATTTTTGCACCATTGCCTTGATACGGGTACACAAGAGCTAATTCATTAACAAACAAAGGAGTCTTAGGGCTGAAGTGAATAAGGCGGGGAAGGTTTTTAGGAAGCAGCAATATCTTTTATTGGTCAATCTAATTTAAATGGAAAAAGAACAGACAGTACAACTGAAACAGATGAGAGCAGAGAGCGGTTTAATGTAGCTTAATGCATTCACTTTAAACCGCTCTCTTTAGTTAATTCAAGTTAACTTTCCTGAGTGTCTCCATACAGACTAACCCTCAGGCTTCTGAAGACGGAGCTGCGATGTGCTGGGAGTCCTCAGCTCCCACCCAGCCTCCAGACGAAGCCTTTGAGCCTCAGCCCTTCTGCGGTACCACCCCTTTGAAAGGTTCCCCACCGCCGCGGTGTGCCCTGTGGAACCAGCGGGCAAGGAGGACGCGCATGCTCGCCGGCGGGGTCTCTGCTATGCCCTGTCTCACTTTTCCTCCCTCCTGGTGTGTCACGATCCTGATTCTGCTGGAGGACTGCAACAGCCTCAAGCCTGTATGGGCTTCTCTCTGCGCATGGAGCGGAAAGCACAGTCTGCTCTTACTGTCTGTGAGGTTAAAAATACCAAAACCAGCTCAAACAAGAAAATGTAAAGAAAAAAAGTGAGGAAAGGAGACCTATGTCTCACCCACCGTACAATGACTTCAGGCACCAGCAGAGCTCTGTAGTTACCATGACCTTGGTAACCTGGGTTCATTGAGAAAAAAACACACTTCAATAACTGAAGTGGAGTTTGATGCCATTTGAAAACAATTAACATACTAAATGCTTTTATAGTTTACCTATTGGGGGTGCTCAACACACATTGCTGATCATTTCTGCCCATTTGATTTGTCAGTAGTTTTTAAGTCCTCCTCCTGTTAAATGTAAAACCTTTAAGGGAGCCCCAGGAGAAGTGACCGAGGCACCCATACCACAATACCTGCACCATTGCTGTTTCGGAGGAATCAGCCAAGTCTGTAATCCACCGTTTTTCTTTTTCAAAGGATTTCTGAAGTGTCTGCTGTTAGAGTACCCTGCGGCAGTATCTTAAAATATATGGAATTATATGTTAGAAATAATGTTCCCCTCCATTATGGAAGACCTTTAATTTAAAATGCTCTCTCATAGACACCACCCTTTAAGACTTGTCCCGTCTTTCCGATGGGAAGGTCACAGCTTTGTGCCTGCCCTTGCTACAGACCCCCAGGCACCGTCCCTCTCGGGGAGCAGCCCTGCACCTGGCTGGGAGGAGGTCACAGCAAGGCTCTTCTCAGTCCACTGAGCAAGAGCACTGCTCTTTTAGAGGACAGCCATGATACTTGACTCCCTGGGCAATCTCCGGGGCAGTAATTGGAGGTAAACAAAATGGCAAGTGATCAGCTAAGGCAATCTGCTTTTTTCCTTGCTGTGGCAATTTCTAAATGCAGAGCCAGAACAAGAGCTCCATGTCACACCTCCTGGCTCCTCAGCTAGGAGCTCATTAAGCTTATTTCCTGAAGATTCCTTAGACTTTGTCATTTCCTGGCTCCTGTATCCCTTGCTTTTAATGCTGTGGCTGCCCTGTAAGAATATCTGGGGTGGTTTAAAACTCTGCCCTGGATAGCACTACCAGCATGTAGCAAACCAGCACCTGAGTCCGTATCCAAAGTCCTGGATAGAGTTGTACAACCTGCCCTCAAGCTTGTTTTTACCTCCATGGCTTCAGTCCCACATCAGTGGAAGCTAGCACATGATGTAAACACGAAGAACTGGATTTCTTAAAAGCGTTAGAAGGCATGGGCTTTCAATGAAAAATAAGGGACAAAAGTAGAACTAGCTGCTGCCTCTTTTTTGAGCCATGTCTGTAACACTCCATTAAAGGAAAAGAAAGTCTGGGTTCCAAGAGCAGAGCTGGCTCGAGCCTTCACACCAGGGAAGGCCAAGTGTTTTGGTTTCTATTTTTAACACTTTCTTTATAGTGAAAAGCAAGTGAGTTGGGTCTAGCTGTATTTTACAGAAAATGCATCTTTAAGTGGGAACTATACAAAACATACTAGTACTCAACCCTCCCAAATTTAAGAGAGGCTATAATTAGCATTGGATGGAAATGCTTAAGTGGTGCAAATTGCAGGTATATCATCCTCACTTTTCTTCATCCAGAGAATCCCAAATTCCTTCGCAGTGAATTATTGTAGGAAGATTTTGGTGGCCATTTTTTGTTCCGTAGTGTTTGCACTCATTCTGCATTTAGTGGAGTGGGGCATCCACATGACTGCATGTGCTTTGAAGAGAGCGACTAAAACCACCGTACCGAGAGCGTCTATGGGTATGACCTTTAGCAATGTGTTAACAGTCCCACTTGCAGACTGTTTGCAGGAATCGGTTTTCCTTTCCTTCACTTCAAAGTTGGATGCTGAATTATATGACTCTCCAATTCTTTTGACTGGTCTTTCTGTTCTCTGAAGATTGACTCATTTCCTGTATTTGAATAAGATAGTAAAAGTGGATATAAAATATTATTTTGCAATTGTAATCAGAATAGCTCTCAGTGCAGATATTAATAGTGAATTCTAAGACTCTGCCCGATAACAGCTGAGTTTATGGTTTCATGGGCTAGATTCTGCTCTCATTTATTTCATTGTAAACCCGGAGTAACTCCCAGAAGTCAATGGACTTGCTCCAGATTTCTGCAAAGACAGCAGAGGTCTGCCTCTTGCTCTGTGTTTCTTCTGCGGCGTGGGGGTGACATCATCAATCTGGATATATGAATCAGGGCGTAGATGAATCAGTTCAGGCAAAATTAAAAGCAGCTCATTCTCTCAACTGAAACTTCTGCTTTTTGGATTCATTTGTATAACGAGATCCGTTACCCAACTGCTCCTCTGCCCCAGGTAGATCCTATTTAAACTCTGTCATCTCTATCAGCTTTTACCTGTCATTTTTTCACTGCAGTTCATACAATGTTCTCCAAAACACTGAAGCATGAAAACTTGCAGAATGAAAAACAGAGGTGCAGAAACAACAGGCAGAAATGAGGTATCTTTTATCAGCGAGGCATGTGGCTCTTAGTACTTTTAAGGAGAGGCTGTTGAGCAAGAGCTCTTTCGGAATGCAGTTTGGCTGTTAATTCTTGATTTTGCCAGCTGCTGTGTTGCTTCAGACTTTGCAGAAGTGTGTGCATATCCACGTGTGCGTGTTTGAAGCGGTGTGGGAGGATCTCGCGCTGAATCTTGTTTTGCTGGTTAGAGTTCAGAGGCTGAACTGCAGAGTGTAATTCTGAAATTTACCTCTCTCATTAATTCAGACCAGAAGTGTTCCTTTGGCACACCTGCCCTAAGCATACAGAGGAAAAACACCAAAATCAGTAACACATTGGAATTTCATGATCATCCCAGGCCAATTGTTTCCTCTTTTGATGCAAACGTCTATTATGGCTTCTTTATTCAGCTTAAAGAAGGAAGAAAAACCACAAACCTGTCTTTGCTCAGACCAAGGCAAGTAGAGGAGAGTCCACTCTGCCTGCAGGCTGGGCAACCGCTGCAATGCACATTTTGAGTTACTCTTCGATCTCAGAGAAGTTAGATGTTAAATACGGAACTTCACTTTTCTACATCAGCCCCTCAATTCTGTGGTAACTTAAAGATACCTTTGGTGTCTCTTTCGTGGGCTACAGTGTGCGAAGTACATTGGTGGTCTGATTGTTTGCTGGTGTGTATGTTTTCCACGTTTCAAAGATTGCCACTTCACATTATAAACCGACCTTCTGGGAGAGCCAGGGGTGAAACAAACCACAGAAAACAAATTGCTCTCTTAGCACTAGACACATTAAAGCCAGCATTTAAGTAACTTTTCTGAGCTCAGTGTCTTACCCAGAAGCGTCATCCCATACATATGTTAAGAAAACCATTGGTCTTTTTTAAGGTTCATAGGGATGCAAGAGCATTCTGCAAGCTCCTGTTGGGTCTCAGTTGTCCAAAGTAATTACAGGAGTTAGGATTTAGCTGCAGTTCAAGTTTCCCGTGTATTCCTGGACATTGCAAAACAGCAGACTTTGAAGCATGGTTACAGGCTGGTTGCTCAAGCTGGATTTTGAAGCAATGCTGTGAGAGGTATGCACATGTTTAACCTGGTGCTGTGCCCAGACCCAAATCATATCAGTCCTGTGATTAAACCAACAGGACAGACCCAGTGATTTAGATACTGGTCACACGTCCAAGGTTCTGCATATCCTACTCTTGGCGTCTGCATGCCCAATGGATTTCAGGAATCTGCACCTTCAGAGGGAACAAGTTTTAGGGAAAATGAGAAAAATTGCTGATCACATGGGCCAAGATTTGCAAACATTACCTATGATTGAGTTTTGGAGCACACGTAGATGTGGGATGGAGGAAATGGTAGGAAAGAGTTTCGCGGGACTCTAGGGTTCACAGAGGCTCCTAATGAGGTGCCAAAGGGATGGGGCTGCCTGGGTATTCATAGTAGAGCAATGCCATGCCACAGTCCGCTGACAGCTTCTCAGGGAAAGGAGAGGAAAGGCAGTCTGGTGTTGAGGCCCTGTTAGAGAGTCTGCAAAGGTCAGCGAAGTTCAAGGTTATCTCTTGACACATGTCAATCTGCGTGGATGACATACAATCTTCATGCCACCTCAGCTTCTCAGCTGGATGTCTGTATCGTGTGCCTTCTAGATGATCCTGAGTGCATTATTGGCACGACCAATGCCAATGTGACTGCCTCAAATCCTTAGTCCGGCACTAACCCCATTGCCTGCCCTTGCAGCCCTTACAGTCACCATTCATCTGGCTGAAGGCCCTGGTCCTCTTTGGGAGGAATTCTCCCTGGAGCAATGAGTATGCACGACACATGCCAAATAATAATGAACTACTCGATTACCTAAATGGGACTGTGGGAGGTAGGGCTGATGGACCTAGCTGAATGCCAGATCATTATTAAAGCTGGGTTTAAAAATGACACCATTTCAGTGTGTCACCTCTTGGCAGAGTCTGTGTGTTCAGAGGACCCTTGCAAGGGATCTCACTGGGGGCTGCTGCAGAGTGGAGAGCTGTCAATTCATGTGAGGAGGTCTACAGGCAGAAGTATTTTATTAATGGAGTGTTTGGCTCTTTTGCATGCTGTGGGAGAGCAACGAGGCTTCGCCAGTGCTCTTCTCACCTTATGTGAGACAGGACAAGTGGAAATGGTCCAGTGCCTGCAGGAGCTTATAACTGTGGCAGAGAACAGTCAACATGACGCTTTGCAATACAGCTCTAAGGGATGGGGAACCTTTCTTGAACAAAAAGAAAAGGTGCTTTATGTGTTTCTTGGATGTCTTATATGTATATCAAACAAAACTTAATTCAGGAAAAAAAATGCATGTTAAGACATGTTTGGCACATACAACAAAATGCACCGATGGACATAATCTGACATGGAGTAAGTCAGGTGCAGCTATTTCTTAATGATATCTGTCTCCTTTGGTTTTGACTGTGGATGCAGTTGTATTTCCAAATATGTACTTGCTGATGTTTTCATTTCTTCAGCACCGATGACATAAAAGATCTTTGCACTGGGTATGCTGTTTGCTGAGGAAAATTCCACTTGAACTCCGGAGCAATCTGAAGAATCCTGACAGAAAGTTTGAGGGGGCAGGATTTTACTTTGCACTCTCTCTTGACTTAAGTCTGTTCCCTTTGAAGACAGCCGTAAAGCTAACATTGATTTAAATGGAAGCATAAGTAAATCAATCCCGATTGCTTTTGGAAGCCCTGCCCTGAAAATTCTGAGTTCACAAAACTTCTGATTTTATTTCCACTGCTACTTTTGTGCCTTACGGTTTAAAAAGAAAGACCTGCCTACTTAGATTTTCATTAGTGTGAGTTAAACTCATTTATTACAATCTTTTTTAATGAGCAGTGTTGTTTCCCTTAGATTTGTAAAGTCTGGAAAAAGTAATACTTTCAAGAGATTCCACCTAGGAAAAAGAAAGGAAACACTGTGCTAGCGTTGAAACAACTCATTTTAACATTTTGGAACAGGTTTTGACAATTAACTTTTATGTGCGTTTCAAGAAGCAATATTTAAATAGAAGCAACATTAATTTTAAAATACAAATTTGAATGAAATGTTTAAATTATTTAAATAAATCATTTTTACTCAGCAAAATTTTTCTGCCTGAAACTTGATTTGCTGGCTAACTTAAAAAATATTTGCCATCTGTTTGAATTCCATTTTGGAATTTCCTGGAAAATAGAAAATGCAGTTCCTGACAGTTGTAATATGAGGGAGATGTTACGCTCGGCATTGCAGAATGAAAGGATTGTTATATTTGCAAGATTCTAACAAGAATTTGTTATAACAAGATTTGTTATAACATGGTCAAATACAAGGTATTTTTGTCTTCTGGAAGAAGGAATGTTGCTCTTATTTTTAGAGAAGGGACATGCATTTTGGAAAAAAGAGTTGAAATAATTGGGGCTAAAAATAATTGAGCTCTTAGTGCAGGAGTTGGCAGCTACGAAGTTTTTAGATGGAATCAATGGGGGGAAACGAAGTAGAAGCCAGAGCTCTAACATTAAGCATTAGTGAGATTGCTACTGGAAGAAGAGCTTGTGTTTGTCTATCATCTGCCCTTGAAAAGGACCCTGACATAGTGAAATACGTTCAGAAAAGAGTTACAAGAAAAACTCAGGGAAATCTGTCTACAGTAAGAAAGTCTGTCTATAGTGAGAAAGTAAAGAGGTGCCATGTTTTTCAGTTTATCCGGAAGACGACGAAGAGCAGGCTTGACCATGGTCTGAAATTTCTAGGGAGAGATGATTTCTGATAGCCCGGGGCTCTTGAACTTTGCAAACCAAAACACAAGTAGGTAGAAAAAATTCAGACTAAAAGCAAGGCAGTTTTACGGTGATGCTAGTTAACTTTCAGAATAACTTGCCAAGAGATGCAGTGGATTTTCTGTCATTTGAAATCTCTAAATCAGGATCTTTTTTTTTTTTTTTTTCCCTATGTGTCTTCCAGCTCATCCCTGGGATATAGACAATGCACAGGAATTACCAGCTGGAAACCTCTGTCCAGTGTCATGCAAGGGATTAGGATAGTCCCTTCTGGCTGTAAATCTGTGCACGTACATTTTAGATAGAGGTAACAAATAAAAGACTAGAAAGAACAGGATAGAAAGGTGCAGAGGTTGATGGTAGAATTGTCTGGTTACTGCAGATATTATGCTTTAATATTCAATCTTTGATTCGTTTCTTTCAGGCTCAATCTTCAAAGGCTCAGGTCTTAAAAATTAAACTAAATAAGAAGAAACTGTAGCTGGAGGGATCTGCCATGGGATGGGTTTTGTACATAAGGCACAGGCAGAGGGGCTGGGGGTGGGGAGGGAAGGTGGAGAATTTGTGAATTAAGAGCAGGCAGCCAACCTGCTTATCTTTGCCGTTGTTTTTAAACCTATAGATTCCAAAGGGAATGGATTATATTTATATAGACGTATAGAAAGAGGCTTTTGCTCTAAACAGCTCCTAATGCAGGTGAAACCCATGTATTGATTACTTAAAGAAAGTTAAAATAAAAGCAATTTTTCCCCCATTTCCACACATTGCAGCTTTTGGCCTATCCACTCATAGCTAAAAAAGCATTCTTTCCTGATAATCAAGCTTCAGCTGTCTGAATTTCAGGCCGAGCCTCTCATCTTGAGCTCTGCTGAAGAGCTTCTTTAATTAACCATTATACCACAGATGTTATTGATTATTTTTTTTTTTTTTCAAATCTGGTTGAAACATCATTGTGCTGGATCGTCGCCAAGACGAAGGCCTGAATTTTTTGTGCACTGCTTTTACTCCTTCTGCATACCTTATTAGTCTCCATGTCTGTTAAGTGCAACCCTTAGTATTAACTCAGAAAATATAGCATTGATTTTTAGCCTTGCAGCCGTAATCTAAGGGCTCCTAATTTGGAATGTGGAAACCAGAGTTCTGCGAGAAGCTGTATTACTGTACACTTCCTACAAGTAAGACCTTTCACTCTCTTTGCCTTTTTGCCAGACTTTTGATGTGGTTTAAAGTTCTTGGAATTGTTTTGTTGCAAGAGGAACAGAGCAACATGTCCAAAACGTGCCTGCTTACCTGTGCGTAAATAAACGTATGTTTATATATATTAAAAAAAAATATGAGTAAATAAAAAGTCTGATTTGCAAAGGTGCTGGTCACCACAGTTTCTAATGATTTCAGCCGGGTTGTGGCAGCTCAGTTTCTCTGCAAACCTGTTTGCTCACCTTTAGCTGCATAAGAGTTTTTAGATTTTGCTGCCCAGGTTTCAATGTTTTGGCAGTGTTGTTTTAAATTTGACTGTATTTTTTCTCTTTCAGCCTGTCATTGGGATACTCGGGTCAGTTATTAGCATGGTGTAACATCTCTGGCAGAATTAATGCTTGAATTTAAGGACCGGGTTAAATCAAGTCTGCATTGCCGGGGGGGGGGGGGGGGGGGGGGGGGGGGGGGGGGAAGGGGGGGGTGTTGTGCTTTATCTTGGGGGAGAAGCTGAGTCCAAGCCTCGAGTGAATCTCAGCCCTCCTAACAGCAGCGCATTCCTTTCAAAATACGTCTTCCTCTGATGATGAATTCAAGAACTAAAACAACGACAATAGGTTCTTAAATTCTGATAAGATTTCTCCGAGTTTAGCGATACGTTATTTAAACATAATTTGAAGCTTTTAAAATACTGTAATGGCACCTCTTGACCTTTCCGAAATCACATGGAGCAAGAGATGGTGAAAAATGTTTATTTACTCTGCATTAGAAGCTAAATCCCTGTTCCTTCTTAGAACCGGTAGTTCTTTTATACTGGGGAACTCATGCATGGCACTTCCATTCTTCAAACAAGAGCTAGACAGTCCTACTTGAACTGCAGAAACAATGACCTGCAGTCTATCCTATGCCTGAGTGATAAACAACAATGCAGACCTCTTGACAAGCTCTGGCATCAAGCGTGGAGTCTTGCAGCTCAACATGTCTGCTGAACAGAAGTTAGAAAAAGAAAAGATCATCTTGTAAACAATTAATTAATGTTTGTCATGAATTATCATTTTTACTTCCTTCTCAAGAGGCTCAAAGGGAATAAAAAGGCATTTTTGCAGGTGGTGGCATTCAAAGTAAGGGCAATCAAATGTTTGAGAGCAGTGGCACAGCACTTTGAGTCTCTAAGGGTGAATGGTGCTAGGATTAGAGCACAGCAGGGGGTTGAGGGTTTCAGGTGTGAAGCTTAATGTTTGTGATCAGCAAAAAAAAGTCTTGAATTTATCTAAACTGCTCTTCTGCTAACAGTACTTCTAGCACATAAATGTTCTGAAAGTGACAAGTGTTCTCATTGCTCTTCTAATGCAAACATGATCTGCATTTGAAAGATGCATCCCTTTTGCCTAAATTAGAATGTGCATCACAAAGAGCGTAAGATGATGACCCAAAAACAGTTCTTTACACACACACACACACACACTCACACACACTCTTCAATTCAAGATACAGCCACAAAAATGCAAACTTCCACTCCTTTTTACCCAGCTACCAGAGCTGCCGCTCTGTCCATTATCCTGCCTGCGCCGCAGGTTTGTAATTAGGATGCTTTACCGCCGGTGCTTCAGTTCTTATCCAGCATCGTTCACACAGAGTTTCGTGTCTTCGCAGCGCTGTGCACGAGTAGCTCAATTTTATTTCGGCCAAGCAGGTTTCAGGGATTTTGTGCTGTGCCATCCTAATGCATGCACACTCCTTACCTCCTCCCCCTGCTTCTGTTGCTGAGCGCCACGGAGAAGCTAGCATGATAGGAGTCCTAACGATAAGTTTAAGATATTCTGAGGAAATTAATGGGTTTAGGATTTGTGTAGAATGTTTGCTATCCCTGGGAAAGAAAAAAAAAAAAAAATCGGTAGATAAGACTAATAAACGGATTGTACAAATTAATTTCTGTCTCTCCTGGGACCGTCTATTTTGCCTTTTTGGAAAATATTTTTCCTCTATTTAACATTAAATAAAATCTTAGTAAGCAGCAGGAAGAATCTGTCCCTAAGAGAAAAAGCATTGTGCAACACAGGTTAGAAATGAAAGCAGCAAGGAAAAAAACCCTCAGATGTATGTACAAATGTAGGAAAACCTGCACGGATTCTCTGGTTTTGCTTTAAATGTTTTCATGATGCAATATGCTGTTACACTTTGGCATCTGGAGGGAGCGTGCTGCATTCTAGAATTTGAGAACTATTGAGGCAGACAGCTGCAGACAGTAACCATAAAGGTAACTATATATATATATATATATTCTCCTACATCTTAACTGAACAATCAGAAAAGGGAGTGTTGTCTAACGATTTACTTCATGGGCCTGAGCTGGCTATATAAGATTGGGTGAATAACTTCAGCTTTCAGTTCATAAGCCTGTCTATTTGTAAAATAAGATTTTTAATTGCTGTGGAAGCCAGTTATCTGGGAATTTTGACATTTGTCATTGTCATAAACGAATACATTAATTTCATAAGATACCATGAGATAGAAGTGGAAGAGTGGTAAAGTAAAACAACTTCATTTTTTCCAGTCTCTCACATAAACTGATACGAACTGACAATAATTGATTAGTATACGTTTTCATCAGCTAACGTCTGAAGTTCAAGGACTAGATTTCTATTCACCCCAAGGTCCTTTCGCCTCTCTTTGGCAGAGTGTCAGAGACTCCATGACGTAGCACTTTCTCATCAGAAAAATCTCTATTTGTCAAAACAAATTAGTTTTAATCCGTGCTGCGGAAATATCTGTTCCTAGGCAGTGGTGGCAGGAGAAAGCGTCTCAGCTCTGGTTCAGCCCAGGGGGATGCTCTGCGGGAGTAACCAATCTCCGGCTCAGAGCTCTCACTCCACTTGATTTAGGCAAGGGTCTGGACGCGGTCTTTCCTGCTCCAGTGAGTCTCTAAACCCCTCTTTCGAGTGCCCATCAGCTGGGCTGGAGGGAGTCTCTCTCTGTCTCTCTATTTTGAAGTTGTTCCTTTTTGGGTCATCCCGTCACTCGAGCAGGGAGCTGATCCCCGGGAGCCATCCATGTATTCTCACCCTTCCTTGCCGATTCTTTCTTGTTTGCTTGCTTCTTGCAGGAATGACTAAATAAGAAAGGAAGGTCTTCCTGAATCCCAGTAAGTAATAGGGAAAGGTTTGCAGCCTGGGAAAAGTTTTCTGCCCAGCTGAGTGCAATTCCCACGCAAAGACAATTTTGAACAGAGAACCCATGGCTTGTGCCCCCACTTTAAGGACCCTTTTACACCATCAAAGTGGCTCAGGGGGTCCCAGAAATGACAGGGATCTGATCCAAAATGTTTCTGCCTGAATTCCCGTTGCTGGCCGCTCGTTAAAGGGGAGGCAGGAATTAAAAAATATCAGAAAGTGCTGTGGGACCGTTTGTTTGTTTGCTTTTCCCCTCTCTCCCACTGCCCCGCTTCGCCTGATTTCAGATGTTTCTGAAATAACTCCCCCCCCCCCCCCCCTCCTCAGAAGGACTGATGTTTGGGGGGGACTGAGCCGGGACCTTTCCTCTCCGTCGGTCAGGCCCTATGTCAAAACACTCCTGACTCCCGGGAAGTCGGCTCTGCTGAATCCCGAGGCTTGCCAGTGCCAGTCAGCTGCTGTTTGAACTAAGTCCTGACCGCAAAATCAAAAGTGGGTCCAAAGAAAGCTGTAAACAGTGTGCAATGAGCCATTTGAAGGCAGCTGATGCCTCATTTGGGGTGACATGTTGTGGCTGATGAGTGTGGATGATGTGGGGTTTTCGATAAGTGCCTCATCAGTATCCTCATCATGATCGTGTTGCTCAGCCACGGCGTGTGCCCTGACTTGATTGTAATTGCCTGAATCTGCTCCTGCTGCTCAGGAGCGCACAGTAATATGCAATAAAACAGCAAGAAGTGAATGTTAACCATCTGAGTTCTGACATGGCTGCTTGCAGTTCAAGTTTTCCATTAAGGACAAAAAAAAATCTATATAGACACACAAATATGGATATATAATTGCATGTTTAGAATAATTACTGTTTGTATGTGTAATAAACTCATTTTATAAATAACGCATGATGGTCATATACAGATACATAGATAGATGTGTCTATATACATCTTCCCCCTGACACCTGTATATACCATATACAAATGAGCATCACATGCTCATGGTGTATAGGTAAATAGCAGAGGGATGAAGAGCATCAGGACCATACTTTGATTCAAATTTTTAGGAATGTAAGCCAAACCTGTAGTTAAATCTATGCATAGTCTTCATAAATCTTAATAACACGTGTGCATACAGATAAGTAATTGATTTTTAGATGCAGTTAATCTACTCATGTAAATGTGTGCGTGTGCGTACTTGTGCAGGTGTGTGGGGGGGGGTAAGGTACACATGCATATGTGCTTCACACCGCTAAATTAGTCTTTGGAGAGAACACAATTTATTTTCACAAGTTAGCTGGTTTGGATTAATTCCATAGCATCACCGGCTGGAAAAAAAACCCCAAACCCCAAACTTTCTGAACCCTGTGCCTGTGAGTCTGACAATACAAAGTGCTGAGAACTCGCGCCCAAAGGAAGCTCTTCAGATCAGACTTTTTGTAAGGCGGGAACTGTCATCACCCTGTTGGGGTCCCACTGCACGAGACGGGTTCCTAGGTGGTGTGTTCATGCCCATCGGTGGCAAAAAGAAATGGCAGGTTTGCCAATGACTTGTCAAAAAAAATGTTATAATCAGAATGCGGGCTGTGCTCCTTTTTCATAAACAAGTGGCATGGATGGTGTTCTTGACTTTAAAATTATGTTCGGCTTTGGTTATAGGTCAGAAAGGTAATAAAACAAACAGGTGATGGTTGTATAATTGCAGTCTGCGGTGTCTCAGAGTCTAATACTACACCCTTGCAGTCAACAGCTTTGGAGTTTCTGTATGCAGCTGGTTTTTTGGCATAGTTTGGGGGACAATTAAATAATGAAATTTACACAGGCAAACTCTGTTTGCATTCATTTAATGCTTGATGGAAAGAACGTGTGGGTTTTCTTCATCTCCACTGTGTTATTTAAGCATTTCAGTAGAAGTGCACAAAAATGTTTCGAAAATGTTCTTTGCAGCTGCTGTTGCTACTGTGCGTCGTCCTGCGTGCTCTGTGCCTGCGTGCGGAGGCTACCGCGGTAAGGTACGGGTCCTGCTACAGCGAGACAGAAAGATCGGTGTTCAAGTGAAGGCGGAGAAGAGAGAGATTGTTATTTGCAGACCAAAAATCGCCAGGGCATAAGATTTTTTAAATCCTTTAAAAATAATTCTCTTTCCCCAATTCAAGTGAAATTTGCACTGCCTTGGAAATGTCCTTAGTATCTTCATTATAGAAAACAAATCTGCACAGATTAAACACTCTAATTCTGACCATTTGAGAGGTAAGACAATCATTATAATTATAAATACTTCTGTTGTCATGTGTGATCAAGTGGATTCACTGTTGTAGCTTAAATATATTAACTTTAACCCCTTTTAATTACGGATTTAGCACAATGCTGACGGAGTCCCTCCTAGAATCCCACATTCACCCCGGGCCTCTCTTTATGCTCAAAATATGGAGACAAATAGACAGGAATTCCAAGGAGGATAGAAAACATGACTGAGAAGTTGGAAGGATTTGTTTATGAGGAAAGATTAGAAGAATGAAATGGGGAGCTTTAGTTAAATGGGATTAAAAGCAACTAATCTGCGTAGCGTTTATAGTTTCAGTGGCTGAAACTCATCGTTCCCATTAAATTAACTGTGCTTCATTCTCCAAACTTGTATATCAGATATCTGATTACTGCTTTACTTATTAAAAAATAACTTTTCCTATCAACAAGTCTGATTTTTCATCATTTTAAGAAAAGAATCTGTGTTTGTTCGGCAGAGCAAAGTGCTAACAAAGGGATGGGTTATGGCTGGGTACAAGCATACGGAGTGTTCAGACAAGGAATGGCATTTCTTGACTCGGTAAATATTGATTCTGACTATCAGCACCGAGAATTTTTTTAAAGGGAACGATAGCTGGACAAAAGCCCAGATTTTCTCTCAGTAGCACCTACAGGTAGTAAAACAGTTTTTCAAAAGGGGGGCTAGGATCTCCATTGCAAGCAACACAGACTACCAGTTTGGATTAAGAACTGGGACAAAAATTAGCATCGAGAGCAACCTGACAGCCCCGAGTTACCGTTTTGCTCTCGAATTAAATCATTCTTGCACTTGGTATTTTTTCTTTTTTTCTTAAAACAAAGTATGCATTGCCTTCACATGCACACAAACACCTTTGGATGTGATTTATTATCATCGTTAGAAAGTATCTTGAGAAAAATTTCATTGTGAGTTTTGCCAGGGACTTCCTAGACATTCAGAAAAAGGCAGCGTGTGTCTTGAAAAGTTTTTATACTAATTTAAATTAACTCAAAAGCAAAGCTTTATGCAAGCATAAACCAAAGTTAATGCAGTGATGAATCAGGCCCCACATCTTGGACCTTTCTGAGATCTAAATAGCAAACCACAGAATCTCAAATACAAGGAAGATGCAGGCTGGTGTGAACTGGCTGATTTGTTGACTTTGCAGGATTAATGTGTTTGTCTTCACAAGAAAAGTTTCCTTAAAAATGGACGATAAAAAATTCTTTCAGGTTGCAGTCTCTACTTAAAACCCATGACAAGAAAAATGTCCTTTTTTAATCCTTGAAGGTTTGTGTAGCATCAAGATTCCTTTGCGTAAAAGAAATACTCCCTAATAATAAGATATAAAGGAGAGTACAAACAAAAAACCCCGGATGAAAACCTAAGATTCAGCATAAATCAATTATAAAAATGCTTTTTCTAGCCCTTGTGTTCATAAACAAATGCACTGGCCCAGATTTTTGGATCTGCATTGTTTAAAACCCCTATCTAGTTCTGTCTGTGCCAGCTGGGTTCACCCAGTTCAGTATGTTTGGATGCCACTTCTAATTCCAACCTGGTGCTTTGAGCCCATCCAGTATAGAAACGTTAATGCAGCATTTCTTGATCAAATAATCAAAGAAGTCCTGCCAGATCCAGGCTAGGCTGCAAATTCCTCCTTCTCTCCCCCCGCAACCCTCCTTTCTTGCAACACACATGATATTACCCCCAATTTTGCTTTCCTCTGCCCAAGCAGCATTCCCAGGAGCGTGGAAGAAACTGCCCCATGGGCTAGATAGGCTCACCAGTTTGCCATCCCTGAAACAAAAGAAATTTTCTGAGATCTCAATTTTGTTCAGCAGGAATAGCAATGACTAAATAAGGAGTTAATTGTCAGTAATGAGGGATTTAACGCTGGGTAGGAAGAATGACATAAGGTGAAAATACAATTGTCCAATTGTAATGTTAGAAGTCACTCACAGTTCCTGGCAAGCTGGAAAGGGTATTTGACTCATAAAGAACTTTTTCTTTCTTTAACAAGTTGTAAATTCAGAATTAAACTTGGAATTCAATTCTTAGTTATTCAGAATTACACCTTTTGCACAGTATGTGTGAAGGTTACAAGGAAGAAACGGGCCCCTGCTGCACCGCAGGACACCTTTTGCACCGCTTCACTCCTGCTCTGGTGGGATACCTCCAGCTAAAGCCCACAAACAGGAGGATGATTTGTGACCCGGCTCCTCCGAAGGAGTTTCAAGCTCTCCCTTTTTCCAGATCCTGTTTTTCTGTTCAGAGCATAAACCTTCTGCACACCTGAACCTGACTCCTTGCCACAACACAAGGCATCTCTGAAAGCACCAACGGGGCTGCGTGGGCTCTTTCCATCCCTCGCACGTTTTCTGTACAAAGGCCCAAACCTTATGTCTATACTACGTCCTCTGGCCACATCCAGCTCCTTCTCAGCGTGCCGCTGGCGTGGTCCCTGGGCAGGGGGGCTGCGCCTGGCTCCGAGCAGGGAGCCGAGCTCAGCCCTTGCCACGGCGCGCGGCAGAGGGTACGTGCAGCTGCACTCCGGGTGAATTTTGCTCTTGCTAGATGACGGTGAGGGAAGGGATTCTTCTTGCTTCACCACGGCAAATGTTCTGCCTTCACCCTGAATGCATGTCCCAAATATTTCCATGTTCTCAAGATAACTTCAGAGATAAGGGGTTATTTAACTCTGGCAAATCGTGGCGTTTGTTCTACACAACGTATAACTGCCAAATATTTATGCGATTAACATCTGAATTCAAGCATACTTTAGTAGTAAAAAGATGTGATTAGTCTCACCAGACTATGATTTTTTTTAATGGATGTGGCTCCCACTTTCCAGCAAAGATTTAATAGCTGAGTCCTGCAGGGAAGTCTCCATTTACTGAACTTTTATAGCTTTAAAAATATCCTAGGGTACATTTCCTAGCATGCAGCGTGCCACAACACAGAATTTAAATGAAATGCTGTGTTCAAAATGAATGAACAAAGTGTGTAGTGTCAATCACTACCCTTGTGCTTTCCTTTCTTTTGGCCAAAATCATATAAATGACTGGTACTGACAATTAGCATGGTTCTGGTGCTTGGGAGCAGCATTTTTCCTCTTCATCCTGAAGATCTGGAATGGGGGGCTAAGAGGCTCTGAGCACGCCTTGAGGGAGCTCCTCAGCCTTCTCCACCCACCCAGAGATCCGCTGGCATCTCCAGCGTGCAGGGCAGAGGCCCGGAGGCAGACAGGCTCCCACAGCCATTTTGGGGCCCCCTCAATCCCAATGCACACGGGGAGACAGGAGACAGTGACAATGGCAGGGGCTCTGCCGTTTCACCCCGCCACGTGCACCTGCGGCGCCTGCCGAGGTCCAGCTCAACGTGGGCAGCTCTGACCCCTACCAGGTGTCCCAAGGGACCTGGGCTGCCAGTACACAAGCTCCGGTAAAAGCTCCTGTGCTGCAGGAGCCAGCTGTCGGGACATCCCGTGAACTTCTCCCAGTTTGTTTTTTAAGCAAACGTACTTTTTTCCCCTTCGCACCATCGCCCTCAAGATCAGAAAGTGGCTCCGGAGCCACCTAGCAGAGGGCAGAGGCCAATTTGCGTGTCAGTGCATTTGCAGATGGAGAAATGTAAATAAAATAGCAGAATCGTCTCAAATTCCAAACCCCGCCACCTTCTGCGATTTCTTCGCGCAGTTAAGTAAACTACAAAAAATGAACAAATTGGTTGTTATTATGCGAAGAAAACCCAAACAAACCAGAACATACGTAACATGTTTCGTCCCTAATGATGATGAGGACAGTTGGTGGTCGGCCAAATCGCTTTCCACGCACGACCGAGGGCTCAGACTATGAATCTGATATAAGTAGCTGGGTGTGCAATAACTGCAGAATCAGCATCTTGTTTTGAAAGGACTCCTGCAAATCCTGCAGGAACATTTCAGTACTAGATGGTGTTGCTATGGGCACCAGAAAGAAGCTTAATATAAGAGAAACTGCCTTAGGAATTCATGGGGGATGGGTGTAAACAGAATACGTAGGTAGGAACCGGAATGTCCCTGGCACTAAAAAGCAAATGGCATTTTGGGGTTTTTTAATGTTCTGCTAATAACATTTTAGCGTAGGTCTTTCAAGAGGGAAAATATAAGTTGGTCCCTTTTTTCAAGTTGCCTAAAGTGAAAGATAGGTAAATAGGTAATCAAGTTCTATAAGGTATATCTGCAGCCCGTGTAGCATACACATAAGGAAATCTGGATGCTCCAGATAGATAGAATTTCTCTGTAAAAAAACTGATGTTAAAAACAGGAATGGAAAATTAGGGAAATAGAAGAGCTGCCGTTCCCGCTAGTATTCAGGAATAAGGATCCCGCTCTGCCTTTGAGTACAGTTCAATCTTTAGGCAAAAAATCACATTGGCAAGGGACAGCCCGATGATTTAATTCATGGCTAGATTTCCCCCATTCTGGCTGTCTCTCCGCCAGTGTAGACTGCCTAAGTGGATGAAGAGAAAGAAAAAGTAACCAGTGTAGAGTAACTGCAAGTATATCTCAAGACAGACAAAGAGAATGCAAAATTAAATTCTTGATGTGAAAAGGATGGGACAATGAGCCCCTCTCCCCAAGATACCTTCAGAGAGGATTCCATTTCAGCGCTTGCGCGCTTGCTTGCTTGCATTATTTTTCATTGATGCGTCCCAAAGAAAGCCTGAAAGCCTTTTATTATTTCTTATTTTCTTTTTCTTTTTAGTATGCGGGATAAGTTCTTTTTTTATATATATTATTTTCCTGCCAATGTTAAAGCAGTTCCCATTTTTCTAGTTTGTTTCTGACACCTAGCTGTGATCAACAATGCTTCCCACTGAATCACTTCTTTCATCTATTCAGCTTGTGTTATTTCCCTTATCTCCTCTCCCCCCTTCACCAGCTTACCTCTCATTAACCCTCAGGGTTCCAAACATATTGTATCTCTCCCAAAGACAGATATTTTTATTCAGACGTAAGTCATTTTTGCTCACTAGCCTCAGTTTCCATAATTCCCTAATAGAATAGCTGTGTGTAGTACCTACTCTTTATGGCACGGTGAACAATAAACGCAGACATTAATTTATACTTGTGCATTGTACGCTGCTCCACTTCACCTTTTTCCCCCTCTGAACTGATAGTCACATAAAAAGGCGTTCTCCTCTAACGTAGGAGATATAGTTCAATCCACGTGTAAAAATCTGTTTGGCTAGCAATTTTGTTTGACCAACAAAACTATTATTTTCTGAGTCACTCTAACCCATTACAATATCTTTAAAATCGTGTTTTAACTTTAGAAAGTAGTTGCAGTGATACATTAAGCTACATTTCTGCTGGTATAAAATATACAGGGGGTTTCTAGGAAATAAGCTCGCTCTTATGTATACCAATACATTTATGGCTCGTTTTCAGAGGTACAACTGCCTTTACTTTTCTGAGGATGAAAAATATGCAAAACCCAAGAGATTTAACTCCTGAGCTTTAGCTATAACTTTTGTGATTGAAACCGGTGAAAGCAGCTGGAAATATATTCAGCTATTCACGTAGACTTCCCTTTCTGCTATCCCTCCAATTAATGGTGTAACCCAGCTCCAGTCGTGAAGTCCTTTCCCAGCTAAAATTCATACAAAGTTTTCTGGAAACGTGTGTTGTGCAGCACGAGGTGAGGGTGTCTGTTCAGATACACACGGAGGAGGCTCATTGCTCATCCTGGTAAACAGCGTGGTTAGCGTGCCAATAAGCTTACGCAGGCATCTATATTTAAGAAAAAAATTAAAGTAATATATGGAATATTATGCCAATAACTTCATAACTAGTAGTATGTGTAAAAAGAAAACATACTTTGGAAAACGTATTTCCAGCATTAATTTCAAGCATCATTAACGTTGGCTCTAAACAAAGGTTATTTAACACTCATGGAAAGTATGTGCTTTGTTAATACATTAACGGGCATGTTTATCGGAATCAGGTGGAAGTTTTTATGTATTATTTGAAAAGATATTAAACTGTGCGAATGGATTCATCTGTCTCAATTTAAAAACTAACAGTTGGACAATTTGATGTTTCTAAAACACAAACGAGTTTTTCTTTTTTAATTTGGGCAACACTTCTCCTGATCTTATTATGCAAATAATCATTATCACTTAACTGTATATAGCATCTTTCACAAAAAAAACCCCAAAAAACTTAAAAAATGAATACAGCTTTCATATTTTTAAATGAAATGTTTATACTGGTTTATGGTATACTTTCTCAAAATTCAGTAAGATTATAGCGCAATTCAATATAGTCTTTTAAGCAAAAGCAAATTACACTCAAGTACATTCTTACAGACATTAAAAATAATTGGCGTCACTAAAAATTTCAAGTTCGTGCCAGGAGCAAAACAAATATTTAAGTTACATTGTTTGCAAGTATTCCTTGCTAATTTAATCCTCAGAGATACTCAGTCCTGTACAAATTAATCTCTCCTTCATCTTATATTTATTACTTCAAAAGGTTAGTTTTCTATTACAGAGGAACTTATTGCTGCATCAAAGGTTTAATTGAGCTCCTTTTAAAGTATCATGATTGTCTCTATAAAATCATGCATCCCAGTAAGCGCGTTTATAGAGAACTTGCAGCTTTAAATCTCACTTAGAAAAAAAGCCTTATACTTTCCTGCAGGTTTTGAATGCAGATTTACTATAAAATAAGTGAATAATAATACCAGGTTATTTTGGAAAGTGTTCTTTCATGCAATCACTGCATTTAACACAATCCCAAAATGGCAGCCCAACAGGTGGTCCTTTCACAGCCTTCAGCCCAAACAATCGGAACAAAAAGGACACCAAGAATCGAATGTTCTTCAGGATTTAAAAAGCTGTTCACTTCCCTTTGTTCATTTTCAGATTTAGCCATGTTCATTATTGTTGAGCCACAAATGCAGGACATTCTTTTTTGACATTTTGCCATAAATAGACACTGACTGAGGCTGACTAGCCAGCTAGCTGCTTTGTCACATGCAAGCGGAAACTACTTCTTCACAAAGCGAATGCATTCCTGGTGCCTCAATGGCCCCGGCAAGCACCGGTTCTGACGGGCTGCAAATCTGGCAAAGTCTAGGTTAACAAAAGTATGGGTGACAAAGGCTGAAGTTTCTCTTCCTATATTTTCCTCCACAGTAAGTATTTAATTCTGGCCTAATGAATTTGCCTGGAAGACTGGGTGTCACGTTGACAGGCTCTTGAATGTCTGAAAATATACTCCTGCCTCGTGGGCTCTCTGTGGAGGGAACCCTTAGTTAACCGGTAATGATGGGCTTCAGGGGCGAAAGCTAAGACGCGATACTTGTTTCTCCGTATTTCAAAAGTTGTGAAAGTTCCTCGTTACAGTGATCTCAGTCTCAACACACGTAACAAAAGATGGGCCTCGTCCTATGAGTCTTTAATGACACAAGGAGCCTTTGCAGCCGCCTCCCCTGCGCTGCGAGGAGCTGCTCACACAAGCAATGGGCGCAGAGGCACAGAGCAAGCTTTTTTCCCTCATGTGTATGAACAAATGTGTAAAACACGTGTTTTGTAGAAAAGGCAGAGCTAAAATGGTACATAACCGTTCAAATATAGTAACTGAATTCATCTTCAAAATTTTCAGTTTACCAAGTCAGACCCTCTTCTGCTATTGTATATTTTAAATGTACTACCCACAGCTTCCCCCCCCCCCCCTTTTTTGACATCTCCAGCCAAATTCAAAACTTTCAGGCTTTCCCACTGCTATTAGCTTGGGGATTTTCCAACACCCATGTGAGTCCAGGGCTTCTGATGCCCGACGGGGTGTGGATGAGACCCGTGTTTGTAGGCAGTGCTGGTGTGGGCTATGAGGGTTTGAAACCAGACCCTTGTTAGCCTGTTAGATTAAAATTAGACCCTGTTAACCTCTTACTTTCAGCATTCAATTTTTGGTGGA
Organism: Phoenicopterus ruber ruber; assembly: GCA_009819775.1. Lineage (NCBI taxonomy): Eukaryota > Metazoa > Chordata > Aves > Phoenicopteriformes > Phoenicopteridae > Phoenicopterus > Phoenicopterus ruber. The sequence continues at coordinate 28,988,511 of CM020219.1, read as the reverse complement.
AAGCATTACTTCCTTCAAACTGTCTTATGGAAAGATACGTTGCAGATATAAATAAAAGATTAATGTATTTTAGTTTTAAAACATCTATGTTCAGAATTGCTTATAACAGTAAAAAAGATATTTTGGTCACTGCTGGTAACAATTCCAGCACATGCACAAGGAAACGTGTGTCCCTCCAGTCCTACTGCTGCCAAAGGCAACAGCACGGTCTAGAAGAAAACAACCTTTGGGCACAGACACAGTCTCGCCTGTTAGGAAGGTGGCAGCTATGCTGGGCAGTGAATTTTTCCTCTTCAATTCAAAACTTGGACATCAAGAATGAAAAAACACGGTGTTGCATATGTTATTGAATGAAGCCGATGTTCAATGATGTTGTTTGCTGCCCTGATGTTCGTTTCACGGCTTGCCTGAGCCCATTGCACGTGGAGGAACCAGTCTCTAAATGAAGGAAAGGGGGAAAGCCAAGACCTGCTGTTGAGACCCTCAAGACACTTTGGCAAACTCCTTCACTGCGGGTCTGCCCTTCCAGGCTCCTGAACCCGCTGGGGTGTTTCCCTTGCAAACCTCCATGGAGAGCTGTGGGTCCTCATGGTGTTCCTCTAAAGAAAGAGGCTCCTGCTTTTGTTTTTTAGTAGCAAAGGTAAAATTGTTCAACTTCTTAATATACGAATGTAAAATCCACAATCCTCACAGATTTCAGGAGGGATCAGTGAGCAAAATGTTTAGGCAAACACCAGTCAAAACAATTATTGGATGTTAAACAATAAATACGTGTTATAAGAGGACTTTGGCTTATTTTAACCACAAAGTACACACAGGCCAAAAAAGTCAGTTTGTGAAAAAAAGAGTACAGTGACACAAAAGTGGGACTTGATGCTCTTTCTAATCTTATCCTTACCGTTAGTTTTATTCTAGCCTTGTCATCATTCCAGAATTCCCTAACAACTGTTTTAAATCAAAGTATCTTTTCTAAAGAAAAGCACTTATACAAAATATCTATGTATATTTTTGTAAAGCAAGTCCAAGTTTCAAGTTAAAACTCTAGGGGGAAAAAAAAAAATCTATTTGTATGGCACTGCTGGTTTAATGGAAGAAAAGTAGGAGTTGCAGGACACAAAGAAACTTCACCAGAATAAATCAAACAGCACTGAAAGTCAATTAATGCAGAGGTAGAAGCAGGGAAGCATCCAGATTTACCTCTCTCCAGACAGCAATAAGTCTCTTGCAAATTTAGCTGTCAGAAATGATTGCTTTGTTTTCGACAAGTGGCATTACTTCCTCTTATACTGGAATTAAAATTGATTGAAATTGATTCATGACTTTTCAATATTTTCCGCACCCCTTCATTCCTTTCAATTTGAAAACATTATTTCAGTGAAATAAACACAGATAGAAACAGCATATATGTTTTTTGGGTATTTCTTGTTTTTTTCTTTGAACACCTAAGTATTAAGATGAGAGAAGGGTATAACTAGTTTTTTGACTGGGTGGTAATTCACTTTCCATGAAAGAAATGCTTTCAGAAATGATGTCTTCCTAAGGGAACCGGGTTTTTAAAAATCTGTTTACTGATTCTTCTGGGGAGAAAAAAAAAGGGAACGGAATAACTATAAATTCTGAAGCAGCCACACGGAAAGGTTCAAATCAGAACACGAGTTTTGCCGTGCTGCTTGGATGGGTTTCCCGCCCGAAGCCTTGGCCTGGAGGAAGGGCAGCGGGCGGGCAGCGCTGCCAGGCGAGCGGCAGCCGGCGCTGGGCTGGCCCTGGAGCGGGGCCGAGGGCGCCGAGGGGGCCGAGGGACCCGCGCCAGGCAGGGAGCAGCCCCCCCTTTGCAGGGACCCGCGGGGGGAAGCAGAGCCTGGCAAAAGCGCGCTGACGGGTCAAGGAGCTTGCGGCGACGTTTCACGGTCAGGCTGCCTGCGGCGCAGCTCTGCCTGAACGTCTTTGGCTTCAGCAGCTGTAAAACCGTGTTTGCTCGGATTCAGCTGCAGAACGAGTTTACCCCAAGTCTTGCAGCAGAACACAGTATAATTCAGGCATCTTTGTAGCATTATTAAAACAAAATCCTATTAGAAAATCTGCTTATTCTTGCTCCAGATACAGCATGTGGTACCAGTATTTGAAGTGTAGAAGGATCCAAACGCATCTTGAACATTTCTTGATGTATCATGACAGCAACCTTGTGAAACAGCCAGTCTTTACAATCCCCATTTACCTACAGGGAACTGAGGGATAAAGCACGGAAAGACTGAACAATTTGCACTGAGCTTCACCCGTAAATGGTGGACGTGCCAGGCACCGGACCAGTCCCTGCTAAATCTCAACAGAGAGCTATAACCATAAGAACATCCTTTCCCCCAGAACATAGAAGGTGGTATTTAGTCTAACTTATTTCTTTGTTTTTCAGTGTTTCTACCTCCTTGTGCTTCAAGGCTTTGCTAACTTCTGGGTGACTGCAGAACCCCACATGAAACCAGGGTGCCTTGCTGTGAAACGGAGACCTGCATGTCACCCTTGTACAGACCCGCTGGCAGCAGTCCAGCGGGCTTTTTCACATATTCCCAGCAGCAAATAATGAGAAGGCCACCACAAGCATGGCAGAAAAAGGGAGGACGAGGGCAGTACTCTGAGCAAGGGAGAGCAGGTGGGAAAGGTGGCAGTAATTGCATAGCTAAATTGTCAAGAATGGAAGTGACTAAAATAAATCAAAGCAGCTGCTATGATTGTTATATGACTATAACAATCTCCTTAAAAACTAGATCGTGAAGCTGATTCCTTCCTTAGTTAATTCTCCAAGAGCTGTAAACCCTGGTTATAAGCTGTAACGTTGATATTAACTGGGAGAAAACCAGTTCCTGAATCCCGTAGCCATTGCGGGCAGAATTGTGGGGCTCTGCATCGCTAGGAGTCAGAAGCACCTTTTGCACTGAGATGTTCTGAGGGACTAATAATCTGGTTTTCTTCTGCACGGAAACAGCTCTCCTCTATGCAGTTAATGACCTGATACCCTTTAGACTTCTTGGTGTCTGTGTAACCCTCAGCAGCAGCAGCAGCCTGTCAGAGTCACGTAACCAGAACTGGTTCCTTCCTCTCCCGTCAAACTGCTTTTTCTTTGTTTTCATCTGCTCTGTGCTAACAACCCTTCTGTGTAGCATCCTGCAAGGTCAATCTCTGACACTCTCCTTTGGCCCGTCTTGTATCACCCTGGTCTCTTCTCTACCTTCACAGCTATCGGTGCTGGGTAAGTGTCTTCTCTTCTGCAGCTCCACCACCTGGAACAACCTTATTTTGTCTCTTATTGACTCTCTGTCTTGTTTCAAATTGCATTTGAAATAGCTTTTCACCTTTGCTATACCTATTTTTCTCATTCTCCGCTGCTTGCTTGCCTTGTAATTGCATTAGAGGCACTCAGTGAAGCACTCTGGCACAGCTAAAAGACAAGTCCATATACACAAATGTTACTGTACTGTATTAAAGTGGAACTGACGGGCCAGAACAGTTTGTTGTTATTGTTGTAAAACTAAAGCAGAGATGAAACGCTCCCTGCAAGCGTGGGATTTGAACTGACGCTTCCCTCAACCTGTGCTGGAGGGTGTATCAGTACTGCTTCTCCATGGGTAGGAAGCAATTAGCCTCAGCAGCTTTTAACATACTGATTTTTAAATACTCCAGACCATCTCCATTTTGCAGTGGTTTTCCTCCTTTGCTGTTTGGGATGTGTGATAATGAAGAATTGTGAGTGTTCGCTCTAAAGGCGAATCTCTCTCATCTCCGCTGTGTAAGAAATGTTTTTGTTGTGAGCTAAAGTAAGATTTCCCGCTCCCTGTGTTTGGCTGTCTCATGTTAAGCTGTGGTAGATAACTCAAGCAAGCGTGAGGCTTCTTGTTGCACCCTGGAACTGAAGTTACAGGCGGTAGGATCTGCTTAGCTGTGTCATCTGAACAGGTTGCCTTCCCACAACAGTAGTTTAGTCTGTATTCAACAGAAGGCTCTTTCTGCTCTCCTCTCCCATTTTATGGTGCTATTATTTGGTGACCTCAAATTCTGAAAAATCAATGCATACATGAAGGCAGCAAGCCATACGTTTTTCTTTTGTTCACAAGTTTTGTGCAAAGGCTGTTCAGGATTTGAGCTTCCTTGATACTACATACTCTCTTGGCCAGAAAAGCATCTGGTTCGTAAAACTCCTTGCTAGTTTTCTTCAGAGTTATTAGTGGTGGTGGTTGTGACTGATCGCAAAATGAATTCCCTGTGTGGTGGTCAAGCAAAGCAGCTGGCATGCCCAAGCAAACATTTACAGTATGACGTGTACAAAATTACTGGCGTGAAAGTGTACCCCTCATTACTGCACTAACTCTGCATACGTCTTGCTTTCTTGCTTTTATCCATACAGGTTACACGCATGCAGCTCCGCCTACATATCTCAGAGGTGGGACTACTGGGTCATTAAGGGCACTTTCTTCATTCTTTGAATGATTCCGATGATTCAAGGTCTGGGGTTGATAACAAGTCTTCTGTCTAAAGACAACTACAATGCAGCTTATTCCAACTACTTCCCGTACACCCAGAAGACTCGGAAAGGAAACAGAGCAAGAGCTAGCTTTGCAGGCCAGTGCTTGGTGAAGACTTGCTCCTGCTGCGTGTTTTCACAGCAAGAGAGGAGACTCTGGCGGACAACATCTCCCCAGCTTCTGTTCATTTTGACAACTCAAAGGGAAGGGGGAGAGTCTCCACAAATGCAAAAATCTGTATATATAAACTGTGTATAAAATAATGTAGCATACGCACGTACAGCTGTATGAGACAGACTATGTATAGACTTACTAGAATTATCACCGAGCAGGCTACAGAGGCATAGCTTTTATTCTCTCACAAGTGTTAGTAGGGGTATAATTCTAGTTTTGAGCCAAATGAGTTTGTGACAATTGATTTAGCCTAGCTGTTGCTACAAAACTTCATAATAACAGAACATATTGTAGAACCGGTAAATAGGTCATAATTAAGTAAGAAACTCTTATTATATTTATGTATAAACAACTTATTTGTATTCATAGTGGATTGTCTCCACAAATCTATTCTTGTCTCAGAGCCAAATAGAAATTTAATGTCATTGTTATGTTTAGGTGAACATCACACTCTCATATTCCCCTCTGTTTGGCCTTGAATAAAAATCAGAGCAACAATAATATAAATGGTATGAAAGTAGTCATGAACAGTAGCCCATCTGTACTGGACAGAATTCTACAAATCAATTAGATGGTCATAAAAGCTAAACAGATGTGGATGAATCAACTGTGCAAATAAAATGGATTGAACTCTTATGTTTATTGTTCGTGTATAACCCTTTTTAATAACCAAGATGGGTAAATTACACTAATTAACCTTTAAAAATTTAGATGATTTCTGAATAATAGCTTCAAACAATGCCTATTCTTTTCATCGTTACTTCTAAGTGTTTTGTCCGTGACAAGGCAGTTTCATTAGAAGATCGACAGGGGTAGTTGTTTAAATGTGGGGTTTTTTTTTTTCTTATTTCTCTATCATTAGACTTTCCAGAGTACGTACTCCCATCTCCCCCCCATCAGGCAGCCCTTGAAGTCAGGAGAAATCAAATCCATGTATCTTAGGAAGCAGTGACAAGAAAAACTCATCTCCTGGAGACCACTCGAGTTGGGTCCCACGGCTCTTGGGTGGGATAGATTATCCACCAGGACAGCAAATCCTATTCCTAGCGTAAGAACGCGTTACCTGGGCTAGAGCAATGCTGGCAGCAAGGCAACGTGTAGCCCAATGCCTGGATCCTCAGCAACCTGCAGGGCTGCAGGTAGTTTTCAGCCCCTTTCTGCCACGCTTTGAGATGAAAGCAATTGTGAGAGGATTATACGGGTTCGTGTGATAGCACAGCTGAAATCAGGGTAGAGAGATTCCTACGGCTACAGAAGCCTGAAGTACTCGGCAAGTCTTCAGCAGGAAGGACAAGGAGAAACACTTGTTTTTACTGGGGAAGCGAAAAGGTATCTGTAAGGAAAACTTTCTGGAAACTTTTTTTCCTCCTCAAAGCCCCCTCCCCATGTCTTCAATCAGGAGACGATGGTTCAGCATGTGTTACTGTAGAAAATGTTTTGTTTGTTCTCACTGGTGCAAATGATTTGTAAACTCATCAATCAAAAATCTATTTTTATTCAGTATTTTTGACTACTTCTTCAAATGACGTATCTTTTGGCATTCTGAGGTTAAAATTTCTCAGTGGTGTTGTAAGGTCTTAATTAAAACAAAAGAGAACTTATGGTGTATTTAAAAGAAAAAATTAAAAAAATCCAGCACTGATCACAGTACATTGGGTGGAATGGTGAATGGTTTGAGTTTCCTAAATTACTGATATTACCTGCTGATACGAGGGCTGTTCAAAAGGGCACTTCACTTTTGGGTTTATTTATTAAAATCCTGCACTCAGCTGTAAGAAATTAGCCTCCTAGAGATGAATCGCTCCCTACTCAGGGGAGCTTGAAGCAAAGAAACCGCTCACGCACACGTTGCAGAACTGCACAGTAACACAAGCTCCAATGTTTTACTACATCCCTCGTGCAAGGTGCTAAACAGCAATGTGAAGCATTCCTAAGGGAGACGAATGTTCTCAGCTTAAAAGTGATGCTCTTAGACATCTTCCTCAGATAATTAATGCCAAATTTACGGTGCTGTAGGATTTTTTTTTTCTCTTGTAACTGGAAGCCCTTAGTAACTGAGGTGCAGTGTGAAGCACGGGCTATTGGACTCTGGCAAAACCTTGAAAGCTCTCTACATCGGCTCTCAGGTAAGCATAAATAAGGAAACAATGTCTCATTTTATCTGTGAAATTTTATGTATTGCAGCTCGGATACAAGTCCATCTTGACTTCTTGCCGTGGAAGCCAAGCTATCCTTTCAATTCTTGGTTGGCTACGGAGATTTTAAGCGTTTTCTTTAAAGCACGCACCTTGAAAACATCAGGGCAGAAGAGAGGCAGCTCAGGTAAGAGCCTCGGCAGCCTGGAGTGCTTTGCAATCTCTCTCCAGCAGGACATACTGTGGTCATTCTCTTTTTTTCCTGCCTGTTTACAGCAGAATAAGCTTGTTGGTGTTGATAACGTGGAACAGCTGTACACTAGAACAATGGTAAACCTGTTCTGGGTAAGTTAATTAAGCAATGCCATTCCTAACTACCTGCAATTTTAATATCTATAGATTGGACACGTGGGAAAGGTTCACAGAATTTCATCTGAACGTTATGATATATCATCCTGCAATGGGTTGCAGTTACGTTCAGTGCAAGAGTCCCTCAACAGGGAAACCTTCTATGCAAAATTGCCATTGTGTAGCCCAAATCCAGGTGGGTTTTATCTACCACCAAGTTAGGGGTTCACATTGTTCTACGAGAATTGCTTTTCTTACTCTTGTGTGACTCCAGTAACAAATCCCAGAATCCAGCTTGGCATTGTGCACGACTGATGTCAATGGGATTTCCACTGCTGGCTGGGGGAGGGAGGCTGGGTAGCGGTGCTGGGACCTCTTCTCAAATGTCCGCATGCTAAAGGTGAGATAGACTTTAATAAACAGCACATTTGCTTGTGAGCCTGAATTAATGAAGAATCTGCTCTGTGTTTATCATTTTTATGGCAGTGTGTGTGCTCAGGGACTGAGATACCATCTTACAAGAAAAATGGAAGCAAATTTTCTCAAATTGCTTGCAAATTAAAGAGCTCTGGACAGCCAGCCAGGCAGAATGCTTGTTGCCGTACAATAGTTGTTCTTGCCATGCTGCAGACAAGCTGCAGGCAGTAGAGGTGTTTCCACAAAAGCGTCCTTTCACGGGGAAACCTTTAACGTTACTGGGATTATGTATGCTGGAGGATGGTGAACTGGATCACATAAGTGACCTACAAAAATGCTTCCGTATAGTTTTACCTATTCAGCAAATTCTTCTCTGGAGTGAACCTGCACATCTAAACTACTCCTTTGTCTAGTTCAGATTCAAACCTGGCCTTTTGCCGAGTGAAAAATGTTGCTGTAGTAAGCAGCAGCCACAGCAGTGCTGCTCGTTACACAAACTTCTGGGTGCCAGGAGCAGCCCGAGAGGAAAACCCTGTATGAGGGAAGGTACCCTCGGTGTTACGCTGCACTGCTAGCTCTAGCTGGAAGTGGAGAAGGAAAAGATGATGTTTAACAAAGTTCTCTTCTTAAAAACACTTTGGTGTGTCCTTTTGGAGGAAAGAGTGTAGATCAGCCCAACATCAGTAAAAAGGTCTCAGTCAAGGTGTTGAGACGTGTCAGCAAGATAGTAAACACTTTCTCCGCTTTTGCTTCATTTGCGCTTACCTTTCAGACTTCTTCAGCTACTGCAGCCCCACCTATCAGCAAGCGCCGTAGTGTTTCAGGTGCAGAGGAAAAACAGCGTAACTGGTAGTTCTGGAAAATGGATAGCCTAAGAGGTCTATTCTGCATCCCCTTTATCATGGGGGTGTGATGGATCGGGTAGCTCATCTCTTTCTGCAGAAATAGTCCTTACAGGGGAAGTTGGTTGTAGAAGGTAAAGCCCAACGAGAGAAAAAGCAAGCAAGGATAAACTGGTAAGACCAGTAGCACTGAATACCGGAACAATGTCCTGCTCCCCCATCCCTCTACACATAAAAGTCACGTAGCAGAGAAAGGGAAACTTCCAACAGCTTGGCAGCCCGCTGAAATTTGTAACTACTTTTAACATGCAACTCACGGCAGAGAATATCTTGCCAATGAATTTTATAGGACAAGCACGTTGGCATTAAGCGTACAAGAAATTAACAACTTGAAACCAAAGAATGGCAAAGGTCTAATAACAAAGCAAGATGAATACCTTGACATTTTTCAAGTGTATCTGTAGCATGTATTTGATAAAGTATATAGGGCTAATAAATTACCATCCAGAGTACTTCTGCTGTTGTCTCCTTAACTATTGTCTTGCTACGATGCATCTTCATTATGCTTTCAACCCTTAACTGCTATGTTGCTGCCATCTTGAGAAAGAGGAGGAGAATCCCATGGCAAGAGATTTTTCAAGTAGCAGGCAATTCACTACAGAAAAAGCCACTTTGAAACTGCTAATGCAGTCTTTTTGTAACCAGTCTCCCTTGAGGAAATCAGCAGCATTTGCGATTTATTCCAAGAACTGACCCCAGATGAGGATTGAAGTATTGTATTTTTTCTGTATATACATATGCACTTGTTTTAATGTAAACTAACAACAAATAATTTAATATTGGACAAATCTTTCAGACCTAGGCATCTGCTATAGGTTAATCTCTTCTAGGGCCTCACTCCAGAATTTTCCAGAGAAAACTGCATAGTGCAAATGCAGTAGACTTAGCCAGCATGTCCCACCAATACTTGAATTACGATGCGCGTGAGTAGAGGCTACTGCTTTATAAAAGCTAAATCCCTGTGGTCATCCTTCCTGTCCCCAGTTGTAGCAGCCACCTCCCACCCCTCTCAAGTACTACTGTGTAAAGTGTGTGGTGCTAGGCCCAGTTATATTCACATTGTACTCTTTTGAGCTACAGCTCTTAGGACACAGTAAAAAAAAAAAAAAAGTGTTGTAGACAGCAGGTAAAGCTTGTCTACTTGAGGTAGAAGTTGCAGCTCACTGTGCTGTTTCACCAAAACACCCCTCATGATATGAATTTTCAACAACGGCAACACTTCGCATAACAAAAGCGGTCTCTGTGTGATAATGTACTGATACATGGCATACAATCTGAGTAAGGGTCCTACACGCAGGGAGGTCACAGTCTTTAGCCACAAAAGTATCTCTTTGTATCTAATGTTGTATTTGAGGCACTCATGACTGCTTGGGTTAACCTCTTCCTTGCTGGACAGTAAGCATCTATATATGATTCTATGACAGTAAGCATCTGAACAGCTAACTATCATTCTGTCTTTCCCGGAGCTCGGACCACAGCTCAAGCAGCTTTGTCTCCCACCTCTGCTGGTTCACCTCCAGAGAAGCATTAGGTGCAGTTGCTATAACTAATGTTAGTCTAGATAATAATGTGGAATCACAGAAAAAGCCTACTATTCTTCAAAGTGCAAGGCTGTGTCCAGTCAGTAGTGTTAACGCCTGCTGCAGGGACTGATACAGGGACATCGACAGCACGACTGCTGTAAGTAGAACAGTTAACATAAGACTCCCTCCATACAGCTACTTTTCTTCTAACTGGAATAAAGACAGAGACAGCAGATAAACTAAAGAACTGGTATAAATAGAAAATGGTTTATTTAAAAAAAACAAAACAAACAAAATCACACTTCAGTGTGTGGCCAAAAGTCTGACTTTAATTTACACTACGTACCCAGTAGCCATGCTTCAGAAGTCATGTAAGCATGCATATGGAAAGACAGGAAGCTGGTGCCTGCTGGCATGCTCCTCAAAACCTCCCCCGGAGTGGTCTTTAGAATATATTAAGTTTGTTAGCAGGGTATGAAGTTTGAATTCCTACAGGACACTGAGGAAGTGAAGAACAGGTGTCTCTATTTACACACATAGAATTTCCATAACCATCTTTCAAACAGAAATGCAATTTGCTGCATTTCTAACAGCTGTGAAAAGTGACAAATATGGAAAAATGCAGGTAAGCATGCATACTGCAAGTCATTTTTGTCATTTTTTTTTTCCTAAGACAGTTTACTTACGAGGAAGTATTTAATTTTATTTCACAAGTCTATGCAAACTACTTACATGAAGAGTATTCAAAGACAGCCCTTTGAATACTCAATCATCAACAATTACATGTGAAATGTAGCTTTTGTATGCGGGTTAAGACTTTCCACATACGAACAATGCTGCAATCCTCCTTTATAACAGAAGGGAATGGTTTATTAGAATGCTATTCCTAAAACATTCTTCATTTTAAAGTAAAGTAACTATTTCATTATTAAGACTGTTTTTAAAGGAGTTCTTCTGAAAGCAAGCTTTCAAGATCATCCAAAAGGAGCTTAGATGCATGCTTTGTTTTCACTGCTAAAGTCATCCCTGATGAACACTACTCAGGTCTATGGTTTAGGTATGTGTAAAGCGTGATGAGGATTCTGAAAAGCCTTTTTTTTTTTTATCGAAGAAGCCGCTCAGCCTCCTTGGGACTTGCTTTCTTTTGTTTTCCTCAGTAATGCCTGTTTTATAGCATTGATCTTTTCATCAAGTTCAGCCAATGAATAGTTCTGCTAAAAGAACAAAATAAAAACCACAATCATTTACATCTTGTAATTGCTAAGAAGTGGCCTAGCACTTGATACTTGAGGTCACTGCATATTGCACTAAATGACAGAAATACTTTTGCAGAATTGTCTGAATCTAGTCTATGGCTATTTAAACTTGAAAGAAAAAGAATGAAACTAGAAGAAACTGACAGTTCTAATCATGGATCAATATATCCGTGCTATTTCCATTAGGTGCTTGTTTAACCTGTTCATAAAAAAAAACCCAAATCCTTTGATATTAAAACACTGCACAAGACTACTAGATCTCGCAGAACCCAGCTTTATAACTGAAGGGTTTTTTTCCTATTGCCCAACATCAATCTCCTCTGCGCCCACTTAACCTGACAGGTTTTTTTGATCTCTTCTTACACAAAGCACTGGTCATCATCCTTTTTATAAAAAATATTTCACCCCACGGAGGGGTTGTTTTCTCATGTAAACAACCTACTTCCTCAAGTCTCAGGTGGCCCACATCCCATTCTAAGCATTCTCCCCAGTCCATCTGTCTCCCAGCGTGATGGGTAGTAGCAGACAGTGTTCCAGCTACGGTCCTCACTTGCACTGAGGAGAAATTCTCTCTTGGGCCTAAGGTACGTGGTTAATGCATTCCCTTATGTGATGGTATTGTGAAAATGGCAAGTCTTACTGACTTAGGTTAATATCTGCTATAATGTAAGGTCTTTCTGCAAACGCTTTTGCCAAGCCAGCCATTCCTACTTTTACTGTCTCTTCATAAATCGATAAAGCAAATAAAAAAATAAATTAAAAAAATCAACAAAAACCACCAAGCCACAACAAAACCAGAAGACATTACTAGGAGCTGATCAGAATTCACAAATTGCTTGTTACCCCAGCTTGATTAAACATCATTACAGGTTTATTTTATTCTATCATCCTCTAACTGGTGAAAACACCAACTAACCTACCCTAGTACAGATTCTTAGAAGACTCATTTCGTGTGACACCCATTAACTTTCTCCTTCCTCTCTCTCTTTGCCAGCAACCTACCCAATACTGATGCAGCTATTTCTGAGAAGTTAGATATTTGCTTGGTAGAACGTCTGATTGCTTTTCACTCAGAACATCCTAAACTTAAAGTAAACAAAAGTTAACAGCACTTACGTGGGGAGGTTGAACCTTTCTCCTCTTGCCAGAACAGCTCTAAAGAAAAGACATGATCAAAACAGACTTAATGTTGCACTGACAGAGGACCACAAGTAATTCTGTAACAACATTGACAAGAGTCTTTAAAGTACAGAAAGAACACTGACTGCCATTCCATGGATTAAAGAAATCTTTTTTATAATTAAGTGTACTTCGGATCACGAGAAATACTACTGGAGAGCAGTCAGAAGCTGTTGAAGCTTCTCCACGCTTGGCAGCCAACAGCTATCAACTTAACTGAAGCTTCCTTCAGACAAACCACGATCAACTATCCAGCTTTGAAACTGTCAATACTTTCTCCCTAAAATTTTCCTGTATCCACACCAATATCTATGCAAAACTCGGGACAAAAAATGCTTATTACTGCACAACACTACTACTGCCACCATCACAAGTTTTTCCCAATCCCATTCTAGAGAAGATCCTAAAGCACTTTCCGTGGAAATTTCAGCTTACGAAAGTGTATGTTTTAACTTCTGATTCCACAACTTGAAGGAATAGCCTCACAAATAAAGGACTTTATTGGTCTCAACACAAACAAAAAAAATGAAAACAAAAATTGATAATATTACTATTGATTTTTTAATTGCTGTCTCTTCTTTGGCTGGTCTCAAGGGAGAAGATATAAATTAAAACATGATCAAGAGTAAAACAGACATTCTTACTGTTACGCAGGGAAAGAAGAGCAAGATTAACAGACAAGAAATTTCTACAGCCAAGCAGAGCCTGATGTAGTAACAACTAATGTTCTTTGTCCCAATCTCCTTTGGTGAATGAAGGATAAGGTTTACTATTCAGAAAGAGACAGAAGAGAACATTAGTCGTTATTTCACATAGCTGATCTTTAGTATCACATCATGTACAGAAGCCCAAAGGATCTCAGCTGATTTAAGCCATTATGATTTGTATAGAGACCAAAACTTTAGTCAATTTTCTTGACATTAGAAACACTTCAGATTTTAAGCGGGGGGGAGGGGGAGAAAATCCAACCTCTGTAATACCTTTCTTACAAATTAGTTAAGCTTGGGTGGCTGCAGTTTCCGCCCCTCCCAACAAATACTATTTCTTTCAATGAGAAATTAGGTAGAAATATGAACTTATATAGGTGGTTCACATGACATATAACCATTACACTAAGACAGAGTTGTCTACAAAAAGTGTCTGTCCTCTAACTCCTTAGGTTTTTGTCTGTACATCAAAGACTTAAACACAAAAGCCCCGGAATGCATTAGGTATGCTAAAAGAAGTTGAGAGAATTTCTTACCACAGATTGAAAATATTCAGGAGACAGTCCTTCAGCTCAAGGATTTATCTTCAAGCTTCTTAATTCTCTGATAAATGTCTCTTGGTACAGGACCACCTAAATACACCAGAACCAATACAAAAGAAATCAGTAAAAGCTCTTGACTAGATTTTTAAACTAAAGATTGCAAGTTTTACAAGTGAATTCTTGAGTCCAGATATCAACCAGTAGCTGAAACAAAAGGAGTGGATGGATAATAAAAAGGAAATGTAATTAATATGATTCAGGGTAAAACCTGATTGGATAGGCCAGTGCAGTCAGTGAAGGCAACAGACAACTTTATGCTGGTGGTGGAAATATGTCTGACAAGGTCCCTGGAACAACTATGATCACTCTTATAATACGTTGGTCACACACCAAACGTTGCCACTTCAAAACTGACAGTAGCATCAGCAGGGGGCAGATGGGTGGCAGACCCACATGAATTCAGCATTGATACCAAGATCATTCTGAAGGAACTTATCTCCACTGACCATCAGAGGTTAGAGGACGGGTATGAGTAGCACTTGACAAAGAACAGTGTTTGCCTGGCCATAGATGGTAGAAACAGGGGTGGGGAATGTGTGTGTGGAATGGAATAACCAGCTTTGGAAAAAAACAACCACCACACTCAAAATCCCCCCAAAAACCCAAAACAAAAAAAAAACCCAACAAAACCCACAAACACCACAAAACAGCAACAAAAAACCCCACCTCAACCCCATGTGCCATTTGCAGCTATACTACAGCAGCTTGGCTGTTGTTTCCCAGTGTAAGAACTGAACTGATCAAAAGATCAGCCTTAGAAAGCATCTTATTTATGCTACAAATTATTCTATAAACTGAAATCACTGTTTATCACAACTAACTACTGCTATCCCAATTAAAATGATAGACTGGTTCTAAACAGTAGTGACAACCAAGGCCTTAGCAAGCTTTTACTTCTCTTGCCCACCCGTTTCCATTTATTTCTAGGTCTGTTAGGTTAGACAATTCTATTCCACAAACTACTGAAATAAGCACTAATGGGGTTTTTTGCCATTCATCTATTTCCTCACTTCAGACAGACAATTTTGCAGGTAGCTTCCCTCCTTCAGTTCTGCTCTCTACTCATCACTCAGCAGCTACTAATAAATCGGCTAACCTCTCACTCTTCTTAATATTGCTCTCTCTTAATGTAAAGGGAAAAGGCAGTACTAGCACTAGAAGAAGCTGTTCTGAAAAACAGCAGGTGAGTCAAGAACAACTTTCAGTCATCAGAAACAAAACTGGGGAGCAGATAGCTGAGGCAGGTTACCTGCTCAGCAGACTACTTTTGCACAGCTGCTGGGGCAGGTAACAAACGACCCTGAGACCTTCCACAGGAATGCTGATTGAACAGGAGTTGAGCTGGAATTGCACACTTTCATCCTCTTCCCCTATACTGTAGTTTAGCCGACCTGTTCCTTCAAACAAAATGATGTCACCTATTATAGGCACAACCTGGAAGCAAGGGCCCCTCCTTAGCTACCCCCAATCATTATCCCTGATATGCATAAACTCAAAAGCTACTACACGTTGTAACCTTAATGATGGCCAGCCGCTTGCAAATTCTACTTCCGTGCACAAAAACCATCTTCTTTCTGAGACAGCTATACAGCTAAGCATCAAGCTCTGGCTGCTGCCTCAACAGTATCTAGGAGTATTCTACTCTCCTTACTGCCAGAGGACTTTGATCCCGTATGCATTCACAGGAATCCAGTAATCTAGTCAATGCTCACCATATTCTTAGAGAATAGACTGGCATCTATTCAGTATTCAGAAGACAAAAAAAGTCAGTGTGTGTCCTGTAGTGTGATGTGTAGCACATTCACTTTATTAGGCGAAGATCTGGGCTTCTGTTCTGTTTTGAAAACATTTTTCACGAATAATCCAGGTTCCTCCTTGGTAAGTGCCTCATCAATTTATATTCTAGAAAACTGCAGCTGTGGTGAGGAAAACAACTACTTAAAAAGTCAGTAGCCTGGTGGCTATGGCATTTATTTTAGTGAAAGGTGTGGGCTCATGCTTGCATAGCTAAAGGAAAGTATTGACAATGAGCTTCCCACATTCTGGGAAACAAGCTTCTCACCTAACTGTATTTCAAGAATCATCCACCTTTAAGAAAAGGTGTCTTTTGGGTTCATGCTATCTCCAGCCCACAAGGTGTCCACGAAGCAGGACTGAGTCCCTAACCTCAGCTTTTCCTGTCAGTGGGTCAAGGTAGGAGGACTTCACTGGCTATGGAGAACTCCTACCCCCAAAATATTCCAGATTGTTTTAAATCCCATTCTGAAGTGCCTCTCTCTCATTTGCCACCACATCAAGCGTAGATTTACTAACTCAGCATCCTAATTTGGTCATAAATTGGGCTTCCATTTTGGGCATAAGAACCTAAACGTAGATTGTAGTACTTGGGGTGACTAAAACCCTTCGGTGGATCTATCCACTGTTTTTACAGTCACAGTTTTTTATAGACTTGCCCAGTTTTACTACAGTAATAACTGTAGTACAAACTGGCACACCGATGTCACAATTAAAACATGATACAAACCTGTTTGTAACCGTAAGTGTGCTTCAATGTTTTGCAATCTCTCCTCAACAGCTTGGTTTCCACAATCATGAATGGGTACATTGGCTTTGTGACTGGACCCATGTGCTCCTTCAGATCTAGTCTGAGGTCCATATGTATTTACTACCCTAGAAACTAGGTAAAGAGAACACAAATTTAACATATATGCACATAAAACACAAAGTACATCTGACTAAAACAATCAAATAAATATGAAAACCTGTGTTAGATCCATTTCACACCAGTCTCTCACGTGAAGGGTACCACACACATTAAGATCAAAGGTTCAAGTAAACTACTTTCTATTTTTGCATGAGTAACTAACTAAACAAAAACCTAGGACTTTACATATGCAAGTAAAGAATTACTCATACATTCATGTAGAATGGCAGTATCAAGAATTTGTCATCAGCAGCTGATAAATAGCAGAAAACCCCAGTATCTATGTCAGCAGTTGCACATGTGAGCTGTTGTGAATGCAAAGAAGAGGCCAGACCTAATATTACAGAAGCATCATAAATACATGAAGATGAGGGGAGGTATACAACTAGAAGAACCGCTACAAATCTCAGCAAGGAAGTTTCTCTTCTAATTTTTGTTATTTGGGTAACAGCTTTAATGGCTCTTCAGCTGCTTCTGGGTCTATCTTTTCCCCCTGCTGAACCATGTTTTCATCAGAAGATTTTGGTCATTTCTCTTTAAATCAGGGTCATTTCTCAAGTCCTTACTGATAGGACTACAGCAGTGTACCGCAGACTTAAAGACTATGTCGGCAACTCCAGACACTGAAGCACACACCACCTTACACAGTACTTCATGAAGGCCACATGTTACCTTCTTGCTTCAGTTTATGCTGGGTTTACTTCCAATTCCTTTCTAAGTGTCCTTCACATTTCAGTTATGAACTGTTCGGGTTTTAGTTACCTGAAGTACAAAGTTTTCTTTTTTCCTGTAATACGCTACCATCCAAGTTACAAACTAGCACTCAGTTTAAAAAAGTGACTACTGAAAGGGGTTCTTAGTGAAACATTCTAAACTCAAACTCACTTCCCCAGCTCCCTCTTAGCTCATTAGACCCTTAATGCTTATACCTATCATCATGCTTCACAGTATTATTCTGAGTTTTTCAGTTTCCTGAAGGAATGAATTCAAGTGGATATCCAAATACTACCACTCTCAAAAATGGGAGAGATTTACTTTCATTCTTATTTTGGAGATTTTGTTTGTTTGTTTTTAAACACAGAGTAACTTGTGTACACCTAGAGAGCAGTAGATGGACAAGCAATCTTTTACACATAACTTCTGTTGGACAATCATTTCTACACTATTTGCTTGTTTCCAAAAGGTAGTGCAGTGGTAAGCTTGTTCCCCAGCTTGTCACTTCCCATAAATCTATGTCTCAGAACTTCCACCGTGTCCCAAAACTATTTTCTAATTCAATATACTTACACCAACTAACTAAAATAGAAGGTAATTTTATTTAATCTCAATTCCTTAACTGGACTGCTGGCTTCACTGTTGTGGTTTAACCCCAGCCAACAACTAAGCACCACGCAGCCACTCACTCACTCCCCCTCCCTGCCCAGTGGGATGGGGAGGAGAATGGAAAAGAGGTAAAACTCATGGGTTAAGACAAAGACAGTTTAATAGGACAGTAAAGGAAGAGATAATAATAATAGAATATACAAAACAAGTGATGCACAATGCAATTGCTCACCACCCGCTGACCAATGCCCAGCCCATCCCCAAGCAGCAATCACGCCAGCCTCGCCAACTCCCCCCAGTTTATATACTGAGCATGACGTTTTATGGTATGGAATATGCCTTTGGGCATTCTGGGTCAGCTGTCCTGGCTGTGCCCCCTCCCAGCTTCCTGTGCCCCTGCCCGCTGGCAGAGCATGGGAAGCTGAAAAGTCCTTGACTTAGTATAAGCACTACTTGGCAACAACTGAAAACATCGGTGTATCAACATTGTTCTCCTACTAAATTCAAAACACAGCACTACACCAGCTACTAGGAAGAAAATTAACTCTATCCCAGCCGAAACCAGGACATTCACTTTAGAAGAAAAGCTAAGAATTGTTCAGCTTCTCTGTCCTGCTTTATCTTTTGCATCTTTCCTTTGAGACAATGAAAATAGGCTACTTTGTTTTGGTCTTTAGTGCATAACCATCAGCTTAATGAAGCAGTTATGGGAGAAGTAAGTGAAGATGTAAAAGTATTCACTAGAGTCAAAAATCAATATGTTAAGTTTGCATTTTTTGAGCATTCTATAAAAAGTTTTTTAAGTCAAAAATTCATCAGTGCTGTTCTATCTGGACACTCTTATTAAATGGGTATTAGAATAGTTGCTTACCCTTTATATGGCTTTTAAATCCAGGATACGGTGTGAAAATTGCATCTGTTCTGGCACAGCTATTTTCTAAATAAATAATATAAAAAGTGAGGTCCTAATTATGTATTTATAATTTAAAATATTATAACCATCATGAGCTTTGAGGCTTTTAACAAATCTAATTAAAATTCTTCATACAATAAAAACATCATAAATACTTCATTCATTCTATAAACACTTGCTCATTAATAGTTTCACACACTTGCATGGACCTACTGGTTTTAATTGGATAAGTCACTTATATACATGTATGCACATGTGTATATAAAGTTTATTGGATCAGGATCAAATTTCTTTCAATTTACATTTTATTGGTTCTTACTTTTCACTGAGTTTCTCTGTAACTCATTTCTTTCTTCCTATACAGAAGTCTTTTCCCTGCTTACCACTATTATTCTGGTTTTATGTCCTTTTTGAAACTGTTCTCTGTTCTTTTCTTATTTTTAGATTGGTCTAGTTTACTCATCAGTATTCTTTTCTCACCTTCCCACATTTATTCTGATGCCTGTGACTTCTTTAATCTGTTTAACCATAAAAATCTACAGTACAGACCATCTTAGTTTGTTCTAATGTTTACATTTTAATCTCTGTTCATATACACCAAAGCTTTACATATATTTTATTATGCCTGAACATACAAAGGTAAGTCTTATCATCATTTCTTCTGTACGTAATTAACAATTTTAGGAATCAGTATTTTACTCTCTAGCATATTCTACTAGACTTCAGATGTCATTTTCACTCCAACTAATATTCAAGGAGTTAAAACTCTCTTCCTATAAAGCTTACAGAAAAATAAGCTTTGATCTCTAAAAGCATAAGTACATCACAGAGACAACACACATCTGGGTTCACAGGTACTTAGAAAATGTCTCTGTACTACTTATGTATATAAAAGTGTCTTCACTTTTCAGATGCGTTTGGTTACACAGTTACTGATCGTGTTAATGGGATCCAGCCTACCAGATGGATTTAACACTGTTTGGTTACAGATACAGCCAATTGTGCCAGTTGGTGCATTAAAAACACCAATAGCGTGAGTAATGTTGAAGGAAGAAGTTATTCTAAGCAGCTAGTAATTCAAATTGATTGCAAAAAAATACTTCTTTGTAATTTACTAGCACTGAATTAACTTCAATTTGAACATGCAATTCACATGACATTTCTGAATTGCAATTCTGTTGACTTTGGAAGGAACATCTAGCTAAAACATTGGGAACAATAGCTACCAAATCATCTGATTTAAGATCGCAGTTCTTAAAATGAACACAGTAACAGCTATAATCTTTCTGTATGGGATGCATTAAACATAGTCATCCAGTGACTACTTTCTTTTCTTGTCTATCTGACATCTGCAGTGCACATGCAAGTTCTTAACTTTAAAACAAAGTTACTCTTAAAATAAAGTTCTGTTTTAAATATAGAATAGTGCTTTTGAAAAAATAAAAAATTAAAAACAGCAACTTAATTGCTATGAAAATGAAAGTCTGGCTAGCCAGTTACCTTGATTACAATCAATAACATTGCAAAATTCCCTGACATTATTTTCATTGATCTCAGCTTGTTTCCTCTCGATGAAGGCTGATATCCGCCTGTCAATCTGCAGGTAATAAACATGATGGCATATATCTATTTCATTCTTTAAATTTAAAATTTAGAAAGGTCTTTTTTTTTTTTTTTTTTAATTTAGGTAAATCACTTACTTCTGCTTTTCCAGCTTTTATTTGGACCACCTCTGGATCAAAATTAATATGAGCATCCTTCAGATCTCCCAAGTCATAACTTGCGTACTTTTCTTCAGTCTGACAGTTACCATCATAAACATCTAAACTTGTTTCACAAGTTTGACCTTCTGTTTTACCTGCAGGTTCAACATGGCCTATATTTTCCTCTTTAATCAATGACTGGAGTTTTTCTAAAAGAGGCTGAACAAAGAAAACAGTATGTTAGGGTTAAAAAAAAAGGCCAAAAAACCTCAAAAACAAAAAGCAAAAAGCCAAGTACTATCACAATTTCTAAAACAGATCAACCGAAATAATTTTAGGAATTACAACATCTGCCTCTGATGGAATACAGTAATAAAATGGAAAAAAAAAAAAAAGCTATAGTTCCAAATACTGTGCACACCATGATTCTGGCCTTTTTGACTTGTGCCTTTTAGAGTTTTGTATAGGAAAACTCTCAAATTTCTGCAAAAATCTGCCTGCTACTGGTCTGTTACTAGCTAAATCAAAGCTTCAATCATTGGCACCAATGCCACTTAATTAACATGTCATTCAAATGCCTACTCAGAACAGTAAGGCTTAGTATGTTTTCCTCCTAACATGAAAGCCAATGCTTTCACACTGTAAAGCCTTTACTTATCACCACAGCATTACATTCTCCACTTGAAACTGCAGTTGCCCAAGTGAATGAGAGAACACAGACATGAAATATATAGGTGTTATCCTGAACACATGCTTTTCTTGACACGGTTGATTATCTACTCAGGTCATGAAATTAAATGAGAGAATGCACTGACATTTGTAGCAGAAAAAATAAATGCTTATTATTCTACTGCAATAACTCTTACACAAGATGTAATAACAAAACCTCAGTACGTATATATGTCACATCCCCTTTTTTAATTTTTACCACTTTCATCTAGTCTGAATTTCACTGCTTATTTTGGCTCTAGAAATTTTTTTTTTTTTTTTTTTTTTAAATAACATGATTTTTACCAGTCACATTTCCTGAATGGAACCAAATTCCTACTTGCAGTGTTCTTACCGTTGGGTGTAATTTTTACTTGCTTTTATCTTGCATATTTCTCTTTTGTTTATCACACCAAAGATTTGGTGATGTCTGGAAACATAAAGGGTCTTTCTTTCACCTACAGACAAGCAAATACAGGAACTTCCTTTTTCACCCTCTCAGTACTACACACTTGAAATAATTCATTGACTAGCTGAAGCAAAAAACTGGTATTCAAATCCGCACCTTTTACAGACGAACTATCAAGGTCAAAACACTGTTCAGTTACCAGCTGACAAACTGCTCACCCTCCCTGCCACGCAACTAAATTACACGTACTTTGGCAGGGCTGGAAAGTTTCAAATAGTTAAAAGAAATGACAGTAATGGTGACTGGCTACTTGGCAAGATGAGACATTAATGTCAAGAAATTACTCTTTAAAAAAAAAAAAACCTACGCTGAAAATATATTTAATTGCAGTAAGACACTCCAGGATGTGTCATGCTGGATAATGCCACTTCTTGAACCACTGAAAGCACTCCATGAGCCTCAAAACTCACCCAACGCATGGAATCATTATCATAGCATGACACACACCTGCCGTGTCTTATTGCTTAATTATAACCCACCATAGATGGAAATGTATCACATTTACAATGCAAGTCTAGAAATCAATGAGGCTGCATTTATTCAGCCTGCTCACCTACAGTGGCTATTCCCACCACTAATCTGAAAAATCTGTAAGTGTGAGTACCTATGAAGCACAGTGGAATCCCAAGTGTATAATACTTTTGCATTCTTTTTTGTTGGACATAGCAATATAAGATCAAAACGACTGAAACTTTACAGTTTAGATAATACAACTACATTCAGTTGTTGATCACTTTTGTCAAGTTCAACGTGTCCAATGAAATATTTACCTGCAAACATAAAATATGCTGCTGAAGTGCACTAAAGAGCAATGTTGGCTGAAGTGCTGATGTGCTTTGAAGCTTGCTCCAATCGATTACAACTTTCACGATATCGTCTCCAAGGTTAAGCTTCAAGAGGGCAAAACAAACACCACAAAAAATTATGTTGTTATATTAACATCACAAAAGTATAGAAGACTTCTACAGGACAACAATTATGCTCAATCTCATACAGACCCCATTTTATATAGGACATTGGAGAGGTTTGACATTAATTATATTCAAGCAGTTGTCATTTCAAAGTAAACTAGTATTTCTAGAGTATATTCAAAAATTAAAAATTCCTTACTACCTCATCACACTTTCATTGTATTAATTTGATCTTTAACTTTAGTCAATTCTCAATTCAATTAACTATCGTACAAAACCGTATGTGTCATGTTAATTGCTCAATATTTTCTTTTAACAGATGATAGAATGCCTAGTAGGAAGAAACACACACCAGGATGGCACTCACTCCTGTAAATTCATGTATTTTATTCTGAGATTTGTAAGGCTATCTATGCCTGTATGACCAAGGTCTTGATCCTGCATCATGCCACATTCTTGAAATTTTTACTTGCTGGTAATCCAAAGGAGGCTTTAATATTAAAAACAGTGTTTAAAAAAATAAATCTTAAAAAACCTTGAGGTTAAACAAACTCTCAACTACACAGCACCACTATCAAACCCATTTCCAAATCACACTATTTCTCTTCATACGCATTCAGATCAAAATAACAATTGCCATAGTCTATTCTCTTTGCCGAGGAATTGCAATATTTAACTCCCAAAGCACTAAAGAGAAACACACATAGTGGATCTGAAGTTTTATTTAAAGGAACTATGTATTTTCTATAAGCTAAAAATAAACTTTGACTTTCTAATACAAAGCTGATTGTTAATATCACTAACGAACTACACACTTTCACCTCCCACCTTTGCCATTTTTGTTACACTAAAGCTCTTCTCAAGATCTTGAAGTAACGAAGCACTTTGATTTCCCAAAGCCAAGTAGGTTGTTCTCCAAGCAAACAACCCATAAGTGATCCCCCAAATTCTTAATAAAGATAAAAACTCTTGTTTAAAATCAAGAGAACCTCCCGATATTCTGTTTGAGACACAGAATTCCCAAGTCATATGCATATTTCTATGTCTACAACTCAGTCTTTCCATTTAAAAAAACAAACCAACAAACAAACAAGGAAAAAAGAAAAAGAGAACTCAGGCAGATGATGAAAGTGACCTTTAACATATGGTCTAAAGATATCTAACTTCTAATGGCAACAAATACTATGGACAAGAACACAGACTGCATATGCACTTGTTTCCTGAATCCACCACACAGTGTGTGAGGAAACAAGGAGAACTAAACCCAAGAATGCCTCCATCACTCTGAAGGCAAAGCAATGGATACTAAGTTGTTCTATGTTAGTTCTAAATCCCAGCATTATCACAATTTTGTATGTAAAGAACTATAAGCCTGAGCCTTACTTCTTTAGTCAAAGAATAGCCTTGTTAAATTCAGTATTAGATTCCAAATTACATAGCAAAGGAGACAGTCTGACTAGATATATAATGTATTTTAGATAATTTTCACACAAATAGTTATTCCTGTTTAGTACTTAAACTACATAGGATGTAGGAAAGTAATGTTTTAGGAAATACTAGTTTTGAACACCTTACAAAATCAAGAATGTATTTAGAATGTAGTAAAAACAAAACTTTAGAATTAAGCCACTGTGCACGTGATCATCTGAAGAATGTATTTCTTCCCAAAGTTTCTAGAATAACATCTGCTATACACTACATTACAGTCCACTGACAGGTAAAAAAGGCATAGATGTAAGTCATCATAATGAAACAAAATAGGAGTCCTACTGCAATTTCCTAATAAGTCCTCCTTTTACAAAAAGAATCAGCCGATGTGTGCCTTCATATCATAGCATGTGACTCCTGTCCAGTTGGTTCAATGTACAAAACCAGTAAGAGTTTCTGACTTAGAATAATTTAGACGCCAGTGATATTTTAAACTCATAGGCACTGTTCTTAAATGTAAGTAAAGAATAAATCCCTCCTGCATCCAAACATGTTTCTAGTACAAACAGAATTAGTTTTCTCAGTGTTTCACATCCTTCTACCTGTAAGACTGTGACAAGCAGGTTTACAAATTCTGGGATTTGGTAACTTCAAAGCTTTTGTATATTACAAGTCCACAGCCTATTCTGTAGCAATTTACAGGATCATTAAGTCATTTCAGCCCTTTCAAAATGTTTTATGAAAGACACTGACTATCACTTGGGGCTTAAAGAACTTTTCACGATCAGCCATATTGGTTTAAGAGTTGTTATCCCCAGATGTCCTCCTAGTCACCGTAGTGCAAGTGATTGCTCTAGTAAAAAAACCCTGATGCCAGAAACAGCTCTGTTCACAGTCCAACCTACTAGCACAAATCCAACTTAAACTACTACGACAGATCACAAACTGTGACAGCTAACAACAATCTGGCACATGTTCACTCATCTCTGTAAAAGGGAAATGGGGAATCAGTAGTTTCAGTCAAAAATGCAAGGTGGATTGCTAGTCAGTAAGCTGGTAAAACACCACAGTTTAAATCTACCAGAACTCAAGTGCTGGCAGACAAGAGCGTAACTCAACAACTGGAAACAATCATGACTGAGCAATTAAAAGGGCCTTCTCTCAGTTAAGATGGAGCAACCGGACCCCTACTCATAGTTCAGTGCCAGTGCAGTGCACGGTAAAATAGGTTTGTTGTCATGAAAGAATACACTCCAAACACCAATGAGACAATTTTACTCTGCACCATAACTACTGTAACTCTACTGAGGGGATGTAAACTGTCACTTGCAATTGTCTGTGCACACCCAAATATTGTTAAAAATCACTAAGTTCTCTCCAGTGACATGCTAGACATAGAGCAAACTTTGGAGAACAAGTAAGCTACTGAAGAAGAGAGAGAAACTAGTATTTAATGTAGTTTTGAAAACAACTAATTAAAGTTGCCATGAGTACCCTAGTTAAGAGCTTAGGAAACTTTTCCTTAGTTCTTCTTTGTGTTTTCATAAATACAAGAGTTCAACTTTTCACTCATGTTAACATTGTAAGAACAACAGTATAAACGACAGTATGGCATCTGGATAAAATGACAGTCACTAGTTCTTCATTGATTACATTTAGAATTTTCACCAGGAAGAATTATGGGATATTTCATCCTCAATACATAGATAGTTTTCCTGTCTCAGTAATCCTTTGAATCAGCGGTGTATGATCATCAAGTTGTTTAGCACTGCACTCCTGTTCAAAAGCTAGCATAGTTTTTAATCACTTAGAGATAGGAAAACTGAGACTCTTACTAGTCAGCACCTGAATTTTCAGACCCTTAATTTGGATGACTTTGTTTGAAAATGAGACAATTACTAGCAGACTTTGAGGTGAGAAGCAAATATACAATTCAATTCAGATGAGAGGCGAAATGCTCTAAAAAATAATTTCCGATCAGTCAGCAGCTACTACTAAACTGCCTCTGTATCTAACAGAGTCCATTTCTGAGTATTTTTGTAATATAAATATATGTTATCTCCCACAGATACCACTCATCATCTGGCCCCAAACCTTCAAACTGCCGCCTAATTTCAGAAGCAAGAGTGTGCTTCTATTGCCTTCACAGAACTACATATATGCTTCCACAGTGCAAAAGGAATTAATCTGTAAATTATTTATGGTAAGTTGTTACTAAAACCTTCTCCTGGTAAGAGAGAAGGAGAGATGTTTAAGAGGTGTTACTATCGTAACATCTCTTAAATAATTCATAGCCATCACTAAACCTAAAGTAGGCATTTCAACTTCAGTACCACAGAGCAAAGTTGCTTTAAAATTCTGACCCACTGAGATGTACCGTGTGTTTCATAGTATGTTATTATCAAGGCAAGGTTAACTTCAAGCTCCTGATCATCGATTTTGATTTAATGCACAGTAAGCGTTTAGTAGGTTTTCAATTCAGAATCATTAATTGTTAAGATACAGCAATTAGGCAGACTGCAGTTCCTCACTGGAGAGATCATCCGTCCAACGACAAAGTGACACGAGAGGCCCCGTCACTAAGAGGCAAAGGCACGGCCACGACTGCGAGGTGCAGCAGCAGCCCACGCACCCTGGGGCTGCCAGCGCCCGGAGGGAAGCAGCCGGCACCCGCCAGCCCCCCGCCCGGACGGGAGCTTCACCGCTCCCGCAGGCAGGCGCGAATAACCTCCAGAAGCGAGGCCGCTCCCTTGTTTGTGCCAGGCTTCTTTTCCCTCTGGCGCCGCACGTTAGCCCTGGAGCCCAGAAAGGCCCCCTCAGGCCGGGAGGAAGCAGGAGCACGCCCTGCCCGGGCCCCCAAGGCTGGGCGAGCCGGGCGCGGCGCGGGGCCCACGGCGCCCGGGCCAGCCCTGCCCCAGGCCTCCCCCTCCGCCCGCCCCGCACTCACCTGCCCCGCCAGCCCGGCCAGGGAGCGCAGGGCTCTGCTCGCCACCTCCGAGGCCGCAGGGTCGGCGCCGATCTCCGGAGCGCGGCCGCCGGGCGGGAGCGGGCTGGGCGCCGCCGCCATGACACCGGGCCGAGCCGAGGCCGCCAGCGACGTCCCCGCCGTCGCTCCGCGATGACGAACCCTCGGGTGGCCGTGCCCGCTGGCCCCGCCCCCGCGGGCTGATGGACAGTCGCGGCAGCCAATCGCGGGCTGCGCTCTCGAGGCCGGCGCTCCGCGGGGGGAGCGGCTGGTCCTGCGGGCGCCGGCTTACGTTGCCGGGCGGGGGGTGCCCGTTAGCGGCGGCGCTGGGGCGGGGGGTTCCTCCTGAGCCCGGCTGCCCTGCGCACTGCCGGGGGGCTGCTCCGCCTCTACGCGTAGGAGCGGTGGCTCGGGGCAGCTTCTCGGCTGGGGAGGCAGCCTCAGGCCGGGCTGCCCTGGCCAGGCTCTGCCCGTCCTCCTCCGGCCCCCCGGGTTTCCGTGCTGTGGTGTGTGGAGGACCCTCTCCTGCAGTACCTGTCTCTCCAGTGTGGCAAGCAGCCCCGTTTCCCAAGCCTGAGGAAACACCTGAGCTTTTGCTCCTTTCTCAGGCCTCTCTGGGACCCTGAAGCTTTTCTCAGTTGGGGGCCATTGCAGCTATGAGGTAAAAGATCACTCAGCGGTCACAGTGTGTGCCCACGGGTGCAGGCCCGCCTCTGTGTGCTGCTTTGGCACCTTTGGTACCACCAGGCTTTGAACCCTAGCCTGCAGCAGCTCCTGTGGGGTGTCCTCTCCCTGTGAGGTCACTTTCCCCCCTCACCCTTTGCCTCCTGGCTCCCTCCCATCCTTCAGCAGCCTCCAGGGACCTGTCAGCATGGGCACATGGCAGGCATGCTTACAGGACTGCCTCCACTGAGTACTTGCTCACAGAGGGAAGGACGACGTGTATATCAGATGTGTGTATCAAGTGTATCAGATTACTGTGCTTGTTTCAGCTGTGTTTTTCTGGTTATACCTTCACTTTTTTACATTCATATGTGCTTCTCTTCAAAGCCTTGACGCTCTTCTGGTTACAGCGAGGTTGTTTTTTCATCAGACCACAAGGAGCAAGTTTGTCAGAGTACACTGATTATGGGGCTTGCAAGACTGTATTCCCTTTGAGACAGTCTACTTGATTTCTTTCCTAGGACAGTAGGAATGCTGACAAGGATTTTCTACCTGATGTTTCCTTTGTTATCCGAATTTTGATCCTTTGGCCTTCATACCTCTTCTTGTTCCCTCCCCCTCAGTATTTTTTATTCCATTGGGAAATGGTGAGTGCTGATGCATATACAAATAGTAAAGCATTCTTAAATAAAAATGTTAGAAAGGCAGATTAATTTATTTGACTGATATTTTGGAGGGTATTTTAAAGGCATTAATCTCTAAAGTATCCAGATAGAACTTACCTTAATTTAGTGAAAATAAATCCCACTAAACTGAAGACATAGTGTTCTGTGTCTCCATTCAGCAATCAACTTAAATATTTCAGAAGAATCAAGTAGAGAAAGTCCTGCTCAGTTCCAGAGGAATATTAGTTCCAAAAAGGACTTCAGTGCTAATGATTACAAATATATTTCATGGAGAGCTGCGTTTTGCAAGTGTATCTTATCTAAGGTGAGCTAGATGGCACTTAGCTGGATTGAGAAGATGAGAACCACTCTTTGGATTCAGAAATGCTTACTGCAAAATGTGTTCCTGATATGGAAGCTCTGAAATGTAGAGAAATTTACTTAATTCCTGCAAAGATACTGTTTTTGTCAAATGACAACATTTTGAACACATACACAGAACATGTTAGTCAGTTAGGAGTGCTAAGAAAGATTGTGACATTTTATTTCGCAGCTCTGTCCAACAATGCTAATTCCAGCTCATGGTCAAGTACTCGCTGCTTCAGCCTGCCCCGCCTCTTGCAGTTTTATCTCTGGACAGGCAGCTGAAGCAACTCCGCAAAACGTAGTCATCTCATTTGGATCAAACCATGAAGCTTTCAAGAATAAAGGAAAAGACAATCTCCCTTCCCCTTCCCCCACCCAGCACTATAATGCTGAATAAACATGGAAGTAATTTGCTGGCCAGAACAGGATATGAGCACAGATGCAACACCCTGGCATTGATCGTTGCTTCTCAGTGTCAGCGGAGGCAATTTGCCCTGACTGAATCTCCAATGACCTGCAAAGATAGATCGAGTCCAGACATTTGAACCAAGTTTTAACTTGAAGCGATGAATGCTCAGCTACCTGGTAAATTCCACTTCTGAAAAATGCAGCCTTCCTGGAATGACAGAGCGGGCGTATGCCTACTTTAGCAGTGGCTAGATGTAGCGTTATTAGTCGAGAGACCTGAGATCTTTCCTGTGGTTTGGGGCATGTTATCTTTACCTCTAGCAAGAGGTTGTTTTGGGGCACAAAACGTTTCAAATTAAAAATAAAGAGATAAGCACATAAATGTCAGAAAGATACTGGAGGTTACGCTGTCATATACATGGAAATACAAGGGATGATGTATGAATGTGGAGGATATCAAGAGAGGGTGGGTGTGATGTACCGTTGTTTATTCAGTGATCATTACAAGAAAAGTAGGCAAAAGACCATGAAGTAGTCTGTAGAGTTGTTGATGTCCACCCATTATTTACTAAGAAGAGACTGGATCTTGGCCTTCTTCCTGGTGATGGCAAATGTCTTCTCTTAGAGAAACAGTAATGATTCCTCTTGGTAAAGAGGGCACAGATCTTCCTCCTACTTTCACCATGTCAGAATGCCTCGATCCGTGTTGCAGCTGCTACCTGAATAAATTTGGTATCATCCGAAATGTCACAGATTAAATTATGTAATGCAATATGCAAGCATGAACAGACCAGAAAAAATCCGAAGTGATTTAAGAGATTAGCAAAATGAGAGCATGTGAGAAAATGAGAATAGGGAAAAAATGTGTGCAAATACAGCTAAGACAAACTGTGTTAAACATTCATATCCAATGGAAGAGACAGACCAGAGCAGAATGGTTCCAAAAGATGATTATATGCTCACTGCATGTCGCACACAGTAAAAATGAATACACTTGCAATCGCCTCTGGCAGTAAAGCTGGCCACAGTAAAGCCAGGCCTCCCATAAAGACAGAGGAAATTACACAGCATGCTCACTAAAGCTGGTGAAACAATAAAATATTGGAAGCTCTCATTGCTGGAAAGATACTGGTAATTTGGAGGGAATTTGTAGAAAACTGGCAAGAAGTGGATTGCCGGAGATAGAGACACTAGTTTAGAAAGAGGGATCAGAAGATTTAAATATGTATAACTTGGCAGTAATGGCCATTTTCAGATATTTCAGTGATGTGACTACCAAGGGAGGGAATAATCTGGAACTGGTTTCAACATTCAGGGATAGAGATATCATGATAAGATTAAATCCTCTGCAGCTTTTATTCCTGAAATGGATCTCTGAGGCGTATAAAAGCCTCTCCCACCAAAACCACCCTGAAAAATAGAAACACAAAACCACTAAGTTCTTTGATAGCAAATACAGTTGTTTGAGTGAAAATTATTTTGAAATCAAAAAGGATTTTCTTTTGGTTTTGGACTATTGGTCCTTTTTATTTGGTTCTTGAAATGATAAAGGTATACCCCTCTTTCCAACGCTAGGCTCCTTTAAGCACTTTAAAATCACAGTAACTTTAAAATAACGGTAATCACAGAACTTGTGTTTGCTGGTCACCACTGTCATAAGTACTAGCACTGTTTCTTCTGCTGAATATTACATTAACATAATTTCTGAATTCGCACTTTAATTTTGTCCCTAACTAACACCCAGAGAAAGGTGGGTGCTTTGCAGAATGTACCAGTGGTTGAGGTTTGTTCTGCTAAAGAGTGAAGTGCTGAGCTAAGGAGCCTGTGTAATGTATAAGCAGATTTTTCTCCTGAATTGAAAAGCTCATGCTGTGTACTTCTGCTTATGTCAGCTGTAGCGCATGGAAAGGCAAAAGAGACAACACTTCAGAAAAAAATTAAACTGAAATCATTTGGAGCTTCAAAGACAAAAACAATACCCTGAATTCTGCCCAGAGCCCCAGGCAAGTGATGCAGCTTGGCACTCACTGCTGCAAATGTAGTTTCCCTTAATATTCAGATTATCAGTGCTGCTCTAAATTATCTCAGTTTATAAATAGAAAATTGATAGTATCCTACCCGTTGGATTAAAATAGAATTGGACATAACAAAGTCCCCTCCAGAATAAAAGTTTTTATTTATTTTTGCAAGCATTAATTTCAGAGGAAGAGCACTTCACTTCTGTTGCTAGCTGGGTACCCAGGAAAAGGCGTCGCTCCAACCAAGGTTATGGCTCCTGGTTCAACAAGATGCTTAAACTGGTGCCTAATTTTAAGCACTAGCTCACCTGAAAAAAACTCAGCCTGCTTCCCTAAAATGTAGCCATGTGCTTAATAACTTCATCAAATAAAGGCTCTGAATTGCAAATCTAATTCTCCAATAGGAGCTGCATTCCTTCAAAGCAAATGTCTTTGCTGACCTTTTGGTGTTTCTCTCACTCTATCAAAATTTAAAAAGCCCTGTTCAGACAGGATTGGACTGGGATTTGTATGAAATGTCCTGCGGCAAATACAGCTGTGATGCATTTGCATTTAAAGAAAAAAAAAAAAAAGCCCTGTAAATATCTTATATTTATGACTTGCAGTAATTTTATCATTCCTAGCAAAATGCAAAATCTTCACGAGGCTGTTGCCTACTTTCTGTTTAGTGTCCTTATCCTGACATGCACATAGACCCATGGCCCTTCCTGTCTGAATTTGTTTACCCTTGAGATTTTCTAATACTCCTCCATGCTTTGCCTTACTTTGCTCATTATTTTTCTTGTCTTTGTTTAGTAATTTTACACCATATTTAAGTTTTATCTACCTGCCTGCCCCCTCTTTCTTGCTGCCCTCTGCAAATAAGATTAGCATCCTCTGCACAAAATTCTTCAGTTCAGTTATATAATTTGGGATCAAGAACTGACCTCTGTGAGGCCCAGCTCAACAGCTCTTCTCAGAAGTCAGTGAACTATTATTATAATTATTCTGTGTTCACAAATTTTAGACTTCTATAGTTACTTTGAAAGGTTTGATTATAAACCTCCTTTCTATAATTTCCTTTTGAGACGATCAATCATATGAAAATGTAGAGGGTGTCTTGTGGAGTAGGTGTCTGTGCTCACAGTGTTTCCCTCGTCTGTAAGCTGTCAGTAAATTGGTACAAGCATTGTGAAATTAAGCACTCATATCTGAAGATAGTCTAAAAATTAATAATTTTCCACTGCATTAATATGTACATGCTGCACATATTATATATTTAACTCAGGTTTAATGGGATACTTGAAAATCTATATTTAACAGGGAAACAGGAATATAGTACATTTACTTCAGAGAAACTTTAACTTTTGGAATTCCTTGATTGCTGAGTGCTTGATTTTAAAAGCTGTAGCTTGCATCTTTATTAGTATAATTTGACTATTATTTTAAAAGAAATAATAGTGATGGATGCTTAGGAATATTTAAAATAGGGTTCTTCAGCTGTGCTGTGTACAAGCTTTTCACACAGTTTAGCTTGGAGCCAAGTCCTCTTCTAAACATACAGTCTTTCTAGCCTTTTCTGTGGAGCTGTTAAGTTGCTCAAATTTAGTTTTACCTCCTGCTTCAGCAGTTTAGCTTATACATTTATATACCCCAGTAGCTGGACAATTATCTAATAG
This sequence comes from Phoenicopterus ruber ruber, assembly GCA_009819775.1. Classification (NCBI taxonomy): domain Eukaryota; kingdom Metazoa; phylum Chordata; class Aves; order Phoenicopteriformes; family Phoenicopteridae; genus Phoenicopterus; species Phoenicopterus ruber. The sequence goes on along the minus strand of CM020219.1, from coordinate 28,955,855 downwards.
ATCACATCTGTCATTATTGGTCCAATCAATCATTCAGTATCCTACCAGGCTCCTCCATTGACTTCAGGAACCAGATCCAGATCTGCTTTAGGTATGAGATTGATGGACTGATAGTTGAAATTAGGGACCTATATTATGTAGTTGAGTTGAGTCTCTCAAAATAGCCTTAAGAGGTTAATATATCCATATTACAATGTAAGATAGGCACCTAAATCCTTTAAGCTCCTCTGGATACATCACTCTGTGTTCATACCACCTGCAGTATTCTTCAACTTCTACATCTGTACGAGTAAATACATAATGCCCTTTTTTCGATATGAAGTTACTATGAAGTTATTTGAATGATCCCCATTGTATTATAGTAAACGGACAAAACAAAAGATCACACTCATCTTTACACTGTCAGTATTTTTCTAATGCAGAAGAGGCATTTGTTAATAGGGAATATGGAGTCTTTGACATTTTGGGTCCCAATCCTTCAGTGAAGCTAGTCATGCACCTGCTTACTTTGTGCACAAATCATTCTAATGAATTCTAAAGGACTATTCATGTGCATAAAGCTAAGCCTGTGTGTAAAAGCCTTTGCAAGACTGGGCCTAGGTTGTAAGTTTGATAATGACCTGAGGCTGATTCAACAGAGAACAAGCAGTCCTTTTTAAATGTTGAGAAGTGTAACTCCAGCTCAGCTGTGCAGGTATGGGCAGTGCTAAGAAACTTCGTAGTACATGGAACTCTCAAAACTGACCAAGAAAAAATGACAATGAGGATCATAGGTATTTTTTCATTTACATTTTATGATACTGTGTTTTACCTAAATATTTTTAATTCTTGGCTTCAGCTTAATTTCATTATGGCTATGAATTCCATTTGAATAACTTTATTGTGGAAGCTCAGAAGCTTTCCTGTTTTAAATTCATATATATATATATATATATAGGCTGTATTAGAGTAGATCTGGCTAGAGAATGGTAATTGTGAGAAATCATAACTGTGCTCTTTGGAATGTTTTTGCTTGAGGAGAAGGCAAGCCATCAGCACTGTTTCATAAAGAAGTGCACAGAAGAGCTTTCCATACTTACTTGTTCTCACCATGCCGCATTCTGGCTTCTGCTGCGAGTACTTTGTGCTGCACTGCAGCAGTTTATGTTCTCAGAGACAGCACATCACCTGCAGGAGCTTCCCAACAGCATCAGGGCAATTCCAGTGGTTGTGATAGATCTCCTGAAACCTTATCTCGATACTGCTTCCATCAGGTGCTTCCATAGAATTTGATAAAGTTTTTTTTCATGTGTTTAACGTTACACACGCAGGCAGTGCTACTAAAATCACCACGAAAAATCAACTGGATTACGTAAATGTAAAGTGAGTTCCTGCTTGGGGCTATAGATTTTGGCATTTAATATGCTGAGTGTATGAAATAGGCATGTTTGTGCACCATCACAAAAGAGAAATGTTTCATTTTGCATAAAGCTAACTTGCCTTATCATGATCTATTCACTGCTAAAATGATTGCTTTACTTAGTGGCCTTTAGGTAACATTGACTATAAAATGTCACTTGTTTGTTAGGCTCACTAAGGTAAAGTTGGTAAAAAAGAGGGAAAGAGTTTTTGTCCTGCAGCTTAATCGACTTTAAGTCATACTAGACTGGTCCATCAGAAAATTCCAGTTTCCTCGGTTAAAAGATGAATTTAATAATCTCAGCTGGGTGAAGAATTGAGCAGATTAGGCATGGAAAAAAACATACCAAAGATGCAGTGGGTGAAGGTGACAGTCCTGGGACCACCACTGCTGGCTTTGTTCTAGTTGTTGGCCTTGGCGACATGACAGATCTTTTGCTCGGTTTGATGCAGGAAAAAGAATGAAGAAGGTACCTCCTATAAGGCACAGAGCTCCTTTGCCACTCTTTAAAAATTATTCTTACTATTTAAATGAAGATTAAAGTTATGGAGTTAGAGAGTATTTTACTTTTTTATAATTTAGCAGTTCAGGCTGAAGTTTCCTTTATGTTCTTTCTGTTTTTATGCAGGCAGCCTGGAAGATGGACATTTGACAGGCCACAATAGACTGCTCCTTTCCCAGGTATCTCCTGCTTGTTTCCTTTATCTGTGAATAGGAAATGGCTTAAAGGCACCTGTGTTATGAAGGTCCCAGGGGCAGCTGCCTGACTAGTGAATGCCTGATTATGTGTTAACATGCTTTGTCAGATATTGGCAGAATCTGTTCTCTTCTTTTGCCTTTTCAGCAAGGGTACCATTGACAGACTGGCTACCCATTTATAGAAATGTTGTCCATCAAACTGTGAGGAAGGACAATGGTGTTTTTCTGTGGCCAGTGACTGTGGGAAACTTTTCTTTGGCTATTCAGGCAATTTTTGTAGCTTGCTCTGAAGAGGAGAGACTGATGAGTGCAAAAAGTACAATTAAGCAAAGCCAGACTTCAATTGAAGGCTGTAGTGTAGTCTGCTGTTCTCATTTTTTTATTTGGAAAAAAATCTATGGGTTTTCACGTTGCTGTGTGGCATTCAGCGGGGGGCTATTACAATCCTAAATTTTTTTTCTAGACCACCTAATTCTAAGTAAAAATTAAATGTAATGAGAGCCACTTGGAGTTCTGAATATTTTAAAGCATAATTCCCACAGAAGGGATTCGACCTAAACTGCGGAGAGCATCAGTTGGCTAATTATAGCTGCATTTTATATTACAGCAGGTGTCAGATGCAGTCATCTCAATAAAGTCCACATAATACTCTGGAAAATAACAAAAGCTTTTCTTTGAATGTGGGTACTAATTTCTGCTAGGTGTCATATGAGCTCTGATACTTCTTATTGGCGTTAACAAGAGCACTGCAGCACTCAAACATGCTTTTTGCTTAGGATGAATTGATACTGTAAAGCACTTACTAGTCAGCCTTGGCAGATGTCAGTAGTTAATACTAGTGTTGCAGAGGTTGGTATATAATGCAAAGAGTCTTATGTAAATACTTTTAGATGATGGGCTGGTTTTGAGAATGAGTGTGAGCCGTGCACCAACTTACTTAATGAAAGCTAAATAGGCAACAGCAGGATAACGGCATCTCCTTCACCTTCTATCTTATTTTAAGTCCTCTGCAAGTAAAGGGGAGATGGGAAGGCAGTAAACTAGGTGAACGAAAACATTAAACTTAGTAAGCACTTCATGCTTTCATGCCATTTTCCCAATTCAATGGAAGCAGCAAGTTTCAGTTACTGAAGTGATGGGTAAGAACGGTCTTCCCTAGGCCTTGAAACTGAGATTGCCTGAAGACTGTATCTTCAGAACAGCCTGCATGTGATGAAACTACAATCTATAGGCATTTGATGGTCACCTGACTTTTTAATTAAAAGATGAGATTCTATGATTCCAAGAGGAGTGTGTTTTAAAATATTCATGAATCAGTAAAATAAATACTGAAGTGGGTAGCTTGCACAGAAGCCCTTGAATACCAGGAATTGTGATGACATTGGAGTGGAATTGCAGGCACAATGGGCAGGGTGAAAAGCACAGGCAGCAAAGCCTGCCCAGCTGATTGCGCTTGGCCTAACATGCAACAGAGGCACTTCCCAAGCTTGCCAAGCAGTAAGATAGGAGAAGCCTCAGGGCAGAACAGCAGGGTCGGGTCATGGGAGGCTTGCTGCTTCTCCTGAAGGCGATAGGATGTGCCTGGTCCAAGCAGGGACAATGAGAAGGGCTTCAACAAAGAATAATGAGAAATGTTACGCTAATCATGCAGGAGGAACAAGCATCTACCATGTACAAGCAAAACAAAGGAAATTTGCAGATGATGAAAATCCCCTGACAACTGAGTCTTCTGTAAGAGCAACAAGCCACTTAATGATCCGCTATCTAGTGTTGTATACCTCTCCCCCACATCATCTCCCCTGAGAAAAGGTACTCCCAAACACTAGACTGCGTTTGTCTCTGGCATAGAAGGCCATGGAGAAGTGCAGAGGTTATTGAAATAATAAATACAACTTAATATAATAAATCCTTTATTTTTAAAATGTAATAAACGGTCAACCGAACAAAACTGAACCACAAGTTCCAGCATGTTACCTTAGCAACTCCATAAGAAAAAACAATCACAGGTTATGAAAAATCATGTAATATTTTTTAGTACTGCAGAATAGTTTGAATTATAATCTTACTGCATTGTGTACTGAATATACTAATATGTAGGATGAGCCTGCTTTTGGCTTGAAGACTAGATGCAATAAGTAATTTAAAAGAAACAAACGAAAGTAAATTAGAGAAATATATCCGTATTAAGAATACATGTATTTCTGAGCTAACATACACAAATTGTTCAAAAAAGTTTCTAAATATAATAAGAAAATGAACATGTGTAATCCATAGAGCCTCTAAACCTGGCCAAAACCAGATACAGAAGGTACAGAAAAGAAAATGAAGGGAACAAAATAACTCCTTGGCTAATCTCTGGCTGGCATCTGGGGAGCAGAGGGCTGTCTAGGAGAGAGCTGCTTTAGCTCTCACACATGAGGTTACCTCCAAGGAAAAGACATGAAAAGGCCTGGGAACAAAAGCCCAATTATAAAAGCTGAAGGCATGATTGCCGTGGTATAAATGAGTTTACTAATTTACCCCATTTGTTCCACATAGCTCCTTTCTGAAACCTATTAATATTGAGAGCAGCCTAGCTTGACTTGGAAAGGTCTGAGGAGTTCTGTGAAAGGCTGGAAGGTAAGCAAGAGGCAGAGTTAACTGCAGGAACTGTCAACCTGGTCGTCCTCTGGTTATCTCCCTTTTAGCCCAAAAGGCATGAGGAGGCCACCACTGTAACACATTGCTTTTGCAGTATTGCTTTCTCCTGTCCTAAATTTCTGGTGTTGGGATGTGCTTCTGTGCATGTGATACAGAGCTGGGTATGAAAGAATAAAACTTCCTCCTGCCAGTAGACATCCTCATTTTTTTCATTCCAGGGGGAGAAGGTAAGGGGTAGTTATCAGCAAGTAGAGATGCTGTTGTAAACGGTGACTACCAATAGCGTCACTCGAAATTTATTACCCTCTGCAGATTACAAAAACCTAGTGGCTTCTCCTTGTGATGTCTCTGAAGGATGCTTTGGAAGCAGGCATCTGACAGACAGTTCCTATGGTAATGACTGTTACTGCCCTATGAGTTTTATGTGTGTGTAATTCTCCTCGATTATTCTTAAAAAGTGAATGAGTCTAGGATAATTTTGTATATCACCTGCTGTGAAAATTGCTTTGGTGGCAAGCAAAATCAACTACTCTGTGACCTACACTTCTTGATATTAGAGGTTATATGAAACTTACTGCGCTCTCCTTTCTCCACAGTTATTGCTACTTTTCCCCCTCCATTTTTACTCTAAGATTACAGGGATGTGATTGCACGATACAGGCAGCACAGATGGCAGCTGAAGGTCTGTATCTGCCAGGTGTCTGCCTAACAGCTGAGTCAGTGTATGCAGCTGAGCACAGCTCACTTTCCGACATAGATGTTCAGTGCCATTTCTCTGAATCATGGCCTTGCGTAACCTTTGGAAGTACCTCTGGCAAATTTTAGACTATACTCAAGTACACAGTACTTTGGCAGGCAGAAGTCAGAGCAAGTCTTGCTCTGAATTCTCAGAAGACAGAAATACTTCCTGCATTTGCTACTGTGGATGCAAAGGATGGACTTAATGATGTAAAACAGTGGGAAAATGTAGGCCTTATATAAATGTATCACCTATAAACAGTATATAAGTAATCACCTATACTCAAAGAAAGTTCACGGGAGATCTGCTCAGGTTTGCTGACAGAATCCAGTAGAGGGAGGAAGACGAATCTTTACAGACAAGGAGGAAGTCATGTAATCCTATAACTAGGAGAGAAAAGCTGGTTCTTGCAGTTTGGGAGGGCAGGATGATGTCATTCTGAGCTCTGCGGAATTGCCTTCCTCTTGATAGGGCTCAGATACACCCAACAGCTCCTTTCTGGCAGTTGAGGTTCACAAATCAGGTGTCATGGGGAGAGAAGTGGTGTGATGCAATATATGCACCATCCTGTGACGGTACCACAGTGAGACGCTCTTTTCTGTAGATACTGCAGTTATACACCAGTAGATGGTGCAGATATAAGCTCTTCCAGCCTAATGCTGCTGGTCCCCATGTGGAAACAGATGCAAGAGGTGGATACTGGGAACCTTGACTGAAGGGGGGGGAAAGACATCTGAGGAAGAAAGAAACCAGGCGATGTCTTATGTAAGAAGCAGTTTGGGAAAGAAGAGGAGATTTGCACCTTATAGGTCCAAGAACTTCAAGTAGCTTAGGGAGCAAAGGAAGGTAGGAAATGGCGGATGGGAGTTCTGGGCTTGGTGCCTACTGTGACTGACACGTACAGCACCAGAAATGGAGGCAAAGCGTTACGTCTGAGAAAGCTTTGTGCTTCTCCAGTAGTTTTATAGGCAACATTATTTCATTGTCTGCATGAAACATTAGAGCTGATTACAATGCTGTAGATCCAAACAAACTGGGGAGATCTGGGGAGGAACGTTGTTCCCTTGAGTAGCTTCACAAGATCAGCTTACAGAAAGGGGTGGGTGGTGGGGAGTGGGGAACAAAACACATGGGAGAGAAGAACTGAAAATTCCCAGAGAGTTCAACCGACCATCTTAGCTGTCAGGAAGGTGGTTTGTGCATAAAAGAAAGAGCGTCAAGGTCCTAAGTGTGCCAGCAGTGTTGTACACTATTTGTAATGATTTTGTAGTGAGATACGGAGACGAGTTCATCCGTTACCAGCACTGCGAAGAACTGAGCTATGCAGTCTAATGGTGGAGAATTTCATTCCTAGATCCAAGCCTATGAGAGTGAATCAGTGGTGCTTGCTGCTTCATGTGAAAGATGTATCTTCTTTGGGAGCTCACTTCTTTTCTTTCGTTAAAGGAGAAAATAAAAAGATTTTTGTAAAAATGAAGAGTAAAATAAACACTTGATAATATACCTGTGGACATAGTTTCATTTTACTTCAGCTGTGGCACGAAAGACCATGAAATACCTTCACCTGGCCTTTCATTAAACCACACTGTCTTTAAACATATTTCAAGGAAAGTAAAGAGTTTGGAGTATTAAAAACGTATACAAAGATTTTGCAGGTAATGTGTATGTGAAGGTTCAAGCAATCATCCAAGGCCAGAGTACTTGAAGAAGTGAGGGACTGTTAAATTATTACGATCTTAAAAATAATTACTGTAATACTTTGGCGAATACATTTGCCATAACAAATATAGAACATATTTTCTAATTTCTATTATGGTTATAAAGGTCATTCAGTGACAGAATGCAAAATCTTTTATTTTTCACATTCAGATACTGTCAGGTGCATAAATTCTATAGCTAATGTAGAAAGGCATTTAAAAATTGGAATTCATTAATGAAGAAATTATGTCTTTGCTCAATATTACACAATAATTTTTATCTTGTGAACGGAGATTAACAATACACAGGCTCAGGCTGGCTTTATTCCACTAATACATGCCATTTCCAAAAGTGTGTTGCCTATATATTAAACACAGTGCACACACAAGTACCTTAGCATTCCTTGAAAATGAATTTCAAATCCACATTTATTGTAAGTGCTTTGGGGCAAGAACCATCTTTTGTTACTAAACAATGCAAATGGGATCTTGGCCCATAATTGGGGCTCCTAAGCACTGTGAATTCTTTCACCAATGTCTCACATTCTCTTTCTCCCTCCCTTTGTCCCTCTGCAGATTATGCCAGTGTTTACAAAGGTTGGGATCCCTTGCATCCTCATCAGTTTTTACATTTGCCCAAGAATCAGATTCAGTTTAGCCTAGCATTCTTCACAAAGATAAAAGGGTGACAGATCCTGACACATTTGTGCTTTTGAAAAGTAGAAAAGCTGATTTCATGCATAAACCCTATCCTAAAGCTGTCTCCAAGGTGAAATTGTACCAGTTTTGGTATAAAAAGGGGAAAGAGCCACATATTTAAACGACATACAGTGATGTGCTTGAGCACTCGTTCATATACTATAACCAGAAAATGCTGTAATAGCCTTATTTTCCAGTTTCTAACTACTGAAACTTTTCTTTAAATCTTATTTCTTTGTGATCAAAAGACACCTAAGACACCTCATTTGTGTCAATCTTATTCACATGTGTGGGCTTCTGTCAGTATTATTTAAAACTAGAATACTGGGCAAGAAGATAGATTATTGAATTCTTATTTTACAGTTGTATTACCTGGACAGACATATACACGTGAGTCATGTATTAATCACTGAATTACTAGACTTTAATGGTTACTTATACATGACATATCAGTATGTTCTATCATGAATAAATGAGTGAATTTACTAAAATATTCATAATCCTTTGTGATTTTATTCAGTGACAGTGATTTAATAAAACTAGAAAGAAGCGTGAAATTATTAAAGACATACAAAGAGCCAGAATGGGTGATACTGCCAGATTAGACGTCTCTTTCTAGGGTCTGATACTTTAGCCTGTAGTTAAAATGAGCTTTGCCACTGAAAGAGCATTGTGACCATAATGCTTGTTCCCCAAACAGGAGTGGTGTAGCAACAACTATTCAGTCACAGGTTCTTAGGTTGTTTGTATAGTATAAAGCCAGTAGAAACCATTGCAATTCTCTAGCTGGACCTCCCACATAACATAGATCTAAGAATTTCCTGGAATTAATTCCGTCAGGAATTAGAGTGTATGTTTGAGAAAACATGCTATTCTTGATTATAACATTTCCAGAGATAAAAAATCTACCAAAACTCTGAGTATGATGTTTCAATGATTATCATAACAATGAAAAAAATGGGACCTTTAGTCTAAATTTATGTAGCCTTTAATTTCAGCCACTGTGTCTTGTTACACATTGATTTGCCCAAACTGAAGACATTGATCAAAATGTAAAAACCTTATAGAACTTGGACAAATCACTCTTTAACTTGCTTTCTGGGCTTCTCTACAGACAGAACATAGTGTGCAGAAAGCATATGAATTCACACTGCTTGAGCTAGTTAGCTCTGGTTTGCCAGGCACAACCATCTGATGCATGCTAAGTAGCTAAGGCACAAAATACCTTCCCTTAAAGACAATTTAATGTAATATACATGAGATTTTTTATTTCACTTTGAAATGAAACAAACTGCCTCTAAAAAATGTTGAACCAGCAGCAAGGAAAAAAAGTGATGTACACCCTCTCCCTTTACTCAATGCTCCTGTACTTGTGCATGCAGATCACATGAGGCCGCAGCTATCATTGGCATATATGCATCAGGCCAGGCTAAACCTTATATTCTCGGAAGTATTCAATATGTTTATACTTCCATCTGGTCTGGTCAGAGAGCAGAACTACATATCATTTGAGTTATAGTTTGCATTGCACATAGGCTATAGCTGTAGTTAGGATTGTTCCTAAAGCTCATGTACCAGCTTTAAGTGAATTAGGGGGGACAGAAAAGTTGTCAGGGAAGGAAAACAGTTGATGCCAAAATCTTTTCCAACAAGAAGTCCGTTATTAATAGCAAGACATCAGTGGAAGCCTCACCTTCAAGGAAATCATGATTAGAGGCTGGAAAAGAGTTAAAAAGATATAGGCACAGCAGAATGTCAAGGGAATCTTGCTATTATTTTATCTTGTGGGACATGTTACATAGTATTAGTAGCCTGGATATGGATTTGGACGGTAGAACCACTGACAGGCATATGACTGCATGGAATTGCAAGATGAGGAGCACAGCTCATAGTCCCACATTGAAACCCAGTATTCTGCTGCTAAAGAGCAGACAGAGATGATAAGGGCGCCCCACAAAGAAGCAGACCTCTAGAAAGACCCAACAAGTCAATTTTTTTTAATATTGATTTGGACAGCTGGTGTTACCAGCATGACCATGGTATTTCAGAAATCGATCCAAAGCAACACTGAAATGGACCAGATGTGGGTGGCGTGTCACTGAGTCCCTGCCGAGCTAGATGCACAGTTCCTGAAAAAGGCATTCTTAAGGTAGAAAACACATGACCGTGATTTTGAAGCATTTAGCTACAAATATCAATTACGTCAGTAGCTTGATGTAACTGCCTGATCCGAATTCAAGGCATCCTTCTTAGAAAAGACCTGAAGTCGAGAGCCCAAAGAACTGTTAGTACTACAGGTTGAGCTTGAGCACAGTGTTGCAGGGAGAAATCTCATCTGAATTTCTACCATATCCTCTAAGTTATTAAAAACATCCCAGATTTCTGATTCAGGGCCTCCCATTGAGAGAACTCCCCTCAGCTTCCTTGTTCCTGTGACAAAACCAGGCCAAAACCACGAGTTGTTCACTTGAACCCCATTACCAAACAATGCAGATGACTTGGTATCTGGTTTCTCCTCAGGCACTTCTGCCTGAGACACCTTTAGGACGGCCCAGCTGCCCGACTGTACCCGCAGTTGTAGGGCAGTTCTGAGCAGAAATGTCCTCTCCTTCTGTGGAAGCGGGGTCAGCGCTCATACTGGCGTGCAAGGAGCGTGGGTCAGAGACGTAAATGTGCGCACACATGTGAGGGAGCGGGGTCAAGAAACCCGAGCTCATCCTCCCATCTGAGTCCTCTGATCATGTTAGCTGAAGCCAGACTCGGTCGTGCTTTGTCTCTGCCGGATCCTATGACTTTTATATTCCTCACTGTTTTAACAAGAGATGGAAGAGGTCTCCCAGTCAGAAGAGCCAAGGCCTTGTGATGACATCTGGTCATACTGGGCCCTTGTAGTTATGCCGCTTGTTTGGGAGGCAGGACCTTTGAGTGAGGAGGCCTAAGACAAAATTTTCGTAATTACTCTTGGAATTAATATCACCAGCAGATGGTAATATGAATATATCATCTTGCTTTTCCAAATATAGAATCTAAACATTGATATAGAGCTTCTGTTTAGTTATAACTAGTTCTACCATTTCAATCTAATAAAGTCCCAATATCTCTCTTTGGATTCCTTTTGTTCCCAATTTTTTAAAATGATTTTTTAAATTTAACTTTCTGTAGTTTTAATTCTTGTTTGCTCTAATTTCTCTTCTCTGATCTGTATCCATTACCCTTAACTTTTCTGTTCCTCCGTTTGTTTTATATGAAGTATGAATTCACTTATCAATTATTTTTACAGCTGCTTTCACTTGGATGTAGGCTAGGTTTATTTCATAATTAGTCTGGCCCTTCTTTCCTTGTTATGCTAATGTTTTGGGAGATACCTATTAAAATGTTCTTAAGCAGCTCACAATTACCGGTCACATTTTTTCATTCATGTTTTTCTCACATTTGATTCGATTGATTTGTTTCCAGATAGGATTTTATTCTGTTCAGCCATCAAATTTGCTCACAATCCCTTGCACCCAGGCAACCACTAACACTTAGTTCTGCAAATAATTCCCCTTTACCTCCTTGCCATGAGGTCCAAGATGGAAACCTACATGGCAGAGGTAACAGTCTGAGTAAAGACATCGTCACCTAGGATTTCTAGGCAATCCACTGACATTTTGGTATTGGAAACATGAGAAACGTGAGAGCTGTTGTAGGGAGGCCCTCTGAGGTGAACAGAGGTCAGGCAGTCCCGGCCTTATGCCTAACTACCACTTCTCCCCCTTCAGTCTTTAAATAAGCAATAACCATTGATTTTAACATCCCAGTCATGTGAGCTTCCTTTCAGGTCTCAGTAATACCAATGAGATTGATTTTAGGCTCATAATTGAGCTATTCCAATTCCCCCCCGCCCCTTTTTTTTCAGCTGGTCTTCTCGCAGTGGTGCCTTAGCAATTCTGTAATTTCTTCTCTTCATGCTCTTCGATGTCTTGGTTAAGTCTGTTCTCAACATCTCGATTTTTTGTACTGTGTAAGTGCTCATTTGTTTCCTCTTCCATTCTGTCCTTTAAGGGCAACACCTCCTCCAACTCCTGTAGTTTGTCCACCTGCTGTAAGACTGGTTCCTCCTCCACACCAGAAGCCACACAAACTGTGCAGCCTCCATCCATTCATGAGATAAACAGATACTCCATCCACCTTGCATCATTTATCTAATAAATCACTTTTTGTTGTATATTTTCTGTTGTCTTAGAGTAGGCTTGCAGTATTCTGTGATAAAGTGTGGTATTGCATCAAGCTGATTACCATCTTGTGAGCACCGTGTTGTACTAGTACTCACAGGATACATTTCCATTAACTTCATAATCTTGGGATATATTTAAAATAGGGGTATAAATAAGCAGGTCTTAGAAAAGTGAGTAGTTACATGATTTATCCTGCACATGTAGCTTTTAGCTTCACTTTCCTCTATGTAAACATCCTCTGTCAGTCTTCCCTGCATTCAGCTGGAAATAATGCTGTTGTAGCAGCGGTGATCTAAGGATAGGCAGAGATACAGGGCATGGAGAAAGAGGTACATCAGATCAGCTGGTGTAGTTGCAAAAGAGAGGCAAGTTTTTGGGAGCAGTCTCCTCACCAAACTGTTACCCCTGCAGAGCTGTGATCAGGGACTGCCTGAAAGCTTGTCCCCCTTTCCCACCTCCACCGGCTTGTCTTATAGAAGATACTCTCTCTCTGTATGAACTGTATGTATCCTAAATTGCAATGAGATGATGTTGTTTGCTTTAACTAATTGATGAGTTTTGTCTTGACTTCTTTATTCAGAACCTGAGTGAACAACTTTGGATGTCTAAGATCTCTTCTTTGAGAGAGCGGTCTATCTTGCATTCTTCTTGTGCTTTGTTTTTGGAGCACTGTTTAGCAAACGATTTGGAGAATGTTTGAATTCCCAGATTAAGGCTATATCAAGGGTAATTGTTAAAAATCTTCCTACATAGTCATTCTTTTAATCCTGTCAGTCTCCCCCATGTTTTTCCTGGTTAGGATTTCTCTTATCAGACACTCAGAAAAAATAAGAAGTTGAAGGGTAATGTGATGTTAACACATTTACAATATATTAGCTATAGCATTTGTGTCTCAAACAGATATCTGCATAGGTCTTGGAAAAAATAAAAAGCTAAGTGCTGCTGTGCAAACTAATTCACTGTTTTGTCATAATATTTCCAGAATTGCAGTCATAGTTAGTTTGAAGGGTTGAAGAAATAAATTAGTTTGAAGGATTTTTTCTGTAATAACAATTTTCAGCATGAAGCTTGACGTTCAAGTTGAAATCTCAGACTGCTACTGATACTGGAGAAGAAACAGAAAAAGATTGGAGGAAAAATAGAGATTTTTTTTAGCTAAATCTATTCTGGTTTATATTATGTATTATGTACTTATGTACTTGGGTCTTGTGGTAGGGATATGTTTAATGTAAATTGATACAATAATGAACTTTGCTGAACAGATTTTATAGGACTCTAAATTTGGTTGATAGCTATGTATCTCTATCTCTAAATTTGATAATTCCACATCATAAAAATATATTTCTATTGAGTGTGCTGCACAATTAATCTTAGATACTTTAATTACAGTTTATCTTAGTTAAGAATTTCAAGAAGGGTTACCTCTTGCACTCTTGGATGTCTCCATTTTTTCATGCTAAATTTGGGACTTGTTTAAAATGGCACTGATTTTCAGAGGTGGAGGTACTCATCTGTTTTCTGTAGGGCAGATATTTCAAAGGTTTCTTGCTCTGGTGTCCAAGCATAGAGACACTCAAAATTTTCAGGTTATTTTGAAAAATCTTGATCATACCACATTTTCATATTTTAAAGCACACGAAATTTTCTGAGCCGAAACACAACAAATTGCAGAGGATGGGATCATGAAGCTGGATGGATCAGAAACTCGTAAATGAAATCTCAGTATTTTGGAAGTGTTGAGAAGGGAGAGGTTAAAAAATCTGTGTCTTGTAATTATCAGATTAGCTTCCTGGTGAACACGTTGCAGAAATTGCTTCTTTTTTTTCATATGAGTGATTTTTTTTTTTTTTTTTTAATCTAGATTCTGTGACCTTGTATTGGAAGGTACTGAGCATGCCATTCTCTATAAATTATTTAAGCACCTGAGTAATTCCACTTACTTTAACAATACTGTTTCAGCATCTGCTTAAGTACTCAGTTGGGACTTAAATGATGTGTTTTTGGGGAGCCTGATCTTGTTATTACTGTTGTCACTAAATATATATAAAATGGAAGTACAAAGCCCTAACATTAATAGCCACATAGCTACAAGCCAATAGCTTGCTAACACAGACCCTGAAGTGTCATATTCCTTTCTAAATATGTTAAGTTTAGTAGTAGTGGTACTATCGTTGATATTTCTCTGTACTGAACGATATGCCAGTACAGGAGTTTAAGCTTAACTGTTCTACATCCATGTAATAAAACAGTGGTTACTGCCCCGCAGAACCTGCATTTGAAATATTGGAAGAGAAAAAAATCTGGATACTGCAAAAAGAGGACACAGGATAACAGTTAGATGTCAGTCGCCAACAGTCACGGTGAAACTAGTGTTGAGGGCTCCTCATTAAGTCATTGTTAACTGACTGACCGTATACATGCTCCTGGCTGCACCAAGTGCAAGGTAAATTATGTTACGTTAAACTGCTTTCCGTGAAAATAAGGCCACGTGCACATATGGTCAATTACTATAGCTCAGTTGATGCTCAATAGTTTGCTAAGAGGTGGTACTGAAAGATGTCTAAGCCTTGTGTTTTGGTTAGTAATTTTTGTGAGGTTTTTGGTGGTTTGTTCAATATATTGCTCCAGCACTTCATTTGCAATACAAATTTTTCATTTTAAATAATTCATACTTAATTACAGTAGTTGTCAGTTTATGTGGTCCTTTTCATTCTTGAAATGCTTTAGAAGCATTAATTCCCACAAAGTTTTGAGAAGCAATTAAGTATTAATGTTCCATTTTTACAAACAAAACCCAGAAAATACAGAGGTTGGGCAAACATTTCTGAATATCAACTGTAAAATTAGGCACTGACTAGATAGAGACATGATCTAATTTTCAGAGGCACTGAAGACATTTGCATATTCAGAATGGAAACTTTTGTCCTATAGTTAAATTTGTAAAGAGTCTTGGATACCATAATACTGAGCATTACAAGTTTTTAACTACCCAGGATCAAGACATGGGAGGAGTTCATTAACTCAGAATAATGTTTACAGCAGGTGAGCATGAAGCTGCCTAAGCTAACACAAAGGAAAGACTGATTTCCAGATTCTCACAATTCCAGCTGTATAAATAACCCTTTACAAACTTCCCTCCATGTGGGCTGAAGAACTCCGCATCCTTCTCTGGCATGAACTGCTTAAGTCATTCTTAGAGAAAAAGGAGATTGAGAGAACTGGGGACTGTATGATCATAAAATCTATTGCCTCAAGCACTCACAAGACTGGGGAAATTTTAGGACTGTTATTTAACAGCTCCAACAACCAATGAAGAACGTGTGACCCAAGAAGAGATTTCAGCCAAACAGTAAAGGCATTGGGAGCTGTGGATTTGACCTTGCTTTTTCTCTCAGCCTGAGGGGAGGACTGAACCTAGGGGAAATGCTCTGATCACCAGAGTATGGTACAAAAAGCAGGTCAGTACATGCTTTTATTTTTAATAAAATAAATGGCTAACACTCACTTTCACACAAAATCAGTCTCCTAGATACACACTTCACATGCTCTGAGCACAGCTACTATTTCAGGCTTCTCAAAAGGCATAGGCGGGATGCGCCCAGTTTCTCAATGTGAAAAAGGGAAAGTGGGTGTGAGGTGAGTGTTCTGCTGCTGCATACATTTGTGAACATGTATGGAAAGAGATGTTTAAGTAGTGAGAATTTTAACTGGTAGTATCTCTGGCCTATGGGACTAAGTTGCAGCTTTGAAGATTTTGACAAGAGTGGTGTTGAGACTCTTATAAATATATGCCCTAAGGGTACATCTATAACGATAGACATTCAAGGCTTCACCTTGAAGTTATTCTCAAATATTTTGAGCCCCATGAGCCAATACTTCTTGTTTGCATCATATATCTACGGGCTGTTTGGTGTAAACCAAAGCTGTTTGCATTGCATTTCTATTTCATGAGCGTAGAGGTAAGATTTATCCCAAGTTTCCTTGTGGGACACTGCTGTGAATCATTTGGCAGCCTTGTCTCTTCTTCTAAGGCGAGCTTCCATTTATAAACAGTAAAGAAAGGAAGGAGGTACAGAAAGAGTCAGAAGCAGAGAATAGCAAATTGCCACATTCCTGGTGAGAGTATACAAGTATCTTCTGATGTGAATTTCTGAGAAAGTGTAGAAAGACATGGTATAGTGAGCAAGACCAGAGTGAGCTTCACACCCTGAAGCAGGCAGAGTTTCCAGTACTGAGGTAGATGCATGGTGGTCATGTTTAAGTATTCACAATTCCTAAAAATTTGTGGGTCCAGGATTGAAGGTGACTGTAAAAATGACCCCAGTGTAGTCATGACTGGTGTGAATTTTCCAAAGATACAAAGAGAATTTGGGGCCAGAACTAAAATCAGATGTTAGGATTTCTATCTTCCTCCATCTGTAGCCCAGATCACTGCACCTTACCTCTCCAAAAAGCTAGATCAAGACATAAAAG
Organism: Phoenicopterus ruber ruber; assembly: GCA_009819775.1. Taxonomy (NCBI): domain Eukaryota; kingdom Metazoa; phylum Chordata; class Aves; order Phoenicopteriformes; family Phoenicopteridae; genus Phoenicopterus; species Phoenicopterus ruber. The sequence continues at coordinate 28,939,292 of CM020219.1, read as the reverse complement.
TTCAGTGTTGTGCTCAATGCTTAAGAAAAAGCAAATAACAATGAAAAATGAGGAATAACTGATGTGCAAATTGTTAAGAGCCATTTATATACATACTATTACCAAAGGATTACATGCATCGATGAATCAGTGGTTTTAATCAGATGAAAATACTTTTGAGCACAGTTCCAGTGTGATGAATATGCTAGAGTTGTAGATCACCAGGAAGAAGATTAATATTCTGTGTATAATTATACACATTTCTTCTCAATTCTTTTTTTGAAGACGGACAGCAAATAGTATTTAAAGCAACAGTCATTCACTTCACATGAGCACAAAGAAAATGAACAAGGAAGCATGCAACTGCCTGCCCCCGACTCGCCAGCTTCTAGCATCTCTCTAGAAGACATTTTCTGCTTACTTTCCTGTCTACTCCCATCTTGCTCCCCTGAGCCTGGTCTCATGGCCCCATTCAACATTCTTCTTCCATCCTTTTTCAGACACGGAGAGGCTCCTGGCCTGTGGTGGAGTATGCAGAAGTGCAGTGCTGGATAGTTACCCCTTGCTGGCAGTGGTCTTACACTCTGTCCCTGGGACGAGATGTCTCACTGTAGCTCTGTGGTGACCCTTGACAATGGAGGTTTACGTGGGTCCGTTTGTAATGAGGCCTGCACTGGATGAATATGTTGAATATTTCATTTGAAGCCCTTCTGAGAGTATGTCTGTGTTCAGTCTTTGATGCTTTCCTCTTTCTTCAGTGGGCGACACTGTACCTTTGTGTACGTAACTACAAACTGTCCATCTTTAGCCTTGCTTGAAGCATCTCTCAGCATTTTCCCTGGCTCACCTGCACACTAGCTTGCCAGAACAGGCAATGATCTCTGCATAGATGTAGCTGTTTTCAAATGTGTAGTCTCTTCCATCCAATTTCCATTTGGAAAGAAGCATATGAGCCTCCTACTGGGATGAGAGGTTATGTTGTCCCTATCTCAGCCATTTGACACGATTAAGATGAAACATTTGTACTGTGTCATTTTGCATAGTGGCACAGGACATCTGAGGTAGAGTGTGAAGTGCAATTTGGGCCAAGCTCGTGGTTTTGTAGGACAGGGTGATCTTGGGCTCCTGTAGACCATCCAAATATCCATAATACTCTGCTGGTTGGGTGCTCTGAGGTTCCCCACTTGCTATCAGTGGAAGAGCTCAAAGTGCACCCTGAGGGACAGTTAGTGGCTAGGCAGTGTAGACAGTGAGTGAGGACACCCCCTGGGATGCTGATGCAAGATAACATAGATGTAATTGTTTCTGCATCTGTGGGTCAATGGTCATTAATTTGCATTCATTGACTGCTTGATATTGTCAAAGGTCTACAACATAGCAATCTCAATAATGTAAGAACAGCAGCCAGTCCTATTTCAAAGAACTAATTGGATGACTCATCCTAAACATCAATTAGCACGATCAGGTCCTTAGTGATGATTTTTGAAGCATTATTGTTAATTTTCTTGTTGGATTTTTTATAGCTGTCATCTGTTGCTATCAGACAGTGTTAATGCGATACACAGTGTGCTCTCTTTGTAGGAGGAAAATGAGAAAAACATTTCCGTACTGCACACTGATAGCTACTAATTACCTTTGCTGGGGAGAACTCCATTCTGTGTTGAAGAAGTATTTAAATACATAAAGTGGCAGAAAATCACGTTAGGTAAAATTGAAATAACGTCCACAATTTCTAATGAAAGACCTGGCTTCTGTTGGAGCTGCACAGGTCACCGGACTGTAGTTGTTTGCCACAGTGCATCTGTGCATGCCAGTCATCCAGATGAGGAACTTTGTCAGAGAACAGCCCAACTCCTTCTGACATTAGAGGTACAACGGGAATGGGGGGCACAACAATTCCCAGTTCAGGAGCACTCTTTCCTTGCTGTTTGCTGAAGAATATAAATAGGCTAGATCCCTGCTGCAACTGTAGTGGGAGATCAAGATAGCTCAGCCACAAAGCGTTCCTACTGATGGCAGCGTTTTTTTGGAAGGGAAAATTGATCCAAGCTGACAGCTGTGCGGGAATGGCTAGACTGCATCTAAGTCATTTAAGGCCAGTTTGGATATCTCGCCCTGCACTGCAGCCCAGACAGAGAGCAGTCCCTATGCAAGGAAGGCACACTTAAACAAAACAGCTGTGGGATTTTGTTATTGCAGAAGGACATTAAGACAGTTTTGTTTGTACGTGAGAAGAAATGAGGACAAGTATAGATAAAGGAACATAATCTCTCCATGGACAGGATCGTTTTGCTTTTGCAGTACAACAGGGCTGTAAAATGGCCATGAAAACAATAGCTGAAAGCACTTTAGATACCCCAAAACTTCTACACAAGCCACCCTGAGACAAGACAAGCTGCAGATCTTGCTGGCTCCCTCCAAGAGCACAGAGGGACTGTTGCCTGCACAGCAGCAGCCCCCACGGAGGAGCTCAGCCGGCTTTTTCGTGGCCAGCTCCTCAGGTAGTCACAACCTGGAATGCAGGCACAAGCATCTACAGATATTCAAATGTAGCCATCAGTGCCCAGAAGTGGCAGCATCTGAATGCTCAGGGGTACTCAACATTAAGTGAATTGGTAGTTTCCCTTTACTTTTTGCTGGTAATGGTCTACTTTATAGAAAATACACCTGCATGTGGCACTCTTGTTAGTACTTCCAGCAGTGAGACAAAGAAAGGAGGCTGGAGAGTGAGCTGCCCAGGGTCACTGTAATAAATCTGTGGTTCAGAAGGGTCTGCACAGCCTCTGTCCCTAGGTACCTGTAGTTTGGACAAATGAAGGGGTTGATATCCTTTTCTATTATCATCAACTTAATTATCAGAATTAATAAAAATGCTTTAGGGGTTGGGTTTTTTTACTCTCTCCCTCCAGTACATTTACATCTGCTATCTGGAGCAATGACTATGCCAGGCATTCACTTTACTCCTAGGCCTAGAGAAAATTTTATGAAGAGAGATAGAAGAGTCTGAGATTCATTACCTGAGAGAGGAAATTAATAAAAGGGGACAGATTAGAATATGTAAGATAGTGAGAGGCAGAGAAGACTGAGGAGGAACTTCTGTCTTTCAGGCTATGTTTAAACTGCAAGATCTGGGAATACTTCTCCATCCTCTGATCCAGGTATGGGATGTAAGTAGAAGCATGCCTCTCAGGTGGAGACATGCCATCTTTGTCTGTCCTCTCTGCTCTATGTTAGTTTCTATGGAAAATGAAGCTTAATGTGAAGAGCAACAGTGCTGGTAGCATAGTCTGGTCAGGTTCCTGCATAGACCACAAAGCAGCAGAATCCTGATGCTTTGGGGTTTTTTTATACATATACAAGCATAGAGAGAACCTGCCAGCATCTGCTTATCTACTCACATTTTTTCTCTTGCCCCAGATTTTGCCTCTGTGTGATGGCATGGAATAATTTTATTTTAAGACTGTGGTCATCTGTTTCTTACCATCAGCTGGTGAGGGCAGAAGAGGCGGTAGCTATTACATCATCTAATGCTTATCTGAGCATATGTGGTGTTTTTCTAGCACTTTTATATAGTGCCCCACCTTAAACAGGAGGAATGGAAAGTGCCTCCATCCCAATTAACTTGTAGGCGAAGACACCTTCCTAGAACATGAGAGGTGCACCTGTCAGCTTACACCAAAGCGGGATGTTCAGCCCCAGTATTCCACATGGCCCCGTGAGCGCTCTCACTGATAGGTCTCTTGGTTGTGTGAAACAGCAATTAAGTGCTTAATTCAGTGTGGGGGTTTTGAGATGAAGCAGTTTCTTTCTGATCTGCCTAAGCATTGAAGAACAGGGTCATTCTGTACTGGCTAGTTTGGGCATCTCTCTCTTACCATCTGTTACGAAGCCCATTTTGAGATGAGTTTAGCCCAAAAGGTGCTTAAAAGCTTGGCACTGCAATAGCTACATATCTGTGGTTTTAGCTTCGAAGCCAAAATCCTCCTTTTTCTTTGCCTAAATATGCTTAGCGGCTCTAAAAATCAGGTCACGTACTAACTTCTTATATATGAATATGGCATCTGCAGCCTTTACCAACAACAAGTTTCTATTTTCTTCCATCTCATTGATAAAGATATTGAATAGCACTGAACTAAGAATAGATCTATGTGGAACCCCGTTATATAATGATGCCCTCTGTGCAATTACTTTTTAGCTGTATCAGCCTTTTCACACCAGTGAAAATATGCTACACAGATTTTACGTTGTGTCACTTCTAACCAGAAGGTCAGAGTACAAGGTAAAATATCTCAGCTTAGTTATATTAAGCAACTTCCTTTAGCAACAGAACCTTTTCATTTCATCAAAAGATGTAATCAGTTCTATCATTAATTTTCCATGAAAACTCATTCACTGAAATGGATTATGCTACTGTCTTTATAAACTTACTGATTAGATCCCATTCTATTCCATATCCCAGTATTTTGTCTGGAAAGAATATAAGGTCACTATATTTTTATTTACTTTGGTAATGTTGTTTAGGCATTTAAAAAAAATGCCAATGTGTTAGATGTTTTCCAGACCACTGAAACTTTGGCAGCATTACAGTATTTTTAAAAGATGGTTCCATGAGCAGTAGAAAGAATTAAACCTTATTTTCTTTGGAGTTATACCTTCCACCCATTCACTGCTGTCATCCCAGCTCTCTCCATGTCTTCTAAATATTTCCCAACACAGTTCTGCCATGTCATCCCCTCCATGTGTCCAGCTCTCCTCCATCACATCACCTAGCTCACCACACCACTGCTGTGCACTCCTTCCAGTGTCTTTGATCTCTGATGCCGTTGTTCCTGTCCCCAGCTCCCTTCCATCTCCTGTATGGCCGGTACAACAAAAGCTCCATGTTCTCCATATTCTTCTTTCCGTGTTCTCTACCTCTGTATTTTGCCCTGCCAGCTGTGGAAGAGCCAGCACATCTGGCACAGACATGCTGGCTGGCTGGCTAGTACATATGTGATCGCTGAATAAACTGGCTGCTGCTAAGTGTAATGGACAATGAATTCTCCCCTGTCACATGAATAGTCTTTCTCTTCTACCCAGGCAGTATTTTTTTTTCCAATGAAATGTGGAGAAAAATAATTCTCTTTGCTACTTCTACGTCACTGCTAAATGTGACTGCAACTAACCCAAAGGGTGAAAATTATTTGGGATGGGGGAAAAAGGTGGAGAAGGGAAGGAAAGGAGAACTAGCGGCCAGCTGAAGGGGCAGCCACACGAACCACATTATTTGTTAAGCCACACACATAAATCAACCTTAGAATGCTTCTTTGGCCAATTGCTTGAAAACTCTGGGGTGCATATTATGCCATCCTTCAGATCTGAAAGTGATTTAATGCCAGTGTTTACTGTAAACATTCCCTATCACTGGGAAAATAGGAGGTACTTTTTATCACTGAGGTATCACTCAGTTTCTTTCCAGTTGCCAAAGAGAACAATTTATATGATGCATTGGTATGAATTAATAATATGGTTTTACAATAATGGATCTAATATAAGCTTCAAATACAAAAGAGAAAACTCTATACTTCAGAAAGCACGTATACTTCATAACACAACACCGAGATTAAGAGGGTCAGTATTAGTTCAGAGGCTTTTGCTGGAGACCTGTAAAAAGCACAAGCTATAACTTGCACTGCTGAAGAATGCTCTTGTTAACTTGACTCATGTGAAACCCCTTCAGTTTGCCAGTATTGTGCCCTGCACTGCCCCAGACTAGGAAAGTGCACTTCACTTAATATACATATAAAAATACTAAACAACATAAATTCTTCAGCAAGAGCTTGAAGCGGTATCTGTGCTACAATCACATATCACATTAACATTGATGTTATTACTGCTTCGCAGGTGCAACAATCCTTGGTCCTTGCCCCTGTGGGAGAGCAGTGGTTGACTTCTATTTCTTTTTTTAACTGTTTACATTTTTACTTCAATCATAGTTTGTCTTATCTCTCCCTCTGCAGGAGGGCAATCATCAGTGAGATTTGCCGCGAATACATTGTGGCTGATGTATCTAATGGAACCTGCACTTATAGCCAGACCTGTCAATAACCCTAGCACCATTACAGTAGATAGCTTTTCACAAGATTGGCTTCTTCTTGCAAAGATTATTCAGTACCATATGCGCAAACAACAGCAGCCATTATTGCCCTTTATTTCCCACCTCTCCTTTCCTTAGACTAGCACATCTCTTTATTATTATTTGACAGCAATGAAGAATAGCCCAATCTTTGCCATCATTTGGTAACAACAATTCTTAGCACTTTTCGTGTTCAAAGGGCTTTGCAGTCATTATCTAATTAATCTTCACAACAGCTCTATGAGGCTGATAAGAAAGGTTTAGCCTCATTTTATAGATGGGGAAACTGAAGCTGTGAGTTTAGCCGCTTGATTTTCAAAGGTGCTGTGCATTCTTGGCTCCCATTGAAGTTAATGGGAGCGCAGAGGGAGCAACATCTCTGAAAATAGAGGAGCTTGTGCAAGCTTGCAGAGGAGGTTACTGTCGGCATGCTGTGGGCATTTCTTGGTCCCAGACCCGTGCTCAGGCCGTTTGGCCAGGCCTCCCTCAGATCTGGGTTGTCAGTGGCAAGCTGGCTGTCACACCTTGGATATTCCCAGCTAGCTTTTCATTCCAATGTTTCAGTGTCATGGGGGAACATTTCAGAAACTCTGCACTTGAAGTTTCACCTCAGGGGGATTTTATCTGATCTGTCCTCACTCTAGAAAAAAGCCTTTAACCTGTTAAAAGTTGTCACTGTGCAATGCGAGCACTAGGTTTCACATACATTGATTCACTTGCAATTTTATGGCTACATTTTACAGAAATTGCACTTATTTTGAAATACTCCCTAAGCACTAAGGACCACAGACAGAATGCATTCACTAATGCTTCCCTAATTCATGGAGGTGGCTGCTTTACCAGTCACTATCAGATCCTTAATCAGCAGAGTTGTAAAGCCTGTAGATATTCAGTAAAAGTGCTTAATAAAAATCATTTAATTCTAAATTACAAGAGTGCACTTAACCCTAAAGATATTAAAACTGATTGTTTGACGCACTGCACTGAGTGGTAGAAATTTAAAAATAAAAGCTTTCCTTACTTGCATCAAAGCGAATAAATCCTCTAGCCTTCATACCCTAGTGTCATGATATTATGCTGTGATAAACTAATCCATTTTAGAGTCTTAAGCTGTAAATACAAAGTACTTCAACCTGACTGGTGACAACAGGAGGAACGGAGTTTTGAAGAAAAGAGCCAGCATTATGGCTGGCTTTCCTATTATATGGTTCTTGAAGGCCATCTGTCTGTGTCGGTGTACTTTCTGCAGTGGATTTATAAATCCATCCTACAGTCTGGCTGGTGGTGCAACATAGTGGAGTGCTGTAGTGGTTGTTAGACATTTTTGGTAATAAATTATAAAACATCTGTGTCTCCCCTGTGTAAAATAGACAATAAAACATTTATATTCACCGCATATGCATGGATCAGTCCCCCCCAGACACGTGCGTGTGCACCCCACACACACACCCCCCCCACACCCCCCTATTGAGGTGGTCGCCTTCTTTTCATACCCCTTCCACCAGTAAACATTCAGAAACTGGACCGGCAAAGTCCAGGCTTTGGGTGGGCAGAGATGTTGGTATTTATTTACATCGTATGAAAAGTAATAAATAAGCACGGTTAGACCTCATATCAACTTTTTTCAATTGAAATGATTTTGCAGTTTGTTTGTTGTCAAGATGTAGCCTTTTTGGAAAACGTCAGTTGCAGTGATTCTTTTGAAGAAATAAAAAACTTAACGGTTTTTTTAGGCAGTTAGTAACAGAATGATTCCTTTTTATCCAAACTCAACAAATGTTAGTGTTTTATTGTCAGAAAAGAGAGGAAAGAAAGGTGATGGATGTGTCTGGATTTTGATAAAATGCAAAAACTTATGAACATGTATTTATTTTTAGAGCAGCAAATACCTTTTAAATTCCAGCACTTTTCCCATGGGAACACAAATCATCTGCCTTCCATATCTATTGTGCAAATAACCATCACAGAAATATTTTAGAATATTCTTCCCCTAGGTCTTTACGTATTGCCTGTCTTCCTGGACAAGATGCAGGACTTGCCTAAGTACTGGTGCTTGGCAGCAGGACTGATCTGGGTGTCAGACTCTGCCGCAGTTCTGCATTTCTCTCACTGCTGATATTGTTTGTATTCAGCTTCCTTCATTTTCCAGCTTTATAGCCAGATGTTTCCAGATGCATTTTCTGACAGCTTTAATAGAGCATTCATGGATTATGGAATGTTTTATTTGCCTAATTTGGAGGATGTGGGAAGGTGCGGGATTTATTTTTTCTGAAGTTCTCCAGAATTGTGATATGAAATCTATCGGTTCACTGTACTGAAAATTGCTCATAATAAAAGAGGTTTAATTCCATCTTATGATGTTAAAAATCTCCTGCAATTATAAAATTATTTGTCTAAAAACTTTTATGTGTTCTGGTTGTTTGGATTTCCCTTATTCCAAAATAGAATTTAAAATCTTGGGAACAAAGTCAAGGAGTCATATGCCTTTTGATTAATTTTTTTTCTTGTAATGTTTTCTGATGAATTTCTACAGTATGTTTAATTGCTTAATTGTTTAGTTTTGCCTTCCATAAACAAGATTAATTGCAATTTGCTAGCCTGAATAAATATATACCCATTATAGTAAATAAGCAAGTACTGACATTCTGCTTCTGAGCTGTAATGAAAACTTAAGACAGACATAGAAATGGGTGCACTGCAATCCTCAAACTGTTCCTGACACCTCACTACACAGCATCAGAATAAAAATGGAAGATTTTGAAAAGATTATTGCATAGGCTTACAGCCTCGGAGGGCAAGTAGGCGATGACAGGCAGGCGCTGATTTAGAGGCCTGCGTCTCCTCTCCCATCACTCCAGGATCCTCTGGGGCAACCTCCTGTTTCTTGCTGGTTTGAAAGAGAGGAATAGGATCTCACCACCCTTTCAAGTACTCTAAAGAGAATTCCTACCACATTTAGAGATCATTGAGCTTCAAAGAGGCCACGGTCGGGGTTCGGGAAGGCTGCCTGGCTTTGTGGCTCTCCCATCATACACTTAAAGCCTCATTCTCATCACATCGTACTGTTACACTTCATGTAACGGAATTGACTTAGTCCACGTAGTGCACAGCTTGACAGATAATAGCTTAAATATTATAAATCCTGAGGGATGATGTAAAGAACAATTACTAAAAACTCCGTTGATAAGATCCATCCTAACGAAAATTGCCTTATAGTAATCACCTAATTTAACATAATGTTAATGTAGCTTGATTTACTAGTTTAACCACTCATACGCATGCAAAAAATATTTCCATCCCCCTGACTCCCAATTAGTTCATCAAAGTTTGCACACAGCCAGTTGATTCTGAACCTAGTTTTTACCCATTTCACACAAAACCAAATACCAACTTAACTTTTCTATCTGGGACAAGCATTGTGAGTACAGAATACAATGGCACCGTTTAAAATGGCAGTCTGGAACCTTTTACCTGAATTCTACTGCTCTGATTCTGCTCCTTCTTCTTCCCTTTGGCAAAACCCCAGGTACAGTGTATGTAATCAGAGTTTACAGTAGATATGTACAGAGTGACCAGCTAGCCTAAGATAATGGTACGAGTACAATCGCACATATATTGATAATATTAAGAGATTAACATTTCTGCATTTACTTGACAGGAGAACAGGAGAACTATAGTAAATGAATTAAATACGTGTGTTAATAGTTTAGAGAATTGTTGTTAAATTAAAAAGCACAACCTTGTTGTTCTGTATCTTGCATAGTTTTCCACATGTATGCAAAGAATTTGCCACCTTCACCTTCTAATAATTTTGCAAAAAGATATGTGGCTATATAAAAGATACATGGCTATATAAAGGACAAAACAGCAGCAGTAAAATGATTAATTCCCTTGTTTATATTACTAAATACTTTAGATTAATGGAAAGGGAAAAACATTCCAAAATTCACTGTAATTGTTACGATTTTTTTCTGCTTGTTTACTTTTTGCATTTATCTTCGCTTAGACATTTAAAAATCATAAAATGAATTTCACTGCAGCTTATTATAAGCTTCTCTATTTACTTCTTAGATTCTAAAAAATACCTTTGCTATATTAAATATTTCTATGGATTATTTTGTTTGGAAAAATTTACTGTTACAAAAGCAGAAGTTTGGATTACGTTTTGGAATTTAGCCCATAGCTAGCAATTTAATGAGTCCCATCAAAATTATTTATCAGGCAATGCCATTCATCAGAGTCCTTTTTCAACCAATACATATATCCTTGATACTCAACATGAATGCTATGTAACACTAATTGCATAGTACAGAAACTCATCTCTGTCTGCCTGAATTTAAAAATAATTTCTTAATACTTGTATTTCAGAAAAAAAGAAAATGTTCAGAGTAGCCTAGTGGTCAGATTCTCGGCTTGTGTAAATTAGTATTAAAATCACTGATCCAGAATAGTTATTGTTTCAATGGCGTGAGAAATAATGTATTGAGTTTTCATTTCCAGGAATTTTTCTTTATTCAGGTCTGCCAGATGTATAATACTCAACTCTTGAATAATTCCTTTTTAAATTAAACAGTAGATTCATATCTTACCAGATTTATGAGTCATTTATATTCCACTAAGCCACACTACCTAAATGGTTATGTATACAATTTTGATGAGCTGGTAGTTTAAGTACAGAGATAATACAGAGAGCTTTTTTCTGAAGTGGGTATGGGGAATATTAGTATAGTTGGTGTTTAAATATGTTTTCAGTGTGCAATAGAAAAGCTGGAATAAAATCAGTTTGCCATTAGAAATCATAAGAAGTTTTAGTCTAAAGTTTTTCAGAATGATGCTGATGTTATGATAAATCCACAAGCATGGTGATGCTAAAATTACTGTGAACTGTATACTAAATATACTATATATGTGTAGGTAGTGCATTTGAGTTCACTGAAAACTGAATACAGGTTGTGGTGGCAGGATTACCCCCAGATTATATGAAAATAGAAATTTGAGATTCACAAGAAATTCACTATTATGGCAGTTTTCTGGAAAGCCACTAGGTGGAAGTTATTTTCCTACTGAGCAACTTTATTCTGCTCACAGAGGCCATTGCTTTCTAATATAAGGCTGTCAAGAAGTCATTTTCCTTCAATATTATCCATGCTAGAGTTTCAAGCAAACACTTAGCACAAAAAGTTGTCATTTACAAAAGTCCTGGAATACAAAGCCAGAACCTGTCTTTACTGGGACAAGTGCTAGGCAGGAGTTATTCTACTAATATTAGTGCAATTAAGCTGATAAAAAATTTGCCAAAGTAGAGAGGATCAAGCCAAATACAGCTCAAAAATGGCTGTAAAACTAATGATAGATGGAGAAAGAAATTAAGCACCATATAGTATTAAATCTGAGCAGAAATAAACAAGAAGTCTGGTTAAAACTGCAGAAGGAAAAAGCTCTTTCATCAAAAATGCTTCCAGCTTTTTGAGATCACTATTTTTATTTTATAAAATTAATCTTACAACACAGGCTTTCCAATAAATTATTCTAAGTTTGACTTTCCGGTCTTTTCTGAACTTGTCAGTACAAAACCCAAATAGCAGTGAAATTTACATTTCAGCTTGAACTCTTCGACTGTATTTGCAGAAAAGTTAAAAGGATCGTGACTTCGAAACGGTTACTGAACCTCTTCTAAGGAACAGAGACTTCCTCACCATGCAGAAAATGGAGACTGATCTTTCCTGAATTTGCCCTTTTCTTTCTAGCAGTCCTAATTTCACTAGTGATGAAGGATTGTTATTTGGTCCTGTGCCAAAGAGGATATGAATAGCAGAAGGCCATGCTCGCAGTCTCCATTGCACCTATTGCTCCCGGTGTAGCCTTTACTGAAGAAGAGGGTGGGATGCACAGCACTAATAACTGGCACATCTCGTGTTTCATGTCAAAAGGAAAATGTGGGCAATTCTGAAATATTTTTTGCTGAGGCACGTGATGAGGAGTACAAAGAACCAGAGCACAGCATATCACCCACTTTATGTGGTCTCCAAAAGAGAAGGAAAACAACTGATTGTTAAGCATGCAAATATAGAAATCAGACCTTGGGTATAATGCGCACTGCTGGGAATACCATGTGATGATTGCCAAGACGCTGCCTAAGATATCTGAAAAACATCACTTTTCATGGCAAAGTTTTGTTATTGTTGCTGCTGTTGTGGGGTTTTTTGTTGTGTTTTTGTTTGGTTGGTTTTTTTTAAATTGAGTAAGCTCACAGCAAAGAATTATTTACCAGGAACTCTTAGCATATGAGAAAAAAAGCAACTTTGCCATTTTAGCCCTTTTATTTATAAGAAAAAGAAGCAACGTCATTATGTTGCTTTATGTAATACGTGAGCATTAGATACAAAAATCAGGAAACTGATAAAACTTGATAGTATAAACAAAAAAATAAATGCCTAAAGGAAATTCTTAGGACCTTATAATGATTTTTAGTGGGATGGAAAATGGAAGTTCAGCAAATCACTCTAAGGTCTACCACCATTTTCTCTTATAAGGATTTATCCTGGATGAACCATAGTGGTAATAAAATTTGTAATATTTCAGGTAATGCAATTGTACAAGTCACGGAATCAGGGGGCCTGAAATCCTTTCAATGAATGCTAGCAGTGGTTAAATACATGCTAATAACCAATATGAATATACTTCCTCTTCCTCTACTACTTCATAGAGCAGAAGAGAGAAAAATCTATTGAAAAAGCCAAGATGGGGGCAAGCAGTTTAGAAAGCGATTTTTGAAGGGTTTTTTCCCTTCCTACCTGAACCTCTTCTCTCCAAATAGATTCTTCCATGAATTATTTGGAATAAGAAGAGAAACAGATATGGGGAGACAAAAGTCAGAGACAAGCTAAATGGATACTCACTCCAGACTACAATCAGTCCTCAAGAAAAGCCGGTTAATGATACTTGAGACAATGGGCCTGATCTCCTGCTCTCCCATAGCCACACTGAAATGCTCCCACTGTAATGGTTTCACAGCAGCCCGGTTTCTGCCTCAGCCCATCCTTCATCCTTTGTGGGGATGTAGTCTGTGGGCCTCACCGTGGGAGACAACGTTGTGTCCAGGGCAGAGTAAATGGAAATGAAATAATTCAGAAGACCAAGCTGAAGGCATTTTAGGCAATTAAATTTGTTAAGATAATTTTTTTTCCTTGTTGGATTCAGATAGCAATTTTGACAAACTCTATCAGTTTTCCTGGCTCTCTGCTGGAGAAGGAACCCTTCTGCAATGTCTCTAACCAACGAAACGGGGCTTGCCTGGTGAGGAGATCTAGGAGTCCTGGCTCCAGCAGATATGCCCAGGATCTAGGATACCAACTGTATGACAATAATCCTCTATACTTTGAAAGACTGAGTTGAAGACGGAGCCTTAGGACTTCTGTACCTTCTGTGTCATAGTGAAAGTGCTCTGTGACTTTGAGGGCCCTTCTAAGCTGTACTGATCTAGATGTTCTCTGCATTAAACCTGGGGCAGAGCTGGTGGAGGCTGGGAGAGGTGTCTGTTGCAATGGTTGGCACTTCAGCCGAGGGCAGGAAACCTCAAGGATTTCCAGGGTGTTGCAGAGCAACATGAAGAATGAAGTAGGATGGATAAAGGGAGAGGAACTGGAGAACAGGAAGAAGTTAAGAGCAGGGCAGAAACTGGAGATGGGAGGATGGGAGCAGTGGTGATTGTCAAACAGTGAGGATGAGACAGTGCGTACAGCAAAAGAGGAAGACTCTAGGGGCATGAGAAAGAGCAATAGGTACAGAAGCTGTCTGTGTGAGATGGGACCCCAGGGGACTAGAACTTCAGATGACCTTCTCATCCACCTTTCAGTCAGCTCCAAAAGGTTCTGTGGCCCTAAATATTTCAGTCCTACTAAAGAACCTATTCCTTGTGGGGCTATGCAATGACACACAATGAAAAGTTTGTTTTTCCAAAGTCTAAGGTTTTATAATCTGGGAAATTATAAAAAAAGCAAAATTTTAAAAATCCACATACAAAGAGTTGTATAAAGGTCATATAGTCAAACACTCAAAATAAGAATTACCAGAATTAAGACAGCCTTCATTATTAAGAGTATAATAGTACACTCTTTAATTCCATGATTTTGTAAGCTTTCTCAGCGTGAGAAACCTTAACCTCATTTCACTGTACATAGGGGCTAGTCTGAGGATGAATCCATGCTATGTGCTTCGGGATATTACCACCTCAGTAGCCCTATCTCATTAATTGCTGAAATCTGAGAAAGCATGCACTTGGTGAGAAAGGAATTGCAGGAAGGGACACAGAGTGCCCTGGTGACTAAGGCAATGAAAGACTGTCCTAACGAACTGCTTCTTATCCCAAATTCTGCCATGGAGTTCCTGTGTGATGCTGAGAAGTCGTAAGCCACCATTTTCACAAAAGGCCGCTTTTTCTTTTGTCACTTTTCAAATATCATATTTGTGCTTTACTGTTTTACCAAGCTCTGACCTCTGCGTCTTAGAGCCCTTGGAAGCTCTACTGTGAAAATGAAGTGCCCTGAGAAGTTAAGATACAACAAAATCGGGTCCTTGGTCCTGCAAACCAGCCACTCACATTTACTTATCACTGTCAATTTGAGCTCTAATGTCAGTGCCTATGCCTGCATTATGACATTTCAAAGTGCTTTTATACTGGAGAACTCTTTGCAGAGGGGGATGAGGAAGGAGTGTGCATCAATCCCTTTTCCTAGCCTTGTTTTATTCAAAATAAACCCATAAATCTGGTCCAAAAGAGAACTTCAGTAAGCAGAGTTATTGGCACATTCCCTTACCTGGACAATCAGGCTATACCTATGGGATGCACTTTCCCTGCCTTTTGCTTGTCCATCTGGAACACAGGAAGGATAATGTCATGCCTCAGGGAAGGAGCAGCACAGGTCCTAGTGTTTCTGACAAACTCGGAACTAGGTCTAAAAGAAACTTAAATCAGATGCTTCTCCCACTATCATGATGCAAAGACCTCTGGGCTGAGTCTGCAGGATTTGGCTTCTGTGGCTACACTAGTGTTAATTCATGGGGTTTGGCTTCCCTGCACCACCGCGTCACACCAGCACAACCAGACTACTTTCAAGCCTGAGCTGCTGAGTCTACGTAAAGCTGTTCTGCATTGTGTGGATGCACTAGTTCAGGTCAATATTGTCTAGCTCAGTGGTCTTTGCACTGAGATCCACTGCAGTATAAAACATGCCTTTGGGCACCTCCAGGGAATGTCATGAGCTCCCTTCTGGACAAAATTAAAATTGTGACAACTCCTGGAGGTGACCAAACCCTGGAGGTGACTAATCTCTATAAGCACCTTCCTCTCTAATTGTGGCATTCCCAGGTGCAAATGTAGGCTCTTCTACATGCCCAGAACTGCCCAGTTCTGACAGATCTGAGCAGGTTCACCCCCAAGTTCCAACCCCAGTTTCCATGGGATATCAGTAGACATTCTCAGATCACAGCTGACTAGAGATCTCTACAAAATGCAGTTGTAGGCACCATTTTCTTTCCATTTTCAGCAGGAAGAGGAGGAGATGCTGCCATCTTTCTTACAATAACCAGTTATTTGAGCTATGCTCCTTCAGTCAGTGAAAGCCAGAGTGAATACAGATGGAATCGCCATAGGGCATTTTATAGAGGGAGATGTTCAGGATTTCAGTCAGTTCCTCATGTCTTGATAGATATATTCAGCATATAATTGGGACTGTCTCTGTGCTTTTACAGAAACTGTTCTGTATTAAAATGTAAAATATGAGGTGCCAGAAACTAACATCTTCATGCTAGTCCAGTGCTTAACCATTAGTCATGCTCCTTCCTAAGACTTGCTTTTCTGCACACAGGTTCAGGTTCAAAACAAACAAAAGGAGAGGAGCTGACATCTGGAATGTCTTGCTAAAGTTTATGTAGGTTCAAGAGAAGATGGGACAATTGTATGGAAGACATCCTTTGGAAGTTAATAAACAGAGAAATTGCATCCAACTCAGGAATTCTCTAAGTGGACAATGATTGGAGGCAGGAAGAGGGCTCAGAAGTACTATACATCTTTTCCCCTCTTCTTGTACTCTTTCCGCAGCATCTGCTTTTTGCCACTGTCAGAGAGCAAGGGACTAAGGCGTGGGATATGCAGCAGGCAGGGTGGACACAGAAACGTTCAGCAGTAACCCATTCCATGAAGATCAACCATCTCATACACGGAATGAGGCACGGCCACATGAGAAAAAATCTGAGAGTTTTATTTGTGACTGGAGTTATAGGGTTGTGGTTGCAATGGTGATTTAAAGATAGCAACCTAAGGCAAGCTGTGTGGTGGGAAGGGATAACTTTGATTAGATCAGGCTAATACCTTTAAAAATAACTGATTTGTCTTTGGGTACACAGTCCCTTCTGTAGGTGGGAAACAGAAGCAGGACCTTCCAAAGCACCAGCGGATCCTGTATGATGAAGGCTGTTTTGTAATGCTGTATCCCTTGGTGCTTTCTGCCAGAGGCTCCAGGTAGGACCATTCTCCCCGGCTGTGGTATAGAGCGTATTTTTTACATCTTGCCCTGCCCAGACTGGCCCAAGGGCTACTGCATGAACTACCTCCTGTTTAATTTGTTCAAAGGCTTGTCATTGCTCAGGGCCCCATTTGAAATCACTCTTCTTCCAGGTCACTCGATAGAGAGGGCTTACAATCAGACTGTAATTTGGAATATGCATTCTCCAAAATCCCACAACACCTAAGAAAGCTTGGATTTCCTTTTTGCTAGTTGGTGGAGACATCGCTGTTATTTAGTTGATCACATCCATTGGGATCTGACAACGTCCATCTTGACATTTCATTCCTAAATACTGGATCTTCTGTGCAGGTCCCTTGACCTTACTTTGTTTTATGGCAAAACTGGCTTTCAGAAGGATTTGGACTATTTTCTTCCCTGTCTCAAAAACTTCTTCTGCTGTGTCACCCCACACAATGATGTCATTGATGTATTGCAGGTGTTCCAGAGCTTCACCTTTTTCCAGTGTGGTCTGGGTCAGTCCATGGCAAATGGTAGGGCTGTGTTTATACCTCTGGGGCAGCCAATTCCAGGTATACTGGACACTCCTCCAAGTGAAAGCAAACTGTGGCCTGCACTCTGCTGCCAAAGGGATTGAGAAAAACGCATTGGCAATATCAGTTGTGGCACACCACTTGGCTGCCTTTGACTCCAGTTCATATTCAAGTTCTAGGATGTCTGGCATGGCAGCACTCAGTGGTGGCGTGACTTCATTCAGGCCATGATAGTCTACTGTTAGTCTCCACTGTCCATTAGATTTTGGTACTGGCCATATGGGACTATTAAAGGGTGAGCGAGTCTTGCTGATCACTCCTTGGCTCACCAGTCAACGAATCAATTTATGGATGGGGATCACGGAGTCTCAGTTGGTGCAATATTGCTGCTGGTGAACCATTGTGGTGGTGATTGCCACCTGTTGTTCTTCAACACTCAGCAACTCCACAACAGAAGGGTCCTTCAAGAGACCGGGTAAGGTAGACAGCTGCTTTATTTCCTCTGTCTCCAAGGCAGCTACACCAAAAGCCCACCAGTACCCTTTGGGTCCTTGAAATACCCTTTCCTGAGGCAGTCTATGCCGAGGTTGCACGGGGCCTCTGGGCCAGTCACAATGGGGTGCTTTTGCCACTCATTCCCAGTTAGACTCACTTCAGTTTCCAATACAGTTAGCTGTTGGGATCCCCCTGTCACTCCAGAAATACAGATGTGTTCTGCCCCTTTATAGCTTGGTGGCATTAGAGTACACTCTGCACCAGTGTCCACTACAGCCTGTGTGTCTGATGCGCCAGGCCATCGAATCCACACAGTCCAGTAAACTCATTTGTCCCTTTCCTCCACCTGGCTGGAGGCAGGGCCCCTCTGATCCTGGTCATAGTATTCATTACTCACTTCTTGTAAGTATGAATCAGAAGTCCCTTCAAGAGAATCGGAAGTAAGATCAGCCCTTCTACTCTGTCTGGGGAACTGCCTGCTGGAGACTGGCGAGCAATTTTCCTGGAAGAACTTGAACCCCCTTTTGTGGTTGTTTTCCCTTGCAACTCACGTACCTGTGCCTCTAGGGTCAAGGTAGATTTTCCATCCCACTTCCTCATGTGGTCACACAGGTAAAACCTGTCTGTGGTCACACAGGTAAAACCACATGGTGGCCCGTGGTGTGTACCCTCTATATCCTCTCTCTTGAGCAGAGGAATGCTTACTCCTAATAGCTGAGATACTGGTTCATATGGATGGGGAGCAGAACATAACCTCTTTGAATCGCTGGAACTCTGGGGACAGCTTCTCGGATAGTTTCTCAGCTAGCATGTCTGGCAGTTTCTCCACAGCCAAGATGAGGGAGGGAGATTTTCTTTGTATTGATGGAGTTGGGTAACCACATCATCCACCGTTGGTGCCTCTTCTTCTTTCCAGCTCAGTACTGCCAATGAGTTGACATACTACGATGGTGCGCTCGGTACAACCTTCCACCACATGGGTCGTGTACATCGGACTTCATCTGGATCTTTGGGTAACTGCTCGTTGTCCAGGTCACTATAAATCATGTCCAGCCCAGCTAATTCCCTCAGGTACTGAATACCGCTCTCCATGGTGGTCCACTTGCCTGGGTTACAGATAACATCTTCCTCGAAGAGATACCTTTCCCTCATGCCTGACAGGAGTCACCTCCAGAGGCTGAGGGTTTGTGCCCCTTTTCCAATCACTTTGTCAATGCCCCCTTCCATAGAAAGGGATCCCAGCTGCTTGGCTTCCTTACCTTCTAATTCCAGGCTATTGGACCTGTTATCCCAGCGTTGGAGCAGCCAGGTGATAATGTGCCTGCGTGGACAATGGCCGAAATCTTTTTGCATATCTCGCAGCTTACTCAGGGATAGGGATCGTGTGGTTACCATCTCATCTTCTTCCTCTTCTTCCTCCTATTCTCTTGATGGCTTTGCTTTTTCATCTTCCCTTACTAAACAAGCTGACTTTCGCTTCCAAGATTTCTTCTTGTGTATAGGGGTGACTGATACCAGCACAGGTTGGTTCTCTGGTTCAGCCACAGTGTCTGTCGCCGGGGTTGGAGTAGCTGCAGTGCCTGTCACGTGAGTTGGAGTAACCGCAGAGCTTGTTGACAGAGTTGGAGTAGATGCAGTGCTTGCTACATTGTCCTCAGATCCAGAGACGCTCTCTTCCCTTTGAGGGTACTGAATAGTGTTGAACAGGGCTCGGTAGGCATGGGCCAGGCCCCGATACATTGCAGTGATTTGTGTCCTCTTGGAACTGCCAGGGCGACAGCGTACTTCTTCCAAATATTCTACTAGTATTTCAGGATTCTGCACTTGTTCAGGTGTGAAGTTCCAAAACACTGGAGGTGCCCACCGTCCTAGGCATTTGCCCATGCTATTCCACACACCCTGCCACTCATAACTATCCAGCCTCAGGGCAGATCTCTGGATGATACTCTTAAATTTCTTGCTAACCCTAGACAAAACCGAAACAATATTCCCAAGAAGTACCAATAGAAGTATTTTAACTACCCAAGGATGTTCAAGACACTGAAAACTTATTGTAATGAAAGACGAAACATCATGGTAAAAGGCAGCGAAGGTGCCATTCTGTATTTCCTCCATAAAAAACCTCTCAGAGGAAGAAGTATAATTGCTAATTGTCTCCACGAGATGGTACCCGGAGTACAGTAATGGCTTTAGTACAAAGCTCAAACACCACATTAAGCTCAAGGTCAGTATCCTAAAAACAAATCTCCCAGGCAAAACATTACTAATCACTGCAGAGTACAGCAGCCTGCAAAAGCCAACACAAATCTTTAACACGTACAGCAAAGACGAGAGCAGGATGCAAATCAGATAAACTAATATTGTGACCCGCAACTGTTAATAGATATAAATCCCTTAATATGCTCTGATTGATCTGTTATTATCTCAAACCCTTCAAGCCCCATGTTGGGCGCCAAAAAGGACCGTTGTGGTTTAACCCCAGCTGGCAGCTAAGCACCACACAGCCACTCGCTCACTCCCTCTCCCCTAGTGGGATGGGGAGGAGAATGGAAAAAGTAAAAGTCATGGATTGAGATAAAGACAGTTTAATAGGACAGCAAAGGAAGAGAGAATAATATTAATAATACTAATACTGATAAAGGAATATACAAAAAACAAGTGATGCACAATGCAACAATTGCTCACCACCCAGTGATTGATAGCCTGTCCCTGAGCAGCAATTCCCGCCCCCCTGCCAACTCCAGTTTATATACGGAGCATGACGTTGTATGGTATGGAATATCCTTTTGGCCAGTCTGGGTCAGCTGTCCTGGCTGTGCCCCCTCCCAGCTTCTTGTGCCCCTCCCCGCTGGCAGAGCATGGGAAGCTGAAAAGTCCTTGACTTAGTATAAGCATTACAACTACTTAGCAACAACTAAAAACATCAGTGTGTTACCAACATTATTCTCCTACTAAATCCAAAACACAGCACTATACCGGCTACTAGGAAGAAAATTATCTCTATCCCAGCTGAAACCAAGACAAATGCAGTCACAGAAGATACTGAATGAGGTTTGTATAGACAAGTGCAGTGAGGTTTTCCATAGCTTTTGAGGGCTTGTCTTTTGCATTTTTTCAATGTAGCTTTGTCATATAATATTGATAGGAAGGCTATGGAATTCTTCCTTAATATCTGGAGTAAAACCCAGCACTTCATCTCCTCACCAATGAAACTGCATCATGCTTTTTCTGCATTACCTACATTGCAACCTTGCGATCCTTTTAATTTGCATTCCACACCCCCAAAAGCACTACACGCTCTGGACTCACTCCTGTTGATCCTCTCCACAGAAATAAAAGTGACAGCTTCTGTGAAAGGGGAAGTATTGCAGCGAGCGACATACGAGCATTGAGCAGAACAATGCAATGAGTAAGCAGCTGAACCTTGAAGGGAATCTCCATTGAAGTAAAACACAATAGGAGAGGCTAATTCAATTAGCAACTGATGCTTGTTGCTTGAACAAACTTCACTGAATTTTGAAAAAAATAAAAACCAGGAAATACACGGCCAATGAACATGTTGGCAAAAATAGACAGACACATATTACTATCTTGAGTTTGTTCAGTTTGCCTTAGATCTTAGCAGGCTTCCCAGCTTACTGGGGGGGGGGGGGGGGGGCAGTTCTGGTTCCCTCTCATCTACATTTTCTTCCACAGATAAAAATGATCTAACATGGCTAAGTCTCTGAAAGTATGTTCACACCATCCTACTATCCTATGTATTTTGAGTACCCTTCTGTACAATCTTTCCTCCAAAACTGCTGCCCTTGAAGCTTTGAGTTACATACAGACTTATCCATGCTATTTCATTCCTATCACTATTTCATTTCATGTCAAGAAAGATGCAAACATTCATTAAGCAGAGGTGTGCCAGGCCACTAGTTGGAACATGCTATTAACCAAACTAGGGAAAAGCAGAACTTAAATATCACACAAATACATCTTATTCTCCAAGAGCTCTCCTGGCCAGACCAAAGCGGCCTGAACACTGACAGCACTGATTTAAATGTATTGTAACAACCGCAAGCCCATTTTTTCCTTTCAAAACTTTATTATAAGGCAGTCAGTTAATCCTTATGGTCACTTTGGGCAGCAGTGAGAAGGAAATGAGTCAAACATCAGATCACTAGGTGTGATCATTTTCACTATTAGTATAAAAACCCTGCCAGGGTAAGTAAGCCAGAACAGTTTAAATCTAGTTAATGTAATTTGATCTGATTTTCGAAAAGGTTATTAAGACAACAAACAAGCAAAAAATAACAAGCAAAATTTATCCTTATTTCTATGTAAAGACATTATTTCATCCTTTTAAGAACATCCATTGCTGTAGCACAAAACCAATTTCCTTTAGCTTAGCAATAAAAACAATTTTACTTAGCTCATGTCAAAGTTTATCGTGTGACTTTAAAGCATCTGTTAACTTTAACAGCATAAATGAAATCATCACTGAATATGGCCTCACAAGGCAATTTTTTTTTTTTAATGTTTAAACCATTCTTGTCTATACCCCCTTGTCATTAACTGGTAAATCAGTAATTTATTTCCTATTAGAATTTATATAGTTTGCAGCAATTAAGAAGAAAAGCATAATTGCTGACAAACCCAGGGCACTATTTAAATCACTTCCTTGTTGACAACATATTTCTCCTTCCTAAAACTGAATGTCACTGAAATCTGATTTGTACAGAACCCTTGTGGACTCATCATTCAAATGTACTGCACCTGTCACCTGTGTGCTAGCATTCTGCTAAGGATCAATTTACATAACCTCATTTAATGGTTCATAAATCATACCCATTAAGCCCAGCTAACAGGAACCAAGGGTTCTAATTTATGCTGCCTTTCATAGCAGAAAATTGGGAGGCTGGAGCCTGTGGATAAAGAACCCAGGTCTTGCCTTTGATTGTTGATTGTGATGGTAAATGTATGGATGATGAGAACAGATTTTCACTTTATTGATTTCCTGCCAAAGCACAGCATGCTTTATTGTGAAAGGGGGCCTTTTGGCAGCAGTGCTAAAAGTGGCAGTTGTTTAGGAGCCCTTTGCCAAGATGACATCTAAGACAATACCGAGTGGTAAATACTAAAATAATATCAAGCTGAAATGTTAATTTTTAAAAAGAAACCTCCCCAAAGGTTCATAAAATCAATGATGTTTTCTACCCCAGAGCACCTCACTAATAAGCATGAAGCCAGGTGATTACTGTGGGGTATTAATTTTTTTTAAATCTATTTTTCTTAAATTCTTCATTCTATTATAAATTATTCATGGTATTTCAGTCAAAGTAATGCAGATGTTTGAAACCCGCTGTAGAGTGACAGTTCAGCCAGAGTTGTGTGCTGGGCCTGTCTTGAGCTTTGTACTCTGATCCTCCTTTTGATTAAATACCTGGAAATAGCTTTTTCTGTCATTTGATTTTCCATTTTTAAGTTCTATTATTTAGTAGGTGGCTGCGTGCCGTAGTGAGTGTATTGCCAAATGGAATATGCATATGCATAGGCATACAGCAGTCTTCCCACATGAGTTTAGGCAGGGTCTCAAAATACCAAAAATAGTCTTGGTATTACTTTCTAGAATGAAACAAACTGTGTTGGTTTGTTCCCCTTGCCTCGCTCAAAATTGCACCCCTTCATTTCAGCTTGCTCTATAATTTTCTGCTTAAAAATAAGAAATCCTACTTTTATCTATCTTCACTTAGAACAGACTGATTTTCAACAACTGGTAATTTAATCACTAGTCCAGCAAATGGACAAATAACTTTGCAGGACTGAGACCACAGTTTGTGTCTTCTGCCAGCCCTGATACTAATTTGATAAAGACAATGTGTTGGGGTTTTCTTCTTTTCTAGCTACACTTTAGGAGTTAAAAGAGCTTCATCTTGGAAGATGCTGGCCATGCTCTGGGGAAATACTGAAGTTAGTGAATAGTCTTAATGTAAAAATCTTGCTCAGAAAGAAAAGACAACCCAGCGGTTGGGGCATTAGCTGAGGAGCTGGGACACTTCCTATTGAGGTCCACCATAAGCTTCCCTTGCAGCTTTGGGAAATTCACTAGAACTCAATTCACAAAATGCACTTTGTTTTGATCAGTAAATACCTAGTATAAAATACATAAATAGTCAACAGAGGAGGTAATAAAACCCTACTACTTGCCTCCCTCTCCCAGTCATGTTGCCCTGTCAACGGAGCTGAAGAATTGCATCCTGTCTTTTTGTGTGCTGCTTTCATCTGGTGGCCGTCCATCACAGCTCTGCAGGATGGAAAGAGATTTCCAAGCCCAGAACAGGTTACAGTATTCTGGTACTTTGAGATGGACTTTCTTCATCTCTCTCATTTCTTCATTTCTCTCTTCATCTGAGAAAGAACATGAATAAAAATCTCCCGTAGTGCATCAAAATCTCTGTTATGAAAGGCATTGTATTCTTTCCTGACCATGTTTGTGCAGACCTTACTCTAATAAGTGTGCTCTATGAGATCTATATGACCAAGATCCAGGCGTGACAGACAGGGGAACACTTTGTAGATACTGATAAGTCTCAGCTATAATGGAATAGTTTACCTCTATCAAGATGGATATACTGGGCATCCCAGCACTTACACACTCAGAAAAAAAATAAAATTAGGTGGATTTTAGGCACCTTCATGGGCACACAAGGATCTTGAGGATTATAATCTTGGGCTTTGAAGGAGTCATAGTCGTTCCTTTGTAGAGTTAGATCTTCAAGCTCCAACAGTAAGTTTTGATGAATCTTGCTGGGGCAGTTTTACCCATCGCCGCTGTTAACTCCCTGCCTCACCCCTCTCCTGCAGGTTACTAACCTTGTAGCAGAAATGGCAAAAAGAATATGTGGCTGTACCTCAGCAATTCTAGTTCACAGCTCTGTGTATTAACTTCAGGGCTGTTGAAGTTTGTACTGAGACTGGAATATGAAGTGCAGCAGCTGGGGAGTGAGCACACATTTGATTCAAACCTCTTTCTTCCTGCAATGGTGGCAGCAACCTCTGGCAAAGGAGAAGGGAGAACAGATGGGACAAACAATGTCTTAAACTTGAAGTTGCTTACTTAAAGTTGCTTACTGTTGTGTACAGAAGTGGATCCCTCAGCCTCTGTCTCACTTTCCATTTGCAAAATGGGGAGATAGTGCTGTAAGAACTAGATACATTAAAAAGGATAGGAGCAATTAAGTCCGCATTAATATCTTACATTTCTTCTCTCAGTAGCAGCATATATTTAAGTGTTTTGCAGTATTGAAGCCTGAATGTTAATTGTTTTGTAGATTGGAGTCCTACATTGGTTTCTTTGTCTCATGAACTCTAATATCATTTTTTAGAGATGGAAACTGTTGAGTCTCCTCCAGTTATTCTAATGCACCTGAGTCCTGGGCTCAAATATCCCTACTGTTCAAGTCCTTGGCCTTCGCTTAAACAGAAACCAACAATCCTACTGAAGAGAAGGAAAGCTTTGTAATCTCAGCCTACATGCTAGTAGGTTCATGTCACTGTACTCATTTTCATTTGTGACATAAAAAATATTTCAGCTCAAGATTCCAGAGGTGAAGGGTTTTAAACTTGAGCTTAGCTCTACTAAAAAAAAATACTTGGCTGCTGGAATTCTGCTATTCAATTTCAAGGTCCTATTAATCAAAACAAAATAAGCACAAAAGCACAGCACATAAAATATCATTCTAGTTGTTATTTATATGAGCATTATTTATTTTTCAGAGGTAGAAGTGAGCTGAAGCTTAGTGAAAGAAGGATCTCTGCAGGTGCTGGAGGATGTCACTGGCAAATCTTACTGATCTGTTTTAAGATGTAACCACACGCATGTTCCTGTGCCTTCCTGACAAAGGTTACTGCTGCTGTAATAATGAGAGCAGCAGCAAAGAGCATGTGCCTACATCTTAAGTTCACTGTCTGAAATTCTATTTTTGTCCTTTCCTGTGGAGGTGATAAGCCCAAACAGAGTAATGGAGATGACACCTCAGGAGCTGAGATTGTCACGGACATGAAGTTTGGAACCCATAGTTACTGTGATCACTGTATTTATTTAAATGAAATCACAGTTGTTTTAATAAGGACTAAAGCTGATCAAAACCACTTCTAATCTCTGCAGAACTTCTCCTCATAGGTGCTACTCCTTCAAAGCTTATGCACACAATCAGCTTAATGCATTGCAGGTAGCCCACTGACATGACTAAACCTGATCCACAACTTAGAGAAACTCCATGTGGCCACCATTGAAGTCAATCATGTTTTTGCTTTTGACTTCAAGGCAAGTACGACTTCACCCTACAGCATTCCCATGTAATGTCAGGGGCTTTAATGGATATACACCATGGTGCATACGACTACCCAAGGGCACAGCAAGTATGTGGTCTGAATGGCCAAGGTACGCTGTACTGCTAGACCTGCCCATGTGTGTATAGACCTATTTCGGTCAGTTCATATCGACACTATCCAACCTCTATTAAGAGAAAGTGAATTTACTGAAGCCATTGAACTGTGACATTCTGAGGTACCGTATCTCTTCTTCCTTTCTTTGCCTCAGATGCAGACAACTCTGTGTGGCATGCTGAAAATGGGTTAAATAATTTCTCTAAAGTTTAGACCTTTTTAAATATTGGAATGAAAATAATCCTAAAACATGCCAATACTGATTTAACTGAATTGCTTAACAGGGAAAGAAATGGACTTTTTGAGGTCATGGAAGCCCAAGTAATACTTTTTTTCCCTTTTTTTCTAAAGGTGAAAAAGGTTTGTGTAATTGCTCTGTCTATCCTTCTGCTACTCCCCACTCCCCTTAGTAATTCTTCAATATGAAATTATACAGAAAGGTTGGAATTCTTAAAAAGAGAGATTTCAGATTCAAGTTGAGTAGTAGATACATGAAAGTAGGCAGCTGGGCAGGGATGTAAAATTAAAGTGTTCTCATTGCCAGTAAGACTGTGGTACGACATCAGCCATCAAGCCGCAAGACATCAAGACTAACAGAGGAGAGAGACCATAGAACCAGGTTTCCTAATTCTGATATTCACAGAACTATTGCTTTCTCTGAGGCTTTTAGATTCAAATCTACTCACATACCTACAAACTAAGAAATCTGCTGACTTTGTTTTGAAAGAAATCCGAGGTGCCTTTTCCTAGTTATCTTACCTCTCCTTTTGGAGTCTTTTCTGGCCTCCCAACATAGTGTCTAAATGAATAAATATCTGAATGCAGCTATTTGTATGATTACTGAAACCATACTGATGGAGTTAGTATGCAAACTCCATTCCAATAAAAGTAGATTACTCTTTTTGTATGCAATAGGAAGATGTAGGCTATATTAATTTCAGTAGTAGGTAAGTCCCTTTAGAAATATAACTTTGAACAGTTCTGAGGTACCTAGGAGGGGAAAAGGTATATTCATTTTCATAATAAATACAGGCTGGGTGCAATAAGGTCTAGTGTTAGCTGCTTTTCAAAATAGCTTCACTTATTAAACATATGTGTGCCTCTGTAAGCATAAATCCTAGAGAGTGTAGTTAGATATTCTTTACTGATCCATCTGTTCAATTACTACTGATGGGTCTTACTCATGATAAATTGTGAAAAGAAGTTAAATGCCTAGTCCTGTGAGATAATGACTATCTGTAGTTCCTGTTGACTTCATTATCTTTTAGAAATAGTCTTTAAGGACAGGTTTAAGAATTTGGTTAAGTCTGTCTTGGAACCCTGCTCTCTTCTTCCCTAAATAGAAGAAAAAGAAAGAAAAAGAGAAGAAGGTAGATTTGTCTCAATAATATCAGTAGCTTTATCATGCACAGCATATCTTTAGACTGATTTGAAACACTTTTGATGTGACCTACAAGATCAATATTGACCACAGTGCACGTTAATGATGGAGCTTCCTCTTTATATGCTCATGTCTTAGCAAATCAAATTCTTAACATTCTTTGTGTATTTTTCTTTAATTCAATTTGGTTTGTATAATATGGGGGTGGGGACTGGATTTTTGGTCGTTGGATTTTTTTACAATTTAAAGGATCTTAATTCAGCTAATTCAGTTGCTGAAGTGCAGAAAAAGCTCAGACTGTCATGGGCCCTATCCATTCATGGTGGAACTGCAGGAGACAACAGAATTACACCAGCGATGAATTTTGCTCATTGTGTTTCTTCCACTTAAATTTAATCAACCCTTTGTGAACCTCTTTCATTTCAATGGCATTACATGAAACAAGTCAATGTGATACAATTCTTTTGTTGAAATTGCATTGATTCCTCTGGAGATGCAGGTATCAACACAAGTCTATAAGATCTCGTCTCCTTTAAGGTTACTAAAATAATTGCATTTTTATTTAATGCTTTTAGGCTTTTAGATAATAAAATATCTAAATGAATTTGTATGTTAAACCTGGAGTTAAATTGCATGAGTTCAGTGTTATATTATTGCTCTCTGTTTGCACCAGTATCACTGAGAACTGAATCAAAGCTTTTCTTTTCCAACTATAAATGATTGTACTTCTGAAATAAAATGTACTTATCTAGATTCCAGAACATTATTATATAAAACTCTGACAATTTATTTTGATGTGTTTGATGAATTAGGGATATTTACTTATTTGGATATAATTTTAAAGTAAATTGGAAATACTAAAAAAATAATACACTTCCATCTAGGGACAAAACGTTATGCTCTTAAAGACATTAGAAAATTCATATTAAAAGTTTGCTCGGTAATAGACGCTTAGCAGTAACATATAAATGGGATCACTATAATTATTATCCCCTGCTGTTGGAAAAAACTCCTTTTGTCACTGCCGACTTCTGAGGCAGAAAAAATTATTCTGTGGTTCTTCCAACTGATGATGTCAAAGCACTGTGCAAACGTTAGTGCTGAAATTAACAATTAGAGCAATTTGCTCAATATAAATCCAAGGTTATTTCTCATTCTTTCCCTTTTCTTTCAAGCAAAGGCATGCCAACATCCAAACCAACAAACTGCCTATATCGTTCTTGTGTTACTGCAACCATCTGTTTAAAAGGTGCCCTCCACGCCAGGTCAGTAGTTAAATACATCTTTAAAATGGAGACACTAGTCAAGTTACTCCTGCTTGTTGTGTTGCTTTTTTTTCTTCCTGACCTCATTTCCATGCTTGAGCGATTGTCAAAAAGTTTGTGTTGGAGAAGATGTGGTTTCCTCTAGGCCAGATCCCTAAGGATCACATCATCTTTGTGACCTAACTCCAGGGAAGGGTTATAGTTGAGGATCCTGAGCTAAGGCAGGTGTTCTCTCTGGCCCACCAACTGGATTCAACAGGTGAGCCAGGAAAGTGCCTCTTCTTCACGTTCTGCTCCTTGGGAGCTTAGGAAACTGCCCATCGGCTGGTTGATCCCTGAAAATACTTTCCTCAGTATCTGACTCTCTCCTGAACATGGAAAGCCTTCATGTCCCCTCAGGGCTGAAAGTTTAGCAAGGAGTAGGTTGAACCTTGGAATGAGCTCTCCAAGAACCTGGAAGGGTCTGGGCTTTTGGTTGCTGCTTGTTAAAGACAAGGGTCCAAATACTGCAACACACATATATATTCATAATTTTCAGTGTATGAATAGCCCCATTGATTTCAGTGGAACTATTCAAATTTAAAAAGAAAGTATTCATAATCATTTGCACATCCAGTGACCTAAAAGTGATTCACATGCCTTCTTCCCAGTAGCTTGAACTCCCCCTTAAACTAGACTATTAGACTCCCAAGTCGTCTTGTCAATATTAAGGCAGGATCTAAAACTGTGAAAGATTAAGAGAAAGTGCTCACTTTCATGCTTTTTTTTTTCCCCCTATCAAAGGAATTTGAATTTGAATTTACATTTTTTAAATTGCTTTGGGGGTTGGCTTTGTGTGTATGTCTGTGTAAAATTGGCCAGTGCTAGCAATCGTTGTAAAATATTCATAGGCAACGTTCACTATATTTTCTTCTTCCCAGCTACACTTTTTAAAACTTACCTACATTATGATAATAATAAAATAAATATTATGTTCCTAAAATAACTCTTCAACTGCAGAACAGATAGCAAACCCGTTCTTCTTGCAGTGAGCAACAGTGTACTTTCCAGCAACCGCCAAACACTATGAAAATGGTTTCATTTACTTCCAGAATTTGCCAAAAACAGATGATGACTGAAACTGGTAATGACTATTTTCTATTCTCTATCCCTAAGTAATTGACCATTAATTATAATATCAATAGGCTGTGGATAAGTAAAGCAGACACATGTTAGGGCTACATTTCATTTGTAACTGTTTTGTATATATCATAAATCTCTAATATTGGGCTATTGTCACACATGATGAATTATTGTAAGCATGTCAGCACATAGTGGAAGTCAAGTACATTCAAATACTACTCAGTCAGAATTGAATTTGGCATGATAGTCTCATAAAAGGGGACTCAATTGAGAGTTTCCACTTGCCTGCTCTAAACTTGTCACTTGTAGGTGCTAAAGAGCTTGTTGTGTTGGTTTAATTAGTCAACAAATCGGTCCTTACTCGATTGCGTGGTCGTATCACATATGTTAACACTTCACTGTTTGATGGAGATATTAACAAGTGACAAGAGTCTCTTGGTCTATGGACTTTAAAGAAGAGAAGCTCTTCTATATTATTTCATTTGGTCCTGCCAATATTTATTAGATCATGCAGGCTGCAGGCTGCCAGCAAGAGAAAGACAACACAAACATTTTTCAGGGTTATGCTCATCTGTATCCCAAAGAAGGGTCACTAAACAATCGATGGGAGAAGAATATAAGTAAGATGAGTGTTTTCTACCACAGCTTAGAAATTCATTATTTGATACAGTTTGCTGCAGACCTCCTTGGAGCTTTTTTCACTTAAAGATAATTTATGACAAGAACAGAGAGGTTCTTGAAAATGCTATAGCAACTGGAGCTGAATGATGCCACTCTGGCACTAGATGCATAGTCACCAGAGGCCAGTAAAAAGGAAGTTTGCATTTGTATGAAGAACTGTATTAGTTAAGCATTCATCAGTGTTGTATAAAATATTCATATTACTTGTTGGTGGAAGATTAAACAAAAAAACTTCAATAATTAAAATGGCTTATTCCCAGGAGTGGGGGGTAGGGAAAAAGTGGGTCCTCTGCAAGTTTGCAAAAGGGCTTGTCTATTCACTTTTTGTATAGCAGCAAACAAAAGAGGAGTGCATACTTTATAGGCTCCACTTGTTTGACCACCATTCTGTTATAGCTTTTATCTGTGCTTTACCAGTAATCAGGTCTCTGAAGCATGTGCTGCAGTAAAGGGAAATATATCACATATTGAAAATCTCCTTAATAATTGTTGGCGAGTCTCTTGCTAGAAAAAGCCATTTAAAGCATTTTGATGGGTGCCATAAATGCTATCGGTCATAAACATTGGCTGACTGGTCTTGGCAAAATGTGAAGAATTATAATGAGAGAGGATCTCTTTAAGTTTGCTATTACAACAGTGTTATAGCTAATTTTATTTCTTTTTGTTGGAAAGCTAGTGGACAATTCGAATAATTCCCGTAAGAGGAAAACAAATAATGATTCATATACATAAAACCTCATTGCTTCCATCTTCTTCAAAATGTTACAGCCTCCCTACTTCTTAATTTTCACTATAATGGTCAAGCTGAACTTTTCCTTCCTTTTAATGCATAGGGTGATCCTCAAAAGTCAGGGTCTGCTACAAGACAGCTGTCTTAGATCACCCAGAATTTTTCCCAGTGATTTTAGGTTTCTCTTGTAATGTTACTGGTACAGGAAAATTCACAAAACCAAGCTAAAACATTTGTAATAAACTTGCTCATTAATAACCAATGACAGAACAACATTTTTAAAAACAGTGGCAGAGAAGTTGCTTGCCTGGATTTCTCTATGCACCATTTTGCAAAAGTGTTAGGTGCATTCAAAAGTTTGAACATATATATAAAAAATGAATTTTGTAAAAAATTGAATAATTTGTTAATAACAAACATGCATAGATTTTGGAAATGCAAATGTACAATCTTAGGAATAGAAAATTGTTGTAATATTTTCAGCTGCATTGAGGTCCCTCATTAGTACAGATCATTTATTCATACACCTATGTGTAGACACACATTTTTGTGAAAACAGTAAAATTATTTACTTACAAGCATATAAAATGTAATGTCTGTTCTAAACTGTTTTTTATTTATGTGACTAGACTCTTGCCAAGTATTTTTATCTGTGGTTCTCAGATGTAATCTGTATTAGTTTGAATTGTTTTAATTAGTTTGAAAGTATTATTCACTTCTTATTCAAATATCTGGAGTTAATTGCCTTATGTTATTAGAATTTTTATTGCAGTAACAATGAAGATACCAAGTAGGAATTTAGGGCCCAGATATTCTGGAAACATCACAAACACAGAACAAAATATGATCTTGCTTTTGTCGCAGCAATGTTTACCTTTTTTTATAGTGTAGTATTTTTTATGGTGTATGGTCATATTGCGTATGCTTGGAATATGGATTATAAATTTCCAGAGCTTTCAAATTATTCCTGCCCTGGGCAAGAGACCACACCTCTGAGAGATGCTCAAATAAGAATCTTTGCCCAGATGCCCAAAGTCTCTTAGAGAGTTCGTGGTTGTGCCAATCCCTCAAATTGTTGGGGAGCTTCTGTGAATTATTAAGTACCCTTAATTTCTATCGATTGCAGTGAACAGGGGAAAATGAAAAATAAATAAAACTGGAGACTTCAAAATGCATTTGAAGCCTTTCCTGGTGAGGATTTGCAATGTCCTAAATTGGTGACTACTCTGGATTTGTTATGAGTTAATTTACCTTGGTGTTTCTGAAAGTACCTCTTTCCCAGTGTACTAGTTCAAAATTTTCTTCATTGCTTGTTAATTCAAAATCCATATTTTTAATTCTAAAATGCTGGTTTACTCTAATCACTAATCAATACCTTCTCTTTCTCTTTTACTGTCTTCTTTTTAAATCAGATCTGTTTAATTGATTGCTTTTGCTACAGGATATTATTTTGGTTGTGTGGCAGCACTACCCACATTCCACCTCCTCTACACAAAGCTGAATGACCTTCCCAGTGCCACCATCATGACTGACAGCTGTCCTTCCCAAAGCTAAAACCAGAGGCTATTGAGGTAAGCCTGGTAGGTCAGTCCAGAGAAGCAATGCCAAGCCCACAGGTACTGGGGGGCTGCTGTTAGATCCCTCCAAAACTGCCTCTTTTGCAGCTTGAACAAGCCCCTGTCCCACAGTCTCTCCTTACAGGGCGAGTGCTCCAACCCCTGACCATCTCGGTGGTACTTTGCTGAACTCCCTCCAGCTGATCATCACCTTTTGTGTACTGGTGCGCCCAAAACTGGACAAAGTATCTAGATGTGGTCTCCTGGGGCTGAGTAGAGGGGGATAATCACTGTCCTCAGTCTACTGACTGTGCGCCTGTGACTATTGCCCTGGATGCTCTTGTGTAGGGGCACACTGCAGGCTCATGTTCAGCTCACTGCCCACCAAGACTCTCAGCTCCCCTGGGGAGCAGAGCTGCTCCCCAGCCTGGCAGCCCCCAGCCTGTACTGCTGCAAGGAGCTCTTCCTTCCCAGGGACAGGACTTTGCATTTGTGCTTGCTGAATTTGATAACGTTCCTGTTGGCCTGTTCCTCCAGCCCATCTTGGGTCCTTTTGGGTGCATCAACTGGTCCCATCAGTTTGGAGCCACCTCACACCTGATGAGAGTGCACTCTGCCACCTGCTTCAGATCATTGATAAAGGTGGTTAACAGGACAGGTCCCATGATAGATCCCTGTACTGCTCCATTTGTTACCAGCCTCCAGGTAGAGCATGACTCATTAATCACTACCCTCTGGGCCTGATCATCCAACCAGTTATTTACTCATCCATTTGTCCAGCAATCTAGACCATAACATGCCACCTTGGATACAAGAATATTTTGGAGACTGTCCAAAGCCTTGCTAAAGGCAAGGTAAATGACATCCACTGCACTCCCCTCATCCACAGATCTAGTCGTTTCATCATAGAAAGCAATCAGGAAAAGCACGATTTTATCTGCTGACTTTACAATCACCACCTTCTTCATACACCCATAAATGCATTCAAGGAGGGCTCATTCTGTGATTGTCCTGGAGACCAAAATAAGGCCCGTACTTTCCCAGATTGCCCCTTTGGCCTTTTTTGAAGATGGGTGCAGCATTTGCCCTTCTCTAGTCATTGTGGACCTCCCCCTGATCTCCATGACCTTTCAAAGATGACAGAGAGTGGCCTCACTATGATACTGGCTATAATATAGATTCCAACAGAGATAATAGGAATCATGCCCTAAAAGCTTTGAAAAAATATGAACTTTTTACTATTCAAGCTACAATTGCGTACTAGGAAATAATAAATAGTTTCAGTGTAGGGAATTAGTTCAACACGACAATTTGGGTGATTGTCATCACCCTGTCAATAGCCTGGAAGAAGCCCTTTCAATAGCCTGGAAACAGCCTTTTATAAAGAGTGGAATTATATGGAAAGTGTTAAAGAGAGTCCCCTTCTGAATGCTCTTTATTCTGTCCCTCTGGATTCTTCTTTACATATGTTCATTGAGGCACTGAAGTAAGTTTTTTTCACTATTGAACCAGTGGCACTATGAGAGGATGAATCCCATCCCCTTTTGACTCATACATTATCAATATAACTGTTAGGTATGCCTTGACTGAAATATGTGCAGCTCTATTAGGACCACTTCTTTCTTGCATAGAGAGATGCCTCATCACGGCATACATATGTATATGCATAGTCATTCTTCAGATTAGCCACAGCCACATCTTTGTAAAATGCTTAATTACCAGAACACAAAACACAGATTACATTTCCTCCCTTAATCAACTTCAAGATACAGTCGATTCTGCCTTGGGGCTGGAAGATCAATGTGATGACATCCTGAGATCCCTTCCAGCCCTATTACCCTTGTAATAAACAGGAAACAAAGAAATCCAATTGCCATCTATGTGTGCTTGGATTTCCTGCATTGCCAAATAAGAATGAGAAAAGTGATACTTAGCTGTTGCTGCTGAATTGTCTTTAACTATACGAGTCAGCCAAAGACTGAATTGTCTTTAACTATACAAGTAAGAGTCAGCCAAAGATGACAAATGCATTGTTATTTGAAAGTAGTGTCGACAATGCAGTAGTCCCCAACTACTCTTAGGTTCTTAGAGAAAATGTTTATTTTGAAAGATAAAGAGATATTCCAGTGGTATCCCCCAAGCCACATTCTTACAAAAAAAAAAAACACCACACCCACCCTAAAAAAATTTGTTCTGAACACCAGCAGGGATGCATTATTTTTCAAGGGAAGCTGTAGTCTAATATCAAATGTTTGAGTCTAACTGGATGTTATACATCGGAAATGAATGGATAATCTGTGAATATCATGAGTGTTACCTGTCACTAAGCTAAATATTAAATGCACAGCTTGCACAGTGTGGGGCTCAGTTATCTTGCAGTCTCTGGAATTCCTTGTCTCTCTTCAGTAGCTGCAAAAGGACCCTAAGTGACTGGCAGCTCAGGTGCCTCACTTTTAGGTAGCTAAAGTGTGGTGGAATGAATCCTGTCTTTAGAAATAATGTGTAGTTCATTGATGTTCTAAGCTGAGATGCTGAGCAGTAAGCCAAGATGGACTGATGCACAAATATATATCCTGCTCTGATACACCTGCTAAAGGGGTGGTTACCTCTGACATGGGAACTGGAGTAGTAAACCCTGCTATAGGTATAGCCCAGAGAACTTGAAGCAACAACTGTAAAAATACTGCAGTTACTTCAGCTTGTCTGTCACAGCCCTTAATGACACTGATGTAATTGCAGAGCAAAAAGTATTGATTTCTACTCAAGTTTGTAAAATGGGAATCGTATGTTATTAAAAGAATAAGAAACAGCAATAATGATCCCTAATGCTTGTGCGTGGGTGCTTTCCACATACGGTGTGTTCATCACCTATACCGATATATGCCTCTGCCCTTACATGCAAAGTACAGGGACTCCGAAGTGTCATCTGCTCAGCGGTTTTTGAAAGGTCTGTATGTGATCCACTAGGTGTCAGGGCACTGCGCGCAGAAGCATCCTCACAAGATCAGATACACAGTGGGTTTCTCTGATCCACTCTTGGTTCACATGGAGTTTCCCACCAGCAAGGTCCTGGCCTGGCTGGTAAAGGAACTCAGGAGTAGGCCAACAAGCAGGACCCTCACCCAGTTGCCATGGCATAGAGACAGTTGGCAGACACTCTCTTTACCTCAAGATGACTTCTAGTATGTATTCTGCTTTGCAGTAAATCAACACTTGCACGTCATCTGTGCAAAATTGAGAAAGTGATGGAGCTACCTACAGATGACTTCAGTTCCAATTCAGATCAGTGCCA
Source organism: Phoenicopterus ruber ruber (assembly GCA_009819775.1). NCBI lineage: Eukaryota > Metazoa > Chordata > Aves > Phoenicopteriformes > Phoenicopteridae > Phoenicopterus > Phoenicopterus ruber. The sequence goes on along the minus strand of CM020219.1, from coordinate 28,903,187 downwards.
AAATCTAATAAAGTAATAAAACCCAATAAATGTAAAAACATAGGGAGATCACCTGCAAGGAATCCCACAAAACAAAAAGGCGCAATTTATTGTATGTCAAGTTTAGTTGTTTCGCAACAGCCACAAAATGATTATATCTCAGTTACAAGTATTAAAATGTCCCTTGGCTAGTTTCAGATTTTGTTGTGTTTCAAATGCTGGCAAAACAAGAAGAAACTATATCCAGTTTAGGACATGTTTCAGGTTGCCATACATGCACAATAGAATGCTGGTACATAGTCTTAAGTCCCATAGGCTCTAAGGAGATATAAGCATATGAACAATATGTCCATTGCTTAGTGGCTACTTTTGTTTTGCCAAAAAAGAATGGACATGAACATATGCTCAAGTTTTCCATCAAAGTGAGGGCATGAACGACTGTCCTACTTTATTGAATATGTTAAGGGCAGAAGTTAATAGGTAATTTGTAGTAAATTTCATGTTGCTTATTAAGTTCAAGGTGCCTCAGGGCACTTGCTCTAACAGTCAAAAGGTAGCATTTCTAGCTAAGTGCTTCCAACTAATTTTAACCAATTGTTCAGTCACACTTAATAACATATTTGAACTATTGAGGTATGTGTGGTAAAGTGTTAAAAATAATTCTTAGTGAACTCTAAATGTTGGCAGAACCACTGCAGGAGATTATTGTGAACTTCAATTTGAGACCATTTGAGTTATAAAGTGATTTCAGATTTCTTACCCTCTTAAAAAGCTAAGCATCTGCTCAGTACTGGATAGCATATGTGAACTGTAAGGTCTATATTAAAACATCAGGAAAAGATTTTAATGACATGTTTTATTGATTTTATGGTGCCTTGCATGGCCCTTAGTCTGTACTCTAGGGAAAAGAATAGCCTGCAGAAGGGCCAGAAGGTTCAGGAGTACTTGGATTCAATGGTCCAAAGTCTTTCAGGTAGGATCTCAGTATCTGTGCCTGCTAGCTAAGTTGCAACCCTGAGCATTGCTTGGGTCTGTAATGCCAGATTAAATTCCAGTAGACAAAGCTCAGCTACTCTGAGTTTGTGTAAGGTGTGAGGAATGGGGAGTCATCGCTGAATTTACATCAAAACATCACATATACGTATACATGCAGATGCAGACAAGGTATATATGGTAAAATATGGAACTGTGATCATTTATTATGAGTGCAATGATTATTGCACTTACCTCTTACATTTCTTCCTCCTGAGCAGCCCTTGATTGCCACAAAAAAAAAAAAAAGAGACAAACTTCCAGAAAAAAATATTCTCCTCTCAAAATTAAAATATCATCTCACTAAACCTCTCTGCAGTGGGGGAGGGTATTACACCACCAGAAAGGATGGCAAGACCCAGGAGGATAACAGTGTAGCCGGCCCGGCAAGACTGAACATTGAAGTTGAATATCTTTAGATAAATACTTACGGTCACTTTTAACAGCTCCAACTCCCTGTAACAGCAGCTGTTCTAAAAGTAATTAAATCAACTTGACACTAAATATAGCCCCAAAAAATGTTTAAAGGCTTTCTAAAATAATTTTGAAGGGGTTTTTATCTGCTGAAAATTAGAAATTACTTCAATTAATACAAAAATATACTCCAACGGAGGCTATAAATATATACATATATTTTTAGGCTATATGTGTATAGGCTATATATATTTAAGCTATATATATATTTAGGCTATGTATATTTATATATATGCACATGTATATACACTGAAGAGTTTACAAGGATTTTTACAGTAGAATGTCACATCTTTAAAGGTCAATAAACAATATAAGGGTTTCAAATCATGGCCATTAAAAATAACCCTCTAGGCAAGCATTTCCTTTTTTTTCCTGTGGTTAAAGTTTACAGGCCAAAATTGTGGTGGATTTAATCCTGGACAGATTGCCAGTGCAGTATCTTAACCCTGGGGTACCTGCCAGGGCAGCACCTTGCCCCGGTGATATTAAAAAGGAGAAAGCCCCAGCTAGCTCTGGAACTTGCTTTAGGTCCTGGAAACACCCCTGATAGCAACCACTAAAGGTATGTAACATCCCTCTTTGCCTTTAATCACTGCAAGGGCTAGAAATACCTGTGCTGCAAGCATGGCAAGGCAGCCGGTCCCCTCTCCTGGAGGTGGCTTCCCGCCAGCTGACCCCATTCCAGGTACATCCCTTTCATCGCAAGACTGCCGTGCGCCACAACAAGAGGGAAAAATTGGTTTCATGAGGATGCGATTTACAGGGAGGGAAAGGAACGTATATTAACAACTTAAATGTTTTTAAAAAATCTCGTAAGGCCCATATGGCTACACTATTACCGTATCACTGAATAGAGCAGGAAACAAAATATAAAAACATCACTTTAAACCTGTGGTTAGGGTATTAGGGGCCTGATCCAATGCCAAGGGAAGACAATGGGGAGGGTTTGTATCGAATGCTGAATGCCCTCTGAGCCCATCAAAGGGATTATGGACCATTTGACGAATCTGTGTCATCCTGTGCCGGACCACGCTAAGCTTATTGTACCATTTCAATTGTGGAAAACATGCAGCTGATGCGAGCATATATAGGACTTACTTTTTTTCCAAATCCCGAAGGATTTGTTGAAGGAGATATAAAACTTCCCCTCCTTCTTGCATATCTTAGTATCGCAACTTACTGAAACATTTAAAGAACTTCAGAATTTCTTCATACAAAGTCTACATCGATTCCCTTACTTGGTTAATAAAACCAAACTCAACCAAATCAAATAGGATACTTGATTCTTCCTTCACAGAAAATATTTTACCCATTAATGAAAAGTTGTCTTATATAAAGGAATTCAATTTTTTTTTGATTGGCGTTAGACTCACAGACAGACAGAAATAAGCTGCCATTCTTCCATTTGATAGCCAGACGCTGCCAGTTGTTGCTAGGGCAGTCATGCTGTTAAATTAGGTCTAATGAACGAGTAATTGCTTTAGGTATAGTGAACCATTTCAAAGAAAACAAGGATTCTAATTGATTTGCAATTTGTTTGGCACATTGCATTGTCTGGGGCTATTGATTAGTCTTCTGGATTTCACACTGCATGTGTTTCCCTTTATTAAGGGAATAACAGGTTACTGATTACTTTCCTTCTGGGTTTAATGTAGCGGTTAATGTCTACTTTGTTCTTGTGTCATGTCACAGGCAAGGAAGGAATAATATGCAAGTGGGTGGCCCTTTGCTAAGAAACTCCCCTGCTGCTTTGAGCTGTGTACTCTAAGACATGCTGAAAAGCAGATCAAGAGAAAGGGTTAGAATAGCAGGACTCACAAGTTATGGCCTGAGTCAGGCTAGACCCAGGCTAGAAACTTGGCTTTCCTTCGCTATCAAAGCACAACACAGTATGAAGCGGTTGGTGGTAGATTTGTTCTTGTTTGATTATATGTCTCTATATAAGGAAACATACTATAGTTTTATATGCCTCGGTTTATATACAGCAGCATCTTAAATAAGGAAGCTTAAAACATATTTATCCTTTTGCTGCAAGAGATTTACTCCACAGCATACATATTCTGGAGAGCATGCCATTGCACATTTTAAATCTATCTTGGTTTGCAAAAATGTGAGTTAATTTAATTAACAGCTTTGTTCCTTTCATAGGACAACTTTTTATAACGGGTAATTAATTTCTAACTTCTTAACATTCTTATCTAAAAATGTAATCCTTAGCACATCTTTAACAGGTATGATGGTAATATAAAACAGGCTTCATTGTTCTAAAATTGATTGTGGCTCTGGAGATTATTTAGCTTTATATTTTGTGCCCCTGTGTTGGGAGCCAGTACAAATGAAATGAAACATAGGCATTTAGATTACTTACAGGGTCTAAGGAATCATGATTTTGTGTCCTTACTATGCGCCTTCCTCTCTCAGAGGGATCAGCCATGTAACATTCATGTATCTGAAGATCTCTACATAAGCCTGATCCAAAGCCTGTTGAAGTCAACAGTAAACCTCTCATTGATTTTCAGAAGCTTTTGCCGGTGAGCCCATCAACTTTCTTGATTCATCTCTTGAGAACCCACACATCATTTCAACAAGTAACGTAAGTTTCATTGCCAGGTGAGCCACCACGCAGTGCTCTAAGTGCCCTAAAGCTCCAGGTAGCACCAGTGGCACCAAGAGAGCAATCTCAAAAATCTAGACTTCGCTCCATCTGCCAGGATTCAAAATTTCTAATGCTGTAAAGGTTTTTTTGCTGAGTTGTTATAAAGATTATGATCAGTGAAATGCCTGCACACTATGATTTTTTTTCTAAAAAGGACTATGGTACATCTCTGAAATATAACATTGGTCATGTTCAGTTTAGTCCAAAGATAAATTTAAAACTTGGTAGCTCATGATCTTTCACGATCGGGAAGTTGCTGATTTCTAAGTATTTGTAGTGGGATATAGAGCAGCTGTGACTTACCTTGAATTCATCCTGAAATTCAGGTCATCCCAAATGTCTTAAATCAGTTCCACACTTTCAAATCCCTGTTAGACTGAAATTAATTAAGCCCTTGGTCTTATAAGCAGAAACATAAGAAATAGTCTCAATAATGGAAAAAAAATAACGGCAGCCACAAAAATATTTTGGTATCATGTTTGGCAAGCATTTGGCATGCACCAGGCACAGAATATAGTGCTCTAAAATTGTCACTGCTGTTTGAGATGCCCTATGTAATATCTTTTGCTTCCCCCAGCCTTTGATTCACTAAGATAAACCTGAAAAGAAACATTTTCAAGCAGGAATGCCCACAGGAAAAGATATCAGTAGCTATTGAGAAGTAAGATTAGAGTCCAAGCATACCCCAATTACAACCTTTAAACCAGATTAGAGATTAGACTAAATGTGAGCAGTATGGAAGCAAGTATCCTAACATGATACGACTTGAACCTTCCTAAATGGCATGTTACAGCCCATCATTTGGACCACTGTGTGCTGGTGGAGAAACTCAAGATGGCTTTAATGGGGATGATCTGAGCTGATCTCTTTCAATAAAATATACACACAGAGGTAGCTTGCTGTGTTAACATGATGAATTTCCCCCAATCCAGGGAAATCTTCTATGTGCTATGTCTTGTGTATTATCACTATGCAAGCTTAAGCTTTTCATTTCCTGTCTTTGTTTCCACCAAGATTGAGATATGGCATTTAATTCTCAACAAAATGATGTGGAACGTGACAATGAAGCAATGATCAGAAGTGATTCTACCTTTCACCTTTAGTTGTAGGGCTTGCTGTGGAACGAAGGCCATGGGATGCATCACAACTAACAGATACTTCACTTAACGAATTCAACAGCCAACATGCTGTTCTCAGTAAGGTTGTTATGTAGTTGGTGCATTCCAGTGAAATCTTTTTTTCTGCTTAGTGGGGGGACTTAAAGGGGAAATTCTGTTTCCTGAATCTTCTTCTCTTGGGTTCACATAGTCAAGTTTTATGCCTAGGTCCACAAAGTTGCATATGCTGTGGGGTGGGCCAGGATTCTGGCCTCTTAGCACCAAGTAAAGAACCTGGCAGCCAAAGGCCACGCTCCCTTCTGACCGTATGAAGGGCTATGTACAAAAGACAGATGTGTATGCCTAGATTTCACCCTGAAATGGAGTTTCTGTGCATCCAGGGAAGGCATCGGGCCCGACAAAAGAAGTAATGCCAATGCCCCTGTGGAGAGTGTTCCACTTTTTAGAAAAGAATTGAAAATGTGCTAGGACAGAGAGAAGGAATGTGAGATGCATGAAACCAAATTCAAAGGCCAGCACCTATTCGAAGCTTTTTGTCTCTGACACGCATCTCCTGGTGAACCAGACTGGGAAAAATTGTAGCAGGGAGAAAAATAGCATTTGTGACACAGTCTCCTACTTCAGTACCAGAAACAACAAAAATAAGTGTGTATCAATGCCTCAGCCACCCAACACGTCGCTCAGTATGTTAATGTAAATCCTTCTTCTTTTGTGGGTGAATCTGAAACATAAGTTTGTGAACTTTGCATCAGCCCTGACAAGCAGAGTGAAAATCACGCTCTCCTGCGTACTGGAGTCTGCCTCAGAGAGGATGCAGGCAGGATATATCTACCTCGTAGGCCACTGCAAAGCTCAGCTTACCACTACTGCTTATCATTGACAACACAAAGATTCTTCTTGGGATGATATAATCAGCAATCTAGACAAGCACAGATTTTTTTCCAGCTAAAATTTAAGTCTCTATAGGCATTGAGTGCCTATGGCTTTAAGACAGAAACCTTGAGGATTGCCCCCTTTGATGTAGAGACTTAAACCACCCATGAGTGGCTAATTGTTTTAGTGGCTATAGAATTTAGTTTCTCTTTAGTTTTTCTTCTGAAAATATATGAAAATATTTTCATTGAAGTCCACAGAGGTTATGGTCATCAAGAATATTACCTTAACTATCAGATAGCTCCTCAGAAATGGCATGCATTTTCCACTCTCATTTTCATTAGTTGTTTTCCATCACGGATCATAATATTGCATGGAAGCCACAGAACTACTGAGCCTAGTGTGCTGGGTACTGCCAAAACATGCCTGACTGAGATCCTTACTCCTGTAACTGATCCTTCTACTGTTATTGCCTTAACTAAAGGCTTGGACTCCATAGTTTAGTCTCCCTCTCCTACCTCACTCTGTCTTCTTTGGGAAAATCACACCTATCCTGGAGAATGTTTTGGTTGCTTCCTTCTGACTCCATCTGCATTGAGCTTTTTTATTAAAAAATAAGGTCAAAAACTACAGTTGCTGAGACAGCTTACTTCTCTCTGACATGGCTTTGCTGGTTAGTATGCACAGGAGCAAATCACATTTTAAAATATTTTAAAAACATGGAGGAGCTTTAAAGAACTGTTTAAAAAACTGCTCTTGGTTTGGTGCCAGCTACAGATGCCATGCTGATTACAGAAGATTACATAAATTCCCCGAGCCTTATTATCCTCTCACTTACACCTATAAAACTGGGAAGAATTCCACTGGAGTCACTGGAGTTACACAGGTGTAAGCCTGTGCTGGAGAAGAATATGGCCCTTCTGGTTAGCAAGCTACCAGTGTTTTCGGTGGATCCAGTTATCTCTACCAATCTACTAACAGGGGGAAAAAAGAAAAAAAGGCAAAACATGCAGGGTATGATCTGTCTATGTAAATACTTCAGTCTTCATTGATTTCAACTGAATTGCACAGATTTATGTGTCAGCTGAATTTTGACCTGAATATGTAGGGAAAAAATCCAACTCTTTGGCATCTTTGTTGTAGCACATTACTGAGATTTTTATACAGCGTGTATAGCTAAACAAACCAAAAAATGGCTAGAGCAGGTCAAACCAAAGTTTCAACTAGCTCTGGAAGCCTCTCTGTAACAATGGCTTAGAATGAGGTGTAAGATGTGCAAGGAGAAGCCGTGTATGTGTGGACGGAGCCTTCCCTGCTCTACAGTTGCATATCCTGCCAGTTTCAGAGACTTTTTGAGCCTGAGGCCACATGAGTACATCATGGGTACCTACTAAGAATCCAGCCATTTCTTCTTTCAGCCTGTTTAGCCATTTGCCCCATGCCATCCTCTGGCAATGAGTTCTACAGCTTAATTATGCACCATAAGAAAAAGTCATTGCTTTTGAGCCTTTTAAACTGGGTGATTTTATTGGGTGCCCCTCAACTATTTTTTTAAGAAGATGCAATTAGTTTTCTTCACTCACTTTCTCCACACCACCTACAAATGTATAAGCCTCTACTATATCCCAGTCAGTCATCTTTTCCATACTGATCAGTCTGTTTAGTTTTTCCCAATTCGAATGCCATTCCACACCTTTGCTCAGCCTTGTTGAATTTATTTTCTGTGTCTACTGTTACTCTCTTCTGAGGTGGCTTGCAAGACCAACATACAGTATTCAAGACGAGGGCATAACATTAATTTGTGCATGATAGCCCTTACTCTTTTCTGGGGTTTGGGTGGGTTGGTTGGGGTTTTTTTTCATTTCTACAATATGGACCATACGCTAGTGATGATTCTGAAGGATTCCCAGTAGGATTGTGAAGGCCTTTGTAAATCAAACAACTCTAGGGATAATGCCACCACATGTTCACATGAAAAGCGGTGAGAGGTTGGTATATTCCCTGATTCTTTTTGCATTATTTAGCTGACAGTAGTAACAAAGAGAATTAGAACTTTGTGACCTGGCAAGTTTCCACAGACTGCCACCACGAGCTCCACAGACAACCAGTGGCCATGAACCAACGACTGGGAACCCAACTGCAAAGAATAATTCACAGTAATTTTTCCAAAAAGTTGGGATGATCCTATGTTCTACCAGTGTAAAAAAGCCTTAATACCTTCACTGTGGTCCCAAGCTCTCAAATAAGATGAGAAGTTCTTACTCTACAAAAGAATCGTGTATTTCTTTTGAACAATACAAAGTTGAGAATAAAAACAAATTTGTTCCTTAGAAATTGCCTAGTGAAGCAGTTGTTTCATACTGCCTGTTGAACATTTGGGTAGACTGATTCAAATGTTAAAGCTGTGTTCAAACCAGAAAAAATAAAAATAATAAGCTGTCAGAATAATTACTAAGAACATACAAGGATTATACAAAGTAAACTGCAGCCTGCAAAAAGAGAATTGCATGTTAGCTAATTGTTAATTTTAGCAATTGCAATGGCTAATTACTGTGGCACACATTGACTATTAGCATGATGCCCCAGCACCTGCTTTCTCCAATGAACAGATTTCTTCATTGCTCGTGCAGGAGCAAAATGTGTAATTATTGGCCATCATTGGGGCGATTTTTCAGTGATTCTTTTGTGTGATGTGAATAAAGCATAATGACATATTTTATTAGAGGGCAAATAGCTGTTTGTTAATGGAAATGATTTGAAATCCAAGAAACTAGGAGCTAGGAGCATGTTTTCAGTATCAGCATGAATTCAAATGTATTTTCTTTTAACTCTTTATAAAAGAAGCATAGAAATCAAATCTAAACTTAGTATAATATATTTAATGATATGTGCAAACACAGCATTGATTAATTGCCTCAAATGTTTTCAATGCTACACCATTTCATTTGTTACAGCAGTCTGCTAAATTTATGCATTTCTTATTTAAACTCTTCTTTCCTGGGCATATAGTGTTAGCAAGATTATGTGGCTTGTTCCTCATTTACTGGGAAAAAAAAATCATCTTTGTAACTTAAGCAACAATTATGGGCTTTATGAGGCACATTTTCATTGCACACATTGTAGAACACAGTGCACTGGCATTATTATTCCTGAAAGTACATGCTTGAATGTATCTATCAAGACCCAAATGTCAGCTACTGAATAGATTATGCATAGTTATCCAAAACAGAATATAGATACATAAAATCTCAGCAACAGAATACTCAATTTCTGAGAAAAGATTTTTATTAGATAATCTGCACGATACTTTTGAAGAACAATGCAAATGAAAAAATCACATATGAACCTTAGACTACAGTGGTGTTTAAAATAGCAAACTGCTTTGTCATTTTTGAAGGACAGGTTATGGCTAGAATAAGAAAGCTGGCCTTTTCATTTTGCTTTTATTTGAATACTGTTCAAAGTTGAAAAAAAGGGGTTACCAGGGGACATATTTTGCTGAATTCCACTGATGTAAATCTAGGCTGATTTGATGGAAAACAATGAAGTGACTTTGGATATCCAAGGAAAGCAGAAGCCTTGTGAACCTCTGCGAAACTTTTAACAATAAGTAGGAAACCTAAGCCTCTTCTAGACTCTTCAGATAATGAAGCCAAAAATTTAATGCTACCTTAGAAGTATAGTAATGAGATATTTTGGCATGACTCTGATTTCTTTCCATTTTGACAAAGATCCAGTTGCTGAACGTTGATTAAATTTGACCCAGTTTACAAACACACGAGTAGGATGAAACTCAGACCTAATGGATGCATATGAAGTGACTGACTGAAGTGAACTCGGTTTTAAGAGCATATTCAAATAAATAAATGAATAAAACACACACATAGTAGGTGTAATAGGAATATATAGTAAAGGATCACATCTTTCACATTTCTTCTACAATTGCGTATGATACATGTATCGCGTTTTAAAACCACAGCTTCAAAGACCACCATAAGAAAAACTAAGCCAACTCTACGTACACTGAAAATCTGGCTCATCCCATACACCGAGCCCGAGTTATTTACAAACTTGAGGAAGAAACTGTGAATGGGCACTTCCTCTTCTCACCCAGGGCCTATAGCTTCTCTGCTGTTGCAAGATGTAGATAAGTTTGGTATTCAGGTTCACTGTTTGACCCATTAAACTGGTATTGAGGTATAATTTGTGTGTTTTCCCAGTACGGTTGCACATAGAATGGGGTTCATTTCCACAAGTTTGAATAAATTTATCCAGTTCAGTGAACCTGTTGTTAAGCTTAGCAAAACTCAGTAGGTGGTTTTAAAGTCCTGTAATTAGCCCATTACATAAAATCTGTACTTTAGATTTTTGCACATTGGTTAATAAGTATAACGTGCTTCGTATATATAAATAACATTACATTAAACGATGCAATATAAAGGCATTAAAGGCCAAAGTAGTTAAATAAAATACTTGAAGGAGATCTCAAATTAGCATGTTTAATTCCAACTCATTGAACAGGAAAAGGCTTTCGCCTTACTGTACCAGTTCCATACAATGTGCAGAATAGCAGATATTTAGTCTCCATTTTACATAAGGTCGCTGTCATCCCTGACCTCTGTGTGACTTTGGAAAAATGTTCTAATTAGCTTGTTTCTTTTAAAATCTAATCATTACAATGTCTAAATATAGTCATGAATTACCAAGACAGCACTTGCCTCAACAATTTTTCATAGTTTGTACATAGCTAATTAATTCTTGATCCTTAATTTTTGCTTTCCAAATGAAATATGTGAGGAAAATGAAGTCTACAGCTAATTAACCCGTGCAATGCTTACTGTTTCACAGTAAAAACACTTACCTTAAAGTTCAAGCTTTTTAGTAGCTGTAAAAGTAAAATACAGCTTCGAATCCCATTGTAATAGGTCAAAGTTCCACTTCAATCTGACAGATTATTATGTTTGTTAGTTTTAAATGTTGAAAAAACTACATAACCAAAATCACAGACTTCAGTTCTTCTTCAAATCTATTGATGAATTCCATAATATGAATTAATACATTGAAAGGTAATGTTACATATATAACCATTATCTTTTTTGACTTTTTTCTATTTATATATAATGAATGCTATGTAACATATAGCCTTCTTCAGAGATTCAACGTTATCAATGCATGAAGAAGTATATTTGAGAAGTTTTGTATAAATGCACATATGCATACATACATCTATCTACCCATATATATCTATATATATGGGGAAACAAAATAGTATTTTGGAGTTACATGAAATACTCAGAGTTAATACTGCAGCCAAAGGAAACTTGCTCAGATTTGATCTGATGAAAAACTCAATAGTCCTGGATAGCTTGCCAAGATTCATAAATACACAGATTCTAGTGGATAAACCTGTCCTTATTTATGTGTTTATACTGAATTAATAGTAAATCAATGGTTTCACTTGATCTCAACCTGAAGCCAGATCTCATTCAAAACCCAGATCTCATTCATTTGTAATTTTAGGATTCATCAGCAAATTCACAGAAAAAGCCTGGATAAACATCTTTATGATGCTCCACAAAAAGAAAAGAGAATTTATTGCAACTGCTGCCTATACTGCTCTATAGTTGTTGCTAAATTTTTCATTTTACTGACAATCTTAGTTTAAAACTAATACAATTGTTTCTTTATATATATCTATATATTGTTTCCTTTTTTCTTCTATACATTGACATCGATGATTTTTGTCCTTTGGCCGGACATATCCAGCCTTGGAACTAATTCCATTCGCAGTCATACAGGTGCATTTCCTGCTGGTTTCATACAGAGCTGACACCATAAAATTGGAGTAAAATTTGACCTCTGGCATAAGCAATTATATTTCTCATAGAATTATCTGGACTATGTTTGGACGTAACAGAAATGTTGAAGAAAATATCACATACGGTATTAATACATCAGAAAGACTAAGAGGTGGAATGACTTGCATTGACTGAGTATTCCATAATTTGTGCAAAATGAATCAATTCAACAGTTCAACAGTTAAAAAAAAGATAAGAAGGAATTGCAGGAAGGAAAACAATCAGTAGAAGACACAAGACAAGCCAGGTAGATCTTCCTTAACTTGTTTCATCCTGTTATATTCCCAACCCTCCATCCTGTCTTGTAAAATACATGTCCCTTTGGTTATCTCTGAAGGCCGGGTTAATGCTCTGTTATGCTATTTTCCAACACCTGTTTAGATATCTTTTTTCTGACAAATTTGAATCGAATTTGTTAAGTACACCATCAATTACACTTCTTTACACTATGGATCTGCTTAAGTGAAAGAGTTAGGAGGTCACAGCGTATGGGTTATTTTTGCGAATGGAATACTTGATGCAGTCCCTTAATTGATCACGTGCATGAAGTCTACTTGTGGGGAACAGTTACATGTGAGGGTGAACCTGCAAGAACACTGAAGGGAGGCAGTTATGGGCAGCAATTGCAAAGCTGTTTTTTCCCTCCCTAAATATAATACTACTCATTAACATCTAGCAGTAAGTTAATGAACCAAAGAACACCACCTTGCCGACCAGCCATAAATCTCTGTCTTACAAGAAGTAGAAGCCACTAACAAATAGACCACACCGAATCAAATTATTTTTCTACATGTAAAAAATTACTAGATGGAAGACGAGGAAAACTGCTTGTGTTCACTAACTCATTTTATAAACATACATATCCTATTATCAGGCAACGCTTGACCACATTCATCCTTGCACATCTTTGGAAAGAAACTGAATTTAATTTACAAGATAGATAGATGTGTCTTACCATAGCTGAAGAGGGTTTTTTTCCCAGAAAATAAATTGACCTCAACAGAGCACTTTTAGTTCCCTCTTTCTAGAAACGGGTAAGTATATACAAATACATGACTATTTGCCTAAAATTAGATGCCTGAATATACACATGGAAATAAATTAAAATTTTCTCAAGTGGTGAGAAATGTGTATGTTTACTTTGAAAATCAGGTGCATACAGTGAATTGCGTGCCTGTCTTTTGGTTGTATACACATTGCTAAATATCATATCAGGCTGTAGGTTGCCCCTGCATCAGTTCTAAGGTTCCTGTATCTCTGAAGCTTATCAGTGGTTCCTATTAAGCAACAAAGATACGGAATATTTTTTTTGGTTGCTTTTGGATCAAGAAATTATTAGTGACATCATATCTGGAAGCATCTATCAAGTTTATGGACTTTGGCTGACTATTGGTTACATTATTTTGGGCTATTTAGAGAATTAACCACTGAAGCACAGAAATGTATAAATAACATTGTCATAAAGGTCGCTACGGCAGAAAAAACTGAGGTAGAAGAAACTGTGGTTCCTTCGGTTCTGTTTTCTGCCTGAACAATACTACTGATGGCTGCCAGGGCTTGCTTTAGTTAAGTCCTTAATTTTCTTAGATACACACATTGATTTCTGAATGTGGGCTTTTAACAATCCCTGACTACTTTTCCTTATATACGGCATTAAAGACTAACAGGCACAACAGAGCAAAGATGCTGAAGAAGTGGCGTGTTCTCTACTGCTCCACTGATTGTGCTTTCCCGAAGTTGACAGAAACAAAAGTCCATTACAAACTTCCTTTTTATACTGGAGCTTTGGCAGTATATATGGAAAACATGTTACCTGAGAACATTTTGTATGGACCTAACACAAAAGACAGATTTTTTTCTTACAACTATTATTATGAAGGCACTGGTCATGACTGGATGATGAAATATGAGTTGAACTTTTTATTTAAATGTAACAGACTACCCACAAGTGCTCTAGTGCAGCCAATTATCATCACACTCCCCAGCAGCTGGCAAAGACAGAAATAAAATACAGAAGATATGCTACATGAGTTTATGCAATGCGTGTGATAATTATTGTTTGATCTTTTGAATTTATATTTTGAATTGTAGAAGTTTTAAGTATCCTAGGAAGGTTTGAATATCTTACTGAGTCTGCTGCTTTCTCTATCTTCTCCTGCTAAGACAAGATTTCTTTATACTGTGATGTAATTATGGATAACTTAAGAAATTGAATGGCATATAGCTCACATAGCAATTAACTCACTTGATTTCATCTAATATCTTGGGATGGTTGAAAGCTAGAAGCTAGTGCCATGGATTCCATTGGGACAGCTAGAATTTTTATTTTCCAGTAATATAAATCTCTGGGAGACAAACAGTGTGCTGGTGCAAAGTAACTGGCTTCAGAGAATATAGCTCAGCAGAGGACCTAGCCAAAGATTTTTTTTCTAGCTCTTCATGCAATGTGAGAATTGCAAACTTAGAGGAGACTAAACAGTGACCACTCTCCAACTCAAATGAGGACACATTGGTACTCAAACAAATGCAATGTTTGAGTTAGAAGGGGTGCTTCTGTGGTAGATCACTTTCTTTCAAAAGTACAAAGACTATCTGAACTTTCAGAGAAGATATCATGGTAGGCAGAGAGCACAACACTCTGCCAAAAACACACGGTAAATATGACACAGTGTAATACATTACTACCATTACTGATGTGGAGCCTATGCTTCTACCAGCACATAAACTCATAGAATCTGTTTCTAATATCATTGAGTAAGTTAAGAGAAAAATTTCTGTATATAGCATTAATAGCAATACTTCTGATGTACAAAATATTCATTCTAGAAGCTGCTGAAGATCTAAAACTACAGTTCTGTTCATTGGTAATTTCTACACTCGTTCTACTCATTTTGTGGGCTAGTTGTTCATCTTCTATCAAAAAGATCCATTAAAAAATAGGTATTAGACAATAAGAAAAAAGAAAGGTTACTAAAAAGAGTATGACTCCTTAATACGGAATATGATGTAACTGTATTTCTTACGGTCACCAGCAAATTTTGTTTTACAGTAATTCCTTCTAAATGTATACGAAATACAAGCTGACTGCTTTTAGCTCAGGATTGCAACCAAAAATCCCTGCAGACAAGACACCTTAATGAAGTGGAAGGGGTTTCAAAACACACAGTGACTGCAGGATCAGGCCTAAACAAGATACCAGGATTGCATTATTAATTTTAACCTATTATTGCATATAATCAAATAGGAACTATATTTATTACCAAAAACAAAACCCCCAAACACTATTAAAGCATAAAAATTGTGGAAAATATTTGCCATTATTATAAGAACAGGAACAAATTCTGTGAAAGAATCCTTATTTTCTGAGGCCATTCAGTTTTATGGATCGGGTAAGAGAACGGTGCCTATCTTCAGACTATGTCATTCCACTACCCAAGAAATCACACTTTCAGAGGCAATCCTGCTAACGTGCAATTCAGAGAAGGGAGAATAGGTGGCTCCGGGGAAATAAGAGTGCAGGGAGAGAACTCACACAGCGGAGGAAAGTTTTAGATCAAGAGGAAGTTATATACTCTAAATTAATTATCCAAGCTTTTTTCTTGGTCAAATGTTTAGAGAGTTATGCTGGAAGATCCATTATTCAGGGTATAAATTTCCAGCACTGCTCTAGTGAAATGCATGATGAAGCTTATTAATTTTTCCAAAACAAACTGTTCCGAATACATTCTAGTTGTCAGAACGTCCCATGCTTTCTCTGAAAGTGTTTTAATTTCATATTCACAAAACTTCTCCCACTTTAGCAAGTGAAGCACAAAAATTTCAATCCACTTAAAACTCAATGCAGGAATCTGGAAGGCCCAAGAGAAAGAATTTTGCATCTCTTTTTTTCTGAGCACAAAACCTTTAAAATGTGTAAATAAAGCACCAATTAGGTTTACCATTCTAGAAGATAATGAGAAGTGCCCATCAAATATGCTACATTCTTAAAATGTTTTGATTTAGCAGGCTAAATTCAAAACACCGTAGTAGCTTCCAGAGTAAAACCTGATTGCACTTACATGTCACATTCATAAAAAAGCAGCCAAAAAAAAAGGAAAAAAAAAAGGAAACACACGCACCCCCCCCCCAACACACACACACACACACACACACACACACACACACACAAACCATAAAGCTCTAATTGGAAAGCTTCCATCATCTGAGTACTTGCTTCCTGGCATACATGAAATGATCAGTGGGGAAAGCAGGGTCAATCGAGACAGACTGAGAGTGAAATTAAAATAATAAAATGTCTAAACATTTAACTGCAAATAGGAAATCTTTATACCCACCCACACCCTATTCTGTAGCATAAAACTAAGGCAACAATTATTCATATACCTCCAAGTAATTTGCAGGCTCCATACAAAAATCTCATTTAAAATAAGAAATTGCTATTTCTGCACATTTATTCTCCCCAAATGCTGGCTAATTGCTGCAATGGCCATTATAAAGAATAATTTTCGCTTAGTGAAAAAAAAAAAAAAGGAATGAAGAGAACATTTTCTGGTTTTGTTCCTCTGCGGAGGCTCTATTCAGCGAATCCTGAATGCACAGCGTTTCACTGCTACATTTATTATGCTGAGAGGTCAAGTATTACACAGCATCTTGTATTACGCTTTGCATGCTAAGTATTTCACTTCACAAATTGACCCTTCGGTGTACTTACTACATAATGCTCTAAAAACCCAGCTAAAACGCAGGACAATTAGCAATACTTTGGCTCCCGCTTAACAATGGGGACACCAATGTAGGTGATTGCATTTACAGTGTTGCTTTCTTCACAAAACATTTTTGACACATTAAAGGTACTTTGGAATTGTGCAGTACCAGTCGCCTCTCTCGTGAATGGCTTTTCCAGCATGTACCGAGAGAAACAGTTACTGTAGTTTAGGGCTTAATTGAAAAGAATTCAGGCACGGCCCTATGAAGCACCAATTAGAGGGATATTATATCATAAAAAGCTGTAATATCCATTTTCAGGCTTGTTCACCAGCCAATACAAAGTAGGGCACGGCTTAAAAAGGGACGGAGCTGCAACTCCGGAGAGTGGGATGCTTGGGGAGGAGGAGGAAGAGGAGGAGGGCGGCCGCGGCGGCGGGCGCCCGCGGGAGCAGCGCCAGGTGCGCCCGCCGCGGGGGCGCGGAGCCTCGCCCCGGCCCCGGCCCCGGCCCCGGCCCCGGCCCCGGCCCCGGCCGCGGCCGCGGGTGCGAGCGGGAGGCCGAGGGGGGAGTGCCGGGCTTCGGGCGGCAGATCCCCCTGAAATAAAGACGCGGCGGCGGAGCCGGCCGGTGGCGGCGGCGGCGGCGCGCTCGGGGAGCGCTGCCGGGAGCAGCGCGCCGCCGGGGAAACCCCCGGGCCACGGAGAATGAAAGCACCCGAAATTGTCGGGATTTTTTTTTTTTAAACTATTATTATTTATAGCTGTAATCATGGAAACAAACAGAACCCTCCATTAGCGCCGGCGGCTCGGCGCGTTCCCGCGCCTCCCGCTCCCACCCCCCCGCCTGGCAATCCCGAGAGCGGCAATTTCTCTGGGTTCATTGTGAGCGGAAAACAAACAAACATAAACTTATCGCCCCCAAAATTTTGGATTTCTCGTGTCAAGTTGCTAATAAAGCGACATTAACGGATCAGCCCCGCGAAGTGTCTCTTCACCGCCTTTAAAGTATCTTTCGAGTGCCTCGGGGAAGCCGAGGCGGGCCCGCTCCCCGCCGCCGCCCGCCGCTGCCGCCGCCGCCCCGCCAGGCGCACGACGCCCGCCGCCCCTGCGCGCAGCCGCCGCGGATCGGGGCCGCCGCCCGCTGCGGGCACCCCCGCGCCGCTCAGGGCAGCGCGACGCCGCTCAGGGAGCGCTCCGTGGACGCGCCCGACCGGCCCCACCGCCCCAGTTAAAACGCCGATCCGCCGGGATAGCCTGAAATTCACTGGCCGCACTCGCCGAAAATATATATTTATTTTAATTCATTTTTAACTGGGAGGAAACGGAAAGCACAGAAGGGGAGCGCGGGAAGCCAAGAAGCCCTGTGCGGTGCCCCGGCCGCGGTACTACCGCGCCCCCCCGCCGCCGCCGCGCCTCCCCGCCCTGCCCGGGGGTGCGATCCTCCGCGTTACCACCTCTGGCGCGGCCGGCTGCCGGGCGGGTGCCTGACAGGCGCTATTCGGCTGCCTGAGGCAGGGCAACACTTCACGGCCACCATTTTAGTGCCCCACACGGGTGCTATTCCCTTGCCTCAGGCAGGACAAGGGCCTCCTGAGCGCCATTGCCCAGCCTTGGGCAGGGCAGCACCTCACAGCAGCCATTTTACTACCTCAGGCAAGGACGACTGCCTCCGGGGCGCCACTGCCCAACGTGGGCAGGGCAGCACCTCACAGTAGCCATTTTACTACTTCAGGCAAGGGCGACTGCCCCCGGGGCGCCACTGCCCAACATGGGCAGGGCAGCACCTCACAGCAGCCATTTTACTACTTCAGGCAAGGGCAACTGCCTTTGGGGTCCATTGCCCAGCCTTGGGCAGGTCAGCACCTCACAGCAGCCATTTTACTACCTCAGGCAAGGGCAACTGCCTTTGGGGCGCCATTGCCCAGCCTCAGGCAAGATAAGGGACACATGTAGGGTTGCCAACCACAGGGTCCATCTTTGAGCTCATTAAGCAACAGGACCCCCAAACTTTCTGTGTCCTGCCCAGGAAAGAGTCCCCTCCCAACATTTCCTTATCACCTACCTAATGGTGATGCTCTTTGCAGTAAGAGTGGGCCCTTTGTGGGGCCTTATACCACTGTCCAGGGCCGAGAGAGAGCACTGGAGGACACTGAAGGCAGTTTAGGCAAGCCCCCAGGACACACTCGCTTTTCCTCTGAGCTGCTGGGAGGATGTGGGCTGCCATATGAGCTTCCCTTCGTTCAGCCCCGGACCGCTCCTCTGCACCTGGAGGTGCCAGGAGCAGCTGCCTTTGGCCTGTGGGAAAGGCACGTTGTTACTGTGGCGACATGATTTCCTAACCAGACCATTTGTAAGGTTTGCCAGAGTATTTCTAACTGGTATATCTCTTTGTGTTCGATGGATTTAAAAGTAGAGGAGAGAGAAAATTCAGGTGTAAAACTTGCCTTCTGTTCAGCACTGACAAGCGTGGTTTTGACTGGGGCATGCAGTATGTCTCCTGCCTGCTCTTCAGCCCATGGTCACAATAACCTGTTCCTGGCTCCTTTGCAGCTAGCGATGAAAGGATGAAGTCCAGTGTCAACACAACTGGTGGAGAAAAGATTTTTGCTGTGGCTTCCTGAAAACATGGTGAATGGGTACCTCAGGCTGTGTCCCTGTGAGAATACATGCCCTCAAGAGGAACAACAAAGGCTGTGTATAAAGGAGGACAGCACAGAGTTACAACACGTCGGATGCCTCTTCTGTCAATCCACATATTCTCTTCCTTTCCCTTTTTCCTAGCAGCACTAGCACCAGGTCTTTAGCACTGTCCACGCAACACAAGTGGTGCTAAGATCATGATACAAGGGAGGAGGATGAGTAACAGCAGGAAACTAAAGCTAAATGATGTGGAGAGAGGGGACTGCTGGGGGCAGGGAGCTGTTGGGTGAGAGTACAGTCAGGGGAGCACTATCCCCCTGCGATCCCAGCTCCTGTTACATGCGCTTCATGTGCTTAAGAGACATCCTGTAAATGATAAAGCAGAATTTTTCCTCTGAAGTGAACTGATAAAATAGCACATTTCAATGGAATATGGTTCCATCAGAGCTCCTCTGTCTTGCTCTCGAGACAGTCTTCATGCATAAAGCGATGTTGTTTGTGAAGAGGAAGAGCTTTGAGGGCTGATAGCAGCTGTAAACTCTAGAGTGGCCCTGCTTTAGCAAGTGCAAAGTCACATGTTTTCCTCTACTAAGGGCTTTTCGGAACTGCACATAACAGTGAGTCATGCTTTTTTTGCCATACTTGAATTTGTGACAGCTCACTTCAGGTCAGGCAACTTGATACTTTCACATGAATGGCTGGTGGTTCAACTTTGGCAGTGCCAGTGGCATCTGACGGCAAACTTTTCAGCACTGCACATAGCCCTACCTGTCTTAACCCTAAATTAAATCTTTTGAACAAGCTGTAAACAAATATAAGGAACCAGACTTTCAAGACTGACTGGCTGCATGGTCTTTCTCTGTGGACAAATGGTATTAGGTGATGATGCCAGGGAGCAGTGTGTGATGATGGTTTTCATACTCCGCTTAATTAGAAATTAATTAGAAATTAAGGATATTCACCACGGCCACAGACTGCAGCTGTTTTAGCTCATTCTTCTCAGTGTAGTGTTAGATAGACTGTTGCAAGTACACAGCGTTATGTGTTTCAGCAGCCAAAGCAGTGGCAACGCGCTCTGCTGCACATGTAGGAGTAACCAAATTTGCAGCAACCTGCGCTTTAAGTTTGAGGGTTTTATGTATGCTACAAAATAGGTACTTGCAGGGACCTGCTGCAAGACTCTTGTTGGGAGGCCTATGTGACATGCAATGATTCAATGTGGTTATAAGATGTGATGTAACTGGCATTAACCAAAACATATTTTTCATATGCCTTCCAGAGAAAAATCTTTTTCTATAGATCAGTTAATGCGATCACATAGCTGATGAGATGTGGCTGGTCTTGATGGAAAATAAGTATTTAATACTACATCAGTATACCGGTATGGCATATGTGTCATTGCACCTTGTTTGTACTTTTGGATCTCTGTTTTAAAAGCAACAGTTAACCTTTATTCCTAAAAAAAGAGAAGAATTACTTAAATATTGGTAAAGGTTGGTTTGCACCATGACAAGCTAGCTACATCAGTTGACAATAGATGCAACATGGTATTGAATGGATAAATGCCTTAGCAACACTACACTTGACAGAACGATGCACATGCTGAAAATTACAGGCTACTCGTACTGCAGAGCTCGAGGAAACTATGATGAAATATTTTTAAGACACTATTTTTATGCCTGCCATGTTAGAATGAAGTTTTAATGGGCATGCAAGATAGATGTACGCTGAATGTTACGTAGACTTATCTTCCCTTAGCTGTTATGTTAATCCCAAACCAAACAAACTAAAGACACAAAAAGAGGAGGACAACAATGTCCAATAAGGAAATTCTAGGAAGGAACAGGCTTGCAACAATCAGCAAAAGTGAAGAAAAAGATAGAGAATTAAGTATCATTGTACAGTCAATCAAACTTCTATATTATGTGTATATTGTTGGTTGCTAAGTTTGCGATTTGTATTTATAAAGTATTTCAATTACTTGTAAAGACTTACACAGCTAATCAGTTAGAACTGACATACATTTTGGCTAAATACCTATAATTACAGTTGTTTCATACCTGAGCCCCTGTTACTGATGTTGTGTAACAAGCAGTCCTGATTGCTGACATAAGCCCACTTAATGTTCCTGCATTTATGTGATAATTAGATAAAATCAAATAAAGACTTTCTAGTAACTTCATAAAATACAGTAAATATATTTACTGAGATTAGTGTAGATCTAAAATATTATTTATGGTTTCATCTTTTTCTGACAGCGAAAAGGAGAATGAAAATACATAAGTGTTTGAGCTAGGAAATGTTACTTTTAAAAAGTATGTTTTCCAACGTAACAGTCTACAGGTCTGTGATATGTGAAGTGAGATTTGTAGAGATAGTATCTTTGATTAGACCCACTATTTAGAAAAAAAAATTGACAATTCAATGCTTTGTGCTTGGAAGCTTTCTGCTTTTCCCAGCTCCATCAGTTCTCACTTACACCCTTAGACCACCACTGCTACGACATGAACGTTACATGTTTGTGTTGACCTAGAATATACAGAAGACCAAACTAAGGTGCCCTTGTAAATGAACATGTAGAAATGACGGTCTGTTTAGAAATGAAACCTCAAAGATATTTTAGATTATCAGCTTATTCAGAAGATGCTTCAGATGTGCGAGGTTAGAAAAGAACCTTCAGTCATTCTGAATAAGGCATAACTGAGTGGTAGATTTGGATTGAGTTGTAGTTCTTCCTATTTAAATGGAAAACCTCAAAGCATCAGTTATTCAGTACATGCTACAAGTAAAATGTATGGGTAGTGTACACATTGCAGAACATCACTTTTAGTGTTAGAGCGATAAAAATGCATTTGTTTACTCCAAGGTGAAATTCATTGTAGAGCAGAGGGTCTGCAAAGGGAGTTTTTCCCTACATTAACCTGACAGTCTGGATGTACAGGGAGCACGAGCAAAGCGACCGCTCTGCAGCAGTCACCCCGTGCCCAGGGGAAGCCAGAGGGGAGGGTGCTCTCTCCCACGTTGGCCATGTGCACCCGCAGTGACTGCTGGCTCCAGGAACAGTCAGTAGAGGCTTGCATTTTCTCCTGCAGTCTTTAGGCTAGAGGAGATTAGCACTGCAGCCTGTCAGGCTGTATACAAACAGGCGGTTGAATTCCAGTCCTCAAAGCTTTCTGCTCTCCCCTGTTCAAATCTTTATTTCACTGACTCTGTCACTCAGTCCTACTAAAACTCATCCTACTAGACACTCCGTGATTGGGTCCTAGCCTTTTGGATCAGTTTGCTCTTAAGCTTCCCTTAGTCTGAGTAAGCTGCAGCACTGCTTCTTTCCTTGACATCTCTGACATGTATCCTAGTCATCTGCTTTCCATCTTTAATCCCTTTACAAAAATGGGTTCTTGCTGGCCACCTGCCATAAGCCTGCAAGAGCAGCTTTGGCTTACCGGGCGTCTCATTAAAGTGAGTACCCCGAGCTCCAACTTTTCCAGGCTCTGGTTTATCACTTCCTGGGTGTATGTAACAGTTAAAGTAAGACAACACAAAGTTTGTGAAGATTTCACAATCAGTCACTCTATACCTGGACTAATACAGCTGTATACAAAAATAACAAACCTTTACAGGTGTTTCTTCACCTCATCAGTCTTGTGTGTCCTCCACATTCAGATGAGCGTAGCTCTGCAGAAACCTTTGCCTTTCCTATCCTGCCCTCATAAGCTTTTCCATGAATTGTAGAATTTCCCTTCTGTATATCCATTTTCTTTTTCCTTCGGCTGATCTTGCAGTTGAACAGAACCATTCTACTTTGGAAGTATGCCCATCTGTTCTGCCTCAGCATCCTTTGTCTGTGTGCAAGTTACCTTTGAGTGACCCTGCAGTCTTTCAAACTGCGTGGTTTAAAAGTAGTCCTGTTAGCTCCTGTTCTCTTTCCAGGTCCTTCAGAAAGGCTGGAAATAAATGGTTTCTGCTAGGATATGGCCATTCCATTGCTTCAAAATTACTTTTGATTTTTTCTCATTAGGTAGATACATGGCAGAGCCATGATGAAAAATAGCCTTAAGATAAAGCAATGGCATAGTGGTTTAATAAAATCACTGAGAATTTATACATTATATACAGAATCTCCAGGTTGTCACATGGGCATTTTCATATCTTGTGATTTTATCAGGAAACTCCTAATGTTTATGATTACCCTAAATTTCTGTTTTCTGGCAGCATGTGGCTACATGAAAATACCAGCTTTCATTTTTTTCAGAAAATTCTCATGTGAGTGTAACCAGAGGATGACAGTGTTGGATCAGATCTAGCTAAGCCAGGACACAGTGTCTGACAATGTTCAGTAGCAAACTCTCAGACTCTAATAGATAGGGGAAGTACTGCATGGTACCACTGTGGTGTCAATTCCACATCTAAGCAATCAATGGCTTAATGATTTCCTGAGCAGAAAGTTGCACTGAGGTCATGTTATGCCTAGCAATCACATGAAGAGTTTCTTTCCATAAGTTTGTCTAGGATTTTTTTAACCCCTTTGTACTCCTGGCCCCACAAAATCCTGCGTCAATGAATTCCACAAGAAGATTACGCAGCATTTATTCTTGTTACTTTTAAACCTGCTACTTCATCCTTTCATTGGATGCCCTATAGTTCTTCCTTATTCACCTGCTTCATATCATTCTTTACAGGTCTTGGTTTCCAAGCTGAAGAGTCTTAATGTATTAAACTGAGTCTTGGTAAGAAACTATGTTATCCTTCTGATAATTCTGACTTTTTTTTTTTTCTGAATCTATTATAGCCTTGCTATATTCCTTTGTGGTGGGTTCACTGTAGGGCTATTATTTAATATGTGGCTGCAGTATGGATTCATTCATTGGCATGGAGATACTTTCTGTTTTCTTCTCTATCCCCTCCAGTAATTCTTAACATATCATGTACCACGTGTCATTACCGACCATTAAGCTGATATTTTCAGAGGGCTATACAAAAAGACAGCCAAGAGCTCCTTCCTGCGCAGCTGGTTAATTTAGAGCCCATCTTTTTGTACGCAGAACTCTATGTAAGGGGATTGTTTTTCTTCAGGTCTGTTACTTTGCATACATCAACATTAGGTTCATCAGCCATTTTAGTCGCCACTTACTAAATGTCTTGAGATCTTTCTACAACTCTCCGTAATCAGCTTTAGCTTTGAAGAGCTTGAATATCAGCAACAGTCTTTCTTTTCTCATGGCACCCCCCTTTTTTCTCATCATTTATGAGTATTCTGGACAGATAACTAGAATCTACTGGTAGCCTACTTCCATATTTTTCATCAACATGGTAAAAACTAGACGTTTATTCCTGTCCTTTAAGCAGAGAACCTACCCTCTTATGCCAGGACAGCTTCATTTCAGAGTCTTCGGTGAAGAACCTTATCAAAAACTTTTTTTAAAATCTGCCATACACTGTGTAGCCAATATAAGAGCACTGATTTTTTTTTGTTCCCCTCAAAGTAATCCTGGAGTTACTAACTGCTATTTGCTTAGAAAAACTGGGGGGGGAAACCAAACACTCAAATTTAGTAAATGCATAAACAGGATCCTACACATATGTTAAAAATTGTTATTTTAAAGCCTGTTTTGTAACTTTTCAGTGATTGGTGTTGGCAATGCAACTAATTGCATGTAATTGGTAGTACTTTAGTATTTATTTCCCTTCCCATTCTGTATGGCTTTTATTATGCATGGCTACTTGTAGTTAGGGAGGAGGTGCCTCACTGAAAACCCATTTCACTGAAATAAACCCTAAGATTTACTCTGAAATTGAAGGGGATTTCCGAAGTTCCTGGGTTTTGCATTAGTCCTGTGCAGAAGGCAGAGTATCAGGCACTGCAAGCCAAAGCTACTTTTCCTATGCAAAGAATTGAATGGTGTGGAATGCTATCATTAATAGGCACTCATAGTATTGGAGATAAATGTGGAGAGGGAAACTGTAAGCATACTTATAAATATAGAAGGCTTAACTGTGCCATTAATCCACAGTCACCGAAAAAGGACTGCATTGAATCAGAGGATGTGGGGATAGTGTGCTTCCAAAAGTACCAGGCAATATAGCAGCTAACCACATGAGGACTTGGACCTTCCAGCAAGAGATCCTCTCTGTGTCCATATCCTGATCCAGGTTTCCCATATGTAATGTGTAATACCAAGTGAGATGGACAGAAATATCAGGAAAATGCAAGGACTGAGATGGTCTCGGTTACTCATAGTGAGTCACCAGTGGAAGTAGTCTGTGTGCCATGACCCTCATTAGCCATTGAGTCCTGGCTATGGAAGTACTGATCCTGACATTATTTTAGTAAGTGGAGGTGCAGAAATGTCATAAGAGCTGTAGTATGTATCTTTCAGATTTGCTTTCTTAGTGTTTGTGCCTTCTCTGCTCTTGCTTTTGTATCAGAATTTAAAATATCAATATCTATACTTCACTGCAGCTTGCTACTTTGATAGAGAAATGTACTTGACTCCCTACGGTTATTGCAGTTGGAGGGGGATCTGATTAGGATGCTTTTCCTAATTAAGTGATATCACCTAAAGTGAGTTTTCCTACCATTGTCTCACTGCAGTGCAAAAATAACAACAGAGGAGAATCATTTGGTTATTTTATTTTCCTGATTAAAATGTCTTTGCTCATTCATATTTTACAAGGTAAAATTCCATCTTAATGAAAGACTGAGGGTCAGTTTTCTAACACAGCTAATTATGTGTCCTCATATCCCAATCACAGTTAGGGCTCAATTTCGTTGAATTCAGCAGTAGCACGTCTCGGTAGATCCATGCGTAAGGAGAAAGCCCAAGGTGGGTACTCAGCCACCAGAGATCAAACAAAGGGTCCTTCAGAGGGTTTTTTGTCCACAGTCAAGTCTGGGAGAAAGCTATGTGTCATCCCCTCCCCAACCAAATGCAGCATATAAGTGGGTCTTCACAGTGTGCCTGGACTTCTTTCGCTTCATCTGATTCCATAAGACCTGTGTATTTCAGATTCAATTTTTATGTTCCTGCTTGGGCAATAAACCACTCTCTGCCCAAGGGAAACACTCCCCTAGAGTTTTCTCCCCTTCTGTGCTCTTTTTAAAGGTCCAGGTGAGCCCATATTTGACCCAAATTCTGCTCTCCTGACCGATGCAAGTAGTTCCACTGAACTGGTTGGCCAAATAAAGGGAGGTTGGAGCGTCTTTCCATATGTTTCTTATTAATAAATACAAACAAGATATAGATGAGCTCTATATTTTATCCTCACTCTCTCTTTGGTTCCCCGTCTTATTTAGGCATCTGTTCATGAAGTTGCATAAGAAATCTTTTTAAGACCTTAAAAGTTAAAAGGCGTGATCTTAAAATAGATGTTTCTCCCAGTAAGAGAAATCGTTTGTTACGGCAAAAGAGCTGTTTTATTTGAGAAAATGTTAAAAGTTAAATATATTCATTTCTCTTTTTAATTAAAGAATTGCCAGCACAGCTGTGGGATCCAAGTCCTGCAGTTCTTACAGCCAAATACCGTATTTATGGCAATCTTGCCCGAAACAGACTTCAGGATCAGGCCCGGTTTGGTAGATTTTCTAAATAGATTATTGTGTAATGTTCATTCATTCTTTTATTGTTTGTTTACTTGTAACACTAAAATTTATGTTGCTTCAGTTTCTTCTGGTAATTGCATGCAGCACAGTTTAAAAAGCAGTTTCCTTTATACTATTATAAAAGTTGAAGCAGGATTTGATATGGCTCATTCATTTCGTTCTAACTAGTTGCACGCCGTGTAGAATATTTCATCCCTGCGCTGCTGTCTCCTGTGCCTTTGTGCCTGCATGCTTAGCCATTAATGGAAAAATAGACTTTCCTGCAGTTCTGAGTTTTCTTTCTTCTACTTCCTTTCCCAGTTCTGTTGTTTTTATTGATTCTGTTACAATAAGTAACACACAAAAGAGAAGATTAGGGCAGAAAGATTTCCCCAGTCCATCAATAAATTTCCTAGGCTTCATTAGCTGTAATTTCTTGAAAAGACTTAGTGTTACATTTACATTATGTAAATAAAATGTATAATCCAAGGGATCAGCTCTTTCACATTCAATAATGTGTACCAAAAATAATTCAGCTGAAGCCAGTGGCTTAAAATTTGTACGAGAGAGCAGGAAACCAAGCTGGTGTACAAAATGGCAAATTCTTGTCACTTCTGCTTAGGCAAAAATCTAGAGAAAGACAGCTGTGAGAGTTTTGTCCAAATAAGAATTTTGATCCTCAGCCAAGGAGCATGAAGAAGACCAGAATTAAGTACCAGTATTTTCTAGATATAAGTGTTTGATAGACTGCTCTGTGCTTGTGATTTTTTTTCTTCAAATGTTTTTCTTTTCATTTGTACACATTGCACCAGATTCTCTCCTCATTAGCAGAAGACAGTTTTGCCTGTTGAAAATGATGACAAATGTGATTGAAACTTCTGTTTAAAAAATTGCTCATACAGTATATTCTCTTGAGCCAAACTCTAATCTCAACTCTCCAGAACTTCACATCATTCCCTTTACAACTTTGTCTGTCCAAAGGATTAAAATATTTTTACCTAAACCATTTGACCTTTCCCTGAGATATATTTGCTTTAAGAAACAATGAGTTCAGAGACAATTTTGTGATTACTTTACTATTCAAAGCTGGCATTGTAGCACTGACATTGTAGTTACTAAAAAATGGTGTCAGCAATGTAATTTTTCATTAACCACTTTTCATGAAATTGCCCTCAGTGTTAAGAACATTGGGGTCCTTACAAGCAAGCAGTGTCACATTCACGAATATTTAATTGAAATATGAACATGAATGGCACAATTGTCCTGCTGGTCAGTTTTGAATATATCCTGTAATAGGAGAATTAAATAATTTGAAGGCACATGGTCTATTGTAGTAGTAGTTTATTAAATACAAATGAAATTTCAGAAAGGCTAAAGAGCAGTCTTTGAAAATGCATTTAATTCTGCTCTCAATTTTTCTTGCAAGGAGTTTTGGATTGGTTTATTTTTTTATTTGTTTCTTTTTTTTTTTTTTTTTCCCAAAAACGAGCAAACTAATGATACAAGGTAGTTGCCTCTTAAAGTAGGAGTCCTTACATTCCCTCCTCCTAATTAATCCCATCCCCAAGCCCCATTCACTTTTGCAATAAAGGTGGCCCCTGTTCGGTTGGGTCTGGTACATTTACAACTGACGGGCAGAAAATGTCTTAGTACTACTTATTTGTTGTTATAATGTGAAGAGCAACAAACAGTGAACAAATAATAAATAATGTCTGAGAAAAATATGTTGTCAGGATTCAGAAAGTTCACAAGAAAGCTATTTTGCTCAGCTTGGCTTTTTAGACAGATTTTTTGTCTTTTGCATTCTCTAATATATATCCTGGTTTAAAAACAAGCATGTGAGCTCGGAAGTACTGCCTCTGACCTCAAAAATAGTATATATTTATAAATACATACACAGTGAATAATAAATCCCAAATTTTAAAATGCATTTTAAAGCAAGTACTATATTCTGGTGTATTTACTAATAGTAATCCATGGACAAGCTTTGGCATTCTTTACAAAAGTGAAGTTACAGTCATTTCTTTGGAAAGAAAGCAAGCGTTTTAGACAGTTCATCTCAGCTGTTAGGTAAAATGGGAAGCTGTTTAGAGCCTTTCTAAGACTGTAAAAAATAGTAAATTCTACATGCCTGTTTGAAAAGCATGATGCAAAGAGTCTTAACCTTTTAAATACATATATTGTACAATCATCAAAATTAAATGAAATAAATAAAATGCATTAAATATGGTGCTTCTTCCTGGCAAGTCGCTGGCCTTGTACAAGTAAACTCTGCAGCCTCCTCTGGGCCAGAACATTAGTTGAATAGTTGCAATAAGAAGAGAGAATCAGATGCTATTTAAAGGCATTAAGCAAAGTGTAGGTGTTTAATACAGGTAACTCAGCTGTGCATTCAGTTAATATGGAAATAATTATTATAATGTAGCACTTCATTATTTATAATGCATTAAATGGAGACTTTTATATGATGCCTTTACAGAGCAGACAGTTCTCTTGCGTAACAGATAACTACAGTACACAAAAATTACAATAAATACAGAAAGGCTGAAAGATCTTTTAAAAAGCAATATGTATGATTTGATGATTAAGAATAGATATTAGCCCCCCCCAAATGCTAAGCAAATAGGATTACAAACCACACTGTTCAGTGGTTTCATCACTGTTTTTATGGAAATAATTTAAAATCTCTTCTCTAGTGGGGGAAAGACTGTCTGAAATACCTCCATATTTTGAATGACTGAGCTATATATTTTCTAGTTATTTTCTTCATGCAGAGTGTGGGAAATGTTTATTCTAAAGCCCAGATGAAGCACCGATGTGAGAAATGTTGTAAAGCATCTCATGTTGATGGGAGCTAATTAACTGCGATGCTCCAGTGTTGTTCTCAGTTTTAAGCAGGAACACACAGCACAATACCTTTTATTTTGCTGTTCAATAGATTTTTGCTTAAAAACAGATGAATTCAATATCCTTACAATTTTAACCCTTTTTTCCTTAAAATGTTCTTAGTAGTTACACTAGAAATATTTCCCATGTCATGTTGCTTTTTATGTTTTAAAACAAAGTATAATTTGATAAACTTGCTCTACTGTTATGCCCTTCTATAAGTACAGTGTACATGTGAAACATGCTACTCTGTGATTGTATTTCCAAATCAGAGCTACATTTTTTAAGATGTGTATGCAAAGAAAACAAGCCTAGACATACAAAAACCTGAAAGAAAATCAATTATTTATGTCCCCTTCTTCTCTCATATACAAGCTAACCTTGAATCAGAAGTAAATGCTGTTACCCTGTACATCCTACATTTGCTCTGTATCTCTGTGGAGATACATTCAGTGTGTTAGAAGCTGGAATACTGAAAAGCCATTTCAGTGCTGTAGAAGCAGGCATTTTGTTATTGTGCAAATCAGATTGTTTTAATGTTGAAGATATGTGAAATATGTAAGAATTCATTATTTGCCTTTAGTTGGTGCCACTGAGATTTTAGTATCTAGAGAAAGTTCAGTGCAGTGAATTTTATTTAATATTAAAACAAACCACCACTTCTAAATAATTTGATTCAAAACATCTCATATTTCCCGTTGGCTACACCAAAAAAAAAAAAAATCTGTAATTTTTCATCCAACTAGCTGCAAAATTACCTATCATCTCTTTGTGCCACTTTCCAAATCCTTTATCCTTGTTTCAAAAGTGCCGTTTTATTTTTGCTACAAAGTTTCTTCATTCCTGCCCATGCTGACTGTAAGAAGCAGAGTCAGGACAAGACATTCATCTAAAACCAGAGGGTCTAAAACAAGTCATCTGAAGATTTTAAATTCGAGAACAGTTCAGCTCTGCATCACGTAGGAGCCTGTCCCCAGTCTGCAGTGGGAGCTCTATCCCACTCGGAATCTGCATCTTTTGAGGCCGTATCTTGTGGTCAGCCTGTGCTCACCGCTCTCACTGCCCCTCTGGGGCATCAGGTCCTCCCGATGCTTAGGGGGGCTGCAGGGACAGGAGGGACAGGCAGTCGGCTAAAACACGCAAAAACAGACTCCAGAGTGAAAGCGCCAGAGTGAAGGCTGCCAGCTGTTGGACTGTGGAAGAAATCAATCCCAGCTGAAATGCTGTGTATATTTTATGCTAACAGTAGGTAGGACCTAGCTGCTCCCCCATCCTTTCTCTCCATCCCCTGTTATGCCCCTCAGGCAACCATGACATATTCTCGGACCCCTATGAAATCACACTTCTATAAAGTGGAATTGGAGCTGAGAGGCCTCTTCAGGCTCGGGGTCAGTGAGAGCATACTACATCTTTTGTTTCTGTTCCGCTGCTCCTGCTGCTTCTAGGGATTTGAGAGCAAAGAGAGGAAGGAGAGACTTGTGACTGAGATGTTAGCTGCACAGTTTGGCAGGCTGCTTTCTCATTCCCTGTCGTGCTACAGACTTCCAGAAGAGCCTTGAGCCTGTTTCTTCATCTCTCTCTAACTCAGTTTTCTCTTTAGGGTAAAACTCTTTTTCTCACTGTTTTTCTCTGGTTGAAGCTGGGACTGTTTCTGGGGTTTAGGCACTGCAGCGAGATGATTAAGCTCCACTTTATGTATACATCGTCATCGCCTTTGCACCAGAAGGTAAGAAACGTCACGGCCCCTATGTGTGACAGCGATGATCCGCACAGTGAAGAAAGCAGAAATCCATTCCGGTTCTGATCACAGTTGGTTTTTCAGTCTTTTTCAGTCTGCAGAAGAATGCGCACTAAAATCACACCTTGTGGGAGGTTTCCACAGGGGTTAAGAAGAGAATAGATACTGCTTGTAATAAATAAGTATCCAATCACCTATTTACATTAAATCCCTTTCTATGGTGTTAAATATTCAGAAAGAAGAATTCTCCCCTTCAGGACAACCACTGTGTTCCAGTTCTTCCATATCCTCCCGCCTCCTCTCTATTTTCTCTGGCTTTATGCTTTTCCTTTGTTTTTCCATCTTCCTCTTTCTCTGCAGCCATTTGAGTTCCCATTACTACCTGCTGCATTTTTTTTTCATCCTGTCTCCTTCCTCTCATTATCTGCTAAGATTTTGACAACAGAGTAGCTAAAATTGAAATGATCTCTGCAATGGGAAGAGAAGATGTGCTCAGTTTCATGTCTTCTGAAGGCATTGACTAAGGCATCCTTGTTATGTTTATACTTGGTTAACTCTGAGAGTTGGAGGCATTTGAAAAATGTGACTGTGGCTCCTGTACAGTCTGAATGTATCATCTGAGTCATTGAGGTGTATTATATAGCCTATATCTCTAACACCTCAGGTCTCTGAACTATCTTTTTTTTTAATTAACATGGGTCTAGTAATGGTCCACCTTGAAGGCAGGTCATACCTTTTCCACTAGAAAGTACCATACAACTCTTTTCTAGAAGTCCCCTTATTGGAAGTATTGTTGTGTAGCAAAGAGATCCAAAAGCAGCCTTTAAATCTTAATTCAGTAATATTGTCCTGGATGTGAAGCTAGAATTGAATAAGAAAAGAGAGTCTGATTCTTAGCATAAAAGGCTAAAGTGAAAAAAATTGGGATTTATCTTTTCCCTGACTGTGTTGGGTCTGAAGAACCCCTTTTACTGGTGTTTGTAAAGGCTCATTGCAGCAGCCTGTCAAAGTAGATTTTTCAGCCTCAGTTAGCTCCTGGTACCCCAGAATGAACTGCCAGCAGAGCTAACTCCTATGCCCTCTCCCTCCCTCTTGTCCTGCAGAAACACTTAGATTGGAAACCACACAGGAGATACATAGGGAGCAGAAAAGTGGGGCAGCTATGGCAGTGAGCAAGAGAAGTATTAATTCTAGCAATAGACAGGTGGTGAAAGCTCTCTGGAGGTCTCTTCCTCTTGGGTCACATACTCAAAGAGCCCAGACTAACTGTAGCTTGGGTAGAGACTATGAAAGACGAGTTGCCTTGCATCCATCATATGTCTGCTTTCTCCAGGTAGACCTAGACCATCAAGGAACTTGTCTGAGGACTGATTACTGGAGCCCTGTAACAGCTGATTATAGCAGGCACTATGGATTTATGGGGTTTTTTAGTGTGGATTTTTCAGTGGCGATTAGGATTTCAGTACCTTCATGTGCCTGTGTGATGGCAGGTTTGGGCTGTTTTGTTGAGACACCCATGTTTGGTTCCTGGGATTGGAAAGGCCCCAGGATTTTACATGCTGTGCAATACAGGTGGCTGGTAATGATGGATTTGTCACTAGAACACGCTGAGGTGAGAAAGTAATGTCTCTCCCTGGGAAGGGAGGTGGCCGAGATGGATGACACAATAAGTATAGAGAAGCAATGTCCCCATGTATATCGAGCATTAACATAAGGACAGAAGTATTTTTCTTCAACTGAAACGTTTGTTCCTATTCACTGCTTCAGAGTTTTCTGAGGGTAAAAGCTTTGCAGTCTTCTCTCTATGTGGAATTCAAGTTGGGTATAGCATAAATGCAGATCTCAGGTTATCAGTGTTAACTTTGTGATTCAGTGGTCAATATTCTCGATCTCCAGTAATACCCTTTCTGAAAAGGAGAGTACTGAGTCCTTGCGAGGACAAAGAGACTTTGGTCTAGGATTCCTCAGAGTCACAGAAATTGCAACGAGAAAGGGCCAGCGTGTATCTCTTGTCTTACTGCCTGCGCACAGCAGGCCACCATATGTCACCCAGTAATTTCTACGTCAGGTTTCTGTCCATGCTCCAGTATGACATACACCTTTGAGTTGAAGTGGTGGAGGATCTATCATACCTCTCTTACGCCTTCACTATTAAAGATTTGCACCTTATTTCAGCTGGACTTTGCCTAGTCTAAGCTTTCAGCTGTAAGGTGTCATTATGCTTTTTTTCTACTAAATTAAAAAGACATCTAGTATAGGAAATCTTTTCTTAGTTCCATGTAGACTGTGACTGTGTCATCTCAACCTCTTTGTTACTGCCCTGGAAAAACACACTTCATTGATTTCATATACTGGAAAAGCCTCTCATATTCCTTAAATAAATATAACTAAAATGTCACTTCTGGATTGGGGTAGAAATGGAGTGCATAAGAGGGAACAAAATGGAAGGTACTGGTTGTATTTGCAATGAATTAAAAACCAATACATTCCTAAGAGCATCATGTAGGGAGAGAAAAGAGTTTGGATTGTGGCACAGATTTTTGTTTCCAGTTGCTATGTGAATTAAACAAGCAGATGTTGATTCTTCACACTATGAAAAGACTCATAAAAACTTGTTCTTTTTGTTCAGGGTACATATTAACTATTCAGGATAACTTTTGTCCTGGTCAAAATAGTGATGCTCATGCTCTAAACTGAGATAATAACAGCAATGAGGACATTAGAAATAAGAGCAGATCTTAGGATCTTACAGCATTGCTTACTGAGTCAACAGGAAGAAGAGTGGCTTCTCCAGGTCCCCCCCTCTCTGCAGCTTCTGGAAAAAAGGTTGCATTAGAAACTGCATGGGAAGATCATGGTGGAAGTGACTCCAGGGTACAAAATACTGTGAGAAAGGGCAACCCTAACTTTAATATAACACCACAGAGAAAGTTGCCCTATGGAGTCTGCCTGTTCAAGAGCTCGGGAAAGGAGGGACCTTAAATTGCCAAATGTGAATCATGTCATGGATTAGTGGTGTAATTCATTGCCACAAGATACCCCTGGGAAAGCCCAAGAAGCAATGAAGTTCAGAAGGCTACCAGACATGATTCATAAAGCTCTCTTCCGAGCCAATTATTCTATACTTACCCACTTTGAGCAGCTTGTTTTAGAAGCAGTAGGTAGTACTGTTGTCAGAGGAAAGGGTACTGAGTTGTATGAGCTACTGGTCTGATTTGACCTTGCCTTTTCTATATAACCTTTTCTCTAAGCCTAACCGTTGCTTTATGGATCATGTTTTAGTGTCTGTGAACTTTTGAATACTCACACCATCCTCATTTCTTTCCTATACCTGCAGTAGTATGAGGATTTTTGTCTAAGTTGTAATATCCTCATACATCCCCATGGGCCTTACCCCTTCATTAGAGCCTGTTTTTTATTGCTGCAACTCATTATTGGAAATGAGTGGCAGAAGTTTTTCTCACTTCAGCCAGTGAAGGAGTCTAGGCTGAGAACTTCCAGAATACACTGTCTCCCTTTCATTATTCCTCTAAGCTTTGGGACTAGCGTGCACTACAGTGCAAGTTCTTTTTTGCAGTGCAAACTCTGGATCATTCACTCATTTTCCTGACTGTTTTGAACCAGGCTTTCCTGGGTGGGACAAGATACTCAAAAGGAATCCAACTGTAAAGACATTTTTGAAATCTGTTGTCCTCTTTAGAGGCAGCTACCTTTCACACTATTTGCCAAAATTCAGGTTGTGATGAAAGCATATTTTTTATACTTAAAAATATGTAAAAACAGACTAATTTCATCACTCTGGACACATTAGCTCAAAACAATCAATAATAAAGGTTGCATATTGGAAAGTCAAGGATTACAAATAATGTGTTTCCACTATTTATATTGATAAATGACATGATTCCTCTGCAGCTTATGTCCTGCAAAGCAGTCTTGAGATCTGTGTTTGTCTTAACTAAATTATTAGATAAGAGGAACAGGAAGAAATACTGAAATGCTTTTGTCACCAAGGTCTTCCTTTCTACAGACATATCTCTCACTGTTGCATAAGAAATCCCAGTGCCTTGAATCTATAAGCCAGCACTAGACAGACCAGGTTTTACTCTAGATCGGCAGATCTGGCAAAGTGGCAATAGCCTTAGCAAAAAAAAGCAGTACAACTCATAATTTGGCTTCTTCACTGAAAGATACCTGTAACACAGAGGACTTCAGAGTCATACAAAATAAAATAAACCATATTGGTCTGTGTGCAGCTTCATTGAGGGTTTCTGTGACTAGCCCTCACTGGCTTCTGCAGCAGTCAGATCTGTTCTCACCTCTGAGCTTCCCTAAAATACTCACTAGAGGAGTGACGTAATTGCTTCTTCAGAAGTCAAGAAAGCTTTTCTATTCAGCATAAGCAAAATAAGGCCATTTCTGGATGATCTGAAGCCTTATCTCAAACTTTTCCACAGATCTGTTTTTTATAACACTGGGTCCATCCTTTCCCTAGCTGGAAAGACCTTCTCTGCAACCTAGAAAGCTGTTGGTTGCAGGTTGTATTTCACTTTTCATATCAAAAGAGCCTGTAGGTATCCCTTTTAGCATAATTCAGAGACTTATCACCCATGACCCTTTTGCTCCCTCCTCAATTTCATAGAATCATAGAATGGTTTGGGTTGGAAGGGACCCTGAAGATTACCTAGTTCCAACCCCCCTGCCATGGGCAGGGACACCTTCCACTAGACCAGGTTGCTCAAAGCCCCATCCAACCTGGCCTTGAACACTTCCAGGGATGGAGTGTCCATAACTTCTCTGGACAACCTGTTCCAGTGCCTCACCACCCTCAGAGTGAAGAATTTCTTCCTTATATCTAATCTAAATCTACCCTCTTTCACTTTAAAGCCATTACCCCTTGTCCTATCACTACATGCCCTTGTCAAAAGTCCCTCTCCAGCTTAGGTACTGGAAGGCTGCTAGAAGGTCTCCCTGGAGCCTTCTCTTCTCCAGGCTGAACAAGCCCAACTCTCTCAGCCTGTCTTCATAGGAGAGGTGATCCATCCCTCTGATCATCTTTGTGGCCCTCCTCTGGACTCACTCCAACAAGTCCATGTCCTTCTTGTGTTGGGGAACTTTTCTGCATTACATTGTAGGAAAACCTGTCCTGCCTCAGTGACAGTGGACTGCCAAAATCATCCAAATAGACTGTGAGCTGAGCTCGCTTGCATACAGTCTGATCAGCTGCCTCCTCTTTCTGATAAGGACTGGATGAGGAGTCTTTGGAGAACAGGTTCGTTGTTCTTATCTTCCACATGTTTTTTGCAGAGCTTTGCACATGTTAGCATTGCTCTGTCTTGTTTCTTCGTGCTTGCTCTCCATTCTTAGGGCAGCTCCTCTCATTATCCTAATCTTGCATGAGCTAATGGCAGAAAAAATGCTTGCTTGTCTCAGGTTTTTGCCTGCCTATGAGAATTTTTCAGTACACGCATGGATTTACTAGTGTGTTGAGCAAAGCATCAGCTCTACCTGCTAGCTTTAGTCTCTCTTGTAATGCTTCTCTAGTCCTCAGTTCTATCTTAAACAGGAATAGTACTGTACATTTCAGTTTCTTTTGTCAAAGTAGAACCTTTGCTGTACTAACTTTGCCCTTAGTTCAGCTGTTTCTGCCTTCTGTTTCCTGTGAATTTCCCACATACACACAATCACAGGCACTGCAAGCAGGGGAAAGAGGAGGGGCAGCAACGATGCTGGGTGACTCTTGGACTGGTACCCCCAGAAATCTTGTCATTCCATCACTCATTCAGCCTGGTTCAAGCCTGATTTAAAACAGATTAAGTTGTGGACTGAGTTGCTTTCATCTGTAAAACAGCCTTTTAAGGCAAGAAGAATTGCCCATTCTTCCAGACTGCAGGAAGAGAACATATTTGCCTGCA
Organism: Phoenicopterus ruber ruber; assembly: GCA_009819775.1. NCBI lineage: Eukaryota > Metazoa > Chordata > Aves > Phoenicopteriformes > Phoenicopteridae > Phoenicopterus > Phoenicopterus ruber. The sequence goes on along the minus strand of CM020219.1, from coordinate 28,865,737 downwards.
TGATACCATTTTAATAAGAATAATTTTCTTAGCATTAAAATCACTGGATTTGGTGCATCCTACATTCTGCAGAAAGTATCCTTCAGTCTTACCATTTTATTTTCTTAGGGTAACAATTATTTGGTGAATGTATCTCCACATTGTGATAGGAAGGGGCTGAAGAGCACTTTATTTTGCAGAAATACAGAAATATGGTGAACCTCAAGTTTTGTGAGGGAAAATTATGTCTGTGATTATGAACTGAAAGGAAAAGACAAACTGTAAATCACTGCAGGTCTAAGGAAGGAGTGAAAATCTGAGGTTTAAAAATAATCCTGCAAGACTATTGCAAAGTTGTCATTTCTGTAAAAAAAAAAAAAAAAGTCTGGCTCATACCCCTCTTACAGCCCTGAAACAAAGTTTTTACCGTGATAATGCTAGACTACTCCAACACTCCCTGTAAAGAAGTTTTCAGGTCAAACGGAGCAAGCCTAGCAGCAAAGTTGTGGAGCAGGATACACACAGGAGCTCTTGATGCTCCACTCCAGCGCTCAGTTCCACACTCAGCGTCAGGACAGAGGCTGCTCAGAGGGCACCTAACTCACTTTTAAAAGCGTGACTCTTTACTTCAGCAGTCACCATCGGGCCGAAACGTTCTGAGCAGTATAGGCTGATGGGGCTAAAAGATGCAGACAGTATTCTTATTTTTTACTGTTATTACTTGTTAGAGGAGACTTCCGAGGGAAAAGAACGACAAAAGAGCAGTGGGTTATTGGTATCACTGCCTGTGGGTTATTGTGGGTTGTGAGAGGTGATAAAGAGCTGTTTTCTGTCGCCAAGGAAATGCAGGATAACTTTAGGAGGAGTAATATCATTGCACCTGACCGGGTCAAGGTTATAATGGTGGTTGTTGGGCATGTGCTGGTGCTATTAAACCTCTATTAGCATGGAAGGGCTTGATCCTATTCTGCTGAGAGCCGGAGGAGGTCTCGCATCGTAACTTCACTAGGAACAGGATCGGGCCCAGACCGTCTTAACATGGTGAGACATTTACCCACGGCAAATGTCTCACATGAGGAGAAAAAATTGTCCCCAGATTTTTAACGAAATGACCCCAAATTTTAAAGCGTTTTGGAAAGTTTCGGGTTTGATTCACAGAGACTTGGTAAAGACTTTCTGAAAAGTCCTAATGACTGAAAAAAAAAAAAATTTAAAAAAAAAAAAAAAAGAAGAAGAAGAAAAAAAGAAAGGAAGTGTTTCAGTTTAAAGAAAATAGTTCTGATGTGAGAGGATGGCACTTGAAAACCGTAATTATATGAATGTCAGTAGGAAAAAGCATCCTTCTTAAGCTGGCCATATGAAACCTGAGCACAAACAGAAACTTCTCATACGAGCGAGAAAAGAACCCCTCCGAGTATATATTTTTCCCATTTCACCATTGTATATCCTAAGTGTGAAAGTATGGGACATCTGCAGGCAGGTGGCGTGGTTAGGTGGGTTGTTTTGGGGTGGGTTTTTTGAAAGGTGCGTTACAGGAGCGACGCGCTTGAGCTGCCCGGGGGTGCAAGTGCCGGCGTGCCACAGCCGGCGGCCGGCCGGCGGGGGGGGGGGGGGGGGGGCGGTTGGAGCCTCTCCTCGGTAACAAACCGACCCCAGGCTCCCGCAGACGCCAACAACCACCGCCGCAATCGCTTTAAGATCAACGAACCCCGGGCCCGATCCTGGGGCTGGTTCGCCCCCCCCGCCCGCCCCGCCCCGAGATTCGCCCGCTGGTCAGCAGAGGGGGTCCGGCCCAGGGGCACGCCGCTGCTCCCGCCGGCTCCAGAGTAAGGGGACGCAGCGGACATCTTCCCCCCTCCGCAGCGCAAGGAATTCCAGCTTGTTTTTTCTTTCCTGCTGTTTCCTCTCCGGTTCCGCCCGCGGAACCCGACGAGGGCTTTGCACTCCAAACCGCCGAGCGATGGGGCCGTGGGGATAAAATTCGGGGTTTGAAAAAAATCGCTAATGCCTGGAGAATATCACTTAAAAACTGCTCCGAAATATTCCGTAGCTTTTTAATTGAAGTAAACAAAGTGCAACAAATCCTAACTCAAATATGATTGCACTGAGATTAGGCTCTAATTGCTTAAGGTTCAGGTGGAATCTGCAGGCTAAAGCCTATAAGAACAATCTGAATTTCACAATCATTCTGTCAAAAGCAAAGAGATGAGAGCCCACACGCTTCCTAACAAGTCATTTTTAACAGTTACAAGCTTCTTACAAAGACCACACAGGGAGTCTAAGAGATGCAAATCTAATCCCTGGTCATTCTGCAGGCCTTCAACAAAGATGTACTAAAGCCTAATAGAAAAGAAATCAGTTCTCTGTCACCAGCTCCTAGTAAAATCTATTAGAGAAAGTACGGATCTTGTATTTACAGCAGTTGCTTTTAAAGGTTAAGGACAAGTACATATAAAAGGTATAAATTTTTTTGAATGTGAAATATTTAATAAAATCCATCATCTGCTCTTTTTTATTCCTAAAGATGCTTTGCTATTTAGTTTGTATTCATTGATCAAAAGAATTATCCATCTCTTTGTTCTTTAAAATATTAGCAACAGATTTTTTTTTTTTTTTTTAATGTTAGTCATTTGGACGGGTGCCGTTTCTCTTTATGTTTTTTTCAGGATCCCTCATTTAAAAACGCGTTCAGGGACCTCAGAACAGCGGTCGGTATCTTGTCAAAATACCTTGAAATGTCTCCCATCCCACCGGTAGTTTGACCAGTGGCCGGGAGGGAATATTTAAATCAAACGAATATCTAAATAAAGAGGAGTAAAAAGTCCGGCTGCGCGTTGGCAACCGATACACAGAAGTAGCCAGCCTTTTCCAGGATACTCTCCTCTCCTAAGTTTTGTTTTTAATGAGATCATGTCTCTCTTTTTTTTTTTTTTCCCCTCACTCGCTATATACTGAATTACCTCTGTCTCCCGGCAAATCTCACCCTGATTTAGTAAGGCTCTCCATTGTATATTTGAATAATTCAAATTCACACGAAAGTCATCACTTTTTCTGCACGAACACACTCACATGCAAACACACATCCACGCACACCTTAACGTATATATACGCACATCGTGCTTTTGCAGAAGATCTGTGTTAACACAGAGGATCACACACATTTGTAGCAACACTGATTTTTAGGTCGCTCTTGTTCGTACAATGTTCGCCTGCTCCTTTTGCCCGGCGAGGGCTGCGGGTCCGCAGCCGGGAGCCCGGTAAGGTCAGTAAATGAGGCCGCCGTCCTGCCGTCTCCCACTTGCAAGGCGCCGATTGGGTTAAGTGGGGATCCTGCCTGCCTAACCGCTGCGGGATCAGACCTTCCATTTCTCCCCTGAAAATCGTTGGGAATCAAATAAACGGGTCACTTGTTGATGGACTGCGAGTTTTCTTGGAGCGCAATAACGCGTCGGGGGAGCCGAAGTGCGGCGTGGGGCGGGGGGGTCGTTCTTAAATGACAAAGGGAACTAGAGTCTGTTTGGGAGAACAGATGATGTTTCTGGGGGTGACATGGCTGTTGCTGGTTCGGGGCTGTGTTACCCGTGTGGGTAAAGATTTAACCCCCGACGACAGCCAGGTAATGTGTCTCCGTATCTCGGTGACCCACACCAAATAAATAAGCTGGTCTTTAGGAATTATGTAAAAAGGAAATCGGATGGGAATCCTTTCCTTATTCTGCTGGGAGCCCTGGGATGTTTTTCCCAAGCGGTGAGGAATTAGACACGATCCAGCGGGGATCTACCAACGAACCGGCGTGGCTTGAGGAGAGGAGAAAAACACATGGGGCCAAAAACTACTCCTTTTTCCCCGTGCTTACCACATAGATTTCGGTGGGACAACTCGCGTGAATAAAACCATCGGTGTCTGAGCTGGGAAATAACTTTTCCTAAGCGGAACAGGTCCCCTTTCTTCCTCCTTTTTCTCCCCCCATGCCCACCTCCCCACCCCGTCAGGTGGGAGTATCGGCTCCAGCCGCCGGGCTGGCGCCGGGGCCGGAGGAAAGCCGCTCTCCCTCGGAAACAGCGACGACGACCGCGAAACCCTCCTTCTGCACACTGAGTGCATCATCCCCCGCCAAGCGGTACGGGCTGCTCCGGGAAACCGGCGGCACCCGGAGCCCTCACCCCACGGGCACCCCTCGCCCGCCGGCTTGGAGGGCCGCGTTCGTCCTTCTGTCTAGGAAGTGTCCTGCTGCTCCCCCCTCCAAAAAAAATTGCTTCATGAGTGTGATGCCAGCCTGGAGGAGCTCCCTGTCCCCAGCGCCCGGCTGGACATGGGAAGGGTCCCACGAGCGATTAGTGCCCACTTTTTGGGGGGCGGGAGGGGCACGGGACGGAACAGGTTTGTCACTGTGGTACCTCGGGCCGCGGAGGAAACGCATCAAAGCACGGAGCGCAGCCTTTCGGGGCCTCCCGCACCCGGCCCCTTGCCGGGCCGTCTGGCCCGAGCCCTAATTAGGGCTCAGACCTAATTAGCTGGCGCGGAGGGGGGAGTGCGGGGTCCTTCCTTGGCGGCCTGGGGGGAGCAAGGTAGACGTCCCAGTGGAGAGAAGTTTCCCTGCTCTTTCTTGCTTGCCGAGGAAAGGGCGACTTGCACAGGGGAGAGTCGCTGCGAGCCGCGGGGAGAAGGGGCTGGGGGGGCAGCGGGGACCCTGAGCTCTGCCCGGACCTGCCCCTCCCGCGGAGCCAGCGAGCGGGGAGCGGCGGCCCCGCCGCGCCCCGGGGCGGGCCCCCGGGCTGCCCGGGGGAGAGCCCCCCAAACGGTGCCGGGGAGGACGGGGCTCTGCACAAACCCACCTGTCATCCTCGTCGGTGTGCGTGCGGTTGCAAGTCAGTAATAACAGTTTGTACCTCTTATAGGGCTAATTCAGCTTTCTACGACAGTGCCTTATTTATTCAAATATTTATTTATTTACCTCCCCCCCCTTCCCGAGAGCTGATTTGGCCCTTTGAAGTGGAAGAGAATAAAACAGTGTGGCGGAGGGTGGGAGCCGGGAAAAGCAGGCTGCTGTGACTGGGACGGGCCACGGTATTTAGCTGCAAGAAGCAAGTGTCTGCTTTCAAAATCCAAGCAGAAAACAGGGCGGAGGGCTGGGACCGGGGCTGGGACGCTGCCTGCAGCCGCAGCGCGCTGTCAGCGGCGCGCACGGTCACATAAACAAGTAAATGAGGGAAATCGGAAATGCCAATTAATGTGCTATGTGCGGTGTTGGGAGAGCCTTTATTTCGCTATTGGTTACCCGCAGGCGAGCCTCAACTTCCCTGCCCGCTCCTCTCCTGCAGGATGATTACGATGGAGGACGCGTAGGCCTCCTGGCTTTCTCTTGGCTTCGGGCACTTGAGGAATAAGAAAAATGCTCTAGAGCAAGCAGAGGCGGGGAAGTGCGGTGCCTGCTCGGAGCAGGGATTGCTGCGGGGGGCGAGGCGAGAGGGGGGTCTGCCCTCCCTGAGGCCAAATCATACCCCAGGCTCTGCGGTCTGGCTTTTGTGCATCCTCTCCCCACTCTCTCAGCAGGACAGGACGCGGCTCTCGGGGATCAGGACCGCGGGGAGCCCCGGTTTGCTGCGACGCCGGCGGGCGGGGAGCGCGGGCTGCCCCGGGCGCCGCGCCCCGGCGGATGGGGCTTCTCCGGGGCAGGGTTGGCTTCGCTGCCGGGCTCGGGGCTCGGCGGGCGCTAGCTCCTCTCTATACCCCGGTGCAACTGTCCTTCCTCCAGGCCTTACTTTAAAAAACAAGTTACCATTTTCTACGGAATCATTTACCCGGTGTATTCTTGATTAAATGACTGTTAACCCTAAGAGACTGATAGGACAATCAACATGCTTTTCCAATCACCATTCTTTTCTCGTTTTTTTTTTCTTTTTTTTCCCCAACGGGGAGTCTCGCTGTAGGTCAAAACCTTGCTTTCTAAAGCAATTAAGTCATATTTTCAAAGAGAATATTAGATTAAAAATACATCGTGATTAAAGCATCGTGTAAAAGGCCTGTAGCGGGAAGAAAATATTTGGTGCTCGTCTGTAGATTCTCTCACCTACCACCTACTCTGAATGCGTCCTGTATCTTCCAGCATGTCCGGCCCTCATGATTGCAAATAGGCCTGTTTTCAAATGGAAATAGGACTTCCAAACTGATTATGTGTATTGAATCGGAATCACTCGCTAGATCCTCTTGTTTAAAATGTATTGAAAAAAAGCATGATGGTTGCACAGCTCTGAAACTGGCTCCTTCTCATCTCAGGGAGGTCGATCTATTTTGCAACTTTTTGCCATTTGAGAATGTTTCAGCTAGATAATTACGCTGCCATTGTGGAAGGGCGATGCACTGACACACAAACACCCCCTCCCCCGCTACACACACACACACACACACTCCCCCGCCAACCCCCAGCGCATACACCTTCAGCCACCACCGCGGAGCCTACTGCGTGCACAGCCCACGTCGTGCCCGGACTTCCACGACACGAACACGCCCGCCCTCCCCACGGCAGCGCACCTTCAGGGCAGCGCACCTTCAGCGCCTCGCCCCTGCCACTGCCACACAAGCACGGCGTGTCCCAGCGCCCCGCCACGGCCACGCACACCCTCCCCGTGACACCAGGCACAAAATACACCATCCACCAGCACCCTCCCGAGCCCCACGGGACAACACGGTTCCCACGTCTGGGTTCTGCTTCGTGAGTCACTACTTAAAGACAAGCAGTCTGTGTATGTGTGTGTGTCCATGGAAAAGCCAGAGCCAGGGAGCAACAGCTATTGCTCACACACTGAAGAATGAGGACAACCTCCATGCAAAGGTTCCGTCTATTGATATGTAATGAGAGCTTTAAACCCTGTCATATCTTCCAAAGAATAATCCATTCAAATTCAGAAGAGTAATTAAAAAGCGAGGAGAGAAAAGGGGGATCTGCACCGGGCAGAAAGCGGGCAGCCCCCCGCGCCCGGGGGAGAGAGAAATCGGCGGCAGGAAGCGGGGTTCCCTCGAGGGGGGGGCAGCCCCGGCCCCGCACGCCCGGCCCGGGCTGCCCCGTTCCCACCCCCCGCCGTCCCGCCGCTGCTCGGGGCGAGCACGCCCAAACTTTCTCGGGTGCTTCCTCGGGGGGTGCTTTCCCCCCACCTAAACCAACCAAACGAAACCCGAGCTGGGAGGGGGTGGGGGTGCCCGGTCCTGCGTGGCTGGCGGAGCGCGGGGAGCCCCCGCCGCCGGGCTGGCCGGGCAGGCAGGGGCCGGGGCCGGGGCCGCCGCTCCGCCGGGCACCGCGAGGGTAGCGGCGGCCCGGTACCACCCAGCAGAGTCCCGCGAAAGTGGCTGCACGGGAAACCTCTGACAGCGCAGAAGATGCCAGTGCTGGGACCTGTCCTCCGTCCTTCCCCGCACTTGCACAGTACCTTTGCGAAGGCGCAAATTCATCCGCCGCATCCCGTCCTCGATCTTTTTTGGGTTACCGCGGAGGTGCCACGCACTTCCCTGCCATTACCCCGCTAGGCACGTGTGGTGTGTGCTGCAGTGACGGGGCAGTACCGGGTCCCCGAGCCCCATGCCACTCGCCCTAGCTATGGCAAGGCACCATAGGCGGTCAACACCTTGTCAGGGCGTTTGGGAGAAGCGTTTGGACGAAAGTCAAAGGGGTTCCTGGCCCGGCGTTTGCAGCCCTCCCGCCTGGGCATCGCCCCGTGTGCCAAGGACGAGAGAGGCGGTGGGTGCGCACAGCTGGATCCGCCCGGGAGCACCTGCAGCCTGGCAGCCTGGCAGCGCAGGCAGAGGGCTGCCTTAGCTGGCATGTCAAAAACACAGAGCGAGGCAGGGGCTGCCCTCGGCCGCCTGTAGCCCGCGGGCGGGGAACTCGGCTGGGCTGCTCCCGGCTCCCGCGGGCAGCGCAGCCCCCGGGGCTGCGGGAGAGCCCGTCCCCTGCTTGCAAGGGACCCCGCGGCCGGGGCGCGGCCGGCCCCCGCGGCCGCAGAGCCCGCTGGCAAAGGGCAGGATCAGGCCCGTTCCCCCCGACGGAGAACCGCGACCTGAGCACCGGCGGAAACTTCGCCGTGTCGAGGATTTTTTTGGTAGGCGGCGGGGGCGGAGGGGCAGCGCGGCGGGCGCCCCGCTGGGGCTGCGGCGCTGCTCGCAGGGAGCCCGGCGGGGCCGCGCTGCGGGGCCGGCTCCCGCCGCCGTCCAGGCTCCCGCCGGGGCACCCTCGGGTGGGCAAAGGCGGCAAGTCGCGGGAGGATTTCCTCGGTGTAAAATAAAGAGCGGAGCGGAGGCACAGGCCGGCGGGCAATGCTTCTTTCAAAGTAAGAGTTTCCCATTCCTGCCCGCCTCTGCTCCCCAGACCCCACAGTTAATGCCGGGCACATCAACTCCTACGTACACCATCAGTTGCACACATCTATAGGTATAATTCATGTATAGACGCACATATATAGACTACACGCTCCGCATCGGTCATCCACTTGTTTTTTTTCCTCTGCGGTGAGCTAATGCAGAGAGAGGTGCAGGGGACGGGGAGCTTCGTGCACTCCATTTCGCAGCAGCAACAGCGCGTTTCTGAAGTAACGCGCAAGTTAAGAGCAAAAGTCCAGACCAAGAAGGTGCTCAAAAAAAGATAATATTTTTAAGAGCTTCTCTGAGAAACAGCAGGACCGGAAACAAAAAGTTTAAGGGACAAAAGCACCAAGAGAAACTCCGAAAGCACCGTGTCCTAGAGTCACATTATTAGGTCAGTAACACACTGAAATGAACTCAGCCACTTCAGCAACACCTTTGATATGAAGCAAAAAAGTCTGCTCCCTCCAAGATCCCAGGTGTGTGTAAGTTTGTCGCCTTCTAGCACGTTATTACTCGCCCAAATTTATTTGATCGAGAAGAAGGACTCCGGTGAAATCCACCAGATGGAAGTGAAGGTCTCATGCATTGCTTAGTTTTCTAAGCGTTGCAAGTATCCTTTTATTTAAAAAAAAAAAAAAAACAACAACAAAAAACCAACAACAACAACAACAAAACAACAACCAAACAGAAACCCAAACAAACAAAGCCCTCACAAAAGTCCCAACCTCATGTGTACATGCGCTTTATTCTTTTGCTGTACACTTTCCGGAGCCCCTGTATCGATGAAGCGCTACTCAGAGTGATATGGGGAGTTCTCATCGAATGAATGCAAGAAGTCGTACACGTTCACTAAAATCAGCTATGTAAATTCACTCGCTAAAGAAGCACAACCTACAAACTAATTAAAATTACCCAAAAAGTCGCGCTGTGTTTAACAAATAGAAATATCTCTCGGAAAACAGTAGCCATCGTATTCGGATTTAGTTGTTAGCGTGAGATATGGAGCTAGCCAGTAAAAACAGACCTAAGTACCGTTAGTCACTTGGTAAATATTTTTAGAATATACATTTTTAACTTTTTTCCATTTCTATACGCCGGCTCAGGACAGTGGGTTCATACTGTCTTTCGCATGTAATGCATTCGGCCATTTGTCTTTTGCTTCTGAATGTCTGTGTCATTGTAAAAAAAATACCGATTTCCCTCTTCCCCCTCCCCCTAACAAAAACCTTTACATCGAAGATTAAATGTCATAGTTAACGTTTTCATCTCTAGGTTTCCCAAGAAATTTTCTGCGTAGTAAGTTGTTTTAAGCATCAAAACGAATTTCAGTTTCTTTTTACATCAATACATCTTATTCACCGTCTTATTTATATAGCTGACCAGAAGCTTTCGAGAGAAAGACATAGGATATAGAAAACTTTGACCTTACCTGCTCCCTAATGTGCTTGCAGCCAGAAAAAAAAAAAAAAAAAAAAAAAAAAAAAAAAAGAAAAAAAAAAGAAAAAAAGAAAAAGAAAAAGAAAAAAAAAAGTCATTTCGTATTATTCACCACTTTGGCAGAGACGGTAATCTCTCTGCCTCATAGGAACAGCCGTACTGGGTCAGATCTCTGTACACATTTGATACATATAAACAGTATTGCCATTTACTTAGGGTTTGGAGGGGTTTTTTTTCCCCTTGAAGGGGATCATGAGAGGAACAGCGGGTCAGACAGAAAAAAAAAATATTTCTCAGCTTTGCTCCCCACACGGCCATGAAAGGACTGAAATTCTTCAGAAGTCACTCAGTCTTTACCTCTAGGTCCCCTTTGTAAAAGCAGCCGTCACAAGTTGGACCGGGGCTGCCTTCCCAGCGAGGCCCCTCTACCTGCGCCCCGCCACAAAACTCCTAAAATACTTTTTTAGCCCCCCCTCCCCGTGGCAACTTCTCTTGGTGTCATCTCAGGGCTGTCTCGGATTACATTGTTTGGGACCCGCACTTTGAGCACTGTCTTAGGGCCCTGCACCGCCTTTTGAACCGAGGTGCAGGCAATATAGTTTTGGGCCGGGTCCCCAGCGCTCCTTTGCCGGTCGGCGCGGCGGCGGCTCCGTGCCGCTCCGTTCGCCCGCTGCCGGGGGGCGGCAGCGCCCGCCAGGCCCCGCCGCCGCGGGCTCCTCCGAGCCTTTCCTTCCGAGCGTCCCTCTCGCTAACAGCCTGCTGTGAAACAAACAAACAAAAAAAAAAAACCCACCCCGCAACCCGTTTTGATATGAAACAGCAAATATGAAGAAGGCTTTTGCTATTGTTGCTGTTGTTGTGGCGGTGGTAGTGGTGGTGGCGGTGATGGGTTTTTTGTTGGTTAGGGGTTGTTGTTTTTTTTTTTTTTCCACAGCCTGCTGTGCCACTACATGCACACTTCATGGCACTCAAGCATGAACTCCTATTTACAGCAGGAAAAAATGCCCTCCGCGATTCTCCTACATTTACAGGCAGTGCCAGGGAGTGTGGGGGGGTGTGGAAGGGAATAGCCATTCTTCACTAGATCCCTTTATCTCTCAAAATACGGGGTGCCCACGGTCTCACGTCGATAAAGGAGCAGTTACATTGGGAAACGTGCATTTCTTCCATCATTTCAGATTTGAATCATGCTGCCCCCCCTCCCCTCGCCATCCCATTATCCAAGTTCTGCATTGATTACCAGGAGGCTGAAAATCAACGTATTGGAAGAAGCAGGCGTTTAGACGGAGGCACATATTTTAATTTAGAAAAGCTATACAGTGACTAAGTTCTCGTGAGTGTTCTCGAGGGGGACTGGAGATTAAAACGTATTTACTCCCCCCGAAATATCTTCATCCCAATCAAGGCATAACTGGTTTATACAAAGAATTTTATGATAAAAGGCAATAACACAAAGTCATAAAAAAACTCTATAAAATTGTTAAAGAGCAGTTTGTTTGCATTTCTCCTGATTGATATGTAAATACAGTTTGAACTGTGTTTGCTCGGTCTCTAGTGCTTAATAAAGAGATGAATTCACCTTTCTGTGGAACAAGTAAACAGACTTTAAACTAAGCCGACATCAGACAAAGTGGAAACGAGTTTATTTAATCGAAACTAAATCTAGTTTAAGAAAGATAAGTCAGTGTACATAATAATCCATTACAGTAATTACACCCACCACCAAATATGTGTTTATGAGGTTGTCGAGACACAATAAAATTCATTTATTTCCCTAGAAGTCTATAATGAAAAGTCACTGGCTGGATCTTTATCGAACGTGCTAACTCCAATATTTGGGGGGGGGAGAATAATATTTCTCGGCTGTATTAATGCCTTTCAGTGCTCCTCACTTTTGAACGTTCCTGTGTTTGAAAGGATGCAAACATTAATTACATCTGGAGGGGAAATGTCGACTTAACCACAGCACTCTCCCCTTCGGTCTTGTATATTAACTCTGGGAGAAACTAACCCTAATTTAAAAAATCCTTAGAGTTAACCCTGCTCTCGCTCCCTCCGCGGGAGCTGGCAGCGCTGTGCCACGGGCTAGGAATTCCCAACATTTGCTTCTTTTATCAGAAATAACAGCAATAAGCTCCAGACAAACACGCCTTCCCCCCCCCCCCCCAACGTGATGTTATGAATCTGAAACGAATATTCTGCGTAGAGAAAGAAAAAAAATAAGGAATATTCCTTGGGTTAGTTGAGAATGTCGCTGTATAAAGCGGGACATAATATAAAGAATGAAAGGTCTCGAAATTCCTGTTGACACACGTGATGTTCTCTAGTTAGAAATAAAGGGGGGGAGGCAGAAAGAATCCGATAATCTTTTTTTTTTTTTTCCTTCCGTCTATTTCCCCTTTTCTCCGTCCAAGCTAGCACTTGGTGTCCGAGTAACACCGGCTATCTTGTATAAATAAAAGACTGGAGCTTTCGAAAGCTGCTACTTAAACTGGAGGTTGGGGTGTTTCCATCCCGGGGAAGCTGCTTTCTTTCTCTTCAAAAATATGAGCATTTCATAATACCTCTGTAATTCAGAGGTCTCTCAACGACTGCGATTCCCTTCCGTGCTTTAACTGAGGGGCTCTGGAGAAAAAACCGAAACCGAGCAGCAGATGCGAAGGAAAACACGCTACGAGGTCTTTTAGGATGGGGGACTTCTGATTTTGTTACACTCACAAAAGGGCTGTTTGGGACCCGAAAGACAGCGAATCACGTGTATTTCGGGCTTGTCCGGTACGAACTGCTCAGCTTGAGGTGCTTTATGTATTTACAGCAAAGTTAGTATCTAACTGCCTCGCGTTACCCATAACACTGACCTTCCTACCAACCGCCCCTCGGTGTCTCAGCCAGGCGCACACCCACGCACATCCACGCACACCCACACGCGTGCGCGCACACGCACTTTCTTTTCATCTCCTTCTTTACTAGTTTCCCAAATCGCTACACAAAAAAAAAAAAACCCAAAAAAAACCCCAAACAACCCCGGCCCCAAACCACTCTGCGCCCAAGGGAGACGCAGCCTGCAGCTAACCTCTCGCGTGGGCAAGGAGGCGGCCGGGCGCGGGAGAAACTGCGTGGTCGCCGGTGCGTGTGTCTGCGGGCTGGGCGGGCGGGGGCGGGCGGAGAATTAAATACAGCCTGGTAAAGAAAGTTAATTCAAACTACGTGTCGTACACAATAAACTATCTTTTTATTTTGATTATAAATAAGGTGACTGTACTTCCCTTAAAATACAAGTACATAGGAAAACCTGGTAGAAATTATTTTTTTTTTTTACAAGGTATTAAAACTGGACGCTCTTTAAATCGGTTTAGATCAGCAGGTTCTTCGTTAATTTGTTTCTAGTGGCGTTAGACTTTTACCTTCTTTCTCCTCCGTGCCTTTGGCATTTGAATTTCTACTCCCGGAATACTTTGCTTTCTCTAGCAAGAAGTCTCTGAGGTGCCCCCCGCCCCCCCCAATCGGGCTAATGAATTTGGACTCGATCCCTTCGCTCTCGAGTTTGTGAATCCCGCGCGTTTGCTCGTCACTTTTGCACGCTGAGGACTGATCCTGTATCCCGTTAACTCCCTGGCGCAGCTCCCCTCTGGGAAGAGGGTCCGGACCCTGGGAGGGGCAGGGGCCTTTCAGGGTTTGGCAGTATCCCGGATTGTTTTTCCATCAAGGAAAAAAAAAAAAAAAAAAAAAAAAAGACAGAAAAAAGAAGAAAAAGATGCAAGGAAGGGAGGGTCAGGAGGGGGAACCAAAGGGAAATTAAAAAAAAAAAAAAAGAATATTCGTAATGTGTATAATTTATTAGAAGCTTCTTAGGAACTATATTTAAGCCAAATATCTACATAAGTTACAACAGGAAAAGGCGGCGTGCGCAAATAACAAACTGCCAGAGGATTTACGACGGGGCGATCAGTGTCCATAAAAAAGGTGGGGGTTGGTTTGGTTGATTGTATTTTTTTTTTCTTTTTCTTTTTACAACAAAATATACAGGCTACTAAAAACTATGGGTTTAGTCCAACTTTTGACAGCATTATACAGCTACAGGTTCACATCAAACGTAAGGAGGAAAATAAAAGCCAAGCCTTTGATGACTCCACGTCTCCATCCGCCGGCCCTGGCGGCGGGGCGGGAGAGGAGACCGGGGGAGGGGGGAAGCTGCTTCTTGTGTCTGGGTGACGCGAATGCGTTTTTTTGGGGAAAACCACCCCATCCCCCAAAATCTCTATATTTACATGCAAGTCCTAGACGCTGGCAAAGTGTACATCTGAAATCCAAGCCTTCGGACCATGCCTAACGATGGTCCCCTTTCTGCAGACTGCTCCGTGGTTATTGGTCAGAATTTTTTTTAGCTCCCCATACAACAACCTTGGGAAAAAAAAAAAAAAAAAAGACAAAAAAAAAGACCCCAAACCATCAAGAGTAACAACAAAACCGAACAAAAAAAAAAGTCTCTCTCTCTCTCTCTCTCTTAGAGGTCCTCAGAGAACCACTCAGTAAAACGGGGGGGAGGGGGGGAAGCGTTAAAAAAAGAAAGAAAAAAAAAAAAAAAGAAAAGAGAAACACCCAGTAGTTTGGACAGGACAGAGATTTGTGTGACTGACTGGGAAAATCTGCGCTTTTTTTTTCTTTTTTTTTCTTTTTTTTTTTCTTTTGCTTTGTTTAATCCTTTCACCAGGTCCTACCGTATAGCAAGGTGGAGCAAGACATGGCAGTGCCATAGTCAGAAGTAGAAGAGTTTAGGTGAGACAAACTGGAGACTTGGCTCTGCAGAGAGGAAGGGCTGGCCGAGTGCTGTCCCATGTCTGGAGACTGCCCCGCACTGTTTGTCTGGTGGCTCTGATGCTGTCCGAGGCTGTTGCCATTGGTAGCCACTGTGATCGTTGTCGCTGCCTGCTGCTGATGGCTCTGGATAGCTGCTGTGGGTGTGTTGGAGCCTGCTTGGCAGGGCTTGCCATCCTTTACAAGCACTGGCACCGCCACCCTTCTGGGAGACTGCTGCTGCTGGCAAGAGCCGTTCTCCTGTTGCATCTGCTGCTGCGCAGCCTTGTCTTTGGCCTGGCGTTTCATCTTGTAGCGGTGGTTCTGGAACCAGATTTTGACCTGAGTCGGGGTGAGATGTATCATGCTGGCTAAATGTTCCCTCTCCGGAGCGGAGAGGTATTTCTGCTGCTTGAAACGTCTCTCCAGCTCGTAAACCTGGGCCTGGGAAAAAAGGACCCTCCGTTTCCTCCGCGGCGTGCTCTGGAGCGGGGCCATGCTCTTGCTCACGTCTCCCAGGGAGCCAAGGCTGCCCATGCCGCCCATGTTCATGCCCGAGGACGGCGCCATGAAGCGGGAGACTGCAAGGGAGAAGGCGGCACGTTTTAGGCGGCTCGGCCCGGCCCGAGCGGGGCTCCGCGCTCCCGCGGCCCCCGCCGCCGCTCGCCCCCGGCGGGGCCCCGCAGCCCCCCGGCAGCTCAGCCCCGGCCGGGGCCTCGGGGCGCCCCCGCTCCCAAACAACGCCCCGTGTCCCCAGGGCGAGCGGCGGGTGACGGGATCCCCTTCTTGCCCGGCCCAGCCCCGGTGAATAAAGGCGACCGCTCGCCCCTCGCCCCGTCCGGGGGTGACACCCGAGCAAGTACCTGATGTGACAGCGCGGCGGGAGCGGCCGGGGACAGGGGCTCCGCCGGCGCCGGCCGGGGCGGACTCGCCCGCTCCCCCCCGCGCCTCCCGGGACGCGGCTCCTGCGGCTCCGGCTTCCCCCTCACCCGCCCGGTGCCGGGCGGCGTGCAGGCGGACGGGCACCGCCGGCTGCTTCCCGGGCCCCCGGGCCGTGCCGCTCCCGCCCCGCTGGACGGCAAGCCCCGGGCTCCCGCTCCCCTGCACCCCAGGGCTTCCCACCCCCTTTCCCCCGCAAAAGCAGCCCCGGGAGGCTGCCATGAAACCGGTCGGTGGAGGAGGGACCGGGTACGATCCTCGGGCAGGAGGAGGAATTGGGGGGGGGGGGGGGGGACGGCTGGGATTTGGACCGACTCTTGCCCTGGCGCGGAGCCCCCGGCGCCCGTTGCCCGCGGTGCGGCGGGGCAGGTGCGCGGCCACCCCCCGCCGGCCACCCAGCCCCGGGCTGACTTACTTGAGGAGAAGCGGGGGTCCGGGTTGGTGCCGTACCATCCTGTCGCCGAAGCGCTGTTCCGCATGGTGTCCTGGTAAGGCGGGAGCTCGCTCATGTTGCCCAGGTTCCCGTTGCAGTAGCCCCCCATCGTAGCATGGGAGAGCTGGGGGACCCCTGCCGCTGTCATATGGTAGGCGGCAGTCACTGTTCCGTTGTGGCCCATGGGGTGCTGCTGCATGGCCGGCTGAGAAACCTGAGACTGTCTGTAGGCTGACAAGGGAGCCCCCAAGTTACTGCCCTCCATGCCCACTTTCTTGTAGCTTTCCTCCAAAGGACTCAAGATGTCAGACACTGAGAAAGGAGTCGTATGCTTTGGGCTCATCGACATGATTCGGCGGCTGGGGAAAAAAAAAAAAAAAAAAAAAGGAAGGGGAGGCAAATCTTTTTTTTTTTTTTTTTTTTTTTTTGCCAAATATTCTGGTGTTGCCTTAACGCCGATCTTGTTGGATGTACACGTAACCGAGTGGACGAAGTCCGCCTTAATTGGATTGAGTGGAGGCTCAGGGCTGCCTTTCGTTTGTTTTAGCCAGACGCCAGGTTTTAGGCTGCCACCAGAGGCGGGGCATAGGCACTAAAGCAACAAGACAATAGAAGCCTACATCTTGCCCAAGATAATTAGCTTACATGCTGATGACAAGGTAAACACCTTTAAGTTTTACTTGTCAGGATTTTTTTTTTTATGTCTTAAAAAAAAGAGCCAGAGAGAGCGGGAGAGAGAGGGAAAGAGAGAGAGAGACCCCGTGAGCACAACTCATTTTATTTTTCTCGGGGGTGGCAATATCGTGGACGGGAAATGGAAGGCAAGGCGAAAAGACCCCCATTTGACTGGGTGAAAGGATTTAAAATCAGCTCCCGGGTGGCAAGGCTGTCAGCCCAGCCTTTGTGAGAGCTGGGGAGACGGGGCTGAATGCCGGTGAGCTAAAGGACCGCGTCCCCCTCTCCCACACTAAGTTTGGTCTGGAAGGCGCCCCGCCGCCGGGAGGGCAGCTCGCCGGGGGGCAGGCGTTCGCTCTGGGCCACCAGAGTGGCTACCAGCCCTCCGCGCTCCCCGCACCGGCTTGTCAGGTACCCCGGCCGGCTGGTGGCTGAACAGCGCTTGGGATTTAGCGTCTCGGGAACCTTCTCTATGTCTGCTAAGACCCCCAGTGCGAGACCCCCAGTGCGAGGATCCTTTCTCTCCCTAAAACCATAAGTGCCGTTCAGCTAGGGATTTTTTTTTTTTTCTCTTTTTAAACCTCAGGGAGAGGTGGAAGATGGAAGTTTGCAAAAACAAACAGTAATTTAATTGCCTGGGGCGAGAGACTGCTGAAAAATAGGTTAGCGCAAAATGTCGCTCGTTATTCTCAAAGGCAAAGACTGTCACAGGCTCTCATGGTCCCTCTGAACCTGAAGCTGCTTTCTAAGGTTATTTATACAGCACGGGAGCTGGATGGAGAAGACCTCTCAGGTCATCTGCTACACCACCTTGCCAATGAATTCCCCGCAGTTTCGAATAAACTGCAATTTCTGGCACTTTGGGATCTGTTCTCGGATCCGGTGTGAAAACAAAAGCGAGCCCATTCACAGCCACACACACGTCCATGCAGCCAGCAGCTAATGTCACTCGGGTCTTTGAAGAAATCTCCCAAGTCGTCTAGTGTCTCCAAAGCTTATATTTCGGGGTGTTCCCGGGCGGAGGAGAGAAACCTCCCCTGAGTGTTTCACACCCCGGCCTACGGCCCTGCAAACCCATTTTAATACAGCGATTACCTGAATATTAAGAAAATTACAGCGAAGGTACAGTTAACCCAGTGACTTTGAAGTGTCAAGTAACTATTTAGTAATTGCACTTGTAAATATGTTTGTGCTCGGCTGGTTCGTGCTTAAAAATGCAAAAGTGCACTTGCTACCTGGGAATAACTAAATATCTTTGTCTAAAGTGGCAGCATAAATAGCCGGTCGCTTTGTGACTGTGCTTGATATTAGTACATAAGGATCATTTTGCTTCAATTGGGAGGCTCTCATTCACTAGGCAAGAAACCGTTTAGGAGAAAGTAGGTTCCCGTATGAGAGTTAACATCCTTCAAGTGTAAGCCTCAGCCTTGATTACACTTTAGAGCTCTGCAAGAGGTGAGCTTTTCCACACAAATATAATCGGGGGAACTTTCCTTCAATCAGGCCTCCAGCTCTCCTACATCATCTCAGCTGCCTCTTTCGGCACCAGCTCCCTCAAGGCTGAATACCCCGAAGTGGGCTTGTTGTGAGTCTGCTGGGTCGCCAAAGGCAGGGAAGGGCGACTTTTGGCTAGTAAGGCGGCTGCTTTTACCTCTTTTCTGTCCTCTTTTCTTTCCAGATCTTTAGATCTTGTCCTTCCAGATCCCTGGAACATTTCTTCCTTCCCCCCTCCCGCCCCCTTTTTTCTCCCCTTTCTGCGCGTGTTTTTCAGTACGGTCTTTGGTTTTGTTCCTACAGAGAGAGACACTCGACCCTGCTTTGGTGGTTTGGTGTCCCCCCCCGGATTCCTCAGGCACATCAGCTCCGTGCCTGTTTTATTAGCCTTAAAAAGGAGGGGGTGGATGGAGGGAAAAAAAAAAAAAAACCAAACCCCAGAGGATCCATCAAAATGACGCTGCGATCGGCTCAAATCAGAGACGAACGGCAGGAAGGGACCGCGCGATCTGTGGGGCAGGAGCAGCGACCCCGTTTCCCTCCAGGGAGTGCGAGGCGGGGCAGCTGGGGAGGCCCCGGCGCCGGCTCCGGCTCCGGGCGCGGCGGGGACCGGGGAGCGGGGGCGGACGAGGCGCCCGCCGCCCGCCCTGCGCCTTCCCGGGGGCGCCGCCGGAACGACCCCTTCCACCGCCGGCTGCGGCTCGGCGAGCTTATTTATCCTCCCGCTCGACTGAGCGCAGGTTAAACCGCCTCCGAAACATTGCTCAATTAGATTAACCCGGGTGAGTCCAGCCTTGACTCTGCGCGGGGTCTTGTAAAAGGAAGTTAATGCGAGAGGTCTTCATCCCCCCTTCGCTGGGGAGCGGGCTGAAACTCTCTTTGTAGCTCTGACCGCTTATTTAGAAACACACCGACGCGCGTACAGGCACAGCTACACCCCGCAGGGTCCCGGCAGCACTTTTTAGCCCCGCTAGATCGATGTAGTGAAAAGGAAGCAGGTCAGCCTCTGCGCCTCCTTTCCCGCCCCAAAGGAACTATAACGGGGCGAGTCAAACCGCGGACAAGTGGCGAGAAAGCTTCTTCGCTGCTGCCCTGTCCCGTCCGCTCACCCTTTTCTTTCAAACCCTCCCCCCAAGTTTCGTCTGCCAGAGCTGGCCCCCGCAGCCCCCGGGAGGGCGGCCGCCCGACAGGGTCCTGCCTCGGCTGCCTCTAGTGATGTGCTCGTTTACCTGGTGATGCTGCTTAGTAAAACGCTCGAGTTAAAAGGAAATGCTAAGGAGGAGAGCAGGGAAGATGAGATGCGTTTTGCCTGGTGGAAGCATTTTCATGAGAAAGGCACGGTCTTCACCCCGTGTTTGCAGAATGCGGCTACACGGACGTCCCTTCAATAGCTTCTGACCCCACACAATCCGTTTGATAACACTCGAGAGGTGGAAGAATGGGCGACTTTGTCAATCAAATGGTGCCAATCCCAATGGAAACGGTGCCACCAAGACCGCAGAGCGTTTCCTCATCAACTGGATTGCGGGGGCTGGGAACTCAAGGATCAGCTTTTGAAAGTGCGCACAGGGCTCTCCAAAGACAACAATGTCTTTTTTATACGGGCTGCTGTGCCTCCCCAAGGGGAATCAAATGTGCTCGGCCAGCCCGAGCCGCCGAAGGGCTCCAGCTCTGCCGTGCCACCCATTTCGCCGGGCAGGAGCCACGGAGGGGGGTAGGGTGGGGGGGGGGCACTTCTGCCTGGTCCGTCGCCTAACTCGGCTCCTTGCCCCAAATTGCATTTCTTCTCCTTTAGGCACTTTCAGCTCCCGCGGTGGCTCCGCGCCGTTCCTCCGCAAGCGGAGCCCACGCAGGAGCGCGGCCCCGATTCAGCGCTTCAGCGTGTGCTGAGGTGTGAGCGGCCGGCTGGGCTGGCTGAAACCCTCGGGGCACCTGGGCTGGGAGGGGAGAGGGGAAGTGTCCCACGCAACCCACAGGCAAAATCTTTCTCAACAAGGAAGACACTTTCTAGGCGTAACTTTTTGATACAAAGGAATGAGGTGCTCCGTGCTCCCCGTGGGCCGGTTCACGGGCGCGTGTCTGGCTGCGCCAAGCCACCGGCACTCGAAGCACCCCCTGCCCAGCCCTGCCGCTCCCAGCGCCGGGGGGGCGGCCCTGCCCGCGGCCCTGCCCGCAGCCCTGCCCGCAGCCGTGCAGCCTCCTGCCCTGCCGCGGGAGCGGGGCTCGGCGGGCTCTGCGGCGGCGCCAGCCGCTCCTAGACAAGCCTGAGTTAAAGGGAGCAAGAGCAGAGCTGGGACAGAACTCTTTCTTCTCTCCTGGCCATCACCACGAGCCTAATACATCCACACTGAGATTTAAATTACCCTCCCAAAGCCCTGCGCCTGGAAAAGGAGGGAGATACCCCGGACAGCCGAGGCAGCTTGCTGCAACTCTTCCCTCTCGGCCGACCCTCAGCAAGCTTATAGAAACTTCATCACTGGTGTCTTGTGCGTGTCGGTGAAATGCACCCCCTGAGCCCATAGCCCCCCCCAAATGGAAGATGTGCCCAGCACACGGTGCCCAGAGCCCACGCCGGGAGGGAGGGAGCGGAGCGGACGTTTCCGCAGCGACGGCGCAGGGCGGACCTGTGTCGCTGTCACCGCCGGCCGCGGGCCGGGCGCCGGGAGCCGCTCCCCGCCTGTACAGCACATGCAAGGGCGTGTAAGGCAGGAGTCCTACCCAGGCACGCTCCCGGCGAGCGCTCCCTAGGCACGGAGCGCTCGGGGGGGGAAACTCTTGTTAGGGCTCATGGGGACAATTCCCTGCCGTGGGAAAGCCCCCCTGCCCTGGTTATCTCGTTCGGGTGGGAGAAATCCTGTAATACACCGGCCGAAATCTCTTCTCCTGGCGTGGGAATGTAAGAAAACAAGCGAAACCACCAAAGGCTAAACCGAAAATCCTCACCCCTCCGCAGCGCACGCACAGTTGCTCCTCCAGCTGCTCAGGGCGTGGAGCATCTCGCATCTGGGGGTTCTCGGGGCCCCTTCGCCACCAGTCCCTGGCGGCCCCACTCGCAAGGCTCTGTGCGAGGGCAGGGCTGCCTCCTCGCAGCTCTTTTCCCTCCTTCCCCAATTCCTGGCGGACGGCTGAGCCCTCCTGCCCTAATCCTCCGACACCCTCCCCGTCTTTTCCTTCGCCGGGCCGTTCCCGGCCAAGAGGGCCAGGGTGGGGCCAGGTGCGGGGTGCCAGGGCAGGGCTCCCGGAGCCGCCGTGGCGGGCGGAGGGCCGCCGTGCCAGGGCGGGGGCGGCGGAGATCCGGGGCACGCCTCGGCCCGGCGGCCACACCGCGCCCCTCCGCGGCTGCCCCGCGTGGGGGCCCGGGGGAAAGGGCTGTTTGTAGGCACGGATGCCCCGGTAGCCTGGGGTGGAGAGCAGCAGCATTCGCGCCGATGTTGTCTGACTGTTGTCTTGTCTGACCCCTGGCACCGTTATTATTAGCAATTAATATAGTGTCCTCCACATGTGGCTTCCTTAATGTCAGTAGACTGTCACCGCCGCAACACTGTCAGTACCCATATACAAGACTTATCGTGGCCCCGAAGCATCTTCGATACACCCAAGCCAGAAGTGGTTTCTGCGGAGGATTTCTGGAAGGTGGTTGTTGAAACAATTTGCAAAAAGTTGTTCTATAGAGACAGTTAAAAATATAGGCATGGGTTATATAGATATAAATACATACGTAAACACTTTTTATCGGTACATACCTACAAACAGAATCTTGCTGGGATCGATCTATTTATCTGTATTTAGATAAAGCTATCAGTATATTACATTGGATAGCGTGGGAGGTATGTGCTTTTGTAAGTGTACCCAGGCATGCCTACACACACATACGTACACGTGTGTGGGGTGCATACCTCCGGCAGTGGGTATGCACGAGTATATATTTACGCATACATTCATAGTCCTCAACCCTGTCGTCTCTAAGTGTTTCAGAAAGGAACTCAGCTTTTAAGTGGGTCACCTCGCCGCCCTCCCCTCCCTTTCCCTTCCCTCGCCCTCCCCGTGGGCTCCGCCGGGGCCCAGGGCGGCTCCTGCCCTGGCAGCGGTGCCGCCAGGCCCGCGGCCGCGCCGGCGCCGGGGAAAGGGGCTCTCGACTCCCGAGTGGGGCTGGACGGGGAGCCGACGGACACGCGTGTGCTTGTGGGTGCAGAGCGGAGGGGCGTGCTGGGGGCCGGCACCGGCGGTTTGATTTACCGTAGCCCCGTTCGGCGGCCGGTTTCAGCGGGGCTGGCGGCGGCGGGCGGGGAGGGGGCGCGTTGCCCACTGCCCCCTGATTTGGTCTCAAAGCCTCCGCTTGTCCCCGGGCTGCCCCGTCGAGGGGCTGGGGGAGCTGCAGCCTGCCAGGGGCGCGCTGCGGGGCGGGGGCTCTGCGCCCTCCCGCGCCCTCGGGGCTGCGCGGACGGCGCACGGCCGCGGGCCGGGCCCGGGGGCCCCGCGGAGCTGGCGGCCGGGCCCGGGGGCGCTCCCCCGCGCCCGCCGGGAGTACGTGCGCTGGCGGGAAGGCGACCTTTCCCCCTCGACCTTTCCCTGGGGGTAACCAAAGCTCCCTTTTATTTTCAATGTCACTTCGGAGTTTGCCTTTTGTTTCCCGCTACCTCTCGCTTCCAGGGATACAGGCGGCTCCCCGCTGGCTCGGGGAGGGGCGAGCGGTTGCAAAGATATCTCATTTAAAAACGACAATGGAGCCCTTTCGACCAGCCCGGGTGGTGCCCGAGCTTTATTTTCGGGCTGGGGGGAAGGGAATTGTTTGCTTTGCTTTTGTTTTCACAGCAAAACTCGAGGGCAACTTACAGGAGGGCTGCGAGGAGCCCCGGCCCGTCCTCATTGCCCCAAGGTACCGGGCAAGGCCACCCAGCCGAAGGCCGGGGCATCCGCTGGCATGCCTACCGCAGCCTGGGAACCGGCGCAAACTGCGCGGCTCCAGGCGGATCTGTCCGCAGCTACCCTGCTGTCACTGCCTTCGGAGTGACCGAGTGCTCCGGCCATTGCCCCCAAATCCTTCTCTGCCTCCCCTCTGCTCCGCAGTCTGGGGCTTGGTCTGAGTTCCCCCAGGGGCTTTAATTCGGAAGGAAGCTGCCAGCTGCCCGGTTGTGCCCTTGGCTTTTTTCCTTGTCCAGGGCAATCACTGCAAGGTGGGGCGCTGCATTTGCGCTCCCGCGCCTCCAGCTGCCAGCCGTGCCCGGGGAGGGACGCGCCGGGGCCGGAGCCCCGCAGGCCCTCGGGGCGGAGGCGACCCACAGCAGCCTCCGCTGGCCGCCGCGGGAAGTGCAGCGCCGGGCCCGGGCCGCGGGGGCTGGAGCTCCCCTGGCCCTGCCGACCTGCCGCTGCTCCTGAAATTTCCCCCTAACCAGGACAAAAACAAATAAATGAGGGAACAGACTGGGATTTTGCTCAGTCGTCCTCGTGGGAGACCGATGTAATTACGTGGATATTCGTCCCTCTTCACTGTGCGTTGCTCCAGATCTAGAGAGAAGGATTAGCTTCTTTTAATGTTGCTGGAGCTCCTCCTCAACATCCTCCCATAGATGTAGCTCGGCCTCTGAGCAGGATTCTTCCCCCTCTCTGGGAAAGTATCTGCAATTCGCTTGTTCCTGGATCAAGAGGAGCTGTTTAATAATTTGTGCCCGCTCCAAGTGCTCGCTTTTGAGCAGCGCAGTCAACAGTTTCAAATTGTGCTCTTGACAGTTCATGGTCACAGACACAAAAGATTCTCGCTCAAAAACTGCCTGTTGGGAGTGACTCTGCCTCTTCCCCATCTGCTTCCTATTCCCTGGGCCTGCAGCCCATGAGTGCGTCCCGTGAGGGCTGAGCTCAGTCCCCCCTCTGCAGGGGCAGCCTGGCTGCCCCGTGCTCTTCTCTGAGTGTGGGGAGTGAATCTGCTGTGCCATCGGGGGCTGAAGTCCTCAGAGGCAGAGCTGAGATGAGTCAGTGAGCTGGCCTGGTTGGGACAGACTGACCCAACTGCCCACTCTGAGTGGCAGGTGGATTTGTTTGTTTCTCACATGAGCCTTAAAATCAACGTTTCCCCTGAGTCTTAAAAAAAAAATCACAATTCACTCTGCTTTGATTTTCTTCTGTTCCTTTCCTGGGAGAGAGGACACAGAGGTTTCCTAGGCAAAGAGGACCATTTCAGAAGCCCAAGGGCAATTCTAGGGATGTTTCAGAAGTCTCCTTTTCACTTCATGGGAACCAGAGTCTCTGGGAAGATCATGCCCTCAGTCTGGCTAGTACAACTGGTAGGTCTAGTTAAAAGCTGACGTAAAAAGCTGCAGCACAAAGGAAGCCATTTGTAGGGGAACTCAACAATGAACTTTATTGGTCCTGCTACCAAACCCATTAACAAAGCTATACACTCTGCAGCATTGTTTCCAGGCCTGGGTTTTGTTAACCAGCTACTGACATATATATGGCCCAGAGTGCCGATGTAACAGGTGCATTCCTCTTGCCAGGAAAGGGTTCAGTTCAGTTACCAGTTTCAGCTAGTTCAGTTTCTAGGTACCACTCTTTCAAGAGTTTCCTGCTGTAAATAGGGTCTCAAAAGTTCACTGTACAGTGGGATGTATGCATGGCATACATGGCAGGGAAGCTCTGCTCAGGCCGTTAGATCTGTGTACCACAGAAGGAATTTAATTGCTCTGACAACAGCTCTCATCACCTCTAAGGCGATGGGTCAGACACCCTGGAAGCCAGATCAGGCTCCATCAGCTGGACTACCCTGCAACACCGTATCTTTCAAAGAGTGCTGTAAAACCAGCATATGCGCCTTGCTCACTCCGGCACCAATGGCACCTGTATTGCCATACATAGCTATGGAAGCCGAGCCCCGCTATTTTATGCAAGAAATGGAGATATGGGATAGTGAATTACAACTGTGTGCAATACCGGGAGCAATGGGTGTCTGTGCTTCTCTGTTACTGCACATACCCCACATCCTTGCTCAAACACTGGCATTTTCACTCTCTGACATCCACTCTGCCAAATATGCTTGTTTATATGACCTACACAGTGCAAAGTATGGGGATCTGCCAGGATGTTTTTCTTGCCAAGGAAGATGAAGCAAAGGGTTCATAAAAATGTTTCATCACTTCCTTCTCCCAAGAAGAACTAGCAACCTTGCAAAGAAAGGACCCAGTTGGAAAGGGACTTTTCACCCACTCTTGCAGCTATGTGAAGAACAGAGCTGCTCCTAAATGAGCTGCTCTTATTGTAATCAGCTGATGTCCACATCTTCCGCTGTTGCCCCCAGCAGCACCCTCTCTTCCCTTTGGACATGTTATTGATCCATTGAGCAGGGTTCTTTGGCTCCCATATTTCTAGGGGATGGGTAGCACGGGTCCACTTGCAACTGAGCGCTGACCAAAATATTTCACAAATATAACAAAAGATGGGCTCAGCCTTGCAGAACCTTTCTTCCTGGAGTTGATCAGCAAGAAGGAAAGAATGAAGTTCAGCTTGAGGTTCAGTTGGGTTGAAGGACTGAGAGCTGGAAAACAAAAACTAAACCTATTTGTCTTGTAACCTAAAAATGCACCCAAGAAGTTTCCAAAGGTCCAGAAGTATTTTACCTTTGAATTAGAACAGTACTTTCTTTTCACATAAAAATCCTAAAACATGTGATAAAACAAGTCCTTGCTAGCAGCTCTATTTTCTGTTTCCCCAGACATTAACATTCTAGTGCAGAAGAGTCTCCATGTAGCAGGACTATCTTCTAAATTACTTTGGATGATAGACATAATGAAGTTAAAAATTTCACTCATCTTTGCCCTGTCATAAATGAAAGCACGTATTATACTCATTCAAAAAATAGCTAACCATAGAGTTAGGTTCAAGTTACATTTTCAGTGTAGAAATGTTTATGCTGAAAAAGCCTAGATACTTTCTTGGAAGTAGTTTAATGATGTAAAATAGTCCATTAATGGATTTTGACTACTGTGCAGTTTTTAAAATAATGTCCCTTATAATTAGTTGTTTCATCATTCCTTTATGTGCCTTGCTTATTTCAAATTCCAGGGAAAGAAGACTGCTAAGCTGATATAATGAGATAATATCCTTCACTGGCATAAGTAAGGCTATGAGATGGACTGCTACCCACATTGGTAATTATACATGCTCCGTTTCCACAACTGGAACCAGAATGAATACTCTACAGCATTTTACTGTCTCTGAATAACATTAACTGAAAAAAACAAGTGAGTAACTTGTTTACGTATTAGTATTGGAGGAAGCAACCTGAGCGGGCTGTCCTTGAGTCTGTGGAGTCAAACTCATTCAGTGAGCACTTAGCGCAGGACTAAGGAGGAAAGCCATTTTGCCATCTACATACAATGCTTGCTGTGCTAGCTCTGCACCCCGCAGGGTTGCCAGCTTCAGGTTCTGCATGCCCTGGGAAGTTGCCAGAAGGCAGGGAGAGCATCACAGATTTGTCCAGTTGTGAGATACAGGCTTTACAGGTGAATAAACTTTACACTTCCATCCCATCTTCTCTGTAGGATCTCAAAACACTCTGTGAATATTAACAGTCTTAGGGTGAGAGAATGAAACATTTTATGCCTATTTTGGGATTGCAAAAGAGGCAAAGATTTAGTTCATGGTCATATGGGAAATAGGTGGGCCAATGTCATCAGTGTGCCCTACCTGAAACCTGTTTTGACTAACGAACGGAGGCAAATTCACCTACTGCCTATCTGGCTGCACTGACCTCTCTGGCAGCACAGCAAGCACAGTTTGGCTGTGGAGGCTGAGAGGCAGGATTTCTGGTAAAAAGTACATGCACAGTCAGAGCAGCTCGATGCTGCTGACAAATGAAGCTCCCAGTGGTCCCTGTGCCTGCACTGGGTACAGAGCAGCTAAAAAAAAGTCGAGAGGAAAAACACCGGGGTGACCCAGCAGCTCCACAGTCCCTCCCTGCGGGGCTGCAAACAGGGCTGCAGGCTGTGCCTCAGGAGCGTGTGCACTCCGCCATCGCCTGCAGGCAGGGGTCTGTCCTGCCACTTTGCCACCTGTGGCCCAGGGCTCCCCCAGAGTGAGAAATAAGGATTGTGTTTAAATTCAGTCGGAAGAGTCTCTGGTACTTACAGCCTTTAAAGCTTGCACTGCAAAACCTATCAAAGAGTACTTGCTTTTCATTATTGCATTTTGGTGCTTTTTCAGTAAAAAAGCTTTGTCCTAAATGCAGCCTGGAAACATCAAATGGAAATACATATTACATGAAGCAGGGGTTTCCAAACAGATCTTGCTTTGGGTACTGCTTGCTGCAGCAACCCGTGCTGCTCGCAGGGATGGCAGCTGGAGCTCTTGGTGTCAGCTGCGGCCAGGGCTCCTGGCAGCGATGGTGGCTGCCAGCACTGACTTTGTACCAGCCCACGCCTCTGCCCATCCCACCTCCAGCTCTCCAGCCTCTTGTCAACCCTTCCCCAGCATTCAGATGCCAACTATAAGCTTTCCAATCTTTCCCCAACCGCACTGCCTGGTTTTTTCCTCCTCTTCCTCCTATCCCACTTTCAGCAGCTGACCAGCACTGGCAGTGTACTGGCAAGAGCTGGCTTTGGTGGCAGAGGCTGTGGGACAGCTTGTGTACAGGTACCAGCCTCACAGCTGAGCACCTTTCTACATAACGTAAAGCAGTTCGAGTGCCAGCAGTACTACGCAGGCTGCAGGACCTTCATGCCCAGGAAAATTGTGAATTACAGAGAACAACCACTTCGGAAAAAAGAAAAAAGGTGTCCGAAATGTTTGTACTTCTGTGAAATTTTGGGTTCTGTAGAAAGTTTTCAATTAATTGTGGATGCTCAGCTCTCCATGGCCTGTTCCTTGCAAGGCATAATGCTTTGCTGAATGTGCAGCCCCTTGAATTGATGGGCTTCTCTAAATTTTCCTTTTCTGACTAAGTAATTATGCATCCTGCATTTATCAAAAATGGCTAGAAATGCAGGACTTTGCCTTTCTCTCAATCTGCATGTCATTCCTTTACAAAGCTTGAAAATATTTTTCCTCTGGTATTTATTCATTTTGCTGTGCTGTATATCCAATTAGACTATTCTGCTGCAGATTCAGAAATGAGAAACAGTTCCACCTCCCTCGCATGCAGCTCCATTTCTCTTCAGTTTCATTTCCCTCAGGGTCACTGTTAGGTGATGATATGCAGTAATGTCCCTAGTGAGGTGCTGTTTCCATTAGCTTTCCCCTTCAGAGGTGGTCAGAGGTCTGAATTCTTATATGATCTGCCCAGGGAGGTGGTGGAGTCCCCATCTCTGGCGGTATTCAAAAGGCGTTTAGATGAGGCCCTAAGGGATATGATTTAGTGGGGGACTTGGTAGTGATAGGTTAATGGTTGGACCCGATGATCTTGGAGGTCTCTTCCAACCAGAACAATTCTATGATTCTATGATTCTATGATTTGTTTTCTTGGCTACTTAGAAAATAAGGTTCAGTTCTGATCCCTCTTCTACACAGAAATGCTTCGTTTTCAGGTATTTCTTCCTTTTCTAATAAGACAGTGTCTCTTACCTCTGGTTTTAAAACAAGAAGTATGTTTTGGTGGATTTTTTTTTAAATCAGCATCAATACTATTTATATGTAATGGTTATAAAAGGAGGAAGAAATCACATGGCAGAACATAGCATGCACATCCATACACTCCTATTAAGAAGACCACAGAAAATGCTCTCAGACACATCTACATGAAATGCAGAGAGAAAGCAAAAAAATACCTCCTCCTGTGGAGCACAAAGCCTTTTCTGTAGATGGGTAAATGTATAAGCTCTGTGCTTAAATGATGCAGTCAGTTCAGTAGATGTAATCTTTGCTGAATCAAACATGATTCAACATTCAACATGCTTTTGGTTATGCTATTTCGGCAACTGCCTTTGGGGGAGGAGAGGGGATGACAAACCAAGTACAGCAGGTTCCCCATTCTTCCCTCAATGAAGGGTTGTTTGAAAGTTTATATTCTTTTGAGCACTGAAATGGCTTTTTTTTTCTGATCATGAAATTCTGACATGTGGGGGCACTTCAGTGCCTTGCTGCAATTTAGCTTACAAGAGTGGTTATTCCCTTAAAGTTAGTATTATTCAGTAGCCTTATATTGGCTCTTCACACCACTTGAGGCCCATGGTAGGGCTTTGCGAGAGAAGCTGGAGACAAATGGCCCTGTACTTCACCGTCATGGACCTTGAATAAACTGTTGTGGAGGTGGATTTGGAGACAAATTAGGGCTAGCATCTCAGGGGAATCCGTGACCCAGAAGTTTGGAGGAGGGTGTTTAGACATGCAGTGACTGTTACTGGAAAATCAGAATTATTGCTCATGTAGTCAAACCTATAAATAAGCATCAGAGCTGGGGTGAATTTCAATCACCAGTCCTATTTCTTTCATCTAGTTTTGTTGATCTTTCCATGTTTCATTGTATATTTCCTACAGCTATCTATGTTTCACTAGGTAAAGAGTCATAGATAGATATTACACTGTAACTAAAACTGTCAAGTTTAAAGTTGGATTAAACTGTATCATTTTCAGCAGAAAATATATTTTTTCTGACTTGACATCTTTTTCTCTTGAGCAAATTTAATTGAAACTCCTTAGGGGTGTTACTTGCCCATATTTTTCTCTGTCCTGCAGCTCCTTAGGTGGACGTCATCTCCCAGATGTATTGTTGATTACAGTCTGACGTTATCAGAAGTTGAATTTTCTCTCCCACAAATCTTCTTTTCTCTGTTTCAATACAGAAGCAAAGCAAGTATCAAATGTCAAGGTCTTTTTCAGAGACAGAAATTTCCCCAGAACTCCTGATATTTTTATAAATGGTCTGGATTCAAGAGAAGTATCAAATTCTTCTGTGAGAGAGAAATTTCAGTTTGCAATTATCTCAAATTTAAATAAAAAACCCAGTTGATCTGAATTCTTAAAATTGTTTTGAGGAACCAAAAGCCCTTGAGAAAACCTAATGGTCTGCTTCCTTCTGGGGAGCAGAAAGCTGTGGAAAAGAACTCTCAAACTGTCCATCTGAACATCAATGTCTGGCTGAAGCCTGCTCCATCGCACAGGCTAAGTAGTTAACACAAACTTTTTCCTCCTGTATGAATAACTGATGTTCATTTACATAGTTTATCAGAGTGAGAATGGAAAAATCAGTCATGTTGTCACCGCGGCAGGACTAACTGGGTCTTATTTAGCATCAGGAATGCGTTATGACTGCTTTCCAGGCACTGAAAGGTGTCTGACCTTCCTTTGCCAATCAATGTCCACATTTGTTACCTGTCAGAGAAGGGCTTCATTCTTAGCTATTGGGGGGGGGGCGGTTTATGTCCAAAGCCCAGCATGGCTTAGATTCTTGCCTTAGAAGACATAGAGTTGGGAACAGATGTAGCTGGGAAACAGCTAGAATCAAATTTTAGACAACAGCTATAGATGCTACATACTACCCATCTGTGTTTATAGACACCTTTACGATGTAGAGTGCAGAACTCTTTTGAGCAGTACAGAGTCTGGTCAAGCCATATTGTTTCGTTGCATTAGAAAGCCTTCAGATGATCATTATACTGAGCTGACTACATTATTCATCACTGTTGTGTTGTCAAAGGCAAGAATCCTGCTTCTCCTACCTGGGCAATAGCCCTTGTTTCCCAGAGGGATGTTTCTGAGTCTTGTGAGGTCACCTGTGATACAGCCCCAGAGACTGTGGTGGCATTCCAAGGCTCGGTTAGAAAATGTGCATGCCTTCGCCCTAGCACACCCAAGGATGTGGGTCTTGGGATTTTTTTTTACTTATTGTTCTATCTCTACTGGTTTGAAAAACAATTGAATAAAAAAGTGGTAGTGTTTTCTTTTTAGCCGTTGTTCCCTCCACACATACCTGTTTCCTTCAGTCTTTTTTATAGCACTATTGAATTGTACTTTAAAAGATGCTCTTCTAAAATGCTTAGACTTCAACAGGGAGTTGGAATGTCTCTAATATTTTGGTCTTTTACTGAAAAACAAAATCCAGTGTTTCCATATGAGACATGCATATTTGGTGAACTACACGATTCTGTATCACCACTTTTAAACAGAACATTGTAGAATACTTTGGATAAGACAACCAATAGCCACACTATAAACTGTCATAAAACAGCTGCCAGCTTAAATTTATTATTGCAATATAAAGCTCCTTTGATTCTTGTTTTCAAGTCAACAGCTCGAGAGACGCATAGGTAAACATCTTCTCCTCTCTTTTTTTTCCATAGGAAATGTTTTCCACCAAGTTTTACAATGGGCATTATTCTTCATACATTATAATGTCTCTGGATTAGTTATCTAAGTGAATGATAGGTAAAGCTCTTCACTTTCAAACTTTTCTGTCTTTATGTGCCCACAAAACTTCTACTGATCTCACAGAGTTGTGTACACATAGAGAAAGTGTAGAGACCTGGTAGTGGCCACCATTGCAACTGACAACATGATCATTATTTTTGCGTCTTTCTTTAACTTTAAATGCAACTCATCAAATCAATATTAAATTTCTTCTGTCTGTGATTGCCTCTTCCTTTATCTGTTACTTTCTGTTGCTAAGCCTCCTCCTTCCCTTGTCGTCTGCGTGCACGGGTGTCCTCTCTCTTGGTTTCGTGCCAGAGAGCTGAGGAGATCAACTCATAGTCCAGG
The DNA here is from genome assembly GCA_009819775.1 of Phoenicopterus ruber ruber. Classification (NCBI taxonomy): domain Eukaryota; kingdom Metazoa; phylum Chordata; class Aves; order Phoenicopteriformes; family Phoenicopteridae; genus Phoenicopterus; species Phoenicopterus ruber. The sequence goes on along the minus strand of CM020219.1, from coordinate 28,833,954 downwards.
AGAAAACAGTCTTGTGACCACGAAGGACATGCAGTTGCAAAGTATGTTTCTATTCCAAATCCATCTGCATGTCCGCTTGCAGAACTGATGAACCAGGGAGAAAAGGAGTCAAAGAGCAAGTGGCACGTATGAGTAAAAGCCTTTTTGGAGAGATGGATTTGTTTGGCTGCTCAACGGCTGCATAGTTGTTCAAAGGGCCTCTAAATGGTCTTGAAAGTAGCAAGTATGGACGTTTTTCTCCAACCATTTGTGCAGTGGAAGGGACATGCTGTGCTAGGAGGGCTCCGTATGCCGAGACAGGTTGGAGAGGGGAGGGAGCGTTGCAAGCTGTGTCTCTCTGGCATCCACTCCTCCCCAACGTATAATTACACCTGATGCATAGCTTTTGGATTGGCTCCAGGTGAGGTAGCTACTACTTGTGTCCGTTCACCTTTACTCCAACTCAGCTGTCCTCAGACAGCCTGGAAAACTGAGTCATAAACGGCTTGTTCTCCCTCTCACACAGCCTGAGAGACACGTGTCAAGGTGAGGAGACGGTATGGCTGCCTCTCAGCCAGCAGCCTGATGAAATACAACTCGTAACAAACAGAGGCTACCATGGGGACTTAGGGGAGGAGGCTCCTTTTGCTTGTTGTTTGTGGAGCCAAGATTTCCGTGGGGCACTGGGAGAAAATGTGCCTTTTCCACTGGCCTGGGACTTTACTTGATGTGACTGAAGCTTTCCCTGTGTGCTTGAATCCAACACCAGGAAAAAAAAATCATCTCCAGTACCCACCTACATGATAAAGTCGCTCTCAAAGTGATTGTATGAGAGAGGAATGTGGACGCTTTATACTTTTAAATAATCTATATTCACATGTTTCTTTCAAGGTTAGTTTCTTTCTGGTAATCATTTCTTTAAAATACGTTCTTGCCACATCTCATTTCTTTTCCACATCATGTGCTTCATTTTTCTCTTCAGAAAAGGGCAGGTTTCCTTACTCTCCATCCATGTGCATAGCAGAGTCAAAGGGCTGGAGTCTGAAGGGTATGTGGCTGGAATATAACTGTATTGACTTCAGTAGTTACTCCAGCAGTACTTGAGAGAAAAGTCAGGGACAAGTTATTTTTAACAAAGCAAAGCCTATTGTCACAATTGTTTAAAGCTTTGTGGTACAATATAGGATGTGTCAGACAACGTTCATTTTTAAAAAGTACTCTTTTATTGTTTGCAACCTCCTGCTAGCTGAGAACTTTGATATTTTGTTGAATTTCTCTTTCTCATCACCCAGTTTTGCAATTCTTTTCTCCACTAGCCCAGACTAAGAAACTCTTCTGAATCACTGCATCTGGTAGCTCTGATGGTCTCCTGTGACTGCTTCATTTATTTGTGTACTTATAGATGAATCACAAGTAAGAGAAAACAAACTTGAACTCTGCCATTTCCACTCGCTCAAATATATAATTTTAATGAGCAGTAAATTTGCTGGAAAATGCAGTACCAGTTTTCATGCCATTATCCATGTGTGAATTGCACAAAATAGCAGGGCTAGGTAGCCAACTTAACTGAGTTGTCTCCTTTTTAATTGGAATAGAGGACCAAGGTTCCTGGGGGGATCTGAATGAGCTTACCAGCCCCAAAGGCTAGTGCCTTCACCCCATTGTGCCTGCTAGCACCTCACTTCTTCGTTGGCCTCTTTAGAGACTATCGCACTGCTGAAGATGATATACTGGCTGGAGCAGGGGCAGGCAGAGCCCAGCGCAGCAGACCCTCTGTCAGACGGCGCCATCACGATCACCCAAGTGTCTGGCTCAGTTGCGTGGTTTACTCCCGGTAGTATATCTCCAACAGCGGAGGATTGATTCTTCCTTTTCTAATGCTTTGTCTTGTCTTGGATGGGATTTTCATTGCTTTCTCTGAGGGTTCTCCCCCCTCCTCCAGTTTTTCCAATGTTAAAACTACTTTTTTCTTTCTATTGCAAGCTGCTGCTTTTATTCACACGTTTTGTTATTCCATCACTTTTAGCCATGAATACTCTGTCTCTGTCACATTTTTATGCTACAGATGTCCCGTTTTGCCCTGTTTTACACACCTACGTTGTGAGGAGTTGTCTCATCCTAGAAATACTTTCTTCCTTGTATTGCCTACAAACCCCAGTTTATATAGCTGTCTCTGAGTAGAAATCTGCATATTGATATCTCCAATTGGGTGTGTTGAATCTAGTTCTTTTGGTCATCACAGTAACTCCTGGGGGGCACAGCAGTGTTTTGAAATTCTTTCTCAGAGTGGAACTGCCCAGGGAGCTGAGTGCCAGCCTCTCGGTCCTTTCTACCTGCTCATCTCTGCCTCTTTGCTCAAGATTGAAACTCACTCCCTTTTCTCACGTGCCTTTATTCAAAGCTTCCTTACCTCCTTTTTTTTTTTTTCCATCTAGTAGCAATGTAGCTTTTGAAATAACATTCATTGGCGTGGTATATTGCTGTGAAAATTCACATCTGTCCTCCCTGCCCTTCTGTTACCCATTCTTTGAAATAAAAATGCAAAACTAATAAATAAGATTCTTTTCCTGAGTTTGTACTTCTTAATTAGCACATTTTTTTTCTAGCTTAGATGGCCCTCCTTCTGTTCACAACATCAATAAGACAGTTATGGTATTTCATTAGTCATATAGCATAAGAAGTATTTGTTGGATGGCAAGTTGCAGCGAGTACTTTCTGTCCACTGTTAATGTATGCATCATCAAGGAGGACAATATGATTCATCATCCCCATTGAATAGCTTTGTTCTGGGCTTTCCTCCCTTCCTCAAGATTCTGCACCTTCTGTTTTCCCTAGATCAATCTTGTGTTTTTATTTCTATCTCCCTAGACTCCTTTAGTCCTTTCATATTATACGTCTGTATAACATGATGTCCCCAGCGAAGGATGGGAACATTTCCCAGGGAAGAATCATCTGCAAATGCCATCAGTGTGTTTCTAATCTTCTTTTTTTCTAATCACACTAAAGATATTAAATAAAATCAGAGCTAGCTTCGGTCTCTGTAAGAACCCTCTAGGCACCTTCCCCAGCTTGTCACATTAGTGCTTATCATTTCAGTCCAACAGCTAATTTATAACTCATGTGTTAGTGCTCTTGAAGAAAATTAATGTAACAAGACACAATTCTAGATCTTCTTGAAGCAAGGGTGATATTTGTTTTAAAGAAAACTGACTGCAGTCCCACATGCTCCTTCTCCCACAGATTTCACTCGCTCAGGTTCCCACGCCCACATACTCACAAGTGCAACAGCGCGTGTGTCCCCAGGATCAGTTGTGTGTGACTGGGAAGATAAAGAAGACTAGCTATTGAGTCCTTACAACTCTTGCGTTGCTCTTCGTTGGTGACAACAGGCAGGATTTTGGGTAGACCTTTTATACCTTTTAGGAGTCAAACTTATTATGATATGATCCCTTGACTCCAAACCATGCTTACTTCATCTTTCATAAATCTAAAGTTGATGTCTGTTGTCTTTGGGTATCTTTAAGGCTGCAGCCCACCTTCACGCTGAGGTAGTGGCAAAAGGAAGGACCTGTGTTGTGTATCGTAACTTTTTTGCCCCACTCTCCTGCCGTTAGAGTGTTGTGGCCTTACTGGAACACAGGCCTTCAAGTCTTCATGTAAAAATTACATTCCTCAGGGTTTACCAGTTTGACTGCAGCTGATCATGTCCTTGGTTATCAACGCAGGTAGCTCAAGGATTTTAATCTTACTGGTCTGTAAGAATGGCTACTTACAGGGAATTTTCAAAGTTGCCTCAAGTAGTCATTCAAGGGATTTCTATTTATTTTTCACAGTGGGCTTATTTATAGGTTTTGTTTTATGTGTAATCCACTTCCTTTTATGGAGTTGGTCAACAAATGCTAAATATGATTTGTTTATTCCTGATGGACTTCTAAAAAATCTCAGCCTGAATAACCAGTCATCTCAGACTCTGAGGTAATGTGGCACATTATCAAAGCACTCAAATAGAGAAGGTTCCATCCTGTGCAGTTTGATTTTGGTGGAGTGACTGAAGCATACTCTAAACATGGGACGAGTAAGTTCCATATCTCAATGGTTTTAGAGTTGCAGTCTGTTGAGCTGAATCAATTACAAATGAAGGGTCATTCAAAGACAGCAAAACATTTAAACTGTAATTTCTCATTTTGCAACAATGAGTCAAATAGCACTGCACAAGCTCATCTTCTGCATGTTTTTGTTCAATGTCTATGGTTTTTAGCACTGGTGGTGTTAGCTATGAACATGTTACATATTTATTCTATTTCAAGGTCAAGATTTCCTGAGAGGATAGAGATATACAAATAACTTACATTTGATATGGCTGGGTATTCAAGCAGCAGTGCTATTGTAAGTGATAACAAAAGACAAAACGTAAGTCTGATACTTAAGGCCAGAACATGTTGTTTTTCGAATCTTTTGTAATAATATGAAGGAATAGAAATGTTATCTTCCTTGAAAAAAATCTTTACTTCTCTGTATATTTAGTTCATGATATCGGCTTTACAAAATGATTCAAGCAGCCTTTGCAATAAAAGATAACACACTAACATTCCTACGGTATTAAATACTATTTCTTGATATACATCAGTATCCAGAGGTCATTGCTTTCTTGTCAGAGAGAAATCGGAAGGATTGGTTTTTGTGTTTAATTATAAGATCCTTATGTTTCAGTAAACAAATTCTGACCTCACTTAGATGCTGGTCTAGGGGTCTTTTTGTAAAAATGGCTGTTTGGGGGTTACCACTGCCATTTTGTTCATTCTATGTGTGTGCATTGTCATCTCTAGTTTGGATTGTAAAACTCGAAGTCCGGTACATGCTGATGAACATTAGTGTGCACATACATACACTTCTAATTTCTTTGCATTCTGCTAAGTTTAGAATTTCGTAGGCAGGCTAAGATAATCCATACTAGAAAGACATTGTCCTATATATATTTTTTGTTCTATCGCAGAATTGTCAGCTTTACATGAAACTATTAAATAACATCAACAATTTTAAAGAATTTTTGCATCATTTCCTCCATTTAGGGCTGCATTATGCCCTGAAGTAAAGCCCTTTCTAAGGGAGGGGATCAGAACATGTTCCCGGGGCTGCAGTGCTCATGAAGCCATGCTGGATGCCATTATATTGGCCTCATATTTTTCCCAAGTGTGCTGGGAAAAACAGTCATCAGTGGAATTTCATTCAAGTTTATGTTCAAAACCTAGCACAATGCATTGGAAACAAAGGCTCCCAAAACCTTACAGCTCAATTCCTACCCTGTTCAGTGAGGAAGGATAAAGAAGCAGCCAATTTTTCCCCTGATCCTTTTCCTTTTCCTTCACCTGTGCTCCCAAGAAATGCGTTTGTTGGAAGTTCAAAGGCAAGCATTAGGCCAGCCGGTCTGTGCAGTAGTTGGAGGGTGCAGGAGAGAAAAGGTGAGGCAAGTTCTGCAGGAGGATACTCGTGGATGAGGGTCAGCCTGCACAGCAGAGAGGGTGCACAGGGTCAAGGGACAGAAGACCAATATCAAGTAAGGAAGGAAAAAGAAAGAAAGGAGATCAGAGAGGAAGGAATGGACGGCACGTGTCGTGGTACCAACCTGCTCTCCAGCACCCAAAAGCACAACACTGGCTGCTACTGCCCCAGAGGGCTCTGCCTTCTGCTCCTGCTTCCCACTCAAATCAAAGGCCTCTGTTCTGATATTCAAATCTCTCTTCAGGGGCAGGTCCGAGCAACACAACGATGGTTTCTGCTTCCGTGCTGCTGATCTGATTCCCCAGCTAGATTTCAACCAAATCTTGACTGTTCAGTGGGAACTTCTATCACTGGGAGAAGGAGCCATCAGTCTCGCAAGAAGTGCACTGAGGTTGCAGACCTTGTTCTTGAAAGCAGCAAAGATCTGACTACAGATCTTAATACACTGGGAGTTAAATGCCAAATGCTGTTCATCTACTTGGTGCCTCTGAAATATTTTTTTCAAATTACAGACATCTAGAGGTGCAGCACACCCATTCAATCAACCTAGCAGAACTGGTTTGATCTTGTCTCTTGCATCGGGCTATTTATATTTTATTTCAGCCTGCTGCAGACAGCTGCACACTTGTGTCAGGTTCAGGTACAGTCTGCCATAGAAGAGGAAAAAACCATGAGTTTTCTTTTCTCCTCCCCTCCCGCCTCCCGTTTTATTTTTTCCATTGTCTGGAATAAAAAATTCAGGCTCTCTCAGCATCATCCTAACATGAGCCCTCTGATACTTGGAGTTTTGCATAGATCCCAAGGTCTCTATAAACATGTGATTGTCTCAGTTTAGTCTTCTTTTGTCTTCTTAAGGCAAGGTTCTTGCTCTCATACCTGCAAAGGACAGACAGCTTGATGGAACGTGCAAGGCTCAAAGAGTAACAGGCATTAAAAGAAGTAGGGATTTCCTATTTTTAACAAGCTCATATTTTGAAGGCAGGTTAAAGATTTTGGAGAGACTGATCCTAAATTTTTGGGCATTTGATGTTGGCAGTGGTGCAAATGTATGGGGTTCTTTTTTTAAAGTTAAATGACCCATACGAGAGAAATTAGCCTGTCAACAAAAATACGAGTTATTTTGCTGGTCACTGATAGGATTGCAATCCAAACTTTTTTTGTTCAGAAAGATTTGTCATAATATCAAACCTTCAAGCAGCAGACAAAAGAAGAAAATCAGGGTAAAATAAAGAACAAGGAGAATCAAATCAGTGTCCAGTCAAAATGGGCAGTATGGAAAGAAAGAAAGAATTTTGAAGCAATGAGCGTGATCAAATAATTCCTTTGTTCAGATCATGTTATATAGCCTGAAAAATTCTAAGGATATCCAGTTCAATCTACTGAGCATTGAAAACCCCACCAAATATTAAAGAAACTCCACTGAAACCCTTGCATATAGTCCAGTGAAATCTTAATCACAGGCTGCCTGATTTTCTATTGAAGTATGTTATTGTTGTAACAGGTACACAGATGGTAAGCAATTTCAGGGAAAAATGATTTTTTTTTTTCTCCTCTGAGATTTGCAGCAGTAGCAGAGCAGGTTCCATAAATCCTTTTTTGCAGTTAGCCCCAATTCTATCCATTTTGTTCTGATCCCTGATTCCATCACAGCAAGACTTATGCCAGGTTGTTTCAGATCCCAACAGTGACAGTTTGTCCCCTGGGGCAAAGCAGAGGGTGTGAGTCCTCAAGGTCATGAGTCTATTTCTTCTCTATACAGGAAAAATCATTCCATCTTCCTGATTCTTTCTCCGAACACTCAGGAAAAACCCAGCACTGTTTCAAATCTTTTGATGCCAATTTTCCAGGGAAAAGATTAGAGAAGGAAAATAAATCTTGTGAACTTTTGAGCATGGGAAGCTGGATACTTTTCAGATCTGGAACAAGAATCACTATCTGGCTGGAAGAGGTTCTGAGTAGGTGTCAGATGACCTAATTTAGTTGTCAAACCAGGTACAAACAAAAATGAACTTGTGGGTCTCACACAGGAAGCAGAGATAACCCTGCTCCTGCTCAGCCCCATAGGAAGGAATGGAGATTCTATCCCAAATCCAAGTAGTTCTCTCAAGATTTTCAGACCACAAAGGTGTGACTAGTTGTACTGGTTTTGGGTCGGATAGAGTTAAATTTCTTCTTAGTAGCTTGTATGGGGCTATGTTTTGGATCTGTGATAACACAGGGATGCTTTAGTCATTGCTCAGCAGTGCTTACACAGAGCCAAGGCCTTTTCTGCTCCTCACACTGCACTGCCAGCGAGTGGGCTGGGGGGGCACAAGGAACTGGGAGGGGACACAGCTGGGACAGCTGACCCCAACTGACCAAAGGGATATTCCATACCATATGATGTTGTGCTCAGCAATAAAACTGGCGGGGGTGGAGACTGGCCAGGGCTGCCACTGCTCGGGGTCTGGCTGGGTGTTGGTCAGTTGATGGTGAGCAATAGCGTTTTTTGCATCCCTTGTTTTTCTGGGTTTTGTTTCTTTTCCTCCTTACTGTGGGTTGTGGTTTTTTGTTTGTTTGGTTGGTTGGGTTTTTTTTAATTTTAAAGTGTCTTTAACTCAACACATGAGTTTTCTCACTTTTAGCCTTCCAGTTCTCTCCCCCATCCCACCGGTTGGGGGAATCAGTGAGTGACTGTGTGGTGCTTAGCTGCCTATCGGGGTTAAACCGCAACACTAGTGAGGTCACTTCAATGACTCAGAAAAAATTGTCTAAACAAAGACAGTGACTAAAGACATTAAATGTAGGCATCTTACACAGCATGATGCTTAATTTAGCATCAAAGACTCGGCAATGAGTCAGGGAGTGGGTCTTGGGTTTGATCAGTCGTTGGTCCTGTATCATGTCCATTAATCTTCAGTGGTGCATTACTCTTCCCATTCCTATAAACACTTACAAGTACAGGACTGTAAGAAGCCAACTCCAGAGCCTTCCAAATGGGAAACAGAGCCAGCTCCCGTATTTCATTTTCCTCCCATTGAGGATGAGCTGCAGCTCCAATAGACCTACTCTCTTATTTCAACAAGCTGCCAATAAAGAGCAGATGTGCAGTGGAAGCATTAACATCTATTCCCACAACAACTGACAAAGGAGACTTGCTGCCTTTGCTACATTTCAATAGGTGATGTGTGTCCTTGGCATTTACCAATCTCTGGCAAAGCTTTCCCTTTTGCCATTAGCATGCAGCACTGTTGATGTGGCCACACTCTTTCTTCCATCCACCAGCTGCCTGCAGGGCTAGGAATCTTGCACGGGGAGCAAGGAAGGGAATTTGAAAGGGATAGGAGAAAAATAATATGTGACTTAGGGAAATTTGTTATGGACTCCTGGTCCCTGGCTCATGCATGAACAAATCCCAAATCATACTTCTAGTAAATCTTAGCAGGGAAAAAGAATGAGTTCAAGGTTACCATCTCTGAAAAACTGAATTGTATTTTCCAGCAGTATACCCCGACTGCAATTCTCGCTAACTTACATATTCAAAGAAAGAAAAGATGACTGCCAGCTCTCTCAGACAGAGAATAGCTATTCAAGCATAGAAGTGTCCCCTCTTGGGAGTGTTTCTGTTCCCAGGGCAAAAATTCAGGGTCTTTTTGAGAGATCAATATGAACCACCCATGAGTTGCAGGATCTTTTCCCTCTCCTCAGGAGAGATTCAAGAAAAGCTAGTGAGAAAATCAGAAATGTTTTATTTCTTTTTGAAAATGTTTATTCCTCAAAACCAGAACTTTTCACAAAGACATTTTGTCTTCAGTCAGCTTTGGCAGAAGCATTTCTCAGCTCTCTCTTCTCCCAGGAGCAGATTTTAATCCAGAGTCATGGTGCCTGAAACCAACTGCTTCACTATCTCTTTTTTGCACAAAAGGAGAGTCTGATTTGGAAGACGTAATCCTCCTTTTTCAGAGATTTCATGGGAGACTCTGCACCAGAGCCACCCTCTCCTGTTTGGAGTGTTGAGAGGCTGAGCAGTTCTGCCATGCGAGGAAGAGCACACGAGAGCCTGAGCACATGTTCTGCCACGCAAGAAAGAGGATGTCCATGCCCAGAGATACCAGGTATCTTCTCAAATTTGATTTGTACTTCTTTGCTTTGTTCTCCCCATGTGGTACCTTGGCATCCATGGGAGGCAGCTGCTCAGAGACATCTTCCTGAGTGTCACCACTGCCACCCAACACCAACACCAGCTTGTGTTGAAGCTAACTTGAGCTGGAGGACTGACAACCTCTGTGTTCCCTGTACTTACCACCTCCAGCAAACTGCTCAGCCCCTGCTATTTGGATCAGTCCAAGGCACAGCTAACCTTACATCTGCTCCTCAACCTGGCCTGACATTTTGAAACCCGCCTGTGTTATTCATAAAAATGACAACGCAAGAAATATCATCTTTTCCCCACTGAAAACTCAAACTTAAAAGCCATCACAGCTGCTGCAGAGGCTTCACCAAAAGCCGTATCAGCAGTTTCTGTTTTAAAAACATTTTTTTTTACCCAGTCACACTGATGCAGCTGCAGTTTTCGGCAAAGCCTTCTCTGTGGCTGATTTGCCGTTTTCTCTCACTTTCCATTAAAAAACATCTAAGGCTTTCAACACCTCAAGACTTAGTTTTTGAAACTCTGAAAGTGAAGGTTAAATATATCACAGCATCTGGCAAAGCTCTATTAGAGCCAAGGTCAAGTATTTTGCATTTTTAAATGGAGGAAAGTCTTTGTTCTCCTACTGCATTCTGAATGCCAGCTGAAATTACCAAAAATTACCTGAAACTTGCTGTGTCAGTAACACACTGTGAGTACCTCAGTGCTAATGGGTGCTACCTGATGAATTTGAATTGGTCTGCCGAAGGCAATGGCAGGGGGTCCAAACCTCTCATGGTCATGAAGGCAACCAGGAGCTGGTTGGTTTCACAAATAGGTAGGAGCCAGTAGGTTTCACCACCAGACAGCATACCGTGGGAGGCAAAGACTTGCCGGAGTTTGTGCTGCTTCTCAAAGTGCTTTCCTCTCTCTAGACACTCACCTTCACTCCCCCCAGGAGCCACCTGATTCAAGTCCTCTCATCCAAGGTCCAGGTTCCTTCAGAAACAGAGACAACTGTGCAATAGCTGCTCAAGACGTGGAAAAAGAAGAGTTGGCTCTCATGAGCATAGTGGTAAGAGGGTGTCCCCTGCTGATTTGAGACCTTCTTTAACAGCCTGGGCTGGGCAAGAGTGGGTGGCCAGGCTAATCGCTGCAGAGCTTTGCAAGGGGAGCTCGCAGCAGAACAGGGAAGGCTGTTTCCATGCCCTGAGAAGCGTGGCAGTCCCACAGCAAGGCTTTGAGAAAACCTGGTGGAAGAGGGAAGAAAATCACCTCTTAGGGTTCCTAGTGATGTGATAGAAGAAAGAAAGGGAACATGTCATCAGCTTAAAGATTTTGTTTTCCTTTTTTTCATGTACTTCTGTGCTGTTTTCTTGGTTGTTGTCTTATGTGAGTGCTGTTCCCACACATCTCAGGAACAAATGGATGGGTGAAAAGGATATTCTTCTCCAGCTGCCCTTGATATCAAAGCAGAGATGAGTATTTTCTAAGCTAAAAGATACAAAGACTGATTATCTAACACCTCTGCTTGACATCTAGCTTCTGCATCCATATATATGAAAAGGTAGAACCTCTTCCCTATTCATTTCATTCAACATCTGTGCTAGTGGATGTGGTAGGTTGAAAGTAATTTTGTGGGTTTTGTGCAATTCAGTGCATGTAATTTAACAACAAAAAAATGAAACAAAAATATAATTAAAAAATCACCAATAGTGAGTAGACATCAGTGACACTATCCTATCTCTTCGTTATTTCAGCAGGTATCCGAAACAGTGATACAAAGTGGTCTGAACAAAGAAAGACGAAAATCAGTGAATGGTGGTTTGTTACATGGTGCATTTTTTTCTCTCTGGTGGCTCCTCTTCATTTCTGTTCAGCTGGACAGATCTAGTCATTTGTCTGAGGGTATCTCTGACAAAATCCCTACTGTAAGGGCTTTCCCAGAGCAGAATCTCATCTGCTATAAGATTGTGAGAATATAGGAACTTCAGTGCTAAGTCATATCAAAGATCCACCTAGCCAACATCCTCTAATAGCCAACAGTAGATGTCTGGAGGAGAGCAAGAGGGTAGAGAAAAACGTATAGTGATGCTTCTCCAAAATAACCTTCCAATCTCCAGCAACTTGTGGCTCAGAGATCTCCTGAGCCAGACAAGGTATTTAATCTTTGATGAGTTTCTGTTACTTGAGCTTTTCCAGTCTTTCCCTGAATTCATGCACAGTTTTAGTACCCACAATGTCTTTTGACAAAGAACTCTTTTGCTTAACAACATTGTGTGGAGAACCATCTCCTTTTTGTTTGCTTATAATCTGCCAGCTGCCAATGTCATGAGATGCCCCCTCGCTCTTGCACTGGGAGAGAGACAATCATCACTTTCTATTTGTCCTCTCCTTGGCACTCAGGACTTTATACACCTCCAGTATATTTTCCTTCTGTTATTTCTTTTCAGGCTGAAGATGCCTCCCCTTGTAGGGTAACAATTTCATACCTGTGCCAACCTTCTCTGAGCCTTTTCCAATTCTGCTATGTCTTTTTTTGGGAAGGGCAACCAGAACTGTACATAGTGTTCAGGATACAGATGTATAATGATTTTATACAATGGCATTATGTTTTCTCTTTTGTTCTCTTTTCCTTTCCTTGGCATTTTTAACGTTGTTTCCATTACTAAGCATTGAGATGGCATTTTCATAGGACTGTCTGTTACAACCTTTCATTCCTGAGTAGTCATCTCTGAACCCATAATATTATATGTGAAGTTATCATAAGACTTTTTTTTTTTTTAATGCGCATCACTTAATGTTCATGTACACTAAATTTTATCTGCTATTTACTACCCAGCCACTCCATCTTGCAAGATCCTTATGGACAGTTCTGCCACCCTACTACTTATACTTGAAGCATTCAGTATCTGCTATTTCAGATTAGAACATGTAGTTAATTACTATTTAGCTTTAAGGACATACTCAAATTAAATATATATCAGAGAAACATAACTACTTGGTCTAGTTTGTATATTCAGTAATGGCAGGCTTCTTATTTATTGCAAATCTGTGAGAGAGGATGAGAAGCTTTCCCTAGAAATGGCTGGTGATGTGATGGTGGGTGGGGGATGCATCCGAGATGTGAGCTGGAGCAGTCTCATGTAAATAATCCATGCTCTCTTCTTCCTTCACTATAAATAAGGTACTTCCATTGGCTATTGCTGCAGTGGGGACTGACTGCTCACATGGGACATTGCACGTGCAGCTCAGAGGTGTCTCAGCAGATGTAGCCGACATTTGAAGTCAGAAAAAATCTGGAATCAAATGCCTCGTTCCTGGGATTGAAATATTTTTTAATCTATTTTAAATAACAGTGTGTCCGTCCGTCCCCGTCCCCCCCCCCCCCTTTTTTTTCTTGAAAAATACTGTTTGGAATGAATAACTGGTGACTAGGGAAAGGATGAAGAACAATGATCCTACTCTCAGCCTGTGGACTTCAACCCATTAGTTCTTCTTCTCTGCCAGGCTCTGAGCTCTACACGGGGCAAAAGCGTGCCATGGAGGGCGCACGCAAGGAATTCCCAAGTTCTTTCCTGTGATCCCTGTGTTACCAGAGTAGCATGAGTCCAAGGGAGAAAAGGGGCCCATCGCTTTCCTTGTTCTGAGCCCTGAGAGCTGTAAGCTCCCACATTCGCCGTGGAAGTGGGCGTCAGAAACATTTCAGAAATAGAGTACAAGAAGAAAAAAATATGGAAGTTGATTAAAAATTATGAGACAGCAGCCTAGGCTTCACCAAAGACACCTTGTAGAAGCATAAACTTTTCCCCTCTGGCTTCATAGGGATGATTTAACAGCCAGGATGCAAAGAAAACAGAAGCTAATTATCAAATGAACATTGTCTTAATATGTTAATGAAGCGGTTTTGCTAATAGCGAGAGACCTGAATTTTAATACATTTTAAGAGCTCCTTGATTACGTGTTTGTTAGTTGTTATGATCATTTTAAATTATCTGTGCATGGCTTTATAATGGGTTAAAAACTGTATTAAGCACTGTATTCTAAACAGGCCTTGATGAGGCAGGTGAATAGTGCAAACATTGTCGCTAGGAAATTCACTTCAAAAGAAATGTAAACTAGTTAACCTAAAACGTGTCATCAGATCCAACAGTCACACTTAGCAATGTAAGTAATTTTTTACATACTTGCCAACCACTTCTTCAGAATTTTTTTTTCTCATGAAAAGAGTATTCCAGGAACCTAATAGCTATCATATTGGAGTGTTTCTTTTTGCAGTATAACTGGCCTCAAAATATATTTTGCTGTTGGATTTAGGGGAATGAGTGAAGTAGTTCCAAATATACCGAGTTAGTCCATCCTGTCCTTGTGATTACAATCAAACCTTGTTTTTCTAAAATTCAGTTATCCCCAGATGTATGTATTTTGTTCTTCCCCATTCAAAGAATCTGTATAATTGTCTTTAAGCAGGTCTGGGACCAGTACAAATCAAAAATACTTTCTGCAATGACATCAGTATGAAAAATGCGCACAGCTACGTGGCACTTTTCCATTAGAAGGCTGCTTTGTCCATTTTTCCATCAATTTTATTTCAAATCAAGTCATCCTGGGCCATTATCCTTCCTTCTCCAGCTTATTTTCAGCCAGCTGGAAAAGCCTTCCATCGAAGGGTTCCCAATGACCGACTATTGCTCCTATGGAGCCCGTTAAGTGAACGGGATCTGCTGCTCAAGAAATTAGTGACTGTTACTAGTCCTCTGGCTTCAGTTTCTGCAATTTCTTGAAGCAGCCCAACAGAGGTATCACATCCAGGAGATAGCCTTCAGCCCTTGAAAACCCATTTTCAGCCAAAACACTGACAAAAAGACAGCACGGTGTCTGTGTGGACAGAGAGGTTGTTGCTCCTGGAAGGACGTCAATGTTTGCTGGGGGCTGCTCACTCACTCATGTCCATTTGGAGGTTTTTTCCCGCTGTTGTTAAATGAAACGATAGTTGAGCTGCGTGTGCCAAATATGTTCTATCGGCATCTGTGTGAGTGTGTGTATTCTCCCCGCTCAGGCAATTAAGCAAGTCAGATCTTAGTTTCCCAAATCCAGAAAGTGGAGGTCTGGAAGGGAAGGGAATGGAGACCTGGGCACAAATGGGAGCTGTATTTCTATTAGACAAACGGCCATTAGGTGGTTTAAACCTGCCCCTCATTCCTTCCGTTAACATCAAACAGAAGGCTCATGCTTGCAAAGTAAAGGTGTTTTGTGATCCTCATATACTATATAATATAAAGTTCTGCATACGGGACAGAGGCTTCCTCATTTCAGTGGAGACACTCGTCCCTCCCTCATTCAGACTCTGAAAGTGCCTGGAGGACTGGGCCACTGCAGCAGTTTGGTGAGCATTTGGGCTACCGTAGCGCACCAAGCCCTGGCAGTGAAGCCAGGGCTCCCTACCTCCCTCCAGCTTGGGTAACCGACTTAATTTAATTCCTCTGGATCAAGCCCATGCAGTGGTAGAGACAGGCAAAATGTTAAGGCTAGCACAGGGAACCGAGATCATCCGAAACGGAAGCCATAAAACCCCTCTTAGGAAACCACCTGAGAGGATGCTTAAGCACAACATACTTGGCTTTGACAGTTTGCAAAATTAAATATATGCATTGTGTGAGCTAAAGAAATTAATACAGGGTGACGCTGCTCATTTTAGTATATTAATTTTCTCACATGATTTGGAAGCTGTAAGAGTCTCCCTATTTCTTGCACCTTTGTGCCAATTTGTGGGAGGCAGGAGGAAAGGCAATCTTATTTCACATAACCAGCCTTGGAAAACTCCTAATTGCCTGGCCGAGTTTAATTTATTTTTAGGTCATACTGCCCTCTAGGGGATTAGGCAGATAGCGAGGGATTTTTGCATAATGGCAACATTTTTTAATACACAGGAAAAGACATCTCTTCCTTTGTGCTGTACTAGAACATAATAATCCGTGTATAGAGCTCGTAATTTAGCATTTTAAGTGTAATTTGCATTCATTTTCTTGGGAAGTATCTTTCATAATTAGCGTTGGGTCTCTGCTTTCTGGATGCGAGGCTGACTTCCCGCGCGCAGGATATTCACCTTTTTACATAAGGAAATTTGTACAGGGTCCAGTCGACACAGTTAAATCAGGGGAACTTCCCCCCTGATTTCAGGTGGTACTGCATGAGAATTATGAGAAAACTTACATACTTCAATACCCTGTGTAGAGAACATATATACTTGTACATCAAGCATAATCTCTCATTCAATGTTTTTGAAAAAAAACCCTACACGTGTTTAAAAGGGAACAAACAGCAGCAAAAACACTGTATCAACAGTTGTGAGTGTTTTTTGATGGAATATAGAAGCAAAAAGAAGGAAAACAAGGAGGAAAATGAAAGTTTGGAAAAGAGAAAAAAAAATTGTTAAGATTGGCCTTTAGGCGGCTGAGAAACCGGCAGGCTTTGTCAGAGGTGTCAACACTTGCTAAGGAAGGAGAATAGCCTTCTGCAAAGAGCTAAAAGGCTAGACATCTAGTTGCCTAATTATCTCCAAAAATCAAAATCTTGGCACCTTCAGTGTCCCTTACTGAAGTGATGATCCTGCCATTGACTTCTCTTCATCCCATTTTAATTCTAAAATAGCAGGATAATCTTGGCTGGCCAAATTGAATTAAGAAATAAGACTGGGAACTGGGGATGCCTTACCAGGTCATCATTGCATTTTGTGCCTTGATAGCTGGACCCAGATCTGGTTTGCTGCTTGGCTTTTTTTCTTGAAGCAGATGGGTCGTGTAGCAGCAGTTTCCTTTTTTTGGAAAGAGGATCTTGGTCCAACAGCTCACAAATCCCTGATGTAGGATACTTTGGGGATGAGTCCTTCCTCTAGCTTTTCCCTTGGCTGTGAGTCTTGGCCAATGCTGCCCTCATCCCGCTTGTCAGTATTTCAAGGCAAATATTGTGGGAAGTTCTCATTTGGCCCTGATTAATTTTAATTTTAATTTTACTGTGGAGGTGAGTGATCTGAGCACTGCAACATGCCTCCAGTTTCTTGTTTGATATCCTCCCTGCAGTGGAGTAGCCATCTCCTGAGACCACCTGCAATTACAAACAAATGAGTCTGTTCTGGCCTCTTCCCAGCATCACACTGGGCTTTTATGAGATTTTAAAGCTGTCAACTTTACATGATCAGGCTTCTCATTTCAATCTTAGCATACCTAATACTGTTCCATGCTAATGATTCATGACGTATTCACCTACCCATCCTCTAGCTTCACTCAGCCATGCTTCCATCTCCTCATTTAAAGCCTGTATCCACTTTATAAAGTTTGTTCTTATGCCTGGAAGGATAAACTGCTGAGCCTTCTTAGGCAAAATCTCTCTTATATGCTTCCTTGCCCGGCCATAGCAGTGGGGGTTCATCTCTGCAGCATTTTTTTATTTGATCAGGACAGTCTTATCATATGATTTGCTTTATTCAAGCTTGTACAATGTGTATTGTAGTCCAAGGCATGCCTATGGTTTCTGCTTCCCCTTCTAGTGGCCCAGCCGTGTCATGCTATGCTCAGCGGCTCCACAATAACTAACGGGCTTTTCTGAGTCTCTACTGATTCTCACCTCGTCATTTCAAAATCTCAGAAGTGTGGGTAGTCTCATATTCAATTTTCTGTTTAGGAGCATATGTCTTTATACCTTAGCTCACACTTCCTTGGTAGGTCCTTCTCTTACAAATACTAGTAACTGCTGATACTAACATTGAATGGTACTTGTCCTGAGGTGGTGCAGTGGCTCGTCCACCTGCTGATGTGCCAGAACCTTGTCTTAGGGTCATGAACTGGAGAAATGTTTGGCCTGGGTGATTTGAGCAATACCTCCTGTGCTAGGCTGGAAATTCACTTCAGTGCTTCGTTAAGTCTCTGGTTTGTTCTGGGTTTGTGTAGATGCTCTGTTTACCTGGGACCATGTTCCAGCAGGGGTAGGATAGCTCTTTCTGTGCTAACCTGTCTCCATGAAGACAAACAGAAGTGTCCTCACATGTTACTCATGCCCATAGGAAAAGTTTTCTAGTATTGCTCTAGCATTACTAGAAATCAAGCTATAGCAATTGCTTTCATCGCACATGCTTATCCCAGTGTACAGTTTTCAAGCTCATGTAATGTAAATTGTCTGGAAATCATGTGTTCCCACTCACCTCCCTGCAGATTAACAGCAGTTTCCTGTTCTTGCTGGGATTACAGACTGCTCAACTCCATGATTCAGTGGGAATCACATTCTCTGATTGCACAGTTCAACCCTTGCAAAAATGCCTGTCTGCTCTTTTCCCCAGGTTGCGGACTGGGACCCTCCAGATCTGGAGGTGCCAGCACAAGCGCTCTCACAGGACGTCTCTGTGTCCTCCATCCCCGGCTGTGCCAGTCCCAGCAGAGTGTAAAGGGTGAGGGCTTGCTTCTGCAACGTTATTTGTGGAAGTCTAATATCCCCAGAGATGCTCTTCGGTTGTTTGTTTTGTCTGTCCATTAATCATGCTTTTTTATCCCTGTGGGTCCCACTAGCAGAGCTATTCCCATCATGGTTTTCAGCCTGTGTGCGAGGTAAGAATGCAGCTGCACTGGCTCCCTAGTGAGAGACTTGCTTTTGGAAATGGTACATTCTCAGCTAGCATTCGAGACATAGGCAA
The DNA here is from genome assembly GCA_009819775.1 of Phoenicopterus ruber ruber. Taxonomy (NCBI): domain Eukaryota; kingdom Metazoa; phylum Chordata; class Aves; order Phoenicopteriformes; family Phoenicopteridae; genus Phoenicopterus; species Phoenicopterus ruber. The sequence goes on along the minus strand of CM020219.1, from coordinate 28,815,685 downwards.
CCAGACTCGGACTACGCTTCTTTTCCCTCCTACAACTGTGCTTCTCCCTCAGTTTCCACACAGGCAGCCTCTTTGCAAGGAGTGGGTGCGCTTGGGAATCCATATTCTGTAAGGAAATTCAACATATCAACAAAAAGCCTGCTCTACTTCAGAAAAGGAGTTAAACAATTAGAAACACCCTGCAAAAAAAAAAAAAAAAAGTGGGAATCCTATGACTGCAGTTTGAAAAACCAAACCAACACTTTTACACTGGCATCTTAAAAAGAACTCAGTGAGGCTGAGCGGGTGTCGGAGGAGCTTTTCATACGCCGTGCTGCTGAGCTTGGTGTGCTGCCCCCAGGGAGGAAGAAAGCATGGCGGAAAAACACTAAACTTCAACATTCACATAACCAGTTAAGAACCTACGTGGCTTAAAAGACTCCTTTCAATGTAATTTAAGACACATTTTACATAATATATTTTCCTAGATCTTGCATGCCTGCATGAAGAACTTCTTGACTCCGTAAGTGATTCTCTGATGAAAACAAACAAGGGCTGATGGTGACTAAAGTGCTTCTCAACACAAGAGCAGTGCTGCAGCCAGATTCTGCCACAGCCTTTCTTGCATTAAGTAGTGACTTAGTCTACAAGTAGGATGTTTAGTCTCAGCCTGAGCACTGCTGGTGAAAGGTGCTACTCAGACTGAAAAAGAACCTGATTTACAACAAGAAATACAAGCCAAAACAACAGCTTCTCCAATCACAATGGTTGAGTGGGAAGGTTAATATTTAAGATGCAATGCTTGAGTTAGAATTTGCCTTGGAAAGCAGGGTTAGATCCTCTTTTCTGCAGTTCTCCTCAAAGCCTTCCTGCTTGCCTACGCCGAGGATCCAGTCTGCAAAACAGGACTCGGAGCCACGCTGTGCCCCGCAGACCTATCGCTAGCATTGCTTCTGCACTGACTTACACAGACAAGAATAAAATCAGAAAGCAATGAATCGTCTTGTCCAGCCTCCTATATATCAACAGTCATTTCATGTCACTGTTAAGACCTGACTTAAGCCTTGAGTGATTTGGGTGCGATTTAAACATGCCTTGCAGAGGGGGCTTCAGTCTCCATTAAAAGAGTCCTTACCTTGGCTAATTACCCTCACACTTCCAATGGTGTGCCCTGCTCCAAGTTTGGATTTGTCTGGCTTTCAGCCTCCATTTTTGTTATGCCTTTCTGCCCTCGATTGAAGAGGTTTTTGCCTCTAGGAAGACTAGAGCACAGCTGATCCTGTGGATCAGCCCTCTTACTGCAGAGGGTTCAGCAATAAAATCCCATTTGTCTCTTCACATAATAATCAGCATAATAATCCCATGTGTCTCTAGGAAGAGATCTTTATACTATAATGAAATGATCTTTCGATCTTGCTTCTGTTAAGCCCAGTAGAAATACTTTTTTGATGTCTTTTATCCTTTTATTTTCATCCTGAATTAGTTTGTGGCTCTTGTTTGCATGCTCTCTTGCAATGTGTTTTGAAAATATGAATACAGCCAGGAGACATAGTGTCCTAGCACTGACCTCATCAGAGATAGAGGTGGAGAGAAATCACATTCTTTCTCTGGCTTTCCAACTCATTCTTCAAAATCTAAGGATTACACTAGCCTTTTTTACTCCATAGTTGCACTGGCAGCTTCCACTGAACTCCTGGTTCACTAGGTCTCTTTCAGACTCAGGGCTTCCCAGCTATCTTTTCCCTAGTTCTTCTGTGGGACCAGTATTTTTCAGTCCTTGATGTACCTCTTTCCTGTGGCGGTATTCAAATGCATTTTTTAAAGGCCCATCTTTCAAAGGAACATGGGATACCTTTTATGGTTGCCTTTTCCACTCACATTCTGCCCTACACTTGGAGTGCCAGAGATGGGAAGAGCGAAGGGAATAGAAAGGCCCTTCCAGCAACAACAAGGTGATAGATTAGCTCAGCCACCTTGCCATCATGTTATTGACAGGACATAGAAAAGATTTTCTGTCATCTGTGCATGTTTTAACTTAGGAAAATTAATGTGAAGAGCAGGAAAATACAAAACATTGAGCAATTGCCCTTTAAAGAAACTCCAGCTGTGCTGTGCGTTGAATGAGGCAGAGATCTCATAGGAGAAATTCAGTATGATCAGTTGATTAAAGACCATGTCAGAGTAAATAAGCCCAAGGGACGCCCTCATTTCTGGAGCGTCCTGGCTTTTGAAGGTTTGACTTTGCAAATAAAAAGGCATTTGAATATATTTGCATATGTAACACATTATTTATCTCCCCTAGGAAACAGCCTCTGGATAAACATGAGGCAGACCATGAACTTTAAATTAAAGTTAAGCAGGTGCTTAAGCTTTTCCCTGAATGAGACAGGCCTTAACTAAAAGGAGTTTTTAGTACACACCTAATGGTGTCAAGGGCTAGTTTTCCAAAGTGTGAAGTGTCCAGTTACATTTCATCCTCAGCTAATCTACTTACAATACATGGCTCACCCCTATGCGGGTATCTTCTATACTCTTCCACTGCTCTGTCCCTGAAAACCAATGTTTATTATTCAAATAAACCCAACAGGTTTAGGTATTTTTAAGCAGTCAAGGATGACTCAATGCGTTTAACTTCCTTACTGTACTATTTTCCCCTTTTTTTGGCCTGTGAGGGAGGATCTGACCGTATATTGCCATATATTTAGACAGCTCCTACTGCAATGTGGAGCCCTCCTCCTGCTGAGGGGCTTAGATGCTATTGTGCTATAGATAAATACTGATGGTATATCTACATAGTAAACAAAAAAAGGAAAAGATTCCCATATGAATAATGCTTAAGAGAACCAGGGGGAAGATGGACTTACTTATTCCCATTATTCTTCTAATCATTTGGTTTCTGATAGCAAAAGGTATTTTCCTTGAAGTTAAGATCTGCTATTCTTTAATCCCCAGGAAAATGATTACTATCATTTAAGAAAATTATATTCTTCCTAATTAAGCTGTTTTCAGACAATTAAATTGCTTCCTGATTTTCATAATTGTCTCATTGCTAAGATCTACCTCTTTCCTGATTAGCAAGGTGGAAAAACCCCAATGCTTTTACGCTGTACAATATTTAGCAGTTAAGAAAGAAGTCCCAGTAAATATTCCGAGTCAGACTCTTCCTCCACAGGCCCTGCCCTATATATGCTGCTCTGGCTTCACAAAGTCAGATCAAATAGCCAAAGGCACCAAGAAAGGTGATCAGAAAAGTAAGAGGAAACCTGTTTGGGATAGTCCTGTGAGCTAGCAAGCATGAGAGGCACCATACCCTGGGACGCCAGGGTGAATCTCTCCATCATCTTCAGCTTTCATGAGGAGAAGACTGGCTTCCCAACCAGTCCAGTGGGTGGGCTGTGGATGTGCTGTCCAGACTGCCCTCCTCTGCAGCGCAGCAGAGGATCGGGTTGAGGGGACATGTCTGAAGGATGCTAGTACCATGGCACTGCCTCGCAGTTACAGGGCGCACAAAATCACGCAGTCAATGGCAGCATTTCTTGTGCTACTTCAGCCAGTTCACCCGCACATCACCTGTCCCTGCAGTGATCACGTCTGAGACTCCAGACCTCCCAGGAGCTGTACATAGCTACCCCATGAGAATGCACTCTTGCTTTGTCCCTTTCCATGCGCATGTTCTCTTCTTCTTTCTCTCTTTCATTTGCTTTCTCTGTCTCCTTGATTTCCTTCTTTTTTACAGTTGGGTATGAGCTGTTAATGTAAGAATTCTAACACTTGTTATAATGTACAAGTGTCGGAGGGTGCTAGGTGTTATGGGGCCTGGGGAATGCCATGTGGCTTTTGGCCTGTGAAAGGCGCGCAGTGGAAGTCCTGTGGATCTTTCCATATTTATGGCATGGTTGCCTGCAACTTCACAGAGGCTGTTCCAAATGACCCAGAGGGTCAATACCCTTAAATTGGGTTTTGGAGGAAAATATGTGGATGGGGAGTCACTGTTTCAAAAGCTCTGTTCCTAATTTGACATGCATACACTGTCAAGGGGTTATTATGAGAAATATAGATAGTAGGTTAGTCAAAGACTATGGACTAGAGCTGTGTAAATGTGAAGGTGATAGAACATATGATATGTATGTATCAATGCCAGGTGATTAAATTAATCAGGTCAGACCCTCAGCTGGACATAGAGATGTTCCTAGAGCTACGGTGACAAACACCATCGGAAGAGTTGACTCATGATGTTTTCAAAGGTAGGGCTAAGACTGAAGGGACTTTTCCACCACAGCTAACCACATGAGGGACAAATTATTTTATAGCAGGGTGGCCCTGCCTTTGAAAATGCAGAATTCATCAACTCTCATGATTTTCACAGGACTACCACTGTAATTGTTTCAATGGCCCAGTTCTTGAAGTCAAATGATGAAGTGACAGCATGTACAAACACGTGCCATTTCAATTCTTGTTGAGCTTAACAAGCTCTTTTGAAAAGAGAAAATAGATCAAAAAACATTTAAAATATAACAAAATTGTTCTTCAAAAAGAAACTGGGAGGCGAAAAAAGGTTGTTCTTTTCCTTTTAAATCTCATGATTCTTTACACTGGCCTCGTGATTTTTGAGATGTGACTCGTTGATTTTTAGTACTTGTGTGGCATGGTCTTGAAAATGTGACATAGACTCATAAGCATAAACACATTAATATAGCCAGAAATATTCCTTCATCAGAGATATTCATGGGAGTGTTAGATATCTCCTACAGTCTCCTTCCTTTGACATTCCCAACCAAAAGAAAGAAGTCCTGAACGCAAACAGTTTTGCCTTCCTGATGTGAGGAGCTGTTTTGTTGCCGTATCAAAGGCCATTATTGTTAACTGCCTCTTTTGTCTTTCAAATCTGTCTTTCAAATTGTTCCGTGAGAACTGATTTTATAAGAACTTCATTTCTTTATTGATAATTTTGTGAGAGGAAAGGTAATGGCTGTCAAAGGTGAGGAGGGCAGTTGTGGCACAGCCAGCACCGAAAGAAACACAGATGGCAGAGCAATGGTTGAGGACCAGCAGTCCTGAGTGACACAGGGGTATGAAAACGAGGGAAAGATGCAACCAGTTAGGCCATAGGCTTCCTCTGAGAGTCAAGCCTCTGCTGTCAGTCTCATTTTGGTTGTTCTCAGCAACACTGACACTCTCATACTCTTCAACTTTTTGCCTTTTTCACCTTGCAATTTAAGAGACTGTCTCAGAGGGTGGTAACGAAGGACAAATAAGTTTTGGCTGTGGAAAAGAATCCTGCAGAAAATACCATGTGTGGGAAGCAATCCTTCCCAACACCTGCATGCCCCCTCCGAACTGAGGGCTGAGCTAGCTGGAGTATGTTATAAGAGTGATACACAGATGATCAGTAAACTCTTTGCTTGGCATTCCTTTTTCATTATGCTGCCATTTTAGAGAAATGTTTTTATAGCTTCTGCTTGATTTTCCATCAGATCCCTCCCTCCCTGTGAATCCTCCCTTCCTGCTTCCTACAGAATGTGGCCAGCTGGTTACTGCTAAATTTAAACAAAGATGTGCTACTTGCAACTCTCTTTGCTTCATCCACACAATATTACTAGCCTAACTCAGCTAGCAAGAAGTACTTCTATTTTGATGTGCACAGGGACTGTGAGCCCAGATGAAGGTCAATGAAGGCTGTTGCATAGATAGATAATGCTGACAGGGAGTGCTCTAACTGGTTTTCTGCAGGAAAGTGCTGATTCAGTGGAATTGGGACATTTGAGGGGTACATGTACATTCTGCTCAATGTGTGGGAACATAACGGGAACTTAAAATCGGGTGCCCAGTGGAGGTCTGCAGAGCAGCTCCATGAGCAGCAGCAAAGCACAGCCCAGGTCTCCATCAGTGTCGTAATACTGCCATGCTGATAGACAACAAAACACCCAGCATCTCCTGTGAAATGGAAATCCTCCTTTCTAGTCAGCTCTAATTACAAACAGCGTACCATGTTTAAATAACCAATAAAATAGGGCATCAACAAAGAAGCTGCTCTTTGCATCTCTGAGATTCATACAGCATCCAAGAGCTCAAACATCAAGGAGAAAACAGCAGGTAGCTTAACTCCCAAGATCTCTCCCCTGCTGTTGTTATCATTGACAATGAAGGCAGTGTTGTAAGTGCAGAGTGCAATGGACAATTCATGCACTTACCGTATCTTGCACTCTAGCTACAGGCGCGTGATTTTCTGAAGAAATGATGACAGGATCAAACATATTCTGGCAGATGCTCACAAAATCAGAGCCCCTTTCACTCAGTAAATGACCATAAAAATGCTTTGAAGATGACAATAAAAAGTTATTTAATCATGTTCAAAACAGAAGCACCTGCCAAGTCAATATATCATTTTTTACATGATTGGCTGGTACAGTGACAATAGCGAAAAATGCAAAGTGAGGCTGTTAGGAGCAGCTACTGGCCTGATTCTATAGTAGGCATAGCCTGATGGTGGAGAGAGAGAGCAGGAGAAGAGGAAAGAAAAAGCAACAGAGTCACACATACATTTCCTCAGCCTCCTGATTTTTCAGCTCTTTTTCCCAGCTGCTACAAGGTGCCCTTGGGAACCTAGTCTGAAGATGTCCTTAGCAGCCCCCATTTTCTGTGAAGTCAGTGCCGGAGGGAGAAAGGGCAGTGACCAAAGGAGACCTAAGACAGCCTGGGTGATCTTCACGCTGCCGTGGCAGTGGGGAAAAGGTGCTGGGGAGAGGGGTAGAGATCTGGCCTGTTGGTAGCATCGCTGCCCTAGGATGTCTGCACACTGGTAGGTGGGTGCTGCTAGAAATAGAGACATAGAGAGCGTTATGCGTGGCTGGGCACAGATTTATCGAGCAGCCCAGGACAGGCGGTACCTGCCATCAGCAGTGTGGGCTGTGGGGCTACGCCGTACAACAAAGAAGAGGCCATGTTGTTATTCAGCCCCACCACTACCCTTGCAGCTGCATCTACCCCAGATTCAGCAACTCTTCTAGACAAGCCATTTACCTGTGAGCTGGCATACGCGACTGTAACATTGAAAAGCTTTCCAGCTATACCTGGTGCAGTTCAAAACCACCTTTGTGGTACTGATTGATTGGGTTCTTTCATGATCAACAGAAATTAAAGTAGCCCAAGGGTGGTGACAATTTACATGGGTTGATGACAGAGGCTGTTCTGGCAGCTGAAGTCCACGAGGGTAGCAAGTTTAGATGTCTAGATTTTAAGGTCAAAAGGGCTTGTTCTGACCAAGCACTATCATCTCTAATACAATATGAGCCATGGGGATCCTTGGAATTAATTATCAACACAAGGCCAACACCAATGATTAAACTAGAACGTTTTTGTTCAAATATTCCATTAATTTTTTTCAGAGTCAGGGAATTTGCCACCAAAAGTTGTGGTAAAAAAGGCTAATTATTCTCACTGATTAGGAGTCAGGCCAGATTTCAAACTAGGTTTTATCGAACTATTGGACCTCATTAAACTTTGCCAGCTAAAATGAAGAGCCTTTTTATGAACAAATTTATGTTTACTGTGTGAGTGCTTTAACTTAGGTTGCTTTTTCAATCTCTTTGGTAAGCTAGGATAGGCAGGACACCTACCCCAACCTTCACTCCACAGGATAATTGCCAAGCCTTCACCCTTCCTGCAGCTCTTGCACGATGGCTCTTGAGTACTTCAACATCTTTCTTAAAATGTAGACACCAGAACAGTATTCCTGCAGCAGCTTGAAATTTCAGCGCACCCAAAATTCAACTACCTGTTGGCAAAGGAACATTTAAAACGAAAGTACTCAGAGCTGAAAACAATAATAAACTGTAGGTTACTTTGAAGCATAGATAAAGTTAGTTTTCGGTAGCCAAATTTGAACAGACAAACGTTAAAGTAATCACAAACATTCACACAACCAGTGTGAAAACTGGTTGGATAACTGGGTCTGAACATTACTCAGTGGCAAAATTAGTTCCTCAAGATTGTTATATTAGACATGAGTGAAGAAAATGGAGTGCTAAATTACCAGTTTAAAAAGCAAAGATGAGGAAGGGAAGAATATTAACACGATCTCAGCCTTCAGTAGGAGGCAGGTAAACCAGGCACAGAGGAAACACTGGCGGTGATGAGGGCAGAACTTCAACGCTGAACACACAAACAGTGGCATTGGTGCGGCGTCCTGAGGCCAATGTAGGGGAAGTAAAGGGAAGAGCTGAGTAAAAGCAGTCATGTCCACCTGTCAACTGTATGTGCAGACAGCACAGAAGGACGTTTGATAACATGGTGCTCTCTGAAAGCACCCGAGAAAGGGAAGAGACCAGGAGGAGCCCCCAACCAGTGCCCAGCTAGCAGCAGCAGATGCATTTTCTGAAGTGTGATGGCAAAGCAATCATCACAGATGATACTGTATTTTGCAGAGAGCAGATGTGTCCAATTAGGAGCTCTACGTGAATGCACACAAACAACAGAACGACGCAAATCAACAGCTTCCAGAAAAACACTGCACTAGCTACTGGGCACCTTTCCATACTGGGCTGCAGCCTTTTCAGGGAAGTTTATTTTGTCTGGCAATGTTGGAAAGTCAGGAGCATATGGGATAGGTGTAGAAGATATCCAAGACAGGATACAAACCTTGAAGAATGGCTATAGACAGACAAGTAGTAGAAAAAAGGAAGTAAAAGGCTTTATACAGGTTTTATGAAAATGGCAGTTAACACAAACGGTCACGTATCCGAGCAAAAATACAACAGATGGTAGTGATCTTCAGTCATTTTCCACAGTATTCAGATATGGAGAAGTATCAGTAGTATATTTTCTTCTCAATTGCCCTTGTATTACCGCTAAAGAAAGACATAATTTACTTAAATACATGTAACATGTATGTGGTAAGGCATGGAAACACCCAACATAGCACCAATATACTGAAATTCAACTATATAATTAATACATAATTACATAAATCAATCTATTTTATAAAAATAAGGATTTTTTCTCTCCAAATCATTATTTTCTATATATTTTTAAGTGGCTGTATTTATGATTTAGTAAAATCATGATTAGTGTTGAATATCATAAAGTCCTTAACTTAGTACCAAATCTCCCATCCACCCACCACAGGAAAATAAGGAGGTAAGAGGAAAACTGTGTTCCCAGTGTACAAAGTCTGATGCTTCCTGCCAATGAATGTTGCAAAGCAAGATTCTGTGGCTGTTGAGAATTTCAAGACATCATTTTTGTCCTCAGGGACACTATGAACTAGTAAGAGGACTGTCCTGCATGTCAGATGCCCCTGAGGAATTTGGCCGACTGCTCGAAAGCAGCATGGACAGTGCCATGGAAATGCACCCTCTGTGCTCCAGAACTGGTGAGGAGATTTACTCTTTTCATTGTTGCTACTGGTTTGTCTACATCTTTTTTCCTGTTTCTCTCTGTTCCTTTTCTCTTTTAAAATGTTCCTCATCCAGAGCCAGAGCCAAATTCTGTCAGATTCTGAAGAGGATATCTAACTCCCAAGTTTAAGCATTAGACGGAGAAAAGGCTTATGAGGAAGTAACTAACATGACATCGCCTCTAAATGATTTGGTTTCCTTTTATTCGGGAAGGCAGTCTGAGACCTGTGGGTGTCTGAAATGGACTCGTTCTCCATATTGGTCCTGAATATAAAGAAAGGTATAGGTCTGCTCTGGAGAGAGGTGTCCCAGTTTTTTGCTTAGGAGACCTACCTTTGGAGGGTACGTTTCCAACACACTTCATGACCTCTTTTAAATAGAAGAGGACTGGAGAAAACAGGATGAAAACCGGCACAACTGCCGATATCCTGAGTCTAGAGAGCTGATTGCCTTCACTGTTTAGAATGCAATTGTAAGCCTGAATATGATGAAAAGTAATCCTGATCTCATAGCTCAGTAATCTGTTCTCAGTGGCAGGCAGAGATCGCTTATCCCTGTTAAATCTTGTAGATGCGTAAGTGATTTTTTATCATATTAATAATGTTAGTTACTGCTGATCTGATCCACTCTACCTCTGTGTGATATTTGAGCGAGCTTTATGCTTGAGCAGTGTAAAGCAACTTCTCTGACATGGGCAACTCTGCATTCACTGCCTCCTTTCCCACAGGAAGTTCCCTTTTAACTAAGATGAGTTAGAAGCCTCCTGGAAGTTCGTGAGGTGCCTGGGGTCCTTTTGTCATTGCTGGTGCTGGCAGCATCTGACTCTTTGATTTTTTTTGTCAAGTAGATGGAGTCTTTGCTTTGCAATCCTTTGGTCATGGCAGGAATTCTGCAGAGTGCACTCCCTGATGGCCAGTATCTATGGGTCTGGACCAGTGCTCAAGGGTTGGAAGCACCAGCTGAGGAAAAGGAAAATGCACTATCTAGGCTTCTGATGAAAGGGCTGAGTGCCATTAGTAAGGCTCAGAAACTGCTATTCCTTGTATCCTAGCTGTTACCATCTTCTCAAGAAGCAGCAGTTACTAGGCATTTGAGTCCAGTAAGACACTACCTTCATCAATGAACTGGCTTGTGAAGGGCACTGAGCACAGGGAGAGGCAGGCCTGTGCTCCTCCACGAATAGTGCTGGGCGCTACTGGTTTCTGAAAGCAAAGTGAGCTCACCGTCCCCCTCCAGCATCAGCTGAATTCTAGCCAGGGGTGGAAGGCTCACTGCTATTGAGTGCTACGAGGTAGGAGGGGCTGAAAAGTCCAAAGAGTTTCCATAGACCTGACTTGCACTTAGTCAGGAGCACAGTCCAGATGGGTTATTCACCCAGACATACAAGGCTGCCAGGAGCCTTTCCTAAGTCAGTGACAAGAGAATTTATTTTGGTGCATGGCAGAGTTCTACTTGGGAGGTGATGTTTTTCATCTGTTGCAATTTTTAAAATGTATGGTGTGTACATCCCAAGACTAATGATGGACATGCATTGGCAGGGGCACACTCAACTCCTTCACAAATTATTGCAAAGAAGCTCGATCATGTGCTCTTTCAGAACTATTGTCCATTTTTTGGAGGCAGTCTAGTGATTTGTTTTAATGCTTTAGTTCTGAGTGAACAAACTTGTGCTCACGGGCTCCCACTGGAACTGGGCTGGGCCTTTGCAAAGTCAATAGTTTATTTACTGACTAAGAATGAAGCACCCGGGAAGATGTTTGAAGATGTTAGCAATGCTTTTCATTAGCTGAAGATGGCATTTAGATCTTGACCATGGCATGTTTATTCATTAGTTTCAGTGAAATCACAGGCCTGTTTGCAGGGTGAAAGTAACAGTGAGACCTGGTGGGGCAAAAGAAAGGGAGAAAAGGCAGAGATTGTGTGTGCATTCACCCCTTTGAGAAGGAGGAAAAAAAAAACAAAACCAAAAAACACAACAGCTGAGATGGTTTCGTGCCTTATTAAAAACCAAGCCAAGGTAGCAGAAAATACACTGAAAGGCAGTAAGGTTTTTTTACCTTAAAGCTGTTATCAACGACATTTGTTAAGATGTATCTCCTAGATACAGCTTAACCACCGGTAAGGTTAATAAATCAATTTTCCTTGCTAAATACATTTAAAGTTTAGATGCATTCATTCGTTTCTAACAGGAAAAACAATATTTTCAGTCCCACCCTATCTTCTTCACAAGACTTTTTCTTTTTACTGTAAATCTCCATAGTCTATTGAATTGACTCGTTATTTAATACATTCTTCTTTCTACTTGGATGTACCAAATTAAGGGGGCTGCTTTTCTCCATACTTGAACCTGACTGTATCATCCTCCCTGTGCCCCTGTTGCGGTGACTTCCCCTCAGCCTGCGAGGGCAAGACTTGAGCCTTTGCCGGCACCCCGGAATCGCACCTTTCCCATTCCCTAGCCTTGGTAAAAGGCAATGCTCGCAAACTGCACATTTTGCCTCAAGAAACCCGCATCAGGGGACATTGCAGCCGGTGACGAGAGGAAATCACGGCAGCCTGGGGCTGGGAAGGGACACCCTAGCGCCCTGCATCACCCGTACGAACAATAACCCATAAAAGCAGGAATATAATGAAGACTTCCTATTTTACGGTTCCTTCCTATGGCCATGTGTGGGCTCCAGGACAGGAGACCAGCCCAGAGAACCGAGGAGCCAGGGAAGGAGCCTTCCGGGCGGGATGCTGCCAAACCCTCGGCAAGCTGACGGAGGGTAGATTTGGGCAGAGGAGGGGGGGGTGTCTTCTCCTGTTGTCTGTGTTTCCGTTTCTAATGACGATGTCACACTATTTCCACGGCTGATCCTGCTGCATAGCTGGGTCGCGAAGAGTTAAAATGGAGAACAGCATGTGCACTTTTAAAACTACATGCGACAAAGTCCATTGCTTGAAGTCCGGGTCCCTTCTCCCCCCGCCCCTCCCCAGCTTCCAGCAATCATTTATTATAAAGGGGTTTTATGATACAAATTTGATAATCTCCCATACACATTGGCACTGTTCTAATTGGAGTTGTAAGCCCATAAAATTCAAGCCCTTTGTTTTCATGAAGGCCACAAGGTTTTAAAAGATACTATTGTACCGCCTAAAACCCATAAAATTGTCACTAGGGACTGATTAAACAGTCCTGAATTGAAACAGTGCGGATTTTGTCTAGGTCCTTTTCATGCACAACAATGGTCTTTTCAACCCCCAAGACAAAAGGAGGTTTAAGGAGCGATTCTCTGGGAGATTCTTCTAAGATAACCCCATCCATATGGGAGACAAGGTGGCCAGCAGCTGAGACGAAAAAAAAAGGGGGGGGGGGGGAAGATTTCGGATGGCAGAAGGAAAAATAAAGGGGAAGGGGGGGGGACACGGGGACAATAACAAAAACCCCAGGTGACACAGAGGCTCTATTTCCCCGGCTCTTTCCTGCACATCCCAGAAGCCTGGTCCTCTCTGCATCTCCCCCTTGGCACATGGCCCCCCGCCCAAGCAGGGAAGGGGATGCAGGTGGGAGGACCGGCGTCCCTCCGTCCTCCCCGACCCGCCCTGTCTTGCAGCCGGTTCGGATCCTCCCGCACGGAGGCCAGAGGCGACACCGAGCCCCACAGGGCTGAGAGGGGAGCGGGGAGATGCTCCCGCCGCCGTCGCGGCTGGGGAGGAGGCCAAAAGCACCCGCGGGAGTGCTTAGCACTCCCGCGGGTGCTTTTGGCCTCCTCCCCAGCCGCGACGGCGGGACCTAGCAGCCCCCCTCGCCGGGGGCTCCCCGGGATGTGTAGGCAGCACGACACATCCCAGGGGTACATCCGGTCCGAAATACCCCCCTTCCAGGGAATAAAAACGACCCCCAAACCAACAGCTTCCGCTGGTCGCTTTCCCTCGACAAGCCTTTCCTGGGCGGGCAGGTTGTCTGCATCAGTCCCCGTGGAGTCTTCGCTCCCAGATATTCCCTCCGCGTTCCTGATCCCGTCGGAGGGATGGAAGCAGCCGGTCTAGTCTATATTTCAGAGACCTAGATTTGGGGTTTTTTTGAGGATTTTTCCCCATTAGCCGTTGTCAGGACAATTATATGTTCCCCCCCCCCCCCGCCCCCCAAATTAATAAAATCAATAGTTTATCAAAGCGTTTCAAAACATAATTCTCTGGGCGTTAACAGGCATCACTATTTTCTCTCGGCTACCCTTTCCCAGTCGATCTTCGGAACGGATACAGACTAACGGGAAGATTGGCTTAATTCTGGATCCTGCCTCAGCGGCTCCGAAAGAGAGAGCGATGAACCGCGGCCCCGCCGGAGCCAGCGGCCCCGCGCTGCGCCCACCGGCCGGCCCGGCCGCGGGAATCCCCGCGCCGCAGCCTCCGGGGCCTCGGCCGGCGCCCGGCATCGCTGCCCAAAACGAAAGGCCACGGGAGCCTCCGGAGACGGGCGGCTCCGGGCTCACGCTTCCCGTAGGAAATACCGCCAGGTTTACAGCGAGATGCTTGCAGCGAACTTTATTCGCCGTTTACCGGCGCACGTGGGTAAAATAAACGAACTCGAATGTGAAATTCCGCTGGCGCGATCAAGAGAAGTATTTAAGCTTCTATGGCACAGGAGGTAATCCTACGAAAGATCCCCAATCGTCAAAAATACACCTCTCCGCCGGGAAAAATTTATTTGCCAAAAATCATTTTATTAGTGACTGGAAGAATAAGCTATTTTAAAATAAACTAGGTCGCTAGGATTATTATTTTTTTTTAACAAGGAACCTCTGGAAAAGGAGCGGGAGGAGCGGAGGTTTTACAAAAACAGAGCCGCACCCGGCATCCGCGCCCTGGGGTGAGAGCCGCGGAGGGGAGGGCGGCCCGGGCGAGCTTCGTCCCGGCCGGCCGCGCTGCCCGCCTGCCCGCCGCCGCCCCGGGGGCCGCGCTCCGCCGCCCGGCCCGCCCGAGCCCGGCGGCCGCGGTGCCCCGGCGCGCCCCGGCGCCTTCCCCGCATTAGGAGCCCGGGGCTGGGGCGGGCCTCCCCGCGCCCGTGGGATGAGTCCGGCCCCGGAGGGCGAAGCGCCGCTGTCACCACCCCCAGGAGACGACGGCGGGGTGCGCTAAGTGCTGGTAAGCGGGAAAGACGCCGAGGGCGGCGGCGGAGGCGGGCGGGCAGGCTCGGTAGCCCTGCAGGGCGAGGGCAGCCTGGGCGCTGCAGCCCGCCAGGGCGCAGCCCAGCTTGGGGCGGGCGGCGGGCGGCGGGGGGCTGGCGGGGCAGCCGCGGCAGGGCTCCCCGTCCCGCACCAGCACCGGCACCACCACCCGGCGCAGCAGGGCGGGCGGGCGCGGCGGGGGGCTGCCGGGGCCCTCGCTCCGCGCCCGCTTCATCTTGTAGCGGTGGTTTTGGAACCAGATCTTCACCTGGGTGGGGGTGAGGCTGAGCAGCCGGGCCAGCTGCTCCCGCTCCGGCGCCGAGAGGTACCGCTGCTGCCGGAACCGCCGCTCCAGCTCCAGCGTCTGCGCCTTGGAGAAGAGCACCCGCCGCTTCTTCTTCTTCTCCTCGGCCTCCGAGCCGCGGGCGGGGAGCGACCTTTGGGTGGAGTCGGGCACGCTGAGCTCCGGGCCGCTCTCGTCGGAAGCTGGGGACAGCGAGGGGGTTAGAGAGAGAGGGCGGCCGGGGCCGGGGCGCGGGGCTGGCACCGAGGAGGCGGCGGGCCGTCGAGAGCCGAATCGCCTCCCGCAGGGAGAGCCCCGGCTGTTTACCGGGCCGGATTAATCCCAACAGTCAACAAGAGGTGTGAGCTAACCCCCCGAATACATTAAACCTAACCCACGGGACGGAGTGGGCTTTCCCCCCGCGGGGGAGCGGCTCTGCCCCGGCGTCAATCCCCGGACGGGCACGGCCGCTTCGCCGCGCACAGCCCGGGGGCTTGCGGGCTGGTAGCGTTTGTGCTCGCTCGGTGCTAAAACGTAACATCGGGCTGCCCAGTCCTTTCACTATTGCTTTTCTCCAGCCGCTCGATTACCTTAATATTTAACTTATCCCGATGGGGTTCCCGCATCCATCCAAAGGACGGTCTCCCCCTCCTCACACGCAGGTATGCGTTAAGCGCCGTATAGATGCGGCGCACTTTACGCGTGTGAGGTAAGACCGGTGTGCTACATCGCTGGGTTTGTGAGCCGGAGCCTGCTCTCCGCGATGGCCAGTGCGTGGATGCAGGCGGTGGCGCCCACGGCGCGCTCCGCGGCAGCGCGGGGAGGCGAGGCACTGGGTGTGTGCTCAGCTTTCCTCTACGGTGCGTGGGGTGACCTGAAACCCCTCCAGCACAAAAAGGCAGGGTTTCTTGCAACAGTGAAACGGGGGAATGAAAAAAAAAAAAAAAAAAAAGAATCCGGGAAGCGAGCTTAAACCACAAGCGCGGAGAGACGGGCGGACACAGCCTGAGGTTTTGCTTTCTGCCATAGCTGGGAACATGCACAGACCTACGGGAAAAAATAAATCTTTTCTCTCTTAAGCTCGTGGCCGGGATGTTCCTGCTGTTTCATTGTTGCAATTCAGTAATATTCTATAAAATTCCCAGCCTGGATCCCCCCGATCCTGTAGGCTACACACGCTGGCGATTCGCTTCTTCGCATCTTCCCCAAAGGAAGGGGGGAAACAAATACAAGAGAGCTGTGCGGAGACGGCGGATTCCTGTCCGTTTCATACTCACAGGGATAGTGATTTCTGTCTGTTTCTATCCACCCTCGGTACGGCGAGCCGGTGTAGTTCTCCGCTGAGTGGTGATGGTCAGAGGCTTGCTTTATGCTATTAGCATCCTGCTCTGGTAAATCCAAAATGCTCCTCACTGTAAAACTGATCCTGCCAGATGTGGCCATGGTAGGTTGTGCACACCCCCCCAAAAAATATCGTCCCAAAGCCCCGAAACCCCTCCCTTAAAAGCTGCGAGGAAAGGACTGCGCCCAGTTACTGGGGAATCTCCTGGCTCAAGAGGACCTTCCCTTCCATCGCCACCTAACCCCAAATATTAGTGTCGTTTACAGAGGTGTCCTGTTTATATAAACAGTCCTCCCCACTGCAAACACTGCCTGCTTTCAAACAGTCCCTGTCTATAGGATGCTAAGTACCTGAATTAGTCAAGTGCTAAAGCCCTAATGGGAGTAGGTGTAACCCCCCCTCCCGCCACCCCCATGAGAGAATAACCCGTTACCTCCCAAAGACAGCAGGAAACAGGCTTCATCATTACATATTCTGTCTGATTAGCCAAAAGTGGGGACAGATAATGGTAATTGTTAGCAGTGAATAACATCTTGGGTGGCATGTGGATGACCAACAACCACCCCCCTCCATCCGCCACCAAAGCCACCAGCGTCCCTTCTATCCGCAGACAAAGTGAATCCTCCCAGGACATCCGCAGAGCCTGCCGAGAGCCCCCTCCCCGCTTCTCCCTCTTTATTTCCCCCCCTCTCCCCTCTCTCTTTAAACCTGGAAGGAATTTAAGTCGTTATTTGTTTTATTTCCCCGGGCTGTTTGCGGTGCTACCTCCAATTCTCCCGCGTGTCATTGGCAGGTTTCCTACCCTCAACGGGGGATTTTTCACACCTCGGCCGAGTCTCGGCGGGGAAGGCTGGCGGGTGTGTGCGTTGAGGGGCTGGGATCTCCGGGTTCGTTTGGGGGTGGTTTTTTTGCCTCTCCTGAGCACGGCGGATGGAAGGTGCATCTTTCTCTCGGGAAGGGTGATGGCGTGAGGTTGTCCGGGGAAACGTGGGGAGCCCGACACACTCGGTTCATAAGCAAGAGTCGAGAGGAGGGGTGTGGGGAAATTTTTTTTAGCATCATTTTGCCTTGTCGTAACCCAAGGAATATCCCCTCGGGTGATATGTGTGAGTGGCTGAAACGATTCCAGCTGGGAGAGAGGGAGAAAAGATCAAACACGGCGCGTTTATTTATCCGCGGGTCTCCCGTCCCCGCCGAGCGCCGCTTCATCTGCTGAAAGCAGCAGCAAACAAACGCGGAGCCCCGGCCCCCCCGGGAGGAGGGGTGCGGACACCGGCTGGGCACGGCCCGGGGGCGGCTCGGCGGCAGCTCCGCGGTCCCTCCGCGGGGCAAGCGCTTCCTCGCAGCCTTTCACCGGGCAGCCCCGTCCCCCCGCGAAGCTGCGGTCGGGCTTTGCCCAGCCTCGATGGCCGCCGAGGACTTATAAAAAAATATGACGTGGAAACAAGAAGCCCGATGAGCATTTTCAAATGCAAAACTGCAGTGACACGGCTCCGTCCTCAGCCGCAGGGCAGGGGCGGAAGCGACCGACGGCGCGATTAGCCTGTTTCACGCGGGTCGCGCAGCGTGGGTCAAGCCGTGGGGGCCGCAGAGGGCGGGGGCGGGACACGCTCCCCACCCGCACGCCGCAGCGCCCGGCCCCGTCGCTTCCCGCCGGTTTCGCGGGAGGGACCCGGCGCTCGCCTAGAAAACCAGTGGGAGGCGAGTCCGGCTGGGTGGAGGAAAGCCTGGCGGGAGGGAGACACCGAACCTCTCCCGAGCGGGTCCGCTTCCCCCGAACGGCGGCCGAGGCGCACACAGCACGGCCCCGTCGGGCAAACGGCGTGAAACCCCGTGATGATGCACGGCGCGCCTGGAAATGCAAACCCAGATACGCGCTGCTCTTGCAGGCACCCGCTTTGTTGGTTCCAATTTCCCTGTCCAAACAGACATCTATAAGCTATTGTGTATAGATCATATTTATCCATCCCTGCTCTCGCCCCCCGGCCCCGCTCCCCGCCTGCCCCCGGACGCCGCCGCCGCCCCTCCCCGCCCTGCTCTGCTCTGCTCTGGGTGCCGCTTCTGGAAGCAGTTGCCCTTCACGGGGAAAACGTCAATAGAGCAATAACGGCAAGGGAGAGGCGAGATTTATATCGGCGAGATTTGTGGACGAGATGAACGGGGCACAAGGCTCCATTTGGCCAACTTCCCGCATATTTCTTCGGGACTGGACAGGCTCCATATAAACGATTCCCAGGCCGTGATTACTGCAGCCACCTATCAAGCGTGCCTGGTGACAGTAGTTATCTTCCCCGCTCCAAGCACAGCCTCCCAGCCGTCCTGGGTGGTCGGAGCGAGGGGAGCACAAATACATGCCAACTGCTAGGCCGTGAACAAAAGGGAAATGTAGCCCTATGTCCCGGACCTGTTGGAAGCATTTGTTCCAGTCAAGATTTTGCATTTGTTCAGATCTGGAATAATAGGTGATTGACGCCTTCCCACAATGTGCTTTAACTCTCCGGGATAAATCGGAGCTTGTTCCTTGTTGTCATGGTTTTCAATAGGGTTCAATGGGATTGAACCACTATCGACTCTGCTTTACGTCTCCGGCAGCCCCGTCCATACAAATTTATTAGTTATGTCTTTTTAAATGAGATTAAATTGAAACGACGTGGCCGTCCTCGGCGGAGCGGCTCCTCCCGCGGTCGCCCCGGTCCCCGCCGCCCCCGGCTGCCCGTGTCACCGCCGGGGCAGCCCGCGGCGGGCGGGAGGTGGGCGCCGGCCCGGCCCCCCGCCCCGCCAGGTACGGCCGCGCTCACCTGCCCGCCCGGCGGGGCCCAGCCCGGCAGGCAGCGCCGCTGCTGCCCCCCGCTCCCGGACGCCCCGAGTATAAAAGGAGGCCGAGAAGGGCTTATTAATATCTGACCCCACAGGCAAACATTTGCTGAATGCCTGGGCTGGAGCGGCGTTTCGGGGGGGCGGCCAGGGGAGTGGCGGGGGCCGGGGTTCGGGGAGCCACAAACTTATACAGTATCCGAGGTGGCTCTTAAGAGGAGTTTGCCAAGCACACTCTAAAGAAAGTGCAAAAACTTTGCAAGGAAAAAAAGTCAGGATGAGAGAAAGAGAGTCTACTTCAGTGACCTCTCTTAGCCTTTTAATCTATTTAACATCCTAAGCCCACACTGATGTGTAGAAATAAGTAAATGGTACTCTTCAAGCCTTAAGAGCTCTTCAGCATCAAATATTTGCACTTACTCTTAGAGTTTTTCTCAAATAGCGCAAGACACATTCTCCTTGGACGAGCCGAGCTGTCTAAATATACCTACGCATTGTTATCTGCGGGAAATAGTTCGTTTCAAAGGGGGAACGTAATAACCTGAAATGTTTCATCTCTTGTTTTGCTTCGGACCGACTTGGATACTTGTCAGCTCCGGCTGCCCGGCCTCATTTCGGGGTTTGCCGGTTCAGATTTCACCCTCTCCCGCGACACTTCGGCGGTGGGGCCGGGGGAGCACTCCCCCCCACGGGACCCCGGCGCCGCGGCCCGCTGGGGACGGCATCCTTCGGCCGAGGGGTGGGTTTGCGGCTCGCCCCTCCGCAGCGGCCGCCCTGCCGCCCCGCGGTGCCCCCGGCCGGCGAGGGCCTGGTAGCCGCGGGGCGCCACCGAGAGCCGCCTCTTCCCCGACGGCACCCGCGGGGGTCAGGCGGGGCAGGCATTGCTCCGGGGATGCTACATGTACGCGGCCGCACCCACGAGTGTGCCCCACCCGCAGAGGCGGTGGGGACCACAGAGCTATCCTATAGCAGGTGACTCCCCGTCTCGGTGGGCCCCCGAGGTGAGACCATGCCCGTCTCCGTGGGCCCGAAAGGATTCCGTGGGCCCGGCCGCCCTGTCCGTCCAGCTAAACCCCCAGAGGCATTTCGGGGTCCCCAGCGCGTTTAAATGGATTTTCACGTTTCCTAGGGGGTAAAGAAAAAAAAAATTAAAATAAAAAATGTCTATTTCTTTCCACGTTATTCGCAGCGCGCTTTTCATCCCGCTCGCCGACGACCGTGTTTCATTGAGGCTCATGTGAAACAGGGCAGGAAAATGAGGAGCGGGGAAACCGGCCGCGTCCGCGGAAAGTCCGGAGCCGAGCGAAGTCGGGGCGCGGTAGCCGTGCCCCTGCGTGGGGATGCGCGGCCGCGGCCCCCCCGCCACCCGCGGCCCCCCTGGCTGGAGGTAACCCTGCAGCGCGGAGCGGGCCGCTCGCACCCCGGCAGACCGGGGGGCTTGGAGGGCACGGCGGGGTTTCCAGCCCGTGGTGTGGCCCGGCCCTTTTGGGACATCCCGGGGCTGGGTCGGGCCGTCCCGTCGGGGCTCCCGCCACGCTCTTGCCTGGCTCCCCTCCCCATCGGCCCCCGCTGTTAAAAACACCTCCGACCACCTGAGAAAATAGCGGCTTTTTCTCTTACTTTTTTTTTTTTTTTTTTTTGAATGGGTTCATTTATTGCGCTCAGTGGAGGATTGCAAAGCAGATTGACCAAATCGACGTATGTGGGATGCAGAAATCGAGCGTTTTCCTGAAATAGCTGATTGTGTCTACACCTCGACAGAAGAGGAGAGGAGAAAAAAAAAAAAAAAAAAGATTTACAGCAATACAAGCGGCCGTCGGGCTCTGGTTGCTGCGGCCCCGGCTGAAGGCGGAGCGGGCGTGGGGCAGGCGGGGAAGCGCTCTCGGTGGGAGGCTCCCGGGCTGCGGTGCCGCCTGGCTGCGTTCGCCGTGTTCGGTTAAACGCCTGGGGTAAAAGCTACCGAGACAGCACACCTCGCCAGCCACGGGGAGGTTGGTGGCTGGGAACTGGGGCACGGAAAATGAGTGACTTGGCAAACATCACAAAAAAAAGCCTGTACCACGGCTGGCAAATGAACCCCTGAGCGAGAGCTTCCTTTCTCTGCAATGCTGGATTTTAATAATTGAATCTGTACACAACATATCTGCCAGGGAGTTAAACTCAGTACTTTACCGAAAAGAAAACCTGACCTCACAGAATTCAATACGAATTTTAGAATTGATTTTAGAACAGGCAAGATTCCATCTTTCTGTAAAAACAAATAATCCTCAACTTCATTTTTCCAATAATGAACATTTCCATAACTTTACACCTTTTTCCCTCATCACCTCCTGAAAATAAACTTTCCCTCCCAACAACTAACCAGCTTTGCATTTTACTATAAGCTCTTCTTTGTCTTTTTTCTTTGCAACTGATGCTCATTATGGTACATTTTCTAATTAGAGCAATATTGTGGAAGGATTGTAATATTCCCTATAGGAAGGATTGGTTTCTATATATTGCTGTATGTCGTATTTGTCTCTCTTTTCCTGGTAGAAGAATGGGATTTCATTTTGGCTGTAGCTTTTTCCACTTCCTGATAATCTACATCTTTTTCTGCAGCTCCTTTATTTCTTCTTTTCATGACTGTTCCCCAATCTAAGTACATACATACATACATCGACTTTAACCTATTAAGAGCCTCAACAAAATTAAATTAAACTTCTTCCTTTCACGGCTAATTTTGAAGATTCTTATTCCCTGGTGTGCTAATTTCCACCCTACCTGAATCATGAGTCCTTCTGCTACAAGTCTTCTTTTTGTTTTACAGAGCTCATTGATTAAATAATAATTATTAAATCTGATACGTGCAAAGCATGCTGTCCAAGGCTTATGCTTTCTCTGCAACCCTCAAGTTTCTATTCTGCATTTAAAGAAGAGACTTTACTCCTCGGAATAGGGATTACCCACATCAGTGGAGGATTCAGGATTGAGCTTTTCATTTGCTCTGTGTGATCATCCTGGAGGAATTATTTTGCAAATTGACCGCTAGCAAAGCAGCAAGGAACAAGCCCTCCCTGCTCTCTAAGTTGGTTTGGGATGAGCTTGTGCGGAGCTGAACTGGTGTGGACATGAGTGGGGCTGCCCAGCTGCCTGGGCTTTCCTCCCCTTGGGCTCCTTGGAGCTCAGCTCTCAGGAAAGGCTGAGGGGACGGGGCTGTCGCTGCCCTGCCAGCGCACTCCCCTTGGGCAAGCGGGGAATGGCCACTGGGGTTCCCTGGGGCATGAAGCTGCAGCAGTCACTCCGTTACAGCTGGCTGGAGTACAGGCTCTGTACCTGCCACCGCTGCAACGCCGTTCCCCTCCTTGCGCCGTGTTCGTCCCCCATTCTCGGCCTGCATGGGATGTACAGGGGGGCAGGAGCCGGTTCCAGCCGCGGGGCAAAGCACACCCGGGACAGGACATGCTCTCGGGCCTGGATTCAGCCGCCGTAGCTGGAGCGTGGGGCCCGTCCCCCTCCCTGTTATAACACATCTGTGCAGAACGCGCAGGCTCAAGGGTGCAGGTGGTGTGCCCAGAGCCCAGAGGGCAGCCAGCAGCGCTCATGACCTTGAAAGCGGCCGCTCTAGAGCACAGGCGGTGACATTGCCCCAGATACTCTGAGCGTTTGGGCACCTAACCCCCCTTTATTTCAGTGGCAATGAGGTGCCTAAAGCCCCTTGAGAGTCTGGCCCCAAAACTGAAGTGGGTGGCGCTAGGAAAGTGGGGTGACAAAAATAAAGTCTTTAAGCAGTTGGTGAGACACTGCGCTAGAGGACAGGTGTGTCCCTGAGGGAAGCTGTCCTGTCACCAACACCATCGCCTTCAACACACCTTCACAAAGACAAAAGGCATTTTGTGCTTTGGTCACCTTACAAGGTTATGTATTGGATTTCAATGTGTAATTCTTTGTCCTGCACTGTAATACATCAATTACATGTTAAAGTAGTCATTAAATTCTGATAAATATCCTCTATTGGTGAAATTCTATTAAATTCTGATGCATAACCTCTACTAGAATAAAACTGGCAGCCAAAATTATAAACTTAAAAAAGATCCTTTTATTATTTTCACGAGGCATTATTTTCTTCCTCTGCGACATGCCGAGTCACCAAGCGGTAGCAGTGCTTTGGCCAGCTGCACGCCAGCTGGCTGGCCACCGCACGCGCTGACCGGCGAGCAGGTTGCCACCGCGCCAAATATGTGTTTCCTCTTAGTGAGCCGATAAGTTGGGCTTTTTCTCAAGCCAGTAGGTTTCACAAACCTCCTGTGATCGTAACTGGGTTTGAGACTTCCGATCATCTAACAAATTTGGTTGAGGCTTTGTTTTTTTTTTTTTTTTGCAGATGAGAGGCAGAAAATACGATTGTGTGAGCCTTGTACTTTCAGAAATCAGGCTAAAAAGGCACTTGTAGTGCCCAACTGAAAATGTTAAGGGAAACGCATCTCATGGCTGTTTCCAGAACTGAAAGATTTGTCCCTGATACTGCAGGTAAAAAGATAGGAGCACAGAGAGTAAATTTTACCATTGTAGTCCACAGTTTCTTGACAGTTCAGGCTGAATTCTCCTTTCATTTACACACTGTTGACTATAGCTGCTTTTAAAATGTCAAGTAAAGTAACTGCTGACTGCAAGGGAATTCAAGGGTGAAGCAGCGCTGGCTCGGGCATGCCACACGATAAATGGCAGAGAGGCTTTGGCTGTACAAGAAGTTACCACGAGGGCGTTTCCAGGGGAAAGAGTCACTTCCAGTCTCTAGCAATAAACATCAGTTTTTATGTTTGACTATACGTGGGCCAAACCCCAGATCCAAATGTCTCCATTTCCAAATGTGATTCAGATCTGCATCTGATTTTTTTTAGCTTTGCCCTGCCTGATACTGAACTGCTTTTTTGCCGGTACAAACATGTGTTGTAAAGAGGGCTGTTTCGGGTTTGTACAGCAAGAGGCCATGGTTTATTTTCACATACAGCAAACTTCCAGGCTAAGAATCAGCATATGACACACATCCAGCTCTATACATGAAAGTGCATACACACACTTTTGATGCTCATTATTTAACATAATAATGGTCTTTAAATCTCACAGTAGATGATTCATCTTTTCTTCCTTGGTGTCTGTGTCCACAGCTCCCTTCTGGTTTTCTTCCCTTCTTTCAACTCATGTTTTAGCTCTTTTTGCCTTCATTTTTCTCTCTCCATGGTTTCCATTTTAAAACTTGTTTGCAGTCATTTTCTGGCAGTAACATCAAGTGCCGAACATACTCTGCTGTCAGAGGTTGCATTGAGAAGCCAGGAGAGTGTGTGGTAATTTCTCAATCTTGCTGCAGTTTCTTAAATACCATTCATAATCAGAACTGAACAGCAAAGCTTCAAAAGATCCCCAAACAACCCCAGACTGGAATATTTGATTATGAGACAATAGCTGAAAGCATCTTTTCAGATATGACTTATTTTAAGCTCGTGATCAGAGAGCCTGGTAAAGTCACTGGGCCCGATTCTGCTGTTATTATTCATTCTTAGCCCCAAAGGGCAACGAGGATTCCAATAAGGCAGATATAGTTTGGGTTCACATATAGAAATTTAGTCATTTATTTGAATTAGACAAAAATCAGTTTATGCAGCTACTTTCACATATAGTGAGATTATAAATGTCTCCCCAAGTTATTTTCTCAAAGGTTCTTTTGCACAGTAATTATCAAAGTCCAACTTCAGCAAGATAGCGACGTGGTCTGAAGGAGCACGTGTTAGATGAGAATGGAGGAAGAGCTGAAACCTAACTTTGGTTCTGCCACTCTCAACCCACATGGCTTCACTTCCTTCATCTATTTCCTTGCCTATAAAATAGGGTCAGAGTACATTAAATCACCTGTCTCATACAACTGCTGTGGTTGTACATCGTGTGACTAGTGAGTATCCATATAGCGAAATAATCATATAAAATACTGTCAAAAAAATTAAATAAGCACTCACACAGGATTGTGGGGACGGGTATTTCATAATGAACTCACTGCCCATTTCACATTACTGAAAGCATCTGTGCTTAGTTCTGGACTGGTGTGCGTGCCGTGCTTTTATTAGCTGAGGCTATTTAAACGGCCACGGTTCTTAAGGTAGAGAAGTTACGAATCACGTGTGGAAACAGCTGCCGCAAGAACGTTTCAAAAGCAAAGTTATTTGGGGGTTTTGCTCACCTGCGGACCCAGTGACATCACATTAAGTAACAGCTTCCAAAATGTGACTGTAAAAGATCCAGGAGCGATTTCTCATAAAGTTTTCAGCCAGGCAGTAACACTGTTAAAAAAGGAAAGAGTAATTTTTACTGCCGGGCAGAAATTAACAACGTAGGAAAACCCAATTTGCTTTCACACCACTCCAGTCCCACTTGCCGTCGCGCTCGTCTCCCAGCGCAGCTCCACGTCGGCACTCAGCTGCTGAGCACGCGACTGCTGCCTTGTGAGAAGTTAAGGTTTATGAATGCTCACAGACACATTTTGGGGGTTTTTTTTGACTTTGAGTGGACTTATGTGATGATTTAGAGCCATGTGCTCCCCTCGAGGTTACTGCGGGTAGAGGCGGCGCGCGCTGGAGAGCAGTTTGAATCCCTGCAGATGCAGAAGCGGGGCAGAGGCTGTATCTGCCTCTCGTCCTACAAAAACAGCCAGCAAATCCCCCGGCAGCTTGTCAGAGAAGGAGCTGGCTCAGGCATCAGACACATCCTGAACACACAGGCTATGTGAAAAAGGGAGGACAGAAAGCCAAGGGGCTGGAAGAACACACAATAACTAATAGTGAATAAATGACTGCTGACCCTCCCCATCTCTGCCCTCCTTTTCAAGCCGATCTCAGAGTAAGGTTGTACATCAGCTGTTTTCTTTAGGAGTCTTCAGTCAGCTCCACACATACAGTTTTAAACTCAGCTGAATCATCCTATAACTTCTTCACTGGTCGGTTGTGTGCTGACATCCTTCCTAAATTAAAATACTTGGCATTAACATCTCTGGCCGTCCCATCCGTGATAATCTCTCGGCTTTTCGCAGGACAAACACTAACCACTTTAAACATCTAGTGGTCAGTTCTGTTAGATTCAGAGCAGTTTACTCTTTGGGTACTGCAGCTAAGTGAGACCTCTCACTGAAATTCTCAAAGTCATATTATTCCCCAAATCAGGTTTGGGAATATCCCTTCCTGCCTCCTGTCTTGGGCATTGGCTGAATATAAAAAACAGTTCCAAGATTTCCTCCCTCATATTGCAGTGCTTAAGCCTACTGACAGGAAGGAAGAACGGTGGATGATTAATTTTAAAACAAAACATTCCTGCCAGCCCTCTGCAGCTAAATGGAAGTTGTGGTGACTGAGGCATTTATGGAGAATATTTCAAAGTGAGATATATTTATCCCATGACAACACTCTATTACCATGACATTTTGTGGTATACCTTTAATAATGAGTAACCTTTGTATAATAGTTTTCATATGATGGAATCTGTTACATCAGTGAAACAAAGCTACTTTACAATTTCTGGAGCAAATAGATTCCAATCTTTCTTTTTTCTTTCTTTTTTTTTTTTTTTTTTTTAATAATATGCTTTCTTTCCCTGTTCCTCATTCAGTCAGCAAAAACATCCATTGATTAACAATACAGTTGAAATTCCAGCTCACATAATTATCTGTATTATGCCCAACATCAAACAGATTTACAGAACTTGAAGTAATGATTAATAGTACCAGCTTTAGAAGGCTGACTTCTGTGAATTCTGATCTGTTGCATTGATTTAGGACGCATTTAAGGTTAAAGAGTCAGCATAAGATTGCACGATCCATATTTAACTTGATAAATATTTTACGTTTTTTTACAGCAGCAGCTCGTTTTATTCTTTTAATCAAAGAAGTGTTTTGTAAAGCTATTCTGCGCTTTGGTCCGTAACAAATGTTTACTTTAGAGTAGGAAAAAGTTTGTCTGCGCTCGCATAGTTACATGATGCATGCTATCCTGCTGTACTGCGGGGGGAATTACATCTGCAAATAGAAAATAAAAATGGAATGACAGAGGGGAAAAAGCAAACACTATTTGTAATGCCTTATCTCGCAGACACATCTCAAAAGACTAAGGAGAGACGGTTGAAAAAGGGGTGTTAGCAGCGATTCTTCAGAAATCCGAATGATTTGCACCCAGCTAATGGCCGATGAGCGCAGCTGCGTCTCGCGTTTGGACTTTAACCGCAGGGAAGGTGGCAGCACCGGTACTGCCAGGGCGCCGCGGGGCCACGTGCACAATGGCTGAGAGAGCGACCACCCAAAGCGACGCATTTCAGCATTGAAGATGCACAGAGACCTGTATCAGTTGACCTCAGCCTGTGACCAGCGGAGTAAAGAGTCACTAACTCAGAAAGGTAACCTGGGCTCTGCTTTTCAATGGCTTTGTGAATCAGCATAAGCACCTTATAACGAATGCAAAACTGTCTCGGTAACCAAGTGCAACTGAGATGGGATTGGGAGGCTGGGGCGGGGGGTCCTGTGAGCAAACCTCTAGCAGCAGGCAGAGTCCCAGCTGCTCTTTTTGTACAGTGCTGTCTGAGACACCACACGGCAAACGAGCCGCACTGCTAGGAAATACTGCGGCGCTCAGCTCAAAAGTGTGTACGTGAACCTGCTGATTGCTTGGGTCACCAAAATCAGGAGTCTCAGAACCTGTCGTCAGGAGTCTTGAAACAGAGACGGAAAAACAGGGCAGAAGTCTCCTTTGTACACTGGCAGCAAGACAGTAAGAACAAGTGTTTTAACACCCCCAAAAGCAGATCTGAAGCTTCCCTGGACCTAGGAAGGTATTTTGTGCCACTGGGTGCTTCCAGGCTACTTTTTCACACTGTAAATAAGCATTCGGCTTGGGATGCAGAGAAAAAATACTGCTTCACGTAAATAATGTTACAGTTTATTGTGGTTTTTTGGTCCCCAGAGGGTTTTAATTTGTTTGGATGTGACAGCTGTATTGCAGCTGCAGGCAGAATATTCTCTGTCTTTCTTTAGTGTCAACAGCAACATTTTTAGAAATTTCCTGTACTGCCTTATTTGGCTCTTTTATTTCTTCCAGCTTTTATTTTATGTAATTAATCTTTGTACGCAGAGTGTTTAAGTTTGTGTTCTTCCTGCCTCGTTTTTGATCCTCATATGCTCTGTTTGATGTTTCATTTGTGCAGTAACCGCTACAGCAACATTTTCCCTTTTCCTCTTTCAGATCCAGAAACTCAGGGTTCAGAATGTGCCTGTGACTAGCATTTGAATTGCATGTTACATTTTGGGTACCACACCTACTGAAGGGGGGCCTGGCTCACTGCATCCTCAGATTATTCTTCTGCATCTCCAGTCCAATCGGCTGAGTTACACTAGCTATAAACCGTAACAGTGCAATACAGAATCAGAGCCTGGATATTTAGTCCATTGTGAAGAGGTAGCACTCACTGGCCAGCACGATCTCTAACAGATTTTATCAGCATAAGATAATTGCATTTATGCAAGGCATCTATGCCAGTTCAAACACATAAAAGATTAATATTGACTAATAAACTGTCAATACTCTTTTAAATAAAGTTAGTGTCTTCTCTTCAAAAAAAAATGTACTCCCTACACAGAAACAATAAGAGAGAAATAAAACACGGATAGACCTATGAAAGCCAGTGAGTATTGGGTTTTTATATATAAAACCAGATTCAGTGTGTATGTATATCTCTACAGCCCCATTGACTTTGTGGAGCTGCACTGATTTAAACCAGTTAAGTTGCTGGCTCTAGACATTTTATTCCTTCCTTTATTGCCTTACCATGCCAGGTTTACAGAACAGACAGGAGAAAGGAAGGCTTACAACACTTGAAAATGAGCTGAAATTTTGCAGTGCTGGTTAAGTGTTTAACTGCTCGTCAAGGTTAACAATGTGTTTAGTGTGCACACATGAGGGAAATCTTAAACAAGTGGATTTACAGAAACAAGCCCTTGCTAGATTGAGAGTATAAAGGTCTATAGCTACAAGTTGGAAGATAATTGCTTGAAAATATTGCTATAAAAATAAAGCATAAACCTCCCTGACCAGCTTCAGATAATGTCATGGGAACAGGCTGCATGCCAAGGAACAGCAGGGAAGGTAAGAGCTGCCGCTCGCTCCTCTGCGTCCAGCAGCACTCCAGCACGGACCGTCCGCTCCCAGCCCGGCTGGGTGCCCCAGTCAGGCTCGTCTGGCCAGAAAATTGCAGCATACAAATGGGAATAACAGAGAAGAGAATCAGGCACCACAGTATCTAAACTCTACAGCATCTGAGAGGAAGGATTGTGCTAAATAGTTTCCAGCCTCAGTTCAGAAAATTCCTCTGCCTCCTTTTTAAATTATTTTATTTTTTAGTTCTTCCCTTCAGTGTCATATGTAACCATCCCACGGCATGACAGCTGGGACACGGTGCCAGGCTACAGCTCCTGTAGTCTGCAATAATACAGATCCATAAACTTTTACTGAAAAATCTGCCACGTTTGTCCATTCCTACCGAGCAGTTTAAAGATAGATACGCTTGTCATTAAAAAAGTATAAATACACTTGAGCTGGCAAAGGCAGAGTTTGTGTTGGCATTTGGGGCACCAAACCAGGAATAACAACATACTGAAGGCTGCGGTCTGGGCACAGCCTGTGGGACTTTACCTCTGGAGCGCGTTGGCAGCAGGTTATGACCCTTTAACCAGTGGAAAGGACAGTGCCGAGGCTCCTGCTCTTTTCCTACCACCTTCTTGGTCTTTCCAAATTATTTCCCATCCCTTTTCTGTGAGAAAACGGTAAATAGCAAGTAAGCAGCATGGTTTCTGTGTCTGTAGGTTTGAACTTCTCTTCCTCTCCAGCTCTTTGCCTGGAACATAATCTGAGTCATATTTTAGCCTATTAAAAAAGAAACACTATAATTAACATTCAACATCAATATTTTAGAGGAGTTATACAGTTCAAAATGATATATTTACATCAGAAATAACATATTGCCTTCACTGTAATCTTTGTTTAAGGTCACTACACAAGCAAATATTTTCAAGTATTTTCAATGTTTGTTGGGTTTTTTTGGTTGTTTTTTTTTTTTTTTTACAGAAATAACACATAAAAACATGTTATACTGTTGCCCTTAATCATGAGCTAATTATAATCATACTGTAATGGAAAACGTGGATCCTAAGGTCCTTTTGGGAAATGGTATCCTGCAAACACAAAAGCTAGAAATGAACCTTTTTTGAAAGCTGAGTTTCTTTCATGTTCATGTGATGTTAGGACTTGGGGCTTTAAAGGAAAAAATTAAATTACTATAAATCTGTGAGACTCACCGACCCTACAAAGGCCTCATCCCTTTGCTCCGACACTATAAAATGCCTTTCCAGGGCATCTGCATTGTGTTTGTATCCACTTTAACTTACTTTGATCTTCATTGGCAAAGTGAGGCCCTTAGTTTAAATAACAATCTGCACTTCTATCTTTTACAGCAATACGGTATCACATTCCAGCCTTGAAGAATAAACATTGTTCAGAGGGCTCACGTTAAAAGGTAGTAGAGAATCAGAAATATTGGCTGAGCCCTAAATGCCACGAGAGACAGTGATTTTTAATGGGAATCTACCATTTTAGGAAGGAAAAAGTTGGCTGAGGTTTTCCTGCAACTTGGCTGTTTGATCCTGTTCAGAAAGATAGAAAGACAAACTGAGTTAAGAGGTGATTTTAAGGCCTCTAAAGCCATGTGTTGAGAAAAAAATCAACCCTCGTTGGGTCTACTGGCTTGAACCTACAGTAGCAACATTAAATCCTCCAGGGAATGAAGCTCACTGGCAGTCCTCTGATACTCAGTCCCATAGCAGGTGGGATGAAGGAGATCAGTCCAGTCTGATGTGGATTCAAAACTAAACAGTGCGTTTTTGAGATCTTCAGTAAAACGAGTTGATGGAAACAGTTCTTCTCCTGGCAAGTGGAGGATTAATGGCCCAGCGAACCCTGGAGCCAGTAGCACGATGCCACTGACTAACCCCTGTTACCAGAAGTCAGTAAGGAGCTCAGAGAATGAGGGCTCGTGGAACTGCATCTAGGCTTTTATCGTACGTGTTCTGTGCATAGGTATTATGTCACCTTCTCTAGGGTAGGCCAGCTGGCATACGCAGCAAAAAAATCAGCTAGATGTTAGAGGCTCACACATGGGACAAGTAAGCTGCTGGGAGCCGGTCATGCGAAGAGAACATGCGAAGAGTCTGCTTCCACCCTTCCTGCCTCTCTTTCTCTGTAACAACCTGAAATATTTCATGGCAGCATAAAGACAACAACGGAGAAAGGGAATCCTAGCAATGCGTATTTTAAAGTATCTTTCCTTCCCACACAAGGTCCTTTAAGATCGACAAGTAAAAAGCTCTTGTCAACCTTCCACTCCATTTATTTCTATGGCTCCGCAATGCACTCTCCCTCCTCGCATCCTTCTGCAGCCCGCTGCTGGCTCTTTGTTGTCTGGAGACTCACTAGGATTCTAACATTTTACCTAAATTGCTCAGCGGAAAAATATCGGAATATTTCATTTCATCAGCTTGAAGTGCTTTCCTTCTCTACGGTTGAAGCACTTCAATTCAGCTGTAATATTTTGACTTTAGCAAAATAATAAAATATCCTAAACTGTAAGCGCTGAAGTTGATGCAAAAAGATCGAAGCTTGCTGTGGGTGTCTTTTTGATGTGTTTCATGTCATGAGCAATTTTGACTTTTTATTCTGATTCTAAGCAAGAGGAAATTTTGGGGGGGGGGGGGGGGGGGGAGAAGTTTCCCTAAAATTTTGAAACAGAGATTCCAAATTTTGTTCTGTTCTAATAGAAATAGTTATTGTTCAACCACTGTTTGCTCATACCAAAAATATGGTTCCAGAAATTCCCTCAGAATTTAGTCTTTTGATTATCATCGGCCATACTATGACAGGTAGATTGACAGGTTCCTGTA
The DNA here is from genome assembly GCA_009819775.1 of Phoenicopterus ruber ruber. Taxonomy (NCBI): domain Eukaryota; kingdom Metazoa; phylum Chordata; class Aves; order Phoenicopteriformes; family Phoenicopteridae; genus Phoenicopterus; species Phoenicopterus ruber. Next base: position 28,783,725 of record CM020219.1, on the reverse strand, counting down.
GGAGAACTGCTCTGCACAAAGCAGCTGAGACATTTACTTTCAATTTTAAATATCATGGGAATTTGCATTTGTCTTTGCCTGACCACATTCCTTTGGGCCTTAAAACAGTGCTTAAAACTGAAGCCACTCAATAAAATGCACCCTAAGGCAGCCTGATCTTTCAGTCTACGGAGATGGATAGCTGAAGGCTTGTCCAGTCTCCCTGTGTCAGCATGAGATTCAAATACACGTGGCCCCCACACACATCGGGGTGCCACGTGCTCCTCTCCCATCTCAGCTGGCCACAGGATCCCCAAACTGCAGGAAACCTCCGGGCTTCACTGCAGCCACAGCTTTGCCCAGGGCTCCCCACGCACAGCACGCCACGGAAATGGTCTTTCCCTTCTGTTTTAGCCCTGTCCGTCATGCTGTCCAACTCCCCGTTGCCCACGTGTGTCAGCCTGTCGGGCCTCCTCTCCTCCCAAGCCCTCTGTGGGGCCGTACAGCGGTGGGCTGGGTAACTTTGGGTGAGCTGTGAAGTCTGTGCCTGGCACCTGAAAGGTCTCTGCCATTAACAGGAAGAATATAGAGCTCAAAAGCATGTACAGGAGCCAAAACTGGCCTCATTCAGTGACCTAACTTCTACACCAGAAGGATGTAGATGTCGCAATCGAGTCACGTGAAATTAGCTAACTGGTGAGGCAACTCATGTCATCCCAGCTGTCCATAAACCACTTTAGAACCAGAGCAGAGATTTAGTTTGGTTTTTTGTCCTCACAGGAGCAAAGCTACGTAGATGAGTCACACAGGCCACCAGGCTTGTCCCATAGCCCAGAAAAACCTGAACTTACACCCCTAACCTTTTCTAGACTCTTCTCTCTGGAAAAAAAAATGAAATTACTCCAATAAACAACTAGTAATTGAAGAGAACCTACTGTCTGAAGCTGAGTGGTTGTGTGCAGCTCGTCAGGCTTCAGAGGGGTGAAAAGCTCTTTTGCGGGTGAGTGAAAAAAGGTGTATGTTTTTCCTCAGCTGGTTCACCCTCTTCTAATTTCATCATGACTCAATCGAACAAACACTATATAAAATAAAATGCTTTAAAACCTTAACTGCAGTTACAGCTTCCATGGAATCAACACTGCTTTAAAATAAATTGGACTGTATTTATCTTTCTTTGATTTCTGTTTACCTCAAGTCACTTTTCATGTCAAAAAAAGCATGTATATGATCAAAACAGAAGCAATTCTGAAGTAAATCTGGGAATACTTAGAAATGCTGTAACTATTTTGCTTCCTAGGAAGAATTTTAGCAAGCCTAGGAGTTGTTGCTGTTGTTGACTGCAATGTGTCTTCCTGGCCTTTCAAGGTCACAAAAGTAAACGTCGAAGGGATATTGTGAATTTCTGCAACTCAACAGCCGTTCCATTCTCTCTAACCGAGATTTTCAACCTAGCAGATGGGGATCAAGGGAGTCAATGTAGCCAAAGATCTGTCCTGATTTCTGTAAGGTAATTCATCACCTTTGAAAGAAGAATCAGCTGAAGTGCCAGGTACAGACGTAAGGAGGGAAATCTTTGTGTTGTGGATATGGATCATTGCTTCGAAATCTTACTATGTCCAAAACCAGCCAAAGGTACTGCACAGGGGAGGGGACTACTAAATATGAAAGCCTCCGTAGAAAAATAACGGAGAGTTCCTTGGTTCTGCTCATTTCTTAATGAAATTGGTTTAAACCCGTAAAACTCCCTCATTGATGCCAGAAGATCCAGCGGAGAAAAAATCTGGAGGGTGAAGAGGGTCAATAAAGGCACAAAGATATCCTGAAGAAGGACTTTTGAAATATCCACCCCAACTGACACGTGTATTGTGGTAGCTTCACTTTGTTACGTGGGCAGGAAGGCCCCATTGCCAGCGAGAGGACCTTGCGCTGAACGTGCAGAGGTTGTTGGAAAGAAGCAGGAGGTATGGAACTCCAGGCGTCGGGGGGGAAAGCAATGCAGAATGCAACCTGCACGTGTGTGAGCCGACGCGTCGTGAGTCATAGGAAAAAAAGAAGAAACCATTAGGGAGGAAACCTTCATAGTTTCTTTTTTTCCTCCCCATGAGCTGTACAATGAACACTGGAAATTCTGGGGAAAAAAAAAAAAAAAAAAGGACATTTAGTGATTTTTTTTTGACACAGACATTGGTTTTTTAAAATTTAAAGTTACATTGCTGCATTTCAGTTCTCCAAAATGGTATTACAGGACTTAATCATGTCACATATATTTTGTAATATGGTATCTGTAAGCTCACAAGGCTTAGAGATTGAGGCTAAATTTTCTATTTTCCAATGTAAGATTTTTCTTAATGTAGAGATGTGTTAATAGAAAAGGAATTTGTTGACGTACTTTCACATGCAGTGTAACTCTTTCCATGGTCCTAAGATGTTTTACATTGTATAATATTTATTTACTTGAAAACTTTATCTTTCAGGAGTTTCTAAATGCTAACTAAATTATACACAATCCACTTTCTGTGCTTGAAGAGGCAAAACCCCCCAAAATTCTGATTTGAATTTTTTAAAAAAATTTTTCTCTCAATATTTCTAGATTTTTTTTCCCAGGGTAGAAAAATGTGGAAAAAAAAAATCAGTATTTTCAACTTCTGAAAAATCTCTGGTTTTGAATATTGGCTGTACCACCATCAACCTGCGGTTCAGCTTGGGATCTCAAGCAAATACAAACTGGAAATGTTCCCCAAGGCCAAGACAAGCCTCCAAAAGATCTGCTGCTTCCACTACCTGCAAATGGAGGACACCTCCTTCTGCTGGGAGAATCCGGGTGGATGCATGTGCTGTGCATCTGGTGCTCCTGGGTCCAGCAGTTCCCAGGTAGAGCAGGTCCACGGAGCAGCTGGTGCGTACATGACTATTCTGTGCACAGTACGTTCAGCACATTGCGAATATATGAGATTTACTACATGTGCATAAGCCAATGCAGCAGAGACGCACTTCATCTCCAGACACCGTATGCATGGTCTGTGCTGTTAATGTACACATGTGCGTTGTCCAGGGCTTCTAAACATCTGGAAACTCCAAATAAGTGGCTAAATTCCTTTTCCATCTGGGGATCTTTTATATACAACATTCATGCTAGCTGTCATGCTGTTCCCTTATCTCTTGAATGACAAGCAAGAATGAGGAAAGCAAGAGGAATTATTTATACTCATTACTTTTGTTTATATTCCGCATAAACAGAATGTTTTACGTTAGAGACACTCAGGATTTCTGTGGAGCCATGGGACAGGCATTCCCACAGCAGAAACATCTCCTCTGCTCTGCTTCCTCTGGTTAGGATAACCCCAATTTTTATCTCCCCATCTCACTCCCAGAGCACCCATGTAGGCAAACGGGCGTGCAGTAAATGTGGTGCCTTAACCTCATTTTTTTTGCCTTGTCCTCCAGGGCACGACAGGAGAGCGTGTGGTGCCTTCAGAGTGTCACAGTGACGGCGGGCTCTGAGGGCAGCACAGGAGCAATTATAAGTGAGCAGATTATGGGGACAACTCATTGCCCCCCCCGTTCGGCTCTGCCCGGTTTCAAAGCCTGCAGTCGCGCCCCAAGCAGAAAATCAAGCGACGCCAAAGAGTCCCCAGTTGGTATCAGAGCAAGGATGGCTGCAAGGCTTCCTCACAGGCCGGCACCTCCAGCTCCGGCAAAACTACCTTGTGTTTGCCGGGTGATTCAGCAACGTTTACCGGGAATTTGGCAGAAACCGCTGTGGCGGTGGAGCGCTGGCCGAGCTGTCCCCGCCGCGGGCTGGAAGCGGTACGCGGGTGTCTACCCCCCTCTAGAGGGGAAACCCTGAAGCATCTGTTTCAGGCGCCTGGTCCAGGCTCTCAGGGCTGCCACAGCACCAACGTAGCTGACGGCTTAGGTTGTTATTTCTTGCTGCGGGGATTGAATCCTCGCATCTTCAGCGGTTCCCATCCGTAGAAATCCCGTACGCCTGTGTAAAGTGGGTACCAACCCACCGCCGGGTCAGTGGGACTGTGAATGACAGACCTCTGCTCAGGTGTAAGAAACCGTAAAAGGTAAAAGGCAGTGGAGAAACCAGGTTTCTGGCTCAGCGTTCACTGCACAGAAAAAAATTTCCACCATAAATAGCGGAGTTTTAAAATATTTCTTAATATTTTGCCTTCTTTGTTTCATTCTAAAATCATACGGCCATTGCCCGTACCTGAAGGGAATAACTATATTTGGGTTTTTTGCACATTAATCACAAGACTGCAAAGTTTTGACAAGTCCTTAAGCAACGCAGCATATACATAGAGAGAGATATATACGTGTGGAGCCCCTATAGCTGAGCTGCTCTGAGCTCTACCCTCCCAAACAGAATCAGCACCTCATCGGGACCTTGGAGTGACACAGAAAACCTGCAGTTATCACAGTCACTTTGCACAGACATGTCAGGTTTACCAGTACAGATGTGGAAATACATTGCATGACTGTTACAAACCCACCTGAAGATGCTGGGCTGAAAAATATTGGAGGCACAAGAAACTGTAAGATGTTTTACCCCATAATGTACCTTCCCTAAAACACGTGGAATAATACAATACAAAAATCACGTTATTGTGTTAAAACTGATTTGTCAAAAAGACAGCATGGTTTTGAATTTAAGCTTTTGAGAGAGGTTTTTTTCAGAAGATTCTGCTGCAGCCCTGAAGTCCCCTGAAGTCAAGGTGAGTTTTGCTGTTGATTTCTGTTTGGAATAGGATGGGAGGAAGTAAATAAGCACGGTTAGTGTTAAGGCATGACTTCAAGTTGGAGAACACACACAGAGACGCCATGGTTGGAAGGACAGAAAGCCTTGGAAGAAGGTGTTTCATCTCTAAATTTGATTCTCAAAGTGCAAGTGTGCAATCACAAGTGTACAGGTGTACACTTCGTTTGACCAGCTTCTGGTGAAAGATTTTAGTTAGGTATTGCCTTGACTATGCAGGAGTTTGTTATGGACATGTAATCAAAGCATGTAGGTCTATGAGCATGGGTCACAGGGCCTTACTTTCCTTGTCCTCGTGGGGGTCAGAAAGTTTGGAATGAGTGGGGAGAAAGCACTGAACTTCTGTTATGCGTCCCATTTTTTTTAATTCCTTTTTTTTTTCCAGGCTGCAGAATCACAGAATAGTTGAGGTTGGAAGGCACCTCTGAAGATTGCCTAGTCCAAACCCGGGCCAACCCCACTGCTCAAAGCAGGGTCAGCTACAGCAGGTTGCTCAGGGCCATGTCCATTTGGGTTTTGGATATCTCCATGGTGAAGAATCCACAATGTCTCCAGGCAACCTGTTCCTTTTTTTGACTACACGCACAGTAATTTTTTTTCTTATGTTTAAACGGAATTTCCTGCATTTCAACTGTTGCAGTGCAAAGGTGAAACAGAGGATGCTGATGTTGCTTTTACCACTACAAGACATTTGTGAGGCAAAAGACCGCAAAGAAAAAAGTGTATCCAGAGGAAGGGGAGAATCTGACATATAGCTGATCATCACACGTCTGTCTCTTCTGTCATAGCACTGTGTTTATTAAATTTGTCCTTCGTGGTACTGTTTTTCCACAAATTGTCTGTAAACCTCACAGCTAACTCTGTCAGTCCTTCTTGCATGGTAAATTATGGTTGTTATTATTAAATACAAGACGCCACCTCTGGCAAGAGAGCTCCTAACCCAAAGATTGCTCAAGATCTGGAGAGTATTCAGGGTACATGTTGTCACATGAGCTCTCTCTTCCTACGTTCCTCCACACACAGCTATTTGGGGCCACTGCTGAATACAGGATGCTTTGGGCTGGTTGGACTTTTGGTCAGATGCAGAATAGTTCTTCCTCATGCTTTTAAAAGCTCCGGTAACTGTAGCACCACTGACTCAGTGTACTGTGAACCAGGAAACCATGAAGATCATTGAAACACAATTGGAATCAAGAGGGGAAGCAGGAGCCCATCATATCCCAATAAAGCCAACTCCGAAGGAAGAGAAGAGCCCATACAGGCACGGTGCTCCAGCCTGGGCAGTCTAAAGTAAGAGTGTTTCTGCAATGGCTTTAGGAAAGCTGAGTTTGCAGAGTGCCTAGCTCAGTGAGGTCATGGTTACAGCCTGTAAATGCTGTTAAATCACCATTAAATCTCACCTTTCCTGAGGGAGGTTCATTTTGCTCGTTTGCTTCTGATTGGAATTTAATTCCTTGTTAATCTCTGGGTTTTAAACACAGTGAGTCTTGTTTTATTGATGCTCTGCAGAAGAACCTCACTAGGCGAGCACCTTTGGGTTACTCCCTCCAAATTCCTGGTCTAAGATTTCCTAATAGTCCGGGAAGAGATGCTTCTAGGCTTTGAACCACGCTACTTGTGGGAAAATGTGAGCACTGACACAAATCCCAGAGAAAAGACGAAAAGTCTCTCGACTGACTTCAACAGGCTTAGTGAGTTCTCTGGGTTTACTAATTCTGGCAAATACCGTGTGCCTTCCTATCAGATTTCTGCGCTTTTATTTCAGAAAACCTCAGAAACTTGGGTTACAGGAGTGACTGCTCTATCATCTATTAATAGGGAATTCTCAGTTTGCTGCTCAAGGCTAAACTGCATTTGTAACATTTATCTCATATTCACCATTAAGAGACATTTTGGCTAGACTTGGAGCCAAATAATTCAGTGGCTTTGTCAACATCTATTACTCAAGTGTAGGGAGATGAAACAAATTCATTTTGATTAGGTCAATCTGAAGGAGTATTTCTATGCCCCATTTAGTAGTGTGTTTCTTCTGTAATGGAGAATAAATTGTTTGAGTCCTTTCCCGGAACATTTTTCCAGAGAAAAGATTAAACTAGGTACAAGTTCATGGTCTGATTGGGGGTATGGAATTCCAGATTGGCCACAAAAATTGATTTTATATGCAGATGTTGGGGGCGGGGGGGGGGTCTCCAGAAAGAAAAAGGAAAGAAAAAATATTTTCTGCGAGTTACTTTAGAAAATGCGTTCCAAATACACCTGCAGGCCTTCATTAATATGAATGACATAGGAAAACATTCACACTTACACATATACCCACCATTAAGACTTTCACACGAAAAGCTTGAGTGCTCGGTTGCAAAAGGAAAAACAAGAACTTTAATTGATTATGACTTGTGGTGCTAGTTTAGCCAAAGGCAAAGTTGTACTTGGGCAGGAAACAGACTGCACAAACCCACGCTTTTTCCAAGCCTATCACATGTTCCAATCAGGAAATTCACTTGGTACTTGGTAAGAAACGCTACAGTTTCTATACATCTTCAGAGGAAGGCTGAGTCAAAAAGCCGTGATGTCCCGCTTCTTATGCAGAGTCCTCTCCATCAACAACTGCTTCCTCATTGCCTCTTTTAAAATCGTGCTCTACAAAATTTTAAATAAATTTATATATGTGTGTGTCCATATTAAAAAAAAACAACCACACTTTGTAAAAAAGGGACAAGAAAACAGTTAGAAAGCAAACTATTTTGTCTTATTAGTGTAAAACCAAAAATTACTTTTAAAAGGTCAGATTGCATTAAGTAAGAAAAGAAATGTTTCTTATAAAATAAATTTAATTTGAGTTTCCATCCAGATGAAACATGATTTGTGAAAACAAAATTCTGTTGCTATGGTCCTGCCTTGTATTGCAGACAGTCCTGCCTTCGCTGACGGCAAGGCGATGCACTGCCTGCTTCTCTTACACCAGTTCTGTGTTGCTCTGACCCCACTAGGCTTGCAGGTATAAATAACATTTTACAGCTGTGTGAGTACAGCTGACATTCATTGAAGCCAGTGGAAGCAAAGCAAACTTGAACTTGCAGTATAGATCAGAATTTCAAAGCAAAATTCTTGTTGGCGTCCTTTTATAGTGGGCTAGATCCTTGCTGTAATTCATCCTTTTGCTCTTTAGACCGAGTCCACCACGGATGATCCCTCGTGTCCGTAACCTCAGACCCCGGGAGATGCAGCATAGACCTGGCTCCAGCCCTGTCTAACTCACACACCTGCCTGGTTGAACAGTAAAAGAGTGTGAGCCGGAACATCCCATCTTTATTTTACATGATGCATTCCTAGGGGACATGGTGCCTAAAGAGTTATCTGTGCAGAGACATAAGAGTTTAATGAGTTTCAGAAGGAAGGTGAATTTATTTTAGGTGCATTAACACTGTTTTATGAATAAAGTAGTTAGAAAAGCCAATGCAAACAGTGTGTGATGCTTTTATAAATCTAGCCTGTAATTGTTAACATATGAAGCACACTTATTTTACTGCAACTTGAATTGCGTAGTAAAAGTTTGATTCATGAAGGCATTATGCAATAATTAAGTGGGTTTTCTGTGAACTTAACCAATAAAAAAGTGCAGAAAGGATATGTCTGGAAGTTTCACTGGTCACTAAAAGTGCAGAAGCTGGCAACACACAGGTGTTCCTCTGGTATCAGCCAGTGCCTGCTTGCAGCAGGGAAGGGGGGAAGAAGTGTTTTAGACATAATCTTACACGCTGCTACATGTAGTTATGGTGCTTCAGGCAAATTAGGGCAAACGTTGTAAGTGTCAGGGTTTGCCTTAAAATATTAACGTGACAAAGGGAATCTGTGGCGTCGGCCCTCTTTGGTCACTTTCTGTATATATAGATATATTGTCTTTATCAAGAAGTATCTCTTGGTATGTCGGCCACAATATCTTACATAGGTGTTGGAAGCACTAAAATATAGCAAAGTTAGAAGTATCTACATCGTGTCAAGCTTGGACATTTTTTTCTAAGACATAGCTAACCCAATATTGCTAGCTCTGTAGTTCGGTTAAGCCACTTAATAAAAGATCCAGTTCTGGCTCTGTAACTAAAAGAAACTTAAAACTTAAATTGTACCTGTGGGTGAGTGGCAGGGGAGATATGTTAAACCACCTTACTCTTCTCTGGATCTGCAAGATAAAGTAAATCCCATCATAATTCAATCCATCATAAATAAGCTGTCTCCTTATACCTGCCAATCTCCTCTCTCTAATGCCGGGAAGAAGACTGGAAGAATTGCCAGCTCTTTGTTTGCTGCTGAAGCCCTGCACATCTCCACGAGGGTGTCTTAACACCTAACGCATCGTCCCTGCGTGCTAAGAGCACGCGTACACTCAGCTACGGCAGCTCAGCTGATGGGATGTCACGTGTTACTCGGTACTTTAAACTGTGCAACTGCCGATCCAAACCTGGTCATAAATCCAACTTACTGTCTCTCCTGCATAAACTAAACCTGCTTTTGAGAGACTGGGAGAAAAAAAAAAAGAAGCGAAAGCCTATTTGCCCTGACAGTCACAGAGGCACAGGGTAAGGCTCACACTCTGGATGTGGGATTCATACCAGTTCACCACAGCCCTGCTGTCTCACACGCTGGGCTCATCGTGCCATAATGTCTCCCTGGCTCTGGGCTGTGCTGCACAGGCAAGGTCAGAGGGTGGAAGGGCTGCAGGGCTGTGCCACGCTGCTGCGCCCCGTGGCCAGTGGACTGGGACTAGTTGTTCAGAAAAAAAGGAGCGTAAGCCTTCTGAATGGCTCCAGAGAGAGGCAGAAGGAATCCAGGCCACTGATTTTCTTCGTCCTTTTGTGACACTTTTCTGAATGCATTGTTGTTGTCATTCGTTCTTCTGCTAACTGTGTGGGATTTTTCAGGACACTGCATCACACATACAGCAGCTGCTGTTGGGACGGTTACTCCGGGTACAATCTCAACTATTGTCTGATTGTTAGTTAAGAAACAGGTATCAACAGTATAATTGCTGACCACAACATGCTGCTCCACTCCACACCCATTCCTCCCCCAGGAAGTGATGCAGCTAGTTAAAAAAGAGTGTAGCCCAAGATGTCTGAGGCATTAGCATATGTAAGGATAGGAGTAACCTATGTAAAATTGTCCCAGAACAGATTCATATTAAATATTAGCTATATGGGGTGGGACTTATGAAAGGCTGCAATTGCATTTCTGCTCTTTTAAGCTCCTGTGCCCAGCAGCCCCTGACACTGGCTTTCACAACATCCCCCTCCGCACCCTCGCAGCTGGTACCTGACCCTGGAGGTACCGCTTGCCGCCTAAATCCCCTGCATGCCCACACTTCTCCTGCTGGGCACGTGAGGAGCACCTGAAGTCTTTTCTGTAAGGAAGCATTTCCCATGTAAGCCCCACGGGATTCACAGACCAAGCATCCTTTTGCCGACCTTGCCTGGCATCCCTGCTCTCTTTCAGGCATGGGGAGGGCCTGAGGCAGCATTACCACTCCAAGCGCTGCCAGCCTCAAGGACCCCTCGTTAATGTCGGACATATTTTAAATACTTTTCAAAACTGAACCAGTTTGATGGTTTTGAAGCTATTCTCCATGTTAGTCATTAGCCATAGCTTTGAAAGCAAATGTGAAACATATTAGCTAAAATTTATCAAACTCTGCTCCTGTGACCTGCGATGCTTTCCCACAGGGTGTATTTCAAAGTAATTTTTTTTGTTGATTGCTGGTGTCAGAGACAGAGAGAGGCCTCCGCAGAGCAAAACACAGGGTCCCCGCTCCCCTCGCCACTGCTGGTTATGGGAGATAGGGGACCGCCAGGGCTCTGCCCCTCCTTGTCAGCGCTCCCCACCATCCCCAGCAGCAGACCAGGCCAGCCGTGGCTGTCTCTAGCTCAGCCTTGAGAAAGTCCTTGGATGGAGAATCTGTAGCCACTCTGGGTAATGACTTCCAGTATTGTGCTACCCTCCTAGGGAAGAAATGTCTCTTAAAATATGATCTGAACTAAAGATTTATTGTTTCTTCTACAAAATAATTGAAAATATTTTCAGAAAATGTGATCTCAGCACTGTGTGTCTGTAACATCTTTCAAGTTTTACTGTTTTTTTTTTCCCCTGAGGTCATCTAAGATGCTCTCACACAATTTCTAGTAAGTACATGAGAATGGGGGTTTATGAAGGCACTAAAGAATAATGTATGTGATATGTCACATTTCAAATCATCAGTTGAACCCTCTAGTCTCACCTGCCTGTCTTTATCACACTCTCCCCTCTTCATTCCCTTCTTCCTGCTAGCGTAGCCGAGGCATCCCCTTTGGTCCTTCCCACAGCCTCACCTCAGCTGGTGCTGTGTAAAAACCCCTGGAGCTCCTGCATCTGAAACTGTATTCCTCCACCTCAACCTAATTCACCCTCGACTATAAGCAAATATCTTCTCACTTGTCATCACCTTTTAATTTCTATTTTCCTCTGCGTTTATTTATTGCTAAACACACGGTGCCTGTTAACTCTGCAAAAGCATTTGGGATGCAGTAGGTATGGGAGCTGTGATCCCACACAGAATGATACCTTCGGGCTGGTATATTCTTGACATTTCTGTTCTCAGTTCAGAAATATCCGGGACATCAGGTATAACTATCCTGTTTCTAATGGAGGGCCACCTGCCATGTGAACCAGTCATAGGAAATTTATCAGAGGTGCTTTTCATGGCTTTTTTAGTCAGAGGGAGGTAACAAGAACCCATTTGGAGATTCTTGTGTGAAGTGCCCAGCGCAGCACACATTTTCCCTTCATTACATACAAGTAGCTCCTAGTGATGCTGATGGAAATTACAGGTGTGTGCACTTAGAGGAGAATATAGATCTATACCGTGCAAATTACTTCAGAAAACAAACCCAGTTTATGGACATGGACTGTGCAGAGCTGAGCGGCAGTATATTTCAAGCAATGTTCCCTGCATACCACGTAGTAAAGGGAAGAGGGGGCTGGGGAGCGAGGGAGGGTAGAGATCTGGATTTTATAACTACTTTTAATAACAGCCATGGAGGATAAAACCTGCAGAGTTTTGACTAGCTTCAAAATCACTTCTCACCTCTGGTTTTGAAATCTCCAGCCCAATTATTTGTTTACTTGATAGTGCTAACGTCTTATTCTCCATCGTTATTTGCTTGCTAGTAAAGAATCAAAAAGAACTGCAGTCCAAAGGTAACCACACAACTAAATCACTTCCAGATGATAAGTCACACTCTGATGGTGAAAGCAGACTTTACAGTTTCAGTGTGCCAGGTAATATATGGCAGTCACCCAGTTCCTATTAGGTTTTTGTAACAGTATATACACATACTCTTTTTTTTGTGCCGGATTAGGGTTGGCTAATAGCACATACATGCAATGTTTAGCTTGATTTCCACCAGAAAATCTCTCCCCCAAAAGAAAACACAATTCAAAAGCATCTATTATCCCTAACCCTCCACACACAGAAATCATATCAGCAATTTTTGTTGTGACATTAAGCGTGCAGCAGTTTGAATAGCCAGACATAGGGGCACGCAGTCTAAATATGCTCCCTCTATATGCGTGCTTGTGATGCCATCTTTAAATACATGAGCACTTCATGCCTTTCCCCCAGGATCCCTGCCTCATTCACTGCTCAGGATGGGTGGCATTCACTTATTGAAAAGCCATTCAATATTTTGCTTTCTCCATGTGTTTAACATGTGGCCTAAACTCCTATTTACCACAGACCAGTCGATCTTGATCTGAAGAAAGAGTTTTTAATTTAATTTGGGAAGTTTCCCATGGTCTTAATGACTGTAGTCTCTAAGCAGTTCACAAATGTGTATTTATTTTCAGATCGCCCCTATGATTATCATCCCCATTTTACAGCTGGAAAACAGAAGAACAGAGAGGCGCAGTGATTTCGGGTGCCCGATTTAAGACTCCAGGACCTAATTTGCCAGGGTACTTACTATTAAGTAATTCTTCAGATATTCAGAGCAGAGCTCCCGTTGAGTCCTGCTGCAGCTGCGCGTGCTCAGCACTTCTCCAAATCAGACCCTGGAGTTTCAAGTCAGGTATCCGTACAACTGCAAACATGCCGTGACCATGTGTGCAAAATTTGGTGTAAGAACTTACTGATGCCCTATAAAAGATACGCAGCGCAGGCAAGGAGGGATGCATCCAGTTCTTCAGATTGACATTCAATAGCTTTAAGCAAGATAGTCGCCGTTGTTTTCCCCAGCTCCTCAACTGTATCCAAAACACACCATTCAACCTGCAGCAGATGAATAGGGGGCTGAGCATCTCTCATTCCACAAACCTGACTCATCTTGAGCAGGACCCAGGGCTGAGCACAGGCTGACACATCTTCTGTGGGAAAAGAGCATGGCTTCCTCTGTTCCCAACGCATACATGCAAAAGGGGGAAAAAACTGCCCAGATAACTTCAGCTCTGGCGCTTTCCAACTTCTGCGTGTTTGCTTTGGCAGCTCACAGAGTTCTTTTAAGAGAGTGTTTGTAGGTAATTTCCTAGGTTCTTAATGAAGCAAAGTGGAAAAACAAAAATTCTATTATGTGGCATCATATTAACACCTCTATGCCTCAAGCTATTGGGGTTAGCTCTTACCTTCTCCATATGGACTTCTGCCCTCTGAGTTAATAGGGTAATTTGTAGCAATACTAAGTTGCCAACTTCTCTGCGGATCAGAGGACACTTTTGCTAGGGGCTGAGACCAGAGTAGTACCATGACCCAGGGGCCTCATGCTCCATTCCCTGCCCTGGAACGACCAGCGAAGGGGCTGTAGTCTCTAACGAATGTTTTCCTCCTCTAGCTCTGTCTTACTCCCCTCCAACCACCTCTGTCCTAGTCCCATTCCTTCCTCAGGTCCATCTCCTTGTTTCCAGCCATTGCTTTCTCCCTCAGCCCGTTGCTGTTCCCATTTCCCAGCCAGTCCCAATTGCTCTTCTTTCCTCTCTGCTAGCCTCGTACCTGAAGGTGCCGGTCCCTCCCATCTGGGTTTCAAGCCCCGATCCCCCTAGGTCCCCAGACCCAGCTCTCCACCTCCTGAATGCAGCCTCTTAGCTCCAGGTTTTTGCCCATGTGCTTAGGTTCAAAGCCTTATCCCCGTTTCCTTGCCCAGCTGCTCTCTGATCACGTTTGATACCTGGTCTGTATTTCTCTCTCATCATCCTCTTCTGCTTTTGTTCTCCCGCAGCCACAGAGCCTCCCAAGAAGTGCTGAAGTAAAAAACCTTCCACTGGGATAAAACCACCTGTCATCATCCAGCACGTCTCCCCTCCCTACTCCAGCTACTCTTTTTTTTTAATTACATCCCTTCAGGAGGGTCCACTTACATTTTTACCATAAATGAATGAGACATTTCTTGCCCTTATGGCTGTGTTGCTCTTTCTGGAAGCAGTCTGTCAGGTTAATGTGACTCAACCCTGTAGAAGCTAGCGATCAGTTTTTTAGGGAACATAATTTTTGCTGGCTGGATAAATGCTTATGTATGTAGTGTTAATGCCGATGCTGTGTTTCAGTGTCGTGTAGCTTTTCACCGGGCTTTCAGCAGGGGTTTGCGGGAGAGGGAGAAGAGGTGGGGTCATCGCCTGGATTTCTGTTAGAGCTACCTCTGAAGGCTGCAGAACAGATACTCCTGCAAGGGTCTGCCAAGCCGAGCATTGCTTAAAAAAGAAATAGGAAGGGGGGTGTGTGTGGTGTGTACCTGCTGCTGTTTATGGGGTTCAACTTTTAGAAATACTGCTTTAAAGTTTGGGTATGGTAAAAAGCTTTTATCTTCAACACAAGAGGTAAGTAAATAAATACATATATACAGAGACACTGGTACAGATGCAGACACAGCCAGCCACTGACACGCACGCGTCCTGACAATTAAATTATGTTTTAAATCTGCAGTTTTTGCTTGGTTGGTTGTTATTGACAGTAATGGGAGTGTTGTCTCCAAAATGAGTGTTATGTCAAGTCTCAGCATAAGCGGAATTTGGCTGTTATGTTTGGAAGAGTTTTAAAGAACCTTTTCGTACAGGTTTATTAACTACAAATGTGATTTAAACTGAGGAGAAGAGGGGGAGACATCCCACACTGCCTGATGCCCCATAACCTCTGTGCTTTCAAGTGTAGCCCGTTGACCCTTGAAGTCAGGGGAAGGTTTGCACTCAACTGAGGAAGACCTTGATCACGTCTTCATGTCAGTCCTTCAGTTTGGTCTGTACTGAGCAATGGACAGGGTGAAGCCCTGGACATGAGTAAAATTTTCTCTTACCTGTGTAGTTTTCCTATCACAAGCACAGGGAAAGCCCAGGGACATGGTGGCGTAATAATCCTCTGTTTTAAAATGGTATCCTATGTGTGTGGCTCTTACCCTTATAGACATGTACATTCATAAATAAAGTCAAATATACATATAAAAAAAAGCTGACTAGTAACAAGGTAATTAGTCATCCAAATGTTCCAGAACTGTCATACGGAGGAAGAAATAGTGATCTCAAGTTACTTCAGCCCACCGTCAATATCAGCTTGGAGTTTGAGTACGAAAACTATTTCATATGCTCCACACATGAAAATGGAGATGGAAAGTGATGAGCTCTTTATATGCTCCTTTCCAAATAAATTTGGAGAAGAGCTTAGGAGGTTAAGCAGGTCCCAAATGGTTTCTGCTGCTGAAATAGCCTATTGATGCTTTATTTTTCCCTTTAGATTTTCCACTACATTAAACATTTTAAACTACCAAATATTTCTTTTTAAAGGGGAATGGAATGAAAAGATGTCTTACATGATTTATTAGAAATTCAGAGGGAAATACTCCCCTTGTAAATAGTTCTAAAAAAACCCAGCATCATCAATTTAAATGTTGACATGCTTAATATTAAAGGGTCATATTGTACCAAAGGTCTTTAAGGAGAACTTCCCATTCAAAGGAGTTGATTTCAGTGGGAAATGATTGAAGTAGGGCTTGTGCTTTCTGGTAGCTGATCTCTTTCTGGGCTCAGTTCTGTGATTTTCAGTGCAACTTGCACCTAAATCTTATTTTTTGTGGGTCAAACTGGTTTGCTCCCTGTTTCACCCCGCAGGCTCCCGTGCCACAGCCGCCCTCACACCACAGGCACCTGGCTGAAACCTCAGCAAATGCGTACGGATGTCTCAGGGACACATGGGTGCCACAGCACCCAGGGGGTGAGGTTGGAAGTCTGACCCCTGGCAGGGCCTTACCTGGTCCTTACCTTGTCCCCAGCACGTGCTTTTCCTGCTCGGGCTTTGTGCTTGGGGGTTTTGCATCAGCGAGTGCAAGCAAGCACCAAGTCAGGTCAAATCATGTCATCAGCTGTGTCCAGCACAGCCTCCCAAAATGTCCTTCACCCTCATGGCCCGGCCTTCCTTCAGCAGCTTGCACAGATGGTGAATGTCAGCTCTTCCAGAGGTGACCGTGGCTTCTGGTCGCCTCTGCACTTGAGCCAGCTCGGCAGCTTCCCCAGAGGGGCAGAGCGATGCGCATTCCCCAAGCCACAGGGGGCCCGGGTGTTCAATATTTAACGCATCAAAACCTGTAGAGCACCTCTTATCAGAAGCACAGACCAGATTTCCACTGAAAAAAATCCCCACACTGTTTAGATTGTTTTATATTTTATTTATATATTTATGATTCTAAAGTTCATGTTTATTCAGGGAATATTTTTACCATTAAACTCAGTGTTCTGGAAAAAAAATACTTCATTTAGAGAAAATATTCAGCCCCTTTTCTGTCTTTCTGTTATTATTCAATATGAAAAGGATATTGTAAGCGCATATTCAGCCGAATATGCGGTTTGGCAGTGAGCGGCTATTCAGCTGCCCTGCTTCTACCTCAGAGTTTATTCAGGTCATAAAAGAGACATATAAGCATTTGAGTTAAGATTTATAGTTACATTAACTGTATCAGAAGCTTTTTGTACTTAATATAAAACACACTCTAAGCAGCCCAACATTGCTGTATTCCACAGTACAGTCAATATTAGAGATGCTATCTCCTGTAATTACTGACATTAATAGCCTCGGGAATAATGGAAAGTGGGTTAAGTGCCAGTGTGGTAGATGTAAATGGGACTTTACAGTACACGTCATTTTGAAATATCGTATGAGTCATGAAATTTGTACTTAATATTTCTTTATTTAGCAATTAAGCAATAACCCAACAAAACAAAGGATGTCCTCACTTTAACACAGCATGGGTCAGATTTTGTTATAAATTCAATACAGAGGTTGCCGTAAGACTTTAATTTAAATTCCATGGAAGATTCAACCCAGCCCTGGTTGAGCAGAGAGAAGCTCTTACAGAAAGAGGGAGCCAGGATTTGTACAGCTCCCTCCAGCGCCTCAGAGTGACTCTTGCGAGGCTTTAACCAGCGTCGCATGGAACAACGTTCCTCTGGAAAGGAGCCTGAAGTCACCAGCAACCCGGGCAGGAAGTCTTACACGTATGTCTTCAAACCGCCTTCAGTTTGCTAATTTGGAAATTTTTATCCCAACTCTCTCAAATTATAATTTTATAAGACATCTATTGTAGACGTTCCTATTTCCTTCATCGTTCATTCTATTGCAAAAAGATGTTCGGTCTAAGCTTTTGCACAGAAGTATCCCACTGTTGCTTCCCAAAGGTCTTGCAAGACTGGGAAAGGATAAGACTGGGGATTCTTCAGTGAATAAGCTAACATTATCTAAATGTACACAGTCAACATATTAGCATTCAGATAATCCTGTTTGATCTTGATGTTAATCAGCTATTAAGGTGAACAAAGAAAAGAGAACCCACTTTTACCTATAACCCCGGTCTATTTTGAGATCCCAAGGCTTTTCTGTTAATAATAAAAACACCAATAAATCCCCATCTCTTTGCTTTTTAAGCCTGACAGATAGTCTTTGAAGCATTATTGCTTTTATTTCCTCCAACCAGATGTGCAATTTATATTGTATTTGATAGCAAATCTTAGCATTATAGAAGACACTTGTGCTAAGATAATAACACAAATGTATTTTCCATCACTGAGCTAAAATCTTCCCAGGAATGTTTCCTGTCCCTCCCGTATTCCAGTGCCTTGCTAATGTTCTTGCAACAGGTCCTTTGGCGCTGGTAAGTTGGGTCACCCTCATTTCACAGTGATCTAAATGGAGTCAGTCTGCAAACAGAATTAATACAGTAGGTTTAAGCAGGGCGACATCTAAGACCCCAGCATGCGTTTGCAAGGAGCACACTGTAAGGAAAATGTTTAAATGCTACTTTTGAAGAAAGTTGCATTTTTTTTCCTTAAAAACAGATTCAAAGAGCAAAATATGTGACTTTTTCTACTCATGCAAGAAACTTTATGCCTTTATGCACATTGGAAATGTTTGAACAGGATACTATTTTTTTGTTCTTTTACATCTTTATTAGCCTAGCTTGGACCCCTAATACAGCGCAGAATTGAAAAGTAAACACTTCATTGATTTTGAACAGTTCAACTGTGGTTCCTATGACAGAGAAATGCAGAATGATGATGGTGGAGAATCCACTGGAGTTTCCAGGTCCCTTATGGTGGGTGGAGGTGACCTCGCAGGGGCTCCTGAGGTTGATATCTGTCGGTCCTCTGCAGGGTCGGCTTCCCACACAGTTTCGACTCCGAGCTCATACGAGTAAATGACCCTTTGCCATCACTGTGAACCACTGTAACAGAGGACTTTTCCCTCCACTCTCTGAAGAGTATAACTCAGTCATTGGAAGATGTTGGTATGTGGCTTGCAAGGTTAGAGGTACTGGCAGCTATACTTTCACCATAGGGTATTGCCACCCGTCTGCCATGAGCCTACAGGCTGGGAAAAGGGATTCCTCTTTCCTGATGAAAAATTTCTAAACGGAAGAGGGAGGGAGCTGTGGACCTTTACTCCTGCACCTAGGAGCAGGCACGCAGCACTGCTGACCTCAGGGGCACACAGCGGTCCAAGAGGTAAAACAGGAGGCTTGAGCCGTAGCTGTCTTCTCCAAGGACAAGCCCACAGGGACTTTGGGCTTCCCAAAGGAACATGGCAGTGACAGGAACCCCAGAGAGCTCCCTCCCAAAGGCAGCCTGCCTCGTTACTCACTTTTCTTTTCCTCTGTTTTCCAACCTGGAGTAGGGTGGCTCTGCGCCATTTTCAGTACCTTAAAGATACAGCTGTGCTTTTCCTAGGGATGAACGACTGCAGAACTCAAGCAGTAAGTCACGCTCCCTCTCCTCACTCCCCACGGCGTTATTATTGCTTATGGTCTCTACTGCAGGTGAAGCGCCAGGCAGGATCGTGTCAGTTGTGCTCATTGTTGTACAAAACTTACAAGAAGACATAGAAACTTTTTACAAAATACTACAGTCCTACATAAAGTGTGTACGTGATGTGGTAGTTAGAGTTACTATCCTCTTGGTGGCAGAATGAAGTCTATAAAAATAACGTACGGAGAAATCAAAGGATCACAGTAACTTGAGTCAATTTTATTTACCTTCTGATCTATTTGAAAAGTCTTTATTAAAAAGATAAATGGCAATAGCAAAAATGCTGCCCTGGGACCAGATCTGATGTATACTAATTGCAAACAGCTCTGCACATTCATTACATATGGTATGGCTCCTCCTAGTGAAACCCCGCACAAACAATTGAGAACTAATTTTCCTCCCTTCCAGTGTTTCCGCCTCCTCTTGAACTATAGTGACTTGGGGGGGGGGAGATTATTTGTAGTTTTACTTCATAAACAAACTTCTGCCTTCAGATGTCTGTGTTTGGCTGCTGCTGGCTTCTGTGGCTCCTTTGCACGTGCATGTTTGCCATTTACCATTTGGGCAATCATAAATCAAAGAACTGTCTCAAGAAACTCCAGAGTGAAAGCATGAGCTGCTAGAGTTTGAGCTAACAAGACAATTGACATCTGCTACAGGGTATAAAGCCTCTTTCATACCTTCTGGTAGCCCCTACCCCCTCTGGAAAGCAGAGCAGGTGAATCATAAGGCAGAACTTGGACCTATGACTTCTAAAATATTGCACTTTGCAGTCATATGGAGAAAATACATCTTTTATCTGAGTTACTCCTATGGAGAAAATACATCTTTAATCTGAGTTACTTCATCTGTTTATCACCATAGCGGGATATTTCATTCAGTTAGTAAATATCATTTTTGCAGCTAGTTTAACCAGTTTTGCTGTAATGATAACTTAACGTTTTAGTCATAAATAAATGCCAGCAGCAAAAGTAGAAAATAAGGTCACAGGGAGATGAGAATCTTCATTGTCAGTGAGGTTACAAATGGAAGTGAACCAGCAAAGGATTTGATAGAATTCTGCAACATTCTGGTCTGGAAAATTTTGAAAGTTTGGGTTCACTACAGGAGATGAGAAGAGTTTCACCTTTGAAAGGAGGTGATTAAAACAGGCTTTAAAATATTCCCCCCAAAGTCTGTAGGAGGTGTTGACAAACAGAATCTATTTGCAGCCAAAAAATCTCCTAAGCAAAACAAAAATACAACTACTTTGTCTGTCCAATTAAAGGACTTGTCCTGCCTGGGCTAAACAGTATCTAAGCGAGTGAGTTGAAGACACTGTACTCCAGAGTCGGTGCTCTGTAGAAGTACAAAGTAAATTGCGCGTCCTTAATAAGCTCCCGCATGGTTTGCTCAGTCCTCTTCCACGTGCTATGCTTGGCTGCCTCTGGTACCGGGGGTGGCACGGAGAAGGAGGTGTTTGGGATGGAGAGGTGCTACAGTTTAGAAAAAATGGGCAGAATTCCTTACACACAGGATATTGTTTATAGTAAAAACTTACTCTTGTCCTGAAGCTGGGATAAGCCTCTGTGACCAGCTCTCTCCTGTATCCTAAATCTGACAGCATATATTTCTGCAACTACTAAGTTGGAAGCTGCAAAAAATGGTCTGTAGGCACAACGCTCACACAGCAAGAGTCTGAAGTCCCACTGAGCGGGAATACCTACCACCAGCACAGAGAGCAGGATTACACCCATTGGCTCCCCTATTAATGTTTCAGGTACAGATCCTGAAATAATTGATACATTAAGACCTGAGTTAGAGCTGAGTGACATTTAGACCCTGAAGACTTCCCTGCGAGTCTTGTCACTGCCATTTCGTTGTATTACCTGTGATGGATGCCAAGCTCCGGTTGATGAACGGTTGTTCTTCCCTTACAATTAGGTACGAATCTGTTATGGAAATCCAGCTGGTTATTTCTAGACTTTCCTGAAATGACTCTCTAAACACAGCTGCCTTACAGTCATGGTAAACATTCTTCACAAAGGCCAGTTTGCTCTGCAGGCCCCAAGGAATGTGACAGCTTGATACCTGGATAAGCCTGGGCTCAGTTTCTGTTTCTACAGAAAAGCTGGAGTCTCTAGTAGATGTTGGTAAACAAACCCTGGAGCCATTACTTGATAGGGTTCATAAGCTGGTACTCAGCACCTTGTAATATGGAGCTGGATGTGACCAAAATGGAAGACAACAAAAAACCAGAAAAGTATTTCAGAAATACCTGGGGTGAATAACCGCACACAGAGCAAGCTGCTACTCGGGTGCTGTGCCCTGTTATTCAGCTGTTACACATGGCCTTGCACCAGGCTGAGGTACTCGAGTAATTGTAGCTGCTAACAGGCACAAGACCTCTTCCCCAACGTCCACATAAAGCTCTCACAAACTTCAGTACAGGAATGGGAGGGAGGGTAGGAGGGAGGGAGGGTGAGAGACTGAGCCAAGAGCTGTAATCCACTCCTATTATCAAATAGAGTAGAGACTTTTTGTCTAGAAGATGAAGTAATTTTAATTTTCGGTCTACGAAAGCTGGGCTAGGTAGATTCATGTTAGGAGCAGCATACACAAAAGTCAGTACTGTTAACCACTAGATAACTTCATTTTAAAAGGGTTTAGTTCTCCATTGCATAAAAGAGTCCGTGTCTTCCCAGGAGTTCAATCCTAGAAAGGATATGCTATAGCTCAAGCTATGCTCTTGGCACAAGCACCGCCCGGCAAAATTCAAACTGGTGAGAAGCTGGATCTCTCTGGACTTGCTGCTGCTTTCTGGGAGCTTCTGTTTGCTTTTGTGATGGGGAGGCCATGTAGAGAGTGTTGGAAAGGACTCAGGTAAAGAGCTATTATCGTTGTTGTTGTAGGACCGATTCCATCTTCATGACTAAGACTGAGTGAAACTCACTGCCGAATAAGACATTACTTGCTCTGGTGCATGCTGATGGAATTAAGCCCAGAAAGAAAATACCTGGAAACCTGGGCTTGACTGTGCAAGTGTCGGGCACCACGTGTGAAATTCCAGGCATGCCAGCGCCAGGCAGCTTCCACACCCGCTGGCAGCCCCGGGAGGGCTGAGCTCTGCCCGCGGCTGGGCACAGCAGACCACCTGGGTGGCTTCAACGCACTGCTTTGCCTGAGGGGACTTGCTCTTTCCATGCACTGTGATCAGCTGGAAGGGACTGCTTCTCCATAGAGTGGTGGAAAGGTTTTCAGGTTTGTGTACTCACAGGCAGACCTGAAGGAAGAGGAGAAGAAATCAAACAAGATTTCCTAAATGCTTCAGGAGGGGTCAGATGGCTGATTGGATCTCAGGAAGGACTAGAGGACTTCCGTGGCATTGAAGGGCTGGTAGTCTCAAGGACAGAGACTACTAGCAGAGAAGCTCTTGTCTGGTTGTAAGTAATTTCATTCAAATGCAATATTGATACCAGAGAAAGAGGGAAAGCATAAAGTTAAAACTGTAATCCTGGGACCGGCAGGGGGAAGAAGGATGAGAAAAGAGAAACCAGCTGCCAGTGAGAGGTACCCTGTTGCTTTAAAGTGTATTGATCTTGTTTCCTGTGGTCTTGCGTTACAGTAAATAAGGCAATCATCATCACCAGTGTCAACACGAGATTCACCTTCTTTCAAGCAGATGCCGCCATAAGATGGATGAATGATAATGCTTGAATCTGTCTTTCATAGCTTACTAGTTATTCTCAAAATTGTGTGACTGACTCAGACATACAGAGAAGTGTTATAAACGCTGCACTTAGCCCAGGATTACCTTCACGCTCAGAGGGGAGACGGGGAAGGACCAAGAGGGAGAGAGAACCCTTTGGTATATGAATGTTCTCTGAATTACACCACCTGCGGCCTTGTCATGACCCAGCAGAAAGTCCCAGACTCAGTCTCCGCCACTGCAATGTCCCATCCCAAATGCTGCAGATGAATTTGATCATGCAGAGGTCTGGAGCACTTTCCACATTGGAAACAAACAGTTTCTGTGACCAAAATGAAAGTGGAAAATTCCCAGCACAGTTAAGCTCAGAGACCTTCCTCCACCCCAACCGCACAGCGAGCAAGGGTTACTCTAACCACACATGAGGGCTGCCACACTTAGATCGACTTGGGGGAGGCTGCTGAGCTGCTCCTCTATTTTAAATGAGCAGCCGCACTTTCCGAGGGCGGCTGGCAGACGGAAGGGGAAGCCCGACGGCTGTGGCTGCAGGAGCGGTACAGATCGGGCCACACCGCAGTCACCCCTAGACGACGGGGTCACCCTTCGGCCCAGCCCTGGGCCCGGCCCCAGAGCCTGGATGACGGTTTCGATGGGGCAGGCACACCGACCATAATTCAATGCTGGGAGTGGGACCTTTCATTACCCGTCTGGTTCCTTCTCCCGTGTTTTCCCGAGGCCTGAGAAAAAACCCACCACAGCTGGTGGGCACATCTCCCCTCCGGGGCGGCCGGGGACACCCCCTGCACCAAGGTCTGACCCTGAGCCCCCTCCGGGCTCCCCAGTGTCAGACCCACACACGGGGCATTTCGGAGGGGGGCGGCTGCTCCCAGAGCGATCTCTGGTAAGCAGGACGAGGTGAGTATTGCTCCAAATCGCTAATCGCTCTTAAGATCAACCTGGCAAGAGAATAAAATTAGGTTTCCCTAAGAAACAAAGACGCGCTGCACCCACAGCTCCTGCCTCCCCTCCCGGCAAATTCGGGCAGCCCCGAAGACCGCGGGTGGCGGGCAGAGCTGCTTCTCTCGCCGGGTACTTCGCGGTGCTTAGGCAAAGCGGACCCCTTTTTCCTACCGTGCAACGTGCAGAAATACTATAGAAACAGCACGTTAGCCTCCCCAGGCAACCACCACCTTGGCAAACCGGCGGAGCGGAGCTGCCCCTCCACCCGGCGGGACCTGCGCCCGCCCCGGCGGGGAGGGAGGGCTCTCCGCAGCCCGGCCCGGCACCCACCGCCCCCTCCTGCGCGGATTTCGGGCTCCTGCCGGGAAACATGTCACTCTGCGGACTCGAGAAAATATGTTTCTCTCTCTCTCGCTCTGTCCGCATCGTTGTGGTGTCTCCCCCCACCCCTTTTCCATCCGGCTCGAACATTCAAGGAGAGATGGAAAAAAGAGAGGCAGAAGCGCCTGCATTTGCTGCGTTTGCTGCGTTTACTTCTGACGCCAGGAGGGATTTAGAGATATTACCGGCAGTTTATTTAGAGAGCCCCAAAGCACACCAAGAGAAAAAATAAACGAGCAGGAACAAACGCGTTGTTTTTAAGCACGCAGTCGGGGAGCACCAGCGCAGTAGCCGGGGGCAAACGCTGCTTTGGTCATTTCGGCAAAGCTCCTGGGGAAGGAACCGCCTCCCGCTCCCAGAAAACGTCCCGGTTCGTGTAAGACACAACTACGCGGAAAACAAATACATGCATATATATATATATATATACACAACTATATATGGACCGCGTGACGGGAAAGGACGGGCGCTTATCGCTGTCCTTTCCTCCGGGAAAGAAAGTGGGGGCGTTTCTCAGCCCTGGGGGCTCTCCCCGCTCCCCCGGCAGCCGGGGCCAGGGCTCCCCCGCTCCCCCGGCCGGGACGCACTGCGCCCGGGCGAGGCACTGCGCGCAGTATCCGCGGGCGTCCGCGCTCCCCGCGCGGTCCTGGTGCCGCATCCCCCCTGCTCCTCTCTTTCCGAGGGGGTGCCCCAGCTGAAGGGGAGGGACGGGGGGACAACCTGAGACTACCCGGCGTGCAGCTTCCCGGTCAAAAAGCTGGCGCCTCGAAAGTGACAAAAAACCCGGACTGTCGCGAATTTTACCCCGTTCACTGCCGATGCTGCCGCCTCACGGTGTCCCCTGCCTTCGGGTGAGGGCCACAAAGGCGCCACCGAAAGCACAGGCTGCGGCCCACGGGGACCGGGGGGCTGCTCCGGGGGTCGGGTATCTTCCCCCCCCCCCGGGGCTGGGAGACGGGAAAGAGCCGCTGTCGAAAGCGGGGCAGGGGGGGCTGGAAGGGCCGCCGGCGTGTGCCGCGGCCGGGACCTGCCCACCCGGTTGCTTTCTGCGGTTTTCATGCGGGCACCTTGCGCTGGCACCGGGCGGGTGTCGCCGGGGCGGGGGGGCTCGCAAAGCGATTCTCTTGGGCAGGAGAGCCCTTGGGGTCCTTCGGTGTCGCGGCGGGGGTCGGGCTCCCCGCACGCCCGGGCGCTTGGGGCATGACCTGCCGTGGGCCTTTCCACGCCGATTCAGTAACACGGATGTCCGAGCCTGAAAAGTCCTTTCCCCGCTGCCACTGAATTTGGGCGTCCTGGCTGCCTAAACCCGTTCCCTTAGTCCAACGAGCGAGCACTCGTATGCACGTAGCCATATACACACACCTAAAGGAGACCAATTTTAATGCACACTTGTACATTAGAAGAAAATCCTAACCGGGAAATTCGAGCACAAAAATTTTAGCTGACTTTTAATAAAAACATTTCTGAAAGCCAAACTGAAGTTCTTCTTTATTGTCTAAATCCACACCACATTCCCAGCGTAACCCTACCTCTTTTGCATTGTTTCTCGGAACAGCATGCTTAGATTGGTTTGTAAACGAGAAACTGTATTTTAAGTGTATAAGCACAGAAATACTGATGTTCAGAAGTTTTGAACTATTTTTGTTCCTGAAGAAGCTATCCACAATTTTTTAAAGTAAGTTGTACGGTTATTAATGCAGGAAGCTGGTCCTGATAGTGTTTTGTATCTTCCACGGTGCTGCAGTTGTCCAAATATAAAATGATTGTTAATTTACAATAACAATACATTAATAACTTATCTACGATTATTTGATTCTTTTAAATGAATTTTCCACTCAGAACCTTGCAATTATTTGGTCTTGCAACTATATTTAACAGGAGTGGGATTTATAGTAGGTAAATTATTTTTTTTCTTTTGATAGTGACAATTTACTAGTGGAGGATATAAGTTAAAAACTACAAGGTAAAAAGGGCACCTTATTCAAATTCCATGGAAGCCTCCACCTTCATCCTAAATTGTGTGCATACAAAGAGTAAGCAAACCCTTCAAATGTGAAGAACAATGGGCTGTTGTTTGCCTTTGTTTCCCGAAGTGACATTTCATCTATTACTCCTATTATAAGTGGAGGGTGTTTGTACACAAGGTAAGAGTGGCTTATATGTGGCTTATACCCTGATATCCAGAGACTAAGAGGCCGTTCTCAGTACTCTGGATGACACAAGAGAGGCGTCGGACGAATATCTGCAGGTTTTGACACTGAAGGGAAGCAGCTGGACTGAGTTCCCTAAACTGCTGAGCAGTTGCTGAGTTGGTAGATAGGGGCACCAAAATCTGAACTTGTGCCCAAGGCCCAGCTCGGCCACTTCACCCTGCCTCTGCCCAGCCACCGGCAGCAGGTCTTTGTGCCCAAAGGGTCACCCGCCTGCGTTCGCTCTCGGTTCCAGGTCTCGACCCTGGGAGCCGCAGAGCTGCGGTAAAGCTCGCACTGCGCTGCAGGGAGCTTCTCACTCGGCCTCCACCCGCGGTTTGCCTGAGCTGGGATAAGCAGAGAAGCCCCGGTACAGGGGTGCGGGGGGGTCGCCACGCAGCGTCTCCAGCAGGGCTGCATGGTGACCTTCGCAGCAGCTATACTTGGAGGTCTTGCCTGCAAACGTTCTCTGGGGGCCTTGGCATCATCTTTCTTCCCATCATATAGGTCCTAGTCTCCCACAAGCAGCAGGAAAAGCCCACACCTCCCAAAGCCCTTCGGTTCCCCTGCCCCATCGCTCAGCACCTTCTGCCTATTGGGCGGTCTGAGATGACCTAAAACGCTCCGAGGAAAAACGTCCCAAACGGGGATATCTCAGATCTCATCCTTGGAGAGGAGGAGAACTGTCAAGGGTAAGGCCGGGTGGACGCAGCACGCACCGGTCCCGGGGCAGTGGCAGCCCGCTGTGACAGGGGGCCCTGCCGCCGGGGCCAGGTCGGTGTCACTGGGATGTCCCGAGGGAGTCGGAGCCGGGGCAGGCACCGAGCAGCCCCCGCTGCCTGTCGGTGTGGAGCCGCCCGCAGCCGCTGAGACGATGCCTCGCCGCGCAGCACAGGGCTGTACACGGCAAAATTCCCTCACCTTCCTCCCTCCAGCTCCGCCGCTTGAGGCAATCCCAGCGCAGTGCATGGACTGCAAAGGACGGATCCGGCTCTCCAGCCTGGAAGCTCCCCCCGTCGGGGATGCTCCGGGCTCCCTTGCCAGGAGTGGGGTCCTTCTGCAGCCCAGGCGCTGCTCCTGCTGCGCCCTCTCCCTGGGGGTGGCCCGGGATATGGGGCTGGAGGTGGGCAGCTGCGGGAGGGGGCAAGGGGTCGCCCCGACGGGCCGGGCTGCTGGCTGCAGGCCGCCCCTCTCCCCCAGCCCGCGGGCTGCACACTTCCCTCGGGGCTGGATGGGGGTCCCGGCAAGGGGGGGGTCCCTTTAGCGGGCAGCTACAGGCTCTGCGGCTCGGACATCAGCGCTCGCAGCCCCTGGAAAAGGGGGGCGGGGAGGGGGTCTGCAAATTCACAGCACGCCGGGGGTAGGCAAAATTCCCCTCAGCGCCGCGGCTGGCCCCGCATCGTCCCCGCGTTACTTGTTATTGCCGCGTTTGGCAGAAAACCCACGGAGAAGCCCCTCTGAAACATCGTTTTCTGACGGCGCCAGAAGCTCCAGGAAAAAAAAAAAAACCCAAAAAACAACCAAAACACCTCCTCCGCGCCGAGCCGGCATCTGCCTCTCCCCGGGAGCGGAGTCACGTTAGGTGGGCAGTGGCGAGGCGCAGGGGTCTTCTTCCCTCGAAATACCCGTTCTTCTCCGAAGGAAAAAAACATGTACGTTTACAGCACTATTCGTACACTAAACGTTGCGGCGTCTCAACGTTGTAAATGCGCTGGGTGGGTTTTATCCTCTCAGTTATTACACCGCAGTTGCAGGAGAGAAATATTTTGCAAACGAAATCGAGACGGCCCGGTGCGGGACGCGGCCCCCGAGCTCTGCACGCCCGGGGCCAGCGGCTCCGCGGCGGGAGCGGGCTGCCCTGGCCCGGTCCCGGCGGGCCGCAGCCCCCGCGGGCGGCCGGAGCCTCCCGCCCCCCGGCACGGCCCGGCGCGGGGCTTTTGCCGGAGAGGCGGCAGCGCAGGCTGCTGGGGACAATTGCAACCTGGCCCTTGGCTGGTACGCAGCGTGGGTGAAACGACACTTTCATTTCCACGGGTGGTGTAAGCGGGCAGGGCTCGAGGCCCCCATCCGCCGTGTAAAAACCACTGAGTTTCACCGCGGAAACTTTAAGTCAGGGAGGCAGAAATTTTGTTTTACTTTATAAGAAACCAGCAACCGATGGTGAACTCCACGCTCGGTTACGTCTTTGAAATTTCACGTCGCAAATAATTTATTTTCACATGCATCACTAATGTCGCCGGCCCTTTGGGGATCGGGGTGAGAGGCGCGACGCTGGGACCCCCGGGTCCGAGCGCGGCTGCGGACCCGCGCAGGGCAGGAGGCGACGGGGCAGGGCGAGAGGGCAGCTCGGCTCGCTCCCCGCGTCTCTTTTTTTTTCCCCCGTTTTATTCTCACAACGAAAGGAAACCCTCAGAGCGGGAACGACCGAGTTGTCTCTAGGCTGTAAAACATTAAAATGGCTACAATTTTTTCAGTGTAGGCCAAAAACCTTTCTTTCTCTCTTTCATAAACCTGATCGCATTTCCTACCCTATCAGGGAAAAAAAAACCAAACCTCCGGGTTTCGTGACTGTGTAGTGCAAGAGGAGACGAGGTTTCGGAGGAAAGCACTAAAAGCTCCTTTCCTTTAGAAATGCCTCCAGCCCAGACTCCGTCTTGGCGCGCCCGGGCCCTGCGTGTCCCACCTTCCCCCGTGTTTCCACCCGGGTTGACTGCCGCGGTCCTTCATCCGCCGCAGGCACCGATGTCCCCACCTGCAGACAAACCTCCGGTCATCTCGGAGGTATCTCCTTTCCAGAGCAACAGGGCACCAGCGAGCACGATGCATAGTATGAAGGTATCCGTACACGCATTTTTGGATGAGGAGTTTATGCACACGTAGAGCTATAGGAACTGAAAACCCTTAAAGAGAAAGGATCGAGAGAAAAAGGGCGCACGTTCAAACCTGATCAGGAAGGATCGCCACCGCCGTTAAGTTCCGAAGACAAATATTTAGGGGGTAGGTTTGACCGTGGGAAAGGATTAGCGGACACAAAGTCAAGCGAGGAAACTTCCTCCCCGGCGGAGCCACCTGCGGGAGCGCAGCCCGGGCCGCTGCCGGCCGCCCGCCGCCCCCCGCCGCCCCCTCCCCAGCCCCGCACCCCCCTCCGGGCTCACTCCGCGGGACTGCACGGCCGCAGCCAAGGAGGAACCCCGCTGGCGGCCAAGGCCTCCCCCACCACAGAGGCGAGGGAGGGGATAATTATTTTTCCCCTGGAATTCCGGAGACATTCGTTATAAATCGTCCGGCGAAGGTAGAGCCCCGAGGTGCGCAGGAGAGCGAGGCAGAGCCGCGCTTGGCTTGTAGCTGCCTCTCGTAAAAACACAGCCAGGAGATAACCCGGCATCGATTTGGGTCGCTGTGCAGGCGACCTCCTACATTCCCCGTGCCCTTAGGTGTGCTGGGCTCCGCCGGGGCAAGCGGGAGCGGGCGGCCGGACACCCCCCCCCGCCCGGCACCGAGCGGGGCATCGCCAGCGACACCCCGAAACACTGCTTGGTGTAAGTGCTGCCCCCCACCTCCCCCTGCCCCCGCGGGAAGGGCTCCGTCCCTCCCACCTGCCGTGGCACGGAGGAGCCTGCGTGCGCTTGCACACATGTGCACACTGGGGCGTGCGTGTGGGATCTCGAACGAAAGGCACGAAGGAAAACAAGGACTGTCGGAGTCAGACTTTCTGCTGTGTGTCCAGGAGGAAGGCAGAGCTACCAGGACTCTCTCAAACGCTTCTGGTTACTTGAAAGCAGCTCGAAAATGCAAGTATTCCTGTAGGTGGCACTGGTACTAGGTGTTGCAGAAGCGAAGGCAGAAATGGAGAAAATTGCCTAGGAATTCCCAATTGGTTCCTATAATTTAATGCAGAACAATAGAGGTATTTTTTTCATTTACTCTAAATTCGTGTAACATGTGACAAATGAAAACCCGATTGCTTTATTAGAACAAAATATGCTTTTAAAATCTGGCCCTCTGTAGCTTTATGGCCTGGTCCATGAGAATTGTCTATTTTCCTATATGTCATTAAACAAATCCTAGTGCAAAGAGAAATTAACTCAGCACCGCTCATTCAAGGCAAAGGTTTGCACCAGGAAAGCCCTAATGAGACACTGTCTGGTTTCCAGAGGGGTTGCTAAGAACAAGTGGCGGCAAAGTTATTAAATCTGTCCAAGCAACTAACACATCATTAAGACACCACCCCCCCCACCCCCACCCCCCCAACTCTCCCAACCTCGATCTGAATATTCAAGCGAGGATGGAAGTAGTAGGACCGTGGCAGAGCTGCCGTGGGCCGGGTGGGATGCCCCCCCCTCCCGGGGGGCTGGCCTGGGGCAGCCCCGGGGGCTCGGCAGCGGGGGAGGCGCGGCGGGGCTCGGCGGGGACGCCCGGGCCGCGGGGGCGTCCTTAACCCCGGCTCTTCGCCCGTTTTCGCACTGCTGTACATTTATTTCACCTGTTCATCTGTCTTCAGTGTACTGCCGTAAAGGGCAGGAGCCTGCTCTTGGCTTCGCTGGAGGGGGTCTGCTACGGACCTGAGACGGGGGAGTCCGCCTGGACAAGGCAGCCGGGTCTGTCTGTCCCCTCCTCTCTCCTGGGAAGGGGCCAAACGCCCGGAGGCACTCGCCACGGATCGCCTGAGCTGTTACAGACCTTGCCAGCTCCTTCTCCCAGCCGGCCGGGGGGCGGCTCCCCGCGGCATCCCCAGGGGCCGAGAGCCCCGGCGGGGCCGGGCGCTGGGAACCAGCCGGCGCCGAGCCGCGGGTAGCCGCGGCCCCAGCGCGGGAGAGATGCTGGCGCTCCGGCCAAGCCGCCCAGACAACCCGGCACTGCGTGGACATTTTCTAACCGCTGAAACGGAGCTTCCCTGCTCCTGCACGCCAGGAGGAGATTTGCAGGAGGTTGGGTTCTTACCCCAAAAGCATGACACTCAAAATTCCTTGCTATGATTCCTTGCTATGTTCCGTTTCCCTTCAGATTTTGGGGTCTGTCACCGGCAAGGTGACTCCAAGACCTGACTGTATCTTGCCCGCCATTGCTTCCAAGGGTGCAGGAAATGTTCAAACATGGCTTGTTTGTATCCGATGGAACTTTGTTAAACAAAACTTCGTGCTATTACATGTCCATTCTCCGTCTTGTCCCTGACGTCAAATCAATTTCTTAAAATTGAAATCATACACTCACACATGGCACTATCCCCCCGTCTGCCCCCCCCGCTTGTTTGAGGACGGCACAAAATACAAAAAATCTTTTGTGGGATTTTCGGAGTTGTTGCGAGTATTTCCGTGCACGTTTGAACATTATATTAATTCATTTAATGTGAAAATATCCCCTCATGGATTCGCATGTACTTTCTTACACGCAGGCAGTTAATGTGAACACAAACGTATAAGCGTGTTGCTTTTAGCGAACTAAAATGAGGCAGCGGGCAGCAATAAAAAGAGACGCGACATTTACCGACGAAGGATCGGCAACGCGTCCCAGGACCGTTCTCACAAAGCCTTTTTCCGCCGAAGAGGGGAGAACAAGTGGAAAACCAGGCCTGCCCCTGCAGAAGGGCGGGGGCCGGGGGTCGCCGAGGGGCTCGGGGCTGGGGGGCGGCGGCCGCCCCTTGCCTGCAGCCGCACGCTGCCTCAAAGGGGCATCTCCCCGTGAAAATCCCCCCTCTCCTTCGCAGCCGCTTCCAAGCAAGCGTCTGCCGGGGGCTTGTTTGAAGTGCGCTTGTCCCAGGCTACGCGGGAGGGTCAGCACACCGGAGACCTTCGGGTCAGGCCGGGTATTTTCGAGACCGCAGGCTCGATGGGGGGCCGGGAGTGGCGGACCGACCACCCTTCCCTCCCCGGGGTCGGCCGGGACCGGCCCCGCACGCCTCCCGCGCCCCGCTGAGGCACGGTGCCCTCGCTAACCTGCTGGGCTCGGCTATTTTATCGCCTAAGGGAAATGCACATGGCAGCCAGTGATACGCGAAGGCCCCTTCGTCTTGCATTAGCTTCCTTACACGTCTCGCAGAAAATAGGAGCGATCCCGGGAGATCCCGTGGGATTTTATACGCCCGCGTGTAGGAATAGCTCCGTGCAAAACGAAAGCCCCGTTTCAAAGCTCCGTGGGTCTCATCGGTCTCTACATCACACAGCACCGTCGCTCCGGGATGGGTCACCTCCAGCCACAGCCCAAGGTTGTCGCTGCCCTTCCTTCCACCTGCCTCTGCCCCGCTTGTCCCTGCTTTTCTTACAGAGGTGTCCAAAGGCTTCTCCACACCCACACCCTTGCTCCAAGGTGCTCTTTCCAAACTGTCGCTTCCCGGGGGGGAATTTGGCGGCTCTGCGCCGCACGGCAGGGACTGGGGGGGGGAGGCAGGGCAGCTGCTACAGTCTGCGACAGTCCCTGCGACAGCCGCACCACGTCTGTGTGGCTCTAACCTCCGCCACCCCAGACCCACACCTTCCCCACACCACCTCGAGAAACCCGGCCACCCGACTACACACACTTTGCCTTCCGGGGACGGCTATAGGGGGGGCTTCTACTTACAAAATAATGTTGCCGTATGAGCATCCTTCTGCCTTAATAGCTCCTCAGTAGCCACCTCCCCTCGGGGAAGGAGAGGGGTTTAGCTTCCTTCCAAAAAAAATCGTTAAAAATCTGCAGGTTCAAAGCGGGGCTGGGGGTGTGCGCCGCGTTTCATTTGGCTGATTTCTCCCTACCGTGGGAGCGCGGAGGAAGCTGGGGATCAGCGAGGCACTGCATCCCGCGGAGCCCCTGCAGAAAGGCCCTCACGGAGGACGGGCTCTCTCTGAAGGCGGCTCCGGGAGGCAGGAGCCGGGCTCGCCGAGGTGAGCACGGCGGCGCCGGGGGCCTCGGCCGCCTCCCAGACCTGGGCCCGGCCGGAGGGGCGGGATACTGCCGCGCCGGGACCCCGCTCCCAGCTTCGGGAGGGGCTCAAGCGAGCCCGGAGGCTGGGCACTCTCTGGAGCCCCCCCCCCGGAAAAAGCACCGGGGCTGCTGCCGTACAGGCTATTTGCTGCAGGCAGCTCACGCCAAGTCCGTTTCGTGGAGGAGAGCGGGCGAGAGAGACGGGTTTAAGGGTAGGGAGAGGCGGGGGAGCAGCCTCTAGCTCCCCTCTGTGATGCCCCGGTGTCGCAGTGGGGCAGGCAGAGGCAGTGACCCCCGAGGGACATCGGCTGCCGGCCCCCGGGGCTCCGGCAGCATCGTTCGGGACGGCACAGCTCAGCCCGTCTCTTTAGCACGGAAAGGAAGGAGCGGGAGGGGAAACCCGGGTCTCGGCTGGCCCCTGCCCGAGTCTCTTTCGGCTCCCCCCGCTTTGCTTCGCCCAGCCGGGGCGACCCCGCGGTGGGGCGCGGGTGCGTGCCGGGGCGGCCGCCGGCGGAGCGGCCCGCACCTAGGGGAGAGCCCCCTGCCCGGCCACGCGTGCCTTTCCCCGGGTGGAGACACCCCGGCCCCGCGCCCCCCGCCTTCCTCTCCCTGCCGCCTTTTCCCTCCGATTTTTCAATGATTTCCTACCTGAAAAAAAATTAATCTTTTTGCCAGGCAGGTCAGAAGCGATCAACAGGCTGTTGTATATTTTAATGTTTTCATACTCCTCTCGGCTCCCCCTGCCCTCTACCGACTCACTGTAGATGTGACCTTTGGTATTTCAGCCCACACTCAGCAGTTGAATGGAAACAAGTTGAGCACGTTCACTTCTGATAAACATTATCCTTAAACCACTGGAGACCCGAGCAGAGTAAACGAGCTTTTCCGACAGGACCACATCAGGAACACACATTGAGAGAGGGAAAGAAACCAAATATCCCGGAGATCAGAGGCGGGCTCGGGGGTGGAGGGGTGGGAGAGGGAAGGAGGGGGAACAGACAGGTTGGAGGACACGGCGGGGGGGGGAAGAAAAGGACACAATTGCGAGCACAATAGGCACAGATGGGGAGAGAAACTGCCCGGGCAGCGTGGGAGAGCGGCGCAGGGTCACGCCCGAGCATCCCAGCAACCCCGGGGGAGCTTCAGGGGCGCCGAGCGGGTCCAGGAGTCGCGGGGCCGGCTTACACCCGCCCTGCGCCCGAAGGCGGCCCCCGGCCACACGCCGCCGGACCGGGCTGAAGCAGCGGGAGGGGACGCGTGTGCGGGGCGGCGGGGCGGGGGCGGGCAGGGCGGCGGGCCGAGCCCGGCAGGCGGGCAGCCCGGGCTCTGCCGGGCGGGAAGGACGCCCGCCGGGCCGGCAGCCGCGTCGGGATCCCTCTAGCGACCCTGCTTCGGGGAGCAGTGCGCTGTTAAGGCGGATCGGAAGTTTTACGGACGCGCACTCCCTTCCATTGTTTAATTACATAATTAACTTAATTAAAGGCTGGATCCGGGTCCTACTACTTCACTGCCTCCTGCCTTAAAAATACCCAAAGCGGGTCAGCTCACAACACCGAAAGGATTCTGGCTTCAGCAAACGCCTGCGAGTATCGCCCACGCTGCGTGCCATCGCCTTCGGACGATGGCATTTGCGCGGGGCGGGGGGGATCCCCTTCACCAGGGGTCATTTTATCTAGGTTAAGGAAGCACCACGATTTACAAGTGTGATATTCTGAATGGGCAACTCACGTTTCTGAAATAACCACAAAACTGCCGTAGAAAATTTGTTGTTGGGTTGTTGTGTTTGTTTTTTTGTTGTGTGGGTTTTGTTTGTTGGTGGGTGTTTTTGTTTTTGTTTTGTTTTAATCCCTGTGGAGGAAACAGAAGTATCCGCCGATATTCCGATCAAATAAAGAGATACTTGCGAAAGAACCACCATCGCCTTCTTTCCACCACAAAACGGCTGCAACATGCCATTAATTTCTGGGCGATCTCCTGCAACATCTTACTTATTCCTAACTATGCACGTTCATTGCGATATGTGCAGGTAGGTTCTGAAGTCTAGCTCAATTAATTTGATTTTTTTTCTAAAAATAACTTACAAACATTTCAATTCAAATAATGTTTATACAGTGTTCATACACACCAGAGACATCAATTTCGTATTTTACTCGCTGATACTCCGTGCACTCTGGTCGCCACATTATTTCTTTTCACGTTGTATTAAATTTATAGAGCCTGTGCCTTCGAGGCTCTATTTAAAAACAAAACCAAAAATAAAACAAGCACAAAAGCACCTCGGGAAAAAAAAAAACCAAACATGATAAATTCTTGGTTGGAGCTGGGAAGCCCATGATCTCTGGGTGCAACATGATGTACGTGGGATGTATGTAAGAGGCACACACACGAGCTCACAGATCGGGATCCGTACACCTAATGCCAAACCAAACACTTCTTCCACATACACAAACACGCCGTGACCCACGCATACTTTAATTCCTACCAGCTTTGTCTGTTTTTCTTTTAACTGTTAATATGTAGCAGTGTCTTTGATAAAGTTGAAATCAGCTGCGAGGCGTTGACATTTTACAGCAAAGCGCGGTGCAATATTTAGTGTGGGGATTAAACGAGCAGCGGAGCCGGTCGGGGATGGCCGGGGCACATCAGCATCCCGGTGCCCGGGCGCCGCAAGCCCCGTCCCGTCTCCTCCCGGGGCAAGCGACGCTGCAGCTGATTTCCCGACCGCTTTGTGGTTTCCACCAAAAATAACTCAACTCTCACCGCTCACAGCCTTCTCCTGCACCACCCGTGAAATATTCGTTAGTGGAAAAGTGCTTTATTGCAACAAGACGGCCGTAAACAAGGAAGAACTTCTCTCCCGCATCTGCAAAGTCGGCGCGTGTGGCAAGACCCCGCTCTGCTTCTGTCAGGGAAGGGGGGCACCCCCTGCAAGCCGCGACGCCCCCCTCCCGGCCGCCGACTCTGGGAGACGGGCCGGGAAGGGCGGCGCAGCAGCCCGGCGGGTCCCCTGCCCTGCCCTGCCCTGCCCTGCCCCGCCCCGCCCCGCACGCCGCGGCCCCCGCCGGTGCCCCCACCCGCCGCCCCCGCTCCCCCCCGGCCAGGGGGTGCCCCGCCACGGTGCCAGCCCCGCTCAGCAGCGCCCCAGCACCGACTGCGCTTTCCGCGCCACTCACCGCCGGGCAGGTACGAACGGCCATTGCTGCTGCGGCGGGGAGCCAGGTGCCGCGCGCGCCGGCGGGCCGAGCGGAAGGGCCGCCAGCGCGGCGCTGTCCGTCATCTCCCCTGGCCACTAGGAGGGCGGCTGGGCGGCGGGGCCGCCCCCGGGGGCGGGCTCGGGGGAGCGGTGGGCTGCGGCGCCCGGCCCAGCCCGGCCCTGCCCACGTTGCCCCGAGGTTGAAATGCAGAAGTCAAGGCTCTCTCCTCGGGAAGCAGATTTCCTTGTGGCCCTTTTCCCCTCGCGCCCCTGCTGCCTCCTCGGCGGAGCGCGGAGAGCCTCGGGGGCCAGTGCCGCCGGGAGCGCGGGAGGCCGGGAGCCTGCCTCCGGGCGTAGGTCTCCGTCGGGGATTTAGGGCAGCCCCAGAGGTGTCCCGCTCAGAGGAATGGGTAAGTGGCCGGGAGCCGCAGGAGGGTTCAAGTGCTGTCAAGAGAGGGGGAGCACCCGTGCGCCGTCATGTGCCGCCGCCGCGGCTCCCTTATTGACTTTGCTCGTGTTCCTACAAGTTGTAAGAACGCGTTAAGGGTCAGGAGCAGGGAAGAGAGAAAAGCTAATGACTGCTCGGTTTATTATTAATGTTATTAGGCGAGTGCGAGGCGGGATCGCAGCCGAGTGGATGGCTGGAGCCTGTGGCACGTTGTATATTATTCCTGACACCGAGCTTAGCAGTTAACATTTTAGCACGTTTGTTTTACAGCCTGGTGTAATTGTGCTGTTAAGCGAGAGGCGCTAACAGCACCAGAAACGGTCTTTAAAAAGTTAGTCGCGACTCAGAAGCACCGCGTTGCCCTCGCCTCTCCCAAGATGTAAAAGAATTTCCTCAACTACTTTTCCTTCCTCCCCCTCCCCCACGTCTTCGAAAATGTCTTTCTTTTCTTTTTCTTTCCTTCGTGTTCCTTTTTCCTGTGGCAATGAAGCTGACTTGTCTGTTGGGGCGATCTCGTTTTTCATCTCTGGAATGTGCTTTTTTGGAATATGCTTGATGCACAGTCCGGAGAGCTCCGACATTTGTTGCCACGGATTTTCTTTCTTTCTTTCCTCTCTTTTTTTCCCCCTCTTTTTTTTTTTTTTCCCCCTTTCTCTCTTTTTTTCTTTTTCTTTTCTTTTTTTTTTTTTTTTTTTTCCACCCCCTTCAATTTCGGGGACATCCTGCTATTATAGAGAAGCGTGCGTGGAGTGGCCGGGAGGTCCCCGAGCTGTGACATCTGCCTTGTGATGAGGAGCAGTTCAGACGCCCCCTTCCGAGCCCTTCGCCGTGTCCGACGGGTGTGTTTGTGTGTTTGCTTGCAGAACCTGCCTTCGGGGAAGTGAACCAGCTCGGGGGGGTGTTTGTCAACGGGAGACCCCTGCCCAATGCCATCAGGCTGCGGATTGTGGAACTGGCGCAACTGGGTATCAGGCCGTGTGACATCAGCCGGCAGCTCCGCGTTTCCCACGGCTGTGTCAGCAAAATCCTGGCTCGCTACAACGAGACCGGCTCCATCCTACCGGGGGCTATCGGAGGCAGCAAGCCTCGGGTCACCACCCCCACGGTGGTAAAACATATCCGGACCTACAAACAAAGGGATCCGGGCATCTTCGCCTGGGAGATCCGGGATCGCCTGCTGGCCGATGGCGTGTGCGACAAGTACAACGTGCCGTCGGTCAGCTCCATCAGCCGCATCCTCCGGAACAAAATCGGGAACCTGTCTCAGCAGAGTCACTACGAGTCCTACAAGCAGCACCAGCCGCCCCCACAGCCTGCTCTGCCCTACAACCACATCTACTCCTACCCCAGCCCCATCGCTGCTGCAGGAGCCAAGGTGCCCACCCCTCCCGGGGTGCCAGCGATCCCCAGCACCATGGCCATGCCCAGGACGTGGCCGTCCTCCCACTCGGTGACGGACATCCTGGGGATCCGGTCCATCACAGACCAAGGTGAGGAGGGGGAACCCGGGGCCGCAGCGGCAGCCAGGCAGGGCCGGAGGGTTTCGGTCCCCTGCTCCTGGGTCGGAAGGCGGTTTCGTGGTTTGTCTCGGGAAACCTCTCGCGTTTCCCCAGCCCGAGCCGGGCGCTGAGCTTACCGGAGGATGTGCCTCGGGACGCGGGCGGATCGGAGCTCCCGGGGTGGGCTGCAGGCGGACCGGCAAACCGTGCAATATCGGCTGTCACCGTTGTGACCCGAGAAGGGGCGACCTCGGCCGGAGGGAACGGCCCGGGCTGCGGCGGCCCCAGGGCCCGGGGTGCGCTCAGCCCCGGCCCGGCCCGGCCCCGCGGCGGTCCCGGTCCCGGCCCGGTCCCGGCCGGGGCTCGCTGCCGCCCTCCAGTCGCAGGCGCCGCCTCGGCTTTACCGAGAAGTCCATTTTCTCTAGTTTTCGCAATCAGGCCAAATTTGCTCCGGCAGGAAGTTCAAATGTCACCTAATTGCTTTCATTCTGATGCTGTATTTTCCTCCGAAGCGGTGGTCCAGGAAAACCAAACCCCCAAGATTTGCTTCTTTCGCCCCTTCCACCTTCTTTCTGTTTCTCCGCCTGGAAACTGCGTCGCGTCTCCCAGCCGCTCGCTGCGCTTTGCCGCGAAGAAAGGGACATTTTTTCCATTTCGATCTCTGCCAGTGAACTAACAGCGAATGTGGTTAAAACAACAGTCTAAAATAACCTTCGCCTACAGCGATCTCTGTGTCCCACTCTTCCCTCCCAATTAGTGGAGGGGGGGCCCTGTGATTTCTGTTTTCATTGCATTTTTAACGGCAACAATCCGGTTCCAGCAGCACTTCAATGCAAGTTGATCCTTTAGGCATTGCAGAATAATTTTCTTTTTCTTTTCTCAAAATATGGTATTTTTTTTTCAAGCAACACACACACACATATAAACATGTTTTATTTATATTCGTACATACAAAAATATGTAAGTTTTGTCCTTCTTCACCCTCTACTTCACGGTATAAACTTTATCCTCAGACCCCACTGGCACAAACAAACGTGTTTCTGA
This sequence comes from Phoenicopterus ruber ruber, assembly GCA_009819775.1. Lineage (NCBI taxonomy): Eukaryota > Metazoa > Chordata > Aves > Phoenicopteriformes > Phoenicopteridae > Phoenicopterus > Phoenicopterus ruber. Next base: position 28,744,390 of record CM020219.1, on the reverse strand, counting down.
GTCGGCTTTAACAAATACACGCCTGGCAATCTCTGCTCCGTGCTGGGGAGAGGTAGTGTTGGCAACGAACACTAAAAAGAATGAGAACATTACAATCACATGAGAAATGGAGGGTTTTTTTAGTGAGTTCCTCTTTTATTAACACCACATTGGCAGGCAGGCAGGCCTCTGACGGCACCGCCGGGTGCCTCGGTATCTGCCCCGTCTCCCTCAGCCCCCGGAGCCGCACACATCTTTCTGCCGTGCAAAATCTCCCCCCTCCCCTTCCCAGCAGAGAGCCGGGCTGCCGAGCGGCCGATGCCGCAGATGGGGGCTGCTCGCCCTTGATTTATAGGATAAACTGACCTTGCTGACACGGAAAGGAAGCCCCTATTCATGGGAAAGTGTGAGATCAGCAGAAAAGGGCGCTCACCGAGAGAGCTCAATTTCTTAAGACAACTTCAGATTTGTGCCTTTCCCCAGCCTCGGCGAGGGGCCGAGCGAGGTGGTGTCGCGGGGAAGCCCACTCCCACGGCGGGCCCCGATGCGGCCGGGCGCCGGGCTCGGAGGAGCCGTTCCCCACCCCCCGGGCTCCCCGGCGGGGCCCGGGGAATTTGCCCGCCTGCAAACCAAACAGCCCGGTATTCCCGTGCCGCGGCTGATGCGCGTGTAAAGGACAGGACTTTTATCCTTTTTTCCTCTTTCTTATCTTCCTCCCTTTTTTCCTTTACTTTTTCTTTTCTTTGTCGCCCACCCCCCCTTTTTTTTTTTTAAAAAAAAAAAAATCTTTGTGTTTTGTTTGTTTTGTTTTGTTGTTTTTTCGTCACAAACTTGTTTGTAGCCTGGTTCATCTGCAGCCGTGTCAGGATTATTTCTAACAGGGGGTATCGTTTGTCCTCGGACTCGCACACAGACACACGAGGCGATTCCCGTAAATCCCCCTTAGGAGGTCCCGGGGGACAAGTGCCGGGGGGGTGTGGGGGGGCAGCTCCGTCCTGCCAGCGCAGGGACGCGGGGACGAGCGACTCAGCCAACTCCCGGCTCGGCTGGCGATCGCTGCCATCAGCTGCGCGGAGGGAACCGACCCATTTCTCCCCCCGGATCACCCTCTCCAGGGGATCCCGGGAGGCTCAGCGAGGTGTAGCGGGTGGGGCACAGGTTTCCCCTTAGCTCTGCCCCACAGACTGTGTCCCGTGGGGAGAGAGAGCCGTCTCCGTCCCGGAGCAAACTGCCCCGCATCCCAGCTCCTGCCTCTAACCCCTCTTTCCCCCCGTCTTTCCCAGCAGTGAGCGACACCTCGCCTTACCCCAGCCCCAAGGTGGAGGAATGGAGCAGCCTGGGCCGAAACAGCTTCCCCGCCCCGGCCCAGCACGCCGTGAACGGGCTGGAGAAGAGCTCCCTGGAGCAGGAGGCCAAGTACAGCCAGGTAAAGAGAGAGGGGGGGGAGGGCGGTGATGCATAGGGCCCCTGAGCTCGGCCTAGGGCTCCTGGCCCTTGCCCGGGGCTGCCGCTCTCGGTTCGGAGCCGGTGCCGGCCTTCCCTCGGTTTTGGTTTGCAAACGAGTCCGCCAAGACGGGCGACATCGGGAAAGAGCCTGGCTCCTTCCTCCGCTCCTCTCTCCGCTCCCTCCCTCGGCACGGCCGCCGCAGCCCCCCGGCAGCCCCCAGCCCGCCCTTCTCCTGGCCGAGAGGCTCCCGGCGGGCGGAGGGCTGGCGGGGCGGGCGGCGGCCGCATCCCGGCCGCCCCGGGCTCCCGGCGCTGCCCCCGCCGCCGCGGCACAGCCCGCCCCGCAGACACCCGAGAATCGCCGCGCACCGGCCCCCGCCGGCTGCCCGCCCGCCGCCCGGACCCCGCCGCGCCGCCCGCCGGGGCTCTGCCCTCGGGCCGGGCCGGGCCGGGCCGGGTGAACGGGCACGTCCCGCCGCCGCCCGTGCAGCCGCGTTTCACCCTGTCCGCAGCGTGCTCTGTAGGCAGGGGAATAATTTGAAAATGAGGTGTAATTGCTTCCTACATTAAGCATTTTTAAACGCTTAAGTAGGCGGCGAATTTCCTACGTTTTAATTACAACACAATATAACTGTTACTTAATAAATCTCTGTCTAAATCTTTGTACTCGCTAATCAAACCCCAAGCCGGGAGAAAAGCTATAAAAGGCTCAACTGTTGCTAGTTGGGAAAGCACAGGTTTTGAAAACTTTTTTTTCCCGTGCGATGGAAACATTTCGAAACGTATCCGAGGTTTCTCAGATACATTGACTGCCCGGCCCTTCATTTGTTACGCTCGCAAAGCCCGCGATCTTTGTTCAGCCTGTTCCCATTCAAGGACAGAGGTTTTGGACGTATTTTTTGAGTTCTGTGTCTGGTTTTGGATTCCATGTGGAGGAGACTTTTGTAGCTCGTCTTTGGTGCTGAGAGTAGCTGAATCAGACCCTTTCAAATTCAAGATGCGGAGCGCAAACTGCGGGAATGCTTGCAAAGAGGCGAACGATGCCGAGTGGGAAATCCTGTAGGCCCCAAAAGTGAACCACCACTTTATTACTTATACTGCCTTACAAACAATATGCCGCCCTTGATGCTGTCCTATTTGTTTCGCGTTTTTCTATGATCCCATTATTATTCTGTTCATTTCATATCACAAATAATGTGCACTGTAGCATAGCCATGACTGTACGGTTAAAGACAGAATTAGATTTAGAGTTAATGTTCGTCCTTCCACAATTTTCTTCAAAAACAAAACAAATAAAGTGTTAGCAGTCTTACTAAAAATGATGGAAAGAGCTTGTCATTATTCTGTTAAAAACAGCTGTCCCGCGGCTGTGCTGTCTTAGGTTCCAGGCCGGGCCTTCTGCACAGGATTCTGCTGAAATATGCGCAGGATCTGGCTCTTAGGCTGTAACCCTTTGCCTCTGCTGGTCTCTCATTTACCTCAGCAGCCGCGTTGAGGAACAACGTTATGTAAATCGGGTTCTTTTCAATGCTGGTGTTGGAAACTATTTTTTATCTTTTTTTTCACTCTTTCAATATTTATGCTTTCATCTTCATAATATATCACTGTTCTACTGTCAATACCAGTCTCACTTTAAAGTTTTGTTCAACCTGAAAAATCACCTGATAAATGTAATTTAAACATATTTTGCTATTTAAAAATGCAGCAAATTGCTATTAATAAAATGGAATTCATTTCTCAAAATACATTGTCCAGAGAGTTTGAAAGGGCAGAAAAGTGAAAAAGTATTTATCCCAAAGGTCATTTTCAGAACCCCGCTCACTAAAAGAAGACACAGAGGAGATTCTCTCTGCCCCCTTCCCCGTAATAATATGTGTAAACAGAATTCGGCTTGGGAAATTTCTAACATATAGACCAGTCTATTAATGCAGTATTCCGACTTGCTTACTAGAGAATTCATTCACATGTACATTAATTGCTTCAGATGTCACAAGTTTACTACCTTGCTAATTTAGAATGTATTCAGAAAAAACTCGTGTCAAATAAGGATGTGAAAATGTGTTTTTCTGCAGTTTTTGCAACATTCTTTTTGCCAAAAAGGTTTGTTCCAACAAGGTGCAAAGTGAAATTTATGAACTGAATTCTTGCTGCACGTAGCAGTGACTTACTCGCTGTCTGTTCGCTGAAGCGCAGTGAGTTTGGGGTGACGGTCTGTGACAGTAAAGTCTCACCAAAAGTCTCTGATGTCCTTGGATCTTTTCATAGTCTCTTGCAACGCGTATTGCTTTGGATGTGAATAGATGAGCAGGGGACAGGAGAGAACGTTGGTTCATTTGTGTGAAATCTAGCAAAGGGGTATCTGGGATGGTGGAAAAATAGGGAAGCCGCAGTCGTAATTTCTGTGCCAGAAGGACTACGGTGAAATAGGCTCTGTCTCTGGACTTTAGGGTAGATGCTATTTTCCTCATCTCCTTTGGGCAAAGCTCATTACAACAGCTGGGTCTTAAGAAGGCAGAGAGCAGGTTTCCCCCAGAGAAGAGAAGTGACTGTTCTGTAATTTTCCAGTTTTATGTCTGTGTGACCAAAGTCAGCGGTGCCTACAAGAGGAGCAGAGCTCTGAAGCACATTAACAAAACGATTCTGTGCGAGTGACAGGGAATTCTGCTGTTTCCAACAAAGAGCAGCTATACATTTAAAGCATCAGCAACATTTAAGACACAGGTTCACCTGTCCACAGCTTGCAGATAGCTCCATAGCTAATAGGCGAGTGAAGGACTTGTTCCCTCAGCCTTAGTCATGGAAGATAATATTTTACTTCTCAAGAAATCCCCTGGAAACTCCCTCTGCCTGAGAAAGACTAGAAAAAATGAGCCTGAAGAACAAGGTCTTCTGTAATTTTAAACTATATTTATTTGATCCCTCCTTTTAGATGATATACATTTGTTTTAACACACGGGATCCTGTAGGCTATTTTAAGGTGAAACTCTTACTGACCTCCCAGACTTGTCAGCCGGCAGCCGAGGCCGATCTCTTCGATGGGTTCGAACGGCTGCATTTCACCCCTTGCCCCACACATCAGTGGGAGTTCGGCCTGGGAAAGGACTCCACAAAAGAGGCACGAAGATTTTTGCCTCAGCAATAGTAGTCACACTCGTTTAACACAAAACTGAGCCTCTGCATGTAGAACACTTCTCATTTTAAGTATTATTATAATTTCCTGGTGTTTCTGGGGCCTTTGTTTGCGACGTTGTTCGGTATTTGGGTTTGGGGAGTTGAAAGCTCTGCTTGGCAGGCTGTGATTCTGTACCAAACGTTCCCCATCACAGAGATGCCTTGTCAAGTTTCTATTCATTTTTAATTACTCGATGTCCCAAGTTGTTGTTTATACATAAGCAACTGCATTATATTTTCCCAGAGCATCATATTTACACATTTGTCATACAGCTTTGCAAACAGAGCGACTGTGAATCAGATAAACTGAAAAGGAAAATAGATTTTTCTGAGAGCTTGACAGTTTTTTGGGTCATACCCATTCCATACCTCAGCTTCTGAGAGCTCAGCTGCACTGCAGTATTTATACCAAGAGGCACATTCAGTGCGGTGTTGGGGGGGCTGGCTTCTACAGATAATTACATGTTACTAATATGAAGGATGAATATTCTGAGTATTTTATGCATTATGCAGCTTACTCTGACAGCTGCATTAGAAAAAAAAATATTAGCTGAAATCACTGAAATACAAACCCATTTGTACCCTGCATTTGAAATGAAAACATTTAATAAATATGTATCATATTTAAAATGCAGTTTTCAGACATCTAATGCTTGTGACTTTCTGGACTAATGTCATGGATGTGCAAACTGAAAAAATTGCAGTCTGTGTTTACACATGTATGAAAGTGCAGAAGATCTGACGTATGTCTGTATGATTTGTTGAGAGGCAAATAGCTTTGGAAATAGGTTTTTTCGGGATTATTTGCTGTGTGCATTGCGGGAAGCAGATGTGCGCGTTGCCAAAGGGAGCTGATACTCATTAATGGGAAAAAGCTTGTAAGTGGGGGAAGTCTAAGAGCAAGTTGTTATTGCAAGCCTGCTCCTGGAAAGGGTACGCTATTCGGAGGCCTGATCCCAAACCTAACGGAGCTGCTGAAAACACTCCTGATTCAGGGGGGCGTGTGAACATGGTTTCAGTGAAGTCTTCCTCTGACATACTGGGCAGACCCCAAAGTATGAACCACTTCACCTCTGTCTCAGCTGAACTTCATCAGCTGTTAGTGGCTTGGCTTTTCGGCTTTGCTGGGATAGCACTCCCCGTCCTTTGGTTGCATTCTGATTCGGGGCATGAGCTCCATGTGCTTATGGCACATAAAGGGAAGGCTCCATTTTAGGGCAAGTGATTGCAAATAATTGTGGGTGCAATTCTGGACAATTATTTGCACAGAGAATGTAGGTAATGTAAATATTTAGTTCCTGATCTTTGATTGTAGGTGAACAATGAACTGTATATGCGGTGGCCAAAGCATCCGTAATTGGTTTTATCTGCAGTGCTTAGAACGCACAGCATACAGTAACTTCTTTGGGAATAAGATGAAAATGTAACCTTAAATGTCATGGCCAATTACATGACCCTCCTACACATATTATTTATTGAAAAAATTAATTAGCAGATTACTTATTTGGCATTTCATATTCTAACTCAGGATTCAGGCAGTTGGATTCCTGCTATGGGTCTGTGCAAAATCCACCAATATGACAAAGGTCCAGACCTCCCGCTCCTCACTCATACCTGGGGAGGGGGGGAAGGTGTTGAGGAGAGGTGCTTTTTTGCTTTCTTGCCGCAGTACCTAGCAGAATTGTCAGCAGAGTTCCTGTCTGGTGCAGGGGTTCGGACCTCGGCTTAGAGACTGTCCGGTTCTGCGTCACTCTCGTTAGGATCTCCAGACCAGTGCCTGTTATTAAAATACTGTCACTAAGATGGCTTGCTCGAGGTCTAGGCATCCATGTCATTGCATGTTGTGGGTGAGGGGCATGAGCTGATCCCACTACATGCACCCGATTCCTTCCCAGGTGATCTGGATGGCACCCCATTCGAACCCCATTTGTGAGACCTGCCTCTTACTGGCCACCTGCTTCCACGGCCAAAACACAGTGCCCTGCCCACCAACCCACATGGCTTCAGGGCACTCCACCCGGATGAAACTAATAAAGAAAGTCAGAGAGGTGAGTGAATGGTATAATGACACTCCAACTGCACTCTGAGCACCCTCTGCTCAAAGGGCCCCAACCCGCCAGGAGCTCTGCTATGACCAACAGGGCCACGGACTGAAAAGCGAGAGTGGTGGGAGATGCCTGTCGCAGCCAAGGAGCAGAGTGCCAGGGGCAGGGGGATTAGATAGGACTCGATCTGTTCAGTCTTCTGCTGCTTGCAGTAGAGTGGGAAGTAGATAAAGATTGTACGGTGTGTTTGAATTTGTCCGTTGTGGCAATGTATCAGCTCTTAGGAATTGCCTACAAACCTAGTCATAATGACGATGGTCATCCAATAATCGACGGGCTGTGATTTCACCCTCGTTAACTTACCAGCTTCCCAGTAATTGCCTCTGCAGCGTCAGGGATTTGTTAGCCAAGGGGGACTGCTGTTTTGGCTCTCCCTGAAGAGGACAGAGCGGAGACTTTACCAGTTTGACCCCATATTTGCCCAGCTTCTAGCCATCAAGAATCCCTCGGATGTCTCTGTGTCCGTAATGTCTCCTTCTTCCAACCTCAGTTTCATTTAAATAAAACCATATTGAAATTGCAATATATTGTTAAATATATTATATTAACAAGGCACTTTTCATAGTACTTTTTGCTAATACATTATAGTTTTAACCATCAGCATAGAAAGAACAAATGTTTATTCCTTTCAGTGTATTTGCTTGTTTAATGTCCATGGGTGCCCTGCTCGACTCCAGATTTTGCCAGAATTAGGGGGAAGGGGGAATTATTGTGCAAATCTCTTCTAAAACTATGGGATTCTGTTGTTAGTTCCTGCTCAAGGGAGTTTGCTTATATGGCATGATTTTTTTTCTGAACTGTCTTTTTCTTCTCGTAAGCACAGTATATCTGTGTAAGGGAGACTCAAGTTGTCTCTTTGTCATCAAAATTAAGCTTTGTGCTCACAGAAAATAGAATTTGTTTTCACTCCACTTTGAGGTAGTCCAGTTGTGAGGTTTGTTAAATAATAGAATATAAGCCAAGACCCAGCACCTTCACTGGGAAGGCAGTGACTTCCATTTATATCATCCTTCCTAAACTGGAGTATGAATGGAAAGCAACCGTTCAGTGAACGTACAGACCTTGCACAATAATCTACATTTGGGAGACATTTTAGGTGGACATACTAGTGTGTGCCGTATGTGGTAGATCTCACTTCACTGTGAAAACCATCTAAACCCATCCCTCTTCTGAAGCAGCGTCGGAAACCCCTGCTCCCCTCTTTTCCCTCAGAGTGCACTTAGGTTCTACAACAACCTCCGTCTGCCTTGTCTCCATCGTGTCTTTTCCTCCTACCTTTCTTTTCCTCTGTTGTTTTTGTAGCGGATTCCTCAGTCTCTGAGAAAGAGTGTGGGTGGTTTTTTTTTTTTTTTACTTTTGTAGTTTTCTGCTGTAGTTTGTTTTGGAAAAGGCATAAAATGCCCCTGGCCCCTTTAGGAAAGGATCGGTGGTGGTGTGTAAATTCAAGTTACTATTACTATTTCCAAAAGTGGGGTTTTATTTCCCTGAAGAGGCTGAGATTTAAAATTTGATAAGAAAACATAATTAAGAGTGATCTTGATGCATGTCGCAACCATAGTTAAAACACTCAATTGATATTATCTGATTTCTGTGTTATTCAGTGCAGCTGGGGATGCCTATAAGTAAAGGAAACAACTTTAAGTTAATAAAAAAGCACACTGAACACAGGGAATGGGATCTGCTCATTATTAAGGGAATGAACATTATTTTAGAAGGAAGTAGTGTGATTTTCTCATGCAGTACATCATAATGTATTGAATTTAGTAACAGGAGAAATAACTGTAAAGAAAATGGCATCTTTGTAAGACACACCGTATAGGATTGGGTAACTAACTACGTTTGAAATCTTAAAGCACTCAAGCATGCAAATAACTCTGTTTTAATTGTGACTTCAACTAGAATACCAGCATTGCCTCGTGCAACTTACAGTGAAAGAGAAAAACCGTAATTCCCCATTCTCGAAAGGTCTCTTTCCATTTTTCAAAGCTGTCTTCTGGGAATCAACCCAGCTCAGCTGAGCAACAGGCTGACTGTAAACCCCTTGCCCATGTGTTATTTTAAAAGCTCCTCAATTCCAACGTATTACCACTGTCCAGGCTTTCTTGAAAATAAAGGCCTATGTTTCAAAGTAATATCCTACCTACAAAATGTTCCCCCTTCTGTTTCTGGGCATCAAAATTATTTCATGACAGCGTCCTCACTTTTCAGAATCTGCTCTATTCTCTTCTGCTTGCAGTGAAATTAATGGTAAATTGAAGGGGGAATATGTTCAGTTAAAAAGAAGTTAATTCATCTAAGAATATGGCTACATGGTCTAATATGAGCTATGAAAAGATTTTTGCTACAAGTTTTTCCAGCATTATAAAAAGACAGCAAACACTGGTTTGCAGGGTCATCTCGGACTAGCTTATTCACATACGTCTTGCCATCTTAGCAATTTTATTACATTTTTTCTTAAAAAGATTTTTAAAAAGTGTTATCAGAAACTGGAGAAATTTACTCGGCGCTCACTTTTGTAATCCTTATTTTTTAGGTAACTCTGACTTACCTGTGTAGGCACGTTAATTTTAATGGGACACTGATCTGAATGAGTGTTTGTAGAATCATGTCATTTTTCCCATTGATGCTGTAGCACTGAATAGCAGCTTCAGAATTTAGCTCTAATTTAGTTAACTACAATTTCTACCAAAATACTATTTAAAAAGTTATTCATTTAAAAACCTTAAAAGAAACATAGGTGTATTACTTACAACTTTAGGTAATGCCATTTTCCTAAATGAGATTTCCATTACAGGCCTGCTGCTGATGTTTTACTTGGAAAAATTGTTTACTCTTCCCTTGGGATCCCATATGTTGGTTTGATTTATAAATCATATTTAACCTCCAATTAAAAAGGGAGATTTAGCATGTTTGCTTCCTTTATGTTTGCAGTTTGTGTTTGATTGCTCCTAGTCTTGTTGCCGTAACCTTTTTGACTGATTGTGTGCACGTCACTAAGAACATGAGATATCCTCTGGGTTTTTGAGGTAATTTGCTCTTCTGATTGAAGGACTAGATATTTAGCTCTGCTCCCTGCTATGCTTTTCCCTTGCTGTGGAAAAAATGACTTCTCCAGTAGCTACTTTGTGACTGTGTTTTCAGGACATTGAGAAAAGATTCAGCGTTTCCAGAAATCGTTTAAAAAGTTTTTCATTTTGAAAAATGAGCAGCGAGAGGGTGTCTGTCTGCAGAGCTACGGCAGCGTCCCTGCAGCTGAAGCTACTGCCAGCCCTCCACTTTGCTGGGCAGCTGCTGCTCTCGGTAAGACAGTTGTGATGATACCTCTGCAGATTTGTTTCGTTTGCTCTCGGGGAAAGGCTCCATGCTGGAGGATCAAGGCAACGCGCTGAGCTTGCTGATCCAAGGACAGGAAGGATTCGTTCCATCCAAGCCGGTGTTAGAATTGAGAAATACCATGAAAGAGCGATGTTATTCACCAGAGGTGTGTTCCCCAAGTCTTGACACAGGCTGAACTTCTGCTGATTCCAGCAGGGGAGTTTGGGCTGAGTCACTGTCCAAGCTCATTAGGGCTGGTGAATTAGGTAACTTGAGCTTGAAGCCTGTGTTGTTTCTCCAGAAACACTTTTTTTCATAGACGTCTAGAGTACTTCTACAAAACATACACTCTTAGTCAATGCAATAAATTATCTATTTAATAAAATACTGTAACAATTATATTAAAATGGGCAGGTGATTCAAATCTTGGAAATAATGACTTTAAAATAAGAAAAGTAATTTACATTCTTTTGGACACTTACTTCAGAGTTAGACTATAAAACTGAGGTGGCATCCACCTGTGGCATCAAATCTGCTCTTGTCTGTATTCACGTAAACCTGAAATGAGATCATTTGCATTACTGCTATGAGTGACAACTAACATAAACGCAGGTCTGTGATTTTGAATGCTATGACTCTGGGTCATTTTCTGAAACATTTAGAAGCCACAAGGGAAGGGATTACAGGAGACAGTCTAATTTTGATACTGAGAGAACACATATCTAGCAAGCAAATGGCAGAGAAGGAAAAGTAGAGAAAGGGATGAAGCAAAACAAAATAATATCAATTAATTACAATATAGAATTTGGATTTATACCACGATGTCTGAAAGTGGAATGTAGCTTGTGTGTTTCTCTGGTATTAACATGACTAAGGCAGCAGAAAAAAAAGGCGGGTAGTTTGTCTGACGTGGATTGATTGGGAAGTTTGTCCAGAAAGCTTGTGCCCTGTCTCTCCTTACAATGCAGGAGAGAGGAGGCTGAAGCTGTATGACACATTATACCAGCATAACCTCCATAACAGAAATCAAGGGGTGTGTGGGGGTTATCTCTGGTTTGGAGAGGAACTGTTCTGACTTTTAGGAGTCCAAACAGCTAATGGAAATTACTTGTTCCAAAGACAATCCCCCATAAGCTTGATTCTAGACTTGCTTTTCATCCACGCACCCTCTCTGTGTCCCAACTCCCAAACAGACTGAAAACAACGATGACAACAGAAGTCGTCTCTAGTTAGTATTGTACCTAAACTGTCTAAAACTAAAAATTCCCTCCGTTAAAACTACTGAACCAACTCCTTCACTGGTGAAAATACACGCAGTCCATTTGTTTCGACGGCATCATTTTATGTGACCTAAAGCAAGACTTTATGTCCACCTGGGCTTTGAACTCTGGCCTGGCTATTCCTTTCCCTGGCACTGGTACGTATCAGCAGGAACTCAGCAGAAAGGCACCAGACCCAACTTGTGATCCTGGCCCAACCACTGTTGTTTTGCAGGTATACCTTTCCGAGAACATGTTTAGCTGAATTTGCAAATCGGTGGGAGGTGGTGTTCTAGGTTTAGAACAAAGCTCAAAAATTTAGAAATACTTCGGTTGTCTCAAAACGTTGATAGAAGCAGCAATTCAGAGCAAATATTTCTCTCTGGTCTTTGTAGAAGCTGGACAGTAAGTGCTTTCAAACAGGAACTCTTATCGTTTGCACAGCAGAGGTTCTTGTTCAGTTAGAACTACATGTTTGTTTGTTTGTTTTAAAAAATTAGATTTCCCTTGAAAAGCAATGGTTTAAATTAAGAAAAAAAAATATTTATAAAACTTAAAAACCAGGTTCAAGAAGCTCTGCACTTAAAACAAGTTCTAAGGGTTTTAAAAATCCATAAACACCATGGGGTTCTCGCACTCCTAATTATGAATGTTTAGATTTTGGTGTTCATTTCCTCTGATTGAAATACTGCAGGATGAATTATTCATCCAGTATATACAGGGTCATGGAACTTAATCCCCTCCATTTATTTTAAGTGAATGTCATGTTTGTAAAAAGTGCCAGATTGACAGACAAGATTCAACCCTTCTGATAACCTACATATTGTATCTAAAGCTGTTTAGAAGTAAAAACTCTTGTGGTTGAAATTATTGGGTCAAGTCCTTCACTGATGAAAATCAGAGATGAAAATCAAGGGGTTTTTTTGAGTAGCATAGTTTTAAATCACATAAGGTGAGGTTTTCTCTATCCACTCAGCTTTAAATTGGAGCCAGAGGAGACCTCTGGCTGCTTTGCGGATATGGCTCAAACCTCCCCTGAAGCAGAGCCGTGCTCCGTGCTGGGCCAGTTCTTACCCATCCCAGTGCTGCCTTCTTGGCTGAAGGCACCTACTGGCATCCACATCATCACGGTTGTGAGCGGTAAAGCTGTGTAGCACTGGAACTAAAATAAGAATGATTCATTTATTCAGCGACAATAGCTTTCCAGCATTGGTGGCCTCCAACAGGTTGCACCTGGTGGTCCCTGCACAACTGCCTCCACGTTCTGCCCTCAGTAGTTAGGGCAAGATCTTTCTCACATTCAAAACTGTTAGACACTACAGAAACATCAGTTATCTATCATCTCAGCTGCAATTTACCTAAAGGGTAAGGGGGTAAAAGGGTTGTTTTGTCCGTTATAAATCAGGATAGGTATTCTTTTAAATTAAGCTTTTACAAAAACTATCGAATTTTTAGTCAAGTCCCATCTGTTTTATGAGTAACAACCCAAGTAGCACCTCCAGTGTAATTCAGTAACACACTAGGGCTTCTCCAATAATTATAGTTCAGAGACTTTCATTTTACTTTGTGTCATAAGACCATGCTAAGGAAGGCCACACAATGAGAAATAGAAGTAGGGGAACATATATATGATTGGATTAAATATTCATCAACAATGTCTGAGTTAATGCGAGTTGTTAAGGAGCTCAGATTTGCCCCAAATCATGCAAAGTGATCAGTTTCTGGTCCCTGAGAAATCCCTGGCAGCCTTGTCTGTAGGAGCTGCAGGAGGCCAGGACATGGGCTCAAGCATTGGTGGACCAGCAAAGAGGTGGCTTGTTGGTCTATTCTATTTACATGTACAGACACAGTCATGAGCTTCAGGCACTTTTTTTTTGCCTGGACACAGCATTGGACATAGCAGGAAGTAATTTCTTGACCAAAACTTGCCTTTCCCTACCCGTCTACTCTTGGCCTGTGATGGTAGGGTGGGGAGAGGTGCTTGGCAAAGTGATTGCCTCAAGCAGTATTTCGCCTCGGCATAATGCAGCACTATGCACAATTCTGAAGGATGCGTTTACAGTCCTGTTCTTCCTCAGCTGAGATGTTGTTATAGCACCTGCCTTTTCAAAAGGAGCTCTAAGAGGAAGTGCCAGTGGTTGGAGAGCATCCTACAGCATGGCAGCCTGTGCAGCGTATGGGAAGCATTTTCTCTTCTTCTCTGTGGCAAACGAGGACTCTGGCAAATGAGGACCCAGAGCCACACGCGGTAGAGGGGAGCAAATGACAACACCAGAGGCTGGAGGGACATGTGCCTCCTCTGCAGCCTAGGAGCAATCCTTTCAAAAGCACAGTCAAAGGTTCATGGGACCTGACCATGCATAGTGAGGAATCCTACTTAAAATGGGTCTTCCAGACACATCCTTGAGGCCACTGCGTGGTACTAGCCTGTTTGGGAGTCAGCAAGCCTGGAGGAGCAGGGTGGCCTCGCGGAGTCCAAAAAACCTCTTCTGAGTCACAGAGGCTGGAGGTTTGGCTGCCCTGTGCTGCCACAACAGCTATGAGACCCTTCAGGGACTTGCCCCAGGTCTTTTCTCCTTCCAGCACCCCTTCAGAGTTTCTGTAGTTCTCTGTGCAGGATCCCTTTGAGTTGTGGCTCTTCATGTCCCAGTGTTACAACCTGGCTCTAGTGGCTCTACTGCCTCTGTGAAAGGCTTTTTGTTGTTTGTTAGAAAAAACAGAGAGGTGCTCTTTTCTCGTTTCACATTCTTCTGAAAAGCACTTTACACACTGGAAGAGGCAGGGAGCTTGGAGAACAGCAGCTTTTTAGGACCTCTCACACTTTTTACTTTCCAGTAAATTCAATGAAATAATTTTGCATGCGATTTAAGAAGTGTACTAATTTACAGTGCAATTATTTGAAGGTTTGTATTAATTAGTATTGTTGCAAACACTGATATTTAGAGCTGAGGCTAAAGTATAATTCTGAGACACAGTAGGGGACGTGTAATTGGAGTTGAAGGTCAGGTCACATATTTGGATTTTCAAAAGAATAAGGCAAGTTCAGCTTCAACAAAGTGTTTATGGATTTGGAATGACAATTACATTGCTGCTGCAGCTGTATGTTTTGTACTAATTAATATACCTATCAGAGGCTTGTGGCTGGGATCCCGTCACTGCCTCCTGCTGTTTTAGATTGCTGTACACGTTTATATGGACTCCAGCAGGATTACTGCTTGGTTTCCCAAGTGGCAATGAGAGGATAGGATAGCCCAGCCAGCGGAACTGAGTTACGCTGGTAGGAAACTCATGAGCCTGAAACCAGACCAGTGCTGTTTATGGAGGTAAATACTGGAAATTTAGGCAGGTGCAATCCAGACAGGAATTGCACACGTGAAATGTCAACAGCATGCGAAGCTTTAGCAGAAACAAAAGTCTGTTTCGTTTCTTAACTCTGCATTATCCAGGTCAGATCTGGTTCTACCAGGTGACTAAAAATGGCAGATGCTATATGATTTGCTGAATCCATACCTGTTCTTTCATATTCAGACAGGAAACGTTTCTGGGAAAAAATACCATCGCAAATCCTAAAACATAAACATTATACAAATCGAAACTTAAGCAAGATAAATGGTCTTGGTTTGTACCTGTTCTGCTGAAGAAGCATTTATAGGGTGTGAAATAAACCACGGAACACTTTTTATTTAAATAAGGAGTCATTCATTGTGAAATCCTACTGTGGCAGACTGGAGGACTCTCCCTTCTCTATTTAAACAGAAACCTTGCTCCCCAGCCTACAGAAGGACCTAGGAAAATAGCTTGCAGGAAAGGACCCAGCCCTGCAATTGTTTGGTGTACAGAAGCCCTATTGAAACCAGGAGAAGCTCTGAGCAAAGAACATTTGCAAGGTTATATCCCAAGTACCTAGAAAACAGATTTTTAAAAGACATCATCAATAATAATACTACAGTTCTGACTCATGCTCTGAGCAAACAGTTACCAAAGAGTTTAAGATGTTCCCACCCCCCCAGCTGCCTGTTACCTCTCCGCTCCAGGGAGCGTTGCTTCGGGATCCGTGCCCGCGCTTGCCCGCTGCAGCTCAGGGCTGAGCCCACCCTCCTTTGGGGCTGGGGTAGGCGAGGCGCTGGGATGGGGCCGTCTCTCCTGCCGCTGGTATGGCAGTGGTCCTGCACACTCGGCTTAAACTGCCACAGCACTACCTGCCAGGGCTCTGCCACGTGCCACATGGGGCTCAACACCCCATGCAAAATTTGGGAAAGGTGGGTAAATTTTACAGCCCACCTGCTCCAACCCATGGCACTCATTGCCAAGAGGATGAAGGTGCTCAGCGAGAGAAATGGGACAAACTCATCACAAATATCTCCAGCAGTAGCTCTCAAACGTAAAGATTAGATGCAACCGTGGGCTTAAGGAGTCCCTGAACAACAAACAGCTTGCAGGAAGGTGGGTGGGCATATGGGGGGGGCTGGCAGCTCCTGCCCTGCTCTCAGTGTGTGTTCCCTAAACATCTGCTGCTGGTCCCTGTCTGGGACAGGCTGCTGGGAGAGGCGTGCAGGGCTGATGTGGGGTAGCTGGTCTTAAAAGCAAAGCACAAGGGGGCCGCTGCGCCCCTGAAATCCAGAGGAGTGGTTATGGGTGGCTCTCTGGGTGTCCCCACTGGCCCTGGTTCTTGTACAAAGCCCCAGCAGCATCTGAGGGCAGCTTCTTTTACAGCAGATCTGCTGCGTCTTACTCTCTTAGAAATGTTTTTCCCTTTCCTTTCAGGCACCCAACGGCCTCCCGGCTGTCAGCAGTTTCGTGTCAGCGCCGGCCATGCCTCCCTACGCCACACCAGCCCAAGTGTCACCTTACATGACGTACAGCGCCGCCCCGTCCGGCTACATGGCCAGCCACGGCTGGCAGCACGCTGGAGGCACCCCGCTGTCCCCTCACAGCTGCGACATCCCCGCCTCGCTGGCGTTCAAGGGCATGCAGACGGCCAGGGAGGGCAGCCACTCGGTCACGGCCTCCGCCCTCTGATGCAGGAGCTGGTCCAGGACCACCACGAGCCCACCGGCTGGTCATCCCCCGAGTCCGGCTCATGGACTGCTCTCTTCGTGCCGGCGATACCCGGCATTTCTCCTCGTGACTTGTCTCCTGTAAGGTTTTTGGGATTGAAAGAGCTGAAGACAACATCAGAAACTGAGAGAAGGGTGGTGTTGTGCTCTTTAAGTAAAGACCTTGCGTCCCTCAAAGGGCTCGTGGAGCCTTGTCCCACTCTCTCCTGGTCAAACCACACGTATTTATTCTTAATCACCACAGACTTTCTAAATGTGCAATTGTTATTAAGATTTGTGTAAAAAAAATCAATAAAGAAAAATCACCCCAGAAAATTCTGCTATGCCTCGAATCAGCAAAGGCGGCTAAATGGAGGCGTTTGCCGACTGCCGAGAGAACAACCCTTTCATCGAGGAGGTTGTACAATCCACCGCTATTAAGAGATCACTTTTTGGTTGTTTTGTTGGGTTTTGGTAACAAATATAGAACCAAGGCAATATGCGGCGCTCAGATTCTTCTGGCATGTCGCCATCGTCAGGCGGTAGTAATACCTTTGTGTTTTTATCCATTTGTAAATAGAGGCTTTTGACAGCATTTGTTTTCACCTTCCAGTACATTCATTTCTACTTTTTTTTTTTTTTTTTGAAGTTAAAAAGGTGACTTTCTAGCTATTTTCTGTGTCTTTGCGTGGTGGGGTAACAGCCTCAGGTGATGAGGTTTAGGTAAGGTTTTTTTCATCGTGTTTTTGTGCCTACAGTGGAGGCTTCGACATCCCATGAAATACAGTTATTTCCTTAGCAGAAGATTCAAAGGCAGCAATCCAGCCAAGTAACTCTCCCCAGCTATAGCCAGCCTCCCAGATTCATGAAACACCACATCCGTGCTAAGTACACAAACAGAAATGGGTGGAAAACATCTGAACGAAACTGAAAACTGTAAAGGAAAATGCTGTTAGTGTGCAACCTGTGCAGAGATGCTTACAAAGCCGTGTCAGTCAACAAACCCACTGAGAAACAGAATTGTACCGTCACTGTCAGCTCACTTGTGTCTGGCATTTTTGGCCCCAAGATTGTGTTGTAGTTTTTTTAAGAGGAAGTTGTCTTTAATTTCTGCTTTAATTAATGTAAAATATGGCTCTTGGTAAAGTTTACATTGTTGTTCTGAAGCATTTTTTTTCCCTTTTAGGTATACTGGTGGTGGTGCTACAAACACAGATATTATTTAATATTAACAAATTCCCTTTCTACATTTCTGTATCCAGCGGCAAGTACTCTGTGCCAGTTATTTTGCTTTAAACTTTAATCCCAAGAGAGCCAACGTTCTGATCTTTGAAAATTTACCTGTTTTCCTTGGGCAATAATAAAGTTCTGACTATTATTCCAGAATGCTTTCCACATGCTGTAGGTATGTTCAGAATATGAACGTGGAAAAAAAAAATATTAAGCCTGGCGTGACATTTCATATCCTTCATAGAATATTAATATATTGTGTATTTTTATAAATGTTGTGCAATAACCTAAATTACGCTAGAGACAGTTAAAGCAGAGGAGAAAACTGCATTTTTCAAGTATTGCTCTATCTGCATACCGCATTAAACATTCATTCAGTGGGAAGGTAAAATACAATCCCCTCTTAAAATACAGTCCTCTCTTCGTGGATTTCCAGCTTTCGTCACAGAGACAGCTGTGGGTAAATTTTCATAATAATCTAAGTAACCAGTACATATGTTATGTACAGTATATCCACCGAAATATAGATGGACTCAACTGGCTCCTGCCACCTTTGCTTTTTGCATTAAAAAATAGTTAACAGACCTGTATTTCTATAAAGAACGCAGGTATTGTTGTATTATGGCCCTAAGGAAAGAAAGCTCTGGTCTCGGCTGTGATCCCGTATTCTTCAGCCTCAGTACAGCAAAGGCATTTGACAGCTGTTTAGCTTTAACGAGATGCTGAAACCCTTGTTATTCAGGAGAACTTTTTTTTTGAAGAATATTTCTTTGAAACCACTAAAGGCAACGTGCACACAAGTGCATGTCCACGCTGCCACGCTGTCGCTGACGTGAGGGCGTGATTCTGCCTTTATGCAGTTGTAGCTGAAATAAGACGAGCCTTAACACCATGAAAAAGGAATCGGTTTAATTCTAGACAAGCTCTTCACTAAAAAGCAAATGGAGAAAAAAAAAAAAGATAAGAAAAAGATCATGAGTCAATAAATGATTAAGTTGGCAACAGGATTTTAGCTTTCGATCTGGTTCTTTTACTGGATTATAGAATTACTGAGTAAGGCTACCTATTGTTACCCACACGGCACAAACAAGGTACACCAAAGGAAAAAAAAAAAAACCCAGAAAAAAAAGAAGAGAAGCCTTCTGTAGCACAGCTTTTTGAGCTCTGAGAATTCACAAGCCTGAAACAATGTGTGCCTACGTTAAAAGTTTTCAAAATTTTCCTGAGCAACAAGAGGTCATTTCTGGAATAAAAGTCATCTTTTCTGACATTCCCATGAGGCGTTAGTGTGTTTGGGGAGTTACTTAGAGACAGATCCTTAGCCTGTGTGAGTTCTTTGCATTATCTTGTCTTCAGCTAAATCAGGGTAATTTATAAAGCAAGCACAAGACATGACGTTAATTATTCCTCACTCGGGAATACACCATCATGAACCGTTTTTGGTTTGTGTTTGTTCAGGTACAGCTCTTCGCCTGCTGTACATAATACCTTCCCCCCAGTGGAAAGTCAGTGGGGCTGTGTGCCGAAAGCGTGGCTCAGAATGAGCAAAGGTACCTGAGCTTGGCCCTTGGTGAACTGCTTGTGATGGATTTTTTGGTGTGAATTTTCATAACAATTTAAAAAAAAATATAAACCTACAATGAAGATGATTACTCCTTTGCCCAAAGACTTTTTTTCCAGCTTATACTCATGGGTAAACTAAAAAAGACAGTATGTTAGCTTATTAGCCACACAACTTTAAGCCACTTTACAATAAACAAAGGAGAAAAAGGATTTTTTTTTTTTTTTTTTTTTAAATAATAAATAAGAGTCAACTGCTGCTGTCAGGTACAGGGGTATAAATCTGGAGTGAACCTACTGAGGTGAATGGATTAATTTGGGAAATATGCAGTATATGTGAGTGCAGAATTTAAGTTTCTAATCTGAAAAGTCTACACTCCATTCCAAGAGTGTCAAATGTTTTCAAAGAAATCAGTGAAGCTTAATACTCCCTTCTACGACAGCCCCACTGTGTCTGCATGGTCCCGGTGCAGAGGACCTCCAGCGTAAATGGAATCAGACCCCATATCACACGAGGAGCGATGGGGGAATTGGGCTGGCACATTCATGGGTTTGCTTTCTAAAACAGTGCTGTGTTTTCTGCTTTCTAACGGTTCTCTTTTTATCAAAGATCAGGCTGAGCTATTAACTGAAAAAAAAAAATCATGTTGGAAAGGATGTAAAACTGAAGGCTATATATGTATATACAGTATGTTTAAAGCCTTTTATTTTTATATTTTGAATGCTCTAAATTAATAAAAGACTAATTATAAAGCATTTTGCTTTTAATTTTCAAAATTATCTTAGTAGTGTCTTCTCTTTGGCTAAGTCCTGATAATGAAATGCAACAACAAGGAACATTTGCCTTAAAATTATAAACTGTAACAGAGCTAATTTTGTTGATTTTAGCCATGAAGTAGCATAGGTATGAGAAGTCGCTGTTGTCAGATTGAGACAAAAGAGAGATTTATTGAGCATGTCAGTACAAGCATCACTGAAAGCGCTGAGAATGCATTTCTATTTTTAGCTTCTTTTTTTCTTTTCTAATGCATTAAAAAACACTCATGAGACGAGACTTCACATGTGAACTGTCATTTTCAAGTAACAATCTGGAAAGATATTTCTTTAGGATTGCTGGGAAGAAGGTTTGTACCTCCTTAAGAGGAAGAACATTTAAAGTTAACTGTGAATGTAGTACGGGGTGATACAGACACTTTCAGCAATTGCAGGATATGCATTCATCTGACAACAAATCAAGTTTAGATGATGGGAACTTTTTTATAACAGAATAATGTGTAATTTAAAGTTACTTAAAGAGTTCTTGAAAAGAAACTGTAGAGTGGCACAACTGCATGAAATTCAACTATGTCTTCAATTAGCATAGCAGAAATAAATCATATTTCACAGAGCTAGTTAGAATGGCTAGTAAAGACAGGAGAACTTCAGTGAAATATTTATATTTACAGTGATGGGAAAAAGCAATATTTTTAGCTTTAGAACAACATTTTTAATCTCCAGAAAGGTACCTTTCTTTGAGGTGTATGTCTAGCTAATGAAGACTGCGTATGTGCTGTCAGTCTAGAACATTATTTCTCTACCCCGCGGAGGTAATGAAAGGCGAAAGGGGCAGTCAAGATGCATTGAGCATTTTTATCACAGGACAGCTCTTTAAACAATAGTATATGAAGGTGGATAAAAAATTCACAGTAAAATCTCATATGCCTAAAAGTATATATTTTTCTGTTCATTTATTTACTAATTTCTTCTATGATTCCCATAGTTGTTTTTTACTTTTATGTAACTTTATTCAGACTAATTATGTTCAGTATCTTCTGTGAGCCAAGTGAGATTTATACAATATATATGGCCAAGAACATGTAGGACATTTAACAGTATGTGTATTTTTAAGGCTGTGGCTAGTCGTGCTGTTCTTTCTCTAATCCTAACAACTTAAGAAGCTCTTCTACCAATGTTGAAATTGTGCTGACTGGATTGAAACGGGACCCAAGCTTGATGCAAGAGTTTGCAGAGTACAGGTCATGTTCTTAACCTGGAGTCAACGGAGTTGTCAGTTTACACTACTTTAGTATCTGGTTGCGCAGGATTATTCTTTTTTTTCCCTTCAAAATCCTCTGAAAGTTATTATCTTGCCACTTGAGCTGTAATTTTTTAGAAAGTGCATTGACTACGTAGTATACTTGTGTCCAGAATTTTCAGTTTGTCCTTGAAAAAACTAACTTGTTCCTACGTCTCCTTTATATTTTCTCTCGATCCAGTAAAACAATTACACATATCAACTGTGCTATTTACTTATGCACATGTGCTTAAACGTTTTCTCGGATCAGGACCTGAAGACCAAATCTGGTTTTAACTGTATTAACATCAGTGTAATCTGAGGGCATTCAACACCATAAGGGCTGCAAATCACTTTTACTTTATTAAAACGTATTTTAGAATGCATACAATTTTAAAGAGTACATTTTTCAGAAGTGCTACTTGCGATCAGGTGTGTCCTGAAGCCATGCATAAACGTATTCGTAAACCAAAAGCATCACTGCACCACCTGGAAGAAAAGATATTATTTTACTACACACAAAATTAGGTATTTTCAAGATTTTGTAGAGCATTTGTAGTGTCTAACCTAAACCAGGATATGTCAAAGCCTTATTTGCAAAATGGACAATTCTACTAATTCCCTAATTCATAAAAAATTTACCAATTCTTAAACCATACCTATTTTACTTAATATTAGACCATAAAGTTGATGTGAAAAGCTTGCATATTAAATCAAAATCACCCTCAGTGTGATTTTTCCTAACATTTTTTCAAGATGAATATTTTTCTTTGTTCTTTTGCAAGCGAAGCTTTTCATCTGAATAGATGTATATTTGTACGCTTGTTTAGATTTAGATTTGGCCATGAAAGAGCAACTTGAGTGATGGAATGACAAAAATTCATCACCAGGGTGATGAAAATGCTTCCAGGTAAGATTCAAGAAAGGTTTTCAGCTGTTCGTTTACCATGTCTAAAGTAGAAGATCACAGTACTGAAATGAGCATAACCTTCCTGTGCCTGTACCTGGCTATGGATCCACAGGCACAGCTTTGATTTGTTGAAATGGCGTTATCTGCTAGAACTGATAACAGTATAAAGTCCCAGCTTGAACGCCATAAAGTATCTTTACTGTTAGTGAAGTCAGACTGAAGCCCTTCTGTAAGCGGGCTGTAATTCCTGTATGAGGTAAAGAAGGGAATATTTCAGCAGGGGTATATATATATATATATATATATATGTATATAACTAAGCATGTAGAGAAGCTTCTAGTTGGAGAAGGTGGGGAAAGAGAATCAGATTCCAGGCTGCAGGAGTAAAAGTGTGTTAGAATGTGCTACTTGTGGGTGCCAGCACTGGGGCACAAATATTTTCTTGCCTTTGCCTTTGCCTGTTGGCTCAGTTAGCGGCACCTCTAACAAACAAGTCTTCTGCTGAACTGGGCTGACCTTTCTAGGCAGATGGGATAGGCTCAGGCAACCAGGCACACAGAACTACCACGAGTTTTCCCATGTTATTTATCCTAACGAACCATCATCAGACTTGAAATCCTCTAGGAACAGCAACTCACAGACAGCTAGACAGAGCAAAAGTTTGCAAAAGGCTTTGACCAACAAACAAATCACAGACACAATGTCTAAGATGTGATTTGAACTCAAATCAAGGCTGATTCCAGTTCTCATACTGTGTGAGCTGTTCGTGTATCTCTTTTCTGAAAGCATTCACATGTTGAAAGGAGGAGTTACCGTTCCAGTCACAATAAAGATCGCATTATTATTTCATCGGAAAGCCAAATCTATATATTAGTCAATGGGGCTACCGAAGTGTTTGAAACGAAGTGCACACTTAACTGACTTGCTGGATCTGGGCCAAATCCATCATTTGTAAGACAGAAAATTTTATTCCAAAATCTGCTGTGCTAACGGGTACTGCGGAAGCGAAACCCTGCCTTCTCTTTGTCCTGTATGTAATCTAGTATCTTTGGAGTATGAGGGAAAAGGCTTTTAGCTCCGGAGTTATGCCTGGCTGCCTTGTTCCCCCTCCCCACCTTCTTCCTTTACCCTGCACAATAACGAGGCATGGGCTAGCACTTAGCCAGACGGATTGGATATGCAAACATTTACAGACAAACCTAATGCCTCCTTTATACTGCAGAACAGACTCTGTACCTACTTGCTTTTAACCATGTGTGTTCTTGCCTATTAAGCCACCTTGCACAATTGGAAATACAATTTCACGGGAATGGGATACTGTTCAAATCGGGGCTTCTGCTCTTTTTGACACAGACCGCCTCCGTGGGCTGGCAAAATCTAAGGGCCCAGTGCTCTGCTTTCATGGTTAATCAAAACCAGTCAGGGAAAAATAGTCCAAAAGTCGAAGAAGATCCAGCTCTCAACCACTGTGCTCCTGCATTTGGAGTATCAACTAGTGAGAAGGGGTCAATCAACAAACCCAGTTTTAAGCTATCCTTATCCTTTTAGTCTTCTAGGGCCATGCAAGTCTCTTCCCAGCTCATGCTATCGGCCTTTTGGGGTCTGTGCTTTACAGCCCCTGCAGAGCACAGGAGAAGAAAATAACTGGAATTTGATATGCTTGGGCTATGCCTCAACTAGTTGAGAGCATTTATACCGGAGAGACTCTAACCTGCATTTTAAGGTGACTTTACATTGGTACAGAATAGTCACAGTGAAACCAAAAAATCACATTAGAAGGAATAGGGCAAGCTTTAAGAAACACTTCCAAAGGTTTTACAGTTCTGGCATTTGCATGGATGCATTTGGCTTGTTCACAAATAAAGTAATTGCACAAACCAGCAGTTACTTGGATCTGCAATCACCTGATGTAGGTATAAATGATTTTTTTAGACACATATTTAGCCAAATCCATCTACGATACTATAAGATGATGCTATTATCAAAAGAAATCATTCAAAGATGAAAGAGATTTT
This sequence comes from Phoenicopterus ruber ruber, assembly GCA_009819775.1. Taxonomy (NCBI): domain Eukaryota; kingdom Metazoa; phylum Chordata; class Aves; order Phoenicopteriformes; family Phoenicopteridae; genus Phoenicopterus; species Phoenicopterus ruber. The sequence goes on along the minus strand of CM020219.1, from coordinate 28,720,311 downwards.
GATGATTTCTGGTACACTGTTTCATATATTTGACTGCTGCTCACTACATTTTGTCAAGAAACTGAAAAATGGGAAGAGAAAGCAAGAACAAAAGCAATATAGAAATGACAGAGGGAAAATTACCTGGACCAAGCCTCATGATCTTGGGAACCAAGCCTTTGTACAGAGCCAGAAATCTGTAGCAGAAGAAAAACAAACAAAACATTTCAAACAATATTCTTGCTCTAAAAGAAGAATGGAATTTTAGCGTGTGTTTGTTAAAATGCTGGCAGAGCACTTAGAAGCAATTATTTGAAATTACACATGTTCAATAGCAGGCAGTATCTGGATTTTAACATTTTACAGAGGCAGATCAGATGAAGAGAAAAAGTTAATCAATGTTCAGTCACAAAAGCTACGTTGTGAGCCTAGCCAATCAGAAATATGACTTTAATCAGTGAGATGGTTTTACTTTCAAGACAAGTCTGTTAACAACAGCTGCATACATGGACAAAATGACTGCTATAATTGAATATCAAAGCTACAACTCAGTCCCCACTTAAGAAATATTTTAAAAAGTTGGAAAACGTTATTGCCACGAGGATCTGTCCCCAATTTAATTATTTCAGCGGTCATTTTAAAGGTACAGAGTTCTGTATAATTACAATTAGATTAAATTGGGAATATTCTGTTTTCTGTTGATATTTTCCTTTTACAAAATGGAGAGTTGAAAAAATTACACACGAGATATACAAAGCACTTTTTTGTGGAACATAAATTTTGACAGCCCAATAATCATCTTGTAAGTCTTTTGTAAAAGTTCACACGGAGTAGGAGGCTATATCTCCTTGTAATTCTTAAATACATTTTCAGAATGTTACATTGTGCTCTTTTGATACGTGAGTTCAGGGTGGCTTAATGGTCCTCGTCAAATCTGAAATATAACAACATGGTTTTATGGACCCATATGAACTAAAACAGAGGTCTGGACATTTATTAAAATAAGAATGTTTTACCCTTCCTCTTTATAGACTGTTGCCATAGTTTTAAAACAGGTTCTGTACTTGATCTCTCCAGGAACTGGCTGTGGTCCTTGAATCCTACTTTTTGCAACATCAAAAGGAATGTTAATAATTGAGGCTATTGTTCCTGAGACCAGCCCGATTCCAAATTTCCTCAAAAACTCCAAATTTGGATCCTACAAAAAAAGAGAGAAAGAAAGAATAAAAAGGGAAACGGAAGGACCTATGCAGGTTAAGCACTATAAAGTAATATGTGTTTAATCAGAAAACTCACACAACACAACACACTCGTGTTATTTTAGCGGAACACATTAGGATTTCCTATGCTGGAACTTGTTTTCTTGACAATCCTATTGGCTATGTTTTTACACATGGTCTAAATTGCTGAAGTACACATTTCCTCACACAGGATTTATAAACACAGTTCATAAAGAAAGACTGGTATGGCATATGGGGATGATTTGTATAATTGGGCTTCACAATGTACTTAGTATTACTGTATCAAAACAGGAGAAATCCAAGCACACTATTAGCTAATTGGCCAGAATATTTTACAAATGACAGCAACTTCCACCATGAAGCCTACTAAAACGCTCATTTGTGTGTTGGACCCCCAAATGCTAAATTAAATAAAGGCTAATCTCAGTCTGCTGCCATTCCCCTCCAGGTTTTTTACATTTATTTTCACATGTAGCTGATCCACTGTACTGAGAAGTGCTAGCTTCCTGCTATTAACAATCCAGCTCGGCGCAACTGCAAAAGAGCCTCCACGTTCTGCGCATTATAAACGGTGGTAACTCACTCAGCTAATTGGCTGAAGAATTTACAACAGATTGTTTCTGGACCCTACTACACGTTCACGGTAAAAGTTAGAAGCAGGTTGGAAGCGCATCTAAAACCTTCTTAGCTCGCTCACGGTTCACAGTCCAACAGGGTTTTAGTTGATCTTTTAGAAAGACCTCCTACCTTGGCATTTTCTATGGCGTCAAAGAACTCGGAGTTTATCTGGGAGTCAAAGTCTCCTGAAGTAAGTCTAATCCTGTTTTTCTCAGTAGTGGAAGTCACGGGGAAGTGTGTCCCAGTGCATTTCCTATGCACAACATTTTTTTGCTATTGCTCTTCAACAGCAAGGACACCTTTTTACTATGGCAGACTCTATATATGTAGTTCCATTTTTTTCATGAAGGTACTTCATCAGTAAAATCATCAGTAAAATAACAGACGATCTTGCCATGTTATAACATCAGCACAATATCAGAATGAAAGTGAGCTCTTTGTTTTCTAAACCTGTACATTTGTGACTGAGAAAAGGAACAATGAAGAAGTTTTCCTTTCCAGATTAGCAGCGAGGAACATAAATGAAAACTTCCACAATATGCATTGGACGAGGTCCATACAGGTGTTCAGAGAGAAATGTCAAAATCAACAGAGCTTTTTATTACTTGCAGAAAAACTCAACACCTTGATTTCACAAAACATGAAACATACTGGTAATACCTTTTAAAATTAGAATGGCTTGTGGTACGCAAAGAATTGCAAGACTTTATTAGCAAAAAAACCTTAGTGGCAAATTTCTGTTTATTCTGTACATACTGACAGTGGTTTAAATGGAAGTAAAATAAAGCCGATGTTTCTGGTATCCAGAGAAGAAAAAAGGACGCCTTTTGGAGTTGGAGGGGCAGCAGTAAGGCAGCTTCGTTCCAGCATGGTGCCCACCCAGCTCCCGGCAGCAGGCGTACGATTACACCCACGCCTGAGAGCTCAGCACTATTCCAGACTGCGCTAACCTCCTCAAACCAGGCTGCAGCGAGGAGGCTACCGCTGCTCTGTTGACTTCTCATAGTCCAGAATGGTCTGAAGTATTTTTGTGACGTAATTTGGCGCAAGGACACTTTCTTCCATAGCGCCGAGCACAGTGGGCTGCCCTCTGGGCTAGGCAATGTATGGCAGGCAAAAATATTTACTCGTTAAACATTGAATTTCAAGCCTTGCTGCTCCTGACAAGCCCTTTATATTTGAATGATTGAACATTTTCATATTTTGGTGAATTCCCAATGCCAGCGTTGCCTGCTTTACGATTGAGAGTGCCACAGAGTAGAGGATGCAGTGGGTGTCCGGTCAAGTGAGCACCTATTAAAACATGACACTGCACCGACACAACTAAAGGGAAATTAAAACAAATTGCTTTATATCTATTCCAGTATTTGTGACACAAAAAAAGTTGAAAGGCAGCATTTTGCCCACTCACAAAACTCGATTCTAGCCAAATGTGCTATGTATACACTAGCTTTGCTATGTAATTCGATTTTTTATTATATATCTCATGAGAAAGGTTTTTCTATGGCATTCATCACTGTAATATCTGTGACATTTCATTCGTATAACAGATTCAAAATAAATTTAGTTGTTAAAAATAATTAAAAAGTTATTTTTTCTAAAAGCACAGCTTAGTGACATTTTACTATGCTAATGCTTCCAATTGAAAAAAAGAGATTTCCAAACATAACTTATGCCTCTTCTACAACGCTTACATGGACAAAGGAACATCGGCTGTCGATCAGGTAGGTGCAAGCTGGTGCTATCAGGAAGCAGCGTCTTTCTTTTTACACCAAAATCTGTCCTTTTCCTACCCTATGGACAATGCCAAAATATTCCTAGCAGTCTAGGATCCTGAGAAAGGAGACGTCAGGATAAGGTATCTGTCTAGTGCTAACGTTGCATCTGGCTAGCAGAGGCAGTTATCATCACGTTATTGTCACTAACTTCTGCACCATGCAGTTCACTGACCAAATATTATATGTTTCATATGTCATACATTAGAAAAAAAGATTCTGACAAGCTCCTCTTGCTTTCATAAATGGCAGAACTGGAGCAAAACCATATATGAATTCTATTTTTAAGCAAAGGCGGTTTTTATGTAGCATGAGGAGAACATACAGAACAGAAAGTTGATTTTAGATGGTGCCACACCACGGTACAGTATACCAGAAGGAAGTGAAATACCAATTTGCTTATTCACAATGGCGTGGTTGGATAACCCAGGCAAGGTATAACCTCGCCGTGGTTGGATAACGTAATCCGTGATCATCTCACCTTTTTACCACGCTCTTCACAATCACGTTTCCCGAACACCTGAGTTCCCGCCCTGTGAGCACCAGCAGCCATCAAAAACAGAGAGAGAGAAGTCTATGCATGTCCCGCTGGATTTCCCTGCTTTCTTTGGGAGAAAAAACTTGGAGGTGCTCCTCTCTGCTTTCTATACTTCATTACTCCTATCATAACATTTTTAAATAAGTGGAGACTGGGTAACTTCCTTGTGAATCATATGCCAATTAATTCCTCCTTTTATATTCCATAATTTCTAGCAACAGAAAATTCTAGCCCTAAATCTAGCACATACACACCCATGTACAAGAGTGTCACCCACTGGAGACAGTTTTAATTTATCAGTTTCAGTCTCCAAAGCCCCGGGCTTTCCTTTCCCTACCACTTCATTCACTTGTTTACTTGCTGGGCACTTTGTCAAAACCTCGGTTTAAATCTTTGATCTCAGTCAAAACCTTCCAGACTGTCTTCATCCGTACTGAAGGAAGGTCGCTTAATTCAATAAGCAGCATAGATATTAACCCAGCAATGAAATAACCCTTTGGTAAAGCCATATATGCTTGGAACTCAGTTAATTTAATTTTTTCAGAATAATTGAAAAATCATTTTAGAATAGATAATGCCTCACCATAGTAGATCTATTTGTACTGATTTAGACACCCATCTTAGGTGCAATCCAGGGGTTCAAAGATAGAACACCATACTTGCATATGCAGCGGAGAGAAGTAGGTACCTTCAAAGGAACAGCCCAAAGTCCCTGAGGTAGGTTGCTTAAAGTAAGCAGAAATAGATAATGTGGACACTCCACCGACGTGCATAATAGTGTTTAGAAACCTGACCACAGAGGCACTCAGGAATACTGCTTGTTTTTCCCTTGTGAGGCCCTGTTCAGTCTGAGTAAAAGTGACAGAATGTGTCACAAAAAAATGTACAATTTAACCCTATTTTTTGCAAAAAAAATCAAAAGATCAATAAATACTAATTTTTCTAACTGAAGCTACTTTTCAAAGTTTGTTTGCTTCAATATTTGGATGTGTGTCTTGAGATCTTTTAATGTGTTTTTTTTTTTTTTCAGTTGCTGGAGGTACATCTCTTATGAGAAAGAATACTTTTATAAATGTGTTTTAGTACTTCTGAGCACCTCGTAGATAAGTTCACTATAAAAGACTAATGCTTACCAGATAAGCAGAATGCCAATTCCTGACAATTTGCATGAAGAATAAATAATAATACTGGAATAATGTTTGGAGCTGGTAATTGCAAAGCAGTCTACTGAAGTTAGCCCGAAACCAATACTTAGAGTGGGATATTTGCATTAAGTTTCTTAAACTCCTTTGAAAATGTTAGCCATAATATTAGTTTTATAGATGAGTTACACTTGGCACAAAAATGCCAAAAGTGATTTGAAATGACCACTAAATTGAAATATGTTTTCTCGAGGTCATGTAACGGGTCAGCAGAGAAGCGGGGAGTGGAGCTGAGAGGCTTTGCACTGTATGCTGCACACTTCACCTCCCTGTGCGTGACAGGCGAGACTTTAAAAGACAAGGCTTTGGTTTGGCCAACTCTGGTTTTGCCCGGCACACCTAGGAATTACAGGACTGAAGAGGGAGATAGGCCAGGAATAAGGGGTAGAGTTGCTTCTGGGCCCTTTTGGCTAAGGTGAAGCGTAATAGTGTAGGAACTCCTATGGCAAACTAAGAGGTGCCACGAGACCTGACCTAGGCTACATGGACTATAATCAACTGTTTGGCAGCAAAACAGGCTGTAAGGAACTGCTTTAGCCAGCCTGATAATTGGTTTTAACTGCTAAAAGGAGTTTCCTTTGGCAACAGACAGTGGAAGAAAGGAACACGTGGGTGCAAGGAAGAGGAGCTTCCAAGACAGAGGAGAAAAGGTATATTTAGAGAGAGGCGAGGTGGGAGATAGCTCTCAGGAAAGCAACAAGGAACAGATGAAAAACTGAAACGAGTTGCTTTAAACACAGACACTGAGGCAGAATCCAGAGGAGAGACAGGGTCTGGGTCCTCCTGCTGAGTCCTAGAGGAGAGCTGGGAAGGAAGGCTGTCAAATTCTGCTCTTAGAGAGGGAGAGGCCGGTACAGACGTGATCAGATGGTTCGGAAGCATGTAAACTCCAGGCACAAATCAGCAGTAAGGAGGAGAAAATGATGTAGACTCACTGCAAGGCTCCAGAAAGGGTGAAAATGAAAAGATGGAAGTCTCATCACTGTTCTGATAACATCATGCTTTGATTCTTTTAAAGAATATTCACAGTCTTTGTCTGTGACTTAATCAAGATTTGTCCACAGCTTAAGGAACAGCTTCATAGTTTTATTGACCCTGAATTTCTGTCCATGTCATGCATTTACATAGTAAACTCCTTATTGTAAACTATAGCTTGCTGTCTGATTACTACAATGATGGTCTGATCTTTGTCAAGATGCATAGGAAATGCTGAAATTATAACTACAGTAAACATATTGATGACCAAGAAAGGCATTCCAAAATGCATAGTCACAGCTGCACTTTGTTTGAATTGAATGTGCTTTTTCACACTGGTATTATCTCAGATTCCTCCTTGAGTGCAATCTCATTGCACCAGACATTTATTTGTTTTTAAAATCCACCTGTCAGATGTCTGACAGCATAAGAAGATGAATGACAGCCACTAGGATAAATGTCCTGACTAGCCTCTGGAGTGACATGGCTGTCTGCTGTACAGGGTATACATTTTCAAACAGTCTGCAATCCTCTCAGCGATTTGTTTTTCTCACAATACAATTTCCTGATAAAATTATTAATCTTACTCCAGATTTATAAGTAGCGTTATTATCTATTATTTACTTTTTTGCTCTAACCTTTTGGACCCATAGGGCAAGGCTAGGACTTCACTTCATTTAGTCCTAAAACAAACATCTGCACCAAAGAACTCTTGATGTAAATAAAAAACCAGGAGACAACAAAAAATGTGCTCATTGAATCCAAAATGTGCAGAATTCTGGAGACGCAGCTTTCCCACACAGAGCTGGTCTACACAGATGATCAGACTGTTCATAAAGTGTTGGGGTTACAAGCAGGTCACCTTTTCACAGCATCCTTTAGACACTAACTATGCAGAAAAGGGCACCCAGAAATGGATATCTTACTGCTCACCCCTGCATCCAGTCCCTTTGTCCGCACTGTCCATCTTCAGTCTCAGTTATAGAGTAACTTATGAAACAGAAAAAAAAAAAAAGAATAGCCCCATGGATACCAGAACTAAAGAAGTTTGATGTCCTGTGGGTTCTTGTGACTGATTGATACCGATGTCTGGAAAGGTGCAAGCTCAGACTAAGGCTTACATGAGCTTTTTCCCATGGAATTCAGTGTTTAATAAGGCATAAGTTCCCACCGAAAATTTCCCTCACCTGGGGCACTCATAAGATGCACTTGTAGGATCTCTCCTCCTTTTAAATGATTTCATGTCTTGCAAGAACTTAGCTATTTTAAGTCTGCCTCTCTGTCAGCTATGGTCGAGCCTGGTTATCAGTTTCAGCATTATCCTAATTTCCGTAGGAAGACAGAAGAAACATGTTTTTTCTTCTTCACATTTTTATTTTGACTGAAGATTCCTCTCCTGAAAATTCACCAGTACAGGTTAAGGGTTGACCTGCTGGAAAGCAGCTCTGTGGAGAAGGACCTGGGAGTCCTGGTGGACAAGTTAACCATGAGCCAGCAATGTGCCCTTGCGGCCAGGAAGGCCAATGGTATCCTGGGGTGCATTAAGAAGAGCGTGGCCAGCAGGTCAAGGGAGGTTCTCCTCCCTCTCTACTCTGCCCTAGTGAGGCCCCATCTGGAGTACTGCGTCCAGTTCTGGGCTCCCCAGTTCAAGAAAGATGAGGAACTACTGGAGAGAGTCCACTGGAGAACTATGAAGATGATTAGGGGACTGGAGCATCTCTCCTATGGGGAAAGGCTGAGGGAGCTGGGGCTGTTTAGCCTGAGGAGGAGAAGACTGAGAGGGGACCTCATCAACGCTTATAAATATCTCAAGGGCAGGTGTCAAGAGGATGGAGCCAGACTCTTTTCAGTGGTGCCCAACAACAGGACAAGGGGGAACGGGCACAAACTGGAACACAGGAAGTTCTGACTGAACATGAGGAAAAACTTCTTCACTGTGAGGGTGACAGAGCACTGGAACAGGCTGCCCAGGGAGGTTGTGGAGTCTCCTTCTCTGGAGATATTCAAAACCCACCTGGATGCAGTCCTGTGCAGCCTGCTCTAGGTGAACCCGCTTTAGCAGGGGCATTGGACTAGATGATCTCCAGAGGTCCCTTCCAACCCCTACCATTCTGTGATTCTGTGATATATGTCTTGCCTACAGGAATATTGCAGTACAGGAGCAGTTGAGGTAGCAACAGACTCTGCTCCTTGGGTACATCTTTTGGTGATGACGGCCTAGGCTGAGGTCTCAAACAAGACAGGCTGTAGTTTCCACAGCCACAGGACACCTCAGATTGGAGAGTACTGATCAATGGGTGGCTTGTAACATCGTACTGGATACAGCACTGCCATTTTTTTTTTCTAGTTCACAAGTCATCCTGAAACGTGAGCTGGGATGGTAGCTCTGAGGTTATTCTATTTTCCACTCTGATCCAGCCTTCTCCTAAATCATCTTGGTTTACGATTTTTTCAGCTGTGTTGCACCACATGTCCTTTTCACTGTCTGTTCCTACGTATCACTTCTGTGTGGCATAGATCTGAAAACGACGAAAAATAAAATTGTTGTCTACTATCTTACTTATTCGCCAAGCTGAACAGTCCATTTTGGTTTCCCATCTCTTCTTCTTTGCCGATAGATGTTTAGGGCCCTTTCTCTGACAAAACAACGCGCCGCTCAGCTCCCGCTGTCTGACGCAGCAGCCCTTTCAACAACAGGCACTTCTGCGGCAGCTGGGGCTGGCAGTGCCTGACTTGAAATGAGTTGTGCAGTTGGTCACATTTCAAAGGGGGTTTTTAACAGACAGCAAGGAAATTTCGTGTCATTAAGAAATATGACAGCCACTTGGAGGTGGTAGTGAGCAAAGGTTTTAATGAAACTAACATTTACCATCAAGCCTAACTATGATAAAAAATTGAAAAGCGAGAGCTGCTGGAAGCCTATGAAATGTGCTATAAAAGCAGGTGCTATAAAACTGAGACGATATAAATTTGCAGACTAATTTGATTGCTAGTGCAGATGCATAGCTGTTAATGCTCTATGCTTGATACATTAGCGGCAATTGAAACAAGTCTGGCTTAGTCCATTTTCAGTAAACAGAGCACGAGGTTGGCTGTAAATGGTCTGTTTAGCAGAATAGACTGAACATATGAAAAATTATTCATTACCAGCATTTACAACCCACACATGTCATTTATATCATTTGACCACTCAACATAAAAGGTTTATTGTTTTTGGCAAAATAAGCTGCAAACATCCTTAATTGGGATGCAAATTTAATGCACAGTTTAGCACTGTTGACAGCTAAAAGGCTCATACGGACAATTCCATACATTTTTCCACTTACGTTACAGATGGTGAACAGCAGATACATAGTCAAGAGCCAAAATTATTTCAAAAGTGTAGTATTCTTATTTCACAATTTTTATATGTTTGTCAATATCACAAGACTGACTTTAAGATTTTATTTTCTGGCAAAATACACAAAGTGAACAAATTAGGTTTTGTAATGAAATCAAGTATGTGAGAAATCTTGAAAAGTTACAACTGTCGAATATTTTTCAGACTAACTGCAAAACAGCTTCTATCAAATTCCTTGTACAGGTTTGATAACTCTTAGCCTCTAGTACCTGCCCACTGACAGAAAAGGCTTAAGTTAAATATCGCAAAGCAGTGTTGAATGCTTCTATTTTCCAGTCACTGAAGTGAAGTTCAATGCCTGCGAACGCCGGAGACATACTGTTGGCTCGCACAAGCCAGATGAGGTCTAATCTGCACCTCGTTAAATTCGGGGTAAGATTTGCATTGATTTTAATGGGAGTTTGATCAGAATGATTGGCTGTATCTGTATGTACAGAACTGTCTATGGCACTGATGCCAACTGGCCTAGAGTGTCTTATTAACTTTATTAGCGCTATTAAATGCTATTACCATTCAAAACTGACTGGCTGCACGAAACCTGCCTATTAGGAACGGTTCCCTGTGTGCGCTAGCTCCTAAGGCGTACCCAGGAACGGGGTTGGCCGTCCTGGGCCAGAGCTGTGCCAGGGAACATTTAACAGCACAGACGACTGAGTTTCAGCGACGCTGCTCAATTTACTAGCACAGACGCAGCCACCGTGCAAGCCACCGTGCAAGCCTCTTTGCACTGGTCGAGCACAAGGCAAACCTCTCCACTTATTTGTAGTTAATGCAATCTAACTCTACATCGATTACATTTTCTTTTGCTTTTGATAGTATGTACAGGACAGCTGGGCCACTGGCTGACACCATTGAAGTAACTTCTCTAGATGTATTTAAATTATGTTTTCTAGATATATTTAAATCTGTGTTGTAGATGTTAATAATTCTCTGTATCACACAAAATCTGTATAAAGTGCTAGTTTCTCTCAGATCATAAAGCTCTGAATCTTTCTAAACTTGTAATATTTTTTTCCCTTTTTTTTTTTTTAATCTGAAAGGCTGGGAAAGCATGCTTATGCCAAATACTATTACTATTCTTCAATTGCTATGCAAGAACACTTCAGGATTGCCACAGGAGTTGCACACAAGCCTTTTTGTCCCTACCTGCACGATTCTGAATGTTCTGCAGAGTAATTATAATTTTTTCATCTTTTGATCAACATAAATGTGTTTACTCCTATCTTAGTATCAAGCTATGCTTGTGCCTGGAGTTTTTAGAATGTGTGATTAAAGTACATTGTAAAGTATGCTTAAATACACTAAAAGAAACTTGTAGAAACTTGTGGGTTAGCCACTCTTGAACAATTCAATTTACTGTAATGATCTGCAAATAAGAAGTGGAGCTTTTCTCCATTTACACAATGTTGCCAACAAAAATACCAGGCTACTCAGAAGTGCAGAAAAAAAAGAGGTGTTACTTCATCCGGGAATAGAAACTGATCCCTTTTGATGTAAATTGCAGCTTCTTATATGAATATCACTACAAATTACACCTGTGACTGTTTAACTGTCATCATCTAAAAATCACATTAGTGAAAACACACATCAGTAAGTAACGTACTGGAGTCATTAATAAACCATTAGCTGTTGCTCACAGTCATTTAGAAAGTTGCCAGTATTACCATGTTTTCATTAGTAAAATTTCCCTTTGTTGTAAAGGGAAATGTTTCCTTTGTTATGTAAAGGAATAAAAGACTATCAAATAAAATTGCTTCAAGTGAAATTACAGCTATAAAGATTCCTTTTTATTTTTTTTTTAAACTTACAAACTACACAAGCCCCCGTGCATGACCCTGTAAGTCCTGTTTTGGGCTGGCTCCCTCCCATATGGGTAAATCTGCTCCGTCATCCTTCAACACCAGGTTGGACTCTCCTTTGAGTAAACAGGCTGGGTACATGGCCAGAATACCCTACGTACTGCAGCTCCGCCATCTCCTCAGGCTTTGCCCCTTGCTTTGTGAATACTGAAAGAAGTTCTAGAAACTGATTTTTCTCTTCTAAGCCAGTTTACCACAAAAAAAAATGCATACATACCTAACATAAGCATAACATACCTGTATCCTGATTTCTGCCTTTTTACATTGCTACCATGGTATAAAGGGAAATTCATGAAAATGAGAATTCAAACACGACTACGTTAGTTATGCTCAGCTCTGCTTAAAAAGTGAGAAGTACAAATCTTTGGTTTGCTTCCATTAAAATGCTATAGATTTCTGAAAAACAGAGAGCTAGGTTAGTCACCATTTATTACTAAATACCACAGCTTTGCACAGAAAAATACAGTGTTAATTAAATTTCCAAACCTCTTCTCTGTTTGTCTATTGCATTGTATGCAGAACTTACTTTATTGACTGGAAGAATGTTTTTCACATTGAAGTAGAATCCAAAGTAAACCATGTTAAAAACTCCGTGACGGCCCAGTGTTGCAGTAAGACCTTTGTTGAGTCCTTGGAAGCCCAGACCATCGGTTTTAATGATCTGCCGAGCTTGAACAAAGCTAGATGGTTGCTACACAAGTTAAGCAAAAGAAGGAAGAGATCATCTTTACAAAAAGAAAACAATAACCATAGCATCATTTCAATCCTGTAAACAAACACAGTGTTGCGAATTCTTGTCATTTTGTCTTAAGTCTCACCATATTTGTTATTTTCCCTTCCTGTGATCACATAAAAATCACAACTTTCATTAAAAAAAAAAAGATTCCTCATTTTTCTGATTGCAGAAAGAAGATAAAAGCATGGTTCGAGTACCGTAAAAGACTAAGGATCCCTAAAGCAAAGGAAAAGATCTTAAAATAGTAATTAAAAAAATAGATTTTATAGAGCTACATGTGGCTTTGAATGTGTGAATCTGGCAATAGTTTTTTTATCATTGATGCTGTGCTGTTAAGATTGCGACAGATGAAACCCTTACACAACTAGAGTATATAACAGTTATTCTGGACAATAAGAAGACAAACCCAGCTGCTCTAGTAGAACCAATGGCACAGGAACATGCACGGGGAAGGGACAGAACTGGAACAGGAAATTTTTGAGCCACTATGGCGAGGGAAGCAAGTCCTTAGGAGCCACAAATGAGAGCAGCAAGGGAGGCTATAAATATTTGTGTTGAAGATCAGTTTGGCAGTTTCCAGATTCAATGTTAGGAATAGGGTTGAAAGGTGACAAAAGGCATATATACTGTCTGGGATCCCTTCTGCATCCTCTGAGGCTCTTTTTGCTGTTAAGAATGCAAACCACTGCTTTAAGACTGACTTTTGAAGGAGTTATTGGGTACACAGCACTTTTTAAAAACAGATTACATGATAAACTTTCTTCTTCTAGTGTTGAAAATCTTGAAAAGAAGTTGTGTTTGGTTTTTGTTTTTGTTTTTGTTTTTTTTTCTTAAGCATCCAACTGGAAATCCTGTTTTGCCCTCCTGATGAATTATTTGACTTAAAAAGTGTAGTTAGATTTTGAAAATCAGAACACCCATTTAAATTCCAAGGTGTAGGTTTAGGAAATGGACTTTAGAAATCCTGTTTTGAAAATAATGCCCAAAAGGCATAGAAATCATTTTAGTCAGCCAACTTCCATTTAACAAAAGGCAGAAAGGAAGAAACCTCCTCAGAATCCACTTACCTAACGATCAGTTCCTCAGACGGGATCTGCCTGACTACGCACACAGCTGATCTATTTTCCAATATACTGTGATAGTCAGAATCAGGTGTTCCCCTTCTGAACATTTTAGATTTCTTTTTAGCAGAATTATAGAAAACTTCCTTTCAAAAAGTTGTTGACTTGAGTTTGACTTTCTGCAAAGCATAAAGCCAGCTCTGGATAACCAAATATTTAATTAGAAAGGCAAAATGTGACTTCCACTGGGAGGCTCAAACATGAAAATACAGAATAATTTTGACTACAACGCTGTGAACACTGCTAATTTCAATACACTTATTTGTTTAATAGCTTTCCATTTCAAAATATCACTGTGGTAGATCAACAGCATCAGCCAAATGATGCCTATTATATCTGACACAGCACATGTCTGCTTATTTAGGTGACCGACAAGTTTAGTCTTTAATACTAAGTTTCATTCTGTTTTTTCATATTTGGTAACTAATATTATCCTGTTAATGCTCTGCATACATTTTACTATAGTTTACTTTTCTAACTACCCCTAGGGATTCAAATCAGAATCTTTTCTAAAATGGAGATACCCAACATGGAATATGGTCCAGATACTAGCAACAACATCCATTCTCATACACAAAAAATGAGGATTAGATCTTTAAAAAATAACTAGTGGTCCTGAGTCAAGTTATTTAAGCTGAATGCAGCAACTTTCAATAGTGAGGTATCCTTTGGTCTCATCTTGAATATGGATTTACTAATGACTCAGAGGGGAAGCCTATCACTTGCTGGACACCTGAGATAGGATTCATCAGTCCAAATGCAGATACCTGCAATGTCTACATCTACGTATGAGCTACTCAGAAAGACTCCCCTTTTCAGTCCTTTAGCGATAAAAAGAGGACTCTCGTAGACAGCACTTCACCCAAAGTAGGCATCTAAAATGTCAGCTGATCAAGCCATAGAAGGTCTGTGTTTCATCACTGATGATGGAAGGACCTTAGAATGACTAATTCAGATGGAGGAATTCATTGTATAAACATCTGGAGTTTAATTCACTTCACACAACTGTTGACTTATACTTAATAGAGACCTAGTCAGTGGAATCTGGAGTCAGATTCTTCTCATCATAAAGCAGAAACTTGTATTTGTTTAATTAATCACAACTCTTAAGTCAGGTGAGAAGATTTTTATTACCACACCAGCTTCTATAGCCAGTGAGTTATCCATGGCTACAGGGAAAAGAAAAAAAAAAAAAGAGAAACCCAAACAACAAGGTGTTAGGCCTTCTAGCAGTTTACCTTAACAAAAAGTCACTGTTATTTTTACCTGTAGCAATCCACATTACGAAAGTGCCGATACATGATTTATAGTGGCCTTCCTCTTTAAACCTATCAGCCCTAGAAAGATGATCTGGTACCACAGAATAATTCAGCTGTCACTGTAGTGTGTGAATATTTGCTTTGGGGGTGTGCAGGAGTCTGGGTGTGGGTGTATGTGCTCATGCTCTTCCTTGTTCCTTTTAAACAAGATATATTTATTATTTCAATACAATAGTCAAAGAAATATGTGAACTGCATTAGGTTTCATCATATAGTATGAAAGCTACACAATGGAATAGGGGCAAACTTTACTTAAACCTTTTAGAACAACAGTGCATGGTAATGAGATGAGTGTACCATTGCCTTACGCTGGATAATATAACATGCACATGCTTCTCCCAATGGGCTTGAGTTTACATGTTTCAGTGTGGAATGTTCTTTAACATATTATTAATGAGAACTTGAGATCAGGGTAATGACGTCACTGGAGTTTTCCCGATTTACAGCAAAATATGAAATTCTAACACTTTTTTTTTTTTTTTTAAGATATATTAAAAATTGCTATGTCTGTGATTTAACTATCTTTGTGATTTAAGAACTTCAGTCCCTTGGATTTTTTCATTAGGGCAGACAGACACTTTTATTTATATTTTAGGTGTAAACTAGGTTCCTAGTGGAGCCCCAATAGCATTCTTTTACAATTTTATTTGTATGATAGTATACTATTATTTGGATTTTGTGAAAATTTGCGTTTAAATTAAATTCAAAGTATATTCACCAAAACCAAAACAACTCAGAATGCTTTTGAACAGCTACACGGTGATTACTGGAGTATTCTGAAGGTGACCAAGGAAGCGATGTTGTAACTAAAGTAAGCAATTGCATAAAATTGCACTAAAACACCCCAGACTTTGTTATAAAGTTTGCAATAGAGAAAAAAATTACAATGTAGGAAGTGAAAGGATATATTGGTCTCTTGCAAATTTACAGGAACTAGTTTGCTCAAAATATAATACTGGTATATTTACACTCAAACCCAGAGCTTTTATTAAGATAGGTTAATTGTGTTATCTTCACAACCGTGAAACAGAATCTCTGCTTAATTTACTACTGCTGGAGCAGTAGTAGTCCATAATTTTTTCACATCACCTTCCTGAGAGAAAGATCTTCTCCCACGCTGCTTTCTCCCACTTTCAGTCTCTCCCCTTCCAGGATCCTAACCTTTTTACTCCGGTTCTGTATTAGCGCTCTGTTTCAGTGGCTTTGCTGCTTATGGTTAAAAAATGTCTAGGCTGGAGACTTGGAGCGACCAAACATCTCTTTCACGTGCATTGAGAATCGAACAGAAATTTACCAGATGGTTTAAAATTTATTCTGAAAGAGAACGCTTCTCTGGATGAGTTACGGAGTAGGTACCACGTAGCCTATGACATTTGGAAATGAGTGGCAGTATTTTGCCAGTGTACCTAAGGAGCTTGGCCCAAACAGCTTATATAACTGGCCAAGTGATAAATCTCTTTACTGTGCATCCCCCAAAAGGGTTCAGTTTGTGCAGATGAGCGCTACAAGGCATGCATGTATGAACTCAGTCAAATCTTAACAGGAGAATATGCAAAAACCATGCCTCACCAGGGATTCAGCCAACCTTTTCATGCCATGCTTATGTGATTCGGCACTTCCACCACGGTACAGCTGATTTCTCAAAAGATTTTGAAAGAGCTGATTTGACAATTGTTAGTCTTATTCACTGAGAAAAGAAAGAAGGAACTGTGTGACTGCCTTTTTTCACTTTAGCCTGGAACATTTTCTACATTAAAATTAATTGAAGCTGGTGCATTCCTGGCAACACTTGATTTTGATGAATCACTGTTTTCCAGTTTAATCTTTTTCCCCTTTCAGCAGTACCCAGAACCGTGGACATAGTCAGTTTTGCACACTGACTTCTTTGCACGAAACAATATTTGAATAATAAAACTCTGAAGTGAAACAGGAATTTAAATTATCAGTGTGCTTTATTATATAACTATTTCCCAGTTTGTGCTTATAAATGTGAAGACCTACGATATAAATCACCTCATCCAAGACTCTGAAATCTACCAGCTACGTTTTTAACATGAGACACACCAGCTGGACCCTGGCTAGGGCACGGGGCCGTGGTGTTTTACGCTACCCTTCGGTGCTCGCTTGAAGTCTGGAGCCTGGTGTGTGTACAAGGGGCTCAGGTTCGTACTTCTGGACCACAATTCCCCACGGCGCTGGGCCGCTGGCTGCTCTGGAGGAAGGAAGGTGCACTTCAGGCACAGAATAGTCACAGTGGAGAAGCTGACACCGCTGACAATACCGTGTGCAACGCTGAACTTCTGAAGGCATCGTCTATTGAGTCTCTTCTCTCTTTTTCCATTTCTGTTAAGCTCGTGGGAAAATCATTTGCATCAGCCCAATATATTATAGACTTTCTGCTCTAAATACGAACTTTGAAGTGCATTATGCCTAATAAAGCAGAAAAAGAAGAATGGAACAATTCTCATACCTCTGTGAAGGCATTTCGATTTGTCTGTAAGGTAACCTTTACTACTTCAAAAGGGTTAACCACAACTGCCTCTGTCAACCCAGATCCCAAGCCAGCAACGGCAAATGCCTAGGAAAGTTTAAAATTAAAGTTAAAAATGAGGGAGTAAAATTTCCCATATATCAGATTATGAAACTGAATGATACAATGCAAACAGCGAGATTACAGTAATGCAGCAGTATTCTATTACTAAACAACGTTAGCCCTTGATTAGATGCTGACAGTTCATGAAGACAATATGACAATAGCCATAAACCACATTCCAAAAAATTACAAAATAAAATGTCATAGCACTGTCAATGAATTCTCTTTTCAGCTGGAAGAAAAATTGTGTTACCAATTTATTATGAAAACATGGAAAAACAATGCCCTCATGTTATCTTTGGGTGGAGTCTGAATAAAAACACAAATAGAAATGCAGTTATGCAGCACTGGAAAAAATAAAAACTCTGCACTGAGTATTAAGCATGTAAGACTAACATATTAACTTAAAAAAAGAAAAGAAATGTAAGAAATTCAAATAGTGCAGTACTTAAGTAAATTGCACAAGTAGAAGAAAAGTCCTCCTAAGAAAATATCAATCCTGAAAGGGTTTATAGGGGAATGAGTGGCATGCATGGAAATGTCAGCATCCTCTGCAAGAATGAATTAACTCAATTTACTTAGAAGCTGATGTACATTACAGCCATAGAAATGGAGATATTCACTGCTTTGCTTTCCATCACGACACAGCATTTAAAAATACCTTAATTTGTTTGTAACAGAAAAATAATATTGAAATATTTAGGTCAACTGAGAAAATTCAGAGGGGTTAATTTTTGTGATCATTTTACACATTTATTGTCTCCATTTAACATCTCCAAACTTTGTAGGGGCTGAAAAGAGTCCCAGGACCAAAATACAATATACTGAGTACATTTGCTGAAATCCAAGGAAACCAATGGTAAGGAAAAAACAATAGTGAGAAAAATAACTTATTCAATAAAGCGGGATTTGAGCAGGGACTCTTGAGAGCTCAAGAAAGAGAAGAAGGGTAAGTTAGGAGGGTAGGGGCAAGCTCCAGCCTTACTGCCTTTGGAGAACACTGTGTTACCAACAAATCTATTTTTCCAGTATAAGATGGGAACATAACCTATCCCTTTCACCATCAACCATGAGACTGAAGCCAGCAGGAAGATGTTGCTACTGTATGCATTTCTCATTTAAAAATAAATGTTTTGTTATGAGGTCTGTTGAGGTACCTAGAAGCATTCTGCCTAGCTTAGACCCTCTCAGTCATCTTTTTCCCTCGCTTCCATGGGTATCTTAGGGGCAAAAATGCCTCTATGGCAACAGAATTGCACTAAAAATGTCAGAGGTGTCTGATGGTTGCTGCATCTGCTATATGAATCAGAGCAGGTTTTGGTCAGCTATTGCATGTTTACCAGTTTCCAGCATATTTTCCTCCAAAAAAAGTGGTGGTGTACTGTGGAACCTTAAACTCTGTTCTTTCCACTTGCTAGAGTACAAATATCAACCTCTCTACTTACATCTAAGGAAGAGAAGAACCTGCTGAAAAAACCCCAAGATAAAATAGAAGATACTGTAAACAACTATTAGGTCAGTGGAATAATTAAGAGGAAGAGGAAACTTGCTTTAAACTAGTTAATATGCTTCCATGACCATTCAGCTGCGGCAATGGAAGGCAAATGTAAATGGCAGTAATACTGTTTGAAAGAGACCTGAAATAATGATAAAGCAAATGTCCCCCCCTTTTTTGGATGTAATTTTGATTCACATGGTGTGGAGAGTTATTTGTTCTTACATGACAAGATTTTACATATTTCCTTCAGTCATCACAAACTTCTCTCGAGAGCCAAACCTATAAAACAAATTCCAATTCAAAACTCATTTGACTAAGAAAGCTACAATATAGGTGTTCAGGATTTTATTGTTTGTTGTTTAACAAACAAAGAGGGTATTTAGCCTCTTCCAGATAATTCACGGTTTTACTCTTGCTTAATGCTCTGATACATTGATAATTATAAGAAAAATGTAGGAGCCTCTACAGAGAAAAAAATGTTTAACAAATGCCAAAATAAGTAAACTGGAAGGAAGCAACAGATTAAAGTAGAAATAGTGAATGAGAACTTACTGAAAATTTTCTAGAAAGAAACAACTTGCTAGTTAAAATCACCTTTAAACAAAACCTTATGATTCCGGGGAAAACTGGCCAGCATCTCCCATAGAAGTTATGTGCACTATTTTTCAAGATTTTTCGGAAAGTATTATCATGATCAATATTTGGAAACTTTCATTACCAAAACCTTTATAGCTTAACCATAAAGATAGCAATTGTTTCCTATAGTTGTGATGCCATTATTGTGAAAACATATATTTACTGTTACTTACATTCTTACACCACAGAAAACAGTAATTCTTACAAAAAGTTTTTTATTCCAAATGGTATGATAGCAGGATTAAGCCCTATATATAAGAATGCAGACAACATATGTAAGCTACATTTTTGCATTAAAACATTTTTGTGTGTATGTATGTCCTGTATTTTGTTTTTAAAAGTTATGTTCTTGAGACGAAATCCTAACTCCACTGATGTGTAAGGGAGTTTTGCCATTGACTTCACAGGAGGTAGCAGTTTCCTATCAATAGTTTATGTTTCTGATATAAAGTCTTTAGAATAAGACTGAGGTCTGTATTTTTGTTATAGTTGCACTGTGACTTGCAGAATAGCGCTTTGATACCTGGTTGAGGTCTCTAGTCACTATCACATGAATAAATAAAAATTGATGATGTTCAACTTTTTTTTTGTTATTTTGCAAGAATGACAAGCTGCATACAGACTCTTCCACGGTGACTGTCGCTATCCATGTTAATAAATGTTATGACATTGTAGGGAATTATTCTGAAGACATTTGATATAAAAATTAACGTAGCTACCATTTTGATAAATTCTGTTATCAATGTTTTCAAGGGACAAGTCTGGTTGAACTGGCCTCTTTAATTTTGGGCTCCTTCTATGGGAGGAAACGGATGGGGCTGCTCAGTATACACATACTAAATTAGAACATGAAGTTCTGTATCCATACATACCAGTCCTGGCGGTAATGATGCATATCCTAGTAGCTTCTTGTATTGTTCGAAGGTGAAAAACTGTAAATAAAAAGTTAGACTGAAATTGCGTTGAAAAAAATTAGGAGTTATTTATGCAAATGAGTAAAACCAAACTACAGTGGAGCTTCACTACCTCGTATCCCGAGTAGCCGTGTGCAGCTCTGCAAAATAAACATAAGCCACTTTCGTCTCACACTCTCTGTAGTAGTGTTAGACGTGCAATAGCAGACAATTAGGCTTCAGAACTGATTTTATTAGTGTATCATGCACAATAGCAGCATAAGTGCAATTAAAGTAATGTTTTATGTTAGAGTTCGCTTACAACACACAGTTTGTATTTTTAGTTTATACACTTTTCCTCTTGCATCTAACTTTCATATACTGGTATAAATGTAGTAGCAGATACTATCATTTCTCCCAAGAAATCACCTTCACATCTTTAATATAATATACTGCAATCACTTTCACATTTCTCAGATATTAGTCTACTTCTCATCAGACAGACGTAATTGCAGACTTTGAAGATGAAAAGTATGTAAATTTTTGTAATCTTTTACTGTCAACAGACACATTTCTTTTAGTTTTTGCTCTTTACAAATAAATCTTTCACCCATTTGTCTGCTTTCAGTCAGCGGAGCTCAGAAGTTCTGAGCATCTGCGATTCCTTAGAGGATGAGTTTTGAAAGCTGTACTCTTTTGTGTTTCAACTTCAAGAAAGAAATAAGAAGCTCAGTTTCACCTGCACCAACATGGAGAAAGGCAACCATTTGTAAGTGGTTCTCTTTGCAACCTAACTCTTCTTGCCACCCAAATCCATTAATTTTCAGAATACTTTTTGTGAAATCTAAAAATCAAAGTGGAATAAATTAACAGCTTTGTTCTTCTAAGAACAGCGTTGAGAATAACCCTGACTGCAATGAAGTCAGTAAGAAGCTTCCCATTGACATACGCAGACAGACTTTCACCGCCTGTTTCCTTGTCTGTGGACACAAAGTCTAAGACGAATCAGTCAAGGTACAGTCTAAAGAAAGGGTATTTGTGACATTTTACAAATTATTGGTAAGATGCCCTCTGAAATACAGCACACAATCCTGGCCACTCTTGTTCAAAAAAGATGAACTCAGGCTACAGCATATTCAAACCAGGGTTACTAGGACCATAAGGAGAACTTAAAGATTTTTTTAAGAGTGAAGACTGAAGGAGAACCAACGCTTGCCTTGTTTAGTCCAGCAAAAGAGAGGCTGCAAGAGAATGAAAAACAAGGAAAGGAAAGATATGTAACATAACGTAATTGGGTATAAAAGCAAAAACTACTCATAAATAGAATGTGGCTTGAAATCTGATGAAGCTTTCTCACAACCAAAGGAGTGGGGTCCTGAAACAGTCTTCCAGTAAGAATAATGGGGGGAAAAATCTTAATCACTTGTAAGGGAGAGTTTGCTAAGTTTATGAAGAAGAATATAGAACACCAGGGGACTAGACTTGCTGACCTAAGAGATCCTTTCTAGTCCAGTCCTTCCGTGTACAGCAAATCTCCCCCAAACCTATGTTGTTTCAAATTCATATTCTGCAAATATGTTGCTGAAACCACTGAAAAAGCACTTCAGGTTGATGCCACGTAAGACAGTTTTGAGGGCAGTGAAAACCATCTAGCATGAGGAATGAGGATAGCAGAAAATCTCGCAGGTTATAAAGGGTAGATATCTGAATTCCAGGTAAAACCAAAGATATTGGAGGTGTTATTCCATGCAATTTTCACTCATGGAACAACACAAGGTCTGTAACTACAGCTCACTATTTGTGAGTCCCGTAACCTGTCCAAGAAGTATTCACGACTTTGCATGCAAAAGGAAAGTGGCTTTTACATGGCACGTCCAGTATTATGGGACTGAACAACAAAAACCTGTCACAGCTTCACCGAGACTGCATCAGCGCAGGTGGACAGAGACTGGAGCAAGAGCTGTCACATCCCAGTATCGGAAAAGTAAGTAACTAGAACTTCTGACTTTCCTGGCTACTTTCCAAAGTTGACCTGTAACACTTGATTAGTTTAGAGCAAGCTGATTCAAATGAAGGTGAGATCCTCTGAAAGTCTGTGCATTTCGCTCCCACACGTGAGGCCGTGATCCCTCACATAGCACCTGCCCGTGCATGTGACAATCAAACTGTTTCACCACGAGAGGAAAGCAATGGGAAATGAGGTCAACGGAGATGTGGGAATCGTAAGAAACATAAGGGAATAGAGTTTTTCAGACAAAACAGAAAGACTGGGTGACCTGTGCTGGGCCTCAGCCAAAGAAGACAAGCTCAGTCCCTCAGGGCTCAGTTACCACAGACCTATCAGAACAAAACAGCTTTTCCATAAACCACGTGTACAGGAACGTGAGTAATAAGCACCACATCGTCATTTTAACTTGTTTAGAACCCTATCCTATGGCAAAGTCAATAACCTTTTTCAATCAAGACCTTGCTTCAAATGAAAAGTCACTAGAATCACACCAAAACCATCACAGAATCCGGTGTTAATGTGTTAATAATGCCACTACATTTAAAGCAGGAGGGAATATGTACACATAATGCAACGTTAGGATGTTAAATTCTGAAAACTGAAGGACTGATACTCTGACCAATGGATAGATACCTTTTTTTTTTTTCCTCAGCAGGGATTATTATCTCATTTTGCAGAAAAGGTGCTAGAATAGGGGCCCAGATTTTAACTGCCCTCCAAATAGCGTACAGATTGAACACTAATCTTGCAAACATCCTGCAAATATGTTTAAAATTGTTGTACTGGCCTTGCCAATAATCAGAAAAGATAGAAGTGTTACTTAGACTGTAGGTCTGTCTCTTTGGATAACTGAAGATATTTTATAGGTAAAAGGAAGTCTCTGAGAAAGTGTCAATTGTGGGTGGGTGAGTTACTTCACTGAACTAAATTAATTTCTTATTGTGATAAAGTTTGCTTTATTCTCTCTCCAGCATCTTTCTACTCATTGTTACCCTCTTAACCTTTAATGGAATTTCTGGTATTCCTTAATGTTTTCCATAGTGTTACAGATCTGTAAAATGGTTGTAATAAAGGCAGAAATACATTACCTAGCAATTTTTTGGTCTTAAAAACGTTATCTTAAAAATCAATAGCTTCCTAGAGTCATAAATAAAATAACTACTTAATAGTAACTATGTTTTATATCATTTTGTAAAGAAAACAAATCAATAGCAATAAAACTCAATATAAATGTTGCTGTGTGTACTAGAGTGGCTAGTATACGTACAATTTTGCCAAAAAGTATCTAGCTATATCATATGGATTTATATCATGTACGTCCATCCAAAATGTTTTTAAAAACACAGTGTAATTTGTCTTTTTCTTTACAGTTGTATTAAGTTAATAGCTTTGTGCAAAAAAAAATCTCAGAATAAATGTATTTAAAACATGCTTTTGTGTATATAATAACCAATATTGTCCATCTGGCAAAGATACACTTTAATTCAAGTTACACAGAAAATAGCCAAAAAGTACTTACCAGATGTCTCAATAACTCTAAGGTAAAAATATATGCTTAAAACAAGATGTCTGGGAACACATGAACAATATAAATTTGCCCCAAAAGTTCATCTGTTAACCATTGTATTGGCATCATCACTTCTTTCCTCCAAGTTCAATCTAACATAAAGTTATAAACTTTGACTTTTCGTCTTCCAGAAATACCAGCTTTCTTTTTAGAAGGGAAATAAAGAGAGAGAAAAAAAGAAATAGCAAGACAGACATGAGAATGTTCTTGACTAAAAGTGAAGCTCTATCTTCAAGACCTAGCTGAATAACTGGGGCTAAATAACTTCATTTTAGTAGCTTTATTTTATTTGCAAATATCCACACCAGATAAATACAATATTCCAGTAGCATAAGTACATTTCTTCTTAGTACAAAGTCTGCCTTTTCCATTCTCTATACACTTTAATGAGATATAAAAGACACTATAACTAGAAGTTTTGAAAAAAGTTCATTACAAACACAAACCAAGGCTGCTGGAACCTAGAAATTGCCTCTCTACCTTTTGTGCTTTCTCAAGTCTCAAAACTATAGGCATGGACATAGTCTTCCTCTAAATCTCACTAGTCAGTTTGGCAGTGGGCAAGGGACATCTTGGGGCCTGTTAAAATGAGGAAAACTATTAGAAGAATAAAAGGTGGAGACTGAGCCAAAGGAAGCAGTGACTTTTCCATTGGGATCATACCCAAATAAGGTTATTGTAAATTTGAGCCAAGCTGGATTCTCTTCAGGTCAAAGCATGGGTACAAACTCCACTTTGGATGTTAGAAATCAGAATCATAGAATCATTCAGGTTGGAAAAGACCTTGAAGATCATCAAGTCCAACCGTTAAGCTAGCACTGCCAAGTCCACCACTAAACCATGTCCCTAAACACCACATCTACATGTCTTTTAAATACCTCCAGGCATGGTGACTCCACCACTTCCCTGGGCAGCCTGTTCCAATGCATGACAACCCTTTCGGTGAAGAAATTTTTCCTAATATCCAGTCTAAACCTCCCCTGGCGCAACTTGAGGCTGTTTCCTCTTGTCCTATTGCTTGTTACTTGGGAGAAGAGATCGACACCCACCTTGCTACAACCTCCTTTCAGGTAGTTGTAGAGAGCAACAAGGTCTCCCCTGAGCCTCTTCTCAAGACTAAACAGCCCCAGTTCCCTCAGCTGCTTCTCACAAGACTCCTGCTCTAGACCCTTCACCAGCTTCGCTGCCCTTCATTGGACACGCTCCAGCACCTCAATGTCTTTCTTGTAGTGAGGGGCCCAAAACCGAACACAGTATTTGAGGTGCGGCCTCAGCAGTGCCGAGTACAGGGGGACAATCACTTCCCTAGTCCTGCTGGCCACACTATTTCTGATGCAAGCCAGGATGCTATTGGCCTCCTTGGCCACCTGGGCACACTGCTGGCTCATATTCATCTGGCTGTCGACCAACACCCCCAGGTCCTTTTCTGTCAGGCAGCTTTCCAGCTACTCTGCCCCAAGCCTGTAGCATTGCATGGGGTTGTTGTGACCCAAGTGCAGGACCTGGCACTTGGCCTTGTTGAACCTCATACACTTGGCCTTGGCTCATTGACCCAGCCTATCGAGATCCCTCTGTAGAGTCTTTCTACCCTCAAGCAGATCAACACTCCTGCCCAACTTGGTGTTGTCTGCAAACTTACTGAGGGTGCACTTGATCCCCTTGTCCAAATTGTTCATAAAGATATTAAACAGAACTGGCCCCAATACTGAGCCCTGGGGAACACCACTTGTGACCAACCACCAACTGGATTTAACTACATTTACCACAACTCTTTGGGCCTCGCCATCCAGCCAGTTTTTTACCCAGCAAAGAGTATGCCCATCCAAGCCATGAGCAGCCAGTTTCTCCAGGATGATGCTGTGGGAAATGGTGTCAAAGGCTTTACTAAAGTCCAGGTAGACAACATCCACAGCCTTTCCCTCATCCACTAAGCGGGCCACCTTGTCATAGAAGGAGATCAGGTTAGTCAAGCAGGACCTGCCTTTCATAAGCCCATGCTGACTGGGCCTGATCACCTGGTTGTCCTGTACGTGCTGCGAGATGGCACTCAAGATGATCTGCTCCATAACCTTCCCCAGCACCGAGGTCAGACTGACAGGCATATGCTAGCATGTAACATCTCACATTGAATTGCTTCAGTATCCAGGTTCTTACAAGGACATTACTGTCCTGCACTATTCTGTCACTGAATTCTTCTAATGTAGAATATAGCTGATGTCTCAAGGTAACTTCAAGTCCTTCCGGTGTCCTAGGAACAACATAAAATTTAAAGGAATAGTGTAAAGAATCAAAGAATTCAATGATTTAAACCTGATTCTCATGGCTCACTACTGAGCCCAAGAATTAGGTAGAAAGCATCTCACTAAGGAAGCTCTAGTAAGACATTTAAGGAGCTGTGAGCTTATGATGTACAAGAGGCTGAGTGAACAGAGTCTGTTTAGCCTGGAGATGAGAAGGCTAAGGGGATCTAATTCCTGTCTTCCACCATCTAAAGGTTATACAGAGGACAAAGTCAGACTTTCTCAGAGGTCCACAACAGAAACACGAGAGGCAATAGCCGAAAGTTGCAACAGCGGAACTTGGATTGAATATAAGGCAAAATTCTTCACAGTGAAAGCAATTGAGCACTGGAGCAGAGGCAGAGAGGCTGCAGTCTCCATCCTTGAAGATTTTCAGAACTTGACTAGACCAGGCATCTGAGCAACCTGACCTAACCATGAAGTCAGCCCTGCTTTGAGCAGGAGGCTCACCAGATGACCTCCACAGATCCCGCCCAACTTAAATCTTTCTATAATTCTATAATTATACTGAATATCGCAGGGTTTAAGCCAATTTAATCAATTTGAGTAACAGAAAGTGACTCAAGATTTTTGAATGACTCAGGTTGGTAGGAGAGAAATCAAACTTGGGTTTGTATTTTAACTAAATATATGCTGGAATCTAAAAAGCATGATCAGATTGACTTTGATCTGTTTCAAACGAAATGAAATGGCGAGGCAGAGGAAACGTCACAGTCCAAAGAAAACGAGTTATTAGGAATCTTCTAAATATCATCCATCTATTCTTCACTGCCACTTTGCTATTAAATAGAACTTTAGTTTTCTTAGTTGTATGAAATAATTTTGAGATAGGTGACATATGTCGTTTGCATCTAAAATGCCAATGCAAACAAGAAGATGACATTACCAGAACTCCTTTAGGATTCTGTTACAAGGTCACATCCTGTCACTTTATACAAATATTATTCCTCTGTAAAGGAATTGGAATGTCAATGATTAATTGCAGACTAAGGACCAGAATCATATGCAGCCTTTTTAGAAAGAAACAAAAAAAAGAAAGAAAGGAAAATCAAGACATTCTGTATAATAACTGCTTTTAGACACATTTGGTGCAACTACGAGAAACTTCAAAGTTCTGAAGTAAAAGACAAAGAAACATTTGCTTGTAACACAATGGATGTTTTGATAGATTTAGAACTTTAAGATGAGGTGCTTAATTACTAGGTTTAAATTAAAAAGGTTACATGACAACTGAAAAAAATTGATATATCGATGTATTTTGATTCAGAATGTTACTAAAATAGTGCTCTACAAATCAACATAAAGGATAATAAAAGAAAACCAGATCAACATTTGACAGCAAATACACTCTGACAGGCTAGCATCTATTTCAACTGTAAAAGAGCTGGAGTAAGATGTTCTTTGCATGACGAAGAGTTTTACCAATTACTATGTTCAACGTGTAAAAAAGTGAGAGTATGGAGTAGAGTGCTCTTTGCACTACAAGAAAACTCTGGGCAGCACTTCAAACCTACAGATATACTCATTCAAATTACTGAGTAAGTAGTTATTAGGAGTGGTGTCTTTAATGGCTTCTTGTGTTAATTTATTAAGCTATCAGTTGTTTTGCAAGTTGCTAGGCATTTTCAGTAAAACAACATGTCTAAACCAGAGGTAATTATGAGGCTAAAATATCACTTGAAGTATTTTACTAATTTTGATTGTATAAACTAATTGTAATTTGTTTTTCAGTGACATTATATACACAGGTCAAAAATAGCCTAGCATTTAAGAGCCTTATCCTACACTTCTTAATCAAGCACAGTTTTTATTGTGCTATCAACAGGAAGGTTTCCTCCTAGTAAAAATCAGAGGATTAATATGCCAAATAAGTTTAAGATCCTAATGTCAATCAGTGGGGGAGAAACAAAATGTTTTACAGCTGCCACTGTCCCTACTCATATTTTTAAAGGAGGAATTATGAGGTTTTTACCTTCACCGCCCTTTTAGGTGTCTCAGCCAAGATGGGAGGAAATATTCCTTTGTAGAAGCCAAGCAATCTAGTGAAGAAAAAAAAGAAATTATTTTTGTAGGGATAAACAACATATCATTATTATACTGCCAATTCTATTTTCACTTTTGAGCAAAGCAACTAACCTTTCAGCATTTCCAAGCATGCAGACAAATAAGGATACTCTTTGTTTACTTGCTGAGTAACTAATATGCTAGCAATTCTATCATGTGCTGGTGAGATGATATCAAAAAATCAGCAATGAATAAGTAAAAATGCAATCATTTTTTCTGAGTAGACAAGAAATTGTATTTAAAGGAAGAGGAACAGTTTTGACAATGAAGAGGAAGTATTATTTCATTGTTTTAATTTTCTTGACATAGCAATGTTAATACTAAAAACTGAAGCCAGAAAACACAGATTTGGAAAAAACTGTGACTTCAGCAAGCTGCACACAAAAAACCTGCATGCTCATCTTCAGATGCTAGGTTATGGCATCTTTTAAAGTTTAGTTTTAAATACGCCTCAAAGTAGATGAAGTATTTCTTTTTTGACAACTTAGTTTTAACACAAGTTAGCTATTCACAGAGCGATAACAGAATACATGTATTTCATCTTGGAAAAAACATTTGGGCAGTATCTTGCTACTGGACTCATTCAGGTCTCTGCCCCTCTCTTGCCTGGCTCCATAAACACCTAAGGAGTTTACAATAGCTGCTGACTTTTGGAGCTGGCCTGATGCCAAAGATCCATTTGTTGCAATGCTTTGCTTTGCATCCTCTAAATTTTATACATATATATAGCCTGCTACAAGCACACACGGCATTTACAGGCAGCCTGAGCACCGCTTACAAGGCCAATATAGATGCATAACGCTGGGTCTTGGAAATGCTTTAAATGACAGGTAGTTCTCAACATCCCCAGGAGAGGTAAAAGTAGACATAGTTCTTGTCTGCAAGGTCTCCACATTAACCTAGATAGCGCATGGGGAGAGTTCAGAAAGGCACCTAATGCAATCAGCAAGAAGCTATCTTGCCAGCCACCAAAGGTATATCTTACAACTTATCCATCTTCAGAGTTTACACACTTCTTTCAGGACTGTAAGAGGATTCTGTCTACAGAAGAAATCACTTCTTAAAGCAAAGCATTTGTGTCTTTTTAAAATGTTGAAAGGTGCTGATGTTGAAAGGTGGTGATTCACTTTTCTAAAACAGCCTATTACTTGGAATATTTTTGCAGGGTGTGGAAGAGTCATCACATCAACAGATTCTCCTATACTTATCCTGTGCATGACAAAGGAAAACAATTAAATTCGTATTCCCCGCGTGAATGTAAAATACCACAAATGCTATACCATTTTTCTACCCTTCTTCTAATGCTTCTCTGGAGTTCTCTTCTTAAGCTTCTCCAACATAAATAAAACAATTTAGGCTTTGTAAGATGCTCCAGAGTGGGAATATCACTTATCCTTCCTCTGAAGTAAGCAAGTTATGAATTCCAGCCCATGATAAAAGAAAACTTTGAGAATTTTATACAATGATGGTTTCATGACAAAACACTGAAAGTCCTTGGGTAGGAGATTTCAGGAATCCAGTTGAGTCATCAGTTGTTTGAATTTCCCTGAAGTCTCACTTTCCAAACATAAATATATACACATACATACATCTATCTATATTTATCCACATAGATATGGATATAACTATAGATATCTATAGATATGGATATAACAATATAGATATACTGGATCCAGTCTTAGTCTTTAATGGTTCATACATATTCACAGTATACTCTTGCTGATTCAGCAAGCTATTGAAGTGTTGAATAAATTTGAGCATTGATTCATACAGTTTAATGTGAGTTCAAACTGAAACTGAGGTCCAAACAGGATAAGCTACAGGAACACAGATCCCTATAAACACTTTCTTCCTTTCAGCTCAAGCTAAAACACTGTAAGCATATCTACAGCAGGCATCCCGTTTGGAATTTCTAGTACTCGGGCATGATTAGAATTGGAAAATGAAAAGTGCTCCACTGCTCTACTCACAGGTGTAGCTCTGACTACAAAAAAGTGAGACCCAAACTTGGTCCAAATTTTCTCATTAGTAAGAGATGCCTGAGCAGAGAAATATGCAGGGTAAAGCAACAATTCAGTTCTAAAAACACACAGCAGCATTACCTAGCCTCACACAGCAGTACAGGTTGCTTTTCCAGGTTGCCTTCTTATATACTCAGATGTCTGCAGCTATTGAATATATAAACCTTGTAACATTCCCACAGTCTCTGAGGATCTCAGGGAAAACTTTTCAGAGAGAATGTGGAGGGGAAGGATATACCAGGAATTTGAGCAATAGATCTGCCATCTCAGCAATCTTGTGAGGCAGGTAATAATTTCTAAAGAGTAATCCACCACTCTATCACAGCTCGGTGTTGAAATACCAGCAATTCAGATGACCAGCAGACCAGGTGGTGGATTGTTTGAAAATTCTAGAGAAATGGGAACTGAAAATATGAAAAGCAATTATCCATTGCTCCTGAATCACAGAAGGGTTGAAGATGGAAGGGTCCTCTGGAGGTCATCTGGTCCAAACCCCTGCTCAAGCAGAGCCACCTAGAGCAGGTTGCCCAGGACCATGTCCAGACAGCTTTTGAATATCTCCAAGGAAGGAGACTTCACAACCTCTCTCTGGCCAACCTGTGCCAGTGCTCAGTCACCCTCATAGTAAAAAAGTGTTTCCTGATGTTCAGACGGACCCCCTTGTGTTTCAGTTTGTGTCCATTGCCTCTGGTCCTGTCAATGGGCATCACTTAAAAGAGCCTGGCACTGTTCTCTTTGCACCCTTCCTTTAGCTATTTGTGCACGTTGATGAGATCCCCCCTGAGCCTTCTCTCCTCCAGGCAGAACAGTCCCAGCTCTTTCAGTCTTTCCTCATATGAAAGATGCCCCAGTCCCTTAATCATCTTAGTGGTCCTTCACTGGACTCTGTGCATTATGTCCATGTCTCTCTTGTACTGGGGAGCCCAGAACTGGACCCAGCACTCCAGGTGTGGCCTCATCAGTGCTGAGTAGAGAGGAAGGATCTCCTTCCTCAACCTGCTGGCAACACCCCTCCTAACGTAGCCCAGGATACCAGTGGCCCTTTTGGTTGCAGGGCACATTGCTGGCTCACGTTCAACTTGGTGTCCACGAAGACCCCCAGGTTCTTTTCTGCAAATCTGCTTTCCAGCTCGTTGGCCCCCAGTATAATACTGGTGCATGGGGTTATTCCTCCCCAGGTGCAGGACTTCCCATTTCTCCTTGTTGAACTTCATAAGGTTCCTGTCAGACCATTTCTCCAGTGTGTCAAAGTCCATCTGAATGGCAGCACAACCCTCTGGTATATCAGCCACTCCTCCCAGTTTTGCATCATCAGCAAACTTGCTGAGGGTACACTCTGCCCCATCATTCAGATCATTAATGAAGATGTTGAACAGAGTTGGATCCAGTATTCACTGCTGGGGTACACCGCTAGTTACTGGCCTCCAGCTAGACTTCGTACCACTGATCACCACCCTCTGGGCCTGGCCATTCAGCCAGTTTTCAATCCACCTCACTGTCTGCTCATCCAGTCCATACTCAACAGCTGCTCTATGAAGATCTTACGGGAGACGGTGTTGAAAGCTTTACTGAAGTCTAGGTAGGCAATGTCCACTGCTCTCCCCTCGTACCAAGTCAGCCATTTTATCATAGAAGGTTATCAGGTTGGTCAAGCATGCCTTCCTCTTTGTGAATCCATGCTGACTGCTCCCAGTCATTGCCTTGTCCTTCATGTGCCTGGAAATGGTTTCCAGGATTAGTTGCTTCACCACCTTCCCAGGCATCAAGGTGAGGCCAACCAGTCTGTAGTTCTCTGGATCCTCCTCCTTGCCCTTTTTGAATAGAGGAGTGACATTTGCTTTCCTGCAGTCCCCAGGCACCTCTCCCAGTTACCAGGATCATTTAAAGATAATTGAGAGTTACCTTGCAACGACATCAGCTAGTTCCCTCAGCAGTTGTGGGTGCATCCCATCAGGGCTCATGGACTTATGTATGTCAAGTTTGCTTAAGTATTCTCTGACCTGATCGTCTTCCACCAGGTGTAAGTCTTCCTCATGCCAGACCTTCCCCCTCTCTCCAGAGCTTTGGATTTCTGAAGGCTAGTCTTGCTACTAAGAACTGAGGCGAAGAAGGCATTCAGTATTTCAGCCTTTTCCATGTCCTGTGTCACCAGGGCCTTTGCCCCATTCAGCAGCAGTCCCACATTTTCCCTAGTCTTCCTTTCACCACTTAGATACTTATAGAAGCCCTTCTTGTTGCCCTTGACATCCTTCACCAAGTTCAACTCCAGTTGGGCTTTGGCTTTCCTAACGATGTCTCTGCAGGCTCACACTGTCTCTATATGCCTCCCTCGTTACCTGTCCCTGCTTCCACCTTCTGTATACTCCCTTTCTATGGTTGAGTTTTGCCAGGAGCTCCTTGCTCAACCACACAGGCCTCTTGGCATTTTTGCCTGACTTCCTGTGTGTTGGGAAGGACTTCTCTTGAGTGGAGGTGATCCTTGAATACTATCCAGCTTTCCTGGACCCCTCTTCCCTCCAGAGCCTTATACCATGGGACTTTTCCAAGCAGATCCCTGAAGAGGCCACAGTCTGTTCTCCTGAAGTCCAGGGTTGTGATCTTGCTTTTTGCCCGGCTCCCTCCTCTCAGGATCCTGAACTCCACCATCTCATGGTCACAACAACCAAAGCTCCCTTCGACCTTCACATCCTTAATGAGGCCTTCCTCATTTGTGAGTATGAGCTCCAGCAGAGCACCTCTCCTCCTTGGCTCCTCTTTCACTTGTGTCAAGAACTTATCATTAATGCTTTCCAGTAACATCCTGGATTGCTTATGCCCTGCTATGTTGTCCCTCCAGGAGGTATCAAGGTGGTTGAAATCCCCATGAGGATCAGGGTCAGCAAATGTGAGGCTGCTTCTAGCTATCCGTAGAGGGCCCCATCTGCTTGTTCTTCCTGGTCAGGCAGCCCATAGTAGACACCCATTACAGAGTCACCAGTATTGGTCTGCTCTTTAATCCTTACCCATAAGCTCTCATCATTCACCCTCAGGCAGAGCTCCATGCACTCCAGCTGCTCTCTCCCATAAAGGGCAACTCCCCCTCCTTGTCTTCCCAGCCTGTCTGTATCCCTCCATTGCAGCACTCCAGTCATGCGAGCCATCCACTGCCTCTCTGGGATCCCAACAAGATCCTACCCCTGCAGCTGCACGCAGATCTCCAGTTCCTTGTGTTTATGCCCCATGCTGCATGCCTTAGTGTGCAGGCACTTTGGAGAGACTTCCTTGCTTATATGCAAATGCTTGAGGTGATGCCACTTAAGCCCCGTTTTGTTCTTTTTGTGTTCCTCTTGTTCACATCACCCCAGGCGTTTTGCTTGTCAGCCTGTCCATTGATCCCTCAGAGCTGTGGTAACTCTCTCCCTCCCTTGTGGTTCCTGGTCTAAAGCCCTCTTTACCAGATCAGCCACCTTGCGGCAAAGATACCTGTGCAAAGATGTCACTGTGCATGTCACGTCAAGCTGATCTGCTTATTGCAGCTGCAAGGTCAACACTGAAGATTTTCTGCTGGAGGAATCTCTACTGCAAACCAGGAGAACCCGCAGAGCTCAGTAACGATATTCATGGCTCTACAACCCCTAAAATTTTAAGGGATCTGTAACTGGGTTTCACTGCTTTACTCCTCCTTTCCTCTGTGGAGGCAAATCTCATCATGAAAAACAGACAGGAAGGAGTTAAGATCTATTCCTATGGAACACATTAAGTTTAGAAATCTAAAAACACATGAAAACTTTGAGGATATACATCCATATATGCAATATGTAATTCAGTAAACATGGTAAGAACTAGCTCAGTATTTAATTATGAACTGTGGTTTAGGTTTTTTTTTTTCTTCCTCATTTGAAATAGAAACAGAAAAAAGGTTAGTAAGCACAGCCAGTGAGATGAAAGGAATAAAGGAAAGGAGGAAGGAGAGGACAATCCCATCTCATCACTGCCTATTGTCAACTGCCTAATTTTTTGCATAAAGCATAGTCTCTTTTAGAACCTTCTGTGCCTGAGGTGCAGGACAGGCAGCTGCCCCCAACTTTTCCAAGTAATGCTTTACCAATCATGCCCATTAAAGATACAATTATTTGAAATCTTTGCAGAATGAGCTATTCACTTGATTTTAAAAAACTAGCATGATAGCAACAAAAACTTGAATGGCTTTGTCAGTCAGAAAGTACATACACACACAACGATCTTACACTTCTCTTTTCCTTGGTCAATAACGCCGTGTCAGCCTACTTGCACATGCTGTACAAAATTTTTCAAAGTTAACTAATGAATGGTGATGACATTTCCCATTTGAAAGGTATTATCACCTGGATTCAGGCCTTCCTTCAGAAAACTGGTGTTCGGAAAAATTATGGAACAGCAGCAGCAATCACTGCAGCATGTGATAGAAGAGAGAGGACGTGACATCATATCCCTAGCTAGAGACACTGGAAAGAACAAGTAAATCTCTAACAGAAACACAGCTACATCTTATTTTGTTTCAGCATTAAGGGTCTAAATGAACATCACCATTCAATTGTATTCTGGGCAACAGCCCAAACTCATCTTTGCAGCAGTTGATTTTGAAACATTACAGTCAATCATATCTTCTCAATTTGTTCTTTCAGGCTTTTGCTATCCTTCTGGTTTCCATTTCTTGTTTGGAAGCCTTGAGTCATTCACCCTGGCAAGACGACCAACCTAAATCAGTTATTTTCTCCAAATTATACTGAAATTGGGATCTTGCTTAGTTTGTTGTTTTCTTCCTCTGTCTTTCACATAATTTTCCCTTTAAGGATCTAATAAAGCTGATTGAAGGCATGAACACAATATTCCCTTTCTTCTATTGCTGTCAAATCCAAGTCTCTTACCCACATTGTTTTATAATTGAAACAAAACCCCTCTTAGGTTCAATTCTGCTTTCATTACCTCTGCATTATCCCAAGTATAAATAAAAGACCTGGGTTTCATGACCATGTCAGCTACATTAAATGAATGCGCGACTTTCTGATTTTACAAAATTTTTTATCTCAACAAAGGGAAGAAATTTTGAAGACATGCTTGGTAGAAGGGTGGGTGTTCAAAAAGAGGAAGAAAGTATGTTTAAATGTAATAAAATTTGCTTAGAGTTTCATTTATATTGGGAAAAAGGTATCTTTTTATCTCACGGTATGTAGCATGTTGTGAATTTATTACTAACAGAAAGTAAACCAATTGAAAACAGGGCAATATTACTTTAATATTGCTATTAGTGTGAAGTCATCTTTATGTTGACCTAGCAGGAGATTTAAAAGATCTTAAATTCACAGAAGTTTTGGGAAAACCAGGGAGCGCCTAGTGAAGGCAGGCACAAATTAGTACCTACCGCTGAGAAAAAGGGACTAACAATTTAGCCATTTATTTTGAGAGCAGCAAGGCACCAGCCAGTTCACACATGTAGTTCACCCTCAGTCACAGTGTCTACAGCCATTTGCCCAGCTGAAGAGGTATGCTATAGGGAAGGCTACGTGTCCTTCAGGAGCAACAGGCAAAGAGTTGAAAAGATATTAAAGGTTGGACACGTTCATAGAAAACCAGGCTTGGACACTCTGTTGCTCTCCAAAAGATTTTTTTTGTGTGAAGTATGTTATGTGTATTATCATACTGCAAATGTTAAACACATGTCCCTACAGGAACCTCACATAAAGCTATCAACGACACACTTAGCCAAGCTAGCTTCTGAATTTCTATTATGCAAATATATTTATCTATTCTGTGTCTACTACACAGGTACCTGCCATTGTAGACACCAGCACTAAACGCTAGGTACTGATTTTCATAGCATATTTCACTTTTTTTACTGAGTGTGCATTCATGCAAATCGCCATCGGTTGCAACACATGGGAATTAAGGAAAAACAGAATTTTTTTTCACAGCAGGTAAATGTAATACAGAATTATATGTTAACATGTGTCTGTAGTAACACTGATGTTACACTATATGCTAAAAGAAGACCAAGTGTCCAGCTATGAGAATACTAGAAGCAGACCAACTCATGAAAGAAATCCCTCAAATAAGGTAACACAGAGTATGAAAAGTGACTGGTTAAAAAGGAAGGGACTGTCAGTGAAAGGTATCTTAAGATACTTCAGAAAACTACTAAACAGTGGAGGATCTGGCTCAGAAACAATCAGACTGGCCAAGCAACGGATTAATAATCAATATCAATCTACGTCATTTATTCAGAATGAAAGTCATAATCATATTTACTGCATGTGGGTCAGATTATGAAGTTTTTATGATCCATCATCCATGTGACTTTGTTATTCTTACTGAGAAATGAGTCTTTCTTCCATGACTTTTAATCACCTCTCAATCTCTTAGTCAAAATCCTTGCTAATTTTTGGCTTTCTAGTCTGCACTCTGAATTTATGTAAGTTACAGGACACACCTAAATATAAATCCCTCAGGAGAGGGAAAGATGAAACCTTCTCCTTCCTTTCTTGTGTCTTTTGTGCTGCAAAAAGTGAGAGTAAAAAAAGGAATCCTTGTTAAAATTTCTCTCTATTCAAAAGAGGGTCTAGCCCTCTCTTATACTACATATTTCTCGTATGCTTTCCGTGTTTTGCTGTACTCAGGCACGTAAAAAAAATTCTAGGAAGGTGAAGTTGGAGCCTTGCATTGTAACGCACAACATAGCCTCAACGGTTCTCCGTGTGTAAAAAAAGAACATCTTGTTCCGGCTTTTTTTTTCCCAAGGATGATTATAAATTAATTAGTTAACTGGCACATTCTCACCACGTGCTGCTTGACTAATAGATTCACGTGTATTAAATTGAGCTGGATTTTTACAAACGTAGCTATGCTCACACCTCCGCCACTTACCACGCCAGCGCCGGGGGCCTGTGCAGCGGGGCTGGGCGCCGCTGCCGAGCGAGGAACCGGGCTGCCCGGGCGGAGGGGCGGGAGCCCGCCGGCCGCAGCGCCCGCCGCTCGCCCCCACTGCTGCCAGCCCAGCCGCTCTGCAGGGCCCCCTGCCACCTCTGCCACCTCCTTCTTAGCACTTCTCTTGGAGTCTGGCCCCCACGGCCAATGAACGAACGATCGGTTCTGCCCATGCTTCTGAGAAGCCTTAAGCTGGTCTGTTTGATGTAATTCCTGTTGAAATCAGTGCAAATGGCAGCGCTATTATCACTGGCAGCTGGTCCAGGCTCTTAGAAAATTGCCTGCATGTAATCACTAGCTGGGCTGTAGAATGGGTCTACATGTCTCATTTCTTACAACTGACAGCATTTTCTTCCCCCCAAGACTTTCCCTCTAGCTGCCCCTTTGTTTGCAATAGGAACAAGCTACAGACATGCCAAAACAGCTTTGCCTAGAGCTTCTGAAACAGAAAAATTCTTCATTGCATTTTGGATTGTCAGAACTGGCAGAATGCTTCATTTGTTCAGTAGGAGTTTTAGTTGTTCAAACACTAGAAGAGAATTTAAGGGGTTTTTTTTTCCCCTTTTGCTAACAGTACTGCTGTAACTGGTACGACAGGAAGCAGTCACTGTTTTTAAGTAGCTCCACACCTACGTCTATTGAAGCTAAAGAATACAAGAAAATGATTCATTTTTAGTTTTGATACCAGAGAAAAAACAGACTTCTGTAGCTATGCGCTTAGAAATCTGTTTATGACACTAAAAAAAAGAAAATCAGAGAGGATAACTAGATGCGTTTTCTGGAAAAGACTGACAGCATTTCTCTGTGTTTAACTGATGCTGTGATTCATTAAATGAAAAATCATGAGATGAGCAAAATTTCTGTGCTTGCCCTGGGAGTGTGTCCCACCTAGATTGGCTGTGACTTCATAAAAATACAACATTAAGTTGTTTTAATTTCATCAGAAAAAATGTGGCTCAGGAAGGAAATTTTTGATTGCAAGTTAATGTTAGCCTTCATTGGAATAAGTTATACTCTTCAATATCCACATGCGTAATCCCTGGGGAGTTCTATGACTACATGTATTCTTTCCCATCTGCTAGCTAAATATGAGATTCAAGAGGCTTTCAGTGTCATTATACAGATTAGTGACTCTCCCAAGAGGACTCCAGGTTCATGATACAGTGAATAACTTACAATGAGATTTAGAAGACCAACTTTCAGAGATCATTTTGTGTTTGTCTGAGTTTTGCACCTGCAATTATTTGTGCTTGTAATTTAGGTTACTTAGATGTTTTTAATTTACAGATGCAATCAGTGATGTAGATACTTAAACTGAACTGAACTGCAGGCAACCATAACTGCAGGTGCAAAATTTTGTCTGCAATGATTTGGATTCATAAACACATCCATCTTCTGAAGTCTAAAGTAAAACTAGGCCAGCAGTGGTTTTATAGTGTTTTTAACAAACTAAAAAACTTACATATTTTTTCTGTTTCTCAAAAAAATCTTAAGGCAGCACTGTGTAGCATTAAAAAGAAGGGGGTATCATTAAAAATATACGATCATGCATATAATAATTAATTTGATGCCATCTTTTACCATCCTGACCTTTGGGGTATTTTTCGTACTCCCTTTACGGTACCTCTAGCAGGAAATCATAAAAGATTCATGATTTTGTAACAGCAATACTGTTGATAGTTGCACCAGTAGAGAGCAACAGTCTTATACGCACAGAGATCAAAGCGTGCAGAATTTGTAGCACTACTTAGGTAGTGAACGGCACCACGAATACGTACACATACTGGCACTTGAATTTCCATCTGGCAGACAGTTGTGGTACCTAGATGTACCATGGGAGTGAAAGGTATTATTACACAGATGTGTGAGGAAACTCGCACGAACGGCAACTACTTGCCTAAAGACAGACAAAATACCTCTGCGTGTTCCTGAAACTGGATTCTGTTACGAGAAAGTTATTAGAAAGAGTTTTATGTACTTGGGAGCAAGAAGGTAACTCCTGGAAAAGCAGAAATTTCTTACAGTTACAGGTACTGTCCCCAGGCACAGTGACAGTGTCACAGGTCCTTTCCTCCACCTCCGGCGTGCCATCACGCAGTGCCCGTGCGATACAGCGAGGGCACGGGTGTGAAACCGAACTCCAGCCCTTCGCTGCCGCCAGCTCACCCCAGCCCAGGTCACACTGCTTAAGAAAACTCTGTCAGATGAAGATCTGCATTATACACTGACTCTCATGGATGCTGGAATGATGCCCAGAAGGATACCTCCTATTCTTCATGCACCACGCACAAACGCCCTAAAAATACCATATGGATTAATACATTTCCCGCAGTGTTATTCCAATCTAAGAACAAATAGACTTGTCAGTTAATACAAACAAACTTATTGTCATTTTTTTAAAATCACAATAAATTTTAAACATGAAAGCTCCCTTTTCAGGCAATATGCAGCAACTCTTCCAAACTGATTCCACCTTCAGAAACTCCCACACTATGACAACATTCCTCTCATCGGTCTCACACAATTTATAAGATAAAGCACTATGATGTCATGTCATTACTTTGTCTGGAAAGGTGACTAACCTTCACTCTGAGTTTCTCAAAGAGAAAAAGGACAGGCAAAGTAGGTTTAAATGACCGAGAAATGAAGAAGACTTACCAAAGATTTACCAAAGAATTCCAACCAAAGTTGCCTGTTAAGCGATTAGAAACAGATTTTGCAAGGCTTTACACCAGTGATATACTTTAGTAGAGTTACTGGTGAAAAACCTGCCACCAGACTGTGACGCAGAGATATGTAAATACCTTTTGAGACTGGATCAACAGGGAAGACAAATGTGTGAAGGGAAGAATCATGTAGAAGCAGCTGCCCTAATTATTATTATTGCTACTTATTATTCAGTGACCTACTCTTGTTTTATGTAGCCATGCCCCACCTGCCAATGGTCTCCTCATCTGCATAGACATCTGTAAAGAAACCTCACAGATTTTTTTTAAAAAAGTAATGGAGTCTGTGTCTCAGTGATGTGGCGGTTTCTACTGGATTATTTATTTTTTTAAAAAGAACTTGCAATGTGTTCTTTAAGCAGCAAACCTGCCTCAGCAGGTTTAACTTGAACATCTCTTTTGAAATGTTTTCTTTTTCTCAATATACCGTTCTGATCCAGCACCCTTCTCACCTTGAATTCTTCTGCAGAAAAGAAATTTTGCCACCTCGGCACTGAATAAACAAAACAAATGAACCCTCTCTCCCAAGTTATTTTTAAAAGCATGTGGAGTATTTTACTTTACAAATGAACAAAGTGTTTCATGTAGCAATTCAAGTAAATGCAACACAAGATATTTTACAGCAGACAGCGTGATTTTTTTGTGTCAAACCTTTCTTCATTTTATAACTTAAAATAATAATACCTTTATAACCATCAATACGACAAAAAGAAAGTAAATCAGGGTCAAATTTGCTTTTCTTCTAGATCTCTAATTTTCTCTGAATTTGCAAAAGAGAAATCTTTTTTCTTGCATAGCTCCAAACATGCCACGAGGCTTGCTTGGTAACCGGCTCTGAGGCCTTAGAACTCAGCCAGATTAGCCAGAGATTATCACTGCACCTCTGCAGCAGTACGATTTGCCATGATCTCACACTCCGTAAGTGTAACTGCAATTTGCAACCACACTACTTCCTTGTACACCATCATCGGAGAGCGTTACAAAGTCAAGATAAACAACATTTCACGAGGCATGACTAAATGATTACCTGGTATTCTACAGAGTTGATTCAGAAACACGTGAAAACCTTCTCTACGGAGAGTACAACCAGCAAGGACATAAGAACACATTGATATTGTTTTAACTGGGGTAACAAGCAGTCAGAACCGCAGTTTTCTTGCAAACCTGTGCCTAGCAAACTGCTGTGGAAGACAAGAAAGCGTGCGCTACAAGCAGATTTGCAAGGCAAGCGTGGGCAGAGAGCTCCAAGTGCAATGGTTTCTGCTGTAATTAATTGTGGCTGGTCTCGTAGGAACAGGTGGTAAAGTCGTTCGGAGCGCTGGGCATCCGCAGGCAATGCTCTGAGAAAAGGCATCCAACGCTATCAGCACTGATACACAACACAGTAGGTTCTTCTACGGGTTCTGTTTTGCTGTAAGTTAAAAATGCTGAAAAGCCCACAAATGTCAGTGAGCTTTTAATAAAATGTGTGTCTGCAGTTCAAGAAAGAACTACACAATTTATGGTTTTGTACTGAAACTATGTAAAACTGGCAATACGATAAAAAAAAAAGAGAAACTCAGCAGTGTTGTCAACAGTTTTGTGTTCTCCTTTCGGGTTACAAAGATTCAGACACGGATATCAACTGAGGCCAGTTGAAAATTATCTAAACAGCTGCATAACTAAAAAATGAGAGAAATCATAAATTCTTGAGCAGTAGTATTTCTGAAAGCAGTCGTTTAACTTAACTTTCTTTCTGCCATGTTGCGCTGGTTGGTTTATTATGAGTTTTTCTTCTGGGGAAGAACATACTTTTTTGTAAACAAATTTTTCCACTTTCTTGTGTAAAAGTGAGTAACAGTAACAGAGCTATGGACTCTTCTTCACTGATTCAGCTCCTACTGATGTCAAAGCAGTCTTCTTTATTTTAATAGAGTTTATTACCACATCTTTTGCAAAGAAGTTTTAAGAGAGTTTGGAGAACGTAACTACCCCTTTTTTTTCCAAAGACTACATGTTCTTTAGTTTTTTCTCTAAGTATTCAAGACCTTTTCGTACCTGTGGTTCTTTCTTCCTATTTTTCTTCAGTTTTTATCTATGAAGACTATAATCCCAGTTCCAAGTAAAAAAGCTTGGTACTGTTAGTTTTCCAGAGGCAAAACAGCAGACTACTGCTACTTTCAAGTTTTAGGCAAAAACACTGAATCTAACTTATGAATACTGATATACGTCTATCGCCCTATACAGATCTATACCACTAACAAACACAACCAGGCTTCCACGAATGACATTGTACATTTTGATTCAGGATTTGCAACAGAAATGATTTTTTGGTTTAGAGACACTTAAAAAATGGCTAAATGTACGTTCTGATAATGACTGTATAAAACTTACACTTGAGGATATAAAAAATCATAAATAATCAATTGAGAGTGGAAAGAGAAATGTAATGCTTTCCATCGTCTCTGGGGTCTGCCCTACACATGGACCCCTCGGAAACCACAAAGTATAAAGCAGTGCCTCATAACGTAATGAATACTTGTACTTTGTAGGAAAAGCACATTTACCACGCGTACAGATGCAGAACGTAGCAGCGCACGGAGCCCTGGTACCGCAGCTCGAGTCTGCTACCATTTGAGCTAAAGCAGAACTACATTAGCTGGCACTGACAGCAGTTCATTTATCCTGTCTGCGGGCAAGCTATCATAAGGCAGCAGCACAGCACACACGCAGCCAGAATCAGTTTTCAAGCAAAATAAGTAGAGAAAGGAGGTAAGGAGAAAAATACAACCTTGTATTAAGTTTAAGGTATATACCTGTCTAATTAATCCATTTTTCAAAATTATTTAAGCCTCTGGGAACGCAGCCTTCCTACAAGA
The DNA here is from genome assembly GCA_009819775.1 of Phoenicopterus ruber ruber. Lineage (NCBI taxonomy): Eukaryota > Metazoa > Chordata > Aves > Phoenicopteriformes > Phoenicopteridae > Phoenicopterus > Phoenicopterus ruber. The sequence continues at coordinate 28,677,445 of CM020219.1, read as the reverse complement.
CATTATACTCGAATGGCACTACATCACAAGTCAAGCACATAGAATCATCTTAGAGATGACGAATAATGAAGTATTACTTGAGATTTTCAGCTTATTCACTCCATACTTGTTTGTGATGATGTGGTAAAAAAAATGCTTTGGATCTCAGTTTTAACCATTTTACTGGACATCTGGTGTTTGCTGCTTAAAGTTTCACTATTACCAGGGTCATTGTAATTCTATAGCACATCTGGGCCAAATTCCCTGGCAGTTTTTAGTGAATTCTGCGGCAGTGGAAACATCTGTAGCTGTGCACAGTTCCACATATACAGAATTGTGAGGAGCTGCAGAATGTTCTTGGATCTTTTGTATTTCATTGTCCAGGAAATTACCCACTAGTAATAGATGATCTTTTGGTAATTTTTTTTTTTTAAATCTTCTGTGGGATATGCCCAAATCGAGTTAAACCACACAGATTCTAATCGCCAACATTTTATTTTCTTCAGTTATTATAGAAAACGCTGGTGCCTCAGTCGTCTTGTTTTCAGAAGTACACACAGCCTTTGGAAACATTTTCTTGGAAGTGGGTGGACTGATGCAATGTGAAACTGGCCTACCGTCATTGAAAATTTTGAGAACTGCAAACAAAGCCTATGCTACAAGAGTTGAAGAGACTAAGAAGAGAAATTTCGCAACAGAGTCTCGCAACAAAGGACCAGGCACAGTAATCATTAATTCTTACCTTCTAAGGTAAAAATAAAGATTAAAAAAGTGGAGCACTATCATACATCTGCCGTTTGTGTGTAATCAACTTCTGTGTTAAAATTCTTTTAATGACATTATAGTATAATCTAAGTTGCGGTTATTTGTTTTAAAACGATAGAATAAAACTATTACTTGTTACAAAGAAAGGCCTGTGAGAATGAATGGTCTGGAAGAAATAGTTTCTTCCTCCCCAGATCCTGAAGTATTTGTGCCAACTACTTAGGATTAAATCAATATATTACAATTGCCTGGACTCGAGCCAAAACTTTGCTTTGCAAAACAAAAAAAAACACAACAAAAAAAATCCTAGCACGAGGTTTCTTCCCAGTAGTGTAACACATCACTGAGTAAGCCACCAGAGGAGTAAACTAAATTTGTTCTGCTATTTGCTGAGTCACTAAGCAGTTCTTGTTGTATGTGCTTGGATTGGCAAAATGAAGCATTGGGCAGAGTAAAACCTCGTCTATATCTCAGCCTAAATCCTAATCTGAATTAAATGCTAAATGCTTAAGAATTATAGTAAAGATACTGACGAAGGCTTATGCTGGGGTTACATCGAGTTAGCCTACAGTGTTTTTTCAGCCACAGAAGAGGCTTTGAAAGTAATTTTACAGAAGAAAATGCAGTATGCCAAAAGGATCATTTGGAGGTATAGTAAGGACAAGCAATAATAAGCAATAATAAGCAAGAGTGGTGAAGAACTGGACAACCTGTATGTATGGATAGCGCAGCTTGGAGAGGAGAGCGTGAGGATGCCTACCATAGGAGGGAGGATTTATGATAGGAAATAGGTCAGAGAGATTTAAAACATATTTAATAAGTGCACAAATAGCTGCATTTAGTAACAGCTTTTTATAGGGCAAGCATTCTTCAGCGATGTACCTGGTTTAAGAAATGTCTACACCTTCCTAACAAAGCTTTCCCCAGACGCTCACACCATCTCCATACCATGGTCTTCCACACTCATTTGTGCTAATACAATTATCAGTAAAACTGCACTGTACACCAGAGCACCGAAGAGCGAAGGAAGGAATTCAAAAAAGGAAATGCTGGGAACAGTAAAAATCTTTTTGGAGTGGAAATCTTCTGAAAGAAAGAAATGTATGTGGAGATGACAGGACGAGAGCAAAAGAAGCAAAAATGTTAAACCTGTGATGGATGTGTAACCAGAGCATTTATGGTTTGAAATTCTGTTCAGGCTGACTGAAGGGTTGCTCAATAGGGATAAAAAGACCTTTCACTTTGCTGCATTTGTTCTCATACAGATAAAGAAGCGTGACCAGGAGGTCGAGGGAGGGGATTCTCCCCCTCTACTCTGCTCTGGTGAGACCCCCACCTGGAGTACTGTGTCCAGCTCTGGGGTCCCCAACACAAGAAGGACATGGACCTGTTGGAGCCAGTCCAGAGGAGGGCCACGAAGATGATCAGAGGGCTGGAGCACCTCTCCTGTGAAGACAGGCTGAGAGAGTTGGGCTTGTTCAGCCTGGAGAAGAGAAGGCTCCAGGGGAGACCTTCTAGCAGCCTTCCAGTACCTAAAGGGGGCCTACAAGAAAGCTGGAGAGGGACTTTCCTACAAGGGCATGTAGTGATAGGACAAGGAGTAATGGCTTTCAACTGAAAGAGGGTAGATTTAGATTAGATCTAAGGAAGAAATTCTTCACTCTGAGGGTGGTGAGGCACTGGAACAGGTTGCCCAGAGAAGCTGTGGATGCCCCATCCCTGGAAGGGTTCAAGGCCAGGCTGGATGGGGCTTTGAGCAACCTGGTCTAGTGGAAGGTGTCCCTGCCTGTGGCAGGGGGGTTGGAACTAGATGATCTTTAAGGTCCCTTCCAACCCAAACCGTTCTAAGATTCTATGATTCTGTGATTAGTCTTGAGGGCAGAGAATCTGAGCAGCAGGCTAGGTGGAATGCAGGGAAAGGCCAGAAACAGCCAGAGATGATGCCTGGAACAGGAAATTCATGATATTCCCTACCAAACTGAGGCAAAAATTCCTTCCTTACCCCCAAACTGTAAATAGCTAAGACTCTGAGCTTCCAAAATACTCCCTTCCCCCCCAATGGATTTCCTTTTTACCTCGAAGGACTAATCCATGCTATCACATCTTCATCTGTATCCAATCATGCTTAAAAGGAAGGAAAAAACCCCTCTCTATCATGCATCTAGTCAATTGTGCATTAAGAAAAAATAATCCCTCTTGATCCCTGACAGTGACTTGCTGAAGCTCTGAAGCATGATGTAAGTACAGTCATTACCATAATGCAAACCTCCGAGTGTTATGGAAGGTCTAGGGCAGCGCAAGATTTCCTGTTCTCAAAGCTTAATACAATACAGAGGATGAGTTATGAGACTAGACTACAAACTCAGAAGGGACTCTTTAGGATACATCACTTTACTGATACAACCTTTCATCTAGAAACTACATTAAATAATATTTGGAAAGACTTAAGTAATGGCCCTCCAGCAAGAGCCCTCCAGATGATTGTTCCAGTGTTTTTCTACATTCAGAGAAAGCTGTGTTTGAAGGCTGCATTTGCTTAACATCAGACTCAAGGTACTGGTTGTGATGAGCTAGGCTGAAACCCCTTGAACTCACAGGTGCCAGAAAACTTTTTCCATAGGTGAAAAATATATCTGTACATAGAAATCAAGTAACTTTTTAATATTCTTTTTCACAACCAGAAAAACGTAGCTCCTGAATTTTATGACACAAGGTTTATTTCCCTCCCAAGATAGCTTTGTGGTGGTCTCAAATTTCTTCAATATCCCTATTTTCTTTGAAGTGTTGATTTAATTCAGTATTTTATCAGTTGTGTCACCGAAGTTATATACAGAGGCAAAATTCTGTACTTCCTTACTATCCCTTAGTTGCACATAGCACTTTTCTTTAGGTATGCTTTAGGATTGCATGATCCTTTTTGCTACGGTATAGTCCTATGAGCTCATGTTGATGTAATTATCTTGAATAACTAATTCTTTCAGTGTTACTGCTTCCTGAGACAATGTTTTCCGCATTGTTGATATAGCAAGTACAATCTGAATTTTGAGTCCCCCTTGAATTATTTTGCATGTGGCCATATGAAAATGCCTTTAGTTGCACGGTGACAATGAAATTGGGTCTAATGCTAAAACAATCATCTATTCTCATTCATTGCCCCATCAGTTTTTGTGTCTATTGAAACATTTATCAACTTCATTATATGTTCACCGTCAACAAAACACAATACTGATTTTAAAGGCTTATTTTAATTTCTACTTTCTGTTTGTGGCTTCTTTTTTTTTTTTTTTTATTTAACTGAAACTCTTCCCACTCTTAATTATTGTTCCCTGCTTGATTCAAAAATATTAAGGGCTGGGCTGAATTATACATTTGATTCTAGAGATAACGATGGCTTTGAAGCATTCCCAAACCAAGCTTGAGAAAAAAGAGACTTTAACTGATAATATTTCAGTATACATGTTTAAAGTGTGTGAGAGTATTAGTTTCACATTAGGGAAATTCTGAATTCTGTCATCTGCCTGGCAGACAGAAAATTCACCCTGCCAAGATAACTAGGCCCGGTGATACCACAAATCCACTAGCCCATTTGAAGCTCCATTCTGTACATCGGTTTGCTGACTGGGACAGATTTTTTCAAGAAGTTATTTATATAATCACTATTGAATGTTATAGCACTGAACGCATGGAAGGGAAGCCCTTTTATCTGATTCATGTTATCTAGGTAAATTATTTTCTAGGTGTTGTAAATGAATAATGCCAACAATGATGGGAAAATGTTTCTACTCTTAAACAGTGGTTATCAGTTATTTATTACATATCTCGACAGATTATATCGTAACTATTTTCTTTCCATCCGATGTACCACTTTTCCTCCCTCGCGTGAGCAAAGGACTTCCTATTCGTGATTACAGAAGATGCCTTATGAAAATATTAACTATCTAGAACGGACAGGAGTTAAAGAGCGAATATGATGTGGCCAGCTAGTTTTCAATCGAGTGATCACGAAGGCAGTGAAAATGGCTTATTGAATTAAAGCCAAAGTTGTAAACTACAGTCTCACTGATAATAGCCTTACCAATCCTCTGTCATCTTTTTAATAAACCATTCCATCTACTTCATGTTGGTTTTTTTTTTCATTTTGCATTCCACTATAATCACAGCCACAGTGAGACATTTTGGTGTCCAGGGAGTGTCTCCAGACCCTGGGCACTGGCCCACCAGCCTTCCAGCTGCCCTTGCCTTTTGTGTTCTCTGCTCTGTCTTCCCAGGTGGCAGCTGCAGCAACCGGGATTTACTAGAGGAGATAATCCCACCTCCCTCATCTTCCTTTCCCAGTCGCTCTGTCCTGCCTCCACGCTATCCCTTCCTTTCTGCTGGCACAAGGTCTGTGTGCCTACGTGATGAGCCAGCCAGGGGGAACCCTTCAGGATTACCAACACATTTCTTTTTTAATGGCCAGTTTAATATTAATCCGGCCAGACGCAGCAGTCCATGCGCTGGCACAACGGGGAGTGTGGCACGAAAGCAGGAACACACAGCTCTGGGCACACAGCGTACACCATCGCTTCTTCTGGTGGCAGTGCTGGTTTAAAACACCCATGAAACTATGGCTTTGGTTAGACAGAAATCAGGATGTAGCCTATTATGTTTTCCTCTTTAACTTGATTTTTGATGTATGGTTCACATCTTGCTGTATATTATACTCATCCAGCTGTGCTATAATAATGGCACTTTTACCCTCTCATCAGGCAGTAATTTTGAATTAAAAAGCCTCTTCTAGGGATGGCTTCTAAAGTACAACACATACCACCTCATGAATGTGGTAACTGATATGTCGACATTCCAGAGTGCTAAATAGGTGAGGATGTTGGCTTTCAGGAACAATCTCTTGCCAGATAATACTTCATTATCTGACAGACCATCTGGTTTCCAGTCCATCAATGCTATATTAATACCGTCAGCTCTCTACGCTTGATTATTGCCCAACATTTCTATTACTTTGTAAATAACAGAACTCAAAAAAAAAAGAGTCTTCCAGAGAGCGAGCAAGACAAATCACCACTTGCTCATGTACTTGTCATTGTCATTTTTGGATAATGGCCAAACAGTGGATTTTTCTCCATGTGACTTGCGAATTCAGAGTACAGCATACCCCATTGTTATCAGGAGAAAGATCACCAACTTTTAATTGCACAATATATATAAACACAGCTGGCCTAGTGACTCATTTAGTAATGCAATATGTTACTCCCTAAAACTCTGTTTCAGGTGTGACCTCAGGACTCTTTCTATTCCAGTTGTTGAAGTCTGTGAGATTTACAGTGATTTACTCCTAGACTACTGGGAATATTTAAAGGAATCTTTCTTTTCTGGGATTTCAGAAGGAATGTTTGGACTGTAAATGAGAAGCTGTATCTATTGGACATCCTTTTGGTGTCTGTTCAGAGCACCCTGTTTTAAGAATGACTAATCAGAAGAATGTACAGTTCATAATTCTGTAAGCAATAATAGTTGATCTCTTTACAGTAAAATATACATTCCTCCAGTGGGAGGAATGTCACTGTGGGAATGTAACTGCATTACAGTACAAGATCACAAAGCACAATACTAGCTGCATTTTTAAAAGAAAGATATATATTAAAATATGAATAAAAATAGTGGTTTAGTGTAGTTAGTAATGAAATGAAATTTTTATAAATATTGTATTAGCTTCTAGGTGAAATACTTCTGCTGTGAGCCAGGAAGCCGGTGAACACTCAGCCCCCATTTGTTACCAGCTCCGAGTATTTGCCTTTTGTGTAGAACTACCCTTTCCACAGGAATCAGCAATGTGTCTCTCTTTTTCTTCAACAGTCTTGACTTAAAACTTTAGTTATCCCTCAGTAACTGATGTAGTCATCCCTGGCAATACATGGTCTAAGTCAAATATCTGGTTAAAAATCTAGATGCCTAAGGAAATCCTACAGCTAAATAAATAAAACTCAGAACAAAATACTTTTGAAAAAAGATTGTGGTTAGCTTCCAGTGAAAAATGCATAAATAATCAATTAAAGAAATGCTCAACGTTTCTTATACTCTTTTTTCCCACTAATTGAATGCTTTTCCAGTGAGTACTCAGGACACTAATGATCACGCTGTTATCAGGCATGTCTGAAGTCCATTTTCCAATAATGAAACACAAGTATAAATATAAGCAAGTTACGGTAAAAGAAAGACCAAACTGTTCCAAAAAGTAGTTAGAACTAGATCAGATCCATCATAAATGTCTGTTTTAAATTTAATTGTTCTCCATAAGTCAGGTCAAACATGAAAAAACAGGAAACAGAAATTATCCAGAATAACTTTATTTTATTCCGATTTACTACTCGGTGCCTACAAGACTCCAAAACAGATGCCTCTGAGCGTAACTTCAGCGAAGTCTGAGGTACTGACTGTTTCTCTATTTCAGAACAATATAATATTAGGTTAATAAATAGTTTTGTAGACACATATGTGTCTCGGCCAAGGTGCAGCAGCAGATGCAGCCCTGACGAAATCAGGTCAAGTTGTGCAGCAGTGGCACATGCCCGTTGCGCTGCACAAGAGCCAGCACGACCCCAAGGGATGCTAACGGGAGAACTAAAGCCCCATAAGTATCCTTCTAAAACCATGCCAGGCTGCATTCATGTGCTAGCAAAATAAGCAGAGATGCTGCTGTCCTGCCTCAGCAACGTCTATAAAAACTTGGCAAGAGGCACCACTCTTTACTTCTTGCAGTCAGTGCTATCCCTGCAGTGCAGACCTGCTTTTACAGCATGTTTTCTTTCCCAGCAAAACCAGAAATTCCTCTTCAGGGGCTGTAAACGCTCCCCTCAATGCTGCAGTCCCCACCGCCAGCTCCTGCAGTCCCACGACGTCGGTTTCCAGGACTGCACCCTCTCCTGTCCCGCTACTCTGGGACGCTCCCTTCAGCACTGACAGGCTTGATGCACTGTGCTGTGCTACAAACTTCGTGTGCTTCATTATTAGTTACAGGGAACCTGAGTCCAAAGTTGAAACTTTTAATAGGAGAATACATCATAACACGCCGTAGACTCTCAGAGCAGAAGACCTGTGGCAAGACATCGTGCCTGCTTTCTGATCACAACACCTGCTCTACGCAGCTTTGGGTAGACATGCTTAGATACATGCTTGAGCTTTTATAGTGACCAGCCTCCCAGGGGAGGTTGGTGATGTTAGAGAGAGAAGTGAGGACTGAACGTCTAGTTCAGGATGCTGTAACTGCTGAAGGTGGTGTGATCCCAGGCACCTCATGTGTTGTGATGCTGGGTGAGAAACAGGTTGATGAAACTCCACAGGCTCAAGCTACCAGAGAGCTATTTCACACAAGCAGAGGAGAACTAGGTTTCATGAGCAGGGATGGTGCTGCGAAGGATAAGCTTCCCAGCACGGGGAACTGCAAGGCTCAGATTCACTCTGTGGAGCAGCCACTTGACTGCAACTACAGAAGCTTTAATATCCCACCTCTTATTGCTGTGTACATGGCGTAGTGGGAAGCACTTTCCTTCATTTATGATTCATGGTTCACAATCACTCCTCAAAAACAGACAGTCGAGAAGATAAACACCTATTATTTTGCAGGGGAAATGGTAGGAAGAATTGGTTACATCTCTTAACCAGAAAGTCAGGTTCAATTGCCCTCTTCCACATCTGCAAGGGATTTTTTTTAATAAATTCATTGTCATAAAGAGTTTAGGGAAAAGAATTAGAAGCCTTGGCTCCATCCAGATGTACTATCACGGAGTCACAGGCCATGCTCTCTGGACTAATACATTTCGAAGTACTGTACTGGGTTTGCATGGCAAGGTTTTGGTAGCGGGGGGGCTACAGGGGTGGATTCTGTTAGAAGGTGCTAGAAGCTTCCCCCATGTCCAATAGAGCCAATGCCAGCCGGCTCCAAGATGGACCCGCTGCTGGCCAAGGCCGAGCCCATCAGTGGCGGTGGTAGCGCCTCTGGGATAACATAGTTAAGAAGGGGGAAAACTGCTGTAGAAACAGCAGTAGAGAGAGGAGTGAGAAGATGTGAGAGCAACTCTGCAGGCACCAAGGGCAGTGAAGAAGGAGGGGGAGGAGGTGCTCCAGGCGCTGGAGCAGAGATTCCCCTGCAGCCTGTGGTGAAGACCATGGTGAGGCAGGCTGTCCCCCTACAGCCCATGGAGGTCCACAGTGGAGCAGATATCCACCTGCAGCCCGTGGAGGACCCCACGCTGGAGCAGGTGGATGCCCGAAGGAGGCTGTGAGCCCGTGGGAAGCCCGCACTGGAGCAGGCTCCTGGCAGGACCTGTGGAGAGCGAAGCCCACGCTGGAGCAGGTTTGCTGGCAGGACTTGTGACCCCACGGGCGACCCACGCTGGAGCAGTTTGTTCCTGAAGGACTGCACCCCATGGAAGGGACCCATGTTGGAGCAGTCTGTGGAGGACTGTCTCCCGTGGGAGGGACACCACGCTGGAACAGGGGAAGGGTGTGAGGAGTCCTCCCCCTGAGGAGGGAGGAGCGGCAGAGACAATGTGTGATGAACTGACCGCAACCCCCATTCCCCGTCCCCCTGCGCCGCTTGGGGTGAGGTAGAGAAAATGGGGAGTGAAGTTGAGCTTGGGAAGAACAGAAGGGTGGGGGGGAAGCTGTTTTTAAGATTTAGTTTTATTTCCTGTTATCCTACTCTGATTTGATTGGTAATAAATTAAACTGATTTCCCTGAGTCGAGTCTGTTTTGCCCATGATGGTAGTTGCTGAGTGATCTCCCTGTCCTTATCTCAACCTACGAGCCATTCACTATACTTTCTCTCCCCTGCCCAGCTGAGGAGGGGAGTGACAGACTGGCTTTGCCTGGCGTCCAGCCAGGGTCAAACAACCACAAGTACACAGTTGCAACAGAAATGTAAAATGAGTATTCCCATCTCTACTCTCCCTCCTCTATGACTACCAGAAGAGGCTGTAAAATGGTGGTGAGACCACGCTCCAGCAAGTGGGAGCTAAGAGTCTAGATTCCTGTGGGTATAGAAGGAGTAGGAATCTCCAGTTCCTGGGCAAGCCCTTTAAGCCATTGTATAAAGGAAAATATCTTTCAGAGGCTGTTATTTCTCAAAAACAAGGTAGCAGACACAACTGTATTTTATGAGGAGCCCAATCATGTGGGTGTTTTTTAGGCACAGTCTGGAAATGCCTAGAAGTGGATTGAGCCTACGAGGTGCCTCCACCTGGCAACTGTGTGAGCTTTCTTATAATAAGAGTTTTAGACTTAGGTGATAATATCTTTTTCTGAACATGGCTTTTTTTATTTGTCTTATCAGTATCAAATCCAAACTTTCTGGTACGGCCCAGGAAGAGTAGTTTAACTTGGGTTAATTCTAATTTTCTAAATTAAAAGAAGAATAATCACAGTCTGGAAAAATAGTAGGTTACAGTTTGTTCATGGAACGATGCATCAGTTTTCATGACACTATAACTATTGGTACAGATTTTCTGGTTTAAGTAAAATGCATCTGTGCAGGACTGGTTTTATAAGTAGCTTTATTCATAAGCAATTCATGCCGTGGCTTTACAGTAGCTGTTCTTCGTGCACTTTCCAAATCCTGGGGCCTTGTCCGCACTCTAGGCTGCAACACGTTGCCCTTTGTCCCAGGGTCTATCCTGGTAGGACTTTCTAGAGATATGTGGGCATGCATAGTGGTGCTCTGACCACGTCTTTCACCCTGCACCGGTTTGGCCAGCTTTATCGTTTAGGTGTCCTCTGTGTAGGATGATCTTTGGTAGGCTGCTAAGCAAGCTTTGTAGTTGGCTCTAAGGGCAAAGCAGATTTTGTCCCACACATTTAGGGATTATTTCAAATTTCTGCTAAGCACAAATAGGTGCTTAATGTAGTTTCTTTTCTGGTGAAATGACTGTCAGGCACACATATGAAGTCAGTAGCAAACCCTGAGGGCTAACAGAATTCTTAGTTCAGCTGTTTTTCAGTGATGGGCAAGCAGCGTCATTTAGATATTTCTGTTATAGATACACATATACTTATATAAGTGCTTTATAATTAACTTCTTCCTGTGAGAGAATTTCTATTCACAGGTGTTTATAAAGTGGTCTCAGATGAATCACAGAAGCAGAAGCTCTGGTCATGCATCAGTTAAAGTAGGAAATGTAGACATCCAAGGCTAGCTGGAATGCTATCAGGCATCCCCACATTTCACCATTGCTGTCTGCAACATTTTCTATGACAATGAAAACTCTAAGATTATGAACAAGACCCTTCACAAATGAAAAGAACTGCAATTTTTTTAAAAAAAGGAATTATTAAGAAAAATAATAGAACAGATGATGACTAGCCCATACACTTCAGGTACTGTCTACACAATTTTATCTAAATTCAAATTTTATACAATTCCCATGTAGACTTGTAGAAATGCCTGCTAGACACCTGTTGGCACAATACATGCATATTACTTACATGACAGAATTATAGGTGTCTAAATTCTGCTTTCCATGCTGGATATCTTAAAACCGAGGGCAATTGTAAAATTAAGAAGTGTGTAATTTAATATGTTGTCTTAAACACAGGTTTAGGTAATACGCCAGAAAAGACTTAGAAAGGTAGTGTAGAAGAACTTGGTAAATAATCTGTAATTTTGCAGGTCACTAATGAATGGGGAAAGAGTGTACTGTTTATATAGAGCCTACGGCACTGGAGACTATAATGATCACACAGCAGGACAGAAGCAAATTTACCTGCTATGCTCTGGAAGGCAATATAAGCTTCATTTTGAATGAAATGACTTACTTGGCACAGAAGGAATCAAGGAAGGTCCTAAGGAGTAGATAAGCAGCAGCAGCTTATACTGGTCAAAGATCCTGGATTTATTTTTTTTGAAAATAGAGTTTTAAAGCATTTGTATAATCTAAGCAGCGAGAACCAGGATCTGCACAGTTTGAGTAGTCTGCATTCAAATTTGCTCTTTTCCTCTACTGAAACCCAAATACTATTGTTTACATAAACCAAAAAGAATACATTCCAGTTTTTAGACTGTTGTATGTTGTACCCTTTCACATCTACTTTTGGAAATTTTTTTATTCTTCCTGTCCTGTCTTTGTGTCATCTTCTGGTGTGGAACTCTTTCCTTCTCTTTTTGCTTCTCTAACTACCGCAGTTCCCCAAACCCTTTCTATGTCAAATATCTGCTAAGAATGCATTGCATATAGGAGGTCTCTCAGCAGTAACACATCAAACTATACAAGTTTCGGTGTATTTCTCCTGTCTGACCCTTCTCGTCTTATTTTTCTGCAACATGTACACTGATTTTCCTTTTTATATCTGATTTAGGTCATCTCACTGGTAGCACAAAGGAGAGCACTAACATTTAAAAAATAACGGGAAGGAGTAAAACTTTATATAATACTACCACTACCTTGAGTATGAAAATGAGGATTGTATAGCAATTACAGGTTGAACTTGAGAGGATTAATTATCATTTAAAAATAAGCATGTACATTTAAGCAGCACATATTACCGTTTATATTATGGTAAGATGATAGTCTGTCTCCCAGAAGCAGGATATCTATTATGTCATTTGAAATTGGAGTTGCTATAGCAAACGTACTAGCTAGCAAGTAAACAGTTATGCAGAATTTTTTGTATGTGGCTGGAATTAACATTTTAGTAGCCCCTAGTCAGCTTAAACCGTTGTGCATACAAGGCCAGTAACAAACAAAGGCTAACACTTGTATGGCTTATACCTTAAAACAGTGCCTTATTTTTCATATGTACTAGGTTTACTTATATTCTGGAATATAAAAAGGAAATTCATTATCTTTATGTCACCAGAAAGGATTTTAATGAATTACAAATTCTTTGGCCACTATCTGAACTTCCTCAAAAATTTGCAAACAGCACGAAACACAATTCAGTCTTTGGCCATGAACAGATTCTAATATTCTCAATAATTTTCTAATATCCTCAATAATCCTCTACCTTCAGTCAGAGTAACTTCCAGAATAATACCAACAAGCAAATAAAGCATAAAATCAGAGCACAGACTTCAAAATCTGGTATAGGAATTACTGGGATCATGAAAAAAACCAGCTATAAGAAATACTGTATGAATTTTTGGACACTCCAATCCCATTTCTGATTATTTCATGAGTGACCTGTCAGGTTCTGTGATCAACTCTCCGTATGCCTCCATATTCAATCAAAACATTTGCACAGAACATAAACATTAAGACTTAAAGTAAGAGTTATATTAAAATTACTATTTAGGTGTAAACTTGCATATAGTGAGAAACGGGGAACTGTATTTTAATGACAGTCCTGGGTTCTGTTCCTTAAAAGAGAAAGAAAATTAAAGGCCTGATATAAAGGCTTTAGCCAACAGAATACTTTCCATTGACTTCAGAAGGATGTGAATCAGGCCCTTAAAGTAGCAACTCATTTAGTACTGACTGCTAAATTTATAGCACTTCTTTATTTTCCCTAAGCATAACAGCATCCATTCATCACACTGCAGTAACAAAGCCGTAACCTGATATATGACAAATATTACAAGCTTAATGGCTCATGTCCATTACTGACGGGACCTGCTCACCATTTAGAAAAGATTGGCACTGAAGGATTACTGAGCAAACATAGCACCTGAAAAAACTTGCATGCAGGAGTCTGTCATCAGGTGTGTGATCGAGGGCATTATCCGAGAACGCTGGCTCTTATCTTCGGTTGGAAACTGCTGCAATTGCCAACAATTCTCAACAAAGAGCTTCCGTCATGGAAGGCTGATACACCGAGCCAGTCTGGTGATGGTTTACCTTCCCAAGGCTTCATTCCTTTTTATGGATCACCTGAGACCAAGCAGCACACCAGTCTTTAATAGCTTAAATAGCAGGACAACCTAGCACACTGATGACAATCAAGGGAAAACCAATCCTTTTTGGTAGAAAGACAAAATTCCAAGCATTCCCTCACGGTAACTTAGAAAGACTTACTTCTAAAACTGCATTTTCCCAAACAGGATGCTGAGGAAAACTTTCTGGCCACCGATTCCTACCATTTTGCAATGACAGCTAACTCTCCCTGTGTTAAACTGCTCACTAGCCCATTTTTCACCTTTTACACCGCTACAATTGTTCTGAGGAACACGTTAAATTGCCTTTTCCCCTTTCTCTTTTTTTCTAAAATTACTATTAGAAAATTTTGGAGAAAGCCTATGAAAATTGCTATTTGTACAAAAACATACTGTTATTTTTCTTGTTGTAATATTACAGCTTTGAAAAATTATTAATTATTTGCCATTATTATCATGAGCTATTGAAATACCGATGGAGACATTTTATCTTTCTCAAAATTGTGACAATATACTTAATTTGCACAGGATTTTTTAAAATGTAACTGAAAGTTTTGGTTTGCCTTTTACATACTTCCTAAAGAAAACCTAATTTAGTTTTGATATTTTAATTAAATTACCCATTTATTACGAAAAGATGAAAAAATTGAGATGAAATACTTTAATATGTTGTAACCCAATAAACATATGAAAATCTGAATATTATGTAAGTATACTATTTTGTGTTTTCAAAGGTAGAGGCATATTATGTGAGAATATATTAAAACAAAAGCTCAAATGCTAATTAGTTAGCACTTTACTTTTATCCACAAAATGCATTCTTCTAAATCACCGTTGCAATCAAAAGAATAAATACTACCTATATACTAAATGGTAATCCATACTGGAGAGAGGTGATCGTTCCAAATAAATGTGGTGTAAAAAACGAGCTCTTAAAATATCTAAGACATTTTTTGATATTATAAAGTATTTTATACAGAAAACTATTTGAATTTATATTTTTACTTTAAGACATAAATGGAATATTTAATTTGTTATAAAATGAGGTTTTGCAAATAAAAGAAGGTACATTGATCAAAACTTGACTTTTGTTAAGTCAGGGTATAAAATCATTTAATGTGGGATTCAAATAATGAAAAAATGAGTTTTATTAAGAAATGTTTTAGCAGTAAGTAATCTGAGCCCCTACCTAGATTAGGAGGCACCAGGAGTGTAGAAGTATTTGTCCGTGCCATAGAGTTCAACTGCTACAAAGAACAACAAATAGATGTATTGGGTTTGGCTACCAAATTCCTATGATGCAGAAGTGGTTACTTATTATGGAAAATTCCATTCATCAGATTAAAATAAACCCTAAAAAATCATTCTGTACTTGAGACACCCAGTGCATGACAGTCAGCTACAAAACAGCGTGTATGCAAGTTCAGGCAAAGCCAAAATACGCAAAAATACACAAACACTGAAGGCAAGCTGTAAAAAAAAAAGCATGGGAATTGATCTTGTATTCATAACTGAGGCCAATGCTTCAGTTAGAGTTGCTGCCCCGTGCGCTACACGAAAGCTTCAGAAATGGACTCTGAAGCGCCTGCCAGCTTTCTGGGAAAGCAGCTTTCTGCGCCGGAGAGACAGAATGCAACGGGACAGTTTATGTGCGCTTATCTGCATGCGTTCCTGTAAGGAGATGCAGTGTGTTATACACGCGCTACATTTGATGTAGACGTTTTTATAATTAAAGAAAATGATTTCTATTGCATTAAAGCTAGCATTGTTATTTATAGGGTAGAGAACCACAGCAGGCTGTAAGTAAAGTTGCGTAAGCAAAGAATGTGAAAACTAAAAAACCAATCCCATATGTATTTAGAATTTTATTTTCTTTGAAGAGGCAAATGGCATAACAGGCAAAATAAACTATTTATTTTTCACAGTTTGATTCTCAGAGTCATATGGAATGCAATGTGCCCTGAAATATGAGTTAGCATCATACAGAAATACATTCTTCTAAAATATTACTCGATGCTAATTCCTCATTTTACCTTGTTTTATTTAAGATGCATTCCATGGGAAATCTCCATAACTGTCAAATATTCGTAGCTATTTACATTGCCTTTTTATTTTGAGTTCGTGCATTGCTTTAGATGAAGAGTTTCTCCTCCATGGTCAGGCATAGGTATTCTCAACATCTAGCTTACTAAATTTCTTTCAGAATGTGAGGCACGATATACAGGAAGACTTCAACTGGGGTAAAGAATATCGCAAAGAGAAGAGGGGCTGGTAACGGTGTTAGAGATGAACGAGCAGCATACCTAGCAGTTACTGCTGCAATGGCAGCTCTACGGCTCAACAAAAAGAAGCCTGTCAGGGAAAGATTGTCTTTCTAACGAAAATGTATTTTAGAAGTTTCTCATATAATGCTGTTCATCTTCCAACATTAACAAAGAAACTAAAGTAATTTATTAGGAAAAAAAATTGAAGATACCTATATTTTCAGAGTATGGCATAATATAAAGTTGTTAGTAAAAATATTATAAGTAACATATAATTAAGTTACCCTGAAAACAAGAAAATGATGAGTATTGAAAAAATTCTACCTATTCTAATAGGTAGGCATAGTCTTACTACATCGTCATAATTTACAGTTAAAATAATGAAAAAATGTGTATAATGTAAAGCCCAATTATTTCTGGAGTGAAAATTTTTTATCACTGAATGGAGTACTTTATTTTGCATAGGATCTTCATCTGCATTTTTTAGACATTTAAAAATTTTAGGTGTTCCAATTGAGCAGAATTATATATAAATAAACAGCTGAGGACTACAGTAATTAAAAGGATTGGCATAAAGGAGACAAAGCTGTGTTTTCAGATGTAACCAGTGAAGAAAATGAAATTAGATGAGGAAAAGACATGCAGTTTAGAGAGAGGTATAATAGTGTCATTATAAATAAGTATGAAATATAGTCTAAGAAATATGCTAAATGTCTGTCATCTGATCAGTTAGGTCAAGAGATGAAAAAATTAATGAGGATTTTTTCTCTTGCCTGCTTCAGACTATGACTTATAGACTCCTATTTTAAAAAGAAAGCTTTTGACCTAAACCACTGTTGCTCATTTTCACATGCATGCTTCCTACAACTTAAATAAAAATGCTTTACTTTGCATTTTACGCTGTCTGCCAGGTATTTCCTGTGAACATCCCATCTAAAATCTCCTGGTTCTAGTAACTAATGTCTGTAAAGAAAATCTTGGCAAAACTGTAGTTCTAAGCTTCACGAGCAGCCATTTTAAACAGAAAGCTGCTTTCGTTGTGTTGACAATCACATTTTAAACTGATTCCTTCCAGATGAAAAGATGCTTTTTCAAACAATGTAATAAAAGTGTAAAGTCAGCTGTTCTAAGGACATAAAAGTGATTTATCTGTTCTCTGGTCACTGTTTCTTCCCTTGATACAGTGGAATTTTTCTTTTAAAGAATACGTTAACAATTAACGGCTACTAGAAGCCCAAATTACGGGGAAGTAAATAACAATTTGCCTTTTAAAGAAACACAACACATAACTGCAATTAATTTTGCATCTCATGAAGCATCCACTATTGTGTTTATGAAATGCTAAATGTTAACAGCTAGATTTACATAACAGATTATGATTACACAACATAGATTACATAACAGTTAATTCTGACAGGTGACTATTGACAATGTCATCATCAGATTTCAGAGCTATTACCTTTGATAAGAAGGAGGTTTCAGATAGATTTCAGATCCTCTTATCTGCCTGCAGCTGGGCATGACAGCCTTGCACCGGCTCAGATTTGAGAGATCCCCTGCCCCTCCATCAGGGCTAGAATCAGTTTCTCACCTTTTAAACACAGGTTTCAATTCCGAAGATTCTGATGGCACCATATATATACCATTTCAGAACAAGTAAGTTGTGTAGAGCCAGATCCCCAAAAAGCAGCATGATCCAAAAGTATGACTTAAGCTTCATTTAGCCACTTAGCCTTAACAGCAATTCATGAAATCCCTGCTCAGAGGATACGCAGCCCCGGCTGTGACTAATCGCAGAGGGGTCTCAGTTCCTGACCTGAAACCTCCTCACTAGCTGAACATTTCGTACAGCCCGGGGTGAGCCAAGGAAGCCCTGGAGAAGGGCGACGTGTACGGCACACCGCATGCGAGCTCTTCCCAGCTTTCTAACTCTAGATGGCTCTCGGCTCAGCAGCTCGGCCGCCCGCGGAGCACCCCTCCGCTCCACGCAGCGGGGACTGCACCTGAAGGCACGGGGGGTTTCGGGGCTCAGCTGCGGCACCGCGTTGCTGCCCGAAGCGGGGCGAATGGTGCTGGGCAGAAATGTCCCCACCGGGGCCCCAGGTGCAAACCTCTGCTTGGAGCACCGGGGAATGTCGCTGTCACCGCTGTGAAATACTGCAGCCCCTCACGCTGATCCAATTACTGAAGCGGGAGAAATTCGTGGCCGTTATCCTGGGCTACCAAATTTGCCAGATATGTTCTTCATATTGAGAGAACATAAACAAATTCAGACAGTCCGATGACACAGCACAGTATGATATTTTCCATACACTAGACTAAAAGGAAGTTTTTTAGAAGCATAATTATTACATTGATCTATTTAAACAAGGTGTTTGAAACCAACACAAACCTAATGTGGTAAAATGATGAATATTCTTGAATGTTAAAATCATAAAGATTAAAAATTTAAATTCTGCTGATCTTTCGCTAACTAGAGCAGATAGATAAAAATGAATTGTAAATAATTCTTGTAGGTATCTTCTTACTACTGTAAGTATAAGCATATTATAATGCAGTCATCTGATTCCAAACTGAGGCCTGTACGAGCTATTGCTATAAATACTAATACTATAATGAGTTCTATTTATGTTATATTAGTAGAAAATAGAGACACTCAAGAAATCATAACTTTAAGATTAAAACAATCTGTTTATGAAAATATTTTAAACTTAAAAAAAATACAACTTGGACCTTTAAAAAATACAGAACAGACACCTACCCAGTTCTTGTGGGTTGACCCTGGCTGGATGCCAGGTGCCCACCAGAGCTGCTCGATCACTCCCCTCCTCAACTGGACAGGGGAGAGAAAATATAACGAAAGGTTTGTGGGTTGAGATAAGGACAGGGAGATCACTCAGCAGTTACCATCACAGGCAAAACAGACTTGACTTGAGTAGGACATCGAAAAATAAAACCAAATCTTAAAACACCTTCCCCCACCCCTCCCTTCTTCCCAGGCTCAACTTCACTCCTGATTTCTTTACCTCCCCCTGAGTAGCACAGGGGGACGGGGAATGGGGGTTGCGGTCAGTTCATCACACATTGTCTCTGCTGCTCCTTTCTCCTCAGTGGGAGGACTCCTCACGCTCTTCCCCTGCTCCAGCGTGGGTTCCCTTCCACGGGAGACAGTCCTCCACGGACTTCTCCAACATGAGTCCTTCCCACAGGCTACAGTTCTTCATGAACTACTCCAACATGGGTCCCTTCCACAGGGTGCAGTCCCTCAGGAATAGACTGCTCCAGCGTGGGTCCCCCACGGGGTCACAAGTCCTGCCAGCAAACCTGCTCCAGCATGGGATCCTCTCTCCAGGGGTCCACAGGTCCTGCCAGGAGTCTGCTCCAGCGCAAGCTTCCCACGGGGTCACAGCCTGCTTTGGGCGCATCCACCTGCTCCAGCTTGGGGTCCTCCATGGGCTGCAGGTGGATATCTGCTCCACCATGGACCTCCATGGGCTGTAGGGGGACAGCCTGCCTCACCGTGGTCTTCACTATGGGCTGCAGGGGAATCTCTGCTCCGGCACCTGGAGCACCTCCTCCCCCTCCTTCTTCACTGCCCTTGGTGTCTGCAGAGTTGTTGCGTTCATAGCTCACTCCTCTCTCTGCTGCTATAATCCCGCAGCAGGTTTTTTTCCCCCTTCTTACCTATGTTATCCCAGAGGTGCTACTACTGTCGCTGATGGGCTCGGCCTTGGCCAGCAGCGGGTCCATCTTGGAGCCGGCTGGCATTGGCTCTGTCGGACATGGGGGAAGCTTCTAGCAGCTTCTCACAGAATCCACCCCTGTAGCCCCCCCGCTACCAAAACCTTGCCACGCAAACCCAGTACACCAACGTAAACGGGTGTACCTCCAATGGCCTGAGCAAACGATAATGACTAATGCCAGTTAAGGTCTGGCCTGTTTACTTCTAAGGTGCTTGTAAGATTTACGTGATTTTATTGTGTTCTGTTCCTATGGGAAATAAATAAGCATGTGTTTCATCTTTAAAGCATATGATTCTCAGAAGTGATTCTCAAAGAGTGTCCTTGTTTACTGTGTTGCCATATATACCAGATCAAATTTTGCAAGTAAAATGTGTGTCCATCAGTAATAAAGACGTGGTTAGCTAAACGCTGCCCTTAGTTACAGCAGTACAACCTCATCGCATTTCAGAAAGCTACACACATAAAACTGGGAATAGAAGTTTTTCACATTCCAGATCCATTTCTTATGTTTTCAAGTGTTAACATATGAAGATGGGGGTAGGGAACCTCCAGTCAGGAACAGAGAATTCCTGCCTGAAGGGGATGATGAAAACCTCATGACAGTAACATCACTGTAAATACTGCTGACTATCTGGAGACAGCGCAGTCCACTGAACTAGCCTTGCAGTCAGGACATCCAACTTCAGGCTTAAAACTGCCACTACCTCCATGTATGCCCTCAGACAAACTACTTCACGAAATGGATGGCCGAACAAGTCTTCAGACCCCTTCTGAATTAGGAGCCTGTGTCAAAGAATGTAACTTTATGTCCAACACACATGTTCCTCAGAGCTTTGACATTAACATGCCACCATGGGGCAAACAAACGACACGGTGCCAGGCTGCTCCATGAGAACCACCTGCGTGCATGCTCCAGTCCAGATCTACTCGACTCCCCGGCACTTTACACCTCAGTATCCCCATCTGTACAGTTGAGATAGCGCTACGACCTTCTTCTGTGAAGTGTTTTGAGACCTATACGTTAAAAGAACAAGTATTATCTTTGTTTCATGACTGACTAGTGTTGCAAAAGCATCCAGTCACTTGGGATTGTTGGCAAAACTTCACTGGATTATGAACTGGTTAATTTTTATCTACTTAGAGACTAAGAGAATGCATGAACATTTTATAAATAGGCATGCATACACATATGTACACACATTTGAAAACATAATGAGGCATCAGAATTTCCTGAGATTTTTGCTGTCTCTACTGGGAAATGAGACAAAATGGAATTATCAAATGTGAGTGTTTATTTACAAAAGAAAGCAGAATGCACATCAACTTCATATAGATACACAAAAGATGTCTCCTTTGTGGCCATATTTGATGTAAAATCTTGTGAGCATAATATAAATCACAATCTTAAAGTAAATTATCAGAAAAATTCTGTCAGTCAAATTTTCTGTTTTCCTCTTCTCTAACCTTGAAAGCAGTCTTCATGATGATTTTACTCAAGGCTGTACCATCATTTAAATTTTATGGCTCAGCACCCATTCAGAGTAAGAATAAAAATGATGGTTTTCAGACACAAGTCCGAACAAACTATAGACAACCAAATGAAACTGAAAACAGTAAGACCAGATACTGCACATAGGTCTATGTAGAGTAAGACATGGGGTAAATTGAGAGTAAGCGGCACAAGAACAGTTATAGGGAAAGCAGATCTATTACTCTGCATACATATGTCATGGAATATGAAGAAGGAACTCTTGCTAATTACCCAGAAGAAATTCTGAAATTCCTTTTATCGTGGGGCACCTAAAGTCTACACTAAGGCATCTTTTTTTCCTTTCACTGCAGATCTGTGAGCCCCATTCCTCACAGGGCCACGTGAATCCTGTCTTCCAAACTGCACAGGCGTGAGGGCGCTTGCCGAGGAGTGTCGCGGTTCGCCTGCAGAGGGTCTGTAAGAGCCACCTCTCAACCAACAGAAAAAATGGCAAAGCAAATGGAATCACTCACTTCCAAAAGTAAATAGACATATTAAACAGCTGATAATTTTAATTATGTACTACGAGAACTTGCCATGTCCCTACCTAAACATTGCCAGCTCATACTCCCTGAAAATATGCAAATACTAGGTTTTCTAACACAAAGCATTTCTTCTTTCAAGATATGCAAAGCAAGCACAAGGGTTCAAAAATTCAGCTCTAAGGTTTTAATTTTTATCCACGAAAGCCAACAGATTTCCCACAGGTTCACAGTTTAAGCCGATACACCATCCTTCACAATTTCAGTTACAGTTCTCAATTCAGCAAGGTGTTATAAAGCTTAATTGACACTTTGTGTTTTAGATGATATTATTTCACACAGGAATGTGATAATTATTTCTGATATTCTAAATCACAGGTTTTTAGTGAAGTCTACAATAGACACAATAGTATGGCAGGAAGATGCCAATGTAGCGTAATGTGACCCACAGAATAATTCTACAATGTGTGGGATAAAGAGAAGAAAAATTAACAATATGCTGTGGACTATGGGGAGGCATCAGGATAGATACAGATAGACATTCTGGTACCATAGTGCCCTTTTTTGCATCTTCAGTCTCATTTTAGCAAGGCTTGTACAAGTATTATGAGTTTGTAAGTGTGAGGCAGGCCAGTAGGACTAGAAAAGAGATGGATCTATGTATAGGTATTTTTGATGTGCAAGTGCTAGCAAACCTTCCTCAGTGTTCAAGTGCAAGTTACTGTTCCTGTAGTGGGGGCAGAAGAGAAAAAGTGCCTGTACTTCAGTTTGCAAGATTACAGTGTCTGAAACTGGCAGTGCAGGTGGGTCTCTACTAAGACACAAGATTGTTGAAGGTAGCAAGCAAGCATGGGTCCAAGTTCACTTCTGCTCCTCCTGGTATGAAGTACTAGCAAGAAACCAGAGTGGGACGGATAGCTGTGGGGGGAAATAACATCTTAATCTACCAGTTCTGCTTGCTCCAGAGCACTTAAAGCAGAGCCTAAAGTCTGGTCTTTTGATACCAGAGGAATTTATGTCTCCAGTAAGTGGAAATGAATCTCCGCTTCGTAACTGCTCGCTGGGAAAAGGGATTTTTGGCATGACTGACCATGTCACACTTCCCTGGTCGGCAATTTCATTGAAGGATTCAGGCGCAGGGTAGCCAAGTATTTGTATCTTGTATAACACTTATTTGGCAGCCTTTTGATAGGTCTCCTCAGCCCAGCTGGAAGAGCGCACATCCAGCTGGGCCCCAGGAAAGGGCGGTGATGATTGCTGGCGAGTGCCAGGGGCCGGTGCTTGCCTGCAGGGCTGGCAATCCTGCAAGTCTCCTTCCCTGACCCGTTGGCAATTAGAAGCAGCAGAATATCGTCTGCAGCCAGCTGCTGGGAGAGCCAGGCCTCAAGAGCACTGCTGTAGTCTCTCAAGCACTTGTTACCATGACAGACAGCTGATGGATAGAGGCAGGACAAAGGAGAGTGCTAGCAAATTCCTTAATTGATGAATGATCGCTGATACCATGTAAACCAGGAACCCTCCAGCTTCTGCATGCTTGCTGACAAATCTGCACTCTTCCAGCTCCTGCTTACTCTTGGCTGTTCTCCCACCTACTCCACCCATAGCTGACAAGTTTTGGGCAGCTTTATAGCCTAATCCCGCTAATGTATGAGTCACGGTGTCACTTATTAAAAAAAAGGTGTGTGGTCATACAGACAGTTACAGGTACAAGAGAGTGGTAAGGTGGTGCTGAGAACAAGACAGGAATAGTTATAAAGCTATAGGGCTGTGTAAACATGGAGGTAGTCGCTCCTTCCCAAACCAAATTCAACATAAATAATCAAATAACTCAGTAGAAGTAATGAAGTCTCAAATGATCAATGACAATTGTGTTTTGCACTTTCCCAGGACCATCTAGTTCTAAGAAAGGCTAACAGCACTTTAAACTGTAACTTATTCAAGTGTTGAGTTATAAAACTGGAAACCAGGACCCCCCTGTCTTTTCTATTTCAGGCAAGTTAACCAATGAATGAGAAAGTAACAGGTTTCTTGACTGAGTGCCTACCAAAAAAGCCAACTGTAACCCAGAACATTTACTGTTAAAATTATGAGCCCATGAAAATGCAAGTTTATAAGAACAAAGTTGTTTACAGACTTGAAATAACAACATCCATCATTTTAATGCTGTAACTCCAAATTAAGACAGTGCAGATGGGCATAATTTTCCATTCTTAATATGAGACAAAACACCATGTGTCTTTAATATAAATGCAACATATACATTCAGCTAGACCGTTGGTTTATTATTACATTTCATATTCAAACCTAAGTCATTATCAAAGAAAAAGCGAGTGAATAAAAATGCAGTAAGGATGACGATGATACAAAAATCGGTCATTTAACATAATCTAACCTCTTATTTGTAGGATCTAAAAAGAACGAAAAGTTTTCTCTATTAATGGTTTCAGTTAATCCTGTATCCAAACATTTTCTCCAATAAACATCAGATTATTTTTATGTTGGCTATAAAGCTGTCACTCCTCAATAAACAGATATGCTCCTGGTGGGTTTACCTCTGCTGTCAAAGATCTGTCAATTCATGCATCATCTCATAAGCGAAACCAGAGAAGCTCGGACGCACGGCTCCTAGTGAATCCAGCTGAGCAGAGGTTGCTCACCACCCGAAAGGATTCGTGCCGCTGCAGCCCCTGTGCAATTGGCAGCGACTGGATGCTCCCAACACAAGTCTGCAGAAGCCCTGAAGTTAATACTCCTGCCTCCCTTTAATAGAAAGCTATGTGACCTTTAACGCTCTGCTCGACTGAGCCTTCCTTTAGTGAGTCTCAATTAAATTTTATGTTTTGTGGCTCCCATTTTCTTGTAAGACAAGAAAAGAGTTCAAAGGATGGATCCTTCTTTGGAGAATTTAATTCCCCGTGGAGAAAATTTATTTCCATCTAAAGAGCTGCTCAAAGTTTGGGGGAAGGGAGCTTTTGTAGGGCTTTTTTTTCTGTGGTTTTTTTGGTTAAGAAATTTCTAGTATTTTGTGAAGATAAAGGAGTCTTCAGATTCTTTGAAAAGGACAGCGTCCTATTAGTGGTTAGACTGGAAATATCTCCTCTGTCCTTTTCATTACAATGAGGAGAAAATCAGAGTGATAGTTAAAGAAATCCCGGCCATTATTTGTGATGAAGAAGCTTTCCATGAAATCATCAGATTGCTACTGTGATACTGTAGTAATATAATACTGGTTAATTTTCAGTAAGAGGCATTGCAGCAAATGAAACATTTGCATATGTAATCATAAAAATAAGTACTTCGTAGGCTGATTCTGCATACTTAACGTAACAAGGCCAAAAAATTCAGGCATTAGGAATTGTCTTGTCTGAACTGGGGTCTGACATCCTAGCTCACTGTAGTTGCTACTATTGAAAAGACAAATGAGCATAAGCACTATTCCCAAATGTAAAGATTTTCAGGAGCAGGCCATTAGTAACATTTCTTTTCCCACTATGTGCCTTTATTTAATTAGTTTGTTTTGTAGTCAATTTAACATATAATCACATATGCCAGTAGGGAATTCCGAGTGCTGGAAAGAGATGCCTAGACTCTCTATAGTCAGTATACACTGAATTAGATACTTCAGAAAATCAGTCTAAAAATGCCACACACCGACGGGACTATTTCACATTCCCAATATGAAATAAACACAGGGCATGAATGAATTTCTTATACCCTTCTCCCAGATTTACAGACCTGAATCTGAACACCTCATAAATTGGTTTTGTTTGCTTGGTATCTAAATGTGAAGCCCTTTCTTGGTGCTCTCTTCTGCATATTTTTGTGGTCACCCAAGGAGGGGGTTATCAGGATTCAAGGTTTCCACTAATTAAAATAATTCACAGTCACCTCTCTCACTTCCCTCACAAGTGTCATAATCACCATGCTCCAGAAACTGGACAACTTGTGCAGACGGGAATGCAAGACTTGTGGCGTTCAAACAGGTTTTTCAGGATTAGTTGATTACTTTTTTTATTTTTAGCCAAAATTTAAGATTATACTGTATCTGAGATTCTTCATCTCCTTTTTTCCTAGTGCTTATTACCGATGACTGTTTAAATGTCTCCTTCTGCCTCTAACTTCCTGGAGAAAAATAGGTATTCATAGAATTTGCTTTTTGTTTAGATCAGCATTGACTGCTTTTGCAACAGACAAGTAAACCTTTGTATTAGCTCTAGCCTGACGGAAATTTAGTGCAATCGACTGCTAAATTGTGATTTAAATCTATAATAATTTCATGTAATCATCTTCGTTTCCTGCTTACAGAGTCATGCTTTCATATAAATATAAAAAAATATTCTGGTTTGGTTCCAGTATTGGGGCACAAGCATTCTACAGAAAAACCCCCAAACAACCCAACAATCTTCATCTCTCCTTTCTGAAGTTCATTCACAGATGACTACTGTGCTCAGACCCTTCACCGTTTCTCCACAGTCAAACAGTTTACGCATGTTAGACAGCACACTGTCTGAACACTGGGAAAATAATAATGGAGTCAAATCCATAGAATAAGTGATAGGTATGCCTCTGAGAAGCATTTGAAAAGCACGATATGTAAAACAATTGAAATATAGAGTATTTGTTTCCTTCTCCCCCTCCCCCAAATAGTAAGGGAACTGTATTTCGTATGGTACATCAGAGTTTGCTGTGTCCTGCTACTATTTTATACGAGGGCTGTACAAATATCCAGTTACACAATATAATCATATAGGTAATAAAATAAGACTCTAAAATCAATTAACTTGGAAGCTGTCTCTTGATTTAGACTCGTTCTCCAGATATGTCTACCCATTCTTAATTTTACATTTTGTGACTAGTTCAACAAAATAAAAATACCAGTGAGTTTGGATGAGATAAATGGCGTTTTCATGCTCACTGACTTAAATATTGAAACTAGTTCTGTATTTAAAAATAGATTGACATGACTGTAAATGTTAATACTTTCTATTGCAAAACCATAGCTTTCTTCTGAAAAGCAATAAAAATTAACATATACTCATCTTAGAAAAACCCAGAAGCCACAAATTACAATTTCTGTGAAATCTTTTTAGCTTTTAAGCTTTTTAATGCCTTGTAGTGATAATGCACAACATTAGTCTTTCATCAAAAATGAATTTACCACTGATACGGGCAAATGTGACAACTTCCTCTCTCAACACCTTAACGAAACTTCTCTGTATCTCCCTACTTTAGCAATTCAAACATCCAGTTCTATATCTACGTATTTACGTAGTGTAGCTTAGCTAAACCTCACTCCAAGAAACAAAATTGGTCTAGTTGTTCGTTTTCACTGCTCGTCTCACCGCTGTTTTTCCAGTACAGCTTGTGGACACAAGAAGTCTGTGCCTCACTGCACCTATGCTGCCTCCATACATGGTATCTATGCCAGTATATGTAAGAACAGTTCCATTTTGATGAATATATGGATAAAAAACGGGTTGCTGTTGTATTTACAAAGTTCTTATGGAAAGCCTGCCAGCTACTCAAAACTGAGATTTACTAATTAGAGTTACCTTGATTAAAGGCTAGCTCCCGAAGAGCTCCTGTGGATAACAGGCTTAACTTTAAGCATATGATCAGTCCCATTACATTCACTGGCTTTAAGTGGACTGCTCATAAAATTAAGCGTGTATTTAAATGCCTTTCTGGATCAGAGCCCAAGTCCCTTAGAGGAGCTCAGGCTCGGAGCAGTGGCACCTTCTGTAGCCAGTACAATTCAGGTGACTAAGGACCATAAATCCTTTTCCATATTCTGTCAAACTGAAAAGCTGTGGAATTTTGCTCACACAGGTCCTGGAAACATTGTCTACCACAGCTAACGGGGAATGCCAGTTCATCAGAGCTTGGAAACAAGTACTTCATTGAACTGGTAATGGCTCAGGTAATGGCTGGTTCAGAAAACCAGGACAAGAAGATACAAGAGCCGAGATACTGCCCCGCACTGATGTGGCCGTCCTGCTCCCGGTACCGAAGCACTGTCTGCCCCGGTGTCTCCACACAGCTGCGCATTCTGGTCTTTAAGCGTATCCTAATAACAAAATTTGGTATTGTGAGCCTAAGTAATGCTAAGACTTTTCAAATTGTGCTTGTTATGTAAGACGACACGTTTGCCAAATTCTGGCAATTGCAAAAAAGGGTGGAATATAAAGAGGATCTAATGTCTGGAAAATGGGTGATTAAAAAAGGTCACATAAAATTGACAATTTTAAAAACATATACTCTTACCCTTCTCGTTGGAAAATAGTCCTGAAACAGTCCCCCAGGCTCTTGTAACCGGTCGGATCAGTTTTCCCTCTTTGAATTTGGAACCTAAAAAAAATACAATTTACATCACAGCATGAGAAGTCAGGGATTTTAAGTCACTTTTAACTTTCCAATTATTATATAAAAGGAGTTTTAAAGGTTTTTTTACGTATCTGATTCATTATTATATACTGTTCCTGATATACTTATTAACACGGTTTTCATAGAAGCTGTTAAACTAAGGAAAAATAGAGCTTTAGTAGCAACTTTTTTTGTAGTTTATGGAACTCACAGTATAGCTATCACCTTTGACATTTACACCTCTTTCTAGTTGTTTGAAAAATAAGCTGTTAACCCTGTGCCTGATCCAAAGCCCATTGAAACTAATGGGAGTCTTTGAGTGAAACCCTGTTTTTAAAAATCTGAAATGGAATACTATCATGTGTTTCACTATGAAATGAATCCACCGTGCAGTTTCTTTCTTTTTATATCTGACGCAATTACAATAAAAATCAACCAGAGACATGACCAGAAATTAGAGCACCATTCATTTTTCATAATTTAATAATAAGATGAACAATAAAAGCAAGCAATGAATTATTTTAATGAAAACCTTGTTTTCTCTATTCACATTTTGACAACAATAAAGATTTCAACAGGAAGCTTGTGGCCTTGAAAGGAAAATCAAGATTATGATTTAAGACTGTAAGCATCTTATTATTTATGATTTATGGATAGCAACAGTAAGTTTAACAAACTATACTATTTTACCAAGTATCTCAGTTAGACTACCCCATTTCTTGCAGTTTTAAAACTGCAGCCAACACATTCAACTAAATAGTATGGAGAAATTTTGAATACATTTTCAGCAATAAAACTTCTTTTTAAACCACTAATTACTATATAGCACTCAAAAAAAAATTAGAATATTGATGTTAGCAATTCAAGTCTACAATAGCCCCGTATCAGGCAATCACTAAGTTGGCTTTATCACTAAGTACAATAATAATTCTACACAACAAATAGTGTTCAACAGTTTCAAGGAATAACTGACATTATAGTCAAGTATATCATATGCCACAGGTATGTTGCTGTTCTGAGAAACATCTATTGTTACTTATTCTAATCATGATACTGAATCTCATTGATACGTAACAAACGGAGGTATTTTTAACTCAATGTTAAAGAGCAATGTTCTCCTCTCTCTCAACAGAATTCAGTGGGGTCAAGTCAAGGTTTGCGTTGTGGCAAAAGGCATTCATTGTTTTGAAGATCAGTATTTCCTAAGCTGTGTTCTGTGCTAACACATCTAACATTTTATTCACTTTGAGGAAAAAATTTCCAGTGATGTAATACAATTCTTTGGGCAATTATGAAGGCAAGCCCACACCTTTTTTGAAAACAGTTTGAAGGAAACACTGAGCCCCTCATAGTCCTAATAAAAGTAGTTCAGGCACATCTGGGATCTCTATCTGGGGTAACCTCTTTTATTAGCACGAGAACTTGCTGCCAAGTTGGCAGAGAGGAGAATGCTATTCAATAGGCTTACACTTAAATAAGAGCTGATGCATAACATTTTGTCTGAAAAGAACCCTTGGGAAGGCTAATAGTTGAAAAAAATGCCTCAATGCCATCACACAAAGTCCAACAGTAATATCAGCTACAGAAGCTTTTACATGGTGGCAATCAAGCAATCAAAATTATAACAGAAAGTAGATTCTATGCACATTTTAATGTATTTAAGCCTTGATTATTTATACCTCTCCGTTCAAAACCAAACATGGCTTTCTTTTTCTTAAAGAAATCTTGCAAAATCTTACCAGTAAATAACTTTTTCCAAGTATTTAAAAAAATAAAGCTTTCTTAACCCAACTCTTTTCCTCAAGTTTCAAGATTTGGCCCACTTGTAAATTCAGAACAAAGCATCACTGTTTCTAGAACATCCTTTGAATAATGCGCCTTCCCTCTCTTTCACCTTGCAAATGCTCAAGCATGTCCTAGTAGCATGTGTGTAAGGTTCCCCAGTAAGTCGTGCATGCACAATTGTTTGTAGAGCTGGGGCTTTAATCCCATACTCACTGTCGATCTCAAGAACATGGTGAACATGCTTAGATAATTTTGTTTTACAGTTAACAGCGTTGACTTCTCAACTAAATTTAAATGATTTAATAAAAATACATCTTCGATAGCGATAATGAAAATCATAGTGGAAGAAATGCAATAATACTATGTGTAATTTATGTGTATCAGTTGAAGGATAACTTCTTGCTAAAGAAGTTAAATCAAAGGAGGTTTACATTTATTCCATTTTTTTGTTTTAATGTGGATAAGACCTTGGTATTAAATGAGTCTGTTTGTAACACCGAGTCACACAAATAACATATTCCTTCCTTTAGGGTTTTTGGATGCATTCCTTCCCTAGTAAATCTTTTTTATAGCTTTAACAGCGATCCTAAAATACATGCCAATTATGTGCTTCAACCTAGATCTGCGAATTGGGTTCTTTGATTCAGAATTGCTTGCCTCAATAAAATCATGTGTAACTTTTTAATGAACTAGCTAATTGATCACCAGCACTTGTTATAAGAAGCTCAGGGAAGAGCTGAAAAAATGTTTGTTTGTTTTTCTGGAGGCAGCAGCAGCAGCAGCAGCTTGTATTAGTAATCTTAATAATACAGAAGAGTGAAAGCATTCACTTCAAAAAACAACCTGGCCTGTTTTTAATGATTGTTTGGAGGAATGAACACAACTGGGGGATACATAATGGCTTTCTCTGCTTCGAATCCGTTCCTTTCTAAAAGCATTATAAACCCACTGAATTTCATGCATTTTTGAAAGCTGGATGCTTGCCTTGTATGTTATTAGCTTTGCTAGAACAAAAAAGATAAATTCTCCTATAAATATAATTGGAGCATTAACTTCTGATCTAATTTATTATTTTTAAGTCTGAAAAGAAGAACGTGCAGGTAGCGTTCAGAAACGCACTGAACTGACATAGTGGCAGACAGGCTTTTCCAGGACTGGGATGAACGACCTGCTACTCGCTACTAGCATACAACAAGCGTCAGAAGTCACGGGACACTCCAACATGTTACGTGTTTACCGAGAGCTTTATCACCCTAAAAATGATCATCAGGCTATCTTTCCTCCCCTCTCATTTTCCTGCTTCTTGGCTTTCTGGCCAAAATGCTGTGTTACCGAGCACTCCCACCCTGGGAGTGCCCACAGAGCTGTGGGAGGCACTTTGGCCCCCAGGTTACCTCTCCCTACCGGGACCACCCCTGGCACCTACCGCCTGCCCTCTCGGCTCCTCCTCGCAGTTCCCACCTCCAGCTCCCACGCCACGGGGGACTTCACAGTCTCCCTTTCTGCCTCGCAGCAGCAGCCCACAGGGCTCGGTCTTTTATGCCCCCTTTGAACAGTACCTTTGCAGTAGCTTTGTTTGGTACAAAAGTGTCCTGATATTGTTTAAGAAGAGAACATCAGTGTCCTTCCCTGTTCACCCCAGAAGACACATGGTTGCGATCTCAAAAAGTGGAAATCATGTAAAACTATTTGAGGTTTTGGGGTCTGTTCAAAAGGCAATATCTTCATTGAAAACTCTGCATGATCTAAAACCATGACAATATTTTAACTTATCCACACTAATCAGCACTACAACTACCACTTGCAAAATGAATACACCTAAATTATTCTTATTTTGATAGAACAAGAGAGGGCATTTTTTATGGCTATAGAAGTCCTTAATCAATAACTCTCAACGGGCTCAGCCTGAAATCCCCCAATGCAGAAGATGCTTGAGTCCTTTCATCAGTTCTCCGAACCACTTACCATTTAACAAGTGATACATCATATTGTGGAGCAATGACTCGACATAAACACACATATCTGTTTCCAACGCCTAACTTACAGTTCCTGTTGGTTTTATAACAGCCAGTATTTTATTCCGAGTTTTATAAAATCCTCAGTCCACAGGATGCTTTCCTGCCCCCCTTCCTATTGCAAAAGTCCTCTAAGTAGTCTTTTCTAACACAATATCTATAGGAGAACAAGCAGATGTGTGTGCTTTCTGGGGAAAAAAAAAAAAAAAAAGAAATATTTTTTCTCTCTCCCTCTATCAGTTGCTACATTTTTTTGTTCATGCTTGCTGAACATCTCATCAGAGCTGTCTTGTGGATGTCTGCCACTACAGTATCCAGGTATTTAGTGTTTCAAGTCTGTTCACCACAATGTTAGCTAGCAATCCTCCCTCTTTTATTTACTGATCTGGGCTGTAGAAAGATTTCCAATTCATGCTGAAATTGTTTTAGTCATCTTAAAATCTAAAAGGAAGAAACCAGTATTTTCATATCTAGATTCAAGTAGATAGTGAGCAGTTAAATCCCAGCTATGTAGGACAACCGCAATGTGATGTGGAGCAGACTAGACTCACCAAATTCTTGCCACTGGGTTTGCAAAGACTATACCCTCATGCGTAAATTCCAGAATTTCTTGCTGCTTTTATGCAGTGCTGCTGACTAGTTCCTCAACCACAAAGTTCAGAGGGAAAGAAAAACACTGACTCAGAGCACCAGGCTTTATACCATGTTGCAGTGCTTGCCAACGAGTGGCAGCCTTAGCTGTATTTTCCTTCTCTTCACATGTCTTAGTAGGATTTTATCGTATGTTCTACTCTATTTTGAATAAAGCTCCTAACATTTCCCTCCATGATTGGGACTTACACAGTACCAAAGGAAATAATCTCAGGTAGTGAGGTGTTTAGATGCGATAAAGAAAAGGAGAGAGTTAGGTGGCATAACAACAACACAAATTAAATTATCTGTGCAATGTTAAATTTAAAACAACTTTTAAATAAATGTACAGCCTTTGGCAAACTGAAAACAACATTTATAGCTTTTTTGTACTTTTTTTGTAATTCCCGTGATTCCAGACACTCCCAGCTGTAGTTACCCCTACCAGCATAAGCTGATAAAAAATGTGTAGTCTGAAGCTTTATATAAATATACATTATTTAACAGTTCACATGCTTATAATAAAAAATAACCGCATTATAATTTAAAAAGATTTTGATTTGCTAACTTAAACATTTATTCAGGTGTTACTACTAGTTAGTGCTATCTACTGATGCTTAGATTTCATGCAAAACTTTGCACTGCAAAATGGACCAGGATAATATAATTTATTTCACTTTTTGGCTCAAGTTCTTTGAGTTGCTTATGTTACTTACAGGATAATAACTAAATTGAGAGTATAATTCTGTCACTTATTTTAACAGTAAATCATATGAGCTGTTGAAGAACTGAATATTAGATTTCAAAACAAAAAACCTAATTATTTTAAGCCAAAGATATAAATTTTGCTAGTGCAAGGGTCATATTTTAAGTATTATAGTATTGCTATGATGATTATTTAACTGCAAAAACCATATAAGAATACAATAAAGTAGTAACATAGAGAACAGGCAAAGAGCAGAACTTATTCCGATCGTTCTCCATAGCAGACATAGATTTGCCTCCATCTAATCACAGAATTCTTCATACAGTTCATATTTACTTCACAAGTAATAAACCAGAATCATGGGTAGAGAAGTATTGCCAAAAATTATTTCAAAATTCATCTAAATTAATTCCACTTTGTTGGAATTCATGATGCCTGTTAGTTTATTTACCTCTATGACTTTTGGAGGAACATGGTCTTTTTGAAGAAGAAGAAAGGAAGGAATAGTAGTAATGGAAATAATTGTAAAGATAATCTGAAAACTCAAAATTCTCTGCAGAGATGACTTTTATGCGAGTTAGAACGTCAACTACCAGGTATGATGGTCAAATAAAAAATTACTAAACACAAACCGATGAATTCTCACATTTACCGAAGTATTTATCAAACACTGCAACTCATAAATTTGTCCATTCCACACCATTATTGCAATCCTCATCCGTTCTTCTGTCCTCTCCCTATCTGATTGGTTATCCCGCAATTTGTACTTTGTCTCTGACAAAAAAATCTCAGAAGCTGCTGTGAAATATAAGTAGGGCAAAAGGAGGAAACACTACCAGTGGATGAGAAAGAAGCAAATACTTATCTACATCTGAATAAGGAGCACATTCACAGTAAAACAGCTAGATCAAGAACAGATTTAGCAATTTACAGCGGAATTTAGATGGAACAGATTGGCTATTCTGATCAGAATTTGAATCCGATAAGATCATAATCAGTTGCCACCTCCCTTTAGGTTAGCTAACAGCAAGTTATCTAAACCCTCATAAAACGATTGATGAACTGCATCATTGAATAGAGAAACGGCAAAGTCATAACCGTGACAAAACAGCTTACGTGTTTCACTGGTACTCTCGGTCAGTTCTCTGAATGTGAGTCTCATTCTTAGACCAGACAAAAGTAACTAACCAGAAAAAGAACTTCATCTTTCCTGTACTTCCTATTGCTTTTTGATGAAAGATGACTTTCCTCTATCTCTTGCTTTTATATTCAAGCTAAGCAGCACATCATTCCATCAAAGATATCAGTGGGGAAAAGCAAGCAGTACGATACATATACCAAGAGTGTAATAAAGTGTTTTAGAAATGAAAGCTGTATTTTGTCAGCTACTAATGAAAAAGCATTCTACTTTTTTCTCCTGCAGTAATTTTTCCATTATGTGCATGGGACAAACATACAGTAGCTATAATGTCAGAAGGAAATTTTCCTTTACATGTAGTTTTAGAAGAGAATATTTAGCAAAAATAAACTTGACCAGAAGCAGGTCAAATTAACCCATGTAACTGTTTCATGCAAATCTACTCTGGTAATTTTGCTAATGAATAACGAAAATAACTAGTCATAGCAGCTACATACAAATAATTTAATGCTTTCTCAAGAAAGCAGTACAGCAGAAACTAAGTTCAAACCATTATTATTTTTAATAATCTAATTCCATCAATGTGTGTGTATATGGAGGGGGAGTTCAAAACAACAACAACAAAACATTTAGCAAAAACTACTGTTTTTTCATTCCACACTAAAAACTGGTCAGAGAAACATCATGCATACTCATAGCTACGATGTTGTGCAAGTTCCCTTTTATTTCAAGGATGAAAATACTGAGAACACTTGCACGTTTCACAGCAAGGTGAAATCAAGGAATAGGGCTCCGAGCTGGTGTCCTCCCCACCTATTGCACATGCACAGTGAGTGTTTCCTATCTTCAACCCCCAGCCTCCAAGTCCTGTCACGCTCTCGTCTTTCTGGGGTCCCAGATACAACTGGCAGCTGTGGGCTTCTACCAGCTCCTCGCAAAGGACCAGCCTTTCCTCACAGTTATAGACCTGCAAACAGCACATGTTTTTGTTATCCTTTAGAAATTTCTCTAATGTTCTTCTGTGTGAAAAGCCTATCTACAAGTCCTGCCAGAGCAGGAACGGCTCCGCCGGCCTCTCTGCCAGTGTCGTGGACACCTTGAAGGTACAATTCTGTCCTTGAAGCTTTGCTTTGGCTGCCTGGATACAACTTCTGAGCACAACCTAAGGTAACAACGATGATCATAAAGGGACAGCTATATTTGAAAGATCACACGATATTTTGTGTGAAATATCATGCAATATGTGCGATCTTAATCTTATGAAGGTACGATCGGCTAGGAAGTGCTGACTGTAAAAGTAATTGGTAAATTTAAACACTGCTTGTGGGTTTTGTCTACATCTTCTTGTGTATAAAGCACTTAGTTATGCTGCTGAAAGAATCTACAGAAACCAGTAACAGTAAAACCAGCATTTTGTTTTTTACAGTGATAGTTTATTTCTGAAACCTTTTGTAATCTCTGTTTCCTAAGTAAAAACAACCCTCCAAAATCTATGGATTTTTTTGCCCCTTATCTAAACTAGACAAATCATTGAAAATGGCACCATAAGGGATAATTTTGTATTGTCAGAGATGATGGAGTTATTTTCATGATTTTAAATATGAGTAGTCACTCGTGGCCTAATACATCAACAGAAGAAGTCTGGTTTTCATTAGTTTTGGATAAAGTCTTGTATGTTTGTCTTCAAAACAGCTTATAGAGAAACAACAGACAAAGTGATGAGGAATATAAACTAATGACTAGAAGAGATTTCACAAGAAATCAGATATTAGATTATATTATATGAAGGCCCCAGTATCCAGTCTCGATTCAGGGAAAAATGAGAATGTGGTTTGGCTGATTTCAGTGTGTAACGTGCCTGCTTAAAAACTGCCCAGTTTCGTATCTCGGCTTGACTTCTATTACAAAAATGTATATCCTCTCTTGACCTCTCTCTGCTGGACTAGATGGACCTTTAGTCTAACCCCGTAGAGCCGTTCTTGTGTCCTGTGGCATTACTGTGATCTATGAATCTGTTACTGAGTCTCTGCAAATTAGAGCCTTAGAAAAATTTAAATGTAAGTACGAAAATTTCATCTATCAGTTAAATGACACCAGATTAGAAGAATAATTTTGCTGCCTTTAAAAAGTAAGGGTATTCTCTATCACTTCAAAAAGATGCAAAGGCAAATCTTAATGCAGCTTTGTAAAATAAAACCTGTGTCTGATAAGCCACTGGAAGGCTTCAAATGAATAATTACTACTGGTCATTACTGGACAATATCTGAAATACAAACAGTACGCACTGTTCTAAAACTCTTCCAGTTTATGAAAACGTAATTAAGATCTATATCCCACAGGAAAAAGTCACTTTTTTCTTCAACAATTCCTACAGAAAGGGCCAAGTACTTCTACATAGTTTTCTTAACAAAGCTTTGATTTCAGTGTCCCCTATGGTAATCACACAGCATTTTTCCTTCTGAGAAGGCAGGAACATTGTTGTGGCTTTCTGGCAAGACGATTTTGGGGGAGGATTTTTTGGAGGGTTGTTCAATACTTTTCAGTATTCATTAGCATTTTAAGTTCCTTGATGAGATCAATCCCATCATAACTTAGTGTATTCGTTTTTTTGGTTTTTTTTTCTTTTGTATTAAAATGATTTAGCACCAAAAATTTGCAAACCGCAACGAAATATACATTACACTTGCTCCCTACGGTCAAAGTAGGAAAGATAACCAAAAATATCTTTTCTCCCAAAGGAAAGAAATGGTCAAATACAGAAATCCAAATTCATTTTCAGTGGAAAATAGCCAAAATCAAATTGTGAGTTGCTGAAAGAAGTGTTAGTTTTGAGTGTTCACCCAACCTCCTATGCTCGTGCTGGAAAATATTTAAAAGGGAAACAATTTCATTAATATATCGTGGCTGAGATTTTTAAAATACTGGAAGGGATACAACCAGACTTACTCTACTGAAAAGTACAGCAAAATACCCTGCATTTGGAAACCTTAACTCACATGCCCTTTCTTATTAACAGACAAACCATTTTAAATGACTAATAGCTAATATACATAACATGGACATTACCTACAATGCATATGCTGCTTCCATATAAAAATGACTTTTTTCTATTAAATCGTATGGCTAAGTGACAGAAAACGTACACCCTTAAAGCAGCGTTACCTTTTGAAATGAAACTAGTAAAACGAGGAAATTCTGAGTTAAAGACTGAAACTCAACTCTTACCCACCCAGCTGTGCCCCAATATTACAGCTTATATGGAATTCATTATCAGCCAGTGCTGAGCGACCTCAGCAATTCTTAACATACAGTAGGGCATAACAAGGCAAGTTAAGGATGAAATTTCCTCTGAAGCGCTAGGTCTTTCTCTGCTGTGGGGACTTAAAGTAAAACTAGCACAGTATTGGAACACTCTTGTTTTCTGTAATACAATTTATCTGAAATAGTGCACTTCCCTCTGTAAAAAGCAAAGCAAAAATGTAATCCCATAACTTTAAGGAGAGTTTGCTATGTGTTGAAACGGTAGCTTGCCAGTGTCCTTCAGAGTCCACAGATATATAACCACACTTTCAGCAAATTTTGTGTAACGTTAAAATTTGTCCTAGGAAGCGAAGAGAAACCTTTGACACCTGGGAATATACCCTATTAATTCACCATAGGAAAACATTACAAAAATAAAGAAGAGTTATCACAAAGACAATGTAGTGGAAAGCCAGCAGCTATTTTCAGACTTCAGTAGATTTATTTTTATTTTTGTAATAACTCTTACACTACTAATAGTTAACAACAACAAATAATGCTAAACAAAACTCAGGAAAATCTAGAATCCAGGTTGTATGCTGTGGTCAGAAGACTAATTTTGAGTATCCAAAACTGTGAATCACAGTTGCTACAAAGCTGTCAGGATACTATTTTTTTTTTCGCAGAACTAAAAAGCCCCACCCAATGACATTATTTTTCTTGTTTGTAAATACATTTTGAAAACTACCAAAGTTCAAGTATTTTATGGCCCAGTTTTATACATCAGAAAATAAGACTTAATGCTGTAATGGAAACACTAACAGGCTCTTGACAACAGCCGTGCAAGGCTGCACCTTTATATCGCAACACGCTCTCCCAGCTGAAAAAACTCACTCGTTACCCAGGATAGTGTGGAAAAAAGAGCGTTGTTATTTTAGGAAAGACAGTTGCTTGAAAATTGGCATAAAGTGGTGAAAATTAAAAAGGAAGGTTTCTTTTTTTCCCCAAACTCAACCTAACTACTCCATAAAGTAACGCACAAATCATTCATTATAATGAGTCATAACAATGATTTGTGATCTTCCAAGTTTTCATTTTATGCCCCTCTGGTTTTCCTTAAAGACAGGAGGATAGACAAAGACTGGAAACTTTGGGTCATATGGATCACGGCACCACTGCTATGTCTGGAATTTTCTTATAAATATCCTATTGCTCTGAGGTTCATAGGCCTGACTGAAACAGCAGGGACGATCTCATTTGTACTTTTATAGTTGTAGAGGGATTTGCAAGAGTTAACGCAATTTTCCATAATATTTCTTACCGACTTCAGGAATAAAGGGGGAGTTCCCTTTTTAATCAGTATTTGAAACATTAAGTCTAAAGAAAAACAGGACTTCTTTCAGATTTAACAAGACTTTTCCAAGTGCTGATAATTTTAAAGGTACAAAGCAAGGCAACTTTTGAAAAAGAGAGAGGATTTCAGCAGAGGGGTAGCAGGCAGTACAGTGGTCTGGAGGATATACTTCTCAGCAGATTTTACTGCTTGTTTGTAGCCTTGTGCCTTTTAAAGATTGTTTTTCCAAAAAGAAATGGTAAATGATTCCTTTTGATTTCATGAAAATCTTCAAATCAAGGAAGTATCTCCAGGTTCTGTTACGGTGATGTCTATCTCAGAAAACAAACCGTTTCACTAACCACCAGTTGGAAGCTAGAAAAACTCCTCCTTTCATTTTGTACAGTCATACAACTCTTAAAGGCATTTTGCTCACATTCTTCTCCAGGCAGGCAGGCAGGCAGGCAGACTACGCTAACATGGCCGATCCAACTCAGCTATTAAGCCTGAGGACTGAAAAACAGGTACAAGAAAAGGCAGTTTTGATGTTGCCGTGCAGTATTTCTCAGGGGCTACTGCTTTGTTTCCTTACCACGTTCAGTACCCCTTCCAAACACCCACTTAGTCAAGTCTTCGTAGTGCTACGTGGACTCAGAGATAAAACTAAATGAATTATTGAATTATTGAATGCCTACTGATAAATAAAATGGGCTTGTTGAAAAATGACTGTTGGAAAAAATGCTTCTGCATGCTTATACAGAATTAATAGGTAATTACTAAATATATTATTATATATAATGAGTACGATTATGCTTTTGTTAGTCCATAAATTGCTATTTGTTGAATAATGCCAAACTGAATAAGAGTGTAATAAATAAAACCCTAAGTGTACAATGTGTAGGCATGCCACCTCCGTCTCTCTTCTTCTCAGCATATATGCTAGCTAATGGGAGATGCAACTATATGGCTAGCTCTTTGGAAGAAGAATAGCATTAACTTATCTTCTTCCTAAGTTATGCTATTCTTCTTCCGAAGAGCTAGCCATATAGTGTGTGCTACTGGTTCGCTATGTGACGTAACGCTGGCAGTGGGTTTATCTGCTCCATTGTGGGTCTAATCTTTGTGCAATACAGTCTGTGCATGTAAATAGGAATCCAAGGATCCCCAGGATCCAACCTTCCCTGCTATGGAGCCTGAAAGGTGCCCAGACTAAGGTATGAGAAGGACTTACTGTACCTAAATGTTACAGAGTACATTGGTATTATCCCTATGAAAAATCTACAGCTTGTCCGACTTGTGGCCTGAACCCCTCCCAAGAATAAAGCTGACCTTAAAGGTCTGCAGAAAGGAATCTCCAGTTTCATTACATGCAGGGGAGAGCTTTTAGTCTTTTTCTGTTTCAAGACTCTTGAAAATGCAAACAGCCATCCTGCCTACCAGCTAAGAGACTTATCACCTGCCAATTTATTAGAAGTCATTTATTAGAGGTCACAAGATGCCAACTTGTCATTGGAACTGGCAGCAGAAACCGCAGTCTCACAATCAACAAACACTGTGGCTTTTGTTGCAAGAAGTTTTCACTATGAGCCTGTGGTCTGGGAAAAGGGCAAACAGGGAAAGTCAATCACAGGGGAATGACTGATGGATGTATGGGGAGTGAGCAAAATTATGAAAATAGGTGGGAGAGAGAAGAGTGTGGTCCTGAAGAAACACTATATATTGAGTAGATGGAAAACCCTGAGGTAGTCATTGGTCAAAATATGTATCATTGCCTCTGCTCCTTCCTTGTCATCTCTAACATCTATAACCAAGCACTGCAATTCTGCAAATTTCCTTTCTCTCTCTACTACTGCATTGAAGGGATAGTGATAATGTAGACATAAATGATATCTGAATTACTCTATGGTATTCATTTACTGTACTGTACTATATCAAATTATAATGATTAAATCCATCAGCTTCCATTAACAATGAAAGCAGCTTAAAAATACATTGGAAACCCATGTTTTAACTTTATATGAAGTACTTCTGTAGGACTTTCTATCCCGAGCAATAAATATTACAAAAAGGTATGTAGTTTTCAGAGGTTTCCTAGACCTACACCACATCTCATCTCTAATATCAAGTGGCATCTTTAACATATCTTAGTCTTTTTTAGGATCAAAGACACTCCTCTGCTCACTGTTCTGTTTAACATACTTCAGCAATTGCTCTTTTCCTTCTCGCCACTATAGAGCATATGTGTGCACGAAAATAACTTTCCTAAAATACACAGAAGAAATACGGTGTGACTTGAGAAACTAATTTTCTTTTAAGGAATATGTGAAGTAAGAATGGTTCAATGTCTACGCCACTGTTATAAATTATGTCTGAAGAATAAGAGGCCTGATCAGAAAAGTAATGTATTTCCAGATCTGCTCATATAATGGCCTCTAAGTAGCCTGCAAACTTCCTGCCCAGGGTCAGGACTGTGTACTAAGAAGCACTTGACCTGCTTCATTTCTTGTCGTTCAGTTTCCGTCCCAAGGGCTATGACTGTGTGGAGTTTCAACTAATACCCTGAAGAAGCTCTTCAACATAGATGATACAGCCAATTGCAAACATCTATTAAATATGACTTGCTGCCTTCAGAAGTGGAAAAATTCTCTAGAAGATGAGCACCAAAATACACAAAGTGTCTAGCCAGTGGATATATACTGGGTAAATACTGGCTAAAAGTGGGAAAAATCCTTACCCTGTATCTGGATAATATCTAGATAGATATAATAGTATCTAGAACTGCTCATCTAGTTGTGTAGACTAGGTTGTGCTATGAGTGAGGAATCACATTCTAAAAAATGCAGAGGAGAGTCTGAATAAATCAGTTAGGAATCACTTTCACCTGTTCTCTCCTTAGTAGAGAGAACTTTGCATACGTAAGGAAAAGAAATCTCTTTCTGAAAAAAACCCAGCTGATTTACCCAGTATTTACACAGCTGATTCAAGAAGTACTTTCCAAAACTCTACCAAAAATCTGTTTACCAGCAACAAGCCCTCATTAGACTTTTAACAAGTTTTACAAAAGAAGTCAGGGTTTGAAAAACCCCACCAAGTTATTTCATATATAAACCCAGAAGCACTAGGAAATCCAGATATTATCATTTGAATGATTTTATACATGCATGCATACATGTACACATTCCTTGTCTTCCCTGTAGTTACAAGGAAGAGAATTTTCTTTATTATCAAAGAAAAAAGGTTTCTAGGAAGAAACAATGAACACACCACTAATTCACATCTTCAAATTCCTTATTATGCTTGGTATACACTTGTATGTTAGTTAACTAAACATAAATCAATAGATTGACATGTG
This sequence comes from Phoenicopterus ruber ruber, assembly GCA_009819775.1. Taxonomy (NCBI): domain Eukaryota; kingdom Metazoa; phylum Chordata; class Aves; order Phoenicopteriformes; family Phoenicopteridae; genus Phoenicopterus; species Phoenicopterus ruber. The sequence continues at coordinate 28,635,259 of CM020219.1, read as the reverse complement.
CCATGGAGTTTAGATACCAATTTAACACCTCCACATAAAGTTAGAGAGGAGAATTATAAAATCACTTTGAATTTATTATTTCTAGAAAGAGTAGACAAAAGTCTTTGAGGATTAATTTCATGCTGTGGGTTAAATTTCACTCTCACGATAGGCCAACTATTGCCTGGGGCTCTACAGATAATGAACCTGCCAAGGGATTAGCAAGGAAACACTTGTGTTATTATAAATCGTGTACACTTCCCTTTCTAACCAACTTCATCCTTCATGACATTAACAAATTACACTCTCTGTCCATGTTTCAATATAATGCGAGGCTGTGAATGACCCTGAACCAATAGTACATTAGATAAGATCTTCTCAAGGCATAAATAGCTATTAAATTTGGTTGAAAGATCCAGACCTCCTGAAGGGAGAACGTAAGACATTTTATGTCAGATCTCTCCCAGACCCAGAGAAACATTTGTACGTAAAATCTGTCTTAAGAATATCAGCTGATACACTCTAAAATGGCTTATAGAGAAATGTGCACAAAGGAATTAAATGTAACACAGAAACAGAAGAAATTTTAGGGAGAATTAATTTACCACAAATAGTCTAAGTCCACCCAAGCAAAGATGTTAATTGCTTGGCTTCACTGTAAACAATGGATTTACTAAAGAGCTCAAACACATAATTTATTGTATGTATATTAGACTAGAAGTTCCAATAATGATTTTATGCCTAAGGCCAGTTAGAATATTTATGATGCAAATATAGATGTTTTCTGTATTTGATCCTTTCCCCCTTCCTTTTCTTGAAAAGCTTCACACGTCTACCTGTAAAAACCAGCTCAGTTTCCAGACAATCCATGCTGAGCTGTGCTGGCATGCACTGGTGGTGAAATTGCACAATATTTCAACGTTAAAGTAGAAATCTGACATCATGAACTGGATCCTTTATTTACACACTACCGTATAAACAGAAAGGTGAGAAAGAAGTCCAAGCTCTGAACCTTCTTTTGCTGACCCAAATCAGCTTAGGGCAGCATTCCCTGAATTTTAGAGATGGTAGTATTACTGCTAATGTGTCTTGTAGGGAGAGAGACTCCTAAAAACGGTATGGTTCTAGGAACATAGCTCACCCTTCTGCATCTTTCAGAGCAATTGAGCACAACCACAGAAAGCATTTTTTGTACCCTATTGTTTTCCCACCTCCTTTGAAGCCAAAGCCTTCTTTGAGACAAACCATCTCCAGGGTGCAGCACCACATCACTTCTAGTCACCACACACTAATCTTCCATGTTAAAATACTCAGAGATTTATTCTTTGTGCTGGATTGTAAAAGGCACGGACAATTTTTTCTTTTACACCTCTTGTCAAACAGCCTGGGCACGACGCCTTGCTAATGCTCCCTTAAACACTCTGAGGGAACACGACCTGACAGGTTGTCCGTGGTCCCCAAAGGTGTGAGCTTATGATGTTGGAAAGGTGGCCAGTTTTGTCTCTTTGCTCCTATTTGTGCAAGCCAGTGAGCTCTGCTCTCCCTCGCTGTCGTTACAGACTGCTGCTCTTCCAGCCACCACGAGTCACGCTGAGCTATGCCAGATGACTCGCACCTACTGCGTGGCTGGTATTGTTCTCATATGACCAAAACAGAGAAAGAGGAATTTTGCCATTGTGCTCTTGCAATACATCAGTATCATTTTCTTTACTGCCTACAGTAGGCAAGAGTAGTATTTGCTGCACTTCCCTCTTAACTTTCTAACTGGACAGGAAATAATACGGCTATATTAGGAGGCAGATAATGTACAGTAATAAAGTTCTCACGTTTGAGAATTTGCTATTCTGTCTCCTTGGCATCACATAAGGCTAGGCAGCTGCTCTCTTAACATAGCCATACAGCTGAGCCAGCTCTGCATCCAACAGTGGGACCAGACCTTTGGCCAAAATTATTTTTAATGAAGGACAAAACCTAGTAAAATGACAGCTGAGCATTCCCTTATACTAAAGGAATACTTGGACAGTGTAATGAGTCCTATGGCCAGAGCTCTCCATACTTTTCCAGGACTGGAGGTGCTGCAGACTAGACTACTAGGATTCAGGTGGCCTTAGTACTGGGAAGACAGTCAAGCGTCACTAACATCTCACATTTTCCACTTGGGATGTAATTCGGTGAATGGTTCCTCTGATGGTGAAGCCAACTTAAGAAGATAACTGCTTGTTGCCAGACTCTCTGTTTTGCTGATGTAAATATTTATGAGGCTATGCAGTAGAGGAAAACCAAACAGCCCTCACCTGAATTTCTGCTGTTAACCCAGATTGCTTTATTTTTCATGATGAATTCAAAGCTGCTCTTGGGTGCATGCATACAGTTCACACCAAAATTAACACAGCTTTGCTTTAAATAATTACTTTCATTTTCCTGATGCAGCCTGTTCTGTTTTATACCATAGGATCTCATAGATACTATATTCAGCATAGTATCTAAGAGACATAGCATCACATGGTACGTGTCTCCCTGTCTCAGCAAGTATTAAGCTTACAGCAGAAAGTGATGCCTTCATCTAAAGGGGTCAAAAGGAAACAGAACAAGTAAAGGACTGCTGTCAAGTGAAGTGGAAATGAATCGGAGAGGAGGAACCTGGGACAGGTTGTTAAAAAGGACAAAGAAGAGACACAGAGGGAACAGATTTGGTGGTAAAGGGCAGCAACTAGTGTAAGGTGGACAGAAAAAAAGAGACAGATTTTTGGAGCTAGAAAGTGAAAAGAAGAGTAAGGAGAAATGGGAGGCTGGAGACAAGATGTAAATGAAATTATCTGGGCCACAAGGATCTGCAATGATTTGTGCACATGCTTTAGGATACATTCTTTAACAAAAACCTTTTCAACAGTTTCAGTGAGTGTAATTGTTTCAAGAAAATCATGTTCTCTGCCTCTCTGTGGTTTGTTTTTGGAAGTGGCAGGTTCGTCCTGTGAAACTTCTTAGAGAAAACTTTCATCTTGAAACATTCCCACAAGATACAATTCTTAAGGCAGATATATAGAAATAAAAATGTGCAACAAGAAGTTTGTTTTTTGAGACCCCTTCCTTCTTATGTCAACAGGATACGTGATAGTCTGCAAATGAATCAGGCTGCATTAGGAATAAGGATGTTGAAGTTGGTGTATAATATGCAGAAGAAGTCAAATGTGGCCATGTGGCCCACGTTACTGAAGACACATTATTATGGATTGTGCAACTTATAGTCTCCTGAAAGCTAATGGCTTTAAATTCAGACATATTAAGTTCACTTAGGATGTAACAATAGTGTATATTTCTCCGTTCGTCATTACTTGAATAAAAAATCTTAAGTCATCTTAAAACAATTTTATGCTACCCTTCTAACCATAGAATAGTGCACATTCTACTTTGCATTAAACAATTTACGTTCACATCTGTCGCGTATTACTTGTTGCCTCTTTTCCCCCTTCCCTGAGGGGAGCTTCTTGTTTTGACAGCATTTTAGTGTCTGTACTTCTGGCTAACTCTTGATTTATAAAGGAATAATTACAAAAATAATGTAGATTTATTTCTAATTTTGATATTTCTACTTCCTCTTCATTGACTACGAATTGTTACTCTTCGCTTATAGAGGAAGAATTTAAAGAAAATACTAGCAACAAATGGAGGAAGAGAAAGGAGAGATATACCTAATTGCTAAACATCACCTGCTTTTATTATCCCTGTTTTTCCTAAAGAAAATCATAATTGGGTGTGATGGATAGGAACTATCTTGCTCATAAGAGATCTGCCGAGTAGTTGTCAGCTGGCCAAACTGATATGCTGACCCATTTTTTGCTTTTTATAGACCGAGAACTTTCTATTAATATATGGCACATACAGATGAGGTCAGTGGGGAAATGCTCTTTAGTGGACAACCAGGTGGCAAAGATTCTCATTATGAGTTGGGTATTCGCTGATACTCATCTCCACTCTAACAGGCACTATAACGCAACAAACAGATTTAACTCTGAACAATTTTTACCATTTTATATAAACACTAAAGCCAGTAACTAAAGAGAAACTGAATAGACTTAACATGTTAATTATAAGTAATCAAAATGAATTATTTAAACCTCTGTGCCAGGTGGTAATAATAATTTACCTAGTGAACTTTTTTGTGTCAGATTTTTTCAAATTTACAGCTAACCTAAACTTTGAAAAGAGAAGAGCTAGGCATTGCTTGACAAGCTGAATTAATGTGTCTATCAGCATTAAGCCCATGCTACACAGTGACATCTCTCCAGTAGGGAAACTGCCTCTGAGACTAATGTGTCTTCACTTATTACTTCGCTCCTCTTTGGCTAAGCTCTGAAATGCCAAGGGATACAAATGATCTTGTCTTCAAAATAATTTAAAGCCTGCTGTAATACAGAATGGAAAACACAGAGAGCAAGGTCTTGTCAAAATGCAAAATCAACAGAGAGTGTCAGGAGGCAGAGCTTGCTGTCTGTAATGTGATCCTTCCACACACCATAATCTCCATTTTATTTTGCCTAATGAGGCAGGAGTTAAAACAGTTGACCTGATCAAATTCAGATGGCAGCCCTAAAGGATGAGCCCCCTGCTGCACTCTTGTCCCGACACCCTTTGTTACCTCCAAGTGAGCTGAGACCAGGCTGTGAACCATGTAAATAGGAGGTTTCCAGGTTAATGAAAAGCTGCAACACCCTTCTAAATCGGGACAGAAGGTTATGCTTTTCTAATCCAAAGAAAGTTTCATGAACCCCAGTAATAAAGTTTAACAAATGCTGGTCATTTTGAACCTTGCAAATAGAGACCGGACAAAGGGTAATAGTTGCCTTAAAAAATTCCTTATTCTATAACCACTGCTCAGCACATATTATTAGAATAACATGAATTTGTTTTCTTATCACAAATTCAAATATATCAATTAAAAAAGGATGTCTTGGGAAAAGGTAGTTAATGGTTCTTATGAATTGATGTTTTTATTAGGTGATGGCATGTTTGCTGTTTCATTGCATTACTTATCTGCCAAGGAGTTTCTTTCAACACCAAATCAGAGTATACATGCTACAATCATGTAACACATTCAGCTTCAGTCCATGCGCTCCAGCTGCTGACACAGAAGAATCTTTAAAAGTGGGCAAAACATAAAAATCATCTACATTATCTTTCAGCATGTAGCGTAATTTGCAGTCTTTTACACAAAGGAAATAAAAATTAGATTCACTAACTATACTTCTACCTGTCACTTGAAAGATGAGACTGTGTTGGATAGTACATCTATAGTGTCTACAGAGAGGTACAGAGAGACAGGGTGTGTTAATTTGGGCTTAGTGAGTGCGTAGCTTTTTGTTCAACTTTGAGTGTGAAGGGGGGGCTCAAACGTGCTCACAAAAGATCACGTAGATAAATGAAATGGATAAGATATACATAAAAATACCTCAGTGCATCTCTGGAGTTTCATTAATAAGTTTGAATACATTTCCTGGTTTGGGATGTCTGAATTTTTTCTAGCATGAAGCATTCCATATCATGAAAATATACATACTAACACACAGAGAACACATTAAACGGGACAGCAAGATATTGATGCCTGCATAGTCAAAAAAATACATGTATGATTTATGCTTGGCTTGTGCATTTACATTGTTTTAACTCTACTGAAAATTTATATTAATTTAATTTATCTGTCTTAAAGAAAAGTGTGACAGATTTCACATTTGTCACGTTTTAGGCTTATCTCCTGGGTGGCTACTCATTTGTTACTTAGTATATATTACAATTTTGTGTTCAGATTTCACTGGACTGTATTTTTAGTCCCTTTCTCCTTTCCTCAATTAGGCATTCGTGGCACCACTTTTCATACATTCCAGTAATCAATTCCGAAGCCATTCATCAGGATTTCAGAAGCCACTCTTGAAAAATTAGATACATGTGCTCAGTGTAAATGGGAATGCAATGATTTATGACATAGGTCATTCTGAAAACCCATGAGTTCTTCTCCAGTGACGTGCCAGAAATCACAACTATTACTATAGGGCTGTGATCTGTTTATTATACAGCTTATGGGTGGTGCGCCATGTCTAATTCATTTTTAATGCATTACATTTTTTCTGGTTGGTTTTTGAAAACAAGATTTACAATTGTTTAGAGTTTGACAAGAACAGTAAACTGCTGGTTTAGTTAATACGTTTTAAAATGGACTGATTAAACTATCAGCCTGTTTGCACTCTGTGTTCAAGCTATGAAGGCAGTATTGTTTTATTTGCAACTACAGCAGTCAGCAGTTCTGTACATCATGTGTTATGCATCCCTTGGGTGAAAAAAACATGGATGCTCAATCTAAATGGCAGGGAAGAAATTAAATTCCTGGGTTCTCTTCAGTTTACAAAGGGAAGAGGGTGGCAATCACAACAGAAAAAGGGTCTTTCCAGAAGTCCATGATCTCGGTTACCTGCTCAAGGGAGGGATGAGTATGTTCCTGAACCATCCAGCTCACAAAGCCTTGTCATTGCATCTGCTAGAAAGGTACTTAATCAGCTCCTTCCCGTTGGCAATATGAGAGCAACAAAGCAGCTCTGTCACATGCACAGCACAAATCAAATGAGGTTTTGCGTGGTGCTCACCACAGCTAAAAAGCCGGTGAAGTTGTTTACTGCTTTGGTATTGGCACAACTTCTAACCCCTGGTTAAGGGTAAGCTTACAGAAAGTATCAACTAACTGATCCGTAGCATAGACGCAGATATGGCTTTATCAAGAATATAAGAGGGCTGTAGTCCTCAATTAATGCTACTTCACACAGCATACAATTCTGGTTGCATGACACAGCAACACCCATGCAGATATGCACCACAAACGTTCAGGCAGAGGTCATCTCTGCCGCTGTGAATGCGGGAACTAAGTCGTGCCTAGCAAGTCTAGGACAAATAGACACCTCAGTGGCACTGAAGGGCTCTGCCTTTAGCCTGAGTCAGAATCTGGCCAAAACTCTTGTAATTATGTACAGGCTGTTAGAATTAGATATGCGCTAAAGCAGAACCCTTGCATGCATTTTAAGCACTTAAGTATTATTCATCTTATTTACCTTCAGTCATCTTTGATTCAAGCATCAAGTTTAAGTCAGTCATTGAGGCTCACTGTAGAATCAGTGCAGAGACATGCATCTCCAAAGTCCATCCCATCCGAAGATGGGTATCAAGGACCGATGGAGTTACTTGTCCTGCATAATTGTTCCTCTCTTTTCCTTGACTATAGATGGAGCTGTCTACCTTTGATACACTGCCAAGGCTCTAGCAAGTGCCCTTAAAGAAGGGGCACGCATCTGTCAATAGTCTGTTTTCTTAGGTGGCTGTTTGGGTTTTGATCAATAACAGAGATATTTCACATGAAAATGCAACCAACTTTTCATAGTAGAGAGCAGGTCACTTAAACTTGCCAGCGAACTATTACCAAGTGTCCCCAGACTCCTACAATCATATCCTCAGGGCACAGCATCGCTGCAGGAGTCACCGTATTTTGTGGAGGTCACCACAGGAGCAGCAATGGTGAAATTTGGATAGGTAGTCCATTTTGGTCTGCTCTCTTTCTCCACAAGACTGCAATGCCTAAGGCAGGTTGTGCTCTTTGGATATGTGATGTAATCCAGATTGCAGGATGACAAGGAAAAGGGCAGAAGGTGTAGGATAGGGGCAAGGCATAGGAGGAAGTTCAAAGATGGCAGAGTCAAACATGCACATGAGCAGGCAGTTACAATAAAAACATAGGCTTGATATATAATCACTGGACTTGTCCAGAGAGATAAAAGAGAGATAAAAGAGAGATAAAATAACAAAATGCTTGCTGAAAAATGCAACAGAATTAGACACCAACGTGTATTTTGCTTAATCCCAGAAGAGCACTCGTGAAACATAAAATTACTGAAATTTAATTCACTAAAAACTGAAAACAAGAAGGCTCATTTGATTAAAAACTAATGTCAGAAGCACCCAGATGCCACCAGGAGAAATTTTTTTTTTTTCTCAATTTTGTGGGTCCACTGTGCAGATGGCTTGGCCCCTTTGTGTTTTGCTTCTGACCACCCCACCCCCTCTTTCCCCACTGTTCCCCTGTTAAGAGCTGAGCTGGCTTCATATGCATAGTCTCACTGCTCCACACTCCTGGTGCCTCTCCTGCCTCCTGAAAAACGTCAGAGTAGAGCAGTCCTGCCTTGTATAGGCTCAGGAAGATCTACAGGTCTTGCAAAAGGAATCTGCAATGAGATTGTGCTAAAATAAAGCGAGGATCCAAGCAGCAAAAGAAGAGGCAGGAGTCCCGGGATGGCAGGGAAGAAGGGGCTGTGCTGTGGAAGAAGATCTGTGCCCAGGAAAACAATAAGGACTCTGCACACTCAGCACCACACTGTGCTGTGGCCTCCACCATGGACTGAAACCACCCTGGGCTAAATTCTAGCCTTTGCAAATTCAGGAGCCTACTGGAAGGAGAGGGAGAGGGAGTGAGAAGGGGAGAGAGAGAGGAGGAGAAAGAAGGATCTTACCCATGACCCACAAAACCTGTTGAAGCCCACATCCAAAAAATTTCATAGTAATATGTGGTACAACTCCTTTACCAATACCATGAAAGACTGACATGGGTTCATCTACCACTTGCCCATTTCTGTGATGCCGTTCCACATGTCCCTTCTCTGCCATTCCTTTAAAAAACTTCAAAGTGCAACAGAATACAACACGCATCAATAACGTTATATTTAAAGTCCAGATTGAAATCAGGTGTTGTAGCACGGTACTGTGGCAATGCCTGAAGACTTGTTTAAATGCAAGAACAAAATTATTTCTGAGTAATTGCATGAGCAAGTGCAACCTACTACTTAGTGTGCAACAATTGCTTACTTTGTGCTTGATCCAAAGAGACTGTAATTTTGCAATAGTTTTGGCTTGAAGGTCAGAAAATTTAGTTCTATATGTAAAATACAATTTTTTAAAAAATCATATTTTTAACTCTAGTAGCTCTTTGTTTAATCTTAGATTAAGACAATAGGATTCATCAGCTGAGAAATGAAGGTCACTTGCAGGGGAGAAAGACAAACATGGTATTAGATTTTACACAAATGGAAAGACTTTATTTGCTGGCAGATCAGACCACAGGGTGGTAAAACAAAAAGACAGTGAAATAGGAGTCAGGATTTAAATTGCTAGGTTTTCCAAAGATAAATACCAATAATATCTTAAAGTAATTTTGATTTCAGAAAGTTCTCAGATTTAATATAGGAATTGAAAAGAGTTCCAAAGGATGAGTTTATATTACTGGTCATTAGGTTTTATCTAGATTATGTCTTATCTCTGTTTCCAACTTTAATTACTATTTTATCTATGAAGTATAGAGTCAGTGCCAGTATCTTTGAGCAGAAGAATGTATTAGATTGGCTGTTAGTAGCATCTTTTCAAATCTTGTCTCCCTCAAGCTTGAATTATGTAAGCATAACTGTGTTCAGACTTCTAGCTACTGTTTTAAAAGATAAACTTTGCTGTCAGGGACCTTAGGAAGACTGGGTTTGCATCCAAATCAAAGAAACAGCAGAAGTTGGTAGGTCCCTGAAGACAGAATCTTTTCTAAACTAGTCAGGAGAGGATTTACTGCACGTAAGCTCCTGCAACAATGATAAATGCAGCATGCACTCTACATCATATGATGTTTCATGTACACTGCACAGCTCTACCATCTCTGTTTCAGTTATATCCCTCTAATCTGGGTGGAATGATTTCTTCTTTGGCAATACTTCTGGCTACATTACCTACTAGATGATTCCGATAAAATGCTAAGGATGGACTCATTTCAAAAGAAAAGCTCCTAGAATTAGCTCAAGAACCCTGTGGGAGTATTGCCCATAATTTGATTTGGTTTTAACATGCTTACTCTTCTGGTTTTAGTTAAATTTAGCTAGCTGTACAAGGAAGTGCGATTCAGAAAATAGGTATATTTATCGTAGTCACAAAAATAAAATAAAAACTCATCCCGGAAAGGGCATTCACCAAAACTGCCATGCACATGCCTTTTCAGCACAGCTGATCTCAGCTCTTTCAGTGGTCTTTAATCCTTGAAAATTTAAACTCTTTCAGTGTCTTCTCCTGTCGTGGTTTAACCCCAGCTGGCAACTAAGCACCATGCAGCTGCTCGCTAACCCCCCCCTGGTGGGACGGGGGAGAGAATCAGAAGGGTAAGACTGAGAAAACTCATGGGTTGAGACAAAGACAGTTTAATACGGAAAGCAAAAGCCACACACACAAGCAAAGCAAAACAAGGAATTCATTCACCACTTCCCATCGGCAGGCAGGTGTTCAGCCATCTCCAGGAAAGCAGGGCTCCATCATGCATAACAGTTACCTGGGAAGACAAACGGCATCACTCTGAACGTCGCCCCCTCTTTCTTCTTCCCCCAGCTTTATATGCTGAGCATGATGTCATATGGTATGGAATATCCCTTTGGTCAGTTGGGGTCAGCTGTCCCAGCTGTGTCCCCTCCCAATTTCTTGTGCCCCCCACAGCCCACTCACTGGTGGGGTGGTGTGAGAAGCAGAAAAGGCCTTGACTCTGTGTCAGCCCTGCTCAGCAGTAACGAAAACATCCCTGTATTATCAACACTGTTTTCAGCACAAATCCAAAACATAGCCCCATAGTAGCTACTAGAAAGAAAATTAACTCTATCCCATCCAAAACCAGGACCATATCCCCCCCTTATTCTATACGATCTACGTCATGCCCAGGTCCCACACTTTCCAATACATTCCAGTTAATCACCACCACTTTTCCTTTCTCTTGATATATACACACAGATCTCATTCCCTCAGTCTATGGGCCATCCCTCTAAAATGTTCATAAATGTCCATAAATGTCCATTGAGTTCATTTAGTGCATGACTTCGGGCTCCATCTGTCATAACAGTTCTTCAGGGCAGGAGAGAGAGTGTGTGGTGTTGGATTGTCACATGCTGAAGCCAGTTCTGGTTCCATCACTGCTGCACTTTGCTCGGTTTCATTAAAGTTCATTCCTCATTAATCTGGGTGATTCTTACTGTAATACCATTGATATGGCATATAGCAACTATAGTAGTGATGACACACAGTGGCAGGGTTATATAGCAATTAACATCATACAACTCAATTCATTGGCTATTCTCACCTAAAACCAAATCCCCTTGAGGCACACATCAGACTTCCCCATCCTTCTGCATCACCCACAAAGTGCACCCAGGTCCTTGAGCAAAAGCAATCCCATGGATGGGTTTGCCTTTGCCCAAGGCAGGAGTAACCCAGACTGTCTTCCCTAACATATTCTTTATGTGCACTATGGGGACTTTATCCCCTTCTACAGTACGTAAAGATTTTGATGGGGCAGTGCCAGCTTGATTGGCCGATCCCCTAGTGTTGACTAACCAAGTGGCTTTTGCTAAATGTGTATCCCAATGTTTGAAGGTCCCACCACCCGTTGCTGTCAGTGTAGTTTTAACAGTCCATTGTATTGTTCAATTTTCCTGGAGGCTGGTGCATGATAGAGGATTTGTTATACCCACTCAATGCCATGCTCTTTGGCCCAGGTGTCTATGAGGGTGTTTCAGAAATGTGTCCCGTTGTCTGACTCAGTTCTTTCTGTGGTGCCATGTCACCATAAGACTTGCTTTTCAAGGCCCAGGATGGTGTTCCAGGCGGTGGCATGGGGCACGGGATATGTTTCCAGCCATCCAGTGGTTGCTTCCACGATTGTAAGCACATAGTGCTTGCCTTGGTGGGTCTGTGGGAGTGTGATATAACCAATCTGCCAGGCCTCCCCATATTTATATTTCAGCCATCGTCCTCCATACAATGATGTCATCAATGTATTGCAGGTGTTCCAGAGCTTCACTCTGTTCCAGTGCAGTCTGGATCAGTCCGTGGCAAATGGTGGGGCTGCGTTTCCACCCCTGGGGCAGCCAATTCCAGGTGTACTGGACGCCCCTCCAAGTGAAAGCAAACTGTGGCCTGCACTCTGCTGCCAAAGGGATTGAGAAAAACGCATTAGCAATATCAGTTGTGGCACACCACTTGGCCGCCTTTGACTCCAGTTCATATTCAAGTTCTAGCATGTCCGGCATGGCAGCGTGACCATTCAGGCCACAATAGTCTCCTGTTAGTCTCCACTCTCCATTATATTTTTGCACTGGCCATATGGGACTATTAAAGGGTGAGCGAGTCTTGCTGATCACTCCTTGGCTCACCAGTCAACGAATCAATTTATGGATGGGGATCAGGGAGTCTCAGTCGGTGCGAGATTGCTGCTGGTGAACCATTGTGGTGGTGATTGCCACCTGTTGCTCTTCGACCCTCAGCAACCCCACAACAGAAGGGTCCTTCGAGATACCGAGCCAGGTAGACAGCTGTTTAATTTCTTCCGTCTCCAAGGCAGCTACACCAAAAGCCCACCAGTACCCTTTTGGGTCCTTGAAATACCCTCTCCTGAGGTAATCTATACCAAGGATGCACGGGGCCCCTGGGCAAGTCACAACAGGGTGCTTCTGCGACTCATTCCCAGTTAGACTCACTTCAGTTTCCAATACAGTCAGCTGTTGGGATTCCCCTGTCACTCAATACAGATGGGTTGTGCCCCTTTATAGCTTGATGGCATTAGAGCAGTACACTGTGCACCAGTGTCCAGCATAGATGTACACATGGCATTTTAAGAATGGATCCATTTGACACAGAAATGTTTTGGGTTTTTTTTATTCCTATGAGGAGCAAAAATGTGACCTTCCGTCTTGTTATTTTGATTAAAGGGAGTTGTAGAAGAAATGAGACGCAAGATATTACTGGCTACAGTACTCGCAATAGGCTCTGGCAGATGCACATTAAAGTTCTTGATTTGTTACAACACAGCCTGTAGTAGTTGAACCATGTGCGCAAGTGAACATGCTGGAGGAATGTCTTAATCAGAGTTCATATTTTTAGTCTTGCCTAGAGAAGTTACTGAGGTTTGAATAAAGAATTACGCCATAGAGACTCAGAGGTCAAGGCACCGGTGTAGGTTTTGGGAAGGTCAAGTCCAAGACTGGCTTCTCATGCAGGAAAGGAGGAATTTGAACTGGTTCTCTCACTTCTTAGCTATGTGCTATGATGATGAGGTTATTGTCTCTTCCAGATCAGAGTTTACTCTGTCAATTTTATCTTGAAATTAAGAATTTATTACACGTTTTTTTCATAGATATTAAAATGTATCATTGATGCATGTATTAATTTATATTAATTTCAGAAATATATATAAAAATATATATATATTTCCCCAATGGCTTTGAAGTTTTTCATTGACTCTCTGGATTAGCACCTGGAAACTCAAGGAACACGTGACTACTGCTGAGCCCATCATACTTTACTTCAGTGACCATGAAAATGAAGACAAATAGATCAAACTATGGCGAGCTTCTGTTTAACTGCATGACGGAAACCAGCACAGCTGGAGGCAATTCTTAGCAAATTGATCAGAATTCCTTTACTTTAACTACAGCTTAACTAATAAATAGACTTGCGTAATTTTCTGCAGTCAATCTAAATGTATTTGCAAAATTAGTGAAACACTTGATCTTGAAAAGTTCACTAAAACTTAAGTATATAACTTTGAAGAACTTACATAGTTTATCTTTCTGCCAAATTGGAAAAGAATAACTGTTTATAATAAAATCTTGTTAACTAAGTAAACTTTGTAGAAGATGCATGTTCATAATTAATTTGCTATGCAACAAAACTGTTGGTTGGTTTTTTTTTTTCTTTTCAAAATTCAATATTAACTTTTGTTACCAAGTTTGTATTCTGGTCTTTTGTTTAAAGATATTTTTGTATCAACTTCTGGAACTAGTATTAATCCCACTGAAAATCTGAAAAGACTGTATGCATGTCGATGCTCTTCTTTTGCCATTTTTTAAAGTAAGTACACTTCATCCATAAATTCAGACATTTTTTCTGGATGGATCTGTTTATTTTAAGGGGCTTTTCAAATATTCTGTGAACAAGACAATCTTGAACTCCCTTTGAACATAACAGGCATTTGGAAAATTTAATGAAAATACACTTTTTAAAAACGTAATTGATCTGGCTTTCACCCTTTTCATGATTATTTCTGCAGTTACAGACTGGCAAAATCTGAAAGTAATAGAAACATCCTATTTGCTAAAATAAACGAATACACTGAACTTTTTTTTCCCTAAAAGCCCATGTTGCAATTCCTCCTAAGGGACAAAAAAATAACAAGAAAAAGATGGAGTTTCAACTCAGAGCAAACATAAAAGCTTTACTTACTAAAAATCAATTACACACCCCAATTTGTTTTTACCAGCAGCCAAAGGAAAACCTGGTTAGCATGTTGCAGGATCCAAACACCTTGGATCTACATGTTTCACCAAATTTTACATTATGGCTATTTCTAAGAAACAAACTAACAATTAGAGACACCTGTTAAAAGTGCCTGTGCTCTGTTCACACTTCATGTAGTATCTTAAAGTGACAGCATATTAAAATGTCAATGCAATTCTTTTGCATTACAGAAGTATTTATAACAACAGAAAGTGCAATTAAATTCTCTGCTCCTAAGTACTTGTACTCCGTTTGCTTAGCATACAAGAAAAGTACTAAAATACAGTTGTGTAGAAGGGAAAACTATTGAAAATAAAGATTATAATACTACAAAACACAGAATTACAAAAGAGACAGAAAAAAAAATGGTATCTAGATTACCCCCCCCCCCGATTTTATGTACTTATTAAGCACATAATATATTTCTTCTATAGATAGTCCAGCAATTTTAGATGTATAGTCCCATATAGTAAATTGAGTATTGCAGATAAAAGAAATATAACCACACTGAAATTATTTATTCAAAACTTTGCCTTTGATTATGTGCCCAGACACTACACAACTTGCACATCAATGAAACATTCTTTGAATTTGACCCCTCCAGCAGAGACCTACGTGCCTAACTTATGTCAGAAATTTCTGAGTGGGAACTAAGCCACATTATGGACCATACCTGAGACACAAAACAAGATAATACACCTTCAAACAGTTTCTACATATCCTTTTTATAGAGCTCACTAATACAGTGATAGTGCCTTTACAGCAAAGTTAAACAAGAATTCCAGCTTGATAAAGTGGATTGCTATGGGAAAATTTCACTTTGAAAAACATTTGTCAATTTAGAGGAATATTCCAACAAATACAAAAGTTTGCATTTATCGAAATGGAATTTCTAACAAAACCTGGCTTAAATATTCCACGTCATGAACTCAAGCCCATGCAGACGGTCAGAGAAGAGGATCTAAAATACTCCAGCCCTATTTCAATGCTCAGTGGAGTATGAAGGGTGCTGCGCAGTCTTGTGGCAGTGCCCTAGTGAAAGGTAAAATTAGACTGTCCTTTAAAAATGTTTCACATTTTCTCATCTATTTAAAGTCATGGATATATATCACCCTGAATTTCCAAAAAATCTCATGTTGTCATGCCAAATTATCCACCAATATTGGGTGTATGTAAGTGATTATTCTGAGCCACAGGACTTTGAGGAATGGATTTAACAATATTGTAATCAAGGGTATATTACTTTCACCCACCTGTCCGGACACATTGCCCCAGTTACCACTTTGTGGCAGAAGGAAGAAAATGAACTGTCCCTCAGGTATTTTTGCTCACGGCCTTAGCTTTAATGGAAGTAATAAGTTTGATGGTCTGTAAGCTATAGTACATGAAAAGCCACCCCATTTTCACTTCTGGTACACTTCTGCTACTGGGGCAGTCACCTCTGGCAGAAGGATGCAGGGGACAGCTAGGGCTGTTCTTCAGGACACCCTTGGTAGTCCTAGTATGCTTCAGGAGATCTTCTCTGACGAAGGTGTGAGGCTCACAGAATTTCAGTCCTTGCTCTGCTACCGACTAGGGGAAGTTGTTCCGGTTTTCTTCCTCTCTTTTTTTTCTGTTCAATAGGGATTAAAACCTTAACGATGTTCTCAGGACTGCTGCAAAGACTGCTTGCACAGTGTTCAGAATATATGAAGTACAAGGATAATTCAGCATCTGTATCACTTCTGCAGTTTCACATTAGCTTCCAAAGCAGTAGCTTCATAATTTTGAAATCTTAAAATTTTACTGAAAATTCTAATGGCTGATGTATTTCCAAAAGATGTTTTCTTCTAACATATTTGTCTCTGCTTTCTGAAATATGACTCATGAAAACTTTAGCTGACCAAATTTCTGTTTATTCTGAGTTTTTATTATGCTCTGGATAAAAATCCTTGTCTATTTTTCAAACACAGAAGCTTTCAAACACCAGTATTTCAAGAAAGCTGTCTGTTTAGAAGCTAACTTGTCTGCAGATAACAAAATAACCTCTTTCCAAAGGCTTCTGGCTATTTATTCACATCAATTGAAATTTGGTGCAACTGCACAAATTATGTCTTCCAAGAGCACCTGTAAATTGGCCTTGTGCTGTACCAGTTTTATGATTTGTCACCCAAGACTGAAGTTTACATTATCCTTAAGCAATGTGATTAAGTGGGAGGAAGGACTGCGGGCCAAGCTTTTCAAAGCTGTTTCTTTCGTGTAGTTCCACTGCACTCAGGCTAGCCAAGAATAGTGGAACTGTTGTAGCCCCAGCATACATAACACAACGCTGGGAGTTGTTCTAATTGATGCTGAATTCCTATTAGTCACAAGGGTCTGTCCTGGCAGCCACAAAAAGCTGGAGTATAAAAGCCATTCTGATCACTGACTTCTTTCCAGAATTACCTATTCCCATATAAGAGTTTGTGAGGAACAGGTGAAGCAGTCTCATTAATCCACCTCTATACCACCTACCACCTAAGGATTTCTGTTCCATTAAGAAAATTTTCCAGTGCCAAAATCTCCCTCAAGGTCCCTTGAGCTGTCAGAATATCATAAAAAGACAAGAATAAGACTTTGCCCTTCCTCTTCAACAGCTCTAGTGCTTCTGCTGTATACGTTTCTGCGAAGGCTGCAAAGTGAGTAAGTAGAAATGGCATCATTAATGCACCTAACTGATCTCAAAATATTGTTTGGCTAATCAGGGAAAGGCTTCATGTATAGTAGCTTCTGGAGCAGAGCCAGTTGAAGATATCTGGTACTATTAACCTTGTCCACAGGTGTGATTTTCTCTGGGATTATGTTGTTTCTAATGGATGAGATGCTTTTCATGTTACTCAGAATGCATATGAGCATGATACACTCATCATCATTCTTTTGTTACTTTTCTGATGATTTGTCATGCAAATCAAATAGTGGACTGAAAGCAGCTGGCCGAGTCAGTGAATTCAGCCCCTGTTATCACAGGCAACTATGTCATATATGCCTTTATAAGTCACTTGACCCAAGAAAGTGACTGAGCTACTATATAGTTAGGAGGCTTTTTACCTCCACAGCACCTACTAGAAGGGTGCTCCACAACCTTGTTGAGATACCTAACATAATTCCTGGTCTTAAATATATTCAGGAGAATTTAGATTCAGTTATTTTTGTCCTAATATTATGTATAAGAAGACAAAAGACCAGAAGGCCATCCATCCTAATATCTAGTCCTTGCCAACGGTCAACAGAGGATCAATAGACCAGTGTATGGCAAGATGACAAGTATATACCCTCTGTATTTCCAGGTTCCATGATTGTGGAGCTCAAGCTTCTTGTTAAGTATGTCCTTGCTCTCTCATATATGAAAGCATCTAACTATGGGAACAAGGTTTATATATGCCCCATACTTATTTGTATATCCAGGTTTACTTCCTAGCTAGGGCAGAACACTTCATGTTCCATTTTTCTCACGCTGCTCGGCAGAACTGGCTGAAAAACTCACACCGCTGCGTGGAGAGGTCGGTCTCAGTTTACTTCCTTCCGTATTCCTCCCTCTCCAGCTACACTTACTCTCTCCTGGATAGCGTGGGGTTTTTTTTTCTTTTTTAAAAAATGTTCTTCTTGCTGTTGAATTAGTTTTTGGCCAAGTTAGACAGCTAAATCTGCTGAATGCAGGC
Organism: Phoenicopterus ruber ruber; assembly: GCA_009819775.1. Classification (NCBI taxonomy): domain Eukaryota; kingdom Metazoa; phylum Chordata; class Aves; order Phoenicopteriformes; family Phoenicopteridae; genus Phoenicopterus; species Phoenicopterus ruber. The sequence goes on along the minus strand of CM020219.1, from coordinate 28,617,230 downwards.
CTGGTATGAGGGCGTATGAGGCTCCTTTTAGTAGCCATGAATTATTATATCTGCTGAAGATGTAATACAAAATTTCAACCCTAATTACATGTTTCACAGAAAAGTCAACAGCTTTTTGTAATGTGCAATCATTTGTCATGGTAATAACAGCAAGCAACTTTTGCAATATTGTGCAATTTTCTTAACAGGCAACTTCAGGAATCCTTTATTCATTCAAACTTGGCAAAGTATTTAGACACATGAATTAAGTATTGCAGAGCTAATAAATGAGTACTCTGAAGAACAGGAATTAATTTACCCATGATTTGAATGGTTTGATGCTTCTGACTTAAGCTGTTCCATGATCAGTTGAACTGATGTAAGAGTTCACCTAAAACAAAACAGGGAGGTTTCACCCTCATTTCCTTCTCCCCTGTTCCTACTCCTTTTTCACTGTGTTGTCATGCTCCTTTCTCTGTGATAGTTCTGATGCTCACTGAACCCTTCTAATAAGCTGATTCAATTCACAAATTCATCAGAAACTATACCAATTAGTCTTCTCCTAGGATGTTATGTTGTATAGGCCCATGGGAAACTACCACAAGATCTACAGCTTGTGTGAGGAGGAGTGTTGCCAACACGAGGGAGATAAGCATCTTGTTCTTTTAGCCACAATGAACAGCAAAATTGGAATTTCCTGCCTCATGAAATTGAAAACTAAATTTCAGTATATTCCTAAACTTTCTGAGACATACGCCATACTGTTACAATGCATTATCTGTATAACAATGGAATTGTAAGCTGTTTCGCCTCTTAGATATGTCAAATTGTTCAGATAATGAAACAATTTAGCAAGAAAAAGAAAAAGAAAAAGAAGAGACATGAAAAAGGATGCATTGCTAGTCATTTAAAAATTCACCTTTCAATGGCTAAATTAGGAAAATCTTTTACCTACCTAATGTTCTTGCATTATTTTTATTCCCCCTATGGCAGAACTCAACTTACGCCTTCAGAGGAATATTTTTGTCCGTATTAGCTGGACTTCATATTCTAAGAGAAGACACAACACTACGAAGTATGTTCTATCAGACAAGATAGAAAAAATGGCAATCACAGAAACAAAAGTTCATATTTAACTTAGAGTAAATAAATACATATACATCTTTGATTAGGATGCAGTTGTGGATTACAACAGAGCTGATCTAACAGTATGCAGCCACTAGAAAACAAATTCTTTTTAATAGCTTAATTTTCTGACATATCATCAAGCTGAACCAATTTTCCCTGCAGTTTTGCAATTGCTAGATCTGACATAAGGGAAATGGTGGGACCATACTACATACACTAGAGAAGGGAGTTGGGTGGCAAGGCACCAGGAGCAGGACTAACTCTTTTAGTGTCAGACCAGCCTTTCACCAGGTTGAATGGAACATCACACTCCACTCTAATGATGGTGTATGCACACCTGCTTTTCACGCATACCTTTAGCATACAGTTTGGTGGTTGCCACTGATGACCTGTCTGGGTTGCCCCCTTCTTTGTCCTGGTATTGCCTGTTACACAATTGTGTGAGGAACCAATTCTGGAAACCAAGATGGTCAAAAAGAAACCCAACCAGAAAATGATTAATTGCTCAGTTTTCCACCGTGCCAGCTCCCTGGACTGCCACTGTATGGCAGTGTACATGTCAAGGGGACAAATGTAATTCCAAAAGAATTAAGCTTAAAATGTTGTGGAACCACATTTTCAAATGAAATGTGCCTTCATTCACTTCTTTCGAAGATACAAAAAAAGTCAAAAAAAGTTTTTTCCTCTTTGCTTTTCCTTTCCAAATTGGTATTCCAGTTTAGCATTCTCAGAACTATTTAATTTGGTCCTTCCAGTTTGTAGCTGACACACAGGGAAAAGTATCATGAGACAGCAGAATAATCTACAGACCTGCTGCTGTCTATAGGCACTTTTCCCAACCCAATTCCCATTTGTCTTGTCCTCCTCCCTCCCTTGTACTGTCTCTGACACTTGTCCGACTCTTGCGTTGAGTCAGTTTTGCTCGCTAACATGCTAAAGAAAGAAGAATCCAATGTACCTCCTGGGAGAAACTGCCTTGCTCTAAGTTGCTACATCTAGGCAGATGCTAGATGGATAGTATCACATGTAGCACTCAAAAGTATATCTCCCTTCTCTCTGTTACAGACCCTGAACTACATCGTGTACATATGGGCGCTTGCAGCACTTTCTGATTACTCCACTTCAGACATGTATATGGCGGCCAGTATGCAGGGGATACTCAGGTACTATTTTGCCCCTGCTCCAGATTTAGGGAACTGGATAAAAAGGTATAAGGAATGGCAATACTTTTGTAGTTACGAGAAGTTAGTATTGCTATGGATCGACAATCCAGGAAACTGGGATAAGGGAAAACCAGGAAGGTCACAGCACCTCTGAGGCACAATCCTTTCTGTGTGCTGGTCTTCAGCTGGTGCCGCTGAGCTCTGCCCTTGGCTCAACTCGGGTTGTAAAAGCACAATCTAACCCGCTGCCTTCTCACCAGGGAGTCATCAGCTTACTACAACATCGCAGCAGCTAAAAACTTGCAAATATTTCCTTAGGTTTTTGGCTTTTTTTTTTACTCTCTTGAGAAATAAATTCAAAAGACAGCTCTATTGTGCCAAGATTATTTTGGAGATGGTATTTTACTTGCATCCTACTGAACATGAAGACTCTTGTTTCTCAAAACCCCCTCTAGACCTAGAATACACATTGATGCATCTGCTCATAAAAACATACAAAAAGCATAGTTCATAAAGATATTATCTCTCTTTTTATTTATTTATAGATTTACTTGGCACTTACTGGCCTAATGCAGTTATTTTAGGGACATACTTAAATACAGTATTAATGGCCAACCTCTCTGAGAGAATTATTGGCATTGCTACAGTTACATTGTGCTTCCAACATATACAGCTTTATTCTCTTGTATCCATAGCTTCTAAAAGCTAGCTCAAATACAAGTAAGAAAAAAAAACGTAAAGAAGTAGAAAATTTATTTTCTGTTTATTGTAAATGAAGATGTTAAATTGTGATTTTCCATACTTAAACTATCTCCTACTCATTTTACTACATGACCAAATACTAATACAAGTAAACATAGTTCCACCACCATCACCCCACCCCCTTTTTTTTTTAAAAACAAAGTGGTTCCTTGCTTGTTTTATTTTAGGCATGTTCCATCCATGGTTAGAAATCAGGCATGACAGTGGTCTAATGCAAAATTTTTGTCCATGGAGAAATTAGGCATGACCATGGTCTACCCCTGAATGTGATCTTAATGTTTTATACCACTGACAAATCATTAACATCTGTTAATAACTCACCCAGCTGCTTTGTTAGATTGTTTTTAAAAAAAATCTTATGTACACCATAGATGTCTCCAACTCCTAGCCCATGTAACCTTTCCCAGCTGCTTAATCCTTACTTAAAATATTACTTTAAAATGCATACATTTTTAAAACTATCCTGTTTCTTTGTCTCCAGACTACTTTTGTAACTGTGCTAACATCTGTTCATTTCCACTCCCCAATTCCCATCTTAAATACTTATTTTCAGCATGTATTTTTCTTGTAAATAGAATCCCATGTACTTTCTCACCTCCTAGCTCTCCACTTTCTGCTTTCCGCTCTTGCTCTCATTCCACTCTATCCCTCATGGTTTCACTTGACTCATTGTATTTTAAATAGAGGACTGATACAGAGGAAAGATTATTTAAAGAGCTTCTTTGATTACCTCACACTAATTTAGGCTTGGGAAAAAGAAAATGGGGGCATGCCATGCATCTACTGTGTCTAAAGGGAATAAACAAAGGGAAAGGGGAACCATGTACAGTAAAGGGGGTGTAGGTAGTTGTTAGGGATGAAACTGCACAATGGAAATATCGGAAGATTAGAAAATAGTTCCTGGCTGTGAGAAGCAGTAGGCTATGCAGGAGCCTCCCAAGGGAATTAGAAGGAGCTTGTCACCAGGCACACTTTAAAATAGGCTGGACAAAAGCTGTGGTTTGGGGTCAAGCAGCTAACAGAGGCAGAGGCAGAGGCAGAGGGAGAGGGAGAGGGAGAGGGAGAAGGAGGAGAGGGAGAGGGAGAGGGAGAGGGAGAGGGAGAGGGAGGAGAGAGAGAGGGAGAGGGAGAGGGAGAGGGAGAGGCGAGGCTGCTGAACGCAGCACCGGGGTGGGGATTTCTGAGTGCTGGTACAGCAGTGGCAGGAGGCAGGACATGATGGACGCAGGCTGTAACACCTCATTTGGGAACTGGCTGTGATTTTAAGTGCTGGTTCTACTGAAGTGGTCTAAACTGTCTCCAGTACAGCCCTGGATAAAATGCTAGCAGTTCTGGTACCATTCCTCATTGCCATGAACTAGCAGATGAATAGGTGAATAGCTCTCCCATGTCCAAAATAAATAGATCAGATTCATAACTGATGTACAGGATAGTCCTCATTACATTAAGCACTAAAACTCAACATTATTTCTTTCTCACTATTGGAGTATAAGGGGTTCTGAGGCAATTTACATAACTCAAAAAAGGTACATTAGCATAAGTTACAGTAATTCCTTTTTTTTTTTTTTTTTTTTTTTTCCTGACAGCAATACAATGGCATATCCTGAGGCTTTGGGAATCTAAACAAATAAAATAATTAAACACATCTATTGTGTTTAATACAAACCATAACATACACTATAATACTACAGGGTATTTTCTATACAAATACGGCTATATTTTTCCAGATCTATCGGCTGACCCACATATCCAAAATGTTTCAAAATGAATTTCATTTTTGTCATGAAGATTTGGTCACGGTTTCTGACTCATGTAAACGTCCTGATTATCTGTAGAAATCTTGAGATACTACAAAGAGAATCCAAGTATTTCTACACTGTCTCTTATTTTTTTGGTAGGTTCTAACTAGAGAAGCAGCCAATAGTACAATGAGCATATTTTAGGGGGCATTTAGTCCTAGGTTCTCTCCCTTTTCTTCCTTTTCCCATCAGATAGTGCAACAAAAAAAGAATTATTCTGCCATAGCTGTAACCCATGGCATGGTTCTTTCCCATAATTACAGTTTTGGAGCTCTTTTTCACATTTGCCTATCCTGTCTAGAAGAGGGTTATTTGTAGCCTCATATTATGAAAGGAAATATTTTAATAAAATTAAGATTAAAAAAAGGAAGGAAAAGAGCTTTCTTGCATTTAAGCTGCGAGTGCACAATGTGCAGCCCATGAGATCACAAAATGCAGTCCACACCACCCTCTTGCAACTGCATCATGAGGACACAGCTAATCAACTGCAGGTTTTTCCAGTGCTAGAGAACTTAATCATGAAGAAAATTCACTTTCTCTACCAATGAAGACATACCAGTACAACCAAATATGTCTGTGTACATTTATTTTTAAAACTTGTAAATATATAGATGCAGATTATAGAAGGGAAACCCTCAGGCTCTTGTCATATTACAAGTTCTGCCCGTGTAGTTGCCAGGAAATGTTTACACAAACTTTGTGAGTACTGGAAATCCAAACACAGAAAGAATATTGTGCTGTGGCATTAGAATGAAAGCAAAATGTAAATTAAAGGGACTTGAAATGAACTATCTTAGCTTATTGACCAAATTGGAGGCAAAGCAAAATAACAAGCATAAAATTGTTAAGAGAATAAATGCATGTTTACATTTTGCAAATGTCCATAGTCAAAAGGATTGTCACTAGTAGGATGGATAATCAGTACGTCTTTTAGCATGATTTACATTTATTCTTCAGATCAACTGCACAAAGCATCATCTGTAAGAGCTCTACTAGACAGAGCTGTGCTTGGGGTATGTAAAAGGACATATGGAAAGACGCACCAAAACGAAAATCTCAAACAAAATTATATACTACATTTTGAAGAGGACTAAGGCCACTCCAAGTCAGCTTTGATCCAGCTTCCTTCCGGAAACCCAAAACGCACTTTCTGCATCTACTGGACTGAGAAGAAAATATGCAAGAAAACCATCACACATTCCCTCTTGTCAGTCCCGGTTCTTGCTCAGGCATTCCTTCTCTTTTGCTCTCTGTGGGAAACTGTCCACTTGCTTCCTCTCCTGAAAAGCTCATCCCCTCATTTACTACTGCCTCTCTCCTCAATTCTCCTATGAAGATCTCAACACTTGTTTCCTCCACATAGAATCATTTTTCTCCCTATCTGTAGTATGTAGATAGCTAATTAGGCATCTGGACTTTTCATTTATTTCAGTTTATTCACCTAACAACCTCAGAAATAAGGATTCTTTAAAAGGGAAATACAGATTACTGCTCTATCTTGAGCACGCTGAAGGTGGACATGGCTTATGTGGTGGGTGTTAGAAATTCCAGGTTGTTACAGCTCACGAGTGACTCAAGAAACTGAGGGTAGTTTTGGTACGGCCAGTGAAACGGCACAGATACCACGTAACGCAAAGCATGCAATCATCATGCCATGCTGTCAAATGGAAATTATTATTTTATGGTATTTCAGTTGTTTAAAAAAACACCTACCATTCATTAAAAAACCAGAGTAAATGGCAGAATGCTTAATCGAAATTAAGGAAAAGCTTGAGAAAAGAGATCTCTGGCAGTCTGATTTGATGATGCACAAATTCTGTTTCTATCAAAGAAGGGGGAGGATTATTCTAAAACCACGAAACAATATATGTTATAGTTTTTACAAAAATCTACGCTGATTTGAAATAGGGATATTATTAAGCAGCTCTGCCGTTTGATCACAAATAACAGTATCGCATGAGGAGATGATGAAGCTGCATTTATACAGTTCCTTTTATCCCAAAGGATCTTGACACTCTTTATAAAATATACATATGGTATGCCTATGAATACAAAAAAAAGCACATAGGAACAGAAATCACTTTGACTAGCACTGCAAATCAGAGCATCTGTTTAACAGTGCACATCAATATTGTTCTTTAATTCAGGGAAGGATTTAAATTGGAATAGTATATCTAGCAGGAATTATTAGCCCGTGTGCCCTTATTAATTCCTAACAGATTGTACGTAGAAGGAAAACAAAAGGCAAATTACAGAGCCCTGGATCACATCCACATCCAAATTATTGTAAACTTGAGATAAGTTCTTATTATACAAAACTTGGATCTGTAAGGAAATATTCAAAGTATTTCAATGCTGAAATTCAAATGCCAAAACTAGAGTATAAGCTACAATATGCACATAAACCCAATGAACAATTGTGCCAAAGGCCACTGATAAATCAAGTAAAACTAATCCCAGAGAAAAGCCTTGACATTTGGTTGAAATAAGGACATTAAGTTGAGTTGGTCAGGGATTATTTTTACTAGGTTTTTTTCCTCAAAATGAAAAAAATACTTCTCAGGAAACAATAAGTTTTAATACATTTTTATACACTTCTTTTAGATGACAATGGATGTTGTTCTCTACATTTTCAACTCAAAATTTCTGTTTTCCTAGTTCAAAATTACTTAAAAGTAGTTGAAAAGAAAAAAAAGAAATGGAAGTGAAAACTTCCAAAATTCAGAATTAATTAAGTGAAGAGTTTCATTGGCCAAAATTCATTGTTTTTCTAACAGTCTTCTGAGAGTTCAACTGTTCATTCCAATACAGAACCGTTTGGTATCCTGATAATTTTCCCAGGATAGGAAGACTATTTTCTGCTTAAAACTGTTACGAATCTAACTAGAGCAGTTTGCCTCGAGTAACATGAACTTAACACGGCCTGATGCGAACCAAGGGAGCTATGGTCATTTGGAAATGGGAACATTGTATAAGGACAATGAACTCTTCCTTAAACCAACGTTTTTCAGAAACAGGCTCCACTACTGCTCACTCAAACAAAAAAAGACCAGAAATCAAAGAGGAATTAATGATATAAAGGAAGTAGCTCTTGCAAAACAACAGATGGAATGAGATCGGAAACACATGTAGTAAGCTGAACTTTTTTAATAAGACCAAAATGACAGAATTGGAACAAAGGAACAAAATGCATAAACACGCACACAAATCAGCAGAACAGTTGCTAACTAGAAATGGGTCTGCAATGCAGAGTCCAAATCTGGACTTAGATCCCAAATTATTTTCTAAATTTGGGGCTTTAGATCCGTGATGGTGGTCTAGATTTTTGCAGAAAGAGTGGCAAACTATAAAACCTCTAGCATGACTAGATGAAAACTTTCTACAAAGTTTCTAAGGTGAATTATTGGCCTCTTTTTTAATGCTGATATTCCGGATCACTCATAAGATGGGAAGTCAGTTCACAAGAAGATCCTGATCTAACGCTGAACTGTGTAAAAAGGCGTTAAAGTAGAAGGAACATTGACTGCATGTTCCCCAGATTCTGCCAAAGGTGAGAAACAGCTTTAAGAAAAAAACCGAGTAGGTCAAATAGGTTGATCAGGAAAACAAGCTATAATTATTAACTTACTTATTCTCCTGATAAATTGAAGTAAATGCTTTTGGAAGAATACCTCCTGGGTCTCTCTTAGGCATTGCTTTTCCAATTGCACACCCATCCCAAAGTGAAGCTGTGTTATGAAGACACAATTATGTCCAAAAATAGAAGAGATTGTTTAAATAAAGAGAAAAAAAATTAAAATCAACTAGAATTGTGATGATTCGAATTAACCACAGAAGTATTAAAACACTGTCTGTTGAATATATGTTTAATTTGTTAGGACACAACTTACCCTGATGATTCTCCTGATAAAATAATAAGCTAGACTTTCTCCAAGTCCCTTAGATGGTAGTTGGCTTATGATAACATTTGCCACTCTTTGAATATGTTGTCTGGAAGTAAAAAAACCTTAATCCTCAAGTGGTATGAACTAATCTGTCTCCACTGAATTCAACACAGATCTGGAGCACAATTTTGTATTAGTCTGACATGAGAGAAACCATCTTTCTTTCAAATATTTGTCTCAAAACGTATAGTGATGTCAAATTACTGCCAAAATGAAAGAGATAAGTAAATGATTCATCTAATCCACGTAACATTTTTCCTGTTCACAGGACTTTCAGACACAAATCTTTTCAGATGTGTTATGTATTTTAAAGTTTTTGGTGATGTCTTGTTATTTTTTCTCTATTATTTGAAAGCACATAATCATACATTTCTTCATATGTATTTTCTATTAAATTCTGTCATGTAGACAACTGTTAGAAAAAGTTACAAAGTATGGTTTCCATTTCCTAACTACACAATACCAAGTCACATCCAAAACTATTTCTACTAGACTATTTCTACTTCAATATATGTTTCACAGTTTGTATGAATACTTGCACAGGCAACTTTGAAATGTGTTTTCAAGAACATTGGAGTCACTAAAATTCAGTTGTATAAATACTGGTCATAATCAATGAAAAAGAGAAAGCACGTGCAAAGGTAATCAACTTATAAACCTGAGGAAATATTAGCCAAAATTTTATTTCTAGTCATAGTTCTAATTTTGCAATATCACTCTCGTTTGCATGCATTTTTTGAGGTGTTAAAACGTAACAGCAAGGAAAATTATTTCTTAGCGCATGTAGTTTGGAAGTTATCAAGCTCCTGAAAATGTCAGTTTTCTCTCCCTGCTCATACAGGTACACAGATAAACCCTTACTGAATTCTGTAAAACCTGTATTTAGGAGGACAAGCACAGAGATTCAGTACTTCATTTAATCTACAGATGGCTAAATTCTTCATAAGGGTAACTGATAAATAAAACAGCTAATAGACTCTCTGTTCTACTGAGACATTAAAAGTTTAGCACAATTTTTTTAATAGTCTTTCATCAGAAACTATACCAATATATCTTGTAATTGAGAAAAGAGCTTTATTTCAAAGAATAAGTGGGATTCATAGAGCTAAAACAATGGATCATAGTTATCTCCATCTAGCTAGCTCACTCACATGAATTTCTTAAAGTAATGATATTTTATATTCTAACAGAAAACAAAATAAAATTATTTTCAAATGCACATTTACCAAAACCCACTCCATTAAGCATTTGGCTTGTCTATAGTTTATAAAGATGTATTTATACATATAGATTGTTCCTCCCTTGATGTGAGGAGATAAACAATTCTAGCATTGTTACTGCAGAAAAATAGAAAATTACTAAACACAGAAAAGATATTGCAAAATGTTGTCACAAAAGAGCCAAACCATTTTCCAGGGTTTCAAAATAATCTCTGACAGGAACCTTCTTTTCTCCAATTTTTTATTAAAAACATCCACACACACACACAAAAAAAATCAACAAAGCAAAGATGCTAAGTCACCAGTCCACTAGATGTGAGCCTTTGGCATCTTCCCCAAACTCCTTCAGAATGCTAACTTAGATCAAATAAGAATCCACTAATTTGAAAAGGCCACGGCACTCTTTCCACCAAACAAATACTTTATATAGAAAAAAGGCAGGAAACTCAAAGCACCATAAAAATTAAGCAACAAATGGTGCTTTTATACATTCTTTCACATAACCATAAGGGAAAAACCTCCAAATAAACCATCAAAACTGTAATAGTTGGAAGTGATTAGGAAATGACAGATTATCAGTATCATGTTGGAAAAGAGTAAGTGCACTGCCATACTTAGAGGCACCGCAACAAAGGAAGAAAATAAATGAAAATGTATTAGAAAACATTCTAAATCCAGAATTAAAAACAATGTTTCATTTGAACAACTCCAAGGCCATTGTCATGGTTTAACCCCAGCTGGCAACTAAGCACCATGCAGCCGCTCACTCACTCCCCCTGGTGGGATGGGGGAGAGAATTGGAAGAGTAAAAGTAAGAAAACTCATGGTTGAGACAAAGACAGTTTAACAGGGAAAGCAAAAGCTGCACACACAAAGCAAAGCAAAACAAGGAATTCATTCACCACTTCCCATCAGCAGGCAGGTGTTCAGCCACCTCCAGGAAAGCAGGGCTCCATCATGCATAATGGTTGCTTGGGAAGACAAACGGCATCACTCTGAACATCCCCCCCTTCCTTCTTCTTCCCCCAGCTTTATATGCTGAGCATGACGTCAAATGGCGTGGAATATCCCTTTGGTCAGTTGGGGTCAGCTGTCCCAGCTGTGTCCCCTCCCAGCTTCTTGTGCACCCCCAGCCTACTTGCTGGTGGGGTGGTGTGAGGAGCAGAAAAGGCCTTGGCTCTGTGTCAGCACTGCTCAGCAGTAACGAAAACATCCCTGTATTATCAACACTGTTTTCAGCACAAATCCAAAACATAGCCCCATACCAGCTACTGTGAAGAAAATTAACTATCCCAGCACAGCCATCAAAGAATTAATCTGCTATTAGAAATTTGGACCATTACGAAAGGAAAGTAAGCGGCATGTTGTTAGGAACATAGAATGGAATGATGGATAAGAACAAAGGATATTCTGTTCTTGGTTTTGTCATTGGCTTTCAAAATGTAAGTATTTTCAAGTACTAACATCTGTTAAGATCCACAGAAAAGTTACTGCAAAATCTGTGTAATATCTCTGAATACTTCTGCATCAACAAAACACAGAAAAACTATCACTTTGGTGCTACCCACTTCTGCAAAGAGTTGCAGCTGACTCAGTGTAAGACTTGAATTAACTCCACTTCACTCGAAGTTTCTTCAAATGAAGAAATCTGCTTAATGGCTTTTTTACTTGATTCAACCCCTTGGTTTCACCACGATCCAAAATCTGATTTCTCCTTCACACCTACTGTTCTTTCATTTTTTCCTGCTTTCTCTTTAATTTCACTGTTTATGGATTCAGATTTCACATTTAAAGGGTTCCTAATTTTTATTATGTTTTTTTTTTTTAATATTGATACAGCTTCACAAACATCCCCGTACACTCTTTAATGCTTTCCATTTCTGGATCTCAGATCTGATTAGCATTTTCACTACTAAAAGTATGACAAAACCAGTAAAATCTGAAATAGAAATGGGGAAATCTGTCCTTGTATTCTGAGAGTCCACTGTATGCATGGTTTCTATCAGAAAGCTGAAAGTACATCTGTTGATTGCCAGTTTATCAGAACAGATGTGCAATTAATACTTTTTATGATATATGATATGTGGCGTGTCCTAAATCATGAATGATTCTAAGGATATGTATTAAATTCTTTCAACCAAGACTGGAGGCACAAGGATGTGTAGGATAACAACCTCAAAGGCACCAAAGACATGAGAAGTAAATCACTGGTGCTGCATTTATGCTACAGAAAAACATGACTCCTGGCTTAGTACAAAGAGGAAAACATGAAGAGGTAAAACTAAAAGCCTGAGAGCTATTGATGAGTTATAGCATAACCTGCCAAAATGAAGTCACTAAAGCACATCCCATGAGGACCACATGACAGCAGAGCAAGACAGATTTTTTTTTTCTTTTAAATTTGGTCTTGTATTTGTTTTGCTTGTACCCTGTTGTTTCTGAGTCTTTAATTTCAATCTTTCTATGTAAATCTTGTTTTAATAGCAAGATCTCAGTGGCACTTGGAAGGGCAGAGAGGACCCTTGAAACCACCAGGTGTACTGTCTCTATATGAAGCAACATATTCCATATTATGAAGGCACACAGAAGAATTTCCTGAGCAAACTCCAAGCCCCAAGGTGTACCTACAGCACCTCAGCAGCTGGTAACACGGATGGAGCCCGCATTACCGTCCTCTGGTGTCGGGCAATGACCACAGGCAGATGCCCTCCTTCTGCAAAATGCAAGCTGCAGAAAAGTGTACCTCGAGGTCTTAGGCAAACCCCAGAATGTGATTTAAACAGAAACCAAAAATACATCCGTAATGAGCTCATATGTCGGCTAACTGGAACTAGAATCTCAAGTCATAATTGACTGCTTCAAGCATATTCCAGAGACCACAGCTGTCCTCATCATTTGTTTGGGGCTGATTCATCTCCTAGTAAAGCTCTTCTGCCTACATGACTGAGATCTAGATAGAGCTCCAGGAGCAGTATACAATAATTATTGGCATTGCGTATAACACACATGGCATGAAAAGTTTTCTCCTCCTTATTGTACGCTTCTGCATTCTGGTTTGCTTTTCATGTATGGTAACACTCGCTTATGAATTGGTATGAAAACTAAAAAGCATAGAAAAGCAAAAAGATATTCAAGAAGCTAGAAACACAACTATTCTTTTTCCATCTCAATAATCAACATTAAAAAAACCTCATTTGACCAAATTTTCCAGTTCACTTAATCATTTATACTCACATAAGCACAAATATTCAGAAAAGAAAACAGAGAGAAATAAAAAGATAAAAAAAGATAAAAGCACGAAGTTACTTAGCTTACAGAGAGACTATAGAACACCTTATTTTACTATTTTTATCAGGTCTCAAAAATCTGTGAAAATTATTTTGGAGGCAATATGGTGTTTCCCAATTATGTATAAAAGTATTACTGTAGATGATACATATAGTAAGTGAATTTAACTATAGCCCTCTTTATGTTATAGGATTTTGTTACAACATTAAAAATACATGTCATAAAATGGATTTAACACCTTTAGATGACCTCCAATCAGAAATGTGTCATGCTATTCAAATTCCATCTGTCAAATACTGTAGATACAGGTAAGTAAATATAAATGCCATTAAAGGCACAAGTTATCTTATTTGGAGAAGTTCTAGCATTTTACTTTTTGACAGCTCCTAATTTGGATATCTTCCAGTGTCAACAAAACCTGTTCAAGCAGAATCTTACCTTGTTTTCACTACATCAAGGGGATGCATCAGGCAAATTTCTACAAGACCTATAAAATAATAATAAAAAAAGGCCTAATAAACATTTGTACAAATAGTAGTTTAATTTTCATTGACTGCAACAATTTTTGAAGTTTGAAAAGTAAAGTAAAAAACTAAATGTATCACTGATGATACAGTACTTATATACCTCGTATATTAAACATACTCTTCTGTAGTATATTGGAACCATCAGGGATTTTGGACAGTACACAGAGCTAGTTGCACATTACAGCGGGGAAAGTGAGGACTTAAAGTATGCGATCAATTTAATCATAGTTTTTGCTCAGTCTTCTGACTTAAGAACAGTGGGAACATCTGACTGGCATCATAAATAAATACATTAAGTCTTGCTGAAAGTAGTGAAGGAAGGGAGTTCAGGTTGGCACTGGCTTCTTTATCATATAAGACTAATCCCTAAGGACACTGCTATCATGCAAGACAGCGCTGGGTGCTCAGATGAACGTGATGTTAAGATGACAGCTGATTCCTGAGCTGGCTATCCGAGCTGCAGCCTTGCTGGTGCTTCATCCCGTCCTGCTCTGTGCTGGTGCTGATGCACAGTCCTGGCTTTTCCCCTTCCTGTTCCACCGCTCATCACGAGCACTTACATTCACATGCTGGGGACTTTCCATGTCCCAAGAATGGGGGGTGTGAATAGCAAGAGGGGAAGGCCGAGAAAGAAGAGATCTGGAAGATCCCCAACGCACTTGCCACCACCAGCTTCAAAGTTGGTTCCGTAAGTTTTTTCCACCCACCTGCCACCTCATGAAAAGTCCAGAAGTTGACCACCCACATTTTGCCCATGCTCCTCAGCATACGTCACCCAGGGAGAACTTTCAGAGCTTCTCTGTATTTGCTTAAATTTTCTAGGCTTGCCTACTCCTCTGTCCATTTCGTATATCACCCTCATTCCAAACAGCAAACATACAATGAAAAGATGTATTTATCAGGATCACAGTAAAAGTGTATTTTTGAGATCTGTCAATGTGCAGAGATAACAAAAACGACTACACAAATCTTAAAGGATTTTGAAATGCCAAGAAAATATGTATCCGTATGTCCAAGATACTTATATTACCACGTTTTTGAACTTTCTGTGCCCTGGCTTATTAAGACTTTTTATCCAGAGTAATAAATTTAATGCTACAACATGCAAGAACAGTTTGTAAAGACTATACTTACTATAATATTTGAATGCATCTGTTTCATCTATTTATTGTTATAGCAAAAATAATTACAAAGCTTTTGTAATACAGAACGTGTCTTTTGGTGATTCACAGCTAAACTTCTAAAAATCTTGATTCAGGAAAGCATTCTTATTCAAGTTAAAATGTCTGCAAATTCCTTTCTTCATGCATACCACACAGTCCCACTGCAATTCAGCATATACTTATGTTCCACTAGATGCTCTCCTTGTTCAGATATCACTGTCTTAAGGTCCAGAACTTGTCCTCTTATTTTAATGGCACAGAATATGGCTGAGCTCAGGTGCCACTAAAGCTAACATTCTGTAATACTTAAGACGATTTATTACATGCTAGGCTACTCAACTACTTTCTCTTTCTAAGCAAGGCAAAGAAATCACTCTAACACAAAGTGAAAATCTCATTTTGAAATGTTCCACACACAAGCTATTGAACTAATGGAATTTGCATTTTGGCGCTATTCTTTGGCAGACTTGATGGAGAAAGACTCTTGGTGGGCTTCATGCAGGAACCAGGCTCTGCCTGGGTAGTGTACACGGCAGTGTCAGAAACCTGAGTTCTTTTTTTCATTACTGAATATAAATCTAAAGAAGGCTTAAAGTTTCAAATTTCAATTATTTTAGAACTAATAAGTTTAGTGTTTCAACTAGAACAGGAAAACTGTGGGGGTTTTTAAGTTTATATAAGAAAGGATTAAATTCCAAAATATTAACTACTTCAACTTTATCCAGACTTTCTGAGTAATACAGGTACTTATCTAAGTAAGCCTTTTACACTGAACCACAGCATTAACAGAGGGAAGATTCTCATTATAGTCAAAGGAGAGTTAGCCAATAAAAGCAACAGAGTTTTTAGCTCAGCCTATAGTAAATACCTATATCTAAAAATAACCATTTATTTTCTGCTTGATATACTTTACATATTGAATACATATATTATTGGTAATTGTAATGTTTTTCTCTTAAGGAAGAATAATCTATTTATATAACAACAAAGGACTGCAAAAGTTTTTGTACACAAACACAAGTAATTTTTGAAGTTAGTAACAGAAGGAGGGCATGAATGGTAATGCTAAAATTCTCAACTAAATGTATTTGAACAGGAATTCACATGAAAGTTTGTGAAGACGTTAAAATGTTTAAACTGAATTCTTGACATAAAATACTTGCTGAGACTTCTAATTTAACACATACAATTTTCCTACTTTTCTATCATTCCACTCTAATGTATAAAGCTTGCAAAACATAAAACTGGCCAGATAACCCCTCACACCTAGCTTCCTGCCACTGTGTTTGAATGACAGTATCAAGTTAATATTTATGACCATTGTTTTCTCGTACGTTCTTTCCACTCCATCTAACATTGTTTTCTGTTGCAGTTCTGGATAAAAGGAAGACAACACAGCTGATATCAGCCAAAGAACACTAACATTAGTAGCAAGGAGAGTCATTAAAGACATGCGATTTAATATTTGTTATATTTTTTCTAGAAAGCAAAAGCCGTCATTGTTTCTGAACAGGTATATTTATTGCTGTAATTATTGCCCAGGAATGACTTCTATTTTACTAAAATAAGACCAAATCACATGTCACATAAGGGAACATAGACGATAAGTTTTCTGTCCTGATTCTGTCCCAAAACCTATAAACTACTCCAATAGCTGCCAACAGGTGCTTTGCAAGAGGAGCTGCAGTCGAGTGTTTCAGTGCTGGCAGGGGGCATCGCCTATGAGTTTTTTCCTTTCCAACCACCCTCCTTTTCCAACTTCTCCTCTCCCCCCCCCCCCCCCCCCCCCCCCCCCCCATTTTTGATCTTCTGTTCCTTCTTGTTTTGGTAGATAGAGCCTACAGTAGGGGGCCAAGCATGGGGCCAGGGGTTGTGCACCCTATTCTGTTTTTACAGCATTAATATCCATTTTGGGAGAAAACTGTACAATGCCAGAATTTGGCTCTATTTTCTTGGTCCTCATAGGATAATTTTTAATTCAGGCATTTTTCCAGCAACTGAATCAGATGAATTCCAAGGTCCTTGGCAAAAGCTCTGTTTTGATAACTTCAGGATTCTATTGGTTATCTGCCTTTCTCAGTCTTTCCTTTGTCTCATCATTTAATTACGCATTAGGTTTTAAACGGTGTATAGTTACTTGATTTCGCCAGACAGAACTCTTCAAAAGATGCTGGGATTATGACACAGCTCTCTGAAGAGCACCAAAGGAGCGCACACTGTGCGAGACGCTAATGGAACAGCTACAAACACAAGCTACATTTTTCCATCTACTATAGTAGTCATGCAAATCATTACAACATCCTACTTGATAGCCTGCCCAGAAAGTGTGGTGGCCCTACTAAATTACAAGCACCCTGAGATGTGCTCAATAAAATAAAATATACTGCTCTTTCTTTAGCTAATGTTCATCAGCTTCGTGACAAATTCAATTAGCACTACGAAAATCTAATTTGCTGTACAGCTCTATCAGAGTGCAATATATTTTAACTTGTCACGCTGTAAAGACTACTGTTTACAAACTTTATTTCCATGATAAAGTAGTTAACATAGCTACAGATAGATTGTCCAAAAACATATTCTAATCGTCCCATTGGGTCTCCTTGGTGATGTCACATGCAAACTAACCCAGAGTGATTTATGATGGCCTAATTATGTTTAAAACAACTCAGATCCAACTAGCTGAACAAGAGCCCAAAGGAAATATAGGAAAGAACAATTACTAGGTCAGTCCAACATTTGTTGTCTTCTGGGTGGGAAAACATTCCTTGTGAAAACTGGATACTAACCATAAAACAAGACATAATCAAAATCTGTGTGTTGAAGAAATAACCAGCTGTCATCATTGACATCCTCTGAGCATACACAAGTGGAATATCAACAACTGAGAAGGGAGTCCAGAATTCTATTATGTAAAACATTCTGCTCATTAACTGAGCCCATGGAGGGAATAAAATGACAGAAAATACTGACCCCCAAACTGACCCTCCTCAGTAGAGCATTTTCGCTTTTCCAACTATTATTTTCTGGTTTTAAACTGTTTCCCATTATGGATTACATTACATTTCCCTCTACAAGATTCACACTTAAAATTTCGAACCGGCAATCTTCATATACATCTCTTCAATGCAAACATTTTGGTGACTGGTGGGTATTTTGAGTTCCTTTGCTCTTTGTTCCTCTGTTCCATCACACACACAAATCTTGTATCAATAATCATACAACATGGCCTGAGAATACTCTGACTCTGAAATGTGCTCTAATTACCCATCTGGCAAAAAGTGAAAGTTTGAGATTTCAGCAGCACAGGATTATAGCTCTCCTCATCTCCCCAAGTGTTTCCATACTTCGTCTATTCACTGAATGGGGAGAAAAAGAATGAAATCTAGCTAACAGTACTTGCTAAATAGCACAGATAAAAATAGAATCATTATGGCTTGGTCCTCCTTAGGAGACAAACTCTTGCCTTCAGCTCTTCTTCGACCCTCAAAGCTATGGACTGAAAAGTGTGAAGTGCCTGTGATACACACTGATTTGTCTTTCAAAGAAACCTGAGTAGCTCTACATGTTTTCTGCATAATACACCCTGAACACAGATTCCAACACAGATTCAAGAGATGTAGAGCATGATCCATGTGTTAGTCCAGACAACCCCCTACAGCGTAGAAGTCATTATGCACCCTCCTCCCCTTGTGTTACTCATTTCCCTGGAATAACACAGTCACTGGAGAAACACAACAGAAAAGAGACTGGTCATAGAAAATGTGGCAATAAACACATCAGGCACTGTATATTGTATAGCTGGAACAGTTGGTATTTATTTTGGCTTTTACGTAGATATAGTTACAATGTAAGAAATGATCATAAATATTTTATGTGTACTATGCATTCTCTTCTGAGAATATATGTCTGACAGAAAGAATCTTGTGTTGATCTTTGTATCCTAATAAAAACAATGACAAATTCCTCTTAAATCTGCTTGTCTGTTGGCAAAAACGCTTTATTTGACAAGATGAAGCATGGAACCTCTTCCTAATTGTAACAGGATTATTTGAAGAACAATCCATGCCTGGAAAAAACCCTATCCCTGCAGTCAATTCTACACGGGCTAATTTCTATTAGCCTGCTATCCCACTCCATCTTCACAGACACATAAAGCTTTTACCTGTTCTGTAAGGGTACATCTTCCTCAGAAAAGCCCACAAAATACTAGGTTCACTGTGACATGGGTGGCAGCCAAGGCCCACTCCTTTCCTAGGAAGGCAGTCATGTATTGTGCCCGTCTCAATTGTAGTATGTGTCAAATAGGCTCCAAGGAAAACTATACAGCAGTATGCATGGACTATGCTGGAAAAGATCTACATATTAGCCTTCACTTAAGAAAGTGACACTTATTTTAACTCTTGCCCAGGATTCTATTTAGCGATGTGGTATGGGATTAACTAATGGTACCCTGGAGCTCCTCACAAACATTAATTAACCTTTTAGGTAATGAGCCAAATCAATGCTTTCCTTAGAAAATGTGCAGAAATGGAAAGTTACTCCAAAAAGTACTCCATAATGGCAATGCTGCATTCATGAGTCATTCTTCCTTAGAGACCTTGTCTACACTGAGAAAATATACTAGAAAACATGTTAATTAAACAAGATGTTGAATATGATTTTTCCCTTGGTGTGGACGAGGATGTCTGTGTTTAAAAATGTGCTAGCTGATCACAATTAATCCCAGGAGGAGCTCTTGGTTTACCATCACTACCTAACACATTTTAGAAGAAACCTTTTGCATGCCTACAGGACGAGATGGGTCATGCTCAACATCTTGTTAGGTAACAGTGTTCCTTAATAGATGCAACCTGTCAGTGTAGCATTGCTCTCTGGAAACTGAGGAACAGCAGGGTTGGAAACAGCGATTATCTGGCTTTCAAAAAATCCCAGAACTTCGGCAGCAGATGGAAATTTCTGATGTTTGGCCTGTAGCATTTGTGCTGAAAGTGGTCAGTGTTCTTGGAGCTCTCTCCATGAAAGCAATTCAGCCTGTATTGAATTCATAATGGCTCTTTGTTTGTATAGCAAACTAGCATTTTAATCTTCAAGGTTTCAAGTAAAGGTTACTCGAGTGCTGGAGAATCACGTCCTAGATGTCCAGAAGACAGGAGCTGGAAATGAGTGCTTCAGGCAGCATGTCATCTAGACCGGCTGTTGCTCAGCTGTAAATCCCCTTCAGCTTCCCAAGTCTCAATCCATAGACCTAGCTAGAAATGTGCTCATGCTCAATATTCACATCAGACAGTTCAAACTGCTCATCTTTGGTGCTGACAATGCTTACCTAGTATCTGCATGATTTCACTGCTCCCTGCCCAGGTAAAGAAAGCCTTATTATTACCAGATGGTAAACTGTTCAGTTCTGTTGCAAATATAAGAGAAAAGTAATTATATTCTATTATTTTTGCTGAGCTGGAAAATTGGGTTACAGCAGTTAAGAGAATAAAGACAGAAAATGGCATGGATCTTCTTAAATAGACATGCCATGAATACAAGATACTCAAACCTAAGTTGTGATTATACCTGGGCACACAGATATAAATCTTTATAGCCTGTGAAAGGGCAAATTTCACCTTGTGATAATATGTGCATATACAAGTATGGAGAGGTGACTGTAGTAATAAAGCAACATTTGCAATGCAGCATTTGTCAATAAGGAACGTATTGTGAAGGTCTTCATGTTTGTCTTGGTTTCCCACGTACTTTGTTAAAAAAAAGAAAAAATAAAGGTTGTTTAAAACCCTAAGATTATTCTTACATTTTAGTTCCCTTTTTGACTTATTTTTATTGGATCTTTAAATTGAAGATAAACAGTCCTATCAAGCTATTGTACTTCCCTTTCACAGTAATTCTACCATAGTATGGGCCTTTTTCTTCGGTCTAACACACACCCAAGCTGATACATGTAGATTCAATGAGTGGAACAGGTGTAAGTATGCTAGCCAAAATCATGGGTCCTCAAGCCACAATATGTGGCCTATTTAGCAGAATTCTGTAATAATTTACCAATGTATTTCTTGTCTCTGGGTAAAAAATATCCAGCTTTAATGTTTAAAGTATGTATGCAAACTACTCTAAATTTAGCACAGATTTATTCATTGTTTGCTTTCCACAATGTTTTTGGTGCAATCAGCCAAATCAGTCTATTATGCTCATGCTGCCAGCAATAACCACATCTTTTTACCTAGCGTTGCCTAGCTCACTGCATCTTTTAATGTGCTTCAATTAATGTGCTCAATGCTCATTTACGTTCTCCGAGTACTGTTTGCTGAGTAAAAACAAATGAAAAATTTTTAAAATGAAAAAATTAAGTCCTTGGTTCACAGACCTACCAACTTGATTAATCTCACGTCTATGACTTTGCAGAAACACTTATTTATCTGCCATTAGACAAATCTATGACAATTTGGAGGATCAAGTTAGTTTTAAATTATGTATCGTTACAGACATCTATAGTAAGACTAGGAGGAAATGTCAAATCACCAAGGAAAAGTCAGTGGCTAGTCACAGAGGATCTTCTACTACACCTACACCTCTTTGGAAGAAAAGTTCTCCCAGACTCCAATAGCATACAGCACTGTCATAGGCAAGCAATTCCAACTGCACTACTCACATAGAGCCTTTTTGAGGTAAAATGCCATGTAGAAATGTTCTTTGTATGGTAAGACCTATGAAATTTGCATTTATGGCATAGTGAAAAAGGCAGTTGACATGACCATTTTAAAATTCCAGGCTTTTCACACCTTTACTTGATTTTAAATACCAAAGCTGTTCCAGTGGGGCTGAACACCATGGAGGGTTTGATTATGCAGTCAAACATTTAGGTACACAAAAGACAATGGAGCAAAACACAGCACACAACATAAAGAAAAGCAAATATTTTCTCTAAGTTCCTAAATATTATTGAGGCAATATGGCATGTATCTCCAGAATTTACCATTTAGAATGTTACAGGAATTTGCTTCACCTTAAGTTCCATTTCAATTCCTATTTACAAAATAATAATAAAAAAATGAAGACATCAAACAATTCTCAAAAATATACTGAGCTGGACTCTCAAATATTTGTGGGCAAAGTCACTTTTTCCAAAATGACTAGTAATAAAGAGTTGTTTATATAGCTAACTAATTTTTTTTTTATTTAGTCTTTCTACATCCTTTACTGATGTTGTATTGACATTAAAGGTTTGACTTATAAAATAAACACTTGCAATTTACAAACTTAAGTATCTGAGTCTCTAGACAGAAGTGAAAGGCCATATATTGTGTAAATTCTCCATAAATTCTTCAGCAAGTATTACGTGCTATTATGTCACTCACATATGACATATTCTTTCCATCATGTGTCTGAAAGGAAGTTTTTTAAAACATGATTGAAGGGACCACTGAGTTCAGCACTGGGTTACATGATGTTTGTGTCACTACAGCTTTAGATATTTCAATGCATATTGAATCAATATTCCTGCAATGAAAATGTGTAACCTATATTTTCTTTGCCGTTATAGTAAAATGCTTCTCAATAAACTTGTTTTCATAAGAAGTTTGCCCATTCATATGTCCCAGAGCTGTTGTAATCTTCATTGCTAATGCTGATCTAAGAGCATGGACATTATTCTATTTCTTGACACATTTAAAGTTCTCTAATGAATAAAGCAAACAGCTTATGGCTGCTTGGACTGTCACTCGATTGCCCTGGAGGGCTTTAATGTCTTTAAAATGGGCCTCCTAGTTTGTATTTAACTACCTTGTCTACAGAGGTCTGAGGGGTAGAGCAGATCAAAGATGTGCTGGAAACATAAAAAGCAGCTGTCCTTCATTTACCTTTAATTAGCTACATCTGACCAGATTCTTTATGGCCTCTTTGTCACACATTCAACAGTCTATAAGCCTTCTGACCTGTCCTTAAGGACTGTACTGTTACGAGAGTTTCAACAAAATGCAAATTTAAAATATTAAATACAGGAATTCAAAAAAATCTTTGGTCTTGCTATGGAAATACTACCTGAGGCAATATTATTTTGGATTTATCTGCAAAAGCTACGAATTGCTCAGTATTTGGAGAGTCAAAATGGAATGGTTCCTGAGCTTAGATGTAGTTATTTATGGTTCTTTGTGTACTGCTCAACATTGCAATGAGTAAACATCACACAACAAGGAATCCTAAAGAAAACTGAAAGGCAAGCAAGCACCTCTTTGGCCAGCACAGTATGCTGCACTTCCAGGAGCTGTGGCAGTCTTTGTAGAGAAAGTCACATACCTGCCCTCCCCAGTACCCTTTTTTACCTAGATCCCATTACTCAGAGACCTCTCTACTTAGCACAGAATGCACCCCAATTTCCAGCAGGATTTTGACTAAGGAGAAAGTTCTGTCATTGCTGCAGGATCAATTAGCAGTTCTTGTACATTACAGCCCCGTAGTCAGGGCTGCACTAAATGCTTGTACCATCAAACTAAGCTCCTTATGGAATAAAAAAGCTATTTAACACAGCAGCTAGAGTGTATGCTAAATGACTGAAGTTATTGGTACTTGACCACACAGGGCATTATATGAAGCCACTGAGGTGGATGGAGAGCACTTCTTCAAATTCTCTGGATTTTGGGTTGTCTTTTCACAAAGCATTAGCCAACAACAGAAAAAACTATATAAAAGATAAATATACAAAATAGAAAGGTTTCAAAAACTGATTCTGTAGTCTAAACTATTCCTTGATCTCTTTCTGTATATGTAATAGCAATCTGCAACCTCCATATCCTTTTCCAAAATGTCAACCTTTTAGTCTTCCCTAAGAAAGTCTTAATTAATCCCCTCTCCAAACAGGTTAGCATGCCTTCAAAGACAGTCGTGGTGAGGTACATAAACAGTCAAGTAGCCTGCCTCAATACGTGTGCAGTAGCTAGCGAGCAGGTGTGGCTAGAAGCCAAACTTTATTCTTCAAGAAAAGTCTATACTATGAGCAGTATGCAGAAGTAACTTTCTCCCAAACCATGAGCCTTGAGGGATTATTGTTACACCTCAGCTTTACTCTTCACAAAGTTCTTTTCCAGTATCATACAGAGTATTTGACCCAAACTGCGTAGTTGAAAGCTAGACTTATTCAGCACTTATTTCAAGAGGCATGCATCTTTCATCTTTCATTTAAAAGATTTGATTTAAAACAGCAATCAAATCTACTTCCATATATAACGGAGAAACATGCATAAACAAAATAAAATTAAGGGGATTTAAAAACCAATTCAACATGCTTGAAGTGTAGATGCTTACGTGTAGATGTGGTGCTTAGGGACATGGTTTAGTGGTGGACTTGGCAGTAATAGTTTAATAGTTGGACTAGATGATCTTAAAAGTCTCTTCCAACCTAAATGATTCTATGATTCTATGCTTACTTTTGTCACATACTTCTTAAAGTTAAGAATAATTAAATAGTTATTAACGAGATACGGATTTTTTCCATCTTCTGTACCATCAATATAAACACATATGAAAGTATCTAGATGTATGACTAAGGACATGACAGTACAAGTTCCAGCTCAGGTGAAGAAAGCAAATAGAAATGGGCATAGTAACGCTGAATGTGTAATATAGATAACGGTAATTTTCTATGCATTACTCCACGTTACACTGAAAATACATCAATCCCAACACATCATCTGACACTCCCGGGGCCCAAAAATTTCAAACTAGAACTCTGTACAGAAAGTGTTAAAAAGGTCAAAGAAAAGCTTGCCCAAAGACAAACCTAACAGCAGGAGTGGAAATGTTCCTAAAAGATTACCATTCCTAAAAGATTACCATTACAAAGTGTTTATATAATGTAGAGTAAAACCTTATTTTTCTTCTGAATCAATGAACATAAATCATTCTTCTGGGTAAAAATGTACTAAATAGTTAAATAAAAACACATAAAAATTTTGTTAAAAATATACACGCAAGACATGGAACAACTAGTGTTTGAGACCCTTAGAGCAGCCTGCTTTGGAACAGTTGCTGCACTCAACAATGCTATGAAAAAATAGAAGTGCAAAAAACATATTGTGAAGTCTCTTACTCTGAGGTGAACCACCCAGTCACAAAGTGATCAGCTACCCTAGGGTGAGCTCCCCCTCATTTTCCTCACTAAATTTCAACAGCTTCAATTGCACTCTTGTATGAGCAGAAACATTTCAGAAATATCAAAGAAGAGTAATTCCTGTTTGCCTCTTTTGTTCACTATCTATGAGTAATATTTTATAAAAAATATACCCTGTATATGCTATAAAACACTACTTATGACTACAAACTTATGTTTCAAATCAGTGATGCTACCCCACATGTAGTACATGAAAATACATGAAACTTGGCAAAAAATAATTTGCCATCAGGGGAAGCTCAGTATTGGATGGCCATTGCCTGGAGAGTGAGACAACTGACCACTGAGCTTATGGGTCAGGATTAAAGGAAGAGCAGGGACAGCTGACACTATTGTGGGGGTCTGCTACAGGCCACCCAACTGGGAAGACCGAGTGGACGAGGCCCCCTATAGACAGATAGAAGCAGCCTCATGTTCACAAGCCCTGGTCCTCATGGGGAACTTCAGTTACCCTGATATCTGTTGGAGGGACAACACAGCAGGGCATAAGCAATCCAGGAGGTTCCTGGAATGCATTGGTGATAAATTCCTTCTCCAAGTGATAGAGGAGCCAATAAGAAGAGGTGCTATGCTGGACCTTGTTCTCATCAACAAGGAGGGGCTGGTGGGGAATGTGAAGCTCAAGGGCAGCCTTAGCTGCAGTGACCATGAAATGGTGGAGTTCAAGATCCTTAGGGCAGCGAGAAGGGTGCACAGCAAGCTCTCTACCCTGACTTCAGGAGAGCAGGCTTTGGCCTCTTCAGGGATCTGCCTGGTAGAGTACCATGGGATAAAGCCCTGGAGGGAACAGGGGCCCAAGAAAGCTGGTTAATATTCAAGGATCACCTCCTCCAAGCTCAGGAGCAATGCATCCCAACAAAGAGGAAGTCAAGCAAAAACATCAGGCCTGCATGGATGAACAAGAAGCTCCTGGACAAACTCAAACACAAAAAGGAAGCCTACAGAGGGTGGAAACAAGGATAGGTAGCCTAGGAGGGATACAGAGAAATTGTCTGAGCAGCCAGGGAGCAGGTTAGGAAAGCTGAAGCCCTGATAGAATTAAATCTGGCCAGGGACGTCAAGGGCAACAAAAAAAGTTTCTATATGTACGTCGGTGATAAAAGGAAGACTAGAGAAAATGTGGGCCCTCTCCGGAAGGAAATGGGAGACCTGGTTACCTGGGATATTGAGAAGGCTGAGGTACTCAACAACTTTTTTGCCTCAGTCTTCACCGGCAAGTGCTCTAGCCACACCGCACAAGTCACAGAAGGCAAAGGCAGGGACTAGGAGAATGAAGAACTGCCCACTGTAGGAGAAGATCAGGTTTGAGAAGATCTAAGGAACCTGAAGGTGCACAAGTCTATGGGACCTGATGAGATGCATTTGTGGGTCCTGAGGGAACTGGTGGATGAAGTTGCTAAGCCACTATCCATCCTGTTTGAGAAGTCGTAGCAGTCCAGTGAAGTTTGCACTGACTGGAAAAGAGGAAACATAACCCCCATTTTTAAAAAGGGAAAAAAGGAAGACCCGGGGAACTATAGGCCGGTCAGTCCCACTTCTGTGCCCAGCAAGATCATAGAGCAGATCCTCCTGGAAACTATGCTAAGGCACATGGAAAATAAGGAGGTGATCAGTGACAGCCAACACGGCTTCACTAAGAGCAAATCATGCCTGACGAATTTGGTGGCCTTCTATGACGGGGTTACAGTCTTGGTGGATAAAGGAAGAGCAACTGACATCATCTACCTGGACTTGTGCAAAGCATTTGACACTGTCCCACATGACATCCTTGTCTCTAAATTGGGGAGACCTGGATTTGATGGACGGACCACTCTGTGGATAAGGAATTAGCCGGACGGTCGCACTCAAAGAGTTGCAGTCAACAGCTCGATGTCCAAGTGGAGACCAGTGACGAGTGGCATTCCTCAGGAGTCAGTGTTGGGACCGGCACCGTTTAACATCCTTGTCGGCGACATGGACAGTGGGATTGAGTGTATTCTCAGCAAGTTTGCTGACGACTCCAAGCTGTGTGGTGCGGCTGACACGCTGCAGGGAAGGGTTGCCATCCAGAGGGACCTTGACAGGCTTGAAAGGTGGGCCTGTGGCGAACCTCAAGAAGTTCAACAAGGCCAAGTGCAAGGTCCTGCACGTGGATGGGGACAATCCCAAGCACAAATACAGGCTGGGCGGAGAATAGACTGAAAGCAGCCCTGAGGACAAGGACTTGAGGGTGTTGGTTGATGAGAAGCTCAACACGAGTCAGCAATGTGCACTCGCAGCCCAGAAAGACAACCGTATCCTGGGCTGCATCAAAAGAAGTGTGGCCAGCAGGTCAAAGGAGGGGATTCTCCCCCTCTACTCTGCTCTGGTGAGACCTCCACCTGGAGTACTACATCCAGCTCTGGGGCTCCCAACACAAAAAGGACATGGACCTGTTGGA
Source organism: Phoenicopterus ruber ruber (assembly GCA_009819775.1). Lineage (NCBI taxonomy): Eukaryota > Metazoa > Chordata > Aves > Phoenicopteriformes > Phoenicopteridae > Phoenicopterus > Phoenicopterus ruber. The sequence continues at coordinate 28,589,673 of CM020219.1, read as the reverse complement.
GCCAGTCCAGAGGAGGGCCACGAAGATGATCAGAGGGCTGGAGCACCTCTCCTATGAAGACAGGCTGAGAGAGTTGGGCTTGTTCAGCCTGGAGAAGAGAAGGCTCCAGGGGAGACCTTCTAGCAGCCTTCCAATACCTAAAGGGGGCCTACAAGAAAGCTGGAGAGGGACTTTCCTACAAGGGCATGTAGAGATAGGACAAGGGGTAATGGCTTTCAACTGAAAGAGGGTAGATTCAGATCAGATCTAAGGAAGAAATTCTTCACTCTGAGGGTGGTGAGGCACTGGAACAGGTTGCCCAGAGAAGTTGTGGCTGCCCCAGCCCTGGAAGTATTCAAGGCCAGGTTGGACGGGGCTTTGAGCAACCTGGTCTAGTGGAAGGTGTCCCTGTCCATGGCCGGGGGGTTGGAACTAGACGATCTTTAAGGTCCCTTCCAACCCAAACCATTCTATGATTCTATGACTACGAATAAAAGCAAAAATTTCAGATTTAGCTTACAATGAGATATAGGTTTGAACAACTGCTGTACCTTAGCATATCAAATTGTGTCAATTTTAGTTTTGCTAAGTGGCTTTCTAGCACTGTCTTTGCTAATCTATATTTGAATGCCTTTTCTGAAAAAGCTGTGGTTCCCATCAAAATAGCTGGAACAGTTTTTTTTCCACCCTTTTCACTAGTTGCTGCAATTTAAACCGAACAATCCCTGATTTTTCTGTTAGCTGTAAAACAACTCCATGGCTGATAAGGCTTTATAAAATTTTTATGAAAACCTAAACTATCTTTAGTTCCCTGCCTAGTGAAAACATATCTATAATACAACCCAAAAGTATACGTAGACTACTGTTGTACAAATGTCATAAGTCCATTCTAGATGGCTACTGAAAATTTTCTTAAAACAGGCTCTTTTTACTGTTTAACAATGAATACTACTTAAAAGCATATTTAAGACAATGTTTTTTTCCCATTTCAATTGCTATAATTTAGACTCAAATTACATTTTCTTCCTTCCTCTTAATCTTTAATATCGAAGATTAAATTTAATGGGATTTTTCCATTTTACTGGGAAAAACAGTGACAAAAATATCAAGTATAACTGTACCAAAACTGGTTTAACAACAAAAAACCTTCATCTTTTACAGAGCTGAAATTAGCTGTTAGCAGCTCCTTGTAGTAAATATTTCACTTAATTAAAAAAAACCAGACGCTGTAGAAGTTTAGATTTTCATCCAGTGTTTGAATATTCCTGAGATTTTCAAGTACATTGACTGTTGGGTTTTTTTGCCTATATGAGTAGTTATAACATTACACGATGACAAAAGAAAACATTACGGTTAAATTTAGGTTGATCTAGTGCCATTTTAAGATTTGGGTTTTCATTAAAAATTTTTTACTTATCATTTGCAAGCAGTGCTCATCAATTTTATAGTACTTTACACAGGTAACTAGAAATTGAATAATTCTGCAGTATATATATATAAAAAAAAGCTCATCTTTGATTTGGTGCTGTCCAAAATTTCCCCTGAAGCTTGTAAACATTTTTTTTTTCTACAGTAGAGACAGGATCAAATTCCAAATGATGTCTCAAGAAGAATATATTCAACCTTCATGTATCAAAGCAAAGTAGTATTGCAGCAGGCAAAGAGATCTAAAACTATATGCATCTTTCTTTTTCTTCTCCAATGTCCAATTAATATTAACAACACTTACTATAGGGTTACAATACCAATATTAATCCCAATTACAAGATGAGGCCTAAAACAAGTGCTTTATATGAGAAGATACTGAGGACCCAATTCTGTCCTTGGAAACAGCTTCCTAGCATTTCGGAGAAGTTTGCTAACGTATACCAATAAGGAACTAGACTCTCGGTGCCAAGGCTACTAAAACACAATGACTAATTATCAAGTATCTGCAGATAGAATAAGAAAAGATAAAATATTTTCTTGAACGTGACCTGTATGCACAATGCTGTCAAATATTCTAGGGTCTTCTACTGCATGCATTTTTTGTTGAATTCTATGTTGTGGCAACAGGTGATGACAGCACCACTATTTTGTGTTATTTTAGCAGTCACTGGTCTTCCCAGTATTTTTCACCACTCCCATTTGCTGGCAGTATATCATGGCAAAGTTTCAAGAGAAATCTGCTATGAAGCTGTGTGTTAACTGGGAAATGTCAACATGCAAAGCCATGTCTAGAATTAACCTGTCTTTAACATTTTCAGGCACCCACACCCTCTCTTCTTTCCAAAACTTAATTACATCAGCAGCTTGCCAGCTTTAAAAACAAAACAAAACAAAACAAAAACACCAAAGAAGAAAAAGAAGGGGAAAAGGTGTAGCTGTATTTAACACAAAGATAGAGCAATAATCCTCCAACAGAGGCACAGAGGCTGGTAACGCTGAACTTGCCAAGAGGCAAATGTCTTAAAAACATAAATACCACCATTTAAGAAGGAATGATTTTCCACTGGAAGTATGAGGACTTCACCACCACCAACTGTATTGATAGATATTTTCAACTTCTTCCTTTGAGAAAATACCTGATTTTTATTGGTCGGGTAGCAAATGCCCTTCTTCTGGTATGCTGAAAGTAATTATGAATTCCTAAGGATCCTTTCACACAAAAGACGCATTTCCTCCACTAAGTTTCATAAAAAGAGATTTTTTTTCAGAACAAAATGAATCCACAAAACAAGTGAGGATTCTATAATCTCTGTTTATTTTTTTAATACAAGCTTTAATCACTGACAGGCAGTCAGTTACATGCCAAGTAAAAAAGGATAACTATAAGTCTAATGTATCTACGCTATTTTTAGAGGGACTTCATCACCTGTAGAGAATGCCTCTGCCACAGCGTAGTGGGCCACACTACTGTTGATGCTAATAGGGAAGCTCTACATGCCTTAGTCATGTCCATCCTTTCCCTGCAAAAATATGTGTATCATCGGAGCCAGGTCATGTAATGCAATCAGTATCTGAAAAGTATTCTACAGATCCACGTTTTTGGCATCTAAACAGTGGATATCCTGAAACCTGCACTGCAAGGTCAATCCTTCATTGTCCAAATCTCTCTTATCTCCACATCATCTTGAGCTAGACAGTACAATCCATCCTCTTCACATAATCATTAAAAAACCCCAGGAAAATCAGAGCTCTGGTATACTGGCAAGTTCAAGCATTGTCCTCTTCTCAAACCGTGAAAGTTAGGAACAGGTAGACCTGCAAAATCCACCCTGTGCGGATCAGAACCAGTTTGAGTGTCTGCAGGAGGCAAACGATGACATATGCTTCTTCTACACTATGACATCAAATAAGCAAAAATTTCCTGCAAAGTTCCAAAAGACACAGCGTTTGCATTTTACATTATTATTAGAGGACTGTGACTAAAAGACCCAACTAATCCATTTAATTCATTTTTTCTACCTTGTTATGTCTATATTTGCAATTAATTAGGCACAGCAGAAATGAGTGACAAGATTAAGCAAGTAGTGCTGAGGCCCCAAAACACCTACATTACATATACTCTTACTTAAAACCAGATTTTGTCTTATCCTTTGGTTTGGTTTGGACCCCTTTTCCTTGTTAGGGTTTGGAGAGTGCTTGGTGAACTCACAGCAGAGCAGCCAGCTTTGATTCACTGAAAATGTAGGGAAAAGGTTTTTTTGTGAAATAAAGAAAAATACACTTATTTCTTTTCCCAAACTGCCAGTGAACATACCCTGCTCTGCTTTAGAGTTAATTCTCTGATCAGTTTTGATGTGATACCAAAGAAAAAGAAGAGGCAATCTAGCTTTTGAGCTACTGTGCAGCTCATCTACCAGTGTTACATCACACTGGCAGTAGGACAGCACCGTGGATTCAGGATGGGCGGCTGTGTGATACTAATGCTTGATTAGAGCCTAGTTCCATAATGTAGTGGAGTTTTGTTGTGTCAGGAAGCCACCGTTATCTTCTATGTCTGAAATTTTCTCCGAGTTCCTTGTTTTCACAGTTCTCTGCACCTTCTGGCACTCAACCACATAAGGCATCGGCAGAATGTAGATTTGGAAGTCCAAAGGCTAGCCACTCTTTACACGGAATGGGGGAAGGAAAAGCTAATTTAGAGTAAGAGTTTGTAATAGGAGGAAGGCATGGGAAAACTCTGGGACGGGAAGAAAGAAAACGGAATTCAGTAATGTCAGGTAGTATTTGTATATGAAATTACGCAGAAACCAATGGTGCAGATTTGGTCAAAAGCCACATATAAAGCTGAGTATAGTGAACTGGAGCAAACACCAACACTTAGGCTGAAGACAGACTCCCAGCGTCCACTTCACATTCAACTATGTGGAAACTGGGAGCCTTCCACTGGTGAAGACTGTCAGGGCAGCAGCCTCAGAAATCACCTTAACTCAAACAGACATTTGTTCATTGTCTGTCTTTCAGCACAGATGTGAACCTGCAACACTGAAAATTTAGTCTGTAACCCAGAGCATTCTTACTGCAACTACTGATGACAACCATTAGCCATATAAATTGCTATGCTCTTTTCTTGAACATGTGCTTTTTTACACCACTACACCGGTTATTTTTGTTATGCATGAAATCATGGCGTTGTTGGTCGACAGCCAGCTGAATATGAGCCAGCAGTGTGCCCAGGTGGCCAAGAAGGCCAACAGCATCTTGGCTTTTATCAGAAATAGTGTGGCCAGCAGGACTAGGGAAGTGATCGTCCCCCTGTACTCGGCACTGGTGAGGCCGCACCTCAAATACTGTGTTCAGTTTTGGGCCCCTCACTACAAGAAAGACATTGAAGTGCTGGAGCGTGTCCAGAGAAGGGCAACGAAGCTGGTGAAGGGCCTAGAGCACAAGTCCTATGAGGAGCGGCTGAGGGAACTGGGGATGTTTAGCCTGGAGAAAAGGAGGCTGAGGGGAGACCTTATCGCTCTCTACAACTACCTGAAAGGAGGTTGTAGAGAGATGGGGGTCGGTCTCTTCTCCCTAGTAACAGACAACAGGACAAGAGGAAATGGCCTTAAGTCGCACCAGGGGAGGTTTAGATGGGATATTCGGAAAAATTTCTTCACCGAAAGGGTTATCAGGCACTGGAACAGGCTGCCCAGAGAAGTGGTAGAGTCACCATCCCTGGAGGTATTCAAAAGACGTTTAGGTGTGGCGCTAAGAGATATGATTTAGTGGTGGACTTGGTAGTGATCGGTTAATGGTGGGACTCGATGATCTTGCAGGTCTCTTCCAACCAAAACGATTCTATGGTTCTATAATGTAGTTTGGAAAGGATCTCCAGAGGTCATTTAGTTAACCATTAGAAAACCCTGGTTCGCTCCACCTAGTTTGGCGCTATCCACAAACTTGCTGAGAATGGCCTTCAACCCATCATCCAGTTTGAACACTACCATTCCCAGTATTGAACCCTGAGCAACACCAGTGGTTACCGGCTGCCAGATGGACTTTGCATCACTGATCACAACTCCTCAAGCCCAGAGGTCCAGCCAATTTTCCACCTATCTTATTGACCACTTATCTGGCTCATATCTCACCAATATGGTGACAAGAGTCTACAGGAGGCTATGTTAAACGCCTTACTAAAGTCGAGGTATACAACATCCACTGCCCTCCCCTTGTCTACAGAGCAAGGCATCTCATTATAGGATGATTAATTAATGTATGATTAATGTAAAAATTGTGAGACCAAAGCCTTAGACAAGGGTTATGTAAATTACTTTGAGAACGGCCACAATCCTGTTATTAGTGGGAACAGTCTTACTCTTACTTGCTTAACTAAAATCAGGCCTTTAATATGTGTTTGCTACTATTCTTATTTTATATGTGATTTTGGTTCTAAAAGTTAGATAATATTGAAAGTACTCTTTAAAATCAACCAGAGAGTCATTTAGTGAAATGTCATTAATGTAATTTTGGGATACATAGGCTCTTTTACTTTTATCAACCTTAGTGTCACAACTAACTTTAAAAAAATGCTTTCAACAGCCTCACTATAACAGAGCAAATCTTACATTTTAATTAGGGTAAACACATAATTTAAAGCTATGAATCCCTTTTGGTTTTAGTTCCCAAATCCCTCTTTTCAGTGTATGCAATCCATGTTCAGCATTCTTCAGGCTCCATTTTTGTCTGTATCTGGCATGACAGATCCAGGTAAGGAGAAACATCAAGTTACAAAATGCATGTAAATCCCGTGAGATTTGAAAAACCTGGAAATGCTATTTGGAAACCTTGGCATTAGCAGCCAGAGAGAACACTCAGTTTCTAATAGCTAATTGTTTTGATATTCCTTATATTCCATACTTGGAACTTAGTGCTGCAGATACTGTAAGTAACAACATATTTAATTTGTAGGTTACATGTTCCCATCTTGGATAGCCTATCAGTATAAAATTAGTCTGTTCATTCAGAGTTAATTCTGAGAATTCATTCTTGCAGAAAGCATAAAAGTCCTTTAGGAGAAGACCACCTCCAGGAGCCCTGCACTCTGGAACCATTCCAGTAGGAAAGTCTGTGAGAAAGCAGTCCTGCACTACTGCGTTGCAGGAGAGCATTGAAACTTGATACTTAGACTGGAGAGGATATCATCTGTGTAGCTAATTACCACCATTTTTATGGTATATGCATAGGTACATGAATAAACACTGTGTATATGTTGCAGGGTCATTAATTTATAAATGGTTAGATTGCAACTTTTATTTGGTTTCCTACCATAAACCCAATGAAGAAAACTTCACTGTTTTCCTCAAAAATAATGGCTGGTGCCTCTGCACCTGACTATTTATAATCATTGTACAAGCCTGTACTGGAAAGCACCCCATTTCTGACTAAAAACGTAGGGGAAAAAAATAGGGTTTTTTTGTGAAATGGAAAACTGTTCTGAGGAAAGTGACACAGCTTTCTGAACTATTACAGTTTGTTTTAAACAATAGCATTCATCCACTTAATTTGGTATTAAAGCATTCCTTTTCAGAAAAACAAACAAGCCTCTGCTCTTGCTTAAAAAATAATATGAATTTTTAAGCAGTAAAGAAGTTTAAAGTATTAGGAACCTTTCTTCTAACTTAAGTACAGCGTGTTTTCCAATGTTCAACATTCTCAAGTGCTATCACAACTACATAGATTTTTTTTTTTTTTTTTCCTCTCTTGCAAACTAAACCATCAGGACATTTTCTCATTAAATAGTTTTTGAATACTGATTTGCCATGGACATCATCATGTTTCAGAATCAAAGCACAGCTGATAAGGTTTGCATCTCTGTAGATCAATGTTGAATTTGTGCTATATAACAGACGCGTGCAGAGAACATAAACGTTAATCAAAACAGTACTCCTGAGTGAACATCAGATGAAGTCACAGCAGCAGATATCCAAGGAATCTGGCAATGCATACATTATACAATGGCAACAAAAAGGGCAAAACTTAAGCAACAATAGTTTAACCCATGATGACTGCAGAATTCAGATGGCTACAGCTATACTCAAACTTCGCACACATGGCACCATCACTGCATTATAACTGTTTATTCTTTTCCCTTTCTTTACATCTTAATTTATCACTGCCATCCACCTGTTGTATCTTGCCATTTTTGTGAACAATAAATCAGACTGTATCTGTATATGCACAGCCTAGCAGTAGGAACCATAATAACTCACAGAAGCCTTGATTTACTAATGCTGCTACTTCTGAATAAACAGTATTTTCCAATTTTACATCTTATGCCTTACTGTTTTCTTTTAACTTAAATCATGTTTGTTTTCAGTTGAAGGCACTTTTTTTTTTTTCTCAAACACATTAGAAAATACATTGCATATTCTTCAAAAGCACAAACAAATATTTAAGACATGCATATTCTTGTTGTTCCCTGAAGATCTCATGCGACACTGTCATTTATTAGCTTGCTCTGGGCCATTACATTTCTACACATTTTACTTATACTGGCACTCAGCCAGCACGGACTGTTCAACTCTAGAAAGCCCACATGTTTTTGTATTTTTTGAAACTAGCATGACAACCATTCTGAAGAGTAGCTCTCTCACCTGGTACGTTAAAATGTAAAACCATGAACATTGATGCTGTTCTCTCTCTATTTAGTGCTGAAAATGAAACTATTTTTTCAGGTGCAACAAGAGCCATATGAAATCTCCCTAATGTGTAGACGTTCTGTAGCCATATTTTTAATGGAACAGATCCATTAAACTTATCTAGAAATGTAAAAAATAAATGCATGAAGGACAAGCTTTTTAAATCGAGCCCTGTGTATATCGCTGGACAAAAATCATAGCTCTGACAAATGCTGGGTAGCACTCATCTCTCTCTCAACTTAAGAAGAAACTGAGAAGTAACACAGCAAGAGAGGCCCTTTGTGCAGACAGAACCGCAATAGTTTTCCTCCAATATATGAATGCATCAGAACCGACTCTGATGCAAACTGGGAAAACGCTGAACCGGGAATGGCATCATATATCTGTAAAACTAGCAAAACACACATTGTTTACTTAGTTTTCACACATTTATGTAAAAACTATTCACTTCAATATATATTGCCCGACTAAATTCTTAGACTGTGTGTGAAAGCTGAGCATGAAATTACTTTGATTCCAATAATTAGCTAAAGCACTTCAACATTACTATGCGAAAGTTTTTATTTAAGTTAAGGAATCACAATCACCTGTAATTTTAGATTGAGAAAATCCCAACAGTTTTTTGCTACTGAGTTTTTATCTGCATGAGCTTCACCAGTACCAGTTAGTGTTCTGCATCTTCTCAATTCACAACCCATGAATCATGACTGAAAAATCAGCCAAATCAATGGGAATCAATACTAGTAAATCCTGAATGCCACAAGTTAATCTACATCCGCTTTACCAAACTGAATCACAGACCTTCTTCATCTCTCATGATCCTTCAACAAATAATTTTTTTTGCTACTGCTCATGATCCCCCTGAAAATGGATGGAGGGAAACTGAAGCTTTGATTTAATGAATAATTATCTCACTGGGATTTGTGAAGTAACTAAATGGTGTAAAATGGCTCTCTAGAGAAAACTTTTCTACCAATTCTCCACTGACTACTCCCCTAAGTTTGTCTTGCCCTGATGTTTCCTTTCTTACTGTTTCCGAGTCCTTTAATGGCAAGTACTCTCTTTAAACTATCAGTGGTACTCAGTATTATCACTCAAATAACGTTTGTTTATCCATTTGCTGTGTGTTAATTGCTTATATTACTCAAGAAGCTAGGGACAAAGGAGATTAGAAGAAAGCAATCCTCATTTGGTGATCTACTTCTGTGCATACTCTCAGGCACTGATCTCCTGAAAATCTAACCCAACTCCCAGTGCTCAGTTTTCCTAAATACCTGGGCCTTTAAGTTTATGTGCATACCCAGAAAACAAATTAATAAAAAGTTTTCAGGAAAATGCTGTAATCTGTCTGGGTGAGGAAGTAATTTGATACACTATAAAAATGATTGAAAAAAGACATATGAATATGTACATACACTTACATATAGATTGTTTAAAAATAATTTCTTTCCTATTTCCACTTTTAAATTAGAGAATCAGTAATTAATTAGAGAACTAGTATTTGTCTTTTCTTCAGTTAAATTAGCCAAATATTAATTAAAGTTCAGAATCAAACTTTTTAATTTAAGTCACTAATTGCAGGTTCACTCAAAATATTTCTGACTGAAGAGAATTTTTCCATCACTATTTGCATATCAAAGTGTATTATGGTCAGCAAGAATCCTGACAGACAAGTATCTTACAGAACATGGCTTTTTTTTTTCTTTTAATTAATTTCTATTTCCGAGGGGAATTTATAACAAAATGCCATTTAGGGCACAGTTCATTATGATTACTGTAGTTAGCAAAAATGCTATTCCATAAAGAAATTGCACCATTTACTGAAATAAATGATAGCCAGAGAGCAGTTGTAGATTCAGAGGCTGTTTTGCAACATCAGTTGGTGACCACTGTAAAATTTGAAAATTAAAATATTTATGGAATTAGACACAACTGGAGAAATCCGCACAGGCAATTTTCTTGGTAGGTTAGAATTGTTCCATTTCCCATATGTCTGCCTGACTTTGCTACGCCTATTTTCTATGCTTTTTTCCTACTTGTCACTTCTGTATTTGAATACATCATGTTTCTTTAACCAAGTGACAGGTAACTCAAAGGTGGAATACAAATACTGATGTAAAAAATCAAATTTGATAAGGTGCAAGTGCACATAAGTCTTACTGGAACCTATTCTACAACATAAAAATCTAAAAATGGGCACAGTTCATAGGCATTACATTTGTTCTTCAAATCTAAACTACTCAAATCAGTAAAAAGAATGTTACGCCCATGTTACAGAACAATTTCTAGAATGGCACAGTGAACAGCTAAGGAATGAAGTGGCATCTTTGAAAACAAGTTATGACTGAGAGCACAATAGAATCAAAACATTTTTACAGATCAGTTATAGATTTATATAAGTATATATTATTTGTAGTTTTATATATATATAACATGTAGTCAAAGTTATAACTATATTTTATACAGTCATATGTATTACTTACATTGTTCTATTTTTGCACTTACACAGTGAAGGTATACATTCAGAAAGTTTGAAATGCCACATGGTCATGGCACTTCTGTGTGAAAGGGAAGTCAGTAGCCTGCATAAACCTCGTTAAAAATTCAGGTACAATCAGAAGACTGGATTCCAACATTATTTTTCTTCAACACCGTCAATTCCTTTATCCAAATTCACATATCCTGAACAATGAATAGTGCTGTTAGCAGCAGAAAAGATGCTGTTCCTTTGCATAACCAGCGAAATATTCTGCTTAGAGTGTTGGCTAGTATTCCTTCCTCTAGTGTCTGCACATCTTCATATTTTACGAACAGGTAAAAATCAAATCAAATATACTTTTAAGTGATATTGCCCGATCATTTTTGGGCTGATGTACAAGAACAATTCTTACTCCTACTGCTTACCAAGTAAACCTTACATACATTCAACAGTACTGAACTGTAAGAACACTGACAGAAAACATGTACAGTCTTGTACATGAACAGTACAGGAGACAGATGGACAAACTGGAGAGAGTACAACAAAGGGCCCTGAAGGTTATTAAGGGACTGGAGCTTCTGATGTATATACCAGAAGAGGCTGAGAGAGCTGGCACTGTTTAGTTTGGTGAAAAGAAGACACAGGGGGATCTTACCAATGTGTATAAATACCTCATGCGGCAGGAGGCTGCCCTTTTTCAGCGGTGCCCAGCTGACAGGACAAGAGGCAAGGGGGAAAAACTGAAGTACAGGAATTCCCGTTTCACGTAAGAGTATTCTGTAAGGGTGAGACTGAACAGGCTGCCCAGAGAGGCTGTGGAGCCAGCATCGTCAGAGATACTCAAAACCTAACTGGGTATGACCCTGAGCAATCTATTTTAGCTGACCCTGCTGTAAGCAGGAGGCTAGACTAGACAGTCTCCAGGGATACCTTCCAACCTCAGCTATTCTGAACACCTTGAACTCATTGGCCAATTTCCATTACATTTATCAGAGGGATAGATATCTTAAATATACAGGATTCTTCTATTTTTATTTTTTTTTTTAAATCAGCTGCTGGGAAGTCAAGCTAGACGCTTTTTCAGTCTAATAGTCTTATCAGCTTTTATTGAAAGTGAAACATGATTAGGAATTGTGTTTGGCAACAGCCACATAGCTAGTTGCAGGTGTTATTTACTAGTCTATTTATATAGTCATTACACCAAACTAGCCACAGCTCATACTGCCTTTGCCCAACTGTAAGAGCACATGGGTAAAAGCTAGCAAGACTACAGGATGGTAGTAGGAAGGAACTCAGGAAGCACAGACTGAGCACCTCAAGGCATGAAGAAGAAAGCTGAACAACAGATTCTTCAATCCTAACTGATGCACTTTTATAAATTACTTTGAACGACACTAATAAAAATAAACGCCACTTCTATGTTCGTTTTTGCTCCTTAAAATGGTAGAAAAATCTTGCCTTCTTGCCTGTGCTGCAAAAAAGATTGCAGTATCGTAACATTACCTGTTAGTAGCAAGAAGCTCTTCAGCTAAGAGATGACAGATGGTGCAATGGCTTACATATAGAGCAGGGGCTCATGAAATCTTGGAAGTCTCTGAACTAATGCAGGTAACTTTGCATGTAGATTCTGTGCCCCAGTATTCTGCTGCAAAATGGGGCAAATGATATTTCTTGTCCTCCCAGTACTGCCAGGAGGATAAAAGCATTCAATATTGTGATGTTCTCAGCCATTCTAACAACAGAAGAGGTAAGTGTTGCAGCTGAAAAAACTGCAGTCATCTGCTATCCTTCCCACCTACGATGTTTTGTGTTAATCTTAGTATTTCATTTTTTATACCCTATGAACAATGAGACTTTTTACCCCTCAGCCTCCATCTATCCATACCTTTTCTTATCCTAAGAAAATTTTCTTTTGCACATTTCCAAATCCATCCATATTTTTGCAAAGAAGAAATAAACACTAAAAATTGCAAAGAATGAATAATAGCTTTTAAACCTTGATTGTGAATGATGCAACTACAGCTTATAACGGAACCATAACTGTAGTAAGTAAAAATACAAATAATGCTAAAACTCAGGGGCCTCAAATCAGCAATGACTTTGCTTATGTGAAATTAATGGATATACAGGAGTACGCACATAAATCCTTGCAGGATCAGAACAAAGGGCTTGACTCGACACCTGCTGAAGCTGACAAAAAAGCCTTGCTTTTACAGATTTCAGCAAGTTCAGAATCAAGCCATCAATTTTTCCTGTGAAACGTGGAATAGAGACGACCAGACTTCAGTAGCGAAGGTATTGTTTCACATCCTATTTTGTAGAAGGAGCTGCTAAAAGCATGACCGATCTGATGTTTCTCTTGCCCTGCTATAAATCACAAGCAACTTAACTGAAGTCATTAACAAGGAAGGTAAGAAACAGGCCAAGGATGTTGGTACACGAAGTCATATTGTACCAGACTCCCTTAAAAAGAAATTTCTAGTTAACTTCTGTTCCGCTTAGAAACTAATGGCATGATACGGCTCAGGAAAGTTTCCTTTGGGAAAAGCATTCACAGAGGGCAGCTAACTATTTTCAAAAATTAAGATTCTGTTTTGTTAACACTGATAATTTTAAGAACTAAAGGTTTCTAAAATTGCATCTTGTAAAATAAAACTTCCTTTGGTTTACAAGTTTATAAAAATGTGTCTGAAAACCACTAACTTCTATTTATACACACTCCAAGAAAGCAGAGCTATTTTTTTCAAATACATATTTAAAAAAATCACTGCCAAAAAAAGACCTCCAAAAAAAGCTTCTCTAGTTTATTTTTAAACGGCTGAGTTCAGTCATAAACACCCCAAAATAGAATTTTATTGTGGAAGTTACACATTCTTAACTATAAAGTTATGAATGGAGTTGCCACTCCAATTCCTAAACTAATTGCAGAAAAATGCAACATTTTTGTAAGTACATTTTGTTTGTCTCTCAGTTAAGAACTCAGTAACTTTTTTTGTTTAACATTAGTGTCTATTATCTAGACAATTGTTTAAAATCATGTATGCAAGCTTTCTTATTTAACTGTTTTACAGTTAAACTGAAAGGTACAGAAGTGCTTCTTATTCAGCACAGCCAGAGGATGTATTATTTTGATGTACGCCTAAAAGAAATAGGAAAAATTATTATAACAGGCATGCAGTTGACTATACAGTAAAATGTATTTGATCTTTACTGTCTGAGAAGAAACAGGAAAGTGATGGAACTTAGGGAGGAACTCTTTCTTTAAAATGAAATACTCATTCATACTCCATGCTGTAATAAGAAAACAAATAATAATTATATACAGCATGTATATAAAGTGATGTCTCAAAGGTGAACCACAGCATTTTACTAGAAGCGCTGAAATAAACCAGCCTTTAATGTCGCTAGAAATCCTAAGTCAATGTACAAAGCAATCCTTTGTAATGCTCTATCATAAATTTTAAATGTGTAAGCCTTACATGGTCCTCAGCCATTAAACATAAATGGGCCAAATTCTATTCAGACTTGCACCGTTTTGGGGAAGAAGGTTAGTAACCAGAGCATAAATCTTGTCAAAATTTCAGCTGGCAATCAGTATGGTAAATCATACTGATTTTTTTTTACAGGAATGAGTAAGTTATTACAAGTCTATTTTTTCCTAAATATTCAAAATCAACCTGTCTATAAAGTTTATGTGAAGGTGCTTGGTAAGACAACCCATCAAATCAGTAAAGTTATTTCATTTTACTTATTGATGAGCATGTTTTATTACTAATGTGCAATATTCTTTTTGTTTATTTAATTTGCCTGCTGTATATTTTTAGGTATCCGTTTTTAAGACATTCTCAGAATGTAGCAGAAGAATGATAAAAGCAAATAGTTCTATTATGTAACAAAGTCCTTTTCTTTATTAAGAATCAGGACAATTTAGTATGAACATGCAATTATACAAGCTGTAAACAGTACGCAGAGTGACAGTGGAACATAAAATAATCTCGTCAAAACAACGTACTATTATCAAATGTATCAAAAAAAATGTTTATTATAAACACTAAAGGTGGAACTCTTAGGCTTTTTAATATTTTCACTTGGCTTTCAGAAATATTTAAAGTCTCTATACTTGACAAATGATCATTTTAATTAATTATATAATTATATGATATATATATGTAATGAAGTTAATTTTTACAGTAAGTTTAATCTTGTACAGGGACATCGGCTGACGGAATTCGTCTACGGACAGTTGGAGACATAACTTTACCCAAGTGTAGAGCAGCAATGAAATGAACGTTAGGCAGGATCAGTTTTCAAAACACATGCAATTTTACATGGAAATACAATTCTATAAACTTTATCTTTTGTTTTCTTTCCATCGCTTGGGCTTCTCAAACATTTACAGAACGTAAGAAGTAACTAAGTGCTGAAGTAAAAGACAACTGCATTATAAAATACAGTACTGAAAGTGAGTAATTTATCTCTAATTAAATCACTAACAAGTCATACAAACAAGGGTTAACTACACTGCACAATCTATTATTTATTTAAAAGAAAGCTTTATTAATTTAAGCTCTTTTCTTAAAGACCAATACTACAATTAAAAGTACAATTGTTCTGCATACCTTACCTTGGGGTTGAAAACTGCTTTTTTTCCCAGTTACTTCCAGGATTTGCTTTTCCATAGCTATTTATGAGAGAACAATTAAGCTACTCTGTATTATCTTTCAGAGTTAAAAACAAACAACATTGCTCAACGATAAGGAATTTTATTTGCATTAACTAAAGTAAATCTACTGAGAAAAATTTCCTTACCATATAAAAGTTTTTCTCATTAAAAAAATCATGCACAGCACATACTTTTCAGTTGGAAAGAACACATTCTTAGAAGTTTGTACTGAACTACTTTTTAAAAAACCACCTATGGATAATAATAAAAAAAAGGTAAAAGAGCTGTACTGTCACCTAGTGGATAAAGGTAGTAGAAGAGTACACCTAGGATTACTTTTTAAGCTACTTACAGTTTTAACAACATTAACATATACCTCAGGTTTTATGTTGATTTTCTGGAAGAGATGAGTAAACATTGAGAATCGGACCTATTGCTGTCATAGGTCCTCTGAGTATTTTGAAGACAGACCTACAGAGCCTTTGGCTCTGAATATATCTTTTAGTTGAATCATTGTAATGTTGGGTATTACATTCTAAATCTGAAAGTAAACATTGCATTTTTAAGAGCTCGGGATGTAGGAGAAAAGCCTCAGATTGAGAGGCTGACTGATAGTGTAGACAACACAAAGACTAAAGCCAAAAAATGCTGTGCGACCGACCTTTCTTTCGCCTTCTGCTCTGAACACATCATCTTGTTATTGTAATCCAGCATGTCTTTAAGTCTGACAAAGAAAGACTGCAATTGTGATGTTTCTGAGACACTAGAAAGCAGCTACACTAAAAAGTTTAAGCCACTGAGTTCATTCAATAACTCAATCTAAATACATGCATGGCTTAGATCCCTCATTTGTACAGTTTCCAAATATATATTTTTTCAGAGAACTTCTTAACATAGGAGGAGGCAAACATTTAATTGAAAATTTGCCAAAACTTTTCCATATATTAGAGCCTGTGATTTAGGACCAAAAGAAAAGCTTTGCTTCAGGATGCTGGTGTCAAAACTCAAACCAAGCCAACGCTGCCACTCTCCCCAACCCTTCTTGTGCCGCAGAAACACGGTGAAGAGTTGTACCAACTGTAGACATATGATGGGACTTCCCTCCACATAGTTTAATATGGCAGGAGAGGAAAAAGATTTTGGGAATGGTCATTTGTTTACTGACTATTAGAATGGATTTTCAAAGAAGGAAAAGTAATACCTCTTATTGAAACAATTAAAGGTAGTATCTTCTACTTGCATGAATTCAATAGTCATACTCTCAAGAAAATTTTCTATTCTGTTCCAGCATTTGAAACACTGGCTGAAGCTCTTTATAACCACCTCATCCTTGTCCATGGATTGAGGAATTATAGAAAAACGTAGCAAGTATAGATTTCCCTTGGATGGCCGTATTTACGAAGTCTTTTTTTGCAGCACAGAGTAACGCGTATTAGTTTTGCAACAGTTATAAAATTCTGTGGGAACATGCATTAGAGCACGTTACCACAAACCATTGTTACCATAAGAAACAAGGCATATGCACAGGAACTTCTACGAGACGCCTTCATGGTGTTGTATTACCTGACATTAAATCATTTCACCCTTGTTTGCCTTCAGTGAAGCAAACAGATTTACTTGTTCTTAATGCTCCAGTCTGAAGACCGATTCATTCAACTAAGGTTCACATTAGGGGGAAAGAAAAAAAAAAAAAAAAAAGGCAGATAATATCCTACCTTATATTACATTTTTCAGAAGACTTAAAAAATGAAGTCTACAGCTTTCTAGTACCAGAAGAATCAAAAAATACCAGTAACAACATTCTCTCTCTTTCTAGGTAATACGCATACAATCTATCTTGAAATGTTTTAAACAAATAAATAGTCAACCAACAAAACCCTGCAAATCGAAATGCTGTGGAAATCAGAAATGATTCTAAAACTGCAAATTTTTGTTTAGGCTTTCAATTCAACCATATTTACAGCAATTCAGTCATTTTTTGGTCTCTGTTTTGATACTGAGTCTTTTATGAAAAAGGTTTATTTCCATATGCATTGTAACATGTTTACTAAAAAACAGTGTTTATCATATCTACAGAAGAAATTATTAAACATTTGTAGGTGTCATAATCACATGAGCTCTATTATGTGTTTTTTCCTAGTGAAAAGTATATCTTTTTTTCTTGCACATCCCTTATATGGTTGGCTTCCTAGTCACAAATTCAAAATACACAGCTTAAAACAGACCTGAGTAAACTTTCTACACTGAAAAAATTCTTACTGAGCTTTAGTACTGACCATAGGTAGACGTGAACAGCGATTTCAATGTGACTATCTGCAATTTAAAAACGTGAGTGGCAAATAATATAATGTACTACTTTGTCATTCCAGAAGTTACTCTAACTAATTGTTTCCTAAAGCTGGAGAATGAAGAGTTCAGCACAGATTTATTCTTTACCCTTACTGTATTTTGTGAAATACTTCAGACAATACAGATGATGTAGGAATTTTTGAAGACAGGAAAAGTACAATACCTGGAAATAAGCAGAAGAAAGAAAAAAATATTTCCCTCTGACAGCAGAATTAGATCTGTTTGGTGTCAGAGCAAATGAGACGACTGAGCTGTAGGGTAAATGTTAATAGAACAAATGAAAACTGTGCCTTTTGCACTATGTTTTCCTAGATTATATACAATATATAAAAGTGGAATTATCTGGAACCTTTATTTCTTTGCACAGACCTTGAAAGCTCTCTGAGATGCACACTGTGAGGACATGTCAATTTGAGGAAACTTTTTTAATTTTTGCCTGAACACGTGATGCCAGTTCAACCAAGCCCAAAACATGTATGCCCTAATTGTCCATGTTAAGGCTGAGGACAGTGCAAAAACTACTTTATAAAGTGGCTGAATGAATGGAGAGAGTTACGTAAAAAATGTCTGTGGAGGGCAGAGAAATTTGATCAGTGGGTTTTTGCACTGCTGGTCATCTGCTTCCCTCACTTTCTCACTAAGGTAGGGTGGTTGTAGTAGGGCTGGACAGGTTACTCTTACTGACATCCAAACCCTATCGAGTTTCTTTGAGCTAAAAATGGATGCTCCCATCCCCCAAGCTTCATAGGCTCATAATCTCACCTCTTGTGCATCTCTTTCCTCTCATACCTGACTAAAAAGGGTCATGGTTGAAAATATCGTGAGGCATGAATTTCCTGTGAGATTTCCTGCTAGTCCTGAGTTCTATAAGGTTGAAGATATTGCAGTTTTGTCTTTCACCTCCTGTCTCTGAGTTCACTTTCTGAACGGAGAAAGTTCATAGACACAAAGGCAAAAAAAGAAAAAAAAAAAAATTTTAAATTCTTAAAAGAATTTAAGAAAAAAATTCTAACAAAAACCTGCAGCTTTGGTCTGGGTTTCATTTTCAGTGAAGATTAGGGATTACTCTAAAGCTTTATTGAAAGTTTTATTTACTTTAAAAGAACCCCAGACTATCATAATCACTAAATGAGAATTAAAATAACAAATGGTTTCATGTGTAGCTGTAAACAAAAGATGAGACTAGACTGAGACTCAAGAGACCTTGTTTCAATCCTCAGCCCAACCACAGGCTTCCTGTGTGACCTATGCATGCCACTCGGTCTATCTGATGTTATAGTTCCTTGGCTGTGTAATTAAGCTAGTATTTCTCTGTCTCAGAGGGATCCTATGAGGATAAAATTAATAATTATTTGCTTTCATGTTAGTATGGTGAAAAAGTTTAAGTGGATTCCAAAAGAGAAATTGTGGGAATAAGTGTTGCAGAGTTTAATACATTTTAAAATAGAATACAGAATGTTGAAAATGGAATGATTCATGATACAAGCAATTTTAAAATTCTCCTATCTCATCTTAAAAAAAACCAAAACAAAACAAGGAAAGAAAAGCCCAACAACTTAACAAGCTGATAATTATATAAACCACTAACACAGAGACCAAGAAAGTTGTAAATGCAAAATTACTTTTTTCAACTATACTAATTTTAACAATTAACTGTGACACTTATTCAAACGCACTTGCCTTTTGTAAGCTCTTTTTCTAACATACAATGTGATCAAAGAGTAGCGTTAAAAGCTTTATATCAGAATCAGCAATCTAGTAAATGGCAGGTATCTGCAAGGCTTTCTACTCTTCCCTAAAAGCACTGCAACCTGGGAAATGGAAGTATCATCACTTTAGGAGATGACAGGCATGAATACCAAGCAAACACAATTAAGAATGAACTAAAGTTTTCTATGGTCTGTTTCAATATGGACATAATTTCCTATGAATTAAAAGACCATGAAAAAGTTATTAAACTGCATTTAAATATGAGGAAACAGTTGTACTTCTGCAATTCCGCACCATTGTAAACGCCTAAGTTTTAACATCATCATTAGAAGAACAAAAAAGCACAAGGGCTAAAATTCGAAGGTATACAATTAATACAAGCATTCATAAGAAATCACTAAAAATACTTTGGGAAAGCAAAGGCAGGAGTCAATCAGTAACAGTTTGCTGTCTAGATATAGCAAACAGACAGCTTATCTACAAATAGATTTAACACTTCATATCATTGTAACAGGTCAATGAAAAAGGGCTCCAGTTCAGCAATCTGACTACATACCTAGCTTGCAGTCAGGGTATCACAGACTGGGCACAGCTTCTGCTATGATAGATGTTCTTAGCATTACCGTTGACACAGGCTGACTTGCCCAGTCAAGCTTTTAGTATTTCATGTGTGTCTCTTCATGTTTCATTACATAACAGCTTCTTTTACGCATCTCACCTCTGATAGCACTGTCATTATGGAAATGTATTTCTTCAGTAATAGAAAACCATAAGGTCCTCCTGAGTCAAAGGTCAAATGCAGTCGATTTATTGCAAAAAACCCCAGCAACCCACCAAAAAATCTCAGCTGCAAGTTACTACTTCACTCCAAGGAGTTTTATATTTTCCTTGTCTTTTGAAACAACGCACAAGTGATAATGAAATGCTTAAAGCAATAAGAGAGAGAATCAGGTTTCATCTACCTGGACTGTCTGGCAGCATACTGTGTAACAATAAACGAGTGTTCTTAAGTCACAGCATTTCACTGGAAATGAGGCAGAACTTGTGTATTTTAACAGCTTTTTACAACTAGTAACCACTAGCAAATTTATTTTACTTTCTCAGGGAAGACCAGTGAACGTCCCTAATTTAAACTAAAGGGCCATTCAGCCTCGAAGACAAAAAGCACTTCTGCTTAGCACCTGAGTAATACATGGAATATGTACAGGTGAATCAAGAGGACTGGAATCAAAGATAGTTTGTCTTTGGCTGGTCTGAAAGGTCTGACTCATTTCCAGTTCTGTGATCATTTATTATCCAGAAAAGAAAGGCTAGCTTTTTGCACTGCAAACACAGTGGTGGTCTGCAGCTCATGATGAATAGATTTACCAGGTCTGCTCTGAATTGCATGACATAGAGTTTTCCAACAGGCTCTGACACATATACACCTGATGTATGTTTAAACTTCCTAGCACAGAAAGGCCTGAATATCTACCTGCATGTACTTTCTCTTAAAGTTATTATATAGAAAATACATTCTTAGGTGGCATAATATTTAAAACAACATTACAATACAGAAATATTTTTCATTGGTAATTTCATGTCAGATAAAGACTTATTTCCCTGCCAGCGTTCTGACTTCAGTATAGCACAGGAGTTTGTTTTGGTCCTAAAACATCAGTTTCCATACTTTCAAGTTCCATGTTACACAAAGTTTAGACAAGACTGGATTTACATTTGTGGAATAGCAGAAAAGTAAAAGATGGCAATAATGTTTTTTATACTCAAATCAGTGCAACTACTGAAGCGTTTATCTGCACTGCTTTGTGATAAATAGCAGAAACTCCAGACAATTATTCCTGAATAATTCAGAGTTACATGCCAAACTAAGCTTTTCAAAAGTCACAAATTCCTAATTAAAATCCAAGTATTCACTGGAGGAATATCACAAACCCAAGAAAATTCACTGGCAATGCTTGACTGTTGTCAATTTGATAGCCACACTGTACTTTGCTGTTTACTTGTTTTTGCAGATAAAAACTAATTTTACCACTGCACTGGAAGCCCACACCTCCTTTTAGTTTTAGTGAGCCTGCAGTTTGAGTAGTTTTAAGTGTTAGCACACTGTCAAAAAACTACTAAAAATAATATTAAAGTATTATTGTTAATTGAATATTTAGAATTAGCAATTAGAAAAAGCTAAACCAACATTGATAAGCAGTCTTTGATCTATAAGGGAAAGGATCAAAATATGGTGCAACTATGTTAAAATACATAAAACCACAATAATACAGAAGAGAACATAATTTTAAGTGCTTCTTCACTAACTGTGCTCCCTCTGAAATTCAGTTTAAATGTGTAGAATTATCTAACTTCTTAAATAACATGTTTTAGTTGATTAGCCTGATGATTGCTCTGAGTCCTGCACACACAACAAATCTGAATCCATTAAAAAGACAAAAGAATGAACAACAAAATGTCTTTTCGTTCAGTTCCTAATAAATCAATGCTGGTAAATTCTATGCAGAATTAAGCAAAATATTTATATATAATTAATATTTATATATAATGAAAAATATTTATTTATATTTCTAAGACATCCTAGAAGCATTGTAAGCATTGTCTATAACATCCAATATGCAAAGGAAGCATACACTGAGCATTCATAAATGCTGAGATAAGTTGTTTTTTAAAATAAGTTAAATCACTAATGACTATCTGAGCTTTACTCTAAAAATTCTTTCAACAAAGATCCACACTCAAATGTTCTTACAGTTGTACCGAAGTTTATTTGCTCCAAATCTCACAGAATTGTCATTTCAAAATTTTGTTGGGCCCAGAAAATGCCCTCCACTCTGCTTTATAAAGCTTAGTTTCCTTTACTTAGTCCTCCCTTTATAGACCCTCAGTTCATCTATGATTCTTCCAATTCTTTAACTTCTGTCTTACAAGGAAGAGGATGTCTTTGGTCTTAGTGGAAAAGAGCGTGTTGTCACTCTCTCTCTCAATACCACTATCTAACTTGTACATTCACTCACTACAGTGGTAAGAGAGAAAACAAAAATTATAGCACCCTGAAGGGCATTGAGAGGATATACAGTGCATCAGGATCACACCTTCATGGATTTGGATTCAGAAGAGAGAAGGGGGAATATTAACTGGTTAAAAGGGCTTCACCTATATTGTAGGAACATGAAAATCATCGGAAGATGACTGGAAAAGATTCTGAATCAATTTCCTTCAGAATCAAAATCAGGTGTATAGAGCAGTTATAATTTAGCTAAATTCTTTCACATAGTTCTGAATTAGCGAGAACTACTCTTGGACAGGTTAAGTCTTGGTGGCCTAAAGCCTGAATGGGACACATACAGAACTGTCACTTTCATACTGTATCTGTGGAAAACCTAAGAATTATAATATTAGACATTTTAAATATAGGAGTCTATACATGAACACCAGACATAAATTGTTACTCAAACTAACAGACAAAGGAAATCCCCTCCCCATAGAGATAAGACACAATGAAGTGAGACAGTTGGAGAGCCTTGGTATTTTCCAAGACTTTTCACAAGTCAAACTCATTCCGAGGGTGAAAAGACTCAGATGACGACCACACTTCCCTTGTATCTCTGAAGAGGCCCATGAGCCAAGAGTACCTGATCCATTTAGCTATTATTAACTTCCCTAACTTTGTTTTTCTTAAGGTCTGGTGCAAAACAAACAATGTATAAAATATTCTGTCTATACGAAGAATAAGAAGAGAACTTGAGCCTATGTTTTTGGATTCATTGATACACTGTCCTATCTGAAACCTAGATACATGCAGGTCTTTTAGTTATTTATTTTTTAACATTATTTGTTAGATTATCTCCAGAATTGGCTGGATTACAACCAGGTAATGTCCTTGACTATATCTCAATCCATATACTTCAATGATCCAGGAAGGCAGAACAGTTCTGGATTCTAGTTTTTGCTGGCACAATTAATGAACGGGAAGATGTTTTTAAGAAGTATCTCCCTTTTTGTCATATTCAATTCTCTGTCAGGACAAGTACACTGAGATTACACATATATAGATCCCCATATTTTGAGACGAAGAAGATGAAAGTAGGCCAACAAACTACTTCGTATCTCCAACATACTGATACACATTTTTTTTCTTCCTGAATAATCACTGTTTATAAGATTGTCTTGCTAGGAGAAATGAATGCCTGAGCACAAACACAAATGTGCAGTCTCAAGGAAGACAAGAACATAGCTTGACCTTTAAGAACAAAGTTGGTATTAGGATCCTTTAGCTAGTTTTGTTTCAACTTTTTGAAAAAAACCTTTTGGAGTCAATGTCAGTTTTGACTGAAAGATATCTAGAGACTCCAACTTTAGCTAATAAAATTGACTGCAGAACTGAAAAGGTTCTCATTTCATACTTATTACAACTAAGAGCAACTTATATGTTGTTGTTGTTAAGATGGAAGCTTAAGTTTTACATGGATTTCAAGAATGGTTTTGAGTGCATGTATCTTCATAATTTTAAAACCAATTCAGTATTTAGATGACTAGTTGCTGCAGGTGAAAGTGTAATATTCTGAACTGGAAGTGAGGTTAAAAACATCCCTTCTTCCACTGATCTGATCTTATAAAAGAGACAAATCAATTTCTTTATTAAATAGTGGCACCATCTTTCCAATTCTTCCACTACCAATCATTAGGGGTAGATATCTTCAGATCTTTTTTTTCAGATAAATTTCTCTAAGTGAAATTCAACAGAAATAGTCTTCCAAATAGAAGACAGATCTATTCAAATTACATGCCAACTGTTATTTTTGTTTTCAGTAAAAAACTGCAGGAAAACTATGTTCTATAACATCTGCCCAGAAGGTCGATCCCAGAATCCTTTTTCTAAATATTGCTTAAAATTCTGTTATGTTCATCTAAAATTTTCAGTTCAAGTGAATATTTTTAAAGGAAAAAATAGTTCAAGAAAATCATATTTATAAAATAATCAAAGAGCATCCATGTGCTGATGATCAGAAGAGAAGATAAATACAGAAAATTTTTCAAGGAAAAAAAAGAAAAGAAAAAAAGAGACACTGTACAAAATCCCAGATTGGTCATACATTTTGGTACTGGTCAATAAACTAGACCACCATATATAAACAAAACATTCCATTCAACATTATGTCAACCTTTAACAAAAAGATCATCAATCAACTGCAAATGCATGTTCTATGCACCTGTAAAATCTGATGGACATTCTTTCAAGTTTTTATTTCAACACTGTGTCTGTCAGAATTACCCCCCACTATAAACTTATTATTAATGTTGGGAGAAGTTTTCCAAATGTCACCAGAATGAATTAGTATCACACTGAGCCCAAGACTTAAGAGAGTCACCATGTGCATTTATGTATTTTCCCTCCTGTAACACTGACACATTTATATCTTTTCCATGTCTGCTCCAGGTCTGGCGGAACTGCACAGTATGTGTCTCATTTATTTTGTTATAACATGGTGACAAATATAGAAATTTATTTGCACAAAGTTTGTTGAAAAATTGTTAGCAACAACGTCCACCCATAAGATGCTCCAAATTAAAACAAAGCAAACTAAAAGGTTTTTACTAATAGTATGACAAAGGGAGGTAAAATACCTATTGCACTACACATTGTTTCTAATGTGATGTTAGAACTTTGTTGGGTTTCACGTGCACATATAGGATGGTGTGTTTGATAAAAAAGGACTTTTCTTCACAGTGGATAGAGGAATAATAAGATCAAAAAGCTGGAAACCAAAGCTAGACAAATTAAAATTAGAAATAAAATACTTCTTAACAGCAATATTAGTTAGCCTTTAGAACAATTTCCTAAGTGCTTGTGGATTCCCCGTCACGAGGATACATGCTTTTTAAAAAACTATAGAGCTAAATAAGGGAAGACATGCAGTGCTTGTTACATCAGAGAACCCTACCACAACACAGTGCTTTCCTAATTTGCAATCATTTAATTTATATTCGGTTTACTGCTTATGAACTTACTTTTTTGAAAAAGAGCTACCACATACTACAATAGGAACACGCTACCACTTATTTAGTTACCATGCGGTAAGAAGGATACAAGTTTCAGGGTGGGACAAGCACTGGTGTTTCAAAGCGAAGAGGCTATTTTCCATTTATAGTTCAACTTCAAACAGCGTATATAAGCACATGCATGATTTTGAGAGCTATCCTCTTGACTTCAGTCTGTCTGCTACATAAATAAAGGGAGGCACAGGACTTAATCTCTAAAGATTTTACAATATTCTTGAGAACCTATACATTTTGGTATATTCATCTCACTTTCTAAAACAAAAACTGTACTTCTCAACTTCCTCTTCACATACATAATGTAAAAAATGCATTCTCCAAGTGCATCAATTAAGTGTGTCTGATTTCCTGTAATCTAGCTAGATTTTCTATTTATGTTTTCCCTTACATCACTAATTCAATAATCTACTCTGGCCCACTTTAACCATCTACAATTTCTTCAGTCCTCACTTTGTAACCTAAAAGGCCTCATTATGAAGAGAGCAAAATCCTGAACAAATGAATGGTGACGCAGGTCACAGTTCTACTAATTTTACTTAAATGTCTGTAAATGTTTTATTAAAAAGTCAGTAAAAGTCATTAAAAGGTCAAACATGAGACCCTCATTCAGATTTCCATTGAGCAAAATTCCAGCTTCTATAGACTTCAAGGACAGTTTGCCTGAAGAAAACCTTACTGTAGGTTTTATGATTCATCCTGAAGTAAAGAATAGTCACTTACTAGGAGTAAGGACATAGACAATAAATAGATACATTACATAAATATTAAAAACAGCAAACAAGACTTTCACAAAGCAAGTTTTATGGCTTGTGTGGTTTAGGAATTCTTTGCTGGATCCTGGAATTGTTTCCCTTGGACTAGGTGTTAGATTTCTCTCTACAGCTGTGTGAATCCTGCAGGGTTCAGTTCACAAAACGAACCCCTGCAGTTTGATTCAGAAGGTTTGAAAAGGAATCAATATTTCTTTGTTCACTTACAGATTCAAGCATTTGGTCATCTCTTGAATTTTTAGCACCTCTACGTTAAAAGATTAATCCCTGTAATCACTAATGAATGAATGCTAGGCAGCCCAAGGACTCCTTGCGTATACGTACAAGGATGTAATTTACAGAGCTCCATGGACTTTGAGTCCCCTGAGGATCTGACTATAAGCAGGAGGAATAGGAGAGTTTTCCTGCTCTCATTTTACTCCAGGGAAGTAAAAAAACCCAAAGAGCTTGTGGATCTGGAAAGTAAGGTGGCAAATACTAAACAGATCTTAAATCAAGCCATTTGAAAAGGCCAGTAACAGGGAAATCGCCAATTGGTAACTTAGATAACTCCAATCAAGAAGCGTGACTCTGAATTATGTTCTGAAGAAGCTGGAAATTAACAACTAAACTGAAGTCCTATAGATTCACAGAGTTACTCTTGAAAAAAAAAATCATTACAGCATTTCAGGATGAATGGAAATGGTTGGCTATAAAAAGAAGATTGCAGGATAGTCACAGTGCAAATGGTCTCAACCTTCACAAGCACAGACTAAGATTCTTTAAAGCACCAGATCTGAACTAAGCTAAATTTCATATTTGATACAAATAATTGGTGCATCTTTTCCATGCTTTCCACTTCACTTCTTTGCTCTGGCCTACATTCTGATTATTCTTTTTTTAGGCAGTAAAAACCTTGCAAAATGTCTCCAGTCCATAAAGTTATTATTTTTCACTTGGCTTTGTCTACAAGCATAGCCATCTGTGGCTATCAAACACTGCATTAAACAGAAATTTACATCTTGCATTTGTGCCTCCTTTCAGCCTCTAGCCTCTCACAGCATCAAATTAGACTGGAGGTATTAGGTTACACTAGCAAATCATTTGTTCACCAACTCTACAGCTAAGCTATCATTTATACTAGCAGAGTTCTATATTATATTACTCACATGCTGTGCTGGCTTCTAACATTTCTACAAAAATGGCTGAGAAATTAAAGTAAGTGATTGAAACTCATCACCTTGCATTGAAGGGGCTGGTGTTAATCCAAGGGTGAATCATCTTATGTCCTCTCCCTGGTGTGACTGAAATGCCTACACCTTTGTTGGTGATTAGGCATGATATTGCAGGAGCAGAGTGAATGTGAAGATTTCTGAGACAATGCGTGTGAAAACCTTGATGAAGTTGGGGAAGAAAGTTGTGAACAGCAATGAACAGGAAAGTTGAAGAAGGACATAACTAACAAAAACCCAAAATGTCTGTGGAAACATCCTCCTCCTTCTTCTTCACCAGGGAAGAAGAAATAAGGGGTTCCCAAACTGAAGATTTTCTAACTCTACAAAAGGTTTTAATTCAAGGGATGGGACTCATTTTGAATTTTCAAAACTCATTTTCTTTTCTGTAGTGAAAGCTTTCCACTTCAGTAGCTCATTCAACCAGTTAACCTTCAGACCAAATTATTATAATGTGATCTACAGGAGCCTGCTTTTGAAAACTACTTGTACAGTGGATGTTTTGTAGAACATGGTAATAAAAACAAATCAAGACCTTTGCCTGTGAAACTAATGTTACACCTAGCATTTCCTATGAGTCAGGGGAGAGCAAGGTCTAGGTTTTGCAGTCTTATACTGTTGGAGATGGGCTTCCCTGGAAAGGAAAGGGAAAAATGGAGCGATGGATATCTTGAAATGGAAAGAGGATGAGAAGCAAAACTTTACTGCTGAAGGCCCAGAAGCCTGGGATCACCACTGAAAAAAATTCACCATCTGCACTGTCAAAGTTCTTTGAATTAATCCTTTTGTCTTACGTTTCTATTCTTAGTTATTTCACACTTTTGTTTAATGTGTTGGAACTGTAATAGCTTTTGTGTACTCCCACTGTATAAAATACTGATCATCACATATCCTTTATGTCTGTATGCCTGCCTGATATTTAATATGGTTAATTTGTATCAAGGCAGCTCAAAGCCTTCGAGGCACTGAGAACAGTGATAACAGTACAAAGTAAGTGTTAATTTATGAGCTGTTCTCTCTGCTTAATATGAAAGGGAAGAATGCTTTTAAATCAGTGTTCTACAAGCTGAAAATTAATCTCCTTGTATGAGATGTCTGAATGAGGTAACATACAGCCAAGAAAAGCGGCATTTAAAAGCAGAATCAGTAGTTTGAATGTCTGATAAAAATCTTTAAGCAGATAGTTCATTGGAAGTAGTTTTCCTAATCAGAAAGGAATGTTGTATTAAATCATCATATTTTGACACAGTTTCTGGAAGCATATGTGTTGCAGACTCTCTACTAATTTGGAAGGCAGCAATCCTCTATGGATAGGAAAGCACACAAGGCACATCTGGGAATGCAGAAGAAGTCCCATGTATGCTTCCATGAAGCATGAATGCTGGCTTGAAGCCAGAATTACGATGGAGTTTAGGTGTTAGATCTAAAAATGATTCAGCACATGTGGCCACTACAACCAGTATTCTTTAAAAAGACTACATTTTATCAATTGCGTATACTGGTGCTGCAAATCTATAAATCTGGCCGGAATTCTGCTTCTGTTGCCTCCTGAGCAGGAGAGATGAACACAGAAAGTATGCAGAGTTGCTATTTCTGCTCTCATACGACAGCAGGAAAAGAAATAAAGGTAGTGGGTGAAAAAAAGAGAATATGTCTCTTAAAAGCAATTTTGTATGTGAAATCATCTATGAGTTTGCTGTAATGACATGTGGATGGTTATATTATCATGCCACCAGAAAAAGGAGCATTGTTTGGGCCCCCTAATTGAGCTTTCCATGTCATAAACTATTTGGATTTCCTTCCAATTTAAGTATCATTTGAACTTCTTGAGTTTCAATGCAAGTTTTAAGGAAGGACTGCAAAAACTTCAAACCACCGATACACTCTGTTCTTTAAATTCAGTTATACACAGGCTTAGTCTGCAACTGCACACACTAGAATAAAGGCAGCAAACGCTGTCCTGAGCCTTATTTCATGCTGAGGGTCAGTGCATGAAATAAGGCTGAGGACAGCGTTTGTCACTCCTCCTTCTCCTTTTGCATAACCTGACCACATTGTGGGCTAATTCAGGTTGTTAAACCATACGATCATAAGAATGGCTGTACTGGGTCAGATCAAAGCTCCATCTAGCCCAGTCCCCAACAGCAGATGTTTGAGGGGTTTAAGAACAGAGTGAGCAGAGTGATATCCTTCCCCCCTGCAATAGATTTCAGTAATTTACAGCTGAGGGATTCCCCACACTAGAGGTGGTTCCTTCTGTATTTCGTATTCCTCAGGATTTCTTTATAAACCTAAGGAGTCCCAAGTTGTTTAAATGTTCCCTGTACGAATACTGCTTCATGGTGAGCCTTGCCACTATTCCCAGAATCTAGCCAAGCTCTAACATATCTTTATAGAGACAGAGGGGGACTGTAACTGCATATGGTCTTCAGAACACGGTAACACAACAGCTGTACAAAGAAACATAAATTTTGTTCTTTGTTTTGTTGCCTGTTCCCTTCCAAATAAGTACTAACATTGAATTTGCTTTCTTTTGATTGATACTAAGCTAATGTTTTTGCAGGGCTATTATTTCTATTTATCTCTTTTGCTAAAGGAATATAATGCAAATACTTCTACTTCTGTTTAGAAATATGTCTATTATAAGCCCAAGATCTAACTACTGAATGATAACAGACATCTCAAGGTCTGTCTTTCCATATGCAAAGCTAGGATTTCCCTCCCTCCGCCACCTATTAATTTACACTAACCTACACTGATTTTATCTGACATTCTATCATAAAGCCATTCAACAGACTTTGTAAACTCCATTTGCAGTTCTCTATAGTGGGCCCTTCTTTTAATTTCCTTCTATAACAGTATCATTCACAGACTGTCACCTCACTATTTCTCCCTTTTTTTGAGAAGACTCACTGGTGATCTCCATTTGCTGTGAAAACTGACCATTTACTCTTAGTTTCTGTTTCCTTTTCTTCAGTTATTTATCCAATGCCAATAATTTTTTCCTTATTCTCTGACAGTTTCTTAAACAACCTTTGGTGAGGTAAATTGTGCCTGACATTTGGTGGCCTTCTACGATGGGGTTACAGCACTGGTGGATAAGGGAAGAGCAACTGACATCATCTACCTGGACTTGTGCAAAGCATTTGACACTGTCCCACATGACATCCTTGTCTCTAAATTGGGGAGACCTGGATTTGATGGACGGACCACTCTGTGGATAAGAATTAGCCGGACGGTCGCACTCAAAGAGTTGCGGTCAACGGCTTAATGTTCAGGTGGAGACCAGTGATGAGTGGCGCTTCTCAGGGGTCAGTATTGGGACCGGCACTGTTTAACACCTTTGTCAGCGACATGGACAGTGGGATTGAGTGTATTTTCAGCAAGTTTGCTGATGACTCCAAGCTGTGTGGTGCGGCTGACACGCTGCAGGGAAGGGTTGCCATCCAGAGGGACCTTGACAGGCTTGAAAGGTGGGCCTGTGGCGAACCTCAAGAAGTTCAACAAGGCCAAGTGCAAGGTCCTGCACGTGGATGGGGACAATCCCAAGCACAAATACAGGCTGGGCGGAGAATGGACTGAAAGCAGCCCTGAGGACAAGGACTTGAGGGTGTTGGTTGATGAGAAGCTCAACACGAGTCAGCAATGTGCACTCGCAGCCCAGAAAGACAACCGTATCCTGGGCTGCATCAAAAGAAGTGTGGCCAGCAGGTCAAAGGAGGGGATTCTCCCCCTCTACTCTGCTCTGGTGAGACCTCCACCTGGAGTACTACATCCAGCTCTGGGGCTCCCAACACAAAAAGGACATGGACCTGTTGGAGCCAGTCCAGAGGAGGGCCACGAAGATGATCAGAGGGCTGGAGCACCTCTCCTATGAAGACAGGCTGAGAGAGTTGGGCTTGTTCAGCCTGGAGAAGAGAAGGCTCCAGGAGAGACCTTCTAGCAGCCTTCCAGTACCTAAAGGGGGCCTACAAGAAAGCTGGAGAGGGACTTTCCTACAAGGGCATGTAGAGATAGGACAAGGGGTAATGGCTTTCAACTGAAAGAGGGTAGATTCAGATTAGATCTAAGGAAGAAATTCTTCACTCTGAGGGTGGTGAGGCACTGGAACAGGTTGCCCAGAGAAGTTGTGGCTGCCCCAGCCCTGGAAGTATTCAAGGCCAGGTTGGATGGTGCTTTGAGCAACCTGGTCTAGTGGAAGGTGTCCCTGTCCATGGCCGGGGGGTTGGAACTAGACGATCTTTAAGGTCCCTTCCAACCCAAACCATTCTTTGATTCCATGACCCTCATCAAAAGTCTCTTGAAAATCCAACTAGATTACATTCTTTGTACACATTTTTTTGGCTGCCTCTGAACTCCCATAATTTGACTTCCCTTTGCTATGTCCATTTTGACTCTTCCCATATGTTTACTAATTCTAGACTTGATCCTAGTTCCTGCTAATCTGCATAGCACAGATACCAAATTCCTTCCTCTGTAGTTCTCTGCATATTTCCTGAAATCATTTATAAAAAGTGTCAGGGAAAAATCATCTCACAAATCAACAGAATAGTGGTGTTCTGATTTTTCTCCCTGAACTGGCTCACTATGGAACCCTGCAGGTCCCCTCACTGTCAGCCAGGTGAGCTCTACAGCTAAAGAATAAATAATATACCTAAGGAAGGAAAAGGAAAAAGACCATCTTTTCCCACGATAGCTAGTTGTTGGTCAGCTGAGGCACAATACTATGCAAATTGTTGAAGTAACTCGGCTGATTTTCAGCAAAGGGGAACGTACGGGGGAATGTACAGGTGAGCTGCTGTGTAGAAAGTCTGTGCATGGAGAACCTCAACCAAACAGCAAAAATATCTCAAAGTGGCATAACTGAATGCAAAATACATTTTGGTCTAAACCTCAGTTCTACTTGCTTAACTACTTTTATGAGTTGGGATAGATGCTTCTGAGGTGGATTTTTGTAACAGGCACCATTTATTCACCATAAATGTAAAGGGAGTCATTAAGTTCTTTCAAGTAACTAGACAGGTGAAATGAAAGCAGTCTTCACCTCAGACACAAACACATACAAACAAATGTGGGTAGAGATGCTCGGTTGTGTGCGTTTGCCCAACAGTAAAAGAAACAGTAAAAAACGCAGAAACACTCATGAAGAAAGCAACAAAGTAGTGCTGAACACAAAAGGGTATTTTGTGATCTTGAGGTTTCAGATTTAGTGGTTTCTGCTCTCACTGGTGTGGCTGTAGAAAGAGCTGTACTAACACAAGTGTGGAGGAAAGGGGGACACAAAAGGCAATTTTTCTTCCTGCCAATTATGTATTGGAAAAACACATTGAGAAGCTGAAGGAATGACACTGAGAAACAGCAAATAAGATATCATATGTGGACTGTAGGGAGGATATGCAGAACTGGGGGAAAAATCCCCCAAACGCCTAACTTCTGTACCAGGCACAGCTCTAGAAATGAATAGTAAAGAATATCATGTTTGTCCATGTGCTACTAATTCTATAAAAGGAGTCAATGTGGCTTTCATAGAGGGAAGTTATATCTCACAAGGCTATTTCAAATAATGCCTGTTGTCAGTCAGATTAAACTGACTGATAGAGATGGGGTGCAGGAAGCCCATAACATGACAGCCAGAGGCTGGGAAAATATACTGGAAGAAGTATCAGTCTTTACTTGCTCTGTTCTGGTATGATTTTCCTAACTGTTTAATCATGGCTGCTGTCAGAGGGAGCTCACTGGACATTTGCTCTGAGCCAGTGCATGCATTCCTATCTCATCCTGTTCTCACACAATTTATTGAAGCTGAACAGTTCTGAGGCTTCCACCCCTCTGCTAGATCTGGTTAAGATTGGCAAAAGAGTGAAAAAGTTATAAAGGAGAGGGAGGAAAAAGCAGCGAGAGAGACACACACAGCAGGATTACATGAGCCTCCTTTCTTCACATTCCTAAACAATTCCAGCAAAAGCTTCTGCTGAAGACTTGGCCACAGTTTTTATCTTGAAACATTTAGAATTTAAAAGGGTATTTTTCATTGTCTTCAAACATATTTGGATTTAATGATAAAAATCCCACGGAAAGCATTTTTCTCTTTTAGCAATATGTTCTGTTTCTTTTGATATATACAAAATTAAAGATCCCAAACCCACACAATTACAATGTCTTCACTAATATACCAATATTTACATTTCCCTATTTTAAGTATGGAAGAGAAGATAAGTATCTTAACTTGATGATCTTAAGTATCATCAAGTAGTTTGGCTCATAAGATGTATCATCTTAGCTGATCTCATGTAGATTTTTGCTAGTTTCACATATTTTTGAAAAGTGTTTATCTTGCTAAAGAACATTGTCACTAAAAAGCAAGGAATTTACCCTACCCTAAATTAAGTATACTCTGATTTAATAGGTTAAAATTAGATATTAGGACACACAGACTTTTACATATGAATACTACGAAAATCAAAACTGTTCTAAGCTCTGCTATTGACTCATATTATAGTAAGATGTTAAATTTCAAAATCTAAGCACACCAAAACTTTGGAAAAAATGAATTTCCAATTCTGAGTTCTGCAGCTTGAACCTATTTCTCGTAAGAATTTATTGCTGTTTTGAATTGTAAACAGAGATTTAGAATATAAATAGGACCATCTGTAAATAATGGCATTCAAGCACCTATCATAGATGAAAACAAATTCCTTTTAGCATCATGTGCAGAAAACACTTTATTTAGAGAGATCTGTAACAGATAGAAGTGCAGTCAGTGTGTTGAAAGCAACTGGGTCTGGGTAAGAAGTCACGGGGAAAACCTCTGTGGCACAGGAAGTCCTTTCACTTTTCAGAACGTCATCCATCATGCTGGGGAAACGGCAGGAAAGTAACCTACTACTTCTTAATAGGCTTCTGCATAGCGAGTTGCTTTGAAGCAGCAGCTGCCCACAGTAAATTTCACTGACCCTTAGAGCCTTTCTCCAAGTTTTCCAACTGTTTTGTCTCCTGAGTTACAACTCAGTGTTAGGTCCAAGTCACCAGCACCTGACAAAACTTAGAAGCTCCAACAATGTGAGAATGTAAAGCTTTCAGGGATGTTGTCTTTTCCATACAGCACCAGCAGAGAGACCTGATGCCATTACATTTACCAGTAGAGAAACTTTTCTGCCTCTGAGACAGGGACTGCTTTAGAGGACAGCATTACACTATGCACATGTGCACTATTACAGAATGTAAGATAAATAAAATGTTAGATTCCTGGCACAGGAATTAGCACTCTGTCGTGATACCAAGTGCTAAACCTTAAACATGTAACAGTTTAAATCTGCTGTTTGCACCGAAGTGGTGAAATTAAATATTAACATGCAATTATGGAGAATGGTAGAGTATAATACCCTAACAGTGTCCTACAGACATCAATTAATTAAGCCTTACAATACTTATTTATTCATGCCCTGCTAATCAAATGCACTCCCGCATTTTTCTGTTCCAACATCTGTGGACTCAGTGCCAGCAAATTACTTGTTCTGCTTAACTTCCTCCTTAAACCATTCCTTCTCACCAGAGTTTGTGAAACAGAAGACATTATACCACTCTCCTTCAAACAAATCCTATCATCGTCTCCTGTCCTCGCTGACACCAGGTGTCACCTTTCTTCTTCCTGCTTCTTATCTGTTTCCTTTGGATTGCCCTCCTCTTCTTTCTTTTCCCAATGCTGCTCATATGTTCCCCTCCTCTTTTGTCTTCCCCTCCCAACAGCAGTCTGCTACGGATTCCATGCATGCCCTAATAGTACTATATAAGCATATACCTTTCACAGTGCCACAGTCCGTCCTTCTAGAATGAAAAAATCACAACAAAACAAAAAGGATTTTTAAGAAGGTCCACTTCTTTTCTGTAAATTTTGCAAACTAGGATATTAGTAACTTTTCCCACTTTCCTGTACCTCTGATTTCTTATTCATTTTTCAAATGGACTATCTAGAGAATAAAAGTTTCATTAGTGGTGAGTAGCCTAGCCTGATATAAATGCTTGGCATGCTTATGTTAGTATTGGAGCTCCAGCTACTCTGTTACCATTCAAGGTTAGGTCTTCTATACTGAACACTGCTAGATGTAATTATGTTAAACCCCAAAAATAGAACATTAGCACACTAAAATACTATGGCAAGATCACCACTTGTCCTTTACACTTGCACATAATAAACAGGTTGTAAATGTCTTCTTAGTTCCTCATATGAATAAAACACGGCAGGGGGTCACATAATGGCAGAAAGAATATTCCTTCCAAGATCATCTGTCCCCAAATAACAAGTGGGTGGGATAGCAGAAGAATATTTGCCTTTCTTGGAAATTTGCCTGGGTGGTTAGAAAACTAATACAAAATGAGATTAATTGCTACCAATACAGAGTAGAAACAAACCTGACCAAAAAAAAGAAAAAATTGTGATGTGGAATCAAAATTCATTACTTTATCTATTTGTGAGACCACGCAAGTCAATGTTGTCCCTTATGCACCACTCTATGTAAAGATTCCTGAATAAACAAATAAAGAATTGCTTCATGAGAAAATGTCATCATCTGTTTTCTCTTTTAGAAGCATTGTGAATGAGTAGGAGGCAATGATTAAACAAGAAGAAACCTGGTAGAATGATTTTTAAGGATAGATTTATGCTTCATGAAATGCCAGCCAGTGAACACCACACGTGTTGTCAAGTAGCCTGAAAGCCAGACAGCACTAGCCTACCAGTTATGCTTTGAAAATAAGATTTCACAAGGTTCCTAAAAAGGAAAAAAACCCCACTCTAATTTTGTTGGTTTTTAAGATTCTATGTAAATCACAACTGGAAAAAGCTGTAAATACACGAAGTCTTGGGATTGCACTGGGTTGCCCAAAGAAACAGCAATAATGTCTCCAGTCAGTATTAAGATTGAGAAAAATGGTGCCAAAAATACGTTTATCTGGAAAAATAATGAAAGACATGCCCAGCCTAGGTAGCCTTGTTATTGGCTGTGGTTTTGTACTTTTTCTTTTGTTATTTTTTAACTGTGACAGTATAGAAGTCAGAGCACATTACAAAAGCTCATCTAAGAAATGAGGTATAACCTTGGGTGATGAACTCATGGTAGGACTTACCCTGCTGCAGTTAGTATGGTAAAGTATTTAATAAATTTTTATGATGACTAGTTTAAGAATATTTGTATTTCAGTGCAATCAACTACGAGTTCAGTGCAGACTTATTATTCTCTACCACCAAACTATGTAACAGAATGTTTGTACATTGGCATAACACAGCCCCAATCACAAAGACTGTGTGATGGCACGCAACTCTAAAACTATCAAAAGATGTCCATTTGTACTAAGTAGAGTGGCAGGAGTTAATCTGGGAAAAAAAGCACTTTGCAGTACTTACTTTGTTGTCTGTATTATGAATATACAGGTCGCATGGGATTTATGAAGAGAATTCTGAGCTGAAGGAATGCTTCCAAAGGCATATAATTTGGAAATTATTGTAATAGTCTTGTTACTTGGATCAAATAATCCTTCAATACTTAATTTGATTTCAATGGCCACTGACACCAAGCACTAAAAGCTCCTTTGCAATAAAAAGGGGAGGAAGAAGATACACAACTTCATAGAGCCACGAGGAGGAGAATGTGTGTCGTCACAGTCAAACTTTGAGGAGAGCTATGGATCATTAAATTTCCGTTCTAATAAAAGAACCAGAAAGAGAATTCTTAAGGAAAGTAACCGAAGAAGAAGAATAGCCTCCATCTGGGAGAAGAGAGAATATATGAACTCAGATTAGATGGTTTCCCAGAATGAAACAATCCTAATTTGGAAAGGAAAGATTAACTTGAGAAATCAATTTTGAAATCGCATTCAAGGGGTGAAGTGCTACTGAGTAGCTCAAACAGTTCTCAGCAAGCATGGTTTGAGTAAAAAAGCAAGCTTAGTTTTGAATGACAATACTAAGAGGAATGAATACCACTCAATCAAATCTTTGGCTCTTTCAGTTAAGACACACTTCAGAGAAATCATAAGCAGAAACCAGCAAAACACTGGCAAGTAAAAATGCATTTTATATTATTCTCTGTTTTTTGACTTTGATTCCAATTTTAAAGTTGAAAATATAATCCCTTCTTTTGTTGAAATCCTCTCTATTATTTTTTTTCTTTACCTTTTTAAACATGTCTAGTGTCCAGAGTGAAATGAAGTGAATCTGACATATGGAGATTCTATTGAGAAAACAAATCCAAAACCCCCCAGTATTATTGAAATTTAGTGCAGTATGAGAACCTCAGGAATTACAATTTACTTCTCACCAAGATGCAAATGGCGTTTTGAGGACTTGTACGAGAATCAGGTCTTGCTTGTAGCTGGCAGATATAACTAAAGTCCCTTTTGGCAAAGATCAAAGAATAATGTAAGAGCCTACAATTTTTGGTTAACCCCATTTTGTCACAGCAGCTCTGAAAGCAACCATAATATAAATAATAAACTGTGTTATTATAAATCTTCCAGCCAGTGTGATATCCTTTGCTCCATGCACTACTCTTTGTTCGGCCAGGGTAGTTCTAACCTGGTTGCATCCTCTGATGCAAGTCAGGAGTGAATCCACACAAATCCTCATTCCTGTTCCAGGAGCGAAGGTGGCAACAAGGGAGGAATGCACAGCTGTGAGCAAACCCATTTCTTTAGCAGCCAATGCTACATCATTGTTTAAAAGCAAACAAACAAAAAAACAACTTAAGCGCACTGACAATTCCTCCTCTCGCATCAGTCTTTAGGCCATGCCCCTCAGTGGACACAGTAACCAAATCTTTTTTCTTATGGTACCAAGAGGAAAAAGCCATAGCCATCCCTGCAAAGGCCATTTCACTACTACCAGATGGTCCTGGTAGTAGTCCAACAAAAATGAAAGGTCCTGAAATATAAAAATCATATAGTGAAGGCTGCAAACAGATTTGAAATTAGATTTTTAACTTATTGAGCCAATTAATTTTGCTAGTATGGACCTATTTTTCATGGCACCAAATAAAAATACATTTAGCCAAATCAGCATCTTTCTGGACAGTTCTTCTTGAGTAATTTTTACATAGATCAATGCAAGTTTCCTTTCTTGATACCTACCCATTTTCCAACAATTTTAGGATGTGAATAAAATGGCATCGTTTTCTGATCCCCAAGTTTATTTTTCAGTTGTGTTTATTATTCATTTAAATGAGGCACAAATGAACTGTATCTATTTCATGTCCATCTGTAAATTTATGTCAATAAGGAAATCAACCTATTATGAAAAAAATAAGGTTGTCGGTTTCTGGAGAATAGAAAGATACCAAAGCCATTTGCAACTGTGTGTAGAAAACTTGTTTTCCTTTTCTTATTTCTTGGTTTTAATTATAATGTCAAGTTATATGAGATGTTTAATATAGAATGTCAAGTTCCAGTAAAAAACACAGAACATTCAAGGCCAATGTTTTGCGCATTTTATCACTTACATAAATAGATTGTTTCTTTTAGAGGAGGTTTAAAATTAATTTTTGAAAAAAAAACCAAACAAAAAAACCCCTGACAAATTAATCTTGAAGTTCTAAAGAATACACAGCAATCAGCAACCAACTGAATATTTGGAACAGAAATTAACATTACTGAAACATGGTATTATATAAAACTAAATATTAAAGAAGATAAAAAATAGGGCACAATCTTTATAAGAAAATTATTTGTATGCACTGCTTCGGAAAATTCAGGTTTATACTGAAATAGAATAATAAAAATGATGGCAGTATAGCATAAATAAGTGGTGGCTGAAGGATGAGGTACTATTAAACTTAGTGAGTTTAGAAGAGCTGAAAATAGGATCGTGTGCAAATGCACCAGAGTTTTCGATACAGGGGTCCCGCTGGCCTCTACCTAAAATGACCAAATACAACTTAGCTTAATTTAGAAACAAGATAAAATCACCCATACTCTTCTTTCCATTGACAGCCTTACAACTCTGAAGGGACAGAGTGCTCAAAGGCTCCACCTTAAGATTCCGGGCTGTTAAGGGGAGTGACATTCCTAACTCCCACATCAGGCTGACAATAAACTCGACTGAATTGCCCCCAGAGACTGCTCCTATTTCTGTTACCGTGCTCCTACTCCTGTTACTGTCTTACCCCTATCACACAAATTTTACTGCAGCCTCCCTTCTCTACAAACTGCGCTTATTTTTGTGTCATATTTTCATCTCCTGAATGCAAATTTAATTTCTCACACTGTTACCCATTAACAAGAGCAACCCGGTCACTCTGTACAGTAAGATTTGATCAGAAAGTACCTAAGGAAGTCATATAAATGTACCAGTGGTAAAACACGAATGTGTGTGTTGCAAAGGGGGTTCAGTTAAACTCAATTAATGCTAAATTAAAATGACAAAAAAGAGCCTACAAATTTACTTAAACATTTCAAATTTCATACACACTGAAGTGCATGAATTGTCTGAATGTCAAAATTTAAGTAAAAAGGAAGAACGCTAATTAGAAACCAATAAATTGCCTTGAGAAATAAAGCTTTCTTCAAAAAAAAGTAGCAAAGGAGATTATATATAGCGAGTTGGGAACTTTATATACGAGGCTGAACCATAGAAAAATCAAAGCTGAAGAATAGCATGAGCCTTCTACTTCCCTACAATTTGCATATGAATAGAGAAAGAGAATTGGTAACGATGATATGGTGCTAATTATAAAGTCCCATGAGAGGAGGAGAGGAAAAAAACCCCAAAGATCGTGACACCTAGTAGGAGTTAGGGTCACAAAAAGAAAAAAAAGCTAAAATAGAAAGTTGCAGAGAAAACATCTGCAAATAGTGCTACTGTTGAGAGAAAAGAGAGAAGCAAATGCTCATGTACACCATTACCAAGCAGCCTGAAACTTAAACCAACACCATTGGTACGGGATTTTTCTTGCAAGATCAAAAGGAAGCAGCAATGCCATCTGCTGTTTGCTTTGAAAAATTGTTAGAGCAGATGTTCCCATGTGTGGACTCTCCATCCCCTCTACTAAGCAACTACTTGAAAAATAACCATGAAATAACATGGGGAAAACATCTGCATGGTATACAGCAGACCACCAGTAGTGAAGCACAGGAAAGCCAAGAGAGGAGGAGAGAAAGGGCTGGAGCAATTCAAGCACGTCCAAGACCAGGTCAGAGACAGGCACCCCGTTGCGTGGCATAACCTCCATGTGTATACATATGTATAACCACTCACTGGTTGTCTTTTCCTTTCGTTACTCAGCAGGAGGAAGCCAGATTTCTCACCCATCGGACCTATGTCAGGCAAGACACTCGGCGTGTGTAGTTAAGCCAAACACCACAAAGAACGTGCTAAAGAACCTGTATGGAAGGTACAAGAATGACTTACTCCTTCCTTGCTCTTTCTATAGGCTTATATCCCACCTAGCACAGCAGAAACACAGTAGTGTATTTATCATGATGGACAGAGAAATTAAGTGTTTTCCACATTTCTAAAACTGCTTTTATTTCAAAACTGCGAAATCTTCAATAATTTATATGGAACCTTCTACGTATTCTAACAAATCTTTCAACAATACAAGTATAGTACAATCACGGGCCCCAAGATGTTACGGTACCATCTAAATACTATAGGAGACAGACAGAAAGAAGACACTCAGTAAGACACTGAGTGTCTTACGTGTATCTTGGGAGTTTTAAAGTGGGCACATTTACCAGTCCTACAGCACTTTTAGAGATTATTACAAAATATATTGCCAACAAAGAGACTAACTTAAAAATATATATCATAACAGAACACGTTCTAGATGGTTGTGAAATTAGAAAATTAGTTTGCCTGAAATTTAAAAAAAGTTCATGGCAGAACACTTTAAAAGGACTGACAGATTTGCACAGCATGTGATTTTAGCGAAGGAATTACACACTATCACAAAGTTCTGAAAGAAGCAAGAGACTGGATGATAAGCATAATTGCAAAAAGTCTGAAGAAACAAACTACACAAAGAAGTGAATTTTTTATTTCAGTGGAGACACCAAAGGGAATTGTTCATTTCTCTTGACCTCATGATCTTACATTTTAGAAGCTTATTAAAAAAGTTAACCCAAATAGCACTACACTACATAGACATTCTACCTACAGGCATATAACTCGGCATTTCGAGTTGCCCTTGAAATTGTGCCGCCTAATTGCTTTGTGGACAGCAGCCTGGAAAGGGAAGAAGGTTTTTTTAGAACTGTCATGTTCTTCAAACCACCTTAGTCCCATCTCATAACGTGCTTGCCAATGTGTATATGACTAGACCTATTTCTTTCCTGGAACTGTGGAGGACCAGGGTGGACATTAACATTTTTCGACCTACCACCTGTTTGCTATTATTTTAGGGAAGGAGTAACAACTTGTTAAGCTTTGTTCTTAACAGACTGCTGAGTCCTGATCTGTACACTATAACAATTTGTTCCTGACTAATCTAGAATAATTGAATAACATATTCAATCTTTCTAAGACTGATGAACTCGTACATTTCAACTGTTGGAGTAATTAAACGTTAGGGTTTGGGTGTAAATGCAGCTAGCACAGAGACACTTCCAGAAAGGTTCAATAGAAGTTTACTGAAGATTTTCAGAGATTACAACTCTCTTTCTGCTGGTCCAGTTCTTAATGTGCACCACTGACAGATCCCTTAAGTTATTTCAATGACAGTGTGGATATGTACTTGTTAAAAACAAAGACTTCCTTCATTTTTTAATTTGAAATGGCAGCCACCAGGATTGCTTCATTTCACCAT
Organism: Phoenicopterus ruber ruber; assembly: GCA_009819775.1. NCBI lineage: Eukaryota > Metazoa > Chordata > Aves > Phoenicopteriformes > Phoenicopteridae > Phoenicopterus > Phoenicopterus ruber. The sequence continues at coordinate 28,547,549 of CM020219.1, read as the reverse complement.
CAAGATAGCCAGTCATTTAGCTATTCTGCAGCTTGCACAGGGTTGGGCAGCTCTGGTCATCTCAGACTAGAGACCTACCAGCCCCTGTTTCATGGCATGGCCTTTTAAGATAATAAGAACATACTATTGCATCCTTGGGGCAAAGTCAAACGCTGGATGTGAGCAAATGCCACAAAGAGTATTTGATTCATTTTTTTTTTTTTTCCAGATTGAACTTCTCTTTCTATCATGGCCTGGGAGCCTTCTAGTGCAAGTTAGGCAAAACTCTTCCCTTTCCCCACCATGCTGGAGAAAATACCAAGTGCAAAAGGTAACACACATTATTCCAAGAAAGAGAAAAATCCTAAAAAAGACTGAAGGACCTGCATGCTGAATGCTTCCATTCCAAACAGAGTAAACTGAAAAAAAAAGTCATATGGGAGATGTTGGTACTTGACTACAGCTAGCCTAAATTAAACTATCTACAAAAGAAGAGCACAAAACTCCAGAAATTTGCAAAGAATGAGCCTGACTGAGCTAGATCAGACAAATGGAAGGAGGGAAGTAGTGGGCTGAAGCTTATGAGATGAAACCTGGGTGAATTAGCACCAATAAATGGACTGGATTTGGGAAACTAAATTGTTTTCGATACTATATAGGACAGTCCTTTCTAGGGTGATCTTCAAAGTACTCTAGTATGCAAGAGTTCAGGGAGAAAACAAGTCAGGCCTTATACAACAAGAAAGTATAGAAGGGATGGAATGCTGTTGCATAATCTTTCAATACTTTATGATGACAGAATCACAGAATGGCTGAGGTTGGAAGGGAACTCTGGAGATTATCTGGTCCAACCCCCTGCTCAAGCAGGGCCACCTACAGCTGGTTGCATAGGACCGCATCCAGACAGCTTTTAAATATCTCTGGGGAGGGAGACTTCACCACCTCTCTGGGCAACCTGTGCCAGTGCTCAGTCACCCTCACAGCGAAAAAGTGTTTCCTGATGTTCAGAGGGACCCTCCTGTGTTTCAGTTTGCACCCATTGCCTCTGGTCCTGTCAATGGGCATCACTTAAAAGAGCCTGGCACTGTTCTCTTTGCACCCTCCCTTCCTTCAGATATTTGTACACATTGATGAGATCCTCTGAGCCTTCTCCAGGCTAAACAGTCCCAGCTTTCTCAGACTTTCCTCATATGAAAGATGCCCCAGTCCCTTCCATCATCTTAGTGGTCCTTCACTGGACTCTGTGCATTATGTCCATGTCTCTCTTGTACTGGGGAGCCCAGAACTGGACCCAGCACTCCAGGTGTGGCCTCACCAGTGCTGAGTAGAGGGGAAGGATCCCCTTCCTCGACCTGCTGGCAACACTCCTCCTGATGCAGCCCAGGATACCATTAGCCTTCTGATGCAAATGGTCCAATTAGAAAATGCCTTAGATTTGTTCTGAATGTGCTCTTCCATCAGTCTAGATTAACCATTCTCAGAAGAATTTAATACACTACATCTTGTAGAGATATTCCTAACTTCTCGGACACTTTAACCTATCTATTCAGAGTTTTTATAGGGTCATTCAAGTGGACTGTAATCCTTACACATACTGTTCTTTTTTTAATCTCTTGAAGTGATAAGTAATGACTGACCTGAAGTAGGACTGAATAGCACGTGTGAATACGTCAAGATTACCTCTTCTTTGACCACTTCTCTTTAATTAAAAAAAAAATGTTGTTGGCAACAATTATTAGCTGAGAATTCTCCCCTTGATGATGATGTCCAACAAGATTTCTAAGAGAGTGAACTATCTTTAAAACCTCATAATCCCTTTGAGTTATTAAGAAAAGCATAAGTTTTTGCAGTTTTTAAAATATATTTTTTCCAATCTAGCAATTCTCAGTTTGTGCCCTAATGCTTGTATTTGTCTTATAAACAACTGAGAAGTGGTACTACAACTACATTAGCACTGTCAGCTATGTAGTTCAGTGTGAAAACGTCACATGTAGTTCAGATCTTAGACACGCTTGAATCTGGATTTGAACTTTGTGGAAGAAAATATACTCATTTTAAGGTACAGAAAACACAAAAGTGACTTTGAGAAGTCTGGAAATTAATTTGGCCCAGCTATGTTTCAGATGGCTACCATCTGTGAGTTTCTCAAAGACCAGACACAGATATGTGAGCCAGTCCTTCAAATTACAACAGAAGGCGGAGCAATGTGTGCACACATGTATCTAGCCAATATGATAAATAAAAAATAATATATACTGATTTATCACGTGAACATTTCTTCTTTCTGCCAATGCTTTTTGGTATGTTTTTCCCTTCTTTTCCTGCTTGCTCTTTCTCTCTTTTCTTTTTATTCTCTATTTCTCCTTCCTTCTAGTAATACACAGAAAAATGAATCAGAATTGCAGTAGGCCGTAATAAACATCTGTAAGAAAGTGAGAATTTCATATTTATATATCCAGAGCTTGGTCTTCTGATGACTCAAAATATAAGCTCCTTCCTAAATCTTAGTTGAAGGTTGAATCGTCACGAATAGATCAGAAATGAATAGTTTGATTAGAGGCAGCAAGAAACAACAGTTTGCTTATAAATATTTGAGGGTCAATTTTTCAAATTCCACAACACATTCAGTAATCAGTATCCAAAACCAGGTAAAAAAACCTCAACAACAACTTCTAGTAATATCCTCCGAGACACTAAAAAATACTGTATCTGCTATCTAAATGAATGCTTTTCAGTGATTAAAAACTATTCTGTCTAATTTTGCCAATCTATTTTTTCTGAAATTAGAAGTCATTCATGGGCAAAACCAGATCTTCATATTCACTGCAAGTATAATGCTTAAATGTAGTATTTTATTAGGAAACTATGAGTAAGACAGAACTTAACAAATGCACACAATTTTTTGTTTTCTGTAATTTTACCTAGATTTTCAGACAATAAAAAAGTACAGTATTATTTCTGTGAATGACCACAGCTGAACAGTATTTTGTATTGTGTTACCAATTGCTTACATATACCTGTGCATTATATGATCTATTAACAAAACTGTATTAAGACTACAACAACAGTTTGTTCTCACACGTTCATATAACTATATCTTTCACTCTAATGAAATACATGATGACTCTTCTAGATTTATATACTATTTCCACTTGCAAGCTTAAAGTTGTTCCTGTAGTATGTATTAGGCTTGCCTCAGGTGAGTATAAGAGATAAAAAAATGATGCTTTGTTCGAAGATATGTTTATTGACAGAATATGTCAAAGGGACAAAACTTTGTTTCAAGGGATTACAGCTGCAGACAATTATTGCCATTATCCTATCAGTGATTGCCTTTATCCTGTAGGGATGAAAAACATCTCTCTGCAAGGGATTCTAGAAGTGGACATGTATGTGTTATCAGGAGCAGCAGAATAACACTAATTTCCAAATGTTTGTTCTCTGTGTGACAGGCCCTAAGTACAAGCAAAAATGCTGCTGCCTTAAAATGCACAGAAAGAAAGAAATAAATTGTTACAGGGCAAATTTCAGTATTACTGATTTCTAAAGTGAGACATTCATACTATGAAACATCATTTGGCATACATCTAATGTTTTTATCCCTTCAACTTTATACTCTCCACTTCTAATTCAAAACTTCAAGTAGGTCAAGGAATGACCATTTTCTCTTTCTGTGGCTTCTAAAGTAGCTATTTCTGTTCATGTTACAAATATAGCATTTCTTGTTCACTATGGAACCTATTCAATAAGGATAGAAAAACATTACTAAGACACTATTGCTGATAAGGAGTTCTGTGAATTTTATTGTTGATGGCTTCACTTTCAAAGCATATTCTGGCCCTTTATCCAATCGGTCTAAATATGCAATTTGTAATCAGTTTACATGTATACGTTTCAGAATGCTCTTTCTGTAAGTCTTGCTATATACATACTATTGGACCATCTTTTCCTTCCAGTCACCCGGAGATCTACTGAGGCGTAATGATAACTTACATGTTTTAGAAGCTGGAAGCATCACTGGAAACAGAACATAAGCTGATTCAGATTCAGGCAAATTTTGTTGATATGCGCAGCATTTGTAGAATATTCTGTCTGCTCATCCCTATTGTCTATAAGAAATACTGTTATATAGGCTCAGTTCTTCCCCAGAGTCATTAATCTTAGGGGCCTCGGCTGGGAATCTCAAACTGTGAAGCAGCTGTCAATGCTTCAGAAGGAAACGCGAGCAGCCAGAATGAACACTAGTGCTGCTGCTTGCTTGTTCCTGCCATTGAGCAATAACACTCACCAGCTCTATAACAACATTAGAAATGCACGTTTAGAGCCCCCTAAAATCATTTAAACAGCTACTCGATTTAGCCACAACTTTTCTATTTGTAAATATTCTATATTTTCAGTTTAAGGGCTTTTTCAAATTAAAATCTCCAAAACTGTAGAAATAAAGAAAATATCAATGCCAACTTTTTTCTTTACAGTAATATTCTACTACCTCAAACAGAAAATTGATTTTAACTTCTTTGAAAACACAGAAAAAAATTCAATTACAAATGAAAAATTCTTCTCAAATTGGTTTTAAGGAGAATTCCTATTCTTCTGCATTATTTTTATATTCACTAACTTATAATTCAAACAAAAGAAAAGCAGTGGTTTTAAAAGACTAGTTTATATCTTTATACTAGCCCAACTTGTATCTACAAAAAGAAGATATGTGAGATCGTTGACTGTTCTTATGATCTCAGATCCAAGTTGCATGTTTCTATGCAATATTTTACCAGGAAATTCATCATCCATTGGGCACCGAAATGCAATATCGTAAATTCAGTTCAAATTAAATTGGCCACATATTGTCTATTTTGTTCCTTATCCTTGGAGGCTGCCAAAGGAGGTAGAGAATACTGGACCACATCCAGAACCTTAAATTCATGAGAATTTATGTTTGTGAAACAGCATGCTCCTCAGGCCTATAAGCGGGCAAGAGACAATGAAGCAGAATAAGAAGCCAACGCACTGTGAGCAGATGATGAATGTGTCTAGCTTTGTAAAGAGTCACATCTGGTATTATAACTCCTCGCCTCTCCAAGTTTGGTAACTGAATAGCATATATTCTTCTTAAGAATTTTGATTGCAAAAAAAATAATGGTTTGACGTATAAAGCTTTTGAAAATATGCTTCATACAAAAGTTGCTGGCTTAGGAGCTGAGTCAGAGATTTAATGATAAGATAAGTATGCTGAAGTTCGGCAAGTAAGATATTATCTTCTCTTGACCCTTTTCCAAAACAAAGACTGTCCTGGAAATAACTAAGATGTTACTAGCTCTCCCATTTTTTCCTCTCGCTGTCCTGCTTCTGAAGATGTTTTGCAGTTGCTGCTGGTACTAATAAGAAGCTCAGCAAAACAAACATGGAAATGAAGATTTGAAAGAAGGAATCAGATGCCACTGAGGAATATTGATATAAAAATTAAGAATCCAAAAAGAAAACAGTTTGTAAATAAATGTTTATTGAGGTAGCAAAGCTAATTATCTCCAAATGATTGTCTGCAAGTCTATCATCTACACACTCACATTCACAGAGGCACCATTTCCTAATTTTACAAGAAAATGATGCAATGATTCATTTTGTTATTTTATGGATTGAGAGAATTAAGATGTAAGAGGGACTGCGCTGTTTCCTCAAAGAAGCTTTTGCTTTTTCTAAAATAAGCAACTCACCCACAGATATGCTTTTATTATACCCTGATACATAGAGTAGCATCAGAAGACACTGAAGGTCGTCTTGTTTGTAGAAGACAGGAAAAGATAATCTTTTAATAATCCCGTAACAGGAAAGGTAATCTTGCCTTGGAACAATGGCTGAATTCTCTTCTGTATTCTTCCCTTTATTCTCTTCATACCTGTTTTTTAAGGCACAGCTCAGGTTTGGTCTTACCTTAAATTGTCAGTCAAAGGAGATGGACGAAAAAAAGAAGAGAGATTTTGAAATGGAATGCATTTTCACGAATTATGGCATTTGCTTTCCAGCTCTCAAGGAAAGGCGACAATAACTTCCATCTAATGTGCAATTTATACGCCAAAGCTTGGAGCAATAACATCTGCAAAGAAAATTCCTGCTGAAACAAAGTAACTAATAATTTTCTGAGAGTAGAAAAAATTTATTCAACTTGTCCAAAAATCTCACTGTTAGCTTTATATCTATGTGCCCAAAAATGCTATCAACAAAATATTTGGAATGCTATCAGAGTTTAGCTTTCAATTCTAGTCTTTTATAATAGTCATAACTATAACTGGGGATGATCTTCCCTACATCCACAAATGTTGAAAGTTTCACTTTGAAAAAACTGTTACAGAAGTATACTTTCAAAGTAGATTTTATGTAGGCAATTTGTTTGGCGAGTCTTTGCACATGAACAATAATGTGCCTGTTGAACACATTCAGAGCATGAGTCCGCAGCCAGAACCATCAAACTCAAGATTGCTGTGAACAAGTCTAGTCTGCATAATGATTTTGTCTTCCTTTCTGAGTGTTTGCAGAGGAGATTTTCTCCACTGGCATCGTACAGTTCTGCAGCAGCGCTTAAAAGCCAGCGTTGAGGAAGAACTCTGAAACAAGGTTTACAAACTATGATGAAACTTTGATAATTAGAGCAGTTAAATCAGCAAATAAATAATGTAGTAGTTGGTGAGGACAAAATCTCTATGTGTGCCTCCACTAGACTTCTAGGTAATTTTTGAGATATACTGGATCAGTGCAGTCTAATCAAAAGCTACTGAGAATGCCCCAACTGTTCGTCCCATATATTCAAGGGGAATACTGGATGGGTGTCATCTGTCATAACGCATCCTGCATGGCCTTGCAATGTGTCTAGCTTGGCCTTTCAGCATTTTTCTCCATCTCATTTGTCTGGTCCATGAACAGCCTCCTGAGTCACCAAAACATTGTGTATTGGGAGTCTTGCACTGATCTTGCTGCACTTTGCAAAACACTGAAGCTTATAAAATGGATGTAGCCAGGAGAGACGTGGATTGAACCTACCAAATTCACATCTACCATATCCTAACTGTTGTCATCCAAGGCTAGGCTCCCACTGCAATTTCGACCTTCTTTATAATACTGAACTGCAATGTTACTGCTCTGTAGTATCCCCAGGATAGTCTTTTTTCCAAAAAACGATGGCTGTCCATTTCCGCGGTCTTTTGCATTTTGGAAATCAGCAGCTTGCTGTTCTGCAAAAGTGGGTTGATTAACAGTGTGGCTCCCTTGATGAATGCTAGCTCTTCACAGCCAAACTCAAACACAAGGGTGTGCTTCTATGGCTGTTCTGTTTGCAGATTTGTGTGGTTTTGCACAAAATTGTACAGTACAGACATAAGGCACACTGAGTCTCAGGTTCACTGTAGGCAGCTTATTGAGGTGTAAACGTTATCAGTAATTATTTATGGTTTGCAAATCATTGAAAGAAATCAAAATAACTTGCGAATCAATTTGATTTTCAAAAATGTTCCACAAAGTAGCTTACACAAACACTAAAATGTATTAAATCAAAGTAATTGCAGCATCGTCCTTTTGTCAGCACGCATACCACTTAGCTCTTTGTTCTATATACCAGAGGCTTCTCCTTTTCACTAAGTACTATCTTTGCAAACAATGCCTAAGCTAAAAGAATCCTCAAAGAAAACAGTATTCTGTTTACTGGAATATCTGCATATATTTTAATTTCTGTATCATTGCGTGTCTATAGTTTCATTTTAATACAATTCTTTTAATCATCATAACATTTTGCTAGATATGTCCTGCATTCTCCTGCTACATAAGCAGGAGTTAGTTATTCTAAAACTTTGATCCTTAACCCAACACTGGTGCAGAAATCATACTGTTTATCCACTACTATCCTTTCTGTACGATCCCTCACTTATTTTTTTTTTCTTGCTCTTGCCTAATGTAAAACTATGACAGTGGGGAAGAAAAAGTAGCTTAGATTTTACAGGGCATTGAAACATATGCAACCTTTCCTGTTTCCTGTACTTTACAAGAAAATTTTATGTTGCACTGGGCAGAGGCAAGGAAACAGAATTCAAGAAATGATGCCACGTGTAGGCTTAGGCAAGTATTAGACTCACAAGAATGATAGCCAAAGACATAGAGAAAGCTTTAGGCAGCACAACCAGGCATACTATAACCAGCCAGTCCCAGCTTCCCCACATAGGCAAGAACACAACAGGACAAAAAGTGCAGGAGGCAGAGATGAAATAGGGAAAGACAGAAATTCCTAGGACTAACAGAATGCAGTGCACGCTACTCTATAGGGACAGATAAGAACAGATAGATGAGGATAGACTGCCTGCTTGCTTAATAAAGTCTACTAAGGCAAAGATTAAAAACAAAAGGCTCTGTGAATTAAGTTTATTGGGTTTTGTATTATTTTTTTTTTATTACAACTAATATGACCATAATTTTCATTATTTGCATTTTTGTCTTATAGCAACCTGCTTAAGATATAAGACTCTCATGGTTTTTAGGTTGGCTTGCATTTTATTAAGAAAAAACCTATTTTTTTTTTTTTTTTTAAGACTAGGAAAACGATAAAGATTGCGAGTATTAATCTTTTTGAAGAAGCCATTTAATCAACAAAGAAAAGGATATAACCTCACATACTTACAGCTTTTCAACAAGTGGGACAGCTTCATCAGAATGCCTTATAAACAATAAATGAATAGGTTATTAGAAAAGATCTTGAGATAATGAAAAATTATTCCTTTTGCTCATGGAAAATGGAGTTTTGCCCAAGGTTAGATAGGAGGGCTTTGAAAGTACTAGGAACTGAAGACAAATTTCCTGAATCTCTGTCTTAGGGCTTTAACCACAAATCTCATTGCATGTGTACTGACTATGAAGTGTCACCATGACTGACTATAAGCTTCAGTACTCGTTGATGCATCTAAATTCTTTTTTTACAAGTAAATAATACCTATCTGTGTGACAACAGCATGCAAACTGACAATTTTTACATGCTAACATCAAGTTGTGAACACATAGGCTGCTTTTCCCCTCTCAAATTATAGATTGTCTTAAATGTGCTAACAGCAGCTATTTCTAGCCAAAATACATCAAGAATTCCAACACATTTTCTTCTCTCACAGACTTACTAACACAAATGTAAGCATCCAAGCTCTCCTACCTCACTTCCATTAGCAATACAGGAGCATTAGTCTAATACAGACCCACTTGTTCAGCAATAAACCGGACTCTGGTTCAATTTGTGTGTCTGAGTATTGCACAGAGGGGAACTAACTAGCTTTCAGCGGACTTTTCTTGTCAACAGCGCACAGAATAAAATACAAATTCTTCAAAGCTCTTTTTCTACTAGTGGCAATTATGTAGCACGCAATGCTCTCCTCCTATATTTAATCTCATTGGTTACATGCTGTCCTTTCTTTGAGCCCTGGTTACTACGCCATTTGTCAAATACACGTTTCTCTCGGATAAAACAATTACCTTCTAAAGCTTCTGTGGTGGCCGTCAGTGGTCGCACCTTCAGTGGTATCTTGGTTTCTAAATGCTCAGCAGTGATGTTAAGCCAAATCAATCCAAATCAAAGCCCGCAATGATTTAATGATTCAACAGGAAGGAGTGCTGGATGACCCACAAATTATTTTACACTTCATTTTCTTCTTGCTTAGTATACATTGACTAAAATTTTAATAATGTGAACTATTCTCCTGCACTGTATGAGTCTGATCTACAGCATCTAGTTTGAAAAGAAAGAAACTAGAACTGAGACCCTATACTTCTGTAACAAATACAGCAAAGTAAAAATCGCCAGCTACTTTCTTCTTCGACCAAATAAGCCCCCACAAAAATGAAGAAAGGGAAAGGAAAAGAAAAATCTTGTTTTTAGAAGAAATCTTGGGTTTAGAACTCTGTTTTTCATGGAGGCACATGGAAATGGATCATTAAGCAGTTAGGATGGAGCACGATGTTGAACTAACAGAGAGAAAATAATTTCGTAGCCAGAGACCTCATTTCTATGTAAGGAACTTTTCCCATACTCTTCTAACATCTTTTAGTTTATGTGAGAAAATGCCATTGAAAAATACTTTATGAGGCTCTCCAGCATGAGGTATGATCCCCATATTTCAGACAGCTTCCCTGGTTAATAGTGGTAATTGGGAGGCAATCCTTCAGCACAGATCCTGAATTCCTTGTGCTCTGCCCTCAGCTCCTCCATATTCAGCATGTGCATGTACCTTACTAATAAGAGGATCACAAGTCTCACTGAAGGACAGTTTCCATTCTGTAGCTCATGACCTTTGCTCTTCCAGTTCATGCCACCTTGATCATCCTTTTGACCTTTTTTCCTTAGGGTGACATAGTGGCACAAAAGAATCCGTCCCTTGCACTCTAAACATCCTCCTGACTACATATGTTAAGCAACCGTCAAATTCCTCTTTTAAGCATCAAATAAGAAAAGGATATTTTCAAATAACATATTTGCACACAGTGCAGATTCCAAAACCTCTTATGAGATACCTTTCCTTAACAAGATAAACATACTGTTATGTATTTGTCTCATGATCAAAATCGTCTAACATCCCATGCCTCCTTATGCATCTCTAATTACCTGTCAGCCTTGCTGGGGTACCTCTAATTTAGAGGAAAAGCAACAGTAAACAAAAAGCACTTTTCTACCACTTGTGAGAAAAGTGCCAGGTAGCCCAACAGACATTAAATACTTTTTTTTTTTCCTGTGGGCTCAGATAGAAGTATCATGAAAAGAAGGAGGAACAGAGAGAACAGCAAAGGAATACAAACACACACCATTATCTGAGAACCTCTGCTAGCCTCAGGGGACAAATCAGCAACTGCTAAACATCCTAATTGGACAAACCTGGCAGTAAATCATACCAATGTGCTCCCCAAAAGAACTGGACTAATATACCATATAAAAAAATGGAAAACTAGTCAGTCAGAGCCACAGACTCGAATGGAAATAGTCAGTATCACAAGAAACAACTCGATAGCAAGTTTTAACACTGGGCAAATTTCCTGCAGTGTTTGACAGCAGGGATAGTCTAACTTTCTAGAATTTTCATTATGTTGCAAACTTGATACATCTGAGAGAGGAAAAGTCAAAATAAGATGAGGAACATTTTAACAATTTCCACAGAATAAAAATTCAAGAGAAAAAAAAATATCAGGACCACTAAACTAATCTTGCTTTCTATAATGTCAAATTTTCCTTCTACTAGTATTGAGATACTCAGTTTTCCAGGATAAAAAAAAAATATCATTTCCTAGCATGCTAGTTTTATTATTTTTTAAAACTTAAAACATATTATGATATCAAATGTAATGTTACAAGCTGAAATAAATATGTAAATGTTATATATAAATACTGAACACACACATTGTAATAAACAAGTCTGGACAAAATCACCGAAATAATATCATATCAAAACCATACGTTTTTGAAATTAATTCAGAAAATTGTTGGACTCTCCCATTTCTATTCTTATTATTGAGAAATTATCAAAATAAGCTGCTCCCACAATACTTTTTTATTGCACTAAACCTGCATTTTTATCTTTTATAGAGAAATCTGTTCCATTAAAAATATTTTAACCAGTTTTAGTCAGTCTGGAAACAGATGAGTTCATGTAATCTCCTGGAATGTGTTACAGAGCCTGCAGAGGGTTTGAACGATTAGTTTCTGTGCCTGGGAAGCCTTGACTCTTCATTTTGTGCTTGGAGTTTTGGTTCTACTCCTTGAATACCAACAGAGTGATCAGGGTGTTGGTCTATCGTGTGCATCTAGGACCTCAGAGGCTAAGAACGATCGTGAGTTACATACTGAAAGCATACAGGTGACAAACTATAAAAAGGAAATGCATGCAAGGGCTGAGACAAAAGGTCTCCTGAATAAAGATTAGGGTGGAACAGGGCCATTTCAAATCTGTGTTGCTGCTTTCTCTGTCTAAATCTAATCAATATCCAGCATAAGTAGTAATGTTAGCAGCCACATACTCTCTCTTCTTTCTGTAAATACTGAGGTACAGAAGAGAGGCCAGCTTAATTAAATGCTTCCATCGAAAAAGAGTAACATTTACCTCTCCTTCTGCAGCTTGTCTGTGGAATAAATTATGTATCTTCAAGTATAAACTTTGCCTGGCCTTTAAATATTCTTGCCCAAAGATACTGCTAAATGCTAATGTAGGCCTTGGTCTCAACACCATTATATCTGTGCAGCGGCCAAAGCTCCTGTGCCAATCTGGCAGAGCTCTGACATTCAATATACTGACGCTTACCTTAGTTGATTTGGGAGAAACTTATTTCACCAGAGGTGAATTCCACTACTGCAAGATGGTCCTAAGACAGAGTGTGTGTGAGGATGTGAGGACTGACATCAGCAAAACAGACCACATGTGTATTTTTTTCCTATGCATGTTTATTATTATGCATACGTTTGTTTTTTTATTTAGCTCTATAGTTTAATGTTTACTTGACCCTACAAGAGCAAGTTGCAGAATATATGCCTATCCGCGAACATTTGGCAAGGCATACTTTTCTAAATAAGACATTGTTCTATTCTCACGATTCACATAAAAGATCTCATGCTATTGTGGACATTTAAAGAGCTATCCAGGAAAATACCTAACTACACAAAAATGTCTGCTTTAATTTATTGATTCATTTTGGACCATCATGGGAAACTTAGGGCCTAAAAATATCTTACCCATAGGCTTTATGTTCACATTTCATATGTACTGAGAATGACTGACTGTACTAGAGGCCCTTGGTACCTGTTGCTGAAGTTTCTGTACTCAGTATTTTTCTTGGATTGGACTTGCAGCCAACTGGTTGTAATTGACCCTCTACTGGGACAAGTTAGGATAAGAACATATGCCTTTCTTTAAAAAAGAGAGAGAGAGAAAAAGCGAAGGAGAAAGGGAGAGAGAAAGAGAAATATCACCAGTATTTATTTTAAGTTGCCTTCATTTCCAACTTTTCTGGCAGAATGTCAAGCTTCTGTCATAATGCAGAACTCCATTTAAAAGCAGCTCCTGGAAAAAAAGACTACATGAGGAACTGTACCTAACTAAAATATAAAATTTAAGAATGGAGCAGAAGAGTTATTTCTGCCCTGTAGGGTAGACAATCCACCTGATATTGCCATAAGATTTCTGCATATGAAATGCCAGGCTGGCATTTCTCTTTAGGGCAGTCATTAGTCAATTTGTCATGCATCATGCAAACATAAATTACTAAATTATAACTGCAAATGTGAAAAACTCCAATGGTTCTTTACCTCAGGCCAACTATTTCTAGGCTAAACAAACTTGACACCAGACTTCAGCAGCAATTGTAACAATTCCACAAGGCTCTCAAGGGAATTATTGGCTATACCATGTGAAAATATGCAAATTCTATCTAATTTTTAGTGTATGAAAAGGAATTTTATTTTTGTTAAACTTTTGCATTCTATGAAGTCCATTGAAAAACAAAGCTAGTGACTGTTTACCTGAATCTTTCTGCAACGTGCTAGATGTTAAGCTTTGGTACATGTAAAGGGAAACTACCACATCTTATCTTCATTCATGTACCTCACGCTAGCTTCATTCTCATTTTTGGCATATAAAGCAAACCTCCCTCTGAAATCAGCAGTCCATTCCTAATGGAACTCAGCATCTCCTTGTTCCTGTCCTAGTGTTGAAATACAAGATTGCAGGTATAAACTTACTAGAAATCATCCTTTTTTTCTTTAAACGTGCAAAATTTTACCATTTTGAAGACTGCCATACATACGTCTCTTCCTACTAAAGGAGTACTTATTAGCATCTTTACTAGTAACATATATCAACACTTCAGATTTTCAGACTCAAAGTTAAATACTAAGTTGCAAAACACTGACTGATGAAATCTAGTCCCTCCTCAAACAGGTTAAATTCATTTGTCATTGAAATGCTGCAACCTCTATCATAAAATACCACAATGGGGAACAGCCTGCACAGCGATAGACTCCTGTGGTATCTTTAATAAATATAAATATTTCGTGTCACTATCAGGCATTGCTTCCAAAAGACAAATCATCAAGTAGCTCAGTATCTCCTAATACTACATTAGGACACTGATGCAATATTTAACAGAATATTTAACCTCTCCTAGTGGCGTCCACAACTCCACACCATGCGTGTCCTGACTGACTGTTCATCCCCAAGACCAGCTTTGTTCGCAACATAAATGTGTCCTTCTTAAAGTCACTGATCAGAGCACTAAAACCAGCGCAGTCCTGCTTAGCTCAGAAAAGTTCCATTATAGCTGAGTATAAACTATTGAAGCTCATGGTACTGTCATATAGAGACTTGGTGGCTTACAATGCATTTATGAATAAAGAGCAGGCATTTGTAACCCAACAGTTTCTAGCTGGATGAAAACAGTTGTTCATTCTTAGGCCGTAAATGGCTGTTGAGCAGCCGCTTGTCCAGACAGGCAAAACAAGGAAAAGCCTTTTCCACAAGAGAAAAGCAGTGCTCGTGCCTCTCACCCTCCTGCCTACTGCTGGCCTCGTGCATCTCAGTCCTCCCGCTCCTTTCTGTCCCTAGCTGCATTTCTGGGCCCATAGGAGCTGTAATGGACTTACAAGCTATGTAATTGCTGTGTGCAACTTCAGCAGCAGCGGCCATGCAGCCTCGGGGGCGGGGGGGGGAGGTAATATTAGACGACAACTGAGCATCTGTTCAGTTTTATTTTCACATAGCAGCCAGTCATGGAATAACCATCTATCCTAATTGTTGGTATGAATGCAAGGATGGCATTAGCATGGACAAAATGCCCATGAGCTACACTGCCACACGCGGCAGCGGGTACGGCTGGAGTCTCTGGAAGCACCCATGAGAAAACTGGCCCCAGCTGTCTCGCAACCCCAGGTTAGGTATTCACCCATCCACCACCGAGAGGGAATCGGCTCCTGACACACAAGTAGTCCTGCAGAGAAATTCCTGTATTCTGGATAGTGCATGGGCACTTTCCACAAGGAAAAGAAGATTCACCTCACACTTCACTTTTTACACTGTTGGCAGGTGAGGATGATCTGAAAAAATGTTAAATTATGCAGAGTGAGAAAGGTTTTCTCTCCCTCTCTGTCTCTTTTTTTAAAGCAAAACTTAACCACTTCCATGGATTTAACATCATAATTTGTTGCAGCCAAGAGGTTTGCAAGAGCTATGTTATCAAAACTGGAATCATCAAGAAATTGTATCAGAAGACACTATTTAAGTACAAGTCTAATTACTCCAATCTTTTTTTTTTTTTTTCCCTTTTTCTTTCCTTCTTTTTGTTTCCTTTGCATAGATCCACTTAATCCCATCTCTTAGTGTGGGCAAAAGCTGATAGTTGCATGACAAGGAATGTTTCCCTTTGTAAAAGCCTACTTCCTCTCTGTGTAGTTTTAGCCTAATTGAAATGTTTCCTATTAAGCTCAATCAAGGCAGCAATTATCTAATTACTCACTTATGCTTTTCCAGTCAAAAATTGTACAACCAGGCATATTAGAGGGCTGCATACATATTTAGTATTGTTTTTATATGTCCCTGTTTAGGTTTAGGCAGCAAACATTTTTACAGTACTTTTGTACTGTCCCTAAGTCAGCTTGCTACTATTTTCTACTATAAAGAATTGTGCGGGTCACAAAACCACTTCTATGCCTCCTACCAATTCTGCAGTAGGTAGATGGTAATTTCAGAATCAAGTTACTCCTACATAATACGGCAAAGAGAAAAGAAGGTTACAAACATACCCATTTCATATGAATGGGCCTCGCATGAATAAGTTTGCAAGGCTGAAGTGATCCAAGGGAACTTTTAGGCCTTTTAAATGCACCACATTTATGATGAAACTTTTTTTTAAAAAAAGAGCTCAAATGAAGAGGGATTTTACAAGATCTCCATAAAAACACACCTTCTGTATGTCTAGACGTATTCTTTAGAAAGATCCTTGAAATCAAGAGTATCGATGCTGCAGGTGATCTATATTCTTTATGGCAATAAATGCATGTCTCATTTAAAGAACAATGAAGTCATCAATGCTTAATTTTTTATTAAAGTACAACAGTAATTACACTACATATATGTACACCATACCAGTGTTGTTTGGCTACCTAGTTCTTGCTCTACATGTAGATAGCTATCATTTTGTTATTTACCCAAATAAAAATACGTGTTATAAATTATTTTTTTAAAAAATTAAGAAATTTTTTAATGCGTGATACTTTGTTTCAGACTGTTTTATTGCTCTTAAAGGCAGAAAAAGAATTGTATTAAAATTTCTTTACACAATCTGTATACCATGTAATACTTTCTGGTTGGAATTAATTTTAGTGATACAAATTATCTTTTCAAAACTGACTTGTGACTTTGGACACCACAGTTCCTAGACTCATAACCTAATACACCATATGGTAACAGCTACATTTTCAGAATGGTGCTGAGCAGCCATCCATTGAAACCTAGACCTGTTTCCCTATCCCAGTTTAAGAACACAAAATATAAAAATATCTGCAGTAGTGAGTCTATGTCCCTTTATTTCATGGGCACTTGAATCACATAGTTTGGATCATGAACACTTAAGGCTCCATTTGAAGCCTAGAAAGTTCTTCCCAAGTCCAAAGTAATCTTGTTTTCTAACTGAGCTTCCTAAGAGTGGTCCTTCCTACACATATATAGCTATAAAAACACAGTACTCCTTCAGTAGCCTCATGATGGCTGGTTTTCATACAATAGCCTCTTTTCTGTGAGATAGTGTATAGCAGAAACACAGCCACAGAAAACTCCTGTCCTGTGTTGCAGAAGTACCCACAGCTTTGACTCTTCACGTAAGGCCTCCTGCAATGCATGACAAAGACAACTGAAAGATGCCCTTAGACTTCATGTGGTCCATAAATGTAAGGGGAAGTCTTTTTATAACACTTAACAGTGTAAGAATAAAAGGACTGGCTATGCCAGCTAAACACTTGCTGTTTCCCCCAAACGGTACCTAGGAGAGCAGGAGACCCACCTTGCACTCTCACCCTCACGCCAGTCCCTGCTGGGGAGACACTGTGCTCATGCGTAAGGGAACAGCAGTGATCTCTGTGGCAGGTCATCCTCAGCCTTCCCGCAGGGATTTTGTCTTGGTCTGCAGGACATCAGCCAGTTCAAGTACATTCAACCTCTCCTCCTGCCCAGGCCACATCCACATCGTGCCCATCAAAGACAAGAACTCAGTACTTCTTTTGAGTTTCAAGTTACTTTATCAGTAAAGACTGCTTAAAAATTATGAGGGTATTTAATCATTTTAAAAAGGAGGAAGTAAAAAGTACCAAAAATGAACATTTCTTGAAAACAAAATTAGACAAAATCCCCCTATTAAAACTTATCAGTCAGGCTGTGAGAATTAATGTTACAGAGCATGATGCTAGAATTACAATTGTATTATCCCCTGTGCATGAGACACGCTACGTGTACGTGGGTTTAAAGCACACACACAGAGCGCGAGTCTGGAAACACTTAGCAGTGACAGCCTGCACTAGTGTGTAGGAAACCTATCTTTAATTTCTAGATGAAGGACATCTGGGACAAAAGTAGAACTAAATGACGTTCATCACATGGCTGCCCTTTATTAACTTGCAGACGATAATACTTTTTTTGTCATAATGTTATGAACATATTCTGTTGTCTACTTTTTAAAGTGAAAATGTTCATTGTTAGTAGAAAGGATAATTTTACAGGAAAAAAAGAAGTAATTTCAGACTTATGTTGTCATAGTTAGAATGTAAATGGATACTTATATTGTATTTCATAAATTCATGAAATGCACTATTTTTCCCACCACCTGACTGTGATGTTGTTTCATATACATTATCAACAAAAATACAGCTGCCTGCAGTTTCTGGAAGATATATGTATATAGCACACACTCACACCCCATATACATGGAGGTAATATCCATGTGAAAAATTGGAGAGGTATGTGATACCCATGACTGCATCACCTGCCCACTAATCCAGCTCCCTGGGAGTTACTCTAACATTCCAAACTCCTGAGCAGCTTCAAACAGCTGCCACTGGGAGGAAAAAAAAAAAAAAAAAGGAAAAAAAAAAAAAAGAAATAGGAAAGGAAACTAGCCCCAAACCTCCGAATATGACAGTGAAATGCTTCTCCTTTTCCTCTTCTCTTACCTCTCCACAAAATAGTCTCCTAAAATAAACTGCGAACCACCCCCATCTAAACTACAAGATAAACAAAGTCAATTTTGAACTGAATTTTGAACCTGTAGAAATGGTACAACTCCAAAATCCATCCCTCTCCCCGATGAAGTTTAACATCAGGCTGATATTGACTAAAAAGATTTATTCTAATAACTGCAGCTATGATGAGCAGTTCCAATTTTAAAAAGCATTGAAAGATTAGAATTCCCAATATCCCAATGCAATCGTAGCTACATCTTTAGGAATGAATACAAAGAAACAGTCTAGCCACACAGAGCAGATTTTAATTCAAACTCAGGAAAAAAAAAAAAAAAACCCCAAAAAACACGACTATGAGATTACGATATAAAAACATTCAGGGGAAAACTGCTGCATATTATATCAAACATAGAATCCATGTTATCCTTTATATTGCAAGAGAAAGACATTCTCAGGCTCTAGCTTTATTGGGGCTTATCAATGATAGCAAACTTCTTATTGCCACCAATAATAATCCAAATGACACAGAACAGGATCAGATCCATTCTCTCCAACCGAGACTCCAGAAAATTTCCTGGATGATATGAACAATGACACATATAAATGCTTCGGCTCACAAAATACTCTCTGGCATCATTGTAGTCCCCTGTATAAATAAATAAGTCTGTTTGTGGAGCAGGTACATCTCAGCTTTAATCAGCTCTGGTCCATACCTTCTATGTTATCAATAAGAAATTTTTGTAGTGGTGTTTACTATCTCACATCTACCCAGTAATATCAAGTCCTGACTCTTGATTTGAGCCCAATACAGCTGCCACAATGCTAAGAATATTTTTTTCACAGCTAGGGTCGTCAAACACTGGAATAGGCTGCCCGGATGGGCTGTGGAATCTCCAGCTCCAGAGATGTGACAACTTGAGCGGACATGGCCTGAGCAGTCTGATCTAACTTTGATCCGCTTTAAGCTGGACTAGATGACCTCCAGAGGTCCCTTAGCACTTACACGGCTGTATTATTCTAGTAATAATTGTAGTAGCAGTAACATTAACAACAAATTGAGTCTACAAGACAAAAAGGTCCATATGAATATATACATTAAACAAGATAAAACATCTCGAAATTTCCTATGAATATATACTCTAAGTAAAACATCTCAAAATTTCATTTACTCCTCTGTTTAGATTTCCTTTGTCTTATGAAAAGGGATCTACCATGACTATGAAGCAGATACTATAATTGGAAATTCATTCCATCTCATTAAACCATCTAAATGATACATTTGAATGAGGATAAGTTATTAATGAAATGTAAAAAGTTGAATTCAAATGAAAAGATTACTTGGGATATATGAAATAAATCTGACTCCTTTTCCAAAGATAAAGCTTTGAAAAATATAAAAGATCTGAAATTGTATGGATTAAGTTTTTAAAAAAAGTTTTGGTGGATATAATCAATACAAAGACAGAAAAAAAAAGTAACTAAAAGCACACTACAGCTCTGTATTCTATTAGGATTACAATGACATCATTGCAAGTAATACAAGTAATTAGTAAAACAGTTGATTAAGAATTCTATTTTCATGACACATGTTAATACTTAGAGAATTTTGACAGTTAATACCAAGAGCTGTAGGAGAGCAAAGCATAAAACACAGTATTTGTCCTAAAAAAGTTCTTCAAAACGCAGAGGATAGATACAATGGAAATAAAACAAAGATTTATTAAAAATAGCTACTGCTTATTAATTTTTCCTGAGGCCAATAAGATCTAAAGGTAGAAATGTTAAGAGTGGAGAAGGAAAGGACTAGGAGAATTAAAATCCTTAAAATCTTTAAATCATTGCAAAGTCAATAAGGCCAGCGGGGATTGAGAACATTACAAAAGTCCCAACTGTAAACGTAAAATAAAAGAATGGATAAAACATATGTAAAACGTGAACATTTTCATATTAAAAAGAACAGTGTTTCAACTATTATTGTTCTGTCTGATTAGCAAACCGCTTGCTATAAGAATAGTGAAGGCTGGAAAGCATGATCAGTGCAATTTACCTCACTGATTCTCAAGAAAAACATGATGTCAGGATCCTGATGGTAGGTGGTCTTTGAAGGCAATATGTTGATTTCGCATAACACAGATTCAATTTAAAGTGTATGTGGAAATAGACAACGCACATCCAAAGCACAAACCACAATATATTACCTTTGTACACAGATATGTAACAGCGCAAATTCCTCTAAATTAAAGGTTAAACTGCTCCCAGAGGAAGAGCAGTCTAGCCAGCCCCACAGCAATGTAATCACGTTACAGACCCCAGAGGAAGTTAGAAGCCATCGGGACAATCGCCTTTGGACTCTACTGTAGAGCTAGACACTGCTGCCAGTAGCCGATTTTCCACAAGCCAGAATCTGTTTTTAAAAACAGCTCTAATCCATTTTGCAGCAAGCACCACAGCCTAAACAGTGCAATGAAGCAGGAAATGGTCGAAGTCTAGCTGCCTTATTCACGTGGAACATGTTTCCCATGTTCTCACTAATAAATATTCACCCAGTGTAGTTTTCCTTTTGTCATTTCATAAAGGATATACCGGCTCGCTGTTGTATCACTTTTGAGACTGTAGGATCTGGAAATTTATTTCTGATTGTTATTTCTTTTTCATCTTCTTTTACTTTAGCCCAGTTTGGAATTTTGCATTAAATGATCATCAGATAAAGAGAGAAATGAGTTGGCTCCCCCTCTTCCATTCATTTAACAACTCAGGTTTGCTTGTGTTTGTTTGCCTTCTTGCATTTCTGGCAACACAACACCACGCTCTGAGCGGCAAGGGGGAAGGAGGACCCTCTACTGGTACAGTTATTCTCCGGGACATAGCAGTAGGGGACTCATCTAGCACATGGGAAGGCTAGGGATGAATCTCTTCAGGCTGGAGAGAATTCAAACTGCATCTCCTACTTTTTATGCTTGTCAATAGCAATTACACAACAAAGAGCACTGCATCCTGCTCTCAGGAGAGACATTCTCAGTTTGGATCCCAGCTGGATGAAGTACTCACTGCAACTGTAAAACACACTTCTCAGCTGAAAAGAAGATCAAGAATCACCCCCCCCCCCCCCCCAATGTACTGTTTTGTAGTGACTCTCCCTTCAGATACACTTAATTCTCTCCATTGACTGCCCCAGTTGCTTAATTCTCAAAACTCTATGCTCTTGTGATACTTGAACACCTAATTTTTAAGTATTGTCATTCTTAAATTGAAGGCATCAGGTAGGTGTTCTGGACGTCCTCCTGTTAGGCTAAGGCTGAGGTGCTGTTTTTCTGTCATCCCTGTACTTGATGTTGCAGCCACACAGAGCTGCCGATGCCTGGTTCCAGCTGCGGTGCATGAGAACGCTGGGAGTCTAATGGCAGGATTTGCTAGAAGCTATGCCTCAAAGGAAGAGGGAGAGAAACAGTATTTTGTGGTAACAGCACCATACAAAATAACCATAAACAGCACATGGCTACTTTATTCTGAGTCTACTCCTGAATCTCAGTCTGTTCCTGAGGTAAATGTGTGCTGTAGTTCAACTTCTGGCAGTCAAATAATTAAAGAGAACTTTCAGCCTAGCCCTGACGAGCTCCTTCCAAAGATCTAGAAACTCACTTCAAAAGAAACTGCCACAGAACGTTTTCTCTAGTGGCTTTTCATTCAGCTTGGCATAGCGGTCATCTTTTCTGTCCAATTGTTTCTCAGCTAAAAGCACATCCTTTCCTCAACTGCCAGCTTATTCATTTAGTTAAGAGACACACAGCCAACATGTCACACTTTCCAACTTGCTTACAACTCAGTCTTGTAACACCTTCTCCTCTCACATGGGGAATCATTACTGGGGTTCAGTATAAAGTCATATTTTCTTTAGATTTAGTTTCACCATGAATATTTGTCTGCTAATGCAATAATTGTCAAAGCATATTAAAAAGGGATAACTGAAAAAGTAAATACACATGTGAAGTAACTGATGACGTAAAGAAGCCTAATGATTAATTCCCTTTTCAGGCACTAAATATAACATATCCTCAATGTTATACACTCTCATATAACTTCATATACATCTACTAAAAATGTTATTTATAATGGCTTTTCACAAAGGTGCTAAGGATGGGCCCAATGACGCCAGATGTTGGGAACTCTCAATTCCAATTAATTTTAATGAGACCTGAAGGTATTCTGAATGTCCACCCCAGTTGCTAGTTAAGTAGTGACCTTGCAGTCACACTGGAATTTCTGAACCCTAGTAAAATTATGCAAAAAGACATACACAGCACCAAATTGAAGTAGGTAGCCTAAGCCGAGTTTCAATTCACTGTTAAAAATGTCCACTTTCCCTCTCTCTTAACAGGTCTGATCCTTTTCTACCCATTTTCCCTCTCTGTTTTCTTCCACTGCAGTGACCAAGGAAGAAAACAGCTGCCCGGCTCCTACACGCTCACTCTAAAAATCTCAAGTGTTTTCCCACGCCATTCAAGCTTCACATGATTTCAGATGCCCCACTCTCTCTGCACGATACTGTGGATTGTGATCAAAGTTTTGAGAATGTGCTGGTACTAAACAGTTGCATGTTTTTGGAGGATAAGGGAGGAATATTTCCTACTGAGCCAATTTATCTGAGATGCAATCCGTTTCCCACCCTCCCACAGCAGGATTACAGAGACAGGCATATTTGGATTCAGAACACTATGAACTGGAAATCTAATATTAAAAGTAAAGTAACAGAATGTATAGTTTCTCACAAGCTGCCGTTAATACATAGCGAAAATAGGCTAAATAGACTGTTTCCCAGAGGTGAATGAGATTTTCACCTACATTTCTATGGAAAGGGGGAATACTGAAGCCTTCAGACAGTTTCTTGCCTCTCCTACAGCTGGCAATAGCAAAAGGAACTGCAAACTGAGTTTTGAGAGGGACAGACTGAGGGCATCTGCCTCAAATTATGTTGGGAGCAACTGTTACATAGTATGCTTGTACTTAAATAGATGAACTTCGGTGCATTGCCAAGATTATGATTTCTAGTCTGCCTCAGTCTCTACCTCTATTTCTTTTGGCTCTAAGCAAGGCAGAACCAGAGATGCTATATGACTTTCCTACAGAAATAAAAAGGGCCTAGACATACAGTCCAGTTATCTCAATTCAACTAGTTAACATGCATCAGCTGAACCACGGTAACTGCCTTTGTACCCATTCTTAGTCCTAGGAATACATGCTTGTGCAATTTACAGGCCAAACTATTGACAGAAGGCTAAAATATAAAGCACTAATAAAATGTGCTTAACGTTGAGCTTTCAGAGTCTGAGCTAGAATTAAAATTGAAGATCACTAGCTCCTCATTCTGCACATTGGCTTTAAGATTCACACGGAGCAACACGAAGGAATACACCACACATATTTGCTTCTCTCAACACACCAATATGATATTTCAAGAGTTGAATGAGTACACAGTAAAGTGCTCCAAAATTACTCTGTAGTAAACAGAAGTCAACTTACTGTTTTGATTTACTGTTTTGGGTCCATCTTGCATGGACTTATTCATGTGTTTAGCTTTAAAAGAATGAGTAGGCCTACCAGGGCTAGTGGGGCCACTTAAGTGCATAAGACTCTCCAAAATCACTAGCCTATTTTCCTTGCACTGACAAAGCCTTAAAATTATGTTATTTATCACACGGGGTGGAATTTATCTCATCTACCACCTTAGGCAAAACGTCAGGCATCTAGTCTAAGGAAACAATTTCCCACTCAACTGGGACAGATAAAAGCTCCATGGGAGAACATTTGTCCCCACTTTAGATACCAATCTTAGGACAGTTTTGGACAAGATGTCTCTCACTGTGCACTTTATTAACACAGGAAGCTCAGATAACTAGCTTAGACTAGACACTGAATTTATACATGGCTAAAATTAGGGAGACCTCCAGAAATTCGAACCATGTGTGAAAACTTCAAAATGTGAAATTGGCCACTGAATGTAAGGTTATATTAATCTCATCAAAAGAGCCAGATAAAAAGCAGTGGAGATAAAGGAAACATAACCACCAAAAACATTCACTGTTGATGTTTTGGTTTTATTTTCTATTTTTTAAAACAGAGCGCATGTGAAGTCAGTACTTCATTAACAAGAATCATGCACACATATATACAAAGGTATCACATGCATATTCTTTTTCAATATATGTTTTTATTTCTTGTGATAACTAGAAATGAATACAGGTCTGTTGCTCTAGGAACATTCATCTCCAAAGAAGTATGACTGAAGCAAAGTCATTTTAGATATAAAATTTCTCAAGACTCTGCTCTCACTATAAGAAACTTGGAAAGCAAAGAAAAACAACAGCTATTTTTCCACCTTTTTTTTTTTGTATTCATCAAAACTGAATTGTTACTTCTTTAAGAATGAGAAACATACTGTCTACAATCTAGTTAGCATCTAAAAAGTGGGTATTATAGTTATGAAATAAATATGCATATATTATTCTTGAACAAAAATATAGTTAGTATGAAGCCAAACTGCATCTTAAGACACATCACATTCTTTTTAGTCTATAGTCATTGCTGAAAAAAAAAAAAGATAGAGGGATTTTGAAAAGGAAAACCATCGATGTTCTTGACAGACAATTAAGGATTCATCTGAGGGACTTCAAAGTAGCATGTCATTAGAAATTCAGTGCTATAATGTAGACAAATACAAAAGAAATTCATGTTTCTCAAGAAATGGTTTGGAAAATGAATATGACATCCACATTAATATTTATAGATACAAATAATACTTATATAGAATAATGCTTGCTCATGTAGGCACACACATACACACTTGCATTAATTTTAATGCCATTATCACAGCATAATACTAAGGATTAATTATAAACATGACCTCCAAAATAAAAAAAACAGAAAATATGAGAACTCTTTAAATTTGATGGTTTTGAAGTAAACATTCATTTAAGAAACTTTGTAGGAATAGAAGCGTATTGAAGAACTGATATGCAACAGCAAGAAAACTGTGACCTTTATGCAGAACATTTCCTCAATTTTTTCTTTCAGAGTCAGCAGAAAAATTTTGAGAGTAATGCGAGTTTTTAATTTTTCTCCTTGCCTTCTCTCAATGTCCTGTTTTTCTTTACCAGGTCTCAAGGAAAGAAGCAGGCAAGAAACAGGAACCCTCACACAAAATACCCCCGCCAAAAAGGTGGCGGTGAGGGCAGGTTTCAAAAGGTCTGTTCGTCCCCTGCTTCTCTCTTCTCAGCTCTGTTGAAAGATCGCCTAGCAAATTCCAATGACAGCATAGCAGGTGGGACTTTCTCCAGCAGACATGCACACCTCTCCATTTATTACTATCCTATGTATATAGAAAGGCACGTAAGGAAATATTTTTTTGCTCATGATGCTTTGAGAACATTTAGAAGATAAACTATACTGAAATACATAGCATATTACCCATCTTTAAAGTGCTTGTTTTAACGTACTAATCTGTTCAACGTAAAAACTCACTGCATCAAGGTACAACAGAATTATCATTAAGAGGTGTTACTAGGATTTTAATTGTTAATTCTTCCAGAAAGAGGTAGATTAGACTACATTATAATGAAGATAATTTTTCAAGTCCTTAAGTACTAAGTGACTCTCATGCTCACGAGTTAAGAGTATCAGACAATGACCTAGTTCAACAGCTCAGTCAGCTCTTGTCATGCTCCTAACAAGCTGAAGAGTCGGACTTCTCCAAGCTGTCAAGCATTTAAATTTTGAAAGAAATCTAAGTAAATACTTTTCTCAGAATTATCACCTCAGTCCTTTAACTATCATCTGAGTAGCAACACACTTGCAGAAATGAGACTTCTATGCTGCTTTAAAAAAAAGGAAGAAAAAAGAAAAAATTAGAAGAATACTGGAATTTGGAAAAGTTAATACCAAATAACTTTTCAACTCAGAGTGTATTCTCAAAAAAACTATGGAAAAACACCAAAACTATAATAGAGAAGCAAAAGCAATTCACTTATACTGATAAAGACACTACCACTCAAGCTGCCAATCTTCCACTGCTTTCCAGTCTGGAGGACATCCAAGAATGAGAATTGCAGGAGCTCAGTGCTTCCTTTGCCTACAACCATATCCAAGGGATCTCAGCACAGAACACAAAACGAGCTGCCTTTTCTAAATAATTTGTATAATTCAGCTGTATGTGAGGTTGAATATTTACGACAAACTACATACCTTCCTTCTTGGCTAGGGAGCAGGTGGATGTAGATTCACACCTTGCTGGCTGCAGGGTGAGTCAGAATTTGTCTGCCTTCCCTTTGCTTGTTACTGTGCTATTTTTTTTTTTATACTGTAGCCTTATTCCATTTCTCTAGATACTCTGATACTACAGTAATATTATTTGAAATTAACAGGGAAACAACACCTGAAGTGTTTTATTTCATTATGATTAAGAATAGGTGAACTACTGTTACACAGTTAAACATTAAAACCATACTGGGCATGAGGACTTCAATGCCAGACTTCAGCCTGCTGTGATGCGATATATGATGGAGCTGTAAATCTCTGCCTATCTTTGGTTGGTGTCCAATTGGAAATTGATCTCCTGTCATTTTTCTTTAAAGCTCAGGTATAACTCCAGAATCCCAGCCAACATTTCCTTTCTTAATAAAATATGATCTAAATACATCTAAAGATGTGTGAGAGCTACAACTGAACTTCTGGCAGATGCCACATCTGCCTACTCACTGCACCACCAGTAACCAAAAATGCTACTTTGTAAGAGACCTTTATATTCCTCAGTATTGAAAACCAGTATATAAACCTATTTTTAATATGCATGTATATATAAAATGGATTTTGAACCTATGTGGTTTTGTTTTGGTGGGTCCCTTAACTTACAAGCAGTAAAAGTTATAGGGATGTTTTATATTCCCAGTTCCTTATAGAAATGGATTGGGAAAGCTGTTTCCAATACTTTGCCAGTGTACATTTTAATAGGGAAAAATAACTGCTGATTATTATGAAACAATGAGCCACATTTCAAGTAATCCAGCCAATCAGTAGAAAGGATTTGAGGCCTTCTGGTTTATATTTGCGTGCAAACAGCTGTATTTCATTTTTTAGCCTCTTTGTTTTCCAAAGCTTTTTAACTTTTTGTCAGATAAAATCCCTGTTGTCATGGTGGCCAACACACTAGTGAAATTAGGGTGGAGGAAGGGGGGGAGAGTTATAGGGAAATGGAAAGCCCCCTGGTTGAAGTTTGTAGAAAAAAAAAAAAAAAACCAAAAACAACCAACCCACAAAAAAACCCCAACATGTAGAATAAGAACAGTTCATCAGTAGGTAAAATATCAAGTACATTACTTGGAATTGTAAATACTGGTTATTGTAGCGATCCCAAATCACAACATTGAATAACTCACCACTAAAAGATAGCATAAAAAAATACTCTATCATACAAACTTGACACTATAGAATTCCTAACTTCCTAATTTTGATAACAATTTATAAATTCCTTGGGAAACTGTTTGGATTTGTTTTAATAAAGCGGTTGGGGAAGAATGAACACTGGAAGAAGTCCAGCTACAGTACGTGCAGTTCTTAAAAATTAATAATAAAATAATTTCATGACTTTGTAATGGTTTATTGCCTCTTTTGAGATTTACTTTAAAATTTAATAAGTTTGTTGCACTATAAAAATCTGAGTAGAATTTCAGTAGGGTCAAAAAGTCTAAATCTAGCTGGCACTGCAAAATAAACTGAGCTCGGTGTTCTCGGTTCAGACCTCCTGGGACAGAAGTTAATGTCACATAGTATAATAGTGTAAGTGCTCCATATTCCATGTATTCCTTGCATGTGACTTGCATGCTGGCTTGATCAAGTCTGTATTTTAGTATTATGGGAAGCTGTGATCAGGAAAGATCCAAGAAATAATTGCAAGTCTTGGCTGACAGCCTGAAAGAAGAACACATCAGGTTAGGCAATGGCCAGAAGTCTAAGTGGAGAGGGGCTTCATGGTACAGAAGTCATTTAGTGCATGAACAGATCTGTGCTTTCAATCTCTTTTCAAAGAACAGCCACTTCTGCGAACATGAAGAACATCCAAAAGAAAACCCCAGCATTTAAACTCCGTGGGCCAAATTCAAAGGCTTGCTCAGAACTCTGACTCCCAGACATAGCTTTTCTTATGTCAAACACAGAAAGCAGTTAAAGTAACCTTTTAAATCTTTTCTCTCCGATATGGCCCAAGTTGACCCTCAAATTCCACGAGATGTTTTGCTACAAACTAATCAGAAATGCAAAATGTACTTGTTCAGAATTGTTTATGTACTATGTAAAATTGATTTTTTTTTTTTCTTTAATACTAAAATTTAGTCCATCTGTTGAGAAAACAAAATATTCTAAGTATATACAAAGAGTAGAACTGCTTCATTCCACTCACTATATCCTGTGGTAGATGCATTTTCATCAGTATGTTTGTCTTGCAGACAAAATGAATATCAGATGGTGGTTTTGAAAAAGGGCAGACCTAACATGAGGTGATTAGTTTCAAAAACAGATTTTTATTCTTGATAAATTATTACCAAATACAATCATCTGTTGATTGAGGATATAAAACAGATTGGTCATACCATAACCCACAGGTTAAATGAAAAACGGAAATAATAAGTTTATTTAACATAGTCTTGCATTAAGTTCCCAAGCAGTGCAAATCTAAGGCAAATAATTAGATTTCCAATTTAAAGATATACATTTGTTAAATCAGACATTTCTTGAGGTCATCTACTTCTTTATTGGCTATTCTATCTACATTGTGTACTACATATGTACATGGACTTTTACATATGTATATAAATATATCATTTCAACTGGCAACCAATGATTAATGTACTTTGTACAAGACTTAACTGGAATTGCCATTGCCATTTTATTCAATTAAAATCCATAATCTATTACATTTGCTGATTATTTGTGAAGAAATTTGAGAAAATTGTTGGCCTACAAAAAGAAATTCTGGTTGAGTACTACAGAAAAAAAGCAAGCAATTCTTAAAGCAATAGGAGTCCTAGAAGAAGAGAGCTTTGACTTACTAAAAGCAACTCATAACAATACTTGCCCAGTAGATCTTATTGGAATGGTGGCACAATGAATTATGTATGTTTCAGGAAGAAATCATACTGCTTGAAAACTACCTTCTTTTATCTTTAAGACAATTATAGTTGTACTGTGTTTAACATGAAGGTGGAAAAAAAGAATGTGACCCCCAATTTTCCCCAACATTCCCTCAAACCAGAGTAAAAATTATGACTTTTTATCATATTTTCATTGTATTCTATGACATGCAGTCATCTAGGCAAAGTTCCCTGCATAGAAGTTCTCATTAAAACCATAAAATTACAGCCATGTATATAAGCTTCCCAAGTTTAGTAGTGACAAGCATACAAAATGAAATCACAGAAACTCCCCATTCTTAGAGACAGCTCTGTGACAAGGCTTTTAAATCAAAGCTAACTGCTGATGAGAAGTCTTTATCTTCTTTATATGGACCACGCTCTGTTAACTGGAAGTCTTCTACCAACCATAAAGCTTATCCAGTTCTTCTGTTAAAGCTTCTAAAAAATAGTATGCTAAATCTATAAAAAGCTATTGTTTTGCTTCTGTTTTGGTTAGCATGCACAATTTTCACATATAAGAAAAGCTTCACCCTCACCTGTCCTCCAACTGTCAGTACCAGGTTTACTCTTCCAACATTCAACCTGAACACACTTTTACCATCTTGAAGTGGGGAAAAACAAAGTGGAAGGAACAAATACACCACTAATTTCACTTTAACATCATCCTGAGATTTTTAAAGCCTTCATAAACAGTGAAGTGTTTTTGGACATTGCTGCTGAATATGGGCAGTTTAATCTCATACTTTATGGAAAGTGCTTGAAAATACCCAAGTACATAAAGTTCCACTGACATGTAAATTACAAAGAATTGTGAGTTTGGGTCTTTTTTTTTTTTCCTCCCAGTAGCCTGTAATTCTGCAGTAGGTATCAAAATTTTCTGAAATATAGCTATATATTTTGTTAATGAAAGTCTCATTTACTGTTTAGAAGAGAGGTTTTTGGTTTTGGTGGGGGTTTTTGTTTTTGTTGTTGTTTTGTTTGGCTTTTTTTTTTTTTTTTTTAATATCTATGGTATTGTTAATTTGTCCCATTTTGTTCAATGGTTTTACTTTTTCATTGCAGACTTTTTCCAGATGGGAATTATTGGGGATCCTTAAGAACTTTATCATGGTTTTTAGCCAGTGGAATCTAAATATTTCTCATACTGCCCTGAATATCTTTTGTTCATTCCAAGTGCTATTACTTAGGATTTGATATAATTGACTCTTAAGCCCAAGACTTCTCTGAATACCATCATTTGCTTCATAAGGCATGAGGCACACTGAAGTAAAGGGATCAGCAATCATCATTAGAACATCATTTATATGAAGTTTCATTCTTCTCCCTCCCTATCAGCCATCTGTACTTATTCTCCTATTGCGGCCTTTCCCCTCCCCTGATTTTTTGCATGCAAGAGGCTCCGTGGTCATAAAATAAATTGAGTGTGGGCATTCTTGTCAAATGAACAGGGGATTGATTGGTTCACAGTCTCTTCAGTGAAGTGTATTTTTATATATTCAGCTCTAAGCAACACATAGGAGAGCATCTAGCTGATTATTATTGGTTTTGCCAGCTTTACATTACGCAACAGTAACAGTAAAAGTATACAATTAAATTTATGTCAGACAGGAAAGGTGGAATGAACAGCATCAATGGGAAAACTCTAAAAAAGCAAGACTGAATGAACAGGAAAATTTTAAGTACCCAAAGTATGTATATATGTAGATATCAAACAAGAGCAGCTACAAGATCCCACATCAGACTTGTCCAGTAGGTGACTGAAGTGTAGCAAAAGTACTAAGAATGCATTACTGTGTAAAGCCTGCAGAAACCTGTTCCTCAAAAGTGGCAAAACATGCACTATGAAACTTATTTCATTTTGCAGAATTCACATCAAACCAACATTCTGTGGTGCAGTCCATCATTTATCATCAAGTGAGAAATATGAGGAAACTTTCACTAGTTCCCTTATTCTTGCTTCAAAAACTCCAGTGCAACATCAAATGATTTTCAAAATACTTCTGCAGGTCTTTTCTTATCATAGTCACAGAAGGGATGTTAATAAAGTGCTGTCACCCTCTCCAAGTCCACAGCCTCACAAGAAATGTGCACATATTCATAAAAGCCAAAAAGCCAAAGTTCTGCAATGTCAATGACTGACATTTCATATCAGTCAAGTAGAGGTTCAGTGAGTATTTCTCAGCATCTACTGTTCAGAACAGAGTTCCTTCACTGAAATGGATATGCTCAGAGTCATAGTTCAGTTCCTTTTCGCAGAATCTGGAAACTAGTGCATAGGCTCAATTTGTAGTTTTCCTGTATATTCACTATTTAACAATGTCCCCAGGAATTTGCATCTTTATATGGGCATCATTAAGCAGTTAAATAAGGATACACTGGTGTTTTCTATTCTTCCTCTCCACTCACCATCAAATGCCTCCTTAGCTTTGAGTTTGGTGTTATCTTAGACTGTAATTTTCACAAAATGTAACTGTCATTGCCACAGAGACAAACTTAACCATTCTTAACTTAGCAAATGCATTACTTGAACACTAAGTCACATAGCTTCTGAGGATCATAAAGTAGCTCTGGCATGGAGTTGTCACTAAGAAACAAAGACAAACTACATCTCTGCTAACCAAACAACGTGCTATCAGTGGGCTCAGCTGTGACAACAGAAATGTTTGTCTTCTCCTTTTCTACTCTAGGTCTGAGCCAAGAGAATGCTCAGTCACCACTGTGGATGCTCCCACAATGAAGCTCACTCTCCAACTTTTCCACTTTGAATTTTTTGTGTTTTTATTTTTTAAACTCCAGACAGCATTTGTTTGATCCATCACTTAAGGAAGGTGAGCAACTGATGAAGTCTGCACTTGTTTCACTGATAAAGTGAGATTCTGCAGTATATTGACTAAAGATGTATAGGTTTTTCTGCCAGGGATGAAAGGAGGCAGGAATATAACTTCTCTGTAAATGAAAAAGTACAGAAATAACATGTAACTGTTTCTTACTATAGGTAATGTCAGTGAAACTTTGAACAATTCTTTATTCTCTAACTTTAGTGGAGTGTGTCCACATCTCTGAAAAGGAGATTTCTGTGAGCCTTCTAGCATCAGATCAAATGTTTTATGACCTTTCCTGGAAAAAAAAAAAAAGCAAAAGCAAAGTACATTTTCTTGAAAATTTCCTCTTTAGCCCCTCTGGGTTCCAAAGTGTACTGGCTTTTTTCCTTCCTGGCTCTAGGCAAAGATAGAAACTAACACACAGGTATCTTGGCTAAGTAAAAACAGGACAAGATTTTTTTGTTTGTTTGTGTTGGGGGTTGTTTGCACTATGAAAGATCACATATGGGAAACTAAGAAAGCAAAGAAAGAACCCTCAGATTCTGGCTGAGGCAACTGCAGAGTGATGAACTGCAGGCAGAAAGAATGGAAAGGGACTTCACAGCACAAGAGTAAAAAAAAAGCCCAAACAAGCTTAGGCTTCCTCTTGGCATGCAGAAGTTAGCTGGGGGATGTGGAATAGTCTTAGGCTTCAGGGGAGCCTAAGAATAACCACTAGTGGAAGATCACACTGTCTTTCCACCTAATGTACTTAAAAAGAGGTAAGGAATTAGAGTTACAGGCTTGGATCAAAACCACGGCTATTTTCTGCAGTTCATCATGTAACTGGAAAGATAAAAGCACTCAAGAAACCTCCCAACCTTGCCTAATATAGGACAATTGCACAAAGCAGTAGAAGGAAAGAAGTAGGAGTCCCTATATCACATCATCCTGTCTGTATGTGTGCACAAAAAGTTCCAGAGAGTCACAGAAGGACAGCTGCTCTCTTCACTAACCAGCTCAAGGCTTTTCCTCCTGAAAGCTATTTTACACTCAGAGGTATGATGGGTTTTCAGAGCTGATGGATCAATAGCCCATTTCCTTTGATTCCAGTGAAAAGGCCATTTTTATCTAGGTTGAATGCATAAATAAAGATAAAAGATACCCATTTTCAGTAGCTTATCTTTATTTCTTCTTATGTTTAAACATCAACATGTAAAATTTGCTTGAGTGATGTTTGAAAGAACTGGTCTTCATAACAACAAACTAACAGGAAAATGTCTTGGACAGCATTGTCAGGATGTTCATAAATCCGTTGCACAACTTCAGTCTATATGAGCTGTTTCTGTCATTTGATATTGAATGTGGATTTATCACAACAGTCACATTGGATGCTGCAATTTAACTACACAGTTAATTTCTCTTTTGAGTATTCACGTGTAACCTATGAGCAATAGCATCAATAACACACAACAGCATTAACAGAATGAAGACTTTCCACAAAAGCCTTACTAAAAGGATGCGCACACTATAAAGATTCTTTCCTAGAAACTTAATCCTTCAGCAAGAAGAATTTCCTGGCTTTGGAGGACATTAACCTTCCTCAAAAGCAAAAGAGATCTCCCGACACATCTATTTATGATATTTTTACAGCAAGCCTTTCAGCCTTTTGCTTTCAGCCTTTCATTAACTACACAGGATAAGCATGGCACAACATATGCAACAGCTTTGGGAAAACAAAACAGAAGCACCCAGAGCCTGATAACCAGCCGACGTGACGGAAGGGAACACCTCCTTGGCGAAACCCTGGCTCCAAGACACAGTTACACTGTAAATCTCTCTTCACTGAGATCAGCTACCCGCCTGCCTTTTCCCATTCCGGACTTTTTAGTCTTGCTCCAAACTGTTTCTCCCCTCGTTGGGACAACAGAGCGGTGCTTTATCTATTGAGTTAAAATCCAGCTACGCTCTGTGCCACTGGAGATGGGGTGAATTGGCTGTTGTACAATCAGAACACATTCATATTTCCCATACAACTAAACTCCATTGATTAAGGTTATGATGCAGCTACCTCGATAACTTTGAGCTCCCAAACTAATATTTGCATGTGATGTGTATGAGCTGAGACTAAAGATAACATGCAATTAATTATTGCAAAGTGTTCTGAAGACAAAAAGGCCATGCAAAAACCGATAGTATTATTTTTCTGTGTCACAACTGCACAGATAAGCAGCCACCACAAAGTGCAACCTTTGCAGCCCCCATTTTTCAGAGGTGTTGACTTTTCCAAAGCAGGACAGTAAGGGACAGAGTACAGAATTGCTGAGTGTGCTCAATGAGGAACATGAGTAATGAGGCATAGCACTGTCTTTTCTCAAATGGAAAAACATAACCAGAAAGGGCAGGAAATGCTATTAGCGAAGCTGTAAAAAAATATCAACAATTTTATACAAAAGCAAGTTTTAAACTAGTTCCAAAGATGTGACATACATTTAACAGTTTCCTTTTCCCATGCCTGCTTTTTAGACTACCATGAAAGAAAAGACTGCAATAACAGAACTGATGCTGTAAATAAACTTATCAGAAGCTTCTTGATTTTGCCAGCTATTTCACTTTCAAGCACAAATTCAGTCATTTTTCAAAATTTGCTAAAATGTTCATACAGCGTAACAGACAGAAAAAGCCAGAGAATCTGCAGTATTAGAAAAATAAGAAAACTTGTGCAAAACAGGAAAAACCATCCCAAAATTTTATGTCTGGGTTGTCCTTTCAGTAATGCATAATGCCATTAAGACAGTTTCTGACAATCACCGTGTTATCAATACGTCACATTGGTGTTATGGTAGCCCTGTAAAATGCAACAAAGACAGTGGTTGGATACAGAAATGGTTAAGTCCAATTGAGTTAACTGCTAGATAGGGGCTAGCATTAAGTTTCAAACTTCACAGCAACAAAACCTGGGAAGTATATGAAACTTCAGGGTGAGATAGCAGAGATGTGCTGACCTTGCAAAATACCAACAACAGAAACGGTGACAATTTGTGTGCCAAATATTCACAATGATGTGATCCACCACTTTAGCCAACAAACCACCAAAACGCAAGACAGTGACCTTACACAAAGCATTTTCCCCTCCTTTGCCACAGGAGAGAAAGGTCATCTAAAAATACATCTAGGGTTGAATTCTACCTGCACCCTCTAGTATTTGAAACCACTTGTCATGAAAACTGGGATCAATGTAAAACACAACAGTAGCTCCCCCACATGTTGAGTGCCCGTGACAGTTCAAGCATGCAATTTTACAGCAGGCAAACAAGATTGGGAATTCAGGGTTAAAATCTCCAGTGAAATTTTGTCTTATAAAGTAATGAAAGTTGACCAAGAGAGTAAATCAAATGGATCTCCTAACAAACTGAAAACAGCTGCTTGGCTGAGTTTGTCTCTGATTTAAGTTTGGTAATTATTGCCCTACTGTGGCTCAAGGTTATTCTGTATTAGTGAAACAGGATATCATATGAAAATCATCCAACTTCTTAATTTACTGTAGCATCAAAAATTCCACTGTATAAAAATAAGCCGGAAATGTAACTTTCTAAAAACTTACCTATAAACCTTTTAAATGCCCATTTATTTATTCTTCTGAAACACAATTACACAAAATTTAATTACAATAAACTAGAATATCTAATGCCAAACAAATGATATGTCACCTCTAGTCACTCCAACTATGTTTTCACATAAATACACTGAAAAACAACTTTATAAACTTGGACCCAGTGATACAGCATCTTGGCTTAATAGCCCATTTCCAGGACTATTATGCTCTACGTTAGCATGCAGAAAAATTGCTCAGATTCTTACAATAAACCATTCCTACACAGGAAACTTTCTTTTAAGGTCTTCTCATACCAATAGCAGCACAAGATGCAAAGCTACTAAATTTGATTTTTCAAAGTTGAAAAACTTCTTAAAGCAAACATGGTAGACATTTGATTAATTTAAACTGAAGTCACTCAACTAATACTTGATTCCCCATTAATTCCAAACTATAGTGTGGTTTTATTAGTTGCTTTTATTTAGGTTATTAGACACCTTTATTGCCTAAGAAACATGAATCAATAACCTATGTTAATAATATAATTACTACGGTATTATTGGTCTGCCTGTTGGACAAACAGTGTAAGAGTTCAAAGTTTTTAATTGGCTGAAGCATCAATTCTAATGTCTAAAAAGTGAACACACACCATGTGTGTTCTGTGAGCAGCGTACTAGGATTTCTGTTCTGGAAATTCAAGAAAAAATTTGGCTCTCCCTCGCACACAGGCTGCAATTTTTGAGTCAGTACCAATTACTGTACATTGCTAGACTGAATCTTTAATTCTAAAAAACACAAGTGTAACAAAAATATTTTATTAAACAATAATACAGTCCTGGTAAAATATTACAAATCAAAGTGCTTATTCTTTCTGAATCTTTCTTTCAAGATCAACTGGAAGTCTCAAATCAAATGATTCAGGTGATTTAAGGTCAGCTCCAAGTAAACACCGAATTCAGCTCAGTACATTATTAGAGGAATAATTTCACTTGGAGAGTGAGTTATCATAGATTAATTGCAAACAGGCATTTCAAGAGTATCCTTACTTTACCCAGCACACCATCCTCTTTTTTGTTTCCCATTTTCTCAGTTGACATATATGCAAATTAAACTTTTACCAAAACAAAATGTGTACATATACATTCTAAAAATGTGATAATTACTAAGTATATGACAGAAATAGCATTTTAAAAATACCAGTGCTAATGAATTTTTTGATGTCAAAAAAGATTGGACAGGCTCAAGCAGGAATAGTAGTAAACTGACTGTTTACTCTGTAAAATAGAGTGCGCTCTATGCAAGTCTTTCTGAATATGTAACACAAAACAGGCAGACATCAATCTGAAATCCCTTCTGCATACTCTTTGCCAAGGAGCAATTTCCATATTGACATTGTTTAAACACTCATACAATAGAAGCCAATAAAGGCACTTTGGCTATGAAAAGCATCAAGACACACACCCAGCCAAAGACCCCCAGCAGCACTGCAGAAGAAACCAACTGGAAGCAAGTGAAGTCCCCACTGTTTTGAATGAAGGGTCCCATAAGAGAAGCAGCTAAATTGAAAGAGAAAAATTAGAATTATTGTGCCGTTCTATTTCTATCTGCTAATCTCAAGATGCTTTGTACTTAAGGCAAATTCAGACATAACTCCTCCAGCTAACTACCTGCCGGCGTACAGTGAGCCCCAGCCTTGCCCCTTACAGAAGGATGGGAAGCAGATGACCTAAAAACAAGCTCTACTGGCTTATATAGCTTCAGAGATTTCCCCTGCACATTTTCAGGTACCCCTTAGAAGCATTTTTCTAGCTGCTTCTCAGCCCAAACGCAGTTCAAATCCACCCAACTTTAGCAGTTTGGCTTTACTAGAAAATACAAGGTAGGCCCAGAGAAATCTTTGGGCACCTACAAGTCATTCGTCAGCTCCAGTATCTGATGTAAACTGTTATGCTATGTTAAGCAGTAGGTGATATCTTATGTACACGCACACTCTGGATCCATGAATGACACCAAGTGCTGTCATAGCTAAAGACAATTAGCAACTATGCATTAATAGTCTGTTTTCTTCTTGCACTTCAGTTCATAGAAGTGCGTAACATTCCCTTTAAAGAAGAGGGATACACACTGAAAAGAGTGAAAATAGGACTCCTTGTCATTAAGCAGACTGAGTCAGGCTTACCCTCAATAGAAGTGACAGAAGCCTTTCATTGGCATTTAAATTTAATAAAGTTGACTTAAATTAACATATTGACTGTTGACTTCCATGAAAAATATAAAATAAGTAGCAGATGATATAAGTTTCTAAAATAAGACTTAGGACAACTTTATGCACACATTTCCAAATAGCTTTATTCAGGAGCTGCCTAACCCTGAAGGCAACCCTCTAAGCTTAATGTTCCATAAAATCCTGGTGATGCTTCTGTGCCCATCAAGTTCTGCCTTTCACAGCTAAATTAATTCCTGCTTAAGTCTGTTCAGGTTTCAAAACTTAAGTAGAGCAACACACAAGCCACATGAGGGGCCCAATCCAATATGCAAACCCACAACATACTTGACATGCACACACAGACCAGGACCTTGTGAAAACATGTCTGTGGGCACTTATAAAACACCACTAACAAAGGAGGTATTGGTAGTGCTCAGCCTCAGTCACATTTTTATGGAAAACCTTAGAGATCTGGTTCAAATCTTTCCTCAATACAGAAGTGGTTCAACATCTTCTACCTGACAGAAGCAGGTACAGGCTAGCTTCAGTCTGAGGTTGCCTTTCAGCCGTAGCGCTGGAGAGTGTCATTGTGTAGAAAGAGCAAAATGCACAGCATCAGAAATAGACTATAAAAGATAAAGCATGCCTTTATTGCTTAAAATCTCAGACTCACCTAAAAGTACAGAGTGCTATGTTCTGGTACAGAGGGCATCAATCCAGGGTGTTTCACTTCCTGAGAAGTGATCTATCCACCTTTCGATCTAGTCTCCACACAGGAACATAGAAAAGGTCTTTAGCATAACCGCTCTACATTATTTAATACAAAGTTCCACTGTGTAATTCTGTATCTTGCAGGGGAATACATAGTCTTGAATATTCATTGAGACAGTTCTACAAGGCAACTGTAAGGACTGCTGTGATATCCAAGTAACCATCTCTTCCGAAACATGATAAAATTGACTGTTTCTCAACAATGGCTATCGTAGGACAGAGGATCCAATGCAGACTGTTCATTTACAGACAACTGCTAGATCCTTCCCCTTTTAACTCTGGCATACATGGTGTATATAACAAGAACATCCTTTTTGCAATTGTACATATCTCAACTCTGGTTTTGTAAAAAAAAAAAACCCACACACAAAGCCAAAAACAAAATGGTAAAACAAACCCCCAAGCTTTGGTTTGGATACCCATTAAATAGATACTGTTTCTCCTCAAAAATGCCTGACATGGAAGTTTCAACACTTCTATTAACAGCAATCAAGTAGACTGTTAGTTCTTTAAAACGTGTATTACATATTTTACCTTGAGGAAACTATTTCCTATTTCCCTATTTCACACAGGAGGAGTCATGAATTAGTTCCCTAGAATGCTTCTATCTCTTCTGTCTTTAGAATATTCAAATGCTGAACAGAGAAAATAAATTGGAGATGCAGGAATAGTTATTTTAATCCCTGACAACATTCAGTTGACATTTTATTTTGTGGTGTTCTGTTTGCATGGTGTTTTTCATTTCAAGATCAATGATGTTTTCCTCTTAATTAAATTATGCTTTCACATACTGACACACAAACTTAAAGATGAGCTCATCCACCACCAAAATGCCCCTGCAGTCAGAATGCAATGTCTTACAATAAGTACTTTGAAATTTCAAATGACAAATTCTTAAAGATCCAGCAATACATGACCTCTATTGGTTAATATTTTGTATGCACTGCAATCCAACTTCTTTCTTCTACCTGTACTAGAGACAGCCGTAACAAAAATAGAGGACCATCTATTACAATGAACAGAAACAAATATTTGATTCCTCTACCATTTTGTCACCCACACTACAGAGTTCCCTCCCTTCATGACACATCTGGAACAGTGTCCAGCACTACAATGTTTCCAAAGCTGCTTTTTGTAACAGGATCCAGAGTAGAGGTGAATTCTTTAAAACTCTTCACCAGTCCGAGTTGGAAAGACCTGCTCTGAATTTTTGACATCTACAGAAGACAATTCAAAAGGGGGTATAAATCTTGGGCTACTTTACTAAAAATGTTACACTGCTGTCAGTCTCTCGGTACGTGGCTATCGGCAGTGACAGTATGCAAGTGTCCTTACACATACAGCAAGTCACTGCCCAGCTGTACAGCAGCTGGCTCCAACTAAGCCCAGGAAAGGTCGAAGGTGATATGAATCCTCAAAGTACTGCTGGCGTGTTGTATTTATCTCTGATGGCCGAAGAGTGCAAATGCCAACAAAAGAAAACAAACACTTTCCTTCACCTTGGATTTCTTAAATGATTTAATGTCTTTGTCTTCTATGAGAAGCAGTTCAAAACATGACACTTGCATCCAGTGACCAGTCTGCAGGTACCACTGTGCATGAAGCAGAGCAAGCAGAAGCCGTTTAACCAGGCAGATTTCAGTAGCCTACCTTGATAAGGACATGGAATTATCCACAAAGGCGTTTGCTGACCTAGCAGTTTCAGTGGCTTCTCAAATAAGTCTATTGATAGGTACATAAGACTTCTAATTTGCAAAGTCAAAGGGCTGGGATTTAGCCAATTTTCAATCTTTAACATGCTAAAGGAATTGTTCTGTTCTGAACTTGTATAGCAACGTAATGCTGGAGCAGAAATGACCAAAGAAAGGAACTATCACATTGATTCAGCTGTGGAATGAGCGAGTCAAGTGGATTAGACTGCACCACAATTCAGTGTTACATAAAACTGAGGAATTTCTTTAAGAAAATTTCTATATGGATTACAATTCTATGCTTAGTATGCTCCAAGCAGAGAAAAGTGAAAACGTAACACTCCACAAAAGCACACTATATACTTTACTACACAAATCTAATGGTACAGACAAATAAGAGACACAATAAGGTACACTGAAAAATTAAAGCCAGACATGCCCACGAAACTTGTTATAAGATACTGTTAAAGTAGGTACTTCTCACTATACCTTGTTTTAATTCTCTGCTAGCATAAGAGACTTCATAAACTTCTGATAGTTTTGCCATTTGAAATCTAACCCTCTTTTGATGCAGTATTTGGAATATAAACATGGTAAATGGGTACAAAAGTAAACAACCTGATGGATAATGAAAATACCTAGAGCTTAGGGAAGAAATTAGGTGTACTGATTAGCTATAAAAGCAGGAACTCTGGCCAGTTCTGCTCAAGAGAACTCAACGCTTGGGTACTGCTCTTGATTACTCACATGGCTATGCCACATGATGAGGCTAGTCTCATCTGCTTGGGCCTTTCCCTTCATTGCCCTTTGGCTACACCCTCTTTTCCCTCTACTCATGCCCCCTCCAGCCATCCACTTTCAGTTTCACTTTGTTTCTGAAGTGCTCATTCAGGTATTTTGGTAAAGGTCAGCAAGACTATTTTCTGTTTTGAGAATCACTTTGGTAGCAAGAGAGGAAAAAAACCAAGACCAAAAAAAAAACCATTTCCCATTGCATATGATGGTCCTAACCACTCACCAGCAACCACCTTCTTGCTGTGACCTCAGGAACTCTGCAGTCTTTGCTGCACAGGAAGCTTTACCAGAGGACAGGAGGGTTCTCATCCTGTCTAGCCCACAGCCTCGTGGTTAGAGGATAGGCTGTGGTTAATTTGGGTCTGAACCCTCTCAAACTGATCTTCCAGAAGACAGTAGGCACACAACTAGTCCTCATGACTTCAGCTGGACTACTCACACCATCTTCTCACCAGTGGGCAAAAAAGTTCCTCTGTTTGGCTCTAAAAATAATATAAATCTGGATTGTCACAAGCAGGAGCTAAACAGGTTGCCACCAACACTTCCTCAGACACACAAATACAGCTGGTCTCTGGTAATGATTTTGTGCTTTGCATCTTGAATAATGAATCCTGTTTGTGTGTTTTGTATTTACTAGTGGGGCTAGACACCTACATTGATTATTGAATCTAGGTTTAGTTTAATTGTAATAGAAAGCTTAAGACTAGCTTATATTTAAAACTGTTCACATTTCAGAAATGCCCCCACAGGTATTTAAAATCCACGGATTTAAAGCTAAGAAAATCAAAATGTTGTTAATGCCAGATAAACATAGTTACTATAGATGATGCAAAGTACCTTAGAGTTCTACGATGGTCCTGGACCTCAAAAACAGTAAATTCAGATCAATCTGTATTATACTGGTATATGATTAATATAAAATATTCACATACAAAAACAAGGATATGCACACATACGTATTCACAAACAGTTCAGGAATGTCCAGACTGCCTTGTTTTGGGCTCAGCTGTATTCAACACACATACGTATAATAAAGGATTTAAAAAATAATCAACAATTTTCACAATATACTTTTTACATGGCCACTGAATTTCCATTTCAATAGAGGCCTTCACATCACTGTAGGCCGTAATGACGCTGAACAGTGCTTATTCAAATATTCTCACTGAAATCAGGTAAGACCAGAATGACAAACAATTACTTCTAGATGAGAGCTACTCACATAAATAGTCCTAGGAAACTCAGCTGTACTAAGCATGTCAACAGTTTTGACAGTCCAGATCTATATAAACAAGAACCAATACATCGACCTTAATTTACCAGCAGCTCTATTCTTACCCTGCCTTT
The DNA here is from genome assembly GCA_009819775.1 of Phoenicopterus ruber ruber. NCBI lineage: Eukaryota > Metazoa > Chordata > Aves > Phoenicopteriformes > Phoenicopteridae > Phoenicopterus > Phoenicopterus ruber. The sequence goes on along the minus strand of CM020219.1, from coordinate 28,504,970 downwards.
GCTTAATGTGAGCTTGATGTGTTAAGTGTTTTGTCTTAAATCAACATCACAAGACTATCAATAGCTGAAGACAGCTGTGAATCCTGACTCATACAAAACAAAGTGAAGGTTTTATTTTAGCTTTCAGGCAAAAAGAGCTCATCATTGTTACTTTGTCTACTAATTTTTTTCCTCTTTCATTATTCTATTTCAGTATGTTAAGTTATTGCCTGCAAAAGATATTAGAAAATGTTTTCCACATAATACTTGAATACCTGAATATAATCCAATGTACTCTTAGTAGACATTAATTGTCACAGATTGCTGTCTTTTAAATGGTGTTTTAAAAGATCTTGTTATTTGTATTTTAACATCTCGGTTTTGAGGTCCAGTTGCAAGTGTTTACCATAGAAAACTCGGTCAAGCTGGTGTTTGACCTTTGACAGGAAGCTGCCCTCGCTCCGGCTAGTCCCAACAAACTAGGCCCAAGACAATAAGCTGCTTTATAGCTATTAGCTAGGCCCGTGTGTTTCTCCAGGAAGACCTCAAGCTGAAAAGCCAACACGCTTGACAACCACAGCCAAGGTACCAAGGGCCCAAGCACTAGACATTAGAAAACAAATGGAAAAGCACACATGGCTACATCTGGAATCCTAATGGGCCACCAATGGTTCCCAGCTAAAGGAAGAATTACCAATGTTATTTTATCATCCCTTGTGCTAACTTAGCTGTTTATGTACAGCAATAAATGATTTTTTAAAAACATATTTGGGTCATTATGTCATATACCACCAGCAAGTACGATTGTTTTATTGTGCTTGGAGTCAAAATACACTGCTATACCCAGATGTGAGGGAAGTTCAAAACCTCTAGTCCTTCTGTATTCATTCCTGTTGGACAAATGGATTAAGTTTTTAAAAGGGAAACTGAGAATTTTTATGGCCTGTACTCCCATCTCACTAGTAAAATTCGCACCGATATTTTCCTACAGAAGTTTGCCTTGCCAATGATAACATTAAATATTAACTTAGTAAGCAACCCAAAATTTCAACCAACAGGAAATGCCACACATTTTATGGTCAAAACATCCCCATTCTCTTCTTCTAAAGCCACAATATGTTATATTAAAGAAATATTTTTGATGTGCTTTTTTTACCTGATCATCTATTGAAATTCAAGGCAAAGTAATCATCATACTGTGGAATGAAATTAAAATACATATGTATTTATTAACAGGCTTAATAAAGGAGGACTCTGCAGTTATGGCCCTGAATTTATACACGCAAAACCAAACTTTCCCAAAATCTACAATCAGAATGTTGTGTTTCCATGCAATGAAACATGGAATTTGTATAAAGACTCTTGCACAGCATTTCTAACCCTAGTACTACAGCATTTAAATATTGAGATCAAAGCAGAAAAAACAAGTTAGATCCTTCAGCATTTGCTGCTTGAGAAAAATACCAACAACTCAGTAAACAGCAAAAAGTATATTATTTTTAAAGACATTGTAATAATATAAACAAAAGGTTCGACATTTGTTGACAATACTATTCTAAAATTGGCAGTATCCCAACAGTTTAAATCCACATTTATCAACAAAATATTTCACAACTTTCCCTTCCAAAAGACATTGATGGTATTTGCAGAAAAGTGCAATTGAGCAAATGACAACTGAATCCAATTTCAGTAAATGTAATTCTAATGGACTTACATTCATTTTAATGGAGGCTAGATCAATTTGTAATCAAAATGAGTAAACAATTCAAAGAAACCAGGTTTTATCTTCTTCCCCTTCCATTCTCATTCCCTTTTTTCCTATTTGTTGTTAGCCCTACTGCACTTTTGCTCTCTTTTTTCACTTTTTTGAGGGGGTCAGGGCTGAGGAGCTGGGGCGAGCAGTAGCTCTCAGCTACGAAAGCAATTTCTCACAGAAGAAATAGAAAACTAAATAGAAATACACCAAGAATCTACAAGTAACTCCAATACAGAATACAGAAATTTCCACTACATTTTTTAGTATCAACAAGCTGCAGCTGAATAGAGCTGTAGTATTTTTAAATCCAGCTGCCTTCCTAGGAAGATTGTTAAAAGCGTGCACACACTCATCACACAGGATACGCTACAACTGTGCCAACCCATTCACAGCGAGTCAAGAGCAAACCGAGTTGGGAAGACTGCTGAGAAGCAAATGATCCAAAATCGCAAGACGCTGTGATAAGCACGTGCACGCCCTAGACATGCAATGCTTATGATGATGATGCACTGAGTAACATTCTCAACTACATTATAGTGAATCAAGATGGATGAACTGGTCAATAACCTATAGATGACTTCCATTAAATTAGCTGGGAGATAGCTCAGAAGATTTTAGGAATTCTTCTACCAAATAACTGAAATTACTTCAACACATAATGACTAAGGAAGAAGCGATTAAGAAAGCTATTAGCAGAGAAGTCAATACTAAAAGTAGCTTCTTTTCAAAACAGTTTTGATCGCCTTGTTTTTCTTTTAATATTACACTAGCGGTAACCCTTATTTGCCATGGAAAAACAGACGTGTGAATTTGATACCCTATACTTGTTGATGTGTTTTTAAAGCTGACAGCAGAGTGCAGAATGTGAAATTTCCTTGCCTCTGCTGCCATATGGCAGGTTAAAAGCACAATTAAGTAAACAGCCAAGTGTTTCCCCTGATTTCCAGGAACAGCAGCAATATGTTAAACCTCAAAGAAAAAAATACATCCCAGCAACTGATCTCTAGACATTATAAAGTTACTTCAGAATTCTCTGTTCCGTTTCCAAAAGGTATGCTAAATAGGGAAACAAAATACTTAAAAATTCAATTCTGGCACTGCTATAAAGCACCACATCTCTATATAATGTAGTGCACTATATTTATAATGTTTAACTTTGGGATGTTAGTATATATGTGTAGTTATGTCTATATGTACATATATATGCATACATATATTTTTTATATATATGCTAACATCCATACTTGGCAATTTAAAATAATTCAGAATAACTTTTTCTTGCTGCCTTTCCAGATGTTTTTTTACTTAATCAAAGAAACAGAGCAAGGATTAGGGAACAGTTGCAGAGAAACACAAAGCACACTGACAAATACTGAGAAGATAAATAAATGTTTTCATACTCACAGAAGTGATACCTTACATGTGCCAATTACTGCCTCACATTATCATTAAGAAAATTTGATCCTTGACAAAAATAAGATTTAAAAGATATTTAAATCCCAGGGGACCTTATATCAACAGAAGTGAAAAAAGTTATATACTCATCTTGTGTTTCATCTGCATATTAGTTCATATTATTTTTTTTCTCCCTTTTCTCTGCTCCCTGCCTCCATATTCCCCTCCCCTTCTTGTTAAGGGAAGGGAAATGAAATGATTGATTAATCTCAGTGTTTGCCACATTCACCTGTGCAAGACCCTATCCATCTTCAGCACAATTCATTACATTAAAACAAGTTTTAAATAACAGAGAAGGCTTTGTGCAAGTACGTCACAAACAGGAATTTCAGAGGTGGATACTTTAAAAAAATCAGATTTACAAAATTCTTACTGATGAGTCCTGTTCTTGCCACAAGAGTATTTGTTTTCATATACGGCAACTAAAGCGTAATTTAAATATCCCTTTCAAGAACACTGCTAGTATTTATTACCAGTCTGATTTTAGATGTATTTAGCAGCAATAATGAGTAATTTCTACAGTTTCTCACTGTAGTCTCACAAATCAATTAGAAAACATCAGTTTCTAATTTTATTGGTCTGGCATTTTTTACAATAACTACATTTTATTGTGGAAAAAATGTGTTTTTCCTCTAGTGACTATTTGGCAAATGTGTGTCGAGTATTTCTACCATTAAAGTGGCTCATCTTTGTTTACCTCTCTCTGTCCCAGTATCTCCAACAATTTTAAAAAGAATGTACTCAGCTGGCAAGGGGCCTGTTTAACAGCTTGATACAGCACAAGATATTTCACACATTTTGGGTGAGTCACAAAAACAGTGATCTCTTCAAAGTGTCTGTTTGAAGAAGTGGAGTGAACAGTTTTAAGAAAAGAATTATTTAGAAGAACATTCCCTATTAGACAATAAGAAATATTTTAAACCAGTATGTAAGTACATTTCTAAAAGCAAAGAAATGTTTAAAAATGGTTATGAAATACTTCCACATGTGATCATATTTTCACGATAATGGTGACTATCGAACATATTGCACATTTTTATTATTGAATAAGATACTGGAGCCAAGAATACTGTAGACTGTAAAGCACAGCCTGTTGCAGCATATTTCCTGGCCAACTCTTCATACCACAGATGTCAGGCTGTTATCCCAAACCATTCCACATATTTACTGGTGCTCTCATTTTTTCATATTAGAAGTCCTGTATTTAGCTGTTCTCCTCAGTAGCATTAACCAAGCAGTTCATAAAGTCTGTTTTTCAATACAGCTGCAAATATCTAATTGCTTTGTGAAGCCACTTGTTTCATGTTCCCCTTAAGCCATCTGCCATTAACAGAGACTAAATGGCCTGTGACTTAGGTTGAGAAAGCTGTTCAAAAGCCAACTAACATCTTGTTTCAGAGGGCACTTTTGAAGCAAATGCCTAATGTCAAGTTTAAATATAGGTCTATGATTAAGTACATGGAGCCATCAGAGCTTAAATACAAACACTGACAATACAGTATCCTGCTAGAATTATAGTCTTCCAAAGACTAAATAGTCAAAGCCTTCAGGCAATATTAATAATGAACACCAATATAATTTCAACACAAAGTAATCACAGGCCAGAGCTTCCAGCAAAGGTATCTGCACCATAACTGAAGACTTTTTTTCAAGTTCTCAGCAGCTCAACACTGTTCTAATGTCAGTGGGCACATGGGATAACTTTGCACATGTGGACTGCAATCAACTGCCTTCCAATAGAATTTTATAAATAAAACCACCCAGGTTTAAAGTTGAGTATCTCAGGACAGCCCCAGACAGTGTATCTTACTGAAGCCAAAAAGCATCCAAAATATGAAGGTTTGTGAAGTACTAAACTTTACCATGGGTGTACAGCTGATTATTGTCCAGTTTTTTTACATAGGCCAACGTATTTTTTGGAGGCAGAAAGTACTTCATTGGCTAGGAGAACAGCAGGAAATTTTTCTTTGGCAGGTTGATTTTTTTTTTTTTTAAATTAGCAGATGTTTGAAGCTGCTCCAAGGTTTGGAATGTCGAATAAATCCCAGTGGAGATAGATTAGTGGCAGAAAGCAGGTGAGGTGGTCAAAGGTGGATGTAAATACAATTTATCAGATGACTCTGCAATTTGTCACATTGGTATCACCATCGCACATGTGGCATATATAAAAGCTTTGGCAACTGAGAATGAACTTTATTCCTCTAGCCAGTGTAGTTAGAGAGGAATTGTATAGCAGCCCAGCGATGTACTAACAATAAATGAATCAAGAAAAATCCTAGAAAAAGTTACTCCTTAGTTTACAATAAAAAGAAAAAATCTATAGTGTGCATCCTTCCACTGAGAAAGGATACGGGCAGGGGTTCTACTAAAAAAACCCAAACCTACATAAAACCCCCAAAACCAACACACACATATCCCCCCACCCTCAAAAAAAATGTTCTTCCATAACCGGCAAACTAAGCTAGGCAGCTCTCAGACTAAGCATAAGTCATAACATAACCAGTTTGTTGGGTCAAATATTTCAGATATGTTCCTAGACTCCTCCCAGGTGCTTAATTCTCATATCACAGTATCTTTAGGTAAAGTTTTCTACCACTTCTGATTGAAAAAACATCCTACCCTGCAGGATGATTTGTGATTACCTGAATTATATTCTCCTTTGTCATCCCCAATACTACAGCAAAGCAGTAGACCCATGCAGAAAGTCACGGCTCATATCTTTATTATGAAATACTGTATTTCTCAGCAAACCACCAACCAGGAATCTATTAGTGTGCTCTCTGCTCTCTTTTTTGGCCTCACAGACTACCAGGACAATAGACTTTATCTTTAATATGCTAAACGTTTCCAGATAAAAAGCTGAATAAAATCAGGGGACTGGATTCTTGGTCATTAAATTAGTTACCTGAGCACACCGGGTTCATTTGTGCAGTGTCATCTTCGCTGCAGTAACAAAAACGTGAAACAAAATCCAGCGGAACATACACGACATTACTATCTTCCATGCCATATGCCAGGTATAGTGCTTTGATCCTTTTTTCTATATCATAAATACTTAGGCAAAACATATGAAGACTTCTCATATATATATATATATATAAAAAGATTACAGTATCAGTTCCCTCACACACCTGATAATTGTTTATATGGAGGCCCATATTTCTGGCTGTCTTCCTGGGAAGTGGATAAATTATCAGAACTGTCTAAGAAATACTGAAGTCTGTCTCTTCCTCAAAGATCCTAATTAGTCTGATTTAATGTTACAGCCCTAACACCATTTTATCCATCCATACAAATAAAACCATACGATGCTCTTTTAAGTTGTGCTTAAATGCTACAGCATCAATACGCTAATGTAATTAGGACTGGAAGTTTCCCTTCTATGAATGAAGAGACTGTCAAGCAGCAAGCAGCGCACACATACATATCAGGGGTCCCGGTGAAAAGGTGGGCCTGAAGAAACTCCCTCCCCCTCTCTCTAGCCCAATTCAGCAGAGGACTCCAGTTGAAGTCCAGCTGATAGGAACAGCTGGGAATTACCAGAAAGGTGTTCTCAAACAAGGGTTCTTTGGTTTTAGAATCAGTTACCCCTGATTGTCTGAAGTGGCTCACATTTGATGACTGACTTCATCTGCTTGTAGAGGCTATTTTTTGCAACTAGGAATTTTAAGGGAGGAAAGCTGGAATTTAAAGTTTTCTACCTTAGTAGAAACAGGTTTTCTTAAGTAGCACTACAAACTGATTATGTTAATTCCAGCATGTTCATAATAGTTTTGCTAGACTGCATACATTGTCCAACAGATTTAATAAACAAGCAGATAAGCAAGATAAATAAGTGCACGAAAATACTAGAGGCAAGAGTTTTTGCACTCCACCAGCAGTGGTGGTAGCAGCTATCACCACCAGGGCCAGGATCTAAGGTAGATACCATTATTGACAGGAACACTGGTGTTCCTGGCTCAATTTTAGGATGCAGCTGTGCATATATCAATTTGGAAAACCTAATTTCAAGAATGGTTATAAATTTAACTACTGTGAGAAAAATAAAGCATGTAGCTGAGTATACAAAACTACCAAGATGTAGGTGGAAAACAAGATGCATATATACTTGGAAGTGTTGGAACCATTACTGTATCCAAGAGCTTCCCATCTTAGGGACCCTTCTATTGTGGGTTGGTTTGGTTTTTTTCTGAATTCAGAAGATCTATCTAGCTGGAAGTTAGTGTGCACTCTTGGGTTCTCCATAATTTTTCATTCATGGCTTAAGATCATGGAGTTGCTTTATAATTTATAAGATTCTTCTCACACATGACAGGCAAGAAATAAACATGCAGAAGAAATGTTACATTATCTTGTTCTACCTCCAGGAAAAAATAGAACAGAAAAGTGTGAAAGCACCACTATTATGTGTTAATGAGATACAGGTCAAGGTATTTTATATCTAGCACTCTCAGGACTTCAAACAGGAATGCATAACTAAGCATATTTCAATGAAGTAAAGTGGTAGCAGTGTTCACACTGTATGCTTGCTCTGTAAGCTATTCTTACAGTGCTCCAAACAGGACTTCAGAACTGAATCCTCCTCTTAAAAGTATACAGAGATACTAGATATCTCAGCTTGTATCATTTACAAAATGGAAAATATGAAAGTGGAAAATAAATTACAAAGTAGTATTGACTTGATTTGTTTTCACATATTCCTACCTAGCAACTGCAGATGTCTTCAGTCCCCTTCAGTAAATAAACAAACAAAAAATCTCTAACAGTTCAACTCTGAATTATGTCCATCTCCTCCATTAATCAGTGGGATGTACCCAAATTTAATTATATTTGCCCTTTTGAGGGGAAAAAAAGTAACCTCCGTGAAAAACACATCACAATGTCTAGATGCAATTCATACTTCTATCAAGAGAGTCCTTTGCATTTCAAAAGTCATAGCGGAGTCTTCTGTATGGGAAGCTTCTCAGAGATGTCCTTCAAGGCAAGAGCTGAAAGTAATATGATAAATAGAAAGGTAATGCCAGAACAGTCCAGAATGACAAGCAAATACTTTCAGGGCAAGTGGTGAGAAGCAGGTCTTGTTGCAGAAAAAGTTAATATGCATTGCACTGTTTTATACCGTGGCCCACTGAAGGACATGGCGCAGTGTGAAGAAACATGCTAAAAAAATTCTGTACTTCCAAAGGCCATTATGAATTATATGTGACATCTTTGGTTACTCCAGCTCCTGTGTAAAGATTAATGTATGTGATACATACATGAAGCTGAGGATATCTACCATAGCATACTAGAAAAAGGAAAATATTCTACTGTGCTCCGCTTCTGGAACAGCACAGATTACAGAACTTAGTCTGATTACTCTTACCACTGCAATTTAATAAGCCTAACTCCCAAACGTAGCAACAATGGTCTTAACCAAAATATTTTAGTAATTTTATTAAAATGAACTATTGTACATAACTATATATCTGAAACATCCTGTAAAACCATCAATGATTGTGGACCCACATTTCTTTGTGAAGATTAAAGGTGAGATAAGGACTATTAATGCATGTGAACTACATATTTTTCTCATTTAAGTGAATTCCGAGCTTCTTTTCAGAAAACAAGAGTAAATCATGCAATAAACTAATTCATGCAAGAAGAGACAAAGAATGCTAATAGAATTTATTCATTAAAAAATTACTACAAAATTGCTTATACAACTTTTCCAGTTTCAAAAAATAATTTTAAAGACAGTGATGGAGATTTTCCTAGTAGTACATGGTTTTCATAGATATTTTGAACACTTTTCCTCCGAACCTTTTTTAATCATTATGGCTCTAAAACCAAAATTTAGTTTCTCAGAAGGCCAAATTAAATTACCTTTTGATGGCTGAAAGTTGGCATATGCGATACAAGCTGTGCTTCATTCAAGTCCTCAGTCAGCTTGGATACTTGTACTATTTTCATTATGCTAGCATCTACAGTCTCCAGTAAAAAACCCCAAACTCAGAGCTCTAGTACTAAATAGTCTGCAGACATAAGGGAAAGAGGGACAAAAGGTGTTTACAATTCTAGTAAATGAAAGCCAATCACCATGGTTTGACCTACCTGGAATGTAAGTAAGGCTGTCTTATCACAGAGGTGAAGGAGTGAATGGAAATAGAAACTATGGAAATATGACTAGGTCAGTAATGGAGTGCAGGTGATGCTTTGATTGAGAGGTCCTGCTGCATGCAGGTTGGTTAATATCAGGCTTCAGAAAAGTACATAATCGAATTAACAAAGATTAAAGAAAGTAAAATGCAGTCTGCAGACACATCACAACTGTCCTGGGATGCAGATTTCAGATATGCTATGAGTTATAAGAATATTGATGGGATAAATACATGAATAAACAGAAAATACATTTTTTCCCTTTTTTTGTGTTTCATGCACTGCATTCTCACTGCTGCAATATACACAGCATCATGCATGAAGCAATACTGATAGCAGTCAATAGCCCCTCATCTGTGAGCTGTTTAATAGAATCAGGGCTGCACAGACTCCAAACTAATTTAGGTCTAAGCCAGTTTAGGTCCAGACAGAGCCTTAATCTAGAAAAGCTGCACTAGTGCAGACTCATGCCTCATCTTTAGGCCAAGTGCCTTGACATCCACTGTCACGGTCACCAACATTTTCTTTCATTGCTCCATTAAGCCCTCAGTGTACATTCTTATGGCTTAATTTACCTGTTTCCTGTGGCTTTGCTTACTGGGGTTATTCCAATCCTTCCTCTTCCCTATTCCAAGTTACCTTAGGTAATTAGGAGCTGATTATATATCAAAACATGATTGGTTCTGGCAGCAAAAAAGGGTTCACAGTTCTATTTTTTTCTAGGAACAGAACGCTCAAATCCTGAGCCTAACATCACAAATCTGCATGTGCTACTATGCTAGAAACTTCTGCTATGACAATTTATGTTCAAGCAACTCAGATGGATTAAGTTAAAAACATAGTATTGCCCTACTTAAACTAGAGGAATTCAGAAAAGTAGGTGACAAATAGAGGAAATTAGTTATTCAAAGTTTGGGTTTGTGTAAGGAAGTTCCTCTGAACCAACACAGATGTCTGAGCTAATTGATCAGACTCGCTTTTTAGTCAGAGAAACAAGCACAGTTTTGCATGGTTTGACTCACCCTAAGACAGACTGCTAAAACAGGTCAGATGACAAGTATCTTAAAGAGACTTACTTATACTTAAGGACTCCTAAGGACTACAGAGAGCCCAGTACGACTAACACGAATATAGCCATCTAAAATAACCTGAGAGGAATTTACTTGTGTGTTGCATATGCTATTTGCACCTGTATATATGCTCTTGGAATACACCACCAGTGAACATGGATGTTTGCTCCTCTGTCATTTAGGGATGCAAATGAATCTACATGCATGAAAATTTTGCAGACACCAACCAAAGCTGTTTCATTTCAAACAGTATATACAAATCTCAGATCCAAAAATCTTGTGACAGAGTAAGATTACCATTTCTGACACTAGTCTAATCAAGCAGGTAAGTAAAGAAGGTGAAGTCAATGTATTTCTCACATGATCAGCCACTCAAAAACAGTGCTTGCTGCACTTTGTGTACCTGCCTGCTCACCAAGAAACTTGCACTGGAAATGGCAAAATGAGAAAACATCTCCTCCTCTTCCCCTCTCAAGCTCAGGGCCTCAGTGCTATATAAAAAAGAGAATTTACTGAGTGTGAAGGAATATCAATATAGTGTGATGAATATTAATATAGTGTGACAAATATCAAGACTGCTTAATTCCTTTGTCATTCTCAAGAGCCAGTCTCCTCAGGACTCACTAATTGAGGAATGACAATATTGTCATTTAAAACTGTTTTTCAAACTAGAGCTGGCTACTAATTGGATATAATTCAATAAACTTGCAATCTCAGTCTCCCTTTAATCCCCATGCTGTTTGGATACACATACCCCCAAATACATGATTGCTACTTGGAAACACTTCGCTTCATCTAAGACACACCTTGCAATTCAGGAAGCCTGTTGTTCAGTGATCACTTTTTAATAGAACCATATAAGATTTAATATGCATAATCTTTAATAGGTGCCTTCAGAATCACAAATATAGATCAAGATCAATTTATTGGCTTATTAAAGCCTCTGAACATTTATTGAAAGTAAAGCATATGCCTAGAAACAATGAGCCAGACACCCAAAATGACTGTTTTACTGATTTAGATAAGTGTTATAGAACAATTTATTGATTTAAAACTACTTTTTACAGCAACAAAAGAAAATCATATTCTTTTGAGGAACTTGCAAAAGATTAGAGTTTCATTTTTACATTCTGTAAACAGACAATATTTAATCTGTTTAAAATTAAACTCAGAAGATCAATCAGATAGGCTTTTGAGGGGCTCAGACACTGCAAGTAGTTTAGCATTGTACTTGCAAGAGATACAGCCAGTTGTTTAACCACACAGATATCATTTAGTCTACAACTTAAACAAGCATCGATAAAGTTTTTTTTTATAAAAAGATGCTATCAGCAAAACAAACACAGTATTTTGTACTACTTCAAAGCTTATTTATAATGTGTTTAGAAATATTCAGTGGAAACAGGAAAATAATGTCTTGATTTTCTAAACTTTACAACATCTGCTTTTACTTACTTGCAGCATTGTAAAGTTCTCCGGATTTCAAATGGGTAACTTTTTTCTTTTGTCTGGTCCCAAATTTGAAAGTGTGCACATTATTTTTTTTACCCCACACAATTTTCCATTTTTCACTTATGAATACAGCCATATGAAAATCTCTGCAGCCTTCTAACAGCGGTAAATACTAGTTAGCATAACTTACATTTTAAATAAGCATATTAGAAACCTGCTAGAAATTACTCTTCCTCAGAAGACTAAAATTCCTCCATCTTTATCATTTCCCGATGTACATATGTAACTAACTCTTAAACCAGATATCATGCTGTTTATTCATACTACTGTCTGCCAGTCAGATATAACCTGCAGAAAACATTCTTTTTGACAAATGCACTTTCCACTGGCTTGGTTTGTGGACTACAGCCTTCTACAACCAAAGAGTTTCTCCTTTAACATTTTTTCCATCTATAAAGAAAGGATTCAACCCATAATCCTAGACATTAAGATGTAACAAATGCATCTGTATCACTTAACAGTTTACCTTGAACTGTTTGAAGATCCACTATTATATATAGCTTTATTGATTCTCCTCCACTATGTAAAATTAAACCTGTTGATTTAGTGAGAAGTCATATCTGCAGCCTTCAAGTACATGATCACATACTAGTTGATGAATACACAGTAACATCATAACTAACTTCCTCTACCTGCTTAGATTAGAGGTAGACAAGCTACTCCTGCTCATGAGTTACTTTCTGGCTGTGCCTAGGCTAATAAACTGGGTGCCTATTGCAGAACATTTTACATTACCATGTACCTTGGTCTCCTGATCACCCAGATCAGGCTGATCAGCTATTGCATAATCTGGCTCCCATCTGGCCTCATACTCAGGTTTCCCTCCCATCAATCAATAGCACCTGGGGGGACAGCAGGAAGGAGAAAGGAACTGGTGGAAAGCTGGGTCTCAGACCACTGTTGGGATACATGGCTGCAGGGTGAGGCAGAAGGATTAGTTTGTGCTTGAGTTTTGCTGCAACATGAGATGAGGTCAGAGTCAGACATGCCCAGACCCCAAAGGCTGGAAATGGTTCCAGGTATACTAGCTTAAACATAGCGTCTGCTTGCCTGACGAGCAAGAGCAGTGAAGACAGATTCCCTGGATAGTCCTTGGAAAAACAAAAGCATGTCTGCTGCTGTGCTGTAAACAGCTGCCTAGCACTGATGCTTCTTCTCTTTCTAATTCCATAACAATAAATGCTTAGTTTTAATTGTAACTTTCCTCTTAAAGCCATTATTTTTCATACCTATGTCTGGAATAACCAGTGAAACATGGGGTTTGCCCTTGGCAGCACGGTACATGCAGAGATGTAGACTTTATGACATATTTCTTTACAGTGGAGTGGAGGTGGAACTAGTCTTCTCAATCTGGCCATCTCAGGCTGAATTCATGTCTACAGGGTGATTTTATATCAAATTCAAATCTGCACCCCAAATTCTCCTTTTCAACCAGTTTTCAAAGCTTGATTTGCACACTGGATTCCTTTCATTTCCACCAAACCTATGAAACATTTGGACTGTTTTTAAATCCACTTTTGGCAAAAGTTGTTTGAAAGTTTCATTTTACAAGTCTTTGCTTAACTACTGCCACGCAGTAGTAGATTTAGCCACGTCTGTGTAAAGTTCTAAGCACAATTTTCACACATATGTGTACCAACAGGTAGGTTTAATTTTTTGGTGCATGCTTTACCAGGTTACCATGGTAGTAAGGTACCTGAACACCAAAAATTTTAAAGGGAAAATCCCTGACATGGGATCACTGGCACAATGATTTGAGCACTAGACCCACACAGCAATTTACACTCAGATCCCCAAGAAGCATTTTAGAGGGCTGCTCGCTTTTGCGTACTCAAATATTGTAAACTTCAGTGACTGTCAGAGGAGTCTCCAACCCCAGTTAAGGAAGATATGGGCAAGAATTCAAAATTTAGATTCTCAGAAATGCTTCATACTTTCTGCCCAAGACATCTGACAATGCACACACAAATCTACATTTCGGTATGTTACAAGCTACACAGACAGATGAAGTCTGTTTCTCTGCAGCATCCTCTATATGCGATGCTCTAAGATCCCCTGTTGCCTGCCTATCTATGGACTTCAGTTGTCTATCCACAAGTCATCAGCTTGAAACCTTTTAGGCAAAGACTATTAGAGCAAAGAGAGAGTGGATACTCAAGACTAATCTTAATGCTTGAGGCACTTCTCCAAAAGCAAGGAGGTGTGGAATTCATTTCTAGATCCAGTAGTTTCAGCATTTTTTTTTTATACCTTGTAACACAAGTTCCCATTAAAATAGGACTAGGAACTCATGACTCTTGACAACATAGTGTGCCTCAATTATGAGGCTAAAAAGCCATATTCTTCTGTATTCATCCTCTTTGGCCAAAGTCCAGCTGTTTGAAGCTGCCAGAAGTTCCTAGTTCCTCGGTAGGAGGAAGAGATAAATTTCATCCTCTGCATTTTTACTTAGATGGGTCCCCTGTTCTGTTTATTGGGAATAAGAGTACCTATTTCAAAGACATGGATTCTGGTCACAGAGCATAGCACTGGCTTACTTTGCACATATGGGCCCTTCTTTGTCAGTCAGTTACATAGCAAATAATTAGTGTCAGGTATTTGAAGAAAACTAGCTGTGGAATCAACAACTTGGCTTCACCTATGTGTAAGACACCTGTTCAAGCCAATAGGGGCAGGAAAAAAAAAATCTTGAGTGAGCAGTCACAGTCTTGGTAAGCTTGTCAATGTCACTCTCTTCCATAGGGAAATAGGTGATAGAAGTCCTCTTCTTACTACCTCAGTGTATATACACCAGGCTGTACTTGAAGACCCCAATTCAGTTCATCCCCTGTGGTGCCAGAGGGGATTTGTTGTCCTCATGTAAGTAAAATCATGTCCTTTTAGATCTTTTGTAGGGTGTCAAAAGACTCGGGGGAAACTTCTTAAAGCAGAGAAAACAGCTCATTGACTAAATGTGCACTTCAGGCATCTTCCCATTTCGCCAGAAACAGCCCCAATTCTCCAGTTTTAGCTCATTGTGCCATGCATTGCTCTGGGGCGTGGCACCAGTAGCTGCTGCTAAAGATTCCTGGTCCTCAACCTCAGCTGACCATTGCAAGAAGTCCAGCTCTATTTTCCTCCACCTGCCCATGGACCAATACATTGGTCCATGCAGATAAGAGAAGAAATGGCAAGGAAGGAGGGAGCTGAAAAAAGTCTAGCATCCAGCAGAACACATGTTAGACAGAAGTAGAAGGTAAGGGATGTTAGGTAGATAGTAAGATGTAGAGCACAGTTTCTCAGCTTTGAAAAACTGTTAGTTCATTAAAGAATGTAATGATCAGCCATAAGAAACTTCTCTACCAGACAACTTGTGGGACATACCTTTTAAAAGCCCCATGATCTTTGTGATGGACCTTGAGAAATGCTTTAGGGTAGAAACAGACTGTATGGCCCTTCAAAATTTCCTTTCTCTCCTATTGGTATCCAATGTCCCATTCTAACTGGCTGTAAAAATGCTAAAACAGCCATAGAGCAGAACAGCAGCTGAACTAGCAAGAGAAGCCAGAAAATTCAACTTGCAGTCCTCTGCATTTATTATTAGACAAGCCTCCTTAGTCAAATAAGCCATGTAAATGAATGTGAACAAACTGTGTCCTCTTCATCATTTGTTTGTTCATTATGTGTAAGGAAGAGGATGCCTAATCGCTACTATCACAAACTACTTGTGGCTGGTCAAGTTCAATAATGAACCAGTTGATAGTCCTTGTGGGGAAAATAAAACTCCCTGGATAGCAGTAACAAAATCAAAAGTTCTTGCACTTATTTACTGGTAAAAATCAAATCTCAGATATTTACTCGAAACAAACATGGAATAAGCAACTGATAATTTGTTTTCCATGCTTGAGTTTGATGACTCTATAAACCTTGCTTCTCTAATACTGGCATCACAACCACAACATTAGTAATTCAAACTCAAGTTTGTATTTGGAGCCTCTCTCAGGATGGAACTCAAAAGCTTAAATCACGGGTAAACATTCTTCTGCCAAATCTGTTGCTCCCCATTCCCTACCACCCCTAGGCAAGGGTAAAAGACGGAGTTAATTTTTAAAATTAAACAAACAAAATATTTGGTCACTTAGTTTCAGTTTCTTCTGGCATTGATATCTTGTGGGTACTATATCAAGCCATGAAAAATAAATAAAAGGGAGCTGAACATTTCAAACACTGTCAGTGAACTTTTTTCCAGTTCAGTGAGGTTAATAGGCCTTTTAATTTACAAATTCATAAGACTAGGATTATATTTGGTTAATGTGTTGTTTATATACTCATAGAAGTCTTATTATTAGAAATAGAAATTAGTTTCTCATGACAAAGATTCAAGATTAGTTGTAATTAACAGAAAAGTCATTCAAACAGACTTAAGACAGCAACAGCTAATTACAGCAACTAGAACGTACAAGCGAGAAAGCTGTGAGCTTGCAAACTCTTGAACAAATGATTAGATTCCAGCATGTCAGTTGGTCCAGAGAATCCGTTCAAGCAAGTTAAAAACATGCACAAGTAATTTACAAGACTGGGAACAAATCGAACATTCCATTTTGGGATCAGCCCAAATAAATTTCAGATCCTTCAAAAATTTCTTGCACTGCAGAAGAGATAGACCCATGTCATGTTACTCTCTCAATTGTCTACATCAAATCTTCAGATCCAAGCAATATTGAATTACAAGGTTCAGTGATACTTTTATTCTACATTTACTCTGCCTTGTAAGAAATATGTTACAGTGTATCCACGCATCAACTGAAAACAGGAAAACAATTCAGGAGTTTGCAAAAAAGTTTGCTTTTTTTGTCATTTTGTTGTTGTTTGGGGTTTTTGGTTTTGGGGGGTTTGTTTGGGTTTTTTGGGGTGGTTTTTTTTAAGGGTGGCAAGCACAAGATACAGTGCCTTATTAAAACATCAAGGCAGTAAACAATGGAAAAAAAAGTAGAAAGTTCTCTATCAAATTTTCTTCCTGCAATGTGAACCCAGAGAAAGAATTTAACCTGCTGAACATTCCAATTATTTCTTCACGCTAAGAGAAGCTTTGCTCAGTGCAGCAAGCTGTAGTTCTCTTTTGCACAGCTATTTGTCGAGAAAATGTTTTATTAAAAGAACCTTCAAAGTGACAGTGTCAGCACACACAACTTCTATTCCTTTCATATGCTTTTCTAAATGTCAAATCAAAACATGGCAATGCAATTAAATACACTGGTAACCATAGTTTTATTATAACTGCCTTATAAATCACATTATAGCTAATTAATCTAATTAACAGTCCTATGTCCCAGATACATTACAGGAAAAGACCAAATCAATCCAGCCTTGAAGAAACCACTAATATGTCTCAGACACCAATCCTGGATTTGTTGAACGTTCATTGAATATCGACCTGCTGTGAAAATATTACTATACCTGCTGCTTTTATGGGACTGGATTTTGCTTGCCTTTTTTTATTCCTTAAAAAAATTTCAGGAACACAGAAGTTAATGCTATAAACTAAAGATGCTTTGCTAGTGGCTTAGCATTTCAAAGATAACTAATTAAGCTAAACCTCTTATAAGTTAAGATTCACAGGTTGAAAGTTTAGTATTTTTCTGCTATATACCTTTTTCATCTGTCCAAATTAAAACACTGGTACACAAATAAAACCACACTGAGTCCCTTAAAACTTAGGCTGAAAGTCTCACATTTTCAGAAGGTAAATAAAGAGCATGTTGAAGCAGAGCAGAGTTTCTAATGAGTTAATGTAAAAAAACCTCATGCAAAAGCAATCCGCATCAAAGCTAGCAGGCAATACCCTGACAGTCATCCATCAAACCAAAAGTCCCCTTAATAAATGCCAATTATAGGGCAAATATGCACAAACACGGATAGCATAAGCCATGGGATCATTTCCTTCCAAGAAAATTAGTGACCAACAAAACACCCATGCAGTGTAAACTACCAGCCTGCCCTACAGCAACACTCACTCCTGACCGGAATACTAACTACTATTATTTCACTCCTTTTTATTTTATTTTATTTTGTACTTTTGCAAGAGTTCAGAGCCACACAGAATTTTGTTTGGGATTATACAAATTCCTTCACAATTTGTATAGAAGTCTAACATAACTTTTTAAAAGCCATGACATGCCTATAATGTATACAGAGTCTCTGACTTCCGCCGTAAGCGAGCCTTTTTCCTAACTTAATCATACTCAAATTTCACCCCTTTTAAAGATCCTGATTCAAAAATGTTCACTCATTCTCCACAGTCCACAAATTTATACCATCTCTTCCTGTCGTATTATATGTGCATAAATTAAAAAAGAATGGTCTTGTATAAGGACTGAAAACGGAACGTTCTACATCCCCAACCCCCAAATCCAACTTCAATTTAAAGGAAAATGTTCAATACAAAAATATACATTCTTATAAAATTATCCTTTTGTGTATGGATAGGATGTTTTGAATTTGAGCAGTGTTATGTTTCCCAAACCTAAAAACAAAGGGTAGTACAACATGCTAAAGTCAAACGAGCAATATTAAAAGCTTGTCTGCTGTTGCATTTGCCATACCTCTGATTCATTTCAGCCCCTTTTGCTAACACCTTCTGCATATCACACCTGACCAATGTTTTTGTTCTCCCAAGAGCAGATTTTTTAGATTTATTGTATCCAATATACAGTATACTGAAAAGTAGCACATTTTGTCATACGGAGTGTCAGAGGTCCATACCTTGAGGTAACAGTTGAGGTCTAAGATAAAAACAGTATGCTAATAAGACAAAGCAGCTTTGCAAGAAATACTTAATACTAGTGTCATGACAGAGACAATTAATTTCTTAGCTGAAAACACTCACATTTGCTATATTTATAGAAATGGATTAGAAAGTGCTACATTAGTCCTAGTTTGATGTCTTACCTAATTGACCTCTAAAGTGACATCTTCCATCACACAGGCTGGCCCGTGCTATATTCATTTATTTCCATCTTACCTAAAATTATGATGAATGGTCTGAGCTCCATTCAATTATTGAAAATGTGCAAAGAAACAGAAACAATGAAACTGGCAAAGTGCTCTGCATTCTTAGGAACAATTTAGGCTAATTAGCATCAACTTCTCCCCCATTCATCATACCCCTTTAGAAATATAAACAAACTGTCAGCTCTAACCTAACAAACAGATCACTGAGCTACTTAACACAAATTATTCTTACATGAAAAGCTCCTTCTCAGGCAATATTCTCCTCTAGGGCATCTGGGAAGCTGAGCTATTAAAATTGAAGACATATGTTTCAGTCAAACTTAACTCCCAGATTGTAGTGATCGCTGTTGTGACAGTTTTCCGTCAGCATGCTGCTGCTGGCAATATACTACATAGTTAAACAAAGCAATGCAACAATAGACTTCAATGATGCATGTTCATTTAGTACAATATCAATACCACTCAATTAGCATCCTGCACCTCGAAGTGGAACTATTAAAATTATTGCTTAGGTACAACTCAAATCTCAGATTTCATTTGGGGTTACTTTTGGAATTACAAGTTCCGTATGTTCCTGCAAGCACGCAGAAGGCAGCAGCTATGCCAGTGTCAGCTATGACAATAGTTTAGTTTCAAATCAAGCTCCAGAGGCAATGCTGCGAAGAGACCATAGAGGGGAGCACTGCTGTCACTCCTGGGTTCTAGCTCAAACTTCTCCAGATGCCACAAAGAAAAGGACAGCCTTACGCTACAGAAAAACAGGGAGGTTTGCAGGGCTGCATTCTTACTTAACACTGCAATCCCTGTGCTACTTTGAAAGCCAAAATCATAATTAAACACTTTCTTCCCTTTCTGCAAAACGCAGAAGGAACTAAATTTGTCCCCCACTCCATACCTGACTAAGATTTTTGTGCTAAAGCTAAGACGTTTTTCATCACTTCAGTAAAATAGTTCACTATCTGTTGAAAGGAAGAAACAAACACTGGCCTGGAGCATCCTGTCTCAGTTACTTGAGATTTTGTGCGTACATAAGAATAAGCCTTTTCCAGTAAGAACTGCAAAATTGGGGAATATCCTCCACTGTTTTTAGAAGCACGCACACTGGTAAATGTAGTTTGGAAACTCCACAGATATTGGAAATAATCAGTGGTGACGAGCTATTTCCTAACTGAGTTGGGTTTTTCTTTTTGATCTATAAAAAAAATCCTACATATTGCCTTGGTTCCCTTTAAACAGCAAAATATTTAATTCACAAAGTTCCAATTACAACAGGAAGGCTTTCCTATCACTTCTCCTTTGATTTTCTTTCGTTTCTCTGCTTTGCTATTTCTTCCTGGCTCTAATTTTGTCTTGCCAGAATCACTTGTAGTACATGTCATAGCCTGCTTTTTTTTATTTTCTTCTGAGGAAGGTAATGAAACCAAGCAGTAGCAGCTTTGTGGCCAATTTGCATAAAAAGGTGTAGTCTGAATTTTGTTTCATCTTTGGGTGAAAGGAAGGAGGAGGATCTTCCTTTAACTTCCTGATTCAGCCCTCGCTGCTGGCTGCACACGCAGTTGCTTTTTCCCCTTGGATACAGAACTTCCAAGGCCTGGAGGCATACAATACAGATGGGAACCAGAACAATTAAGTATGAGGTGTCCAAATACCTCCACAGTGATACACTACTTACCAGCAACAGAGATACATTTTCTGAATCAACACAGAGCAAGATATTATTTCTTGCTTCCAAAGAAAAGGATCTTGCATTAAGACATGAGAACCACCTCGAAAAGTGTTTTACACATTAGTGCTGACCAAAAAGCCTGATCCTAGAAGTGTTACGCAAACAGATTGGCAAGATTTGAAAGTGAGCACCTAGACAAAGGCTCTTGCCTATCTTGTCTGAAATGGTATCACAGCTATGGGCTTGATTGACCCAGAGAACTGGTGATGCAGTTCATGTTTATCAAGCGGGGTTTTAAGTGAGAGGACTAAAAACCTGTTTCAGACATCATGAACATAAATTGATACTTCACAGTAACAAATCAAGATTTTAAGCTAGACAGAAACACTTGAGGTCTGAAGTAGAGAGATACACGTCACAGCACAGAAACAATACTTAAACTCATGTTTAAGTCATAAGTCATGATAAGACTGCTCAAAAGCTAGATGCAGATGTAAGAAGTAACAGGATAAAAAAAGAGGCTCATGAGTATCTCAGAGGGCTGAAGTGAAAGAAGAAATTAAAAATATCTGCCTTTGTTCACACTAGAAGACAAAAAACATCTAGGAGAAAAATCTGAAGGGTGGCCCCACAGAAACCAAGGGGAAATACGCATTCAAGACATGGGTAAGTTCTGACAAGTCAAGAAGGATGGAGTACTGCTTCGGCAACTTCACTAGGAACAGGATATGAAAAACATTTGGGCTAGAGGGATAAGTAGTGTTTTAACAAGACAGAGGTTGGCTTAAGGTGAATCATTCTAAACTGTTCTTCAGCTACGCAGCAACAGAAGTACCTAAATCTCAAATATATTGACCCAAAGAAAGAGTATATTCATAAAAACTGACCCCTAAGTTACAACACTGAAGTACAATGTGAAATGGAACTGGAGCACAGTGTGAAATGGAAATCATAGGATTGTATCCAGCTCCTTACCTTTCTGGTTTTTTTTCCAATGTCCACTTCAAGAAAAAGAAAACAAATAATTCTGCTCTAGAAACAGAGGCATGAAATTAGATTCAAAGGGACAGAGCAGCACTAAACACTTCTTGGGTATTAGAGCAGAATCTGGAGGTACACCACAGACACAGCAAGGAGAATGTCACTTAAAGAGCCAGTAGTTTTCCCCATGTTATGAAAAAGGATTTTCTAAGGTGGGAGGTGTTCTATACAGGCCAGTCTCAAAGGGGGGGTCATCAACCAGCAGTTTCTGCTACATTACTGAAAAGAACACAAGGGATCTGGGTATGCTACCTAAATACCAAGTTGCATATTCCAGTGCATCTATTTTTTTTTGGTTCAGCCATTAAAAAGACATTTTCCATATTTGCATCTAAAGAGCACCTAATATACGTGAACATACAGATTTGATCTTCAGTTTCAATTGTTGTCTCAAAAATAAGGTCAGTTTCGTAGCTGTTAAGAAGCTATATGCATGTGAACATGGCTGCCTTAGAGCCAAACAAAATAAATATTAAATCACATATCTGGATATTACTTCCAAACTGGCATCAGACTTTCACTGAGCTATGCTGAAGCCCAGAGAAACTTGCACACTGTATTTTTACCATTATGTTATACAGATCAAGTATGTAACATTCAAGGATTAGTTTATTATTTACACTGAGTTGCTCTCACATGGCTGTTAAATTTTTTCTTTACATTTTCAAGTATTTTCTGTTGGTTGAGAGATGTTTTCTTCCTGGTCGTAGTGCCTTTTTAAGGCACAGCATCAAGTAATAGAAGCAGACAGGAAATAAGCGTTGTTGCTCTCCAGAGGATGATTAAGCAAGTCTGCACAAGTTCCCCAAAGTTCCCACAAACAGGCTCTTATGTAACAACATATGTTTTCAAAGATATTTTCTCTGAGCAGTGAAGAGTCTTCATGGGAAAAACATAAACTAGCTTTATAATAAACACTGTGGAACATAAAATAACTATAAAATAGTGGGCTATAAATGAAGTAAATTATTAGATACTTAAAATACTATAGCAACTGATTCTCATTTACATTCCTCAAAATTAATCTTGGTCAATAAAGTACCCAGGTCCTGCAGTCTCATGCTTATGCAAACAAAGCATATTCCATGTTCCTTAGAACATCTGTAATACTCTGGGACCAGTCCAGATGTTGGTTTCAATGCAAGTAGTCCAGATGACTTCAGTAGACTGCTTCTGTGAAGAAAGCAGGATCCATCCTTTTCCTCTCACTTCGGAGCAGAGCAGAATTTCTTTTAACTTGAGAAAACTTTTTTAAAAAACTCCCCTAACATTTCCTGTGTGTTAGATCTTCCCAGTATGTACCTTTGGATTATTCAGTACAGCTATGGATAGGTTGAAGCTATTCAGTATTGCGTAGTTTTTATTGTTTGAAAAATACACATTATGAAATACTGATTTTCTGTATTTCTCCAATTTTAAAGAAAATTCTGAATAATTTTATTACAAGAATTTTAAACCTACAGAAGTGGTTATTTAGATTCACATGAGAAAAATACTTGACTAGCCAGCATTAGACATGAGGATAGACTACAATATACTTTGATTTTTCTACCAATAAACAAACATTTTGGAACATGAACATCAAAAAAGTTAACAAACTACACAGCATAATACATTAAGTTTTCAAGTTACTTTCATTTCACTAATGATTTCACTGGCTATTTACAAAGATTTGATATCGCAAAGGTAGAAAAGCCAGGTCAACCAAAAATGCTAAAGTTAACTACACTCTCACAAACCAGAACTCCAAGCTGTGTTCCAGCAGAACATCTTGTATGCTCTGAAAGTCTGCTAGCAGTAAGTCTGATTTCTATGAACCATACTATGCATTTTATTTTCACATTACATGGACAAAAGCTTAGCATTCTGTGTATTAAAAACATTGCCCAGATGTATAAAAATCACACACAGCTTATCTACAACTTAGTATTTCATGTGAAAAAGAATATATGCACAAAAGGACTGGATGCCCTTAACTTTTTCAACTTGTCTCTGACATTGCTGCCATATACTGATTTTTAAAGCTTTTTTTTAACTGTTGTTCCCAAGACATGAAAGAGGCATATAACAGAGGTGTCCCAGACAAAGCAGTTGTTTTCAACCTTGCAAAAGCTATATTGTCCCCACTGAAAAGTTCGCTTTCTCTTGTCTTTCTCACAACAGCGCCAAAGTGAGACATCATACTACAGTTAAAGTTTAATGACAATTTGCCATCTTCTCATGCCCATATGCAATGTCTTTTCAATACTCAAATATCTTGAAATAAATATACTTTTAATGATTTACTATTCCTGCTTAGCTGGTGCTTTGTTGTATTGGTGCATGCCTATGCCTGCATGGTTAAGAGTGGGAATTCACTTTGTAGGGTTGCTTAGTCATAGAAACTGAACTAGATGTGACCTAACAGGCCATTTTCCTGGTCAAACAGGATCATTCTTTCTATTCTAGTCTATTTTCTAATGAGCTGTTAAAGGACCCAGGTGATAAGACTTTCACCACTTCCTTCTTTCACAGCTTGTAGATCTCACTGCTTGAAAGCGATAACAATAGTCATTCTTTTGAGCATGGTGTTTCATTTTCAACTCCTCTTCCTACATATGTTATTTTTACCCCACAACCCATTATGATTCAGTACCAAACAATGGCCAAAACAGGCGTGATGACGATTATCACAGCAATAGATATTGAAAGGTATTATAATGTATCTAGTGCACTCTACTTTAAAAATTTGAGCAAAATAAAAAATAGTAAACCTTTCTCTCAAACAGCAAGAGCTGAAGCTAACTATTGTGATACGGTACTGTTTTGGGTCAGATTTTGATCTCAGTTCTTACTCTTAAGTGACTTCAAGGAAGATACATGGTGAAACTCAAGTGAGAAAGAGTGAACAAGCTGCAATTGTGTTGGTCAGAGCTACTCCTAATCATAAGAAAAAGAGTCCATAAAGGCAAGAATTGCATCTCCAAAACACATATAAAAAAAGTAATTGCATTGTAACAACTTTAAAAAAAAAAAAGAAAAAAGAGAAAAGCACTCTTAGGAACAGCCCTAGTGAGGAAAACTGAGAAGACAACTGCTACGGAGTTAAAAACAATATTTCAAAGATACATAAATGCTGGAAGGCAAACAAATGCCAACCTATGGGACTATAAGTCTAAAGGTCTGGTAAGAGACTGCTTGCTTCATTCAATTGTGCACAAGCTTGCTGTGCTCCCTTAATACACATCTTTCCCAAGTAGGGTAATCACAAAGGGATCATAAAATAGATAATCCAAGTTATTTTCCCATCATCTCTTAGTTCTGGCTTACTACAGCCCTTAATACATTATTCAAAATAAAAATTAAGGCAAAAACGTAAAATTTTTCTGTCCCTCTTAAGCCTAATGAGGCGATCCAGAGCTGAAAATCTGCCTTCCAGGTCACATGAGCCCCTGAAGACAACAGATGGAAGCACTGTAGTTAACAGAAGCATCAGAAAAATCCAAAAAGCTGCCAAAGCATTCCTGCTCTTCAGTCAGGAACTGCAGAGCAGCCAAAAACAGGGGTCAGGAACAGAGAACTGACAACTTGCACAAATGCTTTCCAGGCTATGAGAGTCATGATTCTCAGGGCAGTTGAGCTCCCTAGTTGGGCCTACATAACTTGAAAAAGCATTTTTTTTTTAAAAAAAAAAAGCCATGGGTGGGGAGGCAGGCCCTAGGCTTGCTTCTGGAGTAAAAATCACTTATTTGCATTTGCAACAACAAAACCTGTCGCTCAATGGGAGCAGGGAAGATGGGCTCAGGCCAAAGGCTGTTTACAATTCCACCCTAGCTGACAGATGTTCTTTGAACAAGGGAGATTCCTGCTCGTGCATTCAAGGGCTAACTAACATGGAAGCCAATGGGAGTCTTCCTACCAAGTTCACCTAAGTGCTGCATCTAACCAAACTGTCAGATGATTCAGTGACTGTTATTTCTAAAATTTCAGTCCCTGTACTAGCACAAATGGACTTTCCCAGCTTGGTGCATCCATAGGAAGAGTCAGGTTTGGGGCCTGAGTAAATGTACAGTTTTTGCTTCTAAGCCTGTAAACTGGCTATTAACAGGTCTTTGCATGCAAGTGTTCATTTAATGGGTAATTGAAGCAGTTTAGGTCATGAATCCTGTTTAAAAATTGAATAATTGAATAATACTGGTTAAAAACAACGTAGTTAACTAGGAACTTTAGGTGCTTTGGGCACTAAGTATCAGCCAAAGGAAGATACTGAAATTCGTGTTTGCACTTTAGGTTGACTGATCTATGAAGCAGTAGAGGGATTCTAAAGCCAATGTAGCTTCTTTTGTCTTAGATATCATTGTCTTTTAAATTCTGCTATACAAGAAGGGGACTTCAAGCTGCAAAATGAGCCACTAAACAGCCATGATATCCCCCATTTCCACATGGTCCAAATTAACAACACAGTTCCCAAAGTCACTGGAATGCAAAGTTAGACTACTGGCAGAAAAAAAAATAGTCTTGAAAGAAGGGACAAGTGCGGGGCCTCCAGTAAGCTACCTTCACTACTAAAGAACTGAAGCAGATTAAGCAGAGGACAACACTCTTAAAAGCCTTAACCCTGAAATGGAAGCAATCATTATCAGCCTGCAGAATTATCCCAAACACACTCAAAGAAGTGTCCAAGAACAGCTGGATCTTCAGTTCTCCTCTTCTGTGCAGTGTGTACACCCCACCAGCCATGACTTAACGTATTTTCTTCTGGAATTGTCACCTTGGAGAATTTAGTGGGCACAGAGCAAATTCACAGTTGTTCTGGTTTACACTTTTATCAAAGTGTCATTTTGAAACTGCCCATCAGAAGCAAAGATGCAATACAGTTTACCTTATGTTGCTTTACTGCCTATATTAGTGACTCTACAGTAAGCAGCTTGTTTCAGGACACACAACTGAAGAACAGGAAAAAGTGCCACTGAAATGGATGCTATACTTGACTCATTTTGAGGCTACTGTTTTGTTTGAGCTTTTCTCATCATTATCAGAGGAACAGGCATTTATCCTGGACTCAATATCCCCTCACTCACCACACACTTACAACACTTTCAAGGTCTGAAACTGCTGCTTTGAGGCTAAACCCATGAAGATCATGCTAAAAAATGCTGCATGCACCTACATTAAATCCTCTGCCTCATTTGTGCCATGCACACTGGGTTAGGAAGGATTCCTGAATGCTTGATTCGCAGACAAGGTAAATACCACTGAGGTTCCTCAAAAGAGCCAAAAAAGAGGACTCAACTGAAGAGTAGCACTGGGACATGCCAAGGAAAGGCAGAGACTCCCTCTTCAGTATCAGGCACCCAAGTTCTCAGCAGGTGTAAGGCATCTCTTTCTACCTGGTGTTTTCAACCCACAGCCTCATCCTGGAGTTAGATGTATTAACATTTGTCCCTCTTTTGAAAGAGCAATGATGGTGATTGTACCTGCAAGCTAACAGGTAACAAGTCAACAGGTAACTGAGTTATAACATCAAGGCAAAGGAAACTGATTCCTTGCCTGTCTCTACCAAAAGCGATTTAAACCTGCCTTTATCATCTCCCGGAGACTGCCCTAAATGCTAATGGAACTGTATGAGGTAAGTTTATTCATTCCTTTCTGTTCAAACCAGTCCATTTTGCATAATTAAAGATCTGCTTGAGCAAAGGCTATACACTATGGCCTAGTGGAAGAGGCACTCATGTAGGAGGCAGGAAGTCCAGATTATAGTCTCAGCTCTGAGGAAACATTTAACACTTAAATCTCCTTCCTTGCTAGCAGGCTCCACAGTCATGCTCAGTCTAACAAGCATACCACCTTTTTCAGCCCTTAAATCTTGCATGCAAAGGTGTTGAATACAGAAGGCTAAGAGCATGAGCTGTTCCCCACAAAAACTTAGTGGGCACCATAGTACCCCAACACAGTGAATAATGCAAACTTGAGTTTTCACAGGCAGAGAAGGAGCTGAACCCAAGCCTCTTTCATCACAGTTGAGTGATCTAACACTGGAGAGCCAGAGAAAGCAGATGCAGGACAAAACTGCGGGGAACTCTCTTTCTTCCCACAATAGTTTATACAAAGCCTGATCTTATGAAGCTGCTCTAAACACGTCTGCTGAATGGAGCCCTGCAGAGAAGATGAAGGGTGCCTACTTACACTGTTAATCCTAATACAGCTTGGACACGAAAGAGCCTACAAACTGAACATTTATGTCTAGCAAATCCAATTATTGAAAACTGAGCTCTCATTCAAATGAAAACTGAAATAACTTTTCAGAATCCAAAAACCAGGCACCTAAGTCTACAAAAATGACAAATTTAAATCCTAAAGGTCTGCAGCGTTTAGACTCAGTTTCAAGAATGTTTACATCTAGCATTTCAGCCAAACAGTTCCGTTTTGTTTTTAAATGTATGTACATCTGTCATATCCAGGCAGGTAAGTGTTAAAAGCAATGGGAAAACAATAGGAGGTTAAAGTATGCAATGCAATAAGAATGTTTAGCATGCCCTGACACTCCAATTTCCCCCCCTCCCCCCTTCAGGCATCAAATTGTTTGCTTTTCCTCCTACATACAATAATGAAGTGAACTACAATCAAAGTGTGATGACAAATGGTCCCAGGGTTTGCATTCTTTGGAATATATTGGCATTTGTAAACCAAAAAAGAAAGATAGATGTAATCAACCACCCTCATACAAGAGAAGGATCTGGAAGAATATGTTGGCAAAATCTTCAAACCACATTAAGCACTAATTTGAAAGTATGTTTGAAAGGAAGAAAGCAATGCATCTAATACCAGTTTATTTGTGTAACAACAACTAGAAACTGAACTTGCTAGACATATTTTGAAAGATGGAAACAATTAAAATACATTAGTGATCTAAACAGGCACTGTATTTTAAGAGAACTTTAAACAATCAAGGTTACACATATCCACATTTTGTTGACTAATCCTCACCTTCCCTTGATCCAGCACTTATATTACATGGAAACATTGCATCTGTGCTTACAGAAATTCACAAGAGCTAAGTCTGCACAAATACACTCGCCTATGGAAAGAGTGATATATTCTCATGAGAAAAACCCCATCAGCTGCAGGATGGCAATTGTTCTGCCTCCAACATTAAAAACTTTGACCCTTCTATCCAAAAAACAACTTGCTGCTCCAAACACAGAATGGCCAGGCCACACCATATCATCAATGTAACCACTAAATAGCTCACTTCACTAGTAAATCAAAATGGACAAAGTACACCAAGAGGACATGTTACTCACGTCTTCCTCTTTTTTAGTAATATCTTGACCAGAAGGGTCAAGGACTCAGTATGGGAGCAGGCTTAGCAAGGAGATGAATAATGAAATGTTATTTAAAATAAAGTAGTTTTAAATATTTAATACTTAAATTCAAATAAGTCTTAAATTAGGGATTAACATAACCTGCACTGCTTGCAGTCATGTTTGAAATGCAGTACTTCAGACTTCTGGTCACTGACAACCCCTCCTTCAAAACAAGATCAAGTCATTCCAAAGCGCAAATATGAACTGTTAAAAATAGAGACATCTTTAGATACCCACTTTTGACCTGCTGCAGTCTTACCAGGCCATCAGACACATACAAGCTTCAGAAAACACTGGCACATTCATAACATGATACTTCCTCTCCTTTTTTTGCATTCTTTGATGAGCAGCAAAATTGTTAGCATTTATAAGCATTATCATTAGCATAATATTAGCACACAGTGAAACGAACAGTTCATGCCCACAAGCTACTGTTTCTAATCTTCTGAAAACAGACATCACTACAGTGGTTATGGTTGCTTTTAGTCTTGAGGATTTCATGGGCAGCAGAAATTTGGCTATAGAGAAGGATGATACAGGATTGGACACTTCCTGAGTGATTTTTGATCTCTGTTTTACATGAGGCATGGTTCCAATCATTACCTTTGGTGGGAAATTACTTTTAATTACATAAGCTATATAAATGTTTTTAAAAGGTCATGTTAATTAATACTTCTTTTTTAAAAAAGGGTGTAATCAGTGTATATCAATCACTACTTTAGAGACCCAAGGAAAAAAAAATCAATATATCAGATTTTTCAAATCAGGTTCAATATTTGCAGCTAATACAGAAGAATTTAAAATATCAAACAAAAAATAGAGATAATGCTTTCCTAGTACTAGAGTACTTGAATTTAAGGAACAAAATGGTGGTAGTTACCTCATGAAACAGCTTCATCATTTATTAAAAAAGGTTAAATGGTAAAACACTGAAGACAAAAAAATAATAATCTGCTTGATAACTGTAAAATCACCATTGACACAGTAAGTAGACAGATTTCAAACACACACAAGCAGTGCCATCACACTACGTTCTACAATATTTATGTTTTAATAGTGGTACACCTTGCTCCACATGGTCTGGAGCCAGTTTTCAGGAAATTCCTGCTTCAGAGGAAGAGAAAGTAAAGTAGTGAAATAGGACTTTGATAGGCAACAGAGAATCAGGACTAGAAAATATGAATGATGTCATCTTTTAAATATCAATTTAAGGAACAAACTTTGACAGATCTGCAGTTGTAAATACAATCATAGCCATTAGAGAAACAAGTAGACAGTATACATAGAACACAAGTGTATCACACTTGGCCCCTCTTCCAACCTTGTTTCACATATTTTTGTGACAGCTATTCAAACACCTGAAGTATCAGAGTCTTCATTTGTAGAATAAAATAGGTAAGTTCTAGCAGTAATGCAAGCTCTATTACATATTTATTAAGGGTTATGCCCTTAAAACTACCACTGTTGATGAGAGTTTCAAGAGGAATGAACAACTAAAAAAATGTATACACCACTAATATACAGTATACTATTCTTTCATACTATATGTGCCTTCAGATTTCCCAAAATATTTATATCTACTCATGATTTAATAGTTGCTCAAAGTTACACAGTTGCTACTGAATTCTACTAATAGCTGTGTGAGTCACTAGGACATAGTTTATTAACAGATGCACATTCTTGTTCAGAGTTAGAAGAATAAAAGCAATCAGTGAAACCATCCAACTGTAAAAGTATTATTGGAGAGGGGAGGAAAACAACTTAAGGAAGAAAACTAGAGGGTTAAAAGTAAAATCATCTCAGAATAACAAAGATATCCATCATCTGCAAGGCTGTGTTAGTAAAAGGTTAAGAAATATTTTCTTGTGTAGTTAACATCATAATATGAAAACAAGAAAGCCAAGACACAAGTAGTAGTGGAGCTTAGATCTTCAAACTCTAGTATGCAAGTAGACGCCGTGCAAGGTGACAGTATCCGAATGGGCACCGCGTCCACAGGTGCAGGACCACCAAGGTCAGCATCTGGCTGCTTTCCAAACACAAGGCCAAAGTTCCAGGTGTTCGGAGGCACTGCTCCAGCTCCACCAAGAACACATTTACACTGTAGGTCTTCCAAACACATAATCGGGGTTTTATTGAAGCCAAGGAATTTGTGCCCAGACACCTATAACATTAGTGACAATATTTGAAAGTAATATTATAGTTTCTATGAGTGTTTATAAAATTTTCATAATTACTATGAAACCTTGTAAAGTCCAGACTGAATGGATCAAAAGCCAATTTTCTTTCATTTTAATCTAGAACTAACACAAGCAATATTCTGTGTGAAAAAGTTATTCTTAAGTATTTTTCAATCAAGTGTTATATAATAGAACTTTCAACTAATACCATACTTTCCTACAACACCTACAGACTGATCTTTAACTACTTCCAGTAGCTTCTTAATTTCAGTATTTTTGTCATAAGACATACTTATCTTCCTATAGAAAAGATTGCACATAGCAAACCCCCCTGCATAGGTAGGCTTCTGTTTGCACACATGAACTCAGCAACAACACAGCAGCCTGAGTGTCCTAGTAAGCAATTTGCTTCTGTCTCCAAACAAGACAGCGGAGAAGCACAACACTGCCATCTCCACCTTAAATGCTGAAGTACAAGTATCACACACAAAAAGATTACAAAATACAGCAAACAAGAATATATGTAAAGGCTTCTAAAATTTTTACAAGCAAATTAAGAGAAATCCTGTCAGGCAGAAAAATTAGGTTTAACCAACCAGCATAGTGTACCAGAAAAACATCAAAATCAACACCCTCGGAGCCTAGAAGGGATAGAGCAAGTGAGCGGAAAATGCAAATTCCCCTCACATTTCCAGCCTCAGCCCCTGCCTTCAAGTGACTGGCACCAGAAAGGCAGAAGACATACTTGAACATGTTACTATGCCTGGTTTTATCTGTCAGTGTTCCAGATTAACACAAATTGTGATGGTTTTCTAGTGATGGGCTTACGTGCTGGGAAGTGGACAACCAGTGACTCAACTGCCATTGCTACAGTTTGCTGTTTTTTCCACACATACAGTCAAATGGGTTATAACACTGAGGAAAGTGCAATACAAAGCCTGAAATACATTCCCCAGACCCTAAACTCAATTTAGTATTAGTGTATGTTCACCAGTGTACCAGTAGTACAAAGAAGAGTTTATTAAGCTTGCTCTTAAAAAGCAGAGTGGAACCTTCCTTCCCTCTTAATCCTCACACAAAGCTGAGCAAAGTCCTTTTTCCTGGTGCGGATTATTTGAATACATATCTTCCTTTAATGGTATTTGTTAAAGCTTCAGGTTACCTGAGAAGCAGGTCCTACAAGGGAAAATATGGAAGGTGACAAACAGCTTCATTAACTACCACAACAAAGCAAGCAAGTTAAATTGCTGATGTCTGTTAAGCTTTGGGTGACACTCAGAAGTGGAAGTGTTCTTGGCACTCACTGCAGCCTGATAAAACAGGTAAGCAATCCAACAAGCCAGCTGCTACCAGAACCATTACCTACTTTTCCTCCACTGACTGGGAATTCCTGCCAGCTCCCCCAGTTCAGGCAAATAAACTGACAGAAAACTAATACTACCAAAAGTAATTAGGTTTCTGTCACTTAAGCTCCTTGGATCAGTTCCCTAAAAGGTGAGCATCATTTCAAAGAGTTTGCTAACACAGTAAGAACAGGCATAGAAAAATAGCACCACCTCTCCTCTTCATAGGTCAATGAGGAACATTGCAACAGAAGAATATATTGTCACCTTAATGCACCCAGAATTTGTGCAGATTTTAAGCCGGATAGCAACAAAAGCCACTGAGATGAAAGCAACAAGTAAAATGAGAAAAGCATTCTAGTAGGTAGCCTTGGCTAAAGAAAGAAACAGGGCTTGCACAAGGAACTTTATCCCTACCAATAACACAGGCTAACTGTAAAAGCAAATAACAAATGGAAAAATATGAAATATCAGACTGACAAGCAACCCTTTTTGGTGTTTTAGTGTTGCAAAGTGTTGGTATACAGTAAGATAGCACACAGGACTAACCCAACCAAGGAACAGTTTGGAGGGGAAGCTTCCAGGAAACAAGAAAGGATACAGAAAGTTCATGCTTAGTAAATAAGGAACTTTCTTCAACAGAGAGCCTATAAAGCTTGGGAGTTTATTGCTTTAGGCATCAGAATGAACAGGAGGAACTGAGTGGATATATTTACTGGCTACAACAAGTAGGAAAAAAGCTCAGGGCTTTCATTTATTTACCTTGTTTGTAGATATGAAAAAAGGAATATTTGAACTACATACAAGAAGAGAGACTTTGGAGATCACTGATGGCAAATATTTTCCCCATCAGCAGGTTTGATACCAGCAGGTTCTGGCAAGAACACACAGGAAAACAAAGCACACAATTGTATACAATCAGTGCATCCTGCCATTTAGGACTTGCTTGGCACAGAACATGTTTTAGAAAAATACCTCAATCACCTGATGTTCTACGTACAAAGCATGACCATCAGTTTCAGAAAAAGCTACAGTTGCTGAGCAGAAGCAAAGCAAAACAACTGGAATTTCCATTGAATGGAAACAGACCTGGAAGAGATGTTAGCACCATCAGACCACTGCCAACCTACATCCTTCAACAGGTGAGGGAGAAACACAAATATGTGCTGGGCACCAAACAATGGAAGGAAACTTTTGCTCAATCCAGCCCCAGAAGATGGAGTTCAGCCTCCAACTCAAAGCCAATCGAAGATGACCAATACATATGGGATGCAAATCTCAACAGAAAATACGAGAAATTGAACAAGTGACAGCTATGACTGAAAGAATAACCAAGATGTCCATAGAAGCTTCTAAGGCAAATACTGACAGTCCTCTTGTTTCACAGTTTCGAAGTCTGAACTAGGAAGTCAAGATGAAAAAGCAATGCTGTTAAGTAAATGTAAATGGGCTCAGACAGAAGACTGCTTAGGTTTTAGCTCACTTAGTGCAATAAATTCAGGAGAGGTTTTTTTTAATGTCTGTGGAGTCTGTAAAAAAACCTGTTCCTCACTCAGCAAGACTACCATTTGCAGACTGATTACAAATAAGAAACTATTTCCAGATATGCACCCCAGATTCTTTGTTAAAAGGCCAATGAAGTCAGGTCGAAAATACATCAGTGTCAATGTGACTTTACATACATAACTTGAAGTAAGGGAAGTCAAATACTAAGATGAATTTTGTTTAAGTTTGAGAATAAAAGTTCTAGAACAGAATAGGAAATAACATACATTAAGAACACTGCAGCCACAAAAGGATTCATGGAAAAGGATGCCAATGGTACATTAGATTAGCTGTCCTCCTTCCCTGCAAAGGTTTACATTTGTTGGATGGAGAAGTTTTATACAAGACTCCAGGGTTATCAGTTTTCCAAGAGAGATTTATGGTACTCTTCTGTGCACCATACAGCTATTACCACTAAACACAATACATCTGATCCAGGAGTACCTGACAACAGGTTGCATATTTTAGAAATACAAATTCAGAGCTGGCTAGATTTTTCAGCTATGAGCTCTACAGCCTGTTACAGAAATCTTTTTTTTCCACCACAGAGAAAGACCAAGAATGTAAACTATAACAAATATAATTAATTAGCTGTGACAAAAGCCATTTCCTACAGAATTTTTTTTTAATGATAGCAAATTTTCCAACATTTCAGCCTAATATCCAAATGCAGAAGAGGATATCAATTCAAGCCTTGCGCAGGATTTCATAGCGACATAACTTAGATTGTCTCAGATTTACAAGTAACTTTTTAAAAATAGCATTTCTAATAGAGTAAGAATCAGTAACTTGGGTGACATGGGATCTTTGGTGGTCATCTGGTCCAATCCCTTCTCAAAGATGGACCAACTATGAAATTCATTCAGACCAGTCAAGGCTCTGTCCAGTCCATTAATTACTCTTTCTGCATTTTATAACATTGTGGAGAACACTGAAGCTTTCAATTTACATAGGAATTATATATTGTTCATCCTTAATTGCTGTGATTAGCCTCCATTCTGCAATAGTTACCACAAAAGTAATTTCTTGTGATAAAGTTGAGATTTTGGAATTTAATATTTATCAAGGTTATTTAAAAATACTCAATTAGCAAAGTAAAATTTTGAACTACCTTGGTATAAAGTGAATATTCTTCCAGTTTAAAAGTCTTTTTTCCTATAAGCAGCACGTTACATCAATCTTTTAAAGTTTTTGCTTAAAATTAAGACAAAATAATTTCTTCCAGTATCATTATAGTTTCTTTCTTCAGCATGGTTTTTAATCAATTGATGTATTTCAGTCAAGCAAAGCTTCCAAAGTCACTGGTAACCCTTTACCAGTCTATCCTACCAGACAGGAGATTACTTTACTAGTCCCCATTCTATTCCTGAGGACTTCAGTGAGTTGTAATTAAAAATAAGGCCTGTTTTATTCAAATACTTGATATATGCTTTTAGGCACTCAGTTTTAGACACTTAAAATAGAAAAAATAATTTTAAAGTTATTTGCCTACGTACTTTAGGGACATCAGCCTAGGGACTGCGGTGCTTAGAAAGTTGCTGCCTGACTTCAACTGGACTCTGGCCCACAGCCAGTGAAATAATTCAACAACAGGTCAGTTCTTGTATACATACAGGGAATAGCCACCTACAGCTAGTAGTGAGTATGTTGACATGCTGGACACCACAGGATACCTGATGCCAATGTAGTACAGTTCAGAAGAGATTAAAGGAAAGAGTAACATTCATTGATTTCAGTGGAATTGAGATACTGATTAGTCATGGTTCAGGCACCTCCAGTTCCCCTAGAACTGAGGGATGACAGTTCCCCTAAAAGTATACATGAAAAGTTAGTGTGTTAGGGCCCAGAAAGCAAAACGCTTATGCCTAAGGTTGCCCTTAGCTAAAAAAATTAAATCTATTATTTCACTTTTCAGACGACTTGACTGACCACCAGGGCCACAGCATATACAGTTACTCTCCCACGTTTGATCTGTACCGCTATGCAAAAAATGATTGCAAGATTCAAAGACCTAGAAAGAGAGCAAGAATGAACCCAGTTTTGCAGCCTAGTGAAAAAAAACTCTTGGAAAAAAGAATTTTCTTGGTTCCTTTGTTTCCTGGGCCAAAAGCTAAGCCAAGGAGGGTCTCAATTCTTTCATTGGTCTCATGAATCTCCTGGGTCTGTTCTGAATTGTTCGATAAGCCAGAGGCGCCCAGTTTTTGCTTATGCGGAATGATGCAGGCAGTCTAAGTCTTGCCCATAGTCAAAACTATTTATACTACAAACTTGAATACTGAAAGGTTTACAAAACAATTAGCAAACATATAAAATATGTTCAAGTTTTACAAACAGTTCAACCATCATACAAAATGTAATACAGTGATTTATTCCTCTGTCTGAATTTAATTTCCTAACCATAGGGTTTGTAGTCAAAATAAAGACAAAGCAAGCTATCCTTAATTCCAGTTGCACTAGATAAGGTTCCAGCCCTATTGGTGTCCCACTGAAAAAGGGATTTATAGAACACTGACTCTCAAAGTTTTTCAATTCTTCACAGGTTTTGCAATTAAGGTTCTAGGTGCAATTATAAAGATTTTAATTAAAATGTATGAAACAAAGATTAAGACTGAACAGAAAAAGACCAGTTTAAGACTGAGGTGGTAACAATTGTGATACCATCTCTATTTGACTGCAGTGGTTTTCTGTGAAGGATGCTACCCCCATTCAGCGCACAGAATGCATACAACTCACTCTGAGTAAGAGTAGCATTTAGTCGTTAGGGTCTACTTAAAAATAGTTGAAAGATACACAGACAAGGAAACAAAGGACTATAGGCAAGGATAAAAATTTTTTAAAAAGTTTAAAAAAACACAATTAAGGCAGTTAAAACCATCTCTTCCTCCTCCCTCCCAGGATTATGTCCCTGCTTCTCTACAAGTTGCATAAAACATTCATAGCATCCTAGTAAACATGTCTACTTTACTTGCAGGTGTCTATCTTGAGGCACCAGAGAAGACTAATCACTCCTGAAAAATCTCAGCACACCAACTGAAGTCTTCAGTGAAAATACTCAAGTAGCATAAGGAGACTCATGCGTAATCAAGAAAAAGTAGTCATATGTTGTATATGTAAGTGGTAACATATTACATGAGAAGATAATAAGTATTTAAATAGAAAGTCATTATTCTTTCCATTCACTGAAGAAAGTACACATTGATATGGAGAAAAAGGAAAAGGCTATCATATAAGGAAAGGTAAGATCATACTACACAAGCGTAAGAGTTGTTGCTCAAGTTACTTCAGCCCAATTCCAAGCATTCACTCTAGGGCTGCAAGACTGAGCAAGTAACTAGTCCAATTAAAAATGTTATGTGTCAACTGATCAATATTCTTGCAACACTTTTAAAGAACATTTCTGAACGTGGAAGATCTTTGTGTGTAGACAATATCTAACCACAACACAAACTGCTTTATCAGCAACATTTTTAGAAGTTCATTCTACAGTGCCCCTTACCTTCATGCCAACAATTTTGACAAATGACATTTTTAGTGGATGTTTAAGGGCTATCTGCTCCAATTTTTGACCATTTACCTTCTGAAGACTTCTGAGAAGCAACTTGTGTTTGTATAAACTTTAGTTTTTAAATCAGTTTATTTTTCCCTATTCATTCTCAAAAACTACTTTTGCTTAGAGTTTGTACAATCCTGCTGTTTTTTACTTAGCTGCCAGAAATATTTGAATTTCAGGTAACTACAATGTTACAGAAAAAGTTATATCAAATGTTAACGTTCAGTACAGGGTAGATTATACATTGTACAGATTTTCCATATCTATAAACATAGATTGAATTCTTGTGCATAGAAATATAGAAAATTAGTCCCGTTTATATATCACTTCAACAAGGGGTCACATTTTCTTTTAGTTCTTGTGTGAATTACCAGATGTCATCCTATTTTCAGGCAAAACAGTATTAATTTTCATTAATTTTTGGAAGAATCTTTTCCATTTATTTTCCAGAGTTATAAGCTAAATCCTAAATCTTGATTCAGGAAGAAAAACTTAAATAAAATAATTTCTGCTTACAGTAAATGGCATCACATAAGTACCACACGTTCATTCACTAGATTTTGATTAGATCCATGCTGTGCAAAACAGTTATTGCCCATGCCTAATATACATTTGTCTGTGAGCATCCACCTAATAGCAACAAGCCCTAGAAGAACAATACAGAATGAAAGGTCCTTTTTCAGGAACAGGATGAGACCTCCTCCTTTCACTCCCTTTGTGAGGTAGAGATAGAACTTTTATGCCAGTGTTGACCCAATATCCACTCTTACATTAAAGAAGAGGCTCCAGATACTGCAAAGCAATTTAAGTTTTTTTCCAGAAGAGCACTACTCCAGTTCCAACCCAGCAGACCTCAATGAGATTAATGAAAAAATGCTGCATCTGCTGCCTAAACTTAACAAGGTCCACTCAGCACAAAACACATTTCCAGCTCTGCTGGCTACATCAACCTTCCTAATCACAAATGACAGAAAACAATAAAAAATGCTATCCCACAGAAATGTTCACATGAGATCTGGGCAAAGGGTATTTTGCAGTCCAAGTGCCAAGCATCCGATTAGTGTTTTAGTGCAACCTTTGCATCAGCCTACAAAAAAGTATTCTGCCAGTAAAGTAGTAATGGGGGAAAAAAAAGATAATTAACAGCAACAAGAATGGTTATGTCTATTAGTACAGTACTTCAGTTACAATTACAAATGGCAGAATTCCAGCAACTCAGTAACTTGTTTATCTAACTAAACACATTAAAAGCCATTGTTACCTATATAAACTTCAAAAGACTGAAGAGACTTATTTTTTATCTGTCAATCAATACATTTTCAACAGGTCAATTTTGATAATTATGACTTGATGAAATATTGAAGACTTTCCAAAATGTTGTTCTCTGTCACATATGAAACCATCATAGCCATCCACACTATGACATTAACTGCAGCTTGAGAGAAACTATTACTTGTGCAAAACCGGAAAGTAGTAAAAATACTAGCTACTGTTATGTCCTATTATGCAGTCTTCAACTGATACTACATTTTAAGTTCTACCATAGTCTTTAACAAGTTTTGGGGGAAGGTATAAATGACATGGTAAATTTGCTTTTGAATTCAAGGAACTTTTAAAGAAGTCTGTTTCTCATTTAACTCTCCAATGAGAAACAATATTTTCATTTGTAAACATACTGTTTCATAATCAGATATTTTGTGCTTTTGAGGGTCCCCTGAAATAAAATCTACTGAACTCTAATAACTTACTTTAAAAATAAAGCAGTACCTTTTCAGCATAAATCTTTCAATACTTTCTGCACTCCTCCACAATCTAACATATAAGGAAAGATTTTAAGGAAAATTTAATCTAGTGTCCAAATATAACTTTACTTTAAACATGAGGTCATCTAAACATCTGTCTCCAATATATCCCTAGGGATTTAAATCAAAAGTCTGCTAAACATGTACAATCATTTTGAAAATAAATAACAGAACAAATTTAGTCTTGATTATGATTATCATACTTTTTAAAAGGAAACATTTATTCTAATAAGAAAAGTCTGAACTAATTTAAACTTTATGGACGTTAACTTAGAAGAGTTTCATACTCTAAATAAGACATTTCTTTCCATTTAGTCTAGTTTGTAACAATATTCATTGTTTTATATTTGCAGAGAGCCCATATGCTTTCTTCTGCCCTTTTAGAAATGACTGATCAATAAAACTGTTTCTTATCATATTAAGAAGTATAATTCTGCAGAAAGGAGAAAAGTGTGCTGACAAATCAGTGGAAAAGATTGATTTGTTTCCTTTTTGTCATCTAGGATAGCCATCATCATACTTCACACTAAGGAAGAATATGCCAGACAAAGCATATCACATCTTGATATTTTTCTTCACTGCTTAGAAAAAACAGCAGAGGCTGTTTTAAGCAAGGACCGTCTCATTACCCAGTCAGCATTACAGTTTCGCTATGTAAATTCGCTATGATAGGACAAGGGGTAATGTTCGCTATGATAGGACAAGGGGTAATGGTTTTAAACTAAAGGAGGAGAGATATAGGCTGGAAATCAGAAAGAAGTTTTTCACAGTGAGGGTGGTGAAGCACTGGCACAGGTTGCCCAGAGAGGTAGTAGAAGCCCCATCCCTGGAAACATTCAAGGTCAGGCTGGATGGGGCTCTGAGCAACCTGATCTAGTGAGGTTGTCCCTGCTCATTGCAGGGGGGTTGGACTAGATGGCCTTTAAAGGTCCCTTCCAACCCAAACTATTCTGATTCTATGATTCTAAAATTTTTACTAACAGGTACAGTGAATAAGTGGCAGCCATGTCTCCCCTGCTTAATTCAACAGCCCCAATCCCATTCAGAATCCTAATCCCATTTAGGAGAAGAGAATGAAGATCCCATCCATACAACACAATACTTTCTTAAAAGTCCCATTGCTTTGGCTCTGTAGCCGCAGACTTGGAAACGAGTGAAGA
Organism: Phoenicopterus ruber ruber; assembly: GCA_009819775.1. NCBI lineage: Eukaryota > Metazoa > Chordata > Aves > Phoenicopteriformes > Phoenicopteridae > Phoenicopterus > Phoenicopterus ruber. The sequence continues at coordinate 28,464,437 of CM020219.1, read as the reverse complement.
GCAGGACTATGAGGACTCTCAAAGCTCTCAGGTTCTTCCAGAAGTCTTTTCTTCTCAGAATACTGCCAGTTCCTTTACGTAAGCACTCTTTTTAATGAGGAACTGTTCCAAGGGTGAACTAGTACAGCAATCTGGAGACAGAGGCTACCAAGGATATGATCACAGAAGCACCTAAAAAGGGTGCTGGACACAATGTTTAGAATGTGCAGCATGAACAAAGCAAACACTCTTGTTCATACTATTACACAATTCTGACAAAACTAGGGTGTATATACTCTTACAAGATCATGCTGACACTTGTCAGGTTCTATAATAAAGCAGTGTTTTGGAAAACAAATTCTTCTAACAACCTATAAGCAGCCTGATGCTTTGTTTTCTACTTGTTGCCACAAGGTTATATTAAGCACATACGTGTACACCATCATATGCAAGGCAGCATTGCAAACCTGCCTGTAGAGGAGATTTATATATATAACCAACCTAAAAAAGGCTAGTGTATCATCACCAACCTCAAGCATTCACAGCTTCATGGCTCAGATCCCAAATTCATCTAAAAATCATGAGAATCATCTTTGAAGTTTGTTTGGGTTTCAGGTTCTTAAAGCCTCTACAATTCATCATTACAAGCTTTAATGCCACAGCACTAAGGATAAGATTTTTTTTTTTAATTCAAGTTTTAATGAAACTTTCAAGTTTTGAAATTAAATCATGTAGCTCCACAAGCTGGAAGATACATCAAATTTCACAAAACCCATAATAAAGAGTTAAATTTGGTTTCTGGGTCTATGATTATGGCAGTTAGAACCATCATTTGGGGTTTTTTGTTTGGTTGGGTTTTTTTTACCATGCCCTTCATGTTTTACCAAGTTCAGTGTGCTATCTAGAGTCAGCTGAAAAAAAAACAAAGTTGAGCAATATTTACTATACTTTCAAAATATATACTAATTTTGAAAATCAAGCCTCTAACTAAATATTAAAAAATAAGTATTGGTAATAGAAAAATAAGTAAAACTTAACTCTGTTGCAAAAACAATCAGAATTAGCTCTAAGAGGAAGTGAAATAGGGTAAAGAATTTTCTCAAACTGAAAGTACTACTAAGACTTTCCTTTTGCTTTTGGGAGTGTTGCTGTTTGGGGACACCAGCCACACATCAGCACACTTCAGTATAATAAAAACAGCAAAAAGCCCAGGAAACTAGGATAACACCCTGAACCGGGAAACGATCCATTGACTAAAAGCTGAAAGATGACCCATAAACTACGTTTCCTGCCAAAAATTGGCAGATTGAAAAAGATCCAGAGGAAAAACAAAAGCAGCTGTTAACAGTGTAGTTCAATGACTGAAAAGCAGATCTAGAGGCCAATTACTCCTGTGTTTCCTTCTCCACTGTATGGGTGGGACTTCTCAACAACATTCAGACTTTCTCAGATATAACCATATTTTCTCATCAGAAAGTCACCACTATAGACGATTGAAGCCTTAGATGTTTCAGATGTTGGTGAAATTATATCTAGTTGTAATGAGCCCCCAGGATAAGACATGCTGCAGGAAAAACAGCAGATACTTATCCTGCAACTATTCAACTTTCAACACAACCAAAGCAGTTGACCTGTACTACAGACTTTCAGTACAGAAACCACCATTTTAGAATGGCTGATATTTAACACTTTCTTGCACTAATGATAATTAGGCAACAGAGTGAGAGCTTCCAATTATAAAAAAACACGATGGATTTATTTTATCCATCAACAGGACCAGTGATTGTTTCCACAGGCAGCAAATGCCAATTCATCTCCTCAGAGGGGGGAAAGAGTTAATTATATATTTTCAATTCCAGTTGAAGCAGAACACATTTAAGGCCTTTATGATCAAGATGCAGATACTTGAAAATACTTGGAGGTATCCCTATAATGGAACTATTGTCAGTTCTCTCCATTCATTGCAATATTGATTTTTCAAGACTTCCAGGTTCTAGGAGTCACATCACTATCTGAAAATGTATGTTTTTTCCTACTTGTCTTTAGCTCTTTTAGCACTTCTAATTCATGCCAAACCTAACCATAATACTTAGGCCAGTCTGAGGAGTTTAGGTGAATATACCCATTTTTTTGAGAGAGAATTTCAGTAGAGTCCATCTTGTAATGGATGAGTTCTTCCAGCTGCAGTGGTATGATTTTGAGTGTCTCACACCCTGCTAGCTTGAAATAGAAAAGTAACAAGCATAAGAAAGAATGTTGACAAGTATAAGGACATCCAAGGTAACATCACAAACTGAGCTACGGTTAAGGGCAAATTTGTAATACCATCCCGTAACAGGCAAAAATCCAAGATTTTCTGCAGAAATAACCAGAATCAGTTCTCATTTTCCTTTCTAGAACACTGCCACAGAAACACATATATTGCTATCAAAAGGCATGCTTTGTTTCTATACATTAGAATTTTATTCTTATTACATAATTAGCCTTTGTGTTATGACAATTTAATATGGATTTGAACATGAATATCGGTCACTAAGCACAACTGGTGAAACAATAAACACCGTAACGAGAAATTGTTTTTCACCCCAATATAACCTTTGCTGACAAAAGCTGTACCAACTTCTCAGAACTGCCTATAAACTTTACAACAGGCACGCTCCAGTATCAATTATTTTGACTACCTGTTTTCTTTCACATGTATAATATGTACTATTCTGCAATATTCTTTAACCTGGAAATCCAACAACAAAATATTTAGAGTTTGTTCTGAAGTAGTATCTTTAAGCTTATGTTTTGTTGTAGGTCTCATTCCTGCCAATACTTGAAACAAGTTAACACAGGCTTACAGCAGCCTGTAACACAGCAGTCTTCACTTTGTTTGTAGATGGGCATTGAGAGTTCAAAGAGATTTCTGCAATATCACAAAATCTATGGTAAAACTAAAATAATCAAGATACAAATTCCTCACTCTGTGGAAATCAGTAGCTAGTTGCACATTGATTCCACTGGGCCAGAAGTTTATCCTAACTTTTCTGATTTATATGTAGCATCTTTGCCTTAGCACCATCTTTTGACCTTTACCAGTGATTTATCACCATTTACAATTTTTGCAGTTGATTCAAGGAAAGCCAAATTCAGTGCCATTGGTTTTGCAGTACACATAGGAAATCAGCATTTATTGATCATTATTTGTTTGATATCTTTAAGCTTTGCTTTCACATATCATCCAAAATGACATACGCTAATCTTCTCACCTGCAACAGCTTCAACATACATTTTTATTCATCTTTCACAGGAAATACCACATTTAGCATCCTATTGTAGTATTACAGTGCCATCTTGTGGGTAGTAGAGGAAATGAGTATAAATAACAGTTTTTGAGGTTTGGGGTGGGTCGTTTGGTCAGGGGTGGGGGTGGCGGGGGGGGCAGAAGCTGTTACACTAAAAACAATAGAAAATGTATACCCTTTCTCAAAACCCTCAGGCTTACCATATGTACAAAATCTTAAGGATAAGTGTCTTATTGCACACCCATAGAGGATTCTGTGCATAAGTTGTTTTGTCCCCATTGGCTAACATGCAAGACTAAAGCTCAGCCAACTACTTGCTTTCCCCAGTGTTTCTCTTGGAACAGAATGGGACTGATGAGTTTGCTGCAGGACGCTCAAACCTACAGTGAGTATCAGAGCAAGGCAACACTAGCTTTAGTTTGAAATTTAACCCCCAGGTTCAACAAGCCATCTGTTATGAGCAATTTCTGCGTCCACAGACCAAACAATTCTTCTTTTCAAGGTCACAGTTTCTACAGAAAATACCAAGTACACAACATGTGTCATTACATGTTAAAAGTTACAAAAAGTCTTGGTTTGTTTGGTTTTGTCACTGTTATATAAACACATAAGAATTACTTCATCTCTTAACCCCCATATAAAAGCTATCACATTTTAAAAACACGTAGCTAGAAACATATTTGAGTTCCAAGTGGGTATTCATAACTTGTTAGTACACTGCAATGAACTGATCTAGCAACATCAGTTCACCCTAAATACTACATACGAAGGTTTTCATTTGTTCCATTTAAACTAAAACTATATTGCAAGGATAGTGTTTCTTCAAATTACTTAACTGTCTGAAAATTTATAGGAATTTTGCTAGCTGCCAGCTTTGCATATTCAGCACACTGTATGAAAGCCCATGAAGATTTCATTTGTTTCCACTAAAATTAAACAAGATTTTCTGAGGCAACCCCACAAAACTTCATTAAGGAAGATGGATACGAAGCAAATAGTCCAATCTGTCATTCATATTCAGGGGTGAATTTTTAGTATTATCAGCTGGTAGAAAAGGGGAGGCTTGGACATTGAAGAATACTACTTACAGAATTAAAGTTTGAAATGCTGTAGTAGGTAGGGAGATACTCTTAAAAATTTCCACAGGGGAACGTTCACAAGGTAACTGCAACTGGTTCATTATATGGCATTCTGCATATTCTCAGCTAGCCAATTGCTGCACTGGGTCTGCAGCTCGGAGGTACATTCTCATGGGATAAAAAACAGGTAAAATGATATTTTACCCAGGAGACCAAAGTCAGCAATTCAACCATACTGACTTCAAAACTAGGATCAGTTTCTGTGACCTTCCCCAGTGGCTGTTCCTTATTCCCAGGGACCCACTAAAGTCACAAACTGTCCTGAACACTGTGTTCCCTGTCTGAACTGCATAATGGTGAAAGCATAGGGGTTGCATAGACTTTGCAAAGGTATTTCACATTTTCTTTTTGGCATGTTTCATAAAACACAGCATGGGGGGGATGGTTGAGCAGAAACAGATAGAAATCTTTAAGTCTTAACTTCCTGACTGTTTTTACGTCCTCCAGATTCCTAGGAACATACTTGCGGACGGTCAGGATATCCGATATCTCAGCTTACAAACACTTAACCTTCTTTTGGCCATCTCTTCACCTGAATTCTCCTCATTACACTGCCAACCAAGCAACTCCCCTCCGAAGCTTTAAGTCCAACACCAGGTAGCATGCTATCAATTTATCAGCCTAGCAGAGAAAATTGGCTTCACTGGTAGGAGCAAGTGCATTCCCTTGGAGTACTTTAACTTGCAGGACATTTCCTTGAAACTACTATTTGACTGCTTCCCACCCTTAGCTTTTTAATATAAACAGTCTTTGTTACTTCCAAAATGCCAAACACAGGCAGTGAAAGACAATGAGCATGTACTGTGGTCTTAGATAATATTTCAGCCTTAAGAAACTTCTGAAAGAGGAAGGTTTAAGCACTTTAAAATATTATGGTTTTGAGTCAAGACAGTTACAAGGTTTAGCTAAGTACTGAGCTAGTCGAAATTACCTCTGAGTATTAAGTCATTATTTTAGTAACATGTGAATGCCAATTGCATGGCCTAAAAGCAAGAAAAAAGCAGCTAAGAAAACATAAAACAGTCATCCTAACTTTAATGCCCAGAAAAACGTCAGCAAAATAATCAAAACAAATTAGTTAAACATCGGGGGGGGAGGGGAGAATTAGCCAGTTTTCCTTCCGTTTAAAGTGCTTCCTGTACATCTGTCACACTCCCTCTCCCATTCATATGGGCCAAATAACCTACGGTGTTTCACAGAGTATGCTGGCTAGCCTACCTTGTAATGATGTTTGTCTGCCTAATGCCTCTAGTGATAGGAAGACCAAACACTGTTTTTAATACTATATTTGCATCCGACAGTCTTACTCTGACGATTGGCTTTCCTGCTTATAGATCTGGTTCAAAGGAGTTGCTGCTATCCAGGATAATCAACTTTGTCTACTCCTGAAATAAAACACCTCAAAAGCCAAAGGTTTGGACTTTCAAAGGAGCTTAAGAGAATTAGACTCCCAAATCCTATTAGATTTCAACGCAGCTGGAAACCTAACGCTTTCCAAAACAATTGAAGCCCAGAGGTTCAGACAGGCAGAAACCCTGCTGTTTCATGAAAACATGGAGAATGGGGAAGAAAGACCAGCTCCAGTTATTCTTAAATATTTTTTTTTTTTTTTTAAAAAAAAGCTCATTTTATTCTGACTTTCCCCATATTCATTTTGCAATAAGAGAAAGCCAATAGTTCATGTTAATTTATTAAATGAAATTAGGAAAACAAACACACTGAATTACAGTTCAATATTAGATTTGAAAAACATGTCATCTTTGTTTTTATCACCTACTACATATATTAAACAAATTCTTCAAAATGAAATATGTTTATAAGTTAGTTATTTGCAAGTGTATGGAAGCAGGAGAGGTGAACATACAAACTAAATATAAAATAATATTTATGTTACCTGTGGTTTTAGCTAATTGTCTCCATCTGCAGCCTTCTGTTATTAAAAGCCAAAACCACACCTATACCAAGCAGCAGCATCCTAAAACCTTCAGGGTAACTATATTCAGCTACAGGTCATCTGTGTAATTGTTTATGATGACATTTGCACTTCATCATTCAAACTGACTCAAGACTCTGTAACAAAGGATGTCTTGGCAAATCAATCCAGGTATCACACAACATACTTTGCAGTATTCAATTCCTCTCTATGAGGAAAGAAATCTCCACCGACTCTGTATGCAACACTAATTATTTTAATTTCTACCTTTTCCATACAGGCAGACAAAACAAGGATTTTTTGATCCTTGTGAATTAGATGAACAATTCTTCCTGTGACTTGAACCCTGCATTGACTGGACTTCTCAAATAGCCTTTTGAAGAATTGCTATAAATCTAAGGAAATAAATTAGAGATTCCCAAGTTGTTCTTTTCACAGTGATTCTTACAGGTTAGAGAGTTTGTTTTCTGATTAATTTTTTTCTATAAATTCCACACATGCCTTAGTTTACTAATTAACCATTAGAGAAAAAGAGTATGCCTGCAGTTCACTGTACTAGAAGGGACCAAACTTACTAATGAAGTGTCCCAATTACATTTCAATCAAAGTCCTGTTCCTCACTATTGTCATACACCCAGGCAAGCAAACAAACCCCAAGTATTCTCAATTATGCTATTAACCTCCATTCAGGAATCTGAAAGATGGGAGCAAACTGAATGCCAGCAGAAAGAACATAAGCCAAGACTGAGTAAGACTTTGTTCATATTTAAGATCGAGCTCACCATCAGGAAGCAGAGCTTTCCATTTAATATGAAGTCAGATTACAAGCCACATGGAAGCAGATGCACCCCCTGCCGCAGACAAGAAGAACGCACGAGATCCTGTCATGCTTGAGTTTTACAGTTCAATTACAGCAGAGAGCCATTCAAGTTTATATTTAACTTAGAAATGCCTCAAACAGCCAATGGTATGTTTAAATCTTTTCCTTTACCACACTGAATACTTTCATTTCCCCTTCCTTCAGCATGTCAGTATCTTCCATTTTATCAGTCCTGTAGACTATGGGTCATGCTTGATTTCTTTCTTTCCCCTTCCCCTGTCTTTATTAAGTCCATGAACAAGTCCTGTCATCTTCCATAAAGCTTCAAAAATCCCTTTCTTCCTGTTCTGACAGCTTAGGCTTATGGCTAATCATTTTCCACTTGACCTAGCAGAATCACTTCTTATCAGATCCTTTTGCATCAGGCATGCTGATGCTAAATAACCTCTCATTTTACTTATGCAGACAATATTTCTGACCCTTCAATTACACCTCTTCTGCTGTGCAGTTCATTCCCTGACTACCTCACTACTTTCCTATTATTGTTTTGACAAAGACACCAACTTACAGCATTTCTTGCAAACAGCTTCATACATTCCTTGTGCTTAACTGTAAGTTAAGATGTTAAGATTAAGATAACTGTAGATGTTAAGATGTTAAGAGTTATGATCAGAACTTCTTAAAAATCTAAACATTAGTTCACCACAATGATTTTTTTTTTTTTTCAGTTTCCTTCTAAATACCAGGCTGTGGTACAGGCAGCAAAGCCACACTAGGATATCTGACACTCACATGAGGCCAGTAAATATGACAAAGCACCTACAAGAGCCCTATGTCCTTCTGCAGAGGCAGCCAAAAGCAATATAGGGTGTCTAAAGTGAAACTGGGAAACTAAGGTCAGGCAACAAAATCCCTCACTAGGATGAAACACTAAGTACACTCTCAACAACTCATGCCCTCTATCCTTTCCTTCCTGCTTCCACCTTTTCCATGTTGGATCCACACTTGCCTGAGAAATTTAACCTTTAGACTGCAGACCTGAAAGCTACAGCCTTCCTCTTCTATCTTCTCTATAAATCACGAAGAAAAACACCATTGAGTTTTAAGCATCTGTCAAGCAAATATTCAAGTTTGAGCCATTTCCCTCTAATACCTTAGAACTCCCATTTTGACCCATACACTTATCAATCCCTCTGGTACAATTTTAGTGTTGTTCAGACCTAGAGAATAGTCCTTACCGGTTTATTTCAAAACCAATTAGTAGAAATTTCTGTACAGATTTAATACTAGTGATAGAGCTAAGGAATCTCCCTGCCTGACAGGAGACTAAGCAAAAGGATGCAAGCATCTGTGCTGGTTTTGGCTGGGATAGAGTTAATTTTCTTCATAGTAGCTAGTATGGGACTATGTTTTGGATTTGTGCTGAAAACAGTGTTGATAATACAGGGGTGTTTTCATTATTGCTAAGCAGTGCTGACACAGAGCCAAGGCCTTTTCTGCTTCTCACACCACCCCACCAGCAAGGAGGCTGGGGGGGCACAAGAAGCTGGGAAGGGACACAGCTGGGACAGCTGACCCCAACTGACCAAAGGGATATTCCATACCATATGACATCATGCTCAGCATATAAAGCTGGGGGAAGAAGAAGGAGGGGGGAAACGTTTGGAGTGATGGCATTTGTCTTCCCAAGCAACCATTATGCATGATAGAGCCCTGCTTTCCTGGAGATGGCTGAACACCTGCTTCTTGATGGAAAGCAGTGAATGAATTCCTTGTTTTGCTTTGCTTGTGCACATGACTTTTGCTTTACCTATTAAACTGTCTATCTCAACCCACAAGTTTTCTCAGTTTTACTCTTCCGATTCCCCTCCCCATCCCACTGCAGGGGAGAGAGCGAGCAACTGTGTGGTGCTTAGTTGCCAGCTGGGGTTAAACTACGACAGCATCTTTTAACAGTATGCCTCTGGACTAGATTCAACAGGCTTCCCATATTATACCTTATAAAAGTGTTAGGTGCAGATCAGTCATCTCCTTGAATTGGGAATTCTCTCACCTTAATGTCTACCAGATCAGCAAATAGTTTTCATGCTGTCTTTTCCCTACACCACCCTCAAACACGCTTGTTTTACAATTCTAGTCCTTTGGTAAAACTCTGCCTTTATCTAAATGACAATTTTCTTTCCAGTGTGTTAACCAAACTGTCTGTACTTCTATGAACAAAAAGAGCCTGTAAAGAAAACAGGCTACTGCTAGAGGATGGAAAGATAGTGAGGTTAGATCAATCTGAATCACTAAGGCACAGGCCCACTGCTATGGGCAGATAAATCTGTCATCTTGCAAAACATCTGGTGGCAAAACACCTCAGTATCCCTTCAGGTATGAAGGGCCTTCAACAGGCTAGTACAGATTAAACCTTTCCTTTCTTTCCTAAGGGAAGAGAAGGGTGGTACCAAGCAGAATCTAAAAAAAGTTTTAGCATTTCGAAGGCTGCAGAAGAGCTACATAAACACAGTCATACAATATGCTGAAGGGCCAGGACAGCAGACCTCTCCACTTCTGCTGTGACATCTCTATGAGTCAAAGCAGAAGGCTGAAAACAAAGGACATGCAGAGTTACAAGCATGAAAAGGAAGCGCTCCAATGGGTGTTGGTGGCAGGAATGCATAAAAGTGGATTTAGGGGCAGCAAGGGAATTAGAGTGAACAGAGCACCAGCTCGCATGCAGTGTCACAGCCACACAGTGCTCACCCATATTAGAATTTTGTTTGCGCCAAAGCATTGTGTAAGACACAGCAATATTACCATGTAGCTTTCCTCTTTCAATTAAAATATAACATGGCAAACAGCATTGTGACTCCAAAAGAGACTTTAAAGAATACTTAAAGCCACACTACATTGTTGAAATGCTGACAGGATTTACATATATACACTGAAAAAGCAGGATATTGTGTAAATACTCCCTACACTGCAGGCTGACATAAATATTCCAGATTGATTCTGATTTAGGGAAAATAAACTGAAGAAATTAATTAGTGATGCTTTCACTGCTAAGCAGATGTATACAGTTTCAACATTTGTAGTTTGCAGTGCAAACAATGCGATGAATTAGCAACCTCAACATTCCCAACAGTATTAAGAAAAACACAGAAACACATTTCCACTATAGCCCTGCATCGGTTTCTCTAAAAGGCAGCGACCGGGACCGCCGCAGGGAACGCGTCTGAGAAGGGGAACACCACTTTCTGCCCCGCACCAACGCGCTGCTAGCGGAGCGTGCGGGCTCGCCGTCGGCACGCTCGTACATCACTGACTCGGCCCACCTCAAGCACGGAGCGACCAACTGCCGTCCTCCAGAGAAGCTCACCAGGGGACGGCGATGGCTGTTGCCGTTGAAGGGGGCCCGCCTGCCACCCTTATCATCCGAGGGGCTGCAGGGTGTGTTTAACGGAGATACACCGCAGACCCGGGGAAGTGCCCCCTCACCCCCCGGGGGGCCGAGCACCGTTACAGAAGTTACCGCCGCGGGCCGGCCGCGCCGCTCCCGCCCCCGGGACCCCCGGGCCGCGGGTCGCCTCAGGGGCCCGCCCGCGCCGCCCGGCGGGGGAGGAGCCGCCGCCGAGCCAGGCCGTTCCCCGCCGCCGCTCCTGCGCCTGAGGAGAGCGCCGCGGGGGCAGCGGCGTGGCTGCCTTCACCTCAGCTTGGCGGAGCGCCGGCGGGGGACGGGCAGACCCTCCCCGCCCCGGAGGAACGCGCCCACTTACCCGCCGAGCCTCCGGCGACGACTTGGTGAGAGGCCTCCTGCAGGAAGCCCCCGGGCTTCCGAGCCATCCTCGCCCGCGCCGCGGTGGTGGCGAGAGGCAGCCGGTACCTGGAGAGCGGCCGCCGAGCCGGGACCGACTCCGCGCTGGGCGGGTGGGGAAGAGCAGGGGGGGAGGCGGGAGCCGGGGTTATCTGCGGGGGGGCTGTGGCAAGGCCGGGCCGGGCGGGGCGGGGGCGCGCGGGCCGGGCCCCCGCGCTGGCGGAAGGCGCGCGGCCGCGCAGCGGCGTTGAAGTAGCCGGCGGGCAGAGGGCGGCCCCGGGCAGGGCCCGGGCTCGCAGCTGCTGGCGATCACCGCGCGGAAAGGGCTCTCTGATCGCTTCCAGCCGGGAAACCGGCAGCCTCTCTCGTTCGGGCAGAGCTGGGAAGGCCCTCGCTGGGGCGGGGAGGCGAGGCTTTGGCGGCCCGTCAGTGGAGCTGGCGGCCTGTCACCTCCTCAGGCTTGTGCCGTTTACTCCTCGCTTCGGGTCTGGTGCCTTACAGCACAACTTGCAGTCCTGCTCCAGCGCTGCTGAGACCCAGCTAACACCGGCAGATCCGCTGGTGCTCCGCTTCCAGGAAGGGTCGGTGGTGCCGTTTGGCTCACCGGCTGTCTTTCTGAAGCATACTGTTCTTTTAAAACCTTTAGACTTTGGTTCCAGCCCTTTGGTGTTCAAAGGACATGGGTATTTTGTCACTTAGAGAGTGGCTATTGCGGGTGTTACGCAGACCTATTGGCCCATCTAGGTAAATGAAACAGTGCCAGGGTATGGGCTTGAGCGCTGGGACACAGTCAGTGCCATTGCTGACAGTTCCCAACATTGTTTTCGCCAAGAGCAAACTGTATGTTTCCAGAAGATGCCAGGGTGCAACGTGGGGGACAGCGTGGGCTCATCCCCAGAGGCAGCACCGCTGAAGTGGAAGACAGTTCAGCCATATGGATGCAGAACACACAAGGATGTTTATTCTCAGGGCCAGAGAACGGGCATAGATCCTTTCTGTTTACTAGTACAGACATAGTCTTTTTGACTTAGAGCCAGATTCAAAATTGCACTCAGGTTAATAAACTACAGCTTAAGCACTTCATCAACAAGTGAATACCTAAATGTTTCTATGGATTTGGAGCCTGCAAAAGTTGGGAGCAGATGCAATATTGCAGGTGGTCTTTTACTTTCCCTCCTTTATCGCTGACCCTGTTCTACGAGTCAAACCCTTATGTTACCAGCATCTAGCTGTAAAGATTTTTTGTCTCCTCTTCCCTCTAACTCCGAATAGCACTGTGGTTTCTCATAGTCTTCTCTGTTTCCTCCTTTTGCACGTAGCCCACAGCCTCTAGTACTGCTGATTTTTCTTACCCCGAGGGAAGGCTTGTCCACTCTGAGCTTGACCTTTGCTTCTTTTCTAACAATCAGGGGTACATACAAGCTGAATTACATTGGTTTGGGGAAGAAAACAGAGCTACTGTTGATCTCAAGGGCACATTTATTAGAGTTAAGAAGATGGATTTAAGGAAATGGCTCTTGAATAAGGTGCTAGACTGTTTGTTTAACCAGTCACATGGATAATTTGGGTTTAATTTTTTTTTCTTTCTTGCTAACAGCCCTACAATGTTAACACAGACAAGGATATTCATTTTGAATCAGAAATCCTTCACATTATCTTCAAAGCAATTCTGAATACCGTGTGTGAGCTTGAGCATCTTGAAATAGAACTAGGAGGCTAAATTTGCTGGCACCTCTTCAGAAAAGAAGGAAAAGAAAGGTAGTTTTTACATCCTTATTTTCTAACTTCTCTCCCCTGAAAAAAAGACAGACTGCTGTTGCCTTTCAAGGGAATCAGCTTATGCTAAACTCAAAGCATAGCTAATTTGTAACTAGGTGCATTTATGTATTCCCGCAGCACAGCTACCAGAGGAAAAAATAGCATTCCAGCATTCTGATGGCCAGAATTCACGTAATCGAAGAGAAAATAAAGGACAAAATATATTTTAGATTGGGATTAAAATGCCATTACTTATTTCATAAAGGTGCAGTCAGAGACAATTTGTTTCAGATAGTGTTGTGAAAGAGAGACTTCTTAGTTGACAGCTCTCCAGATTCAATGGATGGAAATATAAAGGTTACTGTTAGACTGAGGGAGAGAATCCAGAAATAAATTAAACCAAATAATGAAAATGTATTCGAAACAAGAGTCATCTCATTTAACTGTCCACCTCATTCACTGGGAAAGAACCTTTTTATTTTTTTACCAAGAAAAACCCAATGATTTTTACATGAGGAGCATTTTGAGAAGGAAAGATCCTTCAACAGCTTACAAGTGGGGTTTGTGCACAAGGTTCTGAAACTACAGCGTTGTCATCGCAGGCTTTCCTGGGAATCATTTCTCAAATCTTTCAAAACACGTTTTCCTGTTTTGAGACGGGATTGCAGGCACCGTAGTATTTGGAAGCCAAAACTTTATAAAAATATCTTTGGGAAAGTATTTTCATGTAGTCATAATACTGTTCTGATACGTTAGCTTGCAGAGTGTTTGTGTTTTGTGATAGTTTAGCAACAAATGTTGCTAACTGACAAGAGGTTCCAAGCTTGAAAGGAAATGTAGCCTTCGGTAATTTACAACAAAGATCAGAGGTAAACAACGGTTTTATTCCTACTGGCAAGTACAGAAACATAGAAAATATACAGAGAAGTGTTAATAAAGTGTTAGAAGACTGAGACCCTAATTGCAAAAAGGAATAATATTCAGGTATAACATGCAGTTTTATAGTTTGCATGCATCATCAAATAAACAGTAACTTGAATTCTGTGATCTATGCAAGAGCAGAGTGGGGATTGCTGTGGGAATACAGAATAACTCCCTTAAATTAATAAACTTTGAATGTGCTGACCTTTAAGTAATTAAAATCTCAACTTCAATGTTTCATTAACATTTGCATTAGTTCCCTCGGTTTGGCTCTTTGAGATGCTGCTCAATAAATATGGCAGGATCATCAAGTCTCCAGTGTTCTGTATCATCAAAAAGCAGATGCTGAAACATCACTACTTTTTATTCCAGAGATGTAGGTCTCGCTGCGCAATGTTCCCTTTGATACAAATAGCAAATCTCGTATGAAGGTGGACTTGCTGCAGTAGTTCAACAGTAAAGAGAATGTGGAGTTGATCGGAGGGTGCAGAACCTGGTTGGCTAGGTTTGTTTTCTGCAGCAGGTGCGTCACTGCAACAGAAAGAAGGTTTACATGAAAAAAAAAAGAAAAACAATGTTCAGAGGGTGTATAATTTACATAGAGATGTGTTTACAGAATAACAGTACACCTGCCATGAATGAACTCTGCTATTAGGAAACTGTTAAGTATGTCTCACAGTATTCAAACCCCAAATCTATTCACCTCAACACAATTAAATTCTCCTGCTGAACGTCTCTTTTATATATTGCACATCTCCCTTATTCTCCGTCCGCCCCTCGCTGCTCCCCCACAAAGGGCGACCTTCCCACTGTGCAGGTTTCCTAAAGCCCTTCTAGGCTTAATCCCTTTTTCATATGGCCTCTTCCCAAAGCAGTACATGTGCGCCACTACATTCTCCTCCTTAACAGCCCCGGCAGGGTTTCTCTCTCCGTTTGGGATTACTGTATCCCTGGGTAGGGAATGCCGTTCCTAGCCAGCCTGGGCAGCGCTCCCGTGCTAACCCCCCCAAAGGAAACTACTTGTCCCTGTGCGGGGGAAACGCGGGCAGAGGAGCCGCCCGCTCCCTTGACCCGTGCCAGGGACGCCCGCAAACCAGCCCCTCGAACTCCGGCCCGCCGCAGGCCCCCGCTCCCGCCCGTCCCCTGGGGTCCCGGCCCGGGGTCCCGGCCCGCCGCCGCTGGCCTCGCGCCGCCTCTCCCGCCTGTAGGACGGCACCGCCCCCAAGCTCGAGCCCCGAGCTCGAGCCCAGCCCTCAGGCCGCGGCTCCGCCGCTGCGCGCTCTTGGGGGCGGCGCGCGCCCGCCTCTCCTCCCGCCCCGGCCGCGGGGCCCGCCCGCTCGCGGGCTTTGTTGTGGAGGCGGCGGCGCGGGGCGGCCCGCACGCCGGCAGCGGGGGAGGAGCGCGCAGGTAACGGGCTGGCGGGGCGCTTCCCTCGGCGGCTGCGGCCCGGCGAGGCCGTGGCTGCCCCGCGGCGCTCGGGTTTGAACTTGCCCCGTCTCCTGCGGCGGGGCTGGGCGGCGGCGTCGCGTGCCGCCGAGGCGGCGTTGGTAGGGGCCGCTCTGCCCTCAGCGCCTCCCCGCGGGCAAGCGGCCCTGCCCGGCCTCCTCGCCTCCGCCGCCGCTGCCCGGCCTGCTCCGCCGCCGCCGGGCCCTTGCTCCGCTTACCGGCTGCGTGGGCCGTGGCAGCCCCCCTTGGCTGGGTTACCGTTACTACCGTGGCAGCCCCCTGGCTCGCCCGACCTACCGCCCGCTCTGCAGCTGGGGAGACGGCGAAGCAAGTTTCCCGTGAGGGGATGCGGGACGTAGAGGCTGTCAGCTCGGCGGGGAGGGCAGGGGCGGGAGGGTGGCTTGCAGAATCGGAGGTGGAACCTGTCCCGAACAAACTCAGGAGGTCGGTGCTGGATCTTTAGTGTCCGGTGAGAATAGGCTGTGGAGGGTACTCTGAATAGTAATACATTTAAAAAATCACCCTTCCCCCCCCCCCCCCCCCAAAAAAAAAAAAAAGCCCTACCAAAATAAAGTTTGCAATCTGTGCTTTTTTTTTCTTTTTTTTTTTTTTCAAATTTATGACTTTGAAAAAAGATCCTTAGGCAGTCCCAATGAATTGTATACCTCAGCTTCTAATATAAGTAAGTTTCATGCTTCTCTGGTTTCCTCATGGTGTTGTGAAGGTCTGTTTCTTTTGAGGAAAAAGACTATGGTTTCTCAGTGTGAACAGTTTGGAGGAAAAACATTCAGTATGTGTACCCAGAGGCCTGTTTTATCTGAGACAGCACACCCTCCAATGTTTGCCCGTGGAACAACTACAACTGGGTCTAGGTACACCTTGAGGGGGTTGGGGTGGTTGGAGCTGGGTGCTGTAGGAGTTTGCTCACCCTGAGTTTGGGAATTCAGAGCACCCTGCAGCAGCGTAGTGTCTTTTTTAATATTTCAGCAAGTTCTAACTACTGTTAGAATGGTCTTAAATTGCAATGCTTTAGTCGCGGAAGAAAAATCGGTTAACCACAGAGATGCAGTTCTGGCTCAGCAGATTGCAGAGCTGCAAATTCTGGAGGTTGTGAGACCAGTGGGTCCTAGGGAAATGCAGTGATGTGCTTGCCTTGTTCTTGTACCTGTCCTTGAGCATCTGTTCTTGGCCAGTTTTGCTTTGAGAATATACAACTTTGGTTCAACCTGAAACCACCTGTTTTGGAATATTTGCTTGTTTAAATATATTATGGCACTAACTTAAATATCTTGTGAAGTTTAACAAGAGTTAACGAAGTTATAACAGTTAAAGTAAACATGCCGTGTTATGTGGTAGTTCTGCTTTTGTTTTATTTTGCTTGTAAGTATGCAAAATGTAGTCATTCAGGGCAAGGTCCTTCAGCTGTATGAGATGCGTGAGACAGCTGTATATACCAGTGAGGTACCATCAGCATGACGGCTACAAGCTCTTCTGCTCGTCACTGCTACAGGGATCAGCACTGATTTCAGGCTCCTGAGTGATTAACTTGTTTTGCCCATCCAGCTAAGGAGAAGTTACTGCAGTTCTGGTTGCAGTATGGAAGGTGAGGGGAGGGACTGAGAGGTAAAATTATGTACAGGATTTGAGAAAGTAGGGACAGCTGCTGCTGCAATTTTTGGGGGAAGGAGGTGGAGTTGTGAAGATATGCAGTCACTGCTGCATCCAGTCACTGGGAGTGACAGAATTATTGGGGAGATTATAGCCCTCCTAAGACTTGGTAAATCTGCCTGTGGAGAGGACATACAGTAGCAGAATATCCATTTTCCCTCCTGGCTATTTCTTCACTAGTATTAGATGTTTTGTCTAGTTTTCTTCGAAATACCTAGACTGATAAGGCTTGAACCAAACTAGTAGATCTTGTAGTCAGGAAGATTATATACTATCCTAGATTTAGTAAATGATTCCTTATTGTAGGCATTTGTATATACCCTTTTTGTAGTTATTACAGGTTTTAATATAGTGATATTGCAAGTTCTTTAGAGCCTGATTCCCATTATAGCTTGTAATGGAGATTACTCTGTGCAATAGTAGTGGGTAGCAAATGAAATTTTAAAAATCTGTTCCCCGGTTTTCAGGTGATAAAACAAAAAAAAGGCAAGAAGTCTAATTAGTTGTTTCTGGATTCACTGAAATTCCCTTTTAATTGTTAGTTTGCCCCTTGTGGAGAAGGAAAAGTTACTTTTGTTCTTTGCATTCTGTTATTCTATCTCCTTGCTTGTTAGAAGTTATTCTAGATGATGCTGAATTAGAAATGCACTGTTATAGTGTTACCCTCTTTTCTTGACCAGTAAGAAACAAAACAATTGTCAGGCTTACTATTTCTCTTGCAGCGAGGCAAACACAATGCATTGTATTACTGGCAGAAATCCGAGTATGGTGCTGGTGCCCTGTGGCCCAGATCTAGCTTTTTGCAATTTGTGGGTTTTTTAGTTTTTGAGGTTGCCTAGGTTAGTAAAAATGTAAGGAAGTTTTCAGAGCTTGCTGGAAGGGGCCAGGGGAGGAGGGAAAATAGGGGTTTGGTCATTCTCTGTAGAAAGAATCATTAAATTATTCACTAGAATTGGAAGTAAGAAAGTACACGTGAGCTGAGGCTGAAGGGGGAGAGGATCCTGCTTATTGATCACAGTATTGTGTAAAATCAGTCATGTGAACTTGAGACATATACTAATGAATCTTTTTGCTACTGCCTCTTAAAATTTTTAGGCTGTCAAACGTGGCAGAGTAAATGCTGCACGTTAATGGCAGCATGCAGATAGTGAAATGTTTTTAAACTGTGAATTGCTGATCTGAATTGATACTCGCTTTAATGCAGATCTCCCACATCTGTGCAGAGGCTTCTTTTCACTTTTACATGTTATCCTATATGGGCAATACATGTTTTGAAACTTACTTTTAAAACAAACAAACAACCCTTCTGCACTGCAGTCTATTAACAGATTTAACTACAGGGTAATGTTGCAACTGACAGATATTCCTGAAAGTACAATTGCTGGCTTTTGCCTTTTCCTTTTAAAGGAAAACTGTTTTGAAGGGGTAATAGAAACAGTATTAAACCCTTATTTGCAGAATAGATACAGCTATGGAAAGAACCAGTGTGCATGCTCATTTGTCAAGATGAATCTCTGCTGCTTTGAGCCACCAGTTTTTTAAGTGATAAGATGGTTGGCGTGCTCCCTGCTAGCCTCATGAGCCATGGTATGGAAACCATAACAGCAGGCTCCTGTTTTCCATGGTGATTCTTGATGTGGACTTTTGTCTGTTAGGGACAGGTTAAAACGCAAACTGGCAGTTTCTGTAGAGTGGTGGCCTTTGGTATATTAAAGAATATTATGTATTAGAGCTTTGAAAATATTTTATATGGAATATTGCTGGGATTGATTTTTGGTTTTCATAGTATCAGTGAATCAAATAATATTTTTTTGAAATGTTCCTCTGTGTTAGTTACAATTCTCTCAAATAAATAGAATTTCTTGAGCTGCCTTGTATGAGGTGTGAAACAGGCACTGCTTATCTGTCCCAAGTACAAGTAACAGAGACATGATCCCTTAAATTGAATGCCAGTGGATAGCTATCGTAATGCAGTATGTGTTGTTTATGGGTTTCCTCTGTATGTTACTGAACATCAACTACACGTGAAAACAGGTTGTTTTATTTACTGTGCACCATTACACTTGGCTGAGCCTTGCCAAAGATGTCATCAGATTTATTTCATGCTGAAAATCAAAAGAGGAATTAGAAGTCAGTGGTTCAGTTAATTACTTTGAAAGCGTTTTTTTTATTTTGAAAGCTGGAGTTGTGGCCCCTATGACCTATGGTCAACTTTATGTTGGCCACCAGAAGAAATGTACAGCTTGTTTTCTTTTCTTTTTTTGTTTACCAGTGCTTTTCTGTTACAGGCACGTAAAAGGAGCTTGTTGGGTCAGGTGCCCAGTGGGAGGCTATTTGTACATGTGCTGTGAGTTCAGTGTGATACACGTGCACCAGATGACTTGCAGGGATGCTTCTGTGGGCTCTGGAGTAGGGAAGGGGATGAAGGACTGAGTAAGGTCCGTAAGCGACTCTGCAGGCTGTTTGCTGTTATTGTTGCTGAAATGTATTCTGGAAATTCATGTTGAAAAAGGCATATCATTCTGTTGGCGACTTTATGTGTAGTTAAAGTTATCATCAACATGTTGCTCTCTGTTTTAGCAGGGAATAAAATACATGAGACTGGTTCATAGTATCTTTTCCTTATTAGAAAGAAGTCAAGACAGCATCTATGGTATCATTTTGCTCAGTATCACTTGTGAGAGTAGCAAACAAATGAACAGATCCAACTTCCCTTTAGGTGAACGGCAAAACTTCCATCGGTCACAGCAGCGTGGGATTACACTGCAGGTTTGGAAGAAATAATTGGTAATGACTTCAGCTCCTGGAGGGCATTAATTTTTGCACCATGAAATCCGTAGTAAATTGAGTTAAGGAGATCCACATAACATGCTGGTAGACAAATGTTATCCTTTCTGTCCTTTTATGTAAATCTGTTGAAGACAGAATTTGATCTTTAAGTTATACGTTCATTTAAATAGTAAAATTCCAGCTAGCTATGCACTAATTTAAATGTTAAGTGTGAAATAAATTAGAAAACTCTAATCTGCTTCAGTAATGTAGTATTAGGACAAAGAAGGTTTAAAATGCTTGGTTATTGATTAGCTCTTTGGAGGGAGGGGGTGGCAGTTCCTGTCAGGATTTGTGGAATGAGAG
Organism: Phoenicopterus ruber ruber; assembly: GCA_009819775.1. Classification (NCBI taxonomy): domain Eukaryota; kingdom Metazoa; phylum Chordata; class Aves; order Phoenicopteriformes; family Phoenicopteridae; genus Phoenicopterus; species Phoenicopterus ruber. The sequence continues at coordinate 28,444,549 of CM020219.1, read as the reverse complement.
CAGGGTTGTGTCTGAATCGAAACTGTTCTGAAAATGCTGTATGATGCTCCACTGTGAGAGAATTTAACATGGAATGAAAGATTGCTGTACTTGAAGCAAACAGACTGAATTTTTAATGGTGTTTTTAAAATGTACGAATCTAGTAATTTATATTGACTTGTACTTTACCTTGTAAAGAGAGTATTTAGTGCTGAAAAATTGCTTTGTGGTTGTGTGTGTATATCAATTACACGTGGTGGGACCAGAACTAGAAGTTGTCATTAGTTGCAATTTAACAAATGAACAGTACTAAGCTTAGAGTGGTTTGGGGAAAGGGAATAGGGCTTTCCAAGGCATGGCAGTTGATAGGTATGGAAATGAAAAGTATTAAAATACTTCTTTTTTTGCAGAGTGTTTACACAATTAAACATATTGTTGTGCATTGTTTCAGTTTTTAATGCACAAAGTTAAATATGTATACATCTTTGTATTGTGGACGTTGATTCTTTTTTTTTCAGATGTCCTTGACTTGTTTCCTTTGGGAGTAATCTGCTCTGCTTTAGCTTTCTTTCATTACACTGTTTCCAAATGTATATATTTGACCCTCTCTCTTTGTTAATTCTAATGTACCAACAGGTGAGGAAGTGGAACAATTCTAAGTGCTGATGTATTATGTCTGATAGTACAAACAGATACTTTATTTCCTATGTTTTTGTTGGTTTTTTCCTATGTATTATAGATTTAACTTAATTTTAGCAGCTTAATAGACTGCCAAAAAGATAAGCCTACTTACCAAGAAAAATGGTAAGCTTGTAGCTAATTGCAGTTAGAGAACTGAGAATACTAACTGATCATAATTAGAAAATTATTCTAAGACATTCCAGTGGCTGCTTCAATGCTATTGAAAGAGGTTACACAAAAATAAGTGTGTTCTTTTTTTTAAGCATTCATTTGTCTCACTGATGGTATGATACATAGTTACATTTTGCTTTAAAAACAGCTAGTCCTGTTTGAGAAAGATTAGATGGTGAAGATTGAAGAAGATGCATATGTAACGCAGTGTCCTGTCTGGATATTGTCATTTATGCTTGTTGTAGTTGCCTAAATTATACCCACCCTATAATAAAATTATTAGTATTGATCTAATAAAGTTGTTAGTATCAGTATAACAGTTTAGTAAAGTTACTAGTATTACTTTTAGAAAGGCACAATTCAGTTTTCTCAAGTACAGTTCTTAATTTCAAATTTCTTTGACTTACAGTTGGACTTGCTTTAAGATTCTGTTTCTCAATATGTTGTCCTCGTGGTTCACATTCAAGTAAAAAAAAATTCAGGTTCTATAGGATTTTGCAACATTAGGTGCTCAGTAGGTTACATATGTACATTTTTAGATACAAGCATAAGAAACAGAGCAGTATTTTTCATCATGGTTTTCTATAGTATGCTTGCATGTGTGCGCAGATACAGGCAGTTTTTCCATTTTCTGTTGTAGCAGAGTATTAGGATGTGGTTTTCCTTGTCTGAAGTTTGACATAAGCACTATATGACTAATTTGCTCCTTGGTACCTTCCTTGTAATGAGGAAAATGGCACTGTGAAACATCCACCACAATTTTAAGATTTGTTGAATGTTTTGTAGCTCTTCTTGTAGAGCTACAAAAATGTGTTCTGATTTTGAATTTATTACAAATATTACTAGATGAGTGATATGGGTAGTATCATAGACATTCAATTGCTCAGTATAATCAAACTAGGACAATCAAATACTCGGATACCAATTTAAATCTGTTTTCACAGATGCTAGTTGACTCCCCGCCCCCCCCTTTTTTTTCTTTTCCTCTGCTAGTTGTCAGGATACCATAAGCTTGCTGACAGTGTAAACATTTTAAGATAGAATAAAAGTTAGTCTTGAAGTAGTTAAATATCTCAGTTCCCGTGATCTATATCTGAAGAAAAACAAACAGTATTTAATAAGTCTGTATTCTTGGATCTGTTTGTAATGGTATTTATTTTCATTAGACCACAGGAATCTTGAAGTTAAACTTTTCTCTTTGTACCTGACTATGCATGATGAAAAAGGATGTAGTTCCACGCCTATATCCTTCTCAAGTGTATCCTGCATTGATGTCATTGTTCCTTAAAGAGACATCAGCAACCTCATGGTTCTGCTCAGTTGTATTTTAAAATTCATTTTGATTAAAGCAAGTGAAAAGCCACCTTCAAGGTTTAAATTTTGTTTTTCCTTCAAGTTAAAATAAAAAAAGGCAGCATTTTGTTCTCATTCTGTGGTGTTATGCAAGTTCATTGTAGGAGATTTTGTCCATTAGTCTCCTCAACTATCATTTTAGGAGGACAAGCTAAATTGGGAAAACTGGGCCTCAGAAGGAACGGTGTGAATTCCCTGGTGTCCTTGTTCACCAGTTCTTCTGCCTTATAGGATATCCTGCAGTGCCTGGGTTTTATTGCTCCTCACTCCATTCCTGCTGCCTTGCTGTGACCATCTGTTGGTTGTTTCCAGGTGTTCCTGGCTAAATTATTCTCACCTTTTCCTATGTATAGGTACAGTGTGAGGGATGTGGGTATTTCCATGATTCCCTTACCCTGACCCCGTTGCTCTTGTGCCTCCAACAGTACTGAGCCCCCCTTAGCTGCCTTCAACTTGGTGTTGAGTGTGGGTCAGGGTGTTTAAAGAAAAGAGATGGGGAGGAGTTGTGGAGCTCACTGTCCTTTTCCTGCACTGTCTCTTTTCTTGCACCAGGTCTTAAGTTAGCTGCTGATCTTGCTAGACATGCCTTGGAGAACGGAATTGGGGTGACTGGTCAGCCATTTGTTGGCCCTTACCACCTAGATGCGATCGCTGGTTGGGCAGGCACTGTCTCATTTCTCAGCTGTTGCTCCACAGTCACCACAGTAAGCTTGTTCAAAACGAGCTTAGATAACTGCCTGAACCGCTGCATGGAAGCGATGGCACTGCTGCTGCTTTCTGTCCTGGCTTCTCTTCTGCAGCCTGAGCTCAACAGGGTTGGCTGATGGGCACACAGGGTCCTTGGGGAGGAAAAGATACTGCTCTTTTTCATTAACAAACATGAACTGTTAGTAGGGTGAGGGGTAAATGACTCAATTTGAGAAATGCTGCATATGACAGCACTAGCCAAATTAAAGTTAGACATACTATAGCTGCATGACCTGCAATTGCTACAGTGCAGAAATATCCTTGATGAAAACTGATGGCAGTCTCCTGCTGAAACTTTTTTGCTTCTGTGCATTTGAGGAATCCTGTTTTTTTTAAGGAAAAAGACGACCACCTCTAATGCCTTAAATTGTGCAGATATTATGCAATTAATTTTCAATATTTTTTCCGAGTTCTCTGTGTTTGCTTATTTGCTTGCTTTAAGAAGGAAATATAAAGCTTCACATCTGGATTGGGACTGTATAGTTGCATGTTGCTTCTTGTAGAAAAATGGCAGTTCTTTAGAACAATTTTTGAGACACATTTTACCAAGGTTAAGGGATAATAAAAGATTTCATATACGTACAACTGTTTCCACCTAGCATGTGTGAGTGCATGTATTTGGTTGACTGTTTTCTTCTGAACAGTAGTGTCTCCTGAATATCCTGATCTCATTAGCAAATGGAGATGTGAAATAGCTGTTGAGATTTAATTTTTTTTCCCCACCAGCTCTTCCTGTGGGTGTGCAGGATTGCAAGCCGGTAGATGGAGCCCTGTGCCAGCAGCCAGACTTAGACAGGCTGGTGAGAGTACCTGCAGCCTCTCTATCCGGAGAGCCAGGCAGCAGAAGCTTCCTGAGCATGTATCTGCAATATGTTTTATTCATATGTAATAAATGAACATGATTTTAAAATTAAATGTCTAGTATTAGCTGTGCAAGTCAAGGCAGTGACTATGTGCTGAGAAGCTTAGGGACAGTTTTGTGGTGGTCAGGTGAAATACCCTGATCTGTTCTAGAGCGCTGCAAGTATGAAAGCTCATCTGGTACACCACGCATTTTTGCTTTTAGGTTAATTTCTGAGTCAACTGCTTGTCGTTAGGCAAATCTTCATTGAGAACATCAAAAACAGGGTCTGTGGGAAGCTCTTAAGAAACTTACAAGGCAGAAGAATTTGCTTTTAAAATTTAAGTTTTAGGATTTGGTTTCGTATTTTTGTTTCTTACTAATGCTAACCACTAATCCTTTTGAAACTATATTTTTGAGTATTGAAATTTGTTGAATAGCACAGTTCAGAAATTCAAAATCGGCAGTGGCTAATCTTGCATGTTCCCCATTTTGCACAGTGTGTGTCCACACCCTCAGCCCAGCGCTGTGATACTCAGTTGAAGTAACTGATACAGTGGACTTGGTTTGTTGACATCTGTGCAGGCCGCTTGTAAAATTATGAAGAACATGCAAGTTGCAAACAACTTCCTTCAGAAATAAGTTTACCTGATGTGGTTTTGTACATAGACTAGTTATGCTAGTGTGAGAACAGTTGCTAAATAGCAACGTGCTAATTTTATTTGAAAATGTGAAATACAGTTCTTAATTTCAAAGGGAGAGAGGAGGATAATGTTTTAGAGGTAATAAGAAGTAGTAAGTTTTTATTCTGTTGTGGGTTTTTTTTTGTTGTGTTTGTGCCAATAAGTATATACTTACTTGAAAAACCTTCCAGATTAGGATTATTCTGTGATTGTAACAGGTACGCAATTTGTATAACATATACCCTGCATTTCTTATTTGAAATTCTAGATGACTTAATGTTTACATTTCAAAACAATGGGAAGGGTGTGGGTCCCCGGTGTTCTTGCTCTGACTAATATTTCTGTGCAGTAACACTCCTGTACAGTACCTTATATCCCAAAAGAAAAATGAAGTCATTATCAAAGCCTGCAGATTTGTCTGACTGTATGAATACTAAACTAAGTTGCAATCTGAAATAATCTTTGAAATGTGTTTCTGCCTGCTGTTCATTATGCATATGAAACCTGCATTCAGATGCTAGGGAATGGGGTTAAAAGTGAGATTGTGAAAGCATTTGTCAAAAAGAATTTATTGAGTTAGAATTCTGCTGGAATGGTATCATTTGGTTTGCTTTATTTGTTTTGATGGTTAGTAGTCACTTTTGCTTATGGTTTGCAAAAACGAAATTATGGGTTTCCTTTAACATGGCACACAGCAAACTGTAGTACACCACTCCAGTCCTTCAGACCCAAGTTTTTGTCGCACTTTGGAGAGGGAGCTCTAGACAGTATTCCAACTTGTTACTGTTTCAGTGCATTTGAAAAAACAAACACAAACCACAACTATGAACATCCTTGTGCTTTGGAGGGAGAAAAGAAAAACAGTCGCGTGGTGGGTTGACCGGGCCAGCAGTTAAGCACCCACGCAGCTGCTCACTCGCTGCCACCCCCGCCGGGACGGGGGGAGAATAGGGAGAGCGCAAGTGAGAAAAGTAATGGTTCAAGGTAAAGATAGTTTAATAAGCAAAGAAAAAGAAGGTGGGGACGGACGGACGGGGGGGACGGGACAAACAACAACAACTAAACAAAACAAAAACCAAATGATGCAAATAGTCACTCGCCACCTCCCACCCACAAGCATACCAATCAATGCCCAGCCGGTCTTTGAGCACCAGCTGCCTCGGAAGACAAACTGCACACTCCATTCTTGCTTTACTCCAGTTTTTACTGCTAAGCATGATGTTATATGGTATGGAATATGCCTTTGGCCAGTTTGGGTCTGCTGTGTCCCTTCCCAATTTCTTGCTCGCCCCCCAGGCTAATCTGGAGGGCAGAGCAGGAGGAGGAAAAGAGAAAGCCTTGATGACGTGCAAGCACTGTTAGCAATAGTCAAAACACTGGTGTATTATCAAGACTGTTTTAGCCACAAATCCAAAATACAGTGTCATGCGGGCCTCTTTGAAGACAGTTAACTCCATACAAATGAGACCCACTACAAGTAGTAACTTGTTTGTCAATAGTAAAAATAGCCTATTTTATTCTAGGATCTGTTATGAAGAGCATTTTGTAATTTTGTAGAAGCATATATTGATGTTAGAAGCTTAGCTGGATATGCATCTTAAATTTTTGAGGGAGGAATGCATAAATTTATATAAATATCACCTACTTCTGTTAGTGTCAATGTTTTTTTGTTTTTTAATTTTTTTTGAAGAAATTTGACTTCTATGCAACAATTGGTCACTGCAGTGACTTGTCACATACAATTGAAGTTTCAGCATGTGGATTTGGCATTAACAATGTATCTTAAACCATCTTTAGATTGTTAGAGCATGATAGAGTGGACATGTTTTTGTGTTCTTTGAATTTTTATTTAGTTACTAGCAGAGGCAGTGATATTAGAACAAAAAAGGAAGCTGTAGAAGAATATAAATATTTGACTTGAGTGTTTATAAAAATAAGCCTTTTCTTCCTCAAGGGAACGGTTACAAAGTTTTAGCTCGTGTTCTTGTTAAAGGAGCATTTTCTTTGGAGAGGGAGCAGGCTTTTTCAGGAAAAGTTTGACAGTAAAGCCTTCAATGAAATACAGGGTAGAGCTGAAAAGGCAAAATGTCCAGAAAATGACATTCCAATGAATGTTTGCCCTTAGAAGCAAAAGAGCTTAATAATCTTGTATGGAACATGAAATGAGTGGTAGAATAAACAGCATGGGTTTACTGGTCATTAAAATGTGGGGAAAAAAGACAAGCCTTCATTAAACTTGGCCTTAAAATGTTTTTAAAAAAACAAAACACAGAAACACCAAGTCTTGCACCTGCCAGTGCATGGAGAACATCACGAAAAGATGAGTGATAACAAATGTTTTTCTGTGCTTGATGCATCAGTTGAATTTGTCAGTTGCCTTGAAGAAAGTGGAGACCACCTCTGTGTGTGTTCAGCATTCCTTATGTATCAGCACCTGATTCTTTTGAGAGATTTTATGTAGTGCCTGAAGCATTTAGCAGGGAAATACAACACATGTTGAATAGCAGAGGTTGTAGTGAGGTCTGATGTTTTGACCCAGGGAAGATGATAGAAATGTAGAGCTAGCAATTGTGAAAAGCTTGGGAAGACTCAGAGCTTCTGGGCTCTGGTTCCATTTCTCTTGATCCAAAAGATCTCAGGTGGTAACTGAAGCAGATTAATTTCTAATTCTGATATAAACAAAAGTAATAGATTTTTCTCCTGACAGTATAGGGTACCTCAAATACCTATTGATAATTGCCTGTAGCATGGGATTTCATCGCTGCTATAGTTTTTTTTGTTAACAGATTGCATTGAGTGGGGGAGGAGATTATGGGAACTGAGCCATTTAAGGAACTCCTGCAAAACACAGAACAAATCATCAGGTTGTGCAGAGGCTTGTGATCTTCTGTATTGATCAGCTATAACACAGCAACTGATTGAAAAAGGTCTGTTGGTCTTCTGAGGTCTGAGTGGTTTCTGAGTGCAAATGGGGGGAGACGGGACACCTAGACAACTGCAGTCTTACATGCAAAACTATTTTGACTGCGGTCCTTGAACTTTTTATGGCTTAAATTTGCATCTTAGTGGCAGGACTGGGTGAAGCTTTAATATTCCGAGTTTAACATTCATTCAGACACATAAGCTCACTAGCTGTAATGCAAAGCATCTTTCAAAATGCTAATTCTCTCTTCTGGCAGTAAAATACATGTGGTATATACTTGCAAGCTGGCCCATGCCTAGAAACAGCAGGGCTAATTACCCCTAATTGTGGTACTCTTGTGTAGCAGTAAGGGAAACTAGCAAGGTAAATTGGTCTAATAGTGACATTTATGAGCTAAACAATATGGACAGTTCTGTTCTTAGAAATATGTGTGACATGAAATTTTGGTTGAACATAAATCAACGAACTAAGAGGGAAATTCAACCGATAGGCAAAGTATCTAAAATGGTGTGCATCTGTGACGCGTAGCCTTTTCTGAAAGTTGAATGACTTTGGTGGTGATTTGATTCTCATTCCCCTTTGGAAGCAGATTGTGCAAGCTGGGGAGTTGTGCTGGCTTCCCTGTTCAGCTTTGTAAATGCAGTGTGGTTCAAACTGGCGTTACGGCTCGTTATCCACCAATGAGCAGGTTTGCCTGTTCCCTGTATCTAAGGTGCAGATTCCAGGTGGATGTCACAATCCCCTTTTCCTTATTTTTTGTTTGTAGGATGGATTTGAATCATTATATCTAGGATAAGGAGATGGTAAAGCACCTCAGTAATTCCTACAGGAACTATTTGCAGTCTGATACAGGAAGGATATTCCCATGTGAGCCTAGATCTTGCCAAAGTTTTTGATGCTCGTATGGTTTTTAAAATAGCATAAATTGCTTCCCAAAGTTTCTTACCTTACTTTACAGTTTATATAAGTGTGTCTATGTATATATTTAAAATAAGTAAATACATGCCTGTATTAGGATTTTTAATTGTTTTCTAGGATCTGACCAGGTTAAAACAAGAGTTTTGTTTTTTAATCTATCCCTAGCTATCTGTTGGAATACCATTTCACTGTGGGACTTTCGTTGATCAGTTTTTCTTGATTTTAAAAAGCTATCGCAGAACCTCTGTACTTATTTTTGTACAAAAACTGCTGATAATACACAAAAAATACTACTAGAATGTTTTCCTGACTCAATTAAGAATGTATTTAATTGCTTTGATAACAGATAAACAATTTGATATTTTTATATATGAAACTCTCTATAGATAGGGCTTAGATAAGATGCTTTAATCACTTATTTGCTCATATCTTATAATTTTATAGTTAATTTGGGAAGTAAGAGTAATCGTTTTTGTTGTATGCTTTTGTAGACTGGATGTAAATTAATCACGGAAGTACAGTGTCAGCATGAATTAATTATGCAAGTAAGCCAAATGACTGTTTCATTATTTTATTGAAATAGCAAGAGTTTGAGAAGATCTTTTGTCTTAATAGATTAGCCAGAATTCATTGGAAAAAGTCTTTATATGTTTAAGATAATGGAAAAAAATGGCTTTCAGTACATCCTACAGAGATCCTGTTTAAAACAGATGACAGTCTGTCACGTTCAGTAGCACATCAGTCATCAGATTTATTCTAATTCCTTAAGCTGAACATTTCATTCAAGCTTGTAGATTGTCTTGTCAAGCTACCAAAAGCTTCATAGCTTTTCTGTCAAGCATAGAGTTGCACCAGCAGTTCACAAATAAATGCTAAGCTGCAAAAATATTGTTTATTTTCTTTAACCTTTTATTCAGTTAACTACAGTGTTATTTTCTCCACATGCGTTTATCACAAGGTATTCGAGGGACTGCTTCCTAAGCATGCCTCATCCTGACCACAGCCAGTTCAGACCAAGGGCCACTCATTTTGGGATGTGTTGTTTTTACTCATAGCAGTCTAGACCACCATGGTTATGACATTCTTCCTCTAATCACAAAGGCCCAGCGAGCAGCTTCATTTGCTGCAGACGTGAAGGAATCCCACTGCCGGTGCGTGCGAGGCAGCGGTGTGGCCAGTCTGGCTTTGTGCTGAGTGGCCGTGGTCATCGACTTCTGCTCGCCCTGTATGGAAAGTTGCAGTTTTGCTATCAGCCTATATAGCTGTGCCATTCTTCGTATTTATTCATCAAAATATCTTTGGGATTTTTTTTCATGCTTTACTGTGTATGTTTGTGTACATGCAGCATGGCTGAATTGGGCTTCTTGCTTTTGTTGCAGATCTGCCACCTTGGAGAAGAGAAATTTTTCTTGTGTTTTTTGTCTTTTTTTTTTTTCCCTTCTCTGACCTTCTCTAATTCTGAGCCTTTTGCTTTCCTTAAAAGAAAGCTTCTGTGTAAACTGTAGCACTTGCATACAAAGTGTACTTGAGCCTGCGAGGTAGTGAGGACTTGGCTTGAGACACAGCTGACGTTCTTCGAAGTCAACATACATATGTCTGAGGCAGTAAAATGTTGGGGATGGTTAGTTGAAGTGATGTTAATTAATTGTGCTAAGAAAATAAATTCAACTATTAGGTTGATACATTTGTATAATTTATATTTAAGCCCCCAAAATTGCTCGGTATTTTTCATGAACCACTGAAAGGCTCATGTCCAGGTTAAACTAATCTCTATAGTAAGCTACTAGCACTATGGCATTCAATATAGAGTTGTGACTGCCCTTTAATAGCAAAAAGACTTCCTTGGTTATCTTTTTCAGCTATTTAAAAAAAAAAAAAAAAAAAAAAAATCTAAGCTGTGTGTTAAAAATTTTCCAGAGCCATCAACTTCACAACTTTACTTTCTACTTCTAATTCTTCACTGTAACTTGTGATTTCTTCTAATATGTGTTTTTCTGTCATTTACATAAAGTGCTACATTTTCTCTCCTAATCTGGTGTTTTTCTTTGTTATAAAATCCTGTTATTTCTTTATACTGTTTTTTGGTCTGCTAAATGGCCAATGTGTTCTTTTAGCAGGTTTATTCCTTGAACAGAGATTCTGAAAGACACATTGTATGTGCCTAAAAAGGAACTATGGGGTTGAAGCCCTAGATAAAATTAAAGCATGAGTATATAAAAAAAATTGTTAAAATGTCAAGATAATGAAAAGTTGGAAAATAAATTATACCTATTATTAATTTTGAATTGTATTCAAACATAGAAATATGTAGCATAGACAAAAGCTGGTTACAGAGAGGTAAAATTCAATTTTACACTAGGATAATTGTTTTATGTATTTTACATTTATTTGTAAGATCAGATAAAGGCTTGGAATTCTCAATATAAATCACAGTATGGTCCTGATGAATGCCAAGGTCAGTAGATGGAAACCCTTTCACGCGCAAAACACATTACTACTGCGGAAAATACCAAGTGAATAAAATGAAACTGATAAGCACCATCTTTCCTACTATGCATTCTTTACTTGCATTATAATGTTGAAGCTTTGAGTATTTTTGGTTTTCAAAGGACTAAATAGGTATTAACGCTCTTGGTGTCCTCCCATATGTTACCTGTAGCCAAATTAACATGTCTTTGTTAAGAAGATATTAATGCAAAACTTGCTTGAGGTCTGAGGGTGAGAATGGAACTGTTGCTGCAATAACATTGAGAAATTAGATTGGCCCTGTTCAAATGGCCTTGCATGTGCCGGAGATGTAGTTGATGGGATCCAAGTGCTATGTAGATAATGGAACTCCTGATTTAAGAATCCATTTCTGTAATAAATTGCTTCCTATCAGGAGCATCTTTTATCAGGAAGGCTTATTTTATCTAGAATCTGATCTCTGGTATGTCTTGAGGAGAAGGAAATTTAACTCTCTTTCAGGTTTGGCAGGATAATAAAATGGATTCTGGGTCCTCAGAGAGAACGTGCGCTGTTGATGATTTTATCCTGTAAGGAGGTGGCTCAGTCGGGTACCTCAGCTGACCGTCTAAGTCAGTCGGAGCTAAAGGAGGAGACAACCTCTAAGTAACCAGTTTTGCAAGCCAAAATTTGAAACATGTAGGTAGCTAACTGAAAGGACTGCCACTCATCTTACCACAAATATTTAATAAATAAGCTGTAACATTCAGTGACAGGTTTTTCCATATGTAATGTATTGGAGCTGTTGAGTCCTAGGGCGATAAGAAATAGACTTCTCGACATGGCATCCACTTCACAAAAAATGTTGCTAGACCTGACAGGTATTTTGTCAAGCTGGACACTTTTCAGAAGTGTTGGCTTCCAAAACATGTCTTGATCCACTGCCCTTACTATACAGAAGTGGTGATTTCTACATCTGTTGCTTGTTACAGACTCCTTTGACAGGGCTTCTGTCAAAGTACCAGTGTCGCTGAGGTCAGTAATTTGCCACTGTTACCCGAGTTAAATCACGTCAGAGAGTAGTGGCGATGAGTAGTGACTCAGCAGCCCCAGGGTGCTGATCTGGTGTCGCTGAACAGCTCTTCTAGGTAAGCACAGGGATTACAAAAGGTCTTTTGTTTTCTTCAGAAGTTGTGGTTTGTAAGCTTGTAACTTGTTCCGCTTCAGCAAAGGAAGGGCCACTGTGGAGGGGTCAGGATCTGATCTTTGGTTTGTCAGGTAGGCTTCAAGGTAAAGGGGTTTGCGTACCAAATGGTTTAACAAGTATGAAGTTCTGGTATTGCACTTGGTAAGCTTCGGCACAGGCAGTAGCTCAGCAGCTTTCATTTGCTGGGCTGGTGATCAGATCGCTGAGGTCTGCCTCTCCTGTGATCAGGCTTTCTTTCCAAATGGCAAATGTCGGTTAGACTGCAGAAGGACAGATGTGGAAATGCAGCTCCCTGTGAGAACAGACTCACCTTCCATTTTTTGATATAATGGGGTTTCTTTCAGGGTCATAATGAGGCCGTTTCTGATGCTGTGAAAGGGCACTAGTGGACCTGGTCCACTAGTTTGTTCATGGCACCCCGACAGTATAAAAGAATGGAGCACCCATGAAGGATTCCTTTGTCATAAATGTTACAGATTGGGGTGCAATGAATGTCTCAAGAGACTCTGTTATCCTGGGATGTATAGTCAACCAGTTAAAGGTGTTTAAGTTAGTTCTCTGGACTACAGTAGCATAAATGTAGGGTAATATAAATATGCCTGGGAGCAAACTTCAGCTTCTTGCTTTATGGACTCAGAATTTGATGGTAGAAAGAATAAACACAGTTGTGGGGTGTAACACTTTCACACTGTACTGAAGGTGACTGCTGTGCAGATGTACAAGGTAACTCTAATTAAAACAGTTTCCCCTTGAAATGTAATTTTGTTCCTTCTCTTCACTATCCAGTGGTAGACTAATATTTGTCTCCAGAATGTTTTTCCAGGATCTGAAGTGGAATTACAGTATCTGAAGGTTACTAAATATTAGGCAAAAATTATAATTCTCTTCATAGTTTAAAAGTATCCTTCATATTTCAAAAACCCTCCTGGATGTAAAATTCTTTTGGCAAACATTCACTGTCTTGCACTTATGAGAGAAAACTTACTAAAAATAGCATATGCTGCTATCATACTGAGGTTCCCCTCCAGTTGTATCTGCCCAGTGGCTTGTTTTCTACTTGATGTAGTAGACACTTTCCAAATTTATCTTAAAAGTTACAAAAAAAAAAAAATCAAACCAGATGCTTTATTGAGAACCCATTTAGTATTGCATATTACACTTTCTTTCCACTAATACAGCCATTCAGTCCATTAGAGAGATCAGGGAAATTAAGAATTGTATGTACATCTGCAGCTTTTAAAAATCCCACATGTAATATAAATAACCCAGTGATGGACCTTTTTTTTTACCTGTAATCCTGTATAATACAATTCTATGTGAAAGTGTCACTGTTTACTAATACAAGAATGTGATACTGTAAATAAAAGCAAAATTTTATTCCAGTTGCTATAGAAATTCATTCAGACTAATGTTAAACCCCAGTTCTAAAGAAGTTCATAAAACTTAGATAATGTTATCCAAAATGTTTTGAAACAAAACTGTATCTCATCTGATTTAAAAAAAAAAATTGTGATCGGAGCATGAGTGTGCTAGTTGTAGGGTCTCTGGACTTCTCAAATGTCTTGAGAAACAGGTTTTTAGGGAGGTGTCTATTAATGGATGTCTGAGAGTAGGTGTGTTTTTTCCAACCTGTCCTGAAAGCATTGTGGGGAAAACCTTCTAAGTACTAAACTAACTTTTTCTTAAGTTTAGCTTTTATTTTTAGTGAGTATCTTCAATAAAAACAAAAAATAATCTTACACCTCAGTGAAGTTCAGTGTGATGAGTAAATTAGACTCACTTAACTCTCTTCAGGCAGGAACAACATACTGTAATAAGCTCAGTTATGGCAAAACCTGCAACCTTTCCATTGTACCTCTCTTCCCAAACCGGTCTGCTCAGCAGATGCACAATCCAGCTGAAGAACTGAGTACAATGAAATACTTCCTTTAGATAAGAAGAAAACACAAGAGAGCTGTGACTTACTAGCATAAGTTTTTACAAACGGAAATAATTGATTAGATGTTGTGGCTTTAAAGTCTTGAAGAAATTAAAAGAAGAATATTGAAGACCGCTATGAAAGCAGCATCAAAGTGGCACAACTTTATCAGAAAAATTAGGCCTTTTTTTTGCATTAAAGTCTGAACATGTTAAGATTTGCCTTTGACAGCAAGGAGTCATGAAAGCACAGCATTAAAACAAAGTTGCCTTCATTCAAAACGTGTTTTAAGAAATATTCTAGACTTTCTCCGTTCTTTCCTCCCAGTTTGACTGTGAAATAAGAAGCTATTTAGGAGTTTTTCTAGTGCTATGATTAGGCACAGAAGCCATCCTAGTGCACATACCTAACTTTGTCAGGTGCTCCTTCAACATGAAAGGGGAGGTAAAACTCTGGAGTTCACAAGTCTTGCAGCTTCACAATGTCTGAGAATGTCTTCATAGTTGTTCTGAGTATTTGAACTGTTGGCCAAATTTTCCCTTTTTTAGTCTTGTGTTTTATCTATACTTCTGTAGCTATAAAGTCTTGATTTTTTTTTTTTCATTTTTATTTTTTAGTGATGTCAAGCAGTGCAACTTGTAATGCCCAGAACATCTGACAAACAAGCCTCAAACTGTTCAGCACAATTATGTGCAAGAGAAAGCAGTCATCAGAATAAGCCTGGGTTTCAGAAGTGCTAAGGAAGGATTTTACCTCCTTGGTCTAGTAAGTGGATTTAGAACTCCTTTGCTCCGCCCAGGAATAACTGGTATGGAGCCAAGATTCAGCTGCTGTCTCAGCTCTCTGCAGCCTCACATAATTTCTTCTTTTCACCTCTGGTGTCAAGTGTTTTGGCAATGAAAACATTAATGTAGCTTGATGAATCAAGGAATAATAAATGCAAGATATCTGAATTTATGATGAGGTTGCAAGAAAGAAGAGAACATACATCTGTTTCTTTTTACAAAAAACTGAAGAGAATAATCTTGCTGAAACTGGCTAGATAATCCTAGGTCTTGAATTTTTCCTGGATTTTTTTTTCCATTTGTCTGTGTGGAAAGAATCTGATTTTAAGGCTCAGAACCCTTAATAAGAACTCTTTCTGTCAGTTGTGTAACCCTCAACTTATATGAACGTCTTCTGTAGTTTATGTTCTCAGAGGAATTCTTTAAGGCTTCTTCACTGTAAATTAGTTTCGTGGTTTTGGCTGCATAATGTGCTTACTAAGGGTTTAAAATGACCTTTCTTCAAAACTCAGTAAAGAAATGTTTTTTAAAAAGTAAGTCTGTCCAGCTTCTTTATTCCCTGTGTTGTATATCATTATAAATGATGACAAGATTGAGGAATGAGAATGATCTATTTATTCAAATGCATATTTCAAAAAAAAAAGGTGAACTATTTTGTTGGTTGAACAAGAAGAGAAATGACAGAGCTTTCGTTATGGGCGATCTGACGGTTCTGCCTGTGCTTAAAGTTGTCCTACACCTCTCTTTGGAATACTTTTTTCTTTGAGATTTCCATTGTTTGTAACTTTAACATTTTAGATGAAGATTTTTTTTTTCACATTAGGCATTTCCTTCCTACTGGGTGAAGATGACTGTTTTTTTGGTAAGTTCCAGCTGAGAGAAGACTTTGCATATTTTCCGAACTAGAATTTAAGGATAAATATATTGTTTTCCCCATGTAAACAAAAATATTACAGCAGTTTGATTGGGAAGCCAGTATGTGGTCATGTTTTGCATTGCTTTCTTAAAATTTGACAGGGAGATCGATCTGCTGTCAGAAATGGCTGTGATAATGTGACTGATGATCTAAATTTCTTTAACTTTAGCTAATGCCTCTTTTTTTCCTTTTTTTTGTTGTTTCTTTGTAGTTTATTTTCCCAGCTGCCTGGCACTGATTTGGAGGCAATGGCAACTCCCCTTTAATCTTGTACCTTTCTTTGTTGGTGTAAGAAAAGGAAGCAGTGCAACAACTCCATGGTGCTGAATGTTTGCAGGTTTAGCCTCCTCGATTTTTAGCTTCCATTTAAATTCTGGACATTCTCAACAGACTTAATTTCACTGACTCATCTCCAGTTCTCACTGAGTTCTGTCCCACCTCAGAATATCTGATTCTTCCCTGATGGTCCAAGACCTTTTCTGGATGTGTAGCTTGCTATTTTAAATGGTACTGGCCTTCAGGTTGCTTTGATATTGCATTAAGTTTGAGAGAAGCATCTGGATTAAGTTTCTAAAAATACTAGCCTGCTAATCATACCTAAATAAACAACAGCACATGATAGGGCACGTTACATATCATACATGTTAAGCATGTTGTAAAGCTCACAGCCAATGCATAGGTGCTGAAAACGCTCTGAAATGTTGTTAGTGTAACAAACGTGTCCTGAAGTGTGGCATTCCTCTGTAACTCCCTCCACTTCTCACCTATAAGGATGAAGTTACTACTTGTACTCGGTGAAGGCACTCTGTACTGGATCTAGTTGCTAGATTTAAAAAAAAAAAAAAATCATAAGTTGAGGAGAGACTATATGCTTATTGAGTCAAAAAGTACGTCTGTACTCACACCTGAGCGACACTGTATGTTCCAATGCTCTCACTGCTGTGCAAGCATAGTTTAGGGAGCAATTATGCTTTTAGTTAAAGGATAGCTTTCTCTTCAGATAGTCGTCTAAGAAAATGACAGCTTAGTTAATTCTCTTAAAAAGAACAAAACTGGCTGATCTGGAATCAGTGTAGTTTTATTTCTCTGCTCTTTTTAGTTTGTGAAATTTCAGGTGACATGATTCTCTTCAGCAGCTCAAGCATACATTGTTGAATTTGAGTGGATAAATAATTTGGGGTAGATCCAGCGCACTGGATATGTTGGTTTACGACAGCAGTAGAGGTGCATCTGTGTTTTCATGCTGTTCAAAAGAGTCTGACAGATACGTAACTGGTGTGGCTGTATTTCCCTGCGAGAGACCAACGGGCCCCTCTCAGTCCCTGCACACAAGACTGGGTCTTGAAAGGTTGGCACATTTCTGACAGGCCTCTGCATGTTCAACGCTCGTGACAGTTCTTGGTTGGGCTCCAATATCCACACTGTTTGTAGCCTTTGTGCTTTTTATTTTTAGTGCATTTGCTGTCAGGAAAAATGGCGCTATTTGAAGGTACTTTGAAAAATGTGAGTTGGCTGGATAAACTGAGTTTCTCAGCTTCAGTGAGGTTTGTTGCCGCCTTTTCTTTGCTAAGTCCCTGTTCGATCTTCCTTCTTTCTGTGAAGGCAGCCAAACAATTAAATTGGAATGCTTTTGGCAGGAGAAATACCATTTCTGCTTAATACTATTACTTATACTAGTGGTTTATGAATCTGGCACTACGTTACTGCTTCTCATTTTTATGGGCCTATAATGTTCTGTGGCTTTATTTGTGTTTTTATGGTAAAATCTAGGCTAGCAACTTATTTCTGTGATAAAAGAAATTATGATTTGGGGACTTGGGAATTTCAAGATAGTGAGTATACTATACAATGAATTTTGCAAACATAAGCACTGTAGACTCAAACGTTTCTTGAATGCTTCTTGAATATTTCCATAGTTAGCTTTGGACCTTTTTAGTCACAGTGACTTTTTCTTAAGTTTGAGGGGCAGTAGGGATGGATTTTGTGGGGCTTGAGGCAAATGCTTTCAAAAAGACAGGTGAAATCTCTTATCAGTGGTCCAGTTTTGGTTTACTGAAGGATAGTGTGCAAACTAGCATTCAACATTTGGCCTAATGCCACATCATCTAGTCATGTAGCAAACTGGAATAAATGGGGTGCTCGAGACAAGTGTAGTCCTCAAAATGCTGTGCTGATGCTGCTGTTGCACCGTTTCCTCCCTGTTGGCATTCTGCCTGTCTGCCATGTGGGTCGTCTTTGGTTGTGCTTTGCTGCTGTCTTTTTTTTTTCCTGCTCTACTGTCCTACCTTGTAAAGCAGAAAGCAACTCAGAATTTAGTGTATTTTAGGAATATTAGTTCCAGTGGTTTTGTTTTATTGCAATCCTTAGAACAATAAAATAGGTAGGCAGGAAGTGACCTGTGAATATCATCCAGTTCACACCTCTACTCAGAACGGGGCAGTGTCCAAAGTTAAATCAGGTTGCTATATTCAGATAAGTTTTGGACGTCTCCAGCAGTGGAGATTCTGCAACCTCTCCGAGCAACTTGTTCCAGTGTTTGACCTTCTTCACTGTGAAAAATCTCTTACCCATAACTCTGTTTTCTGTGTTACAGCTTGTCTCCAAGAGAAGAATCTGTTTCTGTCTTCTCTATATTCACTCACAAGGCAGCTAAACCCCTATAAAATCCTCCTTTAGCCTTCTCTCCTTAAAACCAACTAACTCAACTCTTTCAGATTCCTTGTAAGTCATGTGCTGCAGACTCCTAATCATCTTGATGGTTCTCTGCTGGCCTTGCTTCAGGATATCCATGAGAGGGTCAGACTGGATACAGCACTTCAGATGTGGTCTCACAAGTGCCAAATAGAGGGGATTAATCACTTCCCTTTGTCTACTGGCTATGATCCTGTCAACAGAGTGCAATATGCAGGTAGCCATCACTGCCATGAGGACATAGTGCTGATTCTACTAAAATGTTCTACTAAATATTCTTTTGGCTCCAGATAAGACAACAGCTAGTTTAAAATACGTGTATGTCCTTATCCTTAAAGGCTATGGAAATCACAGTCTGGTGGTAAACTGTTTAGAAACAGAGATCTGGCTGCCTACGTGATATGTAATAATTGAGTTACAAGATCAATGAAGTGTTTACAACTATGCGGAAGGGTGGCTAAATGAATTGGCTGTTCCACACTTGACCAAAGCATGTCATAGATTCATTTTTTTCTTTACATTTCAAAGAGTTGGCGAGCAGGGGGAGAAGGAAAAGGCATGTATTGTCAAAGAGAAGACAAAACTAAGGAAAAAGAAAAGAAATGGAGGACAAAGGACAGTTAAAAACTGGGAAAGAAGAGGACAGAGCACACTGAAGATTGTTTAATAAATAAAATACAAATGAAGATTGATATTTTCGTTGTTAATGGGAGAGAGAGAATATAACAGAGGGGAGAAGAGATATGGGGCTGTCGGTGATCTAATATGCACATAAGACACTTCCTGGTATGTGTAAAGAGAAAGTTGAGCCTTGAAGACACTGAACTAATAGCAGAAATTAGGGAGAAAAAATAAAGAGAAAAGTACATGTCCTTTATGCAATTAAATTTGATTCAGGAAGAGAGATAAACTGTTGTAAACCAGTTGAAACTGCATTTTTATGCCTTCTCTCTTGCCCTTGTGAAAAGCGTGACATAGAGAATGAGCACTCTTTGACTTGGTGTATGCCATCATTAAAAGCATCGGATGCAAATTCTTTAATGAGAATGTGAAGAAGCTGCTGCAACAACAGAGTAAAAATACCTGAGCCCTGGTTCTCCATGTTTTTCTGATTTCTGCAGGTTAGTTGGAACCAACTGCAAATGTCTCATCTCCTCTTGGGCCAAGAATCAGTAAGAGAGAAAAGCCAGGGATTATTACATGACTCTATCCTCTGGGAAAATGTTTTTATCAAGATTCCAGATAATGCAATTACTTCTATAAACCTGTATCTTGAAGTCTTTGTAGCAGTGCTGGAGTTTTAAATTTGAAGTACTACTCATGCTACATTCATCCACTTACAGGGTTAATCCACTTGCCTATGTTTTATATTCTTTTAAAAAGAAACAGAATATTTTGCATGAACTACTTGTATTTAAAAGCATATAAAAGTAATAGAATACAATAAAATAAGTAACCGTAATCCAATGTCAAAGTACGTTTCATTTCACAGCTTTCAAGTATCTAACAGATGGGTGTTATTCCACCTTTGACACATGTTTGAAGGGGCTATCTCAGTTATTCTTTGACTAGTACTTTTATAACTGCCCAAAGCTAATTTTAACTTCATTTGGGTGTCTTAGATTCTGATTTGTGACAAACTTTCTTAAGGCAGTAAGGAAATGTGACTTTTTGTGGAGGAGTGTATCATTGCATCAAAACTTGGCATCGACCTGGGCTAAGAAAACTGTCTGTTTGTTCCCTAGGGAAATACTTCTAGAAGGTAACTTTTTTTATGTAGTGTACTCTCCTAAATTAAGTTTTTTAGTTTAGCTTGGCCTGAGGCAAAACGTTTCAGGATATTTTAGGAGAACCTGGTAATCTAATTAATCTTATGAAAATAATACTAAAAATCATTCTTTATTTCCCTATCCATAAAGTATATGGTGTTCCCTTCCTTGCATAGCTCCATCCCTGCACTGTCAGTGGCAACTGTCAACTGCATCATTAAGTGGGACAAAGACTGGCTCAGTGCCATTCTGAAGAGTGGTGGGAACTGGTGTCTTGTTCCACCAGAGGCAGAGCGGGTGGGGTAGCCCTCCTTGTGGAAAAACTCTCCCAAGACCTGAGGACTTTTTGTGAAGAAGAGGTGAATTCGGTCGACATCAGCAAGCGTTTCCTTCCTGTCACAGCAGCTAAGGCTGTGATTCAGTAGTTGTCTTAAACCTGTCAAGGAAAGACCAAGGAATGGGGTTTGCAGTCATCAGAGCTCCATATGGAAGGGTCTCAACAGCCTTTTGGTTCCTGGGGACGGGGAGTCAGTGACTGAACTCCAGCTTAGACGATGGACTTCCCAATCTCCTGCCCAGGGAGGGAAAGCGCTGGCAGCTACAGCAGACTGTCACTAGTCTAAGTACCTTGGGTCAACATCACTGTTGAGATGGTTGAAAGTTGGTGTTATTGTGGGGTGCTCCCTTGTGTAATATATATTCTGCAGACACTCTGGAGGTTTTTTCCTCTGAAAGTGGAAATACTGCTACAGCTGTAACAAAAGCTCTTCAGAACTGCACAAGTAAAGCACTGTACGCTTCCCACCTTGCCGATGTATATTATTTTTATATATCTCTTGTTTTTATTTAATACCTATTAAGTGTTTGTGTTGATGAATAATTAGAACTGGGACTGGAATGCCATCCTTTTTAATATGCCGTTATTTTGTTTAAGTTTTTTTTTCTCCTAAAATCCATTTATATTTCAAGGTACTGGAAGGCAAAATATTTTGATGGCCATCTTTGCAGTATATATTCCTGAATGAATGAGGAAGCAGTAATTTTAGTTAGCACTATATATACACACATAAAAAAAAGTTAAGGCAGTGCAGTAAGCTTAGTTTTCAATTTTTATCTGTCATAGATGTAAATAATTCAAACATATAAGCATGGGAAGAAGTTGACAATTTGAAACTGACTGCATGAGTCTCGTAGAATGTTAAAATTTCCTGTGTGCTTCGATTTGACATTGTTTAGAAAAAGGTTGGTTTTGCTGAAGTATAAACCAATTAAAAGTTAATATTGTTTTTCACTGGGCACCCATGCTAAACTAGAATGTTCATGTATTTCATGTGTATGCTTATGTAATTAAGCATCCACTAATTTCTTTCTCTTTGGGAAATACTTCTGCAAATCAGCACTCCATATATGAAGAGTTGAGATGATATCATCTGTTGTTTAAGGTAAAGATAAGGACAGACATTATTATTATTATTTTATAATAGATTCTTAATCCTTTTGTTCTGTGAAGTGTTGATGTTTTCATTAGAGTTAAAATATGTTGCATGTTTACAGAAAGCCTGAAATCTCAATATGTGGTCCTATCAATTTTAATTATTTGAATCATTAGAACATCTAATTTTTTTGCTGAAGGGTACACGAATGTACCATTGAATCTGTTTTTAAGGTTTTTTCCAGTTTAATGTCTGAATCCAAATTCATAAAGAGTTGGAAAAATGAGATGTCTGAGCTATAGGATTCACAGGGATTTTATATGAAGCCTATTTAATCAGGATAACACTGTTATTAATATTCATAAAGTCAGCTGGAACACAAATGACAGACTACGGAGCCTAAAATTTTTTACTTGTGAATTTATTAAAAGCAGCTTAAAAAATTAATGGAATTTAAGTAAAGTTGACCAAAATGAAAATCTTATGTTAGCAGAAAAAATCTTTATTAGAACTTTCTCTAAGACCATCTTGCCATTGATATCTTTGACAGATTTCATTGGTACTTAAAGAAGAAAGATGCATGAATGGTCATTTAAAAGGATTTAAACACATTGGCACATTAATTTTTACATGAATAATAAGTAGTTTCCAAAAGCAATTAACTTACAGTGTACAAGATTTGAATAGAAAAATAGGACTGTGACATCAAAGGGCAAAGCAAATGTGCTGTACATTTTAAACTTTTAATAATACGACTTCTTAAAATAATTTATTTCATTTCCACAGTAGGGAAAGTAACAGTGAAGGTATTTGTGTACAGCTTGGGTTTGTTTTGACATACTCAGAGATGTGGAACAAAGAAATGTTTTGAGGCCAAAGTGCTATTGGTAAAGAACAATTTCAGGCTTTTACAGTGATCAGGTGCTTTTGAATCGAGCTTTCTGATAGTCAATTTCTGTGTGTGGGAAATAGTCATATACTGGCCACAGCATATGATTTTTCTCCCATGCTGCTATATGCATCACTGGGAAGCATTTGTTATTTTTGTAGAGGGCAAAATAGGTAGATACTGGGATTTCTTTCATTAGTAGGAAGGTACTGGTTAATTTATATTCATATTTGTAGGTAGTTTTATACTTAAATACTTAGTGTGAATTTTACATGACTATTGTGTATTATGTTCAACAGATAAGGACAATTTTTTTTTTTTTGCTTTCTATGCATGATGTTTAAGTAGTAGTCTTAACACTAACACGGGTTGAATAAATAGTGAATAAGGAAATTAGTATTTAAAATTAACTCTAGATTTTGGGTTACAGTTTCATTTTGCATTTTCACTTTTGTCTCGGGTCCACCAGTATACTTGATTTTAATCTCCAGCTTTAACTTCTTTCAATTATTAGACTGATTGTCTTCAAATGAAAGTAAAGAAAAGCTTTAAAATAATTGTATTTATTTTCTCTGATGAGCCCTCCTGGGAAAACCTTCATGGCTAGCTTCCGATTGTTGTTGATATGACAAAGTTTAACACTGAATAATGATGGTTCAGTAAGTTCTGGTTCTAAAAATACCTTATGTTCAAAGAACCTACTGTAAAGGTACATCTTGAATGATATGTAAGTGTTGTGCATAAGTTAGATACCTATTGTAGTGTTTGTGTTCAGAACAACCGATTTACATACTTAGTGTATGGAATACTTTGTTGTTCTATTTACTAACGTTTTTATTTCTAATAATAGGGAAAGTATACTGCAAACCCTAGGCAGCCCCAAAAGGTCTTTCGTTTGACTTCACTCGATAGGTTGCCTTAATCTGATATCAACAATATTTTTATTTTCTGTATGTGTAAACCAGAAAATTCCTATTAATTAGCAGAACATGTTTCACCTATGAAGACAAAGTCTGTAAAATGAGCCTCTTGGCTTCCAATTATTCCCATGCCATAGTCTATTATTTCCAGGAGAGGGCAGCATTTTCCTACATCAGGTACAGGAAGGCACATGCCCTGCTTAGACTGTCAATGTTTCTTGTAATTACTCCCAGTATATTTGTTGCTTGCTTATGAATTAACTTGCATTTATGGAACTAAATCATTCCAATCATTTAATTACACCTGAGGAGCTGAACTATAATTGCTTGCTTCCAACTAGGATCTGATATGGCTTGAGCAGTATTAATTTGGTGTTTACTTTTCTGAGTGCTAAAAGCATTAAAATGATTGTGCAATGGGATTACGTTTTACTAATTGCTGGCATTCATTAGCTGGGTAAATGGCGAGGAAGAATGACTGTATATTGTGGAGGGATAAAATTATGGTTTTAAATAGTATATTACTAGGCACATTAAGGCCCTAAGACATGTTTTAAAATACTCCAGAGGTTATTAAATACCGTATTTTCTTCATGTCTTGCTATATGAATATCTTATTAAAATACTGCAATTATTATGAACCTTTTTGTGCAATATGTAGGGAAATGGCTTCATTGACAGAAACCTATTTCTTGATATTAATAACCTTCTATATTTTCAGCTAATCCAAAAGTAAATGAGGAACTTAGGAAAAGATTGCCAACTCCAAATCAACACAGTTACACAGAATTGAAAAAGAAGCATACAGCTTCATTTGAGGGACTCTGTAAGGAACTCAGTGTTCTGCAATACGAGGTGAAGTTGTTATTTTTTTGTTAAGACCCAAGCACATCAAATCATACACATTTTTTTTATCATGCGCATTTATAGTTAACAACAAATATGAGCTAAATGTGTATTTCTTGAATGCTTAATGTAAATGTTAGTGTTGAATCTTAAGTGTTTGCACAATTGTTATACTTTTTTATAATCTCAAAGATAAAAATGAAAACATCTGTGGTTTTGGTGTTTTATAGGAAAAGAACTACTGCTTTACTAGTTAGAACATATGGTTGGTATAATATACTTGAATTTTAAAATGTGTACTTAATTTTTTTTTTTGAACTCTTACAATTATCAGCACAATGACAACTCTCTGGGTATTTTCATGATCCATCCACTGCCTCTTCAAGGCATATGTTCTGTGTTTTTTCTACATTTATTAAAACGATACCAGGGAAAACGTACAAAATAAGCACAACTATGTAGTTAAACGAAAAACTGTCCTTTGTACAATACATTTTAAAAGAGATGCTTGAGTAAGTAATAAAATGTGGTAAACGTACTATATTGGCAAGATTACAAATTTATTTAGATTTCCTTGAGATAAAGAATGCAGTTGAATTTCTAACATTATAAGAGAGCATATATTTTAACACTCATTGTTACCTGATAAGCATAACACTTTAGTGTAGGTCTTCTTTTTGAGTACTGAGGGTTGTTTCTTGAAGATCTTTGATTATATAAAATACTGCAACTGTGTAATTAACTGTATAGTCTGAAGTAATATGTATGCAAATATTAGGATGGATTATTTAGCTGTTTAGAAAAACCTGCAAATTCAGAGTTGGAGTGGGCATGGACCACTTTACCTGTATTTTATCCAGGAAATTAAAGCAGGAGAAAGAATGTTGTAAAGTGAAGTGCATACCATCAGCTGTAATAATTACCAAAGCGAGCAGTCTCATTGCCTCTAGCGGGACCACTTGGTGTAATTTGGGCTGTGCTCAGTAGCATGTACTTCCAAGACCAGACTCTAGAACAAGAAGACAAACTAATAAATTTTTCAACGAAGACATTACACACAACAGATAGCTGAACCAAACCATTACAAAAATCAGATGTGTGAAGAAAAAATATTTATTTAGAAATATAATTTAACATTGACTGTTAAAGTACACAGACTTTATTGTCCTGTTATAAATATTTTTAAATAATTTGTCCTGTAAATTTTCGGTCAAATGAAGGCAAAGTATAGGTGTGTTATAATATATTGTTTCAAGTTTATTTATTTAGAGTTTGCTTTATTTTAGCTCTGAAATCTTCAAGCAAAAACTGGACATAGTGCCAGATCAAACAAGTTCAGAAGAACAAATGGAGAACTGGTCAAAAGGTAAGGACTTTTAAGATATTAATAAGGAACCTCAGGTGTTGTACCAGTGCTAGGCAGTGACTGGAATGTATTTGTTCTTGCCGATATATGACTGACTTTGGAAGAAAAGAAAAAAATAAAACAAACCACAACCACACACTACCTCTTAGAAGTATTTGGGTTAACAGGAGAGCAGCTACAGGAATGCAAATCATCAACTTTATTTCTATTTTCTGGGTTATTGAAAATGGTTTTGTATAACTTTGAGAAGTCTTATTTAAATTCTTAGTCTGTACGTTGCACTTTCCAACCTTTTTTTCTTAATGGGTTAACAACAAATCTGAAGTCTGTCTAAAAGTAACTTTCTTGGCTATTCTCACCTGGCGAGAGTACGATTAAGCCATCTACTAATATTAACAAGTTTCTCATTATTACCTCAACTGAATATAGACAGTAAGGTAGGCTTGGAGGTAAAGGGGGCCTTGGTTAACTTGGAACTTCCATGATTCATGGAATTTTCATCTACATCAGGATGGAAGGATCTTTTTGTATTTGGATGACCAAAATTTTGCTCTCAGATACGTTGTTCTATGTTTCATGTCAGAAACATAAAAAAAAAAAAAGCGCTGAGTTTGAGAGCACGTTATCTGACTGATTGACTTTATAGAGGAGAATTGTCAGAAAGTGGCTTGTGACTAGATAATAATGTGTAGATTGAAGAAAGGGAAAGACAGGAAGGAGACCTTCAGTACATCGTAAAAGGGTGGATTTTTTTCCAGTAAGTGGTTATGTGTACATTAAAAAAAAAAAAAAAATAGGTGTGTCAACATCAAAGATGCCTCCTATATCAGAGCCTGATAGTATATTGTGTATTTCCTGTTTTTGAATTTTATACTATCTATTCTTTCTCAAAAGATAATAAATGTCAAGCTTCTCATGAAGATTCTGTTGTTTAGAAGAAAGAAATTCCTTTACATATGTAATAAATGCACCATCTCCAAGACGCAGTATTTCTTCTATCTATATTATTGTGGAAAATAAACTACTTGTAGACCCCTTTTTTAATTCATTAATTTTGAGCTATTACTGAGTGAAGATAAAAATGTTTTTGAATCATATACTCTGAAAACAAAAGTAGTCATGATGGAGTAACTTAGTGGAGAATTGTATTCTGACAATTTATACTTTAAATGCGTAATGGCTTAATCAGATTTAGTATTTTTAGACCTTTAGGGGTCAGCATACCCTAAGAATGGTTCAAAAGGTTAACTTCCAAAGTAGGCAAGTGAATACCATAAACTGATTCTCTGTGATATATTTTCTGTCTAATTGCAAGAAATGGCATTCTGCTGCTACTCACAGATACTTTAAAAACTGGGTAGTTACTGAGTTTCCTGTGTATTATTTTTCTGATGCATTAAGTTAATATTTTGTGCTGTTTAGAAAGTTATTGCTTCCAAGCTAACACTTGCATATCTGTGTATCCAGTAGAAGGTGTTATATAGACAAAAGTAAAATTGCTAGACTTTTTTTTTTGTAGATCAATCATTAATAAGTCATATAATTCTTTATGCTTTTACTCCTAGGGAAGTTAAAAAAAGGGATTATGGGTAAATCTCATGTCATACTGGTTTGGATGAGGAATATTTTTTT
Source organism: Phoenicopterus ruber ruber (assembly GCA_009819775.1). Classification (NCBI taxonomy): domain Eukaryota; kingdom Metazoa; phylum Chordata; class Aves; order Phoenicopteriformes; family Phoenicopteridae; genus Phoenicopterus; species Phoenicopterus ruber. Next base: position 28,417,436 of record CM020219.1, on the reverse strand, counting down.
CTTAGAATTTTATTTGAGTATTAACAATTATATTTTCTTATCATAAAGATAATAGATAAATTACAGCAACATAATCTATGTGTACCCTTGGTAGACATTCTAGTGTATTTTTCTCATTGACCTGCTAAGTCAAAGCAACTTTTAATCTTCTGTTCAAATGTCTATGTTGAAGTGTGTACCATTTTGTGTTCTGCTTGCTTTGTCATCTGTAGTATCTTTCCATTTTGCAGCTGGTACTGTATCTAGTTGTTCCTCGCTTGTAACTTGGAAGTTTAAAAACTGGTTTTAGAATAACCCTATAATGATTTATTCAGATATTTTTTATAACATACTGAAATGTTGGAGATTAAATTATTTGTCAAAAAATAAGGATGGTAAAGCATGTCTGAGATTAAATTGAGCTGACTAGATGAAAATTCAGTCAAGCAATGAGAATTCTAAAAAAAACAGCAAAAATGTTAGGCACAGAGAAGTGGTAGGTTTATGGCAGTTATGTGGGATAATATGTAACCTGTTAATAGATGTTATAAAATAAAATACTGGAAAGAAAGGTAGTGTTTAAGAAGAGTATATCTGAAGCGTTTGATAGTTGAGATTTTCTTTTTAACTTTCCGTGTTGTTTGGAATATAATATGCCTGTGTGGATTGAAGACGTTTGTCTGTCTCTGTTCTGGTATATTAGGAAGAGTTAAAGAACAGTCTGTGTGCAAGGCTTATTATTTTGGGTTTGTATCTAATTTAAATGTTTTGTTTATCTGCACAGCACCTAGTTTTTAATAGGACGATAGTGACTCTTTACATTCTCTCAAGTATTCTTAGAGAGAAATGAATCAGGAGCATTGGCAGTGGGCCAGTGAAGACTGTGTAATTTCCAAATGAATAATATTCAGGATCCAAGCTAGAAAGCCTAGGATGGTAGTCCATTATAAAAATAAACTTATCTTGGCAAATAGGTGCATATCTTTGCATTGCAGTGGCGGGAGGGGGAAGCACATTGCACCTGGGTGGGGTTGTTACTTTAGCAGGGTTTACATGCATGATGAAAACTGCACAAACATTACTACTGTGAGAACACAAGAGAACCTGAAATTGGGTCCTTTTCATGCTTACATATGCATTCAGGACTCAATAACGTCAATTTTCCAAAAGGGTTAGCAGGATAGGAAAGTGGTGAGTGTGCAAATACTGGAGTTGATATGAGTCAAATGAGACACAAACTTATGTCCTGTGTTTGAGTGGGTGCAGCTATCCTTGTTCTGTATTATATAGCCTTTCACTATCGTAATGTTTTTGCTTGTGTCATATTTGTGAGCATCTATGATTTTTAAGGACAGGGCAGAAATTAGGTGAAGTCTTAAAATATCAGGTACTGTTTGGTCTCTTTTGACAACAAAATTATAATTTTGCTGACTCCAAAATGAAAAGCATTGTATAATTATCATTTGGAATTTCCTAAAACAAGGTAATAGATTGCCATTAAAAATAATCGAAGTGGTTTGCTTCCTTAAAAGGTGATTATTATATTTTTCAAGCATGGAAATCAATATATATAATTCTAAACCACTACTTAAAGCACATATTGAAATGTAAGTCAGTGAACCAATTTCACCTGTAAGAATTTGATGTCAACTCGTAGTTATGATCCATGACACTTTCCCTGTAACTTGTTATCCTTCAAAAGAATGTTTGTGCAGCTTGTAAAAATACTTTAAAATTGCATGTCTGGAAACTGTAGTTCAGAGGAGACTAGTATTAAGGAGATGTGATAATGTAGATTGGAACAGAACTGCAGAATAAGCTTGTGCAGGGAAATTTGAAAAGTAAGTGTTTTATCTGGTGGTAAGCTGTTGTTTTCCAGTCTTGCTCCCTTCAGGAAAAATAAGAGGAAAACAGATATGCAAACCTAAAGAACAAGTTATGTATATATAGCTGCTCAGACACATGTGCATGTGATAAGCTTACATGTAGACAGTTGTCTTAATTGCATTGTGTGTTTGTGCATGCATTGGTCTGGCATGAATGCATGGTGCTTACTGTCAAGAATCTGGCCTTAGCTTTCCTTATATTGTCATGGTCGTGATGTGTATATGCCAGTTTATTGCTTACAAAAATAAGCAATTTTTTTTAGTTCTTTTGCTGCGTAGTGAATAATATTCAGGAAATAAAACCCTTCTAGAAAGATTTTTGCATTTATTTACTCCCATTTATAAATTCCATTAGTTGTCAGCCATTCCTTTTGCATTCATGGTAGTTGAGGCAATGTACAGTCATATGCACAGGTTAAGTGAATCATCTTTTTTTGCTAACTTCCTAGAAACGAAACTCCTGTTCCTCACCATGTATTTGTAGACTATCTTATTAGAAGTAGTAAGTTTTTCTAGTTATGTAATGATTTTAATGTACTTCTTTGTGGATTTGGTTTTGCAATAGTAATTACAAGGACTTTTTGTCTGGAATTACTATTGTGTGTCTTTAACTCACACACACACACACTGACACACATACACACACACAAAGATGAAAGGGTAAAGAAAGCTTTGAGAGTAATGTGGTGGTGTAAATATTTTTCACGTGACGCTCTAGTTGGGTCAAAAAGCAACTAATTGTAAAGGTGCTGCTTCTCCTTTCTCCAGAATACACCCATTACAGCTGTAAACACTAAAGTAAATCTGAAGCCCTTCTTCCAAGGCTGTAGTAGAAGCAGAATAAACCATACTTGTCATATTGAAGTCTGTTCCTTCTTTTACATGCCTCAACAGGAGATACTGTGAGCCTGTTCTTCCTCTCCTTCCCTCTTTTAGCAATAAGGAATGCTGTTTACCTGGGAAAGAAAGAAGACCTGGATATTGCATGGGTGTGTATGTGGAATAATCTACGTGAAATGCAGAGAGGCAGAGTCCTCTTCACATACGTTGATTAGTGTCTTCCACGTGTGCTGTGCTTTCAGCATCAAACTCGCTGTGTGCTAGCTGTCAGAGAGCTTGCAAAGTGGCAAGGGTAGTTGCAGGTTTCTCTGCGCAGTATAGGAGGCAGAAGAGAGGTTGAGAGGATGATCTTGCGTGAGTCAAACATAGGAAGAGTGGCTAGTAACCATTGAGCAACACTAAGCATGGAAGATGAAGAAAACATCTTGCATGGAAAAAGAGGGAATAGCGTGCCATGACTTACAAGATAAAAGGGAGCTAATGATAACTGAAAAATAATCAAATACTGTCTAGTCTTTCCTGTAAATATAATCACCCTTTCATGTGTATAAATTCTCATGTCTCCTTTTTCCATTCTATTTCTTTCCTTGTACATTTTAAATGGTTAAATACAGTGCATTTCTGGCCAAGCTGCATGCAGAAAGACTCCTCATCAGAAGCACAATAAGTATCTGCCTGACTCATTGAAGTATTGTGAATATGACTTTGTTAGACCCTTTACAGTACGTTGAAAATGTGTAGTGCCTTATCTACACTGAGTACTGCAAGCACTAAAGAGGGGGAGAATGCACACCTTGAAGTATTACACTTTGAATCGCTTAAGTGTTTAAAGTATGAGTGCAGCTAACTTCAGAATGTCTTGAAATGTGCTTCAGGTAGAGCGGCACTTATTACCACAGTAATTTTTATGTAGTGCTTCAGAAGGAGCTTTAGAAGACCTAGCACAAGGGCAAGAGGAATGTGGTTATTTTCTTCTTTAGAAATCTTCATTGCTTCTATTTTAATAACAACTAGAATGAAGCTTCAAGTTCAGAGCAAAGACAGAACAAAAAAATTCATAAAAAAAAAAGGTTCTCCAGGGAGTGCATTGGAGACTCTTATCTGAGAGTTCACCTGCATCTTTAGTAGACCATTTACTTGGAGAAAAGGGTGCGTGGGCAAGGTGTCTTACTGGCACTTTATGCAGAGTGACTTTTCTTTTATGTCGGATGCTTTAAATTACAATATTTTTTCTTCACTTCTAAAGCTGTAGTTTTCTGGGATTTTGTTTCGAACTCTAATTCAGCAAAGCCTTAGTTGTTTGTTTGCGGTAGGGGAGGTTGAGTACATTTGGATAAGAGAATTTTCACTATAATTAATGGGCATCAGGAAACATGACCCTGCCTAGATAAAAGGGAGTTCTGGATCATTAAGATTTAGATAATGGAAGGGGTTAGATGTGAAAAGCAATTGTCTGGTATGACAATAGCAAAAGAAAAATGGGGTGGGAGGGTTTACTTTGTTTTTAGCTGGTTTAGAACACATAAACACAGCATGCTTAGTAAAACTCTAGCAGACACTATGTTTGGAAATTATGTAATAACTCCATATAGGCTGTAATGATATCCTGAAACCCTGTATTTAAACTAACCTGAATTACAATGAGAGATAAACAGAATATTTACCCATCCCTTATGAGCTGCTGCTGATATGTAAATTTATTCTTCTACTTTGCACAAATATACTTTTGAGCTACTGCTTAAACACTTCAAGGTCCTTAGCCAAACAGTTTTAATGATGCCTCCAATATTATGAAAGTGTGACATTTGATGAATGCCTTGTATAGTTGTGATATCGGGGAAAGTGTAAACAAAAAACGCACATCAAGTCATCGTGCAACACCTAGATAATTTATAATTTTACTGTTTATATCCATCTTGACATTTTTTATCTGCCAAAGGCAGGTTTCATTTGGAATCTTAATCTGAGATTTATTTGGTGGATCTGGAAATCATAGCTAGAGTTCCCACAGGAAATGGTCCATCTACCAACAGATTAAATGGCAGTCCTGCAGTTGTTAAGGGAGCTCTGCATTTAACACACATGCATACTCATTCAGTCAGCACTGTGGAGAAAAATTAAAGTAGTAACCCAGGTTTAGGAACAATGTAGCTAAAAAGTCCCATATTTGCTGAATGACAAAGGGTTATATAGCAGCATTTCATTTTATTATTCGTGCTTGAATTTCTTGTTTGCTTTGTTGAGTCTGCTGACGAATACTAATAAATGCCTGCAACAATCCAGACGAGAGATGCCTGGCAACAAAGCTATGCGGTGGACCTCCCTGATCTTCTCCAGTTCACAACCTGACCTTTTGAAAAATTGGCTGGGCTAAGCTGCAGAATTTGGGTGTAATGGTTATTGTTAACTCCAGCTTTAGGATTTATTAATTTGTGTGATCAAGACTTACCTATACTTCAAAGTTTCAAAAGACCAAACACAATCATCCGTCCATTAGAACTGACATTGTGTTTCAGTGAATCCCACTTAGTATCTGCCTAGAGATTCTGCTGTTTTGATGCATTTGGAATATAAAAATGCTTTTTCAAGTGTGAGACCAATCCAATGAAAACCTGGTGTCTTCTCAGAGACTAATATTTTAAAATAACAATATGTTAATGAATTGCAAATGGACAGTGGAATGCCAAAGGAAATGTCTGATATTTATACATTAATAAATGCATCACGATTAACTGCAGTAAATACCAAAATAACGATTGGCCATGTATTTTGAAGACTTAGTGGTTTTTTTATTTTAAATATTCACCAGTTTGTACACAATTGCTGTTTAGATGCAAAATAGGAGGGCAAAAGACTTCATGAGAGAGAGGCGAGGGAAACATCATTACTAAAATAATCAGAATCCTCGAAGAACTGTAAAAAAATTACCTTTGCCAGAATAACTCCAACTGTTCTTAATCTCCTTCTCAATTTATTTCTTTATGAAGGGTGTTGCCAGGGTTCCACACAAGTACAGGTGAATAAAGAAGCATTCAAAGTAACACAGATGTCCCCCCGCTTAAATTGCTAACACAGAATGAATTCACTGTTCTCTTTAGATTCCTTTAAGGAATAAAAAAAATGAACCATTAAATTTCTGAGTTTTGTCTGTATTTTAGCAGACAAAATATTTTCAAGCCTCTTCTTTTGTGTGTGTGTGTATGTGTCATGGGATATAGAGCAAACAAAGACATTAATGCAAAATATAACTTAGATTATTCTTACTTCATTTGCAGAGAACTTTATTGAGAAAGTTCCAATAAGAATTTTGATCATGATTTTGGACAACTTAAATGCTTAACTGTAGTCAGAGATCAAGCGTTTCAATTGCATTGTTCTGTTAATCTGACTGACTTCTAAAACAGTTTTACTTGTTCAGAAATTTTCTGTATTAGAATGATAGTCAATGTAAAAAAAAAAAAAAATTTCTTCTGCCTACTGTTGAAATTACAGGAAATTTGTATATAGTGTACACTGCACATCTGCCTTCTAATATAGAAGTACTGTAGTCTGTCATATGGATGAAAATTATCATCATAAAGGAGCGTGGAAGTCTAGTGACTTGAAATTTCTCAACTTTTTGATTGTGTAAATATTACTTTATTATTCATAAGTAAAAATGTTTGGGTTCTTTTTCTTGAAGTCCAATTGAAATGAGTAGCTAAAGCCTCTCTGACAGAAGAGGGAAGAATTTGAGGTCTCTGAGGAGGAGACAGGAGCAGGAAGGGCCAACAGTGAGGTAGCACAGGCTCCAAGATCCAACATGGATACAGTGCCTTGGACTTCTGCAGTTTTACTTCTGCCATAGCTTCCTCATTGACCTCGATCCAGCTACTTCATGACTGTGTGTCTCAATCTTGATGGCTTTAAAATGGCTGTCATCACAGTGCTTATGCATCCCTTTTAAAATATCTGCACGAGTTTCCAGAAAACAATGTTTTCAAGGCTTATTTTAGTGAACCTCTGTCATTTGATAGAGCAACTATCCTATCTCAGTGTAAAATCCAGGACCTTTCTGAGTAAGAGTTACTTAAAAGTAAGTTGATAGTTCTCATTCTTCTGAGTTGACCCATGGTGCTCTGAGCAGGTCCCACTGTTATGTATCATTGGGGCACTGAGCATACAATGCATCTACATGGTGATTTCCTCTTCGTCACTGCCGAGGGCTTGGCTGGTTATATGCGACATTTTGGCTGGGCAGAGCACTGAGAAATAAAAGGAATTAGCTCTGTATTGCAAAACTACTCTGACCTCAGTCTTCACTTGTTATCAGGTTCCTGTGACTGCCATTCTGCCATGCTACAGAAGTGATTTAGTGAGATCTTAGAGTCCTACTGAATAATCATCTTAAAGTTTGCCCGGTTTTCTTTAAACATTAGAAAAAGTGTGTCGCGAAGGGACAACCATTTGCTGTTAGTTGCAGGTTATTTGTTCTCAGTATACTACACTGCACTGAAGGGGCCTAAATAATTGCTAACGTAAGTAAATCTGTAGTAAGTCCAAAGATGAGTAAAGCTGCACTTTTTCTTGTTTGTTTGTTTTGGAGAAAATGTATATTGACCTTGTACTTTTTGTACTGAGCTCTTGTAATTGTTTTCCAGAAATAGGAATTACTTTCTTCTTGAAAATTAAGGACAGCATCTTTTCTAGAGATTAACTATAAAAAAATCGAAAATAATGAACACCCTTTGAGACATGCATGTAAATCATGTATGTTGCGTCTGTGTCAACTCAAATACAAATGAAAAAGGAAATAGCAGGCATTCTGAAAATGCATAAAACCTAAACCAACTCTTTTCTTTCCACTTACGCCAGGCAGTAGGATCGGATTTCTTCCACTAGCCTCATTTTCTTTCTTTGCATATTTGTGCTTATAAAATCCTTTAATTTTGGTTTCCCGCTCATTTTCAGGATTTATGCCTTTTAATCATTCAATAAGGGGTGAACTGTTGAGCAATCTGAGTCTTTCACAGTCATTCTGTTTGGTAGAAGTTCCAGTAGTTATACAGCAGAGTGAATGAATGTTTGTCTTTGACAAAAAGGCTGACTCATCATTTTCAGCTCATGAGGGAATATTCGGCCATAGTACTAATTTCATTTGCATAGCTTGAAAAGTTAGTGGCTATCAGGTTCGAGTTTTCCATTGGACTTAAATATTTAATTTCTATTTATTTATTTTATACATATCTAAGAATTCAAGTCCAGTGGCATTAGATATTATGAATCTAAGGCAATTCCGTAATCCATTTTTCGCATGAAGCTATTAGAAGTTGCTTCTTATTAATGCAGCAACTGTCTTGTCCTTAAAGCTTGTTAGAACACTTGCAGGTGTGCGTGCATTGTCATACACACATGCCCAAAAATTATCTTTTCATAAATGTTTGTAATATTATTAATGTCCAAAAAAATCTAGATAATTTGAAAGTCAATAATAAAGAATAGCAAATAGTCTAGTGAAAATAAGAAGAAGGTGAAGTTCTCGAGTAATGCTCTTACACACTTGATAGTTATTGCAGAAAGTTGAGGTAGGTGTGTGGTTTGCAGGTAGGGGCAAGAACAAGTATTTTTAAACTGTAGTAAGTGTGTCCTTTTACTTGGTGTAGTTATTTGAGTTAGTTTGGCATAAGGATGTGGTGACTATTTGCTTTGATAGTTTTGTTGGATAGTGAATATTCCCTCTTGGTGTTTGAAATTCAAAGTTTTTGGTATTGTACAAACGCAGGAAAAAAAACCAGAAATTGAAGCTACATTGTTGTTTAGACTGAGGAAAAAAAATACATGATTAACAATAAATTAGAGTTTGTCAGTCACTGAATTTTTGGGGCCTTTTAGTAATTGAGGCTATAGGTAGTTTCTCAAATGTAGCACAATGTTTTGTTCTGCATTTTTTTCAAATGTTTTTAATCTGACAGTGTCACATAGGAAGAGTAAGCTACTGAGTTTGCAGTCAGCTTTGCTCGCGCTCCCAGAGCGTGTATGGCTCATTCTCTTCCTTCCTGGTTTTTCTCTTTTTCCTGTTCTGCCTCTTACTGCCATCCCTCTAGGGGTTCATTCATGCAGTCTTCTGCAGGCAGATGAGGACATGCTTTGCCTGTGCTACAGACCAGCTTAAAACAAATGCTAGGAAGCTATAGGCAGCAAGCGGTAAGTACATTACAGTTGAAGCTACTTTTGGAGCACCAACAAGGGCTTCCAATGTCCCCATAATCATCTGCAGGCAGATCTGTAGCCATGTGTTTTGCAGTGCTGTGTGCAAGTGCCATTGGTTTTTGTTTGTTTTCCTTTATTGTTGTTCCTCAGAGATGCCCTGCAAACCTCTGAGGTGATCAGCACAGTTTGGCATAAGGGGCGCTGAAAGACTGCGGAAGGTGGTGCCCACCCACCTTCTGCTGGGTCATGGGACTGCTGAATATGTTGAGTGGTGCACAAGGGAAGCTACTGCCTCCTTAGCCTTCCAGGTGAATCTGCACCTCTGTGCACTTACATCTTCAACACTTCTGTCCATATTATCGGTGTCGGTACAGGATTCTTTAATGCAGTGCTTTTCCTGATCTCAGTGCTAATTCCCCACTTCTAAGAAGCAGCTATGAGAAATAGTGGCAGCCTGCAAAATGTGTTAGGTTCAATGTTTTTACTTGACTTTTTAACCACTTCCAGCTTAACAACATTGAATTCTGTTCTGCCTTTACTGTTTCAAGCCACGACAGCGTTATCTTCCCCTTATGTCCCTCACAATCAATTCCCAGCTTTAATTCTAGGGTCTTTATATTCCTTCTTCCTAACATTTGCCTTTCTTTCGCTCAATGTGAATGAGCTATTCATTCAAGATAAATACATACAGAAGATCAGCTGTTCAGCTTCTCCCTATAGTGAAATATTAATCTGGGCTGCTGAACTTGTTCTATTTTATATGGAAAATAAGTTGTTTAGTATACTCAAGAATCAGAATCGATGGTGGTGATACCACTTAATGAAAACTACGGTATTTTTTTCCAAAGCTTGCAAGGCTGTTTTACCCTTTCTCTGATGTTCCTTGTGCAGCCTGATTATTGCAAATGCTACTTACTCCCCAGTGTGTCTCTGCAGCATTGGTAATTAGTGCACAATACAATTTGCAGGAGGCATGAGGAGAAGCACTGAAGTGCATTGATTAATATTGCTACTTAGTTTAGCAGCAAGACAAGAAGCTACCATGTACCAAGGCCTAATTTACTTGGGGTGGGGGTCATGGGCTACATGCAGAATAAAGTGGTTTTAAAAATCAGAAAATCACTATGCCCATTGATCTGACAGTGCTCAAAATGTCTTCCCCAAAGCATTCTACTGACAGATTTAGCATGTTGACCAAAAAAATGCATTACAGCTTTATTAAACAAGTAAAAACCTCTAACCTTAGTGCCCTTGGGCAGAGTGCTTCCAATTCTAAGCAGAGGCAGCTGCCATCATCTTATGGCTGCAAAGCCAGTAGGGAAAGAAAAACCCAGATCCTCTATGTTTTGCCTGATGTTTCCAAGAATGCCACTTACAGGCTTGCTGTGATGCTGCTTAGTCTTACCCATGTGCTTGAGGGTATTGAATCTGGATGAAAAGGTATGCTGCAAATGTAAGTTGCTCAAAGAAGCAGCATTAGCATTAATAAATGCCAACACAGGTCTAGTTCCATTCTAAACTCTTTTTTTCCCCATCTGCTGTAACTTACAGTTGAAGGCATAAAAATCCATATCTTGACATGGGCTAAGGATTTAGCCTGAAGTTCAGCTGCTAATGCTGAAAAGATGTTTACCTCATCATGCAGACATGTTTACTTCATTCTGTTTAAAAAAAAAAAAAAAAAAATCTATCTGCTGACTTGATCTGTCATCTAGGGAGCTTTGGTGCTTGTTGGGAGCTTGTATTCAGGATGTTATAGAGAGGCTGCTGAGGCTCATCTGACCCTCTTTTACCCCCTGCTGCTCTTCCATGTAGGCACCAGTCATATTGTTGGGGTAACCTGGAAAGTATTACATGTGACTATGGCTCTGGTGTCTGATAAAGCCAGTGCTAGCTAGCTCCAATGCCAGCTCTCTCCTGTGGAGAGAGGAGCCCACACTGGAGCAGGTTTGCTGGCAGGACTTGTGACCCCGCAGGGGACCCACACTGGAGCAGTCTGTTCCTGAGGGACTGCACCCCATGAAAGGGACCCACGCTGGAGCAGTTCGTGAGGAACTGTAGCCTGTGGAAGGGACCCACACTAGAGAAGTTTGTGGAGGACTGTCTCCTGTGGGAGGGATCCCATGCTGTAGCAGGGGAAGAGTGTGAGGAGTCCTCCCCCTGAGGAGGAAGGAGCGGCAGAGATGACGTGTGATGAACTGACTGCAACCCCCATTCCCCGTCCCCCTGCGCCGCTGGAGGGGAGGAGGGAGAGAATTTGGGAGTAAAGTTAAGCCCGAAGGGAAGGGAAGGGTGGGGTTTTAAGATTTGGTTTTATTGATTTGATTGGTAATAATTAAATTATTTTTTTCCCAAGTCGAGTCTGTTTTGCCCATGACAGTAATTGATGAGTGATCTCCCTGTCCTTATCTTGACTCACGAGCCTTTTGTTATATTTTCTGTCCCCTGTCCAGCTGAGGAGGGGAGTGGTAGAATGACTTTGGTGGGCACTTGGTGCCCAGCCAGGGTCAACCCATCACATCACTAGTGGTGTACTCCCAGAGTCAAAAATGGATCAAATCCTGTTCAATGATCTGGATTAATGATCTGGATGATGGAGCAGAGTATACCCTCAGCAAGTTTGCTGATGATACAAGACTTTGAGAAGTAGTTTCTACACCAGAGGATTATGCTGCCATTCAGAGGGACTTTGACAGACTGGAGAGCTGGGCAAAGACAAACCTCATGAAGTTCAGCAAGGGGAAATGTGAAGCCTGAACCTGGGCTGGAATAATCCCATGCAACTGTACATGCTGGGCACCAACTGGCTAGAAAGCAGCTCTGCAGAAAGGGATCAGGATCCTAGTGGACAGCAAGTTGAACGTAAGCCAGCAATGTGCCCTCAGGGCAAGGATGGCCAATGGCATCCTGAGCTGCATTAGGAAGAGCATTGCCAGCAGGTGGAGGGAGGTGATCCATCCTCCCTGCTCAGCACTGGTGAGGTCGCATCCAGAGTTTCAAGTCCAGTTCTGAGCTCCCTAGTACAAGAAAGAGATGGACTTACTGGAGTGAGTCCAGCAAAGAGCCACAGAGGAACTGGAGCATCTTAAGTATGAGGAGAGGCTGAGACTGAGCCTTGAGAAGGGAAGGCTCGGGGGAGTGGATCCCATCAGTATGAATAATACCTGATGGGAGAGAATGAAGAAGAAGCAGCCAGACTCTTTTTGGTAGTGCCCATTGACAGGACAAGAGTCAATGAGCACAAATTAAAACCTGTGAAATTCCATCTGAATACAAGGAAACAATTTTTTACTGTGAGGGTGATCAAACACTGGCACAGGCTGCCCAGAGAGACTGTGGAGTCTCTCCTTGTGGAGCTATTCAAAAGCCATCTGGACGTAGTCCTAGGCAACCTGCTCTAGGTGACCCTGCTTGAGCAGGGGGCCTGGACTAGATGATCTCCAGTGGTCCCTTCCAACTGCAATGATTCTGTGAACTCTTTTTAAAGTCCTGGCACTAAAAGCAGGAAATTTGAAAAACAGGAACGGTGAAAAGAAGAAAAACTTACTCAGTTGATGACTCTAGTGCTAAAGGGATAGAATCCCTTTTTTTATTTGTCCCAGTGTAACTGTGGTAGCTAATGCCATCTAATCTTCTTAGCATTCTGGAGTGAGAAGGGTTTTTTTCCTCCAACTCTTTCGTATAGTGTGGGCCAAAGGAGAGTGCAGTAATGCTAAACAAGGAACAAAGTTTCATGGCAATACAGTCACTGGTTATTGCAACAGATACGTTGTGCTTGAATTCTTTCACAGAATGCAACACACTTCACCTGAGGCACTTCAAATATATATGGCTTATAGAAAATGTTGATGCTCTAGAGAAGAAGGGGAGGAAAAGTTATGGCAAGTGAAGCGTTGCACTTCCCCTTCAGTGTGTGAGAGCATAATTTGCAACTATATATATACAGATCATTGCATCTGAAATGAGAGAAGTGGACAGGATGATGTTTGATAGGCAGTTCTTTATAATATAAATCAAATGGGAAACACATCTCAGCCAAGTGTATGCCTCACTATAAAAAGCTTTGCAAGTATTGAAATTCAGACTAGGTTAGTTTTCACATAGTACTAACTGGAGAGGGTTCAGAATTTTGCCCTTATATGTTGCCACTACCAAGTTGGGGCAGGTTCTTACAGTATACCTAGTGGGTTTTTTAATGCCTATTTCTTTAGAGATCCTTGCTACTTACTGTAAGGAAGAGCAAGAGGTTGAACCCGGTTTTAAAATGTAGCAGGGCTTAAAAGGAATCTCTGCTCAAAAACCTGCAGGATTTTGAGCCAATGAACAACAGCGTACATTTGCTGAAAGAATGCAGGTGGCTGTGGGCTGTGTTTAATTTCTGCATTAGCTGTGAAATGATCTGAGGAACATATTTCAATCACAGTATTGAAAGTAGTGTTAGGTTATACTTAACAAATGTTTTATCAAGTTATGGTCTCCACATGCTTATTACTGCTCAGAAACAAAGGTTCTGATATGCTGATGACTGTTGTTCCTCTAGTACAAAAATCAGCGGTTGTAGTTTAGAGGAATGGTGAAAGGGAATTCAAGTGGATTTGTGCTGAAGTAGAAAAGGAGAGTACAGATGAGCAGGGGGTACAATAACTCTTTCCACAAGGTAGTAACACATAGCTTTGTATGGGAACTTGTTAAGCTGACTCCGGCCAATCCGCAAGTCATCTCTCTGTGCCCTTGGGATGTTTCCTGTGCCAGTGGCTGTGTCTTTCCTTCTTCAAGGAAAGCGAAATCTATTGCAACCGATTTTAGAGACAGTCTTCAGTACTTTTTACTCTAGTGTCTTATGTGCAGCATGACACCTTGATACTGATTGATGTGTATTTTCAGGCTATTTGTAGATGATTGCAACTGTATAGATAGTTTCTTATTATTTTTGAGGAGGAGGTAATAAGTTGGATCAAAGAATGTATACTGTATAATTTATCCAAAATGTTTGGAAACATTATCTTTATTAAATGAGCAAAAGCTCCAGTGTTTGTTCTCTACTAATCTAAATGAAAGAATGAAGAATATATGCACTTTTTTCCGTTTGCAGCTTCTTTTGCCTTCTTCCTCATAATTTTTTAATATAGTTCTGTAATTAAAACTTTCTTGTTCTTACTTTATGAAAGAACATTCATGGTATGTAGATCTTTCTTTCATTTAAATACCTTGATATCAGAAATATGTCCTAAAAATATCTAGTAGCCAAGCTTAAGAGAACTATCACACTCAACATTTTAATCAGATAATTTTTCCCTTTAGCACAATTTATGCTTTGCATTCTTCAAGTTCTTCAGTTGTATGAGCCTGTACCTTACACTCTCCAGGAGTGAATAATGGGGCCTTGAATTTGTTGTTGCTGATTACAGCTTGCTGGATACTCCTTTTGTAGCCAAAATGGATTTGAAAAAGACCTCAATATAAGTAAGAGTCTAGTTCACAACCTGCAAATTTACCTGTCTACAGCAGAAATTCATCATGTCTCACTAGGGTAGAGCTAATTTTTACTAAAGATAGGTAGATAGTTTCCTAGGGTCAGCATTATTTTAAGCAATCATTTAAGGGGACGAGGGATTAGGAAATGGTGATGAATTTTTCAGGTTTCCATGAGAAAAATCCAATAAATATGTCAACTCCTACATCTGTGCTTTAGGTAACATAGCTTTCGTTCCTGAGTGGGATGAGGAAGCTGTGAATCTGAAACTAGAGTACTTTCTCCTTTCTGGTGCAAGAATATAGCGAGCCATTTTCGAAAGAGAAATGTCAAGTTTGTGCTTCTTTCTCCAAATGAAAAAATGTGTTTGCTTCTATTTCCCATTAGAAACACACATCCTGGAACAGAAAAAAGAAGACTCTTGTGTTGAGTTTCAGTTTCATCAGAATTCTGAAAAAAACGCAGAATTTTTTATCCAAGCAGAAGCTGAAGCACTGAAACTTTCAGATTGCCCAGTAACCAGTCAAAGAAGAGGAGCCGAAAATGATTGTAATTCCAGTCCTGAAGAATCAAGGTAAAAACAAATATCCCTATATATAGTTTTTCTAGATTCACATTATAGACAATATACATACAGATTTTTGGATAAAGATTGGGAAGTTTACTTCCCAACTGAGAATTAGTAAGTCAGCTTTTTACTTAGACTCACCATGTCTGCCCTTCTTTCCTTATGGAATGCAGCATTTCACCACTGTATTCTCTAGCACTGATAGAAAATATGATCATGGCAATGGCTTATGTGATACGCTAAGGGTATTTCAATGATTGTGCTCTCTCCAGAGAATTTTAAAAATGAATGAAATTAGAAAAGATGACCTAAAAGTCTAGTAGTATCTGTGGCTTTACACAACAAGCACAGTGTACCCTAAGTATGATGAGTGAGTAGGAAGCAGGAATGAAGCAGGAATAAAGCAGCGTGAAGTCCAGATGAAGTTGGAAGAGTAAAGATGAGGAGCTGTGATACCTTAGAGGCAGTCTGTGACAGGGATCTGGGGAAGGGCAAATATGGTTGAAAAGTGTAATACAAACTCTGAAGATTTTATTCTATTGTTAATTTTGGCCATTTATTGTCATTCATTTCCATACTGAGCTATGGCCCTCTACTGCAGTCTTAAGAAACATATACCCTCGTGCTATATGTGGCATAATATATGAAGGTATACCCCAGTGACTAGGGAACATGCTACCAGTTTTGAGCAGCTTAGGCATTCTGAAGCCCAAGTCTTAACTGAGAGTGACAGAGTTGTTTTTGAAAATGGGATCAAGGCTGCAGAGCCCTATGATGTACTTTTGAAAAATATACTCTTAATTCTTCACCTGTCTGGCAGATTCTACACCTGGTTTTGTTATCTTTATCATGATCTAGTGGTGACCTATTGGGCCAAAACCAGTCCATAATACTTTTCCATCTGACTTGTCTTTTTTTTGCATTAGGGCCTGAGATATGCTGTTAGGGCAATGCATCCTGTACTAAAAGCCAAATATAATCCTGAGTGCTTAAGTACAGCACCGCACAGAGTCAGCCAAAGATTGTTGCTCCTGCCCTTCACCAGTGCCACTCAGACTGGCAATCGGGTTGGTCTTGAACAATGAGATTAACCTTCCACAGCAGTCAGCTTGTTGAACCATCTCATCTGCAAATATATTGCATGTTGGATCCTATAGCTATAGGCCACAACCTCATTGTGGTAGATACTATATAAACTGCACAAAATCTGTCCTTCCCCAAATAGATTGCAATTAGAATATAAGATGAGAAAATATCTTGATATAGAACAACCCAGGAAATGTTGAGTCAGTGTTGATTTGCATTGTAGACGGTGGACTTTGTGTACCATCAATGTGACTTGTCAAGTTTTCTCTTAGACATCAGGAAGAAAACATTTGAGAGATTGAAAGATGATGATGAGGTATATTCAAACTTGTTCATGGGAAGCATCTCCTGAACATGGAAAATGCACAAAAAAAGCTTGAGGTTTGTAATGTCTGGGCAATAGCATCCAGAGGCATCTATCGCAGTCTGAAACAATACTAAAGTAAATTTGCTAGACAGAGCAAAGATGAAATAGTCTTTGAAGGATCTTGAAAGTGAAGACAAGCAGTTTAAGCACTCTTGTGTATACACCCCATGTATACACTATATGCACTATATTACACTAAGTAAGTACTTTTTGCTGTGAATCTCCCTGCTGTCTGTTTGATGTGCTTTAGATTGCACCATAGTTTACCTGCAGAGTATGGATCTTAACTTCCTTCTTAAAGAACTATAGAGAAAGTAAATCCAATAGAAGCAGGTGAAGAAAGGGGTAGCTGAGTACAAACAACTGTTTGCCTAAGAGAAATGACTCTTTGGAGCAACAGATAGCTTTCCTTTTCTTTCTAGGATGTGAATTACACATAATGAAAGTAATGTATACAGTAGAAATAGGAGTTCAGAAGGTATAGCTTTTCTGTGGCTAGTTCTTATGATTCATTGGCTATGAAGCCCATAAACAGAAAATACTTAAGGGAAGCAAATGTTAAAAATATTTGCTAATACCCCTTCAAATCCATTCATCTACTGATTTTGCTGCCATCGTACAAGTGAGATCTGAATTATCTGTGAGTATCAATGGATAGCCAAGGAGTTTTTTAAACATCTTACCTTGAGACAGAATTTTTGTGGCCATTGAATCTTGTCTTATTTTTCCCTGTCTATGGTTAGCTAAGTTATCTTAAAACTCTGAGTGGTGTACAGTATGGAATTCCTGTTGTCAGTTATATTTAGAATAACACCATAATTTTGCAAATTTCTGCAAGATGAGCTCCTAGATCTTGTCTTCTGGATATTTTCATTTCACTTCATGGGGAATTGTCCATTCTGCTGAAGAATTTGGTTTCTTTTAACCTGAACATCAATTTGATCCCTAAATGTTTCATTCCTTTGTCACTCCATGTTAAGCGCAGGTTTTTAATATTTGCTTCCCTTAAACATTTTCTGTTTATAGGCTTCATAGCCAATTTGTATTCATCTGTTTTGTGCCTTAGCACTGTAGTATATTTATTATTCCAGATTTACAGATTTTTTCAGAATTACAGATTTAAGAAGTGATAGAAGGATGTCCCTTTTACTGGCTATTTAATACATTTGCAATGGTTAACAAATTTTGATAATATATTTCTGTGTATTTTGTTTCGAGGTGAGGTGGGGAGAAAACAGTTTTGCATTTTTTTTTTTTTTTTTCCTTTTTTTCCCCCTTCCTAAACACAGCACCATAGAAAGAAAGGCTAACAGGATGCTCCCTGAATTTATGTCCTCATGGAAGGATGCTGCAGATTTCGGTGGAAAAACAGAAACTGCATTCCTTTTAAAAGAACTGGACACTCTGAGGGCCAAAAATAAAAAGGTACAATTGAGATATTCGGATCACGGTATTTGCTCTTTTATGGTTGTCTTACAAAACATACATTTTAAACTGTTCCTAATTTAGTTTTGTTATTTATTTTAGTGCACCAATCAATAGCTTTCTTGTAATTTTGGATTCTTAGAATCTGCTTAACAACTGCTTCTCTGGAATTGAAAAAATCTTTCATCCTACACTTTGACCTTTTTAATCAGTGACATAGGTTCTTGCATCATGGATGAAAACCAAGGAGCACCAAAACCAAGGCCAGGATTTCATTAATATAATCTGGAGCTCATGCTTCTGTACATGTGGTTCAGATAATGAATGTGCCCTGATACCTCCTCTTTGTTGAGGGGAAGAAAATCCCATCCTACTTGCACACTGCATTGCTTCTAGTGTTAGCAGCAGTTGCATGCGCCTGAACAACAGAAAAGTCTATAGTCTTTCCATGAAGTGTCATTGAATATTCAATGGCAAGCTCAGATATCTGTCCAAGAACAGAATTAATGAATTCCTAGTTAAAAGAAATACCTCAATATGTGAAAGAATATCAGTTTTCTATCTGGCGATGCATGTGAAAAATTGTGTTTAGCCCACAGTCTCTTGAGGCTGTGATGTCAGTACTCTTGGTAGGAAATAGGCTATTCATGCAGACACTGCTGCCTGCGTTATAATTCCATGTGATTCTGAACTTCCTTAGTGAGAAGGGCCACAGCTGGTGATACCTGAAGAAGAGAATCCGAAGTAAAAATAATGGCACACACATTGCTGCTTGTCTCGCAGAACAAGATAGGGCAGATGATAAAAAAGATTGACAAATTAACATTTGTCCTTTAAATAAATAAATATAATTAATTGAACTTCCGTTGTATTGCTTAGTGTTTGTATTTTGGGGGTAAGAAACTATTAGTTAAAATTTTGTTGTGGTTAAAAGAGCTGGTTGACTGTTTCGGCTAGATAAGTATCTTACTGTCCATTTGTTCAATTCAGCTTCAAGATAAGCTGTCTGAAAAGGACAAGGAGCTGAAGACAATAAAACTGGACTTAGAACTGCAAGAGAGAGCTACAGAAGCTAAGATTGCAGAAAAGATTGCAGGTACAGTAGGCAAGCGTTTAACAGATGGCTGTATGGCTCATACAGTACCCGCGGTTGCTATATGACGTGGCCTAGTGAATGTTAGCTTTATTTGCTAAAGGAGGGAAGATTTGACTTTTTTTTTTATGTGTGGCTGTTTAGAGTTGCTTAGAAAATAGGTGGCTTTAACATCCTGGTACTGGTATTAGCAGGAGCTTTACCTGTATTCATACTGATTTGGGCATTAAATGCATTGTTAACACCATGTCAATCCAATCACAAAAAGGTTGTTTGTTTTGTTGGAAGGTCCTGAACAAACAAGGGGAAATAATGATTACCAGTGCCTCTACCTTTCAACCAGCAGTTCAAATACCACTTATTGTTTTAGCTCGTTCAGAGCAATACTACCCCCTCCCCGTGTATGGAGATAGTCGCACGTTCACCTCAACTAGAGACCTGCACTTTTCTTGAAAAATCTGTTCTTTTGGTAGTTAATGAATTTTTATCTGATGATGGTGTGTCTACCGAGAATGAAGTTTATACAAATTCCCAGAATGAAAGGTTTTTAAGTTTATAGTTGAAAGTGAATGCATGCTTGTATTTGTTGTTAATTGTTCTTTGGGTAGACATACAAGAATGGAGACAGTTTGTATTCTACGATTTTGGAAATTTCTAAAATAATGAAGCTGAGTATTTTTATTAGTGAAAAGTGACTGTGTGCACAGTGTACCCAGTGGATGAAAAATACTCTGAGGTTTTTCGTCAAGTGTTTCAAAGAAATTAATGGGAGTGCTTTTATAAATTCATCATATCGTTTGTTCATAAATAAAGCGTAAGCTAAGTAAAATTGTGTCCTCATAGACCATGCATGCTTCATATAGTATTAATAGTACTAATACCTGTCCCCAAAATATTGGTACTGAAGGGAGGAGTAACTGACTTCAGGAAAATGGAGCAGAAAATAAACTCTCCAGCTGAAAAAACAGATGGCTGACTTTCCACTTAATGTCAAACTCGTGAGAATACAATATTCTGTGTATATTCTAGGTGGAAGAGAGAGTTCCTGCATTTTCTGTGGTGGAGGAAGGGAAAGGCAAATCCAATCTACATATTAGGAAACAAACTGAAATACAGGCATAATTTTATTCTTATTTCATGTAACATAAACTGCTTGCCTTATCTTCAGAAGAAAAAAAATCCACACTGCAGATCATAGTTATATCCAGCAGCCGAAAGCTAATACAAATTGTTTGGGTTGAATCCCAAGTTTTGTTTTTGTTCCTGGATATTTGCACAGTGTTTTATCTCTGTACCTATAATAGAGAAATATTCTCTTTGATATACGCATTCATTGCTCATTAAAACCTGGAAAGAAATGTGTGTCAAAAGGTGTGTCAAAAACATGTTTAGTTTCATTTTTATAGATATAGTTGAGATATTTGTTAGTAAATTGGTTTTTTTTCCTACATCACTGTTTAAACTTTCTAATTATGTCCTAAGCATAATATTCTCTTCAAAACAGTGTGGCATGAATATGGATATAATAATTAACATAGTTATTCCATTTTAAAAGGGAGAATAAGCCAAATTTTAATGAGAGCTACAATGTGTAATAATGATGACCTTTAAAAAAATACCCTTTTTTCTCCTTTTATGAGTTCAGGAAGTATAAAATCCTTTAAATGCTGAGAGAGAGGGCAAGAGGCTCCTTACTACTTACGCTGTTTGCAAAAAGGAAGCATCGTTAATATTTCATGGGTTTTTTGCTTCCTGTCTTACAGTTCTAAGAATGTTACCAAGTTTGGATAAATGGTTTGAAGTCTGGAATGATGTGAACCAATCTGAATTTGTGGAGTTCTATGTGTGTCTCTCTCATAAAAGCCTTGGAGAGAGTTCTAATGGACAAGCAAACCTAATAAAGAAGACTCAGTGTGTTTGAGGAAAAACTTTTTCCCCTTGTGTTAAGTCCTTTGAGGAAAGGAGAACACATGCCGCTGTGATTTCGTGTTGCTAGTTAATGTTTAATTACTGCAGTGTATAGCACATGGTAGAGTGAAGCTTGTAAATATGGGTGTTTGCATTTTTATTATTACTTAGTACTGACTTTATGATAAGAAAATGACTCCACAAAATTATATTGTAAAAAACATCAGAAAGGTACACCATAAAAATGTTATCTACTTTGAGGAATATTACAATTCTATTTTAAAATGTAACCCTCTGTTGGATTATGCTTAAACAAGTCCCATGGAAAGAACGGAAAAGCTGAAGACAAAGGCCATTTTAAAACGAAGCTACAACCGTCTTCAGAAACAAATAACCCAAAGCTGGTCACTTTGATTTCTACTTTGTTCAGAGGAAAAAGTGAAGAGGAAAAGTGTAAATGTGTGAAATGCTTCATGAGAGAATAAGAAAAAGTAGACTTAAGGCAGAAGATATACATGATGGAAGAGAAGGTTTAATATTGTGTGCAGTAAATAATTTATTTTCAGAACGTATTTATTTTTAAATTTTACTAGCCTGGAAAATGGATTTTAGGACTTCCTTGGGTCCCTATCTCTGTGTCAGGTAGCTATGGCTAAGGAAAATTAGGGAATTCGCAGTTTTGGTTGCAGGCTTTTAAGCGTTAGAGACTATTGTTTCAGGTGGTTATAGTTGCCACAGGTTCCTACTGTTTCTTCATTATTCTTCTGTTAGATTTCCTCTCATTACAAGCCAATGTCAAAAGGTACCATTAGTTTCACTCCTCATCATGAAGAGAAGAACAATGGAGGTGGAGGCAACATCGGGAAAATTGAGGGAGGAGCGCATCATAAAAGAACTGAGACGAGGATAATGTAAGGAAAAAAGGGAACACCACACGGAACTGGGTATGAAGAACAGACAAATCTTGGAATGTGGGACTGCAGAACTCTCATATGTTGAATGGAAAAGGGAATGGGTGCACTCTGTGGGAGGGGAAGGGGAGAAAGAGCACACATCTGAGAACAGACTGGAAAATAAGGATGGAGGTGTTGCAAAGGAGGAAGTCTTCAAAAGAACTAGCAGAGAGAACAGATCTCACTTTGGATAGACATAATAAGCGACTTCATTTTTGCCTAACAGAAGAATTATACAGGGAGTATATAGGAACTTTTAGAGGAAAGAGCTGGTTGAGTGTAAGTGAGAATTGTAGCCTCTCTAGACTGGAAAAAAAAATCAAAGCCCTGGTCTTCTCACAGTAACTCCCACCATTACTGCGACAAGATGTACCATAGTTGGCATCAGAGCCTCGGCTCTTGGAATATTTTTGTTGCTATCACAGTGCTATATATGGAGACTAAGAATAATTCTGAAGGAAAATACAATTAAAAATATTACTCCTTAAATCTTTCAGTAGCAAGCGCTATTCTGTGGGGTTTTTTTTGCCAGTACCTGATAGCAATGTTACCAAAATTTAATACTTTTTAAAATCAGAGTCAACTCAGCAGGAAGAAGTGGATTGAGTCCAGCCCTGCTAGGTCTGTTAGGTGTTGCACACCACCTTTAATGCCTGAAAACTGTATTAGCGTTCTGCAGATGCTCTCTGAAAAACCAGGGTAATGATAGGAAACATAGTGTGGAAAAAAGGGAAAGCAATACTTCCAATACTGTTGTATACGTTATACAGCTTTCAGTCTCTTGGAAACTATGGCGATATACCTACAATGAAGTCCCTTTTTTCAGGTCTATTTTTACAAAAATGTTGAGAATTAACATTTGTGGTACTGTGGAATTCTCGAATGTGGTGTGGAAATGTTCATGAACATTATCTGAAGTTTCCTAAATTAACTTGAAAAATAATTACTGAATGCATATGCAATAGTTTTAATAGCAAAAATGAAAACAAATATCGAAGTGGCTATTAGCTTAGAGTTAGTTTGATTTAATATCCCATAAAGTCAGAGGAAATAAGTAATCTTGCCAGTAATAAATTTTGGGTGGCAATAACTTCCAGCACAGAAGAAAAGTATTTTCCATTTCTTCAAAGCTCACTTTAGAGTCCCTTTTTAGATGTTATTTTTCTTTCTTGCATGTCATCCATTAAAGATTAGCTGTGGAAGGTTGGAGCATGGAGAGATTATGAATGACAGAACAACTCCTGCAGAATAATAATCAGTTTTTGGTATTTAATGCTGTTTGACTTTTGCAGACACATTTCTTATTAACCTTTGGTACAAACAGAAATCCAGGTTCCTGATATCTCATGGAGAAGATGAATTCAAGATCCTCTTCCAATTAAACTGAAATAAGGCCAATATTGGGCCTTAGCCAAAAGAACTCAATAGTTCCTAACCCTTGTGTTTATAAACCTAAATATGAATGATATTTTACAGTTTAAGTAGGTAATGCATATACTTCCTTAACTCAAATTTCTGTGCATAATTCATTTGTATATCTAGTCGATATAGATCTTAGGGGTTTTGTCCTATTAATGCTTCATTATGCAAAATTATCTCCTGAATATGTTTTCAAAATATTTCCTGGTAAATAACAGATTTTTGAAAATAGCTCTGTATGGGAAGGTAGACAATGTATCTAAAGGACAGAAAAAAAAAAAAACCCAAGATGGGGATGTTGTGACTGAGAACATCTTGGCTTAATTTTTTAACAGCTTAATTTGAAACAATGTAATTTTACCTTCAGATTGTCAGAATTGTTGATTGTCAAAAAGTTGCGTGCAGCTCTTTGAAGTACAGTACACGATGAGCTGGCATAGGTTAAAATGTAAATTACTAAGCTATTTATGGGTGGAGCTTGTATGTCAAAAGCAAGCCAGTATCTTCTGCATAGTTTTATGATTAGTCTGGCCCTTCTCTCTTCCCCACTACAGTGCTAGATGAACAGAAAGTATTGGGTTTTATTCAGGAATAAAAAGGCCTGCAAATAATCTACTTCTTGGGGTATTAAAAAAACTTTTCTTTAACCTGTCAAATTATAACTTGCAAACTTTAATGCAACATTTATATTTTTCCCTCTAAAGTAAATATTCAGGCATCAGCAATTATTCACTGAAAAAAGTTTAACAGCATTATGGTTTGAATTTTGAAGTCAGCTGTGTTTAGTGTATTAGAAGCAGAGGCTTAAGTATTGTACAGGGATTGGCTTTCACAAGAACTGCCTTGGGGTCTGTGTATAATAGTCTCTCCTATTCTTTCCCACTTTATTTTTTTTTTAATTGAATTGGGATCTGAGTACACAAAGAAAACCCTATGCAGAGCTGCCACTAAGCAACTTTAGCCTTTTATTAAGAACACTCTGTTTATAGCATTGGAAATGTAGGAGCAGATTAATGCTATGCACTAAATACATACAACAAACACAAAGCAATAAAGAAGTCACTGTGTTCTATCAGTGTTTGTTCAGATTGCTTTATCTATAAAGTCACATTTAGGTGTAAATGACTTGTAGTCTATAATTCCTGGTGTAGACCGGTGAAAACTCTTAAGTACTTTTCCTATGATCATCTTATCACTATTTTGCTTTTATTTTTCTGTTATAGGTCATAACTGAAAGTAAATGAATGGTAGCTTTCAAAAAAAGAGCTAGGAACTTAAGTTGTCTGTTTCATAATAGAACGTTTCAGCACTATTTTTAAGTCAACAGTCAGCCCTGGAGCTCATGGTAGTTTGCCACTAACCTGAATGAGAACTGTGCAAGGGCCTTAGGCTTTGAACATTTCGAGGGATTATCTGCATTTTGTAACATGTATGCGCAGAGACCAATTAATGACATGTTTTAAAGGCTTTCATAGCAATGCATTAAATCTGTTTTTTTTGTTTATTTGGCTATGCCAAAGACTTGGCAGTGTTAGGTTAACGGGTGGTTTCGATGATCTTAAAGGTCTCTTCCAATCTAAATGATTCTATGATTCTATGTTAAGACTGACTTCTTATTTAAGAATTGTGAGCACAGTCATTAAATCTAGCAGAAAGAAGTCTCAGAGGATTTTGATTTCTAAAATGACTGGTTAACAAATACATACATGTTTGTATTTCTCTAAGGAGAACAAGCATATATCCATATGGTTAAATAAAATTTAATAATAGTGGCAAGGATAGTTTCCAAGTCCTCCTGTGATTAGACAGGCATAGACCCAGCAATGATGGACAGGAATGGGAGGAGTGATGAAAATGAAAAGGCAGGTAGTCATTGCACCTCTTTTCCCAGTATACTGCCCTAATTCCTCACATTCGTGTAGCTGCTACTCAGAAATCCAAAGTGAAAACACAACAAAAATCCCTAAAAAGCTTTGGTTAAACCTCTCTGTAGGATAAATTTCAGCTGACAGTTTTTTCATGGAAGCAATTGAGCAGGATAAACAAGAACCTCATTACAGGAATCTTGAATTCTAAATATGACTTGGCCAAGCAAGTTCCTTCATGTTTCTACTTTTCCTTCAGAATAATATACATCTCCAAAAGGCAGAAACCAAAAAATATGCTTTGCTTCATTTTTCTCATGAGTTCAACATTCACTCCTGTGTTAGAGCCTGTATACCTGTATGAAACAGAAGTCAAATCATGCATCAGAAATCTTTTGAGTCATTATTATTATTTCAGTCAATTCTTGAATATTTAAGATGCTCAGAACCTTTTTTGTAAAAACATATCATCTCATTTGTGTTTCTTGTTGCTGCAAGGGTGGGAGTAACTAGTAACATTACTTCGAATGTACCAGAATCGATGCCAAGGAAAATCCCAAGTCACTTACTGTTCAGCAAGCACTGATCTCGAATACTAAAACTGCAAAACCCTGACCTTCTGCAACAATACATTGTTATTAACAGAAAAACTTTCTCACCGTGTCTTTTTCTTGGAAGTAACTGATCACTATAACTAGTGCTTGTTACAAAAACAATTACCAAAATTTTAATTGTACTATTCCTTGGATCACTTTTTTTTTCCATGTAGTCCAAAGCCAAAAGCAGCATTTCATCACATCTGTTAATGTCAAACACCTTGCAAAGTCCAAAATATTGTTGTTATTTCTGTAAAACTGACTTATCTTGAAAGCCAATTGTTATAGCGTTATAATATTTACTGTATATTCTGAGATAGCAGCGTGGGTAGTGATCTCATCTTTTTCGTGTAAGGTCTGGCCTGTATTCTGGATTTTACATTTTTTTAATGAGTAACGTGAAGTGATTTCTGCTGCCATAGATGTTTTAAGTCCTAACAATTTCTTCTTTCTTGCCTCTCCTATTCAGTTTTTTTATTTACACAGATGACCTCTAGGAAATCAGCAAACAGACTTTTTTCCTGGGAACCGTGCTTCCCTCCCTTCCCCCAAAGTTCTGTTTGGAAAATCATGAACCACTGTTTAAACTAGAATGATTTCCAACACACCTTCTCACTACTGCTGTATTTTAAAGGTAGCTTAAAAAGTGTAGAAGATAGGTTTGCCAAAAGAATCAGGTTCAACTAAGAAAATATGTACACTGCTTTGACTCAGTAAACTCATACTCGGTATGGTTCATCTTCTTCATATTTACTTTTGCCCATATTAGAAAACAATTAGCTTACTAAACAAATTTGAGTATTTAGGAAGAAAAAATCTACTTTGAGTCTCTCTCATTTGACTAAGAATTACATGATATTTGATAAGCTTGTTTAAAAATGGACATATCCAAATATTATTGTAAACACCCATTGATTTGTTTTACCTGCAATATAAGTATTTTACTTAGTTGGCTTACATAGTAGCTAATAATATTTGTTAATGTAATTTAACTGCTGTGAACCTTTACTGAACAAATATTGAAATTTATACAAGTCAAAGAAAGAGAATCTCTAATGGCTTTTGTAAAAGCTTCCATTTAATAGTTAAGGAGAAAAGTTTATATGACATACCAGATGCAATTAACAGTAGATTTTACATTTAATAAAAAGAAAGAAGCATATGTATTTGCTTTATTCATTCCATCATAATTTGCATTAGAGCT
Organism: Phoenicopterus ruber ruber; assembly: GCA_009819775.1. Taxonomy (NCBI): domain Eukaryota; kingdom Metazoa; phylum Chordata; class Aves; order Phoenicopteriformes; family Phoenicopteridae; genus Phoenicopterus; species Phoenicopterus ruber. The sequence goes on along the minus strand of CM020219.1, from coordinate 28,390,585 downwards.
GTGGGTGTTTAATGAGCAAATTCCAGCTAAAATGCTATATTGATTTTCTAAGTGAACTTTGTAATAGCTATCTACCTTACAAAAGCTCTCTGTTTACAATTGTTTTCTTTACTAAAAACTAAAAATGTTTTAGAATTGATGAGTTTAGCATAATGATTCTTTTAAAATAAAGAGCTCGTTTAGAATATGCAGGGGGTTTAGTTACAAGGAGAAAGATGTTATTAAATTATTCCAAAGCAAATAAAGTTTATGCAACTAAATAGTAATGTCATAGTTGTATATATTACAATGTTTGCAAGCATTGGAAAATAATCCTTTATGCTTAATTTAGCACTATGGGATTTAAATATTTTAACTCTTGAATGTCATTATATGAATTAGTAAATAACACAATTCATTTTAGCTTAATACTTGACTATTCATACTTTGGTTTTGTGTGTCATTTTCTTGCTTGAAACATGAGTTCTATAAGAATTTGTGTTTCTTGTTGGTCAGCCCTCAAAATAAACAGGATAGGGTTGGTTGGTGCGCCATTGGAAGGTCTCCAAGAAAAACCTTGTGGTGTCGACCAGAGCAGTTGGTGACTAAGTAGCTGGATCACTTTTTTCATTGGATCAGGCATCAAGTCAGTGTGCCTGTATGGGGCTAGTATTTTGCTGGGTATGCCGTACCTTGAATGGGACTTAGGAGACTGGCTTGTTACTCTCAATTAATTTTTGCCTGGCATTTTTAAGAAGCATAGGGATGATAATCTGGATGTTCTTTACTCTTTTTAATATGGAGGTTTTTAAGGTCGCTCACTCTCATAGACTTTTCATTGGACAGCTTATACTTCACATACTTTCCTAAATATGACAGAAGGTGTTTTGGTTTGCTGCTGCATTGCAACCCAAAGGTGGCTTATTTGAAGAATCTTGTGATCCTTCTGCTCCTGAACTTGTGATTCATCCGTAGCTCAATCTGAATGGTGAACGTTATTGTGAGCAACATCATACTTCAGACTACCTGCAATTGTGTAGCTGTTATAATAGTCCATACTGTATTAAAAAAAGGAATTTGTACAATATTGGAGTCGGAAATGTATGGGCATTAGATAACAGAAATACCTAACCTAAATTCAACAGAACCTTTGGATGGTAAAAGAATCAGGTGAATTAGCCTTCTGTAAACCATTAAAATGAGTTAGATGAGGACTTAAAGTATGTTTTAAATTAGTAATTTCTTGTGGTCAGTGTGAGTATTGCTACATGGTATTAAAATGCCATGTAGCTAAGTATCTTCTTTTTCTTTTTTTAAATTTAGATTACCATGCAGGCATCCTACCTGGTCTTCTACACACTCCCTAACCTTTTTAATATGAAAAAATTAACTTGCAATATTAGTTTTAAGAAACAGAAGCAGAAGCCAAACACTTGTAATTGATATGGAACTATTATACATTTTTTTAATGTAGTTGGTGGATCTGGTCATTGGGATCTTTACTCTAATGCCTTAATTTAGTGGAAGGATAAGAAAATAACAAAAAAGAGTTGCTCAATTTAAGTCACTTTTCCATAGCCAATAGTTAAAAGACAGTATTTTGTAATGGACCTTTGGATGGGGGAAGGGTTCACTGTTCAAGGCAATTAGCCTCTGGGCTGCTATCAGGGATGGTAAGATTTGAGATAAGCAGGATGTTTAAGTGACTTAAACATTCAGAAAAAGAGATTTTTTTCATACTGTTATATATACGTTACTTTGGTTTAAACACAAATAAGCAATAATCTAGTTTTAGTATATAGTATAGTCGTTATTACCACTGCTTATAGTTATGCAGAGAGGGAATTAGATATGCCAAAACACAGTCCCTCTAAGTATACTAGTATGCTCAAGATCCATTGTAGCGGTCAGCAAATTGTGGCTTTCTGTGCTGAGGTGAGGCTGTTATAAGGTCTGACAGAAGAAGGGATGCACTCAGAGAGGCCAAAAAGAAGTTAACTAATCTGGAAGCTAATTAACCCCAGAACAGTAATAAGTGCCAAATCATCAGTTATTTTAGACAGCTTTCTATTCATTCCAGCAATTGTTTTCATTATGGAAATTGCATAATGTTTCCACTTGCAGCTTTATGGAAAGGGTTCTCTGTGCAGTATCTCTGGCGTGATGCTAGATAAACTGACATAATTTACTGGAAAAATTATAGTAAACAAATATATTAAGGTATAGATAGGTAATAATTACCATACAGAATTAAACTGCTTGTGTATTCCAGACCGAACCAGGACATAGCAGTTGCATTGTAGTTTATTCAGGCAGTCAATGCTGAGGCACTAGTTTCCCTGCCATCACAGATCTCAGCAACCTAAGTGGAAATCTGGTGAGCTGAAATGCACAGCCCACCGCATGCAATTTGTTTGTGTTATTGCTGAGCCACCTACCTTTGCAGATATCGGACCTATCCTCTGCTAGTGCTGCAAACTTATTCCTGACTACCAATCTGTGTGCATGCAGTTTTGCAGCTGCTTTACTCATGCTTTAGTTTTTTCATTCCACATCAAGCAAAGCTTTCTTGTTGCAAACAAGGGAAGTAGATCTTCAAGAAAAAAGACACTATTTTTGTGGAACAGGTAGATACTTAAATAGAAAAGAATTAAATCAGTGTTTGTTAAATTTTATGTACGTTTCAAGATTTGTGCTTCTGATACTGAATTTCTTCTTTCTGTTTTTTTGTTGGGACGCAACTTGTTACAGCTCTGGCCTGATGACTAGGCTTGTGGCTTCTCTGCAGATTATTGTGAGAGGATGGATTGCACTTCCAGAAGTAACATTTAGCCTTTCCCTGTCTTCTTTTGTCCAGTCTGCTGATATCATGCAACCTTTTGCTAGACCTGCAAAAAATGCTTCCTTACTCCTCAGTAACACTCTTCGCCCCAGCTTGAGGACAAGAGGATTTCTTTCTGAGCTCCAGTATCTTCCTAATTCATCTCTGCGAACTCTTTTTCTGTTCATCTTCTCACTTATCTTACATCCCTGGTTATCTGAGCTGCTTGTGAACCATACAGGAACTTACCACTTTTTGTATTTCAGTTGGTTGGGGAGTTTGAGGTTTTTTTCGGTACTGATAAAGTGTATTTTGTGCCAGCAGTATAGCTGCTACCAAAATACTACTATGTTCCTGTTGTTCCATTCTGTGAAGAACCATAAAGTGTTTTGTATTATATCATACTATGAAGTTTTTGTACAATAATGTACAAAGGTGAAGTAAGAGCAAACTAACCTATAAAGGCAACAAAGTTGATGTCAATTGAGGTAAGAATGGAGGGATAAAAGCTCTAGGCTAAAGTTGAAGAGGAAGGAAGCCTTTCTTTAAGATCTTAAATTCATGACTTAAGCAGTGGTTCAGAGAGGAGCGGAGAATTCTGAAGGGGGTAAGGAAGCCCAGCAGCAATGGCTTAATACAGAAGGTTCTTGAGAAATAAATGCCAAAATTTGAAAGAGGCTGTAGTATGGTGTTAGGAGACTGTGGCTAAATACCAGCTTGGCAGACTAGAAGGGGAGCATGGAGAATTCTGGAACCTACAGACCACAGTAGAGTTTTTTGGAGGTGCCTGTGACAATCAGAAAGGATATAGTCCTCTGTCTTGGAGTGACAGCGGTCTTACTATGGCATGCTGAAAGTCCCTAGACATTTCGACTGCAGGGTTTTATGATGACTGTGAGGAGAGATTTGCAGTATTGCAGAGGGAAATGATGAAAGTATGAATAAAGATTTTAGTGGAGGCAGGGTCGAGGTAAGGATTCTGGCGGTGTGCCAGAGATGGTGTTAGACGTATTGACAGGGGAGAGGCAGGAAGAAAACGTAAGCTCGGGATGAGGAATGAGTTGAAGGTGTTAGTTTGCTCCCAAGGATAGACAGTAAATCTTAGTTTATTGGCACCTAATGCTCCAAGGTCCATGTATGCCCTAACAGATAATATAACAGTATATTACACAATAAAGTAAAGGCTTGGCAGAGAAGGAGAGATGCCAGCTGTGCCACTCTTGTGATACCAGAGACAGACTATGAAAATATTAAAATTTTTAATATTTAATATCAGTATCCCACACTGATAGGAAGCAGTGTCATGGTAGAAGTAGTTTTAATAGATCATTACTTTTAATTCTATATCGTAGAAGAAACCTACTAGTGTCTCATATGATTCTGAGCTTTAAGAATTACTTTTCCATTAAGCAAGTGTTCAGAATGCAGAGCACATCACTTCCTTGCCCTGTTTGATTATACAGGGGTGAATTTGAAAACACATAGCTTTATTTCATTCCTTAAAGTATTCATTTTAGCAATCAACAGCAATTTAGTGTTGTGTCTGAAGAGTAATATAGACCTCATCCAGAGAAATCCGAGGTCAGTGGAGAAACGTTGATTTTGGGAGATGCTGGCAAAAGCCCATGTAAGTGCATCTAATAGTGTCTTTCCCTATAAAACTTTTGTTAAACACACTGGTTACTTTTGCAGCTCTGGTGGAAGAAGTTTATTCTGCTCAACGGGATCGTGACGAGGCTGTCATGGCAAGGCTTAGGTTAGCCAATGAAGAGAGAGATGAAGCATTTCTACGAGTCCAGCGTTTAGAAGAGTCTCTCAAAGAGTAAGTATACATTTCCTGCCCTGTGCAAAATGGTGGTTGTGTCAGTCTGTGACTGTCATAAACCGCTCAACAGCGGTTATATGGGAAAACTTAGCACAAACATCTACGATGAAATACCAGGCTAGTGCTGGTCTTACTGTGCTGTTGGTTAATTTGTTAGCTATCTTATAAGACCGTATTTTTCTCTGGAGACTAAGAGCAAGGTGAATAATTTTGATCACAAAAATTAAAAATATAATCAAAAGCTTTGATATTGATTTATTCAGGAATAAATAAGACGAATGTGACATTTTGTAGGGATTTTTTGACACGAAGTACCAGAATGTCAGTCAGAAGTTGCAATGTATAGGAAATCAATCAAGCCTTTAAGCCTACTAGACATTTCCTTCAGCAAAAATTCTACTAATGATGTGGGTGACGTAGTAAAAATATATGTTTTTTCTTATCTTTAGTGTAGGAGCAGTTTGTAAGGCAATAAGTGTATAATTAGTACTTCATAGAGTTTTATGTATGCCATGTTAACACAACAGAAATAGGCAATCTCATGTTAAACAAAACTGTTAAGTAAGGAGAGGAAGATCAAGAACAGTTTCTTTTCTCACTTTGGGATATAGGTAGCTTTGAAGCTACAATTTGCCTCTCCATGTAATCCTTCTCCATCTGAGTTGTGATCATCTTGGTTACCGTCTATGGTAGTCCTCCAAAGGGTAGTTCCCCAAAGTCTAGAGTGACTGAGGAATTTCTCCTGTTTTTCTACCAAGAGAAATACAAAGCAAACAGAGAAGGTTTTGTAGGAGACTGAATAGGTGCAGTTGTTACTTAAGTAAATGGCAGGGAATTATGTTTTAAATAATTGATTCTACTAAGAACACTTTTTGCTCTTTATGGCAGAAAACCAGTCGTCGTCTTTTGGGTATTTTTGTAGTTAAGGCCAGAGAATGTTATCTAAATAAATTTCAATAATCTGCGCATAGTTTGTGCACCATAACTCTGTGGAATTTACAAGTTGTTAGAGTTTGTCACAGCCTGTAAGTATGACTCAACAGCAAGATTAGAAGATTCCATTCCCACAAGAATTAGTGCACAATTTGCTAGAGTAAATGTCTCTACAGAGCCCACTATAGGTGTATGTGCATCTGAAATCTTACTTTGAGCAGCAATCTCTGAGGAAATTACAAATGTGCTTTAAATTCCCATAAGCGGCATCGTAACTGTGAGCCTTACTCCAATCTTTCCAATTTCTTCTCTTCTAATTTTGTATGTTCCAAGAGTAAAGAAAGCAAGAAAGTTTTGTATGGCCCCAAACATGAAATGAAACTGTGTATAAGCTGTTAGCATAAATTCAAGATCTTTGGGGCTAAAGCGCTCAAGTCCTGCAGCAAATTAATTATTCTGGTCGACAGACCTAGTCAATGACTTTTGGGTTTCTGGAAGAAATCACAGGTTATTAAGTGTGTGAGAGGGGTATTGCTGCTTTTTCTGCAGTGGAATCCATAGACACACGTGTGGCAGGTCTTGACACATATGAATCCCTCAGAACACCATCACTTGTTTTCCCTTCAACCCCTTCTGTCTGCTTCACTCATGTACTGGAAGACCAACTCAGTTCTAAGCAGAAGGATGAGAAAACAGAAGAAACTCCATTTCCTAGGGAACATGCATACTACCTTCCCCAAAAGAATGTCATTGCAGAAGACACTGGATACACTGGTAATGACAAAAAAGGTACTTGCCTCCAACGAGAGGGTCAGTAACTCCCTTGGCTGATAGCTTGGAGCCAAGTTATTATACCTTATTGCTATCATTTAGAGAATAGCTATTGTTGTTGCTGTCATCCACTTGGGTGCTGCTTTCTGATGCTTTATAGAGAGGCCTGGTGCCATTCACAGTCTCAGAACTGGCATAGGAGATTTCCCGGTGGAGAACACCAACCCAAAACAGGTAAAAATTGTGATGGGCTAACCAGCTACTGTTGGTTCAATACCTGATATACATTCCTCTTTGCCTACACCAGTGAGCCATTGTCTGTAGCTAGTATCTCTTCCTGTACATTCTGCAAGGGGGCAGGTCAGACTTCTGTGTGATATTTGCTGTCATGACACCCAACACTACGACACAAGACTGGGGACAAAACCAATTTAATTTAAAAGAATTATCCTTGTCAGGCTGCATGTTTACTGTAAGATCATAGTTCTAGTGTTTTCTAGGGTCTCCCGTTCTGCATTACAGAGACTGACTGTGGCAATGGCAGTTCGTTGGGAAGTGTCATACCCAAGTCTTTCACATCCTGAGTGCTGTGTGACCTGTCACTGAGGGCATCCTGGACATGAACAAAATCCTTAGGTAGATCCCGAGCAGGCTTGTGCCTTCCATAGGACACAAAGATGTTGCTGAAGGATTCTGAAAAATGTTACATGCTTTTATTTTCATTGATAGTTTTAGTGTCAGTGAGACAGTAAAAGTGTCATGAGAGCAGTAAAAGAAAAATCCTAATTGACAAAAGCCACAAAGGCAGAGAGCCCAAAAGCTTCATTTGTTCCCACTGTAAATTTTGTTAAAGTTTGTTAATCATTCGTGCAGCAAGTACTTAATGGTAATGAATTACTGGGCATTAATTGCCATATGTAATCCCCTGAAAGGGAGAAAAATTTATTCTTTACGTTCAAGTAATCATCATGTTCACTGCATCAGATGTCTTAATATCTGCCTCTTTCCTTACCTTGCTACCCATTCAGCCAAACTGCAAGCTTAATAGGAATGTCGTAAGCCATATCAGACAATGTAAGAAATTTCAAAGATGTCTTGCTCCGTTCCACCGATTTATATTCAGTATTACCTCAGCCCACAGTGACTGCATCCATTTGTGCAACCTGACCAAGGTCAAGCTGACCACAGCTCTTCCCTGACCCATATCAGTCCTCTGTGTGACAGCACCTTCTAGATAAAGTGGTATTTCTTCCAAAAAGAGCAATGGTATCACAGAAACATGTACAGGGAAACATTTCTTGTTGTGACTATTGGTTTGGGGGGTTATGTGTTCTTTTTTTTGAAGAAAGTGCTGGTTTTGACATCTTTGGGCATTACAGAACCAAGAAGGCAGAATTGCCTTCATCAGGTTCAGCTGCTTTTCTTCTGATCCACTTATTCTAAGCTTACAGGATGCTTATTCATGCAGCCGTACACCTTGCAAACAAGAAATGGTTGAGTGGAGCCAAGATTCCTGCTGGAACACCACCCTCGCTCCAGCGCTCAGGCTTTTCAGAACATGGGGCATCTTTACTAACTGTGGTAACATCTCAGCTGAGGTGACAGGACACGGATTTCTGTGTCTGCCTGGATGTCTGACGTTTTGCAATGGGAGGAGCCAGCCAGGACTGTGACTGAGAACAGTCAAATTGAGGTGCTGTGTTCTCAGAAGCAGAGTCAACGCCATGAGGAAATTACTTTTCTCAGCCTCTTTATTCTAAGTAGTTTATTACTGTGGCTGAATGGAAATTTTTTGGAGGTCACCTCACCACTCCACTAATTCTTTGGAAGGAGCAGAAATAATGGGATGAGCCATGAAGGACTTGGTTTATTTTATTTAATTTTGGAGTTTCGTCTGGAATCTTGGAACTTTTCCAACTACCACCCTTAATATTTTCTTCCTGATGCTGGTGGTTCAAAAGGTCAAGTTCTCCGTCTCAGACGTGGAGCACATAGAGGTTTGGGTTTTTTTAAAGAACATTGGCTACTTGTGCCACACTCATCAAGTTTTAGAGCACAGGTCACTCCTTCCATCTGCTTTGGACTTATTCCAATCAGAGATCTTTACAAGAGGGCAATATTGAACAGCCTGCCAACTTTTATCAAACGCTTTAATGCTTTCTTTAAATTAGCAGCTGGAGTAATTCTGTTGTCGTTATTTAACTGTAACAACCAAAATTCTTTCAGTCCTGTTGGCCCTAGGGGTTACGTTAGCAGAATGTGTGTAGAAATGGGGGAAAGAGGAATCCTTGGTTACTGGTGTTTAAAATTACGAGAGATCTAAGGGTCACTTATTGCCTGTGCACAGCACAGGGAGAGGCAGCAGGGCAAACACACAGCTCCGGATGCTGCTTTTTAAAAAATACTGTCACCTAAGGAGGTGTATGTACACCTACAGACAGATCCCTTGTGGCAGTAGTATGCTGAAGGGTTACACTTCTGGTAGAAGTTCCTGTTCTTTTTCCCACCCCCATTTCTCCCTAAGGTGTCTTGCTTACCCAGCCTGTTGGTCGGCTGGGTGATTTTGTTGACCCACACTTTTAGCAGGGTAGAAGTCCTCTGGAGAAGCCGGGTCAGTCCTGCCAATTTACTTGGACAAATACCGTTCCTTTCATTGTGAATACAAACTAGCTGAAGATCCATTTTTAAGTCCTACATGAAGTGGCACTTAGAGCAACGTGAAAACCTAAAGCAGGAACTCTACAAGGAGCCAAGTCAAGGAGCCAGTTCTGAGAATTTGGACTTGTAATATGTTTGTTATCTTATGATGTGTGTTACTTTATGAATACAAGTCAAACCCAGCAAAGGTTAGCTTTTACTTTGTTTTGTTTAGTTCTGGTGCTGACTGTATATATTGGAGTAGTTACTGCTTGTGAATTCCGTATAAATATACCAGCTGTTGTATACTGGTAGTACATTCTGAATTATTTCTTTTTTATTCAAAGAATTAGTTTCTGTACTGGTTGATTTACTATGCCTTATGTAGTGTTGTCTGGTAAAACTAATGCTTTAATGTAAAAGGTGCTAGTGTGCTGTCAGGTGCTCTATGATGTTTGCTAGCTAAAATCTTGGCTTCAGAGCAGCACTTGTCACAGCACTGTTGAAAAAGTGTGTGTTGCTGTTTAGTAGGTGTTCAATGGTACTATACTTTTAAAATATTGTACGCTAGTGAGAGACCTACTTTTAGTAGAAGTCACCATTAAGTAAGTAGCAGTGGAGTGGTAAGGTAACTTTAATATGCTAATTTTTCTAGAAAAGAGGTCTCTTCCATTTTAAAATACACATAAGTGTTTTAAATAATATACTGTCCATATAACTAACCTTAGGTAAAATAAAATGCATACTATCCCATTTATTAGATTTTTGTGCTATCACTCACTTTTGCACAGCCAGTCTTCAATGCTGTATGACTAAATTCCTCGTATCATCTTTGTATTTGACAGGTCAATATATGTTCTGTTGAAACAGAAAGCAAGGAAAGTGCAGGGGGGGTTGTTCCAGAATTAAATAAGGGCCTTGCAGAGAATTGGCTTAGCTCACTATTTTATGCAAGCTATAAAATCAAAATATTTTTAAGGAAACTTCAACAAGGTTTTTTTCCTCATTTTGGAAGAGAGAGGTGGAAAAAGAATTACTTTAAAACGAAAAAAAATTCTCCACAAAAGTCTTGTCCTGTTTCATATGGGGTGCAGTAAAAACAACAAAAATACAACGTCAGGTAAAAGTTGTAAGCCCAGAAATAAATAAAATAAAAGCATCAGTCATTTCTATCGCTGGGGAACTTTCTTCATCTAAGCACATATGAACAATTGATCCTTGTAGTCATATATAGCAGTAAACATTAATAACTTAACAGTCTGAAGTCAGTGCTGAAGATACGGAGCATTATTGAAAGATGGAGTCGAGCAGGTGGCACTTTAATATGTTCAGTGTCATGGTTGACTCTAAAGACTAGTAGAATGAAATTACTTGAGGTTCTAAAGATTTAAAAAGCGAACTCATTTTGCTGCACTAAGGAAATGCTACTGATCAGGCTTTCTGTGTCCCTTTTTTCTAGGCTAGAAAATATTAACCCTGAAGAAAATGACATGGTAAGCCATTCTCTGAGGAGATTTCTTGATGTCAGTCTTATATCTTAGAGGCTTAAGTTCAATTGAGTGGGTTTCAAGAACTAAGATGTGGGAAAAAGAAGAATTGACACACTAATAATGTACATCTTTGCTGCAATATGAAAATTCAATAACTTCACTCAGTCAATTTACAATTCACATGTGCCTATTAATTAAAACCCTATATTAAATAAAATATATTAAAACTTCATGTCTGACTAACATATAATGCTGTTGGTAGACATTACAGGAATTACTGAACAGAATAAACAATGCAGACACAGGGATAGATATACTGAAGAATGGAGCTATAATTCTGAATCGAATACACAGGACCAAAGAACGTAAAAAGAAAATAATAGCCGAGGAAATGAATGCAGTAATAGAACAACGGGATGCTGCTTTGTCTCAAGTAAGTCTCTACAAGTATATAATCACTCAATATCAAGTATCTTTTTTGCTTTTTTTTGCTTTACTTTTGGGGAAGAAAATTATTTTGTTTACTTTTCTCTGTTGAAAATGTCAGAGAGCCATTGTAGTAAATGACTGATTAATGATCAGCTGTTTCTTCATGGTAGTAGTGCCCATTGAAATGACATCAGCGAGTTTCATGAGAAAAATTATTTTTGTATTTTTTGCACCTGATCACTAGCTGTCTCATTTTTTAAAACACAATAGTTTTCAGTGTACTGACCAATCGAAAAAGCTATTAAGGGCTTGGTTTTGCAGTATGCTGTATTGGTATGATGCATTGGATGACAGTTCACTGTGACTCAAGGATTTCTTAAGGGTTATAAGCGGGAGAAATATACATGAAAGGACGATAACAGTACCACATGCAACAATGCAAGCAATTCCTCCTTTTGTTGCTTTACATTCAGGAGACAGAAATCAGCATGTGGTCCTTGACTCTCACTGTCTTACTCTTCTGCTACATGACTTGAAAGAGCTTGAGGTCCTTTTTCTGCTTAGATCACTCACTCCCTACAATTTCCTATTTTCACAGAACAATATTGTCTTCATTCTGTTCACCATGAAGAGAGTCTCCTCGATTTTTCCCATCTCATGGAAGAGTTTTTCTGTTGTTCTTTTTTCCCCACAATTTTCTTTCCTGGATTTTAACCTAGATTTAGCTCAATAGGAACAGGCTGTAGGGAGAAGCAGTCCAAGTAGGGGATATATCTCCTGGGAAAACACAAGATTTTAGACTGGATGAAACTCCTTATGTGTTCATCCCAGGCAAGAAATTTCATCTGACTCTTCCAATATTGAAAACTTAGATTTTTAATGTGAGTTACCAAAGTTAGTCCACATCTAACTAATTTTTATTAGATTTAAAGTCAGGTTTGTGATATTGAGTGGTATTGATAATGTTGATTGAATTTATGCTGTATTGAGAAGTCTCCTGGTAGAAGAGTCCCTTCTATACGCCCTGTAATTTTCCTTTTTTGCAGCCGCTGTTTTTGCATTCTCTCCTACTTTAACCTGGAAAGCCCCATCTACCTGGTGCTTAAAATACTTTGTGTGTCTACCCAGTATGCACTGCAAAGGATGTTAGTGTTGGAAGATCTTAATGGTGGAACTTAACTTTTTTCAGTCTACTTTCTTTTGCTTTTATAATAATGATGAGCCGTATAGCTACTGGGAAACATCCAACAGTCCTGCCAAAAGTTTATGTTCTTTCTCCTTTGCACAGGGCATTTGAAAAGTGAGCAGCTTATAAGAGAAAAGCTTTCAACAAAAGAGAAGAATCTTTTGATACTTTTATTTTTGTTTTGTCAGTTTTGCTTCTTTGTTGAAGTGGCCTTTCAGGCATACTTGGACCATAAAACTTTTATGAATGTCAGAAGAATGCTGTTGTAGGGCTTTTTAATATACATTTTAATTGAATTGATTTTTAAGCTGCCTGTTTAAGGAGTAATCTTTTCCAAGTAATCAGCTTGGAAATTAATAAAGATAATTATTTTATATAGTAATGGTTCAAGTGCCCCAACTAGAAAAGCCATCTTTAGGCCTGTCAGCAAAAAGCACAGGTAATGTTAAGTAGATAGAGCAGCTGAAAAAGTAAATTAATAAAATAATGAATCTCTGCCAAATGAAAATTTAAATATTTGGTATTAAGCTGTACTACTGCAATACCATTTGCATTTTGTAATACCACTGTTTTAAATTAATTATTATTAATAGAAGTCTATTGATCATGTGTTGTGTTTTCACATATGTGATGCTTTTATGGCTGTAACTCTTGAATTTAGAAAGTAGGTCCTTGGAATTGAAGCTACCGTTTCAACCTGCGTTTCTCACTTGATGATTCCTTGGGAATTCGTACCGTACTTGAATTATTAGTAGTCTTTTGTTAACATTGCAATAGCGGTAGTTATTACAGTGCTAACAGCAAGAACAATAGGAGAGGGATTCCTACATTAGACCACAAAGGGACTAGATATAATTCAGGGGATGTATATGCTTAGCATAACAAATGCAAATTATTGGAAGTTAGATCTGAGGTCGCCTCAGGCATTCATAACATCTGCAAGTTAAAATCTTTTTCTTTTGGGTGGAGGTGACATCAAATATAAGGAGGGGATTAATGAGAAGAGGCTGAGACAAAGCAGAAATAGAGTAAACCATTAGCGTGCTGTGGCTATTTTCTGGAAAAAGGCATTTTTAAAGTTCAGAGGTCACTGGGCAATGGAAACTAAATGCTTCATGACACATTGTGTGAACACTGTGTTGCTCTGTTCCTGCTTGCTGTTGTGTGGTGCTGGAGACAGCAGTGTCATGAGTGACCACCATAACCAGTTCCATATGACGGAGAACTGCCTATATGATAATAAGGGTTCAGACTGACTGTGTTTAATGAAGCTGCATTTGTTATCCTTCCTTATGGCTTTCTTCACAATAGCCTGGCATTTGACAATTGAGCACAGTGAATATAAGTAGTATCTAGCTTTTGGGGGTTTACTTGTAGGATTTCTGATTTTTCTCAGTAAGAGACAATAACACAAAAGCCTTCGCAGCTCGAACACGTTGCTTCAATTCCAAGTAAGGAATAGATTACATTCCTAGAGAATGGACATTCTATAAACTGTGGGTTTCCTATGACCAAGTAAATACAGATTACTTTCAACTAGTCTTTGAGATGCAGTTTTACAATACTTTTTCTGGTAGTTATACTATTAAGTTGCATTTAACTGGACTGCTATTGCAGCATACTTGACAATGGTTAGCTAGTTGCGATTCTTCTATTTGAATTTTACTTCAATAATTTTTTTACTCTTCAAAAAATGAAGAGCACTATCCATGTCTTGAAAAGTTCATGAAAATGTTGTTTTGAACCGTAACACCCAAGAACCTCTGCATATTTTTTGACATTTCAAATGTGAATGCTACTTCGTACTAGGAAGCAGATAGAGGCACTTCTATCACTGTATTGAGCTGTGCATGTGCATGTAATCTTAGATCATTCACTAGATTGCTGAGCAAATATGCAAACTACTTTTTGTATGTGTGAAAACAAATAAAATGGTATAAACTCAAATATTTGATACTACTTTTAGTATGTATTTTCAAGTGAATAAAAAACAAACAACTAAAGCGTGGCTAAACATTGACATCCATCTTCTCCTGTACCAACCCCCTTAAAAAAACAAACTCAACTGTTTGGTTGTATTTGCTAAGATATGTTTGTTAGTGAACAGATATTGTGTTATACTGGGGAGCTTGAGTCTGTTTTATGACTGATCCTCTGAAAGGAAAATGGAGAAAGATGCTGACTGTCATGAGAAATAAAACATCAGTTTCTTGTCTGTAATGTTCGGTTTTGTCTTAACCCGTTCAAGGAAGGAACTTATTTGTCCCGTTGGTTGTACTACAGTTTTGCTTTCTTCAAAAATCTTTCTTGCTTGAGTAATCCAATTAGTGACAGATGTTTAATAAAGATTACATATGGCATAGTCACATTGTGTGGTCTTCATAAAATACTTTAAAGAAGTGGTTTCCAGCAGGAGGCAATACAGTGCAATGCCTCAAACTACCAACCACCTATTAACTGCATCACACCTTATGGACAGGAATGTTAATATGATTACAGGGTTGGCAGCTGAAGCTGAGGACTTATGTCAGTCATTACAATTACTTTTCTTCTGGTTTAGAGAAGAAGGGGGACCTTTTAATTGGTACAGCTTGAAGGAAGCATTTTTTTTTAAAGCTAAATAAGAGATGGCTTAGAGTTCAGGTGATAGTGTGTTTGATATGTTTTCAGTCCTAACTTTCATTCTGTAAATGTTTCTTTTTAATTGGGAACAGTCAGTTCTATACAGCATTTTAAATATTAAAGGTGTAGAATTTGTTGTTAAGGAAAAACAGTGGTTTCATGGCTGGCAAAGTATTGTCAGTAATACACTGATCTTGAAGCAATAACATAACTGGCAAGCAAACCTGGTTTTACAGCTTTGAATAGTTTGATCACATCCTGCTGTGCAGGAACATGCTTATGACTGTTCATGTAAAAAATTGGCATGCACCCAGTTGCTCTTCTGAAGCAAGTTTAAGTACCTTTCTCCATTTTGAGGCACTGTTTGGCAGCAGGCAGTGCTTTATCATCATTGAAAACAAGTATGAGAAGCACTATGCTTGACTGCCCATCATTATCAGTTTCGACTAATGACTAATAACTGATAAATGTCTGTACTTAAAACAAGCCAGCTTCTTGCTAACTTTTTTTTTACATTCTGCTCAAGCAATTTCCCTCCTTTTACACCAAATAAGGTGTAGAGCTCTGTGTTATCGGTGATTCACAGAGCATTAAGGCATTCTCAGCATACATGAGTGAACAGGTCTTATTGAAGTAATAAACCCAAGAGCTGTATGAAGTGTAAAAAAACCAAAAGCGTATGTAAATGAAAAAAAATTACTTACAGATCTTGGGCTCTGTATTGGGGAATACTCAGATGATGGGTTACAATGCCTCATGACTCTCTTATCTTAGGACAGAGGTGATCCCTTTGCAACCCAAACCACAGTTTGGGATGTTATTTTTAGTCATTTGAATTAGCAGTTCAGTTTTAAACTCTGTGTTTTGGTACTCTTTGACACTTCCTGGTTTGATTGTATTTGCTAAGATATGTTTGGCTGTAAGGATACCGATCAAGTTCTTGGTTGGCAGGAGCATGTTTGACAGTGTCCTTCTAGCTGCTCTGCCAGGATGCTTCCCCTACTACCTTTTCCCTTTTGCCACCGATATTTGGGAACAGGAAAAGAAAAGGTAGGACACTGTATTCACAGTTGTTTGTGAATGGGGTACTGGTGATTTTGGTCACAGGCTTATTTGAGGAGGGAAGTGAAGGTAAAGGGGATGTTTATTGTAATTTGAGGATCCAAGGACCATGCTGGTTCACTCTTATGGCTGGTTTCCTTTGGGCAGGCAACAGCAAGTTCCTGTTGCCCTCATTTGCAGTACTTTTCTCTGAGAGGTAGCAGATGAATGGGTGAGGGGAAATTACTTGCCAGCAGGGTGGTTAAACAGAGAGAGATGAGCTGTTTGCAGGATGCCCCTTTTGCCCTGCAAATTTAGTCCAAGTCCTGAGAGAAAGCAATAGGGATATGGAATAAAATATAGAATAGAATTTTTTTTTTAAAAAAAAAAAAGATATTTAACGTTAAAAGTTGCACTGTAACTGCAGGGAAAAAAGAAACAGGAGTTGAAGAAATGGTTGTCAGTTTTATTGGTATTCACATCAGTAGCCCTAGGTAAACCTCACAGACATCTCTTCTTTGGAGGTAATGCTGAGTAAAAGGGATCCTGAAGAAAGATCACAAAAAAACAGGTTATATGAGCAATTGTTGTGATTAGCAATATTAGTTTTCCATTTGATTGTGTTGCACTGGAATGGTGCTTTATAATGTCACATTTCATTTGCTGTGTGCCTAAATTTAAATAATCCTTTGAAAGTTTGACTAAATCCATGTTTTAGGAAGTCCATGTTATACTGAACATCATTAAATACACGTTTCCTTCTCTGCTTCTTAGAATAAACCAAGTGAATCTCACCAGTTACAGAATTTTCAAAGCACCAAACAGAGCCAGTGACTGCTGTAGTTGGGAGACATGGAGTAGAACTATTGGGAATGATGCTGAAGAGCATCAAGAATCTTTTGCGTCTCAGAAAAGGGCAAGTTCTTCCCTACTTGGCTGCTTACTTCTAAAAACAAACCCAGCATGAAAATTATAATAATTCTTTACTTTCTGAGACAATTAGGTATGCTTTGACTCTCTACCTTGGATATATTTCTGCTAGCTGGAGCATGAATATTTTCCAGAGGAATACTCAGTTAAATATTTGGCTACATTCAGAAGATGTATGAAGTATTTTTTTCTTCTGAAGTAGGAATTTTAGTCCACTGGAGACTAAAATAGGAAACTGGCCAAACAGAATCCTCTTGATGTCTTATGTTGCGTTTTCTGATTTGTGTAGGATGTTCCCCAAAAGAATAACACCTGTTTAATCCTTCATCATGGTGCTCTGTTTTCTTTGATCACTGTATGTAACTCAATTCTCAAGGTATTAAGAAAGCTGAGGAGGGGCGAGATGTTCAGACAGGATGATAGAAGATTTGGGGACATTACACATCTGTGTCTGTAGTGTCAGTTGGTCTCTTGCATTGATGTAGCAGAGGTTGTGATTTCTTTGTAGGCAGGTATCTGTTAGTAGGGCATGAAACTCCCTTTGATTTCACTGGAGTCAGAATTTCACTAGTGAAAGTGAGTATTTTGCAGCTTATTCCCTAGTTTGACTTCAGCAAGGCTTTGGTTGCATGAGGTCTTGTAGTTTTTGAGTTAATGCTTCTCACAGCTGGGAGTGCAGGTCAGCTGGTGGGTCAATTAGTGGGAGGGAGAGGAGGATTCGAAGGAAATTACCCTAAGGATCTCTTATACCGAACTTTTGTATTTAGTCCATGAATGCTAAGTATGAGTAAATATGTAAATGTTAATGCAGTGTTTCCTTGAAGAGGGGGTTTATGGTTTGTCTTTTTGAACTTCTGAAGCAGATTTTTAATTGATACTACATTTCTTCTTTTTACTGCCATAAGGTTTTGACTGAATGATGCCCTGAGACACATCATTGTTTGCATTGTTAAATCACCTGTTGTTCCTCTGCAAACAGTGTGTTGTGCAGAATTCAGAAAATACATGTCTGCATAGTATTTGAGGGCATGATCGAGCTTTGTGTCTTTAATTGTAAACTTTAATGAATTTCCAGTTGAACATTCATCTTCTCTTCAGTACCTAGAAACTCCTCACCCCTTTGAAAATGATAGTAAATTTGCATGCAAGCTTGTTTGATTAATTGCTATTTGACTCATCTATCATGGTGCTAAGCTCTAGGTTCACACAGCTTAGACTTCCAAACCAATTTCTAGAATTAATTTAAATATTTAATGTCAAAACTCTAGGATGAAAGAGAAGAAAAATGTTTTGTATGCTTGTTGATTGCCTGTTTCAGTAGCAACAACCCATAGAGGAAATTTCCAGTGTGATACAAGCAGAATTCAAATGGTATTTCCTCTGGAGAGGAGGCTGAATCATGGTGTGTGCAATAAGTTCTATAGGTACCAGAACTATTCTAGAGTTACCTAAAGTAAGTTTTCCACAGTACTTAACACTTCACAGTTTCAAGTTAGGTACTGAGTGTTGAATCAGATTTCAGTTTGCTTACCTGTTGGATAAAATGTCTCTGATTTTCTTAGATGGATTTTTTTTTTTTTTAATTTCTATGTGTTTCATATTAAAAGCTGGTTTTCTTAGGCAACTTTCTGAGAAATCTTTCTGCAAAAATACTTTGTTATTTTGGATACCCAGATGAGTTTGCATGAAAATTCTCTTGATAGGTGGCAAACAAAATTTTTGTGTTTCATTTGTATTTAATGTGGAGTCTGAAACGGTTAATATGTCTGACCTGTGTGTTCATTTTCCTCCTTGCTTTTACCCACTTGCTACTTCTTGAATGTTCACAGTTGCAACTTTGTGGTTGATTATGTCTGTATTAGCAAGTAGTGTGAACAAATAGGAATGGATCTGGAGTATGAAATAGTTCTCAGCATCTGCAGTCCACATTAACATGTTTCGGGGGCGGGGGATTGCATTTTTGGGGTTTTGGTTTGGTTGGTTTGTTTTTTTACTTTGGACTAGCTGTAGTCAAGTCCTATGAACTGAAAACTCATTTATGTCAGAGTGCACTAGGTGCATTCCTGGAGTGCATCTTTGAGTTTGCTTTAATCAAAAAAGGAATCCAGTTCATGCTCTCAGATAGCACTCCATGGTGCAAAACAAAGCATAAGAAGTAGAGACAGGTGAGATAAATTGCAAATTGCACCCCTAGTGCAAAGTAGCATGCAAATTGTGTTTCTTCAGTGGAAACTTCTGACTTATTGAGAACTGTAGCTAAAAGTTCAAAGCTTCATTATTTCTAAGTATAGAAAGGGAAAAAACCCATTTAATCCCAGAAAATATTTTAACAATTAGTTACATTAAAACTGTGCTAGTGTATTACATGAAATTAAGGATAAAAATGAAAGAGATGACTTCAAGAAGGAGGATCAGATTTCTAAAAAAACCCAAAAGAAATAGCTAAAGGGAAGTAAATGCTATCAGTGTTCTTGGAGAAAATATTCCAGTATGTTCGTATTCAGCCTTTTTACTTTGAAAATTATTAGACTACTTTATATGCAGACTTTTCAGGTGAAGATTTTGGACCTGTCCACAAGACATAAATGAATGTGATTCCTTCAAGGAAAAATAGGTTTCGAACTAGTAGCATAGATCACAAATAAAACAACACACAGAATGAAAAGTTTGGATGTAATTGGGCAGTGGAGGTATCTTAAAAGAATAGCAGCCAAACTATATTGCTGATTGTGCCACTACGACGATATCAGTAGTTGACTAAGAATATTGTGGGACATGGAGCTAAGAAGAATGAATAGAGCTGCTTTTTGTTGACTTCATTTTTTTTTTTTTTCCCCCAGAGTCCCTAAAGTGAAATATTGACCTATTTTCTAGCATTGCACTACCCTCCACAGTCACCCTTTTGATTCAACATGTGTGTTAAGCTGTAAAGACAGGTGGTGAGTAAGGAAGTTTAGGTCAGGCAGTAACAGAGAATGTAAGGAAAAATTATTGTAATGATGATAACCTGATTACTCATTTTCAATAGAATGGTAGATGATTGTGACTGAAATGTAGGACTTAATAAACATTTCTGTTACTTCAATTTCTTTCTAGATTTTTAATTGTTTTTAAATGAACAGGTAACAGTTACCACAACAGTAATTTACCCTCTTGCTTTGGTATGGACATGGTGACTTTTTTTTTAGTTGTGAAGCTAGTATTCAATTTCTGGAAGTCCTCAGGCTTGATGAAGTTATTTTACATATTCTGGTCTAAAGTGTGTAGTGGCCCTGGCAAAAAAAGTGAAACAAGTAAATCTATCAATATTCTCTTTATGAAAGAAAGATTTCACAGCAGCATTAACTTATCTTTGTCTCGTTCACCAAGTATGCCTACATTTGTTTGTTGTATGGCTTTACTGTTTCGTGCTTCAGATGGTGAGTATCTAGGATTTACCCTCTTTTCCATGGTCTGTTTATTCACTGTTAATTATTTTTCAAGCTGAGTTGCTTGAGAACAAGAAAAATTTAGCTTCCATTACCCTCTATTGCAAATGAAGGACAGGCTTTCCTGTTCACAGAATCACAGAATGGTAGGGGTTGGAAGGGACCTCTGGAGATCATCTAGTCCAACCCCCCTGCCAGAGCAGGGTCACCTACAGCAGGCTGCACAGGACTGCGTCCAGGCGGGTTCTGAATATCTCCAGAGACGGAGACTCCACACCCTCCCTGGGCAGCCTGTGCCAGGGCTCTGTCACCCTCACAGTAAAGAAGTTTTTCTGCACGTTCAGGCGGAACTTCCTGTGTTCCAGTTTGTGCCTGTTGCCCCTTGTCCTGTCGCTGGACACCACTGAAAAGAGTCTGGCCCCATCCTCTTCACACCCGCCCTTGAGATATTTATAAGCGTTGATGAGGTCCCCTCTCAGTCTTCTCCTCAGGCTGAACAGCCCCAGCTCCCTCAGCCTGCATGTGATTGTAAGATGCTGTTGTTGGGGAACTTGTTAATGCTTTCTGATGTTAATGTTTTGTTGTCATTTGTTTCAGTAGTGTTTTTAAAGTATTTATTGTTGAGTATGCTGTGGTTATACACAAAGTCAGCACAAAATATCATATTCTGATTTATAGTTTACTTTTGTATTGAAAATACTTTTTAAATGAGACAGTTCGAAAATGTAGAAATACTTAAAGGCCCTTAAGAAGCT
Source organism: Phoenicopterus ruber ruber (assembly GCA_009819775.1). Lineage (NCBI taxonomy): Eukaryota > Metazoa > Chordata > Aves > Phoenicopteriformes > Phoenicopteridae > Phoenicopterus > Phoenicopterus ruber. Next base: position 28,369,738 of record CM020219.1, on the reverse strand, counting down.
GTGATTGTGTAAAAAGTATCATACTTTTAGCTATAACAAAAAAAAATTACCTGTGGATGAAGAACAGTATTAAATCGTGAAAGTATGACAACTTTTTGCAGTTCTGGAGTTGTCAGAAATACAGAATACAAGTGGCTAACTACAGGATATTTTGTTGGTGTAACGTACTGATGCAGCATAATCAGCAGTAATGCTTCTGAATGTATACTTCATATTGTTGATAACATAGAATTGGTACTATCTTTTGAGAGAGGGAGGAGTTTTAACATTACCTCTAGTTAATGAATGAGCAGCTATAAACATGCAAATCTAAGTGTATTACCCAAAGTTCTGCTGCAGTTACTAGTCATCTTTCAGTTATGCTGAGTCGCTTATTTATTAATTAGCTGTAACACCTTTCTCTGCTATCTGCAGAAGTATTACCAAAGTTTAGATAAAACCCAAAAAACAGAGTAAAGCTCTGTAGCAGAACAATGGCTATGAACAGTTTGCTCCTAATTGTCTCATGAGATGACTTGTCACCAATAGGTAAGATTTCCTTCCAAGTCGTGTTGTAATCATGATGAGGAATTTCGTACCTCAAACAGAGATTGTATTACAGATCCCAGCAACATAAGGAAACAATAGGGTTCACTCTTCTTTGCCTGAAAGAGCTCTGCTGGGTTGTGTTCAGGACAGGAGTGAACACCAGCCCTCTCTGTTGGTTTACCTCCTTCATCTTCTGTAGCTTTGACACGAAGTATTCTTTCTCAATCCACAGGCATTTTTTCAGCCTCATTGCTTGAGGTCCCATTCACAATCAAAATGTTAGAACTCTACCTGAATCTCAGTGTACAAAACTAGTCTTGACAATCTCACAGTGAAAATGAAAGCAGCCAGTGCCAACCTCCCAGAAGAAACAGCAAAATCCTTGTTAATCCCTTGTGCTAAATAGTCGTATCAGCCTGCTTTCTACTGCAGTGCGAGCCAGCAGCTGTGTGTCTCGTTACATGTTCTCTTTATGTCATGTGTTTTCTTCTATGGTATCCAGACACTTCTCAGCAGTAGTCATACATTTACCCATTTTGTTTGTTTTGGCAGGCAGGTCCATCACTTTGCTTTCAGAAGTTGTCTTAACATTCTTCTATCTTTGTGTTTTTCTTTATTTTTTTCTGCTTAGGGTGTCCTACCCTCTACACATGAGGGATGGAATTGCCAGGAAGCTTTGAGCTGGATGAGTGCAATGTTGGTAATTGCACATGTCAAAGGCAGCTGATTTTAGGTTTAAGCATTTCTGCTTTTCAGTAACATACCTGAAAGCTTTTAGGTGGCTGTTAATTCAAAGCTGCATGGTCAATCCTGTTGAGGAGTGTGCATCTATTTGGGTAGCTAGTCACATCGATCCCTGTAAAACACCTTAGCAAAGCTAAAACTAAATTTTGTTACAGAGGTAAAATCTTCAGATTCAACCACTCATGTACAAAAATCATATGGACATTTCTCAGTATTACTGAAGCTGAGCAATACATAATTTCTAAATGTGTGGTTTTGTTTTAGTTTTGCAGAGCTTTTGTTTACTTTCTTAAACATTTCTTTGTGAGGTGTCTGTCTTCTATGTATGATTCATTTTAAGCTTGTGCAAAGCTGACTAATTTCTTCATTTTTAAAAAATATATTTATTCCACTTTTCAGTGCATTTTGAACTCAGAGCAACTTCAGTGCATTCAGAGCAAATTTGAAAAGGTGTCTGAAATATAAATTTTATATGTTTGCTGTTACCTAGATCTCTGTATTGATGAGAGAGAAACTGATTTCACAATAACATTTGAAGATTTATAATCAGTTACTCCATTTTCACACTTAGACTGTTAAAACACTGATATTAATATTGCTTTCAGACAGTTGTGATCTTTAATATCGAAGTTTCCTAAGAAAGCATGTTGCTTCCGTGGAGAAAAAGCAAATACTACTGATTCAGGTCATTTATTCAAAAAGTATTTCTCATCCCTGGCATATCTGCAGAGCTTTGTTCTTCCACCCACCTAGTTAGCTGTTTTACTTTGTTAAATCTCTAGTTTAAAGTAGCTTTTATTACACATTAAAGACGTTTGGGGAGAACACGTTACACAACAAAAAAATTGAAGAACTGCCACTGAAGCAACTGATGGCTCAATTGAGAGTACGGTATTTATCAGGACAAACAGATAGTGTGTACTACAAGGAACACCTGCAATCCCATGATTATAATATCTGAATAAAGAGATTAAAAAACTGTGGCATCTATACAGTGATCCATGATACTGTTTTCTCAAATAATGTGATGATATTTAAAAATGGACCAGAAGTATTCCTGTCCTTTTGTGCAGTAAATGCCAACTTAATGTTTAGGCAATAGTCTTGTTTGCATATGGATTTTAAGAAAATCCATTGAAGATAATTTGAAAACCAGCTCATTAGAATGACAGATTGTTTACCAAATTTTGTTTTTCTGTCAATTAATATTGGCTACGTTCAATTAAACAAGGTTACACTTTCTAAAAACATACCTCTGTCAGCAGCTGAGTGCCTTGCATATCTCTGAGAATCAGATTCCTAATTTCTAGATCTAATTGGAAGATCAGGCTGTGAATGTTTCTTTCTAAAATTTCTCCTTTACATGCACCTTCACTAGCTTACATGGCTGAAAACTCAGGTGTATCAGCCAACACTACCTCCATTCTACTATATATATATTTTTTGAGTACCAACGCTGCGGATTATTAACTGAGGGTGGGGGAAAGGCTTTAAACAAAAGCAATTATCAGCTATCTGTCATGGTGTGTTGTGTCAGATGTTTGACAAGCTGTCTCTTGGCCACAGGCCATCTGGTTGTAATGGAACTGACTGCTCTTCTGAGGAGCCAGCAAAACACGTGGCCACAGGAAGCAATAGCTCCGTATCATTTGGTCGAGTCAGTAAAGCAAAGGTTTTGGGTGTAGTAATCCCAGTTCTGACATGATCTTGTTGGTTGATTAAGCTGCTTAAACTCTGTGCTAATTTCTCATCCCATAAAACACGGAAGTCCTATTTACTAACTTCATTTAAGTGTTGGAAAAAGCGATTAGTCAATGTTTATCAAGAGTTGTAACATCACCAAACACGTAATTAAAGAAGAGTTATTGAGAAAAATCACATAATAAAGAGAATATTTATGGGAATAAGATGAAGAAAAAATGTAGACAAAAATGAGATGGTGCAGTGGAAAGGACCTCACACAGGCCAAGATGAGAACTGAGAATTAGAGTATGTGTACATTCTGCTGTGCAAAAGAAAGGAGGAAAGATACTGCATTTGAAGGAGGGAGAGACTAAAGAAACTGGAGAGGGAAAACTGGTGTTTCCTCCTTTCAGCAACAAAGGAGGGGAAATAAGTAAAATAACTAGTAAAAAATAAAGTTTATGGCTTTCTGAAATTTGTGTTCCTTCCTTTTATTAGGAATACATAGTCTTTTATAGTCCTTTTATAGTCTCCCTCATTAGTGATATTCAAAAAACATTTAGACATGGCCCTGGGCAGCTGGCTTTAGGTGGCCCTGCTTGAGCAGGAGGATTGGGAAAGATAACCTCCAGAGGTCTTTTCCAACCTCAACCATTCTGTGATTCTGTGATTATATTTCCGTGTTAGGAAGAACGTGTGTAGGATCTACAAATCTACAGGAATAAAGTATGATTGGTTTTTGACCTTATGTGATGAAGAGGTGGCTGCCTATTGAGGAATCTGTCCCTATCTAACTGAAGACAGAAAATCAGTGGTGTATTAAGTTATATGCATTTACCAAGTATTGTGACTGCAGTAGCCTATTTCATAGTATTACAACTCAGTGTGCTGACAAATCTCACGGTAGTTAGCACTGGAGTTTAGAATGACCAAAGCTGCCTTGCAAAATAGTGTGTAAATGAGTACGTGGAAGTTGTGTTGACTTGGAAAATGGATACTAAGACCATAAGTAAAAGAAGATCAGAATAGTATTTTAATATTCAGCTGCTCTGACTGGCTTCTTTGGGATCTTTCTTGCAGTACTACTTATTACTCAACCAGGGTAGAAATTATTTCAGGTAGTCAGTGGAGTATTTCAGTCCTGGTGCTCTTGTAAGTAGTACACTAATACGTGCCCTGCTTTAATGGCAAATTTATTCCAAGACCTCTCTGGTGTTGCGTAATTTTATTCTTTAAATGTTTTTAAAGATGTTGAGGGTAGTTACTCTGAATTATTTTCTGTGCAGAAGTTTCTATTCTGAAATCGTCTCTTGGATCTGTTTGCTGGAATTGCTGCCAGGCATTGAAAATAAAACTGATCCCAGTCTAAGTATTATTCTACTTACAGACCTTTATTCAGTGATTTAGAATTTAGCTAATAAAGATTTACTTTTAAAATTTTTTTTGTCATTGCTTTTAAAAGAGAATCTTGACTCTGGAATGATTTTTCCCTCTTATGATAAAATTTTAATTAGTATTTTCCATTTGCTGAAATATTTGGGAGTACTGTTAATTTCCTTTGCTTTTGAATATAACACAGTGACATGCAAACTATATGAAGTTCATTGCACTGTGCCAGTTTCTACTGTTTCTACAAGTCTGCAGTGCAGTGCATGTGTGAGCAAGCATACTAACCTTGCGTACTACTCATCAGCTTACATGCTTAGTTTATGCATTATTTATTAGACATATAGGCATGAAATTAAAAAAAATTGAATGAGTAATGTGACTTCCATGTAAAACAGAAGTCACTTATTTATATATGACAGGCAATTAGGAAAAAAAACACTCAGGTTAGTTGAATGCATTTTTGCTTAATTTCAGACCCAGTATAGCCTCATGAATAAATGTTTGACTCCAAGTTACTGGGTTTATGTTCTGATTAGAAACGACTGTAAAAATGGATCAGAGCTGAGGTAAGATTGGTGACTTATATGCGACGGATGCAGGAAATTGTGAAGGTGACCCAGTTACGTGGCTTCAGGAGCTCCTACTGTTAAGTTTCCTCCTGCAGATCAGGAGTCTGTCAGCAACCCCCTGTTAGCAGAGCCGTGGTAGCCCAGGGGCACAGCCAGCACAGGAACCCTACTTGAATGGCCTGTGAATCCCATACAGCTTGGGAACATCACGTTTTCCTCTCTCTTCTTCTCCTTGCACATGTTTTATAATGAGTGTCATTGATTAGGAAAGTCTATGTGTGCTGAGCTCTTTGAGAAGTAGATCAAGCTTGTCTTGATCTTTGAAATGTCATCACTGAAAGGAAGCGCAAGAATATATAGAGAATGGAGTTGGGTGAGTGAGTATCATAGGGCTACCCAGTGCTGTTGAATAGCTGCACGGGTAAGGATTGTTAACATGAAGAGTGGAAACAGTTAAACTTTATTTTCTGAATTTCCTGAATGTCTTTCTGTGCACTTACAGTTCCTTTAACTGTTCAAATGATAATAAGTGAAAGCTTGTTTTGCTGCATTTTGAAGTGTTCTGAAACAGAAAGGAAAGGAATGGTAGGAGGAAACCAAGTCATGTATACAGCATGTTACCTGCCTTAACGCTGCAGGTTCCAACTGGCTCATAGTGACAAGGAAGACAAAAATGTTTCGTTTGTATTTTGATGCATTTCTTTTTGTGGCTTCTGATGGAGCAAGACACCATTGCACCGCTGCAAAAAAAAGGTGCTTACATTTAAGTGTTTCTCTTACTAATAGAATATAAATTTTTAAAGATGCATATGTTTCTGAGGCCTAAGCTCTACAAAAGCACTTCTCTTTCTTGAAATCCCAGTAGTTCTAAGCTGCTGGGCATTGTATAAATAATCATTTAAACACATTTGTTGATGGTTTGCCAGAACTTTGAAGAAAAGTCTTTTCTTTCAGAGGTTAGAAAGCCTTAATTCAAAATTATAATTTAATGGAAAAACCCTTCTAGTGATTATTAAGTAGAAACTAATTTATTTCTTTATTTCTTTTAAAATTATTATTTTGGAAGAAAAAGGATAAAATCTATTTATATAAATATAAGTGCTTCCAAACATCTGCAGTTCAAAGTACATAATTCATAGTGACACCAAAGGTTGGTTTGTGTTTTGACTGGATGACTTTGGTATTATTTTTGTCTGCAAAGGAAAGAGTTGTGCAGCATCCAAGTGGCGCAAGATGTTTTCCTCTCCAGAAATCGTGATGAATTTGGGACAAGGGGCAGATTGTTAAAAAAAAAATATTGAGAGGAGGGGGAAAAGAAGGGCTGTTGAACTGAGACCACTTGCATTCCATTCGGCATCTTTGAGCTGGGAGCTACTCTGAATCATTATAAACCAAGTAAGAAAAAGCAAACAAAATAATAAGCTAAGAGAAGAATCAGTGGAATTGTTCTTGTTTGCTTCACATGGTTGTTTATTGCATTCACGTTTCCACAGATGATGACTTAAAAAATATAACAGGTGAAAAAGTAGCCATGTTTCTTCATCTTTTTCATGTTTGGTGTCTAGAATAATTATTTGTACTTTAGTTGTTCATTGCAGTGAATATGTTTTAACTAATTTAAAAATGTATCTGCAATTTATCACTTCCAAAAGTATTATGCTGTATAGTAGTAGGATCTTGGCATCCCGTAAGCTCATCTTTTAATGGTATTTGTGCATTTTCCAGCAAGATATGGTGTGTCATTTACTTTGCTGATGAGCATTTTGTTTAAAATGCATAAAGGAAAAAATGCATGTTGGAAAATAGTTCATCTGCCATTCAGATGGACTCCTACTTTCCCATAATTTGAAGGACATAAACCGTTTTCCCAAGGTATTCAGTAGCAACTAGGTTATTTTCATTTCTCGCTACTTCAGTAGTTGAGATCCCAGGTCAGCAAGGTCTTCATGCGTAAAAGTCCACAGAACGTGTTGATAGAGTACTCACTGTTTCAAGTGAAGGCCTCGATATGCAATCAAGCTATTATGCACCAGCCAACCCGTGGTAAGTGACTGTGCACTCACTTCTGATTTTTGTCTGACTTAGAGAAAAATATGTTACCTTAAATGTAATGACAGAATGAAGCTATTTGTGGGAGGCTGTGGTTATGTACAAGATCTGTTATTTAACTACGGAGACCACATAAGACCGGATGGGATCAGAACAGACCAAAGAGCCACCTACCTCACCAGCCTGACCTCACTCAGCCAATAGTCCAGGCTTCAGGAGGAGTGCAAGAACAGGGCAAGCATGTTGCAGTAGCTCCGTCTACATACTGTCCCTTTTTTCAGCAATCTCATCAGTGGAGTCTTGTGTGTTTATGCCAGTGCTGATTCATAAGATTATAAGCACTGCAGGTTTTGACAAGGACTCTAGATGAACAAATATATTTTCATAGAATGCTATCTTTTGTGTGTACTAATTGGATGAGACAATCAAATGTAATTCAAAATTCAGGAAATAACTTTGTGCAGAATTTGGCCTCATCTTAGTCCTAGTACATTTGTTTCATTAGACTTTGACCCTCATATCTGCATTAACAGAGACAAATCAATTCCTTTTTTTTCCCTAGCATATAAATGGCATAATGTGTTGACTCTTTTTTTTCCCCTAGCATATTGCCATAAGTTCAGAAGGGGTTAGTTTGGATTCCTTTTAATGAAAGATGATGGAAAACATTGTATGCTATATAGTAATATTAAAAGCAAATATAGATGTAACAGGATTAAATAGCCACCAATACCACATTTGTAGTAAGGAAGAGTTACGATTTTCTGTTATATTCAGCTTTAGCTGTTGCTTCCTCAGCCAAAGAGTGTCACGATACCCTTTCTCTGGGTCAAATCTGCGCTGAAATACAAAATGAGTAATGCATCTGACATTACTATCTAGTTCAGCGAGATGAGAGCCAGGGACCCCAGTGTAGCAAAACATTTATGTCTGTTTGAAAGCACATGAACAGTCTGATCGACCTGAGTAGCGCAGAGTTAAATACGCTTCTGCATGAGGCCTGTGGGGATAGGTATTTTCTTCATATAAACAAACTGCACGGGAACCAAATGGTTGGAGGCAGGGGTTTGCTCTACTTGATGTTAACGCTTTGCTGTATTCCATCTTTGTCCCTACTAATGTTATTTCTCCAATGGCTTGCAGATTTTTTGTTTACTCTTGTGTAATGTCTGTACCTCTTACTTTCAGAACATGTTGCTGAAGAATCATGTTAAGTAACGATCAAAAAATAACTCATCAATCAGTGTAGACATGGCAGGCACCATAACACCATGTTAACATGTTGTAGGTGCAAGGTGAAGAATAAAATGCTGAAAAGCTGACAGCATGTTAAAGATGATTTGTTTATACAAGTCCTAAAGTTATGTTTGATATGTTAATGCAACCTCATTTTCTAGTAAAGGCCAAACACTATTAAGTGGTTATCTGCATTGATTTTTCTATCTTCTGAAATACTCGATTCATTCTAAACTATGTTTACTCCTTTTGTGTACCTGGAACTAGGACCATCTTTTAACAGGCTGTTTCTGGGCAAGCCTCAAGGACTTTACTCAGTGATATTCTCCTGGTCCACTTCTTGACCTCTCCATCAGTGTCCTCTTTAGCAGGCACTCCTTTTTGCAGTTTGTCTGAATTTTCCATGTGGCATTCTTGACCCTCCCACCTGCATAGTCGCTGAAAGAGATCAGCACCTGCTGTGGGTTGAACTGGTGCCTCTCACAAACATCCTCGTTCTGCTGAATCATGTTAGCTGATGCTCGTTAAAAAAGGCTCACCAGTAGCCTAATGGTTTAAATTAGAAGATGGGAGGGGACAACAGGTGTACTTACTGTCTGTCCTTTCTTTCCTGTCTGAATCTCTTCTTATCTTTTTGGTATGTTACCTGCTTTACTTTTCATTTTGTATATTAGCTGCTTGTGATGTATCACAGACTCACAGAATGGTAGGGGTTAGAAGGGACCTCTAGAGATCATCTAGACCAACCCTCCTGCTAAAGCAGGTTCACCTAGAGCATATTGCACAGGACTGCATCCAGGTGGGTTTTGAATATCTCCAGAGAAGGAGACTCCACTCTGTTACCCTCACAGTGAAGAAGTTTTTCCTCATGTTCAGATGGAACTTCCTGTGTTTCAGTTTGTGCCCATTGCCTCTTGTCCTGTTGCTGGGCACCACTGAAAAGAGTCTGGCCCCATCCTCTTTACACACTCCCTTCAGATATTTGTATACATTGATGAGGTCCCCTCTCAGTCTTCTCTTCTCTAGGCTAAACAGGCCCAGATCCATCAGCCTTTCCCCATAGGAGAGATGCTCCAGTCCCCTCATCATCTTCGTAGTTCTCCAGTGGACTCTCTCCAGTAGTTCCTTGTCTTTCTTAAACTGGGGAGCCCGGAACTGGACGCAGTACTCCAGATGGGCCTCACTAGGGCAGAGTAGAGAGGGAGGATGACCTCCCTCGACCTGCTGGCCACACTCTTCCTAATGCACCCCAGGATACCATTGGCCTTCTTGGCAATAAGGGCACATTGCTGGCTCATGGTTAATTTGTCCACCAGGACTCCCAGGTCCTCCTCTGCAGAGCTGCTTTCCAGGAGGTCAGCCCCTAACCTGTACCAGTGCATGGGGTTATTCCTCCCTAGGTTCAGGACCCTACACTTGCCTTTGTTGAACTTCATGAGGTTCCTCTCTGCCCAACTCTCTAGCCTGTCCAGGTCTCGCTGAATGGCAGCACAGCCTTCTGGTGTATCAGCCACTCCTCCCAGTTTCATATCATCAGCAAACTGGCTGAGGGTACGCTCTGTCCCTTCATCCAGGTCACTGATGAATAGATTGAACAAGACTGAGCCCAGTACTGACCCCTGGGGAACACCACTCACTACAGGCCTCCAACTAGACTCTGCGCCGCTGTTCACAACCCTCTGAGCTCTGCCATTCAGCCAGTTCTCAATCCACCTCACTTTCCACTCATCTAACCCACACTTCCTGAGCTTATCTATGAGGATGTTATGGGAGACAGTGTCAAAAGCCTTGCTGAAGTCAAGGTAGACAACATCCACTGCTCTCCCCTCATCCACCCAGCCAGTCATGCCATCATAGAAGGCTATCAGATTGGTCAAGCATGATTTCCCCTTGGTGAATCCATGCTGACTACTGCTAATCACCTTCTTTTCTTCTACATGCTTGGAGATGACTTCCAGAATGAGCTGTTCCATCACCTTGCCAGGGATGGAGGTGAAACTGACTGGCCTGTAGTTTCCTGGGTCATCCTCCTTGCCCTTTTTGAAGACTGGAGTGACATTGGCTTTCTTCCAGTCCTCAAGCACCTCTCCTGTTCTCCATGACCTTTCAAAGATGATGGAGAGTGGCTTAGCAATAACATCCACCAGCTCCCTCAGCGCTCGTAGGTGCATCCCATCAGGGGCCATGGATTTGTGGGTGTCCAGTTTGCCTAAATGATCTCTATATCTTCTGCTGGGTACAGGGTTATTTGTTTGGAAAGACTGGGTGCATTTAGAAGAGCACAGCCAGGTTGTACTGTGGAAATATGGTTAAAGAGAAGATTGAGTGCCTGTTGCTGGGAATGGATGATGTTGTAGTGAAAACTGTACAGTTGGGCACTGATGGTTGCTCAAGGAACACTTGGAGTAGGCTTAAAGAGGCTCACTGTCTGACCAGTATGTTATCACCTGAATGAGGCTAGCTAACATAGGAGGCTTTTTGAGGGAAATATGTTCAGAGAGGAGAACAAACATGAAGGCTTGAAGGAAGAGAGGAAACCTTTTTCTGGTTGAGTTTTGGGGTTTTTTTTGTATCTTCAGTATTGCCTCTCTGGCTACAGAACTCTGAATACACACAGTAGACAATGCAATGAAGCTAATTCTTGGTGGATTGTTTGTGTGAAACCTTTATAAAATGACGTTACCATTTGTGAGGCTTTAATATCCTTTACTTAGCGGTCTTTAGCGTTCTGATCAAGGAATATTCTCTTTGACGTCCATCTACACTGCTCTCATATTCCTTGATGTACTCAAAGTATCTGAGGTAAAGAAGCAGTTTTCTCAGTTAACAGCCTATCTTTCATAAAGTGTTAAATTCACGGGAACTTCCATTTAAGTGCACAATTACACCTCAGATCAGATGTTTAGGCAACCTGTGTTGCACAAAATATTTTGTCTCTGACTTTAAGAGGATTCTGTTTGAAGGTTTCCCAAGTATGAATTTTCACAGGTTTGGTATAACAGGATTTAGACGTTCTTATTTATAATATTTGAAATGAAACACTTCCTTTAGCTTTCAGCTTTCTTAAAAGGATACATCCAACATTTCCTTTTTGCCAGTACTGAATTGGACGATGTCTTTTCTTCACTGTGCTCCAAAAAGTATTTTTATATATGTTTTTAGAAGGAAATCCAATTTCTTACTTGCAGCTGTTGGCATTTTAGAGCCCTGGAGTGAACCAATAAAAACACATGTTCTTTTAAAGAACATCTATTTTTACTGGACCTTGCTAACAACCAATGACACAGAATTCAAAAAATGTTGGCTCAAATGAATAGAAGGGCTGCATTGTTTTAAATTCTATTTTTAAAAATTACACAGAAATTTCATATGCTCTTGTTCTTGTGAAAAAGAGTGCTTGCTTTTAGAATGCTATTTTAATGTTTTAAAAGTAGTTCAGGTATCAAAGTGTCTAGAGTATAAAATTTTAGTAAGACATACACAATGTTGCCATTTAAGAGTATTATTATAATACTTTCACAAACAGGATAATTAAAGATTTTACTTCCTAGACAGCTAGGAATAAATACATTTTAATTGATAATTCAGAACATCTTCTGTTAATACATTGTTTCCAACATATTAAGACACCCATGTGCAAAGGTCAAATTAGATCACTATTTCTTTCAATGACACCCTCAAAATGGATTCAAGCAGTATGCTGATTGAACATGCCCAGTTTTTTTTCAGATATCAACATTCTTAGTGGAATGAAATTAAAGATTAATTACAAAATGCTGCCAAGATTGACATAAGTGTAATCATCTCAAGGATGACTTGATAGGGAGGTCCGTCCATTTTATTTTATTTGTGTTACATCTTTATCATACATGCTGTATATGCTGCATGATACTAGAGTCCTGCTGCTGTTTATTTCACTGTCCTTTTTTCACAGGAGTGGAGTGCAGAATAAGATTGCACCCATGCCCTTAGTTGTGCAACCTGCCCTGTACATCAAGATCTTTTTCCATATGGTCCTGTAGCTAGGTTTTGCTCTTAGCATATTTTTACTTCTCGTTTGGCATCAAGAGAATAGCATAAATGTAAATTCATGTTTTTAAGGTAGATTGAGATTTTGCCTTTTTAATAATATTTACTGTGAGAAACCTGTGCTATTGTCAGATTGGGAATTCCAAAGCACTGTTTTGAAGAAGAGTATTGGCAAAGCAGAAAAGTGAGAGACCTGCTGATCTTACATGATGTAATGTGTAAAGTGTCATAATAATTCCTGAAGTAGTAGATTAATTTTATTTTTTTAAATGGTGTTTAGATCATGTATGCTAGAGAAAAAAAGCTGCTAGAGAAAAAAGCCTGCATAATCTGGGTTTAGTTCTTCAGTAGTTCATTAGCACCTTTATGTCTGCAGACACATAATTTTCATGTTGGACATGGAAAAAGAATTACAGCTGTGGTTCTGTGATTTGTGATGTTTTGTGTGTGTGTGTGAGATAAACATAGACACTAAATGTCTCGGGTCTGTAAAAATATTTGCAATCAAATGTATCTTGACAATTTTTCTGCATTTCCCTATTTCATGGGAAAGTGTCTTTTTCTTTTTCTTGCAATAAAAATGAAACTGTGCATTAAGGAACTTTACAACAGACACTGGGAGAATGCACTGGGCCAGAGAGATTTGCTGCCTTTAAAATAAGTAATCCTATTAGAAATGAGCCTCGATTTCTAACAGAAGTAATGAAATACAACAACAGATATGTGAATTTAATTTTTTTAATAGTACTGTTGGACACCTACAGTCATTTAAAACTTATTCAAATACAGGATTGAATCATTCTGGTTTTTATACTATGCTGGATACCTGATGTGCAGTACATTGTTAAGGACTTATTATGTGTTTAAAAAGTGTATGTAGTGCTGTGTCTTTAAAATTTCTGTCTCGAGATCCTTTAGTACTCTTTATTTTACTTAGACCTCAGTTACAATTTTTGCAGTCCTACAGCTCTCTGTTTCACAGTTTTTCTTTTTTTAGAGTTGACATGAGCCATGCTTCATTGTCCCACATACTGAATTGCTCGGGAATAGGTTGTATACACTTGATGGGAAGCTCAGTTCTGTGTCTTCCACAGTCACTAAGATAGCACAAGAGGCTGATGCTTCCCGGTCTTTCATTTGAGACAGCAATGCTTACATGGGCATTATATCACAATTCTCATTCCTTTCTCACTAGTGTTTTCAGAAAGTATTTATTAAAATACTTTTTATCAATTAATTGTCTTTTGTTCCAACAGAGTCTATCAGCTTTGGGTTTTGGTGGTGATATCCAAACTACTTGCTTGCAATATACTGTTTTAAAATGTTCCTGCTAATATTGTGATTTTCCCCCATTCTAACAGTTGTTCCCCTGCATCTTCCTGGTACTTTGTCTGTTTTGTTTTGCCTTTTTTTTGTAAAACAGGGGTTTTTTTCATAAGACAATGAACTGTCTGCTGACGACTAATTACTCTTTCAAACCAAGGTAACTGGGCGAGACCTCTTATGGTTACCATAAAAAACAGTGAAGTATAATTTAGCTCACAATTTGCAGGTCTTTAATCTTTAAAAAAGATGTTCGGCTGACAGCAGTAAGTATACATGTGTATGCACACAGTAGCAAATGTTAAATTTTTCATTCTTTGTCACTGAGTTAAATATTTAAACAAAACAATCTTAAAACTTCTTTTCTTTCAAGATGTGGTGTGTGTTTGGGAATTAGAGTAATCTCTTAGCGTGAAAAATACAAGTGTAAAAATTACATGTATATTTTCTAATAAAAGGCTGAGTCCTGGATTTGGGAGGAGGGTCTTTCATTTGCTTGCTTTTCTAAAGGCATGTAGTGCTTCCTTTATATCCATTTACTTAATACATAAAAGCCAAAATCTAGCCTTATATTGGCATAACTAGGAGCAGAAATTCAACCTGACATTTTTAAGACTTTGTAACACATTCTGCAAAATGTCTTTATCTGATACTAAACTTAGCTTTTTTTGGCAGACAATTGGACCAGGAAGAAACTGAATAATGATGCACATTTAAAAAACGTAGCTCTAGTACTGGTCTGGGATTGTAACTTGCTTTTGTCTGATGCTTTCACTACTGCAGAAATGGTGATGGCATTATTTACGTTAATTCATTTGGCTTGTTGAAAAAAATATGCCCACACTCCTCTACTTAATGGGATTCTTTCCTCGTTGCAGTGCAAACGGCTAGAGCAGGAGCTTCATCATCTGAAAGAGCAGAACCAGACTTCAGCAAACAACACGAGACATCTGACTGCTGAAAACAATCAAGAACGTGCTCTGAAGGTAAATCTCCATTTCTTCTTGCAGGCAAATTAAGGTTGTAAGCCCCTGGTGCCAGCTTTCTGGGCTGCATATATCAGTTGTGTACATTTCGGCAGAAGTGAGCTATGGTGTTTGCCAACAACCCCTTCTTTAAACACAGATACAGCACCCTTCTGTTATGGTTTTATTTTATTTTGTGTATGAAAACAACAAGAAAAAAATAACATATCCTCCAAATTATTGGGCTGGTAATTAACACTAAGTTCTTGGGCTCTGTCCTTGCAATATTACATTTTATACGGTGAAGAAAACTGCAACTATTTGCCTCATGGTACCTTTGCAAAACTAATATTTTAAAGCATGGCTGTTTGATCTGCTCCCAGCAGTGTGTGCTATATTAATAACATTGTTGACCTATACTACTAGTGACCACATAGTTGATACTACTATTTGCAAAAGGGTAGCTAGTTGGAATTGGGAGGAGGAATAATAAGTCTTGTCAATAAGAATGAAAATGAGCAAAGAGGCAGGAGAGGGTCAGAGAAAGGACAGTGTAAAGTGACAGGTTATTGCTGCTTTGAGAAAGGGAAATTGTAACGTCAGTGGAATTGATAGCTACATAAGCAGCAATCTCACCGCTAACCAGAATAAGAGACTATGCCAGGTAAGACGTGCAAGCATCGTGCGCACCTATTCAACCACTATATTCTTAAAAATCTCTTTTATGGGTAGTGGAGAGACAATATAAATACAGAAGTTACTCTGTTGATACTGTGTTGTTGTTTTAAAACTGTGTTTGATTTAGGCAGTAAGATCCAAACGTATCTCATGTACAGGCAGATTTTCCTCTGCTTCCTTTTTCATTTTTTTTTATATTTGGGAAACATCATTATTCATGCAACATCTTGACAGATGCAAAGTATAGGAATTAAGGTAAATCCTTGTGTAGTTTGACATTTCTCAGTGAAAAAAAAAGAGTATAATGAATAAACGGAGAGAGGCTGCGTGCCACACAAATGCTGTGTGTTCCATGGGTTTATAATTGCCATCAGAATCTATGGTGAATATTACAAAATCAGGTGTGCAGTACTAAAAAGCAATTCATCCTCAGATGACTAGAAATAGAGATTGTAAACATTCAAGGCTGTTTCTGACCACAATAATAGTATTGTTTTGAGTCTGGTATCACTAAAAGTTAGTGCTTGCCGAGCATGCTATTTATTGAACATAGTATTGTTTTTTATTAATTGCATGCTGACTTGTTTTTTCTGTGTCATTGAAAATATTATGCACAGAGTCTTTCTGTTAGAAAGCAGCAAAGTTTTCTTGAAACTACACTTTTTATATTTGATATTGCCTGACATAATGCTTACAGAATAATTATATTTTCAGAGCAAGAAGTGACTTAATAGTTCAGAGTGTTACTAGGATTTCATTCTAAGCCTGATATTGCTCTCCCAGCACCTAATCTTTAAAGAATTTAATTTCTGGCTGTCACAGGCATTTTTTGATTTTTCAAAGTTAGAGGTTAATTGGTCGTAGTCTTTCAGAGATGAGAGTCTGGGGAGGAAAAAAGGAATGCTTTTCAATTTTTGGTAAAGTTGAACTTTTTTTAATATTGTACCTCTGTAGAGTTTGTCTCAATTCATATTACTGTTGCCTACGGTGAGGACAGGTCCATCGGAGTACTTTTTAAAAGGCTTACGTTGAATTCTTAACCTCTAAAAACTTTAAAATGCTCATATGAAATATTGGCAATAGTAGTTAGCTTTGATATAGACCATATGAACACTCATCCTGACCTAAGCACCCATGTAAATGAAAAGCTTATCACCCCTTTTTAGTGTAGCTACAGCCTAGAAAATATGGACCGGCTGGTAGGGATGAAACTCATGTCAGTGACGCCTTTAGAAATGCTTTTGACTGGTGCTCTGGGCCTGGCTGCGGCTGGCTGAGGCGCTCCTGGTGCCGTCAGCAGCAGAGCTCCCTGCCAGAGGAATATCCAGCCGGAGCCTCCTGACAGGTAACGCACTGTGGGGTCTTGGCACACACCTCCCCTGTGAAACCTCCTGTTTCTTAGCTACCGCCTCCTGCCTCTTGTATGCACTCAGTAGTTATTGTAAGTGTTACACACAGAGTGCATATACAGACCCAAGAATCCCCTCCTGTCTCCTCTCCACTGCAGATCGTCCTCTGGTCATCTCACTGTTTTCGTAGAAATATGACTGGCCATTTGTCTCTGTGGTACAGAGTTAAATATCAGCACAACTATTTTTATTTTCACCGTGACCCAGAGAACTACATTTGCTTTAACCGCCTCCACGTGCAAACTAAGAACTGTGCTATGTGCTGTTAATTCAGATGTAAACACCAGTCCTGCAGAAGGAGTCCAGGTATTCATTCTGTTTCTATCCAGGAGAGTTTCTGTTAAGAAAGTTTT
The DNA here is from genome assembly GCA_009819775.1 of Phoenicopterus ruber ruber. Lineage (NCBI taxonomy): Eukaryota > Metazoa > Chordata > Aves > Phoenicopteriformes > Phoenicopteridae > Phoenicopterus > Phoenicopterus ruber. Next base: position 28,352,783 of record CM020219.1, on the reverse strand, counting down.
TTTTTAAAGATCTTTGATTTTCCCTACTCTCTTAAACTTAATTAATATTATCAGATTCCATTTGGCAAAAGATGTATTTTGGTGATAAGTGGCAGATGAGGGATTTGATCTGCTTTAGATTTTCTTCAGGGAGTAATGAAAGTGTAAACATCAGATGTGGTGCAAGAATACTTGCAATCTTAACTGGATAAAGACACAGTAATCAGGATCAACTAGATTAAGGATGGCATAAAAGTTTGTGATAAAAGATGACATCGTTGCCTCTGTGAGGTCCTGAAATACACTTAACAACAAAACCCAATGGGTTATTTTTATTTTCTTACTTTTTAAAATCATCTCATGGTAGTGAGTTGTTCAGAAGGAAAAAAGTGTAAGACCGATCCACCAGAAACCTATTTCATTCCACTGGTGATATGATCTAATAGGTAAGATAAGCTGCAAGCTTTCAGCTTTATTTTTAGTTATATTAGCTCACAGGGCTGCTGCCACCCTTCTTTGAGGCAGTAGCAGCCTGTAGACTCCTCAGTGAGGCAAAGCAGCAGAGAGGCAGATTGTAACTGTGGGAGAGGTGGGGTGGCAGTAAATTGGCCAGATCCAGGATTTTGGAATCACAAAGATGATGTAAGCACTCTTGCATACTTTTGTTTTTACACACTTTTAGATCCCATGTAACCCCTAAGGATCATGTGACAAATAAAACATATTACACATAAGGCATGCTGTCTAGACCTATACTGTGCCATTTCATCTTATTGTGCAATATAGCATCTGCACGTCTTTGGTAAGATAGCTTTTCTTAACTAATCTCTGTCATATATGCAAGTAGTATGTGATTTAAAATTTCCATATTTAACGTATTTATTGCATAGAACATTCCTTATAGCGATGTGAGCCATTCAGTCCCACAATGCCAAACTGGTACTTCTAATTTTTATAATATTCGTATTGATCATAGGAGATTGTATTCATTGAATGAAAAGGCCAATTTCAAATCTTCCCTCCAGGCAATGCCCACAAGTGCACAGAGGTCATTCAGAGAAGCACGTGCGCCCCTATTTCCATAGTTAAAGTAAAATAATCTTCCTCTTTTGAAACCATTTTAAAAAATCTCTTATAATATTTCAGATTGAATTATAGCTAAATCTTTTAGGGATAATTGCTTCCTAAGGGCCTATACATTTGCGCTCTTAGTACATTTTCATAAAATAAGATCTGCAGAGTGCTTTGCAGTTCTAATGTGTCAGGGTCTATACGTAAGATTATTCATTTGTGCTTGGCCTTCATAATTAACATTTGGTCTCTACTGATTCTGATAAACGTATTCCCACAATACACTGAAATAGCTGATTCAATTAAACATAGAAAATTTGAAGAACTGCTATTTTTTTCATTAGTATTCAAATATTGTTGTGGATCATTTTATTATTATTGGCTTTGTAGTGTGTAGTTTTGAAATGCAGAGTTTCAAGTAATACATTTTCCTAAAGAAAAATAAAGGTTTTGCCAGTGTGAATGTCCTCTCTACTCAGTTGAAGAAGAATAGGAAATAAGTTTTGTGAAACAAATAGCTTAATGTGAAAATTAATGGAACATGTTTAACTGGATTTGAATGAAACATAGGGAGAGGTGACTTTTTTTTTCACAGGCCTGATTTATTTTGTAATTTTTAATTAGGTGGTACATTCTTCTTAAAGCAGCTATTAATCTGCTTTAAAGACCAAAGGGACATACTAATTTTACTTCCAAGACAAACTCTCAAGATGGAGGAGAGGCTGTTTCACGATGATACACAAATCAGGTGCCCTTTAGTGATTAAATGAGTTTACTCCAGCCAAGTATGATGTCATTAGAACTTGTAAAGGTTATTAATCTCCTTCTGAGCTGTTAAGATGTTAATCTTTGGTTATGATTGACTTGTTTTGTTAAGGTTTTTTTTCTGATTAATCAATCTTCTTAGTTGTGATTTTCTGTAGAATTCATCCTATATGCTTCCATGGTTTTATTAAGAATGTCAGAAATTTAGAGTCAGAGGCAAGGAAGTGACCTGAAGGAGCTGTCAGAAATTCATCTACAGTAGTGCCATAAAGCAATTGTAGCTTATGTCATCTGCTGTCTGCTGACACATAAGAATCCACAGGAAATCCACAACGCATAGCAGTTTGGTACTTGTTCCAGTAATGATGCCTGTGAAAAAAACACTCCAGAAGACTTAAATGAAGTACTCCCTGATGTCTGTCATAAATTGTATTAAGCTCAGTTTTGATTCCCAGAATTTCCCAGAGTCTTAGAGTAGAAATATCTCCATATATCCAGATTTCCGTATCTGCTTGACAATGCCAACCACAAAACCAAATCAAGCTGACTAATCAACACCTCATCCATGAAGAGCATGATCCCAGGAGAACCTGATGTCATGAGAGCTTAAAAAAAATTAAGAAAAGCTTTATCATGAAGTTTAAAAAGTTTGCTACTGTTGAAAAGCATGGAGTATACGTGTTATTTAGGCATATAATATTGACTATGGAATGAAGTGCTTCGTTCAGAAGATGGTAACTGTGGCCCTTACCTGCAAAAACTAAGTAATTCTAACAATGTTTTTATGTTTAGAGCTGCAGTGCTGAAGTTTCAGAGCTTCATTTTAATGAGCTTAGAGCTGGTTTATGGCTCTGATTTGTTTCTGACAGAGACACAAGCTTTCGAAATGCTCTGCAATCCAGGGAAACTTGCCTGAACCAGTGGTGGGAAACAGAGATTCCAATGTGATCTCTTCTATTCAAATTCCAGTTCAGCAGACAATTTTTACATTTTATTATAGTTGTTAATTGCATCCTAGAAAACTCTTAGAGAAAAGCCTTTCAGTACTTCCATAATCATTTTACATGAGGCAACAGAGATCAGGTTGGTTTATTAGAAACCTAGAACATAAATGTTGAACGTGGCAAGGCCCAGCCACATCCAGAACACCACTGCTGACTTCAGCCATTTCGACTGTCATACCATTATTAACTGCGGTGCTGTGTGAGTGATAGAAACCAGCTGCTGATTACCAATATCTTATAGCTAACAGATGATTAGCTATGTTAGCCACTGCTACACCTTTCTTCAGTTTCTAGTCTACAAAGTAACTAGACATTATTCCACAAAGAGTTTAAAACTTGCTGTTGATCTATTTCTTGGTATGGTGTTATTGTTTGTGAGTCATATGATGCTTTAAAATATTGTGCTTACATCAGAGTGGTTGGGGTTTTGCTTGTTTTTTTTCAATGAAGCAGCTCACCAATATTCATATGTTGGACAATTCACCCATTTCTCTCACATTTTGCTGTGAATGCCTCTGGCCAATATGCACTGTTCCCTCTGTATCTAACAGAGAATATCAACCTGTGAAAGCTCAGTTTGAGAGCTCACTGGCTGGAGTTAACCCTAAAGCAGTCATACTTTTCATTTTGGATGTTGTGCTGCTATCCATAAAAGGGACTTCTATCACATTTGCAAATTAATTTATAGGTATGTTTGAAGACTGGGATGCCAACTTCATATTGAAAGTAGAAGGGAAGGAAAAGTAGATTGCAGATGTACTGCTCAGTGTGAGGAGATACATGCTGCCCTTGCATTTACTTATGATCTATATCTATTTTTCTGAAACTACAAGAACATTTGAGGAGCAATGGGAATAGTTAACAGGCTTCTCGGAGGTTATCTACAGCAAATAATATGTTGTTATAACTAATCCTGAAAGGTTCTTCCTGCTATTCTTCCAATAACTTACAGGAGGATAAAATACTAGAGGATTTATCAAAGTAAGCTGCAGTCTCTAACTTTGTGCAAGAGCCGTTTCAGCGGTTCAGTTTCTTCTCCTAATAAAAGCGCTGCTTCTCTTCAGCTTTCAGGAGAGTTGTCCAGTTCAGGTTATAGAAAGCCACGATGAGTTCATTTCACTCTCCAGTAGCTACCCTAAAGCAGTATGTGCCCTCATTTAAATGCCTGGGCAACGTGAGAGACAAATTTGCTACCCTATCAGTAAAACTTGTTACAAAGCACATGAGATCACTATTAATTTTTAGAGTGGAAGTTTGCTGAAGTTTGAATAGTCATTGCTTTTAAGTACATAGTGGAGATGGAAATAAAGACCTAGCAAAACTTGGAACATGTTGCTGACAATCTGGATGTGGAGAAGAATCTACAAACATTTTTCTTCAGTTGCTGCTTCCTAGACACTTTATCAGAGTAGATACAGTTGCAATCTTAATTGCCATTGAACAGAGCCTTTGCTTGTGCTGCACCCAAAAGCACTTAATCACAAGGTCTTAAAGGGTGTCACTAAGGTTAGACCCAAGACTGTTCAGCTCTTATCCATGCTAGGAACGTGATTAGTCACTTTATGGCTGGTGTTATTAAATAGCACTGTACACCTCAGAGGATATCAGTGTAAGCCAGTGCATCGTGCCATAAATGAACACTAAAATGAGGCCGTGTACAATTTTGCACTTCAATATTAATTTTCTGCATTTCTTTCTGCTTAAGTTGCAGTGTCTCCAAAAGCTATTGCTACAGACTTCTGACAACCTGTCTAGTTATCTGTATGTATGGAGAGGGAGAAAATAACTCGTACAATTCTACAGTGACCAACGTTCCCCCTCAATTCCATGGAAAAAATGTGAGCACTGGTCGCATGGTCTTTAAAGCAGTCATTTGAAATTTCCTTGGACCCAATTGTTCCTTTGAGCCCAATGTCATAACCTGGTCCTCTGGTCAGTTCAGGTCCGGAGATTCTCAGCCAGGGATTTCTCCTTCATCTGCTGTCATATATTTAGGAGTGTAACAGTTTGCTTACATGTATCCCCTGTAGGCAGGAAGTGACTAATTTAGCACATGTATTTGATCTTGAGTCAAAAAAATAGATTCAGAAATTTGATCTACTAGTATCACTTTCAGTGGCCAGTTGTGTTAATTGTTTTTTGTAGCCATCCAGGCTGGTGGGCTTTACTTGGTTATGCAGATCTCGAGAGAATAGTTGTTCATGAGTGACAACTACGTTCTTAATGATGGTCTTCTCCCATCTGGTAATTAATGTTTTAAGCACTGATAGACATTTGTATTCGTTGACCAAAAATATCTTAATTTGTATAGGGTGTTTAATTGCTTAAATGTGCCATAAGCAAATAATAAAATGTTTCCCCTGATGGAAAACATGGGAAATAAATTATGAGATGAGACACTTGCCCTTCACTGAGAGTGAAGTTATCCAGAGACCCTTTAGAAATACAGGCCTCCAGATTCTGATAAATCTGATTTATACGAAACATTATATACCTGGGAGTTGAAGAGAAGTGATGACTGGTAACATTAGTACTTGCCTGATTTTCAGTGGTCAGCTTGTGATGTCCTTAAGTGGCTGTGTGGATAGGCAGCAGGGCCATTTGTGCTGTTCTTAGTTCACTAAAGCATCACTGCAGGCCAGAATTTTGTACTCATTCAAGCCTTGAGTTGTTTTCAAATTGAAGGAAACTAATAGACGTACCCAAGTTCTCATCTTTGCTTCCTCAGCTGCACTGACCGTGCCACCTTCCTGTATCTGTAGGGCTGTCCTTTCACTGACAGCACTGTCACAGGCAACCCTGCGTGTACTGTGTTCCCTGCACAACAGCTACTCAGGATTTCTTGGACTCTGTTCAAATCACAGGAGACCAAGCAGTGGTGTTTCTTACTTACCGTGACCTTAGGTCTGTCAGAATTGTTTCAAAGCAAAGTAATATATGGATGAGAGTGAATGTTTGTTGGCAGAACAACATTTGTCCTGAAAACTTATCCTTACAAGAGTTGTATCTATCTAATCATAGAATCATAGAATAGTTTAAAGGTCTTCTAGTCCAACCCCCCTGCAATGAACAAGGACATCTTCAACTAGATCAGGTTGCTCAGAGCCTCGTCCAACCTGACCTTGGATGTTTCCGGGGATGGGGCATCTACCACCTCCCTGGGCAACCTGTTCCAGTGCTTCACCACCCTCATTGTAAAAAATTTCTTCCTTATCTCTAGTCTAAATCTACCCTCTATTACCCCTTGTCTTATCGCTCCTGGTCCTGCTAAAAAGCTTTTCCCCATCTGTCCTGGTTTAGGCCAGGACGGAGCTGGTTTTGTCTTCAGCAGCTCCTGTGTTTTGGATTTAGTGTGAGAAGAATGGTGATAGCACACTGATGTTGCTGGTTGCTGCTGAATGACCAAGGACATTTTGCAGGTTCCCAGGTTTTGCTAACATGCAGGTGCAAAAACTTGGGAGAGGTAGAGCCAGAATAGTTGATCCAAACTGGCCAAAACCAGTATTCCATACCATAGACATCATGCCTAGTATAAGTGAGGGTCGGACGGTGGGCCGCTAGGCTTTTTAGACCCTTGGTTCCTTAATCCTTAAGCTTCCCTTTGAGTTGTTTTTTTGTTTCCCTGATTTTTCCTTTTTGTTGTTCGTTCGTTCGGCTGTTCGTTCCCTCGCCTGTTTTCTCTGGAACTTGCTGTTTTGGGATAGCTGGGGGGAGGGAATACCCCTGCTCCCTGCCTGCTGCTCGGGACAGGCTGTATCGGTCATCGGGTGGTGAGAAATTGCCAGTGGGGAGGGGGGGAGTGAGCGAGCGGCTGCGTGGTGTTGGGTTACAATTTGGGGTTAAACCATGACACCATCTTTTTTACAGACCCCCTTTAAGTACTGAAAAGCTGCAGTAAGGTCTCCCCGGAGCCTTCTCTTCTCCAGGCTGAACAACCCCAACTCTCTCAGCCTGCCTTCATAGGAGAGGTGCTCCATTCCTCTGATCACTTTTGTGGCCCTCCTCTGGACTCACTCCAGCAGGTCCATGTCTTTTCTGTGCTGAGGACTCCAGAACTGGAGGCAGTACCCTAGGTGGGGTCTCACCAGAGCAGCATCGAGGGGCAGAATCACTTCCCTCGACCTGCTGGCCATGCTTCTGTTGATGCAGCCCAGGATACGGTTGGCTTTCTGGGCTGTGAGCACACATTGTTGGCTCACATCCAGCTTTTCATCCACCAGTACCCCCAAGTCCTTCTCGGTAGGGCTGCTCTCAATCCCTTCATCCCCCAGCCTGTATTGATACTGGGGGTTGCCCCAACCCAGGTGCAGGACCTTGCACTTGGCCTTGTTGAACCTCATGAGGTTCACATGGGCCCACTTCTTGAGCTTGACCAGGTCCCTCTGGATGGCATCCTATCCCTCAGGCATGTCCACTGCAGCACTCAGCTTGGTGTCATCTGCAAACTTGCTGAGGGTGCACTCAATCCCACTGTCTATGTCATTGATGAAGATATTAAAGAGTACTGGTCCCAGTACGGACCCCTGAGGGACACCACTTATCACCGATGTCCATCTGGACATTAAGCCATTGACCACTACCCTCTGGATGCGACCATCCAACCAATTCTTCATCCACTGAACAGTCCCATCCATCAAATCCATCTCTCTCTGATTTAGAGAGAAGGACGTTGTGGGGGACCGTGCCAAAGGCCTTAATTATGCTTGTCTAGAGCACTGTATATCTTAAGGAATTTTCTCATGCTTCATATTGCCTGTAAACAGCTGCACAAGAGTGGCACTGAATGTGTCTTGATAGACTGAACAAACAGCGTCTTGGCTAAAAGAATTTGTGCACCTTGCCCGAGGAGCGTAAGTCTTCCTTCTCTCCTGTTAACAGATGCTGAACGTCTCTAACCAAAGCAGGTACATTTATTGAACTTTGATTCAGTTCTAAGCATTAAGGAATTCGTTGCTCATTCACACTTTGTGTTTGATGTCAGCTTTCATCTGCTCCACTACAAATTCCTTGGAGGTCTGTTGCTTTTTATTGGGCAGTCTTCAAATCTCTCTTGGCACCAGATTACTCTTGACAATCTTAAACATCAACAAACTGTTTGTATTACTATAAACATCCCTTTGTCATTGAGGATGATGTGGTCATTCAAACCTTTTGCCTGAGTCTTTTATTTTTTGGTTTCCATTTCATAGGTGGAAATTGTCTTCCCGTGAGGTCAGTCAGTGTTACTACTCCCGGTTACAGAAGTATTATTTCTGATGAATGCAGCAGGTTCTTGGAATGCAGTATTTTAGTTTCAGGTTATTCTAAATCTGGATTATCGTTCTCACAGTCATCTAGACTGCTTCCACATCCTCACTTTTGGTATGCAAAACCACCTCTTTCATGGTAATAGGCTTCTGTGACCATGAACTTCCTGTTGACGAGGCCGCCTCATCCATGTTTTTCATTTAACCATTCTGTAATTGTGCATCTGCACATACTATATTAACTTAGCATTGTACAAATACTTCGCACTTTCAGGCACCTATTTTTCCTTCTAACAGGATAGTTTCCACTTTGCATGGTTGATTCATTTGGTAGCTGTCTGAGTGGCTTCCTGGAAGTTCCTTCCTTGCTCAGTGACGCTGACACTTGGCCTTCCAGTTTCAAGGACACTTTGTTTCAATTGTAAATGCTATGCAGCATTTTTAGGTTTTTGTCTAAACTCTGTTAAAGGACCTCAAAACTGGAATAATTTATGGGCCTGGGGCACATCTCAGATATATGTATTCTAGAAATACGTATCCTGAAATAAACAAACATTCTGAAATTGTAAAAGATGGAACAAACTATGCAGGCATCCTGTGGCCAGATAGAAAGCTGTCTGCTACCTGCTCTTTCACCCCTTATCTTCATAGAGGTGACATCCGTGCCTTAAACCAATGCTAAAAAAATTAGTGTGTTCTAAAATACACTGAAATTCATCAGTATCTTGTAAATTAGAATCACAGAATCAGATACATAAGCAAAACATAATGTAGAAACCACAATCATGTTAGAATAGCTATTTATATGGAAAGGTGAGTTCTTATAAAAACAAAATCTCTATTTAACTGTAATGATAAACTTCATTGCCATCTCCAATGGTGTAATTTATCACCCCAGTCATGGGTTCATTTTTCCTTCCTTCTGCCCAATAGCACGTCAGTAGTAGTACTACTATGAACCTTTGTAATGTCTGAGGAGGTGTCGTATTGCTGCACTTCAAACAGCTATAGAAAAAATTCTTTTGCTTTCCCACTAGTATGGAGCTTCATTTCAGGATTACATGGATCAGGAATGAAGGGCATGTGTTAATCTAATTGTAAAACAATCATGAAGCCTGATGTATCAGACTTCCTATAAGAAAACTAGGGCTCCCTCCTTCACTTGGCACTTTCTGATGCTATAAAACATATTTCCAAACTTAGTTAAGAGATTCTAAATCTGAAGCCATTATGTACATAAAATAGTAACTGTTTTCTGCAATGTTTAAAGAAGCCCTTAGCATATTTCTATTATTAATATCATCCCTAATCTTCACTGGCATAGTTTTCAAAGTATCTATGAGCATAGTACCATAATAAAACAAAGGAAGTACCAAAAATATTTAGCCAAGTTAAGTTTTTCCTTTCTCAGAGATACTGAGTGTTAAATGATGCTGGAGACAAGATATCAGATTTAATGAATGAAGAGGAGGAGTGACATTGTTATGTACTATTTTTTATTTCATAAATCTTGTTTCTTTCTCCATATGAAATCTGTTATTCATACATGCAGAAAGAAAGTGTGGTAAATCTTAATTTTTTCAGTGTCTTACTGTACACCATTTTTTATGCTGCACAAGAAAATGATCCTCTTTTGTTTGAGCAGCAATTGTAAACAAAATCTTGAGCCTGAGTGAATGATGACAGGTCAGTTATTTGTCCTACAATAAAATGTATAAAAGGTAGTAACCTAAGCTCTTGTGCAAAAGGCAAGCTACAGGGTCATTAAATAGCAAAGGTCTTGCTCTGACCCATCCATGACCTCCTTATCTGAAACGCCTCTCAGAATTGATAGAATCTACTTTAGATCTTGGGTAGAGGAAACCAGGGATAGGATAAAGGATCAATATAAATATTTCAGAATTTTAGGTATTTACTAAAAAGGAATCTTTGGTCTTTGTATGTTTAAGTTTATCCAAATTTCTGTTCAGAATTGGAGAACCCTTTCCTAGCATTTTGCATGCCAAGTGATCATATGAAGTATGGGTCAGAGTAGAAGGGGAACAAATGGTAAAGGAAGACACTGTAACATTAGGTCTTAGTATAGTCATAAGGCTGCAGACTAGCCTTGATTCAGAAGCCTCAAGGTGCTCCGTGTTTGCTCTTATTTGTCTTTCTACTGTAATCTGAAACTCTCCTATTCTGTTCCCAGGTGAGAAGCTTCTTTCGGTTTTAGAATGAGATTAAGTCAAAAGAGCCCATGTCCAGAAAATGCAGCTTGGTGCTTAGCCATCATTTACTCAGAGAAGTCAGGGCTCATTTTGCTTGTCCTTTTTAATTCCCATCTATTTATTTGGTCTGGTGCAGAGGTGCATTTTTTATGTTAGGGAACTTGTGCTCCTAGATCACTGAGAGGTTTTTGAGAATGTCTTTCTTTTCCCCATAAATAAGAACAAAATCCTGATTTGACTTCCATGGGTGTGGCCATGCAGAGGTGTAAAGGAAAAGTGGACTCTGCTGTTCACACATTCAGGTTGCTAAGGGGAAGAGATGTACTCCTTGTGTGCAATAGGTGTGTATTTCCACCCTAGCAGTATACAGGTCGTTAGGAGAATGCTTGAAGAGCAGAAGGAACAAATAGGCTTGGATTTATTTTGATCTTTTTATTTTTCTTCTGTGAAATTGGGCTTTATGAAGTAAAATATTCCTCACCTTACTCTTCCAGTAGATCTCCACAGTTTTTCTTATGAGATTATGGACTGGCAGCTGGGTGGCTTTTCTCTAGGAGTAAGCTTCAGAATAGTAAGTTATATATTAAGGGTCAAGTAGTAAATTTGATAGTACAAATCAGTAATTCTGAGTTTCCAGACCTTAACCATAAAAAACCTGTGCAGGCACACTGGTGTACCACCTATTCAGAAAGTATATTAATGTTATCTTTACTGATTCACACAAGCACAGATGGAATTTTGGCATATGAAATAGCCTTGGTTTTTATTGTTTGAAGACTAGAAAGGTATAAAGTAAGCTTCACATCAGCAGAAGTATATCAGTGCATTAGGATTTCAACTCAACATATATTAGGTTTATCTTCATATTTAGAAACACTGCATGCATAGCTCTGTCATGTAGCTGAATCAAAATTGTTCATTACACTTGCACAAAACATGAATTATTCACTGAAAACACTCAAAGAAGGTCTGATTTCTCCTGTGAAATATGTTTGCAATTAAAACTTTGATTTCTTATGCCTCCAAAATTCAGTCAGCTATGTTGTTACTTACAAAATTCAGCCTTCCTCAGTGGTAAGGTAAATATATCTTACAAAGAAAAAGCAATAAAAAGGTGAAATTAGAGAAGATCTGTCTTTAAACTTTGGATAGAAAGCTGAAGTAACAAATGCTATTGTGTAATAGTAAATAAGTGTATGTCACATTGCCTGAACATGGTATTAATGTGAATTGGTGATTGTGTTAAGCTGCTAAGCAGCCGAATTTGCAATTTAAAATTAAACTCAAAGACCCAAATGTCATTTTGTAGTTAGATTCAATATATAAAGAAGCCTGCAGGGACTTCATTTTCTGAACTGTGTTGCTTCATACTGGATTTTCCATCTCCAGAATTGATTCTCTACTCAAGAACAGATGTCATCTTTTACAGTTTTACTAGACATATTCAGATTCCATACAGTTTCATGAGCTTGCCATTTCCTTGTGGATGACAGTGAAGATGATTACTTCAATGCTTGTTTGTTTATTAAAGCAATACCTGCTATGCTGGAGGGGTTATTAAGATGGTGGTGGCATTACTTGTGCATAGAGTTCTTTCTTTACAAATATCTTGGCTGCACATTTTGAAAAATTGAGAGAACTTATTTTTAAAAAATCAATACCATTTAAAGTATTTTTTACATTAGAAGCATCATTTGGATGAGGCTTTCAAACACTGAAACTAATCCTGTAGAGATTAGGCCTGATTCTGTGCACGTATGTAGCAGTGACTGCTGGAGAGCAGTCCCGCTGACATTAATAGTTACTGTTATAGGATCTAAATTTTGAGAAGAAATGAACCCTTCCTTGCTTTGATCTAGGAGCTTGTGAGTTCCACATGCACTTAAATTTTAATGGGACTAGGTCCCAAATCTGTGAAACCTTAGGCTGTTATACACACATTTAGGCTGTTATGACCATATTCAGAGATCAGAGGAAATTCTGTTCAAATTTGTTTTCATAAACTAGGTATCTTACATGATATAATGAGATCTGGTGAGAATACATTGATGCTTTGCTATTTCTTTCAGGAGAGCTCAGGCCAGAAGACAACAGGAAAAAATCTTTGATGTCCATGTTAAAAGAATCTGTTATCCTTCCTCAGAGAAAAATATCATATCTCTTCGAAACCTTTCCACCCAAAATCTCATTAAGAGCACCTCTACTTTAACCATGCTTCTTACTGAGTTCTTTGGAAAAAAAAATGAATGAATCATAAAATATCTCATTGCCCTGGTACTTTAAACTTTCATCCCATCTTCTGAAAGGATGAAACTATTTAGTACAGGTTTCTAGTTTAAAAATGGAGTTGTGTTTGCCTCCACTGTTAAAGAATTGAGTAAATGGTTTGAATACATTACTTGGTGTCAACTAGCTGCATTTTGAAGAAACACAGATTTCAAACTTTTTCCTTGCATATAGTCTAGAGAAGAGTCTTGGTATACCAAACTTTATCATTTTTTTGTAATATGTTTGACTTTTAAGCATTTAAGAATATCACATAAAATGCATTTATTTTAATTGGTTATCTGCTCCTATTTCTTACAGTTGAGCTGTAATTGTCTTAGGTGTTGGAGGAGAGAGTGGCTGAGTGACTGGGAGGAGAGTGACTGAAACCTTGGAAATGCTCCTGATAGCTCCTTCCGTTTGGAATTGCTATACAACAGTAACAGCAAAACCACTCATTTTCCAAACTAGATAAAATAAAATCTGTTTATCTAGCCTATTAAACCTGGGTGCCAACTTTCAAGCAGATGCAGTTTTAAGCTCTGTAGATGCTAAATCCTGAAACATTTGATCTATAAACAAAAAGCTGACATCAAATAGAGCATTGCTGCTAGACATAGTAATGGTGTATATATGCTGCATTCACACAAAACAGGGAGATGATTGCTTTTTTGTATGTTGCTTAGGGTTTTTTTCTTATGTTAGAGTATTAAAACAGATATTAAATTTTATCATTAATGCAGTGCGTGGTCTCTCTTCAAATCCCCTTAATTACAGATTGACTCCAAGGATTACACAGCATGGATTTTAATTTTAACTGAAACAAAAAGAAAAGCTGCTTAAAAATTATTCTTGCCGAGTGACTTGTTGGACCACAAAACAATTTCTAACATCTTTTGACAAATGTTGTCAAATTTAAAATGTTAGAACAGAGCTAAGTGCACCTTCAAACTCCAATTGTATCATGTCTACTTCCCAAATAAAATGTTTTATTAACTTTGTCCTCACAAAGGAATGTCTGCTTCTCATATTTTTGTTTTTTCAGTTATTCTTTAGGAGAAAAAGACTCGCAGTCTTGCTGAGATGTGTTTATGTTTGAAGAAAGTGACATCAGACTTCATATTTCCTTTCTTTGGTAATTTGAGAAAAATTACCATGCAGAGTTGACGTTGTAGCAGCAACAGCGTATTTCACACCCTTGCGTTGTTTCCATTCTGACCCCTATCTTTAGGACTTTAAGAGCTTCACTCTGAAAACTTCATTCCAGCCTGAAACTTAGAATAGCAGGTCTCAGGCCAGAAACAACATTTTCACAAATTGGGGCCTAATCCAGTAAACCTCACACAGGAAGCTACTTCTGTGAGTACCTATTATTCATCTAAGTAAAACTTTAGGGATCAGGTTTTAGTGTTTCTTAGGGGTTTTTCCCCCATTTCTTAAAAGATAAGATCAGCTTCCCAATTTGTTTCATTAAGTAAAACTCTTTTTTTCACAGTTGAAGCTTATTAGTATTTTATACAGTTTTACTGTATATCTCCTGCTGGTTCTTTAAAACATGCAGAAAAAAAGAAGTTGCTTTCCAGAGCTGCATCAAATAATAAATGCCCAAAGCTGAGTGTCCACAACTTCTCTTGAAATTACGTGCAGCTGAAAGTGCCCCTTATCTCTCAAAATGTGAATGCAAGTTTCTTGCTTCAAAAACTAGCTCCTTTTGTGACTGAGTAATAACTTTGAATACAAAAGGCTGGAAGAATGAGAAATTACCTTTTGGCCAGGAGGTCACTGTAGTGCTGAGGGATAAATCTATCATTGCTGCTTAATGGTAGTTAGTGGTTTGATAAAGTTCCCCTAACGCAGTTTGTTAGCTTAAAACATGCTCTCTGAGACTTCACAGATTTGCAGGTAAATAACACTGTTACTGCTGCATCTTTGTATGGGGTGAAATTTTTGCACTTAAGAAAGGGTTATTTCAACAAGCTTTTCTCTCCCCTTTTTTTTAGCTGTCTCTGAATTGTTGCCATCAGAATGTTTAATGGTTTTCTCCATTAGTGTACTAGTGCACTTTTTTTTTTAATGGATTGGATGAAACTCTATTGCTTTGTATCATAGCCAAGCATAAATCCTTCCTATTTTAACAGAAAAGTATTTCTAATGCAAACCAATGAACAGGCTAATTTATACACAATATTGTTCAGTCTAAGTTGTCCATTACGTGTAATAGTCTCAACGGTATATGATTTTCAAGTCATGTGTGCTTAATGCAGAGGCCAGAAATAGCAACAAATGAGGTGAAATTGTGAATACACTTGCTCTTTATGGCTTCTGTTGCAATCTTAACATACACAGGTTAATAAGTGTGCTTGTGTGTCTGACTTCTTTTAAGTGTTCGTTAGGTAATGCACAGCACCGTGAGCAGCCTTTCTGATGGCAGAAATTTGATGCTTTACATTCATTACAGTTCTGTTCTCTTGGCTATATTCAGTAAAGCTTTAAATGTAAATTTGATTAGACATTTAATATAAAACTGTACAAAATAGTTCATAATTTTTGTCAAAAACAAGATAAAATGGCCTAAAGGAAATAACAATGATTTTTACTGTAAAGTTCAGGTTTTCAGATCGGCTTTTGAGGTCTGTTTTGTGAGATTGTGAATGCCCAGCGAAGTTAATAGGGGATGAGGAGGCTCAAGGCTGTTCAGACAGATCCTTTGATAAATAATACTGTCTCTTTACCACACTGGACAAAATCTGGAAAAAAGAAAAATCCTGCTTGTGTCCTAACATAAATAAATGTATGCATGAGCGCTGTCTATCTTATGAAGTCGTTCGTGTTTGTTTAAGTTGGAGCACAGGACACGCAGTAAGTCTGGTGTCTGGTTTTTGAAACCAGGATGTGTAAGCGTCTACGTCAAAAAGAAAATTGTTCTGGAATTTGAAGGCTGAGACTGACAGGAAAAATCATCCTTTACGATAAGTAAGACCTGATTTTGACATGTGTTGTCTTTTCAGCAATGTTGTACGTTTGCCGTACATTTGCTGTTAGTATAGGTGCGAGTGTCACGCCGCTTTGAATATAAAATTTCAGGATTTTTTGCTGGATCTAGATTTTGATATTTAGATTATGAACCAGTTCTGCGTTCTGAGGCGAGGAGTGTTGCTGAGGCTGTTAGTTTCAGTCGAAGTGTAACCATCTCTGTTTAGTTTACTAGTTTTTCAGAACTAAATTGTAACTGTCAGTCACTGTTTCATTTTTGTTAGTATAATACTTTTTTTTTTCCCCACAACCACACATCAACTGCATAAGTGAAGACTAACAACAAAATTTCTGGGGAGTTGTTCGGCTTTTACTTTCCATGCTTTTTCTCTCACTAGTCAGTACTTCATGGCTGTTAAATGGGATGTGTCGTTTCCTGGAACAGCTAATTTACAAGCAAGTACTTTTTCAGTTTTGTATGTATTCTTGCACAATAATAAAAAAAACAAGATTTATTCCTTTGGTTTGGGGAATTTGTGGTGCTTTTTTTGTTGTGCTTTTTTATTTATCCTCTCATCCACTGGATTAAATCTCTTGTTTCGTTATTGCAAAATCCCCTCGCTGTCTTTTTAGTTGGACCTGAATCATGAAAACAAGGAGTCTGAATTACATTTGAGGAAGGGTATGTTCAACTTGAAACATGGTGATTGCAGATAGATCAGTGGACACTGAAAATAAAATAATTAGAAGTAGAATGGCTCTTTATTTTATGTGACTGATTTGGAGTTGGCTACATCTGAAAAGGAAAGAAAAAATGATCTCTTTGCTCGGGATTTGCCAAACAATGCTATAAGCTCCGAGTTATTTTGAGGTGGTGAAAGGTGAAACATTTGACATGTTCTTTTTGGGCAATGCTTTAAAAAAAGAGAGGGCGGGAAAGAGGCGTTGCCACATCAGAGTTAAGGGTGTTTGTGGTTGTCCATGACAGCGGCTCCAGTTTTAAAACACCTGTGTTTACTTTCCAGCTTTTCTCAATCGGCCTGAAAGTGGCCTAAGAATGGCACAGACAGACCTGCAGTATGGCTGTGTTGCCTTTGCAACACACACACACACACAAAAAAGAAAGGAAAAAAAGGCAGAGATAAATCTCTTGTTATGCAGCTAATCATTAACAGCATTTTTGTGCCTGGCTGAAAACATTTGGAACTTTTCTAAATTCTTATAGTCTATCAGGTAGTGCTTGTATTTTTTTCCCTAATCTATTAAGCTAAATTTTTATCTTTGCTATTTTATTTTCTAGCAAAAATAAAATCAACTTAGTGTTGGTTTGTGGGGTTTTTTAGTGGTAATAATAATAACAAAAATTGGTATTTCTGTTGCAAAGTGATATTTCATTCCAATATTCAGAAATACGTGTACCAATACTCCAATTAAAAAAAAAAAAACCTCTTTTCTGAGTAGAGTTTTGCTTCATAAAATCCTAGTATGTGTATGAACTTTCTGTAATGTGCTAGCTTGCATTTTATCACATAAATACCTTGTCCTGCCATGGCTTATAGAGATAAGTTAGGTGTAAAATAGACATCTCTTGAAAATTAGGTAATGGAGATTGAATGATGGGAAAAAAAAAAAAAAGATGAGCTGAGATATCACATGTTTTCAGTGCTTGCTTAGAAATTTTAAAATAATTTGTGGGTCAGTATTTAAGGTATTCATCTGATGAGAGGTATATTTTTTACTACTGCTCCAAATTTATTTATTGCTACCTTTAAAATTTGTTCATGTCTTACAAACTTCTTTGGCTTTTTAAGAAAACCTCAGCTGCTTTCTCTAGTATTTTTTAATTGGTGTAACATCTCTTCCACCTTCTACTCCAGATGACATGCCTGACATTCCTGTTTATAAAAATATGTCTGCTTCATAATTATGTTTGTTTTTCTTTATGGATCACTCAGTGTAGGTCAGGTTTTGTTTTCTGGAATTAGGAAGAAAAAGCAAAAGAAAATATAGCGCTGATACAGGAGCAGAGGTGATTTCTCACTTAGACTGTTGTCTTTTTAGAATTGTGAGCTTAATAGACAGATTCAAGGTCAGTGTATGGGGGTGAACAACATGAAACCCCTTAAGCAAGATACCTCGCCTAACTGGAGCACAATTACTTTAATACTGTTGGTCTAACATGACGACTCGACAGAGCAAAGTAGGAACATGCCAATCCCCTCCAGACCAGGCACCTCTGATAAACTGAGAAATTGTACCAGAATGATCTTCCTTTGTGATACGCAGCAGAGCAGCCACCTTTCCACGGCTTTCCCAAGGGGTAGGAAAAGCGGTACGGGTGCATGCTTTAATGAAACTGCCTTTTGCAGAACACACAGCGTGCTGTCAAGTGACTGCAAGGAAGATGCTCAGAACATAGGGGATTTTTAACATCCCCCATTTTGAGCGATTCAACTAGAAAATCTGGAGCATATTCATCTGAATAGAGCGCTTGTGAGCTAGATCCTCACCTGAGTATCTGCACAGTAGTATCGCTGAAATCCACATAGTAGTACTGTTTCACATCAGTAAAGGACGTAAGCCAGTAGCTTGGCTAAGAAATGGGGGGCACAAGAGATCTAGAGTTCACAGAATTTATTCCAGGGGGCTGTAAAGGTAATGAAATTATATGTCTAAAAGATAGGGAAGTTGTCACATTTATTAAATTAGCAGGGGTAGATGTGTTTTAAAAGCAAGCTGGATAACATCAATATATGAAGGGAAGAAAAAGCTTTGTGAATGTAACTGTTTTTCTGAAGGCAACAATGAGATCTTGACAAGAAAGAGGTAAATAGGGAGCTAGTATTCAAAATATGTCTAAGTGGTTTGGATGCCTAACTCTCAAGACTTCTAATGGTTCTTAGGTATCTAACCCACTTTCAGTTGTTTGAATCCCACTAAGTACCTGTCTTGAGCTGCCTCAGCACCTCTAAAAATCTGATCGTCTGTTTACTTTTTGACCTCTGTTAAAACTACTCCCTGCTCCCTGTAAAAGCTGATAATTAAATAAGAGCAAAATTAAAGATGGCAGTTTCCTAGCAGTTAAAACTTGAGTGACCTTAAAAATGGAATTGCCTCTGTGAAATATATTTACTCAGTTTGTGCTTGTGACCATCTAGTAAGTCACTCTAGCTGTTCACTTGGAGATTCTTAGCATTAAAAAATACCACTGAGTCTTTACACATGCGTTACAGATGTAAGACAAAATCAGCCAGCTATCTAAGAAAAGGCACGATTATGTGGGCTGTAGACCAATTGGCCTGTTAGGGATGTGTACACAAATGGGTCCAGTGTTCACATGGTTGTTCAGCCATAGATTGGCTGTCTCTGGTCTAGGCTGTGTAGCGGTGTCAGGGTGGTACTGGATCCAGCACATGCTACCTAGCATCTTGCCTGGGAACACCCTTGCATAGACCCTCGAGAAGACCTTGTGTGGCCATTTGTAGTGACTCTGCAAAGCAGGTTTTTGGGAACCCTCCTAAATTTACCGGACTTTGCACTTTTCCTGTTCCTGTACTGGAATCACATCAATATTGAAGGAACTCTTCCATCTTAAGAAAATACAGCCAAGAAGGGACAAATACAGAAGTTACAGTCTGCAGCTTTTTTTTTTTTTTTTCATCCTACTCAACAGGGCATTTGGTACCACAGATCTTGCATATCTTGCTGCAACTGAAATGTCATGGATTCCCCCTTCAGTTTAGTCAAGGCCTGTGTGCTGGCAGGATTGCTGTACCATCTTGCTTTTAGTCACTTTACACCTTTCTGATCCAGGGGTAAGGAAACATCTTAAAGATAGGATACGTTTTCATCAGCCTCAGCACCACCTCTTACTATGTTTCCAGGGGATATCACGTCCTCAGAAGAGTGTACAAGCGTCAGGCAGTAGTGCATCTGGTTCTGCAGGGACCATATGGTGTTGTCTCACCTAGCCTTATTCAAGGTGCAGTCGGAGGGAAGCCAAACAATTTATTTGGCTTATTTCTGAAAAATAGAATAGCTGAAATTTGCAAAACAATTCTTATTTGTAAACATCATGCAGTGGATTTGGTTTCTCCATTCAATACTTGATTTGGGAAAGTTGCATTCTGAGCCACCTAATACATCAGCTACTACCTCTGATCCTCTCAGAGAGGTTGCCACCTGCAAAGTCTTTACTGGTATATATACTTAATTTATAGAAGCTATAGGTCTTCCACTCACTGTAAAAACTCGAAAATCCATCTGCCTTTTTCACTCTTCAGTCAGAGACTCTCAACAAGAACGAAAAGAGGTGGAGAGGTTCACATATGCTCCACATTTATGCCTGTGTTTGCAGCAATTGTACATACAGTCCATGGGAAACAACTGTTTAAAAATGTCCTGGTTTGCAAATATGAGGCTCATCTTCATCTTCTTGATGACCTTTCATTGTTCTGTTCTTTTCCTGTGTACCAGTGTGACTGGAAGCCCTCTGTGGTCTTTGGATCACAGTCTCTTCTGGATAGAAATGATTTCTCAAGAGAACACTGCATGAGAATGTACTTTAATTTTAATATGGGAAAAAAAAAAAAAGAGAGAGGATTTTGTATGAAGTGTCTAGCAAGCAGGTTTTTTAGCCTCGTTTCCCTAAGAAAATAAGGGATATATGATTACACAGTTTTTGTTTTCACCTTCTGGTTTTTAGCTACTTTCAACCAGATCTGACAAAAGAGTAATGGTTGGATCCCTAAAAGGGTTTCTCTCTTCTACTCAGTTGCCAATTTTCATGAAACTCCTAATGTCCCGCACAAGGAAAAGCCAAGGAGAAATTTATCAGTAGCCATTACTGTTTAGCAGAAGACAGGTGTGCAACAGGGTATCACTACTGTCCAAATGATGGACCAAAAAAGGTAAGCAGAGTGAGCTGGAGGTATTGTAGTAGCAATATATGAGGACATTGGAAGGAATATGAAGATGTTATTAGGAGGAAAGCTGGTAGCAGGAAAATGTAAGAGAGAGAGTGAAGATCAGTATCAGACAGGGCTTCATTAGTATTGCTGGTACAGAAGAACTTAATTGATTTTTATACTGTTTTGTAAAGAGATCCTTTTGCCCAACGAGTTATAAACATTTTAATGTCAATATAAACTTTTTTCTTTTTTTTTTCCTTTTATATATCAAAATACTGCATCTAGTAGCAGAACTGCAACTTTTAAATCTACCAAGAGTAGTACAGCCATGCTGAAGAGCTTCAATCATTTCTCTCTGTTGCTGTTTTTATGCTACATTTAAAGTGATGACATTAAGACTTGAAGGGGTTTTAACTTATCAAATTAAAGTCTACGCCTTTCATTAGTTTTTAATAGCATGAACACCAACAGATCTCTGGCAGTTTTGGGGGGAATAGTGAAGATTAAGAGAGATGGTACTTGAATTAAGTTGACATTGAAAAGATGGTGGCACCAAAAACTCATTTTAAACTCATTCACTTTTGTGGTCAAAGATTCATTCAGTGGCATTTCTGACTTGGAAAAAATACAAAAATATATTTTTTTGTATTTTTAACAAAGAGAAGTGAATCTTATTTTCAGATACTTAGAGTAATTTCACTTATTTCTCTTCAGAAGAATAGTCTGTTTAATATTTCAATATTAAAACCTGTTTAGATACATGTTGTTTACGCAAATACTTCAAAACAGAAAGGTTCAAAAAAACTAAATATAAAAAAAATCACAGAAATTTTGTCACATAAAAGAACATGGGATGTGAAAAAATATTTACCTTTATTTTTATTCTTATATTATGTTCTGCTTCTTCCATCTTTTGACCTACCTCTGAAAAGTACATTGAGCTTTGCATTCTTCTCTTCCATGTTTCCATACAAGTTATTACTCCTCTCTTCTCACATCTTACACCATACCTTCAGCATCATGCAGCTTTTTTCTATTCCCCATTCTCAAAAATGTTTTCTTTTGTCCTCCCTCCTTGTTTTCCTAACTTATCCTTCCTTTTTTCAGCCTGGATGTTTGTTTCTTCCACATCTGTCTCAGCCACTTCATTGGGCCAACAAGAGCGTGAACATCCCCAAAGACCTTTGTCCCATGCTAAGAGCTGTACCTAAGATACTGGTATTTTCGTGTATGTTGGCTTTAGTTGTTCTGTGAAGCAGAAAGATTACTTCAGGTCCCCACTAATCAAGCGGAAAATGGATGACATGAGCAAGATGTGAAAAGCTCATTGGTAGCCCCTGGAGAAGTATTGCATTCAAAGTTGACAAATTGCAGGGGATTTAAGGAGCGCATGATAGGGCAAGCAAATGGTCTTGCTTTCAGCAAAGGTATTCATCAGAACATTTGTCCTTTCAGGAAGGCAGGTTATTTAGACAATAATTATGAGTATTGTGTATGTGCACAATTGTACAGTGTTATTTACTATACATGCAAAAAGCTACTCTGAAGTAGCCAGTTAATCAAGAGTTAACCTCAGTTCTGGCATTTCTGAAGCAAGCATCTTCATTTACTCCCCTTTCCCCTGAAACAGTATGTTAACATTTTTCATTACAGGATCATGTGTGCTTTATTTCACAGCATTCCTGCTCCACACAGTGTCCAGAGAACAGCCAATCAATATATTTTTTTATCTTCTTTGTTCATTATGTGTGCCAATCCCTTGTTTACTGGATACTGTTCAAACCTTTCCCTGAAAACAGAATTTTGAGTAACCATCATGGGGATTTTCTGTAGTATTCAATGTTATAAGAACCAAAGGTTTAATAAACAATGATTTAATGTATTCCTGCAGGAGTGTTTTCTTCGTGCTTCATGGGGAAACCAAGGCATGAAGAAATTAAGATCAAAAGTACCCACAAATTTTGCATGCCTATTTGAGATGTACAAGACTTTACCTTTTAGAGTATTTATCATTCATAAATTCCTAGCATTTAAGGTCAAGCCTAGAAGATATTTTTATGAGATTTAATTGGTCTTCTGAATATCACAGATCATTGATTTCACCAGTTGTCCCCATATTGAGCCTAGAAATTTATGTTTTTTTAAACCTGCTTTCCAGAAAGGTATCTAGGTCTGATGTAAAAATCCCAAGAGGTGGACAGACCACCATTTCGCTTTGATAGTTTGTTCCAGTGATTCAAGTTACTCTTACTCAACTAGATTAAAAATTCTTTCATGTCCTGTATTTTCTGTCCATTTATTGAGGGACAATGAGAATCAGTAGCAACACAAAACTATTCCGTTCCTGGCACTTGATTTACCTTGTTCAGAATTAACACGTGTATCTCTGTAGATCTTTACTGAGTAGGCATATCCTCAGGGGATTTTATACTCTGAACAGAATAAGCTCTTTCACTACATGCCTTTTTCTCTAGTGCTTGCGTTACTGGTACAGTTCTTTTCCACATCTTCTCTGGGGTTTTAACATCCCCTTGTTTTAGAATGTGGACACAGATGCATATGCATTTTTATGTCATTGTTTCTCAGTGTCATATGTAAAGTAAAATCATCTTAATTGCTTTGTGGAGATACTTACTGTTTTACTTTGTATACACCAAAGATTGCATTTTCCCAGTTTTTCCACAGCATTATACTGTCACCTTGTATTGCAGTCCCAGATCTTTTTCAGAGTCAGTGCATTTCAGAATATGGTTACCCTTTCTGTAAGTGTAGCCTGTGTTTGCTGTTCTTAGACTGAGAGTTTTGCATCTGGTTTTATTAAAATACACTTGATTTGAATATGCCTAGCTACCAAGTGGCCAAGAACATTGTTTTGTCATCATTATTTATGTACCTTCTTTGTTGTTCATGAACATTACTAGCCGTGTCTACCTGGTTCCAAGTAGTTGAAGGATACTTTGAGTAAGAGCATGCCTAGTGCTGATACCTGTGCAACCTTACTAGTATTCTAGCATTATTCAGTGACAATTGCCTCTTGGAACATGGAGTTTTGGTGGGTTTTTAACCCACTTAAGAAGTTTTTTCTTGATGGTGCGTAGTGATTTTTTTTTTTAATCAGTCTTTTATGTCTAACAAGTCAAAGCCTAACAAATCTCTGTACAACATCCGCTTCTAATCTCATCAAAGAAGGAAATCAGATTTGTTTGGCAAGACCTATTTTACACAAAAACATGTTGACTGGGAGTAATTATATTCTTTCATTAAAATCTGTATTAATTGAATCCAGTGTTTTCACTTATTTGGCCCAGTTTTAATCCCACTAGTGGTTTTTGTTTTTGTTTTTGTTTTTTTTAATATTGACACATTATTAGTGTCTTTCCCAGCCTTTGGCAATGTCCTAGTATTTTAAGATTGATTAACAAGGATATTCTCTAACAACCCTGCAACACCTAAAGTGAAAATTGTCTGAATCTATAAATGTAAAATTTCTTCCTCCTTTATTTCTAATAAACTGAAAAGTGCTTATTTGTTCTACATAAACTGTAACTGTATCATCCTGTTTTTTCCAAAGATAGCCCAACTTATGTACTGACCACTCCGGGGAGGGGGGGGGGGTGCATTCTAATTTATGGTATAAGTATTCCAAACTTGGGATGGGCTTACACATTGACTGTTCCTCTCATAATGAGAAATCCTTATTATCTGTAGTCCTGCCAACGATGTGTTTTTGCTTGATGCCTTTAGCTACTCTTATCAATTGGCATCGCTTCAGAACTTCTACTTTTTAGGATATATTTGTACTTTTTTTCTCTGTAGTTTTGTGACTTTTTATCGTGCATTTGCTTTATTTACTTTCTACATGAAAAAGGAGTTCTACTTTTGCTTGGTTGTGAGGTCAGATTTTTTTTATAATCACCCTTAAAGGACTCCTCAGTTTTCTATCATATTCTTCTATCCTTTTTTCTCTGAATTTTGAAGTAATTTGTGTACTTGTTTAAATGTTTCTGTGCATGTAAAGATTCTGGTTGTTTTTTCCCATATGGAATTCAACCAATTTATTATCACTTATCTCTAAGTATTTATCAATCTCCAGTACAGTGATTAACATCTCGTGTGTTATAATGAGATTGTTTACCTCATGCTCAAAAATTATATATGGTTTTTGAAAGTGTATAATACTAGTTTATAATTGTCCACACAAGACTCCCAGAATACGTGTCCTAAGCTGAAGTCCCCTATAGCATCATTATTTTCCTTTCCAAAGATTATAGATATGTGCTGAAGAAAAACTTGTCCTGTGCCCTAGTTAATTTGCTGACCAGCAAGTCTGTCTTAAGTTATGTTAATTAGCATATTGACCTCTACATATTCAAGAGCTGTGGCCCTCTGTTACTGATCACTCTAAAAGGAATAATGGCGTGGGGGGGGAGTTTTAAGGTATCCTGTTCCCTTACTGCCTCTCTTATCCTTCCTGTTAATCAGAGATTTTAACATGGCAGTTGTCCACCAGGTTTTAGTAATGCTGATTATATAAAATTTATTCCAATCAATGAGAGTTTCCTCTTGCTGCTTACCCAGATTCCTAGGATCAATACATAAACAATTGAAGAGATTCTTTTCATTATATTCTTTGCCACATTGGTTCAACTTGCTCGTTAGGTGCTGAATTTGAGCATGTACCTCATTTGCCTTCCAAATAACCTCCCCTTGTGTTGCTGATTTAATATCCTGGCTGCTCCAGCTAGTTTCCAACTGAGAAGATTAGCCTCCTACTTGTGTGGTGTAGGCCGTCCTGTTCATACAGTCCCTTCTTTCACTGATGTGCTGTTTCACGGATCGAAATCTGCTTCTTTTCAGTCATGGATGACAGGCAGAAAATGCTGGAAATAAACTTTCTCGCTTGTGATAACTGTGGATAGCCACTTACATTTTCATTTTCCTCTTAATTGTTTTCAGTGCAGTTGAAGCCTTCAGTAATTTCATCTGAGGTCTGATGTGGAGGCATTATATAGCATTTATGTTATGTCTCCCATTGACTTCAGTTGCAGCTGTGAGTGCACGGTACTTCTGCAGATTAGGCATGAGGGATTTATCTTGCACAGTCAGAAAATGAGTAACATAGTACGAATCCCTCCAAAAACTTTCAGTTAATTCATGCTAAGGTGCCTTGACCAAAGGATGGATAGATTCCACGACTGCTGAGCAGCATTTGGCTCCATTGAATAAGAAGCGCATTTGCTCTCTTACTGCGGTACCATTCCAATGGCTGCAACAAAAGAAACAGGAATAAACACGTAACAGGCTCTTTCACTGGACAGGGATGGTTCATGCCCAGGTATAGGTCCACCCCATGCAACAATTAAAAAGAAGTCTGGGAAAAAAATGATCATGCAGTTAAAAGTAGAATCATGATGCATGTGTCCTAGTAACCTTACCTCTGGCATTTCCTAATATCTCTGTACTTGGCTTCATGACCCTATTAATGTCCTGCCAAGGAAGGGGTTCACTCACCCAGCTTCAGCTGCCACTTGTCAGGGCTCCATTTGTAGTCAATACAGAGGGGGACATGCAACCACAAGGCAGTTCTTCCCTAAAGATAAATGCAGAAGATAGGTGAAATGTTCTTTGGAAGTGCCTGGTTCACTTAAACTTTAGGTGGCTGAAGGTGGGGGATAGGTCTGTGTGGAAAGGTACACTCACAGATGCATTTAGGTGTGTGTGGCCCTATACACCCACATATGTACAGTGTTAACATCTAACTGTACGTAATATTGTGTTTCTCCTCTACTTATAGTACTTCAAAATAAATCTTAAATCAAGCCTCAGGGGTGTTAAAGTTGCGTTTCTGAATTGAGCTACTGAATTTGGACCAGGTCTTAATTTGCTTTGTTAGTCTCTGGTGAGAGCTAGTAGTCCTGTCCCCCCGATCATCTCGGTAAAAATGTGTTACACGTGTAGCAATGACACGGAGGTGACTCTGGTTGGTGAAGAGTGGCTCCTTCCACTTCAAGTGAGCCGAGAACTTCTCAAGACATGGTGTGTTTAATGGGCTTCTGTCAAAAGCTTGATAACGCATTGAACAGCGAGAGGTTGGCTGACTTTTGTCCTTCATTGTTTATAATGAAACAGGGTAAAGATGTGTTCCCTGGAAATCCAGGGGTATGTTTATTTTTTTCCCTAATCAGTTGCTAAAGGTATCTACTTTTTTTAGATACGTGTTTAGGAGATTAGGCTAACCTTGAGACAGGTTGCCTAGCGTTGTTCTTCCCTTTCTTGTATGTAAAAATATTAAGTGTAAAGCCATTGCTTACCTTCTTAACAAAATGTTCTTCATAAAATCAAATTCCTAAAATGCGTGTTGGCATAGGAGATTTTTCTAGACAATATTCTTGATTTAATCTTTGCTCCTAAGTAGCATTACTTATTTTCTTCCTGTGGAATAATAACTGCAAAATGTGTGTGTTACAATTATGCTGTAGGAAAGATTATGAATGGTTAGTTTAAATTATTGTATGTTTTTTACAAACTTCTGGAAAGTTACATGTTTTTAGAATAATAATTTGGTTTAGTGCAGTAATAATGAAATAGCAAGATAGTTTTATTATCAAATATACTTTGAATTTGTCAGTCAATATTTACTTACTGTGGATTTTTTACTGAGTTGTGAAGTTTATTGTAGATACCAGCAGTTAGTTTCAGTGTTTGTAGCAACAAATATTTCAACCTAAATGCTAAATTATGATAATGATGATGATATATGTAGCTACTAGGAAGCAGTTATTCCTGACCATAGTTCTCCAAAATATAATATAAGGAGGGTTACAAAAAAAATCCTTAAAAATAATACATCTGTAAAATAAAGATTTTTTTTTTTTTTTTTTTTAAGAGAATAGGACAAGCAAAGGGGTAGTAACTCAGTCGAAGGCGTGGTTACCTACAGTTGAAAAAACATTGCTGATTACGGACTCTGAGCTAGCAGTTTATCTAGGAGAGATAGAAATTTTGTTTTATATAAAAGGGCTTATTTTCAGAGAAACTGGCAATTCAACTGCTGTCTGGTTGATGTAAAAAGTAAGACTTTTTGTTGAAGGTTATATATCACCTAGACGCTGGATAAAGTTCTCAGAATTTTTCAGAATACCACAGTGCAGTAAATTAAAAAGAAATCTAAGTTTTATAATATGTTGTATTTTAAATTTGTGTCACACCATGAAGCCTCAGCAGACAGTCTGAGTATTAAATAATGCTTCTTTGAGTGTAGAAGTATCATTTTCTTGAAGCCTGAAAAATTAATTAATCTTTGTAGGAAATAAGAAGTTCATTAATTCTTGCCAACAGTGACAACTTGTTAGTGACTAGACCAGAAAGAAACGCCTCGCCCCTACTGAACTTACTGTGACAACTTTTAATGACTTCAGTGGGAGCAGCGTTGGGCCCTGTGTAATTAAGTCCAGTGAACTGTAAATATTCCTATGACATAATTTTGACAGTTACAGTTCATCTTTAATTATTTACATTTCATAAGTTATCATTAACTCTTTGCTAGAAGATTTTATTTGATATTTTGAAAGAACGTGGCCTATTGATGGCATCTCCATTCAGCTGCTGTTAATATATCCCTAAGAGCTGGTATGAATTAGTGCTTTCTTTCCCCTCAAGACGTGCAGCATAGCTGGATTTCCATCTTTGAGAAATGATGGGACTTCAGTGTATCTTCACAAATCATGAACCGAGACTGGCTACCAACTTCACTGAAAAACAGTATCTTTTGGGGCTGAACTTGCAAAATCCTTAATTTTGCGAGTACACTCTTTTGGAGTGTTTGATTTTCATGTAAGAATTGTTTGTTTTATTAACTCGGGTACTTGAATTAAATTTAGGGAATGTCTGTGGTAGAAAACAGTTAAATTTTACCAGCTGCCAGGATTCTGGGCAAAGGGCAAAGCAATATTGGTATAAATGAAACAGTGATAATTTATAGCTTTTAATATAAAAATTAAAAGTCGGTCCTATTACGGAATACAGAAAAAACACGGTTTGAGGAAACAAATCTTGATTTCTTAATATTTAACTTTAACTTGTATTCTCAAAAGTTTTTCCTGCTGCTTTGACCTCTAGCAGTAGTAGTGGTGGATATTAAGATAGCAGTCCATTTCACCCGAGGCTGTTGATAATTTAGTCATCCGAAACAGCTTCTTCTAAACAGTGTCTCTAGGATGTAGTTCCTCCCTCCGAGGGGAGTGGTCTTTTGTTGGATTATGTAAATGGCGAAACTCATTCATTACCACGGCATTGCTAATTCCTGCCTTAACCTGCAGAACCAGGAATCACACGGCGCTTTTCCTGCATACAGCAAACATGAGAAGCCACTGTTCCTGCGTTTGCTTTAGTTTCTTGGGGGAATTGAACGAAAGTAGATTCAAATCAGCGGGGGATTTGTTTGTCAAATTTTGCAAATCAAGCTGCAGAAAATGGAGTTTTACAAGCCCCATTCAGCAGTTCAAGATATCAAACTCGCTTCAGCTTTCAATATAACGTTCATACCCACTCTTTCTATCTTAATTTTGATTGATTACTTACCAGCAGAAGTTTATACTGAAATCTTTCCTTTGTCCTCTTTATCCCTTGCTCACCTTTTCATTCTTTCCATGTCAATTATTAACACCGTGACGTTACTTGTTGCTGCAGTAACTTTGTTTCAATGCAGCTGTTGCCAGGTGAATTTTCTTGAGCGCTTGATTGTCACATTTACAAAGATTTTATGAGATATCAGAAAAGTTTTGTTTCAGGCAGCAGTCTTCAACTTTTTACATTCTCAGGGAACTGGCCTGTGCTGTCTCGAGATGTTTTATTTGAAAACAAAATACGAAGGGGAACACGCTGTGTGTTGATTCCAGGTTATGTACGGTAGGTTTTGTTAGCAAGGTAGATACCAAGACATTGAAATATATTGGATTAAATTCACTGGGACAGATTTGCTGTGGCCCTGGTGCAGTAGAGGTTCACGGGGGGCTCAGCAGACAGAACGTGTCCGATTCATGTTTTAATTCAGAACTTCTGAGGTCTGGTTTTTGGCTGGAAAGTGTTGCTGTGATTAGATGGTGAGTCCGGTGAAGCTGTGTGTTACCAGAGTGTGACTGTTGCAAGACACGAGACCAAAGTCCAGGTGCTTTCAGCTCTCTGACAGCATGCCAGTGGCCACGCAGTACACACCCTAGGGTGCTTTTCTGCTCTGAGAGTAGGGGCTGGTGGTTAATTCCACAGAGGTACGGTGCCAGTTGTGACCAATTCACAGGCTTGAACTGGTCATCCCAACTGCAGGATTTAGGCAGCGGGGGGCCCTTGCTGTTTGAAAGTTTCCTAGGGAATGTCTTGGCCAAGGTGAAACAATATTCACCATCATTTTCTTCTTCAAGGCTTCAAGTTCCTGCTTGCTTTGTGGTAGTTTCTGCCATGGAAACCCGTTCAGAACACCAGCTCTGAAGAATTTCCTGATTTCTATGCTGAATTTAGTTATTATCTTTCCACATTGGATACAAACCTTTCTTCAGATCTCTTCCTAAGGCAGAGGAGCCCTGTACTGTCCATTGCTCAAATTAGTTCCTCATTGGCACAGTCTAAATGTTAACTTTCCGTTGGTAGACCAAAGCAGAGCGAGAGCAAAACTAAACCACTTTCCCCCTCTCCCCAACTCCCCCTGCCCCCAACTCATTCATGGGTGACAAACAAAAGGCAAAGAGCCAAGTTTTGCCTTCCAGGGGAAAACCCAGTGTAACGGCCTGAAAACGCTGCAAGGGTAGAGAGAAGCAGCTGGAGAAATAAGGAAAGAATGAAAAGCAAATAAAAAGCCATTGCTTAAAACCGTTCCTTCTCCTTCTCTTTTCCCATCTTTTTTAGCATTCTTCCAAAAGTAGAAAACTGACAACTAGGCTCAAGTTCTCTGTTTCTTTTATAGCATGCTGTGGATTCCTGTTAATAGATGTAAGGATGTGTGTACAAGGATCCATGTCAATTTTCTTGCTATAATGATGTGGTTTTTTAATTTGAATCTGAAGTGGAAACAGAGAAGTACATTGTTTTGCTTTATTTTGAAATAAAAAACAATGTATCCTGCAGCGTATCTTTCTTCAAACATAGCTGCCATGGGAGCATGAGACATTTTTACCCATCCCTGTTGTTGAAACTTTTTGGCTAGTTGATTTCTTTACATGTCCCTTAAAATGTTGGCAGCTCCTGTTAAT
Source organism: Phoenicopterus ruber ruber (assembly GCA_009819775.1). Taxonomy (NCBI): domain Eukaryota; kingdom Metazoa; phylum Chordata; class Aves; order Phoenicopteriformes; family Phoenicopteridae; genus Phoenicopterus; species Phoenicopterus ruber. The sequence goes on along the minus strand of CM020219.1, from coordinate 28,322,119 downwards.
TGCCCCAGTGCCTACTGATGAGCCCAGAACTGATTGTCAAGCTCCCCTACTTAAAGCTCAGAGAACAAGCTGCTTATGATGACCCAACAGAGACATAAGGGAGGTCTATGAAAGGCAGAGTATTCAACCAGCCTTAATCCTTGTTTTCAGTAAGGCAGTGTCTTTAAGTGCAGACTAATTAGCGAATAGACATGGTTGTAGATTCTTGTAGACATGTCTTTTGTTGGCTTGAGATGAACTGAGCAGCTAATAGAAATGGTTTCAAATCTCTGCTTTGCTTTTCTTTTAATGCGCTTTAATAAAGTATGGAGATGAGAAAATATAAATCAAAGCAGGAGCAAAAGTAAATATAAACCATCCAACTACCTATGTTGATATATTCCATTTGGATATTAGCAGTTATGCTTGTGGCTGCCATTCGCGGAATTCTGGTCCTGTGCTTCTAAAAGAACTATTCATTTTATAACCTTTGACATATATCAATACTAGAAAAGCATGTGCTTTTTTTCCTGTTACAGTAATGTATTATGTAAGCATTACTTTGCATTTAAACAGTATGTTAAAGTCATCAATCACAAAGTGATCGATCAAGATAAACATAGTTGTCCCATTTTAGCACCAGGGAAACTGAATTCCAAGAAGTGAAGTAAATTTCCTTGAGAATTGATGGCATGCCTGAGAGTAGGACCTAAATCTCTAAAGGGATGGACCCCTCTTTAATCATTTGTTTATCATATCTTATTACATATTGTGTAATAAAATTTCCCAACAGGTAGGAATAACCATCTGTACATTCCAAAAAGTCATTTATGGTAAAAATGAATGCAAGGAAAGGCATATGGGGAAACTGAGTTAATGATGAATGACATCTAGTTGTAGTCACCTGAAAGAGAAAGCGTTCCTTAAAGATCAGCAAGGCATTTGAAATATAGTAAGAGGATTAAAAAAAAGAAGAAAAAAAAAATTGTAGGGTTGTTTTCCGATTGTATTTCCCCTATTATTTGCATATTGCTTGACCTTGACACAATGCAGATAGGAAGCAGACATAGCAACTTACTGTTCTACTCGTTTTATAAAATAAACCATAAATTCCAGCGATATTGAATAACCGTACCTTGGTTATTGAAGCTCATAACCTTTTTGCTGCCTTTATCACCTGTATTATCGATAGGAGATAATTACTGCAAAGCAGCTGGCTGTTGGTTTTAGAGAGCATCAATTGTTCTCCTGTCCCAGCTGTTGGCTAATAAGGACAGTCAACACATCTGTTTCAACAGCTGGTAATTAACAAAAGCCTAATTGCTGCAACTCTTTAACAACAAATCTATGAAAGAGTAGGGATGTGGAGGAATATTATTTACTCTGTGCTCTGCACTTTCTGTGACCAGTTTCTTTTTTCTTTTTCTTTTTCTACTTTGAACACCACTGCCTTTGTCTGACACATTGAATGGCAAGAGAACACAATATGGTAATCCACAGCTTAAGTTTTTCAGATCTTTGTTGGTGTTTCTTATTGCAACATTTCTTTGCTAAGTTGCAAGATAAAATGGATCAAAAGCATTTTGTGGAGTTTCATACAACAGCTACAATCCGCAGCAGTATGCCTACGCAATAGGGCTGCCAATCCAGCAGCCTCCAAAACAAAGTAATGGTTTCCCCATTTGTGTATGAGTTTAATAGCCCTACACCCCTTCCCAAAAAAGATGTCACCGTTCTGAAAGTGGTGGTTATTTCAAGAATTTTATTACTGCTGTTCAGATCCTTCGCAAAAATTGTTACACAGGCGGTGCTTTTTCCTTCCTCTGATGAAACCTGCATACGTTGGTCAGTTTAAAAGTAGATGCCAGGTGGCAGCTTGCACTGCACAAATACCTCACCATTTTATCATTACAGAATTGGAGAGGGTTCTGCACAATGCTCGTCTAAGTATCTACATTTATAGTATCAGTCAGCAAACACAAAGTCAAAGACATTTCTTGTAATTAGACTTATTCTGTGTGTTGTGCTTGTGTACAGCACACATACAATTGGAATAATCATCACTAAATAGAGAGAATGCTTGTGTACCAATACAAGGAAATGTTAATCCCATTGAAGTCGGCAGTGAACTTCTGTTGGCTTCAGTGGGTCAGGATTTTCCCTGCAAAATCAAATTTTCTTAAAAGCTGGAGACAAATTTGGCATTCATTATGCTACCCATGAAAAGAAACTGTTCAAGTATTAGTGGAACTATTGCCTGAAGTATTATGCAAGTCAGGCATGTATTGCAGATTGTGTGAATGACTGAGTCAATAAAAATTTCTAAGAAATAGCATTTAAAGTGGTATTTTGAAGCGGTAAACTGATGATGAAAAAATTGTGATTCTTTGCTAAAAGTTAGTCAAGATCACTTGATTAAACTTGTCTCACTAATATTTCAGTTGGCAAATATTTCTGTACACTGAGTTCTTAATTGTCTGCTGGGTATGTTGAAAGGTATATAAGAAATTCTACCCAAGTGCTTGCCATTGACAGAATAGAGATTGCATAATTAAAAATATTCTGGCAAGACAAGTTTAGTTCAACAGGTGTTCAAGTGAAGAAATGTATAATGGGTGCAGTGAAAAAGTATAAGATATGCTTTTAACAGATAAAAACAAAAGCATTGGCTACAATTCTAACTGTAAAATAGTAACGTAGAGAAGTGTGTACTGTCTGGGTTTACAAGGACGTGATTTTTGTACACAACAATCTTTGGTGATTGAAATGGTTTCTTTTGTCTTGCACAAAGAAGAGGAAAGACATACACCTTCTGCATTAGATTATACTGTGGAAAATTGCTGGAGCATTTGATAGTTGACAAAAATGTTTATCTTTTCAGTGGGTTATTTTTTTTCATTTTGCAACTTATGATTTTAAAGAAAACGACTGTGGGTAACGTATCACTCTTCTCATTCCCTTCCCTTCCTCTTCCTTCCTCTGAGGATTACAAGAATTATCAGTTATGCAGCACCTACCTTTTTTTTACAGTTGAAATGTAGTCGAGTCTGAGTGAGTTGCAACAGAAATTTCTGCGACTATGCACCACAACTTAGGTTAGGAAGTGAAAAGAATGCTTTTGCCCAAGGCAAAGGCCTAATAGAATCTAATCAAATAGATATGCAGTAGGGGGAAATATGGTTACCTCATATAAATTTAGTAAATACATTTTTAGCAGAAAGGACCAGAAATCTTTAGTATCAGAACATACTTTTGAGTCCTGAGCGAAGGTAACTCACCTGTGTCAACAGATCTCATCCAACAGTATAGCGTCCATAACAATCCGTGGAGGCATCCATCCCTGCTGATTCAATAGGAAGGTGCCGTCTATTGGGTCCTCTCCTGTACTTCTTCATCAGACAGATGGTTCCTATGAAGACTGAAATGTATGTTCTCACGAACACCTCTATTCACTTTTCTTGCTTTAATTTTAAATCTGTAGTCTGAGTTCTACTTGGGTGGAAAATGTTGCAGTAAGATTGTGGAGAAAGCAAGATTCAGGGAGTTGTTCTGGTCAAGATCAGCACCAACTATTCAGACTCAGTATGACTGATCCCTTTTACACATCTAGAATTGCACAGATTGAGAGTGAAACTTTTAAATGATCTGTTGAGGATCCTCTCATCACAGGCGACGTGACGGTAGCTTGTTCACAGTGTCTCAGAAATTCACAATCGCCCCAGTTGCACAAGTGGCTCAAGGTAGTGAAGCCTGCAGCCAGCCTCAGGAGCAGGCACGCAGCTTTGTCTTTTTCCCAAAAGTGCTAGGCACAGCATTAATACAGCTGGAGAAAGAGCCCAAATTGTCCTGCTACATTGCCTGATGAGAACTTCAGATGTCGAAGGAGAAGTACTAAGAGGCTTGCCAAATTCAAAGTTGGTTTGAGAAAGTCTTGGTAGTTAAGGTCTGGACATGTCAGCATGGGGCATATACTCATGGATTCTTTCTTATCCTAATTTTTCTGCTAACAGGTACATTTATTCAATAATTATTTGTTCTTCTCTTAAGTGTAAGAGTTGCTGTTGAACTCAGCACTTTGATTCTGAGTTTCTCTGTGTATGAAAATAGCAGATAAATTTGAGTGTGTATACCTGCTAGTAATTCATTTTCCGTAAGCTGAAGACCACAATATGAAGTATTAAATGTTAACTCAAACTCTTCCCTGCCTTTCCTTCCAAATCCTGGAAGAGTTATAGACCGAAGCAGTCCCACTAAAGTCATTGAGACAATTCATTTTTATAGTCTTGTACAGACTCGTGGCTTTTATGGAAGATTTGTAGTTTAATTCTGATAGTGGGATTAGACGCTGCTGCCTTCTGCAGAAGTACTGTCTGTCAAGAGGCAACAGTCATTCTGTCTCTTTGCATGAAAGGTTATAATTTGGAGTATATTATCACTTAGCATCAGTTATAAGCTTTGGAGCGTAAATTGTTAACTCCTTTTTTGCTCAAGTTACTGCCTTGCATGCTTTTTTCTGCCCCTTTTATGAAGCATGTATGATTTCAACGTACATATTTTCTTACGGAAAAGAGACTTGTGAAATGTTGCAGAGTGTCTCAGTTGGACTAAGTGTCTCAGTTGGACTGGTGTCACACTGAAATCAGGGGTGAGGAACTGTAATAAGTGAATATCTCATAACAGAGAAGCCAAAGGGTGACCAGGTCCCAACGGCAATGGAAGGGCATGGTCAATGGCTGGTCAAAGGTCAAAGCCAAGGACTTACTATAAAGGGGGAGTCTGCAATAGAGGTTGGGTAGTGAAGTAAGGTTAGAAAGATTTACCCGAGCAAGAATTACTCCTGCGTCTTTGGAGTGGAGCTGTGGATGACACCTGTTGAACATTCAAGAGTGCCTCACCTGCCTACTGGGAGCAAGAGAAGCAAACTGACAGTCAAACTCATATATAAGTCAGATTTATCAATCTTGGTCAAGTTTATTAAGCCCTTATTAGTTGACAAGACCAATTATCTGTACCTGCTCTAGTAACTAAAATAGCATCAGGGCATGGGCTCGCACAGTGACATGCAATCTTCTATGCTTTTTGTTAGAAAGCTCCCTGGCACGGTTTTAACCCACTCTCCCGGACAATGCCTTTGAACGATGCCTGTGTACCAGGGCCTATTCCCCTTAGTCAATCTGGTGTTAGCAGCCCTTCCTTTTAGGGGTGGACGGAAGAGAGCTTTTGACATGGTAACACAAGGCGGGTCATGCCAGTAGATCTCAAGGCCGAAGCATGGTTTATGGCTGGTTCTTTTTAGCAATAGAGAGGTGACTGCTGTGGTCAGTTTGGAGTCTGTTAGCGGAGCCTGAAAATGTACCAGATGGAGAGCCTTGAAAGCGCACACAGTTTCTGGCTGCAGAACAGATGAAAGATGTCTGGCTGTAACACGAACTTTCTTCTGTTCTTCTGCCAGTTCAGTTCCGCCCTGAACTGGATAGGACACTTTTGGGGCTGAGGGGAACGTTGTTTTTATTGAATAGGGTCTTTGTTACCGCAAAGCTTCTGAGACAACATTACAACACTACCTTTTGGATCCTGTGCTGACGACTTGCTGTTTGTGGCAGATACTGACTTGATATTGTAAGTGGCCAAAGTCATTTGCATGGACAATGGGTTTATCATGGGTGCTGACGTTTGAAGCTTTCCCAGAGTAATCTGCCAGTAGGTCTCAGACACCACCTGGAAGGCTTCTTCAGGTCACTCCAGCCTGCACGATCATTTCCTTCTCGATTTCCCCTAAGGAGATTGCCAGTAAAGTTTGTTATGAAGTCTAATAGTCTTCATGGTGCGTGTGAAGCAAGTCAGGTCTCTCAGTTGAGGGAAACATGCCTGTTATTAAAGTAGATCAGAGGGGTTTTGTCTTCATTGTTTTAAGCTTATATTTGATAACTTGGTCTGCCTTAGAAGGGATACATCTGTTTTCTAGTCCACTTACCTAGGCAGCCATGAAGCGGGACATAGGAAGGCTTCTTCAGTTAAACAGTAAACACCATGCCCAAAACAATGTGCTTTATTTTCCCTTCAAATAAGACAAGTTTCTCTGTATTTCTGATATCTTTCCATTATTTATGTGAAATTGCATTTTTCCAACTGATTTTTAGATCAGAAATAAAGTGTGTGATGTCACCAAGGCCAAACCTGAATTACAGAACATAGAGAAATGTGCACTTTCCGCATGCTCACGGCTGTAAGCAGTTTTTAATCTGAGACGTAAAGGAATTAACTTACTTCTGTTATTTTCATATAGATTCTAAAACCATAGCTACTATGCAAAAATAACTGTTGTGAATGGCTTTTTGCTCCTCTATTAAAACAAAGTCTTCTTGATTGGTTTCTTTTGATTTTCTTTTCACATTGTGCATCATGGTTTAGTAGTGAGACAAGTGTCTACCTATCTATATATGGAGACCTAGCTACTTGCTATTTTAAAGCACCTCCAGCTTGTACTCTTAATAAAATCCCTCCTACTAAAAGGTCAGCATCTCTGCATGAGACATTATTTATGTGCAAAGCCCAATCCGGCTATGAATGGTATTTTGGAGTGGTTATCCTTGAAAGTTTTCAGAAGTCTTTTTGTTGTCACTAAGGTTATATCTTACCTGAAATAAGCTTTGCGGTATCCTCAGGTAGTTATCCCTATGCACATAGTAGGTATGTATGATGGTATCTCTGAGTTTTTTAGCTATGTACTCAAACAAATGGAAACCATAAATGAAATCTTGACCCTGGGAAGTCAATTACAGTTTCGGGTCAACCTCACAGGGGCAGAATTTCAAATTAATCTTCCTCACTCTATGAATCATTCTTCACAATAAAGTGGTTCCATGTATTAGTCTCACACTCATCACATGCCTTGGATTGTCCTTTGAATAGCTAATTTTTCCTGCAATTTCAATATACCATATATTGCTTGGAAGAAATATAGGATATTACAAAATAATACTGCAGATGATGAAGAAACTTTGTATCAACATCGTGTCTGAGGTTAGATGAGCAAATTCTTAATTCTCACTGAAAAATATCATGAGCATTTCACATAGACACTTTCTTGCATAATGTGATAATGGACTGAATCTGCCTGTAGTATGTGCTCATTTGGGCACATCATTAGGTGAAAGAGTAAACTGCTTGTCAGATACTGCTGGTACAGTGTGCTTCCCAGTGTGATGTGACTATGCAGTACAAGAATGAGGCATTCACATCTCAGGCCTAATGATTCAACTGGTATTGCTTTAAGATAATTAGTAGATAATAAGTTTGCTCTTATTGTAATAAAATGAACCAGATATGTACCTAGTCTGGGCAAAAATGCTATTGGATCCTTTTATTTTCTTTGATAGAGCAGTAAAAAGCTATTTGGTGATTTATTTATATTTTTTTCTGATTGCATAGTATTTGTTGTGGCCTGTTGCTGTCGTCCCAGTCACAACAGGACATCTCAGAAATGAATGACCATGTAAGCAATATTCATATAGTATGATCATGTATTCTTAGTGGGGAATTTGTTGTGATGAAGACAAGTGTGGACCACAGATAGCAACATCTTTTACAAGTCTTCTGAAAAGCTCCCTAAAAATATTAAATTAGGGATCACATAAAGACTGAGTTGGGGAAGGTGGCATTAGGTAGACTTGCAGCACAACACTTCTTGAAAATGACAATTCTGTTTTGGAATAAAAGATTACGGAGTTACCCTTTTTAATTCCAATAACAGAAAACACTAAGACATGCTTTGTAAAGTAACTGAAAAAGATGTGCCTATACATGCTAAAAAGCCAGCATTGATGCACTTGCATCATACCTGTGAAAACCCTGATTTCAGCTCCCTGATCCAAGTTGGGCACCCTCAAACATTTTGATGGCTGGATTATGGAGTTAGTCTCCTTTCCCACGATGCGTCTTCTGTCTGGATCTGCTTTTCACATACTTAGCAATTTAACAAAAAAATATTTGTGCCAGTCGTAGAGAGAGGACATAGACCAATGGAAGTCACCAGAAACATGGGTAATTCACAAGAATTTAGAGCAGGGAAGTATTCTCGCTGGTGGGAGTCTGCCATGTCCAGAGTGAGTTAATGCAAGAGACTGGGACTCAGTATTAGGTTTCTGCATCCAAAACGAATAACCTAATCACACGGCTAGGGAGGAGTTCTTTCTTCTGAGCCTGACGTTGCTCAGAAATATTTCCATCTAAACCAATGCTTCTTGACAGGGCATTATTGTTCCAGTGAAACAATGCTTTTTATTAAAAAAAAAAAAGTTTCATTAACTGATATTTATTCTGACCAACAATAGTATTAGATTGTAGAGTAAAATCTTATTATGGTTAATTGTTTGATCCTGATGCAAACTCATAAAGGTCATGTTTGCTGTTGAGATCCCATTCCTTTGTGCCCAGAGGGAATGTCAACCCGGGTGTGGTTGTGGTGGTGCGTTGGGGGAAGATGTGGCTTAAAGGCTGTTAGAGTTCCCACCACCGCCACTGTTACCCTGAAATTCGTACACACAAACAACCCTCAGCTGGTTCTTCAGGGTAGTTTTCTAGCTGTACCGATCTTCCACAGCAGCGCAGATCCATCAGGGATCAGTAATACAGTTGCTTGATTTACTCAAAGTTAAGATAGATTTGGTAAAAACTATTTCCATTAGAAAATGATGTGTTGAGAAACAACTTTTCATGAATTTCTAATGATTTCAGTTAGCATTCCAAACTTTTCCAACTCAAGTTTATCTCCCAGAAGTGTTATTAGGTGGTTATTTGAAACTACATTTCAAACTTCAAAAATTCACCACGAAGTTTTAATTTTACATTTTAAATTTGGATTTATTACTGTTAATTATGTATTTCATGATGTGTCAATAATTTATAACATCCACTATAGTATAGTTCTAATTTTCACTTTTCATTTTTAAAATCGTCAAGGGCAGCTGATACTTAAATGCAAGTTGAAACATTTTATCTAATTTTCTAGGTCAATGTGTCCCCTGTTTGTATTGTAATGAAACAGTTTGACACGTTAGCACTGTGATTTAAAAAACGAGATCACTTACTGTGTTATTAGAGTGCTAGGCATTTTCAGTCCCCTCGTGTTAGCTGGAGTCTTTTTCTTGACCCTGAAAACCTCTGATCCCCTAATTAATAAGACAAGTGCTTATATTCTTTTCTAGATCAAAGCGTCACCTGCTTCTGTTGTTGGTGGAACAGTTTGATATGTTGACACTTTGATATAGAAAATAAGATGAGCTGTTGTAATCTGCGCGAAGTAGCAGCTGCTAATGTAAAAAGAACAGAACGGTTAGAAGTTGGATGTCATAATGTGTCATAACAGGACCTGCTCTATCATGTGGTATGTACTTCTCTTATTGACATGAGGTGTAAAATGTAAAAGCATTAAAAATAGTGTAAGATAAAAATATTTCTTCAATGGTTTTAAAACATTTTTCCAGATTTTTTTCTTCTTGCTCCTTCATTCTAATTCAGAATGAAAGAAACCTTTGTTCCCCCTCTCAGTCTCCTGCTGCCCTGAGAGGACACCTGACCTCTTACTGTCCAGCTAGCCTGCTAATATCAGCAGAAACGTACTTCTGCCCCACGAGAAAAGGGGGCAATTCTCAGTTGTCCATTTGTGGCTAGATTCCATTTCAGACTCCGGATAACACAGGACCAAAGGAGCAGAAAGACATCTTATTGCCATCTTTCCCCGTTATACAGCTCTCCCAAGTGTAAATGGCTGAGTCCATAAATTGCAGAAATGACCTTTGAGACTCTCCAGACTTCTCATCCAGCCTTCTTCTAATCCATAGGAATATCCTGGATCAGTAGAAAGCAAGCTGTTGGTAGCAACTATTACTGGGTTAAGGAATACCTGCGCATTAACAGGTATTTCAGTCAAGGTGGAGGCAAATGCTTTGGGTGGGAAGGGTGTCAGTTCTGATTGGGTTAATTATAATCTCAATAAGAATAAAACAAGAATAACTCTTCTACAAGAAGAGTACTTATTAAGCAAGAAAGTTATGTCTTAAAAAACAGGAGAGACAAATGAAAATTGCCAGAGGTTAAGCTAAATCGGCCCTTGGAAAGGAAATTAAAACAAACAATAGTGTAACGACTGAAATGAGGACAAGGAAAGAGGAAATGTGCCACCTGTCTGAGAATGGCATGGAGATCAAGGATAATCCGGATTAGGTCCAAAAGTCTGTGATTTTTTTTTTTTTTTTTTTTTTTTTTTTTTTTTTTCTGTCAGCATTGGGCAATGATGCTGTCAACTATGAGGACAGGGGTTAAGAAAAGTGAATGTATGGAAATGGAGTACATCATAGTTGTTCAGCAGATTATTGTGCTCAGATTGACATAATGGATTGGTTTAATCTGCAATTCTGAAAGAGCTGGTACCTGAAATTGCAGGAATGATAGTAAAGTTCTTCAATAAATCCTAGGAGGCTGTGTACGGTGTAATATGACAGGGAATTAGCAGAGGCAACATCTATATTTAGAAGGGCAAAAACATAATTCTGACAATTGTAGACCAGTTAGTCTTTATTGTGAAGCTTTAGAGTAAATTTGGAAGGAAAATGTTTTTAAAGCATGGATCCGTCAACAGTGGATTGAAGTGCAACTTTCACCCAAGTAAGATCATGCAAGAATTCTTCTTTGGTATGATAACTGGTTATTTAGACAAGGAAACCTGTTAAATATAAGCTGACACATAAGCTTATATATGGTGCCATATGGAAAATTATTAATTACAGTGGAGAATGTGTGTATTGTTATTTTACAAGTAGGCACAAGCTTAATGTGGGAAATACTGCTTGCTGTTAACTAGGTTCACCTAGCATCTCTTGTTTGGAAGGATGGGCATGTTGAGCTCATGTCTGTCTGCAAAATGTCATGTACCCATGAAGGAGATGAGGGATTAGTCAAAGGCAATAAGGAACTAGTTAGCAGGAAGGCAACAGCAAACAGCTTTGAAAGGAGAAACGTTAAGGATTTCACTAGTGGAATTTCTCTCCAATTTCTCACCAATTGGTGCTGAACCAGTTTTCTTTAATGCTGTCATTGAGAACCTTTGGCATGAAGAGCAACAGTGTACCAACAAAATTGCTTGATGACGCAGAGCTGGGAGATGTTATTAATACAAAGTGGAGATATTATTAATACAAAGTAAATTCAAGCTATCTTGCAGAAAGATTGGAACGGCCTCAAGTACTGGAAAAATAAAAGCAGTGGGGTGGAATTCAATGGTACCAAGTGTAAGGTATCATCATTTCAGGATGAATAAGAATTTCCACTGTTAGCTGGGTAATACCAGTGGGCAGGAGAACAGACAGATGTCAGAGGGTGACTGTGAGCAAAAGGGATGCCAAGAATGTATCAGGTAAGATGTTTCCACTGGAGTCAGGACGTACTGCTAGCAGAGTACTGGTGAGAGATGGGTTTGAATTGATCAGGAGAATGGAGAGGCTGTTTACTGAGAGGTAACAGAAAAGGTTGTTTGTTTAGCCTATGGAAGGAAGAAAAAATACATGCTCTCTATAAATTTATATAGGTGGAAATATATATGCTCTCTATAAATGCATGAGAAAAAAAATCAGTAAAAAGATAAAGCTATGAAGCTTTATTACTCAAGTTCATTGAATGTTTTTTTCCTTCTGTTGGATGTTGAAAAGCATTATAAAAGCCATCTCTCACCCACAGGGAATCTGACAGCATAGGATGCTGTGTGTTCTTACCTCTTTCGATTTAGATTAGAGTTGAGGGTGCTCATGTTTGCCTTAGAGGAATTAGGAAAAGATAAAAACTAGTTTTACTCTCTGTTTTCTCTTGCTTAAGTCTTGTATTTTTCCATCCTTTGCGTTAAGAAAACACACAGCATTGTTCATTTAAATATTTTGAAACAAAAGCAACAGCAAAAGGATCAGTAATGAGATTTTCTTAGTCAAGATATGGCTATTTTTAGTTCAATATGTAGCAATTACCTTTTAGATTTAATTGGAAAATTTAAATTTTCAACAAGTAACTGTTTGCTAAAATGCAAAACGGGAGAAGTGTAGAAACAAGAATTCTCTTTTGTGGGAAAGTGGGTGGGGGACAGAGAAGGGGGAAGGATCTATCCACTTTAAACTAAATATGAAAGCGTAGGAACTCATGGGCAAAACAAAATTGTGAGAAAGAGACCATATCCCAGTGATCAGAATACCTTTTCAGGGTTAAACGGGAACGTCACTGAGGGTGACCCCTATACCAAAGTGGTAGCCAACCTCACCTCTAAATTGGCCTTTTTAGGGAAAACCTCCACCAGAGGAACCTGAGTGTAACTCCTTTTCTTCTTGTTGCTCCTTTTTTACCCTACCTTCCAAAAAAAATTTAATCAAAACTGATCCATTTCTGTGAAGAGTTCCGATTTCCACAGCTTGACATTTTCCAAAGGAATAATATTTTGTTAAAAAGTTCCCAAGCAGCTATTGTTATTACTAGAGGTGAGCTCATGTAGGATTTTTGCCATGTGCGCTATGGATGGATTTCAATATACGTTATAGGAGTCTTCCAAATGTTTTATAGTAGTGCAGGCACCATTATTTTAGTTAGCAGTTTAACTTTGTGATGGGCACTGTTTTGCTTTCGTTCTTCTAGTGAAGGCAGGCATTTCTCTTTTGGGAGGATATTTGAGTCATTTATTTGTGTTTACTACTCTTCAGGCCTGTGAATGACGGGTCATTTTGTCACATGGCTGCATGCTATACACAATAACTCCTGTGCTTGAATTTTTGTTGGTCTCACGCAGCTCCCTAGTATCAACCCCACTACATGCTACTGAGGAGGTCAGCAAATGAATACTTCTCTTCCCTTCAGGTTTTGTAGCTGGTTTTTTTTAAATCCAAAGCACCTGGTTCTGCTGTTATTTTTACTGACGCAAACCCAGCAAATCAGTGCAGTTTTTGCTGCTGAAAAACAGACATAAATAAGAGTCTTCAGACTCCAGTGCCTTCTGACTTTTGTCCTGAAAAGCAAGTGGAACATAAGGTGTATTTTTTATGATAGTTCTCCAAAGAGACTAGCCGTTAATCTCTCCGTGAGTAGGTGTGTCAGCTGCAAACATTTCCTTCCAGTCTACCATTTCAATCACACTTCACAGTACACTGAAAATTGGCAAGGATGTTAATTATTGGCCTCTAGAACAAACCACCTACTTTGATTCAAGCGTGTTTTCCAATTTTTAAGAATGTTGTTTCACCTACAGAACAGTATAATTACAGAAAATAGCTTGGTTTGGCTAACATCCTTGTGTTCTATGAGTTCTGCTTGCAAGGCAGCAAGCAGCACTGGGCAAGAGGCTCACCTGCAGAGGATTTTAACCTCTTGCTGACAGGAGTTAAGGCTTGCCAGCATCCAGTACATTGTTTTCAGTATCAGAAGCTCTAAACCACTGTCACTCAGAGGTTAAACATTAACGCTTTCTGCTTTTAAAGCTGAAGGAACCCTCCATATAGTAAAAAAGTTGGGTTTTATTCTCCAGGGAACTTCCTGTTAAAATTTTATGTCTGTCTGTTACAGGAGCAATTACAGTGCTGGGTCCTGTACCCGGGCAATGCAAAACCCTGGGTGCAACGTGACACACTGAGCAGCACGGTGCAGAGACTGGTGGCGTAGCTGCATTTGTGCAATGCGATGTTTAATAAAATTTGCCAGGAGTCAGCCATGTATCCAGGACATGATTAATCAACGAGCAGAATAAATTGCCCATAGATGACTGGGAGTTGACAGTAAACAGTAAAACACCTGCCTTGAAGACTGTCGGTCTTAACAGACAAACAGGAGGCAGAAGCAAGTGTGAGCCCTGTTTTAGGAGAGAGATTTTGAGGCATACAGACAGAGTTGTTCATGATTATACAGCGAGTCTGGCAGAGCTAGGGGCTGAACTCTCTGCATTTCCCTTCATGTGTTCATAGCTCATGTAACAGGTCTTTAATTTACCAAGAAACTTTTCCACAACACTGTTCTGAAGAGTTGGCAGAATCCGCAGTCAGCGTTTCTCACACATGTGCCTCTTGGTTTGGGGCTCTACGATTTGTACAATTAATAATGTACACCATGAATTAAAAACATTGGAAAGCAGCCCAATGTTCAGGCTCATGTGTCAAAGAATTGCTGTGCAAGACCAATCTTATTTGTTGTTACAATAATTAATCATCCGCTGATTTTAAGGTAATTTATATGGTACCTGGGCCCTCATGGGAGTCCTGCAGTGCTATTGAGACTGGACATTTTAAAATTAATGGTGATTAAGCTATAGAGTCATAGTAAATATACGTGAGTACTTATTTCTCCTACCTCCTCTTTAACCGTAAGGCCGTGTCGGGGCTGGATACCTTCCTGACCTTACAAGCCACATGCTGCAATTTCCATAATGGCTGTGAGTCACAAGCCCTTCGCAGCACGGTGTGAATAAACAACGGGAGGGAGAACATCCGGGAGGGTTCACAGGTGGGAGATGACAGCGGCTGCTCAGGGATTCCCTCGCTCCTCTATAAACCAGATCCTGGGTGAGAATGCACCCAGATCCCAGGACGAGCCGGCGGTGCCAGTCGCAGCAGCCCCCGCTGGCTCATCGCCTGCCGCTGCTCGGGGTGCGGGTTATCCGGCAGCTCTCCTGCCAGTAACATCAGCAGCGGCTCCCAGCCCAGGAGCCGCGCTTCGCAGCAGAGAGCCACGCGCAGACCAAGAGTCGCGCATTGGTAGTTTGCGGCTGAGTGCCTTGCTTCACTCTCTATGTGTTGGTCAACAGTTGTGCACTATAGGAATATTATATCAATATGAAATATGTTAGCTGAGAAACACTTGGCGGAACTGAAGAGGTCTAACCCTAAGCATTCAAAAATTTTACCGTATACACGAGGGAAGCCATTCAAAACATCATCCTGCTGGGGAAAAAAAATAGAAAAAAATGCAATGCTAGAACAAGAAAGGATTTGTTCATAAGAATTAAATAGGCAGTATTACAAAACAGTATAACTTTATATATGTAATTATAATAAAGCATGACTGAAATGAATGCACAAAGGATTGTTATGTTTTCAAAGCAATATGGATATTCTGAATAAATTGTTTATCATTTGTTTATTGTTTTGCAGGCAGACTTGATAGCCTTGCAACAAGAAAAAGAGGCCGCTCTTCAACAGTGCAAAAAATTAGAAGAAGAAATCCAGACATTGCGTGTTTATTACAGGTAAAATAATTAATACAAATATAAATCAGTGACTCATAGGGGAAATTTTCTGTACTGTGTCTGACTGTGAGTGAGGAAATGGCCTTATCAAATAGGTATTTGTTGGAAATGTGAATACATCAATGAATCAAGGCCTGCATTTCTGCTTTGCTGCTCACCAACCATCCCTTTGAAATAGAAGTCCTTTTCTTATAGCCTAAATTTTCTATTAGTTTCTTCTAAGGGAAGGGGAAGGTTGCTGGCAGTTGATTCTCATACGAATGCAAAAGCTGTGTTATAGTGATGCATTCACTTAAAAACACGAGGACAAAAGAGCCAGTTGACATAAGTGCTTGTTTCTTCCGTGGTGGTTTGCACATACCTAACTTAATCAACATAGATTTTAAAATAATAAAATCTATAATTCTAAAAGACTGTTTTCTTTTCAACCCCAACATAATATGTATGTTTTAATTCCTTACGTTCTGTAGCAGTATGTAGAATGAGAGAAATAGCCATTCTCTCCTTAATTTAGGTGGGCTGCACTGAACATTTGCATGGATCAGTGGGGTTTAGTCCCCAAGGAAAAGCTCTGTGTGGTCCAGTGAAGGAGTTAGGTTGTTTTATGGAGTGATGTTGGGTTACAGCTCTCATTTCATCCTGACCTCCTGTGTGAGAGGGGATACAGAGCTGCCAGCAGGTTAAAGGCAGGAGAATTGGCATCAACACAGCAGAAAATTGTGAATCTGAAGGCTGAATGTCTGTGATGAGGGATGTGGGCTGCAGAGGTAAATAATAAATGTAGTGTGAATATTATGTTCATTGGAAATAAAGAGGACTAGTTAGTTATGACTAAAAAGCATTTGCAGTAGCAGAACTGTGTATGTTTTCAGTGTTTCAGGATTTACAAGTGAAAAATACTCGGGTTTCTAGAGGTTTTTAGAGTTTTCCCTTCTCATTAAGTTTATTAAAACCTTGGAGGGAAGTTTCAAAAACAACTTTTGTTCCTAAATCTCATAGGCATTTATTTAAAACCTGTTAATAGTGAATAGAAACCCCAAGCAATTTGTGATTATTGCTTTTAATGAATTTGGTCAGCATTTAGTGTGTGCACAAATTATGGTATGATTTACCAAGCTAGAAGGAATTTATTATAGTGCCCTTATTACTCACTTAAATGGGATTTGTGGAATATTTTAAAAACAGAAATGCGATTTTTGTATTGATACTTCAGAAATTAAGAGTTTGCTTGAGTTGGTCTCTGCACATTGCAGGAGATTTTTCACTGACTTTTGAGTTATGTTTTTGAGATAGTGTGTCAAGTTTGCACTAACATATAGTATTTAACAAGTATAGTAGACAGCGGCCTCAGTTTACTGATGTAAGTGCTTTAAATCTTAGAAATGTTAACAATAATGACTTGCAGAAATCACCATTAGAATGTACCATGTTGTTAACTTATGGCCCTTAATTTGAACAGGCAGAATTTCATTGTAAATTTGATGATAGTATTTTGCAAGATTTAGTCATAAGGTGTGGAAATACTCATCTGAATATCCCCGGAGGCAAGAACTATTGTATCACTACTGAGACAAGTTACATAGTAGTTCAGAACATCAAAAATGAAAGATTTTATCTCCTACCTCATTGTTCTTAGAGGATGGGGGTTTTTTAATGCATTCTGAAGTGGACACACAGAGACACAGATTGACTGAGGTTGGCAGGGACCTCTGGAGGTTGTCTTGTCCAACCCCCTGCTCAAGCAGGGCCATCTAGAGCAGTTGCCCAGAACCACGTCCAGATGGGTTTTGATTATCTCCATGGATGGAGACTCCACAACCTCTCTGTATAGAGACGCTGTCCAAGCATGTAGAGGCATGGCTACGAAAGCCAAAGGCCATCTGGAATTGTTGCCTTTTACATCCCTCACCAGGTTCAAGAAGGGCTCCTATAAGTGCGTAAGTAGCAATGTTTGAGGTCTCGTGCCTATCTTTTGCCTTGGTTAGAAATTAATTGCACCACTATGGCGATTCTTAAGGACATCTTAACATTTTGGTACAGTTTCCCATATATTACGTGAACATCTGCAGCCTCTGTCATGCAATAGTGTGGCAGTGCTTTGAACACGTGCCAAATGAGGTAGATGAAGAAAAGAATATATGATGTGTGTGCACAAAGCTTTGGGGACTGTACCAGGCCAAGGGTGGGCTGACCACAATAATCATGAATGACAAAGTAGAGAGTGCATTTCCCAGGCCATCCCAAATGAGTGAAAAATTACTCTCTGTTTTGTATGTGGAGGCTAGTTAAGGAATGCTTGTGTAGATGTCTACTGGGTCTTTTTATTTCCTTTTACTGCTTGCCATGTTATGGTAATATAGAGTAAGCACTGAGAGTGGTTTTCAGATAGCCTGTTTTGGACTGAGGTGGAAGTTTGGTGCTTTGATCCAAGTGAGTTAGCTAGACGATTTGCTGTTCAAGACTACGTTTCCCTGGAGTTATTTCTCTTTTGGACTTCAGACTCCCCAGTAAGCAAAATATAGGCTTCCATACATGCTTCACTCCTCATCTGAACTGTAGAGCTGCAATGAGACATGTTATTATGCAGGGTGCATATTTTCTTTACCTACTGTTCTCTCGTCCCTTTGCCAGCTTCTCCCACCTTCTGTTGTCTCTGTGGTGCCAGCATGACAGGCGGCTTGGGAATTTTGGCTCCATTTGGTGCCCTCTCCTCCTTCTGCTCTTAGGTCTTCCTTGGCCTTAGAAAAAGCATTTTCTCATACTTTTCTTCTTTGTTTTCTTGTTTTAACTGAGATTTCTACATCATCCTTTAACTTAAGAGAAACAAATTTAAGAAAAAAAACCCCAAACACTAGAGGCTAACATTAAAGCGTGCAAGGGATACCCAAAGCTATACCCTAACGCACAACCACGGTTTAGGGGTTTGGTCATAAAAGTGATAACTGTATGCATATATTAAAAATTTTTGAATGCATACATGTGTGTAAACAGTGACATTAAAATGTGTATTTTTATACTGATCTGTCTTTCACTAACATTAGTATAATCCAGGAAAAGCCAAATATCATTTTCTTATACAAAATCAGGGAAGAGATATTGAGATGCAGAATATCTGTATGTGTGAACATGCAACTGTATGTATACACAGGCATGCTCAAAGGAGGGAAGCAAGTGGAGACCTGCAGGTAAAAAAACAATCCCTTTTTTTTTCTCCAGAAGAAAGATTCCTGCTATCTAGAATACTGCATCCAGTTTGGGGTCCCCAGTAAAAGACAGACATCTATAAATTGGAGCAAGTTTGACAGAGGGCCACCAGTATGGTCAGGAAGCTGTAGCGTTTGCACTGTAAAGAGAGCCTGAGGTACTGCTCTTGTTCAGCTTGGGGGGGGGGGCGATATTTATTTCTCTGGTGACTTCAGGGAGACCTAACAGCAGCCTGACAGTGTCTAGGAGGAGCTTAAGGACAGGCTCTTCACAGTGCTGCATGACAAGAGGGTGAGAAACAGACTTGAATTGAAACAAGAGAGTTTCAGACTGATTATAAGGGAAAACTTATAGGGCTGTCCATCATTGGAACAGGTTGCCCAGAGAGGTTTTGCAATCTCCATCTTTGGAGATTTCCAATGCCTGACTTTATCAAGTCATGAGTAACCTGGTCTGATCTCATAGTTGATACCCCCTTGAGAGGGAGGTTGGTTGGACTAGAGACCTCCAGCAGTCACTTCCAGCCTGAATTATTCTACAGTTCTGTGATCTGGTAGCTGCTGCTGTTTGAAGCCATTCGGGTTTTTTTCCATCTGTGAAAGAAGTCTGTGTTGTAAACCATACTTCTTTGCAGATGAAGTGGAAAGTGAATCGTAGCTGAAACTGGAGTTTCGTGGAAGGCCTGAAAGACCCAAACCAAAATTAAAATGAGCTTTTGAAGAGTAAATGATGGAACATTGATTTGCATCTGAATTTTGACTTTCTGAAAAGAAAGTGCATCCCAGAACAATTCCAGCCTTCTTTAAAAGGAAGGAGAAGTGAAAAGGAGGAAAAAGAAAAGGGGGAAGAATCTAGTTCAGATACAGAAGGGAGAGGAAGCTGGCTCCAAATAAAGTTGGGCAGGTTCTCTCCTTCTGTTTGTTCTTCTTGTGTTGTTTCTGTGTAATGTCTCAAAAGAGAATTTTGCATTTTCTGCAATAGTAATTGCATTTTCTGGATAGTAACCCAAAAATACATATCAGAAACAAAAATTTGCGTAACAGTTAGGAACAGTATAGAGTTTCTAGCTTACTAATATAATTGTTTCAACACAGTACTGTTTAAGATAGGGATTAATCCAAATCATAGATCCTCAGCGACCAAAGAACGCTATATCCAAATAATCAGTTTTGAAGTATGTCGGAGTGCTAATCCCACTCCCTCTTTCTCGCATAGCTCTATTGTTTGACCATCACCACAAATTTTTTATTTGCATATTTTTCAGTTACGTGGTCTGTCCATTTTTATAACCAGTTTCCTTCTATTTCAGTAATGCTTCAGAAGTGTACTTCTCCTACATGTTAAAATGCTGACAAAGACATATGCTATTGCATACTGATTATTTTTCACATATTAGCTAAAACAGCACAACTGTGTATGAGTAATATATATATAGGGAAGTACATATATATTTTTCCTTTTTCTTTTTTTTTTTTTTTAATCTAAAATATTTCACTGAAAAAGCTCTGGCACCAGGAGTTTTCACAGGCAAATAATTTGAACAAATTATAACTAGTACAGCAAAAGATCCACCTCTAACATATCAATCCCATTGCAAAGAAAGGAGAGGAAAATAAAAGTACAGGGCTATCCTTACTTAAAAGTGTGTTCTTGATAGTTTTTGTGTCGGTCTCAGATGCAATGGTGCTCAATTCAATAAAATTATTGTTTACTCTCCGGCTGTGTAAGATACGTACATCTGCGTTAGTTCACACACCTTTGAATGAAGCTACTGAGGATAAGAATTGGTATGTCCAGGCTCTAAGGTGAAATTTAGGGATGTTTTTAGTAAGTTTGAGTAGTTATTTCAAGGCCAATTTAAGAGGCTCCTTTATGATTTAATCAAGTGCTCTAAAAGCCATATATTTGCCAAGTCTGGTGTTCGCAGGGGAGGACAGACAGTGAAAACTTTTTGCAAAAAACCTTTATCCAAAGGTTCTTCCAATTTCCTGTTGAAATGTGTGAGATGCAGAAACAGCTGCAGGCTGGAAGTCACAGTGGGAAAAAACATTTATCGCAGCAAATTTCCTAATGAACAGACATTTGAAAAAACTTAGTGTTAAAATGAAATTTCATTTGGAATTATTTTTTACTCTCCTGAAGTTGAGACAAAATAAAGATCTGAGAGAAAGATCATAGTAACGTGGAGAGATGGAGTTTTAATGGCAGATGCATGTCACAGTCCCAGGAGTTGCACATTGCAGAGTAATTGGAATCTATAAGTTAGGACCAGCATGCGAGAAAAAGATACCTTATTTTACAGTTATGTGACAGTTTTCAATAATGAAATAGAAGAGTATCTTCAGTGAAACTCCTTGTAATAATAAGTACTATGACCTGAAATAAATTTTTTTGGAATCAGACATTCAGTCAATACTGGTAGCTTCTCCATCAGAACTGCGGTTTTGTTGCTTCCTAACCCATTGTGTCACATCTAAAAAGTTATAAACTGTTGAAAAAGTTTAATAAAATTTTAATCTAAAAGCTTCTAAAGCTCCTGATGCTTCAATTAAATTGGAATTCATGTTTAAGTGGCACAAGCAAACAGTCTAAATAACAATTGTTTTTATGGATGTCCATATATTTTCTCCACAAAGTCTCTTGTAAAATGACATGGAGATTCATCTTTTTAAAGACTGAAATTGATAGATATGAAAGAGAAGAGAATCAAGAGGTTTTTATTATTTCCTCAAATGAAAGACTTACACGCACAGGGACAAACTCAATTTTCATTTTAATTACAGAACTAAATCACCCTATAACAGGAGAAATAGATGAAAAAAGATGCTTTGCAAGGCATTATTTGCAGTCCTGGAAAAAAAAAGGCTGTTTTCTCTTCAAGCTCTGAATACAATGGTGCATGTTTAATTTACTTCCATTCTATAGTTTCATGGCCGATGTTATGGAATATAATACTCAGGTGGTACCATTTCAACCATGCTCCATGGATTCTGTGCATGGATATATAATGGTGTAATTCTTGCTGTTAGACTGTTCCTCTCTTTCCAGTTTTAAGGGCTTTTAAAAGCTATACATTATTCTAGCTAACATGTCAATATTCATCCTCTTCTTGTGTTCTGTGTGGTTCAGAGCCACTGCAGTAGCAAGTCAGAATACAACTGCCTAAATATTCAGTCTCCTGCTCTCCGACCGACCTCTGCTCAAACATTCCAGCCTGTTTGTTCTGCCATCTCTCGGTCTTTTCCAGAGATTTCTCCAGTCCAGGTTTCTCTCAGGGGGACATGACGTGTAGCAGAAGATTGGGCTGCTCTGACATCCAGCTTCCCAGTCCAAATGAACTGGAACCCATTTATTGCAGGATTAGTGAGGCTGCAACCAGCAGTGCAGAGCGGTGATCTCAGTCCTTCCTCTAAAGCAACAGCAGGATACCTTGAGCACCTGCCCCTGCAGTTTGCCTCAGAGAACTGGTCTTTTCATGGCTGGATTTTTATCTGGTTTTCAGTTATGGCTGTTGACTCATTTTCCTGCTCTTTTCATCCTGTCTGCTCGCTGCTATTCTGGCAGTTGCTGTCGTCGTTTCAGTTTTAGTTGCTTTAGACATAACATGGTATAATTACAGCCATTAAGAAGAATGACCGGATAATGACATCACTGTAAACCTACTGTTCTTTTTGCAGAATGATTTGGGGGAGATCAGGGACAAGATGGCAGTTGTGTTTTAAGTATTCTCTGTCCTTACAGCAGTGACTTCTATTTTATCCAAGAGTTTCAGACACCTGACATCAAACATAAATCTTGAGCTAATTAAATTTCCCGCTTCCAAGCAGAGGAGAGATTCTCTTTTATATCAAAGAGATGAGGCGCTTGCATCTATTATACAGTGGGAGACAGTGTGATATGTCTTCTTGTGAAGGAACCTAACCCACTGCAATTCAATACAGCCCAACATATGGAAAGCAATGGCTCTGTAAGGGAACAATAAGGTTTTTGTTTGTCTTTCATTTAAAAAAAACCTCCGGTACTATTCAAACTATATTTCTTTGTTTCTTCTCTACATATGAAGTCCCACTGACTTCTGTGGGAGATCTGGGAGATTTGGACGTGAAAGGAATGGAGATTTAGCCCTTGTTTGTGGGTTGTTGGTGGGGTTTTTTTAATGTGCATGCTTTCTTCCTGTTTGTTTATTGAACGGAGTGCTGAAATTAGTCAAATTTTTTTTTTTTTTTAAATTGTCTTTTAAATCAGATTGGTTGAAACCACACCTTCTCTGAGCAACCCATGGAGGTTTCAGTGAATTTTATTCAGTTTGTGGGGGCAAGGGGAGCCAACACCCTGGTAATTCAGACCTGGGATTTAGAATCTGCAGGTTCAAGCTTCTCCTCTGTTATCGTGCCAGTTTCCAGTGGGGTGCTGCAGCCCTGAAAGAATTGGGATTTTGGGTTGGTGGGTCTTTCTCACTCTGTAGTCCCGTAAGCATTTTCCCACTGGTCAGCCCATCTGTCTTCTTTCCCTTTGTCTCCTTATTGCTTGTGTGATCACAGCTCTTGTTAGTGTTACAGGAGATAAAAGCCCAGGGTTTGGGACTGTTTCATGAACTGGATCAGACAGCTGAAGAGGGGAAAACAGATCAGTACGCTGCTCTGCTTTGGCAAAGCAGCTGCATGAAGTTTTACTGGCACTACTGAGACGGCTGTATTTCACAGTGTCTTGGTGCAGGTGATCGGTGGAGGCAGAGCCCTACCTTGTTATCCTTGTTATCTTTATGTATTTCATACTTTATTGGATTTATTATCCTCTTCCTCCTGCTCCTTTCCCAGACTTCTTGTTCTGTAGCCTGGAATTGATTATTGTCTCTCCTGCATTTGCTCTACTTTCTAGCAATAATGAAGTCAGAGAGACTGACTTTATAAATCGGTGGATAGGGAACTTTCTTGGGAGTGTGGCAGACCAGATTCGCATCTGTACTCCACTTAATATTTGACCGTTTGCACAGAAGAAGGATGGTAGAGAAAGACTCCAGTATATACCATAGGCTTGGTGTTTACAGTGCCTGTTTGGCAGGCAATGAAAAGGCGAAGCAGTATCTGAACCTGTTAGGGGGAGTGGGGGCTGTCTTTTTTTTGCCTCCCAATGGAATACCTTAGCCATCAGAGTGCTCTCCAAGCTTCCTTTGTCTCTCATTCATTTAGACACACACACAAAAAATACTTTTGAATGTTTCTCTTTTTGCCCTGACATGATTTTGAAAATTTTCCCATCTCACTGGGAAAAAAATTGTAGCATGGAAAAACAATTTCCTACTCAGCTTTAGTGATTTATAAAAACTTTGAGGGAGAGGAAGCACTGAACTGTCAGAGATCCCAGCCGCCTGACGGAATAACAAGCCACCCCACTCCATCCCTGCAACCAGCACGGAGGTGAATGTAGTACAGTCAAATTGCCTTGTGCTGCTGTTGACTCAGGCATGGATTGGTCTGACCTACATTTTATGAAATCTTTGTGCCCAGTGTTTCCAGGGGCTGGCTCTTGGCCTTTGGAAATGCCTTGCCAATAGGAAACACTAAGCAGCAGGTCTGAGGAGAAACGTGGGCAGCGTGAATATGGACCAAAGTGCCTAACACACTGTGATACAGTTTTAATTTGTATTATGTACTATGCTAATTCTGCTACTGCTTCTGTTATTGCATGTGTTATATTGGCACGCTTTCTCAAGTTTATAAAATTAGTTGAGGACCAACCAGTCACCTGTTGTGCCAAGCACGTTAAAGCTAGAAGCACTCCACAACTCCTTAGACTGGATTTCATCAGACTTGAGCAAACTTCTTCCCTACCTATTTGCTGCAGTGGGGTAACTTGAACTAGAACAACACTTGTCAGTTTTACTATGATGGACCATTTCAGATGAGTTTCTGCTCTTCTCTAGGAGGAGGGATTTGCTTGACAGAAAGGAATTCCTTGCCATCGGATGCTGATATGGTCTCATGACTCTCTGTATACATGGCCTCACTCACTTTCTGTTAGCTGCTCTCCTCCACCTGGCTGATCCTTTCCCCTTCTCTTTTACCTCCGTTCTCTGCGGTTTTCTGTTATGATTTCCTTGGTTTCTCAGTGAGCTGAAAAGTCGAGGAAGTGTAATTTTGTTCCGTGCTTTTTGGAATAAGTACATAGCTAGAGGTTTCTAGAAACTGTTTTTCAAATTTGTTAAAGCTTAATAAAATGGAGTTATTGGGAGGAAAGTTTAACGTTTCTGGAAGAACTACCTGCGAACAACCAACTGTCTGCTGCTGATAGATTGGAGTAGATGAGTAATACAAAGTACTCTACTCCTGTAGAAATACTTGTGAAAATTAGGACGTTGAGATCAGTAGAGTTAATATCTATTCTGTATAATGTAAGGATACTCAAAAGAAACATTGGAAAATCTGTAACGAGCATATGCAGGATTATGAAACCTGTTACCTGGTAGAAAGGGTATGTGACCAGAGGCTACATATTCTGATTCTGCCATTGAAATACTGCATGAATGTAGATGAATCACATCACTAAACTCTGCTTCAGCTGCTTTATTTGTATAAACTGAATAAGAAGTTTTACCATTTTCCATAACACCTTTAGAGATCTATGACTATGAAAATGCACGTACTCCTACTTTAAAACGAGGGAAAGAAAATGGGTACAGGCTAAGAAGCAGCCCTCTAGAGCAAGTTAAAGAAATACAGGAAAACTGTGTGTGTAATAAGAGCTGTTTGAAAGACAAATTTTCCCCTAAGAAGTTTGAAAGAAAATCTAAAACTGCAAAACAAGAATTTGGCTTGCCCTATAAATACTGTATGAAAGGATCTTTCTTTTGTTATGAATATGATATTTAGAAATAAAGTAATAACATTGTCAGGAGGACTTTAAGTGCCATTTCTTTTTTGTTGATTTTTCATAGGACATGTTTCTATGTTAAAACGTCAATTCAATAATTTAAAAAAATGTTCATTTTGATGTGTTTCAGTTCAGTTCTCTTCAGCTGAAGAACTGAAACAAAATAGCATTTCAAGTTGAAATGTCAAAGTGAAAGGAAAATTTTCACTTAGAAACTTGCCACAGGAAGCCAACATATTTTTTGTGTTGGAATTTACATCTCCCATTAAAAAAAAATATTTGTTTGGTGAGAAGACTTTCCACATGTGCAATTTTCAGCCAGTGCTAGACCTAAGATTGCTTTTCTTACTTCGAGCTTAACCCTGCTCGCAGTGGAGTCAATGGAAAACTTCTGTTAGGAAGCAGCTAGGAATTCAGGTGGCAGGAGAAGTCCTCTGCCTAGCGCAGAACACAAGCCAGAAGACTATCCACCTGTTGTGTTTACAAAGAGAGAAGCTGAGAGTAAGGTATTTTCTTTCTTCAGTTGCTTTTTTAAGTTAGAGCTTTTATTAAATTGCTACATGCATGTCATGCTGATGCCTTTTACTGGAAATTTTCCCATTTTTACATTCCATCCACAAGCTGCTTTTCTAACTAATGTGATAGAGGTCTTGTGTTTTGGAAGCTGAAGGTTTTTACCATTGTGTCCAACATTGCATAATGATGTGTTACTCATCTGGTATGGGTAATTCTTCCAGCATAGGTGTGAAGACTGTCATTTTTAGAGAGGGTAGGGACCGACTTGGAAGCTTCAGCTACAGTTTTCCAGTGAAGAAGTGGGCCTGCTGGGATTTGCACAATTCTGAGCTTCTCAAATATTTGAGTAAAATGTAACATGTTAGTAATAGTTTGCTTTTATAAGCTGCAATTCATATGGTCATGACAGGAAGGAGAACTAGCACTTGAGTTTTTTCCTAACACCACCAAGAAAGCATGTAAGCAGCGGTACGGAGCTGCTGTCGCACTAGCAGAGAAGCTTTTCTGGCTGTGAGTTTGGAAGGAAAAGCCACAGAAGGAGAGGGAGGGAGTTACGCTGAGTGAATCATCAGTGGTCTATTTTCTCTGACAGCAAGGTGAGTTTAAAGATGCTCTTCCTCTACCAGAGCCACTTCGTGTTTTGGTTTTGTCTTCTTTTCTCTTAATCTGTGCTGTATCAGTGATACAGATTAGAGCATGGCCACGCACAAATGTCTTCATGAGCAGCACAGAAGTGCTGTGCTTATTTCTTTCTTTCATCTTCTTCACACTGCTAGCTAGCCACACTTAGTATGAAGGCTACTGAATTGAAAAATACAATATTGCAGTGTGTGATAGTAAAATTTTCTTCTGGTGACTAGTGTCCTGAGTGAGTAAAAGGGCCAAGAATCAGATCTCAGAAAGAAGAGAAACTTCTCTTCCGTAAATCCTGTAATCTCAGAATCGAAACCACTGAGGTTGCTGATGGTTGGAGCAAATAAAGTCATGGCCTACTACACAGAGTCCACCATTGTGTGTCTCTCCTGTCATAGCAAGGGAGCTATTTTTATGCAGTTTTTGCCACTTTCTTAAGGCTGCTGCTTTCATTTTTGAGAAAAATTTCTTGGCTCTGATAATTTAAATATTTTTCTCTTCATGCTCGACATCATTGTTGCTTCTAAGCTTTCAGGGTTAATAGCATGTGTCTGTACCGTTCAGTAGACACCAGGATGAAAACACTGATCACCACAAAATAAGCTTTGCGATGCCCAAATTGTTGCAAGAGTTAGAGTAGGAAATAATTATGGCAATTGTGTAAAATGTGTTCATAAAAGTCAACATTATAAAAGCTGTAACTGTAAGGGTTCTCCCTCTTTTCAATGTATATTTGTATTCAGTGCTGGCCAAACAACTCGTATGTGCAAACAGTATCTGCCCAACAGCCAAGAGCCTAAACTGTAAATACAGTAGATTATTTGGGTTTTGTTTGCTTGTCTTCTGTATCTTTTTTTAAAAAACAAAGTAGGAAAGTAGGGAAAAAAAAAAGTCCTCATTTGTCTTCTGTATTATTTATTTGTTATGTATTTATTTTGTTAGTATTTCTGGTGCTTGCAGCAGGAAAAAAAATCCTTTTGTTTCATTTGTCTATTCTTTTAAAATAACATAGTAAGTAAGAAGTGTTGGGCAGTAACAAAGTGAAGTCACAGTTGGATATTACTGTTACAAGATAGGAGATGACAATGGTATCTTTTTAGTGTGTCTGTTATCTGTGGTGTCATTAAATCTAATGATGTGCTAAATAATAAAAGCAGCCTTATCACATCGCAAGGCCTTGAATTGTCTCAAAGTTGCTGTGCCTGTGGGTTCCCTTTGGCTTTTGGAAAGGGTTTGGAGTCAGAAGAAGCTGCGGTTCAGAGTGCATTTATGCGATCAAAGCTCTTTAGACAGATGGCTGCTAGCACTCCAAAATGATTAAAATATGTTCCAAGCAACATCAGTCTGTGGGCTTGGGGACCCAACCTTTCATTAGTCAATAAAGGGTCTTGAGTTCTTGAAAATGAAATCTTTAAAAGCTAATAAGGCTGCTGGTTTGCTCTGAGCTGTTTCTTTGGATTTGCAGTTGTGGATTGGACTTGGGCCAGTATCTGCCCAACAATATGAGGCTTTAAAAAAAAAAAATCTGGTTACAAGAGGCCTCCCAGCAGATCTGCCTGTTAAACAGTGTGGCCGAAATTTTCAGTCTTGGATATGTAAGTTTAGGCACCTGAGTTCGCATTTAGGGAGCTGGGAAGGGATCTGCAAGTGCCCCTCTGGAAAGCCAGTTGCTCACTGGAGCATAGTTTAACTATAGGCACCAAAGCTTGATCATTTTGACCTGTTCTATTTTATTTTTAAATCCTTATGGGTTGACCCAAGAGCATCTCTAGAATACTTTCAGGGTACCATAACCAAGATCATTATGCAAGTTTTCTAGAGCTTCTAGAAATCAGTAATATTACTTACAGCATTCCCGAGGCTTGTCAGTGCTTGCCGAATATGAACGTGCCATAGTATAGTTTGGTGCTACAGCACGGTTGGGTTTATTCTCTTATCTACACTCGGCTCGTGAGAGAGAGCAACTGGGGGCTTGTGCAAATGTGAAGTGTCTCTAACCTCTGCATGTCTATGTGAGGGCAGCAGCAATAAATATCTGTTTAATAAGATACTAATAAATCCAAACCTTCTGTTTCTTTTTTTTTTCTTTCTCTGACAGAGGAAAAACTGCTGTCAGAATTTGTAAACTTCTGAACTTGAAGTGTTCTTGCCCCGTAGACTTGCCACACAAGTCTCAAAATCTGAAGCTATGGAAATTCTCTCAAAAATGCCTCAAGATTTAGCCCACTGCTGGCTAAAAGCGAATGAATGTATTTTAAAACACATCAAAGTTTTGACATACACCAACAGAAGCAAAGCAAGTCATGGTGATCCCATTAGCTCAATGTGATCCCATTAGCCAAATTGTTCAGCCTGTCTTCTTTCACCTTGGGAACAGCTCTCGCATTCCTTTTGTCAGGACTTGATGGGGCCAGCAACTGAAGTTCTTCCCCCTCCCACGCCAGTTACTCAGAGAATGTCATACTCCATTTCTCTTTCCCATAGTCTCCCTCTGAAGTTTTGCCTGTGCTTCGGCTTGAACAGCCAGTGAATTTTACTCGTCATAAACGTAGGCAAGATGTTACTGTCTTTCAATAAATGTGCATCAGATTCTGGGTTCTGATTATTTTGGCGAGCTGATTTTTGTTTTCATTTGTTGTAAAATATCTGGTTTGTGTGTCCCAAAGCTTTTTGTCCACCATCTAAACAATCCTGTCATCTACTCTGCTCTTACAAATGACTTCTGAACTGGGTCCCATTCTCTCTAGCTCTAGGCATATAGCTCCAGGCATAGGTTTTTAACCTCTGTTTTTCAGATTCCTGTGAACTGATTTTTTTCCTCAGACAAA
Source organism: Phoenicopterus ruber ruber (assembly GCA_009819775.1). Classification (NCBI taxonomy): domain Eukaryota; kingdom Metazoa; phylum Chordata; class Aves; order Phoenicopteriformes; family Phoenicopteridae; genus Phoenicopterus; species Phoenicopterus ruber. The sequence goes on along the minus strand of CM020219.1, from coordinate 28,292,827 downwards.
ACTAAGATTTCATTTTTCCCAAAGTAGGCCACACAAGACAAAGGTCTACATTAAAAGCTCAAGACATAGTGAACATGCCTGTTTCTCTTAGTGTCTCCATTTCTGGAGTTCCTTATGAACAGATATATTTACCTTGGACTTGAGAGTTCTCCCGTTGATTTAAGTTTGTTCTGAAATGGTCCTGTTACTTTATCTCCGTTACTGTTCTGCCTCCTAAAATTCAGGAGGTTGACCTAAATGAGTCAGAACTTTAGGGTAAGGACATCCACCAAGCCTTCGTCAAAGTGTTGTGATTTTAAGGCTCGATAGATCATGAAGAGCTAGCACTAGGAAAGGAAACTACAAAGAACAGATTCACAGTGTCTTGGGAGCAGACAGAATTTCTCTCCTTAGGAATTATGTCTCTCTCTATATCTCCTAAGGTACCATTAAATTAAGGTATTAATCACTTCTCCCCCTACTCTAGGGAATCACATAAACCCTTTTATTAAACAAGCGAGCATCCTGCATAGCCTGTGTCACTTCTTTTTTGGATCATTTTTCTGAGCTCTGCAGAAGCTGCATTTCCAAAAATGCCATGTAACGAGAAAGTGCTGCCGAGTGCTCCACCTATATACTCAGGTCTGAGTTTTCCAGAGAACCGAGCAGGACTTCAAGAGCAACATGAGTCTGGAGAAGTGGAGGATTTTTACATGCTGCTGAAGTGCTTGGGGGGTTCCTGCTTTGAATATCCTGATTTGTCATTGTTTTCATCTAGAGTTGCAAGCCCCTGAAACTTGTAAACACCAAGTTCTAAAGGTCTCCATTTGGGGAGCAGAAATGAAGGGCCTCTTTTGGAATGTTTTTTCTTTGCCTCTCGATTCCCCTAGCTGTAAGATGTGAATAGTGCTACTCATGCATTTTTTGGAAAATACATTGATTTAAGTTTTCGTTATTAGATTCTGCTAAATGTTAAGTGAGGTAAACCTAAATTTATCACAGTAGCTATTGTATTACAGCAGTCCTTCTGAAATGCAAGTACAGGAGTACCTTTTCCAGACAAACCATACACTGTGAGTGCCCCATTAATACATTTAATGTTTAATGACCAACTGTTTCTCCCGCTTCCTCTAAATTACTGTAAAGTTACTATTCCAAGGAGAGAAAGTAGCTTTTTATTCTGGAGAAGACTGTGGCATTCATCGCTTTGAGTGAGAGTGTAATCTCAAACAGTTCATAATATTTCCTCTGCTAAAAGGCAGCAAGAATTTGGAAATCTTTAAAATAAGGATGAGGCTGCAAGAGAGAAAAAAAAGTATCTGCTTTCCAGGTAGGTGAGTCCAGTTGTTGTATTAGTTCAGGTTTGGGGGGGGGGGGATTTTGGTCAAATCAATGAAAATATATATATATATATATTTGTTGTAGAAATGTTGCAGAGTTCCTTCTTTCTGTTTGTAACAGTGCAGCTCTTTATGATTGGGGGAAAAAAACTGGTTCAGTGAAGGAGGTGTTGAGCCTGCCAAAGTTGATGGAGATGAATTTGGATAGCCATTTAGTGTGGGACAGCTAGACAGGAACAGAGAAGAATGTAAAAGGAGTAGATTGCTACAGATTTATGTTTGCCAGAACAAAACAGGTAAATTGTTTGTGAGTTTAAAGACCCTGAGTTTGCAGACTTAAGTAAAGACATACCTTTAAAAAAATCCAAGAAGATGTTGGTATAACGATATTTCCTTTGAACATTATGCTGGAGGAAAGTTACAAGAATGTCTAACACTTAAAAATTATTTTTGCTCAACTAATGCTTCCATAATGGACGTTAATGCTGTTGACATTACTCATGGATTGAATGCAAGCAATTTAGACAATAGATAGTATCAGGTGCTAATAGATCAAACGTAATTACTCTTGATGAAATAATTTTACACAGTTAGCAAAATTGTTTCAATTATTCACTGTAAAAGAAAACATTGAGTAAAAGTGAAAATACTAAGCTTTCTCCTCTAGGGGCATTGTATGCATTTCTGAGTCATATTTTTTTCTTCATAGCAACCTTTCCTCTATAACAGCTTCCAGAGCAAGTTATTACAATTCTTTTTGCATAAGATAGGTCATGTGAAGTTCAGCTGTAGGTGGGGCCACTGTGGTAGATTGGGGGACAGTCTTAATAGATCCGTTTCATTAATTAAGTCATGCATTTTTTTATTAACAAAACCTGTATGTCAGGTTTAGCCAGCTGGGAACCATTCTTATGGTTGTTATCTTTGTCAGAAGGAATATTGTGAAAATAAGGAATTACTGTACACGCTTTAACTCCTGATTAAACAGAGGAATGACATCCGCTCACCCGCTGTCCATGAAAAAATAACTTAGGGGCATATCATAGGCTTGATTCATAGGTTCTGATCTTACATATCTCATTAAGGTAAAAACTCTGTACATCGCATTCAAAATTTACCCTGAAGGATTTATGTCATACCTATCCCATGGTCATTGAGGTAAGCAAGGTTAAGGTCAAAATTTCAAATATCTAGATTATTTATTGTTTCTTTTTACTCTTGAAGGAACTTTTTCTTCTTGCCTCTCTTTTTGGATGTATAAAGCAATATTTTGTTGCATTCTTTCTCTTCTGGTGTTCTATTCCCAGAAATCAGGAGGAAGCAGTAAGATTTCCACAAGTATTTAGTTGTACTAGACACCCAGACCAGTGTAAGCACCTGCTGATGGCCACAGCCTTTAGCTTCTTGATACAAATAAATTCAAGGAATTCTTTACCAGGCTTTCTCCTGGTCCTCAACGGGAAATGCACTCATGACTTCCACAATCATTAAAGACGATTGAACTGGGAGGAGCTTTGACCAAAGAGGAAGTAGGAGTGCTGTGAATTTGTCCCTCACCCAAAGGAGTGGGAAGAAGCATGGGTAACAAGGTTCATATTATCTGAATTATCTTTCTTTTGCTTCTGAGCTAGGCAGGTTCTTAATGTTTTCCAGGCTTGTCTAACATCACATTCTGTTTGTTTCAATCATATTCTGTAAAAGGGAGTAATACAGAGGCTAGACTTCCATCCTAAAGTCTTTGGTAGAGATACAGAAATGCTTATTCTTCCATTTAGCTGTTCTTCACTTCTGTCTTTACCAAAAGAGTCATATATTATTATACTTCTACAGTTGTAACAGTAGAATGAGGACTATCGCAATGTAGGAATTTATTTCGCCCTCTTAAGCTCCTATTAGAGGAGAGTATAATATCAGTTAAATGTGTATAAGCACAGTAGCCAGTATTCATACTAATAATTATCTTGTTCTGTTCAAAAAATAAATAAGGAATTGAACAGTGTTGAATTCAGTGTTGGATAGATTTCACAAGAGCTTTCATACTCATTCAGTTTCCTTGTCAGGTCCTGAGAAAATAATTAATTCTTTGGTTCAGTGCAACCAATACATTTCCTGCTACAGTATTTCACTTTTACCTGCTGGTTATGGAGAAATTATATGCTGGTAAAAAGAAAAACCTGCAGTTTTTCTTGTGAACTCCTGCTTCATGAAGTTAAAACTGTTGTTTTCCTCTTCACTCAGGCTAAATTAAAGTGCACAACAATATTACTCTTTTACAGATTTGATTTCAGTAGCGCAATGGTCAAAACTCATGAGTGTAAAAGAACAGAGAGGTGAGGGAAGCTGATTTAAAAGCTTTAGGATACAGAAATCAATTCAGTATCTGTTTTCAGCCACTTTCCAACCCCTACGCTTCGGTGCTCTCTCTTCACTGATTTTTCTCCAGCAGCCACCAGTCTAATCTCTCACTTTTCAAGAGGTATGCAAGTTGTGTGATTCAGCTTCCAGTTGGTGAGCCATATCCTTTTGCCTGGGAGGAAGCCAAGAACATCTTCTCAGGTAACAAGGATCTTGGGCTCACAGCAGCTCAACAAAGCACGGGAGGCCACTATTGCTGCCTGCGCCCCATGGTGGCAATGGTGGCTGAACCTGCGATGATGGGGCAGAAACTGCCTCCTTGTGAGAAATTGTTGTGTGTTTTCCATAAAGGTCCCAAATCTCGATCTGTCTGCTGAGGTTAACCAGGCTGATGTGCAGTGCCAACACACTCATGCTATTAATTAGCTCTTTTGTGTCTTCCCGTGAATAATAATTTGCACTAAGATAGGAACCAAGATCAAGGCCTCAGGTTTCCAGATGTGGCACACACAGGTAATAAGAAGCAATCCTGGGCCCCCAAAGCTTAGAATTTAAGTAAGGCAAAAAGCAAGGGAAAGGCACTTTACTCCCAGTTTCAGCATGGCAGGCTGAGGTTTGCATGTTGTGACTTGCGCAGTACCACACAGAAGACATGAAATAGAAGAGGGAATTCAAGACAGAGCTCTGATCCCCAATGCACTAAATCATTCCCCCAGCATGCGTCCTTGTTTCGCATTAAGGAGAATGGCCCAGACAAGTCTGCCCAGTTGCTTCAGTAAGCACTGGTACAATAGGCAAGCAGACTTCCCCTATATTAAATTTCCCAGGCGTTCCCTTTATCATTTAAGCCATCATTTTAACTGCCTTGTTTCATAGCGCTTAACTGTCCAAGGAGCTGTATGATTTATACGAATAAGGGTTTGGCAGCAGCAGCTAGGTAAGACACGGCTTACTGAGTAGCGACACATTGCCATTGTGTCATTTACATGGCTTTCAGGAGGTGCCTTGCTAAGTGTATATCTGCATAGCAATCCCCAAACAAACTGCATTTTTGTATGGGAGAAGTCACGATAGCTTTAAAGTAGACATTACGGGCATCTGTACCAGTTTGGAGGAAGGTTTTCAGACTGCAGCACATGCAGTCCTCCTAGCGACTCACCTGCCAGAGTAGCACGTGTTGCTGTGCACAGTACCAAGAAAGCAGGGAAACCATGTGCTAGGCACGCTCACCTAGAGTTCAGCAGTGTACCTCACTTCTTGGCACATTGGTGACCACAGCTGGGCATGTGCTGGAGCACGGGACACTTTGTTTGCCTGTGATCAGAGTTGCTTAATATTTTTCAGTAACACCTTTTAGAAAAATCAGACAAAACTATTCAAATACTCTCTGTTTTATTTTCCTAGGGCAGGAGGGAAGTATCCTCAAATTTTAAAAAAATTGTATATTTTAAATTTTTTTGAAAAGTCATTCGAAGATTTTTAACCAGCTGAACCGTTCAGCAAGAAAGGAATGACGAGAGGGCGGAGCCCCATGTGAATCCCCTTCCCAGGTCAGTCATGCTGAGGGTTTCTAGCTTTAGGGCTACTCAGCTCATCCGTGAGATCATCCCTCTCTCAAATTCCATATGTATTTGGTTATTCCATCTTTGAAACGCGTTTCCATTCTTTGTGTTTCTTTTAATTGCCTTCTCCTGGAGAGACTCTTCTCTTCCATCTACTCAGCTGGATGTTCCTGGCCATGCTGGAAGGCAGGGCTGGCTTCCAGCCCGGGGTCCAGGACAGCTTCGGCTCTTGCTTTTCTGGTTCAGTGAGGGAGTTAAGCCAAGTGATCACAATAGCAAATCAGGACAGCCATAAAATTCACGATCATGTCTGATTTATAAAGATAACATTGTATTAAGTACAAGATATTTTCTGAGGTTATTAGTAACAGGCTTTCTTCAGCCGGTCATTCCTGAATGGTGCCATGCGCTTAACTGCTTGATTGATTTATATGCCTTGATGATTTTAATTAATACTGTTTTCATCAGAGCCAATTGCTAGTGATTTGAAAACTCCAGGCTGTATAGTTTAGCTGTGCCAGTGTTTGGGAATTATTCCCGTGATCTTTATTTTTTAAATCTATTGAATGGCATCAAGAGCACTAAAGAGGCCATTTAAACACTGGGGAAAAAAATAATGCTTATACTTCTGGGAAAACATTTATGGTGATTCACTTTTTGGAAACTGAAACACTATCAATGTTTTATTCCCAGATTATTTTCCAAGAAAAAGCTTGGATCCACTGCTGAATCAGTTTCTTCAAAATACTTAGGCTCGTACTGAAGTTGGATCATGCAGAGAAGGCTGGAATACTGTGCTGGGGGAGGAGGTCAGGAGACTCCCCCATCCTCCGTCCTGTGACATTAGCACAGAGGCAGGGCATAAGCCTATCTAAGTCTCTAAGGAGACATTCTGATCCTACCTGGCTGTAGCAGAGGGGTACACGCACTAGATGTTAAAGGATCAGGATAAAAATGTTTCTCTGATTAGTGATCTAGACAAGCTGCTTTGCACAGAGAAATAGAAAATGGAAAAACACTTAATAAAACTCATTAGCTGAGAATATACCCACTTGAAGATGGGAATGTTCATTGTATGGGAACAAAAACTCTCTGGATCTTAGTATAACTATTTTACAGTTGTTTTTTTCCCTGGTGAAAAGAGGCTAAAAATCCTACGCCATCTTGATGTGAGAGCTAAGAATTTTACAGAAACTGAAGCCTTGTAAGAAAATCTTAAATGTGCACTTGTATAACAGGTTTTGAGCGAGTCTGGCGCAGTATTTACTACTACAGTATAAAGGGCTGGGTTCCTTGATGTATATTTCTAGTTGGCATTTTATCAAGGAAATAAACTCTGATTTTTCTTTATTTTGTGACATGTGGATTGAAACTACATTTTCTCTGTCCAAAGCCTTGATTTAAAAGCATTAGATCATTAAATTAAGTGCTTTTGCATAAGACTAAAATTGTAACTGAACAAATTATTTATGCAGAGAGAAGCAAGATAAAGTTTCTTTCAAGAGTTCTTTAACATATCAGATTGATAAGAGTCAAAACACCTTTACTGCCATTAAATATTTACCAAGACTTGGCTTTTGGAAGAGGGGCAGTTCAGTGCAGTGTGTTTGGCTCCATGCAATGCTATTGATTAGCTATCAGAAGGACATAGTTAATGGGTAACTGGAGGTATTACAGAGCGCTCCACATTCTTGTCAAGTCTTTTCTCTGAAGATGACCTAAAATAAAGTCAGTTACAACTGGCGTTCACCCTGCAACAGATTGCACAAGCTCACCTACGGTATGAACAAAAGGTTCACAAGAATCAGTTGACCAGGGCTTAAGCAATCCTTTCTAGTAGTTGTTGTCATCACCGCTGGACTTTAGAACTGCACATGTTTACATTTAATTAGAGAGAACACACAGTTTACATCGCACAGTAGCTATCGGTATCGAATCAGAATTGATTTCCGCTCTCTTTCTCAAATGACTGTTTCCTTCAGACTAATTAAAAAAAGGCACATAACAAAATGACTCATATAAATTTTAAAGCAAAGTAAACACTATTCCCTGGAGACAAAAATAAAAGTCAACAGCACATAGTCATTACATTGAGCTTGTTTTCAGGTGATTCTGATGCCTGCGTTATGATATATATCAGTACTATCAGATTTATTTTGTATAGATGTGTATATGGATCTATATATGAAGCACCCCTTTGCACTGAGTGGATGCTTCACTGACTGTTTCAGTTTTCAGGGTCAGGATTCTTATTTGTTTCATCTCAATTCTTGCAGTTTATCTAATACAAGAGGTGATTCACTAGTGTTACTACTTTTTACAGAAGGATTTTGTTCATTTCAAGTAAGATTGCTTGTGTATAGGTCACTCATGTAAAATGGAAGTTAGAAGCCATTATCCTTACCACTGAGAACCTGCAAAGGAAACTAAAGGCACAAACCAAATTGGCCTTAACTTCATGCATAATTTCCAACAAAGAAATCTCTATTAGATTTTGTTAGTTATGCAGGCAAATCCAAATTCAAACTATGGTGACAGGAGACGTCATTTAAGGCTCCTAGCAGAAATGCCTGACTCTTGAATGTGCACATTCTTTGTCATCAGGAAAGATTTCCATGGTTGGCATTTTGGAGAGTAAAGGTTCAAGCCAGCAATTTACTGTGTACTGTCGAGTCTGTGGGAGCTGGAGGGGTTGCAGTCCAGACCAGGTTGGTAGGTAGACGTGTGGAGCTGTAGGAGCTGGTCCTGAAACCCCTGCTCAGAAGGCCCAATGTTCATTGATGCCACAATACCCTGGTTTCCATGTAAGAGACGGTGTTCAGAATGAAGCTCTTGGCAAGGATCGTCAAAAAAAAAGGAAAAAAGTAATACATACTACATCTATTTTCTACCTGTTTTAGTTGGTATACCAGCAGCTCTATTATTTTAGTGCGCAACCAGAGTTACTGCTTTCTTAATTAAGTTTGGCTTTGAGGAAAAAGGCACACTGTTCCTAAAATGGATGTTGTCAAAAACATACTCAAAGTATAAAAAACAAACTGCTATGACCTTTAGGACAGGATCCTCTGTCTCTTTTCCACCGGGTTTGTGTTTCTGCAAATCCCTGACATAGGCAATTTCCCTGCTGGCCCGAAGCCAGAGTGGCTGGCTCTACACCACCCACGTACACACCCCTTCAGTGATCCATGTCAACGGAGTGGCCTCCAGCAGCCAGCAGCCAGGCGCAGGGGCTGCCAGTTCAGCCCAGGGACTGGGAAGGTGAAAATACCTCTTGTCTTTGAGCCGGCTGTGCCCCTCCTCCCTGCCTGCCGCAGCGCTGAGCCGGGATCTGCTCTGCCCCGGCCACGGTGCTCCCGCTTCCCAGGGAAAGCGGCCGGGGGTTTGTGATACACGGTAAAATGTGGCGTTGCTGGCACCATCTTAAACATCCTTTATATTCAAATACTGAGGTCACTCTTGGTGACTTGATGCCAGTTCTGTCTTCGATTAATAGATAAGGTTCCCTCTGTATTTGCAGTGTTACCTAAACAATCTATTACTGTAGGGAATAACTACAGTATTACAAATACCGAGTTAAAGTTATTTTGTTAACTAAAGCCATTGGCAAATATTTAAGAATGGCCAAAGCATATGAATTGGCAATAAAGAACAGATACAAGATAGCAAAATTCTTTCCTGTAACCTCTAGTATGATAAAGTAAACACCGTACAAAATAAAATTATTTTTTTAAAATTTCAGATTAATTTTACTTAGTTAGAAGCAAGCCTTCAGGGCTGGATAGTTGCACTCTGTGAATGCTTAGGCTAGAATATGCTAATACAACCAATTCCCTGTCAAAACATAACAGGAGCATTTTATGGCAAGCTTGGTTCTAGGAATAACATGTAGTCTAGTAAAACTGTGAAGAGTATCCACAATAGTTGCTGTTGTATTGAAAACAGAGTCCCCTAATTCATGGAAATTTGAGAGCCTGTGAATCTGTGTCTTGCAATTAACAGAAGTACATTGTAGAACTGTGAAGATGTGTAATTAATGTTAACATGTATCAAGTAATATTCAGGATTAAAGCATAAAATCTACAGTAGTCTCTCCTGTAAACTCAGATGCACTATATCTGAGAGTTGATGTATGTGTGAAAAAAGCTAATGCCAAGTTATCATCTTCTAGACTCTAATTAATCAATTAGACGTAACAGAGACCCCATCTCTAGGTGCATCATGTGCTCAGGAAATTCGGGTGCGTTTCTTAGATGCAAGCTATTAACTGTGGGTCTGTGGATCTAGCTGAAGAGGATAGTCCTACAGCTGCAAAAATCTCAAAAATGCTTCCTTCTACTAATCAGTATCACATATGTTTTGCTCTGTTTCAACCAAACTCTATTAATCCAGAAGCTATTTTTGTGGGGGTCCTGGACCATTTGATGGTGTGGTGAATGTGAGGAATGACAGGTGGTGCTGGATGTCGTGTGCGTATCGCTGTCATGTGAGGCTGTGCTATCTGAGCAATTTGCCCAGTGGCTGCGTGAAGTGAGCTGGAGACATTTGATTACTGTGCAAATCCATAAATGAAGGGTTTGTAATGGAGGTATGGTTTCTGATTATTTCTTGTGGAGAGCATGTCTCAGCAGTCCTTCAAGAAAGGCTCAGATGATTAAATCACGTGCCCCATGTCCTTACTACCTCTCCCAAGCTAGTCACAGGGGAATGGTATGGGTACTGCTGTGGTCCTGGAGAGTGAAAATGAGGCCCAAAAGAAAATGTTTGCTGCTTGGCGTCACCAGAAGACCATCTGGGTTTAGTCTTGTCCTAAATTCAGACTGTGCTGCATCTAACTTAGCTCTTCCAACAGTGATGGGTCTCTTTTCAGTAGTGAAGCTCAGAGCACCTTGCAAAGGTAGTATTGAGGAGATGAGGAGACTGAGGCCCAAGGAGGAAAAATGTGTTTGCTAGCAGCCTTTAGTTTGTATTTGTTGAAAAATGGAAATTCTAAGATCGATCATAGTCAGTTCAAGCTTTCACTGTAGATAATGGACCTGTGCTTGAATCATCTAGCGTCCAGACTATTTGGACCATCGTACAGGTTGCAGGTTTCTCTAGATCGTTTCAGGAGAGAAGGCTGAAACTCAACCTGCTGCTCACTGTGGATCCACATTCACATGTAATTGAGTTTGGATGGTATGGACATGCATGATCAGCACTAATCTGTCAACGTGTTATCCTGTACAATCCTGAGGTTCTATCACCAACCACCACAGAGAAGAAAATCAGTGGTGGGCTCTGTTCAACAAGTGCTTATTATTGGGTTTGGTGAGAGAATATAAAATAAAGAGGGTGCCTGAGCTCATCCTAGACTAAGAATGTGTGGGTACATCACACACGAGAGAGCGACACTCTGTGATGGACTGTGACAGCGCAAAGAACACACTCTGCGTTGTGCGCAACACGCATTACTGTTATGACGTGGTTTGTGGCCTGTGCGCCACAGAGCCTAACACAGCTGCTGCTTTCGGTTAAATTAGTGAGCGATGTTTGGGTGGTTGCACTGAAGAGAAAACACAGTCCTCTTAACTCGTGTAATTGCAGAGGAAGGATGGCTAGTAAAATATTTGTCTATGGTAGGGCAATGCCATCTAGTTACCAGTCTACCAGCTGTCAGGCTCCTGACTCACATGTAATGCAAACTTGACCATTTTATATCCTCCACTTTACAGCAAAATGTCAAAGTCCTTCTAGATCTTATGGGCTTTTTTTTTTAATATCATCTTATTGCAGCGTTCCCTAAGAACACCTTTGAGGTAGTATTTTCAAGGTGTCAATGCTGCCTAGCCCTTGAATGCACTCAGTGGTATGAAGGGACCCTCTTCAAAGCCATTCTGAGTGCAGGCTGAGGTCTGAGAGGTCTCCAGAACTTGAGTGTCAGAAACATTTGTGGTGAAAACCAAGGTCAGACCTACATGCCTTTGGGAACATTGGATATGTTTATCACTGGGGTGGGGGAGGAGGGAGGGGACGGATAGGGAATGTTTGTTTTTTGCTGGGTTTTTTCTTTCCTTTAGGTGGAAGGTTTCTCTGTGTTGTTCAGTAATTGCTTCAGGTGGAAAATCATTTCCCACCTTGCAGCAAAAGTATGCCTGGCAAGGAGAGAAGTGTTATAAGAGCAGCACTTCATACAGTTGATTTTCAGCCAAAGTCAAGTCCCTCTGGGAGCAGTTACAACTGGTGAAATTTTTTAGCAGGCTTGAAGCTGCTCTGGCTTTGGGGGCTGAGGAAACCTCTTGCTATCTGCAGGAGCTGCATAAGTGACATCATCACATGTCACTTTTTCTTCTGCCTGGACACAGTTAAGGTGGGCCCTTGAAGCTCTCAGACCCAAGCTGGAGCAAGAAAGGGGCTGTGCTGCCATAGTAAAGCAACTATAAAGGCTTATTATAAAGAACATGTGAATTACTTAAATCAAGGAACTGTTTGAATGCTTCTGTGACCCATTCTTCAGGCCTAGAACTCCCATTTATTTTTGATTTATAGCATCAATATTCTTTGAAGAAATAATCTTCAGGACAATAATGACAATTAATCAAAAGGGAGTAAATAAAAGTATTTCAGCAAAGCACATATTGATGGAAATCTGGCAATTGCATGCTTTTGGAAAAAAAATAGTTTAAAAGATCTATCAACCACAGTGCCTTTATCTGGAGGGATCACACTGGCTGCAAAATATACACGTCAGAATCTATTGATCACTGAGATGCAATCATTATGAGTTAAAACATGTAATAGTGTATTGCATATTGTATTGTTCATGGCCAGTCTTTGAAAAGAAGCCCAGTTGTAGCCACACAGGGCCAGTATTTAGAATCTAAATAAATGATGATATTTTTCATACGTTCTGGAAAAAAACCTCTCAGCTGCTGTGAACAAGTTAGAATGTTTAGGCTATCCTCTTTTTTTTTTTTTTTTTAATCAGGGACCCATATATTCACTGAACAGTTTAGCTTCTCATCTGTCTCTTTTCTCTTTTAATCTTGTGCCAGGTGTTTAAGAGGCAGGCAGCAGTGGTATTTCGGTAACCTGCTTTCAGCATTATTTGCATACCTTTGTATTTTTCCATGGTGATCAATGCTCGGCCATAGTGGAACTTCAGTCAGTAAATTTTATGTGCAACTGTTGAAGTAATTTTATTTTTAATGAGTCTGTTCTAGAGATTTTCATGTCCCTTTATAAATATTTATATTTTCAATATGTCTTCATTTAATTGAAAAGGTTCTTCACATTCTTTTCAGACAACCGCAGGTAGTAGGCGTAATGACATATCAACACTCTGACCTTTTAGCTTCTGGATTTCTATTAGTTCATCCACATTTTGCTTGTCCATGTATATTATATTTTAGTTTGTATATGATTTTCCTCTATGGGCTGTTGAAAGGGTGTTTTCCATACAAACACCTTAATAAACTGTAAAGGAAGAAAATATACTATTGCATACTAGCAGCTGTCATGAAGGCTGTGTCTTGAGTATTGTAATCAGTCTGCACTGCTACTAGAAATCCACACTGAAATAATGTTTGATATTTGCATGGTCATCAGTCAGAGGGATGGTCTCAAGTCCTATTCATCCGTCCAGGAGCAGCTTCTGAGATTCATTAAGTTGATTTGAAATTATTGAAATTACTTCAATTATTTATCTAAAAACACTGCTCATTATGATATCCTGTTGCCATCACTTTTGTTATAAATGTCTTCCATGAATTTCTTCTACTACCAGTGTTACTTTCCACTGGTGTAAAATTCACCAATGAATTATGGCTATGAAGAGATGGGAAACAATCGTTGCTAATTCCACAGAGAGCTTGCTGGTGCAGGCTCCTCCCCTAGTAATCAGCTGTTAATGTGATTTCTACCATTGCACCTTAATAACTCAAGCAGCTGGCTACCTGCTGATTCCTTGGGAAATAATTCCACAGTCAACAAGCATCCTTGAGAATTTTTTACCTGATGCACCATCTTCTTCTTTATTCTCCTTTTTTCAACTTCTTCTCATTATTTATAGGTAACCTGTTTGTCAAATGTCCTTCTTTTTGCTTTTTTTCCATAGCTATTGTTAGCTGATCCAGGCACATTTATTTCTTTTAGCTTCATTAATCTATTGCCTTAAGACCCTATTAAATTTCATTTTTAATTTCTTATCTCCCTTTGATTTGTCCAGATCTTTCTGGCACACAAGTACAAAGCATATAGTACTGTATTCTGGTTTGTACAATGAAAGAGTATTATTTTTGTGCTTTATGATTTGGTATCTCTATGAATATACCTCAAAATCATATATAAAACTGAATGGGTTGAATATACATCCATGACACTTCAGTGTGAACATGTTTACTTTTTGTCTGAGTGAAACCAAAACAGTGGGTCAGAAAGGACTTTTCAAGAAATTACGGTGGAGGACAATATAGATGTTGAAATGTCCCGTGATACAACCTGCTGACAGGTTACCTATCTCTGTCTACTATAGAGACGCTATTTAAGACTTAGTATATTCTAATACAGGTATCACTAGCTTATTTAAACCAGCATCAAGAAATATTTTAAGTTTCCTCTCACAAAAATGTTGACCAAGGACCTTTAGAATTGGTTAGCATGTACAAATCATTCACATTTCTAAGTAATCCTGCTGATTTAATGATTTTAACTTTTGCATTGTAGCATTTTTATTGCTTTCATTATATTGAAAAATCTGCAATTTTGCGAATAAACCCCCTGTAGTTGGTGAGTCTGCTTGCTAAAAGAGAGCCCTGTGTAACACGAGTTAATAACACGTCAGTAACTTACACTGATTAGTTAAACTTCATGTCAATCACACTAGCAACTTTTTGCTGCAGCTCAAAGGTGATCAGGAAGATGCTACAGCTGAAAAATACTACCTTTTTAAGGTTTTCATGAATAGGTTTTTGACTTTTTAAAATTCTGATAGTTGTTACATACTTCTGGAAGAGCCTTGTGGAAACAGGATGTTCTTTCTGTTCTCTGTCACTTTTGAAATAAAACTTGTTTTGGTATTAGTGCATGTGGATCCATATATGATAATATTAAAAATATTAATTAAACTGCATGTAGTATTCTTGCAGCTCAGCCTTAGACTGAAACTTAATAACGTGTGTGATTTTGTTTTCCCAGCTTATACAAATCTTTGTCTGAAGGAATGAGTCTGAAGGACCGGCTTAACTGTACTTTCGGTACTTCTGAAGGTGGACTGCGAGGCAGGGAGGACGTTGTGACCCTTACCTATTGCCAGATTGAAGATCTGGCAGCCCAGCTGCAGCAAGCGCGGTCAGAGCAAAAGGACACAGAGCTCAAACTCCAGAAAGCCCTGGAGGCTTCACAGGAGGCCAATGAAAAAGTTCAGAAGTAAGTCACTTGCCTTCTTCCAAGAAAAACTGCAGTTGAAAACCAAATGAAACGTTGTTTGTTCTGGTATTTTGTCTGTGACTGAAAGTGTGGCGGTGCTCAGAAAAGGTCCTTTAAAACGATTCCTTCTCTGTCAGCCTTCAGCTCATTACCTACTCAGTGTGAAGCCAATCATTTTAACAGTTTTACAGTATTACGCAAGTCAGTGTGCCTGTCATTACTGTTATGGAAACTGCTTTCTACATGTGCAAGGCATAGAGAAAGTGTTTCCATCTCCTATGAATGGCTTTCACTGTCTTTTTATCTATGGCAGTCCTATGGCAACAGAGTATTTGCCTTTATAGTTGCATGGTAGAATATTAAGGTTCTAATTTTTTTGTCTGCTACCCGTCTGGCAGGCTCCCTGCCCTGGTAAATGCTGATGGGGTTGTTTAGGGGTGGCTCCAAAATCTCACTAAAACCAACAGAAAGTCTCTGAATCAGTGAACAGGGACTGTATTCTCTTTCCCATCCTAAGATTCCCTGTTAAAAGGTTATGAACTCCAAAACCTGAAGTTCATCTGTACTGAAGTCCTTATTGTTGTGATTGTTATTACTAGCACATAAGCCTTCGAAAGTCTGATTGCTGGGACATAGGCAAACGTGTAGGCAGAGCCTCTTCACAGTTTGGCACTTCTCATCTCTGCATTACATTCATCAGCTGCAAAATAGCCCTCTCACACCCTTGCAAGGTGGTCAATGCTGAACGGATGCAAATTTTCCCGTCAGTCCATGTTTGTCTGCAGCATATTTCCAGAGTAGCTAGAAATTGGCTTACAATATATTGCAAGGACCTAACAAGAGTCCTTCCTGTTTAAAAAAAATACACGTTGAGTTCTCCTATTAAAAAAAATACGTATTTTTTAATATTTTTAAATTTATATGTAACTACATATAGTTAAGATATATAGATATAGGTATAGATATAGATATGAAAATACATGTTTTCAGTGATCTCTTTAAAACCTCCAGTGTTTGGTTGAGAATCATTCAAATCTTCCTTCTGAACACTTAGTTATATTTGAAACTTCAGCAGGTGCATGCTTGATAGAAATAAACCTATGAAAAACAATTACAGCATGTTGAAGAGAATATTGGCTAAACCTTTCTATACACTGTTTAAAGTTGTTATTTCATTTCATTTTATTTATAAACACTTACTAACCATAGATATCTAAGTGAAGGTTGTTTTTTGGTTCTTTTTTTTTTTTTTTTTCAGTGAAACAGTCCTGTTTAATCCCGTGTAACCAGGGTGGCTAGAGTAGAAGTGCAGCCACAACCTGAATTAAAGTGGTGGTGATGCACTGCTATAGTGAAAAGAATTTAAGTAATTTAACATGCTCAACTACTTGGGAAAATTTTGGTCAGGTTAGTTTTCATTATTGCTAAGATCAGACCACTGAGCCTATAGCAAAATTAAACAATTGGGTGAAGTCTTTTGATGACAATAGCATGCCCTTTTTACCAAGAAACTGTGGAAATGCTCTGTGCGTCTTCCCAGCACCCGGAGTCATCCACCCCCATCTTATAATTCAACCTGCAAACAGATTAAGCAGCTGAGTTTGTGGAAAGTGTGTTTACTTTGAGCTAAGAACCCTTGTGTGACACTATAGAGATTCCTCTGACACCTCTGGGAGAGCTACACAGACAGTTCGTACTCATCAGCAGGGAAACCGGGCTGAGAATTCCCAATTTCTTTGTAACCTCAACCGCTTCATACAAATCAGTGTTTGGCAATTAGGCAGGAACTCATTTGTTAGCTTAGCTTTTTATTTCAAAGGTGTAGGACCTTCTACATTTCAAAAAGGAACTGACAATTTATAAACCTGTCAACAGAAAGGCTTCTCCTATTAATTACAGTAGTATTAATTATTAGCACGGTCTTCAGAGGATGCTTATTGTAATTTAAAATGTGACACTACAATTCATAGCCTAAATAGGGTTCTAAAACATCTGTTTTCTTGACTTCTTTTAAATGCCCAAGTAAAATTGAATTCCGACACGAGGGAAGTATTTTTATCAGCTATATAAATAGCTTCTCAGTATTATTCAGTAAAATATCTGAATAATGTAGCGACAGTTAAAAATCAGAAGAGGAAAATAATTATGAGCTTCACTAAGAAAAAACATAATTAGAATAATTAAAATAATGTTGAAAAAGGATGTACTTTGTATCTTCATACCACGTAATTTACTAGTGTTCACTATGCCTTTGCTAATCTGTTCTCTGGCAACACTAAAGAATTTTTTAATATTCTTAAAAACTTCAGTGTTTGCATTCAGCATCATATGCAGAGATTGAAATAGAGATGTAATTTCTCAACAGCGTTGCCATGCTGTCAGCCGTTTGTGTACCTGCCTGCAATTGTTGCTTTCTAAACGTGAGATCTGAGTCAGAATAGTGGTCCTGTGTTTTCCGTCAGGACAAAAAGCATCTAAAAAATTTCTGGATCCTATCCCACATGAAACAGCAGCTGTGAACCAGAAGGGGGATATATTGGAATCTGCTTATAGTGAACTTGGATAGAGTAAAATTCTGTTTATACTGAAGTAGGGTGAGATCTCACATCGGCTCACTGCAGTGCGAGATACAAATTGCGACTGTGTGCTCTTGCCTGTGAAGATGATTTGCCATCCTAGCAGGGGTGGTGGCGTGAAACAGAAAGTGTTGATGCTCAGAGAGTGACCACACAGATTTAGCAGCATTTGTTTTAATCTGTTTTGATTTTGAAACGTTAACAAGATACGTATGAGACTTTTAAGAGAGCACTATTCTGGTTTATAAAGCAAATACACATTTTCACTTTCTGGTATAAGTAAATAAATAGACGTAGGTGCACACATAACACAGTACATATTTATTCAATAGGAAATTATGACAATCTGTGCAATATTTAATATTTCAAACCTATACTCTGTAGAATGGCTATGACTATAATTTTCTATATTTAATTAATGTTTCTAATTCCCGGTTACAAACAAAGAATTAGGACAGCGGCGCAGAATTCACCAGGAGTGTTGGCTTGGCGCCACAGGCCCCCTGCAAGTTTGTCCTGCCGGAGAAGCCAGGAGCCAGCTGGTGCAGCCCCAGCAGGGAAATGGGGCTGACCTGGAGAAGGTGGCTGGAAAAGCCTGTGAATTAATTAATGCCTCTGCCAGCAGAGGAAGCAAGACATTTTAAAACTGTCCTTCCTGCTGGAACCTCTGGGATTGAGGAGTGGCTACTGATGTCAGTGAGATCAGAGGAGGTTATAATGTAATACCGAATCAATATTAGCCAATTATCAGTAAAGGTTGAGGCCACTTTTGATGTATTTTTTCCAGGAAAAGTTCTATTTTTCTGCAACAGCTCTGCAGCTGGAGTGAATTTTAATGCAATTTGTCTATTGAGGGCTTCTATTTTTTCTCACAATTTAATGATTCTAGCCCAGGAAAGCGTATCTCTCTGCGTGGGAGCGCAGTCACGCTTGCACACTCACACGGCTGTGTAAGGTGGCAGCAGAGTGTGTGCTTGTAGAATTTCTATGTAATCCTCTAAAAGTAAACACAACTCCACAAAGTAATGGTGCAACACTAAAATATACGGGTATGAAAATAAGCATAAATGGTGAGAAATATGCTGCTTGTGCACTTTGTCGAGGTAGTTCTTACTATGAACAAAGCAAATATGCAAGTGATGTAAAACAGAAATTCTTACTTCATTTGTCCTTAACTGTTTATTAAAGACACCTTTTCTTTTGATTTGGGGTTTTTTTTTTTTTCTTTTAAGGAGGAAGTCAGGAGAGTTACAGATTTGGATAAAATACTTGTGGACTGAATACAAAAGAAAACTAAGCAATCTTCTTAATAAGCAGATAGTTTTATCAAAGGAAATTACCCTGTCTCATAAAAGAAATACTACCCTTAATAACATTTGCTTTACCTCTTAAGGTGTGATTTTTTGGCTGCCTAACTTTCATTGTTACTGGAACACACCCTTTTTTGAGTAGTCCTGGATTTCCCTCCAGCATTTCTGAACACGCTTCCTCTGCTTTCGTAGTTGCTCACTTAGTTTTGTTCCTTAGCTGACGCTGATAAATAAGTCGATCGATGACACAACAAAAACAAACAGTTCTTACCAGCATTCGACACAGTTGAAAAGAATACAAAAATGAAAAGAAATAAGGAGCAAGCATTTATTAAGTGGTCAGAGTCCCCCTCTTCTGCAAGTAAAACTAATCTGCCTTCCGAGTACGAGAGCTGTGTGCGTTTCACATCAATGTCCAAGACATTCTCCAGTGCTGGCTGGAGGGTCTAATCTTTCCCAGAATGATCCGAGCAATGCAGTTCAAGAACAAGAATGAATATTTGAATAATCGCACCACAATGTGAGGTGACCCTCCGACAGGGGACTGACCAGATACACATATGGATTTTGGGAAGACGCTCTGATGCTCTTTTTTAACACAGCTGTGAGAAGAATGTGCCTAAGACCCAGTAGTCTTTCTGGAGTATAGCTGGCAAAGGAAACCATGAGGAGAAGAGAATTTAACACATGGGTGTAAAAGAGTCCGCTTCATTGATGCGATCTGAGGGGAATGTCTAATGACTGGAAGAATCAAACTTGGCAATGAAAACACAAAGCTCTTTTCATCAATTCAAACGCAGACTCTAAAGCTGCAGATGGTTACCTCCAGCCTTGCCTATTCAGTGCGGGGTTGTATAAAATGGCACTTTGGTGAATACTAATAGATCAAAACAAAGATTTAATAACATAAAGATGTGGTGTTCATTTTTAAATGAGGATACAGGTCAGCGTCTCAGAAAAGAGTGAAATAAGTATCTTTATGTATGGGTCTAAAGTCTCTGGAGATTTTTAACTGCAAACATGATATCTTTAGTGTGCAGATTGCATTCAGTACAGCACAGCTATGCAGGGAATGGGCTAAAAGCAAAATTTCTGATTTATTATACTAATTGAGCCTCTTTGCAACGTGCAAATGTTGTTAACTAGTTATCTCCCTTTTAAAATCATACCTACATATATTTAGTTGAAGTATACATTGTAGCTTGTATGCTTTCAGTCACTCCTTGTAGATAAGAATGGAGCTAGTTAATTAGAAATTGCAGGCAGAAGCGCTGCACAAAAGAAACAAGTTGTACATTCACTGGGACTTAAAGCTATTTGTTTTGGAGGAACCACCAAATGTCAGAGAACTCGACTGGTTTTATTTAAAATTTAGAGATACATTTCTTTAATTTTCATATTTCAAAACAATAAATACAATTTAATGTCTTACTTTATGAAGATATTACATTTAGATGTTCAGACTTCCCTATTAAAACTAGACTGCTTTTTTTTTTTTTACTTATAAAACTGTATTCTGGTGAATGTCAGATCAACACATTAACTACTAGAGGCTAGGAGTACAGCTTCATAGATATTAATAGTTTCACTGATTTGTGACAGTAAATAATTTAGCAGATGTCAAAAGTGATTTTGCTTTTAATGAAAACCACTGTGCTGCCTGCTGCTGTGAAGTTCTGCTGGGATTGAATAGTTGGTAATCTTTTAATATCGTACAGGGAATAATTTAATTGGCGCTGGCATTTTGAAATGTAAGTTTTGATGACTTGTTGAAGAATGTAGATGTAGAGCTAGTTTCTTAGTTACAGCAAATTGGCTTAGCTCTGTCGCACTGAGTTGCATTCATTTGTCCTGGTTAAGGATATGGCCTGTAGTTTACTGAGAAACAGATGCTGGTGGGTACATTCAAAAGACGAGCGAGTGAGGGCAAAGTGCTAAGAATCTTTTACTTACTATAGCAAGCTGCAGAAGTCAATGCTTATGGGAGTTTGTACGGAAGGAAATGGGGAGCTGAGGAAGACAACTCTTGTCACAGTCTAAGATACCAATGAAAATTAGCAACAGTTCTGGACTTTCAGGACTGCATCAAAAGTTGTTAAAGGAGATTCAACATGGAAAAAACTGCTTGATGAGGACCGATGTGTTGGCTGCCTCGTGCAATGATTAAAAGCAGATTATAAGCTCCATGGGGCCCATAAGAGATACACAATCTCCACAGGCGGGGTTTTATGGTGTTTAGGAAACCCACACTAGCCAGATGGAAGATTCCCAGACACGCAAAACTACCACATACCCCGAAGAATTCTGCAGAGTTGTAGCAGAGCTGATGCAAAGTTTCTTTGGCATGCAAGACATGAATAGGAACATGAGAAAGTCTGAAACACAAAATCTAGTAACAATCACATCATACCATATATGAAAATATTACCATTAACTAGGGTAGCAATAACAGACAGTGTGAATTTACTAGATTTTGGGGCAATAGGCTTGGAAGTAGTCTGCTTTAGGAATTCAGTGAGGAGTTGAGACTAATTGAAATGTGTGAAGAAAGACGTGTGATCTAACTGAAAGCAGTACATAGTAGGGTCAGAATTTATTTAAATACTTGGAATTCTTTGCTAACACCAGTGACTCCTCTCAGAAAAATTCCCCTCTAATATGTATGGTGAAATGATGAATTACAAAGTCTTGTAGAGATACCTGTTTGTTGTAATGAAAGAATTGAGTAAGCCAGTGAGGTTATGTGCAGCCTCAGAGAAATTCAACATATAGAGTGAAATCAGTTTTCTGGGTCTGGCGGAAATAAAATATTGAACTGGTATTCAAATCTAAAGTGGGTTGAACAAGTTCAGTCACTGGTGGCATATGCTCTGGACTGTTGTGGGTATACCGCGTTTCTGTGTCACTAGGCAGATGTTGTTTCCCTTGGTATGGCTAAGGTATTATTCATGCTGTACAAAAGGAAATATATCACTTTTGCAAAGCTGTAATGAAATATATTTTCCACATTGGATTGTTTTATCTTTATTGGATGACACTTCACTTGCCAATTTTTGAATTGCGTACTCCATGTTACAGTCCAGGTAAAATTTGCAGGCTCTGATGGAGGGAGTGCCTAATGCTACCTACAACTAATAGTGATAACTTCCCGGCCCAAAGAAGAGAGGACTTGGGTTAGCATGAGCAGAAAACTTCTGACTGAGAAAATACAAAACAATCAACTTTGTCTTTTCCTCCTGAATTCCTTGGAGACCCAAATGGAGAAGCACGTGCTGAACCAGAGTGTTGCACACTGGTTGCTCCAAGATCCGTGCTGAGCAGCGTGACCTCAGACGTTTTCTTTCAAAAGCTTCCTCGGCACCTATCCCGTTTTCTAAGTGGTTGTCTGGGAGCGGGACTGCTCCTCTGGGGTGAGACAGAATGGAGCTGAGTTTCCTCCTCCATCCGAGGAGATCCTGGTTCAGATCTCCTGTATCTCAGGGGGATGTTTTAGCCACGCAGGTTTGGTCTGGATGCTCTCTATTCCTTGCCTTGAAGTTGTACCACGCAGCAGAAAATAATGCAGGCTTCTCGGATCAGAGAGCACTGAGTAGGCTACTTACCTCTGTCAGGTGAGACCCGGTTCTGAGGCTTTCCTTTAGGGCTTTTTCTCAGTTTTGTCCAATATTTGCTGAACATATATACAGAGCCAGTATCAGAAGGCACATCTCCCATTTTCCAGGTGACCACCCTTGATCACCACCTGCAGAATCACACCTTCAGGTCTAATAATATTTCAGATGTTTCTTCTGTAGAAATTCATAGCTTCAGAAAGAGAAGTAGAGAAGACTCTTCAGCCCTGGAGTGTACAGCTCTCCTGAGAAGTGGCAGATGTGGGTTAAAACCAAATTTTCCTTAGCTTGGCTGAATGCTCTAGCTAATAGCATAAATTTTTTATACTTGTTTTTAAAAGGAGGAGGGGTAGCACTGCTGTTGTCTCTGCCACGTTAAAAGAAACAAGTGGCCTCAGGTTAGTTTTAGAGAAGGGCAGCTTGAGGACCTCTGGACAGCTTGGAGCAAGACACTTAAACCAAAGGGGCTCAGATGTAAAAAGCAAACAAACAAACAATCAAAACACACACACACACACACAAAAACAAAAACAAAAACAAAAACCAACAGCAACAACAAAAAAACAACCCTATTTGGCTAGTTTAGGAGCACCCTTCTCCTTAAACTAGTTATTGCAAATCCCATCCCAAGGTGCTGCCATCGCCTCTGTGCAGTCTGGAGGAGGAATGCGCCCGTGCGGAGCACACGTGAAGCTGCAAATCCCGTTCTCAATACCAGAGTCCTGAAAGACAGATTTGGTGACGTTCAGAATTACTGCAGCTGAAACCCTTTGTAGTACTAATGATTCATAACATCATTTGACATCTCCTTTTCGTTTGAAGACGGTCCTTAATAGAGCAGTTTGTGGTATCGGTACCAAAAGTCTCATACAGTTATAATGTGTGATATTGCCAGAGCAGATTATGGGATATCCTTTGTCACAGATATTTTGGGTGTCATAAATTATAGCGAGGCCTTTAGCATCTGACGGTTTATGATCAATGCCAGGATGATGTTCAGTGGTGTACTTAACAGAATGAAGACAAAAATCCCAACCAAAGGGAATGACAGATAAACCTTTCCTGCATTCCTTGCACACCCGAGATATCCATTGACTGCAGGGAGTTTCACGTGGATGAAGAATGCAAAACTGAGCGTACAGTCTAAGTCAAGTATTTATTTTCTTTGTGTAGCTATGGTTTACATTTACTTAACCTCTGTAAATTGTGGATTGCAGTGCAGATATTGTTTTCTTAAAATATGGGTAGTTACAATATAAACACAAATATTTATCATCATTTGAATATTTATCATCTCAGCCTTTCACGAAAATATAAGCAGTGCTGAAACTTCGTTCCCTTAAACACTAAAACGTATTCTATGAAAGTCAAATGTTTTCAGAGTCAACATAATCACAGCATCCCAGTTTTTGACCTGTGTGTTCATTTACAGTTTGCTTATAGCTGCTTCACAGAGATGGAAGTTTGTAGATTACAACATGGTTTTATTGATTTATCAGTAGCAAAATACACTAAGTATACTCAGTAAACTGGATCGGCTAGCTCTTGGGCTTGTATTGTATAATATCAGCTTGTTGTGGAATACTTCAGAACAAAATCAGAATGTTGGCATAGTTAACATCAATGGTGTAAACCAGACTTGCAAAGACTAATATTTAGTAAGACCAATAACACAAACAAATTAGATTTTGAAGTTGTTTGCCCAATAGGAAGAAGCATGCTGACACAGTATTTGTAAGCTTATAGTTAACCATTCTATGACAAATTATTAAATAACTTTGAAAAGCAGATTGAGTGCTCCTTGAAGAACACCAAGAAAACTTTTTCTCAGACTTGCTTTTTTTCCAAGACGATAAAACGAGTGTCACAGCAAATAATCATTTACTTTAATATTTTATATCCAAATAAAATAAGTCCATGGCATTTACATTGCCGTTACTAAATAGTATTTGGTTTGTTTGCAAGAGTCATTTATTTGTGGCTTGGCTGACGGAATAAAAATAAATTTGCGGTTCTTTCTGTTAATACTCATACTGTTTCTTAACATATGCAAAAGATTGAATACTGTAAATGTATATGCAGAAGCTCAACAAGAAACCCCAGACTTTCTGAAGCTTCTGAATTACGTATAATCTTTTAGAGAATTGCTGGAACAGTTCTTTACAGCAACAAATAGAAATAACTGACTGGGCCAGCAAGGTATTTAATTTTAAGCAAACTTGAAATCATTTACATTTTTCCACTGCTTAAAATTAAGTGTACCTTTACTGAAGCAGCGGCTAGTTCTCTGAGGAAAAAATTACAGTTCATGTTTCTAATCCGAGTCATTAATTAATAGCCAGTTTTTTCTGTAAGGCTTTTAATTTTTTTAATGAGATTCTGTAGAAAGGCAGCATCAGTTGTATTTGAGAGCTAACAACAGCTTTAACCCCATCATTGTCACTGTTTTATTGGCAAGTTGCTCAGCCTTCCTGTTCTATGTTTTTGCTGTATGTGATGGGGGTATAAGGATATAGATCTAAACACTGAGTTGTTGGAAGGCATAAATCTTTAGGACCAAATTTTATCATTTCAGCTTCAGATTGTGGATCTTTTGCCCACAGAGTATCAGAATTCAGCCTTTGAATGGAAGACACTGCAGGTATTGGAGATATGTATAATAAAATTACTGGGTTTAGCACTTTATTCTGTGCCTCATAATATATCCATTTCTATCACTTCAATCTCTTATTTGATAAGATAAACATATAAATTACTTGAAGGATGTAACAGATGCACATCTACATCTGATAAAAGGGATATTCTAAGTGGTGAACTCAACACAGAAGATGTTTCACAGATCTCCAATTTTAAACACTGAGAAAATATTTTACTCTCTGCTTTTGAAGAATTCCATGACTCTTGATGTAAAGCCAAATTTTTATGCTTTCATCAGCAGAAATTTAAGTTTTTCTCCTACAAGCAGTCCCATTCATGTCACCACCAGGCACAATTGCCACCAAGGCCTGGGTCTGCAAGCTCACCAGTTCCAAAGCATTAAAGCTGCCCTCAAAAGGAGCAGAAGGTCCACGGCTTCTCTCCAGAGTCAGCCTTGCTCGGGAATTCGCTCACCTCCCAGGAGCAGGAGGAGAGGCTCATTCCCAGTTGGGTGGCAGGAACATGGAGCAAAATAGGCCCAGGAGGCCAGTGAAAAAAAATCTCAAGTGAATTTTCATGCTAGAATGGTGCAGAAGACAGTTGGAGACAATCTGTCTTCTGGCTACTGGAGAAAGGTTACTGAAGCTTGGAAGTGGGAAGGCTTGTTTTTACCTTAATGGCCTTAAATGGCTGATAACTTAGTAAAAAGCCTGTAAAGTATTTTAAGGAGCACTACGCATGTGTAGAAGACACTTTGGTCTGTGATGCTAAGTCTCAACTGGTATTTTAAAACCTCTTTTTTTGTGTGTGCAGATGAGCAGTTAGGCATCTTTTCTGGTTTTATCCCTGCATAGGGGACCCTGTCGCAACATCAGCATAGTAGACAAGCTTCATGCTGATAACATCCGTCTATAATATATTGCAAACATTAAGAGGAGGAGAGGATGTTTCGTCTGTGGATTTTTTAATTAGTCCACTATTGAGGGAAGGCTGCTCTTATTTTTTCTAGAAATACTTTTTAGAAGTATGACTAAGTGCGAGTCGCCCTGGAACCCGGAGAAGTCTGTAGGCACCACTGGATTACACCGGAAGGGTGGGGAGTTCACCTACCAGCCTGAGCCCATTACGAAGGACTAATCACAAGTGGGAGCTTAATTAAATGTTTTCCTCTTACATCCAAACCCGTTTCCACTGTTACTTGATCTCTCAGTGACATCGTATAAGTCGTTCCAGCTTGGCCGATATCACACATCAGGAAGGCAAATCTACTGAAATACATCAAACCTATGTAAAAACAATTATTTTTAATGTAAAGTGGAGGGATTTGATGATGGTTTATAGGAAGGACTTTTCTCTCCACAAGCTCCAGATTACTCTTGGTCACAAGGGTGGAACCACCTCAGGGAGGAGGAACGTAACCGAGAGCTGCCTAGAGCCAGCAAGTCTGCATCAGGTTTTGTGAAATATTTGTGGAATCAAGAAAAGAGCTCGTGTTGTCTTTATTGTTTATGATATCAACAGGAGTCTGCCAAAGTTGTGCTTTGATGGGATGTACTTGGAAATAGTATGTAGTACTATATACAGTAGTACTGAATAGTACATCAGTATTTGCAATTTTACAAACTCATTGTGAACAGGACTTGACCAGAACATGCCCAGAAGAGGTGAGACTGGCTCGGAACAGGCAGCTGAGAGGTTCAGACCCGGCCTTACAAGGAAGGCTTGTTTGAAACATGCAGAAAGGTGTAATGTGGTGATTTCAGACTGATGCTTTTAAAGTTTAGAGTCTCTTAGTAACCCCATTCTCTACAGATCCTTAAATGTGTATCAATCTGCTGGTCCTGCATTTCATGAGGAGTCCTGTCTAACTGTTTGGTTTGGGCAGGTTAGAGATAATATTTGGTTTAGATAACCAATTTTTGGCATTGCTTTTAAATATTCCTGAAGAGGGATTTAGAACAAAATAAAATCCTCTAAAAAGTGGGTCCTTTTTCCATCTCCTGAAATACATCTCAACTGGAATAAGATATAGAATAAGATAACTGGCTAGTTGTTACCAGTTGACATGGTCTAGAGCACAGATTGAGAAGCTGAGAGAGATGGGCTCTGTATCCAACATTTTTAGGCTCTAATTCTGCAGATTTTTATGCCTATACTTTTTCTCGGGGGGGGGCGCACGAGAAACCCAGTTCAGCTCAAGAGTACTTATACATAAAATTAAATATGAAAAAAAAATGTAGGTCTTTTCAGTTTTCTTGATTGGTTGAGCTTCAGCAAGTCATTTCACTTCTCTGCACACTGTTTTGCCACGTGCAAAACACACATAATGCAAAATAGACCTGCTGTCTGCCTTTTGAACAATTTACATAAAAGTTCTGACCATCGCTCCATGTTGTGAGCATTCAAAGCAAAGAATATTTGCTTCTCAGAGGTAGTATTGCTCTCAAGGAGGAGGTGGGAAACAGTTCAGAGACCGAATAATCTTGCCTGTGATTCATGGCGCTCTAATGATACCAAACATCATTACCAAAGGGCAGGACTAGTGCTCATCAGGAGTCAATGGGAAGGAATATTTTTCCCTCTTCAAATGAATAAATACTGTGACAGAATACTTTCTATAGGGAAGATATATTAGCAGAAGGTAAAACTGCTAGGTTTTCCTAAGCAGATGACAGACACTTCCAGGAATTATTTGGCAAGAAAATCCAGGAGACCCTTGCCTATTCATGTCAGCACAAACTTTGTGGAAATGCTGTCACTGTAAGGAGCAGGCTCTGATGTCAAGATTTCTCCTAAAAAAGAGACCAGATGTGACACCAAATGAGTGGAAACAGTAATTGTCAGTGCTAAAAGTAATTCAGGCTTATGGAAGGAGGTATATAAAAGGTTTTTCTTGCAGAAATGGAAGTAGTAAACTTTGCATTAAATTGGTATATAAACTGTTGGACTCAAGCTGGAGTAATTAGGTGAAATTCTGTGATCTGATTAAATAAACTGATGAGTATCATTTGTTCTTAAATATGCCAATATATCCTCTATTTCAATTATTGTTTATTTTTTAACTCTTCAGTATCCGCCACATGCCCAGATGTGAATGGTCCATCCAATAGTAAGAGTCCCTGCCTGGTCTAAGTGGTAAGCGTATTATAGATCTCGATTTACTGAAACACAGATGAGGTTATAGCATAGTTGTTTCAGGGTTTATTTTTCCTTCTCATAAGCTCATTTATTTTAGGCTATCAGTGATGCTGTCCTGAGAAAGCATTTGAAAGCAAAGGTGCGATACCTTTCACAAGGTGGCATTAAATCCAGCATAGATGCAAAGTCCTGATCCTGTATTATCCTGTGCTGTGTAGCAATCTACATCAATGCAAAGTAGGGTGAAATGCTGTCAAAATAGGCCAACTGTGTTTACCACTCACTTTTCCTGCTGCTAGTGATGGCACAAGGTGAATAGTAATGGTGAGCTAGCTCATAATCTTCCAAACAGAAGGTAGAGAGCAAACAATTTGACAAGATTAGTTATTGTGGACCACAGATAAAGGCTTAATATTTTAGCCAAGGCCTGTGTAAGCCAGGTTTATTTTGAAATATGTCTGCTGTCAGGAGCCCAACTGGCTGTATTTACTTCTAAGTTTAATCATATACAGAATTACTCTTTTGGGTTGAGAAGACGCTGAAAGGGATTTAATAGGAATGCTTGTTTTGTGACAGTGCTTTTCAGAGACAGAATGGTTTGCCCTGCCAAATTTAAGGCCTGTAAGTTTAATGGAACATACTTTTTGGAGTGACATTACAAACAGTGTTGGGCAGGCAGGAATTGGCGGCGGTGCCTGCAGTGATTAGATTCAACACTGTGGTCTACCACGGTTTAGAGCTCGCTGATGCTGCTAAATCAGTCTCTAAGACTTGTGTTTTAAGACCAGAAAGGACCATTAATACTGGTCAGTCCAGCCACCTGTCTAACACAGGGCACTGAATTTTACTCAGCAATTCCTGCATCAGGTTCAAAACCACTGCTGAACTCCAGCGTGTCATTTAGAAAGACGCCCAGTCTCCGATCCAAAAGATGCAGAGGGAACTTTGTTAAGCAGAGAGAGGCAGCCTGGTGTATCTGAACCACACGTAGCCTTTACCACTGTGATGATTTATAAAGGAATTGTTACAGACTGGTGTATTCCCATTAAATGCAACTGGCAATGTTTTTTAGTGAGTTGATCACAAATTATTATTGTTCAAAAGGTAGGCTTTTGAGGTGGCAAAAATAATACCTGAACTGAGGAATAAGAATAATTAAAGATTCACTGAAGCACTCAGAGGTAAGAGGGTGATGCCTCTGTAGCGTGGTAGATAGCCCACTTGCTGCAAGGTCGTACCCTTACGTTCCAGGCTTCGATCCAGTGAATATTTAAGCATTTTATTCAATTGGAGCAGCCTCAACATTTGAAACTGAGACCAAGCCACCCCAGCACTCGATGTTAGCACAGTGCTGCTCCCTTGAGAGGGAGGCAGCTGGAGTCCGGTTCCCTCGTACAGATAATAGAGCTGAACCAGTTTCCTCCAGCCTCTTGAGTAAATGATCCTATCCAAGTGACTGGTTTCTGGGTGAGACTGGTATCACAGCAGCCTCTCTTCTTTGTGTCATTTGTTTCCTTGACTTTTACAGAAAACGCCTGAAAACAAGTATTCCATTTAGGATTCAATGAAATATATCCAAGAGGAAGACTGAAGGAAAGGAGAGGAAAAGGAAAGGACAGGAGGGGTTTTTTTTATTCTGAGATGAAATAGAGTGAGTATGTTTGTGTGACCACTCACCAAACAGTTATTCACTGAGCTCTACTGCTAAACTGCTTGTAATGCTTTTGTCCAATGCATTTTATTTACCTAATATATTTTCAAATGCTTGGTTTCTAAAGGGAATTAGTGTTAACAAAACACATTCCACAAGAAGCCAGAAATCACGCAAGTAAGGCCATCTTCATAGCCTGACCCTAATCTTATCTACTGGAAAGATAACCAAGGGTTATAGTTTAGGTTTATAAACCTTTATATAGCATTTCAAAATCCAGGAGGGTTTTGTTTTTATCGCTTAACTCCTCCATCTGCAGGTAGAAGCTATTGTTTTCGGCTAGTCTGTATATTGCTTTGCAGATTAGGACATAGGCTACTTGAAGGATGCCCTTTTCTTTCAGTTGGGTATCCATTTTGGCTATTACTGGGGCATGATGCCCTGGAAGATCACCCTGTGATGGTGTAACTCTGTCATACTCAGAACGTGTGGATAAAGGCCACTGCTCTCCTTTGGGGTGAGTTCCTTTGGCCAGAGATGGAGCAGTGTGGGAGGAAGTACTGATCTACATGGATTTACGCAGTTGCGGAGTTTTTACTAATCCCAAGCTAAAGTTTAGAGCTAGATTTCTTCAGCAGAACACTTAAAAGAAGAGAGCAAGCCAAAAACGCACACAAGAGTCAGCAGTCGAGACCAGTACGTAACATTTTCGCAACTATACGTTCAGCTTCTGGGCTCCTGGAACAAACTTCTCTGTCAGTAAGGATTTTAAGTCTGCTTTATGGAGACTGATTCTAAAACCAAAATGATTTATACTCAAGGGAGTAAAGCTCTGTAAGGCCTTGCTAAAAATCAAAGCAGATTATCAAACGGTTCAGGAGCTACGTAAGAACACTCCATATAAAAACATACGCTCCATACAGGCGTTTTGTCAGATGTATGCATAGGAGATAAGGGAACACAATTTGAAATAACTGGAAGAGGAGTTGAGAATGGTTGAGAATTTGTCTTGGGGAAGACACACCTAGCAATGTTCTTGTTTAGGTAGCCTTCCTCTGAAGATGAGGACCTTCTTAAAGCTTAGCAACAGTTTTAAAAGTACATATTCAAACTGATTATATCACAGCAGCAAGCCCCTCAAGTAAGTCTTTTATATTTCTATATTAAAACAGAGGTTCACCTGATTAATTCCAAATTTGTATTGAACAAGCATTAAGCCACTGCGATTCAAGACTCTTCACAATGATGCATCTTTCACTAACTTAAAAATAATCACGTCCCAGATGTCCCTTTCCTAATTTGTGGGTTTTTTTATTTTTCCATTTCACGGAAGCACTGAGATAAGCATTACAGAAATAGGTAGTGTAGGTTCTTGCTCTCATCTTTGTGCTCTTCATGGATGCAAATTCTATCTATGCCAAAAAACACAGGACTTTCTGGCTTTGGGTATGTGCAAGTCAGCATAAATAAAACCAAAGTTGTACCTATCCATCTGAATACATAGTTTGTTCCTGTATTTTCTATGCCATTTTGTACTCATTTTGCATGCACGCATACAGTAATTGTGTAGAGAATGCTGAAGTGGCATTTGCTAAGAGAATTTATTTGTTTAGGGACAGACTTTCTAGAATTATTTAAGTACCAAGAAATAGCAAAGGTCACCTACTGGGATTTTGCAAAATCTCTAAGCAAGAAATTGAAATCTGTGAGAATGAGGAGTGAGGCCTCAAGAGGGTTTATTGAACATTCCTAAAGGTGTCTGACTGTCCTTGCACATTTGGACCTTCAGCACTGCAGCAGAGTTGCCCACCATATCATTCTTCTGTCTGACCTAAAACACCAGCTGAAATACTTTCTTCTTGAATGATTTGTTTGGTTGCTTCATGAGATGCAAATTCAGTGAGTGTCCATACTTACATCTCAGGACAAGATAGTGTCATATTGTGCATTTAATTTATATTATGAAGACTGTTTCCTTCACAAGCAAAAAGACAAAAATGCCATTTGTTAAATATGTGTCTTAGGTCACACATAGGCAGTATTGCTTTCAGTTAAGGAAAATATGGTGAGATTATACTGGCAGATACATCATGATTGCACAAAGTAATAAAAGTTGCTTTCCTCAGGTCAGTGTGTTCCATATTTTGAACAAACCTCTGCAAATGCTGAGACTTTGAGGGTAGTTCCCAGCACCTCCCATTCCTCTCTTTAGATATTTAAGGTACCTTTGATCTTGAGGTATAAGACTATTCCTTCAGTTTACCGCAGATTAAAATGCTCAGGCTCCGAAAGGAGCTGCCTGCAGCATCCCACCGGGCTGGGTACAGAGCCTTATCGACAAGGGGCGACTCTGCCGCCCTCGCCCCTTGCAGGTAGTACCTCATTGACACAAACGCCCTTGTTAGCTGCCTTTTATTACTCACAAAGAAAAATGTTGCTTAGTGTGAGTCGAGATGGCAGAGTTGGGCCCTTGGTGAACAAAGAGTCCAGGATTATCGTTCCGAAAAGCCCCCTGAGGCCTGTATCAAGAGTTATTAACCACTGATTCAGCCCATAGCATTATTTTGTAGGCTTAAGTGGGATTTCAGTGGTATATTGGGTCTTGTGTCTGTGTAGGGGTGAATTTTGCCCTCTGTTATTTTATCTTATAAATAGCTGTTACAGTTTTTCTTTTACATTATTGTTTAAATCTCTTTCAAAGGTATGGTTTCTTAATCCCCTGCAGCTTTTTTTTTTTCTTTCTTCTAATAAAGAATAAATAAATTTGCAAATCCACACATGACTGAAACAAAAGGCAAATAAGCCCTTCACGGTTTGTATTTGGTGCGGGATACCTCATTTTGATGATTTCAGTCATCATTCATTTGAAAAGCAGAAGCTATGATTGTTAAGCCTCATTATTTTCAATGAAGCCTGACAGTTTCAAGGTTAAACAGAAGACAGCTACTTTCATCCCAGTGGTATTTCTCTTCAAACATGGGCAGCTCGTCGCTAACTTGTCTGCTCTGGTGTGCAGTGTCATCGCTTGGTCACAGAGTGGTGCACATCTAAGCCCAATTGCAGGACAGTGTGTAAGCAGTGACCTCCAACCTGTGTCTCCACGAATGAAACCTCAATTATTGAAGTCATTTCTCCCCCACTTGTGTAAGCCACGCAGTATTTCTTTTTAACTGAACAGTGATTTAAATAAGCCATGATCTCAGATTTTACCATTTTTCTGATGTCTCCCAGAAAACAGCTTGCAGCCCAAACCTTCTGTTTGTCCAGACAGTTTGAAACGTTTCTCCTATGCTTTATGTCTCTGAAGCACATTAGAGAGAGTGCTGGTGTGAGAGAGAGAGAGAGAGACCTCCAGTGATAGTTAAAGTGGCTGAGAAAGCTGCAGTGCTGCTGAACATACCTGCTGTTAAAAGTGAGGAGTGATCTGCTGTTGCTTTCTGAAATTGCACATGGACTAACAACTGATTTAACAGGGAAACTTCTCAGTAAGAAAGACTGAGGAAACTATGACCTGTCAGTAACTGAGTTAAAACCCTTAGAACCCAGAAAACATTGATTTATCCACCGTGAGACAACTTTCAGGAGCAAATAACTTGTGAAAGCCCTGACTTGATATTTGCATGGACTGACTGCACTGAGTTACGACTGTCTGGGTGCTGCCTCCGTAAAGACGAAGAAGTGCAGTAGATGTATCTTAAAAAAAAATCAGGAAAAACGCACTCGTTGGTTAAAAAGGAAAAGTGATACACGGAAAACTGAAGGGAGAGGAGTAGCTAAGCAGTAGTTTTTCACCTGTGCTTTCACTTCTTTAGAGTCCCTGGGGAACAGCAAGAACCAGCTGAACTTTTCACATACATTTCCTGGTGTCTGATAATTACATTAGGGTGGTGAATTCTTAATCTCGTTTCAGGAATTAAGTCACCTGGTGAGTACAATGAAAGGTGTAGCTTCATGGTGCTTGGTGGTTCCTGGAAAACAAGAGTGTTTCAATACGTACCATGTGCGTTAGTCATGACTTGTGGCAATAAATCCAAGACACGTTAACTAGTTTTCCTGCACTGAACTTACTAATGCATCCATGAGATATAAAATGAATTTTGCAGTTTTGATAAAGCTGTGTTATTTTTATTTCCTGTCTGCATTCTTTGTGTTGCATAATTAAAAAACAAATAAAATAAAAAATCCCTGTCTTTTCAGACAAGAAAAAATGGTCAACTTTGCAACAGGGAATACAGTTATTTGAACCTGCAACTCCTTTTATCCATTATGGAAGTTGTGTGTATAATATGCTGGACATGGCTCTAAAAGTGTTCTACTACACACAGTGTCTGCTTTTATACAGTTAGTTTATTTGTGGGAGAGCTTTCATTGAAGGATTCCATAAAATACAGATAAATTGAAGAAATAGCTTGAATGCATGACTACTGGAGTGCTGAAGATAAATGTGTGCAAATGGAAAACCTGAACAAATTTAGCCCTTTGCATTTGCCCACATACGTTAACAAAAGGAAAGAACAAATTAAACCAGTGAGATGCTGGACATGCATATAGCCTGTGCCTTAAAACTGAGAGAGGATTAGGTGTCTCTCTGTCCTACTTATTTAGACAGTTAATTTTTCTGTAGTTGTGTCGACATAATAATCATACAGGCCACCTTCGAAATATCATCATCCACATCCTCAGAAACTTGGCTTATTGGGTATTTTGAAAGTTTTTGACATAAAACACATGGGGTTATTTATAAACTGGACAATAAAAATATCTATTGGATAACGGGCAGGGTATTTTTTAAGGGGAAACAACAGCAAAGTTACATTTCACGAGAGCCATGGACCGCTCATATGTTAAAAAGTGCAAGGATTGAGTATCCAGCTTACACCGAAGTGTATGTGTGCCACAGGATTGCTGCACAGGGTTTTGTGTTAATGCCTTACGGGGACCTCAGATACTACACATACTACAAAAGAAAAGTGAGTTAATATATATCACTGACTGCAAATGGGTTGGGTTGTAGGTTAAAAAGTTTTCCGTAAGTTGTCTGCGTTTTCCCTTAATGTCTGTCTTTTACAGTAGTGCTTTGTTTCTGAGCGTGACCACCACCAGGACAGCTTGGTTCAGTGCAAACACTGTCTCTTTCAGCCAGAACATTCCTAACGTTAGCTTCCTTTTTTTTCTCTCCTCTCCCTCTCCCCTGCCCCCTCTCAGGTTGGAAAGGCTGGTGGACGTCCTGAGGAAGAAGGTTGGAGCAGGGACCATTAGGACCGTGATCTGATTGAAAGCTCTAGTCTAAGGAAGCATTCACATCTGGTGACCAGGCTGCTTCATTCAGCACTGTGTAAACACTAAAGCCTTAACTTAGCAAACAGTTGTTAGAAGTGGGACACTCCAGCGACATTCCAAGCTGAGATAAAATCAAATCATAAATGTTTAACTACTTTGCTGCTGAGTTCTGTGATTTGTTGAAATGTTTCACTGCAAACATATATTTGTTTTTAAGCAGATGCATTGTGGCACTGTGTACTGTGAAAAATGATGTAGATGCTTATTTTAACAGTCTGTCCTCTCGGTGTTACTAGACTATAGTCTGCTGCAAGGCACAGCTTCATCATGTTTTCAAATACTGCAGGCTTCAGGTGCAAAATCCTGCAAAGCAGTTTCAAAATTTAAATCCCTTATGTTATTTGTGAGACTGCAAACAGTCCAGTATTTGATTGTTAAATATACTAATTGATAAAGTAGGTTCACATTCAAGAAATATCTCCGGCTAGTATATTGGAGATTTTTTCCTCCTTACTCATAGCCCACTGAATCACAGCTAGTGACTGTGGCTGCATCTAAGGGAAGGATACATGTATAGCTTTATACAACAGTTGAATAGCTACTGTGAGTACATGGCGTTTTCCGCATACATTAAAAAGAAATGTACAGTTAGGTTTCACTGGAGGTACAGCTTCATAAATTGCAACATGAAAGCCTTGTGACATTGTACAGCATCTCAGACAATGGGGAAGGTTTCATATATTGTTTTTAGTCAGTCCTCTGTCCTTTCCTTTGAGGGAAAATCTCTCAAATATTCAGAAACCACCTTACAGAGTGAAAATTCGCCTTTTCAGTGTAACATGGGTCCCTCACCCCTTTCCCACAAGGTTTTTGCCTGCTTCTTCTAGACCTCTGATTGCTCTGCAGTGCAGGAGTAGCATCCCGGTGGGGTTTGAGGCCAGACTGCCAACCTGCTTTGTGTTCTCCTGAAGTGCCCTTGGACTGAACTCGAAGGCTGAAGGATAGACTCCTACAGGGAGGGGAGAAATTGAGGGGTGAGGAGGAAATTTTGGGTACACAGATGTAGACCTTACAGATACAGGAGAGTCAGACCTAGAGTTATATTTGTGACCTAAACATCTGCCCGTATTCCATATGTCTTTGGCACATGACCAAAGGTGAGCAGAAAGGTCAGGTCAGCACTCGTATAAACCTGCTCAAGAAGGCAGCTGTAATCAGTAATTCAGTAATGAATTTCAGGATGTGATGGTTTAACCCCAGCCGTCAGCTAAGCACCACACAGCCGCTCGCTCACTCCCCTCAGAGCGGGATGGGGGAGAGAATCAGAAGAGTAAAAGTGAGAAAACTCATGGGTTGAGATAAAGACAGTTTAATAAGGAAAGCAAAAGCCATGAATTCATTCACCTCTTCCCCTCAGCAGGCAGATATTCAGCCATCTCCAGGAAAGCAGGGCTCCATCATGCCTAATGGTTACTTGGGAAGACAAACATCGTAACTCCGAAAGTCTCCCCCCTTCCTTCTTCTTCCCCCAGCTTTATGTGCTGAGCATGATGTCATATGGTGTGGAATATCCCTTTGGTCAGTTGGGGTCAGCTGTCCCAGCTGTGTCCCCTCCCAGCTTCTTGTGCCCCCCCCAGCCCACTCGCTGGTGGGGTGGTGTGAGAAGCAGAAAAGGCCTTGGCTCTGTGTCAGCACTGCTCAGCAATAACAAAAACATCCCAGTATTATCAACACTGTTTTCACCACAAATCCAAAACATGAAGAAAATTAACTCTACCCCAGCCAAAGCCAGCACACAGCAGCACGGTGGGCTTTAAGCTACTTCCAGGACCAGCCAGCGCAGGCAGGGTGGATGTAGCTCCTCAGACGTCCACTTACCTACTCTGTTTTGTGTTTAATGTTGTTATGCTGTCTTCCTTCTTAATGTTTACTTGTACAGATGTCATGATAGGGCAGTCTAGCTGAAGAAAATGAAATTTTAATTTTGGATAGGGGGAGACATTTCAATGCCTGTTTTTCCTTTCAAGCACTTCCATGTCAAACCTTCATCATCTACAGACCTAAGCTCCTCCTAGTTTCAGTTGACTAAACCTAACCCCTTGCAGGGAGATGAGTAGCATTTCTCCAAGCCAAATTTACCCGAGTCACTTCTAGAAACCTCTGAAGTGCTCCTTTTTGACCTTTGGTCAATCCTAAGATAGCCAGTGAGCCTGGAGTCTCTCCCCCACACTTTTTCAGTGGGAAGAAAGTTGAATGCTCCCAGACCAGGGGACTGTCACCCCCCGGCTCCCAGCCCCTTCACCATCTCCCGTGTCCTGCTGTCCAGCGCTGGGGCGACTCGACTGCTCTTTTTCCTGCTGCCCTCATTGAGCTTTATTTAGGGCACTAAGTGGAAGACAAGATCTCCTGAGCTGTCAGTGCTGTTGAACCATTTCTGCTCGAAGGAAGTGGTGAGGAAGAAATAAAAATGTAAGGACTACCATACTGTGCTAGACCAAAGGTCCAGCTAGCCCAAAGACTGCCTTTGGCAATAACCAGTAGGAGATGCCTAGGAGAGGGTACAAAGTCAGGCCAGCCCTAGTGACCTTCCTCCCGAATGGCGTCCCAGCAATTTGTTATTCAGAAGCTTTCTGAGCCAGAGGTGGTGTCTTTGTATTTAGCAGCATTTTTTCATGACCTGTTTTTGAATCCATTTAAACTTGTAGTATCTGCTTGTTCCTGTCACGAGGACTTATGCAGTTAATGATGCATTGAGCGAAGAAATATTTCCTTTTCTTTGTTATGAACCAGCTCTATTCATTTGCTATCACCTAGTTTTTATATTAGAGAAAAGGTGAAAAAACATTCTCTGTTCATATTTTTCCCGTGTCCCTTGTGATTTTACGTATTTGCCATCCTTCCCCCACCATCTCTCTTCCAGAGAGACCCCTAGTCTCTTGTAAAGAAGCTGTCTCCTGTTTTTAATTGGCCTTGTCATGCTACTCTATTTCTTTTCCAGTTCTGCAGTGTTTTTAATAAGATGATAGAATCAAATTTGTGCCTGGTATTCAAGATACGGACAAATTGCAACTTTAACAGTTGTCATAATGCTGTTGTCTGTTTTATTCTCTATGCTATTTGTAATCATTTTTAGCATTGGATTTGCTTTATGACAGACGATTTCTTGGAATTAATATTTCTGTAATAATAACAACAACTCTAGATCTCATTCCTCAGTTATAATACTCAGCTCAGAGTTCATCATAGGGTGTACGAAGACAGAACTGTTTTCTGAATGCATAACTTTGCGTTTATGGGTACTGAATGGCATCTGTTGTTTTAGCGTGCGTTCCCTGGTGACCATGAGCTCCTATTCTCTCTCTTCTCACAGCTCATCTTTACTACTCACAGTAACATAGTATCATCAGCATCTCCATGCTGAATATGATGATATGAAATATCACCATCTCCAAATTAACCCCCCTTTCAAGGTGATTTCTTGGTTAAGTTGAACAACATGGGCTCTGGGGCAAAGATGCCTTTAGGACAATAAGGTAACTTTCCTTCACTGTGGAAATGATACATTTATTCTTACCCATTGTTTTAATCTAACTTTTAGCTACTTATTTTTCCAGGTAAAGGTCTTCCCTCTTACTCCTTGGCAGCTTTGATGAGGAAGCTTGTTTGCTACTTTGGAAATGCATGTTTACTAAATCAGGGCTTGTTTTCCATGCATGAATGTGCTAAGTTCCTCCTTCCCCTAGGAGTATCGAGAAGTCCTCGCCTTGCCCCAAGTCTTTCCGCCTCTGAGCGAATAATCTTGTGAGTGCAGGCTTCATACAGCAAGACTGTTTGACCTCCATCCTCTTGTGTCAGCTGGCTTTGTTTAGGAAAGTAGGATCAGCCAGGCAAAAGCAGTCTAGCAGGCTTAATGTCAGATACATTTGGTTGTGGGTAATACTCAATTTGGTAAAATTAGGTGATAATTTTTCTTCATAACTTTCCTTTTGACACATTGTACCTAAGTGAAAAAATATTTCCTGACTCTGTCTTATTTCTTGTACCAAGTAGCCTGAAATTCAGTGAGCTTTTTAGTTAGGGGGTTTTATCATCCTGCAGATAAATGACTTTGAATCATAATTAAATTTGGTGTTGATTTTTAAAATTCAGCTGAAGATGTTTGTCTTCTTTGAAAAGGACCTGGGAAAATTTACTGTGCTGAGAGGCGAAGATTTGGAAATGGTTGGGCTCTCGCTCTTCCTTGCTAACAGCCTGGTGTGTGGTCCTTGGCAAATCCCTTAGTGACAGTGATAAAAGGTATGCAGCCCCTGAAGAGGTGCCTAGGCTCCTCGGGGGAGTTTGCAAAAGCCTCTGTGTGGCTAACGTCAAAGCACTTTCTCTTCTTCACCAGCTGAAGCGAACAGCAAAAGTCACACAGGTCCAGCAATGCAGGCCCAGCCTTCAGTGCCCTCGGGTGAATTTCTGGCCCCGTTGAACCCAGCCTGAGTTTTACCTTTCAGCGTCACGAGGGCAGGAATTCTGGTCTGGCGTGTAGAAGGAGGTGATAATGATAACAAGGGTTAATTGGCTTTTA
Organism: Phoenicopterus ruber ruber; assembly: GCA_009819775.1. Taxonomy (NCBI): domain Eukaryota; kingdom Metazoa; phylum Chordata; class Aves; order Phoenicopteriformes; family Phoenicopteridae; genus Phoenicopterus; species Phoenicopterus ruber. The sequence goes on along the minus strand of CM020219.1, from coordinate 28,253,413 downwards.
TCATACCGTTTATTCATTGAGAACTGATTGATGTCCACGCAGAGCTCTGAAGGTGGAAAGAAGCCTGCCCTACATAGCAGACAAATGTCACTTCTGTCCTAATTTATGAGAGAAGGATGAGATAGCACCAGATTATGTACCAGGAGTAGCAACTCATTCGCCTCCCGATGGAACAGCAGTTCGTGACGAAAGGTGGCTCACCATAGGCAATGCTTATGGTGACAGTTGTAATTACCGGCCAAAGTAGTGTCCCTGCTGTCTTGAAGAGCACAGAGACACTCAGAAACGTCCTGCCCCTGTGAGATTTTGTGAGTTTCTCTTGGTGATCCTGCGGCACGTTATGCATTGGGAGCCATTTCTGGTATATGCCAGGGTAAAATATGTAAATAGCATCATGTTGGCTCGGGATAAGAGCGTTATTAATGCTTTTCAGCACTGTAATTATATTCATAGTAAGCCTTCCCTAAGCCCTCACTAATTAACAATATTGTGACAAATCAACTTTAACAGAAAAGAACTGTGGACCTTTAGTCATTTAGTACTGTTTTTCATTCAACCCACAGTCCGAAATTGGTAGCACAGTTTTCTGTACTAGTGTTGGGAAAACTGCTGACATTTGAAAAGTTCAGAGCCAGCTCAGTCTTGTTAGTGGCATCCTCTAGATGAAGTTGGTTTGATTCCACTTTAAATATATACACAAGAAAATAAGATTCATCAGTTAATCATTAATGTAGGGGAATATTAAAACTGCTTTTATAAATAAGCCATCATATTGAAATAGTTTAGTAATGTCAATATGTTGTCACAGGCGCATTTATTTATTTATTTATTCCAAATCACAGGACGTTTTACAAGATACTTTAATTTTCATATTAAATGGATTTATAAATATTCTTATCAAGTGATCAAGATTTGTAACATCTTTAATCCACATACACAAATGAACTTACTATCTAAATGTCAGGATTTCTCTATGCCTTCATTTTCTTCATTTCGAATAATTCCAGATGAAGGGTTAGGTTTGCTGGTTTTTTCCTTTTTAATTTGTACCCCAGAAGATTTTTCTCCTGTGCAAGACTAAAGCCTGAGGCACATGAAATCACTGACGGGCAGTTTCTCTGATACTGTGCTTGCTGTGATCGCAGCGTTACATGTACTGGCTCTTACCGCTCTACCGTTTCACATCAGGTCTGCAGAACTGGACTTTCTCTGTTTGTTCTTCTCATGCATTGGTAAATAAGATGTATTCACAAATCCGAAAAACCGAAGTGGTGTTCTCATATTAGGTTGATTATAAGTCAGCTGTTGAGCTTCAGCGGTCTAAACATTTCATTCTTCAGTTTTGTTGGGAGCACACGTGTTCTGGGAGGCTTTTAAACAAATACTTGAAATGGTTGAAAGATTTACATTGCCAGTGCCTAGCTAAATATGTAGTCTTTAGAAAAGACATGGTTTATTTTGGCACCATTTGAAAAACTCAAATATTTTAAACATTTGTTAAGTTCGAGCTTGCACATTTGAACTAAAAGTTTGCATTCCAAAATTGCATCTCGGGTTACCTGTCTCTCTCTCTTTTGTGTTTTATAATCCCTTTATTAAAATAGTCTTTGCAAAAGGAGTTGGGGTTTGGGGTTGTGTGTTTTGGGGAGGTTTTTTGTTAATTGTAAAATATTGCCGTTTTAACCAATTTTAAGGTAACATTTACCTGGTAACTCTATTCAACTAAACATCAGAAATGCAATGCCAGAAGTGTTTTCAGAATTTAGGGCTTCGTGTTGGTAGCCAAGACTTGGTTGTAAAATTAATCAGATGATACAGGAATAGTGGCCAAATCCTGCAGGGCTTTACTCTTATACTGTGTACTGTGATGAGTAAGTACTAACCCTGATGGTGAGTGCGGGGCCATGAAGAAAACAGGTTGAAAAGTGGTACTGAACTGATAAAATAGAATAGCTCAAGGAACAGGAAAAGGAAAAGGAAAAGGAAAAGGAAAAGGAAAAGGAAAAGGAAAAGGAAAAGCTGTCTTTGACCTGGAGTTGGTTTTCTGTTCCTTCCATCGGCGCAAGGGAGGGGCAGGGGCAATGTTTAGTCTAATTTCTTATTTAAAAAAAAAATAATAAAAATCACCTTTTATTTTCTGGTAAGTTTTAACCTGAAACTTGTACTGAAACTTAAAAAAAATGAGAATGTATAAATTGAAACCACCATATTTTGTTTAAGTCCTGCCAGAACCCCAGTTCAAGAAGTCCTGGAGCGCACCGGTACAGCTGTGCACGTGCTTGGGTGTGTTGCCCAGCCAGCGGCCAGCTGCAAAGGGTCCCACTCCTGTCAGAGAAGCTGTCATCAGGAGGAGTTTGGCGTGTTCCCTCCATGGCTGCCTTAGGCCAAAGGTCCAAACAGTGTCACATTCACAGAAATTCATCGTTATTTGAATGGCTTCTGAACGTGATAGAAGCAGATCCATTGTCATATGGTAAAATAGCAATATACCTGGTAGAATTGGTCACAACTGCTTCCCAGCAGCCGCGCTAAAGCAAGGTTGTCATAAACCTTGCAGAATACATTGCATGAATTTATGATGATTCATACTCACACATGAATGTGCACACTGTATTTCACATTAAATTGAAAAATGTAATGGTTTCCCAGAGAATTCGAAGGATGGAAACTATGGTATATTTGTTCATTAACTAAGTATTAGCAGAACTAATTCCAGAACCAAAATTATAAAAGAAAAAAAAATCAAAATTATAAGATGCAAACATAAAAACTACTTTGGTACTACTCTAATTCATTGTCTGACACCTCAGGACTTTGTTCATTAGTATTTGTCTTCCACTGATGTAGTGCCACCATTTCACAAGTTTTGTGATCAAAGAGGTAAGCTGTTTTCAAAAATCAGTCTGTGAGAAATGAGGCTACTGGTGTCTAAGTTGATATATGTATCAATTTAGAAGTTGAAATCTTGCTTAGAGGCAAGATTTCAAATACCTGTAAGTAAGAATCAGCTTTTCAAAAAGTTAATTAATTTCTTCACTTGGATATTTAGCTTATTCAGAGAACATACGCAACTCCGATGCAGCCTCTGTGAAAGTATACCAGACTAGAAATAGAATAACAAACAGTAGGAAATCTCCATCAACACATGCTCATAGCACTAATATCACCCCATTTGGTGCTTTAACATGCTATATAAATTTATCAGCTTCGTTCCTTTCACTTTATATAGGGAAAATTTTCTCTCTCACCCCCAGCATTCTACCAATGCATGGAGAACATCAATATTACAGGTGATGGTTACTAAACATTAGCGGTAGAGTTAAGCAAGAGAGGGAGATGCACGAATACATAAGGGTTAGGAATGTGATCAGCCATGGCATTTGTTGTATCAGTTTGTTTTAAAATGGCAGTGCAGAAAATGAAATGCTTCAGGCTATGACTGTGGTATGACAGACCAGCTCTACCGCTCAACCCTGTCCTCACTGGTGGGGACACTACCCTCACCCACAGTCCAAAAATGTGGGGCTCCAGAGCCACAGTTTAGGATACGGATATGGAGCTACGGGGCTCCAAAACACCGTATCAAACATTCTGGGCCTAGGATTATAAACTCAAATCAACAAACGGAGAAAGATGTGGATAAATCATAGCTTTGAATGGGACTCTTCTTCCCATTGGAGAAGGAAGGCACAGATCAGGACACCTGGACTGCCCTGTTGTTGCTAAAGCAGCACCACAGGGAAAGTGCAAAATTGGAATTAAATTTTGAACAGAACAGCAGAAAGGAATTGGGTGAAATCCAAAAATGCATGTGTGTGGAAGCTCTGCCTGCTTCAGACGTAGAAAAGGAGGAAAAGTTGTTACACTGAGTGACAGAAATACTTTGCTTTGCTTACACATGGAAGTCTTGAAAACTTCATGGAAGTCAAAGCAAGATACAGCTGTTGTAATGTTTGAAAGTAGATGTTTCACTGAGGTTAAAGTTGGTGTGTGAGCAAAGGCTGGGAAATTTGTTGAAATTTGGTTGTGTTCATTTTTTTCACTAAATTCTTGTTTGATAGGGCAAGCTATCTTGGTTCTAAATTTCAAATAAAACAACATTTCTAATCAACATTTAGCTGTTTTGGTCGCTGTGTAATCAATATGAAAATTGGCGGCGTCCCCTCTACTTCTCACAGGTTGTGCAACAGAAATGGCCGTTGTCCTATCGCTAAGGCTTTCTTGGTATGAATATGACACAAAGAGTTATGATATCAAAATAGTAAATATTGAATTATATTTAATAGGATCTGATCCCTTCTACAATTTTCATCAATAAATCTCAGCACACATTTAAAAGGAAAATGAATAATGATAGTACTTTATCCCCAAACTGGTGAAAGAAATGCCTAAATGAGCGTTTGACTGTACGTTGTATTTCTTCACTCTGGGCCTGCTTAGAATTGACTAAACTAGACTGAGGATTTTTCAGGCAGACCTTACCACCTCTGTCGGTGCAGGCAGCACTCCCAGGTGTCAAAGCACTGTTCTGGCTCAGGCGTACTCCTGAAATGCCACCCCTAGCCATCCGCAGCTCTTCATCACAATTCTAACGGTTCCCACTCTCCGGCTTAGAAAGTCCTGGCTTGCTCTGTCCAAGTGAGTAGAGGGTGAGCCGGGCTTGGTTAACCTAGCTGATCTTGGCTTAGCCAAAAGGGGGCTAAGAGGGGCTGCAGCCTGTTCAGTGGGCCAGACTGGTGACCACTGGGAACATCTGGAAGATCTGGTCCTTGCTAATTTACAGCTCTCAGGGACTCATTATGGGCTGCCTCCATTATTAGTCCAAGATAATGAGTTGCCACTGTACGAATAAAAGTAAGGGCCATGTCTATAGCAAAGTTGTCATTCGACGGCTTAAATTTTAATGTGCCTTTATTTGCTCGGTAGTTGCTTTAAGTCGAGCTATAAAATCGTATCAGCAACAGATTTTATATGTACAAAAGGAATTTTGTAGTCTTTAAGAAAAATAATTCCCCTGTTGGACTGCTTTATAGACGAATGTTTGGCTACTGGGCCATGGAAAAACCTCTGGAGCTGGTTACATCTTCCCAGGAGAGTCAACAAAACTGAATTTTACCATCCTAACATATTTTATTTTTTCCTCTTGCCAGTAGCAGCAATGTTCAGCTTTGCAGAAGGGAGAGGGGCTCCCTCGGAGACAAAGAGGAACTTGTGGAGTTTCAGAGCATCCAAAGATACAGGGGTGACGATACTGTGAAAGTGGGTGGATTTCTAGGGGATCTATCATAGGCAATGGGGCTCAGAAAGGTTAATGTGGTCTTGGGGACCGACTATTCCCCCAAAGGGTATCCTGTGGGGGCAGCTGCGTTGTGTGCGGTAACTGAGGTTCAGCAGCAGCACGATGTAGGCAGTCATGCCTTCTGCTGACTACATGACCCGTGTTCCCCCTTCCCTATGGGTACAGGATTCCTCGCCTGGTGCACACACGTGCACTGCCAAGGTAGCGATGCTCACTTGACCCTTCAGACCATATGACCACTTGGGCCCAGACATCTCCTACACTGAGGTAAGTTCTTCCTTAATTCAGCAGGTTCCCATGAAAGCCAGCCAAAGAAATATTGATCAGATCAGCTGTGGCCAAGGGGGGTGGTGCTGCGTGTGCTGGTGAGCCAAGTGGGGAACGAGAGGTCAAGACAGAAAGGGAGGGAGGAACGATGGAGGGTGACCATGTTTTGCAGATCCTTGTAGGGTCTTGAGATACCGTCTGGCTGTGGTGTCCCAGCAGACAGGGAATCACTGGCCTCTGTGTCCATAGAGGACTGGAAGGAAGTTTTTAATACCATTCCCACCCTTGACAACAACTAACACCTGTCCGTGCCTGAAGTCGCCTCTGTTTTATTCAGGCAATCAAATCTCAGCCTAAGCCATTTACAGAATCTGGGTGGTTGAGTACATTCAGTGTTTCTGCACTTCCTTGCTAGAGTAACACATCACAGGTGCATGAACCAGGGCTGTGCCCAAATGATGGCTGCACCTCTGCTGGAAGAGCTGAGACTAAGTCTAGATTACCAGGTCAGGCAGTGCAGGAGAAGCAGATCCCTAGAGCAAAAAGATGGCGTGGAGCCCCCCACGGCCAACTGCTGCGCATTTGGGGCTCGCTCCGTGCTGGTCCCTGGGCTGGGCTGGCTGGTAGTGGACAGTAGAAGCACATCTCTCAGTTTCGTGTCATTTCTGCGGGATCCCGAGTGCATCGAGACTGCTCTGGGACATGAACCAAAGCACAGAAAGTGGAGCCAGCTGGGAGAGTGGCTTTTAAAAGGCACCCTTAATGCAAACAAAACACAAATCTAGATGCATCCTGAGTGAAATCTGCCTGAGGAATTCGCTCTTTGGAGACGTCTGTCTGCCTGGCCTTTTGCACAGAGTAGGGCTCACTGCTGGGCGGCAGTTCCCCCATTCTGACCTTAAGCCATTGCATATGGGACTAACTCCACCCATTTATAGTACTGTTGGACCAGAGTTTGCTCACCCCCCGAGAGCCTGAAGTGCAGGAGAAGCAAGGACAAAGATGTGCAAACTCTCCCCGCACTCTGTGTTAGGCAAAGGCTTGACGAAGGGTTGTGCTGCCGGTGTGCAGGGCTACCTGTGGAGAGCGAGAGGGACTGCTTGTATCTGCACAACTACAGCAGCCGCCATCTGAATACAGCAACAACGGCCATAGCATGCACTGGCCCAAAGGCCAGAAAGCTTCGCGGTTTTGCTCTTTTTTGATCACATAATGGAGAAACCCAGCTCAATTGCTTTTCAAGCAGCTAAATGCCCTGCTTCCTCCACATTTTGCTTGTCTGCTCATGATAACTTTATTTCCCAAGAGCTCTGACAGCCACTAGAGTAAGACTCTTATAAATCTGAACTGCCTGTGCCTAAAGAAAATATACTTTCATCAGTGTGTGTTTTTGTGAAATCCCACAGGACTGTTCTCAACAGTCCTATATAGCAAATCCACAACTGCCTGTTGTAGCTACCCACCCTGATTTTCAGTAATGGTTTTATCCTTGTAATTTTCCACTCATTGAAATCTGGTCTGCAAATGACTAACGTTACATGTTATGAGGTGTTTGATCCAGAACTTCAGCCTCGCACAGCCTTGTTTCCTGTAGAGCCGACCATTTATTATCGGGTGACCTGCTACCTACTATCTCATTAAAAGTATTTTTTTTCTCAGTGCTATTGACATTTTATCTTCCTAGGGCTCTTCTAAAGCCACCTGCTGCAGCTGTCTAACTAGGTGCTGTTACTGTGGCTTTCCACTAGTAGTAAAGCGAGCCGAGGTCTGGCAGGCTGAACCACATATTACCCTCTTGACCCAGGATGTGTAGGAGATATACCACCACCTGTCGTAGGCATGTCCTGTTCCCTCCTTCCACCCCACCCCTCTGCTTGCAAAACCTGTAAATGATGTCTTTAGTTCCTATTCAGTTACTCTTTTTACCTAAAAGTGATTCATCTACAACACTTGTATCTAGCTAGCTATCATGTTGATTTATGGTGATTATAATACGTGTATATAATATAGTTCAACCCAAAGAAAAAGATTTCCTTGGTTTGAAAAGCTTTTGTGCATTGTAAAGGTGAGAACCTCTATAGAATGGTTCAACATATAAAAACCACATGGCAGGCTCCTACTCCTTGATTTGCTGTTGCTTTTCTGGTTACTCACCCTAGGAAAGCTGGATATCAACCAGAACTGCATTAATTCCAGCACCCCTTGGTCTCTTACACCTAAACCGGGTCCCAGGCCTTCGGGTGGAACCACAGATGTGTGGGGAATTACAGATCCCTGACTAAGGACTCCACAGAGAATCTACCGCTGTTATTGAACTTGTTTTCTAGTCTGTCTTTGCCTTCTTTCAACTTCAGACCAGAAGGTCTCATTATGCTGCTTTTTCCTGGGAACGTAAAGAGCAATTTACTATCCCAAATCCTTCTCCATTTTGATAACAGGAGACCATGAACAGATTACCATTAATTTTCTCTTGGATAAACTGAACAGGGTGAGTTTCTGATATCGCGTACCAGATATTGCTCAGACAGTAAGGCATTTCTAATTCTTGGGCATGCAGATGCTTGAATTGGACACAACACTCCTTTCCTGCTCTCAGACATGGTCTATACGGAGCTCATCTCTCCCTGCCCTTACTACGTACTTTCCTGATTCCAAGGACCATGCTCGTTCTCTAAGGCACAGCATCACCCCAGGACCTCGTGCTCAGTGTCAGTTCTAGAGTCAGAGTATGTGTATTTGTGGTCCATTCCTCCCTAAAATTTTCTGGATGTGGAAAAGACCACACAGAAAATGGTCTCAGGTAGAAAACGATAACAAAAGAGTAAGCTGAAAGAAAGATGGTAAAATAGAGTTAGGAAGCTCATGTCGGTGAACTCTACTTCATTAATGCTGATGCCTGTCCCCTGTATTTTTGTTGCTGGACCATGAATCTTGTCCCATATGGAAAGAAATACATCCCTGTCATAACCATCTGAAAGACAAAATTGCTGAAGCCAGGTAGATGTCTAGTGAGGCTGCTACAAAAAAAAAAAAAACACCCAAGTGATTGTGTAGTTAATCTTGTTGGTTTAGTTGTGTTCCATGGTGATTTTAATTACACTGTAATTTGAGCTAAGTCAAAGGAAGTTAAGAATAGTGGCTGGGTAGAGGTTAGTGGAATGTGAATGGAAAGAAGTGATTTTGGGGGCAGATCTGATGGGCAGGAATATTGCTCCACTCCCGGGAGGGGGGGGTGAGGCTGTTCTTGGCATGAGCGTGACAGGGAGCGGTGCCAGGAGGCGGGCAGGGCCGGCGGCAAGGGATGACAGCCGCTGAGTAGGAAGAGTGATACTGCATTGACCATGAAAAGGGAGTGAGAAACGCTGCGCTGATGCTGGTTAAGAGGGAGAAGGTCAAAAGAAGGACTCAAAGATGTAAGGAAGAATATCCCAAGAACAGAACTGCAGAGCTGAATGCCAGCGCTGAGCATCTGCCTCCCTGGCAGACACTTCACAAAATCTACGAGGCTGTACCTTGAATTCGCTTGAGTTTTGCCCTACCTGACAGCAGTGCCTGCCCCTCGCAGCTGGAGGGGCATCCAGCTGGTAACTTAGCTTTCAGGTCCATCAGTAATGGCTGCACTTAATCACCAGCTATGGCACTGGTGGACCCTAAATTACTACTCTCTGATTAAGCAATGCTATCGGAGCTGTGTGCTCTGCAACACTTGCGAGGAGTGTTATTTAGGTGGACTGGCATGGAGTGGCAGTAATGTTTGACCAAAGTATTCCTAGGAATGTTAACACTTTGGTTGAAATACACCTAGCACAGCTGCCTTGGACTACAAAGCCACAAAAGGTGCATGAAGCAATCACCTCTTGAGTCCATGCTGCAGCCTTCTTATGCTAATGAGGAGCTACTGAGGGTCAATACTAAGAACACTCATTTTACTGATGGGGCAAAATATTTTGTTTTGATGGGGGAAAGAGGCAAAAGATAGGCTGGGGTTTGTGCTTCTGGAGTATGTACTGTGTATGTGGCAAATAAGTCTTATTACTGAGGGGAGAGATGGTAGTTTGTGCTGGCATCTAACATATTTTGATGTCTCGTATATCTTAAAAGACAAAAGCAGTCACAGGGGTGACAAATGGCCCTGAGCGTGGCAGAGCTGGCTGCACCCCTCTGGTTAGAGAGCAGTGTGTGGGCGGAGGTCCTGTGGGCTCCTTTGAAAGCCAAGAGCTCCCCTGTAGCAAACTCGTACTATCTCATGGGATCAAGCCCACAGATTTCCCCTTTGATTGTCAAGAGCTCTTGTCATACCAAAGAAAAGCCAGCATTAAATGTGTGCCACCTTTGCCCCTGCACTTTGGGGAGTTCTCATCACACGAGAGACCGCATTTCTGCTTTCAGATTTTGGAAGGACACAGAATGTATTGCACTTTCTTACAGTGCCCTGGAACATTGGCTCTAAAGCAGAAAACTAATGATGGACAGGTTGCAAAACAAATTCTATGAAGTTTGCTTTGTGAAGAAGCTGATCCAACTTTTTTTTCCCTTTTTTTTCTTTTTTTTTTTACCCCCCAAAAAAGCAGGTCTCAGAGTAGCTAGCTGGAAGCCTTGTTGCCTTTTTCCTTTAGATGCAGCACCTAATTTTGTAGATTTAATAGCAAAATTCATATTCTATTTCCTTCTGTTATATACTCGCATAGATGAGATTTTTCCTTTTTTCCTTTTACCTTTTTTCCAAGGGTAAAGGTATGGAGTTCCAAGCCATACAAAGCAAGAACTGTGCCATTTTAGTAAAAATTACTTGAATTCTATGTACTGTTTTCATAATCCCATTTTCCACTCCTGTGTACCAGCATTTTTTCTGCATAGACTCTGTGGCTTGTATGCGGTCTTGCTTTTGCTATAGCCGTTTCTTGACAGCAGGATCAATCCTGCTCCTGCCAGGTGCTGAAACTGCTGAACTCGCTTCGGCGGAATAAAAGCTGTGGGTGCGACACCAGCAGCTCTTAGCTCCCCTCTGTGGAATGCTACATTTGTATTAACATGTATCTTTCTTTGTGATTTTTTTTTTTTTTTTTTTTTTTGAAACTGAAAATGATGCCCTTTAAAATCTCTTCCTGGAGAGAGAGAGAGAGTGAGGTTGAGAGAGGGGAAGAAAAAAATACACTCCCCTTGGAATTTAACCTTAATTTGAACCAAGATCAGTGAAAGAAAAGCACTTTCGTGCATTGTTCACCAGCTCCACCCAGCCAGCCCCTTATCTAACCTGCGTCTCTATTGCCTATAGCTTTGTAACTTTTGCAGTGGTACGCTCCACATGCTCTTACATGCTTTAAAACCAACCTGGAGACACTGTGACATTATAATACCAAGAAACACCTAATGATCCTATCTTGCAAGTCCTTAGACTGCACCGTGCGGCAGCAGGGACTGTCCTTCCCCGGGTTTATAAAGGGCCTGGTGCGTACTGCAAATAAACCGCCGTGGTTATTCCCGACCACTGGCAAAGGCGACAGCAGCTTCTGAAACCCCGGGGTCAGCCTCTCCCTACACCCCAAACCAGGGCATATTTAAACATTAGTAACTCTTCGTTTTACCCTGGCTCCTTGGATTTCTTTTGCCTTTAGAGGGAAGCAGCCAACCCTTGATTTGCATGACGTCAGCTCGGGGTCAAAATTCACCCTTAAGCACACACATAAAAAAGCAAGCTTCCTTGTTTGCTGTTCAGAGGCGGACTTCCACTGTACGTCTCCTATCGTCCGCACCGGGGGGAACAGCCAGTAGATTGCTTTCCTATTACTTTTCACTTCCTAGAAAAGGCAGACAGCTGCTCCAGGTGTGGTCCACCTTCATGCTGTCCCCTGTCCCCTACCTGCCATCTGCTCCCTGCAGTCATCTCCCTTTCCCAGCATCCCTCGGTTTCTCCTGACTTGTGACCACTCGATCCACCTTCCCTCGCTTACTGTCTGCTTTATATCCCTTCCTTCCACGTCCTCAATCTTTCCTCCAAGCCCTCATTGCTCATTATTCCCATCCCTGCTGTCTCGCTTGGCCTGCAGGCAGATGTGGCAGACACCTGGCAGAGGGCGACGGGTGGTGCCACCCCTGCTAGCAAAAATGGTGTCCATCGTCTGGGGAGCAAACTTCTCAAAACTGAAGGCAGGAATCAGGCATTCACGGCGACCGCTCGAAATAAAGACCAGATATCGTGCAGCTCAGAAGGAAAGAGAGGATACTATTAAATGCACCAGTGGCTTGCCATGTAACCTCCCCTTTTTTAACAACTGCTGGCTGCTTTTCTTTTAAAGAGGTGTTTTGCGAAATGCCATTTGTTTTCGTTCTAGATAGCCTAGTAATAAAACCCTTCAAGGAAATACTGCATAGAGCATTGTTCTTACACTCCTCGAGTGTTTGAAGGACCCCTTGGAATGAGTGTGCACCAGGAGACAGGAGGGAGGAAGCAGGAAAAATAGAAATAAGAACTATCAAGGAGACACGGTCAAGCATGAATCATTTCAGTCTTTCAGTTGAACCCGAAGCAAGATCAGATTTCACATCCACCCTCGACGGGGCTGGCATTTTCACACACACTACAAACCCGTTGGCATGGAGGTGGCTTGATTTCACGGTTATTACAGGGGCCGTCGGCATACATTTAAGCCTGACTTAGATGGGGGGGGGGGTGTTGTGTTCCGCTTAAAAAAAAAAAAAAAAAAAAAGCACGCAAATCAGAAGTTATTCACGCTTAAAAAATAAATAAACCCCCTTTCAGACAGGTAGGCAGTTTTAGTGGATACCCACCCGCCGGGGAGCTGCAGCCCAGACGCTTCAGCGGTGGCTGGAAGCGCGAGTGACCCCACGGAGGAGTGAGGGCGGCTGCAGCCCCGCGGAGCGCCGCGGAGGGAGCGCGGGCGCGGGGGGTCTGCGCCCCGGGAGCCGCCGCCGCCCGGTGCCTCTGCCCCAGCTCGCTCCGGTGCTCGGCCGGCAGCAGGAAGAGGAGGAGGAGGAGGAGGAGGAGGAGGAGGAGGAGGGGGAGGAGGAGGAGGAAATCCCCCGGCCTGCGGGAGCGCTCCGGCCGCTGCCCGCCCCGCGGGGACTCCCCGGCCGGCCGCTGCCTGCAGCGATGGGCCGGAGCTGGCGCAGCAGCCGGGTCTGGCGGGGCGGGGGGCACTGAGCCCTTGCCCGAAGGAGCTGGGAGGGGAGGATTTCGACACAGCCACGGGCTGACAAACACGCCAGCCCCCCGGTGCTCTGCAGCGGGCGGGCTGGCAGGGCAGAGGCACCGCCGCCCCCCGCCCGGCCCCCGCTCTGCGGGGGGAGGCTCCCCGGCCCGCCGGCTCTCCCCGCCCGCGGTCCCCGGCGGCAGCCTCCCCGCCCCCACCGCTCCGGGACCGATAATCCCTCTGCCGTCGGTGGCAGCCCACACACCCGGGATTGGTGTGTGCCGGAGGGACGGGGGAGGGACGGGGAAGGGGGGAAATCCCCGCGCGTTGCTGAGGGCGTGGGCTGCGATTCGGGTCCCCCCGCCCGGCGCTCCGCAGCCGCGCTAGTGACCGCCCGGGGCGCCGGAGCCGGCGGGAACGCCGAGAGCAGCCGGCCGGGGAGCCCCTCCGCCCCCCAAAAGGAGGCGAAGCCCCATTAACCGCTCTGAAACCGGCGAGGCGCGGAGGGCGCCGGGCAAACCAGCCTGTTACCCGCTGAAATCGCAAACGCCCTTGGGCGGCCCGAGCTTCAGTTCCTCCTCTGATCATTTTGAGACGCCCCGTGTTTAGTAAGCCGAGCAATAATTTTGTAATTAAACCAGTGTTATTTTGGAAAAAATATTTTTCTTTTCTTTTTTCTTTTTTTTTTTTTTTTCCCCCTTCCACGTAGTTCTTTAATTTTCTAAGTATCCTGCTCCTCCCGTGCTGGCTCAGGCGTGCGGCGTGTGCCAAACCGCAAAGCCTATAGAGCACAGGTCCTTGCAAATGAGGAGAGCTCCAGCCAGTGCCTTCGGTAAATTAAAGAGCTCTGTGTCTTCGTGTGTCTGTATATTGACTATTTTCATAGGGTTTTAGCTGTGGTTTGCAGCTCAATATTGAAAGGCGTTATTGATACTTCCAGGAAAAAATTGAGAAAAAGATTTTTTTTTTTCTTTTTTTTTTAAGTATAACGACAGCTGATGTTTCCTCTGTGGTTTTCCCTCTTCTATTTTTTTTCCCTTGCTAAGGTTACTGGCATGGGAACAGGACTGTTGTACTTCACGACCTCATCGACACGTGCTGTGTATTTGCTGCAGTCCAGAGGATCTGACTGTTAAGAAGTGTTCGATCCAAAACATATGTATTGATTGTTTGTTCTTAGATTGCCCTGTCACAAACAACCCATCTGGTTAAGTACAGTGACCTTCCTTCTTCTGAAATTACAAATTTGAAAAGGAACGACTCCTTTCCACGAATGTCTTTTCTGATTAATATATACAGTAGCTTTTATTCTATTCCAGTATTTCTAGAATGGAGACAGTATATACAATGGGAAAGCATTTATGTCTTAGAAAACATATTAATACATATTAAAGCCTTGCATGTTACCAGAAACTTAAAGGTATTGGCAAATCCGCCAGTACAGTAGACTGAAATGTTCTAGCTTCTCAGGTATTTGCCAAAAAGTTCAGAACTACGGTGCAAAGAACCCCTGTTATCAGACCATATGTGAAAAATACTGTATCCTTTCTTCATTTTTAGTGAAAGAAACGTATTTTCATAGCATCAGGATGAGTCTGGAAACACATACAGTTTTTCCATGCCGTAAAAATCCAAACTACTGCTAAAAAATATTGAGTGGCTCTTGCAGTTCCATCCTGCAAAGTGCTGTGCATCTCTTAGAGGCACTTAGAATTGCTATTCTTTGATTAGGTCTTATTTACTTATTGCATTCAGTAACCCATGGATTGTAACTCTGCAACAGAGTGAAACAACGGTCCCTGTTGCAAAGAGCTGACAACCAAAGGTTGGAAGTACCTCCGAAGGCCGCCTGCTTCTGCCCCTGAGGTATTTTCGGCCTTCGTGTGGCTCGAGCACGGCGGAGGCCCAGCCGTCGTCTCCCGGTGGGCCTGCGTTAAGCGGCTGACCTCTCCGTGCAGCTCTCCCCTGGGGATGCTCTGAGCCCGGTTGTGTGCGTGCGTTTGTGCTTGCACGTGCGTGCGTGCGCTTATGTGGGCGACCGAGTCCCGGTGAGGAAGAAACTCTGGTAGGTCGGTCTCTCCCAGGTTCCTAGAAGCAGCAGAAGGAAACCCACCAGCTAGTCTACGCTGCTGGTAATGGAAGAGTAGAAGCTATCTGCAGCCCAGAGCCCTCCCAGCCGTCCTTCGGCATCCTTACACACAGCTTTCCCTTGCTTAGTGCTGTTAGGAGGGTGATCTCAGGTGCCTTCATTCTTAAAGTAGGAGTTGATAGAAGATGGTGTCGAGGGAAGAGGACGCATTTGGAGATTGCTTTCATTCAGCGGGGCTTTGCTATGTATCTCTTGGCTGTCTCTCCTACCCATCTTGGTTCTCAAGTGGGTTTGACCTAGTGGCTTGCACTCATACAGCCACGTAAAAGGTTTTTACTGCATCAACTTGTATGTCCCTCTTTTGTATTTATTTAATTTTTGAGGAGATCATGGTCTGAGTGAGCCATTCCCACCTTCGCTGTTGGCAGAGGGCACCGGTAGCCAAGAAAGGCAAGGGGAAAACCAGGGACATCTGGGCATGAAGGAGCCAGGCTGAGGCTGCCCACGGTGCCCTCCCCCGCGAGGGCGGCAGTGGAAGCCCACGGGACACACACCCGCCCCCCCCAAATCCCCCGGCTCGAGGCCGCCTGTCACAGACCATGGCCAGGCTGGTGTCGGGACAGGCTGAAGCCGGTGGGTCGGAGCTCGGGGTCCGTTTGTCGCTGGGTTTGTTTCCAAAGCTGAAAATGTTCCGAGTGGCTTCGCCCACCGCGCGTGCACAGGCTGTGCCCTCGGCTGAAACACCCACGGAAACTCAGAAACAAGGCGTGTCCCGTCCCCCGCCCCCCCCCCCGGCCACCCGCCGCGCCGCGGAGGTGAGGGGCGAGGGTCGGGCCGCCGTGATGCGCCGCCAGTGCCCGGCCGCTGGAAGGGAAGGAGGGTCTCCGTCCTAAGCCTGGTTGGTTTTTACGATTTCCACTCGAATTTGGGATACGCCGGTGATTGCAGGGGGAAAAAAAAAAAAAAAAAAAGCAGCCATCAGTCCAGATGAAAGCGATACTTTTAAATCCAATCGCCTTTGCACCAGTTTCACTGGAAATACGGAATGCTAAAAATTAAATCCACAGAGCTGCCTTCGACCTCTGCCTGTTAAATCATGATATGTAAAAAAAAAAAAAAAAAAAAAAAGGAATTCTGTTTAATTTGGCGAATGTCTTGTGTTTATTTTTACTTAGCACTGCATAGTATTACATGCAACTTTTGGCCCTGGAAGGGATGGAGGACGGGAAACCTGGACAGATTTAAACCAGAAAGAAATGCAGGCTAACTAATGTCTGACTGGTCCAGTGAGCTGGAGATGGTGCCGTGTCCTGCTTTTTACTAGAAAGAAGTCTGGCGTGAAAGCAGGATCTTTGTTGCCTAGGAATTAAGTTGTTGCTGCTGCTTATTCCTTACCTGAACTCCTAATCCTCTGTTTGTGCTACGGCACAAAACAAATTATTTCTCATAGACCAAAGGGCTCCTTTGTAACAATTAAAGTCTATTGTGTAAAAGTATAAATGGCACATTGATCGTTAAGGTAAGCTGACTTGTAAAAAGTCATTCTTGGACATGAAGTATGTGGCCATTTAATGTACACTTTGGAGAAGGCATTATGCACGGGGAGGTACATCACAAACAGTAAAATTCGTAGTTAGCCGGTTAACATGTGTGCTTGGTCTAAACAGACCTCAGCAGAAACAGCGTGAGGTTTGCTCCTACTTTCGCAGAAGACAAGAGTATTTTGCTACTGCTTTCCCTGGGAACAGCCACCTTATTCTAGATTTTTTTTAGTTTCTTAAACAAATAAGCAGCCCCCTCCCCTCAAATAAAAAGAAACCCCTAAGGCACTTTACAAAGTGGGAAATATCCTGAAATCCTTGAACCTCGGACTCTGCTGAGGTCAGTGCAATCTCGGTCCACACTCATTAGGAAAAGAAAAAAGAAAAAACCTACCCCCTGCCCAGGGAGTGTTTAAAAGGAGGAGTGTGGATCCACAGAAACCAGTCCTGTCAAGGTCAGCTTTGTCTTGTGAGAGGAAAGGCGCCAGGGTCAGCATTATTGCACATGAGGAAACCCCCACGGGGGCTGGAAGAGACGGTCTCTCCCTCCTCCTGTCCCCCTTCGGCCGATGTGTCCCTTGCTGGGGCAAACCTCCCACTGAAGGCGATGGGATTTCGTGTTCCCAGAAGGAGTTCCTCAGATGGCCAGCTTAGGGTTCCCGGGTCCCAATTTAGGGTGAAGTGGGAGGACTCCTGCTCCCCGGAGTGCAATTTGACTCCGGGGAAGCGGGGTGCCCGCCCTGCCCCCCGGAGCAGCCAGGAGGTCCCCGGGTGACCGACACGCTTTGCTGGGGCCCCTTCCGTGTATCTGCCAACGCCTGAAGGGCACTACCTCGGAAAAACAGTTTTGAAGGCATCATTTGCGAGGTGTGGCAAACACCCAGGGTGTGCGGCCGGGGCTCCGCGCCTTTCCCGGACGCTCCGCGGGCGCCCCTCCGGCAGTCCCGGCGGCCCCCCCGGCCTTCCGCGCCGGCGGGAGCTCCCACGGGGGCCCTGCAGCGGGCGCTGGGAAGTTTGGAAACGCGAGTGGGTTCTGCGGAGACACGTGAGACACGGAGGTGTGCATCTCTAGCCCATCTCGCCGCCGCTCCGTGTGCCTGCGGACACGCGTGTAACGCGCACCCGCACACCACCCGCACAGGGCCCCGTGACCGCCCGTCATACGTGCAATGCCTTTCACCGCTCATCGCTGTATTTTGCTTGGCTTTGAAAATTAGCCTGTTTGGATAACGCCCGATAGAAAACATTTACGCTGGAAGCCAAACAGGCAAATATTTTAATCTCTCATATTAACACGGCGGTTTTCCAATCGGTTGATTTTTGTGCTCGATTATTTATTTATTTATGTGTGTGTTATTCATTCATTCGCTCCGTTCGTTCATTCATTCATTCGTTCGCTCCGTCATTCATTCATCCCTCCCTCCATCTCTTGCCCCCCACCGACGAGACCGAGCCCGCGGCGACCCGGGCTGAGCCTGCTGGCACCGGAGGCGGTAACCCTCCGTGGGGCTCGTCTGCACGCCCGCGGCCCGGGACGGTGTCGGGGTGCGATGGTGCTGCGACACCCCACCCGATCCCTGCTAGGGCAGGCTTCTGGGTGTCCCTGCGGCCCCTGGAGGCGGCGGGGAGGGGGGGAGAGGGCTGTTCGCCTGCTCGGCTGCCCTGTGCTTGCGGCTGCTGCCCATCGCTGCGGAGTCTCCGCGAAGTCAGCGTGAGCAGGCGGGGACCGCAGGTGCTGCGGCTGCCCCGGGCAGGGGCCGGCGGCCCGAGGCAGGGAGGTGCCCCCGCCTGCAGCCCGGCTGAGGCGGGGACGGGCGCCGGGGAGCGGCGGGGCAGGTAGGGGAGCGGCGGGGCCCGCCGGCCCCGGGGCCGTCCCGAGGAGGGAAATGTCAAGAACCTCCAACCCAGCCGGTGCCGACTCGGCCGGCGGAGGGAGGAATGCGCAGTCAGACCACCAACGCGCCTTGAGCCGTACAATGCGCCACTTAATACACTTCTGTAATTTAAACTGCTGGGGACCCCCTCCTTCCAAGCCGATTTTCGATATAGGTGTTTTCTCATTCCCCCCCCCCCCCCTTTTCCTTTGAAATGCCCCCACCCCCCTCACCCTCCCGCTCCCTTTCTTCTGAGCCCCGCTCTCTAATTCTAGATGAGTATTACTTTGCTCTTTTCGTTGGCCAAGCACAATTGTGTTATTGGAGATAATGAATTCAATCCCCATCAAAGAGTATTAGGAGCGCCTTGGCCCTGTAGTGCCTTTTTTCAAACCGGGAATGAAAGGCAGAGGGAAAATTCTCTGGGTAGCCTCCGCGATGGCAGCTTTTGAAGTGAAGGGAGGCGGGCATTGTTGTTCACATTTTTGTCCATACGGCTGAAGAAAGACCGGCGGCTTTTGATGAGAAGATGAGAACCGCCTCGTAAGTTGAGCAACAAGTTAGATGGCGAAGTCTTACCGCTGCCTACTGCCTGTGGATAACATATGTCCCGCATTAATAGGGGCTCAAGGAACAATTGCCCGGGGGGGGTGGGGGGAGAGGGTTGGGGAGAGCTCTGCTCTGCACCGGCCAGCGGCTCTTTTTTCCCCCGTCCTCTGGACACCGATGCCCCGGTGGGGGTGTTTTTAAGGGAGACCCGAGGAGATGCTCCGTGGTTCCTGGGTTGCCCGGGTGTCCGCGGGGCCAAGCGGCAGGGAGGCGGTGTGCACCGGCCCCGGGCACCCGGGTCGGGGGGGAGGGGGGACAGGGGGACCCCGGTGGGCGGGCGGCGATGTGCGGGGTCCCCTCCGCTCACAGTTTCTGACGGTTCTGCCAGGGCTCCTGGTGCCCGGGGCGTGATCTTAGGTCTGCTGCCATGTATTTGGAAGAGAGGACATCCCCCTTTTCGAAACAGGAGACTTTATTATTGGTTTTTTTTCCACTAAATGCGGGGTCAGGGCTTGGTTTTCTTGCCGTTTTGGTTTTTGTTCCCTTTCCATTTCATGTAACGTAATGACATACCTGAAGTTATAAAGTACTTCCTTAGATAAAGCGACCAGACAAGGAAAAAAAAGAAGAGGGAAAACGTCTGTTGGTCACATCAGATAACCTTAGAACTAGAAAACTTGTTGCATACATTTGAATAAGTTCAGACATGCTCTTATTCCAATCTCCTGCCCCGCAGTTCAAAGATTCCCCGCCCCCGGGGCTTTATTATGCTAAAGAGGTCATTACTGAGAGTCACTATGGAGAGATCCCGGTTTGCAGAATGAGGCCCACCTCCTAGTTACCAACATGTTTACATTTTCCGCCGGTCATAACCGGAGGAAATGTGTGTTAGCAACCCGCCGGGCAGGCTCGGAGAAGAGAAGGAATAAAGGGGAAAATATATTTCAGCTACCGCGCAGTAGATTGCAAATGTAGATGATTCATTAGGGAGCACTTAGAGGTATCGGGCACAAAGGCGGTGTTTGCCGTAGAAATGGTTGCTGCGAGCGGCCAGCTCCCGCGCCCGGGGCAGCCGGCTCCCCGCCCGGGTGCCCGGGCCGGCCGGGAGCGGGGTGAGAGCCCGCTGCGCACGTCCGCACCCCCGGGCCCCGCTAGCGCGGCGTGGGGTGGAATCACGCGGGCCCCACTCTCAGCGGCGTGGGGCAGCTCCTGAAGCCCGCCCGAAGCGGGTGCCAGCCCCGGGGGGCACACGGCACCTCCGCCTGACTGCTCATGGCCAACGGGCGCCCCGTCCGCGAAGGGGATGCCCCCGCCCCAGTTGATGGGGGTGGTTTTTCACCCCAGGCGACGGCGGACTCTGCACCCTTTCACTGCCAAGAGGTGTGTGAACGGCCCCGACTTCGGAAGCAGAACGCGGTCACCCGAAACATGTCCACCCGGGGACACCCGCCCCCTGCTATTCCCCCCCCCGGGGACCCAGTGAAGGCGAAAGACGGGGGTCGCAATCCCAAACTGGGCGGGACCACAGGTGGGCTACGCCGCCCGCCGGGGAAGGCTCGGGCCACCGCGTCCGGGCGGGAGACCGGGGCGGGCGGGGGCCCGGCGGGGCAGCGGCACCCGCGCCCCGCACCCCGCGGCCGCCGGGGCCCGCTCCCGTGTCGCCTCCGCGCCGCTTCAGAGCTTCCCCGCCGCGGGGGGACCTCCGAGGTGCGCCCAGGGCAGCGGGGGCACGGCAGTGCTCCGGTTCCGCGCGTGTTCCGCCTGCTGCTGGAACGATAGTAGTAGTCATAATAATAATAAAAATTAGTAATAATAATAATAATGATAATAATTCCCGTTCTGCCGGTAACTCCCCCTTGGAATAACGAGCAGGTGTATGAACATTTCATGGGAACCAACAGTACCAACAGTAAAACAGTAGCAGCAAAATAACCACGAGCTTCCCCGAAAATAACCCGCCTGGGCAAAACCCACTGGAGCGACGCTCCCGCAGCAGAGGCGCCATTCCGGGAAATGGTCGTTTCAATGAATTCAACTAAACGTAGGAGTTTTGGGGTGGGGGGAAGAGAGAAGATTGCAATTTTTCCCCTCAAAGAGGCAAATGGATTCTGCCATGAGGCTACATATGTTTTAAATCCTAATGAGTGGAGACAAAGGTGAGCGCTGGCAGTTTGATCTGTCCAAAGTTCAAAGATCTGAAATCTCAATGAGTTTCTGTTTGAGGTGAAGGGGAGAAACACAAACACCATGGCACGGCTTGGGCCAGAAAGTTGCACGGTTTGGGAGTGAAATGCGAGGTTATTTACACTAATCTATCCTTAACTGCTACTTTGTCACAATGGGCAGAATAATTAGTAGAAAATAACCAGAGAGAACAAAGGCAGGTTTTCTTCTTATCGCCTCCCCTTTTCCACTCTTCTCTTCCCTCAATTATTTTCTCCCGCTGAAAAAGACCTTTCGACACTGCAAATCGCAGAAAATGTACAATCTATTTTTTTAGTTATTACTTTGCCTTTGCTAGTAGCTGAGAAGCCTGGGTTTGCATTAAGAGAGAGAAGAAAAAAAAAAAGACCCATTTGGCAGCACCGCCCTTGACATTTAAATAATCAAACTAATTGCATTTTTATTTTAGCTGTTAACCATTCCTCTATATTTCCTAACACAATATTGCAGCGTGGGAGTTTTGCGAGGACTTACGTGTACATTCCGTACCCCGGTCACTCTCTGTGCACTATTGTGGTGTGATTTTCGCCTGGTCATTGTGTGTTGTGTATATTTCCACTTGTCTCCCCTGGAAACAAATACATATTAATTATATATATGTTAATATATACAATATATGCATCTATATGTCTCTCGAGAGAACTTTCTATCCCATGTTTATAGGAGGATAATTTGCTTCCTCACGAATTAAAATTATCACAAAAGTGCACACGAAAAGTACATGTTTATGGAGTCTCTGTTTTTAAAATATTTTTTTCGGAGTGATTAATCACATATACTCACACATATGTGCCTAGATCCCGTTTTATCATAACAGAAAAGAAATAATACAAGGTGCATTGTTATCGCAATCAAGCGTTTTATCTGCAATATCGCTGTAAAATTAAAACCGAGTCAATTGCTCTCTTAAAGGCTAGTTGGCGTTACAGCAAGGGAATTCATTTATTTCGGGTTTATGTTGACGGACCGGTAACCATTCAAGTATTCAATATCTACTCAACATTTCAAAACAATTTTTGAAGCTATGCCAACGGCTGAAGTGTTTTCTCGCGCCGTTCTTTTACGATTTACTTATATTTTATTGACACGACTAAGTTTCGGAGGGAAAAACTGACCGGGAAATGTTTTTTCTCATCTTTCAGTCCTGAATATTTCGAATTATTTCCTTCCACTAAACGTACACTCTCCGATCGTTTGCCCTTGTAGATGTCAGTGTTGTCCATTCGCACTCAGAAAACACCCCAGGAGGTACTTTTGATTTAATTTCTCCCTCCGGATTTGGGCGGCCGAAGTTGTTTATCTTCCATCGACTCTTCCCTTCTCCGGAGGGAAAGTGCCGTTCGCAGGTGCTCCGAGGAGGTGCCACGGGCGTGGGCCCCATCCTGCCCCCCTTGCCGGGGGACGCAGGGCCGCCGGACCCCGCGGCAGAGGAGGGCCCCGCTGTGCCAGGGCAGGACCCGCCGCGGCTCCTCGTCCCCGGCTGCGGGGGCTGCCCCTGCCCGGCCCCCGGAGTCACGGCCGGCCCCGCCGCGCCGCCTCGACGGCCCCTGCCCCGCCGGCGCGCCCTGCGAACGCGCCCGACACCCCCCCCCCGCCCCGGGCCGGGGGCCTCCTCACCGCCCAAACTCCGCGTAAATCTTTACAGAGATCCCCCGCCGCCCTGAATTACTCCCCGCTTGTATTTAATGACGTTAAATGAGCCGTTTTCGCTCCCTCGCACGTGGCCGGTCGGAGATAATTGCCGTGTAGGAAAAGGCGAAGTTCCCCTATAAATTGCGGTGACGGCCGGAGCCCGCAGCCCGGCGGGCCCCCGCTTTGCCTGTGCCCCGGACGCGGGGCTGAGACATCACCTCCGACACCGGCAAAAGCCCCGCACCCGCCGGCTCCTTCCCTCCCGGCACAGAGTGAGCCGTCCGGCTGGAAGGAGATGCTCGTAAGCTCCCCTCTACATATTGCGGGCGGGGGGGGTGCACCCTCTTCCTGCGGAGCCTACTCTTAGTTTAGGCTGGGGGCTTCTTGAGCACAGGATTAAAGCAGCAGCAGGGCAGCTAGGAGCGGGACAGAAATCAGGGGGCTCTCCTCCCCTCTGGTGACTTCCAAGTCTTAAACTGATCACAGAAAGCTGCGCTCTCTGCGTCGGGGACCCGCATTTTTAACAGGAGCCGCGTCCCTGTTATGTCAGAGGCTCGTTGCCCACCGCAGCCACCATTTGGCTACGAGAAGCAAGGGAAGGAATACAGTCTTGATGGCGAGTGGCGAAGGGGCACACGCTGCATCCGTGACAGGCTCCGCTCCTTATCTGTGAGAGGTTTGGAGCCGCGTCGGTCCGCTTAAACCCTTTTATTACCCACGCCCCGAATATTTCCATTACACACGGTCTGTGCTCCTCAGCTGATATGTGAAACCTGCTGCCTTATCGCTGTCGGTCGATTGATATTTTCTGTGTACAAGCCCAAGGCATTAAATCAATGTCTCCACTCTGCAGTGGCATATTCTCTATAGACTAGTCTGTGGGAGACAAGTGAAGTCCTGCTGAAAACGGGCTTCATCCTGTCTCGATTCGCACGAAGCTCCTTTTGGCAGAAGAAGTGGGACTTTAAATAGGATCCACCTGCCCGGACTTGGTGCCGAACAACCCCGCGCTGCCCCTGGCTGCAGGGGATCTGGTGGCGTTTGGCGGCTCAGAAAACAGAGGGCGAAGGGACCGCACAGCCGGGTTATGGGGTACCCGGCCAAACCCGGCGTCCCGGGCACAAACCCGCGCTACCTCCCGCTGCAGCCCGGGCGGGACCCGCGGTAAATCTCCGCCCGCCCGAGCGCACCCGCGCAGCGCAGCGCCGGAGCCGGCTCCGTCTCGCCGGGAGCGCCGTGCTCGCACCTCGGCCCCCCGCCGCCGGGCTGCCAGCGGCCGGTGCGGCCGCACCTGCAAAGCCCGCGGCAGAGGGGCTCTCCAGTATTTTTTCTCCCGTTTTTTTTGCTGGGTAGTAGTGCTGGAGGAATTTGATGAGATTTCTGGGACGCTGGCTTGGATTTTGTTTTCTAAATCGACCCTTAAATTTAATTTGTCGCCGCTGGCCCTAACCCGTCAGGGGGCAATTATGTGATAATTATGAGAATTACACAGCTCTTTTATCTGGCGGCCGTGCACGAAGGGAGCTGACCGCAGCGAAATCTGTTCACGCGTAACCTCCCCCCCCCGCACCGACAATGCCGCTTGCTGGGGACCAGCGCTCGCCAGCGCGGCTGCTCTTACTACCGGGGTCGATCCGAGGCAGGGCTACAAAGCGGGAGTTGGGCTGGGACCTCGGCCCGGCCTTTCCAGCGGCCCGGGACGAGGTGGGGCAGCGCTAGAGATGCTCCCCTCGGGCGTCGCCCCGTCCGACGGGGAAACGCCGGCTCTGGCTGCCGCCGCCCCGGCCGCAAAGCAGCCAGGAGGTTACACCGCCTCGGGTGGCTTTTTCCCTCCCTCCCTCCCTCAACCTACCCCGGCACCGTGAATTAAAAAACCCAAAAGACCCCACCACACAGACACCCGCAGACGCCGGTGGCATCGCGACGCCCCGCAAACACCGCCCGCGGGCGCGTCCCCTCCCGTCCCGCAGCCACGCCGCCCCCCGCGCCCCCCGCGCGGCCTCGGCCGTGCAAATCGTTCCTCTCCCCGTCTACGCTTTAGCGCTACGGCTGTTTTTCTGGCACATGGCTCCGTCCCCCGCAACCCGCCCCAGACATTTTGAAAGAAAATAGCATAAGGCTTTCATTGTTAACATTTGATTTATTTAAAGTCCTTAACTGCAAATGATCAAAAACATACTTCACGCATTAAATTCTCAGTTATCGTTTTAAATCAAAATATTTTTTTCAATTACAATCACATTTATAAAATTAACAAAATTTCTTAAATTCACGTGTAATTCTTTTTTTACTGTCAATTAAAGCAATTTCCAGCTGTAAAGAAAGAAAAAAAATATAAACCATGCAATAAATTAAGAACATTGAGACAGCGAACAGGAATAATAATAAAACCCGTCTGGCTATGCTAACACCGTGTAAAACTGTGGAAAGTGCATTAACACTGGATGAAACAAGCTAACGATGGCGATAATTAAAAGGCCACAAAAAAACTGGATGTGGAATTTATTAAACAAGTCGGAAAAGGGGAGAGAGAGAAAGAGCTCTCCTCTTTTCCTTGCGTCGGTTTAATAGTCAACGTTTCCTGGGGGAGGGGGAAAATAACCTTGTTATAGATACACAGTTCTAGCTGGTACACAATGAAGATACACTTAAATTAAATAAGCATGTCATCCACATGTTGATGAGGGTTCCTGATGAACGAGAATCTTCAGTAACAGATGGGAAGGAAAAAAATATCCAACTGGCTGTGACCTCTTGTAACTTTATATTACATCCCAAGACAGGTAACACTTGGAAAAAAATAAGGGTCGCATCCTGCACTCCAAAGCTCCAGTTGGTCCCCTCGGGAGTGCAGGATCCGGCCCGCAGCATCTGGGTGTATGCGGGTTGTACTAGCCGAAGGTTTATTTTGCAAGTATCAAAAGGATGATCCGAGAAAGTAAATAGTCCTCTTGTTGCTTAGAGATTCTCTTAGTGTTTTGCTACTTCACAGCAGTATTGTCCTTCAAAGCCTTTTTAATTAAAAAAAGCCTTAAACGTCTACTCGCTTCTTCATCTCCGTATTGTTAAAGTATTGCCACATACCTGTAAACTTACATGAGATTATAGAGCACAGAAGGGGGGGTGGGGGGGGGAGACGAGGGGGCGGAAAGCACAAACAAGTAGTTTACAAGCTCAACAATTTTTTCTTCTTTTTAATAACACCCTGCAAAGGCTAGGGGGGATCTCCGGGGAGAGGGGCTGGGCGGCGGGGGCGGGAGGGGTATGTACAAGCGGGACGCGGCCGGCTTTGCAGGAGGTCGTGGTGGATCATAACAACACACAACGCGTTGCGAGACAATTAAAAAGTAACAGTCCTGTGCACGCAGCGTGCGGAAACACCTCGGTTTGTCGCAGGGAGGGGGAAAGGGGGGAGAGAAGCCAGGAAAGGGGAGGGGGGGGGAGAGGGGCTCGCCCCCGGCGGCGGGGGGTGCCGAGCTAGGAGGTGTTTAGCACGGGTCTGGAATACACACCTTGGTAGTAGGAGGGCTCTAGGGCCGAGGGCTCGATGCTGCTCCGGCCCGCCATGGAGGCGCTGCCCAGGGGCAGCCCGCCGGGGATGCTGGCCCCGTAGGAGGAATATTGCAGCGCCTGCTCGTAGGCTTTGAAGTCCAGCTTGTGCTGCTGCTCCGAGGAGGACATGAGGTTGTTGATGGAAAAGGGGTGGTTGAAGGAGTAGTGGGGATCGCCCTTGAGGTGGAGCTGGGGTTCGTGGGCTAAGGAGTGAGGGGGGTGCGGGACGGAGGCCAAGGTGGGGACGGAGCTGATGGTGGAGGAGGCGGCCGAAGCCGAGGTCTTTAGTTCCGTGCTCGATCCGCTGTGGTCCATAGACTGGGGGCTGGTGGACGGGTTGGAGCTGGAGAGGGAGGTGGCGGTGTCCAGCTGCGCGGGTTTATTGTGGCCTCTGTGCAGGGGGGAGTTGGAGCTGGAACTGGAGGCCCCGGCCTGATCTTTCCTGCCCTCCTGAGGGGCTTTGCTGTTCGCCGGCTTCTCGCACTTGAAGCGCTTTTGCCGGCGGAGGTAGCAGCCGTTTTCAAACATGTTGCCGGAGTCGGGGTGCAGGGTCCAGTAGGAGCCCTTGCCGGGCTTGTCGGGGGAGCGGGCCACCTTGACGAAGCAGTCGTTGAAGGAGAGCGAGTGGCGGATGCTGTTCTGCCAGCGCTGCTGGTTCTGCCGGTAGTAGGGGAAAAGGTCCATGATCCACTGGTAGATTTCGCTCAGCGTCAGCATCTTGCTGGGCGCCTGCTGGATGGCCATGGTGATGAGGGAGATGTAGGAGTAGGGCGGCTTGGCGTGGGGGTAGCTCCGCTTGAAGGTCTTGGCGTCCCGCGTCCTGCCGAGGTTGGACTGGTTGTAGGCCATGGGGCTCATGCAGGGGTTCATGGCGCCGTAGGGGCTCAGCCCGTTCATGGGGGCCGGCTGGGCCGACATGGCGTTGATGCCGCCGGGGCTCAGCGCCGTGCCCATGGCGGCCACGCCGGCCGGCATGCCGTTCACCGGCCCCGCCGAGCCCGCCGGCATGCCGGCCACGGCGCCGGGGCTCAGCCCGGCCCCCAGCCCCGTGTTCGCGTAGGACATGTTGAAGGAGCTGGAGGTCATGTTGCCGCTCGTCGTCATAGTGTTCATGGTCATGTAGGTGTTCATGGTGTTCATGGAGCCCAGCCCCGAGTTCATGTTGCTCACGGGCACCGAGGAATAGGCCTAGGGCAGCGAGACGGAGAGAGGGAGTTAGGGGGGAGAGAGGGGCGGGCAGGACCCCGGCGGGGCCGGATCCGCCCGTCCTGCCCGTCCTGCCCGCCCTGCCCAGCGAGCCGTGCGAGCCTCCTGCCGCGGCCGCCGGCCGCTTCCCCGACACCCGGGGAAGCGCTTTCCGAAAGCCGCACGGAAAGGCCGCTGGCGCGATGAAAACGTCTAATTCGTATCTATACGTGTTCACAAATAGACACAGAGGGAGGCTGCTCGGTCCCGACGCGCTCCCGTTTTACCGGCGTGCCGCGGCTTGCGCGGGCTGCGCCGGGATTCCCGGGGCGCACGGACCGACGGCCTTCCCGGGGCAGCTCCGCACCCCCGCGGAGCCGCTCTGCGGCTTTATCTGTCCCGGCAGGAGGTTTTCTCCCGGAGTGTTCCCGAGTTTTTGCTGATTTTGTGTCCCGTCTCGCTAGCTAAATATTTAAACTCATCAGATTGTTGAAATTATGGGTGTACACTGTCTGCACCGAGGAGAAATTCAACTGCCTGCACTTTCTGAGAATAATCTCACGCATCTCTCCCACCCTGCACTGATTTAAATTTCTATTCTTACACAGGATGCGATAATGTCTTGTCGCAAAAGAAAAAAAAAATCAAAAACAACGGCTGGCGTCCTCGTTTTATAGGGGGAAAGCTTCTCCCTTGTCTGCGTTTTCTATCAAGTCAGTCTTTAAATTAAAGTTTAAAAAAAGCCCGCTTTCCCAAAGTACGAAAAGCCTGAACTTTCCCTGCCTGAGATTTTCTATAATTGCCCGACGTGCAAAAATTGTAGCACCCTACCATATAACACAACTCTTAGAAAAGGCAGAACCAGAGCGCCTGAAATTGTGCTTTCCAGCACGGCATCTGATTTAACAGGAGGGAGAAAGACGTTCCCAGTTTACCTCGAACAAAGGCAATATGGCTAAGAAAAGGGTGTTTAGGCGACGGTTAAAGGTATAAAATTCATTACTGTTCACTACAAATTCCACGAGCTTATAAATGCGCTTTTAATTTAGAGGATCACATTAATTATTTGAGATGGTAGTACGCGGATGGGTTTCGCACCTTGCATCCATGCAGCGATTCAAATTAAATAGCAGGGGAGGAGAAAAGATTGAGGCTAAAAAATAGCAAAAGCGAAGGTCGCTTAACTTTATGTTTGTGGATAATGAGTATGGCGAGGATAAACGAGTCTGGAAACGGCACATAATTAGGATGACCCTTATTTGCCCTTAGCCGACTTTCCTCAATTAACTAAGATGCCAGTAGGGTGACACGTATCTGCCTGAGCCCGCGTGGCTCCATGGGCGCTGTGTGCCAGCTCCGGGGTGCCGGGACGAGGCGTGGGGACGGTGGAGCCGTGTGTCCGGGTGTGCTGATGCAATGCCCGTGTGTGCACACCTAGGTGCCTGCCTCGCTACCACACTTCCTTAAAACGGCTCCTTCCCGGGCGGGAATCCGAGGGGCTGCTGGCGGTGCTGCTAGGCGCTGGCTTCCCCGGGGGACCCCCGCTGCAGAGCCGCAGCGGCACAGTGCGAACCCCGGGCCCCCGCAGGGCCGAGGCGCGCCGCGGGGAGGGCTCCGGGCGCTTCCGTGTCCCTCTCTTCTGCCGTAGTTCTTGGCGCTTGGGCCCGTTCTCCCCCTTCTTTTGCATCGGGTTGTCAAACAGGCGCGGGGGGCGGAAGCGCCTCCTGGGGTGCCGCGGGCCGGGCCGGGGCCGGGGCGGCGGGCCCGGGGCGGCGGGGCCGGACCCCCTCCCGGGCTGGCTCCCGGGGCCGCCCTCGCCAGCGCCGCCCGCCGGCCCGCGGCAGGAGCGCACGCCGCGGGCTGCCCGTCTTGCACAGTAAGAACAAACGGCTATTTTTCCCCCCCTTTCTTCTCGCCCGGCTTTAACAGGTGAGGCCCCGGCGATGGCGAGCGGAGAGGCCGGCGGCCCCGCCGAGGACCCCGGGGAAGGCGCTGCCCCCGCCGCGGGACGCGCTGGCGACTGGCTCCCTCGCCCCCTGCCATCTGCCGGGAAGGAGCCGGGGGCCGGCAGCGGGGCGAGTCCTCTGCCCCGAGCCAAGAGTTTACGGGGCGCTTTTGTGCGCGCCGCAAGCGGAGATTACGCCTTTTAGACGAGATCAAGGGCTGCCCCCGGCCCCCCGGCCCTCCCAGCGGGCCCGCAGCCGCCCCGGGTGTCCCTCAAACGCCTCCCGGGGCTCTCGGAAGCCGTGTTTTCCTCGGGGAAGCCTGGCCAGCTTCAGCGCCGGAGGGAGGGGGGAAGCACGTTTGCGCTGGCAGGATCTGGAGTGCAAACCGATTCCCCCGATTGCTGCCCCCCTCTAGACCCCCAGCCCTCCCCCTGGCCCCCCCTCCCCCTTGCAGAGGGGCAGCAGCGGAGCCAGACCCCGGGATTCACTCACCTCCTGAGTGTCGGCGTAGTAGCTGTTCCAGTCGCTGGTTTCATGCCCTTCCATTTTCACAGTCCCTAACATTATGGAGCCAACCTGCCCGGTGTAACCATCCAGCCCTCTTGCAAGCGAGCGACGGGCAGCAGGAAAAGAGCCCGAAAGCCCGACCTAGCAGGAAGCCAGCTCTCAGGAGGGGCGGGGGGTGCTGAATTCTCCTCTATAACCAGCCAAAAAGGAGGCAGGGAGCGGTGTGGGGCGAGACAGTTGAGAAAGTGAGGAAGTGCCGGCTGGGATGTGAGTGGAGTTGAGCTGATGTGGATCTTACGTCGCAGAAGTACCCACCTCCTCCTCCTCCTCTCCCCATTTGTCCGCCGCACAAAGGCGTTCGCACCTACAAAGCCGGAGATGCACCTGCAAACAAGGCAGTTCCCCTCGCCTGCAACTCCCCCCGGGGCGGCACTTTATTTGCAAAGCGGCGTAATTGGTTTAAGCTTGTGGGGAAAGAAGGAGAGACGGAGGTGGGAGAGGGGGAGAGTAGGAAAGGGGGGGTGAGGAACCCACCCTTTCAGACGGACAGGACAAATGCTAGGAGGGATCGGTGGAAACGAAATGAGGTAGATAAGGGAAGGGCAGCCCCCTCTGTTTGAAGAGAATGCAAAAGGCCATCCAGCCTTAAACCCCTGAGATTAGGGGCAATATTTACTGAAGTCCAGTAGATGCTCCTTTAACTTGATGGCCGGGACGTGCTCCAAAGTCCCGAGTCCTGCAGCCCACAGGCTCCCCCCCGCTCCCGCCCCTCACTTCAAAGCTGGTTACCGCGCAGGTACCTCCGCGGCGCCCCCCGCCCCTGCCGCGGCGCCCCCCGCTCCCCGCGCCCTCGGGGCGGGGGCCGGACTCGGCGCTCCGGCCTGCGAGCAGGAGGGCTCGGCTCCGCGCTCCCCAGAGCCCTCCGACCCCCCCTTGGGCTGAACCTTCAAACGGGGCTGCCGTTCTGTGTAGACGGTGATGATGATATTTCTGTTCTGGTGCCTTACGTTTAGAAACCATGTGAGTCACCGCGCTGAGACATAACACTACAGGCACCCAATAAATGCGGACAGAGGCTTGAATGCGGATCCACCGATATTAACCTCCACTTGGCAAACATCAGGTGAGTCACTGGAACCATTTTATATCTTTACTGTGGAAAGCCTCCAGCCCAGAAGGCTCCTTTGGAAGCCTTCTGTGGTGCCAGGCACCCAGGAGCAGCAATAATAAGTAGCGGGTATCTCGTTCCCAACTTCTTGCTCGTTAACCTGATTTTTCACAAAGAACAGGGGAGGAGGAATCTACACAGGCCGGTAAAAGGTAAAAAGGGGCAACACCGATAAAACAAATTGACATTGGACAACGCTCTTTATTATTATGGAGGCAATCTCGCAGTCTTTGCAGAAGGATCGAACATTTTCTGTTTCTGCTCCTGCCCTGTCCGGCTCTTCGAGCTTATGTCAAGACCACAGACTTTTCTTGGGTTTCTCTGCCGTATCCTTTATGAGTTTGTTCCTACCCAGCTACCAGAACTTTTATCACCTGACAGTAAAAGAAGACAAAACCAAAAAAACCCCCACGCACCCACCCATCCACCCACCCACCCGTCAACCAACCCAAAACCCCCAAACCCAAATAACTTTCCGGGCAATGGGAATTTGAAGGGGAAATAAAGTTTCTTGGGATTTTGAAAAAGGGTTGTGTATCGTACCACACAAGCTAAAACCCACACCTGGGTCTGAGTTTCTGCCTGGCATGTTTATCGTTCAGCAGGGTCACGGTTGCTTCCACAGTGGTTTGTCCTCGAGTGATCTGCGGAAACATCACCCTCACAAACACGATTTTGAAGTTTCTTATACAGAGACCCAGGATTCAAATGACGAGATATAGTATATCTCCACCCCGACAAATATGTTTTAACTTGTCTTCTAAATGCGTTTTCTGTTATCCCTTTCTTTGTTCTTTCCCTCCTCGTCCTTCTTTCTTTAAATCTGGCAACAGAATTAAGTCAAATCCTCGAAACAAACAAAACTCTGGAATCAGCAGACGAGAACAAGGGATGAAAATGTGTCTTGAAGGAAATAAAATAGATAAAAGCACTGGATTAAACCCCTACTTTCTCAAGCGGTCAAACTACACCCATGGAAACTGGCACAAAACCCAGTGGAAAACCTAAGAGATATTAAAATTGCGGTCTTCATGTATGCACCCTCCCTCTTTCCCTAATGGAAGAGGTCTATACGTCTGCAAATAGAGACCTTTGGGTGGCGGCTTGTCCATTTCAGTACTTGAGGTCTGTTCAGAACCCCCCCGCAGTACAGCTGCGTGCGGCGAGGCTGGGAGGGGTGCGGCGGTCCCAGCGACCCCGCCGGGCGCCTCCCCGCCGGGTGACCTCGGGGCGGTGCTGCCCCGCTTCCCAGAGCCCGACCCCGCGGGAGCAACACCCGCCGGGACGCCGGGCAGCCCACGCAGGGCTCACTCCGTACCTGGAAAAAAGAGCAGGCACGGAGCCGGCCACGCTCCTCGGATGCTGCTGCAAACCGCGGAGGCGTTCCGCCAGGCGGAGCAGACGTGGCGCCCGGCAGAGCCGCTCTCCGCGCCGGCCGGCCCCTCGGGACGCCCCCGCCGGGATGCCCGCCGGCCGGGCCGGGCCGCGCCGCGCCGCGCCGGGCGGGGAGGGGAGGGGAGGGCAGGCCGGGGGTTGTGCAAAGTCGCAGCGCCTCCTGTTGTCGGGCTGCGGCTCCGGGCTCAGCTCCCGCTGTCTAAGGCTGCTCCCAGAGGTGAGAGCACAGGCGGGCTCCTGCCTGTAATCTTCTTAGAGAGCGTTTCGGCTTGGTGTACGAATCGGCAAGCCCGAGGCAGAGTGAGCCGCTGCTGGAAATCCCCTTCAGCCCCGCTCGCTGTCTTGCAGCCCTGGGGGAGAAAAGCCTCCCTTGTGCGAAGAGGAGGGTCATGACGGCTCTGCCCACGGCCACGGGAAAAAGAGGGTGTTTCGGTAGTTGCCCTTGCCCCGCACTTGAGCTTCTGCGAAACCCTATGTGGGATGCTCCGAGAGTCCAGCGCGGTTTGCCCGTACCCTTTGGAGCAGGCTCCGCGGGAAGGGAAGGGCTCTCCGAAGGTGGAGGACCCGGGAGAGCAGGCAGGAGCTCTCCAGACGCGCTTCGCTGCTCATGCGTTCGCTACACTTCAGGACGGCAGCCCTGGCCCGATTCACACAGAGCCTTTCCCCAGCTCTGGTTAGAGTAGCGCAGTTTTTTGATCAAGCTATACACCGAGTTTTTTTTTTTTCTTTCTTTTTTTTTTTTTCCCCCCGAGGGGAGCTCTGTGTACAACCTGGAGAAAAGTGCAGGCTGAGGTGGGCTGTATTTTCCCCATCTAAACGGGAGCAGGATCTCATAATTGACCTAAAAGAGGAAAGTATGTGTGTGTGGTTTGGGAGGGTGTGTGTGGAGCAGGGGGAGGACGTCCACGGGAGCCCGTGTTACCAGCGCTGGCAGCAACAGCTGGGCCCCGCAAAGACCACTCAGCAAGCGGTCGCTTTTTGGGAAGCGCATCGCTGCTGGGTCCTGGCTGTCAGGCTGGGCCGAGAGGACTCGCCCGTGGGAAGGGGCCTCCGGCCGCGCCGCGGGGACCGGAGCCGGCACAGGCGCGGCGCTGCTCACGCGAGGATCTGCCACGGCCCAGGGGCCCGTCGGCGCCCCTTGTCCAGCGCTGCTCGGGAGCGCCGCCCGCAGGTACTGTCCCACGCGTGGGGCAGACGGTCGTAGGAATCGGCGGGAGCTTTAATTTTAACTTTGGAGCGGTATTTCAGTTCGCTCCAGCCTAAGAGTGACTTTTCGCCTGGCAGGGCAGCGCCGGCCACCCCTTCTGTTTAACTTGCGGGGTCTTACTTGATTTTACCCAAACGCCATCGTCTCCTGGCCGGGAGTCTCTCGGCGGTGCTTGTGCGGGGCAGATGTGTAGCTCGGGAAGGAGCTGCGAGGTTATCTCCGCACCAGGATGCCTTCCCTGCTCCTCACTGTACGGCCGCCTTCTCTTTCCCCCCGATCTGTCTCCTGCAGAGGGTCGCTGGTACCCGGCTTTCCAGGCGGGCCCGACCCTGCGCAGCGGGTCTCCTCAAACGCCGTGGAACCCCTTAGCCTCTCCCTGTGCTTACTCATCCATCCCTCCCGACGGTGGGAAATCCCTCTTCCCATCTGTTTCCAACCGGAATCCTCCCCCACCCCAGCGGGCAATCAGTAATCGGGTGGGAATGTGCCGCTGCCCAGAGCCGGGTCCTTCGGACAGCGTGGGAGCCCGGGCGGTCCTGGGGCGCTCCCGGAGCCGGGGTCGGTGACTGCCGGGAGCGCCCCTCACTCCGGAGGGAGCCCGTCGAGACGGCGGTGGAGTCGGGGGGCTTGTTTCCCCCCCTCGCACAGGCAGAGCAGCCCTGTCTCTGTGCTCCTGCCGCTGAGACCTCAATGAGAAAAGCCGGCGGGGGTCCCCCCTCGACCCGCCCGGGGTCCCGCTGGCCGGAGCACCCCCCCGGAGCACCCCCCGGCGGGGCGGTCGCTCCCGCGCCGCCGGCCCCCGGAGTCCACCAGCCGGTGCAATGCGATAAGCTGGCGTTTACCTTCCTCTCGCTCGGGAGCAGCGGCTGGGCAGGTGAGGGCACCGCATGGGGTCAACACTTGCTTTGGAGCTTTTTCTGCGTGAACTTTTCTTATCTCCGACCGTGACGAGCAAACGACCCCCTTTCCCCGACCGACCCGAGGTAGGAGAGGGCACCCCCTTTTCTGTCTGCACCTCCTCCTCCCCAGGACCCGTGGTCTGGGCATCCTCCTGGGCGGAGTAGACGTACCCTCCTGCTGCCCCGTCCCCGGCAGGGAGGGCCGGGGGGACGCACCCCCCACCCGCCGGGCCCTGCCTCCCCGCTGCCTGCTTCTCGGCCGCGGGTTCTCCGCCCTTTCAGCCGCCCCCGCCGGGCGCAGGGGGCTCCGGAGCGGCCGGGCCGCCGGGCAGGTCCCGCTCTGCTGCCGGCGGGAGCGCAGCGGCCAGGCGCCCCTCCGGAGGCCCAGACCTGCCGGGGCCGCGCCCTCGGGGCACCGGGAGCGCTCCCGGGGGTGCCGGGCCTGCCGGGCTCTCACGGGTCACACTCCGGGTGCGCCTTTCACGGGCGCTGTGCGAGGCCCCGGAGACACTGTGTGGCTCGTGGCATTAGCGACTTTCCGTTGCCGGATTTTATTTTATTTTATTTTATTTTATTTTATTTTATTTTATTTTATTTTATTTTATTTTATTTTATTTTATTTTTTCTTAAATTCCATTGCAATTCATTGAATTTCATTTTTCTAGGCATCACTCAGCATGTAGTGACTTAAATGACACTCCCGACATAAAAAATAATACCTCCTCCCCGAAAATACTCATGTATCAGATCAGTTAAAGGAGAAAGAAGCACAAATAACGAAATGAAAAATTACGAATAATTTAATATCCGATGGTTGAAGAGATGAGAGCAAGGAAGCTTCTGTTTTCTTGTTTGCTTTTTCTTCACTGTAACAAAATAGTTCTTAACTAGGTAAATAATGACCCTTTATATACAATCACTTTATTTTTGCTAGTGGGGCTAGATGTGTGTATGCTGTTTGCAGAACTCCAGCTGGCAGGGTGCCCACACTGCAGTGTGTGGTTGGCCAACTGTGTTTTACTTACTTTATGTAAAAATAAATGCACTTGATATTTCTCATTTGACTTAAGAGCAGCCATGTGGGTATTTATTTCAATTATTGGGTGTTTTATTATGTTATGATTTACTGAAACGTAAATGGAAATGCTTCTGTTGTTTATTTCAATCAGTGTACCAATTCTTATGCAATTACTCGATATCTTTTTGAAAGTTTTGTTTGCTTTGTTTTGTTTTAAAGTAGCTACAGTAATATGGCATGGAAGAAACAGTATCAGAGGAGATGGGAATTCGATTATGCACAGAGATAAACACATACACATCAGTGGCACCCACTTTGTAGAATCTCACACAAATTGCAAAAATGGTATTTCAGGACATATACAGATATTTTGCAATACACGAATAAGGAAGCAAGAAGGCAAACTGAGACAGCGAGTGCGGTTAATCTATATAAACTGGTATAAGCAACAAAGCTTGGTAGGAGAGACACTTTTGCATGAATCCTAGAATTATTTCTTTGTTAAAGTTGCCTAAGTGACTTCATGGACCAAAGTCTGTCCTTTTTTTCCCTAACAATATCTGCCAGTTGAACAAAAGGTATTTCCACTCTCCACAAGTCTTGCTTCTCCAAAATCTGCAGTGAGTTCTCTGTGAGAACATCTGTTTTACTGATGTAAACCAAGTATCGTATTGGACAAGAGATGCAAAGCCGATCAACTGCTTGTAATACACATGCCAATGTAATACTCCGGTTCTTCTGCAAACTGACCTTCCTACGCAGAAGGTGGACTTGGTTTGGCACCTTGGATTTTGAGCAATGGGGAGTAGAGCAATGCTACCCTTCTTTCACTGCATAGCACCATATTTTCAAATTGTTTGCTCTGGTCTCCTTTACCTGCAAAGAAATATTCATTTCCCTGTCTCTGTCTCTACAGCAGTTTTACGGAAAAGCATTGGGAGAAACCAGTATCCATCATAAATGGCTTTCTTGGCTGGCTTCAGCTCTGAAGAATCAAATGTACAAAATCAAGGCTGGCTTATTTAAACTCCTCCCCAGGGAGCAGTTCCACAGCTTTACCCAGCTTGCAGTTTCTAGAGCATAAATGAATTCAGGCTGCATTAACTGCACATTTTCTTGAGCTGCATTAACATGGACGGCCAGCAATTGTGGGATGTGTGGCAGCATGAACACACATACTCCATCAGGGGATACACACTAACCTGTATATAGCAAAAATTATGTTTACCCTGGAAAAGGATGCCCAGAGGCCCTATGTAACATGTCCCATAGTTTTACATTGAAATGTGAGAATGTGAGTATCAACTGGTAACACCCTAAAATCATAAGCAAGACTCATAAAATAGGAGAGTCAACTAGTGTCTATGGGAAAGTAGAGGAAGGTCTGGATTTGGTAACATTTTAGGACTCCTCAGGGGCAGCAGCTGTTCAGTATTTCGGAGAGTGGTTGGTCCTCCCAGCAGTTGGCCTAAGCTTCTGCTGCTGCTTCAAGCATTTCAAGGCTGAATCTCCCTGCTGAGCAGATTTAAGGGAATGACATCAGGAAGGTCACTCAGCTCACCGCACGCTTTCACTTCTGCCGTCACATGGGCTCAGTTCTCTGTGCAGCTACTGGTGAGACAAGGAAGAATCAGATTTAATTCATTCCTTCTCCACCCCTCCCCAGCCAACAAGGCAGCTGCCTAAGTATTTCTGCAGTGCCTGTGGTTTCAGGTTTACTACTTTTTAGGTAATGACTTAAGGTGGGATGATTGGGAGGGAATCCAACACTTGACCTTTCCTTCAGTTCCCCCAAAAGAGAGAGATCCTCTCTTCCATCCCAACAATTTCACAGCTGGATCAGGTGGCTTTCCTATTACCCCTTGAACAAACAATCCTTTTCCTCTTTTCACGATCAATACCTAGGAATATTCTCTTCACCATCCATCCTCTGCCAGAAATCCTTTAAATCTTTTTTAACATTACCCTTAGACACAGCTGGAACTTCAGCCTCCGCAGACACCTTTCCTCACCCTTCACAGGGCATTTCCTTTTGCTGAAGAAACTGATCAGATGTGAAGATTTTTCTTGTGATTAAATGGGATTTCTATGTCCCTCAACACTGAGTCTTCAGCTGTGAAACCTATGAGATCTACAAACACACATATATATATATCTACATCTATATATCCACAGTCAAGCTGTTGTCCTAAGAGAACAGAAGAGTTGGCCTGGAATAGCTGACTGGAAAATCTGCTGTATTAACTGAAAGACGATGGAGCGCAGAGATAATATGATAAAATTTTAAAACTAAAGCAAGTAAAGGGCTGAGCCCAGCAAAGACTTTGGCAGGTGTTTAGCTGTAATTTCTCCGTTTATTGCTTACAACCTTCTTCAAAGCCAGGAGTGTCTCTGACCTTGTGCCTATAATAAAGCCTATGTGTGACGGGTTTCTAGAAGTAACTCATGTAATTTCTCTTGGGCTATATAATAAAGTGGCACGTATCTGAAAATATTACAGTCACGTCATACTAAAAAATAAATCTGGATTCATGATCACTCAAAATAAACAAATGATTTTCTCATTGTAATGATTTTCTCATTACATATATGGTTTTAAATAAAAGGGCTCCATCT
This sequence comes from Phoenicopterus ruber ruber, assembly GCA_009819775.1. NCBI lineage: Eukaryota > Metazoa > Chordata > Aves > Phoenicopteriformes > Phoenicopteridae > Phoenicopterus > Phoenicopterus ruber. The sequence continues at coordinate 28,215,295 of CM020219.1, read as the reverse complement.
TGTTTCCAACTTTTTATTTATTTTTATTTTGAATTATAAAGGAAATGCCATTATTTAAATAATGTGTTTCAATTGGGGAAAAAAACCCCACAAAGCCCAAAATCATAGGAGGAAGAAAAATTTTAACTATTTCTGCTGGCATAGTGCTGGCAAACACAGATATCTCACAATCATAATGGAGATTAGTGGAGCTGGGTGTGCATATTTGTTATGGATCAAAGATAGGATATAGCGATTAGAAGAATGACAATGCTTTCAACACTCACAAAGGGATTGAATGTGTGATTTATAATACTAATTCCACAAAACCTTTCTATTGCTACTTACTGCACAAGGGATTCAATATGGATTGATCACTGAAAAAACGCCCCAGTATTTCCTTCAGCTCAGCTGGATCAAACCCTTGCAACTAACCAAAAAGCTTTGCAGTATTGACAGTGTCTGATTTAAGAGATTATTCCCCCCCCACCTGTTTGCTCCACTCTTCTGCTACAGATTACTGCCCCCAAAGTGTAACTGTCAGAGAAGTTTGTATGCTACATTCCCAGCTGCCATCTTCACAGTTCAGTATTTTAGCTTGTAATTAATTGATTTTCTCTGAGTATTTATGGCCATTTTATATATATACATGGCAGAAATATTAAAACAAAGATGTTGATGCCCTGAAAGAGCAAACAGTAGCCTGTAGCCTGAGGATACATACCTCTGATTTTCTATTTACTACCAGTCAGAAGCACAGACTCAGTTATGAATCTGCCACTGGTTCTACTAGGGGACTTTGGAAAGTCTTTCAAACTCTCTTTATTCTAGCTCCCGGTCTCTAAAATGGGATAATGCTACTTGGGCGTCATGGTGAAACTGTATTTGTAAATATGCTGTTATCCTTGCTAGAACTATTGCATTGGCGAAGAGTTTTGAGCAAGTGTACTGCCATTTTGAGGCGGACTAGACTAGCGCTTTGGCTGTAGCACACCGAAAGGGAGGGAGCAGCATCCCTCTGCAGGGCTGGTGTATCTTTGGACTATTTCATGTGAAAAGAGTTTCACAGCCAGATGGAAAAGGATACCAAGGTGAGGCTTAGCATCTCATGACAAACTAGATGTAAGCCACAGAAGAACTAGCAAAGTAGTTATGCTTTTACTTTCCTTTTTCCTTTAAGTAATTGCTTTTCAGCTTTCCAAGGACTCTTTCTGGCATTTTCTAGAGACCCCATACCAGGCTGTACATATTTCATATGCACCACGCTGTCCTGATTCCTGATTGCCTAGATGAAGGTGACTATTGGAGAGCACCACTAACTCCTTCTGACTGTGCTCAGGTTTTCTCCGAAAGCCCATGGGGCACTATGTGCATCTCAGTCTCATTCCAGCATGAACTTGGATGGTGGCAATGATGTGCACGGGCGGTGGGACTTGCTACATGGTGTGGGCTCAGCCAACTTAAGAGAAAAGAAACTGCGTTTTCAGACTTTCTCCAACCAACTGAACAATTTTTCAATGATCGCTTTTCTTTCTAAAAGGAAAAAAACCTTCCTTGTAACATCAATAGACTAATAAGTTAGATGATACAATTTATATGATATTAGAAAGCTTAGTGATCTGGTGAGGTCTAATTAAGAAAAATAATAATGTGTACCCAGGGACTGAACTTGCACAAGGTTTTCCAAATCTAGATCCATTTGCTAAGTATAAGGATTCATCTACTGATTAAATTTTGGACTTTGCAAGCTACAGAGATGAGGCTTAACCTGTTGAACTAAATACTTAATGTTAATAAAAAAACACCTCCAGGCTTCAAGCATCACTGTGATCATTAAGAGAGGGGCACATGCTAATAATACCCGGGGAAAGGGGAAACAACTTTCCCTGTTTTCATGTGTATCTGAGACAAGAATCTCTGCAGCTGTCATCTCTGGAGCTCAAGCTGAGGATCTAGAGGATATATTGGCAACACTTACTTCTGGAATGACTGTTAAGCAATGCGTGCGGCTTAGTAGGGGAAAAATATAGCATGTGGGATTTAACTTGACATCAGCTCCCCTTGGGTGCTTACTTCCTTTGCTTATAAGACCTAGAGTCTAAATGCTGTAAACCAGGGAACATTTATAAACCAAGGCTTGAACCTTTCTTGCAACATTCTCCAGGAGCCAGCCCTTGGTTTGCTGCAAGCAGACCTGGCAGACAACAGGTACAGTAAGGTAACACAGCATATTCATTTTCCATTTTACCACAACTGTTAACCTAAAGAGGAAACCCATGTCTAAGGATTTTTCCTTCTTCCTAAGATTTTTTTGATGCAAATACATCTTGCCATTCAGTGGCTTCTTACTGGAACTTCCTGATGCAAATACGTCTTCACATGCAGGGTCTTTTCTTCCACATCCCACTGTGACTCCTGCAGAGAGGAACTGTTCTAGGCAAAGGAAATTGCTGAGGCTTTACTTACTGTTTAACTAGTTTGAAACGGAGCTGTTCTCTAGGCTTACAACTGCATCAAACTGCTAATAGGATTCATCTTCAATGAGGCAATCGGACACTTCATTCCTGTTCTGAACTGCTCTAATGGCCTGGGCAGCTAACGGGAATCCTTCAACACAGATCAACTATTTCATATTCCACCTTCTGCTCCTCCAGCTACTCTGGGATTCCTGCTAGAGAGAGGAGAAGCAAATTAGACACCAAGTAGATAGGGTGTATTGCAGGGCTTTCATCAGTTATCTTGCTATCAGAAGAAGAAAACCTGCTATTAATTGGGACGTAATGTGATTGGCTAATGAGTTTTTCATCTTCAACAAGTTTTTAGTTGTGTTAGCAAGATAAAAGTGGGCCATTTAGCCCAGTGTAAGAAGCACTGTTTTCCAGAAGTACACTGGCTACCCCCTTGAAGTCCAGAAATACAATTAGGTAGGGAAAAAAAAGCTACAAAGCTGTAGCTAAAAGCTACAAAGAAAGAAGAGGATAATAGAAGACATTTGCCTCTTAGATCAGTGAGGCCTTTCAATCAGTTGAGTGACATATTTGAATCCAATATATGCAGTTAGTTCCTACAGTTCCTTGTTATCACACAGGTGCTTGGGGACCCAAACTGATGAAAAAAAGGCTTTATTTTTACCCACCTTAAGAGACATAAGTGGATTACAAACACAATTTTGTAAACTGCTGCAACCCAGAGATTAATGGAAATTCCAGTGCTTTGAGTTCAGATTACATGTGGGAAACTCTTTTTTTTTTCTCTTCTTCTTTTTTTTTTTTTCCTGTGCTCTAGACAACCAGCCTTCTTGGGAACCTGGTCAACGTGACCTTGTAGGTTTGTGCCATAGTTATGGCCATCTTGATAGATTCACTTTGACTTTTCACATTTTCTTTTAATTTATACATCCATTTTTTTATTTCTTTCCTGAAGTTTGACGATTTTTGGCACGTTATCATCCCTACACTTGTTGGACACTGAACTGGTCGTACATTTTCTTGGTCTGCTTTTACTTCGTACTTCATGTGTGAAAAGAACTACTGTTAAAATTTAACTTTCACCAGACAGCTGTCAAATATATTTGATACCTCTGTTCTTTGACGGACAGGCTAGTAAAACTGTAAGACATGGAGTCAGGATTCCTCCCAGAGAACTGGTTTCAGACTGTTTGCTCATGTTAACCCTGCAAAGCTGGTCGGTTATGGAGTCTGAGATGGAGTCTATCCTGTTGCAGGCAATCCCCAGTCTTGTAAATTAAATCCTGATGACAGAAACTTTATTGATAATGTTAAACGAGTCAAATGCAGCAGAGCTGGACTTTCACCTCCAAGCTGACTCTTTGACAATTAGGACAATTAGTTTGTCAGGAAAAACGCATCTGTAATTGCATTTAGGAAGCGGCTGCACGGCACGCACACAAATTCCCAGCAATGCCGTTCTGACGTTCGGTTTTCGGGGCACAACTTTGAAGAGGCCGTGGCCGCCAGCAGAACAAGCGTTGCCATACACAGAAGAGAACCGAGGCCGCAATGGTACAAGCAACCTCGCCCGTGCCGGGGCCTGCAGCAACCTGTGCTTGAGCTCCGACGTTTCCGACGGCGCCTCCAGACGGCACTGAAGCTGGCGGGCCTTCGGATAGAAGCTCACTCGTGGAAGTAAACTCCCACCAATGCCCCACACGGAAAAGACTTCGCGCCTCCGCCTCCCACGGGGAGAGAGGGGGGCGGATAGCGCGCGCCGCCTGCTCCCGAGCGAGGCTGCGCGCGTGGAGCGGCCCCGGCCGGGCCCTCCCCGCCGACAGGGGGCGCTCGCTAGGGGTGGCAACCGGCGCTGCCCGCTCTCTCCCCCAGCGGGAGCCTCGTTGCTTGGTTACGGAGCGCGTCCTTCCCCTGCCCGCCGGCTCAAGAGGCAGCGGCGGCAGCGGCGGCTCCTCCCGGGGCGGGCTCGGCTTGTCGTCGTCGTCCCCGGGGCGCCGTGCGGGGGGAGACGAGCTGTCCTCCTGCGCGGGGCCTGTGTCGGTGCGTGGCGGGGGCGCTGCCCCGTGCGGTGCCGCTCCTGCCGGCGTCCCGGCTGTGGGCTGTCAGGCTGTGAGGTATTTCCAGAGGGGAGGGAGGCCCTTTGCCTGCTCGAGGGGGAGAAGTGGGGCTTGGAGGGGCCCAAGGTCACTGGGTTTTGTAGGTGGAAAGCTTTTGTTGTTACTTCCAGAAACTGTTGAGCTTTATCGTTTCTCAGTTTTTTCTCTCCTGGGAGTTTCTGTCCAACTTCCAATTAATGCTCCCAAAGATAGAAATGGTTCAGTTGTTTCCTCAGGTAAAATGCTAACAGCCGTTGCTGGTGCTTAATTACACGCGTTCAGAACGGTCTTGTTAAAATCAATGGGACCCTTAGCAAAATGAAGTAGTCTTTGCAAGATTGGGTTCTGTGTTGGTATATAAAATACACAAACTCATTTCTGTTTGAATTTACAGGCTGCATACAGTAGGAGAAAATTGCTAGAAAACATGACCACTTTGCACTGAGTTATGTGGAAGAGCTGAATACGATTAAGGAACGTGAGACTATATGCAGGGAATCTCAGTGGGATAGTCTGAAGATCAAACAAGCAATAGTTACTGCTCCTAGAAACGTGAGCATTTAGCCCTTATTGGAAGATTTAACACCAGATCAATCGCATCAGTTAAGAACATTATCCTCTCCAGAGGTCAAAGAGTCAACATAAGCCTGTCATGAATATAAATAAAAATATTCCTAATTAATTCATTGGGTGTTCTGAAGTTCACAGAAAGTAAGGATATCTTCTGAAGTAAGAGACATGAAAAAACAAACTCCTGATCTCAGGGTGATGACTCAAAGAAATAAATCTGTGGAAGAAGACAGTGCTGACAAAAATCAGAGAAGTTGTTCTGAAAAAGTTAACAGAGAAAATGCCACTTGTAGGCATGAAAGTACAGTTGCAAAACTGCCCGTAATAGCATCATTTGCAGGTACCACTAAAAAAATTGTAATGGTCGAGCACCCAGCACCACCTCAGAAGCCAAGTTACTGCAGGTCTAATTTTCGTGTTAATAGTTCCCCTATCTCATTAGAAAAGACAAAAGCTGTTAGTAAAGTAAAGGATAGAGTGCATATGCTACAGTTGGATCCCCAGAATTTAAAAAGAGATAAAACTGAAAAAATAGGTACTGTGATTAAAGACAGTGATGAATTTAGCTCTACAGATTCTGATACAAGTAAAAACATTTCAAGAAAGGGAAAAATAACCAGGGAAAGCTGTAAGAAGAGAAGCAGAGTGATTTTAAAAGCAAAGCAACAAGATTTAGATGTTGAATCGGGAAGAGTGCTGAGAAAAGGAAGCAAGCAGCCAAGTGTGAGGTCTGCTCGGGAACAGTTGGAAGAGGCAAGAGATGTGACTAGACCAGACACTTCAAAAATATACAAGAAGAACTTCCAGCAGAGCAAACCTGAAGAGCCTACTTCCACACCAGCATTGCCTGTGAAAGTGGTTGCAAGGTCTATTGATGAAATAATTGCTTCCCTGCAGTCTACTTCTCCATCTCCCTCAGACCAGACGATCAAAGAACTCCTGGAGAGTGTTCTTGGCCAGAACTACAACATAAAAATGGAAGTAGGTGAACCAGAACAAGAGCAATATTTTTCTCTTGGGTAAATATTACTTTTATAAGAGTTGTATATTTTTTTTCCAGCTCCTACAATGTGTTACAACACAGAAGCCAGACAAAACAAATGGATAAAGACACTAATGTATCATAGAATATTCTTCACTGTTTCTTCTGCCAGTTTTTTTGATGTCCCTTAAAAATGAAAATGAGCCAATATCAAAATATATTAAAACATAAGTTCTTTTGGGGTGTTATTTTTATTATACTGCTCATAGTTTAATACATATTTTTCTTTACTCTCCTTTCCCTTTTTTAAGATGACATATTGCGGTCTGACAGATGAAAAAGCGCATTAAATGCATGTGGGATGTTGTTGGAAGTATTGCTTATTTTAGTTATTGTTTAGCTTGTGAAGTCTTGATAAGACAAGTTCTTTATTGTCACGGTTAGGTAGGTTGTGTAAGCAGCTGTAAGAGAGTCCCTTCAATTAATTGCAGCAGGAGCTATCAGTAATACTAGGCATCAGGTAGATGCTGGAGAAAGCTTTCCTAGATTTTCACCAGAGGGTTGCTGATTGATTTGTTAACTAGACTAGTAACTTACTATCAGATGGCTCTTTGTCCTCTCTTAGCAAGACGTCTCAAGATGGCTGAAACTGGTGTGACAAAAATCACTATCACACTTGGTATTCATGCTAGCACTTGTTAGGGATGCCATGGAATGAATAGACCCGTGGAGGGTGAACTACTCCTTTTCAGCAGCAACTGCCTCTGCAAGGAAGTGTGGAAGACTGATGAAAAACACATGAACCTGTGTTTGAGGAGATGATAAAGAACATTGTTTCTCACAACTATCAAAATGTTACCTTTTACAATCATAGAGTATCTCTCATAGAATGTAACTGTAGTACCTTACATTCCCTTAATGTGAGATTGACTGTCTTTTGATTAAATACAAAAGTTAGGAGAAAAAAGAATCCTGAACTGAGTTAATTTAAATGTGTAAGTCCATGGGCAGTAATAGTCTGAAATTGCATTTCCAATAGATTTAGGTCCTCTGGTTTGATTTTCTTCTGTTCTGTTCTTCTGAGAGCTGTTTGTGTGGTTGAGGCATTCCCAATGTCTCCCACTCTGTATATTTTCTGGTATATTTCAATTGGGATCGAAATCAGAGAAGATTTTCCTCAGTGTGGCAGCATTGAGATGATCCCTCTTCATTGCTTGACTTGTATTTTAGGAATGTAATAACTTGGGACTTTTCTCTTTGGTTGAAATTTGCCAGCTGGATACAAAAATACTTTGGGGCAGATGGGAAGAAGGCTAAAGGATATCCTGGATCTGGAAAACCATTTCTTGTTCAACTTCCCCAAAATAATTATTAGTGATTAGTAACATGTGCTGCATTGTGGTTTTTTTCTTACTCTTTCCTAAATATGGCTTATGATCTAGGTAAGATTTTAAAAGTTTGGCCTCTAGCAAGTCCTAATCTTCTTAATTTGAAGTGAAGAGAACTGATTTTCTGTTGTTTGTAGTGAGAGCTACTGGGCTCTGAGCTTTGAAAATCTGGCCTCTGGAGTACTGTGATGTTTAATTCTTTATTTCTAAAGCTTACATCAATCAGGTTCAAAGTAAAACTGAAAATTTGAACTTGGTGATGACTTTCTGGTCCAGTTGTTTGTTGTTTAATGTTTTTTTTTAGGTATGGGCATACAGACATTAATGAGGATGAATGACACCCTTGCTGATTACATTTTTTTTTTTTTTAATCAAAGGGAATTGCAGCAGGTGTCTTCTGAACTGAAATGACCTTATAAATAGGATGAAGACTCCAGAAATTCTTTATTATTATTATGCATGGTTTATTTACTTTACACTGAGCTTCAAGACTTGCCTTCTCTAATGAAGCAAGAAATGTATTCTTTTAAATGAAACAGAAATACCTAGGAAAAGAACAGAACTACTAAAATGAAAACAAACTCTCAGAATTAAATGTGTTTTTCATTTCTTACAAAAAAAATATTCTGGTCTCTTTATCTTATTCTTGATCTTGCATTAATGACTGGTTAGGGTTGATAGCTTATGATATTGCTGTGGAGGCTGACCGCTGTTTTTCCCTCTGCATCGAAAAGAGCATTATCTGGGGAATGGAATGTCAGCTCGGTGGGACATTAGTACTTAGCCCTGTTTCCTTTGAGGGAAATCAATTATGAATAATGATTCATACCACATTTTCTGTTAAAAAGTAGAATTTTTATTATAAGAATATTATCGTTTCCAATGCCTGGAGTAATTTTGTTGCCTTGAGGCTTGTTGCTACCCCTGTAGTATACTGAATTATTAAGTTATATGTTGGATTTAGTATCTATAGGAGGGTGTTTATATTTTTAAATGCATTTTTGTGGTGTTCAGCTTTCTTGGTGATGAAGCTGCAGCTCATCTTTAGTTAGTTACTGTTTTCAGCAGATCAGTTCTTTGGTACCTCAGATGAGCTTGTGAGGGTGGTAACTAAATGAACAACATTTTTGTTCTCGAAAAATAACATTGAATTTGAATGCTTCTATTAAATAAGGACTATACAGTGCACCACAATAACAGCAAGTCAACATAAAATATACTTTAGTTTTTATTAAAACATCTCTAGCTCTTGTCAGCTAATCTCAATAGTGAGGCTTTGAGAAGATTTTCTCTGTAATGCATTAACACTCTCTCAAAAGTGGTTTGATGGAGACTAATTATTGTTAAAATTCGAGAAGAGATAGACTTGTATTTGCTTTATATCTATAAGCAAATACAAACAAGTATTTGCTCATAACTACAGTATCTCACTTATTATTTGCTCTATATGTTCTTTATATTTCAGCTGACATGAAAATTATGCAACAGATCATGTATTTCTTTCTGATAAAACAGTATTTTTAAGTGGCTTATTGAAAATATTTCATTTTTTTTCCCTGTAGGTGCTATAAGGTGTATTCTAAGTGTCATGGAAATGAACAAGAGACGTCAATTTATTTTGTTTAGTTCTCTTTAAGTGGGAAAACCCTAGCTCTTCCTATTGGTTTTCTTATTTTCTGCTTACAGGAGGCTCGTGGAATGTTCTTCTCATGGTCTTAGCATCCATTAAAATGTAGCTAAATCAAGACCATGATGCTTTTTATTCTGAGTTTGCCATTACATTATTAATTCAGGAAGTACACATTATTGACTATGGTCAGTGAGGTTAATCATGGCAAAGGCTACGGCACCCCCTGCCACTTGCTGAAGGGAGCCGCTCAGTCTTCAGGGGTGGACACTACAGCTCCTGGATACATGAACATTTTTTTCTGGAACAGTTAACTCATATGACTTTAGATTTTTTTTTTTTTTAATGTTTTATTTTCATAACATTGCAAGAAACTGCCTAGGGAGAGTTGTTGGGTAGATGGTTTACATATGTGGACTTCTGAAATCCATCTGTTTCTTCAAATTTACCAGTGCAAGTAACTAAATAAAAACAATCCAGTTGTGCAGTTTGTTACATTGTATCAACAATCACTTTGGACTTCCTTATGATCATTAGGCCCACATCATTTATGCTTGTCTTAAAAATGCTACAGGCTTTATGGGGCAAGGGCTATCTTTTTACCCTGAAGTTGAACAAAATGGGAGGCTAATCGTCATTAGGTCAGTAAGATGCTGTTATAATATGAGAACAAATTGTTTTTAATTGGATTGTAATCTCCCAGAATTTCAAGCTTTGTCAAAGGGGTACAGGGTGATTAGTTATGTTTGTGTATAAATAATTTGTATAAATTCACCACGTTAAAGAATGTTTTAAAATATTTTTATGTTCACACATCTAGATTGACTTTGTTTTGTCATTTATCAGGGTCTTTTCTGCACCGGTGATAGAGAATTTTCTTGTCAAAACAGAGAGGAAAAAAATTTATTTTAATAGCATGTAACTATCAAATGAGGCATCAAAGAAATACCAGATGAAAATATTTAAGTAAGATAAATTTAGAGCTAATTATTAAAAAACAAAACAAAACCAACAAAAACCCCCTTAGTTTTCTGTATGTCAGGACTCAACAATGAGTCTTTTCAGCTGCAAAGGGTACCACAGACATACCAAAATGACTGAAAATGTTAAAATTGTTTCTAATGAATTATGAAGGTGCTCAGGTACCGAAATGCTTTCCTACACCTGCAGGAGGAAGGCTATGGCTAATAAAGCTGATTTTTAAAGGCGCAGTAGAAGTTTCCATCACAAGGTTAAAATACCAGTGCAGGAAACAGCTTCCTCAAGAATGGGCAGAACACTCAAGACCCGATTCCCACAGGAACGAAGAGTTGCCACAGTTGTCAACACTTTTATTTCCCAAAGTTAGATCACACCTCCTTGGCCTTGCTTTTGTTAATGCAAACACACTGCCCATAGTACATATATACACAGTACACATCATTTTATTAAAATAACACAATAGCATTGTGCCTGCGATTCTCCCATGGGGAGTAGACAAAAGAGAAAACACCACACCCAACAAAGGAAAGCAATCGCATTACATGTATAGGTGTCTAATGAAATTAAGATAGTATTTGTTCATATAATTCTGTTGGTTTTGACAGAACAGGAAAATTAATATGTAAAGTTGTAATTTACATATTATGTCACAGTTTAGAAATGTAAGTTGATCCAGTCTGGTTGAATGAAAGGCTTTGTGAAAATTTCTCTTTGATTACATGAATTGGATAATAAATTGCATGAGGAAAGAATTACAGTTGGCTAAGATGTACTGTAATAATTAATAGTCCATGGTAATCACCATGTTTGAAGGTATGCATATGTTGCAAAGAAAAGGAAGGTTATTTGGTATAGCTTGAGAAGATAATGCTGAATCTGGTCCTTTCAGTCTGAGTTGTTACTACATTCCTTTAGTTCCTTGCCCTCATGGTGATGAAAAAATATGTCATAATTTTTTTTTTTCTTAAGCTGTCTTTTCTGTCAAAGGTAGATAAATTACTAAAGCTTTGGTTAAAAGCAAAACACCACTGTGCAGTATTCTGCAAGGCCATAACGTTCTATTGCTTTATAGTTTACATTTTTGGGGTAGTATACGCATCCATCATTTTTTGTTGGCCTGCAGACTCCTCCTTTTTTTCCTTTTCATTTTCTAATATGCAAGAAAAACAATGTTACAGCTCAGAATATGCTTCTTACGTGGTATTAAAATTAAATGTAGTATAACATGCAAAAATCCTAAGCATTAAGAAAAGTAATATTTTTAGATTGCCAGGTGGACAATACACTCAATGGAATAAAATTTCTACTGTGTGGAAGATTCTTACAATAAAAGAGCAAATGGACACTTTCGGTGCCAGCAAAGGATTTTTTCTTGAAGTGACAGAGTGTTTCTAGCACGTACTCAGCTGATAGCTTTAATGTATTCTTGCATTGATTTGTGGCTCTGAAATATTTTCCCCAGAAATATTTAACATTTCTGTAGTGTTTTTAAAGAACTGTATTCTCAAATGAAATGTAGTTTAGATGTGATACTTCTGTTTGTTACTGTTATCTTTAAAACTTGGTTCCTCAAACCAGTATATGGCAGAAAGGGTAAAGTACATGTGTGCTGAGTTACGTACATGTATGCTAACCAGGTGCTTAGAAAGCACACTGTCCTTAAAACTACCACCTGTTTGAGAGTTGTTGCCGGGTTTTATTTCTGCTTTTTTTTTCATATGGATATACTGTAACCAAAAGGGCACTTGTTGAACTATTCCTTTCACAAGAAAAAATAGTATTTCTAGGAACCGAGAACAACTTTAAATTTTGTAGTAGCTTTTCTGCTAATGGAGCAATTACAATTTTTCCCTGTGGAGAAAATGATTAACTGAAAATTGCACTCAGCTTTTAAACTTCTCTACTATAAGCAGTTCCACGGAGAAGTTATTTATAGTAAAGAGTTAAGTGTGTGTGTTTGCAAGATGAGCCTAAGATCATTTGTCTCTGAATGTACTTGTTGCTTTCGAACTAATTTGTGTGATGAAGACCCAAACTTTAATTTTTGTATACATATTGTTTTGATGTTGTTTTGTTCTGTAAGGTAGTATGAATAATATATATATATATTTATATTCTTGTTTGACATTAGTTTTCTTCTCTTGCTTATACAGCAGGCACCAATTGAACATAAGGAAATAAAAACTGAATCTCAAGTCCTGCCAAGTTTTCACCAAGCAAGCCTGGTAACATTCTGCATTATCTAGGAATGTTAAAATATAATAAGTTAATAGTGCTTCTATTTGCTTGCAGAGTTGTTAAGATAGGTAGTTATCATAGAATGGTTTGGGTTGGAAGGGACCTTAAAGATCATCTAGTTCCAACCCCCCTGCCATGGGCAGGAACACCTTCCACTAGACCAGGTTGCTCAAAGCCCCGTCCAACCTGGCCTTGAACACTTCCAGGGCTGGGGCATCCACAACTTCTCTGGGCAACCTGTTCCAGTGCCTCACCACCCTCAGAGTGAAGAATTTCTTCCTTATATCTAATCTAAATCTACCCTCTTTCACTTTAAAGCCATTACCCCTTGTCCTATCATATTTCATTTTTTAAACTGATAAAACTGGGAAGGAAATGAAATAGTCCTTGAAAACATTTTGGTACTTCATAAATTATAAATATACCTTTATTTTTCTCTCTTTCCCCTTTGTGTCTCTTGTTCATTCCTTTTCTTGTGGGGTTTGATTCTCCAACTGCTGGATATAAAGAATTTCACTTTTATTAAGTAGCATGCTGCTTAGGGCAATGGAATCATAAGACATTTGTCTATATTCATACATATTAGTGCCCATCATTCTATGCCTTTCATTCAAACTGTTTTTAAAATTCAAATATTTAAACTTAGATATGGTTAAGGGGGTGCTTAATGTTTAGAGGCATTAATGATTTATTTGCTTTAAAGGATCATAGATCTCTTGATATAAATTTCTGATGTATGTATCTTCTTACATTTTGGAAGTGCAATTTGTAGAAGAAACAGACCAGATCTTTGATAAGAAATCTCTATAAATACTAGTATTTAGTGTTAATCATTGTAGGTCCTTTGGCTATTACTATATTTATTTTAGTTAGCTGTTGAGGAAATATTTGGCTTAAGATAAAATTGATAAAATGTTCTAGGTGCTTCATAAAATGCATGGACAATGAAAGAATAATTGCATATAATAAATATTGTACTGAAGTATCTGTCAGGGAGCACAAAAGTGTTTTAAAAAAATATTGTATGTTCACCTCTTACATTGATTGTTTTTTTCCCCCCACCCTTTCCCTCAGAAGACACCACTAGTTCAGAAAGCATCTCAAGCAGCAGAAAATGAATCTCAGTCTAAAGAAGAGCTGTTAACATATAATAAGCAGGTAAGCAGGTTAGTACTATTGTGAGATAGTATTGGTTTTCCCATGCTTAAGGTTTTGATGCTTTAGAGCATACAGGGATCTGCAAGCTGTTTCCTTACCACCTGCCCTTTTAAAGAAGATTTTCTATAAAACAGGTCTTCATACTGGTCTTGCAGCTTAAGGTTAGAGGAAAAAAACAAATTAAGGTTCATTCGGTCAGATGTTGGGTTAGGCTTTTCTTTATGAGATTGGAAAGAAGATTACAAATGAAACAACGTATAAATAGAATCCTAATCTAGATTTAACAAGCGGATGCCTTCCTGGAAAATGGCATAATGCTCAATATCCTTTTGGTTTTGCAATATTTCACACATGACAAAAACTGTCATTAGGATATCAACTGTATAAAGCTTAGATTTTTAGTAGAGAACACGTATCAGGTTTATAGAGACAGTACCACAGAGGACAAATTTGTTGCTAAGACCAAATAATGTATTTTCCCATATGTTGTCAGTTTCTAGCATTCTGGTATTTCACGGGTATAACCGGATACTGAAATAAAACCCTAAGCTGGTTCCTTCTGCAGCTTTGATGTGAATGATTACTTTGCCTTAAAGTTATTATATATGCTTGTTGTAAAACAGAATAACACTATGTATTATATTACAATGGTATAATGAGAAGGACAACCAAGAATGGGATATGTTTCCACGAGGCAGTGTTATGGGCAGACATACCAGATAGCCTTGGCCTAAACTTAAGTAAATGTGTTGAACACAAGGTTGGATAAGCTACATGAGAAGACAGATACAGGTGATGAAAAGGAGGAGATAAAGGGACCAAAATGAGAAGAGGATGAGACACCCACATGTGGGATGCTTGTTGATGGCCCAGTATTTGTGAGTATGTTGTTTCAAGGTCTAGTCATCATAAGGCAGAGGTCTAGTCAAAATGAGAAACCTTCTAAATGTCTAAGGGCCTTGCTTCAGCTGCTTCTTCAGCTTCTCCCACTGACTGTAGCTTGACCCTGATTGTGTCTCTTCAAGCTGCATGGAGAAAGGGATAGCGAGAGGTAGGCACTCGCCTAGAGTTCCAGAGCATTAGCAACCAATTTTCCTGATCAATTTTAAGATAGCCAAGAACCAAAGATGCACACAGCTTACCCTGATGAGCTAAAGGACAGAGCAGCTCTGGGAGTGAGTCACAGGATCTCACAGGTGACAGTGAAACAGGAACTCCCTATCAGTCCTGGCACTGCATTCTGCAATGGGGCTACAGTAGACATGAAGTAGAGTCCTAAGTGACCTGGTGATGCTGGCCTGTGCAGTTCCAGTTGGCAGGCATTCTTTTGCAGCTAAGGATTCAGATTTCCTAGCAACTTTTGTGGCAGCAAAATTATTTCTGTTAGATGGTTTAGAGTTCTTTTGTTGAAGAAAATGGATGAAAATGAAATTCTATTACTTTTTAAAAATTCCGCTCAATTAGAAAAAATATTGTGTTTTGAAATTTTCCTTACAATATTTATCTGTCTGTAGGTCAGAAATGTTTCTAATCCTTCAGTAACTGAAGTCTCATGTGCCATCTGTACTTGGCTATAATGTTTTATATAATTAATAATAGTGTTTGCAGGTAGTTTTTAAGAGTATACTCTGCAACATCAGTTGGTTACTAGACTATGCTAAATGATGTGTAAACAATACACGGTACAATGTCACTGATGGTAATTGTTATAATATTGAAGAATGTAGTAAGATTATTTATTACTTCTAAATTATATACTATTTGCCAACAGAACAGTTTCACAGTTATTTAAACAGTACTGGGGTACTGTGATGATGTTTTTCAGACACTATTATTTTGGGCAGCGTGCTACTTCTGTAATGCCCATCAGTGTGTGTTCAGTGATCTTACAACAGAAAGTAGTTTGCAAGATTGGCACCTGAAAAGATAACATACGTTTGGTTCTATTTAACGTAAGTACTACATAATTTAAATATATTATTTAATCTGAAAGTGCATACTTTCAGTTTTAGACATGGAAAAAATAATGGAGACAAAATTTTAGAAGGAGAAATGGTTTTAAGAACCCATATGTATTAGCTAAATGCTCTATCGCATCCTTAGCAGAACTATTTCATACAGAGTAATGGCAATGTACTGTATATTAGTATTTCTATAGAACACTATTCATTGGCATGTTTTTGTGACATCTTTTTTGAAATTACTTTGCTTTGCTTTCCTTAGTGGGCTGCAGGGCCTATGCAATTTCAAGATTGATTGATTGTGTAGATGAACTTGCAAGTTTGGTTATACACAAAGCAGTCAGATGAAAAAATGTAGATATTTACTTTAGTTATTGTAATTTTACATTACATCTGTAATGGAATTACATAAATATTTTGATTAAAAAATTGTGTGTTAGTTCACTGATATTTCTACAAAGAAAATGAAATAAAATATGAGATTATATAAATTTAAAATGTCCATCTAATAGCGAGTGTGTTGGCTCATGTTCTCTGATTTTAGGCTTAAAGGAGCTCCCCTCTACTTAGTATGGTCTACGTAATTCAATAGCAAGACTGTGTTGAAGTTCCCTTTCATGGTCTAGTTCATGAAAAATACGAGATCACAGAACTTTGGCTTATGATTTTAAAATAGTAGCTGCTGTAATTTTAGTTTTGGAGGTTTTCATCAGCCATGTTGATGTCACGACAGAAACATTTACCTGACATTCAAAAGCAACAAATCATAGTCTTATATTTGGCTCATTTTAATGATACATTTCCAAATATTTCAAACTTTTCTGTATTCCTTATTTTTGTTAGCCTATTTTCTCTATGTAAAATTCTGATTGACTCCCAGTTTCTCTGGTAAACATCAAATAGCCGATTTCGGTCCTTCATATTTTTTCATGTATGTGCTGATATAAACAGTGGTATTGGCTTCAAAAATAAATCAGCGATAGATGAAAACATTTTAATTTTGAAAAAGCCTTTTCAGAAGGTAGTGATGCATTTAGGTATTTTCTACAGTTCTCAGTATCTTTTACTTGGTGATTAATATACTTGTTTATGAACTAAAAACTTCCATAATTTTTTCATGTAGTGATTTCTTCTAAGAACTTAAATACTGCTGAATATATCAGTAAATATAGACATTGTGCCCAGTTATATTCTGGGATCATAGAATCATAGAAGAGTTTGGGTTGGAAGGGACCTTAAAGATCATCTAGTTCCAACGCCCCGGCCATGGGCAGGAACACCTTCCACTAGACCAGGTTGCTCAAAGCCCCGTCCAACCTGGCCTTGAACGCTTCCAGGGCTGGGGCATCCACAACTTCTCTGTGCAACCTGTTCCAGTGCCTCATCACCCTTGTGGTGAAGAATTTCTTCCTTATATCTAATCTGAATCTACCCTCTTTCACTTTAAAGCCGTTACCCCTTGTCCTATCACTACATGCCCTTGTCAAAAGTCCCTCTCAGCTTTCTTGTAGGCCCCCTTTAGGTATTGGAAGGCTGCTAGAAGGTCTCCCTGGAGCCTTCTCTTCTCCAGGCTGAACAAGCCCAACTCTCTCAGCCTGTCTTCATGGGAGAGGTGCTCCATCCCTCTGGTCATCTTTGTGGCCCTCCTCTGGACTCACTCCAACAGGTCCATGTCCTTCTTGTGTGGGAGGCCCCAGAGCTGAACACAGTACTCCAGGTGGGGTCTCACCAGAGTGGAGAAGAGGGGGAGAATCCCCTCCCTTGACCTGCTGCCCACGCTTCTTTTGATGCATCCCAGGACACGGTTGGCTTTCTAGGCTGCAAGCACACATTGCTGGGTCATGTTGACCACCACCCCCAAGTCCTTCTCTGCAGGGCTGCTTTCAATCCATTCTCTGCCCAGCCTGTATTTGTGCTTGGGATTGCCTCGACCCATGTGCAGGACCTGGCACTTGGCCTTGTTGAACTTCTTGACGTTTGCCACAGGCCCACCTCTCAAGCCTGTAAAGGTCTCTCTGGATGGCATCCCTTCCCTCCAGCATGTCAACCGCACCACGCAGCTTGGCAGGTCGCCAAACTTGCTGGCCACTGTCCATGTTGCTGACAAAGATGTTAAACAGTGCCAGTCCCAATACCGACCCCTGAGGAATGCCACTTGTCACTGGTCTCCACTTGAACATTGAGCCGTTGACCACAACTCTTTGAGTACGACCATCCAGCCAATTCCTTATCCACTGAGTGGTCCATCCATCAAATTCAGGTCTCCCCAATTTAGAGACAAGGATGTCATGTGGGACAGTGTCAAATGCTTTGCACAAGTCCAGGTAGATGATGTCAGTTGCTCTTCCCTTATCCACCAGTGCTGTAACCCCATCATAGAAGGCCACCAAATTTGTCAGGCACGATTTGCCCTTAGTGAAGCTGTGTTGCCTGTCACTGATCACCTCCTTATTTTCCATGTGCCTTAGCATAGTTTCCAGGAGGATCTGCTCCATGATCTTGCTGGGCACAGAGGTGAGACTGACTGGCCTGTGGTCCCATGGATCTTCCTTTTTTCCCTTTTTAAAAATGGGGGTTATGTTTCCCCTTTTCCAGTCAGTGGGAACTTCACTGGACTGCCACGACTTCTCAAATATGGCGGATAGTGGCTTAGCAACTTCATCCGCCAGTTCCCTCAGGACCCGTGGATGCATCTCATCAGGTCCCATAGACTTGTGCACCTTCAGGTTCCTTAGATCTTCTCAAACCTGATCTTCTCCTACAGTGGGCAGTTCTTCATTCTCCCGGTCCCTGTCCTTGCCTTCTGTAACTTGGGCAGTGTGGCTACAGCACTTGCCAGTGCAGACTGAGGCAAAAAAGTCATTGAGTACCTCAGCCTTTTCCATGTCCTGGGTAAGCAGGTCTCCTGTTTCCTTCTGGAGAGGGCCCACATTTTCCCTAGTCTTCCTTTTATCAGTGACATACCTATAGAAGCTTTTCTTGTTGCCCTTGACGTCCCTGGCCAGATTTAATTCTATCAGGGCTTTAGCTTTCCTAACCTGCTCCCTGGCTGCTCGGACAATTTCTCTGTATTCCTCCCAGGCTACCTGGATAAATAAAGTATGTGAGTGGACAAAGAAGAGTAAAATCCTATGCTATTGTGATTCATTTAACCAGGACTGAAAAATCTTAATTAGAAAGGCATTTGGTCACTACAGTTGTATTCTTTGGGTTCCTATATCCTTCCATAAGGCTGACTAGCTCAGTTATTACCATGGTATGTCAGGAAGAGCTGGGCAAAAAAGAGGACTTACTTTTCATAATGAGACAGATTTTTTTTTTTTTTTTAAGACAAAGCACTTTAAAATTCATTTTCCCCACTGTGCTCTGTTTCTGTCTGTCTTTGTAATGCTATGATCATACTTCTTTATTTTCTTGAACCTTCTTTGCTGTGTTATGTATGCAAGCTTTTAAGTGGAGTTCAGAAGAATCCTTTTTATTGATGGCACTGCTAGTCTTTTTTAGGAAGATATTTAACAGTTTGCAGGAAATGGAATTGTGGAATGGTTGAGGTTGGAAGGGACCTCTGGAGGTCATCACAATATGGAAAAAGCAGCACAAGGGTGTAGATTCTGAAGCTGAGTTTTATGAAACAGATGCAGACACTTTGCCAGCAATGATGACTTCAGTAGTTCCTTTCCCTTTCTGTTTGCTCTTACTCCCGGATTACAGTGAGCTGCCCCCAACAAAATTTCTATGTGGGGACACTCTACAAAGGGAACCAGAGATCTAGATTAATTTCTGCCTTCCCTCTACACTTTTTTCCCCCCACTTTTTTTTTCAACACGAATGAGTTATCTAATCTATTTCACAGTGTGGAAAAAACAATTTTTGGCACAACGAAGCAGGTGGTGCTCTAATAAACAGGAATGAGCAGCTGTGGGTGGAAACAGTAGGAATTCCGTACCTCTGTATTCCTGCTGAAGTTCCTGTATTTAATAAACATAACATTGAAGAAACTTTTCTAAAAATGTTGTCCTTTAAACCATGTCTATCTGTTTGAATTTGCAAAAAAATATAATAGAAATTTTAGATGCGTTCATGCTCTTCTAAGTTTAATAGTTCTGAATGGTAATATTATAATTTTGATGCTCTTTTGATGATTCTCTTTGTAATGTATTGAAATACACTTATCTTATACACTATTCAGAAATGCAATGTAGGTTGGGCACATTGGAAATTTTGTTTTATCACACTTTTCTGCTTATTCTATATCCCGAATAGCTGTGGGCGCTGCTGCTGTCTGCATAGTGACAGCAGTTCTAAACTACTGTAGTTAAACTGAATTGTGTTTTCTGATGGTCAGAGTTGCTTGTGTGCCATTGCTCCTTGTTCTACTCCAAAGTGGGTGTGAAAATATCCATATAACTTAGCAGTTTGTAATACTGTGTTTATCTGCTGTTCATGAACATTTTAGGCTCCATACTCGGATATGCTACAGGTGGAAGGAAAAGCAATATCAAAAATTAAACCAGATGAAGTTCAGAAGGAGCTACAAGAGGAATATGACTTGCAACAGTCTTTGCCTCCTCAGACTTCAAATGTCAAGTAATTTTTTAATCCAGTTTCATTATTATGAGAAAAATATTGAAAAGATATTAAGTTATTAGTGCATAGCATAATAGATAAATTTGGGGAAGAAATAATACCATCCCCCCAAATTTGGATCTGAACACTTGCAATTTCTGATCTAAATTATCAAGTTTAGTTTGGTATCTCTAGTTTTAATTTGCTATTTATCTCCTTGAATAGTGTGCAGATGAAACTTCTCTTGACTGCAGCAGAAACTGAAGTTGCTTATGTGGGGGTTGAATTTGTCCATACAATTCCAAGCATAATCTAATCAAAATAATTAAAAACAAACAATGGAAAATACCACAAATTTAATATAAGCAATGCCAGCTGTAAGTCATCATCTTTAAATAGAGAAGATGTATTAAAAATTCATTAACTTGAATTTGTATTACAGTCAGTGTTTGTCTGAAATTCAGGAGATTTTACATGGAGAGCTGTAATTTAAGGACAACTGCTTATTACCTTGCTCTTGTCATAGGTTGTATCTGTCATTCTGTAGTAGGAGTGCAGATTACAAAAGTAGTACAGACCATGTCCTAATTTAACTGATCCTGTCCATCCCATGTCAAGTGAGACTCTTCAGTTTTATGGTCTTCGCTGCTAATAAGATCTTTATAGATAGCTTTGTTTAGATGTACCATAGGTTGCTTCTTCACTTCTCTATTGAGAAAAGGGGGGAAGAAAAAGAAGCAGCTTTAATTATTAGCTTTTGTTGTTCTTAGGGTCCTGAAAGGTCTATTGGATACAGAAGAGAGCCTTTTTATGGCAGGCCTAGAGTTTGTAAATGGATAATACTTTCAATTAAGTAGCTGAGAATAGTCATGGGAAAAGAATGCTTAAGTTTATGAAACAGTCAAATTGGCATTTAAGTGACCCTTTGCATGCCATTGCTTATCTGCATTGCTTAAAGATCATTTGGTTAGCAAGATTATATATTAAAACAAATAGTGTCAACAGACAATGAGTGTTTTACCTTCAATAAATACTTACTGTCAGATTATCAATGGTGCAGAAACTGCACGATTTTCTAAAAAACCTGTATTTAGTGCATTAAGTGAAGGTAATGTAGGCCACACACATAGTATTGTTTTTGCATGTCCCCTTTTTTCAAAGAATGATAAATAGTCTGTTTTAGGAGAGTGTGTGCTGTAAAAACATTCACCTTTACCTGCAGCATGCCCCAAATATTTCAGTTTACATTGATAAAGCATTCAGTTAGTTCATTCAATGAAATGATAAACTTCTATACAAGAGCAGCAATGATAATGCAATTAGAATAACATTCAAATGGTTTTATTTATTTAAATTAAATGACAAAACCTAGAGAAAAAGTTCCTAGAGAATTAAAAAATTATTTTGCCTGCCATCATTTACAGAAATCACTCCAAATGTTGTAAATTCAAAGTCAAACTGTTTGCCATCTGGTTTGGTTTTTTTTGGTTTTTTTTTTAATTGTGTGGTAATTGCATTGCAGAGAAAGTGAACTGTGTTAGAGCATCCTGAGGTAAACTACTATAAACGTTTATGGAGATTATATACTCTCTATTGAGTTAAAAAAGCAATGTGAAATATTTCTTTCTAATTTTGAATTAATATGATCTACTTGTTAAAGCGCTGATCTCTGACTTCACACTCCAAAACAGTTACGTATTTCCATTTATGCTGTAAATGTTTTCAATTAGTTAAAAAAAAAAAAATATCCTTTGCATTAAATGGGGTTGCTGTAAGCACGCCTTAAATCCTAATCAGTCTCACGTATTGTGTGATTGAGTTGCTTTTCAAACTGGATATTTCATTTTTATGCTTAACTTTCATGTTTTATTTCACAACCTTGATCCTGTTCTCATTCAGGCAAAAATGCCACTGACTTCACTAGAGACTTTGGGTTGTAAGATCTGGTGAAACTGTCTTGTTGAAGCATAAAGTAACTAAGGTCTTTTCTATATATTAAAGTTGTATGGCTTGAAAAAAATTATTTTAAGCAGTTTTAATTAAAATAAAAAGACTTATTGACACTCTTTCCTGCTGAGTTGTCATGTGCCTATAAACTTAGGGACTCAAAGTATATTAATGTAACAGAGATATATCTGGTATATACTTGATGTGATAATTTCTTGATTGTGAGTCAAATTTCTGTTATATTACACTGATTTTCATGTTTTTTTTTTACATGTGTGATTTATCTTTTACTTTTTTGCTGTCATTATTTTTCAGAAAACATAAGCGAATATAAAATACGATTTTTGCAACTTGAATATGTATTTCATGATAAATCAATCTTGTGTTTTTCCTTACTTCATTTTGTAGTTCTTGCTGATTTCCCCTTTATAATATCTGTTTATAACATAAAGCATAGTCCTCAGTAAAACAAAAACCCAAGTTCTTGAAAGTGCCATTGTCTCAGGAGAACCTCAGAAAAATAGTTAAACCTGGAAATTATTCAGTGTAGTTTCAAAGTGGAATTTTAACCATTTTCATTTGGGATTTTCTCTGAAAGTATGAAGGCACTTATGAACTTTAATTAAAAGTAGCATATATTTGGGGAGTCATTTCTGAGTTTTTTACATCTCAGACATTTTCTATATACTGCTCTTCACATTGTAACTGTCTGCACGTTAGACATTTATTAACTTTGTAGAGTTCATACAGTAGCCGGAGACTGTTTTTAGAATTTGATCCATGGCCTGTGGAAGTCAATAGACTTTCATCACCTTCAGTACAACTTAGATTGGAGGGTTAAATGGTAGAATTTTTTAGTTATTAACTTTTCAAAGATAGTTAAAGACCCAGTGTTTCCTCTAAAATCAACAGCTGAATTGAAAAGCTAGGAAGAAGTTCAAGTGATAGCATATCATAAAACTAATTCAAAGTTTTAAGGGTACTTACAAAGTACTCTGTCATGGGAGAGAATTTGCAGATGAATGTATATGTAACATTTTAACATAACGTTTATTCACATACCCAATTTAAGCTGTAAATTTGCATTACTTGGTTTAAGTTTTCAGTGCAGCAAGTGAAAGCTCTGCTTAAGTTGGAAAAGTAAAATGGTGACTACTGCACTTATTTTTTACTTTAAAATTATTACCAACATTCTATCTTTTACCTGTTTTTCTTTTCTAAATAATATGATCTCTACTTTTAGTAGAAATTACCAGGCGCTCTATACCAAGTATTTATGTTAGCAATTTATATCCTATGGTCTGATGTATGTCATGATGTAGTATTTGATAAACTATGTACTTTAGAATATAGAGAATGGATATTAAGATTCTTGATTTCTTTGTTTTCCTTTCTAGAGGTCAACCTTATCCAGGCATTCATCATCTATGTACTGCTTTTCCTAGTTTTATATTGCCTCCTTATTTACAACTGGTTTCTAGAGTTTATCATACTTTAGACAGAAGAGGTCACAATATCTTATTTACAACAGAGGACATGGACAATAAGGAGGAAGATCCAATGTGTTCCAAATATATTTATTTGAAAGACCGAGTGGAAAGAAAAAGGTATGGACTGACTTATTTTCAGAGTTACTATGATTTAATTAATTTTGTAAGTTAAAGGATTATATCTTGAGAAATAACTTTCATGGTGTTTCAGTATTTTGTAGTTTCAAAGAAGTGGCAAAGAAAAAAATTTGAAAAAAAATTGCCTTATTTGGTACATGTGTTTTAAAATAATTAGAACAAGGGTACCAAAAGGGTTGCATCTTGCTTAGAATGTAAAATGTATTGTTTGTTTTTAAAAATAAATTGCATTTTGTAGACATTTTAAGTTATATATCACAATTTAAGTTATAAATATATGAATTTTTATACTTCATTCTACTTGCATGAGAGGTGCCATTGAAATAACAAGAAATACTGAGCAAATAGAGCAGGCTTTCTGTGAATGTAAAATTCTGCAATAGTAAAAGGTTTAAAGTGCACACCCACTAGCCCTTTATCACAGAGACAATCTTACCTCAATCCTGATTCTACAAGCACTTACGAACAAGCATAATTTTAAGTAATTGAGTGTAGTTCTGTTGAGATCAATACACGCACAAAGTTAAGCACATACAGAACCGGGACCTAGATAAACTTGTAGTCAAAAGTATTCATTGCATATGTAAAAGGTAGTCATGTGATAACTGCAGGATCCTGCATCTTTAATGAATGAGGAGCTGAAGCAGAACAAACTACATAATAGTTAATTTTTCTGGGGTTGATGCAGCATGTAAAAAGAGATCTGTCAAAAAAATTGTTCTATAAGAAGTAGCGAGGAAATGCATATGGATTTTGGAATAAGCCTACTCAGTTTTATCATATTACCAATTTTTATATTTGATGGTAGTGAATTCCTAAACCTTTGTGTTTTTCATTTGGTTTTTTTGAACGTGTTTTGCACTAAAATAATGTGCATATGAATGAATATGAAGCATATTCTTTTTTCATTGCCTATTACTTTGGTTACATTTTTGCTTTTTTGTGCCTTTCTAGTTTGTATAGTAATGTCAAAAAATTCAGAATTGGAGCCTTAATACTCTCAAGTTTTTCCTGCTGTTTTTTCAGACTGGCAGTTTGCTGCTTATAGTTTCTGTGCATCAGCAGCTCCAGAAATATAGAATTATTGCTCATAAAGTCTGTAGTGATCTAAAGAATGGTAGAGTGGTAAATAAGGATAAGGCTAGGTCAGTTTTACAGGGCAATTTGTGTAGCTTGTTAACTTGGGCTCACTTGAAAAACATGCGTTTTAGTGCAGCCAAATGCAAGGTCATAAGGATAAGAATAGGGAATTAGGGTCATCCTTTGTAGGAGGGGAGATTGTATCCTGAAAAGCAGTAACTCTGAAAGGAGCTTTACAGTCTTGAAAGATAAGCAACAGAAGATGGCTGTGTAATACTCTCTGAACTTTAAATTAAACATGTTTACCTTAAAATAAAGGAGGTGAGACATTAGCAATAATATAGAAAAAAAGTTTTGGGATTAGAAATATTATACAGAGCTTTTCTGTTCCAGGTAAGTGCTCTAACAACCGAGATAGTCATGTCACCACTTGTTCTCTTTCTTGGCTGCATGACTTTTGCATTCTTTTCTGCTCAATAGCACAACTTCCTGTACCCAGAATGGTCAAATAATCTAATGGTGAGTGAGGTTTGAATCCTCAGATAAGGAACGAATTCTCATTTCTTGGCTCTGTGCTTCAATAATGAATTATCATAAAGAGGTGGAAATCACCACGCTGCTTTTTTTCCTGTCTTATAAAAGAAAAAAAAATCACCTTGCCCTTCCTTGAAAGGATGGATGCATCCACCTTTACAAGAGGGCTCTGTGTTCTGGATTTGAAATGGAGGGAAATTTCTACTTGCAGCCCCTGAAAAGTCTAAGTTCCAGAGAGGAACAGCAGATTTTCTGTTGGCTAAATCCATGATTCTTCTTCCGTATGAAGGTTTGTAAGAATGTTGTGCACTTAATGCACTTAACAGAGTATTCCAAATACCATTCCAGGGCAGCAAGCAGAAGTGTCGATTCCTGTATGTGATCTCTCTTTTTCTTGAATACCAGTTTTATACTAAGATATTTTAAAAGACCATTATGTTAGTTTTACACAAGAGAGAGAGAGTTGGTTTGAATATGTTACCTACATGGTACAGTTTCTGATGCAAGAGGATTTGCTAAATGAAAACACAACAGACCCAGTAGTTGAGGTTTCAGTCTAGACAAATTGTGAGAGTAGCTGTAAGATTTCAATGTATAGAAATGGAAGTAGCAGCTTCTGAAATTATCCATTACTTACAGCCTTTAAATCAAAACTGGATTTCTTTTTGAGGTATATCCTGAGTTTCACCCAGCAAATTGTGAGCTTGATGAAGGAATACTAATGAAATTTTATTGTCTGTATTATTTAGAAGGCCAAGTTGGGTAATCATGGTGCTTCTCTCTGACCTTAAAATATGAATCCATAAATTGTTTCATGAAAGTTTTTAGTCATTGAATTCTTTTGATGTAATCAAGATTACCCTAACCATCAAGGATGGCATTATTTCAGGGCACAGGATTAGGCCCTGATGTTTCTCTTTGGTTTTTATGAGCTTCTGCTTCTGTCAGAAATTTGGGTAGCATATCAATATCATTCATGGCCATAATTGGAGTGTTTGGTTTTGATTCAGCAGCATTTTCTGTCTGTTGGACAGATACAGACAGAGAATATAAGGACTCAATGAGAATAAGGATACTGATCAGCATCGTAAGCAGGGGTTTCAACATACCAGTAGCCGAACCATTAACTGTTTTGCAGGTCATGGTGGAAGAGGATTTAAGGAAATTGAGAGAATAAATTGATGTCTGTAGTGAGCTTTTCTCAGATGTAAGAGGCAGCATGAGGGTGGGCAAAAAGGGTAGATTTAGATTAGATATAAGGAAGAAATTCTTCACTCTGAGGGTGGTGAGGCACTGGAACAGGTTGCATAGAGAAGCTGTGGATCTCCTTCATCCCTGGAAGTGTTCAAGGCCAGGTCGGATGGGGCTTTGAGCAACCTGGTCTAGTGGAAGGTGTCCCTGCCCACGGCAAGAGGGTTGGAACTAAATGATCTTTAAGATCCCTTCCAACCCAAACCATTCTATGTTCAAAAAGGAGAAAAAACCCTGACTGTAGGAAGTCAGTGATGGAGTCGAAAGTCACAAAAATAGAAGTTGTTACCACTTTACTGATCTAGAGATGACAAAAAGGGAAGGCTGTGAAGGCTTTGAAAGCAGAGGAGCATCTTATATTTGAATGATCTTCTCTTTTTCTATTACTTCAAAGAATGAGATAATGTTCAAAGCAAGCAACTATGATCTTTGCAGTAGCACTTTGAATGAATGTGAACAGAACAAGGTGATGCTTGTCTAGGCTAAAGAAATGGATGCTGCAGCAAGCAAGATATGAAATTAGATACCAGACTTTAGCGTAGAGAGATTAGAAAGAGACTTTAATTTTAGAATGTTGTGAATGATACCTGTGTTCTGAGTCTGCGTGAATGATGGGATGCTATCCATAGTGATGAAGAAACTGAGTGGGGAGGCCATGAAGGTTGAAAAGGGAAAGGCTCCTTATCTTTCAGCCTTGCTGGAGCTAGCACTGGCAGCTTGACATCCCTAAGAGGAAGATCATCTGATATTTTTGTTGATGCAGAATGGAGTGATGAATCACGCTCTGATTCATTGCCATGGAGAGGGAACCTGTACATGGTCTTTGACTAGAACATTACTAGAAATAGAGGAAGAAGAGAAGGGAGTAGAGGACAGAGCTCCTTGAAATACCCACGAAGTTGAAGGAGTTAGATGTGAGTGGAACTAGGCGAGATGAATTGTAGAAGCTGTGGACAGGATTTGAAGAAGAGAATGGTTTGGTTTTCAAGAAGTAGCCAACAGGTTGAGGAAATTGAGGGTGAGTCTGAGCTTTATGAATCAGTAGAAATTTTTGGAAAGAATTTTTTACATTGAGAGCTACATTCCCCGGAGATTAAGAGAATTAAAGTTTAAAAAGAAGACCATACCAAAATTCCTTGCTGAATTCGTTTAATCCTTGAAATCTAGAAAACAAAATTCTTTGGAGCACTGCCATCTAGTGGCACCATCTATCATCATCTTCTGTTTTTAATTTTTAAAACTGGTTGCCTTATGTGAGCCTTGAAGGTCAAAGGTATCATTACTTGACACTAATTTAGGTCCTCTTAAGCTGTTCACATTACATTACTGGCCAATTCCCTGCATTTAGCTAATTTCACAAATGCAAATGATCTATGTGGGGGTAAGCCTGATTTCTGTGTAGTGGATAGTAAAATCCAAATGACTTTGTCAACTGTTTAAATAGCAATAGATCTATCTTTATTTTTTTGGTACGCGTTCTGAGTTCTGTGAAAGAATCTTGTTTGACTGTAACAAAGTCCAAAGAAGCCTACAGTGGTAGGATTTTATGGTAGATCAGATCAGGAAAGCAATAATTTTCTTGCTTTAAAGTCTTGTCTTCACTATGAAGAATATCCACAGGCTTAAAAATATATATAACTCTTCATTCATGTCTGCAAAAAAGGTCTTGCGGAGCAGGATGTATCAATTTATCAAGATGTAAACTTCCCAAGGTCAGCTACAAATCTCTCCCGGGATTGACTGTATTAAGTTTATTTCATCAGATAGCAAAGGTGACTTGCTTTTGCTCTCCTGTTTAATCTTGGCATACTCTGCAGGCACCAATTATCTGAGGTTTAGAAAAGCTACTTTTTTAGCCATGAAGACAAGTATTAAGCTAAATATATTTTTATGAAGGTCAATGTATTTTTATGGATAGTCAAACCTGTTCCTGGCAGATATCCTGCAAAATTTTTTATGGGATTTGTAGCTTCATGTTATGTTTGTTAAGATTCCTTCATTCAGGAATGCCTGCATCTCCCTGAGACATTCTGATTTTCCAGTTTTTTGCCAGCAGATGGAAACAGAATATTATTAGATCAGTATTATTATTACTTGGACCTTTCCTCCACGTTGCTTCTCTCTTGAGAAATGAAAAGTCTGAATGTTGTTTCACATTAACTCACAGTTGATTACTTAGTATGAACTGCTTGAATTGAAAACTATTTATTGCAGAAGTGCCCTAAAAGAGGGACAGCTCTTTTTTTGTTGTTCACTTAAAACACTTTTAACCACCAAATGCTAAGGAACATTTTGATTGTTTTATACGTTTTGTATCTTGTATAACTTCACTTGACATTCCTTTTATGCAGACACCCACCTTGAAGAGTCAGAACCACCAAATACATAGATGTAAAGAAAAACTAGGAAGGCCAAACACTTGTCAAAAGTTAGGTTTTCAGTTCTTGTTTTTCTTCTCTTTAAGAAATAGGTCTTTTGTCAAAGCTTCCACTTGAAGAAAGGAACATTCCAGAAAGAGTTCAAGAACTACTCCCAGATCTATAATCTTTCTCTCTGTGTAAGAACTACAACTTCTGGGCTAGTGCTACATTTTAAGGATTCCTTTTTAACACCCAAATGTACTTCAGAAGGCATTTTGTTTGCTATATCAAATGGCTGGTTCTCAGTTATGTTAAGACGCTCCCCCCCCATCCCCCCTCCCCATTTACAGATTCTGATAATTTAAATAGGTCTTAAAATGGAAATACATTGCAATTAGCATAAATGAGAATCAAGTCTGTAGCAGACATACGTCTGACAGTGAAATTGCAAGTAACAGACGTTACACACTTTAGTTCCATGAATGCACAAAGAAACGTCATTATTAATTTAGTGTTTGCAGAAAAACTACCCCAAACCTGACTAACACCAGTAGATGTCAGTGTTGGCATATGCCAATGTGCCAACGTGTTGAGAAAAGTCAAGTGTTCCATGTAATGTGTGTTTTAATTTACACACATATATGGATACCTGAATATATATAATGGAGTGTTTTTTCTTGTTCTTTTGTATGTATATATTACATATTTCACCATTTATTGCATTCTGTGCTTGTAATTGCTAGTACAGTGAGAACTTCAATTTTACTATAAAATAAGCTACAAGAAGAATAGAAAGAAATATAAATGTAATTTCTACTCTCTGTTAAATAAAAATATTCATTATAATTTTATATATAAATCATGTAAAATATCTGTTTAAGTGATAAATGTTAATAGTTGTTGCTACTAATCTCTGAAATAGTTTTACCAGCTTGGTAGTAGTAATAGATTCTTCAAATCTGAATTTCCCTTAGGAGGTGCCAGGAACAAAGAAAATAGAGGTAGAAGAGTTATTACAGGATTATATATATATATATGCATATATAAACATACTTGTGAGTTAGTGTTGTGTAAAAGTGTTCACTGTTTTTGGAAATTGAAACTGTCAATAGATTGGAAATAGGGATGTATAATTACTTCAAACTACAGCTTTCTAAAGTGAAATAGTCCTTTTGCGAGGTGTTTGCCATAGGCAGGTTTATTTTAAAAAAGGCCAAACAAAAAATAATCAGAATCCAATCCCCAAGTAATCACAAAAGGTGCTGTTCAAAACCAGCCAGACATTCCTGCCGAAATCAGTTCTCTTTGGCATTTATCTGACTGTAAGCACAGCACTTGAGTGGTGTATTTGCCATGCGTGAAGTTATGCATGTAATGCATTTCATACTAATTTAGAGCTTAGTGTTATATTTTTCTCGCAACTTCTATAATATACACCATGGACCTGTTCATGAAAGCCTTCTTAAAAATATTTGGTGTGTGACTACAAAAATTACAAGTTTGGCACCAGGTTTCCATTGTATATCAAGTCCTTTTAATCTTTAGTTTAGAAAAAAAAAAATTATTCATAATTTATTTTTAATTTGATTTAAATTTTACCTGATTTTCTTTGTCTTTAACAACGAAGCTATTCTTGTGCTGTTAATACCTGACATAATCAGAGTAATTTATTCATCTTTTATGTTGCTGCAGAATTTGTTACGAAGGAGTTCCTATTTCGGAGCAGTTCCAGAATAATCGGACAGATGGGATTCACTTTCTTCCCCCTCATACATTAAAAAGTCTAACTGAATGCCAAAAAGGAGCTGAATATTGTCTTAAAAAGCCGCAACTGCAACTGTTAGGAGAGAAAGTAAGAAATTATTTTAATAAATGCGTGTTATATGTGCACAATCCTACAAATGAAGACACAAAAAATGGGGGGGGGATTTTTTTTTATTGTGTCATGCAACAAAAGAACAGAACACCTTGGAAATAAAGTTCTGCTGATTTTTCAACATTTGACTAATATGCAATATAAAAACGTATGTGGAGTTTTTAATCAATGGGGAGTGTTGTTCTGAAACCTCATCTCTCAGTTCTTAATTCCTTCTCTGAAGTAATAAAATATGGTAATGTGCTAAGTAATAACAAACAAAAACATTAAAAGAGCAAACCAGGTAGTTCATTCAGTCTGTGGAGCCCTATACCTCTCAGGATTTTATTGTATTTGGTGGGGTTGTTTTTGACAAAATCGTGTTTAGCAGAAAATGGCATTTTATCACATAAGAGTTCAGATTCAGTACAGACATTTATAAACTGGGTTTATGTTAGTTGATAACTGAATTGTATTGGTTTTGAAGGTTTCCATTTATCCAGAAGCTTTAAAAATGTTTTGGGCTCCAGCTCCACCAAAATTCTCTGCTCCAATTTCTTCATTAAAGGAAATTTTATTTCCTACATATGAGGTAAATATTTTAAATGTATTTTTAGTGTTCCGATCTTTTGCAGAAATGTACGTCTTTTTTCTAACATTATATTTATTAACTGTAATAGATTTTATGCTGCTATCTTATTAACACTTCTATATATTGTAAGCTGTATATAAGTCATTGTACAATTTGTAATAATATGTATTGAATAGTATTGTTTAATTTAATTTTCTACAATAATAAAGTTTCTGGTAGTAATTATTCTTAATTACCATGTGCTATTATATTATCTTGCTTAATGTTTTTACATTTATGTTGAAAGATGCTTTTGCATAGTTTTTCTTCTGCTGTGCTGTGCTGGCAGTGATTTCTATTAAAATGGAATAAAATATTTCTTATATTTAACAAAGTCCACTTTAGAAAATGCCAATGGTTTCGAGGTTTGAAATGTTTTGAATGTAAAATCTCCACTGTGATTGCATTGTTGCAAGAGATGAGCTGTTTATGTAAAAGGGCATGCCTATTGTATGCCCGTATTTGTAGCACTCTGCACCTTCATATGGCAAAGGTTACAGAGAAACTAGCATTTTATGACCAGTTCACACTCTTGTGCAAGAGATAAAGCACACTTATGCATGGATTAATTGATAGCAGGAGTAAACCTGACATAGTTCCCCATCTCCTAGCCTTACTATGACCAAATTGAGAGCTGTGTTCCTGTTACTATATGGACTACTGCAACATGACATAAATTACCAAAGCTAAACATAAAAACTTTAGAGAATCAGGTAGCAATAATCAGTTTCCTCAGGTCTCTGTCCCTTTTGCACCATGTAATTCATGATCACGTTAAAGAATATGATCCATTAGAAGCCTAGGATAAATGACTTCTGTGATGTTGGTCTTGATCATCATAAATCTTTAGCTCAAATACGTTATAGGCTTTATTTATTTATTTATCTGTTACTATGTTTTCTATAGCTGACTAAAATGGTAGTATTGCACATATTCAAATATGCAAATATATTAATATTTCAGAGCAATGTTATTGAGGATGTTGTATTTGAAGACTTTTTCACTGATCATGAAGAAGAGTTAGAAGCTGAGCAAGATGACCTTGATTTCTATGATTATGGATGGGTGTGTATTATGGTACAATTTTTTTTAATGTAACACTAAAAATTAAGATTAGCAAAACAATTCATAGTTTGAAGATCTAGTCATAAGACAAAATATTTCTGTATAGTTGACTTCTAGAAACAATTATGTTAGATATTTGTTCATTTTTTAGTAGTTACAAAATGCTAAATCTCACCTTTTGAATCTTGAGACTGTGCTTGGAAAGAGTCATTGCATATTTTAAAGATGCTTCTTTTTTTGCATTATTATAGCACTAGGTGATGATTTAGGGGAGGGCCTGTGGTATAAATAACAAGTTTTGAGTAATATGACATATCTCAATGGAGTGGCTTATTGGATGTTCCACTATGCCCAGGCATCTAAAAAACTGCAAGTGTCAAGAAGCAGAATAGGGAAAAAGAGATGTTTCCAAGTGTGTGAATTTTTTTTATCTAGATTTTCTCTGAATGTAATATTAGAGGATAGGGAAACAATTCTATGCAGGTGATTTGCAAGTGAAAGATTGAAGTATGGCTCTAAGCTGCAGTGTGAGTCTTTCCTGTGACAGAACCCTGACTATCTCAAATGTTGTTGATCTAGTTCATGGAGGCAATGTAGGAAATGAGAGCTGTAGGCTCCACAGAGAACCTGAAGTGCCTAATGATGGTGTTCAGTTATAAGTATTTGCATAGGGTTAGCTATTTCAAGTGAATAGATCTGAGAGGTGGAAGTGGGTAAAAGCTTACCCAAATCTCATGGGAAGTAAGCTGAAAGTATTTCTTTACCAGAGAGTTTGAGGTACAACTGAGTGTTCCGGTAGCTAAAACACAGCTGAAACCTTGGAACTGGCTGGTGATGTTGGTGAGACCTCAGCTGGAACTGAGGAAAACTAATGCATGAGTGGGTGTATTTGCAGCCAGAAATGGGCAAACTGAGGCTAGCACATTATTACTGCAGCTGAGCTCCCAGGTATAATTTAGTCTTTGGAGGTGCTGTTTTATATTAAAATTTAGGGCCCCATCTGCAAGTTTGGACTATGAGAGCAGTTAAGATCTGTTGGATAACGTTTCCTATTTGAAGGTGAAACATACTGGGCAAGACATGCTTGCTTTTGTCCTTGAAAGAAGCTTTTTTAATAGTGACTATGGCTATCTGAGAATATGTCATTCAGGGTATGCAGGGATGCAATGAGGAAAGCTAAGGTCCACCTGGAATTTAATCTGGCAAGGGACATCAAGGGCAATAAGAAGGGCTTCTTCAAATACATCGGTAGCAAACAGAAGACTAGGGAAAATGTGGGCCCTCTGCTGAATGAGGTGGCTGCCCTGGTGACAAAGGATACAGAGAAGGCAGAGTTACTGAATGCCGCCTTTGCTTCAGTCTTTACTGCTAAGACTGGCACTCAGGATTCCCAGACCCTGGAGGTAAGAGAGGAAGCCTGGAGAAAGGATGGCCTTCCTTTGGTCAAGGAGGATCCGGTTAGAGATCAGTTAGGCAAACTGGACACCCACAAATCCATGGGCCCCGATGGGATGCACCCATGGGTGCTGAGGGAGCTGGCAGAGGTCATTGTCAAGCCACTTTCCATCATCTTTGAAAGGTCATGGAGAACGGGAGAGGTGCCTGAGGATTGGAGGAAAGCCAATGTCACTCCAGGCTTCAAAAAGGGCAAGAAGGAGGACCTGGGAAACTACAGGCCAGTCAGCCTCCCCTCCATCCCTGGAAAGGTGATGGAGCAGCTCATTCTGGATGTCATCTCCAAGCATGTAGAAGAAAAGAAGGTGATTAGCAGTAGTCAGCATGGATTCACCAAGGGGAAATCATGCTTGACCAATCTGATAGCCTTCTATGATGGCATGACTGGCTGGGTGGATGAGGGGAGAGCAGTGGATGTTGTCTACCTTGACTTCAGCAAGGCTTTTGACACTGTCTCCCATAACATCCTCATAGATAAGCTCAGGAAGTGTGGGTTAGATGAGTGGATGGTGAGGTGGATTGAGAACTGGCTGAATGGCAGAGCTCAGAGGGTAGTGATCAGCGGTGCAGAGTCTAGTTGGAGGCCTGTAGTGAGTGGTGTTCCCCAGGAGTTGGTACTGGGCCCAGTCTTGTTCAATTTATTCGTCAATGACCTGGATGAAGGGACAGAGTGTATCCTCAGCCAGTTTGCTGATGATATGAAACTGGGAGGAGTGGCTGATACACCAGAAGGCTGTGCTGCCATTCAGTGAGACCTGGACAGGCTGGGGAGTTGGGCGGAGAGGAACCTCATGAGGTTCAACACAGGCAAGTGCAGGGTCCTGTACCTGGGGAGGAACAACCCCATGCACTGGTACAGGTTAGGGGTTCACCTCCTGGAAAGCAGCTCAGCGGAGAAGGACCTGGGAGTCCTGGTAGATGACAAATTCACCATGAGCCAGCAATGTGCCCTTGCAGCCAGGAAGGCCAACAGCATCCTGGGGTGCATTAGGAAGAGCGTGGCCAGCAGGTTGAGGGAGGTTCTCCTCCCTCTCTACTCTGCCCTAGTGAGGCCCCATCTGGAGTACTGCGTCCAGTTCTGGGCTCCCCAGTTCAAGAAAGATGAGGAACTACTGGAGAGAGTTCAGCAGAGGGCTACAAAGATGATGAGGGGACTGGAGCATCTCTCCTGTGGGGAAAGGCTGAGGGAGCTGGGGCTGTTTAGCCTGAGGAAGAGACGACTGAGAGGGGACCTCATCAATGCTTATAAATATCTCAAGGGCGGGTATCAAGAGGATGGGGCCAGACTCTTTTTAGTGGTGCCCAACGACAGGACAAGGGGCAACAGGCACAAACTGGAACACAGGAAGTTCTGACTGAATATGAGGAAAAACTTCTTTATTGTGAGGGTGACAGAGCACTGGACCAGGCTGCCCAGAGAGGTTGTGGAGTCTCCTTCTCTGGAGATATTCAAAACCCACCTGGATGCAGTCCTGTGCAGCCTGCTCTAGGTGACCCTGCTCTAGCAGGGGGGTTGGGCTAGACAATCTCCAGAGGTCTCTTCCAACCCCTACCATACTGTGTGATTCTGTGAAGAATATGTGACTTGTAGATGACATGGAAGTGGAACAAAAAGATAAATTCGATTATGACAGAGGAACACATGCTGGTTTGAACATTTCTTGCAGGAGCTGGCTCGAAATAATGAGGAGAATCTTGTTTAGTATGTCAGAATGGAAGAATTCTGCAATCAGCTTTGCCCATCTCCTGCATCCTCTGGCAGCAGCAATTTAAAATAGTTATTTTGTGTTTGGCTAAAAACTATTTGGAATTTTGTATCGTGTTTGACTTCAGGCACAAAGAGGTTATGGCTGTATATGTAACTATAAACTGATTTGGAATTGTCCAGCAGAGATGAAGAGTGCCAGTAGTCCTTTGCCTACAGGTTGGCTGGGCCATTAGATATAATAATTGGAAGTAATAAAGTCTGCTGTTACTAAAATATTATATTTTATTCCATGTTTACTTGTGGACCTATTGGGAACATCTCTTTTACTGAAAAAGAAAACTGTTATTATGGTACAAGTAGGTCTATTAACAATACCAATTAAAAGCACATGAAGCACAGATTCTCAGGAAGAAGTAATATTCTCATCAGAAACTATGATTGTGGTGATGTTATGTGGCCATTTTTTTGTCTGGGATTCCCAAGATAGGAATATGTGTGTGACTAATGTCATTTAATGCGGAGTAAATATGACACTTTTAAGAAGTGTCCGGCTTAAAACATATTCATTGGAAAGACATCTCCATACATGCATTAAATTCACAAGGTGATCAACAGTATGGCATATTCAGAGTGTGTTCTGAGATTGGAGCATCTACAGCACATATATAGAGTATGTCCACTGACTGTGCTTGCTCTTTAGCATTAATCTGTAAGAGTACGTTGAATGTGTCTTGGATTTTTGGACATCCGGCAGTGGAATGGGCTTAAGACATCCAGAAATCCAGACAAATGCAGTCCTTACTTCACTCTGGCAAAGGTGGGGTTGTTTTTTTTTTTTTTTGTGAAAATACAGATTTCTTTGGTCACAAGTGGTGTTCTCCAGGGCTCAGTACTGGGGCCAGTTCTGTTCAATATCTTTATCAATGATCTGGACGAGGGGTTTGAGTGCACCCTCAGTAAGTTTGCAGATGACACCAAGTTGGGAGGGAGTGTTGATCTGCTTGAGGGCAGGCAGGCACTACAGCAGGACCTGGACAGGCTGGATCGATGGGCCGAGGCCAATTGTATGAGGTTCAACAAGGCCAAGTGCCGGGTCCTGCACCTGGGTCACAACAACCCCAGGCAACGCTACAGGCTTGGGGGGGAGTGGCTGGAAAGCTGCCCGGCGGAAAAGGACCTGGGGGTGTTGGTTGACGGCCGGCTGAATATGAGCCAGCAGTGTGCCCAGGTGGCCAAGAAGGCCAACGGCATCCTGGCCTGTATCAGAAATAGTGTGGCCAGCAGGAGTAGGGAAGTGATTGTCCCCCTGTACTCGGCCCTGGTGAGGCCGCACCTCGAGTACTGTGTTCAGTTTTGGGCCCCTCACTCCAAGAAAGACATTGAGGTGCTAGAGTGTGTCCAGAGAAGGGCAACGAGGCTGGTGAAGGGTCTGGAACACAAGTCCTATGAGGAGCAGCTGAGGGAACTGGGGATGTTTAGTCTGGAGAAAAGGAGGCTGAGGGGAGACCTTATCGCTCTCTACAACTACCTGAAAGGAGGTTGTAGAGAGATGGGGGTTGGACTCTTCTCCCTAGTAACAGATGACAGAACAAGAGGAAATGGCCTCAAGTTGCGCCAGGGGAGGTTTAGATTGGACATTCGTAAAAATTTCTTCACCGAAAGGGTTGTCAGGCATTGGAACAGGCTGTCCAGGGAGGTGGTGGAGTGCCCATCTCTGGAGGTATTCAAAAGGCGTTTAGATGAGGCCCTAAGGGATATGATTTAGTGGGGGACTTGGTAGTGATAGGTTAATGGTTGGACCCGATGATCTCGGAGGTCTCTTCCAACCAGAACAATTCTATGATTCTATGATTCTATGATTCTATGATTAGCTCTGTTTTTGGCAGTCTGCTTTTGAAAGCAGAATGTATCCGAAAGCTCTATTTATATTAGGCTCAGACTGATTCAGACTTATTTTGCTTTTTGTTTTATCTGTAGACAAAAAGTTTACTGAGAAGATGCCAATCCTTGCCCGAATTTTCTGACAGTGAGAGCTCAGAGGTATTATTTTATATTTACTTGTATTTGTTCCTCAACTGTGATTTTGTGGAAGAAATTCTTTCACTGAACTGAATTGAACTTAATATTTTCCTATTAGATGCAAGAGTGTGTGTCTCAAAGGTCTTTTTCAAGTGGATTGGTTACATTAAATAGGAGAACATAGCTCTGCAGTGAGAACCCCTGTTAACTTTGCAGGCATTTGGATAGCGATAAGTATGAGTAGTCTGTATTCTAGCTAACCTGGAATGAGTTGAACAACATATCTGAGTAAAGATTTGCAACATCAGGTCCTTGGATTTCAAACATATCAGGGCATCAATGTTGTCAACTTTCCAATCTGCAAAGTGCTGTGTACTTTTATGGCTATTGAAGTTATGGTAGCTGTTTCACAAAACACATAAAGAGACGATAAACCATGCAAAGTTTGCAATTGTGCAAAGGTGACCTTGATAGCATTATACAAGTAATATTTTATTAACAAATTTGATTTTGAGTAAGAATTTGAGGAGTACGTATTTATTTAAAAGCTGCGTAAAATGTTGTGACGATGTTATTTTAAAGACAGACATGAAGCATGGCAGCAGTTTGTATGCAATGATAAGTAAAATAATTTAAACACCAGATTTGCAATTTGAACTACGCATTGATTCTTGATTTTTAAAATGAGTTTCATGTTCAAATAGAAGTAGTCTTGTTCAATTCAGCTAGCAATCCTTTAGCAAAACTATGCATAGTTCATTAAAATAATTTATCAAGTAACAATTCAATATTTATGCAATTTGCAGTCAAACTATTTGGTTTGGTGATAAATGACAGCTAATGATAGATACATGTAGTGATAAATGATAGCTTTACCTTGAGTTTCAGCTTTTTAATAAATCAGTATGAAGCTTAGATTTTTTTTTAAAAATATAATTTTCCTAAAGAAAAGTGGCACATTTGTGATATTGAGATTTTTTTTAACCTTTTCAAAACTTCATAGGCTATAATGCATTACCATAAATAAAGAATGAAAGGTATTTAGTTACTTAAATTGAGTGCTTTAAATTATTATTAAAATAAACTAAGGGCTGATGCAGTGTCTTTCTAATAAATATATAAATTAAATAATTCTTAACAGATATCTGTAACTAAGCATTGAAAAAGTGATACTTTGAGTCTAATTAAAAATTATTCAAACTTATTCAATGCTTCATTTATTTTTTCACTTATTTTATTTCTTGCTAACAAGTGTTTCCCTCTGTAAATTTCAGGCAGTGGACATGAAATTGCATTTTAATTTCTTTGGCACAGATGTGTTATGCGTCGTATTATAGTGCAAATTAGTGAACTGGAATTAACAAAAAGACTGAGAAGCAATACATTTGTTATTGCAAATAGTACTTCCTTAATAATTAATAACAATTAAACACCAGAGGATAGCAGTTATTCTTTTGGTTTTGATTTTGTCAGATGATTCAGAGGTGGGGGCACAAAGTATGAAGGTGCATAATTCCATTCAGATATTAACTGTGTTTCCATATAATACAACTGTACTTCCAAACATTATACAGAGTTCTCCTGTCTTTTCTTCTGAGTTAATGAATCTAGCTCAGTTCATCTTTTTGTAAATGTCACCACCAGTGGCATACATTTTTGGATTTAAAATTTAACTTTCCTACACGGACTGGGAGTATTTAATTCAAATTTCTTGTGATACTTTTTAGAGAAGATAGATTTTAGCCCTTTATGAGCTTCAAATAACTTTGAATTAATGGTTCAGATCTCTTTGCTTTGACACGTATCCTGAGGTACGCAGATCTTTTTTCCCATTAAATACTGTTTTTTTCCAACAGTGTAGTCCCCATGTTGCTTTTTTTTTTTTAACAATTTTATATAAAATCCAGTCCATTAAAACAAAGGAAATGTGATATATAAATCTTATTTCAAATGAACATCTAAATAAATTAAGTCTTCTTTTTCTAACAGATAAGTTTGATTAAAAGATCAGTCTCAGCTCTGGAGATGACTGCTTTCAAAGAGGAAACTACGTTAAATATGTCAGCTAATTTCAAAACCAGCATGAAAGAGTTGAAGGTTATGAAGCAATGGATAGCTGAGCCAGAGGCTGAGACAGAGTTCGGGAAAAGCTCCCCTACCAAGCATCTATTGAATCAAATCTGTGATGATCCTCAGTCAATGCAGACAGACATACAAGTAGAAAAAATGCCTACTTTGACTGGACAAGAGGATAGTGAGAATGACATTGTTCTTGTGGAGCGACCTCAAAAGGCTGGGATTAAATACACTGTTTTCCCAAGAAGAAAGAAAACAAAGAAGTCGAAGAAATCAAAGAAAATAATAAACTCTAGAAAATTAGAAGCTGTGATTAAGGAATTAAGTCAACCCCCAAAGATTCTTAAAAGGTTTTCTTTAACTAATGCATATTGCCTTTTTAAAGAATGTATTTTAATTTGTAGCCATATTATATAATTACAGGGTTTATCTTTTTTAATATTAAGTATTGCTCTGAAATGAAGTGATAATAGTTTAGTTATTTAGGAATAATATATATTTTTTAATGCAAAGAAAAAATACATACTGCTCGGGTATCTTTAGGACATATAGTATATACTGCACTTTAAATGGAAATGGTGTTGCTTCATGCAACAACAGAAAAAGTTTTATCTAAGTATAAATGCATGATTAAAATGGTCAAACTTCTTTCTTCTGAAAGACAAGGGGGAAATTCTAAGTTCTTAGGAAACTGAAATGCTAGGCCTGGCTAAACTCCTTCATACCATGAACTTTGTAGATTACATGAAACAAATAGTTTGCTTTTTACGTTTTGTTTTCATGTATCACTTTAAATATTTTTCTAGTGAATGTTTATTATTTGCCTACTTCAAATATGGGGTACCTTAGAAAGTATTCAAGTATTTTTTTTTTAAAAAGAAAAGAAATTAAAGTTCTTGCTAGTTGTTTGATATTTCTTAAATACTTACACTTGAAGTGTGACCTGCAAGAAAACCCCCAATGTTGTCTATTTTTTGTGTACAGTCATGTGTTATGTGTCCACATTGTACTGACACTGATGCTCAGGTCTGGTCCTTCAGGCCAGTTTCTTCTTTTTTGTGCTTTGAGGCATCTTTCAGTAGGTTTATTCTTAAGAAAATCAAAGATACTTAAATGGCGTGATATACTGGTATAGTGAGCTGTGACTAAGGGAGAAGGTGGCCTTTTTCCAAAGTCTTGTTTTAGACAGGGGTACTGTATGTTCTTTGCTGTCTAAGGCTTTCATATCAGTTTTGCTAAACCGAGGGGATTTCATCTTTGTACTATTTTGCATGTCATTCGTGCATGGGCCTGCTACATTTTTTATTTAATTTCCCTTTTTTTTTTCCTAGTAGGATCCTTATGTGTAAAATATAAATATTAGGTACATAGTATTATAAATATATATATGTATAAAATATTTTCTCTGCATTCCTGTCTGGTATTCGTTTCTGTGCCAGCAAGGTTAGTATTGTTTGTGATAAAGATTAAGTGTGTTTCTGTTAAAAGACTTCTGTTTCTTTTACTTTGATGTCTCAAAGCAGATGTTGATATTGAACATTTGTGAAGGTTCTCGTCTTGGAAGCTATGAGTTTTCCCAGATTATAATTTTGGAAACATTCTTGTAAATTCAAGTGCTTTTTTTCACCTCTGGGTGGTGCTTCTGTTTATATTCTCATGGCCTCTTCCTAATATCATTGGGATCTATCATTGATATATTCATCCATCTAGGATTTATCATCATTTAGTCAGGCTGGTAATTGTCCACTCTGAAATACTGTCCTTTCTTAGGTTTAGCATTGTCCCTGTAAACCTAAGTTAGAAGCTTTTGGAAGAAATAAGCATGCAACTGCGAATAAGTGCTGAATGTTCCGGGGAGATGAGTCATTTAGAACAATTCTGCTTACCTTCATCTTCTATAATGGTTTTTGATAAATGGCTGATAAGTTAAAAAGTTGTCATTAACAAGAGAGCTAACAATAGGTTTTTGAATAGTTGTTGACTGGCAGATTGCAATTTGATATTGTTAATGTGTCTGGGAACCTTTAGTTAATTTTAATCTATTTTTCCTCAGGTCTGTGTCTCTGGGAAGGCTTCCTATTCATGATAAATTTGGTATCAAGGTGTCTTCAGCAATCAAACAATATCAGAGGTCCAGCATCCCTTGTTTGTTAGATTTTGAAAAGTTTGCAAAAGTGAGGGGTGGAATTCCAAAAGAAACTTCTGCTCGCATGTGGGTCAGTGGAATATGGAACTGCTGGTTTGATGAAACTTTCCCTCCTAGCGGGACTGTTTCTGAGCAGAAGGATACGGAATTACTAAAAGGAACTGAGATGGTGGACTCTCGAGAAACAAATCTACAACTAGAACTAGTTGACTCAATACAGCCTGTTCTTCTTGAAGGTGCAACAGTTAGTATTGAAGATTTAGAAAAAGAAGTAAGAAGACTGACTGAGCTAATAGAAAAGGAAGAGCGTCCTTCAGCTTTTCACTACTGCAGGCGCGGAGCAATACAAAGAAAGTTAGGCAAGTTAAAGTCAGCTATGGATGACTTGGAAAAAGTAAGTTTAATGCCAAGTTTTACTTCTGTCAAGCACCTTTTTTTTTTTTTTTTTTTTAACAGAGTGTCTGAGTTCTTCAACAGATAAACTAGAAGCAGGAGAGCTGATAACTAGCTGATTGCTGCCACCTTTTACCTTTGTATGACAGCATGATCCAAGTTTAGTCCCGCAAGAATGAAAATGCAGGGTCTTAATAAACTGCGTTTATTTACCCTGGTGTTTTCCAAGCACCATAATGTTTCTTTGGAGACCCTTGCTCAGGATAGAACACTCCTAAATGGAGCTGGAGATAGGATAGACAAAAAGGACAGAAAGTCTTTTGCTTCAAATTTTGCTGCTGGCAAAGCTGACAAATATGTTTTTAATTTCTGCAAAAGCATAGTGAGTAAATAAATTGAAAAGTCATGTATTTCCTGTTTACAATTAAACTATCATTTGACACTAAGATTTTATACAATACTGCTAGTGTTTTTCTATGTATGTTTATTTTTTCAACACTTTTAAGTTCCCTTGTACTTCTGCCCAAGACCCTGCACAACTAGAAAGAAACAACCAAAACAGAATAAAAACACTGCTGAAAAAACAGAAATGAAAAGAATATTTTAAATGTCTATAATTTAAACGTGGAAGCTGTAAAAGCTTTCAAAGGCTTTCTTTAAGCAATGATATAGTTCTGTATGTTTGTGAAACCTGGGTAGAGAAGTCATATGTTGTACTTTGGGTATGATATTTTCATTGTCATTTAACATCTATATTACACACAGCTAGTCATAACCAGGTTGGGACCCCAAAGTACTTCATCCTATATATAATGTTGTACAGCAAAAGATGTCCTTCTTTCCTTAACCAGCATCTCGGCTCTTAACACAGCATTTGATGTTTGGAGAAGCAATCCTCAGCAGCTGCTTTGGGGTTCATGATCCTTGTACTGGAGTGCTTGATAATGCACGATTGAACCAGATCTTTTGTGTTGATATTGCTCTGTGGGAGTAGAACGCCGTCAATCTGCCAGTGTCCCTGAGAACAATCTTAACAACAGACACCTTTAAATAATGTAAATAGCATTTCTTTTGCTAAAATACAAAGCTCAGTCGGTTGGAATATTTGGAAATGTGCAGAGGAACGAAACAATGAAATACAAACCAACTTGGCTTCATGTTGGTTTCTGCATTCCTTTCAGCTAATGGTCTCAAACCACAATAAATTTTAAGGAGACTCACAGTGAGTCCTGCAGTGAGAGCCACCCTTCAGATTTTACTTTCTAGAGTTTGCCTTTCCCAAAATGCATATTGCTTTGGGGTGAAATTTCCTTTTATAACACCATTTCTGTTAATGCTTCTCTTGGAGATAAATCTATATATTTTTTTTTATTTTTAATGGGACATAGGTACCTATTTTATGCACCTGCAATCTGTACATATTACCTTCCAAACTTCATAAATTATCTGACCAGAAAATTGACCATATTCATAGAAACTCAATGATTATCTTGTGTCTTTTTTATTCAACCCAGACTTTAGAAACAGACTGTCAAGGATCGGAAAGACTAAAAATTCCACACCCTGGCAAAGTAGTTCATTGACCAATGGGCTGATATCAACTGTTAAAATTGCTTGCCATTGCTATTGCATATTTTAGTGAAAACATTATTAGCTTTTCTCTTTAAGATATATGAACACAATCCCTATGTTGTTTATGGATCCTAGAAATAGTTTATAGACCCAAAATTTGACAATTACTGTTGTAGCAGAACAGTCTCAGATTTGTATCAGTCTTTGTATGTATTTCCATATGACTATTAAGTGTGTGTTATATGCATAATGAATATATGTGAAATATCTTATTTGATTGGTAGTATCTGTCAAGTGATTTTTGTTAGGGAATGTCAAGTGCTTTCTATAGGAATCATAACAGCATGGTTTGAAAAGCTGATTCCTTTTTCATAGGGACAGGTTAATTATTTCTTACTTTCAAATAGAAGAGCAATGAACAAGATTGTTTCTAAGCATCTCTTCCCTGGGATTCTCCTAGAACTAATTCTGACTTCTAGAAATTGTTCAGATAAGTATTTTAAAGAAAACATAAAACATAGTAATATCCCAGCTGATTAATATTTTGTGCTGAATATTCTGGTAGCTTGGATTCTGATTCTGCATATGTGTAAGTAGATGATGCTTTTAAATAAACAAGTGACATTAGTAAAATTTTTCAGATTTTTAGGTTAAATAAAAGTTTGTCAGTCTAGGAATTTTCTTAAAAATAATCATTTCAGAGCAAAAATTTTCTCATTTCCTATGTACTATTGTTAGCACATTTGAGAAGTTCCTTCCGCAATAGAAGTAAGTTATTTACTTTTTTTTATAGGCTATAAGCTTAGAACCGCTACTGCTTAATGCTTACTGGCACAGACATTTGATTTACCTCTTTCAAGACAGAACTTCTGCTGCTTTAGATGACCTGAATTTGATAACTAAATGGAGCAAAAGTAAAGCAGGTAAGTATCTACTGAAGTGTAACTTAACAGTTAGTTTTTTGTACTGTTTTTTCTCTAGTTGTCTTTGGCCCTAGTTCTACAAATGTTTTTTGTATGTATTTAATCTTACATCAGTTGTTTTGTCCATATTTATAGAAAGATTATAAAGCAGATATGAACCTTCAAAGACTTGGGACAGAAGTTGGGTTCCTACGGCAAAAATAAGTACTTAATTTTAGTGTGTTTTTAAAAAATGTTTCCCCCCAAAAAGACAAAAAAAACCCAAAAGAAAAAAGGAGGACCGATGGAAATTGTATCCGTTAATTTAA
Organism: Phoenicopterus ruber ruber; assembly: GCA_009819775.1. Classification (NCBI taxonomy): domain Eukaryota; kingdom Metazoa; phylum Chordata; class Aves; order Phoenicopteriformes; family Phoenicopteridae; genus Phoenicopterus; species Phoenicopterus ruber. The sequence continues at coordinate 28,170,330 of CM020219.1, read as the reverse complement.
TGGGGAAAGCTGGTAACAATCAATGGGGACATTGGGCTATTGTAATGTAATGGGGACAGTGGGCTATTGTACATTCAGTCAGCCCTGTTCTGCCATACCCTTAAAACTGGGAAGGAGGAGCTTGAGAGGGAAAGATACCACCTGGCTGACAGACCAGGCCCTGCAGGTCAGGGAAAGTGATTCCCCTCTACCTGGTTGTGACGCTGCACCTCCCATGCTGTGTCCAGTTTTGGAAGCCCTGGTATGAGAGAGACAAGCTGGAGAGAGTCCATTGGAAAGCCACTAAGATGTTCAGGGGTCTGGAGCGTAAGTTGTGCAAGGAAAGGCTGAGGGAGATGGGTTGCTTTGCCTGGAGAAGGTGAGGCTAGGAAGGAAATCTGTACTGAGCTACGTAATGGGTGGTAACAGAGAAGACAGAGTCAGACTCTTCCAAGAGACGCACAGCAAAACAGGAGGCAATGGTCACAAGTTGCAACAAAGGAAATTTCAATTGTCTGTGGGCTTGGAAGACACCCCCTGCCCCTTCTTTCTCTACGCCTATTTTTGTTTGTTGCTGAGCATGATGTCATATGGTATGGAATATCCCTTTGGCCTGCTTAAGTCATCTGTCCCAGCTGTGTCCCCTCCCAGCTTCTTGCCCACCCCTAGTTTACTCACTGGGAAGAGGGCAGAGAAGGGGGAAGAAAAAATAAAGCCTTGATACTGTGCAAGCATTGTTCAGCAAGAGCTAAAACACTGTTGTGTAATCAACACTGGTTTAGCCACAAATCTGAAACACAGCACCATGCCGGCTGTTACATGGAAAGTTAACTTTATCCTGACCAGACTCAATACGGTGGGATAAACATTGTGTGGGCCCATTTAAACTAAATATCTTTTTTTATATTTGTTTGTGATGAACAGGTCTACACTAAATGGCTTGATGGGCCATTTCTACCAAGTTCTACGGAGAGCAAAGATTTTTAGTACTTGTGAATCCAGCAGGAGCTATCAGTTTACAGCTGCATGGGTTCCACGATTGAGCACACAGCTATAGGTCTAAACTTTTGAGTTCTGTTGCTCAGATGGAAACAGGACTTCCTGGCCTTTTGTATAATCTGCTGTTCTATTTCTACTGCTTGTGTTAGTTACCTTGTAAGGAGGAGATGACTTACTGTTTTGGGCTGCTAAATGGTGCCTTTTATATTTTGGGTGGTTGTTTCAGACACATACCTGTCAATGGCTGAGATTCACAGGAAACAGGGTGATAATACATTGGCAATCATCAATTATAGCTCTGCGATACAATGCAGCCCTACAGATGATGACATTTATTTTAGGAGAGCTGAGTTGTATTTTGAGGAAAATCAATTGTTATTGGCCATGGATGATTACGCCAAAGTAAGTTCACTTTTTGGTATTGTTACAATAATGTAGTAACTTTGTGTAACTTTAACTTAAATAAGAGTAAACTGGATATATCTGGTAAGTAGCTTGGAGAACAGATATCCTTTCAAAAAAATGATGTTTAAAAAAATCAGTGCCATGGAAATAAGTAACTTGTTACTCCTGACAGCTGATTCAATAAATTACTGAATGGCTACAATTTATCAGCTGCTAGTAAGCTTGCACCACTGCTTTTTTATTACACTTTAAAATTAATGGAAATTACAATAGACATTAAAGAACAAGGGAATAAAAAAGAAAATCTGAGAATTAAAGAATATATTATTTATGCTTAAGACTTTTAATCATTGGAAATAATAAGAATGAGGAATAACATCATGTAATTCTTTATTTTTTTCATTATAGTGTTTTCAGTATAACCCAAAAAGAACAGATGCGCTTATGAAACATGGAATACATTTCTTTGACCGTTCAGTTTTGACTACAGCTATTCGGGATTTTACAGCTGTGATCAAGGAAGACCCCAGCAACGCTCAGGCGAGGTAGAATATATAGTTTGGCAAAAGTATTTGAATTTTAAGTGGATTATTAAAATAATATTAATATGTAAAAGACTGAATATGCATTAAACAATAAAAAAGCAATTGCATTTCCAAAGAGGTGTCTAATAGAAATAGAATAGGACTTCTAGGCCATGATATCCATTGGGGAATCTTTGCATTGCTTTAATGACTTTGGATTAGTCCCTAGACCTTAATTTAGCTAAGCACAGAACCATGTGCTCAGATCCCACTGGAGTAATGCAAATATAGAGTCAGTTGGACTTAAGCACGTGCATATGCGCTTTGCTCTAAAGAGCTGGATTTAAATACATGCTCAAAGAGATATTGCTCTGTGGGAGCAGAACATACATAGCTCTATGCCAATTTCCATTGATTGCCTTGACACTTCTAGTTTTAGCATTATGCTGAATTAATATTTTCTGTGAAAAATTTGAATTATGAATGAGAAGCATCTGTATTTTTGAATTATAACGATGATTTTGAGGTTTGACTTACAAAGATTGAAAAAAATTTATATGATTTCCCTACTAGAAAATGTGACTTCTTTTCAATATCTTTCCTGCAAAGATTTACATTCTTTTTATACTCTATTCTGGATTCATGAAAATAGATGTAAAATTAAAATCAGATATTCAATACCAGATTATGATACCTAAATTTAGGTGTCAGTTTGCTGTATCCGTGGGATGTAGGTGGCTGAGCAGCCATTATCACCAAGGACTTCTAATCAATACAGTTAGCAGACTCTAGGTAGACTGAATACAGACTCTTGTATAAAGCCTAGAGAGCTGTTCAGATTGAACAGCCAGTAAGTGTGTATTTTTGGATGAACTGAATTGCTCTCATCTCATTGGATTATATTGACTAGATCTTCATCAACTGTAATGGAAAGTCAGACACCTAGCATATGTTGTAGACATCTACAAAGAGACACCTAAGTTCAGATGTCTTGTTCTGGAACTGATTCCCATCCAAACTGAATAGAAGTGGCTAGGGAAGGATTCCCCTATATGTATCTTCTACCTGTCAGTCCATCTCCTTCATCACAGGGAACCATGGAATCATGCAATGCTTTCTAATGACATTAGGTTCCCATGCTACTAAAGTAACTTGCAGATGCTCCTTATAACTCTAACTTTGAAATAAAATCTTGTAGCAGCATAAAGCTGCGTTTGGCTTCCTGAAATCCACTAGTTCATTGAGGCTGTGGGTTAAAGAGTGGGCTCTGTGAATAGTCCTGGTGAGTACGATTAGTATCAGTGCCTTGTGTTTGTGTAGTTAAGCAAGTGATTTAAATTCTTGAGGAACTGACTTCCCTGTGTTAGATTTAAGAAGGAAGAGTATCTATTTTGCTTGATAACTCTGCATACAATTGGGATGTGGCATAAGACCTGCTTAATAAGTGAAAGCTATCTTCAGTAATATAAAAATATAAGTTTTATGTATTACATTTTGCATTGATAAATTAATTTTACAGCCATCGCCATCTATTCACACTTTTTCGCCTGTGCTTGTGATTTATCTTGTTTCAATATATTGCTAGCTTCTTGCATTTGAGGGAGGAATAGTGTAAAATAGTAGGATCTGATTTGGCAAACTTGTCTGTTTGAAAGAAATATTGAAGAAAAGAATGGATGTTTTCAGAAAGCTTTAATACTAATGACGGCGGTTTTATATTTTTTCTTTTAAATCAGATTTAACAAAATCTGGTATTTCCCATACAGAAACTGCTGCACCAATAGACTATGGAACTTGGAGAGAGTTCCATTCAACTCTGTGATGCCCAAAGCTGATACGGGGTTCTATCGTATTGAACTTGATTTATGCATGTACAGTGATCTGCCTATATGGTATAGATTACAGGACTTTGTTCCTTCAGACTTGCTTTATGAAATTCAGAAATAAAATTGAATGTTTATTCTATTTTTCAACATTTTTTTTCCTGAATAATTGCTTCAAGGTTACATGACAAAAACAATGGAGGAACTCTTGATATTAAGTTGACTTAACCTGTTAATATTATAAATGATAGCCTATGACTTCACATTATGACTTCCTTCTGTACGTATAATTTTCTAAAGGAAATTATATTTAAAGATAAACTTTCTTCCTTGTTAGGCTGTATCGGGGAAGAGCATATGCTAAGCAGCAGCAGTACAGAAATGCAATACAAGACTTAGCAGCAGCGATTCATCTAGACCCTTCTTGTTGGTTAGCATTCTACTATAGAGGTTGCATACTACGACAGATTGATCCAAAAAGAGCTGTGCAGGACCTCAGTGTTTCTGGTATTGTTTGTTTCTTTTCATGGTGTATATGTTTATCGTTAAAAAGAGGAATGATCATTCACCAGTAATTACTATACTGCAATATAACACAGGTATTTCATGTTCCAAATATTGAAATGTATGGTTGTCATTCAGTGTTTGGTAATAACTTGCTCCTTTTAATTTCTATTAAGTTTGCCATTAGACATTGGCTCTTGCTGCTGTTGTTACTCTTCAGTTATTTTGACTCTGCTTCCTAAGCTTTTCTGCTTCACTTTTAACAATTCGAGTGGGAGTAACTGAGAATTATAAATATGTCTTGAAGGTATTTCATGCCACGTTGAATACTTTTATGATCTAATATGTTATGTTATGGTTTATCTATGATATTATATAAAACTGTAAGAAAACTAGAGTAAAACAATGTGCAAATAAGTTGCACGGAGTAACTGAAATATATGTGAATATCTGAACAGTTGATTTCTTTTCTCCTTCTCCCACAGTACTCATCAATGACACTCAGGAAAATTTCTATTCTTTTCTTCATCGTGGGATCATTTACTCAGAACAGTGTCAATGGTCACTTGCAATCTGTGACTTTGAAAGTGTCCTAGCTTTGGACAGGTGATTGGACTTGAGAATTTTAATATATTTTGTTTATATTCTGATTACCTGGGGACATAAAAGTACTAATAAAGGAAAGTAGAATCAGAACTGTTATTCAGCAAACAGACTGGAGTTAAACCACACAAAACCAAAATGTTGTCCTGTTTTAGTATCTTTTGCCTCCTTTACTATACTCTGAGTATAATAAAAATAATTATTAATGTATTTAAAAATGAAATTTTATTTTGCCTTATATGGCAACTTGGCAAATGAATTGTTCAGGTTTGGCAGACAAAAGATGAAACTGAAGTCCTAATTAAAGTTGACTACTTATGCCATAATGATTTCATTGGTCTTTTGGGAGGGAGTCTGTCCACAATGCAGGTAAAAAGTCAAACTATTTTTTTTTCAGCAAAAGAAAATGGCACAATGTTTTCCTTAGCAAAAGCCAGTAAGTGGTGTCCTTGGGGGGAAAAAAAAAAAAAAGCAGCTTGTGATCCTTGATAGTTGGTGACTGAAGCTGACGTGATTCCTCTGAATTGCATTTCTTCCTACCACTTAAAAAATACTTCAGAAACAGATTATATCTGTAGCAGCCCTGCCATGCAAAGAGTCTTGCAATATGCAACAAGTCTCCCATACCTGTTAGCTGCATTAATTACCTTACTCTAAAGGTACTGAGTTCTTGTTCAGCTTTGGGCAACCTCAACAGCCCTGTCTTGAGCAAAGGCTTCCATTCCAGTCTGCGGCAGACCTAAAGACCCCTCAGCTCTTCCTTTGTCTTGGCTTTGCTATAGGAAGTCTTGAACTTTGTCTAGAAACAGTCTATAAGAGTGGGCTGCACAAGATATTGCAGGTCCTGGAAACCCAGGTCTCCCTAGCAGCTAGTCAAGTGAAATGGCAGAAAATAAGGGAGCATGCTAGATGGAAAACATGTAAGCTTTGTCAGTCTTTTAAAACTATGATATATTTTTAGTGTTGAAGCATTCAGGATTTCTTGGTGTATTCAGTATATACAAAATTACCAGCTAGCTCTATTTCTAGTCCAGCTTCTATGGCAGAGACTTGTCATCATTTTTTCACAATTCGCATTTTGAGTGCTGTTTTTGGTGATCAGAGAAACATCACAAGCTACCTAAATGGTGTGTTTCAATGAGCTGTCTTCTCTGCTGGCAATTACAATTCTTTAGGTCAGTGTGATCACAAAATAGATTTGTGGTAAATATCATAAAAGTAGATGAAGCCTGTATAAATTGTGGTTAATACAATGACATATTTCATTCAATAACAAAAGGAAAAATATTCTGGTTTTAGCTCTGTTGTCTTTGCTTACCTCAACATTGGTTTGATACTGATGTTGCATCTTGGTCGATACTATGAAGCTATTCGACGGTTTACTAATGCCATTGAAATTGATCCTCTCAATGTTCGAGCCTATGTATGTCGAGCACAAGCATATCATAAGGTAATACATTCCTTTTGCTTTTGTTTGCCACTTTTAATAAGCTTTAGTTATATTTATGGTTGTTGTGAGTATTTTAATACTTATGCCTTGGTCTTATACAGATGTTAGAACCTGTTTATAGCTATACATTTCAAGTAGTCCTCGTCACCATAATAGAATTACATATATTGCAATTGTAAAGTATTGTTGGCATGTCATGCAACGACATGAAATATTTCAAATGTCATTTTATCTTTTGTACATCAGTGTACATCTAATCTGAGCTTTAATATTTTTTTGAAATCTATTTCAAAAAATTCTTTTTGAAAATATGTATTTTTAAATATAGAAACCACATTTTGAAATAGTGTTTTCTAAACAGAATTTTCTCGAGAATACTCATTTTTTCAGGAACCTCAAATTTTCTTCCCCACAAATGGGAGTGAAAACATTTTCAATATTTTAATTTACTGTGAAAAAGAAGGTATTCTACTTCTGCAGGGGATTTGAGAATAGTTTCTGCTAGCAGTTGCTTTCTGAGACCCTCACAGGAGTACACATTGAATGGAGTATTCAATGTGACCCAATTTCTGTAGATTTCATTGGCAGAATTGAAACAACTGTTGTCTCACAATGCTTAGTTTGTTTTCAAAATGTTTTGAGAAACTGCCTACACTGTTCATTTTCTTCCACAACTAAAGGAAATGGCTTTTAACTCAGAGTCCATCTAAGTGGTTTGATTTTATATATATATATATTTTAATACAGTCTTTAAGAACTTATGCCTGATTGTTTATATGGGAGGTCATCCGCTAATGCTCAGGTTGCTTTTGTAGGTTTTTTATTGTTGTTGTTGGGGTTTTTTTGGGGGGGTTGGGTGTAGGGTTTTTTGTTTGTTTTAGTTTTTTTTAAATTTCAATGTAAAGCAGTAAAATAAAGCTCAGTACATGCATTCCATCAATGCTATTCTTTAATGAGAGTTCCAGTTAGCAGCTATCCCAGCTGGATGAATCAGTCCTTGGGATCTTCATTGTAATGATCTCCTTTCTCCTCAGCATCTGAAGCACAGTGAACGGGGTCACATGCACAGATTGTTAGGGCGGGTGTCAAGAGGATGGGGCCAGATTCTTTTCAGTGGTGCCCAGTGACAGGACAAGGGGCAACAGGCACAAACTAGAACACAGGAAGTTCTGCCTGAACATGAGGAAAAAATTCTATACTTTGAGAGTGACAGAGCACTGGAACAGGCTGCCCAGGGAGGTTGTGGAGTCTCCTTCTCTGGAGATATTCAAAACCCACCTGGATGTGGTCCTGTGCAACCTGCTCTAGGTGACCCTGCTCTGGCAGGGGGGTTGGACTAGACAATCTCCAGAGGTCCCTTCCAACCCCTACCGTTCTGTGATTCTGTGACACTTTAAAAATAAATGCAAATTCATTACAGCAATGAAGATTCATCAGGACACATGTGCATGTGGATCTCATGACCTAATCTCCTTCCCAATAGTCCAGACTCTTCTTTGGATGTTTGAAAAGCAAAGAAACTGTCTGGAGTTTGGATCTGCCCTGTGGAAAGTATGGAAATATGTAGGGTAAATGTTTCAGACCTTTGTTAAAAACGTGTTGAGTTCCTTTGCAGAGGGTGTATGTGCTTTGTGAGTTGTTACCATGTGGGCATTACATCCTGCAGAACCACATTTACATAAATAGTAATTGTTTCTCCAAATTGTGATCATATTAGCAATTAAATTGCTGGTTTTTCTTTATAAATTACAGAGTCATAATTTACCAAATGCTGTGAAGGATATAAACCGAGCCATTCATCTTTATCCAAATAAATCACATCTTTGCCTATTAAGGTAGGAAAGTGAGTCATTGAGAACTTCACAAATATCTCACTTTAAAAAAAAAAAAAATTGATTTGGAATGCTGTTGGTAGATACCCTTGTATTCTTTGAAACCTGCTCTGAATGGGTTTTAAAAAGTGTAGTATTTTCATAGCATTTTCAAACCTGAAGAAGTTTATCTGCGTAGTGTCACCCAACTATTGTAATCTTTACCTGGGAGGGAGGAACCTTGTTTCGTATACAGGATTCTTCTCTTTGAGGTACATATAGTTTCTGGGGAAAAAGAAGTAAATAGGTGCCATGACAAAAAAGCAGGTCTGAACTTTTAAAAAATTAATAATTTTAAATGTTTTCCCCACGCGGATGTGTCTTTCACTGATTTGTTTGCAGAATCCACATAATGCAAAGAATGTGAAGGACTGAGTCCAGGTCAATTTAGATTTGAACTATTCTTCTTCCCCATCTTCAGCCCAGTGAGAAGTAGTGACCATTACCAAGACTAAAAAAAAAATCATAAGATAAAGCTGTTTCCTCCCCTGAAAAGCCGTAAGAACTAAGGAGGAAATGCTAGGATATTATTCCTCAGGTGTATTAGGAGAATTAGTTACTATGTTCCAGTCAATAATACTGTATTTTCCCAGTTTTAAGAGTGGGTTTACTCAGCTTGTCTCTCAGAGTGTGGTTTGGCTAGCATGACCTCTTATACTGATGCCAGTATCTGAAGGGGCAAAAAAAATTGTCCTTGAAAACAGAATGTATCTATCAGCTATCAGTCTGTGGTGGATTTTAGAAACAGTATTATTGAGATTATTGTTGCAGTTCTTGAGATTGTAAGGATTGCTATCTGTGGAATCCAAAGAAAATGTATTTTTGTAACTCCTGCAGTCTGAAGAGAGGTAAGCATATAATTTCTTAGTACTGTGATGTGAGAGAAAAAGTTAAAAATTCGACAGATATTTCTGGTGGAAAGAAAAGGAAAAACTTTGGTTGTTTTTATTGGAAGGCATTATTTTTCCTTTTTCTCTTTTTATACTAATGAAAACATATTTCAGTAGTATTTACACTTTGAAAGAAATACCTGGAAATAGTTTTACTAATTACATCCAACAAATATTTCATTACAGGGGACAGTATTTAATGGAGTTGAAGAAATATGAGCTGGCAAGTTTATGTATTCACCAACTTGCAGAAATGGATGAAGGTAGTGTCAATTTGCCATCAGTTTTCCTAGATAGTTGTGAACCATGGCAACAGTCTGTAACCAAGGAATTGTTAAAAAAAATGTATTCAAGCATGCAAATAGGTTAGTAACCGTGAATCAACTAAAATATAGGAACTTATCTAGGCTATTTTCTTTGCATGTCTGAAGCCTTTAAAGGTAAGAATGGTGTACACTATTGCCTGTACCATCACCTGTAATTTTGGAATTTCCTTTATCTTTAAAGGAACATTGAGTAAGGATTCTGTTCTGTACTTACGTACAGTCTTTCCTAACAAAATATCAAATAGCTTTAGAAATGAACCTTCCCAATGTGTTTGAACAGTAAAAATGTTGCAGTGTAGTAGATCCTTGTTATGTGCTGGGCATAAAATGGCAGTCCTGAAGCTCTTGGTGAATCCATATGAATAGCCACACTGTATGAAATTAATTTCCTGTCTCTGGTAGTGACCAAGAGTGGATACACAGCGCACAAGAATATAAAACCAAAGCAGGCGTATGGTGATACTTCCGCAGAGCAAAGCCTTTTTACGTGTGGGGAGAGGAACATAAATATTTGCAGATGCTTAGCAATCAAACTACACTCATTGATAAATCACTGTTCAACTTCAGACTTTTGTAGGAATTTAGTTTACATTTATATTTTTATGGATATTAAAACAAGCTTTGATACTCCAAATATTTTAATAGCATTTTAAAGTTTGCATATCATTTAAAGGTATTTTATATTGGAAAACATATAGGTTGAAATAAAAGAGATTATTGTTTTTCATGGTGGTTTCCTTCCAGAATCCTTTACGTCTCGGCCTGTTCAGCAAGCACTCATTCAGTCATTTTGTCAAAACCACGATAAGGCCATAGAGTGCTTAAGTGAAGCTACTGTAACTCAGCCTGAGCCTTCAATGTTTGTTATTTTAGGAAAAATACAGATGAAAGCCAAGAAAACTAAGGTTAGAAAAGTTTACATTATATATATGCCAAGCAAAACAGTGTTTTTCTTTCTGTATTCTTTTAATATTTTATGAAACGTGCTAGTATATAAATAAACCTTCGGAGTACCTCATTGTTTAAATTATAAGAAGACCTGAGTAAGAATTTTCAACAACAGCAGCACTAATAGTTCAGCATAAATTAGGCAATTTTAGTTTTAAGACATTTAAGATGATCAATTAAAAGATACAATTATATAGATTGAGGTCCATTATATATCATAATTTTGCTTCTTTTGAAATAAAATAACACAGAAGTATGTCTAGCATTTTTTGTCTAATAAAATGCAGTACAAAAGTTTAATTTGTGTATGTGAACTGAATATGTAAGGTATAGTTACAGGTATTTTCTCAACTTCATGAATATTCATATGTTATAAGGTTTAACCAATATTGTCACTCCTCTGAATCCCGCAGTTAGCCAATATTTGAGGCCAGCAGAATTGTTGAAATTGGCAGTATGGATTAGCTGCTTCTTTTTGTACAGTCCTATTTGTTTATACAAAATGTAGAGTCCTGTTTCCCTAAACACAATAGCAGAAAGCAACAGGTAGATTCATAAGACCTTGAATCTACCTGTCTATTGAGTTCTATTTTAGAAATGCACAGTCTTTCTGTTTTCTCTTAGCCTCATATTTGCAGGTTGTTTTTAAATGAAAAGGTGTGCTCTTTGCAAAAATTATACTCCTGCTCCCTGGAGATTGTACCAGATAAAACGTCTTGATCCATTCAGCTTTTTTTTGTTAGACCTGGGTGTTTTATTTGTCTCAAACCATAATGGGACATTACTAGTTCTGCTGTCTTTGAAAGAATGCTGAATCAAAGACAGTGATCGTTAATACCCTCCAATTCAACCCATTTCACTCATCATGGTTAAGAGGATGTGTATTAGAGTCATTCCCTGATTTCTGAGTGTTTCACCCAGAGGTGAGGACTTGCACTGCCACCTCTCCTGGAGAGGAATGACACAATACTCTCCATATGGGAAAATGATCAGAATTCAGCCTAGAGTGCCTGGAGAATCAGCTGTGCCTTTAGAATTACATGTGAGTGAGTTCAGGTATCTACAGTTCTTTTTCCTCTTAAAATAAGAGTATTTTTGAACTGTAGGAATAGAGAAAAATGATTTTTAAATAGCAGTAAATGCAGACCTATTTTGTTTAAAACTTCCACTACCTTGACAAATTAGGCAGGCAGGTGTAGTATTTGCAGACAGCCCTATGGCTACTGGTATTTCAAACTGATTTTTCTAAACAAATACTTCTTTATCTTGAAAGACTCACTTAAGAAAAAAAATGCTCTAATTCTTTTACTCTTCTTGATATTGAAACTTTCAGCTGTGGTCCCTTCATAATCCTCAAAGGCTGAGGAATGGCTTATCTTGAACTGTTCTTAATTTCTGGTTGTTTTCCTTACACTCTCCTTTAAACCAAAGTGTTATTAAATATGCATGAATTATTGCCAAGATTTATGAGACACTGTATGATTCTGAGAAGTTATTCACTTAAGTTCCTTCAATGCCTGTACAGGATTGATCCTTTCAATATATTAAGGATTATTAAATTTATGTAAGAAGTTGTCTATGGAAGAAATAGTTTGTCATTATTTACATAAAGAAACCTGTAGCAAGTACTTAATTATCATCAGACTCCACCAAAAGGTATACCTTTTCTTCCCAAGGAAATAAATATAAGTAAAATTAATAAATAAATATAATTAACTATGTACCTAAATAACAGTATAAATGAACTTTATGTTATTTCTAGATCATGTACATTAGCTACTTTGTCATATATAAATAAAACTTGGGAATATTTCTCTGTTTTTCTAATCAGTTATTAATACGAACCATTCAGAGATCAAGAGCGTGTCCAACTCCAGCAGCATCAAGGAACACTAGACTAGTCATTTTTAACGTAATGTTCCAAAGACTAAGAAAAAAACACTGAAAAATAATTTAAAATGTCTAACAAATCTTGCAGATTTTCAGTTAAGTGCTTTGCAACTATTAATATTCTCTGTATTGCAGGATGCTGTGAGAAGTTTTAAAAAAGCTATGGAGCTCCTGATGACCTCAGCAAAAATCCTGCCTAATACGTTTGAGGCTGCAGAAATGTATTATCTCACAGGCCTGTGTTACATGGAGCAAAAAAGTTTATTACAGGTTGATATTAATTATATAGAATATATTAGCCTTTGACTCCACTGCTTGTAAACAACAATTATGATAACTGGGCAAATTATTTCAATATTTTAAACAGCCTCCACTGTCTTTAGCAATTTTCTTTTGAATTCATGATGTACGTTAGACTGTCTTGCAAGTTTGTGAGTCATTTTTCCAGTGCTAATGTTATGATTTTTTTAATGTATGTCATTAATTGCCATTCTGATGGAATAAAAAATGACATGAATTTCTTATCTGTTTATCAATGTCTTCACAGATCTTGTAGACAAACAACACTCATGTAGGAGTATTGGTGGCTTAGTGAATTGGTAATAAACTTGGACAAAGGAATTCCTAGATTATTGTAGTATGGAGCTGGTTGTAATTTGTTAACTGTTTTCTATATTACTGTAGCTCATAACACCTCTAGCTAGTTCTCTTTGGCACTTACCTATGATACTTAAGAAATAAACTGCATTACCTAAGAAAAATGTATTTCCCTTCTTTCAAGAAAATGAATACTTTTAACTATATTAGAGACTTCGTTGTTGAAAACTATTGAAAGCCTATCAGTGAGTTTTGTGGCAGGCCTAGTGTGAGTTCATGCAAATGTTTTCTATGTTGATATTTTAGTAAATATGTTTCAGTTGTTGATTTGCTAAAAGGCTCAAGACAGAAACTAGAAACATTTGAAATACCAGGATTTCACAGGGAAGAGAAAAATTTCTTGCCTTGTCTGCTTCTGTGGTGGGTTGACTCTGGCTGGATGCCAAGTGTCCACCAAAGCCACTCGATCACTCCCCTCCTCAGCTGGGCAGGTGAGACAAAATATAACAAAAGGCTCATGGGTCGAGATAAGGACACACAGAGATCACTCAGCAATTACCATCAGCAATTACCATCATGGGCAAAACAGGCTCAACTTGGGGAAAATTAATCTAATTTATTCCCAATCAAATCAGAGTAGGGTAATGAGAAAATAGAAACAAATCTTAAAACACCCCCAACCCTCCCTTCTTCTGAGGCTTAACTTTACTCCTGAATTCTCTACCTGGTTCCCTGACCATTTGTCATAAGTGATATTCTTTTGGAAGAGGCTGTCAAAATTGTCTGAAATATCTAATGAGGTAATACATGACAATTGCAAAAAGTGACTTTCTGTGTTAATGTACATCTGATGTTACAGCTGTAGATCCTGGAAAAGCTCGTGACTTTGAAAGCTAATGTACAATGTAGAGGAAAAAACTATTTTAAAGGAGTTGCATACTAGCCATGTTAATCCATCATCCATTATAATAAAAAACTTCACTATTTGAGCTCTTACAGGCAGAAGACCATGTGCTTGGTTAAACTTTTGCAGTCTCACTGAAGAAACAAGATTATTAAATGAATTAGATTGTACCTCCTTGAGGTTATGATTGCATTAGATGGGGTGTTAAACTTTACAAAATTTTAAGTAGCAGTAAATGGATGAAAGTGATAAAAACAGTGCAGGTACATGGTGGGTTCCAACTGCAAAAATAGGTCATACCTAGCTGCACAAAAGAATCAAGTTAGCCTATGGTTTCAGCTGAACAAACGGACCATACCTAACCCAGATGATATGTCATCCTTTTAGGCCCGTGATGCTTTTAATATGGCTATCAGACTACATTCAAGTTACCCTGATGCTTTTTATCAACGAGGCCTGTGTAGAATGCAGCTCAGACAAGCCAAGTGCATCCGAGATTTCAATCAAGTACTTGCCCTTTGTCCATCACATTTCCAGGTAATATAAAGACTCCTGATAGTTTGTTTCTGTGAGGCATTTTTGAATGGGTTCAAAGACTGACAGGTTTTGCATTTATGGGTGTATTACCTTGTAATCTGCCAGCAAGCACATGGCAAGCATTAAATAAAAGAAATGACAAGCTTCGTAAGACGTATGTTTTTATAAAGCTTGTAATTTCTGTCTTTTGTTTAACCCTTGTTTTATAATGCTAAACAAAGCTTTTTTTTTACCATGTCATCATTCTGTCTTCATGTCTACAGGCATATATGAGTCGTGCTGCTTACTATGGAAGTAAAGGTAGATATTCTAAGGCAATTCTGAATTGCAATGAAGCGATCAAAATTCTTCCTAACAGTGTGCGAGCTTATTTTTACCGAGGCACTTTAAAGTATCAAAATAAGGTAGGACTGTCTTTGTTGTTGTACTTTTGCATTCTCCCTTAAAACTTAACGTATCTTACTTGACACTTTATAATGGTGAAATAAATGTAAAAGTGTTGCTGATGGAAACCAGGAATTCCACTTGATTATTGCACTTCCCATTCCCCATTGAAGCTACTCTCTGGTGGTTCTATGTAACTGAAAATGATTGATGGGTTGCAGAAGCTACTGAGCATCTCTCAGATTATTCTCCTCTTAAGTTCCACAGAACAGATTCTTGCCTAGTGATAGGCAAGTACCAAAACTCACAAAAGATACCTTCTATGTTGGGTTAAGTTAAAAAAATGTAAGCTAGTAAAATTAAGGATTGATTTTGTATTGCAGTATGTGGATGTGATGTAAGAAAACACTAAGAATGTTTGTTTGCCCAGTCTTTGCACAAATAGAGCTTCTGAAGAATTGCTCCCACTGCAGTAAGTAGTCCATAGAGGGCGCAGTGAAATGGTTGGATGCCTTCCAGTACTGATGAAGAACCAAAATGTAAAGCCATGAAATAAAATTTTACAGCAGACTATTATTTGAGGAAGAATATGTAGTGCCGTGAACTCTGAATTACAATTTATACATAGTGGTTTTTCATTTGCAGACATTTAAAGCTGCAATTGAAGATCTTTCAAAAACTATCGACCTCAACAAAACGTGCATTTTGGCATATTATAACAGAGCTGTCTGTTATCATCAAATAAAGGACTTCAGAAAGGTATGGTATTAATTTTTTTCAACATCACATGAGCACTCTGTTGTTCATATTAGCTAGTAACCTGTTATTGACAATTAGTCAAAATTTCTGACCTCTTGCAATGTCTTCCTGAATGATTGTGCTCTTCAGGAAATTGTTTTTAAAAAATGGCTTTTTCGTCTCTACCGTCATATTAATTACATTTCATATCCCTTTGAAAATATAAGAACTGTATCCAGAAGAACAGGATACATCAAAACAGGGATTTGGACTATATCCAACCCTCATTCACAGCCCTGTTTTTCTGGATGTGTTCATACTTCTGTCAACTTGCCTGTGACCTGCCTCTAAGTGTTTCTGCTTTCTACCTTTGTTACAAAGCAAAGGCACAACAGGGCACACAAAGGCACCATGTGGGTTCAGACTGGGAACAGAATCATGTTGAACTGTCTTTTTGATGAGGCCTGTTTTCTGAGACAGGGCTAGTTCCTATGTGTTTGAGCTCGGATTTTTCAAGTCAAATTGACCTTGGGCAAAGGCCATTTGTGCTTAGAGGTTAATTGGCCAAGAATGTTGCAGATAGCTAAAGAAAAATAGGTGATTACAGTATCTGAAGGTAAAAGTTTAAGATGTGAAAATGATAGTTCCTTCATAAATAAGGTATTAGAAAAGTTGTTCTTTGCTCTCACTCTCCAGAAAAGCCACTTCAAGTACAAGGGAAGTTGCAGAAAAAGTATAGTGTATCATTGACGGTAGAAATTTACTAGATCTAACAAGAACTGGATTCTTTTCTTTAAAGCTGTTTCTAATATCTAGCTTAGTTTAGAAGTGACAAAAAATAGAACTTCTCTTAAGTGGCTAATATATGTAATACTGCAATCAAGGACATTTTTGTCCTATTAGTTCTAAACTGTCTAGTTATTCTTAAGTATACTATATAAGTTAATTCTTTGGGTGAAAAAAGAGTTGGGCTAGAACTTCTTCAGGTCAGGCATTGTTGAAATACTGTTTAGTTTTGACAAATTTGAGAATTAAGGCTTCTTCAGTCTACCTAGTTGTGTCACTATTTGCTCTTTTACAAAATTTACACTGAAATTTAGTTAATACAACTAGTGCTTAGATTTTTCAATAACAACAAATTATATTTGAAGATACTTAATTTTAAAAGTACCTTACTTTGACATTAATTCATGACTAATTAATCTAGAATAATTTGGGCTTTTTTTAAATAAGAATTTGGACATAAAATTTAGCAGTAGAGGTAAAGAAGATTTATTTCTAACTCTGAAATTTATATAATGACAAAATAAGTTTTAATTATGTCTATTTAGTATATTTGCATTATCTTTGCTTCTGTAGTCTAGGAATGGGTATCTATGTAATTATAGAAGGCTCCAAATTCGGTTAAATTAAATCTGGAAACAGTGAAACATTGGAATAGCCACACTGAAGTCTGTTCATATGCACATGATTTGTAGGAATTTGAAAGCGCGTCTTTTAAATTTTGAAGTATCATTGTATCCCTCTGAATCAATTATGGTTTAAAATACATTGTATGTTTTTGTAGGCTTTGAAAGATTATGGAATTCTTCTTCTGCTTGAATTGAGTAAGGAAATAGCTTTTAAAGTGTTAATTAATCGTGGACTACTCTGCATGGAACTTGGTGATTATGCTAATGCATGTGAGGTACAAAATCCTTCTTTGAGTAAATGAAATTTAGAGTGTTCTGTTAAATGTAAGCCATTGCTGATATAAAGACCAGCTTGACAGTTTTTATATTCTTTTGAAATAGTTTGTGCCCAGTTCTCATTTGCTCAACATCTAATACCAGTCTGGCAGTGAAGATGCAAATAAAATGCAGTTTTACTTGTTTTACTATTTTATGGTGCTAGAATTAAACATGGGAGTTGCACAAAATTTAATAAGCAAGAACCTGATTTTTTCTTCATTTTTAGTCTTGAAGTAATTTCTGTTGGGTCCAAACGAGTACTAATTCATTGCAGAAGCCTAAGTAAATAGAGGTTCTGATCGAGTGGGCTTGTTCTGTTCCTCTGTGTGTGTGCCTGTGTGTGTAAATGACCATTTTTGTTGAAAGGGCAAGAAGGGTCAGACCTCAAGATAGTTTTCTTAAATGTAAGAAAATAGTATGTGTTTCTGACACTGACTCACAGTACAGATGACTCCTTCCAGGGACTCCATCTGATGATACAGCAATAACAGGCTTGAAACCTAACAGTGTTAAATATTACTCTTTCACACACATGGGTTTTTATTTTTGAATTTTGAATAGTTTTTAAGTTTTCTAAAAGTTCTAGTTTTTCTTGCCTTAAAAGCAGGGGTATTTATTTTCAGTATAACTGGTGCATTCGTTGCTTCCATTGTTGACTAGTAACTTTGAAATGTGTTATCTTCTTTATGTGATAGGAACAATTTCAGCATAGGCATTCTAAAAATTGAGTAATATTTCTTATTTGCAAATAAAAAATGAAGAATGAATATGAATCCCATTCCAATGACCCAGAAACATCCTATTGGAACTGCACAACAAAAGCTCTTTACGGTTGGATAGACCTTGCATAGAAATAAATTAAGTAGAAATATTGTGTTATTGGTCTCTTATGGTTCAGGCTGCAGTTGATCAGAATAGTTCAGAAAAGAGACTGAGGGTGGTACAAACTGCTAAGTAAAGCAAATAGAAAGAGACTGGGGCACAACCAGCAGGATGAGCAAAAAGTTCTTTGAATGGATTGTAGCGAAGACAAATTTACAAAATGGTAATTGAACAACAGACACAAAAATGTAACAGCCAATTTAAGAAAAACATCAGTGATTATAAATATGCTTGAGACCTTATCATGTATCAGTTCTGGTAAGATTTTATTGCAAGGAGTATATCTGCAAACATGTATAGTGCTAGTTGAATTAGGATATAATTATTTAAGCACAGATACATATTACTTGAAGTGAGTGTATTCTTGAATTAGGTACACTGGAAGAAAAAGGAAAAGTTACGATTCAATCTGTATAAGATCTGAATTTTTATATAGAGGTGTCTTTTCCTGTTGATTCTGTGAGGTGTGTGGTTACTTGTGAGGATAGCACCTTTGGTTTAAATAAACCAAACCTGGTCCTTGGAACTTTGTTCCTGCTTTTGCTCTGCTCCATACACAGAGCAGAGTGTATACTCCAAATCGTGCACATGAAGAATCCCGTTAGCTTTGCTGGGTATTCTTTGAAAGGCTTTGTTGGATGGGAATAGTGTGTCTCAGTAGTTTTTTTAAAAATAGACCTATAATTTTTTGATAGCGTGTTCACCAAAAGAGAGGTTTTATTTTAACAAAATATAAATATCTATATCTGCACATCATTATTTTGCCACTTTTGTAAATCCAACAGTAATAAAATCTTCCGCATCTTTTTATTTTTACAATTGGAACAAGTAAAAAATACTTTCTAAGTTGTAGTTCAGTGGATCCACCAGCTAAACCACTCCTACTACATACTGATTGGTTTCCCATGCAGAAGCCTAAAGTGCTTCCTTACATTATAATTGCAATGATTGTATTTGATTTTAAAAGCACCTGTACAGTTTTTACAATTGAACCACATATATCAAAACCACGAGCATTTTGAAAAATGTTCTGAATGTTAGTAAAAGTCAAAAGTCAAAAGCCCTACTGGAACATTGTGCATAGAGTCTCCCAATGCAAATATGAGTTTGGTTTACTACATTTGTCAAAGTAATAACAGAAAATAACTAGATAATTTTCTTACTGGGAGAATTCTACTGAAATTGCATATAACAAAATATATTTTCAATATATATGTATATATGTACAGTATTTCTATTAAAAACAAACAAAAAATACCTTTCTGGGAGGTTTTGTTTCTGGAAATGTTGCCTCCAGCTTTGTAGGAAATACCATGATACCACATGATTTTGGAGATTTTATTCTATCAAGTCTGGGACAAGAAGTATGAAAACAGTTAAATACATCTCCAGTACTTCTGAATGTATAATGCCTTTGTCAGAAGTCATCTCCCCTTTTATATAGAAGTATAAAGTTGTTTAGCTAAAACCACAGTTGTAGGTGAAGTGAAACAGTATCAATTTACATGGTTTAATGTCTGCTCTTTTCAGGACTTTAAAGAAGCAATGTTGCTTAGTCCAGATGATAGCCAGATCTTTCAAGCTCTTGGAATCTGCTACCATAGGTAATATATGTAGTTTTGTTTGTTGCAGAGTAGAAAAATGAAATAATTCCTGAGCTTTATATTCCTGTTCACCTTTTCCTATCGAGTACACTGAGAACTGGGGGAGGGGAAAATGGTAAAGGGGAATGGAAAAAAAATAATTACATATTTTTCAAGTTTAACAACTATTATTAAAATCTTCTGGCATCAAGCAACTATGTGTTCATGACAGCGTCAGGAGGAAATACTAAGATGATAAAATAGAACCAAGAGAAAGACTGAAGAATTATGAGATAAACAGAGATATTATTCCACACCCTCAGGTGGAATATGAAGTAGCTATAAAACTGTGTTGGTTTGTTCAGAATTACTTAGGATGCAATTTCTGTTTAAATATGCATTTTGTCCTTTAAAGAAAAGCAAAAGCCTCAATGGTCTTCCTTGCCTGAATTCTTTATTTTGAAATTCTGAAGTGTAGTTTCATCAAGACAAGATTTATTTAGAAAGACTAAATTAAATCTGTTAATCACTTAAAAGATATAAATTGGAAGAAATAAGATATACATTAGTATCCTATTCTACTTATCATAGTGGCACTTGGTGCTGATAGCTCCTGTTTCATACAAATATCACCTATGATAAAAAGGAAATTTTAATAGCTATCTGCCCATTAGTTTAGTCTATTTTATTCTACAGTTACTCTGCCTCTATCACTGCTAAACCTTTTTGCTGCTGAGGCAGTGTGGAGGTTGACATAGTCAGGATTGTAGCATCAAAACTTCTTGTGTTACTATGCCTGTAGTTAGGGCTTAACTGGCTCCATCTTTCACAGTGTCTGGGTGATGCAGAACTTGCACAGGAATGCCGAATCCTGCTTCTAAGAACTGAGCGTATGATTTTGGTGCCCATGTTTGTATTCAACTGTCAAAAGGAGTAACTATATAGCTCAGCTGTATAACCTGTT
This sequence comes from Phoenicopterus ruber ruber, assembly GCA_009819775.1. NCBI lineage: Eukaryota > Metazoa > Chordata > Aves > Phoenicopteriformes > Phoenicopteridae > Phoenicopterus > Phoenicopterus ruber. Next base: position 28,149,799 of record CM020219.1, on the reverse strand, counting down.
TTAAGATGCATTTGGGATCCGTCCTGCAGTCTCTGACCTCATGACTGCCTACCAACAGGATTGGAATGAAACCCCAATTTGTTATTGCAACAAGTGTTGTGTTTTTAAAAAGCATTTGATTTACAACCCTTAAAGTTATTTGTTAGCGAAATATATTTCATCTTTCCTTTTTTGGTAAAGAAGTCAGGCTGTGCTTCAGGTAGACACAGGTAGCTTATATTCAAACAATATCTTGTTTCAGTATCATCTTGGTAAACCCATTTTGTACTTTGACACATTAAAGTTTTTGCTTTATGTGTAAAGATACTTACCAGCATTCATTGACATTTCAGGTATTTAATCCTTTTTATTCCTACTCAGTATACCTCAGATGCATCAAGTTTTATCTAAGGATGGAGTTCCACATTTGGCTTAATCTTCGACCAGAATGGTCTATGCTTAGAATCCTGAATATCATCTCTTTTTACCCTGCAAGTTTAGCATAGTTTGGATAAGTTCAAGAATTGGTATGAGAAAAAACAGAGAGAAGGCTTGTGTTAGAAGTAAATTATTTATGGCTGAAACATCTGTGCCTGAACAGACTACCAAAACCATGTTTGGTCATGACATTTGGGCAGCATAAATGATTTGGATAGATAAAGTCTCTCTGAGTACAACTGTTGAAAAGGTGAAATCTTGGCCCAGCAAAAGTTAATGAGAGTTTTGCTCTTTTCTTCCTCAGGCCAAGGAATTCGAACTGAAGTCTGCAAGGTCTTACACTGACTGCCTTCACTGTTATAACCAGTAGGGAGTACATACAGAAAGCAAACTTAAGGGATAAAAAAAAAGTGTCTCTTTCAGTCAGAATTGAACTACTTTCAGTGGGCATTATGGGGTAGTATTTGCTGATCATTCATAAATTGAGAATTTTATTTATAGAATTTTTGAACAGCAAACAATATCTCTATTTTTAGACTTCATGAGTTTGAAGAAGCTGTGAGATCATTTGACCAGGTTCTCAAATTAGATCCTGTTTCTGTGGATGCCTATGTTGGGCGAGGAAATTCATACATGGAAAATGGACATGAGGCCGGTTGTAAACAAGCACAGAAAGATTTCTTGAGAGCAATTCACCTGAATCCAAAGTGTATAAAAGCCAGAATATGCTTAGGATACAATTTGCAGGTAACAACCAAAATTCATTGTCAATGCTGTGTTTAATCAAACAAAGTAACATCAGTCTTATATGCATGCATTTATATAATACATACATATAATACATAAAATAATCGTAATAAACATAAAATAATCCATGTACTTACAACAAGCCTTATGGCATCTTCTTTCTTTTTAAGTAAATGGGTAGACCATTATTTTCTTTTCACATTTGTACCCAGTCTTGTTGGATTTCTGCTCTGGAATAATGGAATATCAAGTAACCTTGCACTCATTTGATTTGCATAAGTGGTTCTCTGATAAACTAACATTAAGAACTGGCATGTTTTGTGTGTATGAGCTGTTTACTGAAGTAAAAAGCAGCTAAAGTGTTGACAAATCTGTGTAAAACAAAATCTTGTATGTCCTAATTATCCAAACTACACTGTTAGCGAATCTGCTAAAATCCCTTGGTAAAGGCCTTATATATGATGATCTCTGAAAACTACTTAACTACATAGAAAATGAACTTCTATATTAGCAAAGGGATATATAATATGACTTGACAGTTTTTGTCTGTGCCCAATTTCTATCATTTGGTTACTGTGCTTTATTATATCCCGTTGTCTGAAATGTCTTGAATTGTCACGAATCTTGTTGCGAATTATTTTTTGCCAATGTAAACAAGGGACTAATGTTAGTAGCCTGTGTCAGGTGGTCTTGCATAGGTGTCATGCAAATTTCCTTTTACAGCTTTGCCAATACACTTGAATTCTAACTAATGCTTTCACAGTGCTTTTGGAAGTACTGTGCAAGAGGAAAACTTGGGGTGACTACATTGGTGAGTAGGTAGGAATTAGATATCTTAGGTGCAGCAGGCCACCACTCAGAAAGTTGTGGCAGGTGCTTAATTTCTGAGAGGCCTAAATCTCACTAGATGCCTTCTCTTTACCCTCATTATACTTTTTGGGACTCAAACATAGACACATGTGGAAAAGTATTTGATGTGGGGAATGATATGATTAGCCTTCTGCCTTTGCTAATTAATCCGTATATTAGGTAAAATGTTTATATTTTGCCTATGGTCCCAAGTGGCCTACTTGCCCAGAATTAAGCACTTTCTCGACTATGCTAAGTCCTTCACGTGGTACAGTATGCCAGAGTTCCATTTGACCATCCAGGGGAGGTACTTCTGCTAAGCAACCTAGTGCTTTAATTTTATTGCTATGTGAAGTCCAATATATAGATCACAAGCTCATATATAGCCCATCTGGAGTTGAAGGGACATGAAGGGCAGCAAGAAAGTACATCAGTACTGAAAGGAAAATTAGGGAAAATACGGGCCTGCTTCTGAATGTGACTGGGGATCTGGTGACAAAGGACATGCAGAAGGCTGAGGTACTCAATGCCTTCTTCACCTTGGTCTTTACTGGTAAGACTGGCTTTCAGGAATCCCAAGTCCCTGTGACCAGTGGGAAAGTCCAGAACAAGGAGGACTTGCCCTTGGTGGAGGAGGATCAGGTTAGAGAACAATTAAGCAAAATGGACATACACAAGGCTATGGAACCTAATGGAATACATCCACGGGTGCTGAGGAGCTAACCAACATCATTGCAAGGCCACTCTCAATTATCTTTGAAAGGTCATGGCAATTGGTAGAGGTTTCTGAAGACTGGAAGAAAGTAAATGTCACTCCTATCTTCAAGAATGGCAAGAAGTAGGACCTGGGGAACTACAGGCAGGTCAGCCTCACTTCAGTCTCTGGAAAGGTGATGAAACAAATAATTCTGGGAACTATTTTTAAACACATGAAGGACAAGAAGGTGATTGGGAGTAGCCAGCATGAATTTATGAAGGAGAAATCATGCTTAACCAACCTGATAGCCTTCGATGATGAGATGACTAGCTTGGTGCATGAGAGGGGTGCAGTGAATGATGTTTATCTTGACTTTAGCAAAGCTTTCAGTAGTCTTTCATAAGAATCTTCATAGAAAACCTGGTGAAGTATGGGCTAGATAAGTAGATAGTGAGGTGAATTGAAAACTGGTTGAACTGTCAGGCTCACAGGGTCATTATTAGTGCCATAAAGTCCATCTGGAGGCCAGTCACTAGTGAAGTACCCCCAGGGGTCAGTAATGGGTCCAATACTGTTTAACATCTTCATTAATGACCTGGATGATGGGTGTAGAGTGCACCTTCAGCAAGTTTGCAAATGATACAAAATTGAGAGGAGTGGTTGATACACCAAATGGTTGTGCTGCCATTTAGAGGGCAGCCTGGAGAAATGGCAGACAGGAACCTCATAAAGTACAACAAAGGGAAGTGAGAAGTTCTGCATCTAGGGAGGAATAACCTCATGCACCAATACAGGCTAGGGGCTGACTGGCTCAAAAGCAGCTTTGTAGAAAAAGACTTGGGGGTCCAGACGGACAACAAGCTGAAGATTAGTCAGTGATGTGCCCTTGCAGTAAAGAAGGCCAATGGCACCCTGGGCTATGTTAGAAGCAACATTGCCAGAAGGTCAAGGGAGATGATCCTTCTCCTATACTCAGTACTGGTGAGGCTACATCTGGAGTGCTGTGTGCTGTGTCCAGTTCTGGACTCTTCAGTACAAGAGAGACGTGAACATACTGGCGCTCATCCAGTGAAGGGCCATTAAGATTGATGACGGGCTTGAAGCATATGGCATACAAGGAGAAGGGAGAGAGAAATGAAGGCTCAAGGGGGAATCTTATAAATGGGTATAAACGTCTGATGGAGGAGTGCAAAGAAAATGGATCCAGGCTCTTCCTGTGACAGAAGAGGAAGCAATGGGCACAGACTGAAATACAGGAAATTCCATTTAAACATCAGATTCATTTATTTTTTTTTTTTTGTACTGTGAGGATGAACACTGGAACAGATTGTGCACAGAGGTTGCGGAGTCTCCATCCTTGGAGATGTTAAAAAGCTTTAACTGTACATGGTCCTGGACAACCTGCTCTAGCTGACGCTGCTTCGAGCAGGGGCTTGGCTTAAACAATCTCCCAGAGTTCCCTTCCAAACTCAACCATTCTGTGATTCTGTAATATAGAAGAGGTAACACTTGCAGTTAAAGCTGTTGTGACAGATATGTTACATAGTTGCAAAGACAATGAGTATTGCATAATTAACAAGATATTTAAGTTATTTTTTCTGTAATTTAGTTAACTGCACTTGTAAATATAAGCATACTTCCATTCTCTGCTGTAATTTTTTTAAGTGGGGCCATTAGTATGTTTGGGATTTCTTATGTTTCTTATTGTAGTTACATTGCAATTAATTTCAGGCCCTTGGAAAGCTTCAGAGAGCTTGGAGCCAATTTACAGTTGCCATTTGCATTGACCCAAAATGCCATGCTGCATATGATGGACGAGCTTCAGTCTGTTTTCAAATGGGTGAAACTTTTGCTGCATTTCAAGATATAAATGCTGCATTAAAGGTAGATGTTAGCTTAAAGTGATTTTACTAAAATCAACCGATTGCTATGAAGCTAGCCAATACTGTACATGAACAGTTGCCAATTTGGATTAGAAGGTGCAATTCAATTTTTTTTTAAAGTAAATGTATCTTTGAAAAACAGAATAAATTACTGTAGAAGTGTGAATTTTCCCTGAGTAAGAATGCATCTTCTATTTCCTTTCAGCTCACTACCACTGCTCCGCGGCTAACAAATCGCGGTGTCATCAATCAGTTAATGGGATATCTACCCTGTGCCATGAAGGACTATCAACAAGCAATTACTGTTGACCCCAACTATGCATTAGCCTATTTCAATGCAGCAAATATCTACTTCCATAATCGACAGTTTTCACAGGTAAGTCTACAGTCTGTCTTTATACTGTCTTCAGAACTTTTTTCCTTGGATAAATGCTGTTGGTATAAAGCTATATTTAAGTATACTTAACATGAAGCTTTCTTACATTGAATTTCATGGTCCTCTACCAGGAGATGAATTAATCTGTAGTAATTAATAATAAATAATTGCCTTACTACTATGTATTTTATCATTTATATGAATGAACAAAGATTCATGATAGCTAGGGTACACATCACAAAAATTTGTAAATAAATGAGGTACCAAAATCCCACTGATGTTCAGTAATCCTCCCCAGCCTATCTTCCATACATTAAATAACTTCCCCAGATTCACTATAGCACCATGACAAGGAGAGTGAAAAGAATCTCCTGCTGGTGAACTTCAGTCAAGAAGTCAGATCTTCCTCCTGTTACCACAGTAACTTTAGAGTTTTAAATCACCTCATTCTGCTTAAATACAGTGGGTATCTTCAAATACAGAAGCATTGGATACTGAAATTCCCCTTGTGAATTTGAAATCTGCTTGAAGGCAAGGACCATTGATTTTTCTCTGTGTGAAGAGGCCCCTGCAATGATTTTTCCTTTGGTCTTCCAGTCACACTTCCTGGATGTAGGCTCAGGCTTTTATTTGATTGGATTCTTGCAGTCTAGCAGCTGTAGAAACCCAGAACCAGCACGGATGCTTCAGCACGTTTCATCTGCTTGAATTAATCCTCACCTAGAGTTGCATCTGTAAACACTTCAGTTTGCGGTTCACTTATTGAGGAATTCATCATGTATAGTACAGGCTTAGCATACTATTTTAAACCTAGATAGCTAGTACTTCATACAGCAGAAGAAATCATATAAGAAAACAATGTCATGTTCTTATATGGAATCATAGAATATCTCAGGTTGGAAGGGACCCATAAGGACTATCAATTCCAACTCCCTGCTCCTTGCGGGACTACCTAAAACTAAACTATATGACTAAAAGCGTTGTCCAGATGCTCCTTGAACTCTGACAGGCTTGGTGCCATGATCACTTCCCCGGGGAGCCTGTTCCAGTGTCTGAGCACCCTCTCAGTGAAGAACCTTTTCCTAATGTCCAGTCTGAACTTCCCCTGATGCAGCTTCATTCCATTCCCTCTTCCTATCACTGGTCACCAGAGAGAGGAGATCAGCACCTCCCTGTCTGCTGCCCCTCTTGAGGAAGTTGTAGACTGCAGTAAGGTCACCCCTCAGCCTTCTCTTCTCCAAGCTGAACAAACCAAGTGACGTCAGCCGTTCCTTGTAAGTCTTGCCCCCGAGGCCTTTCACCATCTTGGTCACCCTCTTCCGGACACACTCTAATAGTTTGATGTCCTTCCTATAGTGAGGTGCCCAAAACTGCACACAGTACTCAAGGTGAGGCTGCACCAGTGCAGTGTAGAGTGGGACAATCACCTTCTTTGACTGGCTAGCTATGCTGTGCTTGATGCACCCCAGGACACAGTTGGCCCTTTTGGCTGCCAGGGCACACTGTTGACTCATATTCAACTTGCCATCAACCCAAACCACCAGATCTCTTTCCATGGGGCTGCTCTCCAGCCTCTTCTCCCCCAATTTGTAACGTATAACCAGGATTACCCTGTCCCAGGAGGAGAATCTGGCACTTGCTGTTGTTAAATTTCATACGGTTGGTGATTGCCCAGGTCTCTAGTCTATCCAGATCTCTCTAAGGCATCTCTACCCTAAAGGGAATCCACAGCGCTCTCAGTTAGACTCCTTGTTGCTCTTGAGCATTAGTTAGACTCGGATCAGAAATTCCTTAGGAGTTCAAGGTCAGTGCCCTGAATATGGCTGCTTCTGTCATCATGTAATCTCTTTTCTTATGCATCTAGTATCATTCTTCCATGACTGGTCTTGCATGGGCTGTTCTTCCTATAACTGTGTTTCTGTGACTCCTTAATCTGTCTCACAGAGGTTGTCTAATTATGAAGAAAGAAGTTCAAGAACAGGTGGTGCATTATAAACTATTTTCTGTGTTAATTCAAACTGACCTTAGTGTGTAGCTAATTTCTTCTGTGCTATAATTGCAATTCAGCTTAAACAGCTGTTCTTTTTTCAAAAGTCTGTCTGGGTGGCGATTGACCTATTTGTGGATAAATGTGCTGGTGCTGTGTCTCTTTTCTATGCACAAAGAAGGTTAAACAGAATGAATAAAGACTTAAGAATACTAACGCCTTAAAGAAACAAACTGGAATTTACAATTGTACATAAGCCATTTCCTCAAATTTTAACTGTGTACTTTGTCTCCATTTCATGTGTTTTGTAGGCCTACTGTTATTATTCCAAGGTATTACAACTTGACCCTAGAAATGAAGCTGCTATTATGAATCGTGCTATTACAAATACATTACTAAACAATATTGAAGAAGCAAAAGAAGACTTTGAGAAGGCAATTTGTCTCTGCCCATTCTCTGCAGCAGTGTATTTTAACAGGGCCAATTTCTATAATGGATTAAAGCAATATGAACTAGCTGAGAAAGACATTTCAACAGGTAATCTTTATTTACCTGTCGTGATTATGTTTGGTAGCATACTAACAATTATGATAACAAATTACTTGGCTTTATTTTGTAATTCAGAAAGTATGCGTGTATCTTTGCTAGCATATTTTCTACCTAATTTGATCAGATATTGTGATGTAACTTAAAAGAAGAGGTTAATTAATTGTGGGGGGTTTTTTTGAGAATGGATTCTCAAAATTGAAAGAATATGTAAACTAGAATATAAACTGTTTCATACAATGTGTGTCATTAGCAGCTGAACAGAGCCCATTACTAAATGAAATTGTGGCAAGAAGTTGTGCAAAAATACTATTCTTACCAAGTCTGAAAATTTTTTGTGCTTTTTTTTTTTTGTGTGTGTGTGTGTGTGTGTGTATGTGTATGTGTTGAGATATCCAGGTGCCTAGAAAACAGCATTCAGGTAACTTATTTTATACATAAACATGAAATTTAAAGAACATGCTCTTTGTAGAACAAGTTTTGAAACAGTATTTGGCTTCCATAGGCTTTTCTATTGGGAATAGAGATGGTTCATAGAGCTGAATCAAGCTTTCATCCTGATCTTAGTAAAAAACAAATCTTTTTTTCAATTTCAAAACAGCTGAGCTATATTACTCCATTGCTACTTCTGTCATTGCTACTAACATGAGATTCAGCAACTCTGGATACAGGCAAACTTCTCCCAGTGACGAAAGCTATCCTTAGATATAAGGAAGAAATTCTTCCCTGTGAGGCTGGTGACGCACTGGCACAGGTTGCCCAGAGAAGCTGTGGATGTTCCATCCCTGGAAGTGTTCAAGGCCAGGTTCGATGGGACTTTGAGCAACCTGGTCTAGTGGAAGGTGTCCCTGCCCATGGCACGGGGGTTGGAACTAGATGATCTTTAAGGTCCCTTCCAACCCAACCCATTCTATGATTCTATGTTTAGTTTGTATTAATTTTATAATAATGTGGATGTTGTCTACCTACACTTTAGTAAAGCCTTTGACACCATTTCCCACAGCATTCTCCTGGAGAAACTGGGTGCTTATGGCTTGGACTGATGCACTGTTCACTGGGTGAAAAACTGGCTGGATGGCCAGGCCCCAAGAGTGGTGGTGAATGGAGTTAAATCCAGTTGGCAGCTGGTCACAAGTGGTGTTCCCCAGGGCTCGGTATTGGGGCCGGTTCTGTTTAATGTCTTTATCAATGATCTGGACGAGGGGTTCGAGTGCACACTCAGTAAGTTTGTAGATGACACCAAGTTGGGTGGGAGTGTTGATCTGCTGGAGGGTAGGAAGGTGCTACAGAGGGATCTGGACAGGCTGGGTCGATGGGCCAAGGCCAATGGTATGAGGTTCAACAAGGCCAAGTGCCGGGTCCTGCACGTGGGTCACAACAACTCCATGCAATGCTACAGGCTTGGGGCAGAGTGGCTGGAAAGCTGCCTGGCGGAAAAGGACCTGGGGGTGTTGGTTGACGGCCGGCTGAACATGAGTCAGCAGTGTGCCCAGGTGGCCAAGAAGGCCAACGGCATCTTGGCTTTTATCAGAAATAGTGTGGACAGCAGGACTAGGCAGGTGATTATCCCCCTGTACTCGGCCCTGGTGAGGCCGCACCTCAAATACTGTGTTCAGTTTTAGGACCCTCACTACAAGAAAGACATTGAGGTGCTGGAGCGTGTCCAGAGAAGGGCAACGAAGCTGGAGAAGGGTCTAGAGCACAAGTCCTATGAGGAGCGGCTGAGGGAACTGGGAATGTTTAGCCTGGAGAAAAGGAGGCTTGAGGGGAGACCTTGTTGCTCTCTACAACGACCTGAAAGGAGGTTGTAGTGAGGTGGGTGTCAGTCTCTTCTCCCAAGTAACAAGCGATAGGACAAGAGGAAATGGCCTCAAGTTGTGCCAGGGGAGGTTTACCCTGGATATTAGGAAATATTTCTTCACTGAAAGGGATATTAAGCGTTGAAACAGGTTGCCCAGGGAAGTGGTTGAGTCACCATCTTTGGAGGTATTTAAAAGACTTGTAGATGTGGTGCTTGGGGATGTGGTTTAGTGGTGGACTTGGCAGTGCTAGGTTAACAGCTGGACTCAATGATCTTCAGGGTCTTTTCCAACCTAAATGAGTCTATGATTCTATAAACCAAAATTTAGTAATGTGACTTTGATTTGACAACACTTGATTGTACAGCTAATGATCTTTCCAGAAAGAATAACTCTCTTTAGATTTTTTTTTTTTTTTTTTTTTTTTTTTTGAATTAGTTTACTTTTACAGTGGAATTTGTCAAAATAGTGGTTTTACTTTGTGGCTTTCATGACTAATGTTTTCCTAGTGTTAGATGGTGAAAATTGACTAGACCAGGGAGCTGATTGTTTTTCAACAAATTTTCTGTCTAAAGCAGAATTTTAAAACAGGAGATTAAGCTTTCCAAGAAGTACCTAAACCCTTTTTATCCAAATGAGAAACTGAGTAAGATATTGGGTTCATTGCCATGTTCCAGAAGTTGGATGGTGATAGTTTTCTTCTCTTAGATTTTGCTTGTGTTTCAGAGGAAAGCATAGTTTCTGCTGTTGGGGCAAAATTAAAGTGGGATTCATAAATGGCATCAAAAAGAGAAGAAAAATCTGAAGAATAAATAACATAACGAAGTCATCTACCTGTTGATGTAAAGTTAATGTGTGTAATATGTTTTCTCTTGTGAAAGCATGTCTGGAGAAGAATTTGAGCATTGACAAAAGTTTTTGGACCGTGCTTCTCTTTATAATCATGTGATAATGTTATAAAATAAAAAAACCTAACATTCTATTTCTTATTTTACAGCATTGTCAATTCAGCCTAATGATGCCTTGATGTATAAATTTAGAGCTGATATTCGTGGTAAACTGGGTTTCAATAAAGAAGCTGTGGAAGACTACAAACAAGCAATCAGCATTCAAGAACAGATAGATTCCATGTGAAAAGATACCAGTTCTCATATTCCTTGGGTTCTATTTACAGATTTCTCAGACCCCTAATTAAAAAAGAAGTCCGATATGCAAGAAAAGTTTATAACTTATCTTCATTTTTATATGTTCTACACACATTTTATTCTCCCTAATAATATAATTACCTCGATTGTGCAAAACTAGCCAAAGTTATTTAGGAACAGAATGCCACATTTAATTTTTATGAGTTATAGGTTGTTCTTTGTCAGAGTCAAGAGATAATTGATTGTGTTGTGTGCAAAATGAAGGACAGAGAAGAGGAATTTAAAGGTAAAAGACCTTAACCGTGTTAGTTATAGAAGGATAAAAGAGACTACACTCCCGCTTCCCCCCAAATATAAATGCTTACAGTGATGCTAATTATATGTCACCTGGACCATCTGGGAAGTAAAAATTCTAAGATGGCTACCAAATGCTTGTGGCTGTTAACTAGGTCTCACTTTCTTCCTGATCTACCTTCTATACCTCTCCATAAGATTTCCTATTCCCTGTCGCTCATACAGTAGTGGAAAGCCATCGTGCAAGGTCCGTCTGTTGCAGTGTGTGAGAACTACTCAGAGAACTGAAATTTGAGAAGGCCATGATTCAGTTTGTGAGTAAAAAGTTGAGTTTACTTGCTTCCACCTAAATATATTACACTGTGCCAGCTTGAAGATGCAGGTAAAAACGCATAAATAATAGATCATAGTTTTGTGTTCTGAGCTGTAAGAATGGGCTTAAGAACAGGCTCTCACCTAAACATGGAAATTGAAATGTGAATCTGTGTGACCAAACTTTAAAAATTGTCAGGCCCTACCCATGTTCTAAATTAAACCCTCAAGTTGGGCATATCATGGTGAAGATAGCAAAAGGATGAAGCAAAACAGATGTCTTTGTCTCAGAAAAGAGAAAAAGAAGGAATTTTAGGGTCTTACTCAGCATCCAAGCAGTCCTGTGGTTTGAGACAGTGGGAAGATTTCTAAAGGCACAAATGGCACTTCAATGCATAATCCCAGTGGTACAGGAATTGTATGTGTAATTTCAATTTAGCTCAGATGTAAAATGCTATCAATTTTCCTCTTGAAAAAGGGCAAAAGGAAAAGGTGAGAGGGACTTCACAAAACAATAGACCTAACACATGCTAATATGTGCCTGTAATTACCTAATGTTCTCTATATGGAATAATCCATAGAGAATAATCCAGAGTAGAATCGAAATTAAATAATCTAATTTATATAAAATTAGTATTAAAGAATTACATTGGTCCGTTTAACTGTGTAACTGACCTTTTTTGGTACTCCTAAAGTTGAGTGATTTTTTCATTTATGAACTATTGAGGTGAAAGTAAAAAATGTCATTGCTTTATCTCAAAAAATTGCATTTTATTTACTCTACTTAACACATTGCTATACGCTATTTCTGTAAAATATCTGTTCTTGCGTACCTATGCAGTGTATGTTTAGCCAATGTGATAGACAGTGAATGGAATTTTAGCTTTGTTCTGGTATCTAAATTTTTGCATTTGTAATACCACATTACATTGTAAAAATTCCTATGCTTGTTGCCCTATGATATTTGGGCTGAAAAGAAAACTACGGTGGAAAGGAAATTCAGAGTATCACAGCTAAAAACAGGTAACTCAGTAAAGCATTTGACTCCATCCCTACTCTCCTTGACTATCCCCTTGTCTTGCTGTTTAATATCTAACATAATGAGACTTAGCACTTGCAAGATCTGTAATGATAAGGTTGACTGGAATAGATGCATCGTAGTTAACATATAAAAGTTAGAACAAGTTGAAAAAAATTCTGTATTTAATTCTTGTTTATTCATGATTAGTGTCTCTGATGTTTAAAAATGAATGTTTATAGATATAAACAATAAATTAAAATATTTCTAGACCTTGTAGGCTGTTGCATATCAATATTTCTTTCTAGTATTATACATTAAAGTGTTACTTACCAGAAATCTATTTGGAATGACAGTTTTTCTTAAAATTAAATTAAAATATGTGACCATGGGATGATCAAAAAGCAATTTCTGCTTTTCTGTTCTCCAGTAATTTGAAATATGAATTGCTAGTAATAGCTTTTCAAAGTACTATTTTACCACACTTAATAACTACAACAACAACAAAAAAATCTGGTAAACTGCAATGCATAATAGGGAGAAATTCTTTGTGACTATTACAGAATTCAAGAATCAGAGTAACTCTGTCAAGTCTGATTAGACCATTGTAGCTTCAAGTTTCTGTAGAGTTTTATTCTTCAGAGGTTTTGTTTTTGTGTCTTTAATGTTGATTGTTATGTTACTAAAACTAAATTTCGTAGAATCTTTTAGGTCGGAAAAGACCTTTAAGATTGAGTCCAACCGTTAAGCAAGCACTGCCAAGTCCACCACTAAACCGTGTCCCGAAGCACCACATTTACATGTCTTTTAAATACCTCCAGGGATGGCGACTCAACCACTTCCCTGGGCAGCCTGTTCCAAGGCTTGACAACCCTTTCAGCGATGGAATTTTTTCCTAATATTAAACCTCCCCTGGTGGAACTTGAGGCCATTTCCTCTTGTCCTGTTGTTTGTGAAGTCCAAGGTGATTAAATAATAATTTACTGCTTTTTCCCTCTTGTTCTTTTTTCTTATTTATTTACCTTATTTATTTTTGTGATATCATCACCTACCCAAGTGGATCAAGTGTAATGTACAAAGTATAAATATACGTGTGTCTGTATTTCCATGCATGATTATCATGGTTGTTGATGCAAATTGGGGAATTATTTACCTAGTTTCCCGTATGCACACAAAGTCGAAGTTTGCTTGCAAGATGGTGTTGGTGGTATTTTTGTTCCCTTTCTCCTTCTCCACATGCCTCTTTCAGTGCTCTTTTTTATTATCTGAAGAATTGTTTATTGATGAAGTTGCTAAATTATGCATGATTCTATGCCCTTTTCCTTTCTTTGACCTCCTTATGAATTACCTGCTGATGGGTTGTGAGATAGTGGTACCCTCATCATGTATAGTGCATCATCAAACTTAAATCAGAATGAAAAGAGGTCAGACCTTTCCCTTGGATTCTTTTCTTGCGATACTCACTGTAGATTTTCTTTATTTTAACCTCTCTTGAACGTCAAACAGAAATGGACACTTAAAAGATTTTTATCTTCACATTCAAAAACTGAAACCAAATACAATTAGTTATGACTCACTATTGATAGAGTGACTTGATTTAAACAACATGGACTATTGTAATCTCTCCTCTGCTTGTAATTTTTTAATTCTGAATGGTGTAGATCTACTTTTTTAATCCTTAAAAATGGAATATTTATTAATTAGCTGCATGGAGTTGGATTTTTAGAGCTTTTAATCTGTTACACAATGCTTAGTAAATCAGTGCTGTCCCACTGTGTTTCCAATTTCATCATTTAGCATCACTCTCATTCACAATTCCGGGACCACGTTAGGTGCTTTTTAAAGAAAATGTGAAGTGGATGGAGAATTTATTTGCACAATAGAACATGAAAATTCCAAGTTGCATGATCAGGACTTACTGCTTTCTTTGGAAAATAGATCATCAGCTCCTTTTTTCCTTTCTGACCTAGAAGAAATGGTATATTTTCTAAAGGTTTTTAAAAGTAGATGGAAATATTTTGTATAATAGCACTTCTTTCATGTCTGTCTTTTTTTTTTAATAGATTAATAGAGTCATTAGTGACACTAAGAACCACTCTTCCACTAATAAATTGCAATTGTATTTTGCAGGCTGAACAGTAGCATTTGAACTTCCCTGTTGGTAGGGACTATGGTGGATTTGTGGCACTATGAATTTTGCCCAACCCAGTATGGGACAGGTGTTAAACTCTGAGGTTACTTCCATTGCTAATAGTAGATTCAGTAAATTTTCATGCTGGGGATTACCAAAGTGATTTTGTTTCACAAACACAGTTCAAGAGAAGCTCTTGCCCCTTGCTATGTGACGGTATTAGTTCTTTCTCGATTTAAAATCTGATAATCTGAGCTTCATTTTTTTCCTGTATTTATTTCCTTCTGTTCTCTTTTTCTAGAAAATCCATTTGATAGACTATAGTTAAAAAACCCAGAGTTACTAAGGAACCCCAGTTGCATTCAGGTTTTTCCTCCCTCTTCAAAATACTGACAATGCACGCGTTACTGGGAAAGAGGTAATACTGTTTGATTTATAGAGAAAGGAGCAGATGACTTGGGAGGAAGTCATAAAAAAAGAACCAAAGCAAATATTTCCATTTGAAGCCAAATAAGGGAATAGGAAGTTATGAGTAATCTTTCACAGAATAGTAAGTTACATAGATACATCTATCAACTGAATGTTAAAGCATTTTCTTTCAATATTATATAATTCAGACTTTTTATGGATGGGATACACCACCTAAGTGATGAAGCGGATCTTTTGTTACCTCCATTGAAATGCAAAGGAACGTGGTACTTTTTGAAACAAAGTGGAAAACTAGTTTGTTTATAAGTTTGGGGAAGTTGTTTTGGTTTTTGCAGTTGTTTTGCAGCAGACCTTTGTCTAACGTAATTGATCAGGCCTTAGTTTTCATCAGACTAAATCTAATTTATTTATAACTCAAAAGTCAGAAAAACATTTGCATAGCAGTAGTATATCTCCAGTTTAATAGTCTAGTCTGAGACAGAATGTGACAATCAGTGGCAGTAAGATGGGTGGCCCATGAGACAGAAGTAAGGGGCTCAAATTTTGCAGTTGGTTATTTCATAAAGTGTAAATGACAAATGTCATTGATTTTCCCATGTCTTCAAGATCTCTGCCTTTGTAAAATAAGTAGGTAAAATTTACATTAAAATAGTCTTTTAAAATCATTGCTGAAAAATATTTAGGTTCACCTTGGTGTTAGCATGAATAAGATGTACATAGCTGTTTGTAGCTTACAGAGAAGGATGATAATAAAGAAAATTGACATTAAAGTGACAAATCAAAAACTTCAGTGACAGTAAATAAACCAGAACAAGAGCAAATGAAAAAGTTGTGTTCTCAGCTGAACTCCAGTGTCAGCCACTCTTCTGAGTTTCAGATAGTTTGGGTGTATGGGCGGGGTTGTTTTTTATTGAGAAGCAGGGCTTTGGGACAGGATACCTGACAGAAAATACAAGTCCTTCCCAGCTGGCCACATATTTCAGAAATGCAGTCAATTCAGAAAATAAATCCATAGCTGGTGCTGACAACTGTATGGCTGAGACAGCAGATTGGCAAGATTGCGGTACAAGATGGCCATAACAAGGAAAGCGAAAAATGAGTAAAAGTGAACCAAACTCTGCACCGCTATGGTAGAAAACAAGCCTTGCAGGAAAGATGTTACTCTTTAGAAGAAAACTTGTGAGTTTTAAAGATAATTTGGGAAACCTCTTTGTTAAAAATGTAATGAATGCAAGTGGTCTATCATAATCTCTGAGTTTGCAGTGTTCAGTTTACTTTTCTTGGGATGAAAGGATGCGGTAAATTATAACGCACTGCTGGCTTTGTTCAAGTGAGGGAAGACTGGCAACTGTATTGCACAGAGAAGGATAATCTTGTGGCTGCTGCTATGGGATTCTCACCTGACAGTAGTTTTAGAGCAGCGCAATCAGGTTTTAGTCTTGCCTTTCCAAGTGTGCATATGAAAGTGAATTTTCTGAGTGGTTAGGGAGTGAATCAAATCTTAGTTTCTGTATTGTTTTTGTCTCAACACTTTTTCCCTAAGAATTATATCTCAGAAATGTATTTTCTTTTGAGGGCTGCGAAAAAAATATACCAGAAATATACCGGAATAAATGTGTTTGCAAAATGTGCTCTGAAAAAGTCAATGTGAATAAAGGTGGTGGTGTAAGTAACCTTATTCAAAAGACGACTCTCTTACAAAGCGTGACTTTAAGTAAGACCACCAGAAGATGGCAGCCTGCAATCTTGAGTGGAACAGCTCTACTCCCCAGTAACAAACCAGATACGCCAGCGGCCGCTGGCTCTGGTAACTGTTGTCAGGAGGTATTACAGCGTACTGTCGTTTTGTGATTCCTCTTGTTTAATTGCCAGTATTGTTCTCTCACTACCTTTTTGATATACTATATACAGTTCTTTTATAATGGAATGATAACAGAGATTATCATACCTCACAAGTTCTTATGTAACATAAAACTGTAATATTATAATGTAAACGTATATGGATATGAACATGTGCACAAGCACACCCCCATATATTTGTGTACACACATGCAATAATACAGGTAATAAGCAGCACAAGCCCTGAATAACAACTCCTTTCCTTACCTGTCCTGATTTTTTTTTCTCATCTGGTTTTGAGGTACTGTTCTACAAAATGTGGCATTCAGAAAAGAGAGGCAAACTGTGTGGAACCTTTTAACTGCTCCCAGCAGTTATATTTTACAGCATGTTTCTTTTTATTCAGTCTACCGAGTCAGTAAATTCTTTTTGTTGCAAAGGGAAAAGGCTTATCAGTGCTCTCTGTTGGAATCCAAAAAGAAAAGCTAAAAAGTGGCCACACCTCGCTTCATGAGACATTCCTCCTCTCTGCCCTTTTTTTGCCCCATTCTCAAAATGGACACAAAGCTTTGTTTGTGGAAAGTGGAAAAGGTAAAGTGCTTTCTCGCTGAGGAAAAAATAAAACGCCACCCCGAGCTTAGAATAGCAAGCAGAGGTTGTGACCTTCCAGAGCAAGTCTTTGTCAACTGTTACAAAAGGCAAGCAGGCATCAGGCGTTTTCAGAGCTGCAAGGCTGGTTTCTCTGCTGGGTGAGACTCTTCAATGAATTGCAGTCTTATTTCTTTTGTGACTAGATGCACATGTGCATATTATGGTCATTAAAATCCTGATTCAGAATTCATTAAATTCAGTGAAAGGAGCTTGACTAAGTGTTGAGTCAGATCTACAAGCTACAGAATGACAAATACTCCTTTGCCATTAATTTTTCCCTTGTTTATGAAAACTAAAATGGTGTGATTGACCTGTTATTGGAAAAGACGATGTTATTTTTTAGCTTTTCCTGATCTGTTTTGTAGTGATGCAGTGTGGCAAAGAGCTTATTTACAATTCCTATAATGTAAATTTATAACATGTGAACAACTTTGCGGTGAAGTGTTTTTGTCAAGTAGTGTGTGCAACTTCATTTAGTGGTCTCATAAGGGTACTGCTTACTAAGGCTGTTCTCATGGGGAGATAATATGAAACAAAAAAATGCACTGGAAACTCATGCTATTTTACTTGAGAGTAACTTCCGCAAATAGACCTGTGTGGTGTAGAGGAGCTCTCCATCTACAGAGGTTCATCTCTATTAGCCCCCCATTGCTCCCTCCCTTCCTGCCTCCAGAGTGCGTGCTCTGCCACCGCGTGGACTCTGACCCGGACGCCAGTGCGCTGACATGCCAGGAGGATGGCCTGTGCGCACACGTCTGCTGCCTGGTGAGCTCCCTGGGGGCTGCCTGCAGCTTTCCCCTGGCACCCAAAGGGGCACCCGAAGCCTGTGGCTGTGAAACCCCTGCCCCGGCACTCGGTGGGTGTCACCTCCTCCTCCTGTGCTCCCAGTGCAGCCTCCCCATGCTGGTGCTGCTGAGCAACCCTATTCCCTCTGTGCAGGGGAGCCGGTCCTCCCAAGCGCATCCCCCAGCCCAGGGGGCCTCATAGGGTTGCTTTCCTGAGCTCTCCTCTGGCTCTCCACTGTGACCACCCTAGCATGGCACCTGCCTAGCTCTAGAAGGCATAGCTAGCCACCTCTGCAGGGCTGATCCCCAGCCCTTCTCCATGGCCCCCGTCAAGTGCTTGAGGAGCCACAGCACACCTGGAGCTGCGCCTCTTCTGGTTTTTGTGCTTCTTGCTCAGGATCAGGTCTGAGATGAGGACTATTGCAGCTCAAACAGCCTGCAGTTCAGCGCTGCCTGCCCACACATGGTCTCAACTCTCAGCAGGTTTTGCTTCTGCAGATTTTGTGCATGCATGCTGGCCCCTGTCTCACTGCTCTCATGAGCTCCTGGGCTTTCCTGTCTTCCAGTGTCCACCCAAGGGCTTGTACCAGCGAGGCGCTGCTGCGGAGGGAATCTGCCTGTTCCTCCCTGTGTATATCAATCTTGTAATGAAGTGGGTATTGTGGAAGGTGATGGGCTGTTTTTTAGGAGTTGGGGCTTATGGGAGGTGAGCCCGAGCCCTGGGAATGGAAACATCTGCTGAGACCTTTTGGTCTTTCATGCTGAACCCTTTTGGGTGCGGGGCATACTGGGAGAAAAGAGGTGGTAAGAGGGACACGTGCCCAGCGCCCCAGGAAGGCAATGGCCTCTCCAACATTTGGGGAAGCCTCATCCAGAGCCATGGATGACCTCCTGCAGACCTCAGCCTTACTCGTTTCTTCCATCTCTTCCCCTAGCTCCTTCTACTGTGAGTACCACCTGCAGAAGACCATCAAGGTGCTTCAGGAGAAGGAGGATACCACATACACCATCTTCATGGAGCTGGTGGAAGACAGGACCTCCTACACCACCATGGTGCGCCCCTTCTGCAAGCACGCCTGATTCCACCGCAGCTGCATCCAGGTAGGAGGCCCTTCCCTCTCCCACCTCTCAGGGATGCGGTGTGCCCTGCAGCAGCGTCCTGCTCACACTGTTATACTCTCTTCTGCAGGGACAAGCTCTCCGGGCAGGGCTGAGCCTTTTTGCCTGTCCCCAGTGCAATTTCTTCCTTAAATGATGCACATGGGGAGACTCGTACCTGACATGTACGTTCCTTTTTCCCTCTCACCATGCCTAAAGGAGAGGAGAATGGCCCAAAAGCTGTGCCAGGCTGGCCCCTGTTCCCTCCAGCCTGGCTGTCCCTTGAGCTCCTATTGTCAGGGACCTGATGGCACCTCCAGGTCTTACTGCCCCTGGCCGGCCCCGGCGGCCTCCTGGTGCGAGCAGCCATAATGGCGGCCTGATTAGAAGGGGAAAATTACTGAACAGAAGAAATGGATGCATTCCCCATCCCCGTCTCTAGTCACTGATCTTTTTGGAATGATCTTCCTCCATCCTAACTGGGTAAAACACTGATACAATAAGTGATACAGCTTTTAAAAATTATCTTTCAGGTTAATGCTGCTTCTTTTAAAATCCATATAGAAAACAGTAGACAGGTTTAGTGTAGCTCATTTGATTGTATTTTCCCATACTTCGTAACAGATTTTTTTTCCTCATAAAGCTTGATGAGAAATTCTTCTAAGATCAGCTTTACGTATTGAACATTGCTCTTACTGATTGGCTTGCTCATTGTGAGATAAATTGTAATTTCTTGTTTGCAAAATGAAACCCAGAATACACTCTTCCATGACTTCACCAGTGTCCTTATTTTACGGAATTATGGCAGTGAATGTGTAATATTAACTACAGCTGTAGGAGGAGATGTCCTGCATAATCTCTATGTCCTGCATAGTCTTCATAGCCAATCTCCAGCAGAATAGAGTTGAAAAGTATAAATAAGAAACCATTTGTACTTTAAAAACACAAATGGCATCTTATTTGTCCTTTTTAAACTTTTTGCCTGGCCCTAGTTTACATGCTGATGACTCTGACAAGCTTGGTGTCCATGCAGTTATCAACTATAAACTTTGTGATTTAATGAGAAATTCATACACTAGTCTTTAAATAACCAGTTATCTCACAAAACTGAAAATTATTTAGCTAGAGGATTTCCAAATAATACTTTAATTCTAAATAGAGTTATTCAGAAGCTAGGAAGTAAAGAAAGAAAAGCTGCATCACTGAAGACTAGCTCTTTAGTAACTAAACTGTGTATCAAGCAGAATAAATGTGTAAGGTAGTCTAAATAGGGTGCCAATTAGTATAAGAACCATTAGCTTTGTATTCTAATAATAACATTATCTAATATTCCATCCTTCTCTCCTGGTTGTTTTCGTGAGCTCACAGGGAAAAAGTACATTTTATTTTCCAGCAATATTGTAAACTTGCTGACTTGGCTAATCTCATTAAGTATTACAGTGTTTATTTCTGTATCTAGGGATACTGCAGATAGTCTGTCAGATTTTAAAATGTAAATGTGAAGCTTCTAGTGCACATATTTAAAAAAAAGTAAATAGGACGTATACAAGAAAAGGGCAGGAGATACAATTGGTTTTGTGGAGATATAAATCCAAGCAATGTAGGTATGACTATGCAGTAGGCCATATATGTATTTATGCAGTCAACTCTTTTTCCGCTGTTTCTCTCCGTTTCAGAATGGGGTTCTTGTTCTCACGGCTTTGCAGAGGTTTGTGTAAAAGGGCTGGGTCAGTGCAAAGGGGACCTAACAACAGCTTTATTTCTGATCAGGAGAGGCCATCTTTTGCAGCAGATGTAGAGGGGAGCAGGTAACTATCTTCTGAAGGCCTACAAGTATTGCAGCTCTTGGCGTAGCTGCTGTGCTAAGATGTGCTAAGGGCTGGAGGTGGTTGCAGCAAGTCATAGATGAGGCTGTGGTCTGCAGCACTGCTGAGATCCCAGGTGACACTGTGCTGCTTGCTTGCTTCTAGTGGCTACTGTGGTATTGATGGCTTTTAATGGCTAAGTCATACCTTACCATCGGCCGTGGTTTAACTCCAACTGGCAACTAAGCACCACGCAGCCACTCGCTCACTCCCCCCTGGTGGGATGGGGGAGAGAATTGGAAGGGTAAAAGTGAGAAAACTTGTGGGTTGAGATAAAGACGGTTTAACAGGTAAAGCAAAAGCCACACACACAAGCAAAGCAAAACAAGGAATTCATTCACCACTTCCCATGGGCAGGCAGGTGTGCCTCCAGGAAAGCAGGGCTCCATCATGCGTAACAGTTACCTGGGAAGACAAATGCCATCACTTCAAACATCCCCCCCTTTCTTCTTCTTCCCCCAGCTTTATGTGCTGAGCATGACGTCATATGGTGTGGAATATCCCTTTGGTCAGTTGGGGTCAGCTGTCCCAGCTGTGTCCCTTCCCAGCTTCTTGTGCCCCCCCAGCCTCCTCGCTGGTGGGGTGGTGTGAGAAGCAGAAAAGGCCTTGGCTCTGTGTCAGCACTGCTCAGCAGTAACAAAAACATCCCTGTATTATCAACACTGTTTTCAGCACAAATCCAAAACATAGCCCCATACCAGCTGCTGTGAAGAAAATTAACTCTACCCCAGCCAAAACCAGCACACCATCTTTGTCTGACAAACTGCAAACTCTGTTTTTTCTCTCTTTGCTGCCATTATCTGGGATTTGGGAGTGTGTGCATCTGCAATGTGGAGCTATACCCATGTAGGCGCATTCATAAAGGAACTGCAGTTAGGCACTATTTTGGCACTTGAAATCCTGAGGCCTTAGTACTTCTCTTAGCAGCCCTTCTCCGTGAAACATTTCAGAGTGTATTCTGGGATAACATCTGTCCATTCCTGGCCCATGTGCAGAAGTGCTCGTAACCCATCAGCTTGGTAAACAAAAGCACTTCTGGCATGGCATCCTCCACGTGGCAGCTCAGAGATTCTCCCCCAGATAGAAGGGAGGCACAGAGCCAACTCAAGACTTGTTCCAGTTGTTGGTGACCATATAACTCTTATTTTGAGAAAGGCAAGTGAATGCAAATGAAAGAACACAAGTAGCTTCTTGTCTTGAAGAGGTGACAACATGCCTCTGGTGAGAGTGTGCAGGCTGCATGTAGAAATGCTGGGTTACGACGGCTGGTGCAATGTTAGTAGGTGTGCTGGTTAGACTGTCTGAAACAAGATTGGAAACGCTGAATGGTGGAGCTGCGCAGACCAGCAGAATGAAAATGGAATGTGAGTAACGTGGCTGATTTATGTACTAAGATATATAGGTCAGTGAGGTAAATCAGGCCTGTACAGATTTGAAACTTGGCTATAATAGTTATATATGCACCTTCTTTCTTTTTCCTCTGCTTTTTTTGTTCTGTCTCAGTTTCTCTGGTATTTGTTATACTATAGCTAAGTGTAGAATAACATACTTTTGCTGCATTCAAAAGTATCGAGGTGGTCTGAAATATTGCAGAAATGAAAGCCAGACCTAGATGGATGAAGAGAGCCGGCTGTTTCAGAAATGCTGGCAGTATTTTCTGTCGGTTGCCAGGAACTGGGATGAGATGTAGAGCAGCCAGCTTAGTCCAGCCAGGGGGTTCGTGGCAACTGCAACGCCCTAGCTCTCGTTGGTAGTTCCTCCTCTAAGTTTTGGAAAATAACAACAGATGGATTACTTGTTTAGAACAAACACGGCAGCCAAGAGTAGAGCAGAGCCAACTGTGCTGATATCCCAATCCTTCCCTAATGATCTATTAGTCCAGCTACTGATGTGACTCTGTGTTGTCACGTAGGAATGACAAAACGCAGTCCAACATGAATGGTGAAGCTTCCCTACCTGCTGTTCTGGGAAACAGTTGCCAGGATTTCCCAGAACAATTTTTCTTTAGACAAAATACAATTAAAAAATTGAACTGTTGAGTTTAAAATGAGAATTTTCTGCATATTCTCTGAGAAAGAAGGGAACAAGGATAGTTCAAAATGTGATAGCAAAATTAGATTTAAATTAACTTCTCAAAAGTATCTGAAAGGATTAGAAGGCTAATTCTCATTTTCAAAAGCAATGTATAGGTTTACGTACTTTAAACTATTCCAACTGGGAACTGTCTGTGTATTTAGGTGTCTATCTAAATCTGAAAATCTGGGATGTAACTGATTGCTAATTTAATTTTCATTTAAAGACAGTATGATTAGTGTTAATCAGAAATTTTCTGACAGAAGGTTTTTCTATCAAAAATGTTGTTTTTGTTAAACCCAGACGTTTTGTGGAAGCATACCCATGCCAGTGAATTCTTGTTTAGATGAAAGCCCAGCAAAATAAAACCATTCATTTGCATTCTATTTTGATGTTTACAGAACAGGATGCTTTGACTTTGCTTTGAAACTGCTCTTTTCTGTTTTGAGAAGTTGTGTTTTACTTTACTTAAAAAGCTGAAAGGAGTTTAAATGAGATAATAACATTTTAATTAGTTGAAAATAAAATCTTAGTCTATTAAAAACAAAATTTCATTTGGAATATCACTTCTCAAGGGTGTTTAAATTTCCTGTTTACTTTCTGAACTATAGAAAGCTTTCAGATTCATTTTATGCCCTGTAAAAACAAAAAGTCCAGTTCTCCTCTCAATCAGTGTGGGACTACTCCTTTGAAAATTGTACTCAAACTTTGTGATTTTTCTTGTGCCATATTGCCAATAAGCGATGAATGCTTTGGTTTTCCTGACTTGGTATTCTGAATGTGGTTTTTGCATGCTTGGAGTTATATCTAGAACCTGTTAGTAATTTTTAGAAGTCCATTTCCGTTTTCCTGTGAGTACTTTGTTTCTCCTGTGAGAGAAATTCAAGCAAAATGCTGTCTGATGTTTGAGAACGTTCCTTCCTTTTTCCCCTCTCATCCTCACGCTTCAGGTCTCCAGGCACGTAATACAGATGGTTCTACTCAGATTCAAGCCTGAGCTCATATTCTAAGCTAACAAAGAAAATTAACTATAATGAGCCGAAAAAAAATTCCTAATTGAGTTTATCTGAAAAAAAAAAAAGAGATATAGTGACAAGAACAAATAAAACAGTAAGAATCTTACTTCATAGGGGGAAATATCTATGGGGGTATGAAAACAAACTAATTGAGTTGCGATAAACACATTGGATTTTTATGTTGATAAAAATATTTTTATTTATGGACATTAACAAATAAAACTCCTTCAGAATCTGGCATGGATATTTTTCTCTGGTAATTGAATTTTGCATGCATTTTTTCAGCTGCAGTTGGTATTAAGATTTGATAAAGTTCACTGGCAATAAGCAAATTAAAGCTTTTATGTAGCTTTCGTTTCTTGAATGCAGGATATTTTCATTGAAATTAATGAAAGTCTAAGATCAACACATTCATAAATGCTGACTGCAGAAAAGATCAATGTTGTTGCATACTGTAGGTCGCACTGAAGGTTGGTGTGTGCATCCCATTTTTTTTATGCCATAATTTAGTACGATTTCTAATGAGGACATAATGCGTTCAGCTCTTGGAAACAACCAAGGGAAGGATTGCTACTTTATGTTTCCACTTCCTATGGCTGGCATTAAGGTGCATATGGCTGCTGTAAAAGGGAGTCATTTGTCTATGGTACTGTAATGGCGAATACTCGGGTGTTTCAGCTGTAGTGAAAATTGGAGAAACAGCAAACAAAATGGAAGTAGTATGTCAGATGTGTAAAAAAAGGCCATTCTGAAGTGAGTAGTTTGATAAACTGATGCAGACAAAGAGCATGAATATAAAAGTTCTCATAAAACCAGGTGTGGATTTACTTAGGAGAGTTGCTGGAGCAAACACAAATGGCCAACTCAGGCCCACCTTTGACTCAAGCAAATAAACCCTCCTACAACAGTGGTGTCCCAACACCTCGATTCACATTCCGTGCAACATAAGCTGCACTAGATGTAGGCTGGCTCCTGTGTAGCCATATCAAGTATCTCCTTTTTCTTTTCTCCTCAGTGCTCTCAAAGGGAAGCATGAAGGTGGGTGAAGCCATGAATACAAGATGGTTCCTTGCACTGTTGTGTGACCGCACTTGTTTTAGTGAACTCTTGGACGTGGAGTTGTGAGGGAGCAAGTTGAAGAAACAGAGGCTTTGGAAACCACCACCTGAGAGATGGCATGGCTGATTTTAGAAATCCCAGCAGGTCTCTCAGGGACCCCACGCAGAGCATCCCCACACCGTGCTTCCTAGTACTTGTGGTTGCAAGAATGGGGTGCAGAAGTCTGCATAAAGTCCCTGGGATCAGCTCTGGTACTGCCTCATGTGAAGGGATCCGAGTCTACCGTGGAAACAACAAAGGTGTATTTGCAAAGTAGTGTGCCTAAACTAAGCTCCACTCAGCTGAACTGCTTCATTTCCAAGGCAATGTGCTGCTTAAAAATGATACCATCCCTCCTCGCCCTGTGAGGCGCATTGGAAGCTTTCATAGCTTTGCTAGTGGAAGTAGATGGTGGGAGCACTTCCTCCACTGCTTCAGGCAGAGGTAGTCATTTCAGCTCTGCCGTTCTGACTTGCACAGCTTAGGGGTGGCACACCACGTCCCCTTTTCAAGCAGAGCCGAGGAGGTACGTTAATGAGGGCAGGAATGGTTTAATCCAGCTTGGCTGGGTCAGGATGAGGATGTCTGGCCATGCTATGAAATCAGAAGCAAGAAGAAAAATGAGAGCCTGAGCTACATCAGCCGATGCAGAAAGGGTGGTTTGGCTCTTCTGACAGAAAGCACTGCCTGATTATTCAGCTTATTTGATCTTCATATTTATTGTTCTGGGAAATTTAAAACACACTAAATTAGACATAGATCATGTTAAGTAGTCTTCTAATCAAATAACAGTTTTGTAAATGATGTTATGTAAAATGAGAGGTCATGTTTTAACCTTTCCCTTAGAATAAAACAAGGCATTATCATTTTTATGTGCAGCTCTATGTATATTACACATTCCGTATAACGATTGTCAAGGGTGAGTTTTTCAAAGCCATTTAGGAAGCATTAATTTTGATGAGTGAGTAGCTCTTGCCCTAGATAGCTGTCCAAATCTGCCAGGTTTCTTTTAGATGCTATAGACTTTGTGAGGGCAGAACCAATGATGTTTTGGGGATCAAGGGGGATTTTTCTTCCTTTAGTAAACTGGGTGCAGACACTGGATGTTGGAGTTGATATATCAGAATTATTTAACTTTTTCTCTGCCATTCTTTCTGATGTTTGCTTTTCACTTCATTATAGATCTACAATATTACCATTTCTGGGTGGTCTGACTATTCATGACTACTGGCATGAAGATTCATGCCAAAAGTACCTCTTCAGCAATTTCTATAAATGTTTTCATTTCCCAAATGTTAGTTTTTTCAAGTAACTATGAACGTCTGTGGATAACTTTAAGAAGTCTCAGAGCAGAAACAATACCACATAATAAGCTTATTATAGGTTGCTCTTTACAAAATAACTTATCAGATAACATAACATGGCATGTCCTCCAGATGTTTAACATAATTACATAAATCAGATCAGCATCAAGTCTCTTCTTCTGAAGTTTGTCAAAATATTTTCAGACAATCATTTCAGTAAGTACTATTTAATATTCAATCCTTATATGTTAGGAAAAAAAAATTTATGCTTTCAGAATTTCCATAACCATTCTTAAATCCTGCTTATTTGCACACACACGTTACTGTTTATTCTGTGAATGGCTTTCACAAAAGATTAAGAAAGATATTTCTCCAACAATACCTAATTAACTTTTTCAAATACATAAAACTAACTCCTCTGTCTCTGCGAGGTCCACTAACATAAGGGGATGATTTCAGTGCAATGACAGAGCTACCACTTCTAGACCGGAGGTTTCTTGAAAGTGCAAATAAGTCTGGATGACTCAAAAAGGGCAGGCGTGCAAAACCTTGGCACAAGTCACAACTAATGAATTTCCCAAAGCATTTATCTATTTGTGCTCTTCCTTTCATGGAATTTTCAGGTATTTTGGATTCCCTACGCTCATGCCATGAGATGTAGCAAAAATTCCTTCTGTAGCTAATTTCTGTTTTTTTTAAGCTTGTTGCATTACCGGGCAACAAGGTGAGGATTTGGAGAAATTGGCTAGTGCACTAATTAGGTGGAAATTGGAGGCCTTATCAATTAATACTTCTCCCATAAGCAGTGTTTGGTGCGTTACTAATTTAGAAGAGTCTTTTATATGCAGTCTTTCAATGAGAGAGTCACTGCCTTTGCAGAGAGCAAAAAGAACCTTAGGAAAGTGCAGTTGTATGCACAAATCAATGAACACGTTATTTACGTACTGTACAAAATGAAATTTTGCCTTTGGAGGCTGAACGTAGTATTCTTCCAAATCTTTCAAGTTTTAAGATGTTACAAGTAGAAACAATGTAACAGACTTTGTTTGAAATGTGTGTTTCCTCCCTTTAAAATTTCCTTAAGATGTTGTGGCATATTTTGTAGCTAAGGTGCTCTATTGCTGATCATTTGTGGATTGTAGTTGCTCTTCTGCTACAAAGCTTGCATGTATTATAGCTGGAGAGGATCAAACATCAGAATGATTTATCAAAACTCTGCAAACTCTGAGAGTTTTTTCCCTGCCCCTCTTTTTCAGTGTAATAAACAAAGCAGTGATCGCAATCGTATTCAAATACTATGTGCAAATTAAAGTATGGCAGTGACCTGGAGAATCACACTGCCTGGAAAAAAAAATGAGAACACAAGGGGGAGAAAGCCCGCAGTTATACCATGCCTTGTTCTTAACTGAATCCAGAGGGTTGCTGGATTAAGCTCTGGGTCTCAGTGTCATTGTCTTTCCCTCTGTAAATACAGACTTGCCAAGTCTCGTGCAGTCCATGTGAAATGCACGTGACGTGCTCTTTATCCCTTCCGCTACATCTCGCCTGTTTTCCCTGCTGGCCCAGAGTGTCTCCGTGCAGGGCTCCCAGGGCCAGATGCGTCTGCTCGGCACCTGGCTCCTTGCACCCTCTCCCCAGAGAGCCCCTCCAGAAGGCTCCTGCTCCAGCAAAAGCCTACGGTCACGGCCCCATGATCCTTACAGGAATAATATTAGGATAAATATTTAAAAAGGGCTGTAAAAGTCGTGTTACCAGAGACTGTATAAGTGCTTGTGAAAATGTGTGAGCTAATTTTCCCTTAGAGTGTGAACTTTTGGGATGCAGTTTTCTCTTTTCGGTATGTTTATAGAAAAGCATATACGGAGCCTGTTGCAACTGCTGCCTGGCTTTAGAAGCTGCTGTAATACAAACAGTAATTATAATATCTGTCTGCAATAAAAGATTTGACGAAAATGTTTGTTCATAGTGTATGTTGTAGGAACAGTTACTATTTTGTTTCTATATGGAATTGCTCACTAGGTGTCCTCACAGGATCAGAACTTATTGAATAATTTTTATAATCAAGTTTGGAAATGGTTACATTTACCCAATCCTGAATGATTATGAGCTATAAAGGGAGTTTAATGATGTATATCTGTCTCTGACTCAACTGGGAGATTAAGACGGCCAGATGGAGATGGCCACCTTTATATCTATTTTTACACTTCAGGTTTAAAACTGTTACAGTTTTTGCTGGCTTTGTACAGAATCCATACAGGATACTGAGCTAATATAAGTAATAATATATAAGAAAAAGTTAATGTAATCATCTTTTGACAGGAGAGAAAGAAGTGGAGTAATTAACACTACTGAAACAAGGATTTAATCAAGAATTTGAAAGCCTCACTGTCCCACAAACATACTTCAGGTAATCACGTAGAATATGAGAATGAGGGTAGTCTCAAATGAAACTTTTTACTTCTCCAGGAAAATGTTTTATGTTCCTCAGAGGTAAGTGTAACAGATTTACTAGATATTGAATGAATAATTTTTTTCTGCGTATCTGTGTCTTCTGATTATTGATTATTTGCCATCAGTATAACTAAAACAACTTCCACTATAAGGCAACTTGTCTTTTACTTGATTTTATGCCATTAGTTAACCTTCTTGGGAGGCTAGTAACTGTCTTTTCTAAGCTGGTTTGTTAATGTAGATTTTTTCAATTATAACACCAAAACTGACCATGACGTCAATTAATTTAGCCTCCTGTACAACATAGGCCATAGATGTTCAATAAAAAAAAATATAAGCAGCCACGGGCAGTTACAACCGCACATCTAGAGCTGCTGCTTTTGGAAACGCGGAACGTACCTCAGGCAGATTTTTGGCTCCAGCAAGTTGCAGCCAGCTAACGACTGATTTGATCCTTGATGAAGATTCGAGCCAAACAGGTTCTTTTTCCCTGCACAGGACCTAGGAAAAAAGGTTGCTATGGAGCTGCTAGACTGGCTCAGTACTATACAAATTAACACATTTTTTCCATTTTCTTTGCATTTCTAAAACAAGGACTTGAACTGCACTTTGAATTACCACTTTTTATTGGGGATCATCTGTCCATAATAGAGTGAGGAGTAATGCAGTAGAATTGCCTTTACTCATGTTCTTAATTATTTAAACTGATCAAGTTGTTTTGGCAGTTACTCCCTAGAAGTGTTATTATTAAGACATAACACACAAACATCTTTTAATAGAACAGAAGTTTGACAGAGCAAATCAATTGGGCCTTCAATAGGTGTAACTAGACCAAAGATGGTTTTGCCTGGGAAAAAAAAGAGAGAAATTGATGGAAAACACAAATAAGCAGGTATTTTGAAACAGTAAAGAAACCCAGCTCAGAATAGTGAAAAACTAACACTTTACTGGGAGATAAGCTATCAAATAAACTTAGCATGTGAACTACTTTGAGGTAATCGCTTGTGTATAACCAGCAACGAACAGCAAGTGTTCGAATTGCTCTGCATTCTCACATGGACTTGCTGATCTCCCCTGAAACAGGAGTTCCAGCCTGGTTGAGAAGAGATAACTCATTGTCCTCATTGCAGCTGCATGTTTCCTGATACGCCATGCTTCATCTGGAGCTTTTTAAAGGAACACCTCAGAAATTTCTCCATTAGCTTTGCATCGTGTTCATTAGTCACCTTTGCACAGTGCTGCTCTCAGCTTCCCAACTTGACCCAAGTGCCACCTTCCTTGTCTCTTGGATCAGTCTTATGGCTGATGGCCTCCACCTTAGTGAGATTTATCCTTCCACGGTGGCTGTGCTATGCCTTGTAAACGTCCCGGGCCGTTCAAACATATGTTGGGGATCTAGGAACCAGGTTGGCACGTTCCTACATACTTGTTTTCAGATGTGCTCATTTGTCTTTTCCTTTAAGGGTTAATTCACAGATATACCTAGTGTAAGAACACCTGGCAAGTTAAAGCAATTATGTAAAGTCTTGTACAGAAATAGAAGTGGCAAATGGAGGTACGTACTTCTTGGAACACTTACCCACTGAAAAATATCAGGATGCACGTTGAAATAGCAGTACCTGGAAGGCAGTTATGCTGAAGTAAAACTAGAATTCATAGTGCCTTATAATTTAATGGTGAACATGAGTAAAAGGGAAAAGCAGTGGCAAATCTGAGATGTAAGTACTGAAACACCTTTAGACCGACACGGGCAGTACCACCTGCGTTGCTCGGCAATGAAGAGGCTTTTAGATACAGTTGAAGCCTACGGAACAACAACAGGAAAAGATCAAAGGCCAAGCAGAGCTGATTTATATAGAAAATTGTTTTTTAAAAAGGCAAATGTACATAAGCTGACCGTGAAGGTCTCTAGGAAATGTGGAATATATATTCATAGAATGTATTTTAGCTTAGGAAGCCTAATCTACCTAGGATCTTACTATAGTCAAATGGAGGGGATGAGCTTTTGTAGAGCCCAGTCAAATTAGCCTCATGCACTGACTACTTGCCTGAGGAATTTTATCTTCATTCGCTAGAGGAGACGTCTATCTTCCCCAGCATTTGTGACTATCTCTCTGTGTGATAACAACCAACCTGACGCACATGAACATAAATTCATTGTCTTAATTAATGGAGGAGAACACAATCAATAAAAATAATCACAAAACCCCCCCAACAACAATCCTCAAAAGAAATTTGGGCAAACTGTTAATGAATTGTATCATATCAGTAATGGCTGCTTGAAGGTGAGACACTCTTGGCAAGTAATGGATGGAATTCCTACTTTCTTGAACTACTTAAAACTTTATGGGTAAGTACTTTGAGACTGAACTACAGGGAGATGTCCTGCACTGACAAGAGCATAGACTTACCTGATATAATGTTGTCAGATCTTTTATAACACTCATCCATAAATGTAAGCATATTTAGTGCCATGCAGTGAGTGTTTAGTACATAAATGACAAAATAAAGCTGGTTTTCTAATAAAGGGCATTGGCAGAGAGCTAAATTCTCCTCTGATAACACTATGCTTATGTCCCAATCATGTTTTGCTAAATTTGGAAAGGCATGTTAAGAATTTGGCTAGAAGGAATGAATGTGGCACCTATTTCAGCTGCTGGACTTCTAAGCAAGGTTACGAAGAGGGGAAACTGTTATCTATGAAGTGTGAAGTCAGTGTGTGGGATCTTTAAATTATCCTGGGGACGGGGACAGCAGAACCCTGGTCTAGAGAAAGGCCAAGATGTTATCTTCACGCCCTGCTAGAACTGCAGTGGTTTCAAAGCAGAACTGGAAGCAAAAGGAAGCTGTAGGTACATAGCAGCACTCTCTGCCGTATACCTGTCCAAGAAATAAACATGGGAGTTGGAGTGATCTGAAAAAGAAATTAGAGTTCACAGTGGAGAAGCTGGAAAAGGCCCAGAAAGGAGACTCCAGGTAGGTGCAGGCTGAAGAAGTGGTGTTTGGAAGGCCAAGCATAAACTGATAGATTTAAAAAAAGTTAAGAATAAAAGTTTTCCAAGTGTGTGTATATTGCTATGTCAGTAAATACAGGTGAAAGAAAGAAGCTGAGTAGTTGCTGGAGCAACTAGGAGTTGAGT
Source organism: Phoenicopterus ruber ruber (assembly GCA_009819775.1). NCBI lineage: Eukaryota > Metazoa > Chordata > Aves > Phoenicopteriformes > Phoenicopteridae > Phoenicopterus > Phoenicopterus ruber. The sequence continues at coordinate 28,117,849 of CM020219.1, read as the reverse complement.
ATGAGTTAGCAGTGTACTGCAGAAAAGGCAGAAGTAAAGACAAATAAATTGTGTCTTATGTTTTCTATAACTTAAGGACTTTAAGAAAGCAAGCACTGGGATCTCTCACTGGTGCATATCTGTGCTGCTCTATTCATGTCAGCGTTCTTGGGGGTTTTAAAATCCATTAGTCCCTTCATGGCAGTACAAGCAGAATTTTGCCTAAACATCCTGGCTCTTGTTCGAAAACTGGTGCATTTGTAAGAGGTAACTTTGCTATCTTCTGTTCCATATTGTGCCCAAATGTTGCTGCCTGCAGGCGCAGCATCTCTGTTATCTGCTACAGTGACAACACGACCCAGTAGGTGCCTTTTCAAAACTGAGGCTAATCAAGTAATTTATTTTCTGTAGATAGCAGTATTTGTGGGTAATTGCTTGAAGATTGTAGAAACTTCTCTACAGGATTTCTTTTCGTGGTCTTTTGATTTCTAAAGTACGCTTTCATTAGTGTCCTCTGAACAAGCTGGTTAGGTCAGCTCTGCTTAACTGCTATTCTGCTTGGAAAACCAAAGAAGAGGCTGGACACGCAAGGATAACCTGGCTCCCCATGCGCGTTCGTGATTGCTGACACTGCAAGAGGCTGGTTCAGTCTCCACCATAATTTGGGGGTGTCTCCAGAGTTTCTCTAAATCATAGATGGCAGTACACCTATTATAGTGTCATTTTACAAATGAAAATTGCCAGAACGGAACATCTGTGTGATTTCCAATACCTCCTGTGTGAGAAATCCTGGTAGCCGGAGGCAGAAGGAGCTAAGTACCCAGTTCCCTGCCTATGAATACAAAGCATATGAAAAAAGTGTTATTTCTAAACCTTCCTTCTAGCAATCTTGTCATCTAGTCAGCATTTCAAATCTGTCTGATAGCTAATTGAATTACAGTCTTTAATATCTGTATTTTCCTTACCAATGCAGTGTGCCTGAGTTAGGGCATGGAGGATACTATGCAATTTTGGGTCAAACCCCAGAAAATGTATGAGGAGTTGTGCTCTTGGTCTAGTTAGTAAAAACCTGTTTATTTTTTATGATGCATGATTTGGCATTTGTAATCCCTCCAAGTCTTCACAAAAGAACTTTGTGGGCAAAAAATTCTGCAGGTAGAGGACTGCTAGAGACTGTAGTGAGTGGAACCAGCTGCAATGAACCCATCTATGATAGGATAACGAAAACCCAAAAGTTCAGGCTGGACTTTCCCTATTTTATGTGGACTACCAGTTTATTTCAGCCCTTCTTTCCTCTGCAACCTCTTCATCTCAGCTTTGGACTATACCTGGCTTATCCCTTTATCCGCTCCTACTTAGCTCCCACTGCCTCAGGTAATACACTGATTTTGTCAAGCATGACATTTGTTTTCATCATTCCGAGCTCCACCGCTGCCCCCACTCCCCGTCTCTCACCTGTTTAGACCAGGACTGCAGCTGCCTGTAATTCTGTCGGGACAGTGTCCAGCATCGTGTAAGCAGACAAGTGGTCAGCATGGAGAAACAGGCACAATAAATGTAATTATAGCAAATAACATTGAAATAGGAGAAACTGGTGCATATGAGTCTGTCAGCAAGGCAGAAGTCTTACTTCTTACATACACTTTTTGTTTCCGAAAGCATAACCAGACATTAAAGAAACAAACAATATCCAGTTGTAGCATTACATTATTTTGAATCTTCTCTCCATTTGCTCCTGTGGAAAAATACTTTTCAGTTTGTGACCTTCACTATAGTCAGCAAGGTTGTTTAAACTTCAGGCATCAGCAGTAAGTTGAAATGACAGCTGAAAACCTGAAGGAGCTCTTTAGGTAAGAAATGGCATGAGGAATTAGCCTGAGGTTTATTTGCAAAACTGTTACTGTGCTTATGCTTCTCTTTTATGATGCTGTAAAAGTCCACCACCACAACAGCCATGAAGCCGGGACAATCTTCTCTGGTTGTGCATTGGACACGGCTGAGGGACCTCCTGAGCAGCCCAGGTGAGACCACAAAGTGCACCATAGACACCGGAGATGTGAGAAAATGACATTGTTTATATGGTACCTCCACCATGCCATTTTCTATTGGGCATGCACTGGTATGCTAGAATTGGAGTGTGGTGTGAGGGCATCAGTACGCAGCCTAGGTCCTACAGACCACGTCTTTCTTTTTTAAATTTCTTTCCAAATAAGGCTAGATGGGAGTTGTTAATCTAACAAATATTGTATCTGTTGGTGTATATTTTTTCACATTGAAATACACTTAGCAGAAGATATGGTATTGCAAATAATTTAAATTGCCACTCTAATGGCCACATTAATGCTGTGTCAAATGGAATGATCTTTCCTCAGGGCCTCAGTGTGAAGCTTGCCATAACACTGATGTTTGTGTACGTTATTTCATTTTAGGGTTTTCATCTTTTTGTCATCATTGCTATAATTATTATCATTAATCCATCAGTTTCTCAGCCAACACAGCAGATCTTTTAGCATCTACTCCATGACGTTCAGTGTGAAAGCTGAGACACTAAGATTAAAAAGTTGCTTTTCAAGTGGAGGTGCTTAAACTTTAGACTTTTAAATGTGTATTTGAGGTGTCAAAATGCAGCGACCGTCAGACATGCAGAAGTATTAACACTGGTAAAACTGTGAAATTTAATGCACAAATATGGGCATCCACATTCAAAAATTTAAGTTGTCTGAAAAAAAACCAGGAAAAAAAATTATTTGACTTGGTCCAAAATGGATTTTTTTTTTTAAGAAACAAATTTAATTTCAGAACAGTCCAAGCAAATCCTTGCACTGATTCCTTTGCTTGGGGTATAATGTTAACCCTTCAAGACACTTATGTCTTTAGAAAATGACACGAATTTTTAAATGAACTTGGAAAACATTGTGTTTTTAAATAACTGAAATCCATGCGTCTCCCATTCCACCTGGTCAATCTAGAATAGAAATCCTTTCTTTCCCTTTTTGTATCCTGCTTGCAGGAAGAAAATAAGATAGACACAGTGAACAAAAAATATTGCCAAGCTCTTTCCACACCGGAGTGGGGAATAAATTAAACGGTGACTCAGCAGTCAGAAGTACTTCTGGTAGGTCTTCCACATGTTGAAAAATCAGGTCAGCTTGCTCAGCTTTCTGTCAGGTTGCTGCGACACTGCAAATAAAGGACAAGCAGCACACAACTGGTACTGGAAAGTTGTAGATGCGGCATACCCACACTATTTACCACGTAACCTGCTTAGAACATAGCATACTGTAGGCGTGGATACACGTACAAGTGGGCTGTGCTGGTACTTGCCATGAGAAGCAAGGTAATACCAAAGGTCTTATCAGCCTGCTTGCATAATTTCTTTCCTTTCCTTCTCAAAACACCCTTGTACGTACTCTACCTGAGCTGCATATGGCTTTGGGCTAATGACCTGTTGAAGGATTCAGAGTGCTTGTCTGTGACTGTCAAGTGAGACCATCTTGGTTAGAATAAAAACATTTTGTCTTTGCATTGCATCCTCCGTGCAGAAGGAAGGCGGAACATGAGACAAAGGCGCTACTTCTACCCATGAACTGACATTTCTTCTTCTTCTGAGGGGTACCGCTGCTGGGTTTAAGAACACTTTAGAGCAAAGGCCGAAACCTTTAAAAAGACTAAAGAGAAATAGTTTGCAGAGAGGAAAATTGGACAGAATGTTTCTGTATGCCATATCTACTCTTGCAAAAATTTCACTGAAATCTTTTATGGTTGCAAAGAGTTGCAAGGTGTATCGTCGCTCTCCTGAAAAAGCACAGGACGTCGTAATTCTATCTCATGACATTAGAAGAAAGAGTGCCAATTGTGTCTTGGGGTTTCCGAACAGCAGTTGACACAAGCGTGTGGTTGTGTTATCTGACAAGGCCAAATTCTGAAATGCTGAATAATTTTGGAGACAATTTTGGACAAAACTCCATGAGCAGTGGAGGCAAACGGAAAGATAAAATAAATTTTTTATATTTTCTGCAATATTTCTGTTGAAGTGCTTAAACAATGTAGTTTGGGGAGCAGCAATGGCATAAAATGCAATGTTGAAATCTGAAACGGACGCTTAGCAAATTATCAATATTATTGTTACTGTGCTTGGGTACAGGGAACTGGTTTTCCTCTATCGCTCTTGCTCTTAATCTATTACTGGTGTAGAGTACTTTTATGTCCTCTTAGTCCTGCAGTGTTTCATGAAATGGTACCCCTTATTCCTCAGCCTGGCTGCAAACTAACCTAACTGTGCGAAAAGGAAAACGACCTCTCAGCCACACCTCTGAACTTGCCCTTTTTGCTTTGCTGTAGGCTGCGTGTTTTGCCAGACTTCACTGGACCTGTTTGAATGTGTCCTGGTTTCCTAATGAGACTGAGGGACTTGGGTTTTTTGCAGCCTGAGACGTAGCTACATACTGTGATGCTAACAAATATTTCTTAATTGGTTATGTGGAGGAGGAAGGAAGCGTTTTCTTTTTCTTTTCTTTTTTTCCCACCTTTTCTTTTCTAAAAGTAGTAGTCTTTTTTTGTTCGCCTGCTTATGGCTAAACTATTCCTTGCTCACTGTAAAATACATCTGTCCTGATATGTTCTGCAAGGCTTTTTGAAGCTCTGTGATATCTTTTGATACACATAATCCCTGAGGGAACAGTTCTCCATGCTTTGATCTAAAGTTCAGTGTCAGTAGTTTAATGCTTTTACCTACAGCGTACATGGAGCAGTTGTGTAGTATAACGGAGAAATTTTGATAACAGCAGTTCACCTACCTTTCTTTTAAGGGGAATAACTATTTTTTGCACAGAAGAATATTTAATTTTATGCAAGAGTTATGATCCAAAACCTACATCCACTTGTGATGACTTTAGTGATTTCAAGTGATTTTTTTTATTTCCAAGCACTACAATTTCACTAAAAATCAAATATAAAATCCTCTGAGAGTTTAGATTACTTGAAAAGAACCAAAGGACCTAATTTTAGTTGGTGTAGTATGTTGTTATTTCCCAATATAGATAGTATCGCAACAATCTCATTGTAGTGATGCTGTTTCTTGTTTCAGGAGAGATGCCCTACCTACATACATCACTTTGATTTCTCTATACCAGTGTAATTCCTGTCATTGGACTAAGGAGGAGTTTTAGCGGAAACATCTGTGTACATCTGAAGTACACTTCTGGGTAACATTCACGATCTTTTATTTTTCCAGTTCAATGAATTATGTAGTTGGGGACCCAGTAAAGTTTTGTTGAATTTTTTATTATGGAAGGAGTGTTTTCATGTATATTATTGGAGATTTTTTTTTTGCTTCTAGGAAGAATTTTCAGTTAGACATTTCCTTTCTATGTTACAGTCAATAGAAATCTGCGTAATTTAATTTCTTTTGGTTTCATGTTTGCTGCTGACTTTGAAAGTGAATCACTGAATTATTTCAGTAATAAGTATCCAAATTTGGAGTGTGCATGGACAACTGGTGAGGAAAGGCAGGGTTTAACTGCTGTGCAACTGTGAGCACGCAGGGGAAGTGCCAGGACGGTAATAGCCACTTCTTGGGCTAATTGAACATTTTATGAAATCAAGGGCAACCTATTTGTTGACTTAGAGATGGAACTGACTCATAGTTTGATGGATTCAAGTTTCCTGTCACTAGGGTTTCCTGATTAGCCTGGTTTATGTTTGTTTGGAGGTCAAACAGTGAAGATACAACCTCAAAAAATTACAAACAAACAGGAAGCAGATGAGGACAAGAAAGAGCAAGTCTGTTGTTTGGGAAGATCTGGCATGAGGCAAGACAGGACCTAATTTCTGATATTTACTGTTTTTCTGTGACTTGTGAATCATCTATGTAAATTTTATTTATAAATAAAAGGCAAATAGTTTTTAAATGGGTAGCTGCTGATTGATCTCTCAAGTTGTTCCAGACAGGCCCCAAAGACATTAGAGTCTGTGGCTGGCAAAATGATAAACAATGATTGCTTAAAATTCTATTTAGAAATTAGCTTTGTGCTGTACTTTGTCTAGCTCTACTTATTGACTGTCTGGGCAATGTACTTTCATCTTCTGTAGCCCAATGAATCACAGCATGTTATTAAAAATCAGCGTTGGCTCTTACCATCTCTCATTTAATTGTTTTGTGTTATGTGGCAGGTATGATGCTTCCGAGAGGCTTAAGTAGTTGCTATGTTGCTGCTACGCTGCATCCACCCTTGTTTTTTGATGTATTTTTCCACAGAAGATAAGGAAATATAGAGCATGGCATCCCTGTGTGTTTTGCACGCAGCTCAGGCAGGGGAGAGGACGAGAGGAACGCCGTGATGAAGGCGCTGCTCCAGCTACTTCAGCGTAGACTTTTCTTTCAGTATTGAGCGGAAAAAGAGGGAAGTTGCTCAGTAGTTAAGGCACGTGAAGTATGCAAAAGAAAATTCCAGGTATACAGATGACCCAAATTTAAGAAAGGCACGGAAAATGGATTTATGTACACATATATGGAAATATATATATATATATATGTAAAATACATATGTAAAATACATGTGTATATAAACCAGATTTATATGTGCTTATGTAATAATGTATTTATATTTATGAAGTATTTTCAATAATGGATAATGATAAAGAGGATTAGCTCACATACTTTCCATTTTTTAAAAATCTTATCAGGTCAAACATTTCTCAGGTTCTGAAAATTTTCCAAAGATAGATTTTTTCATCAGGAAATTAAGCCGTGAGCACAAAAGAGCAAAGTATTTTCGCACAAGTAATTCTGTCCCTCTCAGGAAAGCTTTATTGAAGTCCGTGAGATCTGTCTGATAATGATGATGCAGTTTCTGATTGTATTATAGCACAGAATAAACACAGTGAAATTCAGCATTGTGCTGTGGAGAGGAGGCTTCCTAATTTAAATATGTTTGAAGGGGTATCAGAAACACTAACGAATATTACTCATTAAATCCATGATTAACTAAAACGTAGTTATTCATTGACATTTCCTGAAGCCTTAATGCACACTGTGAAAAAATTTAACATTTGTTTCAGTTTTGTGTTCAAAACTGAGAAAATTGACCCAGTGATAAGTAGTAAAAAGAAGGAGACCACATCAGCGTGGGCATATCTACGCAAACAGAGGAATCAGCTAAGTGAAAACAGAAGGTTATTATGTGCATGTACAAGTTTTCTGTTCAGTACCACAAACGGAGAAGTCCGGGAGGTGAATGGTTTGGTCTGGAGGATTCCACCAACAAAGGTATTTGTGGCTGAAAACTGACCCTTTTGCCATAACTCTGCATAGAAGACTCCAGGATTAAGTAACTTTCACACGGCTTTCAAATCTAACTGAAACTTCCTCCATGTTAAAAACTCCTCACTGGAGCAGTGTGAGTATGAACGTGTATATCCTGAAGCACTTTTGCAAGCGATGAGAAGAGACGTCTCTTGATAACTCTAGGGGAACTAATTGCTGGAATGGGAATTTTGTCTTGATGTACTTACTGGTAATTTTTGCTTCTTTTTATGTGCTTTTTTTGCCTCCTCCTAAAATAGAAAAATTGAAAGTGACACATCAGTCAATTGAAAAAAAAAAAAAAAAAAGACATCTATGTGAGAATTGAATTGAATTTATAACTCTCAGCCAGGATTATTTTATATGTGTTCAACCTTACAAGGTCAACCTAAGTGAGAGCTGTGTTTTAAACCCTCTGATATATTTAATTTTATTAATTATTTTCCTATGAACACTTTTAAAGCTGTTTTTTTTTGAAATAAGACAGTTCCACAGAGAGACACAATGCATCTCCATGATTTATACAGGTAATCTTCTTTCTATGATACTGTCCCTGCCCATTCCTTAGTGAGTTACTGTCATGTAGCAGCCAGATGGGTTAAGAAAATCATTTCATACTATAAAAGGCCTTAATCTGAATATTGCAGTGGAGCAAAGTTTCAAAAATTAGCCTTTCACTTCATCGTTGATGGTGATGGCCCACTGATGTCTTGGAGGGTTACTTCAAGATCAGACTCTATCTCTGTTGGGATCTACAGGTAATGATGTGAAGCGTATAAAATGCAGTGGGAATCCTTTCCATTGACTCATGTTGATTTTTACTGGGTTCAGAATGAATCACACAAGATAGTCACTTAAATGTTGTTCTGTGAATCGATGCCTTTTGATGCAACTGAGTGTTGGAACTTTTCTTCTCTGAATGAGGTTTAAAAAGGAAAGTTACTTAAGAAAGAGAAATATAGGGCCAGCATGTTTCTGCCACTAGAAAATTCTACTCAGTTTACTCACTGGCATATTGCTGTATTTTCCTCAATAAAACAGAGAATTTGCAATATTCTGCACATTGCAATGATTATTATACTAATGCTGACTACCTTATTATCCTATAATCTTCCTTAAATAATTTGATTTTACACTTGGCTAGTTCGCCTCAGCAAATTAAGTAAATGCGCTAAGAATGAAGATGGGTAATAAACTGTTCTCCACACATGAAACAAAAATTGACTGATGTTCTGAGGTAAATTGTAATTATAGCACTCCCTTGTAAAGATGTCCTCTGAGTTTGGTGAATGTGGGAAAGATTCAGAAAGACGGGTTAGAGGACCTGAAAATGTAGATGACAACGCACCACAGGCTACTTTTGGGAATTCTATGCAGACTGTGTAGAAGGTCTTTATTTTAAATTTATGGGAATTGTACAGATTAGGAAAAGGCAAAGAAAAAGAAGTAAAAGGAAGAAAAGAAAAGGGGACCAAGAGGATATGACTTCCTGAAAGCTTTTTGAAAACCAAGTTCTTGCAGAGGATTTTCTCAGCTATCCACCCAAGCGTTTATGAGAGGAATGTTGTTACAAAAGCTGCATTGATATATCTGACAGGAATGCTAGATAATTTTTTTTTTTTTCCCCATTTTTATTTTTAATCATAGAACCATAGAATCATAGAATAGTTTGGCTTGGAAGGGAATTTTAAAGGCCATCTAGTCCAACCCCCCTGCAATGAGCAGGGACATCTTCAACTAGATCAGGTTGCTCAGAGCCCCATCCAGCCTGACCTTGAATGTTTCCAGGGACGGGGCATCTACCACCTCTCTGGGCAACCTGTTCCAGTGCTTCACCACCCTTATTGTGAAAAACTTCTTCTTTATATCAAATCTAAATCTCCCCTTTTTTAGTTTAAAACCATTACCCCTTGTTCTATCACAACTGGCCCTGCTAAAAAGTTTTCCCTGTCTTTCCTATAAGCCCCCTTCAAGTATTGAAAGGCCACAATAAGGTCTCCCTGGAGCCTTCTCTTCTCCAGGCTGAACAAGCCCAACTCTCTCAGCCTGTCTTCACAGGAGAGGTGCTCCAGCCCTCTGGTCATTTTTGTGGCCCTCCTCTGGGCCCGCTCCAGCAGGTCCATGTCTGTCTTGTGCTGGGGGCTCCAGAGCTGGACACAGTACTCCAGGTCTGCTTTTAAATGAGGTTCACAGCCCTCAGAATATCCTGACACAAACATGTGGTCACATCCTTCACTTTCAATGCAGCCCATCAGAGGAAGTGTAGCATGTCACATACTGCGGTCTCTCTACAACAATCATTTAATCAGAAGTGCAATAATCCATCACCTCTGCATAGGATCATAACCCAATTCAGAGCATTACTAGTGAGATGAATATTTTTTATGTCCTCATATTTGATTTACGGGATGAAGGCGAAAGAGTGAGAAGCTGATGAATAGGGTTTCAGACTATGGGACAGGAATGGAGGTGAGCTGACAGTGTCTATTCTGTCCATCAGTGGTCAATGTCCCCTTCACAGAAACACCACCTCAGTTGTCTCTTTTCTGAAAGCTTTTCTATTTTGGGCATTTTCTTTTTCTCCCCCCGCCCCGAGGAGGGGGAAAACATACAAGAGACTAAGGCAATAGAATTCCCTTGAGACTGCAGCCTCCAGAAGTCTTTTTTGCCACCAGTTTCAGTGGCTGCATGCCAGGCAGCGGTGGGGTCTTGCAGTACAGCTTCCTCTGCTGTTGGCTGGCCGGAGGTTTACGTTTCTGTCGTGGTCACATTTTGACTAAAGCTGTGACTGAAATGCATGAAGCTGCCCTAAGAGAAGGAGCTTCTGGACTGAAGCATGCAGGTTGCTGCTCCTGGTACCTGCCAAGTGCAAATGATTGGGTAGCTCTGGAAGAGAACAGTGTGCCCAGGAAAATCTGAGCACTGCAATGGAAGTAAAAGGAGCCAGGTTAGGGCAGAGGTAACAGCTTGAAGGGAGAGGTACCATCTTTTGTGCATCGTTCTCTATTTCGGGCAGCAAGGAAATTTCCTTGATTCCTCTGTGTGTCCATGACCTAAGTCAATTTTAAATCGGAACTTTCCTCAAATATAGTTGGACTTATAGGACTAGGTTATACCCAAGGCCAAGAAGGGGAGGAAATTGATCCTTAGGTTCAGAAACGTAGCAGTTTATGTTTCCTTTCTGATATATTTGTCACCCTTGCAACAGAATGAGGTCTTCAATGTGAACTCTGATTTAGGCAGTGGGTTTCAAAGACTCCAAGATCTTGAAACGATAGTTTTATGTATATCTGCTATTTTGCTAAAGGGTCACTTATTTGAATTCATGGATATATATTTTAAAATTTAATCTATAGTAGACATATACCTGAATTTTTGTTATTGTATAGTAATACTTTTGTCAGCAAGTTTTAATATATCAGTAAACAATAGGAGGTGCTATGAACATTTTAGGGAGTGCTTTTTCTGTGAAACCGCCTTCTGTACCATGTTATTTGGCTTGATTTTCCATCACTTTAGGAAACAAAACTATAAAACGATTTTCATAACACAGTTGTAATTATAATGTTATTGCTCTCATTGTTGAAACATGACATTTAGAAATCTTATTTTTAGATATGAGAGTAAGAAAACGTGTTTTGTTGAAAGAAATAGTTAAGACTGGGTATATCGTGATCAAGTTAAAGTTTATAGCAGTTGAGAGGTTTTGGAACACGACAGCTGAAACATAGTTTCCTGCAGAGAAGGACTTATGAAATGCTACAGGGGGCAGGGAAGGATACATTACAATATGGCCTTTCCCACAGAGAGGGATCTTACAGAAATCTAACCTAAAATTGCCTCGCCTTTATAGGCATCTAAAATGAAGCACACTTCATTTACCTGCAGCAAGTGTCTGGACTCTGCTTTTCCCCCGAGAAACCACAGAGAAAACCTGAAAGAATCCTATATGCTTTATATATGACTGGCTACTTTGGAATCTAGTAAACTAAGCCAAGACTTTCAAGTGGAAATCCTATCCTCTGCTTTATTTTTCAGTTGGTCTTTTTCTGAAAGACCTTGTAGACAGTGGCTTCCTCTGCGCGTATTTAACCAAATAGTTAGCTTCATGCGACCGTTGCATTAGCTTTTCCTGGGGCAGCTGGGGAAGCAATGCTCTTTCTCACTGGGAGGGCAGAACTGCAAAACCATTGAAGTGGCAAGATATTACCAGACTTTTAGGCCACCTTCATTTTCATCTAAATTATTTTAAAAGAGCATTAGAGGGAAAAGAAAGCTTGTAGGTAAGATGCTGTAATGACCCTTTCCAGGCGCATATAGTAGATTGTTCCTATGATTGCCAGAAATATTATTGCTGTGTTAAGACCTTCTCATTATTCCTGGTACTGTCTCCATGTTAGGAGACTCCTCACTGTGGTTTCAGCCCAATTTTGAGCCTTAGACTTGGGTCTCTTAAGTCTGTTGACCTGCTGCAGTTCTGTTCGTAGTGGAGACTATGCAGCACGTACCCAGGTGAAATACTTGCATGATTTGAGTCTTTTTACCTCCTTGTTTCTGGGCTCTGTTGTCAGCTGAACACAGGTGACCGGCAGAGAGAAAGGGCTAGGAGCCGCTCAGTCTGCCCTTCTGCTGTAACTTGCCTCTGTCTTAAGCCCAAAGTAGAGGTGACCCAGCCTGCAGAACAAAGCTCACTGCAAAGGAGCCTCGAGGATTTCCAGCAGGACAAGGCTCTGTCGTGAGGAGTAGCAATTTGAACAGGTGATCACCACTGGCTCCAGTGGTCGTGCCATCATCTGGGACTGGCATTTGACTTGCTGGGCTTGAACGTGCTGTTTTCAGTCATCGTTAAGCAAGAGGAAGCAGCTGATCTTCAGATACTTGTTCAGTGCTTCGTTGTGTAGCACTGCAAAACCACAACTTTGAAGACAGAAAGTAGACTGGGTAAAGATGGTTACTTTTTTCAGGGCAGAGACGGGGATATGTGGCTGTGGGGAACATTAGGAAGGCATATTGTACTTGCTTTCATGAGTGTTTCAGGGCAAACAAAAAAGGTTTTGCATAACCATCTGGTGTTAACCACTTTACAAGTCTGAGATAAAGTTAGAAGGCACACAAAAGGACACTAGAAAAGTCAAAATAGGTCAAAGAAGGATTTCTTCTTGAAATGTTAATGCTGACACACTGAAGCAGATGGGTGCCCCAAAAGAGTATTATGATTTTCTTTTGCCACTTCGCATAATATGCCTGCAAGCATAAATAAATATGTATGAATTTATACATACCTGCATGTGTACAGAGATACCACTGCTGCTGGAGAGCAAGAAGCATACTGTTTATGCTACTTGTAGCGGCGGTACCTGGGAGTAGCCCAGGAGACTGTTACGTGAGGGGTGTTGAGACGGGCTGATGTACAAAAAGGTTTATGAGTGAGGTCGGTCCACAGTCGCTGGATCTTCCAGTTAAAGTTGCTCTTGGGGACAAACAAATCAAAAGAAGAGAAAGAGAGGAAATAAAAAAAGGGAAAGGGAAAACTCTCCCCGGTGAGTGGGAATAGCAGGGACAGGGTCCCGGACAAGTGTCCTCCTCTAGGGGCTCTCTCCAGTGCACAGGCTGTGATGATGATGATGATGATTCTGATGAGTTTTTGACATCTTTCCCCTAATGCTATATATATTTTTCATTAGGACCCACACAAGCTCCCTCTGGGTTGTTCCCAATTATGATGTTATTAGTGCTGATTGGCGTATGCTGATTAGGAGCCGGTGTCGCACACCGCTTGGTTGTTACGCTTCTGTGCGCATAAATTATCGGATCATATTTGTGAGAGGATTTAAATGGCTATTGACTGCTTCCTTGTGCACTGTGCTTTGGATTTTTCTAACATAAAAACAAAAATTCTAAAAAAAAGGGAATGAAAGGAGGGGAGCAAGGAGAGGGGTGATTCTCATGTCAGTGGTGCCCATGGTACTTGAACTTGAGAACTTGCCATAACAACACTATCAGGATTTGCAAGTGCAAGGCTGTGAGAGCAACAATAAGAGTACAATAGGATGGGAACAACAAGGGAAAAATATTGACACAGAGACTTTGGAAATGCTGCCTCAGTGGCTTAAGTAAAAGGTTACAGAGTTGTAAATAGTAAGCTCAGCATTACTAAGGCTAAGGCACTAAAGTACCTAAGACACAGTGGAACAAGATAGATTTGGCTTTTATTACATCTACATCCTTGAAAGTAAACAGATACACTTGGGAGGCAGGTATGGGGAGTCTGAGGACATTTGTCAAGGCTCAATTCAGCAGAGCATTTAAGTGCAGGGGTGGTTTTATCCATGTACTCAGCTGTTTTTCCAGTGCTCTGCGAGGATGCTCTGTGTACATGGGAGGAAAGAGAGCTGTCAGCGGCAGCCAGTATGCCTCTTGGCTTCTCTCGTAAATCTGTTGGTGGTGTTTTCCTGTCATATCAGGCTTCTGCAAGCAGAAGTGCCTGGAAGGCCCACCTCCTTAGTGGCTGTGTAGCAGCAGGTTGGGATACTGTAAAAATGGCATGCGTATAGTCTGAGTAGATGAACCTTCATTGTGCCTCTTTTACAGTTAGATTAGTCGTAAGCAGCAAGGATGCTACAAGCATAAACTTTTACCTGGAGATTGCAGGGACGTCCCAGAGACACAACACATCACTATCGACAGGGCAAGTGCACTAACTTTGCGCTTCTTGGATGTCTAATATTCTTGTTGCTATGCGAGTGCTCAGGCACTTGGATGGCGTGTAATCACCTGCAGCTTCAATACCAGCTTATCCTGGTGTTCACGTGGGACTGGAATAGGAATACAGAACAGAGAAGTGAAGGACACAAGCTCTCAAGGCCTAGAGTGGGATAAAAAAATAATTGTTAGCAGGCTATCCACCGACATTCCCAGTTTTAGAACAGACTGCTCTGACTCAGCGAAGTGTGGGGTAGACCAGTGGCTGTGACTGACTTAGCCGTGCAGAAACGTCCGGGGAATCCACAGTGACTCACTCCCAGCTTTAACAATTACAGATGTCGTTTTGCTTTGGGTAACTCCTCTCATGCAGCTGACCTTAAGATATTAAGGTGACCCTTAAGGGCATGTGAGAACTCTCACTATCCTTTTGTGGAATTTCTTTGAAAAATGCTGCATGTTTTGTATTTAGACTCAGAATTTTCCATACGGTGAGGTGATGTGCTGAACATTCAGTTCCTTTTTTTCCTGAGTGCTGAGAGAAATTATCTTGTGTAATCGCCACAGTGTCTCCACCAACACTGAATGAGTTTTATAACAGCAAAACAAAACTTTTTTCCACTTCAGTTATGGATGCTTAGTATTAACCAACATTGCGTCTGTTCTGCCTTTCCCCTACAGGAACTCTGTTTTATAGCAGTGCTCTGTGTCACAGCAAGCGCTGCCGGTTCTATACGCGGAGATGAGGAGAATATCAGCTGTCCACAGGGATGTGGCAACACACCCGCCGTACAGCTCTTCTTCCTCTCCTCATTTGCACACAAAGCTTCCAGCCTGCAAAATACCGAAGAAGGGGGAAGACGATGGATCTGAATGTACTAGCACCTCTCTCCTGTAGTCTCTGAGGCCACTGAGAATGCTTGCTTCTGTGAATGAGTGATTTTAGCTGGGCATTTCTATTCTTTGTGTTATTTTTCTTGCACTGGTGTTGCTCTGATTTACGGTGGGGAACAGGTTGTGTTTGTTCTTATTTTTTTAGCACTTAATTCAGTAGATATTGGCTCATGACAGGGGCTCCTATCTGCTGTTAACCTTGGAATATTTGGCTGGACTTTGGACTAATTGAGAATGAAGGGCTATGAAGAGCCATTCTGCCACCGTGGAGACTCACTCTGAATGGCAAGATATACTAGCTGCTGTCCACAAGGTGCTTACATTGCTCTAGATACAGAGTAAATCTCAACCCTGGACTTGTGTCAGGCACTGATATCTTGGGGAAAGAATTTTATGGAGGTAAAGAGCACATTAGCCTCTGTTTCTTGATTTTTGCCCTGAATCACTGGCAATTCACATACTTCCTACCTGCAGCACAGCACCATGGTTTCTCTTCAGCTCCTCCAGCATGTTCTGCCATGGGGACAAACCTCTGTCTTCAGGTTCAGGAAGATGAAGGCGACAGTCCTGTGCAGCCCCTTCCCCTTGACTAACATTGGAGTTACCTCTGCCCTATCTCTAGAAAGACCTAGATCTAGGAAGATCTAGAAACCACACAAGTCCACAGAATAAACTCAGGTCTGAGGTTGCTCTTGAATGAACAAGCCCTTGCAGGCACAGTGTTGGAGGACCTGTGGGCTCAGACGACTCAGAGCTGGATAGAGTCAGACGAAATCAGAGGGACACTTTCTTGACCACCTCAGTGCAGAGAGACCTGTATCTTTCTCTGCTGGATGGCCAACCATTTCCCAAGCCCGCAGTGTCAGAATTTCTTATCACTGGTTTCTCGCTTTTGGAGCAGTGAAGATTTCAGAGTATTTGGCTTTTTTAATGGTGACTGTATTAGAGCTAGATAGCAACTACCCAGATTTAAATTTAAATTTACTGGCTCAGTGTAAGAATGTAGAATAATATTTCTATTTTTATTTGGAAGTCTGAGGTGACTCTAGCCAGCATGCTTTAGAAAGGCACACTGAAGTATTTAATTTAGCAAATAGGTATTTACAAGTGCAAAAATTAAACAACCATCTTGTTTTTTACATAAGTAGCAATTAAATATGTTAAGGGATTAAATTTCTCATATTTTATGTTAATGCATAAGAGGCTCGTTCCTAAGCTCAGTGTTCCCAGCCATAAACTGAACATTAGATAGAATTTTTGCAGAACAATTCTAAGCATGTAAAGAAGATAAGTTTATAATCCCAATACAAAATAATCAAAGCATTGTACCACCTGGCAAACGTTACTGAAATGAAGCTGGATTTCATTTAGGTAGATCCACTGTAATAGAAGTTTTCAAGGTTGTGTGATATATTAGCATCCATCTGTTTAAAGAAAAGTTAATTGTCGTAAACCAAAAATACAGTCCAGCAAATTATGTAAAGCAACTGATAATTAATCAGAGCATGTTTTAGAGTGAAAAGCAATTGGAAATTATTCTAAGAGCTATTCTTCCGGGCACACAATAGATCCAAGTTTATTAAAGGCCAGAGAAAGAGACCAATTAATAACTACATCTCAGTAGCCGTAAAACTGAGGTGAAAGGAAAAGGTTGTCACGCTTGTTCAAAGGATGCAGCTCCATTTTAAACTTTTTTTAAAAGAGTCACCTTATTTTCACCTTGACCTAAAGTAATGTCTTTAAATAACTCATGAGATGCACAGAGACTAACACTAAAAATGCATACTTGGCCAGGGTTGCAAGAAGGTATAATGATTACAAAGTGTCTACGTAACGCTCCCCCCCCCCCCCAATCCTCTAATTCCTTCATACTTGACTAGTTTGCTTTAAAAGCTGGATTTAAAAGTCAGTTAATTAAGGAATCGGATAAAATACCAGAATATTAGTGACATAAGGAGGCTAGTCAGGTTTGTGATAGGGAATATTTCCTGAATAAAGTGCAGATGCATAGAGATGTGTCAAAAAGGCTTTAAGGCATGCCATTCTGACTTTGCTTCTGCACAGTTCTCCTTGTGGAAAATTAATTCCACACAAGATGTTAAGACAGGAATGAGGTGAAGACTCAAATCAGAGTTCTTTTTTGCTAATTTATAATGTTTCATCTGCCTGACCACCTGCAGGGTAAACTTTACACCACTTTTTGACGTATCATTAGCATAGACCTCAGGTGCCCAGCTACTAACTGTGTCTGTTTTATTTCTGCTGTCAAACCTGTTCACAGTGTGAGCAATGTCTTTTGGATCTTCAAGGATACCTGGGAAGTGTTTTATTGTCTCTGCAGAGCTCAGTATTGGCTCTTGTGTTGCTTAGGGCTTATATGCTAGCAATAATACACTAACAAGTCAGCATAAGGATATCTACATGTGGTAAACAACCGAAGCAAATTCATTTCTATGTGCATGTTGTCCATTTTTTTATGAATAGAATCTACTCCAAGCAAACGATAAAAGAGGCAGAAAAGGAAACAGTAAAGCAACTCTTTCCATCTCTTTAGTTTTTCTTGTCTTCCTTTAAAGCAAATTTTGTTCACGTCTCAGAAGCCAAGTTTCTCAGGAACAGGTGTAAACCCATTACTCCACATACATCCATGCTGGGAAGCGTATGAAGTAGAACAGATGCACTAGCTGTGAGAAATGCTATATCCAGTCAAAAGTTCCGTTCATAAAACATCTCAGCTGTGAATGCTACTTCTTAGCTAAGAACTTCAGAAAAGTGCTTCAGTATTCACTTAGCTCTTCAATTTCTTTTCAGTTTTATTAGGCAGTGAAGTGGATTTGCTTCCAAACAGAAAACTTCTTGCAGAAGCGAAGAACCTTCAGTTGTGCAGAGCTTATGGGTTGTAAAAGGTTTTTCAGTGTGTTTGCTTCCTGTACGGAACACCACAGTTTGAGCGCCTGTTTTGCATTGCTCTTGGTGTATTTTCATAACTGCAGCACAGGTTCATAATGGGATACTTTTGAGACAAGTGGATCCAGAGGATGAGTCTTTCTCAGAATTTGGGGTCTCATTCCTCAAATGGTGCGTGATCAACTGCGTGGCAGTCAGCCAGCTACCATCCTTGTGGCAAATAAATCTCTCTTTTTCTGCTTCTAGCTTTTAACTCTGCAAAAGATTTTGTGGAAACAGTCTTAGATTCACTATAGGTGAACAGTTATTTGGGGGGGGGGGATTACTTTTTTTTAAGTCTTTCAGTCTTGGAAGAACTTGAAAGGTAGAGTAACAATAAAGGATCTCGCCTCTCACGCATCGCAGGACTGTGATATCATGAATTTGAAAACCCTGGAGCCTGGTTTTACTGAAGATTTTATAGAGTTGTCTGTATTTCATCAAGCGTAATAACTCTTCCTGATTTTGCAAGGAAATCTTTTCATTGAAAAACACTGGAACTGTAGAATCTGCACAGCGGTTCTTTGAAAAAAGGCTGCAAAATTCTTGTTTATGGCCATAAGACCCCTGCAGGCTTAGGCCAGTAGTTGATGTATCCCTTTATTTTGTCTTTGACAGAGACAGAATGTCCATGGCAAGGGCTTGACCTTCTCAGGAGGAGTGCTCCTCTTGCAGGGTTTGCTTGCTTATAACTGCAAATTGCGCTGAGAAGGACCACTGGCCATGCTGTCAACAGCGGTGTCTGGGTCTCTCTCTCTTTTTATTTGTCCTCTTTGACAGCTCTGTGCTGTATGTGCAAATATTGCATGTACACAAAGTTATAAGCTTTGGCTTACACGAAAATGTCAGTATAGATGTAGAAGTTCCCCTGAGGTGTTTTTAAAAGTTAGTTGTTGTATGCTAAATTCCATTATCTAGTTAGTACAGGATGTATAACTAAACCAACTGCTCTGCTGTAACGTGATAGCTTTAGGTTTGAAAGGGATCTCTTTCATTAATGAATCAAGTCCTCTGCTATTGTAGCTAGGTTTTAAAATCACTTCCTAAACAGATCAAATTATTATTTATACATATATATTTGATAATGTCTAGACCTAATGTTATCTTTGTTCTCACAGCTCCCACCAACAGGCTCTTTTAGAGCCAATGCTCATCAATCTCTATTTTCGAGCCTACGCTTATTCACAAACAATTTATACCTATGAGTGCTTGAGATGAGGTTGCTTCAATTCAATAGCCAAATCTTTTCTGGTTTCCTCCTGTTGAAAAGCCTCTACGCTCTCTTGATCATGCTACAAGTCCATTTCTGCAGCTGTTCTTCTCTAGATTCATCTATCTTGAACAGAAGTTGCTTATGTCATGGAAATGCTTCATCTGATGTATTCCAAAATTGCATTTCCCTTTTTTCACAACAACATCATACTGGTGGCTTATGAACATCCTATAACCAAGCAAAACACGCAAACTTGCTTTCCATCATCCCAAATCAATAAGCCCCAGAATTTCTTGCTGTTAAGTCCAGAACACATGCTGTAAAATAAGAGTGTAATGTCCAGTTCTGTATGGTCCCATTAAAAAGTGCTTCTATCAACCATAAATAGCCCCCACCAGGAAACGGGAAAGTGGGTCGTGCAATATAAAAGTAGCGTCTCATGTTCCATGTCAATCTGGGTGTACCTGTTTGCAACAGCAATAGGCGGGTTATTACTGCATGTCAGAGGAGTTATTTGTAACTAGGGACAGTACAGGCGAGTAACTGGCATATAGATGAATATTATGCATAGTCAATTAGACAGCTTCAAGGTACAAATTGAAGCCCTGCTAGTATACATAGCAACAGCAGCGTTCTGTAACTTCCACGACCTCTTTTGGTGTCACTTTCATAGCTCACCCTGATGGTTTCAGGCATCTTTTGTGGCTTTAGAAAAAGCAAGATTTCTGAACCGCTTAAATTAACACATATTTTCCAGATTCTTTAACTTGCAACTGGTATTTGCTATGGTTTTCCATGGTGCTAAAAGGGATCATCAGATACAATCAATGATTAATATATGTGGTATTTGTACAATAACAGTGGCTTGAAGTCTGTCCTTGCAAATTTAATGGTTCTTGCTATTCTGTGTTTAGAAGGGTCGTAGATAATGTTTTGCACTGTACTACAGGAACACTAAAGCAGAATTGTTTGCCGAAATCTGCTTTACACAGTCACGTCTGGGTCTGCAGAACGGTTTGGGGTGACAGAAAAAGGTTCTGCAAGTTTCCTCATCATCATCTTTGCAAAATGATGAGTATTTCCCAGTCACTGCATCAATGAAGGGCTCTGCCTTCAAGCTCTCCACTTTCCTTTCCGGGGTCCCAGGAGATACCAGGGTCATCCAAGACGGGAGCAGCAGTGTCTGACTAGCCTGAGAGATGCCTGCGGGGCTGGGCTGCCTGGTATTCGTGTTTCAGAACTTGTCTCCTCTTACCAAGAGCTCCCCAAATATTAAGTGCACTTTGTGAATGAGTGCAACCTGGGGCTATATCTCTTCTGAAATATTATTACTGGGAGCTGCTGGCTTCACTGTTGCTCCCTTGCCTCTAAAAAGGAGTCAGAAGTTCCAGAGAAGTGGCTAATTCTATTTTTCCACCCCCTTTCCCCACTCAGATTTGCAGAAGACCTTGAGGAAAAACTGCACCAGGCCTTCATGAGTACCGAAAATGTGCTTTCTGCTCTGTGGTGGAAAGCTTAGCGTGCCTTTGCCTCCTCCACCGCCCAGCTCTGCCAGTAGATTCAGAGGAGAATGCCACAAGTGTGACACCCTTCCTCTGAGAGGTACGTGGCAGTTGATATTTAATCTTGTGTAAAGTGTAGGAGATGTCCCTTACTATAGCCAGACTCTGAAAAATAGTTTTGTTGATGTTAAGGTATTTGGTATTTCCTCTGACTCAAAAAAATAGGTTAAAAAATACTGGTATTCTGGCATTTTGCCTGTATGGTTGCTATACTGGTACAGAAGAGGACCTGATTTTAAAACACGCATAGTGACAAGGAAGTAACTGCAGCCCATAATGAGTGACATCTGCAGAATGGGGTCTGCTAGGTAGCGATGTATTTATGGCTGATCAAAGCTGGATATGTTATCTGAATGGACCTGTTGTGGTTAGTGCTGGTACTATTCCTGTCCTGCTTTGGAAAGAAGTCAGAGGCAGTAAGGTGGTCTGGAAAGTACTCAGACCAGTCTAAATGAGGAAAAACTTCTTTACTGTGGGGGTGCAGAGCACTGGCACAGGCTGCCCAGGGAGGGTGTGGAGTCTCCTTCTCTGGAGATATTCAAAACCCGCCTGGACGCAGCCCTGTGCAGCCTGCTGTAGGTGACCCTGCTCTAGCAGGGGGGTTGGACTAGATGATCTCCAGAGGTCCCTTCCAGCCCTTACCATTCGGTGATTCTGTGATTGAAATATGCCCTTACTTCCATGTCAGAACACCATGGATGTAGGAAGGTTTTTGCAAGGGATTTAAAATTCTGTGACTACTCCTTATCTAGGCATTCTCATGAAATTACTTTCCCTTGCCTGTGGGGCTGAGGATGAACAGGAAACCTGAACATACTAGGGAATGGGCTAAGCCTTTGCTGCCGTATTGAATTCAAGCTGCTCTGAGAGTGGAGTTGGAAGGAGCAACTCCTGGTCACAGAAGGGGTCTGGGAGTAAGATTACTGTACCCTACCTAATTGCATTCTGATGGGTAGTCACTGATTCTCTTGCTGTGCAGGAGCATAACATCTAAAAATTAGTAGACAAAATAGTCTACTTCAGCCACGTTCCAGGTTTTGAAGTTCTTAACTAAGGAAAAAATGTGGGCAGTTTGGAGACTAGGCAGGCCAGTGGAAACAACGAATGGCCCCCCGAGCAACCTCATTTCTCTGCAGTATGGGAACCTGGCTTTAACATAAGTACTCTCATTCTGATACTCACAGGAACCCAGGGGAAATCCCATGGTAGGTAAAAGCACTTCTTTCTTATCTCATATCTTTGAAATAGGACAGAAATCAGAAAACTGGGTAGAATTATTGGTAACTATATTTTAGCAGACATTTAAAAGTATGCCATTTATGAACAAATATGTATCTTTTAAAAAGCTTGGCTCTGATGACTTGTTCTTTCATAACTGGTTTGAAAGAAGTATCGAATAGCTACTGTGTGGAGTCCTATACACTCACTACCATTGCATGTTAAAACGCCTCTGTGTGCATGTTTATGGAACGTGAAGGTCTTACTAATTATCTTGCCAGTTATCTCTGTGAGACCTCAGTGCACAGGCCCTTAGGCCGAGAATGTGCATTTACAGGCAGGACACCTCCCATACTCTCTGAAGATACCACTGGGTTAGACAGGGTGCTAATCATGTGCTAGATTTTCAGCAATGGCTCACGTTCCCCTGACTGAAATTGCTGATGTACTCTGGCACTATTTGGAAACCTCTGCCACAAGTTAGAGCTTTCTGCATTCCCAGATCCCAGCAAAACTGTGACCACATGCATAGGCTTTGCTTTCAAAACCAAACACGAACATCTTAATTTTTCCCATAAATTATTTCCCACTTTCCTTTATATATTCCAAGAAATCAGGTAGAAATGGGCTTCTTCAGTTTGCCATTTTAAATTTCTGAGTTGACTCCTATGCTTTTCTAACAATTTATTTTCAGCTTTTTACACCAGTGTAGTTCTGGCAATTATGAAGTTGTCTTTTCTCATTCATGTAAATCATTAAAACAATGCCCTTTCCTGCCACTGATACAGGTGGACATTCATCAGAGGTTTTCTCCCAATTACA
This sequence comes from Phoenicopterus ruber ruber, assembly GCA_009819775.1. NCBI lineage: Eukaryota > Metazoa > Chordata > Aves > Phoenicopteriformes > Phoenicopteridae > Phoenicopterus > Phoenicopterus ruber. The sequence continues at coordinate 28,095,210 of CM020219.1, read as the reverse complement.
TGCCTCACTGAGCCCTTCCTGATTTAAATATTCGCTCATTTTTCCTTTGTTTTCCTTTGCTTTCATTTGTTCTAAGCTATCAATATTGCTACTCAGTGAAGTCAAGTTGTGTCAGGAATCATAGCGTCTATTCCCACAAAATGCTTGTGCTTTATGAAATGCTGAAGTCTGAAAATCAATTGGTTTTTTCAAGGGGATAACGGAGGGTTTGTGTGTGATTCTCCACCTCTGAAAGGGACTCCATGGGGATGTGCTCTGATTTATGTAGCTATAAATGTAGTTACTCAGCAACACAACCTGAGACTTGCCTTTCCTTTTTTGTCAATGTTTATTGCTCACAATCACAGGGGAAGGTTTTGTTTTACTGGACACTGTGCAAATAAAGCCTGGGCTCCACAAATGTCCACCTCTGTGTCCTGCAGGTGAACAAGCAGTCAAGCAAGGGCTGAAAAAACATCATCTGTGAAACTCAATTGCTCACTAGTAATTTGGCTAAATTCACCTCAATGTCAAACAATTAAAAGGTTTAGGAAATATTTGGACAGTCCACACGTCAATGGACGTTATTTGTCTAGAATAAATAGCTGATCAGCTAAGAGCTGAATAGCTATCTGCTCTTCTTAAGAAGCTTCTCTTTCTGGGATGGCTGAGCACAGTGCATCACTTCTGACATCGTTAAGGACTGTGTCTGAAAGAGCTGGATTTCAGCTGGAAATTTACAAAAAATAAAGATGAACATCCTGAAAAAAATTTCCTTTGTTCTAGAAGCCTTTTGAAACCCAACTAAAGTAAGTTCTTAATGATTTGTGGGAATGTTAATTAGGTATGCTGTTCTTTGTCATTCCTGAAGTTTGAGTTTATTGCTGAACTGCTTTTGAAAAGTACTGCATGGGGAGGGACGGGCACCTGCTCCTATCGGTGGACTGCTGAGGCATTAAACTGCCCTCTGGAAGGGATCGCTCCCAACCTTTCTGAGGAGGATGGACCCTTTCTATGAGATTGCTACAAACCACAAACTGTAGTGCAGTTTTACTAAACACAGTCCTTCACGGCACATGGTGAATTTTTCAGCATGGTGGTTGCTGCCGCGTTGCACAGGCTGTGTCTGAGCCTTCTGGATTTTGTGGCACTAAAAAGGGAGCTCAGCCTCAGCCTTGCCCGCAGGACAGTGTGTAAGGGCTGGCTCCAGGGTACCAGGGTCACCTCCCGGTGATTAGTGTCCTCGACTGGCTTGTGTGGCATCTAGGAAATACTGCTGTTGTCCATGTCTCCAGGGCTCTATTTACATCAGTCACATGTTATCTCTAAGTGTGGGACACGTATCTTACGTGCTGATTTCATGTCGCTTGTCATATCACTTTCATGTCCCATCCTCTTCAGGACAACAAAAATGCTTTGACTTATTCTGATGCCAGGAGATTCAAAATCAAATTTTCAGCATTTTTTCTCTGGGGCTGGAGAGGAAACTTTAGAAGTTTTCTTCACCTGAGGTTAAAGGTATAATTGAATTGTCCTACCCTTTAGGGCTGTTGTTTTTTCTCTTTTTAGTAGTGGAACAAAGTCAGCCCTCTATATACAGTTCAAAATGAAATGCGCATAAGTCCTTGACTAGTGAACTTTATTATGGAGATGGAAACCTGCCAGCACGAAGTCAGGGTTAGCCAATATTAGTTTGTCTGAAGTATGAGAGTCACCTTCACAGTGGTTGGGATCTATGTTTTGGGCACTAGGAGGAATGCGCTTGTTTCTTAAAAGAGGAGTGTGAAGGCTTTACATGGAGACAGCCAATTAAGCAGTTTGCTCAAAGATGAACCAATCATTCATTTTAATGAAGAGAATTTCAGCTTAGACATAAGTATGTCCTTGACATTTTTTAGTAGCAGTGACATTATCTGAGCAGCTTGTTCTAAGAGAAACATCAGACATACACAAGTACGTCTACCTCTACAGAAAAAAAAACCCACTAAGCAACTTGACTTGCTTAGCAAAACCAGTAACAGCTTATTAGGTATTACCAGAATTCTGTCTTCCTCAGTTCTGTGGGTTTGCGCAGAGTATTTAAGGCAAAGAAGCCTCAACAGATGAATGCAAAGCTACAAGATTCAGAAAGCTGCTGTAAGAGTCGATGCTAAAGTGATCACAAATGATGGTTAATAAGCATTGTTTCTTTACAAATAATAGCCACGGTTCCTGCCCAAGATCTGCAGTATAAAGGACCTCTGACAACGTGATCACGCTGGGATTCTGTTCAGCAGTGCTACCTCTAGGAAGTCTCTGAAATTTATGACGTCAAATGGCAAACATAATCTTTTTTCCGCCTCTCTCTTTTTTTTTTTTCCTTTTTAAATTTTTTTTTTGAGGGATCAGTGCATAGGTCTGTCCACGCATTTCAGCTCTTTGGAAAATTCTTCTAATGTACAGACAGTTCTAATTTCAATTACAAAAGAGGTATTTTTCTGGGAACTTCAAACCATTTATTCATTATAAACCAAAATTTCTCACAAAGTTAGTTTCATTGGACTAGTTACTGTAAGAATATACAGTAAGAGACAACTATAAGAACACAGACCAAGGCTTCAGGTGTGTTTGACATTTAAATCAGATTGAACACAAAATGTAATAGATAGATACCTAAAATCTATCTTCATCCACCTTGACAAGTTATGTGAAAAAGCTAGGGGAGTAAAAAGAAAGATTCGCTAGCTGCATTTTACTGGTAAGGATGAGAGAGACAGTGCTCAAGGTTGCGCTGCCTGTTTTGAAGCTATCTCAAAGACTTAGATGTATGGCGTATGGGTGATGGCATATCATAATGGCTTTCCCAATAGGAAATTCAGCTTTCACAGAGGTACAGTTTTCTTGGGAAACTGATTTTACACCTTCAAACTTTTTGTCATTAGGAAAGAAAGAGAGTGAGCCAGCTTTGGCAGTTGATATACTGAGATCTTGACTCATGAAGTTCTTTGGTGTCATAAAATTCTTTGGTGACATTTCATCTTGATATAGGAAACAGTTTTTTTACAGTGAGAACAATCATTCACTGGAACAACCTCCCCAGGGACTTGGTAGAGTCCCCATCCCTGGAGGTTTTCAAGCTGCGATCGGACAGGGTGCTAGATAATCTCATCTAGGCTCCCTTTCCCATGAAAGGTGAGACCAGGTGGTATTTAGAGATCCCTTCCAACCTGGGCTGTTCTATGATAAACAACAAGCTTTTTTTCTTAAATATGTGTACCACTCCATCTTTTAAAAAGCTAGGTTTCTTACACCTGCTGCACCTATTGGAAGTAACATCTCACACTTTCCTCTGATTTACAGCTTTCATTTATTTGGGTAGTTTGTATTTATTTACTCTAGTTTCAATTTTGTTTTGTTTTTGCCAGCTCAATAACTGTTCTCTTTCCCTGTTGTTTAAACCTTGAGTTATTTACAGCATTTAATAACAATACCTCTCAGTCTTTTCTAGCTGTAATGTAGTCTTTTTACATTCTCTGCTCATTGAGGTTGTTAAAATATGGAACATTTTAGATCAAACTGATTTCACGTGAATCAGGAGATTTTTTTTTTAAATTAAAAATTAAACATGTCATATCAACCTAGTTTAAAGCACCTAGCTGTATTTGACTGGCATCTCATTTCCCTATGGAAGGGTTTTTTCAAATTCCCAGTCTCTCCTCTAAGCAGTACTCAGAAAAAAATAAATATTCCTATGATTCATTGCAGGTATCTTCAAACCAAATGGTAGTTCACCACTAGAGGCACATGTCTTTGCATGTGTTGTGGAAAAAAACGCTCTGCCCAGGATGCACTGAAGGTGAGGAAAAGGAGGAGAAAATCATAGAATTATAGGATAGTTTGGGTTGGAAGGCACCTTCAAAGGTTGTCTAGTCCTACCTCCCTGCAATGGCAGGGGCATCTTCAACTAGAGCAGAGTAGAGGGGCAGAATCACCTCCTTCGACCTGCTGGCCACACTTCTTTTGATGCAGCCCAGGATACAGCTGGCTTTCTCGGCTGTGAGTGCACATTGCTGGCTCATGTCCAGCTTTTCATCCACCAGTACCCCCAAGCCCTTCTCCTTCTCAGCTGCTCTCAATCCCCTCATCCCCCAGCCTGTATTGATACTGGGGGTTGTCCCGATCCAGGTGCAGGACCTTGCATTTGTCCTTGTTGAACCTCATCAGATTTGCCCGGGCCCAGTTCTTGAGCTTGTCCAGGTCCCTCTGGATGGCATCCTGTCCATCAGGCATGTCAACCGCACCACTCAGCTTGGTGTCATCTGCAAACTTGCTGAGGGTGCACTTGATCCAACTATGTCATTGATGAAGATGTTAAACAGCACTGGTCCCAATATGGACCCCTGAGGGACACCACTTGTCACTGATCTCCATCTGGATGTTGAGCCATTGACCACTACCCTCTGGATGCGACCATCCAACCAGTTCCTCATCCACCAAACAGTCCCATCCATCAAATCCATCTCTCTCCAATTTAGAGAGAAGGATGTTGGGGGGGATTGTGTCAAAGGCCTTACGGAAGTCCAGATAGACGACATTCGTAGCTCTTCCCTTGTCCATTGATGTAGTCACTCCATCATACAAGGCCACTAGGTTGGTCAGGCCAGACTTGCCCTTGGTGAAGCCATGCTGGCTGTCTTGAGTCACCTCCCTGTCCTCCATGTGCCTCAGCATAGCTTCTAGGAGGATCTGTTCCATCTTTTGCTGCCTGAACTACATCTGAAAATTGGAGTCTAATACACCTGCCACTAAGTACAGGCAGTGATATCCTTTTAGAAGGAAAGGTTTGACAGTTCTCTTGAAATTCATGGGTCAAAACTAGCTTCTGAACAATTGTGATCTTTCTATGCACATGGCTAAAAGCTAGATCTGCAATCTGACCTTAGTGTGTCTCTTCCCTAGATAAACAGAGGATGGTTTTCCTCTGCTAAGTGTGTGTACTTGATTTGAGACCATCTGAAGGCTTTAGACTTGGCAGAGGCTTGAGTTTTATGTCTGAATCTGATATGTTTTATTAAACGATGTGAGCTGTGATACGTTTCTGGAGGCGAGGTAATCAGCATCACTGAGACAGGACCAAATGGCTTTGAATCTCAAACACTTATTTGAGTCTCCTGTGCTTCTCCATCTGTAAACATTGGTACTAGTTGTTTCAATTCTGCTGTTGGATTAATTATTTTTAGGTTTAGGGCATATGTTGACAGTCTTACTTAAACATGCCTGCTAAGCCAAATAACTCAATTAGTAACAGGCAGATTCTGTATTTAAAATTAGCTTTCTTGAACTGTTAAAAACTTTATCTTGAACAGTTATTGGACTGAAATCATTTCTCTACAGCACTTTCTTGTAAAACAGAGTTTTTTCTAAACCTGACCCACTGCACAAAGCAAGAACTGTTTATCATCCCTCCTGCTCATCACCATTTTTTTCAGCCCTGTGGGCCATTGTATCTTTTATTAATAATTCTGATGGTTTTCCAATCCTGTTTCCTGCAGATGTTTCTGGGGTCTCCATGCTGTACACCTTTTCTTCATTTGTTATGAGCCAAGAAATAGAAATAGAATTGCGTGTTCTGTGGTATATGATGTATGTTTCATGATCTGGATATTTTGGTTTCCCATGGACTTCAACAATATAGGTACTAATTTTTCCTCTTGAAAACTACCAAATATGAAGCTGATGTTCAATGTCTTTGACCTGGTTTGGTGAGAATGGAAAAAATTACCATCATTTTTCACCTTCAGGTTCTAAGTTTGCTCCCAAGATTTGGACTAGTTGGACAGAGCTAATTGTTTATTCCTGTGTGGAGAGTTTCTTGTACAGTGGAATCCATGGACCAGTTTTCCTGTGCAACGTATTATTTCCCTTGATATTCACCTAGACTGACAGACAAAGTTTTCATCTCTTCCGCTGAAGACTCTGCCAGGCTTCATGTGCTTCTTGTAAACTTTTCCATAGCAGAAGATACACCTACCACAGCATATTTTTTGTTTGACCTATGCAATTCCTCTAATGACTTCTCTAGTGGTAAGCGTGAAGTGAATGACCTTACAAAGCTAAGAGACTACACTTCACTTGAGTATGTATGTTCTTCATTTTAGAGCTGTGTCTCATCACAGGTCACCGAAACCTCACAGACTCACCAGTTTACACATGTCCTGTGGCAAATGGGGCCATATCTAGGAAGGTTATGACAATATCACTGTTTCAGGAAAGGTATCAACTTTTTAACCAAGACAGCTAAACACTGTCGGCCTCAGCAGGGACATTTCTAAAGCTACAAAATTCTGTTTGCTGCTGATTTAACTTACCCCTTTCTCAAAGTGGATGCAACTAGCTGTGACACCAAGGGGAACACAGCCTCCCTTCCACCTTGCCAAGCAGCCCACTCTCTTGTAAGATGACTCAAAAGGAAGCATTCCAATTCCCTTTCCAAATTTTCCTGTGGAATAGCAACTCTGGCCTGGTTCTTTCTGAAAGATAAACAGAATGATTTGTTTGAAACAAATACGAGAACGTTGGTGGATTAGCTCTGGGCTGGAAACCCTGTTTCTAGCTTCCTTCCAGTATAAATGGGCTTCCAGAGCTACATGGCAGAGCCCAGAAGCCCAGCCCCAACTAGCAAGATTTCCAAGGTTCCTCATTCTGCAGAAAATTTGCCTGGTTTGTACCAGAGAAGCCAGTGATAGAAGGTGGGGTTATATAATACTGATTCAGTCTTGCTGACTCTCCATTTTCCAGTGAAGACCCTCAGAAAACGTCAGTGTCATACTGAACAACGAAGTGCCCACCTCACTGCACTCTGCTGTAGTTAACACGGCAGAAAATTCTAACGTAAATGAGTTCACTTGCCCAAGCCAAATGGCCACTTTTCCACCAAACCTTTCCCACCACCTGGCTGATGCAATCCCACTCTTTGGACAGCCTTTATCCGAGCATCTCCCACTGGTTAATAGGCACCAAGCCTGAGATATATATACTGCAGCTTTAACTCCATGGTAGTAGTTCATGTCTAGTTTGACAATTAAAAAAAGGAGGTAGGCAAAGCTAGTACAAATTTGAAAGGCTGAGCAATTTCTCTGAAGTAAAATGAAGTAGTGTTTATGTTGCCTTCAAACAGAATGGCATATTGAACAAATTGAAAGTAATTTATCCAAACCTGCAAGTAGAAAACCATGAGATATTTGTAATTTAAAAAAAAAAAAAAAATCTTAGGTATTATATTCTTTCATTGCTTCAAAACAATCCATGAATAGTTTTTAAGCATTTGACCAACATTGAAAATAATTTATAGGAATATCGCAAGTGTGTAAATCTCTCAGTAAAACTCACTTCATATATTCACTACTTCTAAATCACTAACTGCACTTTATGTTTCATCACCTAAAGCACATTGCATTCTTTTTCCCTTTAAATTCACAACTTCTGAGTTAGCTGATCAGCCTGTACAAGTGAATAATCATGCAAATACATACTTGTGTGCATTTGCTACTTTTTTTTCTCAAAAAATGTTCTTATGAAGAAAATCTCATTAATGTGAGGGTTCCCCTTAAGGGTGAACAATATTAGTCAGAAACGTCTTCAGAGGATGTTTGATTTTTCTTTGAATCAATGTTCCTAAAACCATTTTTGTGCAATATTATTATTCCCATGCAAAAGTAAGTTTCAGGGTTGATTAACATGCAATACCTGAGCTTTAATGCCCTTTCTTTGTCAATTTGAATTTATTGGCCACTGAGTTTTACACTGGGAGTATCTTTTGCCTTTTAATTAGATCTTTAATATGGGGAACAGAACAATCTGGCAGACTACGGTCAGAATTAACAAAAGTAAACACAGACAACATTACATGGCCTAGCTTCTGATAAAAAAGGATGATCAGAAATATGATTTGATGTGCATGACAAACTATGGATCTGCAAACTGTGTCTGCTTCTTGTGGTCTATAACATACATGTTTTCACTCACTGTAACTTCGATTTTTTTTTCAGAAGGGCAAACTAGGAAACACTCTTTCATCAACTCAGAAGGGCTTGTCATAGCCATCCAATAATTGAAAATTTAATTGTTTTTCTGGAATACTTTTCCCAGGTCTCCTGCAAAACAGCCTGTTTGCATCTTTTGCTGTAAGAGGCTTTTCAAGGTCTTAAATGACCAGGGTGTGGTGTGCCACTAACATCCATGACTGAAGTAGAACAGCATGGCACAGGCACCTGCGGGAAAGATGTTATGAAGGCATCTAATAGAAGACTGTAATCATCATAGACACCTTCTGTAGTCAACAGAGAAAGGCAGAAGCCTTCCCAGCTGCTGAATCAACTACTCTGCTATGTGTCCCTTGTGCTGCATGTTTTGCTTCAGAGCGATCCAGTGCCTTCACTATTATGCTGGCTGTGAATTTCACTTTTATTAAAAAAGTAAATTTGCCTTGCAATCAGCTGGTGTCCTACAGAAACCCTGCAAGGGGTGCAGACAGTAGGCACTGAGAGCACAGGCAGCTGCCAAGTAGAGAAGAGTCGCTGGATGAGTGTTTCAGGTGGCACTGCTGGGGTTTGCTTGGCCATGCTCTCTGATGGCCCAGCACTGCAGCAGAAGCTGTTATGAGAGTGAAATTTGCTTAGTGCTACGCTGCCACAGCACAACTGCTGTTTCTTCTCATCAACACCAGAACATGAAAATAAAGCAGAGAGTCACGCACAACTGGCAAAGAAGCCCGTTGTGAAGACCTCCATATTTTTACTGCTAATAATGAAACATTGTTCTTCATAAAAATGCCTCATTAACTCATTATCCTAGGCAAGGGGCAAGTTCATATAACTCGCAAATTATGTTATTTCAATAATAGCTGTGGATGCTTGAATGGAAACACTTTAATCTTGCAGAGGGAAATGTCATGACAACAACCACTAATGCAGTCTTCACTGTATTAAGCCAAAAGCTATGCTGGAAAATGAATGTGCTCCATATGCTGGTAGGCACACCCAGAGCCACAAGCAGCGATCTTTTTTTAAAGCAGATTTTAAGGGTGACATTTACACAAATCTTTTTTTTAACTCAACATTTTGTTAAAAAACTTCCAACATATTTTGCAGATAAGCGAGGGCTTGCTTTTTTAATACAGAACTGAGGGCTTTTGGACCCAGATGCCACGAGTTCTGTTTCTATGGCTAATATTTTGTATTTTACAGGTTTATAAGCCTGTACAGGTCCCGTTCATGTTTCTGGAGTTCTCATCGCCAAAATCTGTGAACACAAAAAGTAATAATGAAGAAGAAAATCTGAAATGTTTTGGCTTTGATTTCACTCTCTCGGACCCAGTCACTTTCTTTTATCCTCACTTACACCATTCTTTATCTTCCATTTATAGTTGTGTCTATTTCTGTCAAAAATGGTTTTTGGAATTTATTTGGAGGATGCTGGTATATGCAGACAGTTCCATAGTGTTCCACAGCTTAAACTGGTCCATGTTTTCATTACAAACTTCCCTGCTAATGTGGCACACCTAGGACTCAGTTTTTCTCTCCCATCAACCCACGCTACTCCTGACGGAGAGAGCTCTGGAATTCTGCACCTAGTTACAGGCAAATCCTGTTGGATTTTGCAATCTGCTGTCCAGTATGCACGTATTTAAAGCTGATCCTTTTTTGGAGTGGCTTAATTCCTTTGGTTAATAGGAAACTGCACGGGCTACGATGCTGTTGTAGTCAAAAAGTTTCCTGCTATTTGCTGTCAAACTTAACACAGAACTAAATGATGCACATTTATGCCCAATTGATACATGTTTTTCTAGACAGAGGCACCTGGGCAGAGAAGGACTGCAATGGTGGCGTGCCAGAGCGAGAAACCTCATGCTGCAGCTCTAGGCTTGTTGTTCCAGGCAGTCACAGCAATGCAAAGCAGAGAATGTCCTTCTCTCCATACCCTCCAGCCAGGAGGTGTCTTTCTTTCCTGGAAATGGCACAATCTTTTCACTGACAGATGAAGCAAAACACTCTAGTAAGTAAATAGGAATTAGCTGCACTATATGCATATTTGTTTTTTATGTCCAAACACAATGATCAAGAACTAGTATTTTAACCTCTGAAAAATTCTGTATATGCAAATCAGATGCTAAATGGCAGTGTTGGGAAGCTGTTAACAAAAATCTAGTTTGCTCTGCTAGCAAAAGATTGAGATTTCTTATTTCCAGTTTAAAGTATGATCCAAGTGGCTACATTTATCACTGCAAAGTTTTTGGTCTTAATATATAAGTTGACAGTGTGAGGACTGGAACCAGATCCAGCTATACAGTAGAAGCCGAAGAGCTCCGTGTCTGTATCTGTACCATGCCATCTACCTGCAGTAGTAATGGGGGAGAAAGGAATGGTAGATAATTTGTATGTGGAAGAACGATGGACTTTTGGACAGTTTACAGAAAGCGTTGGATTTAGAAAAGAAAGAAAACCGGTGTTAGAGTTAAGCAATGTACTATAATCTTGAATAAATATTATGAGCTCTTTCAGCAGGACAAGCTGTGCTGAACTAAAATGGGGAGATGTGGAGGCTGAATTGGCATGAGGTAGGCGCGAATGTGCGAGCTTGCAGTTTGCAGAAGAGTTGCTCAAGCACAAGCACTGCTTCACGTCCTGTGCTCTGTGGCACATGGCTCCTGCCTCGGAGCAGCTGTGGCCACGCAGCAGGTACGTGCTGCCTCGCTCCCCCGGCGGGTGATTTTTTAGAATTTACTAGTTCTCTGAGGACTGAGGTTGCCACCTGGATCTCAGTGAGTAGTACTTCTAGGCAAACCCCCCTTACACTGGTGGGGACCAAGCCATGAAAAACCAAATGCCTTCTTAATTCTCTTCCTTGAGGTGGTGACACCCAGCTGACACACTTGAAAGAAGGATTGAAGTGAAATGACAAGCTGCTGGCACTTGTCTAACCTATTACTTTTAAACACTACAGGTTAATCTCTTTGATTGGAAAGCTTTAGGATTCACTTCCTAGAGGGCTCCCAATGGCAATCAGTAGAAAAGTAAAACCCACCCAAATTGTCTCTCCTGAAAGCCTGACGTGAAGGAAGAACATGCCCTGGAGTATGCACGTGTGAGACCACAGCAAAAAAGAGTGAACAAGGTAAACATTCGTGTTTTGTCTATCATTTCTTTCAGCATGCTGTGAATTCCCTTTTATAAAAGGTTGAGTTTAGGCGTGAAAAACAAAAGCAGAATTTGTCTTAAAAATGCTATTGAAATTTGAGTGAAACTTGCAGTTAGCTGCAGCAAGAAAGGCAACCTTGTGACACTAGAAATAGTTTATTTGTATGTCCCTATCAAATCTGAAATATTGAGTCTTGTTAAAATGAGAGTTTGGAGGAAAAATCATGACTGTACACCAGATGAATCTCAGTCTCTAGTGCAGACATTTCTAAGTACTAATAAATTAAGTTATGGAAGGCTAAAAGGTTGCCTGAATGATAAATAATACATGCTTCAAATATCCTGCATGCTTGTTTCATCGCATGAAGCATATGCTGTTGAGATTTCAAATTAATATGTAAGTAAAAGAATAGTTTCTGTCTCCTTATTCTGTCTTTTCTTTCTACACTCCATCTTCAATACAAATTAATTAATTTCACCTTGCTTGCCCTTTTGCTAAGAGCTTTGAATGGTACAAGTAGAGTTCTGTTCTTAATCTTTGGATGTAAAGTGTTGTGGGGATTGAGACCCTATTTCCAAATTATTTAGAGTAAATCTTATAATAGGTTAGCAAGTTATTAGAAAATAACTTAACTAGATTAAACATTGTCCATTATTTAGAAGCCTGTATAACTCAATTTTTGTTGTCTGTATGAATCTTCAGCTGGGATCAAGTTTAAAATCCCCACTAGCCGTGACAAACGCAAATATTTGACATCCATCCCTCGTATTCTCTGTAGAGCACTCCTGAAACCTTTATAATGATAGCATTATGGTCACATCAAGTAAACTCTAAACTTTGAATGGAAATATGTGTAAAAGGAATCTGTAGTCTCTAAAATAGAGTATGTTTGCTAGAGACTAACTTTTTTGAGCAACATGATTTTTAACATCTGGTGAAGTGTTGACTTTTTTCAGCTGTGTAGGTGTTCTGCAGATACAAGATGTTTTACTTTTATGTTAGCAGTTGTGTACCTGGAGCCACACGTTTCCTTTATGTACACAAAAGGAAAGTGCTTCCTCTTTCTGTCTCAATCACCACTTATGTCCCTGGGTCATATTAAAAATACAAATGGAATCAATCATGTTGCTGATGAGAGGAAATGTAGTGGTGATAAATACATATCCATTGACTTTCTGTTGCTGTTCTGGAGAGGAGACAAATTGAGTGACAACCTAAATGCATCGTAACAAAGCACTGAGAAAATAAATGCAGCTGACACGTCACCCACAACAAATGTACTGTGCTCAATAGAATGGGTAGGATTTAAACACTTCCTAGCATATCAGTTAGGAGTTGTAGTAAGTTCTTTCCCAGACGGCTGGGTTAGGCTTATGACATGGTCATATGGTACCTGCTGGACATAAATATATGTTGGAAAGTAATGCCGAGCACTCACACGCCTACAAATCTGGCAGCGTAGGCAGATTTCAGATTTATCTAATCTGAAATATCTAACTCCCGGGATAATCATCCTTTTGGGAAGATATTTTCACATTTTTAAGATATGTGAGATACCTACCTCTCCCTTTGAGCAGAGTGTATTACTTGTGGTGAAAAGTTAACAAATACTGGTCTTTGGCAGTCTTGCTGCTAACATATTGCCTCAAAGCAAAAGTGAATGTGAACTTCGCACTGCTTTCTGATGACGTTGAAATGTACCTTCATAGATTCTTAGTCTCTCTTTGGCCTACTTCTCCTGATTTTAAAGCTACAAAGTCTGTTTAGAATATAAGTGTATGTGTTTTCTTGCCTACTTCCTAGGAAAGATTCAGGTGCTAAGTAACAAATGAGGAGATGACAATGCATTCAACAAATCAACAGATAATGCAGGCGCGTAACAAGTAAGTGGGAATCACTTTATTTCCATTTGACTTTGTTTTTCATTAACTAAGTCCTATAGCACACGAATGTTAGTTCTGTGTAGAGTAAGAAGGAACAGAAATTGAAAAAGCAAAGAGAAACATTCAACCGCCTTGCTAATCACAGGTTAATGGTAAGGAAAACTCATGATACTAGGTTTCAGTTTTACCATAGACTCTTTTTCTCTTCTGCCCTTGCCATAGTCTTGGCCTCAGTCCAGGGGTCCTGTTCTCCTTCTCACTGCTTGAACATTTCTTTCTCCTTGATGGTTGCAGCACTTTTTGAGTCTTTATGCCTTCCCTTCTCTGTAGGCATGTTAAGAAACTTACATTTTTCTGAACAGACGGAGAAGGCAGCTGTACCTGTACCAGAAAGAGACTAAGGATTTGTGATTTGAGTAACTGTGGACAGGAGCTAGAAGGGGTGAGAAAGGTGGAAGTGGATGTTGCAGAATCTGAGAAAGGAAGACGTGAAAGATACGAAGAAGAAAAGAGTACTCAGGGAAGAAAACAGTATCCTTCAACACCATGACTCAGAAGACGCCTAAGCCAGTATGTTTACAAGTATGGCAGGTAGGAGGTAGTTTAATGCCTGAGGGGTTGAAATAAAACTTTCATCTTGTATGCACTGGTCTGAAGTGCTTAAGTACTTAACACTTCCCTTTAACCCAGCAAAGGAATCTCCCTGTTACTCTATGCAAAAGCAAGCAGGGCTTTTAGACCCAGGCATAAGATCTATTCCAAAGTATTTATGCATATGGTTGACTGAAAGCTGGCTGATAGTCTCTGGCACCCCGCTTAGTCAGCTCTGCTTTAATTTCTTTGTGTGTCTGTATGCTGGATACCAAAATATTTTACATAGCAAGTCTCAAGTGGGATAGAAGCAAACAGGTAATGCTCTAGGTCCTTATCTGGATTTGTGTTTTCAATGTTTCATTATGTTCTCAGCAGTCCTGTGATAATAGTATAGCAGAAAAATAGGTGGTGGTTATTGCTACACAAACAGCAAACAGTAACTACATTAGATCGGAACATATAAAAGAGGCATAAAATGCATCAACACTTTCTCCATGCTGAATTCTTAATGCTGCCAAAAGTAGAAAATGAGAAGTGTCAGCACTACTAGCTGTCACCCCCTGGCTCTAGTGAGCAATATTGACATTATTCTGGATGCAAGTTCCTATTTTGGTAATGAAACTATAAAGCTATACATTCTAAGGAAAAAAAATGGATGTACAATGGAAGGTGACTACTCCCCTGCCTCTTCTCCAGCTACTTCAAGCATGGGAGCTCTCAAGCATACCCATCTCATTTCCATTTGGAAAGTTATCCTGTGCAATTACAGTCTTGATCAGTCTCATGCAGTGACAAGACAGAGCACCACCAAACTGGGTTTAGCAGATTTTTCTGATTACCATGCAGTACTGTACACACTGGCAACAAACTGAATATTTAAAAGGGCAAGAAAAGTTCATAAAATGAATTTGCTTTTTTTGATTTAAAGTTACAGGAAGGAGATGAGATTCTCAGTGTAAATGTAAACCAGTATCGTTGTAGTGAGCCCAGTAAAACTCTGTTGTCAGTTGCAAAGTCAAAATCAGCAGCTACATTTGCAAAGACATTTATGCATCTGGTTCCCATTAAAGCAAAAAAGATGCCTAAGTGCCCTTAAAATCTGTTCTTTGGGCTTTTAAAACGGAATTATCTCTGAAAAGGCAGTGCCTTTTCAAAGTACTTTTACTTCCATGAATTGGATTCTGTATAAAGCAGTGGAAAAGCAAACTTTTTGAAAATGAAGACTGCAAACTGCAAATGCATCAGCTTTTAGTGTTTCCTGTAATTTAGAGATTCTTAGGACAGAGTGACCTATTTTTTGGCTTTAAAGGAAAAAAATGCCAACTCCTGTCAAGATTAAAACAAATTTATTTTTATTATCATTTTCATAACAAACACATTTAACATAATTTTTCATGGTCTTGCCTACAGTCCTTGAAGTCACGTGGAGAGGAGGAGATGATACAGACTTACACATACACACGTGCACATTGCCTATCAAACAAACCTCCCTGCTGTGTGTATTAGAATAGTGCCGGTTTCTGCATTTGCCACTTGTCATGAATGGTCTAAATGTATGTGCTGTGTTGAGAAGTATGTGCCATGTCAAGATATACTTTGAGTCCTCTGTACTTTTGTTAAATTACTGCTTCTTTCTCAACCCTGCACAGTAAGCGATGCAAGTAGTTCAGGGACTGATTTGCTTCCCAGCTCCCTTTCCTTTCCACCCCCACAAACCAGCCTTTGGATTTTCCAGCATCGTGTTTCATTTGCATGAGAAACTGACATTTTAGAAGGTAATTGGAAAAAATGTGTTTAAAAACAATCCAACAAAGCAGACAGTCTGCACTTGTAAATCTCATTAGAGGTGCTCCAGGCTGTGCCATAATGGCCTGGAAATCACTGATACACAGCTCTAACTCTGGTTGAGGAGGAACTAATGTAAAGACACATTTTATTTGTTTTTAACATATAAAATATGAAAGAGCATAATGTAGTTGCCTGCTTTTTAAATGCAATTCTGTTAGTGAAAGTCAATTGGGACTGTCAAAGAAATAACTGCAAATTCTTGCCAGTTACTAGCAATTATTCTTACTTATTATTTCCCTTTCTCTTTTTGTAGCACCTTACAAGACCTAAAGAACTCAGAATAGCTTTTAAAAACCATGAATGAAGCCTTAAGAGTAGATAACAGTTTAGCAACAGGGAATTGAAGTTAAGGGGCTTGCTGAGGGTAACATCACAAGTGGTAGATCTGAAAGTGAAACTCAGATCCTTGGATTCCTGATCTTCTGTTTTAATCTGTCCTGAATTGAAGTGCTATTTTCAAGAATATACATTATAGCTCCATTCAACAGTGTGTTGATGTAATAAGACGATCGCTAAATGCCCTCAGCTCAGTGGCAGTTTTTGCTGTGAGTTCACTATCATAGAATCATAGAATCGTTTTGGTTGGAAGAGACCTCCAAGATCATCGAGCCCAACCGTTATGATTCTCACATGGGGTAGGGTTCATTACATCTAGCTTTGGCTTTGTCAAAATTACGTGTCTAGTCTAAGCTGGTTGTCCAAGATGCCTTTCTATTCAGTGAAGAGAAGCGGATGTTTCCAGGCAGTGGCTCACCCTAGTCTAAGATAAATGTCCATGCTAAAGTACCCACTCACTCCGCGGAGTACCTATCTCTCCCGACTGCAGCCCAGACTGTGGACTTGGAAACTGGAGTTCTGAGGTTAGGAGAGGGCATTCCTGTCCCAAACGAGAATTTGCCATAGACATCATTTCAATTATTTCTAACGCTCTGTGCTCTCCACAGAGGCCGGCTGCTGTTCAGCACTTAGGAAGAAAGCTACTAGATTACAAACACAATTCAAATTTCTGCAGGAAAGAAACATCCTGAGCTATGTTTGACTAACACTCAGAATTAATTTCATCATGTTAAGGATAAGAGATGACACAACAAAACTGAGTGCCTCCAAAAGAGACCTAAGGAAAGTTCCCAATGATTTAGTGGGAGCAGTTGCTATAATGAGGAAAATGTTGTCATGTCCAATTTTCACGAATCTGTCTGTCAATGACATCCCAGGTAGAAATGTCTTTCAGCTCTATGCAGCGTGGTTGGCTGCAATCATGACGATACATAAAGCCAACAGTATCCTAGGCATCACGGTGGAACAATGTAAAATTTCTCAGAGGGTAAGTACTCAGCAGACAAAAGCTAAGCAAGGTTTTTGCCTGGAGAGGCTTTCTGGTTATAGGAAATTGTTCTGAAGGTTTATGAGGACTTATATTTACCCACAGTATGTCAGCCTTCCCATCAACAACACCCTATTATTTCGTCTTTCTTTCCCATTATCTTTTCAAAAGGTGCATTCTCCATGTACTACTATGTCCTTTCAAATTTATGCTTACAAATTCAAGGTTATTATTTAAACTGAAGGTTTTTTAAACTTCATTTAAAATTTAGCTTAGGAGGCTTAGAAGCTAAGAAATTAATCTTAAGGAAAAAGCTCTCAAGCAGGAGGTCAGTATCATGCTTTCTATCTTACTTTGCAGCTTTGCACTTAAACTTTGATCTGCCGGACCTGTGATCCATACAGAAATGTACAGGTATCTAATCTTCTTTGAAACCACGGCACATGAGCCATTTTAATATCTTTTAAGGTCCTGTCCTCTAATACTATGTAATACTTGCTGTCTGTTGTTTGCTAAAGGCAAACCAGCCTTTGTCTCTGTAATTTTCTGTGGCTTGGTATGCTCTTAATGCAACTGCTTTCACCATTCCCCACGCGACATTCCTAAGGCAGCGACCCCTTCACTTCCCATTGGTGCTGCGCAGAGAAGACATTTGGTTAGACTGAGGCAACATGTTCTTTCTATTGAAAACTCTTGTTGCTTCCTAGACAGACAGAAGTAATAGTCCCTGATGCTGGATCTTGCTGAAACAGATCTGTAAAGCGGAAGAGTATCCAAGAGGGGGAGAATGAATAATGCTGCTATAAATCTATTAAAATTTTATTTGCTATAAAATACCAAAGTGCTGGCAGTTAGCCTGCATATTATATCCAGCTGGCTGGCAGGCATAGGAATCATCTCATTTCATAACAGATCTGAAAACTTGGAAGTTTTCTTTTTAACCCAAATCACTAAATCGTCTTATTTCTGAACAAAATGTTCACCCTGCATTTCTCCTGGTTTGAAATTACATTAGCTTAGGGTATTCCCATTTAAGCGCAACTTTCACATAAAAACATGATAAGGTCTGAGAACCTTGCTTTTGTTACCTATCCGTGATTTAATTTTAATTACTACGAACCCACGCTACTTCAGATCTATAAGGCGAAAACTTGTGTTTTGCTATGGAAACAGGTATCAGCTTCAATTTTCCAGACCGTAGTGGATATTCAAGGCAGGGGGACAGTGTGATTTTAATTGCTGATGAGGCAATTTTGTGCTGGCCAGGGCAAGACTAAGCCTGTAAGCTGCCACAAGAGATGTCTTTGTTTAAGAAAGTTTTCAGCTGTCGTGAGCGTCACTGTGTGTCTCCCACAGAGCCCTTCAGAACGATTACAGCTATCACAGCCTGATTCGCCTTCCTCCTTCCCTCCACCTACTCTTCCATCTCTTCCTCTCCTTTTGTTCATCAGCAACTGCTTGGAAGTTTTCTAAAGGTAACGGGCTGGCTCCAGCTGCGTGGAGTGTTGTTAAATAACAAAGAAACTCCTCTGTTTCTAATTCAGCCTGATATGATTCACGCTGCTCTGTTTAGAAATAGAAGTGAGCACTGCAGCTTTGAGTTCTGTTTTGGGAGGCCTGTGTTTTACTTTATAATCCTAGCCACTGATCCTTATCCTTTTTATCCAAGCATGTTATTTTTCTCTCTTGGGTTATTCCAAACCTGTGTACAAAAATGTGTCACTCAAATATTTGAAGATTTATTGTTTTAGCGCTACCACTTACATACTAAAGTTGTGATTCGTGACTATCGTCTTCTTAAGCACTACCGGTTCATAATAGAAAAGCTATTTTCTGGTGCATATCATAATAGAAAAGCTATTTTCTGGTGCATACTGTATATAACTTAGTGTCGTGCATTAATAGTGCGCACAGCATTTCTTTTCCGCTTTATGATTACCAAGCCAACAAAGATGCGCATAAAGTGTTGCATATGTTTTCACGCTCATTTCTTTTGACACATCCATCCCTGAGAATAGCATTTGGCCTGAAAAAAGTAGGAAGAAGTTAAATGTCATGGAACAAACAAATCCCCAGATAATGCAGAACACTTACGTTTTGCAAAATTTTGCAAAATAACCCATTCTGATTATTTATTTTTCAGCTTCGCTGGGCAGCAAAATATAAAGCAAGGATCCAACATCTCCCTTCTGAATCTGAGCTTAAATATCAGGACGGTGACATATAAAGTTTTTCACAAAAATTTTCGAGACAATCCATTGGTTCATTAAATTTACCAAATATCACATACACTTTTGCAGCTGAAGCTAGTGCTTTGTTCTTAAGAAGTCATGGACTTCATCAGTTGAGACAACAGAAACTTGTGAAAACTCCGTGTGCCTTTATGTTATGTGCACTAGTAAATATTTTTAAATCATTAATTAGTTGTTGAAAGTAAACAATCTTTACCACAGAACGATAGAACATTTCTCAGTTCTCTCCGTCTAGCAGCATAATTATATTTGGTACAAACTTTGTCATTATATTTATTCATTTAAAAACCCAAATTCTAGCATTTAAAATACAAATTATGACACATTTTAAGAATTATAAATTTTCACTTTAATTACCAGTTATGTGCTTTCCAAAAAAACTTTCATCTATCATTTACGTAGCCTTTATTTCCCATTTTAATTGCTTATTTAAGGCAATACTTTACAATATTCTAGAGCAGAGTGACATATCCATTTGAAATGAGCATGAGTTCGTTGCATCGCGGTGAGTCATCTGTGATTGCTCATGTCCCTGCCTCTGCCTGCCTTCAGCTAATCTCTTCCCTCTCCTTTAGAGCTGTTCTTCAGAACGCTGTGTCGTTCCTGGAATGTCCTTTTCTACTGGGTGTTGAAGGTTACATTTAGCAATGTGACTGTACTGTGTTTTAAGAAGCCCTGAGTGCTACTGGAAGACGATGCTACCGTAAGGCCCTATTACTGCCGCTTCCCACCTGTGCTCTCCCCATCTCTGTACTGAAACTGGGATTCCCCACGAGCTTAGCCCAGACTCAGGTTCATAACTAAGCTTCTCTCGCTTTCTCTCTGCCCCATGGAGGGACGTAGCGGATGACCAGGGCAGGTGTAACTGTAACGTACAGCCAAGCCTTTGGAGGAAAGGAAGGTTAAGAGGCTGTGACTGCAGGAGTGTCAATACAGAAGCTCTTGCTCCAGAAGTAGGTAGGAGGTGTCCTAAACACTCAGGTTCAGGAGCTAAGGGAGTACAAGGAGCAGCTCTTCTGAGCAATGCTGGTAACAAATATCTTCCCGCTGGGGGATGAAACCCAAACAGTTCACGTAGCCCTTCCTTGGATCTCCCTGCTCAGAAGTAAGGCAGGAGAAAAACAGTTTTCTCATTTCAAAAGAGTGTGAAGTTACAAGGTTTTCACCCTTTCACCTAAAGAAAAGGATTGTGAATCCCTAATTGTCACAAACAGTTAATTAGGGCCAGAGGGAACTGACCCTGGAGATTTGAAAAACTTGCGATACTTTTGATCTCATGTAATCTCCCTTCCTTTTTTATGTAGGAAAAATACAATTCCAAACTAGATTTTGTCTTAAATGAGGAATAGAAACTTCATTCTGAAAACGTCCGTATGAGTTCTTTTGACCACATAAACACTTTTTCTCAAATTTTATTAAATTCGAAGTTCCATTGATTTTTCTCTCATAAGCGGTTTTAATCTTTATGAACTGTGTTTTACCAAATGCCTAGACATCTTTTTTGTTGATTTGTTTGTTCTGTTAGTCTAGATTTCTCTTCCTTGGAAATCCTTCATTACTGATCTCATTTTTCTTATCCTTTCTCTTTTCTGCCCACTTTCTTCTTCTTAGTCAACGGGTCTTCAAATTCTAAAAATGTCTGCAAATATTTTGAAACTGTGATGGTGCCTCAGTGTGGCTTATTTGAAATGAAGGGGTTAGTATATTTGCTTCAGGAAAGCATTTTAAGCTGAAAAAGAACAGTTATAATTTTACAAAACACCTCTATTAGAACAATGGGGTTTTTTTTACCAGTCTGAGCTTTTTCAGGTTGTCATTTAACAAAAGACTGTAAGACTTAGACTGTGTGTACGTATTGGCATAGGACAACATTCTGACTCATTTCCCATAAAGTTTCATATGCAACATAGTCACACATGAATATATTAATTATACTGGTCCCCTGAGTATTGTTATTATATTAATTTACCTGCAGTGCTGAATTCAGAGCAAAATAAAAACCAAAGAGTTTGGAGGAACCAATAACCAAGCTATTTTTGCTATGGGCTGTCAAATTGGTTTTCTTTTAGTATTTCTTAACAGACTTTTCCTCTAAACATCTAGTTTTTATGATACAGTCATGTGTCAGTGTCTTTATTAGAAATCATGTATTAGCAAAAGGATCAGGAACTTTTAAATTTTTTGCAATAAAGCTGGATCAGTCAGAAAACAATGAACAGGAGGAATTGAAACTGCTTTCAAGTTTCTTTTCCAAATATACTCTTGTACAAAAGGAACATTTGTTTTATAACAGTAGGGTAAGAGGTTCAAAGCAATATGTGGTGGAAATCATAGCAATATCACATAAATCTATAGTGAGGACACAGGATAATGGATCAAGTAATACCAATGGCCTAATCTGAAGCCTGTTAAAATCAATGAGGTCTTGCCATTGACTTCAGTGAGCTTTGAATCAGGTCCACAAGAAATGCATTTCTTTTGCCATCTCCTCACGACTTAAAACATGATATTTTAATGTGGAGTATATAGACACCAAAAAAATCTCCAAATTTTACCCTCTCTGCTTCTTCCATTTCTGTGTCCCTAAACCGACACAAACGGAGGAGGCAGTTCTGTGGCTCCTACCGCCTGTGTGCAGCACGGATTCGGGGGCTGTACTGCAGCGCTGGGTTTGGGTTCAGGTGCTGAGGTGCACAGCTACTCTTGGACATGTGCACCAAGTGAATGGCTGGTAGATGGGGAATTTACGTAGGAGTTCAGTGGTGCAAGGCTGGAGTGATTTCATGAGGATCAAATGCTGCCATCTGAACCGAAAACTGTACCGATAGTCGATCAGTATAGAGCCGAGGGGTCAGGATTATAGCAGCATACACATTTAGTTCAATGCAGGGTTTTGTTAATAACCAGTAGCTTTCCATAGACTTAAATCCCATATCTGCTTTGACCTTTGACTACAGAAGGTGCAACTGAAGTTACTAAATTTGGAAAAGCATCATGATTTATGCAGGGAGAGACTACAGTGTTCGAGGATTAGCGTAAACATGATCTATACCTGTTGACTCTCTGGGCACAGTGAGGGCTTAGAAACGTCCAGTGATTTATTACAAAAAAGAGGAACATTCAGAAGTGGGGGAAGATACTTTTCTTTTTGAAAAAAAAAGGTTGAGGTAGCTAATAACATGGCTTCAATTACCCAGCACCATATTACTGAACCTCTTGACCTTTTCTCCTTCATGTTCTAACCTTGCCTACATCTCCAAATTAAGCAGGAGGGAGAGACTGTCTTTCACTGCAGAACAGAAAATAAGATGGAATGTTCATTAGCATAAAGCTGTTTCTCTTTGCCCATTTTCTTTCCCCTGTTTTTAAACTGCAAGCAGTGCCCAAATGTTTTAAATATATTTATCTAAGTAAAACTATCTGTATCAGAGTACTTAGCAGCTAAGCATGCACTTACCTCATGCTGTACACTCATCAAACTTACCAGGTTACCAGCTGCCCTTGAATAACACATACCTATCAGATGGACAACGTCACAGACATACGGAACCGAATGGAGGAAAAAAGACTGTTCTGAGGGGCAGAGTCCCCTTTGCAAGCTTTTAAACTAATATGTCACCCTCTCAGTTAAAACCTGTCAAACACATACGTATTACGATTGAGATCGCTGAAACCTTTTTAACAACGTGTGATTTCTTGGCAGAGGTAACTGAATCCTTTGCATGTACTTTTCCATATGCTGAACCCACACGGCAGCCATTCTTCCCATTGTCAGTGCCTTATTGTATAACCCCAGCATCCTCTATTCTACCTGTTTTCCTCTATATCGGCTCTCCTACAACCTTTATCACCGCAGTATTTGAGTACCATTCACCAGTGCATTAAGCATTGTAACTGCCATCTGTCATATGTTTGTCCTCTGGTCCTCTCTGTAGGGAGTGTAACGTGCTCAGTAAAGTGCCCTGTTTTGATAGGATTTTTGTTGGGGTAGATTTTTACAAGTGTGTAAAAATAGATGGAAATCTGCCTTGACCTTAGAGCAGAAGGTGAGGATGCCAGTGATGTTCTAAGTTCCCAGTTCATGGGGGAGTTTACCCCACAGACTGGACCAGCCCCTGAGACAACGATGTTTTCCTGAGAGAGGAAACCCTGCACTTGTGGAAGGTACTGTTGGGCCTTTCCAAATCTCGGTAGATATTTTGGATAACCTAGGCCCAGACCAAAAGGCACTTCAAAGAAAAGACCTTGAATTTGATTTGGGTGTTTTTGAAATCCTTCAGCACAGCTTTGCAGTGCTCCTGGTAACTTTTGTTCCTGAAGACACAGTTCTTGTTCTTGGCCCTTTCTTCCATCCCAGATTGGTGCTGCAGCTGAGTTTGCCAATCTGTCAGGACACTCTTTAATGCTGCTTCAACAGCAAAGGCATTGCTTTCGTCTGCAGGCTATCAGCCAGGCCTTTCTGGGAAAACATCACATATTGCTCTCATTCCTTTTCAGAAGCCTCTTCCAGCACTTTTTAAAAACTTGTCTCAGGTCTTGCCCAGCTTCCTGTTGGCCATCTTTGATTCCTGAAAACGCTGTCATTACTCATTTCATTTTGCTTTGAGAGGAGAAATTCAGAAACTCTAGAAATTGAAAAGGAACAGTTTGGAGAGGTAGGTAGCTCTCCGATACAATTCCCTTTGTGAAATTCAGAGTGTGTTTCCGTGTGTGCTGTGCTTTGTTACATGATACTTTTGTAGCTTTTTGTAGCGTAGACAGATATGCACACAGCTGAAATCCTGCATTTACCGTAAAGAAATTCTGTGACCTGCAAAGACCAGCTAGTGCATGAACTTACCCAAGGTAGTTGTTTAACAGTGTTTTTTCCATGTTTTTGTCACTAAAGCAAGGGTTGTACTGTTTCCTTCAGGAGCCTGACACTCAAGCACCTCCTATAACAGATAGCTTTAAAGTGGCACAATTGATTTTAGTCTGAAGAAGTAATAGGTGGATGAATTAGGTAATAAAAAAAAAGTGTATGTTCAGAGGTGAAGTGAAGCATGGAGTTTAAAAACCTGCAAGTTGCAAGGCTTGCTGTAAGATTTATGATGCTAGATGGAAGACAAGTGCAGTACATTCTGATACTGTTTTCAAAAAAAAAAAAAGCAGAAGAATCTTGAAGAATTAATACCAGGGCTTCTTGTTACACCTAGAAGTAGTTCTGACTCTCTGCTGGGTTATCACTAATGGTAGCACTTACTGCTAGCCTTATCTCTGGTCAGTTGTACAGGTTTCTCTAAGGATGTGTTTCTTAAACCCATTTAGTGAAACCTAGCAATACAACCAGGGTGATTTTGTCCTAAGTTTTTAATTAAACTGGTAAATCTTGGAATATAGATAAAGTCTCTATTGCAATTGGTAGTATGTGATTTCCATATCCAAGCTGATCCCTACTTTGCAACAGGACCATTGCTAACTTTAATTGTTTTGGTCGTTTTCCTCCTTATATAAGCAAGGACAGTGAGATAGCAAAGTCATGTCAGAGCTGTAATGTACAGGAATCCTACACTAAGCTTTTGGGGTTTTAGTTCATGTTCACGTTTTTCACGGTTGAATTTTATTCTAGCTTACGTACTAATGTATTGCTATGTGAAAAAGGATTTTTTTATCAAAAGTGTCCAATAAAATCTCCTTTTCAGGTAAAGCAGAGTTTTCCAGACTCCAGTTGAGAGATCATATCTATTCATTTCCTCGGGACCCAGTGTCTCACGAGTGCTAATAGGAAGAGGTGTAGCTCTTTAAGCCTGTTTCTGTAAGGTGTCTCTGGTCCACAAGACACAGTCAGTGGCCTGCAGGAATCATACAAAGCAGCAAGAGATGTAAAGGCTCTGCTCTGAGTGGAGGTTGTCTGGGTGGCCTCACCAACAACTCTAAACAACATTTAGAGTTGTTTAATTTCACAGTGGTCTGCAAGACATGACAAAGATTGACAAGGTCCATTGATTCAAATGTTTTGCAGCAGTAGTTTAAAACATTATTGTGAATGCAGCCCTGTCTGATACCGCTATGAGTGTCTGGATCAGTGAAGGTCATATGTGTATGATATATATATGATTTCTCACAAATGTTCATTATTAATATTGACATTACGCAGAGCCCATGCTGGAAGGGAAAGGGTGGTGGGGAGCTGTGTGCCTAATATGAGTGATAAAGAAACCCTTACTGTGACTTGTCTTTGCAGTGTTGTACCGTTCTGTTGAAAGGCTGGAGGGATTTATGATGCACAAAGTACAAATTGATGGCTATTCTGGAGGATAAGATATGTCATCCGGAAATGCCAAGTTCAGCATAGTGCAGAATTAAAGAACTGCTTTTCTGGCGACTAGATTTGGAATTCATTGCCATAGACTCCACAGAAAAAGGGTTAGTGGCAAGGGAACTGGTTAGGTTGTAAATTGAGTCAGTGGACTAGTGATCTGTAACTAAGAGATGCTTTATCCAACTAATGGTATTGTCTCAGTATCAGTCACCTATTGATGTCTTCTCCAAGAAACAGCCTTACTATACGAAATAAACAGGAACAAAGAACTTCTTAAGATGTCTTAAATGGAAAGAGGTGCTGTCCATAGTCTAAATAAAAATAAATACAAAGAATATTCATAAAGGGAGGAGGGACAACAAATGTCCTGTCCTGTTTTTGACGTGCAAAATTATAGAAATGTCACAGTAACGTTGGGTCGGATGATCAGTCAGGCAAGTCTTGCTCTGCTGAAAATACATATGGGAACAAAAAACATTATGTGGAACGGTACAAATAATAAAGGTGTGGGAGGTACAGAAGGCAAGCAAAGAAGAGAAAAGTTCAAGTGATCTTTCTGGTTTTATGAAAAACAGAAGAGAGAACATCTTGGAGATGAGTGGTTGAACAGTTGACTGGTAGAAACAGAAGGTTTCGGTTTTGTGGAGCACTGAACTTTGTCACAGTTTACTGGGAATTGGTGCCACTGTCCAGAACAGGCTGTATCTTATGGATAGGGAGCTAATTTTCTCAGCTGGAGACCAGCTTGAATAAGTAGGAAGAGAAGTAGCAACATGAACAAGGGGTATAAAGACAGCAAAGGCAGTACTCATTTAAACTCAGTGTGTCATAAACAAAGTGGTCTGATGTGGCAAGGAATGTGAAGGCAAGGCATTTTTCACTAAATTATTTGCCCATGCTACAAGACTGACTAATGAGCTAGGGGAACTGGTAATTCTCATTGGTGAGAAGAAATTTGATTTAACAGGCATTACTGAAACCTGGTGGGAGGATGTGTATGACTAGAATGTTAAAATCTCTATCTGTAACCTGTTTAGGAAATAGAGAGTCAGAAAATTAAATTCTATATTAAAGATACCATTGATAACTCAGAACCACAACATCTTGAATGCATATGAATCAATGTACTATTTCAAATGCTCCAGGGGAAGTGCAGGTGGGCTCTGTGATAGATCGTAGATTTGCACCAGAGGATTGGGTGAATGCTTGTGTGTACACTTAGTTTGGTAATGTATGGAAGAAAAAACTGTACCCCAAAGGACCCCAGTCTGGAAGGTGTAGATAGATGGTAACAGGCACTGCTGCAAAATATCATTAGAGTTCTAAAAACTGATGAAAAGCAAATTTTCTGGCATAAAGGTGTCTCCTGTACTTTACTTTGCTTCAAGCTTCATTACAGCAAACAAAAATGAAGTTGTAACTGGACTGTAAAGTCAATGCTTTGTGGTAGATCTGATAGCATCCAGTACGGGCAAATGGAGGACAGACCCATGTGGGAGTATATGCTGCTTCAAAGGGCCAAATTCAGCGAAAATGATGAGTGAAACTGAGTGTAATTGATTAAGAAGAAAGAAAAAAGCTGTCAGGAAAAAACAGGATTTTTTAAGACCAGATTACTGTAGCAACAAAAAGTTCTAACTCCACAGTCAAGAAAAGGAATATTTATAGGTATAAGCTTAGTTCTGGATCAGTGAGAAACAAAACCAGCAGGAATAAGCAACTGAGATGTTGCAAATAGAAAGTGGGTCTAGAATAGACACTAGAAGTTACAACTGATAAAAATTCACAAGGAAACTTAAGACAACACAAACTCCCTTCTACATGGCAGGTTAGAACAACTAGTGTAAGCTGATTTTAAAACAAAACAAATGGTAGTAGTGGTGCTGTTCTCTTAGTAGGCTGAGATGTTGAAACTGTTAAGAGTGATCCAGAAAAAGCAGAATGCTCAGTAAACACTCCTGAGAGAACAAGGATGTGTTCTTGTTTCTCAAGGACATGGGAGGGGTAGAAAGAGGATATTATGAATGTCTACCAGAAGAGTAGTATGGAGAATAGATATCTCATAGGAGATTGCAAATTGGGTAGATGAAAGTAACTGCAAAGATGTAATAGATACTGTTTTTGTGAGATGCTGGGCTTTCTCATTTAAAAATGAGTTTTAAAAGTATGTAATACATAGGGTTAGTTAACTGGAAGACTTTAAACTCCAGGTTCTGGAAACGAATCGTCATTGCAAGAGGTTATCTGAACCAGAATCTGCAGGGCTTAAATCCAGCATTTCAGCATTCAGGATCTCACTGTAGCGGAACCATGTCTCTGGGAGCAGGTCATGCAGCCGTACTCAGAGAATGCTGGTCTGCAACCTGCAAAGCCATGGAAGAAATGGCCGGGAGTCAAGGCAGGCAACAGGGGCTAGCGCAGTCCTTTAATGTGTAAACAGAAGTAAGACTAGAGGATCTGTCCCAGCTGGTTCTCATTTTTAAGAGAATTAGTGCCAAAATTATATTTCAATAATGTGACAAACAGTAATTTAATATAAATTATCTGACAAGTCAGGTAACAACAGCTTTGAAAGCAGCAGCTCCCGTTATACTCTCAAACTGTCATGAACTCAAACCTTTCAAAAATATCGTGTTACAAATGTTAAATATTTTTTTCTCAAGCCACAGTTTTTTCCCATATATTTCTCATTCATCCTAAGAAGACAGATGCTTCAAGTTAGATATATTCACCAGACAGTTCCGCCTGCGCAGAAGCAAATATTTTTGCCTTCTCAGAAAACATATTAACTGCAGTACGGACAGAACTGAGAAACACTCTATATGACTAGCTATCCGTTTTCTGCTGGTTTCCAGGACAATAGTCCAGAAAATGCATCAGAAATTGAGGGAAACTGAGCCCAGCACTCCATGGGTCTCAGCAGAGGGACATGTCTTTTTGGCTCTCTACTAGCCAATGTAAAGTGACTGAGCTTGGCATTCATTACGAAGGAGCAATCTGCTCAGACCTTGGCTGCCTCACTCAGGGGAGACTGAAGCCTTCATGAGATGAGTGACGGAGAGCCTGCTCTTTCAGCAACGCCCAGTTTCAGTGGATTCCTCCCCTAGCCATGCTTATAGTTGTGCATCGGACACTTAAGGAGGAGGTATTTTGCAGAGGCCAGCAAAAAGTTTTCTTCCTCTTCCTATGCTTTTATTGCTCAGTGCCCCACTCAGCAAGAGCAACTCAACTTTATGAGACTAAAATTTCATAAAAAGACAATTTTATTAGCTTCTCTAATGTAGAGACTTCAGCATTTTGATAAGCCATGTGAGCCTTATTCTGTGACATGAACAAATATCCCCAAAGGCACAAGATGTATTCTCCTGAGACTTAAACCAAAGCAGATTTCATAAAAGGGAAAAAGGCTTTTTTTTTTTTTCTTTTTCTTTTTTTTCCTAAGATGCTTATCACTAGATATCTAAAACCCCTGTCATGGGACAGACATTGCATTATTAGATGTAGTTGCAGATGAACACCTCCTACACTGTACAGAGCAATGTAGTACAGCTAAAACCAGGATCTGGTCCAATGTTCTGTAGCTAACGTGTAAAAAATAAAGCAAACGAACATGAAACCCCCTTGACACTGTATCTGGTGGATTCACCAGGCAGCTTGTTTCAGTGCTCAAAAGGACAATTTTGAAAGTGTTTTTGTTCTACTTCATTTTTTTTTTTTTTCCTCTCCTCTTGCTGTTATCAGCTTGTTAAAATATTGCCAGGCAAAAAGGGCTCAGGACATACGTTAGCAGAGGGGAAGGGGATAATAACTTGACAGGGTTTTTAAAGGCAGAATCCTTTTATTTTCAGCAGAACATGACACTCCAATTTAAACAATTCTCCTGTCTGTCTTCCTTTTTACTAAGGTATCACGGCCAGTGTTTGAAAGGGGTACATTTTAATGCTTATAGCAAGAGAAAGCCTGTGGAATAATGAACCTGTAAATCTCCTGGCTCCCATTGGAGGTCAGTAGCAACCCAGGGTGTTTAACCTTTTCCAGGGTCAGGCCCTGTATGAATCACATCAGTTTTTCCATATTGGTGTTAATTCCTTCTCTCAGACCTGAACAAATGCCTTTCTGCTTTTCAGTCGCAGAATGATCAAAGTGACGGGAATAGATTAATGTCAGCAGTAGGACTGGTTGGATTTTTGCATAGTGTGACCCAACGCAGTTGGGCTAAGCAAATTAAAGAACGAGTATTTCTGCAGGCAACCTCTTTGCTTTCTGCAAATGCTGACAAAGCTACACCGTTTCCCTGCTGCTGGCACCTTGGTCACAAGCTTGAAAAGAAACCTAGGGTTAAAGAGCCACTATATCAAAACTGTTGTCTGTCTAGCAGAGCTGCTTAAAATGTTTCCATCTGAGTGGTTTTCCATCAGAAAATGGTGACCAGGTGGAATCTAACTGCTCCACAGCCAGGTTTTGGTGATGCTTGCATGTTCCTGGAGAACCCAAGGACGCTGCCAGGCTCCCTGACGGCAGTCTCTCAGCTCTGAGTCCCCAAGGAGACACGCGGACTGTTTCAGAGCCCGGGAGGATGTCACCCCAGGATGCTGAGGGCAAAGCAGGATTTGAGAAATTCCAGATTACTTTTTACAAAATATGACTCTTCGAACATGTCTTTCCCATGCAAAATGCTGCCGAGTGCTACAAGTGTTATGCCTCCGTAGTCCTTTAAGTACTATACAAAATGATGGCATCATCTGGAATCAGTCAACTTGTGTTCCGTTCAAAGCTGATCTTTACAGAAAGAAGTGAGAACATATTGCTCTTTCTTTTATAAACACATCACTTTTGTTCTTTCCTGGGTATGCTTTTCTCTGAGGGCACAGTAAGTTCAGTGCTAGAGGGACTGGAAGTGAAAGCACAGTGCTGGCATTTCAGCCCCCACATCTGCAAGGGTGGGAGTCAGGCTTCTTTGGTTCACTAAAGTGGCATAAATAACATTCTTTTTTTCCTTCCGTATTTCAGTGTTGATAATAATGTCCCATACCATAACTTTTACTCATTGACTGTAACAGAACTCTTGAGGGAGATAAAGCACAAATGAAAACAGAAAGGGCGTATGTACTACATTTCTATTTGATCAGAAATATGCCGTTGGCGTGAGGTGAATTGCAGGTGTGCATAGAAAATTGTACATTGTGACTTCAGTTCAACTCTGGTGCCTGCTCATGGGCTTTTCTGGAGTTACATCCAGGATAACATTCTTTTTATTGTTTTTATTCATTGTAAATTAGCCATTTAGCCTTTATCTATAATGCTGAGAAGCTAATTTATAATGCTGAGAAGCCATAAAGCACTGAGGATGTCCTGACACTCTAATGACTTATAGATACTCTTCTTTCATCTGCAGTTCCCTGAAATCTGTTTAGCTGGATGAGAGTGTGTGGTTTGGGAGAGATGAATTCTCAAGATTTCTAAATTCTGCTTTAAGGCTGAGGCAGAGAGAAAAATATTATTGTGTGTTTAAAAATTTATTGCTAGAAGAACCAGCTGTTTGGTTTGAGACATTGGGTTCAGCCTTGCTTCAAAGAACATAATGCTTTCTTGTTTTCCTCCAGAGCTCGAAAGCGAGTCTTGAATGCTCTGTGGAATATAAAATTTTTCTTCACTTTTGCACCTTCCTGAAACTGCAGACTTCAAAGCACACTGACCTGCTCAGGTTTCACTATTTACTGTCTCATGACTTTACACGTGGATTTCCCTCCCTTTACTTGATCATGAAATGAGAACTCCTTCCAGTCTTAGCTTCACAGGAGCCTCACCCATTTAAAGGAACTTGATTCCCATCCTCATGGATGCAGATGAAAGAGAAGAGAGAAGAGCAACATGGGGAAAGATGGTAAGAGTATCCTGAAAGAACAAGAGAAATAGGGAGGAGAAGCAAACATGGTAAGGGTAATTGTGTCATGTATCTGCCTCCACTTTGCCCATGCTTCATTCCAGGAGTGAAGGGTTACTCTGTAAAAGAGACAGAATCTACCCCAGAGAGAATAATCCCTGAAGCAAGATAATGCCTGTTAGGTTTTGAAGTATGTGAAGATTATGGAGGTCTCTTGCATCAAACCCAGACAGACTCTGAACATCTGCAGCTCCCTTTTCTCATCAGGTGTTTGGTCTTTCTCACAGTATTGGAATGTATTTAAAATATATCTAATCCTGAAAATACTGAAATTCTTCAGACACTGCTTACTAGTTTTCTAGGATAAAAAATCACTGTTGGGATCCAGCTCCTCCCTTTGGTGTTGTTCTCATAGTAGAGGAGGGAAATGTTGCCATCTCTTGATTTTTTCTGTTGTGAAACTGATTGCAAGAGCCTTCTAAAAGAATATTTTAAACACAGGTAATTCTGAGTTACTGTATGTGTTTTACTTTAACAGGTACAAATATAGCAAGATGAATAATCCACCGAACAGTAAGGACTGTATAATTTGAGAGGTGGCACTAGTGCATAGTAAGAGATCTTCTGTACACAAGAGTTCAAAATGTAAGGAGACGTGATGGCAAGTCCATGGAAATATCACTGTGCTCACGTGCCCAGTCACCCAGCACATCTGTTACAGAGGAAAGAGATTAATCCAAACTGAGTATGAAAACAGTTCCTCAATTACAGGGCTAATCTTTATTTTCCTGTGGTATTCTTCCTATCTCAGTGTAACACATTGTACGTATTACCATGATGACTTTCTCATAATTAATCTGAACATAAAAAGTTTCACTGTCCTGACTGATTACCAGAAGTTATACTTTTCATGTAACATCCCATGTTCTTGGATACATTAAGTCCAAACACAAATTTGAACAGCTCTATCTTTACAACTGAATTTTGTATTTGTCACATTTTGGCAAATATTACTGATTTATTGAAGACAGTAAAGCAATATGGAAGCTATTAACAGCAGCCCTCATCGATAACCTGTCTGAACACATAGCATACAGAAAAGATATTACAGAAATGGTATCTTTAAGATAGTGCTCAAACTGCTAGCACATGAGTTTAACTGATACAGAGGATGTGAGCTGAGATTTCATTTGCAGTTATTTCACCTCCATGATTGTAGTGTGGCCAGTCCAAGAACTAATGGAGATAGATCTGTCTTTATTAAAGATAGTGGAATAAAACAAAATTATATTCATGAATAAGATAAAAGCGATCAGCGTAAATCTCATGCTTATTAAAATTAATAAACAAGACTCTAAGTGAAAAGTTCTTGACGTCCAGCTTGATTTGTTTTCTGTATTTTCTTGTGGTGTTTTTGCAGAGCAGCCAGTGTGGACTGAGAAGCATTAAAAGGTAGAGTGCATTGCTCTTTAATGGTCTGAAAGGCATGATGCCAGGTCAACGCACACAGTACTTTGCTGGGCAACTTGAGTGATCCTTCTTATTATCATATGCAGAAAAGCGTACATGTTTTCATCAGTATTTATTTGACTGTTCCAGAAAAGTCAGATAAGCCCGTTCCAGACCTTTTTCCTGGAGATGTCTGCCAAAATGCCACATGATCACCAACATGTGCAAAATTGAAACGGA
The DNA here is from genome assembly GCA_009819775.1 of Phoenicopterus ruber ruber. Taxonomy (NCBI): domain Eukaryota; kingdom Metazoa; phylum Chordata; class Aves; order Phoenicopteriformes; family Phoenicopteridae; genus Phoenicopterus; species Phoenicopterus ruber. The sequence continues at coordinate 28,062,281 of CM020219.1, read as the reverse complement.
TCAAGTCTGAGCAAACGATGAGGGAAGACATTCTTTCCCTCCAGAATACTCCTGAACTAGCGCGTCCTATTCTGGCTCTTTTTTAGGGAAAACTCCTCCTGAAGCAAGAGGAAATTTTCCTTGGACAAACTAACCAAAGACGACCCTAAAACCAAGGGGAGAAAAATTAAGTGTGCTTAAATTGTAGCTGTGTCAGGTCTGTTTCTGACTCATACTGTTTGTCCTGTTCTCCCCTCCTGCCTCCCAGCCACACTAGGTATTTGGGATGCAGACCAATAGCATATCTATCCACAGTGCCTACAGACACTTCTGGGTAGCTGTCTGGAAAGCAATGTTAATTTTTTTCTGTTCAAGACAAATTGGCAATTTAAAGGCCTCTTTGAAAGCAGAAACAGTGTTAGGCAAGGTTTGTATGTTTCCACTTGGGTGTTTTTCAAAATTGATGCTGGGCAGCATGTGTCATTAATAATGATTTATTTCTTATTCTGTTACTCAGGCTGCAATTAGAGTCCGTGCATAGTGCTTTCCAGGACAAAGACAAGAATAAAAGCTGTGATGCTCAGACCTTCTAAATCAGAGACCTCGGATACTTTCTTTCTCCAGCCGGAAAGTGTGTGTCAGTCCTGTGACGGGAGGAAGCTGCAGCTGGGAGTGACTCTTTTGAATGTGGAGATGTGCTAAGAAGATCATTCCTCCACACTCTACAGTAGGTTGCAAATCAGACTAGCCAAGTGCAACTGGCACATGGGATCCTAGAGTAGGTCAGAGACCATGATGCTGTACTATAAATGAGCAAGGTATGGAACTAGCTTCGGGGATGTCACAAGACCGAAACCAATTGCGAGAGCCTAAATCACAGTGTTCAGACTCAACAGACCTGAGATCTGCAAAGACTGGAGTGTAGACACCCCATGGGCATGGGTATGAACTGGTAGTGAATAGTAGGACACCACACAGTTTCAGGGACTTGCTCACCCGTATCTTTTGTGAACTGAGGCTTCTATTTTTATATAAAGAAAGATAGGTACCGATGGAAAACAGTAGAGAAATGGGATGTAAGGACCAAAGGCCAGGTGGAGAACTAACAGGGCTAATGTGCTCTGCAGATGCCTTGGCTAGTGGTCTGGCACTTTAAAACAGAACTTTTTTTTTTGGTGCAGAACTGAGGGAAGAGCAGGAGGGAGAAGGGAAGACAGGTGCAGATGGCATTGTTAGATTTGTCAGTTGGAAAAGAGGAAATGGGGTAAAGAAGAAATACAGTTGAATCCAATTAGCAAGACAGAAAAGAAGCCTTCAAAGAGTTATACCAAGAGGCTTTTAACTATTGTGCTCACTAGCTTGTGTGTTGAGGAGTACTGCTGTAACTGATGCTCTGGAAACTATTTCCAGAGAAAATAGAGGAGGAACAAAGACATACATGCTCTGTACATCCTTTGGTACCATGGCTGTTTGGGATACAGCATGCCTTTGCAAATTTGGTCATCTGTATGCTCTGTGGCCTACATTCACTGACGAATGGAATTAATAGGAGCTACCAAACTGAGCAGGATGCTGCCCAGCCTGACCAGTACAAAGTGCTGCAGAGGTGAGCACAGAAGTAATTAGATGTCTCTGCGTTAAATGGAGCTGCTTCACCTGGAGCTCAGCTCTTCCCCAGAAATTGAGTAAGGTCAGCAGTGGTGTACTCATCAGAGCTCAGTGCCGAGAGCATTAATGTAGGATGTAGAAGATAGATTCAAGGTCGTCTTCTCTATGAATTATAGGTTTTATTTCCTGTCAGCCGTCACTGAAAGAAATGCTGCAATCCATGACAAATGTGTAGCAGGTAATTCTCAGTCAAGTTGTTGAATTGTCATCAAATATTACATAAAATTACTCAGTCATTCAGTATTCACTGACCTGTAGAAAGAATGGACATGACCTTGCAAATTAGCAAGGGTGCATCCGTCTGATAAGAGAGGACTTGAGTTCCTGTTCTTCTTCCAGTTAGCATGAAACTATTTCACAGAAGACAAAAGAGCTCCAACAAGAGATCCCAATAGTCGGGTTACAAATGGCTTTGGGTGCCAATCTTGTGTACCAGCAAGCGGGGCCTGACTCTGGGTGCCCGCTATGCTAGCCCAGGTTTCCGAGCACAGCTTGCTAGTTGGACTGCCATGCTGTCGGCTGCTGAAGTCCATAGGCGTGCTCCGATTGTGCCTGCCAAAGCATGCCTACCAGTTTGGGAACAACATAAAGGCAGAAAAGTGGCTGCCTCTGACACCTGAACTCCTGGTAAACAGCCTTTTAATACGTGATTTTGTACTTCCTACGGCTAACTTTAACCTTGTTCCTATTACTTTAATCTCCAAGGTTAGTTATACTTCTTGTAATATAATCCTTCTGGCTCCTGTGTTGATTTTACATCCATCACTGAATATTCAGGAAACTTTGTCAACTCAGTGGTTTGTGCCAGTGTCTTTACAGGAGATGTTAGAGACTCACTGCCTCCATCTACTCTTAAGGAAGATCAAAAGGAAACCGATTTTAACCAGTGTGCTCTGTTTGTGATGGCTCTTGTTATCTCCAAGTTAGGTTAGTTAGGTCTTGATCCGCTTTACAGTATTTGCACTAATGCTTCCCCTCCAAGTTTTGCTAATGATTTTCTGGCCCTATATTAAATGAATAACTGGCTTTATTTTAGGTTACTACATTTCCCCAATCCAGAAGATCACTGGTGTTATCAAAGAAAGAAGCTAAAGGCACTCTGGTTTCCTAGTACCCCTATGAATTGCTTTTCTATGATTGATGAGCTGAGATGGTGACATAAAGATTATTTATAGCATAACTCTTAATCAGTTTACTGGTCAATGTTGTCCATGGCTATGCCATTAAGTATATACTGTCTATTAGCTTTATTGACCTCAGACTTAATATTACACATTTGTTTTCATTAAATTGCATTTTCCATTTCCATGCCAAATGATATAGGAGATCAAAATCCGTCCACAGTACGCCTTAAGAGTAGGTGCACCTTCAAATTATTACTGCTGAATTTGATATATGCTTTAGATGGATAGATGCGTGAAAATAGTTAAACATTTTTCAAATAAGACAGGTTCTCAAGACGACCTCAAAAAGCTACAGTTAATAATAATAAAAAACTCCCCCACCTTCCCAGCTCAGTAACTTAGTCACTGTTATTTTACAAGTCCTTTGTTTAATGCTATTTTAACCCTCATGCAATTTTTTCATTCTTATCATTACAGCTGAGCCTTTTTTTTTCTTTTTAGTGCAAACTAAGTTCATGGCAAAATTTATGCTTGGATGTTTGCTTACCCTAAAACTGTGATCCGAAGTGGCATTTACTATCTAAGTTTGAATATATTTTCTTGGCTAGAAATACAAAAATGATGGAGAAGTTCTTGTCTTCCTTCTGTCCAGCAGAAAATGGAATTCGGGATTCAGTGCAAGATCCTGCCCTCACCGCACTTCCTCTCCAGGCAACAACAGCCAAGCCACAAGTATTCTGGTGTTAATATCAGAGGAAATAGGTGGTTTCTCACTGTCTCTTGTTTGAGCTGTTTTATTTAGCAAATACAATTAAAGAGTCCCTAGAGTACTTGGGTGTTTTATCTCCTTCTTGAGTGGCTGATCTTCCAGCCTGCCACCATTCTTTTGATCTATATCAGAGACAGAGTCGGTATTTTGTACAAATCAGAAAAAATGTAGCAGCTGAGACTGACTGGGTGCCCAGCTGCTTAGGGGTTAGGGCATTCATTTAGGCAGTAAGACTTGTGTTTAGATCTCCTCAGCCTGCAACCAACTCAAAATTCCTCCTCTCTGGTTAAGCTTGTGTCCTGGTTTCGGCCAGGACAAAGCTAGTTTTGTCTTCAGCAGCTACTCTGTTTTGCATTTAGTGTGTGAAGAATGGTGATAGTACACTGATGATGTTGGTTGCTGCTAAACGATCAAGGATATTTTGCAGTTTCCCAGGTTTTGCTGATGTGAAAGGTGCAAAAACTTGGGAGGGGTAGAGCCAGAATAGTTGATCCAAACTGGCCAAAGAGAGTATTCCATACCATAGATGTCATGCCCGGTATAAGTGAGGGTCGGACGGTGGGCCATTAGCTTTTAGACCCTTAACTTGCCTTAATCTTTAAGCTTCCCTTCGGGTTGCTTTTTGTTTCCCTGTTTTATTTTTCGTTCATTCATTTGGCTGTTCATTCCCTCGCCTGCTCTCTCTGGAACTTGCTGTTCTGGGATAGCTGGGGGGGAATACCCCTGCTCCCTGCCTGCTGCTCGGGACGGGCTGTATCAGTCGTCGGGTGGTGAGAAATTGTGTATCATTTGTTTTATATATTCTATTATCCTTATATATGTTATTATCATTATCATTATGAATATATTTTTATATTTTTCCCTTTGCTGTCCTGGTGAACTGCTTTTATCTCAACCCATGAGTTTTCCTTTCTCTCTGATTCTCCTCCCCACCCCAGCGGGGAGGCGCGGAGTGAGCGAGCAGCTGCGTGGTATTTCGGTTACCATCTGGGGTTAAACCACGACAGCTTGCTCAGCCTCAAATGATTGCTAACTGCAAAAGATAGCATTTCCTTCAACAGTTTTGTAAATGGTATGCGTAATTTCATTTGCTTCTTTTTCCCCATGCATACACCTGAAATGATTCTTATACAAAAGTATCAATGAAACAAAATAGTTTGGGTTGTTTTTCCTCAAAAAAACAAAATGTGGTTTGGAACGAAGCTTTTCAGGTTTTTTAGTTCATTTGCTGAGTTGAAAAATCAGTTATGAGCACGGTGTTAATTACTTTTTGGTGCAGTTCCATACAGCAGTGATGCTCTTACCATTTACCATGGGACTAGTAGCACACTTCCCTGTCCATTTGCAGGTTAGATACATTTTCCTTTGCAGAATATAATTGAATTTCCAGATCTAGATACCACAGTACGGTGAAGACAAAGCCTACTGATTACTAAGGAAGGAATCCAATCCCTTTCACTGTCTCCATGAATTTGAGAAGGCTTTCAGAAAAGGGACCCACCCCCACGGCAAGTTCTCCAGTTCTGTTGGATCCTCTCACTGCCACATCTAAAGGCCAAGTGGAAGTGGGGCATGGAAAAGCAGAGGTAAAATTACAACAGAGTCACTGTTTTACCCATTCTGTGGCTTCCTCAGAGAAATGGAGAACGTAGGGCCATGCTGGAGTAAAGATATGGTCAGTTGAACACTGCTGTTTCTGAGTCATATCTGAGTCCTTGAAGTTAATCAGCGGGTTGGCACTGAGTAGTTAGAATGTTTGTTTTCCTTCAATAAATGATTATCTTGCAACATCCTAGACTTTGCATTTATTTAACCAAGGACAAAACAGTGTAACTGTTCCACAGGATCATCAGAGGTTTGGGATCTTATCAAATGTATTTTTGTAGTGTAAAATAGATGTCAGAAAAAAAAGAGAAATAGTTTTAGAAGCACAATGCTCCCTACTTTGAAAGCAAAGTGCAACCTTAACAGAATAGGTGAGAAAACTGGGAAAAGTGTTAATGAAGCTGGTCATAATTTCAGAAGAATAAATCACCATTCACCATGAATAGGGGTGCGACAGTCTGGCAGAAAATGAGTCTCTAATTCTGTGATTCTTTAGAGACTATTTTGGGGGACCTATAAATAGGAAAATACATAGACTGCAATAAGACTTCCACTAGCTGAGTTCTTACATACATAAATTCAAAGCTGAAATGTTCTGTTTGTAAAGAGTTTGGTTAATGTCATATTGTACTACAGGTAGAGACAGTAATGTTTTCAAAAGGTAAGCAGATGGCTGCCCACTTTTACTCTCAGCTGGGGAGCGGAAAAGCCTCTTTGGCTACCCTTACTTGCCCGCTCTCTAAAACAGTAAGCAGCTTTTTTAAACGTTTCATGATAAAGCTGCTCTTTGAATGCCATGCAGCCGAGTGAATCCATGTTGCCAGGTAGGAGTCAAAGAAGGGTTCAAGACAACCTTTTATCACCAATGAGCAAGGAAGCTCCTTAAAATCTATGCCAGGCTCTCTGAGGCTTTTCTCATCCATGTGTCTTCCTGCTATAGCCAAGGGTCCTGTAAGGCGTGGGTAGAGCTTTCTCTTCGGCTCCTACAGGAATGTTTTTCTCAGGAAAGTGCAAAGAAGAATTTGCTGCCTTCTCCCGCTCAGCGACTCCTTGCCTCCCCTCTCTTTTGGGGGTCTTTTTCCTCCCCTTCTCATACGCAGACTGGGCCGGGGGGTAGCTGCCCCTGTCACGGACCTCTCCTCTCCCCCTTCCCCTGCTACTTAGGTCTCAGAGACGGGAATGAAAGGGAAGAGGGACGTAACAGAGGTTTAAAGGGGGACAGGGAGGGGGACAGCCAGACCTGATGTGAGGGTACATTGACAAGACTAATCTGCCAAGGTTAGAGTAGGATGAGTTGACAGATATACACGTAAAATTGTGACACTCCTTCCTTGTCCATGATCTGCATACTCCCTCCCACATTTTTAGGTCTCTTCAAGGCTGGGGGAGGATGTTCAGAAACCAAGGTCCACCCATCTCCAGATATAGCTCACAGGGTGCGGTTCTACCACCCATCTTCTTCAGCTGTAAATCTGATACACAAAGTTCCCTCCCCTCTCCTCCCCTACTGTCAGCTGGAACATTTTTTGTTCTCTTTGCCCATACTGCTCTTCACTACTGCATTATTTGCATTAATACAGCTGTAAACTAGGTCAAGAAGATGATCCAAGATAAAAAAGATAAAGCTTATTGTGGTCAGAGCAAGAAATGGGAAAGGCCTTGCTCCCTTCATGCTGGGTAAGGCCTGTGACAATCTAGCCTGACGGCTGTTACATTTGTTTTAATATTTATTAAAATTTTCTTCCCCTTTCCCTGTAACTGTTTCATGAGCCTGCTGTAATCCTTCCAAGACAGATTAAAGTCACTAACAACTAGTCCTTGCTTAACCAAAAACCCTCTTTTTTTGTATTTTTTTTAGTCTTGGCTTGTCATTGCATCAAGTGACTGATAGGTAACATGTAAATGATATAGATGGTTCTAAAACAGAATGAGTGATCATACTCAACATTTGAAAGTGGTAGATGGTAAGGGGAGATGGAGATCATTAGTTTATCAGTTCTGAATTTAATAAGGAAATAGTTTGGCCCTACCCATCCTGCCATTTCACAAAGCTGAGCCAAAGATAAAGGTTACTGGCAAGCCTGTAAATAAATATGTCAAAACCCACAAAGCAATGTTTTTGGAACATCATGAATTTTGAGTCCAAAGAATGTAAGCTTCTCTAAGTACTAAGAGCAGCAAACTTCAGCACATGTGCCAGAGCCTTTGGAAATAATTGACTGAAGTTGGATGTTGCTGCTCAAAGTTATGATCGCAACCTAGGCAAACAAATGCTTTTATTTTAATTACAGTCCATTGTATTTCCAAGATTCCTACTTGTTACTAATGGTTGTACTCAGATGGGCATTTCTAATGTGTTTGCACATTCTACAGTCTCCAGAATTAACATTTTATTTCATTATTCAGCTTTGGAATATATATACCCTAGCTTTGGTTTCATACATTTCAGTGGCATGCTTTGAGTAAATACTTTTAGTATTACTATGCAAATAAGTTATAAATCAAAACCCTTCACTGTTTACAAAGGGAACTCCTGCTCAAAAAAACTTGATGGTACAGTACCTCCCAATGCAGGTACAACTTGGCAGTTCCCATCCTATGATTTACTACGTGCATATATTTAACCTGATGAACACAAATTGTTCCGTTGGGACTACTCTTCTGCTTGAAAATGTTTGCAGTGTAAGTACTTGTATTGAGGTTAATATATAATGTAAAGGAAAAATGAAAATCTTGCGGCTAAGCTGCTGAAGTAGGAGACAGGTTTTCGATTAGGGTACAGGGCTAATTTATGCCAGGGATTCAGAAAGGCTATGCCACTGCAGCAGTAATTCCTATCTGTGCAGGGCACCTGCTAAATAAGATTATTCTGTTGAGGTAGAGCTTTGCACTCTTTATACACTTTGCATCTGGTGTAGATAATGACCCAAAGAGCAGCACAGAGTCATAGCTTCTCAGTAGGGCTGACCTTGGCAGGGTGTTGTGAAGCATATGAAATTGATATTGTTGAAGTCCTCCATGAGTCTTGGAAGAAAAACACAGTACTCTGAATGATGATCATACTGATTATTTCTCTTACAGCCTATTTGCTTATACCTTGGCTGTAGTTTAAGCCCGGTGTAAAAATACTTTCTGATGTAAGTGTTTGCAATCTACATAAAAGCCATTTTCATTATTCAACAGAATGTATTCAACTGAGTATAATTGTGCATTTCATCCTTACTGTTACCTCTCTGACACAATTCTGTTCTTCCAGAACTTGGCTGCGGTTGGAAGGGATGGGCAGTTACCTTGGTGTAATCTTCGATGGTGTAAAATCTTTTGCTGTGCTCTTTGATGCTAATGAAACTGCAGTCAAGCAACCCAGCATAGCCTGAAAGACCATTTGAAGCCTATGTGTTCTTCATTAGCTATGATGTTTTTTTTTTTTACCACTGGACAGATTAAAGGGCCACTGAATACATCTGGACAGATTGCTGATGCGCAGAAACCTGCATGGAGACGGAGCCTGAGGCAGCTGTTAGAGAAAGCTGTATTTCTCAGCACTCCTGAAGCTGCATTTCTCAGCACTCCTGAAGCTGCTCCTTGGGACAAATGTGGACTTGAAGCCCAGAATGGGCTATAGGAACATACAGTCTGAACTAATATCACATATAGTAATGCATTCCACTGCAAACCACTTTCTTGGGCCCTCATACTATTCCTCCCTGCAACCTCTACTGCTTTTAAGTCTCTCTTTTATTATTCTCACCTGACTAATTCTGCATAATTCTGATATCAGTCACATCAATGCTTTCTTAGCATTAGTTAGCTGTCTTTTGTTCCTTTCTAGTCAAATAGAATTCATATTATCTAACTATGGACATCTGCAACGAAGGCATGTCCTTCTGCGCTAATCCTCTCGACTTCTTTTACAGGCACTGGAAGAAGATAGAGAGCTATTTAGTTGCTGCAGCTTTCTTTCAGCGTCACATTTAGTCTGAATCTGAGTCACAGGGATTTGCATCCCTTCTGGACTTGCACAAAATTGGAAATGTTCCACTATTCTCAGGTCAGAGTGTGAGGAAAACCACATTATCTGAAGTCTAGGAAATGTGCGATAACATACTAAGATGTTTTGCCATATAAATAGCACACTGTTCACAAAATGATTGCAGAGTAGATTGCATGGCTGCCAGACTTTTAAGAGAATAATTGGAGGCTGAAGATTATCAAATTTTCCTTGGCTTGAACGAATGCACTCCATCTCCTATTACTGGTACTGTATACCTAATTGACTCATCATAAACTTCAAGTAAAAGCCACATAATTCTGTAAAAACTGTATTGGACTCTCCTTTGTACTCTGAGAGCTCATTATGGTTGAAAAAAACCCCCACAATTAAAAAACTTAAGGAAAATCTCATCTTTTTCCCTTCAAAATGCTTACCAGCTATATGGAAAATGATCTCAGGTACTTACAGAACAGAAGGCAACTAGCAAATGGGAGGAACACCCTGGAATTAAGATTCGGTCTTTAAAGTTCATTCTCAGGCAAGATGCAGTTACAAGAAATGGTGCAATTGCAAATGTGTGTTTCAAAGCACAGATCTGTAAAAACAGAAAGCTGCCAGGCAATCACATCTTTTGAGTCACAACGAGGATAAGAGAACGGTTTTCATAAAGAACTCTCTCAGTTATTTGGATGCATTAAATAGTTCAGAGTAATTGTGTATCTTTAGTGTTGCATGCTGGAACAGTATAGTATGCCTTATCAATCAGTTTTTCACACACAGCGGGTCAAACTCTGGTGTAATAGCAGAGCTCCCTGCTGTGAACGGGTTTGCTGAGGTATAATGCAGGAGACTGGTGCTGCTCCGGGCCGGCAGCCAGCCAAGGTAAGATGTTATCGACAAAGGTGCTTCACAAAGCTGACGTGCCACTCAGCCTTTTAAAGACAATATGTTAGCAACTGGGGGATTTTGTTGCAAGAATGTTGAATTATTGCACTGACTACAGCTACAGTTCACCTGGATTTGTTCACCCGTAGCCAAAGGCGGGGGAAAAATCAAGCCATGCTATGTGGGTATTTTTCACTTTAAGGCAGAAATTATGTGCACATTCTGTATCTAGAAAACTGCACAAGATGAAAAAACATGCAGTTAGGTGGCTCCATCACGGATTTTAGATTTGTAACAATCTTTCAAAAGACGTTTTAAATACGGATATATGTTTTAATACATAATATTTGGTATCACTGCATGTTCTGTGGTAATTTCAGTAAGGCCTGAACTGTGAATAAGATAGAAATACAAATAATTTGCTGTGCCCTGCTTCCTGGATTCTGTGTGGATAATGCTCTGTATATAAGACAGTGGCACTCTTTCTTTTACACCTGAAATGAAGGGTTTTTTTTAAAAATGTGTTAAAAACCATGATTAAGTAATGGGCCTGCAATTCAGGAACACATACCAGTGTCCAGTTGTGGTGCTCATATTATGTTTAAGCAACCTACAGACAGATGTAATCTGTGCCATTTGATTATTTTTCAGTTTAGTGGAGCCTAAGTATGGCCACCATAAACAATAGATCTTACTGGTTTCTCTTAATTTTGTGTAATTGTGAAGTAGCTTACACATTTTAACTAAAAGAATGTGGTAAGTTTTCAACTATAATTCTGGTTTTAATGTTATACTGGTTGTTTTCTTTTACACGCTACATTAATAGCCACTTTGTGATTAACTTGCAATAAGACCTGGAACAGGATATAGAGAACCAGGGCAATAAGGAAATGAAAATTACATAAACTGCAGAATCAAAATTTCTGCTATCTACAGTTATACAGTTATGTTCCTTTGATATGAGAGCTTCTAGCTATGTTGAATATTTATGCACTAAAGTCTTTCCTCGCAAAACTATCAGAGGTGATGTGAGGTCATTTTACAGTATCGTTCTCAAGATTGACACTTGGAGCGGTGTACAGGACTGCATCAGCTGTCAGTGTGGTAATATGCTGGGAGCAATCAAATTCTTCTGAAATCAGAGGTACTGTCAGTGCTAATTAGCAGAGGTGTGAAATAATGATGTCTTTTTAATCAAGAGGTCTCACTAGGAGCCAAGCTTATGCACGTATTTTATAGTCTTCACATTGCGTTTAATTGGGACACCTCTGAGGCTATTCGCCGGATAACTGGGACAGCTGGAATTGGGTCTGGTGGCTGATTAACTCTCAGTTAGTGGTAATTATGAGAGGAAGGCCCAAGTGTTCAAATAAGCACTGCACCACACTGTGCTGCGATACACTTTGCCATACATCTCTCACTGTGCTCTCATAACACGCTGAATGTCCCTCGGTCAAGAACATTGAACTGAAAGTTGGGGAGTTCCACTGCTCTGGCTGTGGATGCCAAGGCTCATGATGTTTTAAGTGGAGTGGTAAGGGGTGAAAGTCTTTCCCCTTCTACACATCACATCCCTTCAGAAACTTATTTCCTGTGTGTAAAGTCTTTATTTTTGCCCTCAAAGTCCTAAGCAATGCTGTGGTAAATGTTGATCATGGGCTTTTGGCCGTCTATAGGAAGCTTTGCTGCTCTGGGGAAGCCAGGAGCAGAGCAGCTGGGCTAGCAGCTGGCAATGGGAGATGGCAGCAGATACAAGCAGCTAACAGAAAAGTGTGAGTGTGTTTGTGAATTTAGAAATCCATGAACTATGTATGGGCAAAGCAGCAGGTGGAGAAAGAGAAGTTGCAAGAGAGCAGCACAGCAGACATGTTTCAGACTAAGTTGGAAGATGATCTGGGACAGAAATGCGCCTAGGTGTTGTGACTGGTGGAGATATCAGAGATGGTGAAGTGATCTAGGGCAGGTTTTTTCAAAGACTGGGGCTATTCCATCAGAAGAGAGCAAAATAGGGAAGGACTTGGGGTATCGATGAAAGAGGTGTTTGTGAGAATTTGGGACTGCTCTTGGGAGACCCAGACATCAGATTTGAGAGAGGTGAAGTGCTTTTGGGAAGTCTGAAGAGTTCTGGGTGAGCTGGGAGGCACTGGGAAGATCTGTGGCTCTGGAATACCTTGGTAAGAAGGTAAGAGACTCCAGAGAGAAAGGAGTGGGAAAAGGGAGACACAAACAGCTGGAGTTAGGAGTCATGCAGGTATCTGAAGAATCACCATGGGACATCCACCCAGCAATGCATCTGTGAGTGAAATCCCTCTCCTCATACAGAGCTGAGACACTCTTTGTCCCTTTGCTGCTTTAATTTAATATGGTCCTGAATTAGCATGAACTTGTGGTAGTGAGAAAGAAGGGTAAGCAAGACAGAAGAAGGCGGATATAGCTGTACCACGCTAACAACAAAATAGTCACAGTTATTAACGAGAAACTACCTAAAATAGTTTGGAGAACCAGAGTTTGAACAGCCAAACAATGCAGGGAAAACGATAAGGAATGTGAGTGACAGAACGGCCCCTAACTACTTCAACGACAAAAGGACTCATACACAGCTCAGTGGCATGTCTAGTAGGACTATAAGATGGTAGACAAAGTATGAGTGCCGAAACAGCAGGAGTCAAGATGAACCTCTGCAATCAGCAGAAGAGGGAATTGTTCAATGTACTTAACTCAAAATAGAAAGTCCTCCTGGAACCTGACGTGAAGAAGTCCTGCTACACCACTGCACTGCTGTCTTCATGAAAAGCAACAAGAATGGTAACACTTTACCTAGCAAGAAGCCATGAAAAGCAGATTGCCTGTGGGGTAAACCTTTTCAATTGTGTTATGTACAGAGTTAATATGAGAAACGTCAACGAATTTTCTTTGGAGGTACCTACTTATAGCTGATATGTTAAATCTGTTTTTTATTTATGTACTTCTACCTTTACACTATATGAGTGTCTCCGTTCCTCAAAGCTTTGTTTTATGGAAATGTCAGTCCTCCATTGTGGTTTACTTTGTTTGCTTTTCAAGGTTTCTCTGAGTTTTATATCTTCATACTAATTAGATGTTAAAATCCCAAAGAGCTGTGTACTCCCTGTCTCTGGAAAGCAGCGATGCTGTTATTTATTTTAAATTGTCTTGTCAGTCAGATTTTGCTATGTCATGCACCTGGCCAAGATCCCTACACTTTCTTAAATTTTGAAATATTTGATGTTCGAATCAACCTTAATTCCTTGAGGCTTCATCTGTTTTTGTATCTCTTTGTTCATATCATAGAGTGTTGCACAGGGAGTATTTCTACACACACAGTTTCTAAAGGATGTGCTCTCAGCCAGCCTCCAGTCAGCTTATAACAGAGTGATGCTAACTGCTGAGTTGCTAGTACGACAGAGAGGGCGGGCTGAAACACAAGCTCTCACTTTGGTATTGCAGATAAGAACTAAGTATAAAACCAGTACAAATGAGCAGGAGTGCAAGAACAGGTTAAACACTTTGTGCAGTTTGCAGGTTTTTTTTCCTTGAAAGACTTCCCTGTTGAAAAGCTATTCTGCTTGTCCCCCAATCTGTTGTTTAATGTCATTCTATGTGGTTTTATGTTCTGTAGTCTGTTTAATAGACAAGTGAGTAACAGGTGATGCAGAAAACCAAAGCAGCAAATACATGACCTCTAAGTTTCTGAGGCTTTATCAAGGTGTCCCAGACACCGATGGCAGCCCTAAATGAGAAGGACAACGGAGCAGTGAGATTGGGAAAGGTAAAAAGGAAAGTGGAATGAAATCTTGGTTTATTTCTTTAATCTGTTATTCAGCCAGAACGGTTTGTAGTTAGAACAACAGAAAACTCAGTTCCCGGAACTGGCTAAATAAACCCAACACAGCAGGCACTCTGTCTCAGGTTTATTTTCAAAGGATGAGATGGAGAGTCCCCTCATGCTGTTCACAACTCCGTTGTTCCTGAGGACTGCCCTGGGAAAGACATTCCAATCAGAAGTTCCCTGCAGTCACACCCTAGACCCTTACAACCCCTCCAGAGAGCAGGTCCATCCTATTGTACCCAGTAGGCAAAGCTCTTCTACCACCCCTCCCCACCTCTGACTAGTCCAAACCGTGACCCTGTCTCACTGCCCAGTACCAAGGATCCCATTGAACGCTCAGTGTAGTATCACAGTATTTTCAAAACAAATCAGTGGGGCTTGGATGCACACCTCTTAGGCTTTCAGAACTTCTCTGCAAATTGTCTCTGCCTGAGCCTCACAGCCTACATACAAGGGACAATGAGCATCTATTCCCAAAGCACAAAGCTACTACTCAAAAGACTTCCCCTCAATCTCTCCTCAAGGCTCGATAGCGCAATGGCATGTTGTCCTTCTTCACCTATACTGTACTGTTTTCCACAGCCTTCTGCAAAAGGGAACCAACATGCTCAAGCTGGACATCAAGGCAGGACACAAGACAGCATCGCTATTCCCTGTCCTCACAGCCAGGCAGGTTTACCTTGTCCTTGCACTGTTTTTAAATAGGCCCCACTTCAGCCCATTGTTGGTCTGCAAACAAATGCTTGTTGAGGTAAAAATAATAAAGGTACTTGTGATTGTGTCATATGTCTCCCTTTCTTCCTGGATCCTGTTTGTGGTCAAACTGAGCACTAAACAAAAAGCCATTTTGAACCCTTGGGCAGTATTTTAGCCTATGTCTGTAGCATGGTGCAGTATAGCTGAGCCAGATTTTCATACCAGTTTAGCCAGCTTGGATTCTGCGCTGATGCCACTGACTTGCCTCTGGATACCAGACAAGTTCAGGCACCTTAAGCTACACAGAGCTGTGAGGAGTAGACCCATCTTTGCTCACTTCTTGGAGGGAATGGCTTTCTTTAAAAGCATTTTTTAAAGTTTGATTTTGAAAGTATAACCTATTGTCTTTATGTATTTAATGTTTAATACTTCTGAGCAGAATTTCAGAAAGCCTTCTTCTTTGTACTGTATTTATTTAGTAATTGCTGTGAGATTAGTATCTCAAAAGGAAAAAATCAGTAACACTTCACTATAGACAAGTAGAGACAATATAATGCCTAACAGTCTTTTCACACTAAAATAAAGTGTCTCTGAAATGCACCTTTACCTCTAATAAAATACCTTCCAGCCTTTTTAATAACCACATTTTCTGCACTGGATCTATTGTAGCTAACATTTTAGGATCAATTTAGTAGATGAAAAAATAATAACAATCATTTTTCCATGTCAAAGCATTTTGAAAAATGGGAACAACTACAGAGCAAGTGCTGTTTTATGTCTAACCAAACCCAATTTTTAAAAAAACTTCTATGGTGTTGACATTTAAAATGGGCTAGAAATAGAACTGTGGGGAAAAAAACCCACAAGAAAGCAACACTTCTGTAATGCAAGCCAGATCAAAGAGATATTGCATTGCAATCTTGTGATGAGGACAGGTTGGCCTTAGGGTTTGCTGAGGTATATGAACCATTCGAGAAAGTTATTCTTTATTTTGAGCATCCTGAACTTTTTATAAAGAAACCTGGGCTGAAGTTGGTATTTCACACACACACACACAAAGTGACTGTTTGGATTCACAAAGCAGGTAAAACTTTCAAAAGCAGACAAAAAATTACTCCTTAGGAACAGTAAGTTGCCTTTTGGTTTTCCGGAAGTTTGCCTGTATCAAATGGATGAATTATATGAAAATCTCCACAAAACAAAGTAATACTTAGTACAATGACCCCCAACAGAGGCTCTAATGTTCGCTTGCACAGCTGAATGCGATCCTTATTTCACTTGCACCATCCGTTCATTACCATCTTTGCTTATAGAACTATGCTGTCTGAAAATTTTTGAGGTTTCTGACAAGGTGGTCACCAGAATTTTATTTCCAGTGCCATATTCACTTTCTGCTATGCCTTGGGGTATAGCAATAGGACAGTGCTGCGCACCATTGCTTGGATTTCCGAGGCAGTGACCATGCAGTCTCTGCAGCTGTGCAGAGCCCCATCACTCAATCGCGTTCACTTCCATAATCTGATTGTACTTGCAAATTTGGATGCAGCACAAACTTGTTGTTCACTTATTGTACTTGGAATTGGACGTATCAATTATCTGAAGGGCCTTATTGTTTGAATTGCCATCATCTTGAGCTATTCAGGAGGTCTGAGACACAGCCAGATTTTCATGCGGGAGACGAAAAACATATCTGGTATAAAAGCAGCCCACTGCCAAATTACACATCTCTGCTTCAACACATAGGATCAGCAGAGGTGTTCAAAGACAAAAGCAGACAGAATTTTGAGCATTGCGCACTTTATTTTCACTGTCTTTAGTCTCAAAATAGTATAATAAGGGAAAGATTCAATCACCCCATTTTCTCTTTGCAATTCCTTGTATGTAATTTTCTTCTAGGTAATTTTTCTTTCTGGGAATAATTAGAACAAAGGCTAGCTTTAGTCTGTGAAAATGCAGCATTTTTGTTCGCACTGAGAGACTCAAGATTATGAAGAGCCAGAAAGCCCTTTGTCTGTGAGGTATGGGAAAAAAGGAAATAACACCAGAAATCTGAGTGCTGTTCCTTCCTGCAAGCTCTTTCTTTGACTGCTTTTTGCTATTCTGTGCAATCTGAGATCCTTACTAGCACCGTCACCTCAACCCTCCCTCTAGATCTATGCATCTCTTCTCTGTTTAAAAAAATGCAAAAAGTAAATTATTATTCCCTTACAGAATGCAAATACTCCAGATGAGACTGAGCTCCTACCTTAGCACAACCTCTGGACCTGATATTCTTAAAAGGTGGTCTGTGCTTAGATGTAAGATCCTGAGTTAACCTCAGCTCTAGTAATTATTGGCCTGACCTAAAGCTATTAAGTCAATGGGAACCTTCTAATGGGTTTCAAAGGACTTTGGGTCAGGATTTTTGTGCATATTAAGTCCAGTGATGCATTAAGACACTCCTTACATTTTGCTTTGGACACTGACATTTGGAAAGGTCAGTCTGAAAGAATCTTTGAACTGATGATTAAGAGGAAGCAGAGCTAAAATATGAAATTATTATCTCACAACAAGCTCACTGTGTGCTTTAACATATTCAAAGTAAGGTATTTACATTCTCCAAGGATGGTAAATGGAGACATCAAATACCTCTTAAGACTTACGTTATGCCTCTATGAATGTTTCCAGAGTGTGATTATCGTTGTTGAGTTTTCTAAGTACACCACCTTGAAATGAATATCTTTTAACCTCAGTGATTGTTGGAAAAGAATGGTTCAGTCCTTCAGCTGATACTTTTCCCTGACCCGTTTAAGGAGTCAGCACAGCAAAGAAAATTAGAAAACAAAATAGCTCAATTAGGACACTGGGTATTCATTGCTCAATGAGAACAGCAGGCAAAGACAGAGCACCTCTCAATATCTGTGATGAGATTCTCTAACATTTACAATGCACTGGTGCAGTTGCTATTCAGTCAAGACCTCTCATTTCAAGTTTCATCACTTAGTACATTTACGTACCATTTTTAGTTCCACAAACTCAAGAAGAAACTGATTTTCTGTTGTGATACTAGGACATGCGGTTACTGTGTCCTGAGCTAGATGGCATGTAAAGGGATGCACAACTGGGTGAAAAAAAAATGGTTTGTCTTAGAAATGGAGAGTGGAAAAACCTCCTTCCAGTGTTTGTATTGAATGAAGTTGGCTTTCCTATAAAAAGAAGCAAATCAAAGATGACAGACTCCACATTTACAAATGTCACTGTCCAAGACAAACCGGATAAAACAATACTCACGTTTTAGTTGATGTTACTATACAAGGGGAGTGAAATGGCAAGTCTCTACAGTTACTTTGCATTCATTAGCTACTCCTTCAATTCCATCCATAACCAGAGTGATTTTGCTGTTAGGGAGAACACTTAGTCTCATCTTCAGCCTCATGGCCTGGGAGAGAAATGCTAATGAAGACAGGAAAGTGGACTTAAAATTTTTGGGTAGCTATTAAAACCAGATTTAATTATCTTTTGACTTTCTGTAATTTAGTTGCTGATATTGTTGTAGAAGGGTGACCTTCTACAGTGATAAACTGGATGCATCCCTACAAGTAAGCTCTGTCTGCTAATAAGCATGGCCTCTAGGTCAAGCTGAAGATTGCTGCGTTGCTGTGGGAACAGTGGATTATCACTGATGGCTCTGGGAGGAGCGATTACTCAAAATACGTAACGGGGTTGTAAAGAGCTGAGATGTATATTTTCCATGGGCCTCAAGAACCGGTGCAAGGCCTGATGATGCCAAATGCTGCATCTGTGGGAGGAAATCTCCTTTGTCAAATGCAATCCAGTGACTCTTGACAAGTGGAAGGAAGGGTGTCATATAAACAGTGTTCTGAAACACTCTATCAATCAGACTCAAAAAAATAGCTGTAGTGAGGCAGAAATTATTTGGGGCAAACTTTTGGACAGTTAACATGCAACAGAGCCAGAGGCTGTCCTTGACTGTGGAAAACAATGGGCGATGTGTATGCTGGCGTGTAATTTCAGCAGATGTTGCCCTTTACAAGCTAAAATCAAAGAGCAGGGAGTTAATTGTGCCTTCACTCAGCAAGACCAGCCTGCTTTCTGTTTGGAAAGGAGTGGTGCCAGAGTGGCAAACTTCCCCCGGCATTTTACGGCTGATTGTTCACTCCAGGTGACAGACATCAATTCCTAAAACAAAGAAAAAGAAAACCTGTATGCTGTGGACAAGGCAGACCCAAGAGCCAAAACCGAGGAAGTAAAAACTGATGATACAGACTTGGACAGATCAGGTTATATCTAAATAATGGAGGTGAACTTACAGTTTGTCATCTCGTAATATCATGAAAACTGAACTGAAAGAGAAAAAGAGATCTCTGAAGGTTTGTGTGCTGCTTAATCCAAAAGTAAGTTCCTATTTGAGAATGCTACAGAGTTCTTGCCACAGGGAAGTAACTGGAAATCAAAGTATAGAAGATGGAACACACTGCCGTCAAATGAAATTTGAAATCTTAAGCAATTGCACAATGGAAATAAATGTTTAAAATATTCAAAGACAAAAAGATAAAATGAAGGTGAAAGTGCAAAGAGAGGGTGAAACTTAGGGAAACTCAGAATACAAACAAATACTCAGAGCTGAC
The DNA here is from genome assembly GCA_009819775.1 of Phoenicopterus ruber ruber. NCBI lineage: Eukaryota > Metazoa > Chordata > Aves > Phoenicopteriformes > Phoenicopteridae > Phoenicopterus > Phoenicopterus ruber. Next base: position 28,043,086 of record CM020219.1, on the reverse strand, counting down.
CAAAATGAAAAAAGCAAAAACAGAGGCAAGAAAATTGGTAATTAACAATTGCACCCATGAGTGAGTTGTACCTATGTCTGGGTACAGCACTGCAGAACTGTTCGTCTGTTCCAGAGCTCATTCTCTGCAGTTCTCTTTCATGTGAGCCCTGTTCATCCCCCACATATGACCAGATACAGGCTCCATCTGACAAAGGAGGTTTCTCTCTAAGGAGGTGCTGTGTCTCATGCTACTGAGCCTTGAATTGGTCCTTGTAGGTCACTGGAAAATGTGCCTCTCAACTACTGAGTATCCCATTACTTATTTTGACTAATACTTCTTCTTGGAGTATCTATGTTCACCATAATTAATGGTCCCTGGCATATCTCTTCTGAAGTTAGTGCAGTCCAAGCAAAGTTGGTTTGTAGTGAGCATTTTTATTATGGAAACTGAGTCACTTGTCATCGAAGTAATTGAGATAAGTTTCAGCCTTTACCTGTTAACCAGTGCAATAATAAAATGAAATATTTTACTAGGAAGACTAATTTAAGAAAAAAAATCTGACTTGCTGCTTTATTTGCCCTCATAACTGCTGCAATTCAGTGAGTCTATCAAGTATATAGTCTGTTTTGCAAGATTAGGTGGGATGTAATTCATGACAAGTGTTTTGTTCCTTCACCAGGTAAAAATCATAGATAAAACTTCAACTTCAGTAAACGCACAATGGATCACAGACAGCTTATGGAGCTGCTCAAAAACACACGCTGAGGCTCTGTCCTGTCAGATGATCATCTCTCCTGCAAGCCACATGAAATCCACCTCAATTAGGCAACTGGATGCTTGTATGTGTCACACCACATGGACAGATGCCCACCAGGTGACATGCACCTCATGCAGTTCTCCTTCTCTATGATACAGATGTGTCAATGCCAGCCATATGACTAGGGATCAAATGAATATCTGGTCAGGTGAGATGTCTTCCACTGCTGGAAGACATCCATATTTTGACGTAAGACAAGAAAGCCCCTGGTCAAGGGAGAGAATGTGCATATACCATCCCTATATTTACACTATTGCTCCTATTTCGTATAAACAGTGAGTAAGACCATAGTCTTTGAGAGCCTAAACCAGTGAAGTTCCCCCCACTCCCAGCTGCAGTGCACATCTAATCTCACTTCACTAAACAGTTCAAATCAGCGTGTGTCGAGTTGGATCCATGAAGTTTAATAGCAGAGAACCTTGCTTTCGACATACATTTCTGATGTTCGAAGCAGTCAGGCAAATGTAGTTCATTTGTTCCCACTAAAGCTAATAGAGCAGCACAGCAGGACCTGGAAGCATAATTGGGACCATTATCTCTTGTTCTGGTGAACGCAAAAGCAATTCTCTTTAACTTAAACTGTATCTATTCCTCTGTCTCAGAGCCAGCATTGTTACCAAAATATCTACCTGTACGGTTGGGCACAGCACCTAGTTATCGAGTGTTGTGGCTACTTTAACTCAGTCATATAGTTCTTCAGCATGCAGAAACTGTGCATAAGTGACTTTACCATTTCTGTTTGCCTAAATCCGTGGGCATTTCTGATGGATTTATGCTCCAGCTGTTCTGGAAACTAAGTCACGCAAGGCCAAGCGAGTTGTCATGACATCAGGCTATATTTGATCACACAGCATACAAGGGGATCAGGCAGGCTTTCGTTTTAAAAGACTTGGCATAGAGTCCAGTAAAACATCTAAATGGTTATCATGTTTTCATTGTTTAATTCCCCTGAAGGGGAGTCTTTTCAGCCTGTACAAAAAACCAATTAAAAAAAAAAAACAAAAACAAACCCCAAAGCCAATATTATGATGATGCTGAAGTTAACATTCTAGTTTGGGATAACAGCCCAATGTTTTGAGGGTTGTCACGGAGCCATTGTGAGGGGCTGTGGAGCTGTGCTTGCATATTCCGTGTGCAGCCTTCAAACACCAAGGGAGTGGTGATGTATTTTCTCAAGCAGGAGAATATAGAAAAAATTTAACTTAATCCTTTCTGGTTTTGTCCTTCAGATAGGAATGGCAACGCAGACAGTATTCTGAAGTTGCAAGAAGCAGTGAGTCCATGCTGTATGTAAAAAAAGTAGTGTAACAAAGATAAATGTAAAATCTTGTGCAGGAGAAGGCAATATTTATTTATAGGCTCTCTAAGTAAGTTGATTTTACCAACTCGCATGCATTCGGTCTCAGAGTCTGTTCACTGACAGTCTTACATCCACATGTCCACAAATATTAGGACGTGTGACTAAGTGGTCTGGCCAGGAACACCTGCATAGAGGACATGAGTTACTGAGTCCTTGTTACATCTCTGATGTTCTTTTGACTGGCAATGGTCAAATACTTTGGGGACAGATATTTTACACTCTTTAGGAGTTCTTACAGGACAGTTCTTTGCTTCAGAATCTTGCTTACTTCAGTCTCTATAAATTGCAAGCAAAGTCACATCTCATTATGTGTTCTTCCTTGTCTGTTTGAAATCTGTGTCTGTTTTTCTGGTGGACTAATAAGACAAGTGTATGTGATTTGCTGCAACCTGGCTGCAGTCATCCAGTTGACAAGTCATCTGTGCTGTGGTCTTATCAGTGCACAGGCCTTCAGATCTTGGCAGACAAAATACATGCCTCAATTTTGCTTCTGGGAAAGGTTTCCTGGGAGCAGTGTCCTGGGAACGGTGTCCTTCATTATCAGTATAGGCAATTCTCTTAACCCTTGTTCTGCTGTTTCTTCTGGTGCTCTCACACACACATTTGCATTAATATTTCATTTATACCATTCTTTTATTTCTGTTACAAAATTCTACAAGCTGGTCATGCTATTTTTTTCTGCAGGGTTTTTACATTTTTACATTTTCATCTCCAGTTCATTACAATGTTCATCAATGATGAGTTTCTTCTCTTCTCCTTTTCTACTTGCTTGCAAAACACATTACAAAAATATTTTTTTCCACCACTACTCACCCAAATGCTGGTACTAATGTGTATTTCCCTCTGCCATGATTCAGTCATGATGCTGAGAAACAGGCAAAACTTCACGTCTGAAAGTCGTGTCAGCATGCCAATAGAAACATTGCCTCCATCTGAACTGTAAGCAGCAACTTTGAAGACGCATTGGTGCCAAATGGTCAGATGTCAATTTAACACTTGAACTAGATATGTCAGAGAGTTGAAACAAATCAATAAAACTATTTAGAAGAGATTTGCAATGTGAGTTTTTTGATAGCTGGCTTCATTCCCCCCTTCTCCCCCATCCCCACCCCCCACCCCCCCAGATTGACTGATTAAATTAAAGCTGTATGAATTTAAAAAAAACCCAAACAACAAAATGGGTACTGAAAATTAAGCAAAAAAAAGGTATAAATACACTATCTACATGTTAATAGATACTCTCATACAGTCACTATGTCATTGCACTTTGTCTTTTTCATCCAAAGTGTCTATTCAGATAAGATAACTTATCAAAGTATCTTAGAGTGAAATTCGGTATCACACATTAGACCTGTTTGGTGATGAAGCTCCACAGTCAATATGCTAGACAAAGGCCAAAATTCAAGGACACATTTGCAAATAGTAATACTGGAAAACTGGCCATGAAATAGTTCTCTTTGAATCAGTATTTCTAAGAACAGTCTGATTTTCCAGCTGAGTTCATGCTGGCCTTATGCTACCTGTACACAGCTCTGCGCGGAGGTTGCAAGAGAAACTCATTCTTGGCAGCTCAGCATTCTCCATAGCTCAGAGAGCAAAAAGCAGCTGAGAACCCTCTATACGACGCCTCTTCTGTCGCTCTCCATGTAATAACTACCTTAGCAATAACGTACACAATAAAGAGATGCAGGCGTGACCGAAGGCCAGAACAGACTGCGTGATGTTCTGCTCAACCTGGAGCCATTTCAGCAACTTCAGCCATGCTGAAGTCTCCAGATAGCCCATGGTCATGGATGCAGTGAGTTGTTTAAGTGTTTTTGTGCCATTGCAGGAGGGCCTACACACTGGACCTTTGCTCTAGCTAACAAGGGTAATAACAACAGCAAAGGCAAGGTTAGCGCAGGCTTCAGCACAGCCTTGCACAAGCAGTCCTACACCCTTGAATATATTCTTAGACTGCATCACCTCCTCCATCGTTTCTCTGTTATTAATGTTAATCTGATGGAGCTGAAGATGGAAATCTTTGTCTACTCATGCAGCCGATCTAGGGCATGTCTGTAAGATGGTGGCTGGAATTCAGATTTATATGTTTTCAAATGGGGGTTGAAAAAAAAAATACATGCAAGAGCAGGTGAAGGTCATGATTTAATCATCAAAGAAAGTGTTAATTGTCGGTAGACTATATAGCAACAGTGACGTCTAATTTTTTTCTTCAGAGAAAACCCTTCATTCCCTTTGGCTTTTTAAAACATATAATAAAGCCATATCATCACTAACATGCTGTAGTTTCAACAACTCAAACGCAAGGTCTCACCAATTGTACCTAATAAGGTACTTGAAATTCAAACAGTAGCACCGTGTAAAATGGAACAAAGCCAAAGTTTCATGGCAGCCCACAAGCCAATAATATAAAATGGCATTTACATGTAAAACTTTTAAGTCCTCGTCCCTTCTGAAATCAAATCTGAGGAGCACAGAACTGGGATCTCAACACCAATGCCACAGATGCACTTGAAGAGATTTGTATCAGCACAAGTGAGATCAGGCTCTGGGGCAAAAATGTGGGAATACATTTTTTTTAAATCTAAGCATTGAAATGCCATATTTTATGACCATTTACATGTGCAAAGAGACATCTGAGCTCAAAGCAGACAGATGCATGTTTAATTGTTCAGCCTGCCTGCACAAATAACAGTTTCCAGATATGACAATCTTGCATGTAGGAAATGATATTTCCTAAATTTTATTCAGAGTCAAGAAGTCTGGTTTTTAAAATGTGTCTCTTTCAGATCAGCTCCTGCTTCCTTAGAAATCTTTCTGTTAGCGGAATGAATTTCAGTCTCACAAATATGCATATATACAAAGAAAGGAGATACTGTTGAACAGAGAAACTCTTTATATCAAACTGCCAAAAATGAATACTGAAATTCTTGGCCCAGTAAAATCAGTGGTGGTTTCCCCACTGACTTCCATCCTGACAGAATTTCATTTTTAGATGTTCTTGTTCAAATCATAACATCTGAAGGGATGCTTAGAGAAGTACTGAGTTCTCCTGGAGCAATCTATACCATGCCACTCTCAACTGTGTTGTTAAGAATCAGCTCAATCCTTGCTTGTTTCAAATGCCTGATTAAAGTATTTGTACCTGAAGGGAACACCGATGATTGTGGTCTACAGAGAAGTGGGATATTTTTTCCATGGGCAACAAGTTCTGCAGTGTATTATTTAAAAGACCAGTATGTACAATACTTCACTGTGACATGCACAGCTTTGCACAAGGCACTAAAGAAGATAAAATGCCTTTTTTCTTTATGTTTGTTTTTCCAGTTTCCACCTTTTAACAATTCTTTTCGCTCCTATTGTATGAGCAAAGCTATCTTTTAGAAGTGAACTCTAACAAACTAATCATAATACGCTACTGAATTTCAGATACCCGAAACCATTAAAAATATACTCACAGAGCTTATTTTCTGAAGAATTCATAGCTAGGTCCACTCTAGACCTTAGTAGTGATAGTACATCACCTTTTACATGCCTGGCTGCCTACTACAATGTATAGCTTTATGGGCAATGAGGCTCCCTATACAATGCATCAAACTACCTGAAGAAGAGGATCAGCAAAAGCCAGCATCATGAAGGGGTGACAGTTAATAGGAAATACTGAGGAGACAAAGAAGCTTACCTCCTCATACCATTTTCAGTGATATAAGTTCCTTAGTGAAAAGGCACTCCTTCCGGCATTAAACAGCTATGTTAATTGAAGGTTTTACCTCTTCTGGTTACTTATTATTGCTGGCAAATTGTACATTGCTGTCCCTATAGATCTGCCAGGGGCACAAATGACATACTCATCTCCTTTGAGAAATCAGCCAGGTTCGTTTAGATCATCTTCACTGACTGTTCACAACCATATTCCTGACCGTGCTTGAAGCAAATATGGCAGTCCTCACACAGTCGCTTCCACTGGCAGAGCTGTGAAGGCAGGTTTATCCCCCCGAGAGGGAGTACTGGGGTGCTCCTGTCTCCATTAGCAGAGCTATTATCAAAGGAGCTGGTGATCACACAGTCATTCATCAAGTATTCTCTTCATTCAGGAAATTATCTATTGCTTCTGGCCCCCTCCTGTCTCAGAATTTGTTGCGTCATGCTCCCATTTAGATGCGGGTTTGGGACTAGCGTAGGCAGACACAGCGTGGCTCTCCCTACCTACTGTGTAGAAGTGCCCTTAAACACAAGAGGTGATGGATTGCCTGAAGATTAAGAGAGTTGTCAAATCAGGGGTTTTGGCATTCTCTTCCGATAAGCCTTCATAACTGGATTTGTCCCAAAAAGGATGGTTAGACAACATGTAGACCCCTGAGTTAATGGGCAAGTCCTTGGTGACTGTTGAGCTGGTTTTGCGTGTTGAGCAAGAAGTCACATGTATCTTAATTTTTCCTGCATGTTTTTAAAATAGTGGATGATCTTAATGGTATTATTTTGTGATGCATGTTGTAATCAGAGTGAATTCTTCCACAAAATATTATCTATTAAGAATTTCAGGAAGATAGTTGTAGCTTATTATTGACATACAGTGCAAGCTGATGTTCATCAAAAAAAATGGAAGCACGCTTGTGTAGGATGGAATGAAATGCTTTTTCTCTCTCAGCCTGCTATTTCAGGTCTCTATTTTCTATAGAAGCAGGAGCAAGATGAAGGAAACTTTTCTTCATTTTGTAAAACAAAAGAACAAAGATCTCTTGCACCATTTACCTTTTTCACTCCATAAACATTATGAGTAAATGTTACAAATTTATATTGTGACAATGTCACAATTTTTTGTCATGAAGGTAATTGTTCTGAGACAGTCTTTCAGTCGTGACTAATTTTATATTTGGCTGACTCATTTTGTCTCGCAATTAAATAAGATGTGTGTATGTTTTGATCTTTAAAGATGAATGCTGGATATTATGCCAAGAAGTAATTGAATTGTTTTGCATGTATTATGTTTTTGCAATTCAGACATGTTTAGCTAAATAGACTTAGTCTTGTTCTCTAATTGACTTATTTTTGTTTGGGTTTTAATGATTCTGCTATCTCCTTGATAGCGTGAGATCTCCCTTTTCAGGAGGCTAAGCATTGAGATAAATACAACATATTATGGTTCTTAGGAAAAAAATCAGCTACTTCTTTTCCTTTTCTGTTTGTTTGTTTGGGTTTTTTTAACTGAAGGTATTTTACCTGCTACAAGTTCAGTTTCCTGGAAGAAAAAACAAAACTCAAAACCCAAACCAGAAAACAAAACAAAAGCTGTCTGATCTGTATAGCTAAGCACCTGACTCCTGTCTGAGCAAATATAAAAGTACATAATGATTATATCTGGACATCTGTCTAGGAAGAAGCTTACAGATAGCAAAAAACTCTCCGATCTAGCAAGCACAGGAAGAACCAACAGCTGGAAGCTGAAATTGCTCAAATTTGAGATAAAAATAAGGTGCACATTTTAACAACAGAGACAATTAGTCATTGCACCACCCGGCCAATGTTATGTGATAGTGTCTCCATTACTTGGTTACTTTAAAATCACGATTGATTTCTCTGGAAGATGTAACTGCCAAAAAAGATGGGAATACATATGGCATGAAGGACAGATTCATCAAGGGCCATTAATCACGATGGTCCGTACGCAACTTCCATCAAAGGCTGTCCTGAAATTGCCAAATGTGAGAAACAGAGTATTCTGTAAGAAATATTTCTCAGCACACGCTCTCTTCCCCTAGGTGGTTTTTATTGGCCACTTTAAGAGATGTGCTTTAATCCATCTAACAGTCCTTAAGATCTTAGAGATGAAATAGAGGAAATTAAGAGAAGAAAAAGGAAATTCTATTGCAGATTTGATAGAATCACAACACTAATTGCTGTAACGGTTACTTCTGGACTTCAGATGTCTGAAGAAAAACTTCCTTGTGTTGCATGAAAATTGTGACACTGTTGAGACTGAGAAACTCCATGCATTAGCCCACTTTTAAAATAGGCCCTGATATAAATTAGATAATGTGCCTATAATTATAAAGTGATAAGACTGAGAGATGGTGAGTGATAATTACAACTCAGAAGAAAGGCAATTTTAAAATGCCATCTCTTAAGAATATTCACCTGTTTTTAGTGCACAGCCTAAGAATATGCTGGGAGTCGAAGTCAGGATGGAAGGATGGCAATGACTTTCCACACATCAAAGCAAATCAGCTCCTTCCTCAAGTAAACAGGATTTAGGAAGGAAATACAGTAACATACCATTCTTATGTTAATAGCCTTTGGCAAGCAGGCATGCAAGAATGATTTCATGATGTATTGACTCATTTTAAGATATCAGTTTCCCCACAGAAGACATGAGCACTAAGGAGAACACAAACCAGCATTTGACACTGAGGTCAAATGCATTCAAAAAATTATCACTAGCTTCATTTTTTCCATTTACCAAAACTGACAGGATCTGTGGTCATTGTAACTTAGCCCAGACAGATAAAAAAAGAAATCGGGTATTCAATTCTTTTGTCAAGATGAAAGAGATTGTCAAGCTACAACAGCACATGAATGTCAGGCATATTCCAATAGCTGTTTATTCTACCTGTATTGGCTGTAGGGTGATCACCAAACTACAAGTGGGCCAACAGCGATTCGTAGTTCCTGTCAAGCATGTTGGGACAAACGTGTTTAGTATGAGGTTCAGAAAGATTATGCTTCAACTATGAGAAATAAAGCAAGCAAGCTGTGTGCAACAATTTAGAACGAAAAATGGCTATCCTCAAGACCGTGTGCTGGATTTATCAGAAGTGGCCAGTCTGCTCATCTTAAGAGCAATAATCCATACAAGGCAAATTGGTTCATAAATCGATATTAACTGAGGATGGCAAAAATTAATATTAATACATTCATTTCAAAGGAAATTAGGAAAAGATTGGAAGGAGCATGTACAACCCAACTCCACCCCCAATTTTTAAATCCTTAAATACCTTTGATGCAGTGACGGTTAGGCTCTAACAGAGACGGATGCTATAAGGAACATGCAGCAATAAGCTTGCACAGCAGGACTCTGCTTGGATACTAAGGCAAGGAACATCTATAGACAAACCCAAGCAGGCACATTGTCTTGTCCTGCTATAAGCACTATAGAAACAATAGGTGAAAGCAAGATCACCAAATAAGAATTATCCTGCTGCATTTTAACTTCAGCCTTCACCTTCACCAGGACGTCTCTTTACATTAATGTTATTTCATTTGTAGGAATGGTCATAATCACCTTGTAGGGAGGACACCTTCTACTTATGGTTATAACTGCATCAATTAATGCGTCGTTGTCTGAGACTTGTCTGAAATGCCTTCCCTGTTACTGCAGAGGAAACCTGGAAGAAGGCGTTACAGAGCTTAACTCTTTTGCCTTTTGCTTTAATTTCTGCCTGCTCATCTGTGAATAAAGCACTCACTAGGCTACATGCTTAACTAACCCTTCCATCCTTCCTCTATTCCTTGCCATTTTCCAGGCTGCAGTGAATGGGTGCCCATCTGGGCCATGGAAAGATGAATATCTGGCCGTCCATTAATGCCCAAACCACCGAGGCTGTTTTAGGCCTGAGCATGTTTCCAGTCTATCTGTTACATTACAGAATGGTCTTCATTTAAAGACAAAGTTGACAAATCAATGACATGGTCTCAAGGACTTTGTAAATACCATTACTGTTTGAAAGCTATTACTTCATGCTGTCAAGTGGCTACCACCACCATTAGTATAAAATGGAGTAAATAAATAAATGGAGCCCATAAACTAAGGAAATTCTTAGTTTATAAACTTTGCATTTAGAGAACCAGTTTTGATCTCGCTATGCACAAATTCTGGGGGTTGAAAGTCTTTATTATTGCTATTTACCACTAATGCATAATAAATATATAATGCAGACAGGAGGATGACATTAATTTCATATATATTCAGAATAATATACTTGTAATGTCTCATCCTGTCCACTGTAGCAAAGAATGGAATCTTCCTGGACCGCTAATAATCTTTTCAGTCTTTGAAAATCATCAACTAATGCATGGCATACTAGTATGGGTGAAAAAAGGCCATAATGCCTGCAGTGATCATGGGTTCAGTATGTTTCGTGGCTGTTTTTCATCAGCGATACTGCATTCTGAGAGGTGAAGAAGAAACTGGTTGAAAACCAAGGCATTTTCTCACAAGTGTGCATGCACAGTGAAAATTACTCTGGCTAGGCTTAGTTGTTGGTTTTAACTCTCCTATGCAGAAAATAGTGGCATTGCTAAGAGTTAGGGGGTTGGATTTCTGCATTTTATTATTAGATCTGTAACTTGCTTACATTCTACCTTTGTTGTTCAAATGTTATGTGCTTTTACTTGCCAACCCACTAAAGAGAGGAAGTCATCATCATCCTGTAACTGATGATGAGAGATCAAGTCTATAAAGCTCTTTTCACATTTTATGTGTGCATCTAGCATATCTTCAAGGACATTGTAAGTTGTGTTAACTAGAACGGGGGAATGTGAAGAACTGAAACGACCTCATGTGGGACCCTTCCAATCCTCTGATGTTCTGATAAACCCAGCCAGCAGCAGTAGCCTGCATGCCTATCATCTGTCTCAATGTTCAGAAGAAACTATTCCTTGTTTTTGAATGCAGACTTTATCAAGCTCATACCTCACTATCTTCATACAAGGCTGCTGGAACTGATTTCAGGAAGCTCCAACTATGGAGATAACTGCATCCTTTGAAGACAGTTATCCCAGCAAAAGTATCAAAGGCTCCATCAAGACTCTGCCATGGAATCAAAAGACAGGCTGGTCCATGGGCTTTCCGCTGTTTAATGCAAGACCTGCCTCTTCATGTGAACAGGTCCAAAAAGCAGCTCTTGAAGAATGGGCCCTAGTATTTCTCACCAAGAACAATACCATTAATGAAAGAACCTTTAGCAAAGGAGAAGGGGAAAATATGCTTACTGTGGCCAGAATCTCTGGTTTGCTAGTTGTGTTACCTCTGGCAAATACTGGTGAACAAGACTGTAACAAGGCATTTTGATGCACAGAAACTGTCACTCTACGACCACCTCTTTCCACCCACCACCACCATCATCTTCTGCTTTCCCTGCAACTGCAGCCCTCACCTCACTGGGAAGCTGCTGACGCCGGCAAAGCTCAGAGACATTAACCACGTTATACATCCCCTTCAGAAAGGCACTGGCCCATCTTCCTCTGCCTGTGCTGCAGCACTGCAGGTAGATTTGGGCTAACTATTCCCAGTGAAATCACTAGGAGCTTTGCCGCAGTAAAACCCTAAATATATTTGATAATCCTATCCTATAGTAATGGATTTGTTGATAATAAGAGTCAACATGCATCATGTCAGTGCTGTAAGTCTGAGGGTAACAGAACACTAGTTAAATACAGTACTTGAAAGAAGCAGCATTTTATGTGGTCAGAAGAAGGTAAAAATCCCTGTCTTTTGAATTTGCTGATGAAATAGTGTAGAAAATACCAGGGAAAAGTCTTGACAATTTCCCCTGTTATTTTATACTTACACATTTGGAAACCAAATAGAATCTAGGATCTCATACTACCCCACGCCCATGGGAGCTTACATTTTAGTGTCTGATGTGCTAGAACTGTCAGTAAAGGGTCAGCGAGGACAAGTTGTTGTTTCAAGATATACTTGTTTTAAATCCCCTTACTTTTCTTCTGAGATGAATAGCTTTGTGAGTACTGTAAGGAAGATGGAAACTACTCCAATTATCTCAAGAACTTTGATGAAAGATCTTACTGGTTTAGACACTGTGAGGTCTCTAAGAGTATTTCATAGTTATCTAGAGAAGCAAAAAAGGAAAGAACAACTCTAAATTGTCTCACATACTTTGAAGAAACAGATCTGATTTTGAAGAGCTTAGAGTATTTCAGACTCATATTTGTGGCAATATGTAGGCATGGATGAGATAGCACTTACAGTCTGCAGCCCCATTTTCAGGGGCTTCAGAACACCATGAAGATTACTTTTTGGAAGATGCTGGAATAGTTTGTGCTTTTTCTTGCTTTGAAGGGCTTCTTGGCAGTTTTTCATAAGGTTCTTTGAGCTGTTCTTAGCTAACTCAGATGGCAACACTAAAACTATGATTTTCTGTGATTGAGATTGCCTAGTTGTTTCTTTGAACTCAAAACCAAGCAAGCTGTTTGTGATTAATATTTCTATACAAATGACCTCGAAAACGTGACCTAAAAATACAGCCTTTGTTTTAAGTAAAAGTAGCCGACTCCATTTGACTGGCCAAACCCCAGCATGGAAAAAAAAGAAAAGTTTGAGGATGTATGTATACCACTTAGTTCCACTGGGCCAGTTCATGTGGATTTTCCACTTTTGCCCTCTTTTCAGGAGCCTGTAATAAACAGAAGCCTCCGATACAGATTGCCTGAGGCCTGGGTGGAGACAGAGCTACTAACTGTGGTGAAACAAAACCCTGGAAGAAAATACACTCCCCAAGCAATTCAAATAGGCTCAGAAAAATGGCATTACAAGAATGGCACCACTACTTTTTGTTTTTCTTGACCTTAGGGACAGAGTGAGTGCTCAGATTATATCTGGGAACATGCAGCAATAAGTGACAAAGAGCGAGCCACACGAGGTTCTTCTTAGTTCACTAGTGTGTCTATGAACCCCTCTCAGGTCTTTGAACAGCAAATTAGAGAGAAACATCTCCTTTCTTTCCTCTTCTTTACAAATAGGTGAGAAACTAAATAGATGCAGTGCTAGTACTAAGTCTGTCCCATACCTGTGTAAATGATGGGCAAAGGATGTGCGGTATGGGCAGGTTAAAGAGGTGGGAGAGAATTTAAGTTTTCTTCAGTGCTGGCACTGGAACTGAGGTGATCAGCTTTGTGGAGGCTGAGTACGGCCCGTATTGGGGCCAGCCATTGCCTAGACTCCGTGGAGAAGTTGAGGCAATTGGCCCTCCACCATGCAGAGCCCCTTCCCTTCCCTTCCCTTGCAGCATCCCTTCCCTTGCAGAGCAGTGAGGAGATACAGAGAGGACTGGTACGGTCCATGCACATACCTGTCCTGCTAGGGGCTGCTGTGGTGGCTGCTGCCTGTTTGCACAGGGTCTAAACCGCAATCCCTTTGCAAACTGAATTTCAGGTTCCTCACTTAACATAGAATTGAAAATGCACATTCTTGCATTTAATATTTGTTAGTTTCGCTCATTTAATTTTCTGAGATAAAATCTCACATGATAAATTGTATCTAATCACTGTATGGTGCTCAGGTGTTCAAATGATTTCTGCAATAATTTATGTTTGCTGATATGTGAATCGGCAGCATTTGATCTGCAGGCTCCTTTAGAGCAACGGATTCAGCACAGGAGGCCGGGATGCACAGTGTGCTGTGTCTTGCTGCTCAGTGTCACGGTTACTGTACAGTGGACTGTAAAACTCAAAGCATTAATTTAAAGCAAGCTGAATTTCTTAAACCGAGCTTGCAAGGTTAGTTTGGTGTACTGGGTTTGCATGGCAAGGTTTTGGTAGTGGGGGGGCTACAGGGGTGGCTTCTGTGAGAAGCTGCTAGAAGCTTCCCCCATGTCCGACAGAGCCAACACCAGCCGGCTCCAAGATGGACCCGCTGCTGGCCAAGGCCGAGCCCATCAGCCACGGTGGTAGTGCCTCTGTGAAAATATATATTTAAGAAGTGGGAAAAAAACCTGCTGGACTATAACAGTGGAGAGAGGAGTGAGAAGATGTGAGCGCAACAACTCTGCAGACACCAAGGTCAGTGAAGAAGGAGGGGGAGGAGGTGCTCCAGGCGCTGGAGCAGAGATTCCCCTGCAGCTCATGGTGAAGACCACGGTGAGGCAGGCTGTCCCCCTGCAGCCCGTGGAGGTCCACAGTGGAGCAGATATCCACCTGCAGCCCATGGAAGACCCAATGCCAGAGCAGGTGGATGCGCCCAAAGGAGGCTGTGACCCCATAGGAAGCCTGTGCTGGAGCAGGCTCCTGGCAGGACCTGTGGACCTGTGGAGAGAGGAGCCCATGCTGGAGCAGGTTTGCTGGCAGGACTTGTGACCCCGTGGGGGACCCACGCTGGAGCAGTCTGTTCCTGAAGGACGGCACCCCATGGAAGGGACCCACTCTGGATCAGTTCATGAAGAACTGTAGCCCGTGGAAAGGACTCACGTTGGAGAAGTCCATGGAGGGCTGTGGGAAACACCTCACACTGGAGCAGGGGAAGAGTGTGAGGAGTCCTCCCACTGTGGAGGAAGGAGCGGCAGAGACAATGTGTGATGAACTGACCACAACCCCCATTCTCCACCCCCTTGTGCTGCTTGGAGGGAGGAGGGAGAGAAACTGGGAGTGAAGTTGAGCCCAGGAAGAAGGGAGGGGTGGGAGGAAGGTGTTTTTAAGATTTGTTTTTATTTCTCATTGTCCTAATCTGATTCGACTGGCAACAAATTAAATTAATTTTTCCCCAAGTCGAGTCTGTTTCGCCCGTGACGGTAATTGCTGAGTGATCTCCCTGTCCTTATCTCAACCCATGAGCCTCTTGTTATATTTTCTCTCCCCTGTCCAGCTGAGGAGGGGAGTGACCGAGTGGCTTTGGTGGGCACTTGGCACCCAGCCAGGGTCAAACTACCACATTTGGCCTTTCATAAACAGATGGCCCCATCCGCTTTTGTGTTAGTAAGTGCCCCACAAAATCACTGATGTTTGTGTGGAGCATGGACAGTATCTATTCTACATTTACATGTTTAATATAGAGAATGGATCCTCCTCAGACCATGACCCTTCTGCCTGTTTTTCAGACTTCAGCCTTGTAGCAAAGCTAGGTTTGGCTGGCAAAGCAAATTGGGACAATAGTGTACAGCCTCTGAATTTTTCAAGTTGAGAAACTGAATGACCTCACAAGATAAAATACTTGTTTGGTGACCTCATTCTCCTCTCCAGGGTATCATATTGCAAATAAAGGTGACCTATTAGCTCAATGCAACAATAGAAAAGGCATGGGTTGGATGAAATCTCAGGAAAATACTCTTTTAACACAGATATTTCCTCATTAATGACAAGAATGGAGAAAACAACAACAAAGGTCTTAGCTGCCAAAATGGAAAAAGAAAGGTATGAGCTTTTCCAGGATGAGGTTTAAACTCCTGGACTGTTTCCCTTTCTGTAGCCTTCAGCTGCCAACATGAAAGCTTGTACATGCAATAGCGAGGAACGCTGGCAAATGGACCCTGTGTGGGTGGACTGATTTCAGTCAAAGTGTTTTGAATAACCAATCTTAACCTTCTATCAAACCAGTAAGCAGGAAATCTTAAGTTAAATAGGCAATTTTAATCTTGTTTTGCAGATATACCTTACTTTTATATTCCTAGGAAATCTTAAGTTAAATAGGCAATTTTAATCTTGTTTTGCAGATATACCTTACTTTTATATTCCTAGGAAATCCTGGAGTTCTTTTTTTGATTGGAATAACCACCAGTATCTGTCAGCTGGAGATTAAATACAATTTAATTTACGCCAAGTTAGGAATTTTCTCATGCTAATCAGCAAACATACATACCTCTCCCTGTATCCAAGTGGCTGCCACACACTTTCTGAGAATTATGAGCTTCCTAAAAGTCTTTTCCCTGTCCTCCTATCTGCCAATGAAATTCTAGATAGGACTACTCACAAGGAGTTCTGTCTTCATCACCGACACCTACATTACCTGCTCCCAAACTACACAGCTACGGTGGGAGTGTTAACCCTCTTGCCCTTACCACTTTCGCACTATTAAGAGTGAGTTGCAGCACTGGCTTCCTGAAAACTGTGCCAGTGCTCCAGTTTGAAGGGTTGCCACGCTCCTAGGCATCGAGCTCTTTACTGTTTACCAGCTATCTTAGAATTTCCCTGAATGAGACACAAATCAAAGTGAAGTTTTTATTTTTGTAAGCTCAAGGAGGACAACAGCTACAGCAGGTTTGGAAAAAAGTGCACCGAAATAATAAAAAAAATCACAGCCCTTGAATAGCTTTTACCGGCATTTTTATTAGGCCCAATATATTTCTTCTTCTATGCATGTCATTTTTCACTCATCATTCACTTAGTTTTTTTAATCAGAGTTTTTCGTGGCCTCTTGTAGGCAGAATTTGGCTTTCAATTAAAAAAGCATAGAAACATCGTTTAAAGAGTTTCAGGCTTTTAATTAGATGAAACTGAAATGTTGTGTACATAAGAAAATCGCCCATTAAATACATGCTTATTTAAAACTTTTACACAAAGGGATGTTAATTGCAATTTGTGAATGGATGGATTATACCTGATCATAAGTGGAATTTTCAATAGTACCTAGTGGGGCCTTCACATAGAGTTGTACAATGCATAACTGGAGTACAATCAATTATGTTTTCACAAAATATCTATTTTTCTGCTGTATTTATTTTTATTCACTTTGCCCTGCATTTGAGAGCTGTGATGCTGTGGCCCTACTGAGGCATTCCAGCACTTGGGAATCTTCAAAAGGAGCAAGCCTTGCGGAAATTTTTAATGGTCAAAAAATGTGTCAGTGGTAAAACTTTCACTGTGACCATTTGGGAAAGAAATTGGCACATGAAACTCAGAAGAAGAAAGTCACTGATAGGACAGATGCAATAGGCAAAACCAGGAGCAGAAATAAATCTGTGGAATTGGGTCTCTACTGGATTTAATAAAATATTAACGTCAGAGCCCTGAGAGCACCAGTAGACCTTAATGATGCTGACCAGCCTCTCCTGGGACTCCCACCCATACCCTCTGCCCACGGGCCTTGGAGCCCCATTTCAGCTCAGGCCTGAGCCCCCAGTCCCAGCCCGAGCTATGCTGTAGGGGTGTCTGTCCCCAGTCCCGTCTCGCACATGGACCCCTCGGACCCGTATTGCAGCCATGTCTCCAGCCCTGTCTACAGCTCCTGACGGGACTCTCTGGATGGGGCTGTGGATGGACCCTGTTTCCAGCACCCGCCTCCGCCGGCCGTGCTCAGGTGCTGCAGGACCGTGCCCTGGTCAGTGAGGGTACTGCTGGGGCTGGGATCACCCTCGGCTCCCGGCTCACTCTCCCTTAGGAACAGCCTGTCCTCGCTGCTCCCTGACAATCCAAAACAGGACAAAATTTTTTTCTTGCTTTCATAAATTGCTATGTCATCTGTACACAATACTCAGAAAAGGACAAAAAGCCAAGTGTAAGCACATCAAGAATGCCCAGTACTTGAGGGAAAGGCAATCCACCCGCTACTGAGACTTGGAGCCGGCATGTGATAATACTGTCCCTGGCAAACCAGAGGCAGATGAAAGAGAGAATCAGGATAATCCTCTCAACTGCTAAGAGACCTTGATCGTGTAACACGAGTGCCCCAAACAGCAGAAAATGTTCTTTATTCTTGGTTAATGTTTAAAGGCTTCAAAGTGCAATACTGCTACGGCTATGATTGAAAAGGACAAATTCTGCTTACAAACTTACCTCGAGGTTTTCTCTCTTGTTTCCTACTCAACATATTTTCTGCTCAAAATGCTGACAAAGCTGTTGCTTTGACAGACAATGGCAGTAGCTGAAAACTGTTTGATTGACTCTAGGACCTCAGGTCCTCTAGCATAATGCAAAAACTTCACTTTGCCCTACGTGGGTTGTAACACTCGTGTGTTTGACACTTTAACACCACTGGAAAAACACGCTCCTGGTAGTGCAAAGGTGGGAGGACTTCAGCCTGCAGAGCTGTTTTGAATGCCTAATTTCCATTTCCAGGAAATTCTGACACTAGCAAAAATATAGCTTATTTGGGAACCAAATGCATCGGTTTTTAAAAATTTGCCACAGGCACAAATTTCTGGAAGTGCTCTGTTTTGGACAAGTCAAATGATTTCTTTGATTAATTGGGGTATTTCTCTAAGAGAACAGAAATAGCTATACTGATTCTTGAATGCTGTTGGCCAGGAAGCTGCTTTAGATGTTCTTCACTCCTGGGAGCAGCCCTGGCTTTCATTCTCTACAGAGGAACTAGGACTCTGAGATTTGCTGCAGCGTCTCAGGAGCAAGGAAGTTCAGAAACTCCCTGGAATCAGCTTGCATTTCAGCAACGATTTAAGGAAGTAAACATGATCTGTGAAGCAGCATTTCCTAAAAAAATAACCCCAACAACCACTGAGTGTGACCTCTGCCCCCTCTTCACTGGCACTGCATTTCCCTCAGTGCTGGCATAATACTGGTAGTGTTCACAGCTGCCCCTGTAAAGGGCTATGAGAGCTGGCTCCCGAGATTTGCTCTCCAAAAACTACATAACCACCCGACTTTGTACTATTCTGTTGATTCCCTTCATGGTTAATGAGGAGGACAGCATAGGCTCTTTTACCAATTCACCCTCTCCCCAGATTTTAAATTTCCTTTCCCAGAGCTCTGGTGGAAAGAAGCAATTTGTAAGAAACAATCAAAGATTCATTAAAAGGGTGGCTTGGAACCTGAGTGTCCCTAGGTTAGTAGCCTAGCCAACATGTACAATGAACTACTCAGCTGGAGTCGTTCATTATTTGTACAAAGTGGGATAGCTTCAGCAGGAGATACTCGGGTCTCAGAATACAAGGTGGGACCGGGACTGAATTTTAACATAGAGTTTGGAAGGTTTGAAAGAGGGTTTCTTGCTTTCCAGTAACATATTTTAACCCCTGTGAAACAAGATATTCTGGGGAGGATACCAATTTCTTATGAAAAGGGGCTTCTCTCCTTCCAAGAAAGGACTTGAGTAGGTGGTCCTTGAGCAGCAACAGGCGCATCCCACAGGCTTGGAGTTGATGTGTACCTACCTTCCAGAGACACGACTTGCTCATGTTGCTCCTGAGCATCCTCGGGTGGCAATGCCAGTGTTTCTTCCTCAGCACACTGGCTTCTGGAAATCCTTTTCTTTCATTGCATGTGTTTCACTCTCTCTTGTCCAAGGCACATCTGCACCTATCCCGAATTCCACTAATCACCAGGACAACAGCTGTATCGGTCTCAAGCATCTCACTGTGTTATCCTGAGAAACTAAACCCAGGTTACTTGCAGAGCAGTCTAGGTCCAGACCTACAAAGGAACATAGAAAATCCCCGGAGGAGTCAGGTTAATATCTTCTTGAATCTGGGAGAGTAGTAACTCAATCATTGGACAGCCTCCTCCCTCAGGTACACTGCATAACTAGATCATGTGTAATAGGTAGTTGTAAATTAATGACGTTCATCTGCAATACCAAAGAGAGGATTTTCCCTTGAGGATTGTGATTAGACCTCATATACTTTCAGTATAGCCAATCCATAGCACTTTACTCTCCTAATAGTTGCAAAGTCTAATAATGGCAATATTGAGCCATGGTAGCTAATTAGGCGAAGCCAAGAAGTAGAAAAATATATATGTCTGTACAACTCTGTTTCCCCGAAAAAAATCTTTCTCGTCCCATTCCATTTGGTTGTCCTTTTATAGATGTCTTATTACTATTATTTGCATTTTCCAGACAAATACAATGAATGCCATCTTCACAGTAAAATGCTGCTGCTGCCCTTTACACTACTTCTTGATATTTGAGAAACAGTTTGTTATTCAGATATTAAAATAACAGCACAGTTGTGAGATTTAACACCACTGGGTGATATTTCAAGCTTCAGAACATTTTATGTTTCTTTAGTGGTCTAATTTTCAAGGTGATTTGATTCATTTTTGCTCCTGTATTCCCATAGCAACCATAGCCAGAAATGCCTTTTACCATTTGAGCAGGCTAAAAGGCTGCAGCCTTTTCTCCTAAGATGCAAGACGACATACCGGGATTGATGGTGACATCTTTGTCACAGGAGGCGGTGATGCCTGCTAGGACCAAGCTTGCAGGCTGCCTGGAAACTGTAGCTGATTCAAAATGCAGTGGTCTGCCAGAACAGAGAGATGAAAAACATAATACTAATCTCTAAATTGTACATTGGCCACCCATTGGAGCCTGGTTTTAATTCAATGCACTGGTCCTTATCTCTAAAGCCTTAAGATTTGGCTGACTCTGAGAACATCTATTTTCTGCCTGCTTGCACGAAGACTGCAGCTGATGAATTTTTTAGACTTTTCAGCTCTAGACTGAAAGATGAAGGGGGCAGGGGCACAATGCACCAGTTACTTCTTCCCGAGTTCATATTTTTTTCCCTTTCAGACTGAAATATACTAATTCAGATTTCCCCATTGCAGAACATGGCCAGCAAAAGTTGCTTACGCATGCAGTTATGACAGTTTTTTTCATTACTTTTCTATTAAAGAAAGCCTTATGTTGTCACTGGTGAACACATTATCAGCTCTTTTTATGAAGAGGACTGCTAGATGTGACGCTAAGTTTTTTAAAAATGTCTCTCATAATAAAGAAGCAGAGAGAGAAAGAAAAGAAGCATTTTCCTGTGCTTTAGCTGGAGACCCAATAAAGCCTAGTGTTGACATGTGTCTCATACACTTATGCCATCCAGCAGCTCTTTTACTTCATCAAAAAAAGTTACCAACTGGACACGACAAAAGGATAACTGTACCTCAGGATTTGTTTGGCCAGGGCACACAATATGCCTTGAGTGCCTTACAAATACCATGCCTTTCTTCTGCAAGCAATGACAGATACTAATGTAGTTGTGTCGTTTCTAGATTTCAGCCTCAGTCCTGCAGTTAATATAAACGTGGTTAATGTTGTTCACACCTGTAATCATATAGAAAACAGTGCACTTATTAAAATAAATGACATGCTTAAATGGTTGCAACAGCAAAGCCTTAAAGATCAAGAAGCTGTTTATTACATCTATTTCTTCACGGTTTTGTCTTCAGGTGTTTTCAATTGCTCTTTGTATGCATAAATCTTTATTTAGCATGGTTGTTGTTGCACACAAATACAAAGGTATGCTAAAAATATAAACAGTAGCAACTAAAGAAGCCTAGAGCCTGTAGAAAGACTGATAAGGAAATGGAGACGGATACAAGCTCACATCTGTGTTGAACCCCCATTCACCTTCCAAGTTGAAACACATTAATATGCAGGAGAGAGAAGGCTTTGTGTCAGAAATAAAGCAAACTGCCCCCCTCATAGATTCTTGTCTATAGATTGTGCTGAAATGAACTGAGATTACAGCAGTGATTAACCATTTCCTTCCGAGCATCTTTAAAACAGAGTGAACAATCTGAGATGAAGCTTGCCCTATCCACGATACCAGTTATCCACACGGATGTCTTGTTAGAAGATGGTAGTTCATATTAGTCTAGGCTCAAGGTAGAGGATTTCCACTTCTTGTGCAAGACTTTTCTCTATATGGCTGTGTTTTAAAGCAGGTTGATCTCTCTGGGGAAACTCTTACCAGCACATATTAGATTTTTCTCTCATCGTGTTGAAATAATGTCCGTGTCCTTGCTCAGAGATCTCAGGAGGTCAAGGTAGGGGAAAGGCTGAGTTGCGGTGCCCTGCCACCCTCGGCACTGAGCTGGGCGCTGGACACAAGAGATGGGGCAGTTCTGTACATTTGCATGAAAAAGGTTCCACATTTCTGTGGAATTTTAATAACGATTGGATAGTACCTACCGATTTTGGTTCCCCTAGATAGCCACAGAGCAACTGCGGGAACTCAATTTACAAGTCCGGTCTTGGTGGTATCTTTTCTGCTTCTAGATTCAGTTTCAGCATCCAAACCCTTTCCTTTGTCAAGTCATTAAATTCAGACAACCAAACCCCTGCTCAGTTGGTGCCTAGCCTTGAAGAAGCCTAAAATTTATGGATAAGTGAGTTTTATTATTAAATGTCCCTACTGTATCTCATGAAGCTGAGCACACTCACTCTGTGCTCCCTTTAACTGGTGACATCTGGTGCTAGTCAGGTTTAATTGTAACTGCTTTGGAAAGCTGTAATCTTTTTTATTTCATTAAGCCTGAATTAATCTCCCCTGACAAGGACTCAGAACAGTCCTTTTCCCTCTAAATATGTTGGCCACAGAGCCGTTGTTGTGACTCATTATTGAGAGTCCTTTTTCTGCTTAGCAAAATTGAGACAAAGGAATGCCTCATCAAGTTTTTACTGTTCTGCTGCCTTGCATTTATAAAGCTCACATGAACGGGCTATATGCAAAAGTCCTTCCTGTAGAAGGTCACCCAATTAACAGCTAGTACACAGAACCATTAAGTTTTATTTATACAATCCTTTAAAGTGCTTTAAACTTTTTTCATCTAAAAGCTTTTTTAAATTGCTAGTAATATTACTGAATATAATTGCAATTAATTTACAGTAATTAGAGAAATTATGGCTCTGAGTCTTATATTCCTAGGTATATTTAGCCCACCAATATTTCAATGTATAAACATCAAAATATCTTTAAAAATCCAGCCCTCATTCTCTCACTTCTCCAGCTTCTTGAGGAAGTTGTAATGCTTTTTTCCCTTCTACTTTCTGTCATTTTGGACTGTAAATTGTTCGGGCTGAGAATTCTGTTTTATTGTGTCTCTATGCAGGGTAACAGAACAATGATTTTTCTCGGGCTCACTGGACGTTAGTATAGTCATTACTAAAATAATTAAGGGAAGACCAGAAACGTAAACTGTGATGGATGGCTGCTCGCTTGCCTCCATCCAGACCATGTGTTGCAGTGGAAGGTGAAAGGGGAGGAGGAAATGTGGGTACGTCTCTCACCCGCTTCCCCCCGTCCCTTTTCATCTCTAGTACGATGGGAGCTCAGCTCAGGAAGGGACGGCTGATGCTCCTGGAGAAGACACAGTAAGATCTTTTCATAGAGATGACGCCTGACAGGGATCATCCAGTCAGACCTCTTGCTAAGCAAATAAGTTCTCTGTATTCAAATCACAAAGCATAATTAAACAGAAGTCTTTCTTTTCTCAGAAGATTTAATTCTTGCATGCTACGGGCAGAGAATAGGAGACCATCAAGCACTGCCAGTACTTGAGTTTACAATGGTTTTGTAACTATTGGAGGAACAACAGCATGTAATACAGAGAAAAATGAGAACTTTTCCTTTTTCCTGCCATTTCTGTGAAAATATTGTCAGTTCATCAGGTATGACCGGTACGCATAAACAAGGCTTGTAATCTCAGGTCTTGGGAGAGCTGGGCTGTTCTACTCCATGCTCTACATCTGCCTACAGATGGCCTAATATTTTACAAAAACATAGGGGAAAAAAATCTTAGAATGCATGTAGACTGTCACGGGGGAAAATATATAATTTCTGATCTTTGCCTAGAGGGACTTGGTGAGAGTTAAGTTTTTCAGGGCATTTTAAAAACACATTTAACTTCTTATTTCATTGACAAGTCATAAAGGTCACTTGAATGATCATGCAGTGCTTAAGTGCCCTAACTGCCCTCGCATTGATAACACAATATTGGAATATAGTCACTCTTTATCAACATTGAAGCACGCTCTCTTTTATAATTATTATTTATAATTAAGGATTTGGTGAAACAGTTATAAGGCCATGCTGACAGCAGTTGACTTGGTAGCAAACCTGAAATGGGCCATAATTGCTGTAATAAATCAATTTCACCAGGATTATTGCTACTGTAAAACTAATAGTCTGTAAGAGTAGTATGTGATTAAAGGAGGCTCTCTGTCAGATCTTAGCAACCAGGAATTTAGAATGTTAAACTAAATTCCTAATGTAGAATGTAAAACTAATAGAGCTGCTGATAAAAAAAATGAGGGTAAAACTCTCCCAAAGCGTCAACAATCAAGGAACAAATGAAGATGAATAAAAGGAAAGCTTGATCAAATTTTGAGCCTGACAAGAAAACACAAGCCAGCACGGATACCACCGCACAAAGCTGGTGACCTGAATGCCCAAAGCAGTCTGGGCGTCATTAAGCTCCCTGCCCTTGCAGTGCTGTGGGAGTTGTGTTTTCACATCATTAATGGAAGAACAAGGGAGACTTCTGGAATGGTACCACAATGAAAGAATAAGCATGGCTCTTTCAGCTGCTCTAACCCAAACACTTCATTAAAACAAATGTCAAGATCAATCAGTGCAGTACTCAAACTGTAGCTTCAAATTTCTGTTTGTTCCAAACAAGCCTTTTGAGC
The DNA here is from genome assembly GCA_009819775.1 of Phoenicopterus ruber ruber. Lineage (NCBI taxonomy): Eukaryota > Metazoa > Chordata > Aves > Phoenicopteriformes > Phoenicopteridae > Phoenicopterus > Phoenicopterus ruber. The sequence goes on along the minus strand of CM020219.1, from coordinate 28,018,840 downwards.
ACTATATCTGTAGTTAGTGCCAGGACAGTCACGGCTTGTGCTCGCTAAAGTATCTGTAGAACTTTTGGTCAATTTTGGTCATGAGAGGATCCACATTACTCTTGCCTTCAAGGAACCAGTCTCAAAAAATGAAGGATGGCTGTTCTCAGACCACCTTGGTCATGTTCCTTGCTTGTATCTTGACTCTAAATGGGGAAAATACACGACTAACCTCTCTTTTGGACTATATTCTTTTTCACCTTCCCCAAGCAACACTGGATGCTGAGGGCTTTCCTGTAATGTAGAGATTTCTGAATATGTCAGAAGGATGAGTGATGAGCTAAAGTGACAGCTTCCAGGACAACTTACGCTACATGTTTCACAGATCTGTTTTTCCCCCATCCCTTAGAATACAGGGTACACTTCAATGCATTATCAGCTTATAAAGCAGAGGGGGGAAGCCTTTTGAGGTATATTTCTTGGTCTCTAAAAACCAGTAAAACTTCCTGCATCCATGTACATGCCCAGAAAATCTAGAAGTTCACCAAAGTAGGAGTTAAAAATGTTAAGTAAGGTAAAAAGTTTAACAGTTTTTAAGAAGTTAAAAATCCTGTTTCCTATCTCTATCTTTAAATACTTTGAAGGTACTGACACATTGGTTTGTAGAGCTTGTGGTTTATTCATCTTAAATAGTCTAACTAGCTCACAGTAAAGATGAAATTCTTTCGAGTAAGCCTTTCAGACGAGTACAACATGAAAATATTAACATGGTTTTGTACTTACATGTGAATGCAAACCATAGTTAGGAGGATTATTTACTGCTTTTCTTATGAGAAAGAAAATAAATTCATGCAGACTATAAAATCATAAGAGTAAAATCAATGCTAAAATTAGGGACCGAATACATAAGAAATATGCATAGAGCTAAAATGACGGTGAAGTAAGAACTCACTACTACGGTGTTCAGCTGATTCATAACTGACTTCATTAAACTGCAAGGTAGAAAGGAGAAAGAAGGTCAATGGCTATTGCTGCAAAATCCATTTCCCTTTTACTTTATTCATAACTTTTTGAAGAACAACTCTTCATCTCCTTAGCTGTTACTACAGCACATATCCTTCTACCTCACCAGCCCCTGTTTCTATGCATCCTAAAATGCTGCCGCTGAGAGCTTACCATCCAGTCCAGCTCAAAATAAGGTCCACAAATAACAAGACTGCAGGTCTAAAACCACACAAGTGCAAAGAATGTGTTGGAGTTTTAATTAAAAATTTGACAGAGCCTGCAGATGAAATCCTCTTTTCATTCTTGAGACGGGATAGAAAGAAATGTTGTTGCAGCTACCGCCACCTTGTTTTCCTGAAGGAGTGGCGATGCACGGAAAGGATGGAAACCCCGCAGCTCACTGGGAAGCTCGGGTGAGTTACAACTGCTGGAAGGTGCTGAGCAGGAAATTTGGGCATTGGCAGAAGAGAGCCCAGGTGTATTCACTGGCTCTCTGCAGAGCTGCAGAAAGAAACAGCATTGCTTTACAACGAGCTTTAATTAACCAGACCTGGAACAAAGCGGACGGCATATTTTAGTAACTCTTCAGCCCTGTAATCTTAGCAGAGTAGACAAAAATTAGGACCAAACTGGGGAGCTTACATAAGCCTGTCAAGTTACAGATGCCTGATGAGAATTTTATCCATTAGGATGTCAAGTACTGACTTGCCTCTGGTGTCAATCACTATTCTGCAGGAGTCTGACTCATTAATCAATACATAGCTCACACTGGTGATACTTGAAGACAGTTATTTCTCCACAGATCTGTATGCCTTAAAATAACGATGCTGCATCTTTAAGACTGGTGTTCTAGTGCTAAAAATAGAATCCAAATAACACAGGTTTCAGGCAAAATTTTTGGCAAATTGGGTGCTAGCAATTAAAATTAAAAGATGAGACAGGTTTCTGTAACAGTCTCCTGAATCTGTTTTATATCTATTTTGTGGAAGGGTTTTTATTTTAAGATGATAAGACAAAAGCTTTAAAATGATCACATCATATAAATGTTAGCAGTCTCCAGAATTGTCTTGTTTATTTTTCTCTCCACGTCAGAAAATGAGTCTGATAATGCTTTGACTGAAGTCAGTAGAATTGTTCCCATTCAATTACACCCTAAACCTGCAATGGGATTTGCTAATGAGTATAATGTCAAAGCCAGCGCAAGCGATGAGCAAAGGGTTTTTATGATGCACAGTATAATGAACAGTTTCCTTTAGTTTTTCTGGGACGCCTAATTTCGGAATCAGGGGAATATTCAATGCCAAATACTTATTTCAAAACGGCCAATTCTGCAACCAATACTCAAGCTAAACATTCAAAATCTGTTTCAGACCAGCTTCTGTGACATTAGGTGATACCTGAGGTGCATGAAGATGGCAGCATCAGAGCTGATATGAGTAAGAGGCATCAATGACAGTAGGAAACAGATAAAGAGCATTCAAAAGGAAAACTGTGCCAAGCAATGCCTTCAGAAAATCCTCCCCTCCCTGTTCTTCTGTAGTTAGTATTAAACAAAATCCTCACTGGCTGGTCAACTCAAATTCATAAGTCTGAAAATAATTCTGCCTATCCCACAGCATGATAATGGTCATGAGACGAATTTTGCATCTTTAATCCACCATGACTACTGAGGAGAAAAAACTCAGAACATTTCTGTCCGTCAGGCCACCAGGATCCTGCCCACTGTTACCTGAAACTGTTCCAGAAATGAACGTCAAGATACAAATGGGAAGGAACTGCACGCACAGTTTCTTTTTCACCACTGCTAAGGGCATAGTCTAGTTAAGAATTATCTCCACACATTTTTCCCATATTTACAGATAGTTGTTCAGTTTATGGAAGCTAGAAGAGCTGTAATGTACTGTACAACATCTATGTTCTTTCTAGTCTAATTAGAAAACCCCATCTTTATAGTCATGGTTTTATTACCTGATAATCATGTACGAGCACAATGTGATGTGTTTATTTCCATCAGTACAGGGAATGCTGAGTTATTTGTTCTTCCTCCACAGTCTCCCCCAAATAAAACACTGGCTTCACTTAGTTCAGTGGAAGTTTTACCACAGCCGCACCAGTATATCATACATCCTATCTGGAGTACTTTAAAATAATTAACATTTTTTAGTCATTCTAGGTTTTATAAGAGAAAAAAAGTATCCACATCAAGATTTATTCCCCTCCTCTTGCATGGGAGTCCTTGTGGGAATCCTGAAAAACCACAAAACAAAACGGTGAGTGTGATCTGGATACGACAGGTATGTCCATTTGCATTTTAAAAACCGGAGCTGTCTCCCAGTTCTCATCTCCTGTGTAGCTCTGCTGGTGTCTGAGCTCTAGGGAAAAATTTAAGAGTCTTGGCCATGCCCACAGAACACATAAAGACCTCTGCTCTCACAGTCCAGCCTTTTGGTTTTCCGGAGCTTAGAGACTGGCAGCATGGCCAGCTAGCAGCTGAGCGCAGGAACTGCCGGCTATCAAAACGCAGACTGAGCCACCAGGCATGCCCACAGCTCAGGCACCTAACGCAGTGGAATTAGGTGCCTAAAATACCCCCGGGGCGCAGCTCTCAGACACTGCAGTAACGGTTGCCATTATCTGTTCAGAGAGTAAAATATTAGATTACGTAGACTATTCCCAAGGCTGCAGACACACCGCACAGTTCTTAATTTTCTCAGTTATTCACGTGTTTGATCTTAGAAGCAGCAGTAACGAAGGCATTTAGGGGAAACGAGGGCATTGCATCCTATGGACAAGTGGGTTTCACAGGACGAGAAATGTTAAATCTATGCTTTGACCTATAACCCATTAGGTCCAACAGTACAAACCCCACAAACTGCTTGGCATAAAGAAGGGAATGACACAAAATACTGGTGAAGAGATGCACAGGGTGATAGCAAAACAGGAAAACAGATTAAAATGAAAGAAGCTAAATCTGGATAGTGGTGTAAAAATTTTGTTTCTCAGCACACACTATTTGAAAGATTGAGGGAAACAGAGAGGGTCTCCCATCCCTTGAATAGATGCTAACAAACCTCCTGCTCAAAGCAGTGTTCTGTATATATAAAAAACAGGGATTGCCCTTTAATATCCATGCATCGTGGTGCGGGGAGTGGTGCATAAAGTACCATGATGAAGCTGTCAGGGTGTGTCTAAATCAGTGGTTCAATTTGGATCACTTTTCAAGTATATCTCCTAATATCACCATTTAGTCCCTTTTGATTCACTTAGTGGAGCGGTGTCTGAGTGCGGAAGCCGAATACGTGCTCCAGGAGCACACCTAGCGTACTCCCACCACAAACGGGCACTAAATCTGTGGACCAGATTTGTGCTAGTCCGACATTTAAAATAACCTGCAATGTGCCATCCAGACCTCAGCACTAACTCTTTCACTCTACATATCTGCTGTTACTGGTCTGCACTACTTGCTAATGTAAACTTGGCCTCAGATACCACTTTTTGCAAGTGTTAGCAAATGCTGATAAAGTAAAGACCACTAAAGTGGTTCTGGCTTCAGCCAGCAAGGGGAGATGAGAGAAAGGGCAGAGAGGAACAAGAGGGAGGGAGAGACAAAGGCAGAGGCAGAAGGAGTCCTACCAGCAGGGCTCACAACGAGACCGGCAGAGTGATGCTCTGAAGCTCGCAGAAAAGTTGGGGGAAACAGTGAAAAGATGCAGGCTTTCTCTCACTGCCAAAGGGTTAGGTCTGAAAGGAGCCAAAAAGCATGTAAGTTATTACTAATATAGGAAGGTAAACACAGATGTTGCCTATAACATTTATTTTCTTTGCATGCACTCTTGTTCACCCAAGACCTCAAGTCTGAATACCTTCTAACCAATGCATATACTTAAAAACTCTCTTCTTTCCTGTATTCTATTTGTCTATTATCACACTGAGCTTGCATTCCGAGATGACAGGATGACATGAGGTACATTACTGACCGTGACACAGAGATGAAACAACCATTTACCACCCCTGCCCGCTTCATGACCTTCACCTAGTCATCTTCGCCTTCAGATAGTTTTGAATATTGCAAAATGCCTTTCCTGTCTGAAAATTACAGCAACTGGATAAATAAGATGGTGGATAGTAGATAGCATGAAGGAAGTGAACAACAATTTGTATTTCTTGTGTCAAAAGAAGATGATATGCATAGGTGAGAAATTAAAAACAAGTAGTTTGGGTTTTAAATAGAGGTGAAAATAAAATTATGGATAGAAATGGACACTTACCTTGGGCAAATTTCCTGCGGAAATGACTAATAGTACCTTCTCTCAAGACATGCAGATGAGTTTTCAGTCTACGTGAAGGTTCCCTTTGACCCCTGTCCACACTATGAGGCAGTGATGTGAACGTATGTGCTACATACCATGATACACTTGGTTGTTTCACACTCCACAGACTCCAGTGGTCTTTCAGTACCTGAAGAATCAACGAGAGTGTTGAATGACTGCGGAGTTTAGTTCTGGAGCATCTGCATGGGGCCAGATTTCAACTCAGAAGAGAGGCATCATCTGAAATATTTATATTGCTGCTGTTATTTGGAATTTTCTGTTTGTTTGTTAGAAGGCAGAATTTTTCCTAAAATACTGAGCATAGGTGACTGCTGCAATAAATTTATTTTACAACTGTATTTACTTAGCTGTAACTTTTTACTCTGCAATTGCATTTTAAGCTATTAAGCTCTATTTAAAACAAAACAAAACAAAACAAAAACTGGCCTTTGGCTTTTTTCTGGTGATTTAGAAAATTAAACAAAAGTCCTTCAACTTAATAAAATATGCAAGATAAAACTGCAAAAAATCTTTGATCGTGTCAGACTGGAAGGGATTGCCTTCTGTTTTACTGTATGATATACCATCAGGGACTACATCAAATATCTTAATTGGAGTGGGATTTGGAAGTGGAGATTTCCTGTCGCATCGTGGTATTTTCTCAAACGTACTTTCTAGGACTTACTTTGTTCAATACAGTATATACATAATAGCATGTTATGTACATGTTGGCACAATTCCTTCATTTTTGTCAGCTGCATAACTTTCAGAATCCCTTAATGAGAACCATTTGCATAACTAAACAGAAGAACTACAAAAGAAGAGATTTTGTTCAAGTGAGATCAAATACTAAAGGAAGATAAAATATTAAATACAAAATTCTGCACCACACTCAGCATAGCTTTCCAGTGTAAGAGCTCAGTGAAAAGTTTCTGTAGTAAAAAAATAAACTTTTTTGTCAAATGCACTTTTAATCATATTTGGAGGCTGATGATCTTTGATGTTTTACTAAACTTCAGTATCTTAGGCTACTTTAGAAAAACATGGATGTTTTAAAAACGTTCATTAAGTACTGCATCTTGCTTCTGTTGCATCCTAAAGGAGCAGAAACTGAAGTTTCCCATTAAAAAAATTCTCAATGCAAACTTTTATCTTCAGGGTTCAAAGAAGAACAAAAATCGTAAGGAAATTTAAGAACTAGGCGCCTGTACACAGTAAGATATCACATTATGAGTTTTGCTGGAGTGGGAATTTTAGGTTTGCCCTTTGGTTTGAAGTCAGTGGCAGTATTTACAAATCTTGTATCTGCAGGTCATCCTCAACGAATGGAAAATTCCATTTATACAGTTTTGGAGCCTGTGAGGTGATTTTTCCTCGGTATTTTCCCTATAAAAAACATGACAGCACATTCTGTTTTATGAACATATTTGGATATGCTGACAATTATGTATTCATCATTGATTTTCCAGTATTTCACACCGTAAGTGGTTATTTGCGTGTTATATTTAAGATCATAACTGCATCTTTGTATATCCCTTTTGCAGTAGCATTGGTGGCTACTCAAAGTGCAGGATATCAGAATAACAAAGGTAAGAGATAAGAAAAGAAAAATCTGAAATATTTTCAGTGACTGTTAGATGTACAAAACAGCGTGCCCCGAACGCTGAACTGTCTTCAGAGATGTACAAGTACCTTAGATAACCAAAGCTAACTCTAGGATTACGCTTTTCTTCAGTCAGTCTTGTGCAGGTGGACTTGAACTTCAAACAACACAAACTAGACCTGTGCTCTCAGTGTATGACGTGTGCTGCTACTTCAGTTGTTAGCAGCCCTATTGCCCTTTAATTGCATATTATCATTTCCATGATAAAAATAGCTTCCCATTGCTCCCAAGTAAAAAGAAACAATTACATGCCAGATTATGACGAGACATCAATTTCCAACAAGATTTACTGCGAATTAAATGATTGTTTGCTGTATAAATATGTTTCAGAAGGCTGAGAAGGTATCCATCAGGAAGACCTGTATCATTTATTCATATGGCTTTTAAATGACAACTCACACACTGAGAACTCTTTCCGCTAGCTAGATGAACTAAGTAACAAAATCTAACTGGGTATCATACAACAGCTAAGGTTATCTTATAAATTTACTTTGCTCTCTGCAATCATAGCAATATTTCCTGGTTTGTTTAAAGTTATTTGCATGCAAACAGTACCTCCCCTTCTCCCCAGCGCAGCCCATCCAGAACCGATCACCCCCTCATTTTGCTCATACATGTAGTGCAATAGTTATTCTCTGACTGCGTCCAGGCCTGCCAAAATAAACACTTAGCACTGGCAAACAGTATCCAGCCAGCATACATTTAAACATAAAAACTACTGTAAAGAGGCTGGCGAAGACTAGTAACTGAGCCATTTCAAAACTAGGCTGGATGAAGCACCAGAGGACAGCATCTGCTGTAGGGAAGTGCTTCGCTACAAGACCAGGAGAAGATGACCCAACACCTTTCCTCAACTAGCTTTTGCGATAACTATTTGCAATTACTTGTGCTTACTGATGGACACAAACCGACACAATGAAAGTCATAAATGTCACAGGTGCTTTTGTTTAAACCAGTCGTGAAATATTTCAAGGAGCTACGTTCATCAAATTATCGGGAAAGTTCAGTTTTCCAGACATTTTTCAAGCCCAAAATTTTTCAATGGATTTGCACGTTCTTTGAATGTGCATTTCCATCTCTGCTTGAATGATGAAAAATTCCCATTCTTCTTGTAACTTACATGAATACAGCTATTTAAAGATGAAGCGGTTCTTCAAAACAGAGAGTTTATAGTGAGTCACTTGTATCACATGAAACAATTCCAAGATCCCAAAGATTACACAGCAGGAAATCAGTAAAATTATAGCAACACTTAGAAAGAAGCAAGAACAAGCAGAGTATTAAAAATTGTATAGAATTGTCCACCGAATTAAAATGGTGGTTATAAAACACACTTGGCACGGTGATTATAACACGAATTTGTGAATAAATCACAAGCGTGTCTCATCAACAGGGGTTTCTGACATTTCCATTTGACAAAGACAATTTTAACAAGTTTTCACGTACTTTCATTTCTTTATTATCTCTTACTGTTTCCCTATAAGACAAATCTCCATACTCAGAGCTGCATCGAATGGTTTTAACTGAGATCAAGATGGTTGATAGGTACAAACTGCAACCCAGCAGCTATTTTATTCTTTTATAAAGTACTTTAGGCTAGCTAGGCTTCTAAATGTTACCCCAAAAATGTAACTGATTTCTGATTTTCTTCTCAAGATATACACCTATAATTATACAAGTCTTGCCAAAGAGACATAATTACAGGCGAAATCAGTTGTGCCACCAGGGCTGTAGTCTGAACTCTGGATGTTTTCAGATGCCAGCGATTTCCGTAGGTCTCAAATCACAACTCCACGCTTCTTTCCCTTTGAGGAAACACACCAGGGTCCTCTCTGTGCAGTTATGCTGTAATAATGACTAGCAGCTGAGTCACAAATATTCTGCCCTGGGATGGAATACATACCACTGTGAAACCTCAGAGGCAAGGCTCAGCTAACATAATGATCCACACAGCGAAGTCCATAGAAATATAGCAGTTTTCACTAGACTAAGACATTCCCCCTTGGAAGATACCCCTACTTCCAAGCAAGAAACAAAGCATGCAATTTTCCTGCTATGAGTATTTGTTTGGCTTATGCCCTTCAAAGTGGTGAGACAAGTTGCCTTTCTTTTTCAACGCACAAGGTTTTTCTGTTGCATTATATGCATTACAACATAGAACAAGGTAGTATTATTTGGGGGCCGTGACTTCTCGGATATTATTTATCCAGCTAAAACAACATATACAAAACTCCCTCATTCTTTTAAAATATTCGAGTTAATCAGGCACTGGCAAGATTTTACGTACAACTATCTGTGCTGCTTCAGGCAGGTTTTAACTAGGCGTGATGAAAATCTGGTAAATACAGTTTGTCCTCGGCTATGTTTACAGCCAAAACATGCTCAGGAGCATTTCAGCTGCACCTACTGCTGGTGACACTTGCCACCAAGTAACTTTTCAAAGGGAGGCAAAGACTGAAAACTGAGGTTCCAATCACTGACACATCAATACAAACCTGGTTAATTACAAGTTAATAGAATTACTCAGATTTGGAAAAGCGCGTCTGAGATCGGAATCTGGAGCTATGTCTCATCTTGTTCGCTGGGGCAGCAGCCTTGCTCTTGAGAAGGTGGGGAGCGTGCTGTCAGCACGCGTGTTCAGCCCTCTGCTTTCCTGCAAAAATCAATGGCACAGAGCACTCTGTCGTGAGACTCGGACAGATAACTGATTTCAGGAATGGTACTCTGTATCAGTTCCTAACTGCTACAGTAGAAAACGTGATGAAGTGGGAAGAATTGCCACGTAACGCAGCTTTTGTCAACCATCTGATGTTAATATTTGCAGCAGCTAAGTCTGAAATAAACGCATCGGGATCAAGAGACAAAGAACCATTTATGTGTTCACTCAGCAACAGCTTGACTCTTTCTCTCATGAATGTGGTTTAAAACATCTGTTTTTACAGAATAGATGTTCATTTCTCAATTAATTGTAAAGTTCAAATGACTAAATTTTCCTTTTAGGAGAAAATGCTTTCTAACATACCATTATAATGAATCACTTCCATCTGTCTATTTGCACTGCATTTTCAACCATCACTAAAATTAATGTAAAGTTTAGGCACTCTGCTAAAAGTAAAATGATAACCAGAATCATGATATCTAAGATACAATAGCTGTATTAAAAGAGAAACATTTTAAAATATGTTGACATTCTAATGAAAAGTTAAAATCTCTGCTGACTCACAGCACATCCAGTGATATCTGTTATAAAGCAAGAATAGAATTTACATCTGAGTGCTTTAAGTGGCCCGAAATTTTCTATCATCTTAATCAAAAGGTCATGAAAAATGTATGACTTCCAAAAATACACAATTGAAGTGTGTACTGAATGATTTTTAACAAAACTAGATTACAATTCAACTGATTACCCAAACGATATAATATTTTGCTATTTTGTAGAAATAATCGGTTGTAAAAGAGTGTTCATTCATTAATTTCTCAGCAAGATTTATGAAACATTTGGTTTGAATGGTGCACAGGGCTTCTACAGTTTGAATAGGAGACACTTTACTGAATCAGCCAGTGGGACCCCGTTGAAATGACTCAGCCTACCAAAACTCTCCTGAATTTGCTGAAGGTTCACGGTGTATCCTAATGAGAGCAGTTTCACGGGCTACCACATCACTGCTGTGCTGAAAGGTTGAAAGATACTGATGAAAACTATTCATACATTTTCCTGGGGTTTAAATATTTAATAAATTACCATGGGCTTCCTTTTAAGTGTCTTTTTCTTGGCGCAATACTCGAGACACAGTGACACTAGGTGAAAAGCATCCTGACCGACAGAAAATGTATCATCTGCCGTGTGAGCTGTTTGTAGGGGTTTTTTTTAGGTGGGAGATTTTGAGAGTCAGCCTTACCCCGCCATCAGGAGAAATGTTTGTCAGGAGGTTGTTTCTAATTGACCCTGGCTTTCTTGCCTCGAACACTTCAGACGGAGTTGACTGGGCTAGCATTCAGCTGTGGGGAGAAAATTAAGGATCGAGCTCCCAGTATCAGAGTGAGAAGTGCTTCATGAGCTGGAGCTCTGGGCTTTGCCTCACGTAAGTCTAACCCTAAGATGTGCTTGGGATGGACCTTACCCTGGCACCCCAGCCACGTTCCGGAGGAGAATGTGGACGGGTAGGAAAAGTTGCAAACTCTTCTCCCCACCCTTTGGCAGCCCCTCTTAAGACTCAGCTGCCTTGGAGCTCTTGGCTTTGTCTCTCTTCTAACCCTAATCCAAGGGTTAGATAGGCGTAGTCATACATTGCACCCTATCCTGAGACCCAGCCTATGGCCCAGAGGAGAGGGTCATTAGGGGATAGCATCTGTGGAGTCTTCCCCTACCTTATGCAGCTTCTAAACCCTTTTTCAACCCCTTCCAGCTGCAGCTGTTGGCTTTGTCTCTCTCCTGACCTTAAAAATAAGCCTAGGCACGGGATGAACTGTACCCTGAGACACCCAGCACTGTCCCAGAGGAATGAACAAGTGTTCAGGCATGAGCTCCTTGCGCAGCCTCCCCCATCACGGGTCCTCCCCGTTGCATCCCAACTGCACCTGGAGCTATGATGGGCTTCGTGTCTCTCCTAACCCTAACTCTAACCCTCGGCATGGGCTGAGCCTTAGCCCTAGACTTCCCAGCATGGCCCAGAGGTAAGAATTTTTGGGAGATAATTCTTTTTCCACCCTTCCAGGGGAGGCAGGTGTTGCTACAAAAATGGGGAATTGGGAAGTATCTATGTGTGTCTAGGCCAACCTGCAGACTATGTTGAGAAGGTCAAGCTGCCCTTCCCTGTTTTGTGACAGGTGGATTATAAACACAAGCTAAGACCTCTGGCCTACTCTTTACAGGCAAAGTCCTTAGGTAAAGAACAAACCGTAACAAAAATAAAATGTCTAAGCATGTTCCCAAATTAGAGTTGACTTATATCAGAATTTCTGCTTTAAAGGATATTTTGATTGTTGGAACTATGCCTTTTGTTTCATGAGGTTGAAATGAGCCAATGTTGGTATTTATAATGGTATTATATCATTGTTGGGATAACAAAACGCATTATTTCTAATCAAGCATTGATAGTTTATCAAGTAGTTGAGGTTAGGAATATATGCTTTTGAATCATGAGCAACTGAGTGCTGGTAAAGATCAGTAGCTAGAATTTCTCAGTAAATTAATACATATAAACTGTGTTAGAGCAATCGGCCTAAGTGACTAGGCAGGCATTCAAACAACTCCTTTTTGGAAAATGGTATCATTCTCTAATATGAATGTAATTTTCCGTAGCCGAAGGAAATTTCAATGAATGGAGATATAGAAATCCTCAAGCCTTCTAAGTAGGACATGTAGCACATGGTACCTCATTATAATTATGACTGTGATGGCTTTTTGTTTTTTCTGGGCATACGTGTCAAGCAGGTATGTGTGTGATGTCTAATGAGGTTAGTACTTTTGCAGGAGTTACAATTTACAGGTAATTTATTTCGAATCATTGCAGTAAGAAAGAACACTACACCCAAATCTATTTCAACGGAAGAGCTTTTCCTGACCCTCTTGGGCGCAGGGCATGGCCAAATGCTAGCATTGCGAATTAATTAATTAAAATGGGTCAAAGCATGAATAAAACATCTAAAATGCCTCCGTGAGTGACTGTGTGTTTATATGTATGCAAATGCAATGGAGGACAACGCAGACAAGAACTGAAATTGTATGGTGATGACACTACTATTAATAGTTTCAAAACCCATCCTTTTTGCTCCCATGTTCATAAAGAGCAATCTGAAAGCATTCACATTTCTAGTCATACTATTGTTGAATGCCAATTTATAACAATATGGAAGAAGGAAACCCCTCAATCAATGCTCCATAAGTAAACGTCCCTTAAAACAAATGCTCACGTAAACAAAAATTGGATTATATTTGAACTATAGGTTTTCAAACACACTAAAGTACTGCAATCAACCAGATGTTCTTGTTGATGGGTTTGCAGCTATTGACTTACGCTCCTTCTCATATCAGCGGCTGAAAGCTGATTTATATTCTCCCAGAATACAAATTTTAAAGAAAATAATTCTCCAGCTGAATTTACATAATTGTAGAGATTCTAGCAGTGTCAGATGGCACGCTGCAAGTAAAGCTTTTGCATGTTGTAGTTAAATATAAATCTTTTTTTTTCACTGTATACTGGAAGCTCTGATGCTAACTCATCAGAATATACAGCTTCTAAAACCCCAAATGTATGGACGAATTTTCTGAGAAAAATTTGTATGTGCTCTAACATCTAGGTAAAACACTTGTATACAGCAATAGTCCTAAGAATGGTAAGATCATTTGCAAAGGCTGCTCAGAAAATGCATTTCTATACTAGAACATAAATACAAAAAGTCCTCAAAAGTCACAAAGAGTATCATCCAGATAGAACTTACTTATGTACAATTACTAAAAGCTGAATAGAGTTATTTTTATATATCATTAAATTTATGTGTAGGGGTGTATATATATACATAATATGTATTCACAATCTACTTTTTATTCACAGAAGAAAAGGAAACAGCTTGCTTAAGGGTCATGCAAAAGTGTGCATGTGCTAAATGTAATACCTTTGCAAGGTGTGAAAGAGCACACGCCGGTCACATTGGAGTGTCTAGGTGTATATCTATTGAAGGTGATGATTGACATGAGGAAAATCATACAGTCAGAGAGGTTATATGTATGTGTTGGAATAGCTGCTGGTGGTGATAAGGGGTATGAGGGTATATATGGTGCTACAGAGAATAAATTCCTGATGATGGGTTATAATGAATTGATGGTAATGGTGCGTGTATCTGCATATTAAAGTGGTGGGTAGTGATAATATGTATAATTGTGATGGTGGGCAGATAGTGATAACAAGATGTGTGAACTGTAGGAGGTGATGGGTATGCATGGTAAAGTGAGTAGGTTGTGAGGATGCATGCGTGATGCCGAGTACAGTGGTACTGTGAGGAGCATACAGCAGCATATGCACTGTGGTGATATTTATGCGGCATGGACCTGCTGTTCTTGGAAAGTATGTGGTGCTCGTAGGTGACAGTTTATGTGAAGAGGCAGGTTTGTGTCCATACGGGTGTGGTGTGCTCATACATATGAGTGGCTACAGCCAACAGAGTAAGCGATTACTGAGTATTTTGTATGTATGGCTGCGCTGAGGGAGTGTTGACGCAGTGAGCAAGTGTGAGGGTGTGTGCATTAGTGAGCAACCATGTTTGGTTAACGCAGAATGGGCAGGTGGCGGTGGTATACGCAAATTGATTAAGTGGTTATGTACAAGTATGTAAGGACAGACTGTATGCAAGGAGCAATAACATGTAGGGAGATGAGAGACATATTGCCCAGAAGGAGAGTTGGATGTGAAGGTCATACATTTAAAAAAAAAAAAATACAAAAAAGTATGCTTGCCAGGGTGTAGAGATGCAGTATTAGGGCTATCGGCTGGTGTTCATGTGTGTTTGGAACTGGTGACACAGGTGAGGCATGCAAGGCAGCAGCGTCTGTCTAGAGAGGACAGTAAAAGTAGCTCTCGGTGCATGGGACTGGGTTTGTCTAGGATCAGGGTGGGTGCACAAAACAGCATGGTATGGGTCAGTGTGGAGAAGCAGCGTGCGGATGTACAGGTGCAGCGCAGGGTAAGTCATTTATGTAGTGATGGCTACATATATGTAGAAGTAGTGTATGAATGGAGATGGTGTCAATGCTTTGTGTCACCATATAGTGGTGAGGAGGGTTTATAGCCTCCTCTCTGCATGGATACAACCCTATCAGGGATATGCATGTGTTTTAATTACAATATTAAGAGGGGGGGGTGTAGCGCTGGTGATGCAGCATGTGGTGGTTGATCTTGAAGTGATCCTGTGAGTGGAAGCAGTATGTGAGGGGACAGAAGAGTGGACAGATGGTGCGTTTGCATGGCACCATAGCTAGGATGGTCTTGGCACCATCGTAGTGTAAATAGCGATGGTGAGCTGTAGTGTGCAAACCGGTGCCTGCACTGTTGGATGTGTGATGGACAGAGGCAGAGCATGTGCTGGGGTGTCAGAATGGGACGGGAGGGACACCTTTCAGGACAGAGCGCGTGGAGGGGGCAGCGCTGTAAAGTATTGGATGCTGCTAGCGTGTGATGTTCGGTGATGGCGGTGGGACAGGACAAGGTGGGGGGCATGGAGCTGCGCGGAGGCAGGAGGCACGGGCAGTGCCGCTCTCGGGCAGCGCTGCGCACTTCGGGTTGAAGGTTGTGCGCTACGTCGCAGCCAGCGCCGCGCCTGGTGCCAGCGCCCGGGGCGGGCGACGCGCGTGGCGCGGCGGCGGGAGCGGCTGCAGAGCCGGGCGGGGATGAGGCACGGCCGGGGCGCCGCGGGGCGGGGGCAGCGGGCCCGCGGGGAGGCTGCCCTCCGGCAGCCCCGGGGCTGCTAGGGCTGCGAGCAGCCGGGGGGCGGGATGGGCGGCGGGGGGGGGGGGAGAGGGGCGGGGGGGGGAGGGACACCCACTTACGTCTCCTCCTGCATTTTTTGTTTCTTTCCTCCTCCTTTTCGTAGCCTGTGACGCGCCGCTGCCTATTAATCATTCACCAGCCGGGGAGCAGCAATTACTGCCACTCGGAGCGAGCGGCGCCGGCAGCCGCCTCCTTCCCCATGCCCGCGCCCCGGAGCAGCCGCGCCTGGAGCCCTGCCGGGATGGCGAGCCCGGCCAGCGGCAGGCGCCTGCTGCTCTGAGCCGGGGGCGGGGAGGTCCGGGCAGAGGATGCTCCCCGATGGCACCTGCACCAGGCTTCCGGGCGGTGCAGGCAGCGACAGCGGCGGCAGCGACAGCGGTGGCGGCGGAGCCGGCAGCGCCTCGGAGGAGGCGGCGGCGGGGGGCATGGACTCGGGCGGCAGGAACTCCTCTGGCGCCCCGAACAGCACCCTGAGTGAGTCTCAGGGCAGCGCCATCCTCATCTCGTTCATCTACTCCGTGGTATGCCTGGTGGGGCTGTGCGGCAACTCAATGGTCATCTATGTGATCCTGCGCTATGCCAAGATGAAGACGGCCACCAACATCTACATCCTCAACTTGGCCATCGCGGACGAGCTGCTGATGCTCAGCGTCCCCTTTCTGGTCACCTCCACCCTGCTGCACCACTGGCCCTTTGGCTCACTGCTCTGCCGCCTGGTGCTCAGCGTGGATGCCATCAACATGTTCACCAGCATCTACTGCCTGACCGTGCTCAGTGTGGACCGCTACATCGCTGTGGTGCACCCCATCAAGGCGGCTAGGTACCGCCGGCCCACTGTGGCTAAAATGGTCAATCTGGGTGTCTGGGTGCTGTCCATCCTCATCATTCTGCCCATCATCATCTTCTCCAACACAGCGGCCAACAGTGATGGAACAGTGGCTTGCAACATGCTCATGCCAGAGCCCACCCAGAGGTGGCTGGTGGTCTTTGTGGTCTACACCTTTCTGATGGGCTTCTTGCTGCCTGTGGTGGCCATCTGCCTCTGCTACATCCTCATCATTGCCAAGATGCGCATGGTGGCCCTGAAGGCTGGCTGGCAGCAACGCAAACGCTCGGAGCGCAAGATCACCCTCATGGTCATGATGGTGGTGATGGTCTTCGTCATCTGCTGGATGCCGTTCTACATCGTGCAGCTGGTCAATGTCTTCGTAGAGCAGGATGATGCCACCATCAGCCAGCTCTCCGTCATCCTGGGCTACGCCAACAGCTGTGCCAACCCTATCCTCTATGGCTTTCTCTCGGACAACTTCAAGCGGTCCTTCCAGCGGCTGCTCTGCCTCAGTTGGATGGACAATGCTGCAGAGGAACCCATCGACTACTATGCCACTGCTCTCAAGAGCAGAGCATACAGCGTGGAGGACTTTCCCCCAGACAACTTGGAGTCAGGGAGCATGTACAGGAACGGCACTTGCACCTCCAGGATTACCACCCTCTGAGGAAGCATTCCTGCCCCCCCGCTCCCCTACTGCCTCCCAGCAGGAGGGTGAGCGAGGCCAGGGCTGTGGCATGGGGAGGCCGGGAGGGAGGGGGTTTTGGTCCTGCCCACCAACAGTGGTGTTTGGCATAAGAAAGAGCGAAGAAAGAAAACCCCATGCCCTCGGTCTGCTGCCCCCCCAACCCCCCCGTCTGCCTCCCTTGAGAGCGGGTGCATTCACTGATGCTTTGACACCCCCTTAGCAAATTGCCGCACCCGTGGGTCGACTTAGGGTCTGGCAGCCAGGTTCTGCCACCCCTCTCTGTGTCTGACGAGTGGCTGTACAGGTCCCACAGCGACCCTTCCCTCACCTTTTGTACAGGTTGCCCTCCCCCTCGGTTGGTGGGACCCCCCAGGCCACTGAGTTGAGCCTGCCTCGGTCAAGTCCCAGCATTCAGGCTCAGACTCGCCCCCCGCCCCCCAAATTGAAAGCAACCCTGCTCAGCATCTGTCGGTACGCACCTCCCCTTCAGAGAGCAGAAATGCTGGGAAAAGCCCCCCCCAACGTACACCTTGCCCTCCCCCAGGAAGGAGCAAGTAGCCTCTCTCTGCTCCCCCCCTAGGAATAAAAAAAGAAAGAGGGGAGCAAAAAAAAGCCCCGAGAAAAGAAGCAGCATAGTCATGGAGACGTCTTTTGCTTTGCAGATAGCTTCCGCCTCACCGGGGCTCTGGCTCTCTGTGCTACGCTTGGGGGAAGCAGGGCAGAAAAGGTCTTCGGAAAAAAAATCTGGTTATTGCCGGGCTTCAGAGCTGCGCAGCAGGTTGCTGATAATGGGAGATAAACAGTCCCGTGACTCACAGGGAGCGGAGCACTGAGCTGGGAGTCGGGGGGAGCACCGAGCTGGGAAATGTTTGAATGTGTCCATACCTACAATAAAGTGTGCTAATAATAAAGTTTAAAGGGAGCGCTAGACTGTGAAGCCATTGTCTTGCGCCTGCTCCATCAGCTGTGAAACAGCGATGAAGGGAGCTGCGACAGTTTTGAATGACCTGGGTGGCCACAAAGTCACTTTAGCCTACATGGAAAAAGAGGGATTCGTTTCAAAATCTCCATCGGGCTCTGAAATAAATACTTGACAAAAAAAGTAGCTGTTTGACAATAGCTATTACCCTAGCTCCAGTTTCTTCTGTTGCACTAAAAAAAATAAAATGGGTTTCATATGTTGCCAATGTAATATACTGGCCTAGAGCTTCTTAATGTTTCATTTCTGAGAACTGTTGGTTTTAGTATGTGCCAGACATCTTTTTGTTTGATTTTTTAGTTGATTCTTGTCACTGTGTTGTGAACGTGTTTCTCTGAAGCAATTTATGCTGTGTACGTATGTCTGTGGTGGCTACTTGCAAGGTTGCATTTAAAATGGGTGATGCTCAAGAAGGCTCCTTTTCAGATAAAAAGGTTGTCACTTTTCCTAACTCTTTCATCTACCTTGTCTCCCCCACAAAAATTCTCTCTCTTGGATTTTCTCTCTTCCCCTTTTATGACAGAACAATTTTCGCATAGGCGAATGAAGCTTTCTTGTTTGACAAATGACAGCTGATTAAACAAAACCTTCTATCCCCGCTCCCTCTTACCCCCGACGTAAGAATTGGTACGGACTGTGTTGAAATAAGCAGCTATGTTTTTTGCTTTCTACCACCTATGTTAACAGTGTCACACAGTGGCAGGCGTCCCAGTAGCTGTGACAAATCACTTCTCTAGCACAATACTGTGGTTGTATTAATTGTAACTACTGGCAATCTGAAGCAAGAGATTGGGGAAAATCTCTAGTAGCAGCATCCCCGTAGCATTGTGCCGGTAGCTACGGTGCTTAAGTACAGTCGTAAGTGTAAGGTTGACAATTAAGGCATCTAGCATTTGCGGTGGTGGACTTACTACAGGTTTTTGTTAAATTATACCCTTTAACTTTTCTCCGCAGCAAAAAGCAGGATACTACTTTGTACATTTCTTTCACCAAAAATTAGGTACTGTTAAATGAATGTATAAATTTAGTATTTCAAAGTTGCCTGATTCAAAGCCCATCGAAATGGGGGAAAAAATCCTGATTCACTTCAATGGACTGTGAGTCAGCTCCTTTTAGTTTAAAAAATGCTAATGTGGAAGCCGTTACATCCTTATTAAAATATTTTGTGAAAAGCTTTAACAATTGTACAGTTTCTTTTCTTCTACTTCCCAGTGGACCTCATTTAAAGAAAACATGCAAATATTAATTTTGGTAATGTTTTACACGCACATATGGGGGAAAAAAGGACGAGATGTCTTTATAAGCTTATTTAACTTTTCACAGAAACCAAACATCTGTCAAAATAGTAAAATGCCCCACGATACCACGCAATGCTATTTGTAGAGCTTCACTTAAAATCTCACTCACAATCTCTTCAAAATGGTATAAATCTCATAATCTTATGTGGTCTTTTTCACCCAGGCATATTGTTATGCGTGGTCAGGTTAAATAGAGAGCCGGCCTACTTTCTCCTGTTGGATTTGTTTAACATCAGACACGACGAAGCAAAAGTTAAAAAGCAGTGATTCAGTTTTGATGAAAAGTTGAGCCTGTTTTTTTTTCTTTTTCCTTTTTAATTTTTTTTTCTTTTTCCCTTTGCCTTTAAGCAAAGCCGCGATGGATGCCTGCACGCCTCCCAGCATACGCACTTTAATTTCAGTTCTGCCAGGCAGAGCGCGGGGGGGTGCCGTTCCTAGCTGGCAGAGCAGCGGGGTGCTGCCGCGGAGGCTCTGGGTGCCTCGGCAGACGGCAGGCTTTCCTTCGGGGGGGCACTCGCACCCTCCCCGCCAGCAGTGCCCCCGCGGCTGCTGGCTAAAACACCCGCCGTAGTTTCAGCTGGCAACAAAATCTGTTTATCCTAAACTAACAGTCCTTCCTGCTATTTTCTGACCCCGAGTTTAGTCTGACTTTGGCAGTGGGAGAGGTGATCAACAGCTGTAAATCACGCTTAATTTGCTTTGGAAGAAAAAGTTAGTTCGTTCTGTGTTATTATTCTAAATAGTAGAATGTAACTACCAGGAAGAAAAAAAAAAAAAAAAAAAGTTGTTCTCGTGAAATAATGTGTACCAGAAAACAAACAGAACTCTTTTTAATGCTTTCCAAATTGCAAATGAGAGTCTTCAGATTTCATATGAAAACGATTTGAACTAATGCTTAATTCACTGAAAAACAGAGTACAGTGACGTATTTCTTGGTGACATTTTGCCTCTTGAGACAGCTATAACATAATTCATCTACAAATGGGTAAACTATCACTTATACCCAGTAGTATGTTGCTGCGTTTCCCCCATGAGTTTAATATTTTAAAAACACTGTATACACTTTGTCATGGAAATTGGCCCCGTGCCACTGAAATCCACGTGACTTTTGTTGTTCTTTGTTTAGCCTAGGACCTACAGGCAACAGTGTGATAGCTCTGAATAGTATCTCGTCAACGGACTGGACTATTTGCCGTGGTACGCGCAAAGACAGAATGGTCTTCACCTGGCACGCCCATCGGGTACCTCCGCGGCATTCTCCCGCTCAAGGGAGGGCACTCGGGGAATTACTCTTCTTTCTCCCCAGGCTTCCCGGCGCAGCGGCAAAGACGACACATCTCGCAGTCCCGGGGCTGGCTGCCGTGCGCACTCAGTGGGCTTGAACCAGGCTGGTTGCAGAGGCACTTCATAGCCGGGCTGTGGACGAAAAAGGTGGTGGGCACATGCAGATCCTCTGCCTCTTGAGACGGTCCCTACAGCAGAGAACATCATGCAGTGTATGGTGTCTTTGCATTCGACACTTAAAGAACCCATCTGATTTCTTCACAGAGAAGGAGAATCAGATTTCTGGATGTGACATAAGCATTTCTGAAATGCCAGATTTCCAATGAATCAGAATAAAATAAAACGGTTTCCGGTTGTTTTTGAAAAACTAGAAGTCTGCATTTCAAATGTATGTGGCACACTCTATTAACACTGTGACCACATACTGTATTTTAACCAGTTTCCAAAAATCAGCATCCTAATTTTAAATATTAAACTAAATCTTACCGAAATAAAATGACCCACTGCTGAATTAGTTATGTAAGATTTGACTTTTCTCTGCCATGTTTCCAGACCAGCAGTGTACATTAGTGAATTAGTGTCTTAAAACGCTGCCAAAAAAATCTAAGAAAAATATTTTTTTAAAAAAACAGAAGAAATTAGCCAAGAAAGAAACATCGATCCAATGTTCTAGACTCTGTGATTTCAGCACCTAGAAGCCTTACCTGACTCCAGGCCTCTACAGACAAGAATGTGAATTATGAATCTCTAGAGGAGAATAAAATATTTCTACTGCATTGTGTATTCAGCACTTCCATCCTCCTCAACACAGAGCCTTATTGGCCCGATAACTGCAGGCTAAGGCACAGGAAGAAAGGGTAATTTACTAATTAGATTTCTCTTTGAGAATAATGCTTTTAGAGATCATATTTTGTAAAGAGAAATAGCCAAGAAGAAGAGGTGAACCAGAGAGCATTTCAAAGTATTTCACTAGTCGGCTACAAACCAAGTACAGTTTTGACAAGAAAGATGCTTTTCAATAAAAGCTAACTATGCCCACTCCCTTCCAGCCTTGCTTCCCCAAAAGCCTAAAATCTGTGTTTGGCAGAGTAGTGAGCAGCCATGAAGCAGACATAGCAAGGTGGTGTATCCTACCTGACATATATAGGTCTTCACTTCAACTGGATGGACTACATTTGTCACTATATGCTTATCATGCCTATGATGGGTAGAGCCACCTTGAAAGCAATATAAATGTACAGAAGACTCTTTCTACTCTTCCCCCCCCCCCAAGTCTTTTCTATACAAGTTCTTATGATGTGTAATATGATTTAGGGTCGCTCTGTGGGTTCTTGACCTTCCTAACTAGAAAGACTCAGATAAAAAGTGCCCAAATGCATAGCATATGGGAGTTGTAGGACAGACAAGAATTGCCAGATCTATGACTTGGGACCTGCTGATCACTGTGATGATCACAGTAGTTGGATTGTATTGGCTCCGCTTACGCTGCTGGTGACAGTGCTGTTTTCAGCGTACGCGTGGGCCCTACCAACCGCAAACCTCCGTAAGACAACCCCGAGGGAAGCTGCGAGCTTCACCAAGGGTGCTGTAGCGCACTGCGCTTCCCAGGGCTGAGCAGCGCTGAGCAACGTCGGTGCGGTGCCGACAGACTGATGTCAAGGGCCAAGGGCCACAAGTTCAACTGATTGATGCAGGACTCGCAGGTACTCAAATTTACGATGACAAGTTCACATGATTGCCGATCAGCTGGAATAGTTCAAAACGTGGCAAAGCTGTACAAAGCAAGTAGGTATGAGTGTATACACACACACAACATGCATGCGCATATATATGCTTCCTTTTTGTAAAATATATAAACATCCTATTTGGTCCGTTATCCAACATGTAAAGGGGTGAATTAGAATGTATATTGGTTTTAAAGGACTTTGTCAGATTCCAGTTGCTGGACAGTTAGGTAGCACTGTTTTACTATTTAGGCAATGGTAAGTCTTTGTTTTGTTTTTGCGCTTCTCTGATGTGTAGAGGAAATTGGGGTGTTAATTCTGCTATGGAGGTGAGTCCATGGCTGGAGAGGTTGGAGCTGGTAGGAGAAGGAGATCTTGGAGAAAAAAACATGACTAGTGTTTGATTTAGAGCTGGAGCGGCTGTATTTGGAGACAGCCCTTTGATGTTCAGAAAGTCTGGAGCTTGCTCGCGCTCACCGAGAGCTTCATGGCCCAGCACTGCAGGAAATCACTCCCCATGCCTGCTACGGGGACCTACCACACCCTTCCCCAGCGAGGGTAAGATAAACATCTCCACCTGAGGTCTAAGCCAGGAAACTAATGGAGGTTATGATTATGGTCTTTTCACTATTTAATTAGGTTATAATACATTCTAAATGTATACAAAAAGCGCATTATCTATCAGAGTATCAGCTAAAGGCTGGGGATCTTGTTGCTCTCTGGTTTCTGTTAAAACCAGACGTAGATGGATCTTGTCCCCTTATCCAGTCAATGAGAGACAAGTCATGGATAAAAAAAAGATTTGAAAAGCACTAGATTATTGAGCAGAAAATCAATACCAGTATTAGTGAGTTTATTTTCCGAACATGGCAGCAGAATTATTTTGTATATCATTTGGTCACAGAAAGAGAAAAGACTTTTAGAAGATTGACTGTACAATATTGTAAAGAAGCTTTTTTAAAGGAGTTTCATATGTCTTCATGAAAACTAGAATAACTTTGATATTAAAACATGCTTATTATCTTATGCTTTGCATTTTCTATACCATTTTGTATTCTTTCTGTAAACTTGAGTGTCTTCATAAGAAAAGTTGCTTATTTACCCACTGAAGACTCTTGGCTACTATCCGTAACTGATTTCAGTGATGCTCTCAACAGCTACATCAGCTAAAGATCTAGTCTATGGTTCATGCCTTAGATTTACACAAATTACACAAATCAATTGCAAGACTGACTGACTGACTGACTGACTGAAAGAAAATTCAGTTAAATGAAAGATAAGAAACACAGAGAATGTATTTTTTTGATAGCACAGTATATACTTTGTTTTAATTTTTATGTCAGTAGCTGTTACCCGATCACATAGTGAGTCCAGAAGAAACTGAATCTCATCTGCTACTTGTACGAATACAAGATTGTATAAAATCCTCATCAGTTAACTGGGCAGAAAAGTTAGGGGAACGGCTCTCTCAGATGCTTCTGTGTGAAGTTGTTACAGGTGCAGGGGGCAGGTGCGGTTTTAATTGTCGCTGTTGTTGTTCCTGTTATTTATGGTGGAAAAGAAGGTGAAAGGGTTGCAGGGCTTTATGGGGGGGTCATACAAGAACAGGCAAAACATGCAAGATATATTCACATCAGGCCAAAAGAATGGATATTTGGGATATGAAAGAAGGCAGAACTGGTAGATAACTGACACCAAACAGCCTTAGAAAGAAGGAATCTGAAATGGAGAAAAATCAAGGGTGGGATGCCCAGGAGAAGCCATTGTAAGGGGAAGAGTCTAGTAGAGGCACTATAAAGCAGGACTTGGCTCTTTCACATAATTAATTTAGATTGTTTAGGATACAGCAAATACATAAACTTCCAACTCAGCAAGAAAGATGAAGTTTTGCTTTTCATGTCAGCTGCTATTTTCAAAGCGGGCTGTTCTTTTTGAAGGTTAGAAAGTATCCATGTATTTTTTCTGAGAACCAGGTGATAATTTAAGTGCTTTATGGAATTACTAGAAACTCAGGAAAACAATGCAGAAAACAGATAACAGATTTTTAGAAAATGTTAAACTATTTCAGATTTTTCAGATGCTCTGAATTTCATGGACTTTTTTTCCTTTTATCGTTAAAATAGAAAAAAAGTCTTATCAAATTTGCTCAACACAAACAAAGAAGAAGTCCATATCAACAAGACAGAAATGGAATACAGCAGCATTTTCTCTGCTCTTTCACCACCATAAAGTAAGATTTACAGAATTTCTTACTTTAAAAGCATCTTTGGTGCTATGACTGGGAAAATTACTTCCCATAAGAGAAATATATACCCGTAAGAACAAAAGGTAATGTTCACATATTCCTCTCCACAGACTTTGAAACTCTGAACTTAGTTTAGCATGAAGGCATAGAGCTACGTTCCCAAGATGGCTTATCTGATCTACAGAGGATTGCAGGTTTCAGTGTGCTCATTCAAGAACCTTTCATTAGAACTAAGGTTTAATTGACAATAAGCAAGAGAATAAACTCCCTAAGCCTGGAAGAAAATCTCCTGATAAATTCATATTTGTGGAAAAATATCTGTCAGTCATATTTGCACTGAAATAGATTCTAGAGTCCGCAGAAGGACTTGTCCTGACCAGACACATTTTGCTCAAAAAAAACTATTCCCACAATCTCAAATTTTACTAGGAAAGCATATTCTCTGTAAATGTATACCAAAACATGCATACTTTAATTTTTAACACAAAAGAAGAATATGCATTTAAACCCAAGTTCTTGTCTTTTACTGCAGCAGAGTTGACTTTACATGACAAGCCGGTAGGATGTTCTTTTGCGAGGTCTAAACTGGATTTATGCAGTTATTTATTATCGCAACGGATGTTAACAGCATTAGCGTGGTCAATTTATCTGAAAGTAATGAAAGCTTCCTCATTAGTATCTGTCTGATTGATGTATAGGTAAGTAGAGGAGGACTTGTGATGGAAAAAGTTTGGGATATCTAATAATATAATGTCACTAGGTATAGGGGAGAACAGACTGTAATGCACATTATATATTAATAGGTTGATGTTCATGTTGTATATTATCTTCACATCCCTTTAAGCTTCAGAATCTAGAAAAGAATGAAAACCAACTTTGTTTTACTTAGGAAGACTAATGCATTTGTTCTCATGGTTACTTATTCTCTTAGGATACCAGAATTGCTTCAAATGGACCACAATCTGCTTCATTATCTCAGTGGTTAGGTATAATTGGAAGAGAATCAATTCACTTCAAGTGCCACCACTAACACTGCAGAGTTGGAAGGGTTATTGCCATGAAATCTAGGAGGCTTGTATTCTGAGAAAAAGCTACACGTGCTACATACACACAATTCATTACTTGCTTGGAGAAGGAAGAATTTAAACACAAACAACAAAACTTCTTTTGTGGACTGCTATCACGACAGACTGACTAGTAACTAAATTTCCAGACATCTTTAATAATTCATTCTTGGCACAATTAGTAAGGTGACCCACAACAGAAGAAACAGATTCTGATTTTGTCCTAAGAAATGGACATTATTTGGCTGAACACTGACTACAACATCCCTAAAATGAACAACGTGGAGTAAAAAAGCTAAAAACATTCACTATGCTAATGTTTAATTTCAAAGCAGGGAGCTGCATATAAATTAGGAAGGATGCTAAAAAGAAATTAAAAGGAACAGCTAAAAGGGTAAAGGCTTGCAGGTGGCACTGGGACTATTTAATGATATTAGGGGATCAGATTAAATACATAGTACCTATCAAAAGGTACTTTTCCACAAATATGAATTTATCAGGAGATTTTCTTCCATGCTTAGTACATTAGAAGCCACTTTCCCCTCAAAAAATCTGAAAGGTTAAACAGTACACAACAGAAAAGGATGTAATTTAAAGTTGAAATCAAGTACAAATAAAACAGAAGAAAGGGTGAACTTTACCAAATAAATAGTAAAATTTTAAAGCAGGCCCCCCAGAAATCTAGAGGAACATCTGCCTAAAGACATAGCAACTACCAATGCAAAATCCAGGCGAGCAGGAAACCAATCGGTGTGCTTACTGCTGATGAACGACGACTGTATTTAAGCGCGTTTCTGAAAGAAAGAGCCATAGGGAAAAAGCCATGAAGTCTTACTGCCTCTGTTCGTTATGGACTATCCTTTTTTTTCTTTCTTTTTTTTGGAAGAGGGGCAATGGATAAATCTGTGGAAGTTCATCAGAATGAAGAGTTTGTAGGAGTTTGGGAGTAAATCGGACAGCGGACAGTACAAAACTATTAGCAGAGGCTTGTGCTCCCCTAAGGATTCAGAAGGAATTCCCTAATGAAAGAGTTGTACTGCTAACTGCGGTGAAACCTGCTGGAAGCCCACAGGGCTCTGGTCTGGGGCTTGTCCTGCCCAAATTTCTCGTAAATGATCTGGAAAAAACCTGAGGGATGATTCTTTGAAAGCATCAGCACAGTTCTCTGCAGGGGTCAAAACAAACAAACGGTTGTGTTAGTAACTTAGAAACCAGAAGATACTGTTAAGCCATCGTAGAAGACTATACTGTACCTGCATCTCCAACGGTTTCTAAATTTGGATTTCACAAGGAATCTAACAGTGTAAGAAAAGATGCAAAAAAGAGTAACCAAACAATCAGATCTATAGAATTGTTTCTAAAAAAGAAGAAACTAAATAGACTCCTCAACTCGGGACAGAGATGAGTGAAGGAGTGTACGGCAAAGGTATGGAAAATCAAGATGAACTGGTCTACTTTTGTACGTCACATGTAAATTGTGGAACTAATTGATACAGGGTGGTTGGATGCCAAAAGTAATAAATTGAATCCAAACTCTGTTAGACAAATTGATGTAAGTCTACCAAGTGTGACATGAACTCAGTCTCAAACTCAAAGTCTTGCAACCTTAGAGTACCTAGGAGAAGTGTCACTTACTGATGTTGGATTTCCTGTTCTATTTCCTAAAGCATTTGCTGTCATCACAGAGAGATTACTGACTTAGGTGACTTTTAATCTCACTCAAACTACCTGTTCTTATGCTCCTATGTTATGTTCCAGGGAACAGTGTAAACCATTCTTATCAGTCCAAAACACAAGGCCTGCCGGTTATGTTCCAAAAACAAAACCGTGCTTTTCTGACATATTACAGGCCACGTGCTGTTCCTGGATTAACAACCGAAAATGTTTATTTGTTCGCAAACCACCACATTTTGAGTAACAAACACCTGAAAAAATAGGCAGCGAGAGGATGGTAAGGATGGATACATCCTGGTAAAGACGGGTACTTGCCTGTCTTACCTCTCCCTCCTCAGCTCATCCTCTCCCTGGACCTGCAGGATTCTGGCTCTTTACGTTATCCATGAAATCGATAATAGTAGTTGTTTCCCCCATCCTTCTGCCTCGGACTTGCAATGCGAAAGGGCTGGCAGGTGGCAGGAGGGAAAGGACGTAATAAACGTGTGCCCAGCGCCACTCCTCTGCCTTGTCCCCATCCCCTGCTGCCCTCATGCAGGTACCTCACCTACAGCGGAGCAGTCCTTCCACTCTGCAATATGGAAAAGGAAAAAAGGACTTGCTTGCAAACTGATGACTCCCCGTTCACATTCACTTTCCAGTCTCCCAGTGCCGGAGCTCTGCAAGCGCAGAGGAGAAAGGCAAGGCTGTGTATTAGGGGAGGAAAGAAAGGCATGAAGTTTAACCTGGTTTGAAGCCCTGGGAGTGTGGTTACTGCTGCTGCCTTGCTGTGTTTGCCTTTCAAGGCAGTTATATATCATTCGCGAAATGTATGAATCACCACTCTACCGCCTTGATAAATGTCCGCATCCTGAAGAAACAGAAAATATTATTTCTAGAAGGAACTAAGTGGTGTGTGCCAGTGATTAAGCTTCATGCAATAAATAAGGAAAGATAATGAGGTCTAAAAACATGAAAAAAATTGATTAAAAGTGATAGGAAATTATGCTTCCTGGGGGAAACGCAGAATCCATTCATTTTTAATCTTCTTTAAGCTATATGCTACACTTAAAAAAGGAGGAAAGTTCTGTGAAGTATTAGAATTTTGCCTGTGTCCCCTTTTAGATTTCACTTTAATCCCACAACACACTTAATCAAGCCCTCAGCAATATAAATCATTATGAAAAAATTTAGGGAAAATTAAAATTTTATTTCTGATTATTTGATGAATACAAACCATTAAAAATGTGTCATATGTTCATGAATAAAATGTACAGCTGACAAACGATGTGCCTACCAGTCAAACTATCTTTGCAGGAATTAAGGAAATCTAAAAATTAGATTTAATAATTGGCAACAGGGGACACTTTTTGGACCGCTGTGATAGATGAGAGGCTTGGACATTCCTACTCTTTGCAGAAATCACCATTTTAAAATGTGGACTCGCAGATTCTTGTGCCCACCATTTCATTACCATTACATTATTACATCCAGTCCCCTAGTCAAGAGCCAGGGTCTACCATACTCCACATTACCCCAGGGAATTTACAGTTTAAAAAAAACCCCAACAACTCAGATGAACCATTAGAATCGAAAGTACTAAATTATTTAAAATCCTCCATACAAATCTATCTATTGTAAAACTCACAGATACAAAGTTTATATGTGATATATATGGTTTTAATATGGGATGAAATAACGTTTATCCTGTACTGGAAAAACAGGTGCAAGACCACATGCTTACATAATATCTTTAGTCAAAGGACATGTTTGTAACATGAGGGAAAAGGTCAAGATTTGTCTCCAGCTCTGCTATGTTTTGGAAAAATATTTACATTTGATTGTGTGTTTCACATATGGTGTTACATAAGAATTAAAAGAAAGTTGCATCCAATTTCATAACCAGACATTTTTACTATATTAATCCTTGTTATGATTATCTGTACTCATTATGACCTTAGTCTCCTTCTATGGATGTAAATAGCAAACCCTGCACTGAATCTGCCTTGCAGACCACTGAATTGTGGTTACATGAGCCAATAGTCCGTGTTACAAGTCTGTTATCTATTGGTTTCCTATTTAAGAAAGCCACAATTTAAGTTGAGAGTGGGAAGCAAAAGTGATTTATCCTTTCTCCCAAACCATCCACTTCTTGGTCTGAACCATCAGAGGAAGAGAAATTCATGCATTTCAAACCTGCTTAGGTTCCAATCAAATCCAAATGCTATTGGCCTCATATTCTATTGACTGCAAAAAGAAGGTAAAGAAACCCAAACAGACAAAACAAGAATCTCTAACATGTAAAAACAATAGAAGCTATGGTAAAATTATGGCCATTTAGCTGTACCTTGAAGAGACACAAGGCACTGTGGGCTTGCTTTTAGAAAAGTGACTTGCACAGCTGGAGACTCTAGGTTAGCTGATTTTTCTGATTTAATTTTAGATGTGTGTTTTACAGGCACTTAAATATGAGTAGCCTCCCTAGGCTTTCCTTACAGTCGATGTAGAGAAATGGCACTTTTAGGATGCAATTCATTGGCCCTGTTTTCAGCATCTAGTCTAAAATGAGAGAAATTGCCACCAGCAAATATGTATTTCTCTCTGTAGGCTGTAAGGAAGTCTAGATGAGCAGATGAGTCTAGATGAGCTGTTAGAGATGTCTGCACCTGGTGAGATGGATCCCATCCTCAGACGCAAAATAGTCTGGTTTCAGCTGACTCAAATTATAAACCGGGGAAAGCATAACGGAATCTTTGCAGAGTCCTTTAGACAAATGTCTGATGCTTAATGCTGAACCTTGAGAAAAAGAACTCTGAAATCAAACTGTGATTTCACAGGAAGCCAATGCAAAGAGTGAAATGAAAATAACAAGATGAGACAGGTGAATGGCTTGTAAGGGCATGAACTTGCACATTTTAACTGAATAGTCTGAGTCAAATCCTGAGAGACGCCAAAAAAAGTAGTCAGTTACAGGCACTTAACTGAGCACTTAGCTGTGTGCTTGGTAAGACTCCCGAAACAGAATGGGAGTATTTCCAGAGCTTAGAAAAACATACCTGAACAGTTGTACCACCCCATTAAGAGTTCAGCCACCTGATATGTGCAAAAGAGGGAAACATAGAAATAATAACATAGGGAGGCTCTCCTTCATCTTAGTTGCTATTTGCTTATACAGCCCCTTGTAGAAGAATGGAGCTCCACATACACTGCCCCCTAAAAGAAATTACTTACAGTGACGGTAACAGGAGTCGTATTAAGACAAAAGGTATTAATGGCTTAGTCACCTTCCAAATCTGTGCACATCTGAATGTAGAATCAAGCCTCCTACCGAAGCTGAAAAATGCCTGCCTTCTGAAATACAAATGTCAGATAAACAGATTAGCAAAGCGTGCAAATTATGAGACAGCTTTGTAATGAGTAGCATTCTCACCTAGCTGGATTTCATTCCTGTCATGATACAACAGAATTTATGGCTGCAGACAGCCTGATGGTTCACAAATGTCTGGGATCCCCTGAACGAAAGCAAAAGACCATTTCCGAGATAGCAACAGCCTATCACCATTACATGGAGAGAAAAAGAAAAAACCCACACTATGTCATACTTTATCCTTAGCAGATGTTTACACCAGGTCAATCTACAAACCTTGGCTTGCAAGAAAAATAGGTAAATGATACACATTATTGTTTGAAACAGAGTTCTCCAAACTCAACAGGAAAGTGACAAAATGAAAGCAGTAGTCAGGAGGTCAGCTCTAAAGAGGAAAACAAACAGCAAAGGCATCTTTAAAAAGATGTTTCAGAGCTTAAAGTTCTTTTAAGGGAAGAAAATATTTCCGTACCCTCCCTGCACCCCAAAAGGCTTGGATGAGATCCAGTTAGTGCACTCAGACTGCACTCAGAAAACCTTGAATCAATATTTAGCATTACCACTTTAATTGAAAACCAACACCATAATAATGAGTGAGCATCAGCACTCTGAACTGCAAAGAAAGCAAGTTCTGCGGCCCGGACGAAAGCTGCTCTACGGGACTTCCCAGGGGAAATCACAGAGGAAGCGTTTACCTCCTTCAGAAAGGGGCACAAAGGGTGAATCCTTCTTTCCTTACTCTCAGGGGACTCCATGGAAAACAAAATAACTGACTAAAAAGAATGAGATTAGCATGATGTCTTTGGACCCGCACTAACTCTTCTCACGGCGCGAAGTTTGTCAGCACCTTGTCTGATCTGATCGTAAGGGAGCCACGGCTTGCCCGCAGAGACCAAGCTGTGCACCAGCGCAGCTTAGGAGGAACACTGTAACTGAAAAATTTGTTGCTCCGCTACAATAAAAATGAATATTGTATGAAGTAACAAACAGAGCAGTGATTTAGGTTTTAAATCGTCCTTTATTCTTTTCATCAGGTGAAGTATAAAACTGACTCCCCATTAACCTCCCACTTCCTCGGCGATTTAATGACCTTCTAAGCATAGAAATGCTCTTCATGTATAAGAATGTCAGTCTGAAAGAGTATGGGTCAGAGTTTCCTCCAAAATCATGGCAGTTCACCTCTCCAAACGTTCCAGCAATTAGAAAGAAAATGAGCGCCTTCAAGTACCACTCGGACAAGGAGTGACTTCTAAATTACAAGACGCGAGCACTCAAAGCGGTCCCCTTCACACTTGCTCCAAGCAGGGCACCCGAGGAACAGTTTCTGAGAGGATAAAACCCCACAATTGTTGCAGTTGCAGATAAGCAATCGTTCTGTCGGCCAGGCTGCTATATTCATATTTTATTAATGCAGCACCTAAATAACTGTTTTTCAGACCGACAAAAACTCTTGACTGTCCAAGGGCTTCAAAGCCCTGAGAAGGGGGTGGCTTGCCGAAGCGCCCCGCGGCGTGCCCCCGCGTCTGACCCTCTGCCCGTCCCGCTCAGCCACGGCCCACGGCGCCTCTTCCTCGGGTCCCCGCGGCAGCCGGGCCGGGGGCAGGAGGCGGGGGGAGCCGAGCGCTGCCCCGGGGTGGGAGCTGCCGCCCGGGGCAGCCCCGAGGGACGGCGCCCCCACCGTCCCCGCCGTCCCGGGGCTAGTCACCGCTCTCTCCCCCGCACGGCTCCGCGGAGCCCGCCTCCGCCTTGCTGCCGGCCTCCGGCGGCTCCTTTTCCCCGCGTCCCTCGGATTTCTTGTTGAAGCAGAGCTTGAAGACCCCCAGGACGGTCATGACCAGGATGACCAGCACCACCACCGCGACCGTCACCAGGATGAAAACGTAGTTGGAGGAGGAGGAGGAGGGCGGCGGAGCGGCCGTCTTCTCCCCGCCGGCGGGCGGCCCCGCGGAGCCGGCGGGTGCCGGGGCAGAAGGGCGGCGACCCTCCGCCCCGGCACCCGCCGGCTCCGCGGGGCCGCCCGCGGCGGTGGGGGCCGCCCCCGTGGCCGCGCAGCGCGTCCCGTCCCGCCCGCCCGGGGTGCAGGCACAGGCGAAGCCGCCGGCGGCATCGCGGCACCCGGCGGCCTCGGCGCACCGCCCGCTGCTGGCGCTCCGGTAGCCGCAGGGGCAGAGGGGCTCCTCCGCCCCCTTCCAGGCGAAGCCGCCCCGCTCGGGCTGGCAGGTGAGCCGCACCTCCCCGCCGGGGCACGCCACGGTGAGCACGGTGCCCGGCGGGCTGAAGCCGGGGCCGGCGCTGCGCTCCTCGAAGGGGAGGCGGTAGTCGAGGTCGAGGGCGCCCGCGGGGCTGAGGTCGGGGCAGGCGCCCTCGTACTGGTACTTGCAGACGTAGCCCTGGCTGTCCCGCTGGCAGAGCCGCTCCTTCCAGCCCCAGCTGGGGCCGCCGCCGGGGGCCGCCGCCGCCGCCGCCAGGTGCAGCCCGGCGCAGCGGGCGATGAGGCAGGACCGCATGGGCTCCTTCGCCCACCGGCCGAGCGCCGCCGGCACCTCCCGCGGGGCCGCCCCGCCGCCCTCCCAGGAGAAGCCGCGGAGCGGCTGCCCCGCGTCGGTGCAGGCGGAGGCGTTCCTCTTCAGCCCGACCCAGAAGAGCGAGGGCGCGGGCCCCGCCGCCTCCGCCAGCAGCCCCAGCAGCAGGTGCAGCTCCGGCTCGCCGCTGACCCAGGCCAGGCCGCCCCGCCGGCGGCCGCAGGCGCTGCGGGCCTCGGCGTAGGAGCCGTTGGCGAGGTGGGCGCTGAAGCAGGCGCCGGCGGCCGGGCAGCGCACGGCGGCCCGCGGCGGCGGGGGCCGGCCCAGGGCGCAGGCCGCGGCCAGGAGCAGGCACCAGGGCCCTGCCCGCCTCATCCTGGCGGCGCGGCGCGGCGGGGCGAGGGGCGCGGGCTGCCCCGGCGGCTGTGACAGCGCTCGGCCCCAGCTCGGGCTGGCCCCGGCCGCCCACGCCGTCCCACCCCAGCGCCGTCCCCGCGCCCACGGCCCTCCCCCAGGCCTGCCGGAGGAAACGTGTCGGGAGCTGGGGTTGACCTCGGCATCCTCCGTTTGTTGGCGGTCGGGTGACAAGCGGCTCCCCGTGCAGCCGAGAAGCGTCTGCCCTGCCCGGCGGCGGGTGTCCTGCCTCCTCGGGGGAGGACGAGGGTGGAAAATCCCGGTGCCTGCTGCGCCGTCAGAGGCAGGAGGGCGGCGAGGCCCAGAGCTGCAGCCGCGGGGCCCATCTCTGGCCTGTGCCCAGGGGATGCCCAGGGCCCGTCTTGCCAGCCTGTCACACGGTGCTTCCAGGAGAAAAGCGGGCCAGCTTCGGTGACATCTTCCTTGAAAGGTTTTCTGGTTTGGTGAAGCCATGCAACCGACCCCTTAGCTCCCAATACACCAGCCAGCGTAACACTCGGGAAAACCGATCAGCTCACTGGTTTCAAGCAAGTTGGCCTAAATGCATCAAACATTACGTGTCTGCACTGGCTTCCAGTAGGTTGTTCTTACATGAATTTAACTTATCCACTGCAACGGTTCCTCCATTGCCAGTCTACGTGTCGCCTCATTTTCATACTCCTTACTGGGGTGTCTGTCAGCTGTTACCTCATGTGTGCGTTTAGATACAGCGCACACCCAAGTTCTCTTCCCCAGAGGTGTTATATGGCACAAGACTGCGTGCATATGTGTGTGTTTCATTTTCCAGCTTTCATGTTGAAAGAATCCCTGTCAATGCTTTCAGTTTCATGAGTGTGATATAATACAAATTCCTACTGTTGGAATACCCAGAAAAAGTGACGAAAAAAGCACAAAATAGTCTATTTGGAATTAAAAAAAAAAAAAGTAATGTTCAACGGTAGTTGCAGTCTGTGGAGGCGTGAGTTCTACAGCCTGGGATCGAGGCTCTAGGTGGACTCAGTCCTGCACGAAGTACCCTCACTGCTCCGGTACGCTCCTGGGCTCTGCGTCTGTCCAGCCCTTTCTTAAGAATTTAGTTTCTCTTCGGAGGGAATAAATGTGGATGACAAGTCCCATTCAGCCAGCTTGCGACTGACCTGCGCAGAGCTCAGTGGCTCTAGGCTTACACCAAGATACACTCATTTTCTCAGGACACCTCAAAGACGGGTGTACAGACACGCTATGTAATGAAGCTCTGCAGCACAGCCTATTTTCATAATGGATTCTGAATATTCAGTAAATTTTATAAGTTTTCCAGCAGGAAACTGTCTTGATGGACAAAGCATTTTAGAGACTTTCCTAGGGAAGCTTCTGTTGTTGGCAGCGCATTGCCCGAACTGCAGTAAACCGTACTGAAGAAAATTCAAAAGCTGAGAGTTACGCTTCTCCCCTTGCCCCAGGCCTTGTGTCCTGGGCAGCACAGAACGCAGGAAGCGCGCAGTGGTCTCTAGTCACGAAATTCCTCTTTCTGATTAACCTAAGAAGGGCAAAGGGGAAGGGGGAAAAATAGCATCTGTATAAGTTCTAGACAAAGTACATCCCTGGTCCCTGTTATGTCTCCTATCTACGGTATTCTTTAGAGTTAACGTGTAAGCCATTCCTGGTTTTCGCTGCTTTCTCCCCAAATACTTGATAACAAGAAACTGCAGCTTGATGGAAGTTGCTTTTAACCTTCATTTTCTGCCAATATTTTGGATAGCCTTCACATTCTTACTTCCTAGCTGAGCACAGAGGTCACGACAAAGCAAAAAGTAAGATACCAAAAAAGAGTAAATTCTGGTTTCCCTTATTGTCCAATTTGGTGAATTCTCAATAATTACCTTTTTTTTTTTCCCCCCCAAATGAAGTAGACTTTCAAGTGGTGTTTATGTCTTTTCAAGTATTCCAGTACTTAAAAGGCAGCTACAAAGAGGACGGAGGCTCTCTCTTCAAAGGGAGCCACATGGAGAAGACAAGGGGCAGCAGGTACAAGTTGCACCGTGAGAGGTTTTATCTCGACATAAGAAAGAAATTTTTTACAGTGAGAACAATCATTCACTGGAGCAACCTGCCCAGGAACGTGGTAGAGTCCCCATCCCTGGGGGTTTTCAAGATGCGATTGGACATCCAATTGCTAGATAATCTCATCTAGGCTCCCTTTCCTATGAAAGGTTGGACCGGATGATCTTTTGAGGTCCCTTCCAACCGTGATCCTATGATTCTATGATAAGTAGAATGATTTAAATACTTATTTCAGTTCTATATAAAAATACAAGAATTAAATATCAGCCTCTCCCCAAAACACACATTAGTTACTTAAGTTTTGGGTTGGGGAAACGTCTTGCTAAGTGCTTGTATGGTCCCACTGAATAAGCACATATACAGAAATTCTGGTAATTGTAAGAGTTAACAAAGCAACATGAAACAGAAGTTGATCAGGGTAAACTGATTTCACACATTCATAAGTGTTTTTAAGCGGACCTTTACATTCGGTTGGTATTCAGCAAAAATGAAACTACATCAAATGTTGCCAATATTCTTACAATTTTTATATTTCAAGAGCTATTAAACATTAAATTTGCTACATGCAACTGGGAATGTAATTGAATTTGGGTGCGAGTAGACTTTGTTTTATGGAAAACAGGTTTTCATAACAAAATGAAAACCTGTTGGTTAAATTCTAGACAGAATTTTGGTTGATCAAGGCGCATAGATGGTACAGCCACCGAAGTCAAAATCTATGGTGGTGTAGCAGCTATGTTTTCAGAGCTCTGCTGCCTACTGGAATTGTCACTCACGCGTTCACTCCTCTTCACAGTGCATCAGGATGGAGGCACCGAACGACATGCCGGGGCGGGTGAGCATGGGGAGATCCTCGCTGTCTGCCTATGCTCCGAGCTGGAAAGATGCGGTTCAGTTTGCGTCGGGAGGCCTTATCATCTAGTATTCAGATCTGCAGTTCTTCGCTGGACCTAGCCTTAAATGCAGCTAAACTAAATGAACCATTCCTTTAGCCCTTTGATGTTTCTTGATGATGTACAAAGGCTGTGCTTCTACAAATACCTGTCAGCTTAGTATCTTGAGCCATTTTCCCCAAATGTGGTTGATGTGGGAGAGAAGAGAGGTTGCTACAGCTGGGGAATGCTGACAAGGCTTTGCCTACTGTGCCCCTGCAATCCTACAGCTTCAGTTTGCTTTCTCTGTCAAAATTGAGTTCATTTATTACAGCTGAATAGAAACTAACCTTTATAAATAGAAGGAATAATATAGAAGCCCCCAAATTTCCATTTTATGCTTCAAACTGAAGCCTCTGTCCCTGGGGAGGAGAATGCAGCTCAGTCTGTGAAAACATTTGCTCCCTTGCTTCTCTTCTTGACTGTCAGCAAGGGCATGATTGGAGCCATCTGGGATGGCCTCTCTGCCAGGTAATTGACGGGTGCTACCAGCTCATTTCACACAGGCCATGACTTTAATTTCCTAGGCTATATTTGAACTGGCAGTTTAGAAACAACAGGTTAGCCAGCAGTGCCCCAGGCAGTCCAGCCTCGTTGGAGGGACTCGCACCGCACAGACAGATGAAAATGCTGCGTGCCAAAGCCGAAGGCTTTTGCCAGCAGGAAATAGAGACAGCAGCTGTATGTCGACTTGATGTGCCTGTATACCTGCTCTTCTCTCCCACGGCTGCCCCCGAGAGTCCCGCAAGATATTTAAAAAATAATGGGTCTACTAGATCTCCAGAAAACAGCTCTTCCTCTGGTTTTGAATGTTCGCCTGGTTCCATTTTAAGTAAATGAGAAAACATTTTCATTAAGTGTCTTTGTGGGGCTTTTCCTGAAGACATCCTTTCTTGAAAGAGGATTAGCTACTCACACACAAATGCTGGTACCGGTCAACGTGTGAGGCAACTAAACTTCTGCATATAAAGAGGACTTTTTATTATATGAATGCGAATGTTATATGACTGCTTGATGTATAAGTCCTAATGTAGCCGTTTTGCTCAGTAGTAAAAGCCTTATTTAGCTGTAGTCATTCCTCAATCTTCTGCCTGTAAGATCTGAGCCTTTGAAAAAAGAGTGGCTTGCTTTAATTGTAGTTTTACTGAGAGCCATTAGTTTTTTTGTTTCATTAGGTCAGTGTATCTGTCTTATAATAATATGTACATTTTGACTAAGAGGAAGGGCTGAATTAATAAAGCTACTTTTCTCTTTTAGGGTGGATTCTTTCTTGCATTTTTATATGGCACATTAAAACTATTCTTTTTGCGAATAACCGGGAAATATGTCGGCCATATGCAAGCACATACTTTGCAACTGCTAGGGCTTAAGAGGATATATTTGCCTTAGAAGTAGTTTCACAGAGAGACACAGTATCCTGTTCTTACTAAAAGAGCTGTATTTTGCTTTGCAGAGGTAGATGGATGGTGCAATAAAAGAGATCTGCCTGGCTGCAAAGCAGGCAAGTAAAATGATCGCGTAGCACTGTAGTGCGTAGGGCACGAGTAAGTTCACTAAAGTGGCTGGTGACACTTCTCATCCGCAAAGGGGATACAGGAGAATGTCTGGAAATGGGTCTGTCCACCCATTCTGCCACAAACCTGGAAACTGTCTAATGGGAGAAGCAGCTACAGCGTCTGTTTTCTGCTAGCGTAAAGAAAAGCTGCTTACGCTCCCTTTATCACCTGTCCTGTACAGGTGAAGAAACCTGTTGCGGTCTGTTGCATGGTACAGATTTCTTTGGGGTTGGAAACTTTGGAGAGGGAGCGGGAAAGGCAGGAGAAGATCAGTAGTCTGGCAGCACCGCCCGTTTGCATGGCCCCAGCCTTTTAGCTTGCTGCAACCTTGCGGAGTCCGCACTGGCTGGTGGTGGAGAAGCTGTATCGTCCCTCTGAGCTCGCTCCTTCCCCCTCATCCCCGGCAGTATCTCTACTGGATCCACACATCCTTCTGCTGAATTTATCGTGAGTAAAGTCAAAACATATTCCCCATCTTGCAGTGCTCTGCTAGGAGACAATGATTTAAACAACCCAACGGAAACAGTTATTTTGAAAAAGTGAGAATCACTGTTGTTTGAGAGCATGCCTCAAAAATTATGGGTTAAATCCAGTTTTCCTCACTCAGTGCTCATGAAACTGATATCTGCATTTAAGAAGTGGTTTATCAAATAATAAGCAGCCCTATATTTCACATGTAAGTTGTGTTTAAGGAAAGAAAAATATTTTCTCACTAAAGGGTTATATTCTTCTTTAAGAAAATACCCAAGTTAAAAATCAGACCCTCTTGAAGTCAATGAGAACTGTCTCGTTTCAACAGCGTGCCAAGATTTCTCATGAATTTCCCTACATTCAGTCAAACAACTTGCAACAGGGAATAAAAATGCCAAGTGGAATCTGGCATGCTGTTGTTACTTTTCCAGGGAACAGGACAAGAAATGAAAACAAGAATTTATCTCTTATTGTAGCAACTTGCATGATTGTAAGAATTTAATTATTCATCTCTTAAAAGGACTACATAGATAAGAAGGTTCACTTACACAGTTTGGGAAAGATAACCCAGCAGGGGTCATGCAAGTTCCTGTCTACCGTAATAACAATTTCCAATGACATTATCGCATAGCTACAGGACTTTTTTAAAAATAAGGAGTAATATTTAACTGCTGTTGTGAACACAGTAGTATATCTGTCACGTTTATGACATGGACATAAAATGTAACTAATCCTGACCTGCTGAAGTGACATTTAACAGATGGACTGCATTGGCAGAAACAAACAAATAAAAAGATGTGGCTGTAGCATTACCCAATATGCATATGTTCCCCTTAAAGCCTGTTCAGTTTTGATGTTCATGTTTCCATTACTAATTATGCAAGAAAATAATGTATTCTGTTAACACTTCCATTCATCTTTAATGACTTATTAAGAAAGATTCAAATCCTGTAATTAGCTAGGGGAAATGAACTCCAGAACTCTCAAATTAAACACTTTAAATCTTTTCCAAAAATACTGTACTCTATAAATATTTTTTATTCTCACTCTAGCCCACTCTCCTTCCTTTTGTTGACTGGATAATTCATACTCATTCCGTCCCAGCCTCCAAATTCTTCACATCTCCTGTATTACGTAGCACTGTCTGGTTGCCCCATTTGAGCTTCATGTTCAATATACGCTGGTGCGAGGGGGTCCACAGGAACTGGAGGTAGGGTATGGCCATATGTTACAGTTCGCAGTTAATGTCAAAAAAAGCAAAAGCTGTGAAGTGTGTCATGGTACGATCAACCTTCCCTGCATCGTCTTCTCTTTTCTCTGTACCTTGAATGACAAACACCCAGCAGTGGTCAGAGCTTTGACTGGTGTGATATATTTTGGTGGTCCATATGAAGTGTCCATGTGCTGCAGAATCTGAGCTTTCAGTTGTGTTTATGTGTGTGTGCCTGTATTTAGATGTTTGTATGTATATCTATAGAATCGAATCGAATCAAATAGAATAGGGTGAGTCTGAGAGTGCAGCACAGGGTTAAGTTGCGGGAATGGAGAGCTGCAGCACAGAATAAAATGAGTAGGCAGAAAAAGAGGGAGTAGACAGAAAAAGAAGAGGATAGGGAAGGAATCAAAAGAAAGATGGGAGAAGTAAGATCGTTCACCAGCGCGGAAGTACCAGAGTGGTGGGGGGAGGCGAGGGGCTGTGTCCCTGCCGCCGCTGCCCGGTGCGGCACACGCGCTGGTGTGCGAGGTGGTGCTGGTGACCGCAGGCGTGTTTGCACGGCTGGGCAGCCCCCACGGCAGCCCGATGCCAGGCGGTGCAGGGCTGTCAGCATGGAGCAAAGGACAATGACAGCTAAAATAAAAGGCAGTTACCACATAAAGATGGCATGCAGTTCTTCAAACA
This sequence comes from Phoenicopterus ruber ruber, assembly GCA_009819775.1. Classification (NCBI taxonomy): domain Eukaryota; kingdom Metazoa; phylum Chordata; class Aves; order Phoenicopteriformes; family Phoenicopteridae; genus Phoenicopterus; species Phoenicopterus ruber. The sequence goes on along the minus strand of CM020219.1, from coordinate 27,978,434 downwards.
TAATTCTTTTAGGCAGCTGCAGGAGACCCGCTGTGTGCTGAGGGACGTTCACAGCCTTAAAGCTACTTTGTGGCTCAAAAGCCATCCTTAAAAAGCATTATTGTCAGAACGAGTTTGACACCTTCTTTATGCTGTTTCCTTTCCGGTCCATAGGGATGCTATCAGCAGCCTGTGTAAACCATAGGTTTCAAAGGTCTGGAAGAATGTTGAGTGCAGTTCTCATGTCCCCACATCCCAGAAAAAACAACCAAAAGAGAAGAATGAGAGATTAATTCCCATTTACCTATATCTTACTATAGGTTTCTAATCTTTTATCAGGTTTTGACCTAAATAAAAACATTTTTGGAAATTAATGAATTTTCATTTAAAGTGAGAAAATCCCACATTTTTAGTAACTTCCTATAGAATTGTAATTATACAACAGACTTCTGGGACTGGCAGACCTTTTGGGATGAGGCAAAGTTTCCTAGGGAAATAAAGTAAAATAGAAGGAAATCTAGTGGTAAAGAGGTGATTTCACTTCCTGGCCTTTTGCCCAGACTGACCGTTTCAGAGAGGGTCTTGAAGTATTTGCTTGAAAATGGGCAAGGGATACAGACCAGTAAGAATAAATTCAAGAGAGAGCAGCTGTGAGATGGAGAGGCAGCAGATGCTTGCCTACACAAGCAGTTAATTCAAAATGAAAAAAATAAAAGGAAGGAAGAATGTTCTGAGCCTGGTGAAATAATTGTTGTCATGGAGGTTATGGGAGGTAAACATGCCTTTTATAGAAATATTTATTGCCATTCTTTTTATGAGACTGGCCAGACTAAAAAGGTTTTAGTTCACTTTACTGATGCATTTTCCCCCTTTCTCTTTTTAAATAATGCCCTTTCTTGAAGCATTTCTTTCTCAAGAAAGTCTAATGTTTTAACTGTTCCTCATTGTTTGCTTTCAAGAGATAGAAGCAGAGACTTTAGATATTTGTATACTATAGAAGGGGGAGAAAATTTTAGAGGATCTTGCTCTATGGCACATGGCTTTTTTCCTCTCCTGTTAATCATGGTAAAAAGGCCAACAGTGCTGCTCTTTGCACTTGGATGTTAAATGTGTGTTCAGCAGTACTTACTCTTGCTATCCTAAATGGCTCTATGCTCATAAAATGGTACCGAGGATCTTGAAATTTTACGTGACATAAAAACCACAAGGAAGTTATCTTAATGTTCTGGAAGAAGTGCATTTTGAAAGCAGATAGGCTCAAGAAACCAAATCAGTGTCTGCCTATGGAATTCCCACATTCCAGGATGTGGGATATTCAGAACTGGGGTGTTAGTCTGTGTCTAACTAAAACAGGAAAATTAAAATAATATTTTAACTAAATAAATGCTTATTTTCCAGAAACAACTCATGGTCTAAGTAGTGGGTATATCTTACCTGCATTTCTTTCATGCTAAGGTTAAAGTCCTAGCAGCTCTGACAGTTTTTCACAATTTAAATGAAATAAACATCTCTGTTATGACATATAAGAATCTTGGTTTTCAAAGTCTTAAAAATTAAGATCTGTCAATGCTAAAGGCATCAAAGACCAACTGTTTCCATGAAGAATAAAACAAGCTTCTGCTTAGCCAACTCATTTCAGAACACGAGGCCACATATTCCGTGCATTAGCAATTATGCATCCACGAGGTACATTGATCTACATTTTCATCCACAGGCAAGTTTTGTTATTATGATTATTGTAATGTTATTTTTGTATTATGGTTGTGTGTCAGGCCCCGGTTTCCTTGTATTATTATCTCCATTAGATTATATCATATAATATCAGCAAAGATACAATCCTTGTACTGCCGATATTAACATCTCAGGGCTGCAGACAACATGTAAACATCATGTGTCTCCTGCAGAGCTGTGCAGACTGACTCCCATCTGAGTCTCTATCAAATCTGTTCCGCGGTAGGTGTGTGTATGTAAAAGGAAAAGTGCACACATGCAAATTGCGTACCCATATGCAATGGGTATGCGTATGCCCATTCTGCCCATATCTGAACATTTGTGATTATTCATCCTCTAATATTCTGGGAATCCTTGAGAAAGATATGCAATCTATTCATATGATAAAATAAAGCCCTAACTATTGTTTAGCTGAAGACAAAACCAATATCTATATAATCATATTTAAAATGAGCCATAAATAATAGGATGCGAAAACAAAAAGTGGCCTCACTTTCTGGTGTCATTTAGAGCGAGGCCAGCCAGAGGCTGCCCTTGAAGACTGTCAGTGTGCAGAGATTGTCCATGAAGGGCAGGACTGTCATCGCTGCTCCGCTGATTTCAGATTTCCACCACCGTATACTTTGTCTAATTTTATGCGGTACAAAAGCACCATCACGGTAATTTGTTCCTCAGTGCTCATCAGATACAGGTGAGGGAGAGGCTAGGATCTGCAGGAATTTATTTTAGGTACTGACGAGCTCTACAGGCAGGCCAAGTTCCCCGGGAGGTTGGTTCATGTTCCGTGGCGTTTTCCCAGGTAAGGCACGCACTAGCAGCGCATGTGGCCTGCCGTTGCTTTAGCTGCCCGTTACTCAGGACGCTAGCCTGCAATCCGGCTGCACCGCTTGGCACTTGGGGTCAAAGGGCCCTGGTTTCACATTAGCTGAATAGAAAAGGTCAGTAAGAGGTGAGAGACAATTGAATGTTAATAAATAATAAAGGAATGAGAGCTGCGTTTGACCCATCCCTGCTGATGTGATATTGATCTGAACCAGAAGAGAAATGTCAAACCCTTCCCCACCCAGAGGTCTAGAAATGCTTGTGATGTGTGTCAGTAAAAGATAAGAATCAGACCGAGAATATATTAGCAGATGCCACAGGGAATAAAGCATAAACAACCCAAGAACAATAGTTACTGTGTGTCAGCTACAAATAAGATATGCCTATTTGGCACAGCACGTTCTCCTTACGCCCGTTCCTTCAGGGCAGTCTGGGCATGCCAAAGAGACTTGTCCTGGGAGGAAAGGTCAGGTACAAGGAGACTGCATAAGGGTAAGGTGGCAGGTTCATGGGACTGCAGCTGCGCCCCCACATAGAGGGGTGGAAGGAAGGTTTGAAGGCAATGGATTTGCTCTACACAGGCTTTCCACCCTGTGTATATTCTGACTAGGAGATGTCCATCCTTCCTATTTTACCCTGAGAGCACCCAACTGGGTCCACGAAGGACTCTAGGCATCGTGCTACCATTTCTAATTCAAGAATGGATCTTCAAAGCCTGTGCTATGCTGTGATTTAACCCTCCAGAGGCAGCTCCCCTACCCGCCCATTTTCCTTCCTGTGAAGTACTTCACATTGTTCCCATAGACACGTGTGTACAGCCTGACTTTAGACTTGACAAGTTAAGAATCGTCCCTTCTGTACTGTTCTTATTCTTTGATCTCAGATGCATCAAATCAGCTAAACACACCTAGTGCATCAAGTCTTGCACAAGATGCAGTCAGATAGTAGAAGGACGGATAAGGGAAATCCTGTAGCCTGAAGGTTAGGGCATTTTTCATGATGAAGCAGAGTTACTTCTGCTGCAGTGATTATTTCTGTATTTCATATCCATTGAAAAAAGTTGTCAGGTGAGACTGATACGGAAACCCATCTAAGATTGTCTGATCTTCTCCTGAAGCATGGGGGTTTGCTTCACATCCCTGCTCCACAATATGACAGAGGAAGGATTTGAATATATCTCTCTGACATTCAAGTAAGCATATTCATCACTGAGCTGTCTTTTTTCTCCTTTTTCTTATTTAGAGAGACTGACTACACACCAGCTTTCTGATGCATTGGAAGTCAACCAGTGGGAATTTGGACTAAACAAACCTCTTTTCCTTCCTTCTTCCCTGACAGAAAGGGCTTCAGTGTGTCTCCATCTTCAAACGAGCTAGGAGCACAGTGCCTTTGACAGAGATTGTTCCTTTGAAGTCGATACTAAATTGAGGCCTGTCTACAATATTCAGATTGCATTACAAAGGAAAGAGCTCTCGCAGAAATATCTAGAGAAACAGTGCTTTTGCTGAAATGTTCTCTGTTAGTCTCCTGCCACATCAGGATCAGGATGGCAATGTTTGCTGCTGTAAAGCCAGTGAGAATCATCCACTTTTAAATGTATTGATTTTAGTCTTACCTGTGCTTTGTGCCAGTGTATGAAAAAGGGATTTTTATTCTTTAGTGTTTAAATATTAAAAAAAGGGGGAAAAATATTACTTACTTCAGTAATTCCCAAAGATTTTCTATTTCGGTGTAATAAAACTTAGGGGAATGAATATACTTAATCTTAGCTAAAATCTCAACATTATGTTTTAATAAAGATGCTGAAGTAATTGTGACTTGAAGCCACTGCTCACAATGGATAACATTTCCCGGGGAAACAGGAACAGGCTTGGTCGGTGTTTTTGATTTAGCCAGACTCCTTTGGTGGGTGACAGGCAAAGGAGACAGACAGACGAGATAAAGCTTCCGACTCTGAATCCCCCTGCCAGACTGGCCGTATTAGTCACTACAAAGAGAATTTATCCTGTCCTTCTGACACTGTAAAGATTAGCTTACCAGTTTAATTATAATTAGTCATGCAACATACATGTGGGTTTTTTCTTTTTTTTTTTTGTGTGTGAGAGGAGTATCCCATAATCATAAGAAAAGTCTGTAAGAGCCATTGGATTTTCAGTTTCTCTCAAGAAAATAAGCTAAATAGGATTAAGGAATCTTATAATAATTTAAATTACTTTCTTTCTAGGTCAAGAAAATGTTACATGAAACATCCTTCTTTGAAAAGTAGGCTTTATATAGACCTTTAACTTTAGACTTCAAGTTTAAACTTGTATAGTTGCACATATTAATTGCATGTATATATGCAATGCCAGTTCAGAGATGTGCTTGAATACATTCATTGCTGATATGCCGGATTTATGGCAACTGGACCAGAGAGCCGTGAAACCTTGCTCTCCTCATCCCAAAGGGACTGAAATGCTTCTACTGTTCAGTAGTCTTGTATGCTTGTCACCATTAATGTTCCCCGTAATTTATTTCTCTGTGTGTGACAAATGACCTCCTGAATACCAATGTGAAACTTGTAGTCCTAATTCACACGAGGGCGGTAATGGGACAGGAAAATAAATGAGTTTGTAAGTCCTCTCTGTGCTTTTGATATTCTGAGGCTCACTCAGTTCATGGTGTAAGTGTCTACAGCTTCACGGCTTCTTTACCATGTTAGAAAGTAAGAAGTTGTTATTTTGCAGTGCAAAATGTGTTCTGGACAGGCCCCCGAATTACCCTGTGTCCAGGGAGGCATAGCTGCATAACTGACAGAGACCTCTTGTGCAAAAGGGTGTTATTAAACCCTGAGCAGACTGAAAATACACCTTCCCAGTCACGTGTTAATTTTGAATTTTGTCATTCCAGTAATGGGAAAAGAGAGAGGGGAAAAAGACAGGTGTGGAGAGTACTGGAAATCGTCCTTTATGTGGCTGGGAGCTATAGTGCACCTCGTGCTCAGGAGGAAAAGCCCCAAGAGAAGCAGCTTGCCAGTCTGGATCTATCCCTGTGCTCCAGAGTCCTGGCCAGAAGATACAAAGGAGGCTGATGGAAGTGGGTTGCAGGGCTGGAAGAGCACCGGGGTGTCTGGGAGACAGGTGCCACGTCTCAGTTTCCCTTCTCCCGGTCCATATGTTTGCAAGTCAATGCATTTGCAGATGGACTCATAGGAAGCCTGAACTTGTGTTGGCCTGAGAAGCTACCACCCTCCATGCACATCCTCCCCTTTGTCCACTGCCCAGGGGCAAGAACCTCAGATGGTGGACCAGGACAGATCAAGGGGTGCTGGTCATCCCCCTGTCACATCCAGGTGTTCAATCTCCTGCCTTTCTTGGCCATTGCAGTGGTCACTAGTACACCTGGTCGTGGGTGCAGCTGCACCTGGCACCGCCTGCTCGCTTCTGTGGCTCCTCTGTTAGGCACGGCTGCCTGCTCAGGGGGTGGAAGCGCTGTCCCATGGCTGTGCCAAGCTGCCTCGTGCAATGGGCAATACATCCTCAAATAGTCAGGCACGTGAGCACAAAATTAGCTTTTACAGGAGTAAAACTCAATTGCTCCTGTGCTGACAGAAAGTGAATTTGAAGAGTGAGCAAGCGTGGGTAGAATGGCTTCATTTTGAAGCCTGGATGGAGAAGGACAGATATTTTGGAGCCATGTACCATTCATACTCTCTCTATAGTGCCATATTTTCTAAGGTGACCTATTTGACCCCGACTTGTACTCCACGATGTGGTTTATAGTTTATCCCTAGTGCGGATAAACAATAGATCCTCTGCCTGAATGCACAAGGTCTCCCTGTATCTAACTTGTACCACTTAAAACAACCCTCTGTGCCTGAAAAGCAGGGTGAGGGGCTGACTGAGCAGTGAACGTGGTAAAACAATGCTTGAAAGCTGAACTAAAGTGGGGCACCACGGTGTGTGCACATAAGAACAACTGTATAACTATGCATATGTGGAAAAGAAATCCTTACTCTCATTTTAAGCAGTGGGAATTTTACTACTGGATTCAGAAAGGCTGGAATGCCACTGAAAGCACGTCGGGAAGTATAAATGAATGGTTTCTGGAAAGGACATTGAAATGGAAATGTCAAATTATTTTTCTTCAAAAAAGGAAAACAGCATTTCTATTTTAGAAGAATGTATTTAAAAAAAGATCTCTTTAGTTTGACATTGTCTTGTTACTATCCACAGCAGAAGCGAAAAGTGGCTATTATCCAGTGACAGAGAAGTAGGTTACTGAAATTACTGGGGCTTTAGTGTTCCAGCATGCCTGACACTAAGCCTGATTTCTGTTCTTAAGATAAAAAGATTTGATATGGTTCTATAGAGTAAGAGGGAACTGTCCTATTATCTTCAGATTATGAGTATATGCAGATTATAAGCATTTAAAAAAAAATCTGTACACAGTCTGGAAAGAGACCAGTACAGAGTATTGATGATAGCCTAAGACTCTGCTCTGCTTCATTGCCCTAATGCCGTAATTCTTAAATTGAATAGCCTCAGGATGTCCTGCCCATGTCCAGGCAAGGAGTCTAGCCTAATTCTCATTCCTGCAGTCATCTGCCTGATAATAGCTAAAGCCTTGATGACTCTGGAGCATTACGCGTTGTAGTTACCTGTGATGTATAAATTCTGCAGAAAAAGCAAGCGGTTATTTTTCCAGCACTATCTGCTTGGCTCATACCTTCAAAAAGAAAGTACAAAGAAAGGAGACAGGCAAGAGTTTCATTTAATTGTCTTGATTTTACATGGATCAGCCCTTGGCAGGACTGAATGGCAGCGAAATCAACACTCATAAACAGAGTACGAACAAAGGTTCATCATATAAGCTGTTTATTTTGTTCTTTGTTTGCAATTCTTGTGAATACAAAATTAAAAATACTAAGCAGCTGTCACCTCCTGTTTGTGGCTTAGAACAAAAGCCCAGCAAAACTTAGAATTTTACATAGTTCCACATCAAAACCATAATTCAAGCCTGTCCTGATCTGAACAAAACTCACTCCTTCTGCAAAATACTGAGGCAAATGGGGCAAATTTTACTTCCAGGTTTCCTGTTGGCTCTGTGGGTCGGGTGTACTGATAGCACCATGGAAGTTTTGGGTTATCTCCTCTTCCCATAGCACAGTCAAATCCTTAGCAGAATCCTCATGGGCAAACATTCGTATTCGCCTTGAGGAACAAATTCTATCACAACTATGTTCTCCATTTCTCATTCTATTTGTCATTTTATTTTAATTTAAAACAATAGAATTGCTGTCTACCTTTCCTCATGGTCTTGAGAAAGACTGTGAACAAATCACAAACTCATTGATATTTTGGAATAAAATCTCTAAATAGGTAAGGAAGGACCCTGTGATCTTTACTTTGCTTCTGAACTTACCCTGAAGAATACTGCAGGGTGGTACAGAAACAAGAACACATTTAATTTTAACTGATAGCTGCTTCTTGTACGGACTGAAGAAAGTGTGATTGCGGATGCCTTTCAATGTCTCTGTGTCTGTTTGCTTCAACTATTTGCTTCAGTTGAAGCCGTGAATAGTTAAGTGGGGGTATGCATATGGTTAAACCTTGGGGGAAATTCTTGAGCTGATCTGATTATTACGGAGTAGGAGAAAGAAGATGGGGGAGAGATCTTGGGTGTCTTTGGAGGCAGACCAGCAGCTGTACTGCTGGTGTGTGAGGGGTCAAAGAGAAAGCCATAGCTTGCTTTCTATGCGTAGAAAGCATGCCAAAGAGGCAGTCAGGGGAAAATCATTGCTTTAGCATGGTCAGGTTGAAAGGTGCTTAAGAGCACACACTGTGGTTGGGCCTAAACTCAGCCATCTGGTAAGTGTTCCTCTAGAAAATGCTTGTGAGGTCTTTAACCAGTAGATCTCAAATCTGTTTCAACTGGCTTTTGCAAGCTGTGCCCTTTGAATCCAAGGTTCTACAGATATCTAATAGGGTTTTAAAAAAATCAATGAAATCATCTTTGATTACACAATTAAAATAGTTTATTGCCGGGTGATGGACCAAAACCAGTTTCCTAAAATGTTTCAAAGTCTTTTAAAAATGCAATGAAGGAAAATATTGCTTTTTAATGTTAAATTTCAAAAGGCAACATCAAAGGGAGAGAGAGAGAGATGCTTCTGTTGCCTTAATAGAGATGCATTTGTAATAGCACAGAACTCTGAATGTCAAGCTTAAGTGCCTCAAATACCAATATCGACAGATTTCTCCAGAGATCATATGAAGTTATATTAGCTAAAAGACACAAGTACTGTTTCTGGAAGCTGTTGAATTTCCTTCAACTCCCTTTGAACTCAGTGGGAAAGATAAGGGTGTCCAGGGCAGGAGAAATTATAAAGGTATTGGATAATGGCATTCATCATCTTGCTTCCTAAAATGCAAACTCCTTTGGGTTTCTTTTTGTCTCTCATCACTTCTAGATTAAAGCTCAGGGAGAGGGTAGAATATTAAAATACCATCCAATTTATAATTGGTTACTAAAGTCAATTCACAGATGACCTTGAAAAGAATTAATCCAGCAAGCTTATGAAAGAGGATGACCCAGTCATTCTGATTAACATCAGAGCAGATGATGGAACAGCGATGTGGTGAGAGTGAAAGAAGACAGAGAAGATTAAAGCACCCAGTATGTTAAAGGATTTCTTTAGAAATTTCTTCTTCCCTTGCATCCTGACAAAAATCCACAGATTCCAGTTGACAGTATCAAGGTATTATAAATACAGTATCTGGTCAACAGCTCTTGCTACATGCAAAACAGACAATTAAAAATTCTGTCAAAAGTATTACTAGTTTAGATTTTTCCATATTAGCAGGAGACACTCTGTATAAAAATGTAAACCAAATTCATGAACATTCAAGAATCTAGAATTTATTTCTAGGTTTATTTTCCTGTCTTTTAAAGCAAACTTTCATAAGTTACTTTACCTTGGGAGAAGACTTAAGCTGTGGGGAGTAACAGACAGGAGGAGGATGGTGAGAGAAAGGTTTTTCCTCAACATTGTTAGAAACACAATAAAACTAGATATCCTGAATTGGTTAATATTGCCTTTAAAAAAATGGAACTTTGGGGTTTTTCTTTAAATCAGACAGTTATGTGTGTTCAAAAGTTTCATCCTTGAGTATCTGGAAGGGATTGACTACTATTCAGTTTGTACTGTCCAGAGTTTAGAAGCTTAATGGGATGGAGAGGAGACAGAAAAATCTGAAACCAGCTTTGCAGGATGAAATAGAGTCTTGAGGACCAAAAGGAGCCCGAGTGGCCGGCTGTTACAAAATAGTCATAGTTCAGATGCCTCATTGCTATGGTAAGCTTAGGTCAGATACTTTTAAAATTTCTTATATTGGCTGACTCCTGAGAAAACTTTTAAAATAAACAGGTAAAACTTCAGCTACATGCAATGGCGGTGCTCTGATTTCACGTATTTGCCAGGGGACTGCAGAAGGGAAGTACCTCCAATTCTGAGTCCTACAGCTCCTTACAAGAGGTTCCCATGGCCAAGAAGACAACCATGTTCGAACCCTTAGAAGCTGAAAAAGAAGGGAAGCCCCTTCTAATTTCTAGCTACGTATTGAGGTTTACCTTCAGGGCTAAACTCTGAAAGTTTAGTGCTGACTTCCATAACCTCCATGTCAGACTACCAATGTAGTATTGTTTAACAATAAATCAAGGAACACGAGCAGTAGCATACCTTTTTCTTAAAATGAACAAAACACTACACCAACATACAACTTCTTCCTCAGGGTAGGCTGGGTGACAAATGATTGTCACGTTTCTTAATGTACTCCTGGAGGCTTTCCCATGAAGTATGTAAAATCCAAACAGAAGAGGCAGTGGCATTGCCAAAGTGAAAACTTGGTTGCAAATCAGCAGCAGTACACCCACTCCAGTGAATTGTAACCTATTTTTAATGCTCCATGGCCTGACAAGGTCTGTATATAGATATGAGAGAGGGAGATGTGCATCTGTAGACCTGTGGCTGAAACACCAGCACAGAAAACAGTCTGTAGGTGATGGCGTCTCCAAGTTAGGCAGGTTTTCTGTCGGACAGAGCTGCAAGCGCATAAATATTAGTGGCTGAGGACCAGATTTCAGTCCTGAAATACTGTCACTTTCACTTAAACTGTTTATCTAAATATTCTGCTTAGCAGGAATCCTTATAAAATTGAAGGTAACAGAGCCAAATAACCCACTGTTGTAATTCTCTGTGACTTTCTCAACTGCCAGTTATTAATGTCTATTTAATTACAGCAATGCAGACAGTTGTTATTAAACTTTCCTTAAACTGTGTTTTCTCTCTACAGATACAGCGATCCTTCTCACATTAGTAGATTGAATATGAAAACACAACTTTTTGTATTAGATTTGCTAATGCCTTGGGCTTTGTAGCTGATAAATAAATGAAGAATTCTGCCTTTGGATTTTGCAGGACTTGTTGTTTATTCCACATTTTTAGCTAATATAATAATTAAGTTTATTATTTGATACTGAGCCATTTTATTTTTCTCTGTGTCAGGTTAATGATATTTTCATTTGATTTCAGCTGTGATTTTAATTTTCAGAATTATATGCAATGGGACAGTTTTGTCAAACAAATATGTCTTAACCAGGCAGATGATAGTGAAAATAAACTTTATGGTTAGTAACTTATTACTGTTCTCAGATTCTTCAAAATCAAAACACTTGGAAGTGTTTATTTCTTTGGAGATAAGCATTGCATTTAGCTACACATTCAGAAGTGTCCAAGCCATTTTTGCTTCACACTTATTTGAATAGAAGTCACACCCAACCCCCTAAATCCTTTTTTTCCCCTTCAAAAAAGGGAATATAGAAACTGCCAGAGTGGATCACCCAAGTGGATCATCTAGTACAATATCCTATTCCAACATCAGCCAATATCAATGCTTCCAAGGGACAAAACAAGACCCTTGAATTAAAGAATCTACTGAAGAGATTTCTGCATGGCTGAGTTGGACTAGACGATGTGAGGATGGACTAGATTATCTTTCAAGGTCCCTTCCAATCCAAATCATTCTATGATTCTATGAATATAAGGAAAGTTAATGTCTTCAAGCATTATTTCCTTCAAAACAAGAGAGTTTACTTTTCGTCTTAGACCTTTAGACTGTCCCAGAACAATTCAATAAATAAAATTTCACGTATAGTCATACCTCACTAAGGATCTATCCACTGGGGATTGGGGATAATGTAACAGTTATAGCTATTTCTAAGTTTCTTACTTGTACAGTAAAAAGGAAAAGGAAAAGCAAGACTAAGATTTAATTGTGTCATTGCCTGCAGCATAAGGAATTTTGTTAAACATCGATTCATCATGCTCTAGTGATACAGCTGGGGGATAAGGCTCCACTTCACTCCACTGATAAGCCTGTCTGTCTTCTCATGCTTGACAAACTTAGAAACAAGTATTAATGAAGAATTTCAGAAGTATCAGTTCATTCGCTTTGAGGTATCAGACATGAAAGTACAGTTTGAGACGTTTAAAGAAAAATCAGCTGAAGTTTCAGACTTGCTGCTCTGAGGGAAGCTTAAAAATCAGTTCGTGTGACTTAAACTCACAGAAAGGTTTGTGATGGTCTGGTCAGATCAGGGAAACACAGCAGCTTCTATTTAATGTTACTTTATTCTATATAAGGAATTGTCTATTTGAGTGTATAATCCACAGAGTCCACCCTGTGTCTGTACTTACAGTCTCAGGAAACCTGTTACAGTTCACTTTTACATACATTTTTATTCTGAGTCATTGATAGTTCACCCTACACAACAGTGGTGCTTACGAGCAGATACGTGTATAATACTTTGTTACTAGTATCTAATTATGACATTACCACAGGTACCTTACCAAAATTGCTTTATAACAATCCGAATATACTGGAACAAGAGCTGCTCTGGAGGTGGCGCGGTGTGGCCAGGTAGACACCGGGCTCTGGTCCCTGGCGCAGCTGCCTCGCCAGTGGGCTGCGCGCCTGCGCTCGGCTCTGCGGGCGGCTTTCCCTTCCTCCCGCGCCTCCCGTCGCGCCAGCACAGCCTGCCCCAGCGGGCTGCTGTGAGCCCATTGCACATCTTTAGCTGGCTCCCTTGGAGCCCTGAGTGAGCAGGCGAGGGAAGGGGACCTGCTAGACTTCACAGCTTGTATTTTTATTACTGTTTCTGTTACTGCTTCTCCTTCCCTAATGTCATGTGACAAGACTGGGGAAACAGTGGGAAGGACGTGCTCATGGTAGGCTGCAATGTATCCTTTCTCTTTCAAAAGCTGGACGTTGGCCATTGCTTACACTTCAGCCTCCTTTCCCCCACGTACACCAGGATCCCAGTGTATATGCAGCTATCAGAATTGAGCATTTGGGGCAGTTTCTGGGTCCTGGTCTCAGCCTGCTGCAACATTGCTCGCCTTTGGCTGAGCACAAACATCCTCTCTTTGCTTCTGAAATATGGCTGGGCTGTGCTACAAGCTCAATGTGCTGCTTGGAAACGCCTTGCCAAGGCTTACACAGTTTTCTTTTTGTTGTTTCTGGGGCTGCGAATAATTCTCCCTGCTTCTTTAATTTCTTAGCTGTGTACGAGCTTCTCGGTGAACAAGAACACGTGGTGCTGTCTAGGGCCCTGATCTCGCAAGGGGGGAAAACGCTCTGAAAAGGAATGCTTGACTAGTAGACAGTTAAGTGGAATGAACCAAGCGACTAGGCTGCTATATAGGCCCACAGAGTACTGTTCTCAGCCTAGTCCCCTGTATAGTCCTACCCAAGGCTGGCTTAAAACCCAGTCAAGCTTAGACAGTTAAGACAGTTTTAATAAAAGATGATAGATTAATAAAAACAGGTGGCTTAGATAAAGAGTCCTTAGGTAGGTAGAAATGTTGCCCAAGCACAGGTTAATAAAACATCTTGAAGACTTCTAAGAAACTTTGGTATGAAAAATGAGGACGTCGGTGAAACTAAAACCAGACCTGAAACCAGAAAGAAGCAGCGCGCTGAGAACCGAGAACCAATTGTGGACTCTGTAAATGATGATTTGAAAAATGAAAGGTTAATGGGGAACTTTTATAACCATTGTGATTGTGTAAGAAAAGGTATATAAACTGTATGTGAACACTGATGATTTGCCATTCCCTGAGGTGGTGGCCCAACCCTGAGCTGTGCATAAAGCAAACCTAGTGGTACCCACGCTGTGTTTGAACATTTCCTTTTCAGATGTGACCGAGATGGGACACTAGGACACAAGAAGGTGAAGGACCAACCTCTGGACCTACCTATGACCAACGCTCATTGCCGGCAACTGAGAAGGGTGAATTCACCTTTGAGACTTGGGCACGGGTAATCCCAGACAGGTCTGCAATTCTTGTGTTTAAACTTGCTACTAATAGGTAGAAACATTCAATATGGGACAGACACCCAGTGTAGAAAGGGGGACCCCCTTGCTGAGGTGCTAGAAAATTGGAATAAGATACCTCTGGCTCGCACTCTGCAGAGAAGAAGTTGATTATATTATGTCAAGAGGAATGGCCATTCCTAACTAGCAATAGAGGAGGAGGCCCGATGGATGTATGGCCCTCCAAAGGAACTTTAAGCCTCATAACAGAAGTCCTTCGAATCATCTTAGAAGACTCTGGGAGTCAAGATATGATTACTGGTATATTTGGTATAATTGGGCGCAGCAAAGATAGAAAAATGGAAATGGAAATGGACATTCACAGCCAAGGGTTAGCCCACTTCCTTTGCTCCAGAAGCTGAGGAAACTGATCTGCCCTCGGCAAAGCCAAAGAGGCTTGAATACATTCCAAATCCCTGGGCTGGTCCTGGGGCCCCGCCTGAAGTTTCGGCCGTAACAGCCATAATAAGACATGAACCTTGGAAGCAAGGAGATTTGATTACCTGGCAAAGTAAAATGCCAAAATTAAGGGATGATGCTGAAAAGTGTGCACAATTACTGTCTGGTATTGTGACTGACTACACTCCGAGTTGGAGTGATATGAAGACATTATTAAGGGAATTATTTCAAGCTGATGAAAGAGACCAAATTTTCCAAAAAGACAGGGAATTGGCACAACGAGGCCCAGGATTAAATCCATGGCCGAGTGACGATCCGAATTGGAATTTGACTACTACTGAAGGTATGCAACATATCGCACAGCTATAAGACAATTGTTAGAAGCAGTTAGACAATGTGGTACTAAGGTAACCAATTGGACTAAAGTGTTCGAATGTAGACAGAAGCCTGATGAACATCCGAGTGATTATTGGCTGCGATTAAAAGCAACCTTGTTAAAGTATGGAGGAATGACAAGGGATAATTTTCAAGAACCATTAGCAATTGGTGTGTTTGTAGAACAATCTGCGCCGGACATCAAAAAGCACTTTAAAAACACATGCCGGGGTGGGAGGGTGAAACTTTATCAAAAATACTTAGTATTGCCACCTTTGTTTTTGATGGTCGAGATGAGGAACAACAGAAGAAAGAGGATGAAAAACAGAAACAGGAAAGAAAGCGAGAGCGGAAGAAGAAAGAAAGAGAAATTAGCCTTCTAGCTGCGGCAATTACTCAGAATTACAACCCTAGGGGAAGGGGAAGAGGTGACAGCCGTGGGAATTATAGAGGCAGAGGAAGAAGGGGAGGGAGGTTTTTAAATCCGGCATACACAGGTCCTCCAAATATTAATGCTTTAGAATGTTTTTATTGTGGAAATTTAGGTCACATGCAACGAGAGTGCCCTTTGAGACCTGTAGCTGCTGGAACCAATCCAACTGCAACTCCTTCTTTCCCTCCTCGACCACATTTCGCAGTAAGCTCCAAATTCCATGGGCAACCGCCAACATGACCTATGATGGGATAAAGGTAGACGAGTAACGGGCAAATTACTACAAAGGTAAATGGGACCCTAGTTAATTTTTTAGTAGATACAGGAGCTACTTTATCATTGTTGAATTACGAAATACCGCAACTCTCAAATGACACTGTGGTATTAGGGGAGTTGTAGGGCAGAGGTTAAAGTCATATCTAAACCCTTGCCCATCGTAATAGGGGAAAAAATGGCATGGGGACGATTTGTTAGTTTCTCCAAATTCTCCTGTATCTTTGCCGGGGCGAGATCTTTTGCAGGAATTTGGAACTCTGATCTCCTTGGCTCCTACTGGGATTCAATTGGTTTTCATGGGATCTGAATTAGTAACAGTAACCATGAAGGCTGAAAGATCCCATCAAGATCCCAGAGGGTCTTGAGGCGGTTCCCAAGGAACTTTGGAGTACTTCTGGGCAAGATGTGGGTCTTTTATTATCAGCTGAGCCTGTGGTAGTTTAAAACAAAAGGAGAGACACCTCCTTCAATTTGACGGTACCCATTGTTGATGAAGCAATTCCGAGTATTTCTAAACAAATGCAATATTTTTTGGATACAAGGGTTCTTAAAGAATGTAGGAGTCCCATAATACCCCAATTTTACCTGTAAGTAAGCATTGGGGGATAAAGATGGAGATCCAGAATACAGATTTGTGCAAGATTTGCGTGCTGTAAATGAACGTGTAATTGCACCCCATCCAGTGTCCCTGATCGACTTTGATATGACACAAATACCAGCTTGGGCAAAATACTATACTGTATTAGATCTTACTGGTGCTTTTTTAGCATACCAATAGCACCCGAAAGTCAGCCTCTCTTTGCCTTTACTTGGCAAGGAAAACAATTGACTTGGACTCGATTACACAAGGGTTTACTAGTTCACCCACAATCTTTGCACAGATACAGAACGATTTGCGGGATTTACGGTTTCCGGCTAAATCTGTATTAATTCAATATGTGGATGATCTTTTATTAGCAAGCCATTCTCGGGATGACTGTATATGTGATACTGAATATCTTTGTATACAATTGGTGAAAAAGGGTCACCGTGCATCTCTATCCAAATGCAGTTCTGCAAAACTCAGGTAAAGTACCTTGGATTTGTTTTAAAACCCGGGGAAAGAGAGTAGATCCTGAAGGGTAAAAGCAATACAGGAATGCCTCGACCAGTGACTAAGAAACAATTGCGGGGATTTTTAGGACAAGTTGGGTTTTGCCGACCATGGATTCCTGGTTTTAGTGAAATTGCGAACCCTTGCATGAAGCGACTAAAAATGAGGAAGCAGATCCTATTCATGGGGCCCAGAAAGGGAAAAGGCTTTTCGAGTTTTGAAACAATCCCTAATGAATGCCCCAGCTTTGGGAATACCAGATTATAAGAAACCGTTTAAATTATATGCTCAGAACAAAAGGGAACAGCAAGTGGAGTTTTGATTCAAACTCTGGGACCTCATGATCGTCCAGTAGCATACTATTCAACCACTTTGGACCCAGTAATAAGGGGAACTCCGTTTTGTATTAGGCTATTGCAGCAGCAGCAGAATTAGTGGAAAAGACTCGGACAATTGTGTTAGGTCACCCCTTGACTGTCTATATGTGCCACATGAAGTGGAAATATATTGAAGCAATATGCTGAAAAAGCGCTTTCACCCCAAAGGGCACACAAGTATGAGTTGATTTTGTTATTGGCAGATAATTTGAAAATAGAAAGGTGTAATACCTTGAATCCAGCCACATTAATGCCACTACCTACTGATGGTGAAAAGGATACACATGATGTGTTCAAGTTATGAATACAAGCAGCAAACCACGAGACGATCTTACTGATCAACTTTAGATAACCCAGATATTAACCTGTTTGCAGACGGCTCGTCATATTATCAAGATGGTTGGAGGTGTACCGGATATGCAGTAACCACGGAAAAACAGGTATATTGGCTGAACCTTTATCTCCTGCCTAGGGGCCAAGGTGCGAAATTGTTGCCCTTACGAAAGCAGCCCAATACGCAATTGGAAAACCGTGCCAACCTTTACACAGACTCAAAGTATGCGTTTGGAGTATGCCACGCAACAGGTATGCTGTGGAAAGAAAGGGGGTTTCTTACCTCTGCAGGAAAAACTATTGCTCATGGAAAAGAGATTAAAGACTTATTAGAATATTCAACTGCCCACTGAATTGGCTGTAATGTATATAAAGGCTCACACAAAGCACAAGATGTGATTGCAAAGGTAACTCCCTTGCTGACCAAGCGGCGGAGCTGCTGCTAGACAGATTTTTCTTACCATGGCTGTTACCATGAAGAACAAAGAAGATGTTAATGAGTTACCAGAAATGCAGAAGCTGTATGATGAGCTGACGGATGAAGAAATACAGCAGTGGGAAAAGCTCGGAGCGTGCAGACGAGAAGGACAATGGTTCCTGGGAGGTAAACCCTACTACCGAAAAGGGATTTATTACCGATGGCGCGGTGGCATCATGAAAAGACACATGGGGGTCCTGAGAACATGCCTTGAGAATTCAGAGACTTTGGGCAGCACCAGGAATTTATATGGCTATCAAGCGTATTTGTGAAGGATGTCAATTGTGTAAAGAATATGCATCTTTAAGAATTAAAACTCCCATGGGAAAAAGGCCACCGGCAACATACCCTTTCCAGAAATTACCAATTGATTATGCTGATATGCCAAAGGCATTGGGTTATGCCTACCTATTAGTAATTGTAGATCAACTTTCTGGATGGGTGGAAGCATTTCCTACATGAAAAAATGATTCTAAGGCTGTTGTTAAAGCCTTATTATGAGAAATTATTCCACAATATGGGTACTGGAAAATATTGACTCTGATCGAGGAGCATTTCTCGCAGCAATTTTGGTCCAGATTTATCATACTTTGGGAATTCGCATGCAATTGCACACACCATATCATCCGCAGTCTTCGGGACAAGTAGAATGAATGAATAGAACAATTAAAGAGAAAATTGTCAAAGTGTGTAAACATACTGGATTGAAATGGCCAGATGCTTTGAATTTAGTACTTTGGGATATTAGAAATACTCCCCGACAACCAGTAGGTCCTTCCCTGGCAAAAATTTTATTTGGCCGAATTCTAGCAGTACCAGGCACGTACGTGCCAGCAAAAACTAGCCGTTTGGATGGAGATGAACAGGTAACTCAGTATCTTTTGTATTTGCAAAATTCTTTTATGCAGTTAAGAAATCATGCCTATTGGTATCAGGGAGTGTCACCTGAAATCCAGGTACACGATATTCAACCAGAGACAAAGTGTATATAAAAATTTTAAGAGGAAAACTCGATTTGAACCAAAGTGGGAAGGTCCTTATACTGTATTATTAACCTCCTTTTATGCTATAAAGGTACGAGGGAAAGAAACCTGGATCCATCATACCCATGTGCGTAAAGATTCCACGAAGAATCATGAAGCTCTACTTGATTTGCCTGTTTTGTTTGCTCCCTGTCAAGAATGAAGCATTTTGGACTAAATTTTCCTTATGTATTATGATACGATGACTAATTCTCGTGTAGTGAAATATAGTAATGCAAGTTGGTGGGGGCAATTGACAAGTGAAGTTCAAGGGAGCAGGGTACATGGGAAAAAACATAATGGTGGTGGATATTCACAGGTTTATGCAGCTATGCCAGGATATTCAGACTTAGTAAAAAAATTGAAACGAAAACCACAAAGTTTAATAGCAGCTGATCAATCAATGTGGTTTAATAATACCCAGTATCTTTGATGAAATCTTTTTCTGCTAATTTGAACTTATCTGAATGTTGGTTGTGTGTAGCCCTACCGAAATCTGTTAGTCATGGATTTTGTTTAGTTGGAATACCGATCCCTAAAGATTCGACTTGGGGAAAATTTTGGAGTATACCACGCTAACTGATCAGTATGAAGAGCAAATTTGGGACATTGATTTACCACCTCATCTTGAGGACTACAATCATATCCAATGTGCAGTGATGTTACCCCCAAGATGTAAAGAATCGAGAATTGTGCAGGGATCACACATTTGTAGGGAATTGGACAAAATGTAATAAGACCAGGATAATCCGGTCGAACCTTAAATTAAGTTAGATTGGACCAAATTCCTTAGGAGTGTTTAGGTTGTGTGGAACAAAAGCCTATAAGGCATTACCTCCACGATGGGGAGGAATATGTACTTTGGGTTTACTCTCAGTAAATTTAGAAATCCTTCCAAAAACAGTGGACGTGCCTATATGGCATCAAAGTTATTTGACCCG
This sequence comes from Phoenicopterus ruber ruber, assembly GCA_009819775.1. NCBI lineage: Eukaryota > Metazoa > Chordata > Aves > Phoenicopteriformes > Phoenicopteridae > Phoenicopterus > Phoenicopterus ruber. The sequence goes on along the minus strand of CM020219.1, from coordinate 27,958,760 downwards.
AACACAAAGAACATTAAACCCTTTAATAGAACGACCTTCAAAGTTTCATTCTTTCATACAATGGTTTATTCCAGCTTTAGGACTAAGTGAATTAGAAAGGCAATCTTAAATATATCAGGAGAAATTGAAAAGCTGGCAAGTTATACGGCACAAGGTTTAACAACTTTGCAAACTGAAATAACTGAACTATCAAAAATCACTTTAAAAAACTGGATGTCATTGGACATGATTTTAGCTTCTCAAGGTGGAGTCTGTACTGTTCTGAATGTAAGTTGTATGTACATAGATCACACGGGAGAATTGTTAACCGATGTACACAAAATTTGGGAAGTGAGTTCGACCATGCAGAAAGTACAGCAAGATACACAACGTGGGGATTCTCTGAAACTTTTTCGTGGTTGACCTCATGGTTTCCCAGCCTCTCTACTTGGATAAAGAAAAGATTTTAATTTTAGTGGTAATATTATTTGTGATAGTTTGCAGTTTAGTTTTAGTTCAGTGTTGTATTACTTGTTGCTCTCATATAATGAGGAAAATAGAAGATGCAGCCTGGAGTTATAGTGAATAATTAACTGCAGGTGTGCAGATAAAACAAAAGGAGGGAACTGAAAAAGGAATGCTTGACTAGTACAGTTAAGTGGAATGAACCAAGCGACTAGGCTGCTTAATAGGCCACAGAGTACTGTTCTCAGCCTAGTCCCCTGTATAGCCCTACCCAAGGCTGGCTTAAAACCCAGTCAAGCTTAGACAGTTAAGACAGTTTTAATAGAAGATGATAGATTAATAAAAACAGGTGGCTTAGATAAAAGAGTCCTTAGGTAGGTAGAAATGTTGCTCAAGTGCAGGTTAATAAAACATCTTGAAGACTTCTAAGAAAACCTTGGTATGAAAAATGAGGACGTCGGTGAAACTAAAACCAGACCTGAAACCAGAAAAGAAGTGCGCTGAGAACCGAGAACAATTGTGGACTCTGTAAATGATGATTTTGAAAAATGAAAGGTTAATGGGAACTTTTATAACCATTGTAATTGTGTAAGAAAAGGTATATAAACTGTATGTGAACACTGATGATTTGCCATTCCCTGAGGTGGTGGCCCAACCCTGAGTTGTGCATAAAGCAAACCTAGTGGTACCCACGCTGTGTTTGAACATTTCCTTTTCACGCTCTCAATTCTCAATAAATCATGACTCCAACAAACGCTCAGATTGCCTGTACACTGTAGGATCAGAGATTAGCACACAGCTCCGTGTTACTCACTAGGCAGTACTGGGCACGCTGCTGTCTTAAATCCAAACCCTTTTTGGAGCTGCAGCAGTAGCTCACATAGACCTGGCAGGAGGCTTTCTTTTTCCTGGGGGAGGTCACTGCCCTTAACCTTTTCCTGAAATCATGTTCCTGGGAGAGAGGAGATTTCTTTTCCAGTCTTTGCTTGAAATTACTATTTCAGTATTTTACCAAATGACTGTTAAATGTAATGCTCAAATGGGTTTAGAAGTCAGTTCCCAATGCTATTCCTTCTCTAATAAACACCTGATCTACCAGCCCGGTGTCTTGTGCTCAGCCCTTGGACATCATCTTCCTCTTTAGACCTTTGAGTACTGCAGGGAGAGTACCTCAGCTTCAGCTGTAAGCAGCAAAAGCACTTTCTTATGTTTGCTTAATTGGTAGCACTTTCTTATGTTTTGCTTAATTGGTAGCCAGACGGTTAGGCTGTGCTTCTCTGCCAGGAGAGAGCTGATGATGAGTGCCCTCCTCAGAGGGAACTGAGGCCCAGTTTCCTATTCCCTGGCTGACACAGCGGCTCGGGCGCAGAGGGACTCCTGTGGCACCATTTGTGGTAGAAGCAGAATCAGCACGTGTTTTTGAAGCATGTTTCCCAGACCAAATACTTCAAGTGATGTAAGCAAAGTAGGCTCTGTGGTATTTTAACACACTGCAACAAAGCTCTTTATGACCATAATTTGTACTAAAAATGGAGTGAGATCAGAACTGAACGTGTAATTTTTCAAGTTTCTATCTTCAAATAGTGTTGATGTACTTCACGCAGAGTATCTGATCTCAATTCTGTTTATGGTGATTAATAAAACATGTGAGTGCAGGCATTGACTGTTTTCAAACTGCTTGTTAACACTTGCTCATTTGACAAATTTTCCGAGCAAGACGATATGAGAACACTGCCACTCTTGTTTGTGCTAAAAAATGTCAGAGTTTATGTTATGTTAAACATTCATGTTATAGCACAAACAATTAAGAAAATCATCTCCTTTTTACTTAGTAAATGCAATCTACTAATACTGTTTTGCAGTAACTATTTCAAATTCCTTTGCTATACTAATAACTGCAGGAGCATTTAGAAAAGCAATCATCATTTATAACACATATTTAATTTAAGGAGAACTAGATGTTTTTAACGGCTGCTCACTTAGTCCGTGATTAGACTATATAAGTCTTAGGTAAAATTAATGAGGGAGAAGTGGAGTGTTCAGAACTTGACACCATGCAAGGCTCAGCACATCCTCTTCTCCGCCACTTTTAGGAACAAGCTATCTCGAAAACAAGATGAGGAACAAAGTCATCCTCCCTTTTTTCCCCCTTCCCACAAAACATCTTTGAAATCTTGGGCAGACCACCCAGATCCCAGCTCAGTGGTGAGCAAAACAGTTTTGAGGTGCAGTGTTGTGTAGAGGGGACTTTTGCAGGATTAAGAACTGAAAACAGGCTTCCAAATTGTCCTGTGCTGGTTAACAGCCGATGAAAATCCTCTTTGCAGGGGACTAGCAGGATGATGGTTCCAGCTCAGAAGGGCCTGCAGCCAGTGTCTAACCTCTCAGTAATCTTTTTCCCCTTGAAATGATTGGAATCACACTAGTAGCAAGGGAAAGAGGGGGAAGGCAAAGAACAAAACAGTAAAGCCTTCAAACACATACCTGATTTAAAACCCAAAAGTGCCTTTGTCTAGAAATACAAATAATAATAATAATAACAACAATACTGGAGCTCAACTACTAGGATTGTACAGAGCTGAACCAAATGGCTATGGTATCAAGGGTACCAGCTAGCAGTAACACACATCACTTCCATGTTGTGAATACAAATGAATATTTCCACTACTATTGTCATTACAAATCTTTTTTCAGTTTCAGGTATTACTTTCCCAAGCTCAGATATATTCTTAATTAAAATCAGGTAAAGAAAGCTCCAAGGGCAGCCTATAACAAAGACTCAGAACAAATTATAAAGGCTTCAATAATAGTAACACTGAATTTTTTTCCAGTAGGTTTAGTTTAAGGGACTGATCAGCTGTTAAAGACAGAAGACTGTAGCTTAAACCTTTTAGTCTTAAAAACTGAATATCTTCACAGCTTTGCAACAGAATTAATTTGGCTTTACTGGCCTTACTTCAGCCAAATTACCAGTGAAATTAATCACCCTTATAGATTAGTCCCTACCCACCACAGGATTTTGCCAGATGCCTTGTAATTGCAGCTACAACACACTGCAGGTCAATAAATACCCAGTATTACATCATAACTTTTAACTGGCTTTATCACTTTAATCTGTCGAGCCAAACTCAATCTATATTGCTAGCCAATCTTCACTGCATAGCTTTGTGAGAAATCAACTGAGGAGCCTTTCATTTATATTTGCTCTTATAGCTGGACCCTACAGAGTGCCAAATGTCCTCAGCTCCCAGGGAAGTCCCGTGGAATTGAGGCACTTTGTGCCCTTCAAGACCAGATCCTAAATTGAGTTATTAGCTGTACAGTTACGGACTACCGCACTTTTTGCTACCTGAAACAAGCTGCAAGAACAAGTAACCTTGCTAGCATCAGCATTTCAGCCCAGGCAGTCTTAAAAAATCAGCAGTCAGGGGCCAAACCCTTGGGGTGCTGAGCCTTTCTGCTGCTGCTGACCTGGCTGGCTGCTAGAGCCACTCAGCCCTTCACTCTCTTGCTCAGCACTAACCAGATTCAGCCTTCTAGGGTCAGCGGCTGCCGTTGCCTTCAAGGTTAGTAGCTTTAAATGGCTGCTGAAACATAAAAAGGCTGTCAGCCTTTGTCTCCCCATGCAATTATAATGCAGCAGTTCTTGCCATAGCAGTCATGAGTGGATCAGTCGTGATTTTTCTCAACATTGTTTTTGACTGCCCTTGAAAACTTGCCAGCAAAGGGAAAAAAGGAAAAAAAAATACTTGCCAAGAATGCAGTGATGAACAGGAGGAAAATATGGGAATGATGTTTATTTATGGTTAAGGGAAAAATAAGTGGGTATCATTTTGCTAAACTGGTGAACAATTATGAAATTAATTCAGTCATAATATCCTGATGAATAGGAAGCCTGTGACACTGAGTAATAGCTTAACAGTAATAAGATGCGAGTCTTGATGAAACATATAAAATGTAAAATTTTTTCTTGTTGGCTTCCCCTTTCCAATTCATATGTGTTGGATTAGACCTTAATCACATAGAAGAGGGGGAGTGGGGCTCCTCTCAGGGTCTTCTTCCCTTGGGCTGCATGGGGTCTACTTCTGGTGCCTAAACGTAAGTGCCATTCAAGACATCCCTGGGGTATGTGAGACATCCTCATGGGACTGCAGATATTACACAGGAGCTAGGAAATATTTCTGCTCTTTTGAAGAGGCAGTTTACTGCCAGGCAACTGGCTGAGATGCTTAGATTTCATATAAGACTGCAGGCAGAAAGAGATGGGCTAGGATGGAGCTGGCCTCAGCCAAAACATAGTTTTGGATAATAAAATGACACAGATATGCAGCAACTGTCAGCTCTTGGACCTCCCTATTTCTTCTAGTATTTATTTCCAAATGTTACTTTTATTGCTCCAAGAAACTGAAATATGTGTATGAGAGAAGATATAACCAATGATAAGGGAAGACTTTTGTTACTGTAGTTTTATGTCCCCTGTTCTTGATTCTCTGATATCCCACCATGCCAGCTGTGGTGGGTTAACCATGGCTGGCTGCCAGACCCCCACCCAGCTGCTCTCTTACTCCCCCTCCTCAGCAGGACAGGGGGAGAAAATAAGTAGAAAAGCTCATGAGTTAAAATAAAGACAGGGAGATCACTCAGCAATTACGCTCACAGGCAAAACAGACTCAACTCGGGGAAGACTAATTTAATTTATTGCCAATTAAAAATAGAGTAGGATAGTGAGACACAAAGACAAAACTAAAACCACCTTTCCCCACCTCCACTTTTTCCCAGGCTCAACCTCGCTCCTTCATTCCTGACTCTTCTTCCTCCTCCTCCTCCTGCAAGCGGCGCAGGGTTTTGGGGAACGGAGGCTGCAGTCAGCTCTTAGTACTTTGTCTCGGCCTCTCCTTCCTCCTCACAATCCTCCCTGGCTCCAGCATGGGGGATGCAGTCCTTCACAGACTGCTCCAACATGGGAGCTGGAATGACCTTCGTGTCTACAGGTTGTTTCTCTCACATTTTTATCGCTTCTCTTCACAGCTGCTGTGCAGGTGGTTTTTTACCATTTCTTAAAGTTTCAAGAGGTGCCACCAGGCCTGACTAATGGGCTGAGCTTTGGCAGCCGTGGTTCTGTTTGTCGTCAGTTGGGTCCAGTTCTGCCTGGCATGGGGCAGCCCTGGTCCCTTCTCCAGAGGCCCCCTTGCAGTCCCCCTTCCCCCCCACTAACAAAACCTTGCCAGGAAACCAGTTCATCGGCATCCCCTTAGGGACTCCTAATGCTGTATGTAACTCTGAGATAAGGATGTGGTTGAGCCCAGCTAGTCAGTACTATGTGACAGTATCTGCTTTGCTTGAAGTTCCAAAAAAACCCCAAATGCACCAAAACCACCCAAACCCAACACAAAACCACCATAATTCATTCAGGTCCCTGATAACTGAATTCTTTTTCAAAACTTTCCCAGTCGTCGGAAAGAACATTTTCAGAAATACCTCAAACTGAAAACACTCACTGAAACTAATGACTGGTTAGATCTTTACTTGAAAACTGGAACAAGTATTCAATTACTGAAAGCATTTTTTACACTATTAACCTTTTCTTTTGCCTCTACAAAGGTAATAGAGCTATTATATATTTTCTCAATTCATACTCCTTTTGTCTCTCTTGGCCACCTCCCATGACTTTGAGGTGTCAAAAGAAAACTATTGTCCAGAAAAGACTGGAGATAATTCAAAAGTAAAGCATTTATAGTGTTTATCACGTATTTAGATCCCCCCAGCTGTTTAAAAAGAAATTAATCTGAACAATTGGGGTCTAAATGACATTTCTTGGTCTGGCTGAAGAGGTCCTTACAATTAAACTCGCACGTGGTTGGCTCTCAGTAATCCTTGCAATCTCCCTGCCTGTAGCTGGCTCCTGTCTCCAATTTCTTGTCTCTGTGTGCAGAAAGCTGCTGAGTGGTCAAAGGAGAGACAAGTCTCCCTGCTCGTTTCCTTGGTTCAGCATCCCCTTCTTCTTTCACAAATAGGACAAGCTCCAAATAATTTGTCTCTGCCAGTAGGAGCATGTTGACGGGGTCTTGATCTCAAGGTGTTAAACCAGGCTTGCACTTTTCCTTCATTCAGAGCAATTACAGCGTATCTTCTCATCATTTAGCAACGTGAAGAAAACTTAATTATCTCAACACTTCTGCCAAATGTGGGGGGAATTACGGTGGGTCAGAAGTTACTGGCGGGACGTTCACCCGGCTGCTAATGGACTGCATGGAAAATGCACTCTTAGTGACTCCAATTACATGCTAAGTATGACTTTTACATAAAAAATTTGATCTGTAAATGTAGCAGTGTGACCTACAAGACAGGGCTTTGGACTGGGACTTCGGAGAATGGAGTCTATTTCCAGTTCTGCTGCGGATCTGCATAGTGACTATAGAGCAAATCTTTTTCCTCCTGACTCTCAGTTCTGCATCATTAAATACATTAGAGTAGCCCGCTTTCAACTAGCACTTTGAAATCGATTTCAAATGCATTGCTATGAGCCTGAGACTACTGGTATAGGAGGTTAGCAGGCAAACCAATCTATTCCTCTGAGTGTTGAAAAGATCGAGTTATAACAGTCACCATTTATGTTGTACATAAAGCTGGTCACTAGAAGAGAACGCACTTTTGCTTTACATGTCAACCTCAGATGAAGGTGTTTTCTAATGCTGGCCACAAGTGCGTGCATAACTGAAACGTAAGTTTATTTCATAGCCCTACTAATTCCTCTGAAGGTACAATTTTTGTAGCCCAAATCAACAGGATTTGTTTAGAAGACTAATAAGGTTTGTCTAAACCTGAGGGTTTGCTTTCTGTAAAAATTTAAAAAACAGGAAAAAGCCACACATGTAAACACTTCATTGTTTCAAAGTCTTAGTAGCTTATCAGACTGTTTCATTGCAGGTTCTCCCCATTTCTGTTAAGATGTTTAATGTTATTTGCTTAATGCCTTAGCTACAGTACTGGAAACAATCCTACACTGTCAAAAGGATGACCCAGATGGCCAAAACTAGACAGCTTTCCATGAATACATGTAATTCTGGGCCATAGGCAGTGTTGATAAGCAAGGTAAGCTTTTGTGTGAGTGCTGAAAATAAAACATATGTGCTGATATCTAGACTGCCCTAAGACAGGACATAACATTTATATCAAATTGTGCTTTAGGCTAAGACCCTATAGGAAGATTTAAAAGCCAGTTGGTTAAACTTGTATTTTTGAAGATCGTTGCCTTGGAGTATGTCTGATTTTTCACACTGAGAGCCTTTACTCTCATCACATACTGCCTAGTTGTCAAAAATTTCTGGAGAGAACTGTCTTGTGATATAAAAATAAATGCCCAGACAGACCCACCTGGGTTCTAATTTATAACAAAATGAAACAAAAACCAAGAAGCCAAGGTCCATATTTCAATCTACTGATGCCATGGCTATTGGCGTTATAACTGCTACATAAAAGCATCTTACTGGGCATGAAAGATAATATTTTCCAGGGACTCTGGTTTGCTTTGTGCAGACAGGATGGCTCACACACATTCCCACATTGGTGCGTTCTTGTCCCATTGACAAGAGAGGGACATTTGTGTGATGTCTGGTATTTGGAAGTGACTGTCTTGGTTAGGTGAAGCAAAATAATTTTAGTGGTCACAAGGATTTGTTTTAGCAGTTATGGTCTTAAAATGGGAATTTGTGTTGGCAACACAAGCTTCTCTGTCACAGACATTTTTCAAATTGACTTGATCTTGGAAAAGTCTTGTTGAGTCTAAGTGCCATTTCTAACCATGCAGACATATTTCAAACATATAGGTAATGTAGAGATGCCTTAATATATGGATAAATTGCCTGGTTCCTGTACACATGTGGTGTTGGTCACCTTTGTTAGGAGCCACTGAATCCAGTAGCCTGAGAGAGGCAGAGCTGCAGCAGCTCCATGTTCCTTGGTCGAGCCAGTAGCATGTATTCCTCGTGGGCACACATGTGCACTTACACAATATACACATATACATGGGCAGCTGCACAAATTAACACAGAAACACTCATGCAAACACAGACTGCCTAATCCTGTCCCCTTCTCTGGCAGTTCAGGATGAAGGTCCGTTAGTGCAAAATGTACATCTACGTGACACGGATCCCTGCAGTAGCTGGCCCCTGGACCCCCAGTTTCCCCAGTTGCTGGCACCTGGACATGCAAGCCCCTGCGGGCAGCAGCCCAAGTCCATCTGCTGGTACTGAGATGTATAAAGCTGCATCACCTTTCAGTGGGGCACTTAGCTTGTCTTAGTTGGAATTCCTCCTTATCTTGGGGGCAATAAGAAGCTACTGTGTCTATACTGCTTCCAGGCACCTACATGGCACCTCTGGTCTCTCTGCACAGACTGGCACTGTGTAACATCAAGATTCCCAGAGACGGATGTGAATCCATTTCAAATTCTGTACTGGGAACACATGGAAATGTGGCATGCAATTAGTACTCAGAACAGGCTCTGGGGTCTGAATCACTTCTTGTGCTTGTAGGAAAGCAAAAACGAGACAAGGCACAGATCCAGGTCAAAGATGCTCCGTACAGGTAGTGATAAACAACACTCTAGGTGCTCAGGACAACAGGGAGTGCACTATACCTTTAAAATGAATCAGAGTGTTTTGTAGTAATTTAGATGTGAACTTTCAGAAATAATTTAATATTCTTCACTTTTACAAGGTTAATTTTTTCACGGCCTCTTGATCACACAGATAACTAATCAACACCCAGATTTAGCTTTTGAAAGCATTTATTTGCCCTCTGGTTTCTTTCAATGCTATTACAGTGTGTAGTTTAAATCTTCTTTAATCTACTTCAATTCTGGCAGACTGATTAATAAACATTAATTATAAAGGTGCTGAGTAGGCATTGTGAAAGAAGATGAAGAGGAGGTAATGGCTGGGGAAGGGAGGGTAATGCAACGATCTTTCTAGTCTGCTATGTATGTCATTATATGATAGTCTTTGTGTTCCCTGTTACACCGAGTCTAGCAAGAGATCTCACGTAACTAACCGCTGACTTCTGCTGCCACACATTTGAAGCTGCCTTTCATGCATTTGGAGCAGTGTCTCAGTCTCTTCTCACCCCTGTGACCGAATGTGCCAGACCTTGTCCATCGAGAGTTTGCCATCTGGCTGTATCTTGCACTCAGAAAAGCCTTGTTCATGAGCTTACTCACCTGCTACACCCTTGAGCTGGGATTTTCTCGCATGGTTTGATACACTGACTGCATCCTTTGCTCATAAGCCAGCACAGTGTTGCTTTATGCATCAGAGATGATATCACCTGAGAAACCTTTATGCCAGGCACTGGCGGTGAGAATAGGCCTTGGTGGGAATGAATTGCAATATTAATTTTTGTTTTCTTCTCTGCAAAACAATTTGTTTGACGCTTGGTTGAAGAAAAGTTAAGAACAAGAAAGTCTGCTTTACTAGATATATAACCGCACCATCAATTTGTGCCCCGAGAGCTCAAGGGATAGTGTCAGCAGTGGAGAGTGCTGTGATAGAGCAGGGTCTACCATTCTGGCAGAAATGCCAAGGAGAAGCAAAGACATTTATAGAAGAGGCAAAGCTTAAAGATTTTATTTTCCAAGTCAGATAAGCAAATGAGGATAACGTTCTCTGGCGATAGAAGTGGAGAATAAAATTCCAGCTAATAGAATATTCACTCCGGAAGATATATTTAGATCTGCTGAAAAACAGTAGCAAATATTTATGGTATGAATTGTGATTAGCAAAAGCATGTCCTTAATTTCTCCTCCTTGACAAATCCAACTCTTCATTAACAACACAGCATATCATTTTCATATTTACTCACTGACAATATGATTTTGTAGATGAGCTGGTGGATTGCCACATAGTTAAATTAACTTATTGTTGGTCTGACAAACCCATTAAAATGGAGCACTGTGAGAGGATAATACCTTCAACTTTGGAAGCAAGAGCCTCCACTTTGCCTTCCCCACAATACAGTGATGTTTCCGTTGCTACTGTGGTGACTGTTAGCTGGTTGCCATGTCCTTTGTCTTGCCATTGTTCCTTTCTTACAGCCCAGGAAATTGCTCCTTGTCGATTAGAAAGGTGTTGGATGGATTTAATTGCTGATTTAAATCTAAACAGAAAACATTCACTCACTGTTGTCAGTCCTAATGTATCACTTTGTAAAAGTAGTTCTTCAAGGTAAAGTATGATGTCAGGAATAAAGTCATCATACAATTATGCGTTTCATAAACCCAAAGGCCCCTCCATATATATGTGAGTGGAGCAAACCTCAGCATAGGAGAAGATTTACTGGAAGGCTTCAGGGGCTGTAGCCACCTATCAGCTCTGCTCATTGTAGGCTCATGCCCAGTGTCATACATCTGTGGAGTGATGGCACTCCTTTGTAACTCTTTTCCTCAATCCCTTAAGCAGACACGTCCAGCATTGCCCAAGCAAGCAAACCTTTGGTTTGCTATGTCAAGCCATTAAGTTGTTTTTTGAAGTCTCACTGAGCAGAATGATACCAGTCACTGAGAAAGGTAGGCTCTTTCACCAGGCATTGTTTTCACTATAAAGACCTAAAATCCTACAAATTTTAGACAGTCATTCCTTAGCTCCGATACTGGAGTAGGCTCAGGAAAACCAGATTGCTCTCTTGCTTCTGTCACAGGTTTTCTGTGTTGTCTTGGGCAAGTGGCTTAGGCCAAGGGTTAAAAATATGACTGGCATTTTAGGTGTCTTAACTTGAAAAATTTTAAACTGTTTTTCCAAGAAAAGGAGCACAGGATATGCAGGAAACACCAGATAATTTTCAAACACTACATTTTCCTTCCCATCCTTCCTTTTTTTTTTTCTTAATGCCATGGTTATTGGTGTTCATAGTGAGGGGAGTAGCTACAAGTGCTGAGAATTCAAAGTTAAAACCCAAATCTCTTGCAAAAAGCCCTGATTTAAATCTTTAAGTTTGGTGTTCTCAGGGTTCGTTAATCACTTTTGAACCTCTTAGTATTCATCTTGCTGCTCCTCAGCAGCCTAGGCATAGCAGAGGCTGTATAAATATTTGCATCTGATAGAGGTGTGCCATAGAAAGACTTGCAAAGAAACAGACCCCTGAACTTCACAGAGACGACTCAGTGAGCAAAGGTTTCTGTCATCTTTCTGTCACATGAAGGCTTTGCTGCAGGGTCATTATCTTTCCTTTTTATCTTATATGCCCTACACATTTTAGAAACCATCTTCACTGGACACTTACCGACTGTATTTTTAATGTCTTCTTCTAGATTGTTTATTTCATTGTGAAAGAACATAAATTTTGATTGCTGCAATGATTGATTGCCTTTCTGTGTTATTATGCCATAGCATTTTATTTGTGAGTTTTCAATTTCATGGTGGATTAGAATAAATTTTTTGTTCACTAGCAGAAGTTGGCATCTGTTCAATAAACTATCCCAGCGATATAGTCATTCCTATGCAGGCGATGTTCTAATGATTCCTTCCATTTTCAAAGCTATTTTGAGGCATTCAAAGTCAACTTTATTAAGCTGATAGATCGAGACCTGGGATTTAGGCACAGAAAAGCTCAGCACTGCTGAACCTAACATACGCGTCTAACCCTCATAGTGTCATTTACAGTGCTGAGTTATGTGCGTAGGCACAGTATTTCATAAGGCTCTTAGCTCCTCCTGGCTTCATCCCAAAACACAGAACTTCTGGAAGACAGTTTTTATTCTCCCTAGACCCCATTTTATTGTACTTGTGGGTACAACTCTGTGAAAAAGCTGCTTCTAGTCTTCATGAAATATTACTTTTCACATCCTGGCTAAATCTAAATTAATCCAAGAGGCACTGTCAAAAATTTACTCCTATACTTTAGGTGACAGAAAATGACTAATCATTATTTGGCAGTCACAGCATTTAAATATTGATAGTCTTCCTTAAAAGCTCTTTTATTTCATTATTTGATATTTGACTGTTTTACTTTGTATAAATTTTCAAGCAATTTGCACCTAATTATGCACTTGTCACTTAACTCCTACTTACAGTTTTCCACACTGCTATTCCGGATAAGCATGAATTAAAATGATTTAGCTGCCTTGGATCAACTACCTTTCTCTTGAAAATTCTTCATATCCAGCAACATGAAACAAAATAAGTTAGGGTCTGACTACGTAAGAGTAAATTATATAATGCAAACTACTCATCAGTAGTATGATGGTCCAAATGGTCCAAAATGTTTATTGCTTAAAAATGGCTAATCTGAGTTTCTTGGGTGAATCCTGATACATTACTGAATGGAATTACAAACAATAAAGTTCTAGTATTTGAACGAATGCAATGGATCCTTAGCTAAGTGTTAGAGTTAGCTCCAAAGGAGACTTCCTGATCTTTCTCAATGCTTACACAATTGGGGCATTAGATTACATCTACGAGGAAGACTTCTGGGACAACAAAAAGATATGGATCTGGTTTGACTGAGTAATGTGAGCTCAGATTCAGTATTGGCCAAAGTATCTGTTTTGTGAAAATATAGGAAGTTAGATTACACTAATTTTCCATAAAGCAGTATCTGCATGTACACTGAATGAATCTCAGACCATAGTCTCCCACAAACTTTCATAGATACTCCTGTCCAAGTAGTATCTATTTTGCTATTACATCCACATATCAATTGTTTTGGAAGGAAGCTGTGATGGTAGGGGTTTATATGAGCTTTTAAAATACTGTCATTGCAAATGAAAATGAAAAAATGTTCCCTTAGCACCGCTGCCTAGGCCTCTGAAATTTGGAAAAGGATTATAGAAAGGCAAGAGCTATGGGAAATCACTTGTGAATCAAGTTTTGATATCACAAGTTTTGATATATGTCACAGTTCCCCAAACTGAGTCTTACATTGAGGCTTTTGGAAAAAGTTTTTGAAATGAGGAAGCATGATAATAAAAGTCCAAAGCACTCCATAGTAATTCTGGTACACTAAATTTTAATAATACTGATGTATTTTTATAACGAGTAGGCAAGAATAGTAACAACTTAATAGAAAATGCAATTGCAATGAACCTGAAAAGCATATGAAAATGAGAGGTTGTGTCTGAGTTTGTTCTTTAATGAGTTTTCATTGCACATGAAAATATGTGGAGGCACAAACAATACTCAGAGTCACAAAGAATCCCTCAAAAGACACTGCAATAAAGTGTGAATGGCTAACACATGTAATGTTAAGAAACAATAAAGCCAAGGATGATTTAGCTTGTGATCCAAAAGCCATTGTGCTCTTTAAGAAGAAAGGGTTGCAGGACCCAAGGGACTGTGAGTTAGCTGAGACTTGGCAGAGCACAGAAATGTTCCTACTGCTGCCTAACACTGCAAGCTGTACACCAGCCGGAGAGCCTGCGTCCCAGCCGGCTGGGCAACCTGCTGAGCAGTTGTAGCTCAGTTCCCTGAAGGGAAAAGGGAATCCCCTGAAGAAGGGGATCCGCTGAAGAAAGGGAATCTGTGAAGAAACCATGTACCTGTTAATAACTGGTAATAACTATCTACACATCTTTCAATATTTATTTTGGGAACTGTTCCCTAGGATGACTGCAAGATATAACTGTTGGGTAAGGTGCCTTTATTACCAGTTTGTGAGTGATCTAACGTCCTTCCGTGACTTTTGTATGTCAGAACCACAGGAAACCTGCGTGTGCTTGTGTATAGCAAAGTTATGGCTTCCCTCTCACTTTGCATTTGCCAACACAATACTATAAGCCCCATTGTGCCCTGGTGCTTATTCAAACTGTGTTTCCCACAAAAGCAACAACTAGCAGTTTGTACCCTTCAGAAGTGGTCTCCAGTTTAGTAAATAATTAGCAACGTGGATGGCTATTTTTGCTTTTCAGCCTTTTTAGAACAAAGACGTAGAAGCATTCTTGCTTATATTTTCCTGAGCATAACCTTTGTTTCAGAATTCGGACTGCAAAGAGCAGAGCAACAATTACTCCCATGGTATTTCATGGTTTCTATTTTTAGTTGACATTGACAAGTACTGAAACGTACTGAAACAGAAAAAGTGCACTTTTCCTTGCTCTTCATGATAGACATGATGTAGCACCTTGGCGGAGGTGGTTCCCTAGGTGCCGAGATCAGTACCTGTTGGATCACGCTGCAGCTCTGATCTCAGCTGTGCACCTGAGCTTTCCTCCCACGGAAACCAGGGTGGAGGAGTAGACGTGTGTAGCTGCGCCTTGTCCTGAGGTGGGGGCAGGAGGCAGTCTCAGCCTGCCAGCAAAACCGCTCAAAACTGTCCAGGTTCCACGGGCTGATGTTGCTCATGTTAACTGAAGTGTGTTGGAGCAAAGAGGTGATAATAAAGTCATGTAAGCACAGAAATCATAAAGCACTGAGGGGTAAAGAAGAAATAAAACAAGCTCGGAGAGATCTAGGAGAAAGAACTATCAAAATGCAAAATGAGCTTCATTCAATATGTAAATCAATCTGAATCTGCATTCGCTTTCTGTCTTACCGCAGTCTGTAATTAGAACTATGCTGACTGCTGTTTGTTGCCGATACAGGAGCCAAGAGAAAATCTAGTTAATTCCCTAACATTGCAAAAGCCATACGGCTAAGAGAAGAGTGTCATTTAATGAATCAAAACATGAACTGGGCCCACTGATGCTCAGGGAGTTTTTATACAGTCCATTTTACAGCAAGAACATTTCTGACTATCCCAAAATCCAGATGAAGGTTTGGGTAGGGAAGAAGATAAAGTGGTATTTTAAATTAAAGGTTTGAGCCTGTCTATCTCAGTTAAAAAAAAAAGGTACTTACTAACACAGTGCTTGTATTTTGTATATATAGGTTCAGTTGCTTATAAATTCCCATAATAGCATAATAGTGTATTTTGTTGGGTCATGGGTACCATTACTGGTTAACATTTAAAAGCACCTTCTAAAATATAATTTCCAGGATACGTGGCCTTTAAAGACATTTTCAGCTGAAGGTCTTCTGTGTTAGCTGCTAGTCACTTGCATGTCCTTTGCTTAAAATATGTCAGGTCACAGTGGAATAGCTTATGATAACTCACATCCACTTTAGAGAAGCTACTTAGATTTGTTTTGTCTTTTAAATTAACCTAGTCTAATCAAAACCATCACCTTCTGGAACAGAAGAGGTCTGAATTAACTAAAAAAATGAAAACATTCAGATCACATTGAGAAACAGACCAGCAAGTAAAATGGACACGAAAAGTGATGGTATCACACAGCTGGATGGCTGCTGGATAGCTTTAGGAAGAGATCCTGAGTCTTTAGTAAGATGTACAATATTCATAAGGACAGAATTGTCATGAAGATATGAGGCTGCCAAGATTTTAACAGAAAGTGAGTTAGATATTGAGGAACCGGGTTGTAACCATTCTTTAACACGCTTCTCTGAAAGCTAATTTGCTACAAACAGAAGCAAACCCATGTAATGGCCACTGCAGAAACATGTTGCCTTGTTTAGTTAATTAGTTAATGGATGAAATTAGTTAATGGACTAAATAATTTGCTAGATGTATTTTATTTACTAATTATGCTCACAATAATTCTCATAATAATTTATGATTCCATTTCTTTCAACATTTCTCAGTGGGTTTTAGCTGCCCTAAATGAGCTCCAGAAAATTCAGACTAACAGTTAATTATTGTGGCAAGGCTATTATCCAAGTTGGAAAGAAATGTACAAAAACTTTATCATACAGTTTATTGCCTACTGTTGCAGGGTTGAGACCTGGATTTATATGCTGGATTTAATTAAAATAAACAAACATTGAAACATTAAAAATGCAAAGATAAAAATGTATGCCAAAACAAAATTTGGTATGCCATGAAAAAACTTTAAACATTCCAATCTAACATGCAGTCTCTTAGGGACAAATTCATACGACCTAGATTCTACTGAAGCCTATCTAATATGGCACCTTCTTTAAACTGTTTCTTCTTCTGAGAAGCCTAACCATGGAAAATAGTGGTTGATCTCAAGAAAATCTTCTTAGAAAAACAAATCAAGATATGCCAGCATTTTGACAAATGGTTTTCAGTGGGGTTTTTTTTGTTTGGGTTTTTGTGGTTTTTTTTTTTTTTAAAGAATCTCCATCCCTCTTAACAATCAGCTTTTTGACTATTCTCTGCTTAGCATCTTTTTCACCCAAACTGTCAGCAGTGCAGGGTACTGTGAGCTGATGCTGTAGGTGACAAATACAGGTAAAATTTCCCTTCTCTTGCTAGCGCCCTTCCTGCGAGAACCAGGTGGTACTGAGATGATCCCTGAAGCCTCGCAGGGAATTATTCTGTTGTAATAACATTTGTAACAGCAGCATATAACCTGATATGACTGCATGCCAGTAATGATACATTTCTTCTCTTAGGATAATAAACCATTTTAATTATCATAAATTATCCCCCCAGATCATAACAGAGATGCAATGTTCACTGCAGAGCTGTCTATAGATTTGTTCCACAAACACTTACAACAGCGAAGGTGAATGTCACACTGCTTAACATCCCCCTTTTCAGATAAAAACCCATTCGGTAAGAAGCAGAACATTCACAACTTCCATTGATTTCAATACAAATTAGACGTTCAGCTTTTTCACAGAATTGCATGTAATAAGTGGGTATGTCACATCTCACAGATGCTCTGTTATTAGTCTATGAATAGCATCAGCTGAAGGCTGATCTTTACCAACACTGAACTGCTCTAAAATACATTTTAAACATTGGCAGTATGAATTTAAAGTTTTCTCTGCAAAAATCAAAAGCCTTCAAACTTTTTCTTTCTCTGCAATCCCAGCAGCTCGTGGTGCTAGGATAAAATTACATTCAGACTTCTTGATGCACCTCTAATCATAGTGATTCTCATCAGTTTTCCTGACTACAATGGCTTGATGTCCCTTGTGCACAGGTCTCTATATTTTGATCATTTTTCTTCCTTTTCTCTTAAATATATGATTGTTAGCATCACTTTGCTTGCCCCTTCCTACTTGCCCATGGAGTGAGTCACACTTGCAGAGGACCTTTCCAGCATTCCCCTAGATGCTCATGCCAAGACTGTAAGTGTAGAGGATTTACAAAGTAATTTCACTTTCTCCTCTTGAGACCAGATGCATCAGACACTCCAATCTTGCTCCTTCTGCAGTAAATATAACTTACGGCTTTATTATTGCATGCACTTTTCCCACTACCCAGTGACATGAATAGTAAGCAGACATCACAATGAAAGCCTGAATGAACTCTACCTTGCTACAAGTTCGCAGTCTTGCCTTGACTCCCTAATTATCTTGGACATCCTCCTACACTAGGGAGACTGTAGTATAAATCGCTCAGCTAAATAAGACACCAATAACACTTATGGGCAAGTCTTTATTATTATTTGCAAAGAACTCCATATATATATATATTTAAAATAAATAAAGCTTCACCCACCTCCATTTTATTTTGGACAATGTGCAACCCGTAACCATCTTGACTCACATACCTGTGTATTGTCTTAATACTCCAGCTACAGATCCTGAAAATAAGCCATTAACATACAAGTCTGAAAACATCCACAGTTTTCATAGTTTGGCACAGCTGCCAAAGGAGGTAATGTAAAAAAAGTATCCGAATGTCAGTCTGCCAGAATGCTAACTGCAATCGCAGTATCTGTCTATTAAATGTCAGTTGAGTTTTCAAGCATGGAGTCCTCCTCCTGTACCCAAATAGGATAGATGAACCAATTGGCATAGAAGCTTTGGGAAAACCATAAAACAGCTTCTGCCAGTTCACCTCAGACAAACTTGTTGACACAAAACAGTGCTTTGAAATATATTTGGAAACAGGCATTACTTATTCATATCCAAGAATTCAAGGGTAAGTCTGCTCTTTTATTCATGCAAAATTATCAGTTAAGTTTAACTAACCAATGAAACTCTTACCTCCTGTTACAGTGCCGGAAAGGAGAACAAAACTTTCTTACTGCACGTTGATGTTAAGGGCTCTGTGTCACACAGCTATGTAGAGCCTGTCTCATGGTAAACAATACCTCTGCCTGTGGGTTATGGGCTTTTGCGAGCCTGCAAATGAAATGTTCACCTGTTTCAGAATATGGTCCTGAACAACTAGGAAGATTTGAGGTAAATACCAGTTTTATACATACCTCTCAGTGTTATACATACCCCTGAGCAAGGTATGGAATTTAAACTAGATCACTTTGGGATTTGAGCAGAGGGCTGCTACAACTCAGACACACCACTGAAGCGTAAAGTCTGTCTGCTTTCTTCTGATAGTACCAATTCACTGTCAGCCAGCCCCAGCAGAATTTATTACTGATCTCTTACTAGGTTAGCTAGTGGTAGAGAAAGGCGGCAAGAACTCTTATTTCTCATCTGTTTCCTTCCCTTCTAGTGCTACTTTCTTTCACGCAGAGAGTACAGCTATATGCCGATAAAATACAAGTAATTCATCTCTTATTCTGTAAAAACAGTACACTCACACGTACACTGCAACAGTGTAGCCCTGGAACTCTTGTACGTATGTCAGCTGTTAACGCTGCCTGCCTGCTCTAGATGGGAAGCAAACCAGTCTTATTCCCGCAGTTCTAGAGTCAAGCTCCAGACAGTCTCACAGCTTGTTCATATCCGGCTGCAGCCATGCAGCTAAGGTAACTTTCCACCCCCATCTTGTCACCATCTCTGGTCTATTGATGGGGCTTCTGAGTGTTCTCCAATACATTTTTTTTGAAAATGAGCTGGGTTGACTTTTTTAATCTGTATAAGCAAGTGGAAAAAAGGAGTTGAAGAAGGATGCTGACTTTTTCTTGCCCCATTGCAGATCTATAAACCCAGTCACATGTAGCCAATATCATGCTTATGACGTTCGCAGCAGAACCTTCTTGCATAAAAAGCACAAAGCTACTTGGCCAATTTAAAAAAAATCCCATTTAGTAATTCTCAGCTGAAGAAATTTGACAACCCAGAGACAAGTATATTGGACTGAAATAATAAAACAAGCTCTCGTAGCAAATCAACCATCATGAAACTGTGTTGTATTGAAAGTATTCTCGAGTTACATACTCTGCTTCACTTTTAAAAGCAGCTGTTTACTGTAGAGAAACATGCAGGTTCAGAGGCACTAATGATTCATGCAACATTCAGCCCATCAGTAGCTATCTTGGTCTCTAATGGGCCTTTAAAAGCCACTTCTTCATTTCATTTCAAACAGAAACAGTGCATATAATACTCTCCTACAGAACACATACTGACAAAAAAAGGAATACATTGTACCAGCTGGCAAAACCATTTGGGTCTTCTTGACCTCTGAACTAGTATGTCCTATGTGTATTCTGCAGTGTGGCAGGAAAGAATTAGTCATTCTGATAAATGTTAGACATTCTGACAAGTTATGGTGAGCTCTTACACAGAGTTTGTAATCCCTGCATGTGCTGAGCCTTAGTCATACAAATAGCATTACTGGAGCCAACAGCTCCTCCCAGGGATCAGTGTTCACCAAGGTTGAACCAAGACTCTTTATCTGGCTCAGGGTGTTTAACAGAATTGTTTGTATTTGCTCTTTTGTTTGAGATTGCAAGAAGCTGTCTCCTGTTTATACTGGTGTGTTCCCTGTCTGGGAGAAATGTCCTTCCAAGAGATGATGACATAGCAGGGTTTATTATTTCTATGTGATTTATTGTATTTAAAACAGGTTACTGCATTATTATCTCGGGAACACTGCAAAATTTTCACGCACAGTTACATTTCAGGAGTGTACTGTATCAAGAAATGAGTTAAATGGAACACGAGTATGTATTTTCCCTCAAAAGATGTACTCTAGTCCATCAGCTGCAAGCCCCTCCCTCCCGTTTCCTCCAGAACATGGTCAACTGGGAGGAGGACGGGAAAGCATGTATACGGTGACTGAACCTAGAGCATGTTTGTAAAGCCTGCTTGCCTTCCTGCCTCCTGTCTATTAGTCTGGAAGCCTGAACTAGCCGCTGCTGGCGTAACATAATTGAGTATTGTGAAAAAGGAGAGCTGGGTCTGAGAGAGCTCTGGCACCACTTTCCCCTAGTAAGAAAGGCTGCAGAGCAGTTTGGGTTTCTCAACTGATCTGAAGTAAGAGGTCATCGCTCACTCATGAAATTGCTTTTGTGTTTCAAGGGGAAATGTAAAAGAATAGAGACAGTAATACTTCTTAAATTAATGCATACTTGAAAGCATGCTACTGCTTCAGAAACAGTAAGAGGAAATAGCACTGTGGCTTCTGTGTAACATTAACTGCTATTCTATTCCTCTTCAAATTCAGATAAAGCTAAGGAAAAATAATAAAGTTAGATGAGGAATGCCCTTGTTTTATTGTTTATTGCCATGGAAAAGCAAAACCCAATCAAAATTCAATACCCTTTTCACCCCATGGAGTCCAAATGTATTCAAATACTCAAGACAATTAATAACAATGCAAGCCAAAATTAGGGTAAATTAAACAATAAATCATTAAATTCTACATGATGTGATCAAATAACTTTCAACATCTCATCTAGGAACTAATGAAAAACAATAATGAAATAAAATCAAGCCTTTTGTATTTTCTGAAGTCATTGCTAGATAAAAGCTTATCTGAGTGTGCTCTGCCAAATATTAATGAAATGAGATGTCTTTGTTACTCTCTACACTTGTCTTCTCTGTTTACAGCGTATCGAGCTATATGGTTAAAAAAAAAAAAGGCTTGAACTAATAATTTATTAGCCTTTAGTTAGCGCTGGAAATACAAGGAGGGGCACTCTGAATGCTCAGTTAGTGCCACAAGGGGGTTAAAAGGAATGAGGATTGATGGCTTTGGTAATGCGGTTGTAAGAACAAAAATGACGGCCAGCATTTCATAATCTGCACAGCCCCTGTGTGCAACTACTAGACAAGTTTAATAGGAGTGTTTTCTTGCATAGTAATTGATTTACTTTACATAAATAATGCATTAGAATTTTACAAGGTTCTCCATCATACCTTTGGACTTTAACTGAGTACTAGGCATGAACAGGATGTTGGGTTTTTTTCTAAGTTACAGTATTGCAAAGGGGTGCATTCCAGTTACTGAAATGTTTTTCTTTCTGTCAGTGTTGGACATATACCTAGATTATATGATTATTCCTCTCTCTGGCAGAATTCCTGGTTCCATTCTGCTTTCAAGTGTCATTCCTGTTTTACTGAAATTAGCTGGCACTAAGGACCAAAATTAACTTGCACTTGAATCAATAACAACATACAAATGTAAAAATCATTTCAGACAATCATCCTCCTCCCAACTCCCCCCACTCCCCCACCATGCATTCAGTATATCAGTATAGCTTATACTATTAAACACTTTGCTTTGTATCAAAACTGCACTAGGAAGTTTAAGTCCATCCTGCCTTCCCCATTGTCCTGTCAGGGACTTTTTTACCAAGATCCTCTATTATGAGTTTTCAGGTATGTACAGCTCTTAAATTACCAGACCCGTTGGAAGCTGCAACTTGAGTCAATATTATGCTAATTTAAATTTTCTTGTAGTCTGCCCTAAGCAGAGTTGTCAAGTGGCATCTCAGAGTAACCTGACCAAACTGTTCTCATCTAACATCATTTAGGTTCCTATATCCAAACATATGACAGTGTTATCTCGCTATCTGCCAATAACAAATTCAGCTAAAAACCTGTCAGTCATTGGGTATGGCTCCTTCCCTGTCCCCTGTGCTCCCCTGACTCCTTGGAGTTGTTTGGCTTTGTATAAATACTGGATAGTCCATGGAGGCAAGCCTCCCAAGACTCATTTGACAGTCAAAGAACTCCTGTGCAATATGGAATAAGAGGTTACAGGTACAGCTGCGAATTCGTCCCCCAAGGTCTTTCAGAGCCCCAGTGTCCTACTCACAAACCTATCAGTTACTCATTAGTCATTATACCCCTCTTCCCATTGCTGGCAGAGTGCGTTGTGTTTTGTTTGGTTTTTTTTTTCTTCAAGGCTGGTACATTTCCAAAGAAAGTTTCTATTTTTATAAAAAATCATTTTTCAAGAAAGAAAAAAAACATTCTGGATCATCTTCTCTCACAAACATCTTCCTAAAACCCCATTCCTTTTGCAACCACTCCAACTGGGTTATCTTCTTGTACCTGCTCCGTTCTGAAGCTGCCTATCTGTAAGTGGCTCCATACGCCTCAAGTGTCTCCTCTCAGATTGCTTTAACAGTGTCCCCTTTCTCTCAGGCTGGCTCTGGGCCAGCCCAGCTTCTTAGTGCAGCAATTGCTGTTCCAGTATAACAGGCAAAATAAGCCACTATCAGTCTTTCTTACAGCAAAGTCTTCACTAATTGCTTTACTTTGGAAGGACTCCATTTCCTTGCTGTCCCACATAAAATTCTTGAGACTAGTTTGGCTAAAAAAATATTCCCCAAGCGCACATTGCATGGCACATTACACAAAAACACTGCCTGTTTACAAACATTTTAATTAGACATAATGACAAGAAGAAAACCCAAGTGTTCCAGAAACGTGCATATGCAAATGCACATTTAACACAATTCATCCTATATGAATTGATTCTTTCTAAGTTTAGTATAAGGGATCTTATTTTCTCTTTGCTTGGTATAGACACAAAAATGTTGCAGCTCTTTCCTATATAAAGGAGGTCAGTCATATCTGCTGCTACTCTCACCATGCAGCAATAGTTCCTTCAGTATCAAAGCCCCACATATATTGAGCAAAATCTACCAAGACAAAGCAATGGGATGAATTCTTATGCAAATTCCAACACACTCTCCTTTTTCCTCTAATGCCAAGAGGTCCATTCACTGTATGTCAGGAAACAGAAAGCTATAGGTGATGTTACAGTCATGATGGCTTAAGTATGTGATGCAAAGTTTGCAGGAAAACATTAACTCTTATTGGACTGAATGATATAGCGAAATGAAAAAGTAAGTTTTCTGGCATACAAGCCATTTTTATGGTCTGAAACAGAAGTAGCAAGCTCCACAGGGAAGAAAAAGGTGCTTGGTAGCTGTGAAGCAGAAGGGGATGTTTGCAAAGCAAGAGGTGAGGAGGTAGCTAGCCTCTGTGGTTAGAAGAAATAGAAACAGATATTTATCACCTCTAGAGCACCGAAACATTGATTATGGGAAAATTATAGTATCTGATAAAATCAACATCTTGATTGAGTCCATGATTTTAATATCTTCCAGGCTCATATTTTAAAAGTATTTGCAGGCCTGGATTGCAAGGAGACTTCCTCCACTTGAAACTGATTCGTTGAAGGCAATTCTTTGCTTTTGTGAGTCTTTCAGGGTCCATAAATGAATAGGGTTTGCCCACATGTTGCATGAAGGTATACGAGGTACTGAATAAGGTGTATATAATTCAGTGACATGAGAAGTGGATTATGTGAGGAAAAGCATACAGAGGAGCCTGGGAACGCCGTGTGTTTCCCACAGCCACCTTCTGGATAACTCCACAGAAGGTGGTGCTAGCAGCAAATTGCATTCTGCCTCTTTTTATATGTTTCTCTACTTAGCATTCTGTTGTTTCACTTTAAGGCTGCTTAGAGCTACTCCTGTCTGTAAAAGCAGCTCTTGTTTTGTTACATAAAAAAAGAACCCTTATTTTGAATTAAATTTTTTTCAAAATGGAAAATTCTCCTTAAATACAGGTGGGTGTATCTGATGAATGCCTCAGGAACATAATGTCTTGCAATCTATGAACTCAACTGAAATCATTATCCCAAAGTCCTTGGGTTTATAATTCAACTTAAAATAGAACCTCTAAAGGAAAGGCAGCATGTATTATAATTTGTTGTTTTCCAACTATACTAGTGACGATTCTCCAGTCATTTGAAACAATTTTGCCTGATGGGATCCTCATTTTTGTAATTCCAAGGTATGTTTGGGATGAGCTCCCCAGGTCTTGCACTTCTCTCAGCTGAACAGAGCAGGAGAACCTGAAAGATATTCTTCTTTCTGCAGGTCCACCTTTATAGTCCAGCTTGTCACAGTCAAGGTCTTGAAGGAAAACCCACTGAGAATTAAAATGAGTAGAGTGGGACAAGAGAACAGTAGCTATACACGACATGCTTCTCTCTGAAATGGGAAGTTGTTGGTGTGGCATGGTTTATGCTCTGTGGAGAGTGAAAACATGGAAAGACAAGACATAACCATTGCATGAGCCAGCATCCAGAATGACATTGAGAGAACAGGAAAAACTGGACAGATGTGTAAGAGAGTAATCCTGGTGCTCCTCCATAAATCCTTAAAATACTGCATTGGATTTTGTTCTTTTCATCTTTCTTCACATGCCTTTAACTCTTAATTTGATTGGAAATTTTTGTTATAAATGTGGTAAAAGTCAGTTACTTTTTTTTTTTTCCACAGTTGAGCTTTATCCTGGGATGCAGAAAATGGCTAGTTATCTTTGGAATAGACCTGGCTGCTACTTCAAGGGGGGAAGAGATTAACTTTCGTGATTTTCTCCGGTTGAAATCCTTTCACAGGCACAGCTCCAACTAAAACAAAAGAATATCACCCACCGACTGTCTCCAGTCCTAATCCAAAACTGAGAGGCTAGTTCTGATAGCGGTTCACTGATTTACAGTATCAAACCCAAAGGAATTGCATGAAAAATACTGCAACTGCATTCACACGGCATCCATAAAAGATAAACATAGTTTGCCATTTAAAGTATGAAAGTTACCTTTCTGACCAAATACCATTTTACCAAGAAGCTCCATGGGGGATTAAGTAACACATGCTGTTCTACATCCACCATAAATCTGGTATAAAAGCTTCTATAAGGCTCTTTTTACAAGGGCTCACTGATGCACCCACCTTTGATGGGTGATGTGGCCGTGCAAAGATCCAGAGTTAAGGCCTGTGAAACTATGGCCTCAATATCCAATACTTTTTCGGTATTACTATTAACCATGAAACCTTAGTGAAAGTTATGAGGGTGCTTAAAAAACATTATTTAAGCATAAACTTTCCCAAGGCATAAAGATTTACACAAGTTACTCAGCTGGCCATCAGACTGTAGGATGCCTGACTTTCTTTGTACATTTGAAAATGTGTTGTCGGCCTGAAACAAGGGTGCACTTCAAATACAACACACAGGGAATAAACCAACAGCTACAAAAGCTCGCAGTTAATGAGCAGCAAAATCCACAAGGATGGTGCTTATCAAATGCTCTTTTCCACAGTCTTGAATTGCAAGTTTACATTTTAATTCAAATTTAAAATACTGCAAATCTATGTGCTTATAGCTATATACATATGGGGCAAATAAATGCTTGCCACAGATGTATGTTTGATGTTAATTTTGTTTGCTAGATCCTCGGGAAGGCTATTTCAAAACAGTGCTGTTTCAATGAAACATCAAAGCTTTTCCATTTCTTCAAAATAACTCTTTATTGCAAAGCCATAATAGCTCAGGTTAACGTGTATGTGAATGTGTGTATCTACCTTGTAGGACATGAATAACTGACAAAAATCAGTTTATAGTCTCAGATGTTATATGCTACGTTACCAAATCCCAATCAGAATCACTTAATTTATTCTATTAATTTATTCTTCAGCTGTAAAGGTTGCAAACTGTGCAAGTTTTGCCATTTTTAGGAGTCTAAGCAGGTTTTTAAATTATTTGACTGATTTTTTTTCTTCAGTTTTATGATCTAATCTACAGCATTGTCTGCTGGGACAAATTATTTTTGAATGTTTTGAATGTTAAAAATGAAACTGGAGTAGCATTTCTCTTCTAAGAGGAAAAAAATGTCAAGGATATATAGTTAAATAGGAAGATTTTTGGGGGAGAATCCTTCCATAGGACATTTCTCTAGGTATCTAACCTACAAAACATACACACCAGAAAACGTCACTAATTCAGACACTTCTTTGCCAGGATGCTAAGTCACTCTGAGTTGAGGTAAATATCTATACCTGATCTAAGTATTCCATTTATAGATGTTCATCTAGGGAATAAAATAGGATTGTCATATTCCCATAGCCACATGTGATCAATAGATAAAGACTATACTCAGATATTTTTAATGTAAAAAGAATGGCCACAGATTTTATTAAATTTCTCAAAATATCAATCAGAAGATTTCTTTTCTTATTCAAGAGAAATTCATCCACAGTCCACACAAGCAGACTCCAGCTGGGCCTCAACTCAGTGGGATGAACTTTTGTTTTGCTTAAAGGTGAAATGAAGCTTCTTTTTTTCTCATGTGGAGAGGGATGTGTTACAATCTTACTAACATTGTGTTAATGACCATGCTTTTATGTTGTTAAAAGGTCAGGTTTTAAGATTTCTTTTCAAAATATTTTGGTGAGAGCATTTGGTGTAGTCTTGTAAACTAATCCTGAATTCAAGGGAAGATATTACCAAGATAGTAAATATTTTTATTTATATGGAAAATGGTCACATTTAGCACTTTTTAATCCTAATAAACAGCTGCTTATGCTAAAAATGTTATCCGTGACTTTCTTTCTTCCATCCTGATACGACTGCAATGCTGATCTTCATTTGACAGCTAATATGTACAAGTGTCACCATTTATGTCAAATACCTGCATATACTCAGAGAGAAAGCTCCCTGGAACCTTTGATCACTACCAAAACAGGAGACTTTTAATCCTGAAGTCTCCATCCTGCAATTTGCAGTAAAAGTCAGGATAGCTGACTTGGGTTCCAGCTGTCTCTTTTAAATGAGACGACCACTTAGGATACAATTTTCTGTGGTTCTATACAGCTATCAATTATTCACTGCCACAATGGGTCATTAAAGACCCATCAGTCAATGATTCATGTCTGGTACTTATTTTAAGAAGTCTAAAAGGAAATCTCCGACAGAAAAAGAATATCTTCATAGTTGCTAAATTCAATAACAGTTCTGCTTATAAGAAGAATAATCTCCAATGAAGGAATGAATTAAACGTTTTGGAAGATCCCCAAAAGGGTATCAGCAGCTAGACCTATAGGTTAGAGCCAGGCTGGAACGGGAAGGCAACGGGGCAGGGTGTCAACTGAAACGGGATCTGAGGTCTGCTAGAGGAGCAGCGCATTGAGCCAAGCCACTGAGTATAGCTGTGTATGAAACATGGCCAGGAGAGAGCCAAGGTTCAGGAAACTGGTCAAGCTGGGATGCACCAAGCTGAAGAGCTAATCAGCAGCTCCACAAGAGACTGGGTGAAGGCCAGAAAGCTGAAGACTCTGAGTCTGGGCTGAACGATGTTGGACAACCTGGTCACCACAGCAATCGGTGCTCTGCCAGGAGTAATCAGGGATCAGGAGTCAGGTGTGAAGAGGCAGAAGGCAGGAGCCAAAAATTAAGACAGCAAAGGGAGCAAGAAGAGGAGCCTTAACCAATATCAGGAACCAAGACTGTGGAGGAGGAGATGCAAACGAGGATGCAGATGAGACATGCAGAGATGAGAGAGAGAAGAGCCTGACGCACAGCAGTAACCAGACAGAACAACTGGGAGCAATGGGTAGGATTGTCTCACGTCTCCAGTAAGTGGGACAAACCGCTAGCCAGCCTCAGGACCCTTCCTTGGGATGCCTGGCCTCCCGATCCTCCTGGCTCCCCAAAGAGCCTATGACAGGCACTGTCCCTGGAGCTAGATAATGTGGCTGAGGCTGAATCAACTGGAAATAGGTAGGATTTGGTATTTCTCTGGGCAAATAAGCACTATTAGGTGGCCATTCATCACAAACTAGGGTTAAAAAATAAATAAAAACTTCCTTAATCTGTTTCCAGAAAAAAAAAAAATGGTACTTTGGTAAACGTTGCACTGAGGTTTCTTAGAAGTCAAATAAAGATGGAGCAAAAGACTGTGACTTGACTAAAACCAATACTGCAATACAGCCAAAAGAAAACATTTCAGACTTACGAGTGAGATGTTTTAGTAGTTTTTTTGAAAAAAGTTTAAGAATTTTGTAAATGGTCACTAAACATTTCAAGTTTTAGTGGAATACAGTTGTGGCAGTACATGTGCCTGTGCTGGTGCATGTGTGTGTGTATGTATGTATGTATGTAAGTATGCAGTTTGTTTCCCCTGCCCCCACCAGGTCTAATCCAAATCATTGCATAATTGTGTCTGATAATATGCTGCCAGTTGTTCTGTCTACATAGAACCGTCAAAGGACATTAGGAACTCTGGTATTTTACATAAGCATTTTCCAAGCTATTTTTATCTCATATACTGCCATCTCAGAGAAATTCAGCTGTTCACATCTCCTGCTTATTAGCTTCAACACAGAGCTGTACTGACACAGATATATTGGCAAAAGTAGCTCAAAGTATTACCCTTTCCAACTCTCATCTCTACTATGCAGCTGAAGGGAAACACTTGGAAACACTGGTATCCCAAGCTTTGAAAAGGTCACTTGAATAAAATTGGTACCATGCACCCCCTGACATTGACTGAAAAGCAGATTACCTCTCCAAATTGCTACCTGTTATTTCTTTTTAATCAATAGCAAATAGCATTTCAAAGAAGGCTCCTCAGTAGGCATGAACTAGTTATGGACAATTTTCATCTCGTTCTTAATTCACAGAGAATTACAGCAGTAGGTGATTATCATCTTGATTGCCTTAGAAATTAAAAAAAAAAATAAAAAGAAGAAGTAGAAACCCAAATCCCACAATTTGAATAAGTATATTTAATCAACCCTTCTACTGGACCAGATCCAATTATTTATGAGTCTTTTTTTGAATCAATAAATAGCTTTTAAAACTACTCCTCTAGAGTGACAGCATGTCAATCTTTTAAGAACATGTTTTTATTGCATTTGAATCAGATCAAGATAAAAATAGAGGTAAGAGTTATAATGAGAGCTTGAGTACTTTCTGAACTGTCTGGTTTGAATTACTTTGCTAATAAAAGATGGTAAATATTGGCAGTGATGCCAGATCCCAGTTTGCTGTAGATTCCATATGTAAAACCCTAAGTCTTACATAACATGCCCAAACTAAGGAGAAAAAAGATCACATTTCTTTTTTTTTTTTAAAAAAAAAGCGATCTTGTGTGGTATCTATATACGTGGGGGAACATTTCTGCTTCATTTCTTCATAAGCCTATGCAAGCCTATCTGCAAACTGATACGCTGATTCACAGGCATCTAAAATAGATTATTGTGTTTTTGTGGCTGAAATTCAGGTAGAATTTTCCAGAGCGCCTTAGCCACAAAGGAACTCTTAGGCAGCTAAGGTGTGTTTAAATAGCTGTGTTTTGTGAAATGCCATATATATAGATATGTATATAATACATATATTAAAAAGCCATATTTTTATGTTTATATATATATAAAATAGCAACATCCATTGTTTATTTCATGCATTTATTTAATATTCAGAATAAAAGGCATCAACTAATATGTAGTTTTGTTGTTTTTTGAACCAGATTTAACTAAACTTTCAAGTAAATGTGTTTAGTAAAGTAGATTTGGGAACATAAAATCTTTGTGTAGGTCAGAAGGGATCCAGAAATCCTTATAAAATCATTTCTACTGGAGAAGTTCTTTAGAATGCTCAGCTGTGAGGCTGCTTCAGTTATCTGACAAGTTACTTTTCCTTCTGATAGCACTAATTGCTCGAGGACTGTGATAGATAGGGAAAAGTCTGACCATTAAAATTTAACTGCAAGAGAACAGGAGTATTACATCTGCCAAGGAGCTACTGAGTAGCTGAATGATCAGAAAAGGTAGCATTGACGTTCGTTGTAATAAAACCAGAAGAGATGAAGTCAAATTATGAATCCTTCACAGTAAATATTTTATTTTCCCCAGTGTATTCAAGCTAGCAATGAAACAACTGGTATTTCCAATATTAGATTTTATCTTTGACCATATGGTGCAGCTTACAGAAGTAATTTTGGCAGAACCTGATGTCTTTTTTTTATGTGCTTGCTAAGTTCTTTCTTGGTACAGGCAGATGCCAACATTAAAAACATATCACTGGGTCCTATTAGAGTAGGTACATTATCTAGACATTAAAAAACCGATCTAGTCTATATTTTCCTCAATGAATAAAGATGCAATTCACACTGCTTTAAATTCATAGGTCTAGGCCACTGCCCTTTATATGTGATAGTGATAAAGGACATATATTCAAGCCTGTAGTTCTACCCAAAAGCTTCTCGTACGACCTGAACACAGGAATCATGCTGATTATTGTTTTGGAAGGGAATGTGATTTGTGGGTGGATGAGCAACAGCTCAGGTGAAAAAGCAAGGGGCTGCTTTCAAATTCAGAGAGAGAAGGACATTCCAGCACTGCCTGAGCCACACTGCTGTGTAACTCTGGCAGAAGTACGAATGAGTCGTTGCGCAGGTTGATGCTAAAAGAGGGTTGATAGTTGCATCAGAGAAAACATTTTTGGAAGTTTGTTTCAAGATAATGTGACTTTCACTACCTTATAACTAGCAATTACCAGTTTCTCATAAAAAGCAAAGCATATGAGATCTCGGATTTTGGCTACGTTGGAAGTGTTAGCAGCACTTCATTCAATGCTGCTGTATGCAGTAGTGCTGGCTCCTTATTACTGGTAGATTAACTTGGAATAGCTGATGCAGCTACTGACCCCTCCGCCTCCCCCAGCCTTCTGCCATCCCTCTAGCAGACACTAAATACAGTGTCATGAATCAGAGTCTGGATCCAGAGCCACTAAATTCAACAGGAGTCATTCCTTTCTCTTCAGAGAAACTGAACCAGTGCTTTGGGTCTCTGTGCTGCCTCCCTAGGAAGGCCATGGAAAGATGCCTCCCTGCTTCCCTGGACCCGGCTGCTTACTGAACACAGTCCATCAAACCTCAGCATGGGCAGCTGCAGAAATAAGCAGTTTAGGCAATGTCTGCGGGGAAGTGGATTGCTCGGGACAGCCTCACGTACAAACACCCTTACAAACCCTCACGTCACCAGGCTTTCTTCTGTGCCTAGCTCCATGCTGGCTGCGCATCCGCCTGCTCACTTCTGGGAAGCAGCATGGGGGAGCAGCCGGCAAGCAAGCAAGCTGAGCAGCAACCGCTGGGCTCGCTCCCCGCAGAGCTGAAAAGCAGCGAGGAGGGGCTGGCTGCTAATTCCTTGCTCTTACCAGCTGCTGGACCAGCAGCTCATCATCCAGAGAAAAGAAAACATGTGAAGACAGAAAAGAAAAAGTTTGCTCAATCCTAATGGGGGCTCCTCTTGATGAGGAGAAGATGGCAGATTGACATCCTACTTGCAAAGTTATTTTGCTCTCAAATTTTGCCTGGATTGCTCTGAATATATGGAATTATTCTAAATTCAAGATGTCTGTTTGCTTTTACTTTACTGAAAATCACAGTTTTACTTTAAGTTTAGAGATTAAAATTCTAAAAAACACATTTTATTTAATTGAGTCCTTAAAGGGCTTTTTGCATATTAAAAATCAAAAAACCAAAACCAGTGAATGTAACTGGTTGCTTTGCCCCACCAGTTAAGGTGCTAGCTAAGCATGGATGACTGCAACAGTAATGATTTGTTTTGCAGTAGCATTCAGTGTTTAGTTAACATAGTCCTAATGTGATAGGAAATATATAAACACCTGGGAGGCAAAGATCTTCATTACATTAACTGTCTGCCATTCTGCAATCCCTTGTCATCACACCTGGTAAAACAGCCTTTCCTTTGGTAGGTGGTAATAAAGGGTTATATACTAAATTCAGTGTCACTTTGTTATGGTACTTCTAGTAGGTAGATTTAGGATATAAAGGGATAATTGTCAGAGTTTTAACATACACTGCTGATGTAAAATCTAAATGAAAGGTATAATTTTACATCCAACAGAAAACATCAACTGTGATGTTGAAACTATTTCCCTTTTATTACAAGCTAAATGATCTAATCTCTGTGTAAGCCAAGAAATTTTATAGCTGTTTCTGTTCATGCAGTTCATAAATGCCCTGTTTATATAAGCAGATTATGGAGGTATTTATGTAAAATGGCATCAGAAGCATTAAAAAAAAGACACTGAAAATCTAAAATGTTATATTACAAATCTGTCTTGACTCCCTTTAAAAATAAAAAAAACTTATGTTGTGAAAACCAGAGAAAATCAGTAAACCTTGACTCAAAAGGATTAGCCACACAAACTAACACAAAGTAAAAAGTTACCCTATGTCAGTGAATCTGTAATGACTATCCATCTGCATGTCCTTAGCAAATGCAAAGTACTTTAAATTAGCTAGGTTCTTTGTAACAAAGCCAAGCTAACTCAAATTACCTGACATTTTCTGTAGGCCAAATAAGGCACTCACACTGACTCTGAGCTAAGAGCAAAGGTTCCTTAGAAGAGTCAGGTAATTTTCCAACCTAATTTCCATTTTTAAAATTAGATTCTCTAAGTACTCCTTTTTGGGGTGCACAGGTGACCATGTGTATGTATTTGCAGGTGGGGTTTTTGTTACCCTGTTTGCTTCTGGTCTTTAGGTCTGCATTCTTTACTCAGAATACTGAAAAAAAAAACCCAAAAAAACCCAAGAGCTGAAAGAATTTTCTTTTTCCAGTTTGCTTTCTCTTCCCAGCTACATTTCATTACTGTCCTCTATGCCAACAGTGTTTGTTGCTCCATCGCATCCTCAAAGGAAGACCTCGAGACCCTTGCAGCTTCTTGTATGGTTGGCTTGCTCCTCCTGAGAACTAGGATGCTACTTCTCTGACAAAAGTAGTTTTAGCCAAAGGGAAGAAAAAAAATGACAGCCTATACAGGAGTATAGCCTGCTGCAAACAAATACAAGATTTGGTATGGACGTGGGACCAAATGTTATCTAAAAGACAGCTAAGAACCCATGGTCAAAATAAAAACAGATTTATATAACCCTGTCTAAATAATATTTCAGACATCTGTGTCCAGGAGAGCGACCCTCAGAAATCTCATGTTGCCAGCCAGGAGTCCTGCTATGTTTTCTTAAGTAAATCACTTAGGTCGGGCACCTAAAGTTTACTACATTCATAGAGGAACTGTGTCCTGCTTGGCTGCATGACATTTAAGGCCAAGTGACATTGACACGTTAGGCATCCCACACCTCAGTCTAGTGAAAGGCTGGATTCAGAAAGCGTGCTCAGAATTTGCCAGCGACACTCTGTCAGTGTCAGAATTGCATTCAGCACAAAGCACCCCTCTTTGAAAGGAGAAAATAACCTGAGTGTCCATTTTATTATAGAATAGTTAAGTGATTACAGCACTTCACCAGGGCAGCCCAATTCCTTCTACAGCTTGGGAAGATTCAAAAGTACATCTTCAGCCTCCCAGGAAACTGTTCATCCTCTCTTCATACAACAGGCTGAAGTGAAGCACTCTCCATTCTGCCTGCTGAAGTGAGGCCACTAAATATGAAGTGATGCAAGACACCTACCGCTCAAGGCAAACAGGAAAGAGGAAACTTAACTCTGAGGCCCAGTGACGACTGCATCCCTCTGGAAAGGAACTTCTCAGCTGGGGGGTCTGCTCCCAATTCCACATCACTTTATGCATTGCATTTAATGATGTTTTAATGCCCAGGCTGAACCTCTTATTTTGCAATTGGGATGTGCTAAAGCTGTGAAATGGTGGGTTAGTGTAAGTAATTTAACAGGCTAGGACTTCTTAAAATTAGACAACTTGATCAATTGCCACCATATGAGTATGTTAAATATGTTATCAATTCCTGCAAGAAAATTAAACCTAGAGATTAAATTGAATTCATTTGCATGTGTTGCCAATTCTTGCAGTAGGAAACAAATGGTGAATCATAGAATCACAGAAAGGTTTGAATTGGAAAGGACCTTTAAAGATCATCTAGTTTCAACCCCCCTGCCATGGGCAGAGACATCTACTAAGGATGGGGCATCCACAACTTCTCTGGGCAACCTGTTCCAGTGACTCACCACCCTCATAGTAAAGAATTTCTTCCTTATATCTAATCTAAATTTAGCCTCTTTTAGTTTAAAACTGTTAGTCCTTGTCCTATCCCTACAGGTCCTGGTAAAAAGCATCACTGCATCTTTCTTTTAAGCCTCCTTTAAGTATTGAAAGGCCACAATAAGGTCTCTTTGGAGCTTATCTTCTCCAGGCCCAACTGCCCCAACTCTCTCAACATACTAAATGTGTAAGTTATGATACTCAGTGTGATTAGTTACTGCAAACAAACTTTTCCCAATTTATTATTCAGGTTTTACATTGCTCATATGGAGCCGTGCTTAGGCTGTTCAGAAACTGTTTACTCAGAAAGCTGTGCATGAAAAAGACTGCCTATTATTTGTTCCTCTCTATTCTCTGTTACCCATTCCTATTGTTTCTTTGTTTTAAATAGGTACCTGATGACAAAAGAGAAGAAGAGAATGTGGGCTTTGAGTAACTACACATGTTCCATGGTCAGTTCGCAAGTGAACCAAACAAGGTTTGAGTGAGTACAGGTTGAAAATTGCTCATCCGGTTTATTAGACAAAGACTTAATACTGAACATTTCAGAAAAAAAACGGATCCTTTCACAAAATATTTGCAAATAAGAAAAATGAGGTTGCTTTCATCAGATACAATTATTCATAATGAATAATTTAATGTTATTTTTACTACTCTGAAAGCATCAGTTCCATTTAAACACCAAAAACGTACTATGTGTTTTGATTACTATTAACAAATAATCATCATCTGTCTATAAAAGTGCATCTTTCCTGTAGGGATTCTGTGTCTTGGACCACCACCACTTTTTTACACTGAAGGGAGAGGAAAAAGAATAAAATATGCTCTCTTCCCATAGTAAAAGCAAAATAAATATTAAACTGCAGAGACTGTTATGAGATGAATTTATCTCCAAGAAAGTGATATCCTCATATCTTGACATGGAGAGCTAGCTGGTTTTTGAGACCATTTTTGTTACTGACAGAGCAAAAAAAGACACGTGGAATATATGATAGTCAAAACTAGAAGGTAATGCACAGCTCCCACATAAATAGAGGAAATATATATGAACTACATTTAGTGAGGTAAGAACCACAACATCCAAAGGGAACGAATGGCCTAACCTTTCTATAAGGACAATGCAAACTTGCCAATTCTCCTTCTTTTCCCAGTGTAGAACAGTGTTTATTTTTACACACTGTACACAGCCGAAACATTTTTGGGCATTTGCCCATGCCTCTGGGACAAGGAAAGATACGTATACAACAATTTTATGTTACATGCACAGGAAGCTATGTTGGACCTATTAAATAAAGCCTGAACTACTGGATCTGAGCATATACAGCAAACTAATACAATTTACATGCAACAGATTTTTTGCCCAGAAGCTGACCAATTGCATATCACTTGCACAATAGTTCCAGCACATCTGACATGAAAAACATGAAATGCTTGATATGCATATATACGCGCTGAAGTTATTGTCCTTTAATTTCAAAAGTATAAGTAGGATAATATTTAGACAGGTCAATAAGGCTGTCAGTAGTGTCTGTAAAACAAAGTGTCTTACAAGAAAAAGACAGGAGAACAAGCAATCAAAATCCAGTAATATTGAAATTCTGGTGCTCAGATATTATGATAATGAGCACTTTACTAAATAAGTTTGATACATTCTAAAGCTGTCTACTAAGTGAGCCACCCAACATGTGTTTTCCAATTACAGTAAAAAAAGTTCACTGATTTTTTGAAAGTTCATGGCAGAGTTTATCATAGAGACCATCTAGTTCCAACACCAAAAAAAATTCTGTGAATCTGATAGTGAAATATGTGCCTTGCCATTTAATTCCTGAACTGCTTCTGAAAGGTGCCGGCTGACTCCAGCTCTGAAGCAGAGACCTACAGTTAGGTTTATTAGCACTTGACGTTTTCTTATAGCCATGGTTATCCTACCTAATCACGCAGCCCAGGCTCTCTTGAACAACCCAGCAATTTTCGGCAGTGACAGTGAACAAACCTCAGAAAAGAATTGCATGGCAGGAAACATTTGTGCTGCCATTGGGGACAAGCTAGCAAAAGGAAGAGCAATGATCTATAGTAGAAAGGGGAGTGGATCAATGCTTCAATTCTGCAGCATAATCAGTTCCTCCTGTGTATGACAAATGTCACCTTTACTGCTCAGTTCCAGTGTAAGAGGAATGGAGTATAAT
This sequence comes from Phoenicopterus ruber ruber, assembly GCA_009819775.1. Classification (NCBI taxonomy): domain Eukaryota; kingdom Metazoa; phylum Chordata; class Aves; order Phoenicopteriformes; family Phoenicopteridae; genus Phoenicopterus; species Phoenicopterus ruber. Next base: position 27,922,195 of record CM020219.1, on the reverse strand, counting down.
GGGGACAGAGGTGGAGGAGAATACTCCTTCTCTAGGCTGAAGCTGCATTATTTCTTTGGAAATAAGAAGAGAAAATGCAATAAAGTTAAGGTGGTAGCAGCTAGAAACAATGGCGCAACAATATTAGCAAGCAGAAAAACAGACCCAGGAGCATTGCAATTTAAAGACATCATTTTCAGAGAGCTAATTTCCAGAAATGTACTCTGGAGTTATTGGTATAAAAAGACAACCTTAGGAGGTGTTGGCAGGGGATGAGAACATTGTTAAGAAGCGTCTGTCCAATTACTTTGCAATCTGCCATGGATCCCCATTTCTAACGGTGCTGGATGAGGCATGCTGCAGGCTGGCTTTATTCCTGCTTGACAGGGAGTCGAGTTTGCTGATACCAAGAACACCAAAACAGGGGACTTGGGTTCCACAGAGCTTCATGAGATTAGTTTTCAACCAACCCAGAAAGCAAATAAGAACCGCAAAGGTGCTGATGTTTTCACCTGTCCAAGTCATGTTTTCAAGCTTTTTCTCTGAAATTATGCAGGTTAAAAGGGCTTTTAGAAAGCAGAATTTGATCTTCACATATAGCAACATCACTACAATGTAGTCTTTCCTTTCCCTTGCCTTCAAAATATTCATGAGAATCATGATTTTAAAAATGTTGATAAAACACGGAAACTTTTTGTGAAAAAAAAAAAGTAACACTGGTTTTAGACACTGTCCTTATTTGTCTCCTGCTTCTCTTGTAGGACTGAAAGCCTTGCAGAAAGTGTCCCTGGATGATAGCATGGGCTTATAAGTGCTATTACAGTACAGTTAGTAGAAGAAGTGCAGTCTTTATTATAAAATGCATGTGTGTTGTATTTTCAGTGTCATGTCTTCAGTATTGTTTCTTCCCCCTCTAGACATAGCTTGCACTTGACACAAAAAACTTATGTGCTTTCTTCTCATCTAGAACCACTTGTTACAGTAGTTAATTGTTAGAATTATTTGTGCTGTTCAAATTCAATAGTATTCACAGCCTAAAATAGCGCACCTGATCCTTCTTTATTTATTTGCAGTACCACAAATCTTCTGTGCGTACAAACACAGAAGGAAAAGGTGGCCTCTGCCCCAAGAACCTTGCAGTCTGAAATGAAAGAAAGCATATATATATGTATTCAAGTGGACCAGGAGGGCAAGGAGAGAATGAGACAACACTGGTGGTAATGATGTAGCACACAGACAGCTCACCAGTGTAAACTGTTGCACGAAGACTGTAATAGAAAGTTTATGGATAACATATCTGCCCTTCAAGGACCTCTACCAATCAAGAGAGCAGCCTGGGAACCCATGGTATGAAAAGTTTGTAAACTACCACCAAAAGAGAAATGACAGGTAAGGATGGATAAAAATATTTGTCCTGCTTGGCTACTCAGTACCTGGTTTTCCGCCCTCAGCTTTCTCAGCATATCCAGGCGGGACTGAAAATAGACCCAGGCTGGAACAGAAAAATAAAGTCATCATTTTCCTGATTCAATTCATACTACACGTGTTATGAATTCTCCTCCCTTTTTGTTTTCCTGAGTTCAAACTTTACAAGTTTGGGCTGGAGGAAATAGTAGAAGAATGGTTTCTAGTGTTATTTCCTGGAGATAAAGCTCGTATCTAAAATGTGAGAGATGTGAAAACAGTGAACTTTAGAGGCTGATTGATGATCTTAAGCACAGAGCAGGTTAGGTGTTTTGGACTGAGCCACTGAGTTTCATATTGAATGATGTTTACGGCATATTATTTAGTGCTGTATCAAAGCACAACACACTTGTCTTCCTAAGCATGCCATCGCTATTGCAATGAGAGAAGATTGAGCTGAAACTACGCTTTTTAAAATGGTACAGCTGAGGCTGGATTCCGCAATACACCTCTGAGGAGTCTGCAAGGCAGAAGGTGCACAAAAAGCCTTCCCTGTCCTTGCTGAGGCCAACAGAATCTCACCCTGAGCAGCACCAAGATCCTTCCCAGCCATTTTCTCATCCCCTGCACGAAGCAGGTAGGTTCCCATAAAGGTTTCATTGAATAGGCGGTACCTCAGTTTCTTAAACAGAAGTCAGTGGAAGCTTCACATGTGGATTTTTGATAATCAGTCCAAGGCACCCACAATGCAAACCCCAAACCAGAAGCTTGATCTGAAGTGCAACTCCTTTCAGGCAGTAGAATGATATCCTAGATATTACCGTCTTTAACAGTATATGAAATGAAATGTGTTTTCCACTGAAAAGAATTGAAAGATTCAAAAATCCCTGCAATGTCTTTTCAAGCTTGATGAGCCTTCACTGTGCACTTTCCTTTAACATTTCTTTCTCTTGAAGAGCAGGTGAAGTTATAAGACAATGATTTAATGCACTGTACATAATTACATGCAGTATCTCTCGAGGATTGTAGGCTATTTTCATCTTGCTCTGCTTCCTCTATATTTTTACCGCAACACAACAATATTCAGAGCCTCTATCTACATATTTCCATCAGTCCATTGTTCACTAAGTCAGTCACGAACATGTAGAGCTTTGATCAGTTCTCAAACAACAACAGGAACATTTCTAGCTAAAATTTTCCCACAAGGTTGCCATAACTGCATTGACAAACCAGTCGGCTGCACAAACAAGTGAGAAAACTATCACTTTTGCTTTATCAGTCAACCAAATCTGGCCCTGCTTTCATTTTTTGTTAACTCCAAAGTTGGCAAAGATGTAGTATTACTGCAATAAAACACAGGTGGACAATTTAAACATGATTGTAAGTATGTCTATACTGTAGTAGATTCTATTTTGTGCACCTTAGGAAAATAATCAGGTTCCTAATATTTATTCCATGTGCTTATGACTGAGGGTTTAGGACAGAGCGATCACTGCACCATGGAGTAGACATACATTAGCCACTTTCAATCTAGTTTGTTCAGAGAATAGTAGTATCTCAATGCAAACTAATCTATCCTGTTTCTCAGACAGATTTTTCAGCTTATACTTACCTATATTCTATCATATCGATATCGACACAAATACTGGAGTTAAAAAGTTCAAGCCTAGTGATAGGTATATGCTCAATTATTTGTCATAGAATAAATAGTAGGGGTAAGACTTTTCTAGTTTAAGTAAAATGGGACTGACTGCAGTATAGAGGTAGAAACAGCACAACTGGACTCTTCATCCAGACCCCCTCAGGGCTGCTGGGACAGAGGTTTCAGATTTAAACAGAGAATGAAAGATTAATTTATGTGCTTTGCATTCAGGATAAATCAGTATTTAAACCCATGTTCTGGAATAATTTTCTGCTTCGTATTTCCAGGATGGAACAAAGGCAATCCTAATGAAATATATGCTAACACATAGCCAGGACAAAACATCAGTGGCAAAATGGGGAGCAAGGAAAATTAAACAAGTCCATTAGTATTACACCACAGGGAATAAACATTGATGCAAGATTGCAGAAAGAGAAAAAGATGCTTGTAACAGTGAAATATAATCACTTCCCTAAGATAACATTCTGCTTTTGTTTGCAGAAGTCAGGTGGGATTCTCTCTCATATAAATGAGAACAAATTATTTGATAATGAGCATTTTGTCTCAGTTCCTGATGCATCTCAGGTGAGCCCTGCTCTTGCCAAATACATAATTTCTCACCACAAAGTTGTGGATGTTCCGATTTGCTTGGGTGATGAGCAGTATTCCAAATGAATAATATTCATCTGAAGATATTAGTGTAATAAATCATAAAATTACCATTGTCACTAGTAGGATCTTTTATTCAGAGAGCAACACTGACTAGCAGATCAATAGGGAACATTGTATATTTTATTTGTGTTAACTTTAAAACTTGTCAAGGAAATGGAATATTTTTCATTAAGCAGGAAAATTAAAGACTTGTCTAAAATAAGCTGCAAATGCTGCTAACTCTTGTCAACCTTTGAGAAAAGTTTCTGATTATTCCTGACTTACAAAACTATATGAGAAGAGGCAAGCTCTAAAGTGTTGTTACAGGAGTTCAAATCTAAACATGTGGGTCTAAAGTCATAAAGGATGATGAATGTAAGAATCCAGTTTATTTACAGTAAAAATAGAGTGAGATGAATGTGAAAAAGAAAGGATACCATGACTTAAAAATACCGGAACCCTTCTGTGTTTTGGCAGATTAACATATGTTAAATGTCCTGTGCTTCTCTGCAGGGTCTCTTTTTCAAATTTGATAAAGTGGGCATACTGCTAATTTTAAGCAAAGAGAATCCACATTCACGACTCAAATTTCCTTCAGTACTGATGGGAACAGGTGCCTTGTTATTGAGAGAAAATTTGTTGACCTCTCTTTACACTTGATGTGAGATACCAGAAAAATTTGTTTAGGTGAAGCCATCCTAGTTACAAAAACTGATTTTAGAATGTGGACATTTTTAATAACTGAAATAGCAATTAAAGCAGAAGCAAAAATAAGGCAAAGAGTGTAAAAAGGGAGTGAAAACCTGGGAGAAATTATTAAATCATTTCTCTTGGACCCCAGTGCCTGAGTACAGACACATTCATCGCATGGTGCTATTCAGAAGACAGGCACCACATAAAACTGCCCTCCATCTCCCTGCTCTGCCAACCCCTGCTACTTTTTTGAACTAAAGGTTATTCTCTGTAACAAAAGGAACAGCAATAAAAAAGTAACTAGAAATACTGCTGGTTAACAGGTATCATGAAATAAAGAATGCAGAACAAAAACAACTAAAGGAACAGATACACTGCTACAGTCTGAGCTGTAAGAAGCTGGATGTTTCAACAGAGCCATCATTTAATATTGTACAGTCAGAATATAAAAACTTCTGAGTTTCCCCTAAATACTATATTGCAGTCATTGTTAGCTTTCACTTCTTAATTAGAGGTAAGCAGTATATACCATGAGGAAAGTAACCCCCTCAAAAAAAACCCAAACCTATCTTCACCTTTCACAGATCTCTACTGTTACATCTGTCAGTGCACCCTTTTGAAGACCTTTCCAGGTTTCTGTGTGCTGCCTTTCAAGTGACAGGCTTGTAAGCCCCAAGCCTCTTGGTAATGCAATGCCGTAATTCAGTCAGTCTCTGCGCTGCACTATGGTAGCAAAGAGCATTCATCAGTAAACACAATATCTTGGGTCCTTGCAGGCAATTCCCTTTGGGAGCCTGAGCACATAGCAGCACAGAAATCGACTTCAAAACAGAGCAGAGCTTTTGTGTCAAAGGCTATGCAGCGCTCACAGAAATGGATTCAAATCAATAGAAAGACATATTCTGCAAGTTCTGTGAGACCTACATTTGGCATCCACCTCACTCCAGTTTACCTCAGTAATGTGTGTTTAAAAATCATCCTACAGGCATGGACAAAGATGCAACAAAAGCAGTTAAGGGCAAAATTTAACACCTGTCATTTTCATCCAAATAAATTCATCCAAAATTCATTAATTCTAAAAGCAAAACCAGATTTTCAAGAATGGGAAATGTGGATCAAAACCCCCAGTTTTGAAGGTCTTATCCTGCTGCACAGAGCTTTGCCTTTAGACTTGTGTCAGACATTTCACAGCTCTGTGCTTTCCCCAATGCTACTACTGGGAGCACTTACATTTTATCATTTCCTGGCCAACAGATATAGAATCATAGAATCATAGAATTGTTCTGGTTGGAAGAGACCTCCAAGATCATCGGGTCCAACCATTAACCTATCACTACCAAGTCCCCCACTAAATCATATCCCTTAGGGCCTCATCTAAACGCCTTTTGAATACCCCCAGAGATGGGGACTCCACCACCTCCCTGGGCAGCCTGTTCCAATGCCCGACAACCCTTTCGGTAAAGAAATTTTTACGAATGTCCAATCTAAACCTCCCCTGGCGCAACTTGAGGCCATTTCCTCTTGTTTTGTTACCTTCTATTTGTTTTAGCAAATTTGTGATATGCGTAGCATGTGGAAAGAACTGAGCAATACACTGAAGCCCATGAAAATATTTCTTTAATAGGTGACTATTTCTTTTGAGTTATGAAAAGATTATAGAGAGTTGAAATGTGTTTCTTTTGAAACTTGGAGAATTTACCTTTTCGGACTACATTAATACTATGCTCTTAGTTCATTATAAGCTTATAGAAATGAAGGAAAAATCTCATTTACAGACTTTTTGCAGAAAATTAAAAGATAGAAGGATAAAGGAGAAAATGTTCTGTCATTACTAGCATATCTTGTTCTATATATGTCCATTTACCTTAATGTAGGACATTCTTTGTAAATATTCCCTCACATTTCTAATAGTCTGAAAGACAAACATGTATTTGTAAAGATCTTTCATTTAAAAGGAATACATAAGGTCTATCAAATTGCGTGATTGAAGCTCACATACCACAGCGTGTGGTATAACACGCAGAGGAGAGCTGGGCCATGCAAAAGCCCATCAAAAGGTGCTACAACTCTAAGAAACATTAATACTCTTCATACTTTCCTCAAAAAGGACCTGCAGTTTTCGCACTGTATCTTTTCATCCGCTTGGCATTTCTTCACAGTGAATTTGACTATGAAATAGATGCAAGTGGTTACATTAAGTTCTTGGGAGAAATGATGATGTGAGAGAAGTTTATTGACATCAGGAATGGCTTCTCTGAACCATTTGCTTAAATGTTCTGTCAGACTGTCAGGATTATCTCAAAATTCTTCACCCTTCTGGAAAAGGCTGGCTTGAAATTTGTCACTGAAATGCTATTTAATAAACATTGTAACTTTTGTTTAGGTCACAACATTTAAAAAACTGATTTTTATGAGAAGTCCCATGGGGGGTGGGGTGGGGGTGTAATATTTTTATTTCAAATGTCATTTTGGGAGTTATTCTTTCTATACTATGCTTTATATTAATTTGTCACATGGACTTGGTGATCTCTGCTGGATTCTTACAAATATTTTGAAGGCATCTGCTGGTCAGTTCTGCTTGAGAAACATTTTCTGTGGATCAGTGTATATCTCCTGTTGTTTATAGTGAATAAAGCTTGCCTATACAAAAGAAGAAAGCCAGTTAACTGTAAGGACGGAAGCCAATCCAACCACACACATATAAATAATTCCTAACACTTCCCTTCCACTGCGTGTGAAGAGTAGAAGGGGAACGTACCATCGGATAAAAAACTCTCCCTCCTTGATTTGTTGTTACAGCCACAGTTCAATACCTAAACAAATAATTCTAAGAATAAAAATCATTAAGTCTGGTTCTACGTGACATTTGCTTGGATTATTCAATGTCTGATAAAGTGCAAGTGCTGCTGTAAGCTTTCCTGTGACAGGAGTGTTCATAGTGTCTCTCTCCTGGGGAATATTTAGTTTCTAATAACATAATTGATCTCACTCTGTGGGATCCCTACAGTGGGATCCTAATTTGACTCTTCCTCCTGTTCCTGTTTTCCTGCAGCTTGGAGGAATTTAATATTGCTAAGACCTCTACACCTCTGTCCAGAAGTTTGGTTGGCAGCTTCAAGCATTACTGAAGAAGATAGAGAATGATGGATTGGCAGATACTGGGGTAGAGACAATGCCATCCCATAAACATAATTTCCCTTGGAAGTCAAGCTAATGTGGAAGAAAATTCAGATCCACATTCACAGCAACATTTAATATCCAGCTATTCTAGCCCCTGCTATTGTGACTTTGCTTCTCAAGCCTATTTAATAGGAACCATATCTCAAAGGAGTCTTTTATATCCTAACTGCTGTGGAGACAGCAACAATAAGATTTTATCCAAGAATGGAAGCTCTCACCTGTAAAATACTTTTTTTTCCCATAATGCCTAATTAACAATTAAATAGAAGCTTATCTTTTAAGTTCTCTTTTTTAGGTTATTAATCTTTCCCCACTGCGTATTACACATAAAATGTATGAAGACAGTCAGTTCCTTTTAACTGCCTCCCCACACGACAGATTTATATTCCAGTTATGGATCTGAGGACTTTGCAGTACAGAAATCATACGTAATAGGCAAAGATATTGTAGACCAGTTCAACTGGTTAGCTGTCCACTTTGCAAATGACCATTTTCTTGTGACAAGTTGCAGTCATTACTGCATCATATAGAAAATCAGGTTTAATATATACCTTGAGTGTTATTGTTTCAATTCCATCTTAGTGGTAATAGTAGAAAAATATTTTAACAATGTATTACTTGGATAAAGAATTGATAGGATTCACACCCACTAGAGAAACTTTTTAAGTAATACTGTTGAAGCCAGACCTCATAAAAGACTCGGGCACCTTGCTATTAGGGCAGATGTTCATTCTTCCCCATGTGAACCCCACCTCTGGGCAGGAGGGATGTGTTAGGGAAGGATCATTCCATGCTAACCTTTAAGATCATTTCTGCTGGGGCTGCAGCATGCAGGTTTTCATTGCTCGGCCCCTCTCTGAGAAGGAAAATCTCAGTATCCAAGCACCCCAGCCAATGTCTCATAAGGACAAGCCAAACAAGCAGCATACTGAGTATGGAGAAGACTAGCAAACAGGGAAAGCAAAGAGCAAGGGAAAAAATGTCAGCAACCCAGCCCTTTCCAGAGATTACGCTTTTAAATCAGGGATGTGGGTAAACACCTCCATCTGTTTAGCATCCCAATCCTCCCCAGAGACTAGGCACCTAAAAATGTCTTTGAAAGAATTTAGCAGTTCAGTCTCTCTGATGCTTTTCCTTATAAAGTGCGGACTGAATCGGAGAGGATGGGGAAGGGCACCTGGATAGTCAGTATTCCTCCTGAAAATAAGTCATTGGAATTGTAGGTTTTTCTCTACCTGGGGAGATTAAATACATATCTTACATATCCTGGCAACACATCCAGACAAGGCTTAAGATGGGGAAAAGGCACATATTTTATTGGCAACCTGCGTATTTGATTATGTTGTTTTAGTGTTACATTATTGTGTTCCAAAATATGGCATATCACAAGGTAATGCATCCTTGCAAGGCTGTAATGTCTTTAAGGGTTAATTTGTGTTCATTGAAGTCTGTATTTAATAGCATACTAACTTTGTGGGAAGGAAATCTTGTGAATTCTAATAATCAAGATTATCACATCTAAAATCAGAAAACATTAGCATATGATCTGCAGATAAAAATTAATTTTGGAAGCTAAAGCATTAAAAGTATGTTCCCTTTCTTTTAAGATTTGGTGAGTGCTCTTTGGCATACATAGTCTTTCCTTCTTCCTCCTACATACATATAAACTATTTTTTTCCCCGAGGCTTCATTCCTACTGCAGAGAAATAAAGATTAATGTAACTGTTCTCACTCATCATTGGTTTGGCAGAATTCCAAGTGGTGGATTTTGATTTCTAGAACCAGAGTAATTCAAGATTGTTTAGATCCAATGTTTTGAATCCATCTTTAGTTAGAAATGAGATCTAATAACAAAATAATTTTCTCCTTTGCACAAGCTCTCTTCAGAGTAGCTTTTCCCTGTCAAAATTCAGCATTGATTGGTTTTGGGTGTGCTTCTGAAACCTTCTTTCTCCACAGCTGCATTGTTGGAGCACTTTTATTATTTTTAAATAAGGGTGTTTCCTGCCTTTCCTTTGCCTGATTGTGAGCTGTTGGTCTGATGCTCGCAAAGTTCCATTTGACAATATTGAATGTCCTAGAGCATACACTGCACGAGGATCTGAGGATCACTTTTCTCTTCTGCATTTCATGAAGACGAAAGCCTTTTTGATTCAAATTATTAGCTAGTCATTCTCCTCTTTGTTGATACACATTGATACTATTACTGAATAAACCATGGAATAATAAAAAGACCAAAGTATAAATGCTATAAAAAAAACCTGAGTTAAACTAAAAAGCACGAAGACTGATGTCTAAGAGTATATAAAAATATTTGTGGTTCTGTCCTCTTAGAGCTATTGCTTCTAGTTTCTGCCTGTCAGCAATGCCCTTTCCATAGGCTTTTCTCACCTAAGCTATAAGCTGTCATGGATACACTGTATTTGGGTAAAATATAGTAAATAGCATTGCATGTCTGTCTCTATTTGCTTTGCAAATATAATAATATGCAAATTTATGTTTCTTCTTTGTTTGCTTAATTTTTTTCCAGTTGTAAGGCTTCTATTGCTGAGGAAGATACTTAATGCATAGATTTTCTTGACAGTGGTACAATATAAAAAGCCACCAATTAATTTCTCCTTGATCCTACCAAACTACTAGAGATTCCCAAGCCTCTTTGATAGGGTACACAAAAAGCCAACATTTCATGAAGTATCCCTACCTATTCCGACTATTAGAGTAAAAACCATTTTAATAGTACACTGAGAAGAGGGTCCCAAACAGTAGCAATGTCTCCTTTCAATGAAAGCTCATCTGTGCTCCTCTCTATATTTCATTTCTCTTTTTACCTGCATAATTTCTTCTAATTCTTGATTTTCCACCAATTATTCTTTTCCTTTCGGTCTTCCCATCATCACTTCCTTTACATCACTGGTTTTTTTTCCCTTAAATCACCAACTAAACATTAATGATCTGAAGTATTTCCAGATTCTTGTCCTTCTGAAATGAATTAGCCTGGCACACTTCACAAATTCTGTTGTGAGAAGAAAGAGCCTCTGTGGACCAGCCTTTAACACCAGTTCTAAACCAGCAAAGAGACATCACAACCTGGTAAAACCTAAAAGTATATAATCAACCTCCTGCACGTATCAAGGAAGTATTTCTCAGTTAGCAGCAGCAGCTAATGGCTACTTGGTTTCTTATACAATTCCCTCTATGCCAGTTATTCAAAAGGTCAGGCAGGACACAAAACACAAAAAGGTTTTGCAAACTCATCTGTATTGTAATGAGTTTACATCAAAGGCAGATAACATGGCTTGATGTTTGGAGAGCTGTCTACAAACGTGCGAGAAGAGTGTGTTGATACTGCTTTTGTAGAATTTCAGTCAAGAGTAGGGGAAATTCTTCATGGCTTATCTTCATGGTACTTCTCAGTGCACCCACCAACTCAATACAAAAGGCAGTAGGGAAGGAGCCAAAGACAGCAACACTTGAGACAATTATGCTTAAGTTAGAAAATCAAGCTATTCAAGAGCAGCTTTAAGCATTACTGGAAAAAAAGAGATATCGTTCTGGCTTTCTGAATGTCCCACTTCTGTGCCAGTATCATCAAGTGTATGAGAAAAATTATTTGTATACAGCTAAAAAAAGATCATTCTGTGAAACTCTTCCCCACACCTTGGAACTTGAAACTGAATAGCCCTATCTCTTGGGCTTTGCTTTTCACAGCTCTCTTTCTCAGTCTAATCAAAATGCCATTTGCGATAAACCAGTACCTTTCTCTCTGAAATATTTTCCTTGGCTTTCTGTCTCTCACTGCATCAGATTTGTTTCTTTGTTCTTATCTTCCTCATACTTCTCACCTTTCCTTGTATTTTTTTTCCTTTTGTGGTGTCACACAAATATTTACATGATAAGGTAAGAAGGTATTTTGGTAACAGATTTGACCGATTGCTACGATGGAAATAACAATTAGTAAATGTGTAGAACCGCTGATAAAATCTACCAAACGAATGCTATTGTTTAAAAGAAATTGGCAACAACACAAATTATCAAACAGAAGAGTTGTAATGGTCTTACCATGTTTCTTTTGCTAGTAGGGACTGCAATTCATGAATAAGATATAAAATTATATTCATGTATCAAATGAAAACACCCAGGATAACAAAGGAGTCCTGTGAATATTGTAAATCTCCAATTATTTAGTAAAAGTTTAAGTGGAGACAGGATCATGTGAAACACAGGAAAAGGATCAGATCTAAAACCACAAAATTATGAGATAGTTTAAATCCAAGAAAGTGAAAAATCAGTATTGACACTCAATGGATGTGATGATGCCATCTGTAAAAATAAAATTTCCAACATATGGACTGTTTAACTTCAGCAACATCTGCAAAACACAGACACACATTGCAAATTGTGTGATTGCTGGACATGTGACAAGCAGTAAGCTTTAGACTCATTAAACAACTTCTTCAAAGAAAAGCATTTTTATTGTACTAAGAGAAAATTAGATGGAAAGGAACAAGATGAATATATAACTGCCATGAAAATCCAGAAAAGAAATGTAATTAAAACAGGCACAAGAGTTCCTCAGGAAACAAAACCATGTGTTTTGCTACTTATCTACTCTACATAAATAATTTAGATCACAAACTAAATAATTATTCTATAATATGTTGTTCAAATGCCATCATTAACTAGAAAGCAGAAATATGCTGTGTTCTTCTAAAGTTAATGGGTAGATGACATTTACAGATAAGTAAAATATACGCTCATCAGGTGAAAATACCAAATTGAATTATGAAATTATTTCAGTCTAGTCTAACTTCAGAGACAGAAGTTTATGTGGACTTCAGAACCTTTTGAATATAATGACTCTTCTGAGCAGCGACACTGATGTTGACTTCCCTCTCCTCATCACAACTTCCAGTACAGCCAGCAGAAATCTTCCTTTTGAGACACAGATTCCACAAAAATCCATGCCATTGTCTACAGAAATACTTTAAGAGGAGAGTGATTTTATTAAATGAGACAGTACTTTTGGGGCAGTAGCTAGAACCAAGCTCCCACTTCTCCCATGTGCGTATTGTAACTGGTTACTGTGGGCTTTGGACCCAAAAAATATAGAGGAAAAAGTGTTTTGGAGGGGAAAAAAGTTGGCTTATGAGGCGTGATTTAACATAGCAGAAGACTTGCTTGCAGGCATTTAGCTTTTGTTATTGTCTCTCTGAGCTGTCTGACCTTCTCCCAGCACTTCCAGTCTGTTCCAGTTCTCATCTATTCAGTCTCAGCCTTCAGTCCTCAGCCTCCCTCAGCTCTTATCCAGCTCATCCCTGTCTCTGCTTTGGCCTCTGCCCATCTCCTCATCTTACTCTTAGTGTGCTTACGTCCACTATCCAGGCATCATTCCCCATAAGACTCGTTGATCTAAGTCTTTATACGGATATTTTTGGTTTTTCCCACCTCATCCCTACCACTAATTTCTGAAATTTGTCCTCAACAACAGTGCCATGGTTACTGGTGCCTTGTGAGACACAGTCTCCCCTGCCTTATCTGATTAATTACTCCTGTAGCTACCTGGCTCTAAGCATCCCCTGCCACTTCCTCTCACTCATAATCCTCCTTGCTCCCCCATTCCTGGCCTCGAGTCTTGTTTGTCATGTCTCAAACCCCTTTCCCTATGCCTGAAAAATTCCACTTTCTCACATTCCCTTTCCTTCCTTTACCAATTTGAAGAGTACTGAAAAGGCAGGAGGGACAACTCCACTGCCCACCTCCATCCCACCTGCAAAGAGGTCTTGCAGGGTCAGCTGGTTCCTGCAGCCCCTGGGAGCATCATCCTCCATCTCATGTCAGCACATGTGGGCTGAATCACTCGGAGCTGGCAAAAGTTTGAGAGCTTCCAATGAGGGTGCTTTCTTCAGAAACTATAGACGTTAAAGTCAACGAATACTGGACATACTGAAACAGTAATTTTTTTAAATGCATATAATGGATCTGAGATGGTTTCTCCCCAGATCTGTGAGACAACTTTTCAGAATATCCCATGTTCTGGGGACACTAAAAGGACAGGAAGGTGGTCTGGAAAACGCAGGGAACTGATGCAACTCTGAGAGTTGCTTGTATTTCCTGCTCTCGCTGAAAGTGGTGTTCAGCTTAAAATAGAAAAAAAAAAAAGCTATAATTTTTATATTCACAGTAGGAGCAAAACTGTGGGTTTGTTATATTTTAGAAATATTTTTCACTGGAGTTATTAAAATTGAAGACCAGATTGGAACTTACTTTTTTCCCAGTTTGTAGGGGGTTTTGCAACATTTGTATTTCTCCTGCAGAGAATGCCAAGATAATATAAGAAAGGTGTCTGGTTCTAATATCTCTTTTATCTGGTGTGTCTCAGATTTAGCACTAAGAGACTAGGAACGCTGCCTCTGTCTGTCAATGCCAATACAGTAACTTCTGTAAGCATTCTGATTTGCTGTTTTCAGAGAAAAGGGTAGCAAAATCTGTCTTCCAGAGGGTGAAACTGAGACAGAGAGGTGATTTTTGCAAGACTACACCATTCTTCTGTGGTAAAATCAGTAAAGGAATCCATGTTGCCTCTGTTTAGGATGAGTACTGTAGCCATTAGTCTATGTTATTTCTGGATGAGTTCACTGGGAAGAATCATCTAAATAGTTCAGTTACATTTCCTGCACATTTTGCAAACTTTAAATGAAGGTTACAGGTCACTACAACAGCTTCTTTCCACCATTGTTTTCAAAACCTAGAAAGCCAGAACTTGAATTTTAATAATTACAACATTCAGACAAATCAAGAAAGGTGAAATACAGCCTTAGTAGCTGACTTTTTTTTTGTCTCATACTGTGCATATCCCTTCTTTCTCTGTCATTCCAACTTAGTAAACTGGAACGCAGATAGCTCAATTTAGTTAAGAAGCCAATAGTTATAAAGCAATATCAATAAACATGCTAACAAGAAATAAAAAAGTTTAAATCCAAGAAATTAAACCTCTCCTTAATTAGCTGGGTTTTTTCATAGAGCTGTTCATTAGCCAAAAGGAGACAAAACCCAAAAATCAGTGGCAAACACTATTAGCAAATTCTTCATTCAGATTACACAAAGGAAATGAGCACATGCTGAAGAGACAATGGGTTGAATGTGAAGGCCAGCAATACAGGACACATTCACAACTGGCTTCTCATGGGAGAGGAAGCCGGAGCAAGTGTTATCCAGAAAGATCAGGACATTGTGGAAGAAATGACTCAGGTTTCTTCTGGTATTTGAGGAAAGGAATTCTGTTAGGATACAAAACTGCTGAGGCTTGGGCAGATCCTCCTCACCAGGCATGTACCCTAGATGTTGTTTCATGGTACTGGCCATGTTATAGCTCCGGAAGGGGAACACTGGCTCTATATTTGCTTCTCAATTTTTGACATTTAGAAAGGATGAGGTTAGATTAGGTTTTTAAAAAAGCTAAGTGGCTAAGGCTGCTGAGGGAGAAAACATCTACTCTTCCGTAAGACCATGCGACTCTAACATAGCCACAGTCACAATAAGTTCTCTTAGAGTTTACTCTGAAAACTTGCTTTAGATTGAGCGCTTTCAGGCACTGCCTCTGCACTGTTATCTTCAAGCCACAAATCAAACCAAGGACTAAAATATAGTCAAGTTGGCAAATCAACTTTCCACTTTCATTTTTTTAAGTGGAGGCTCTTTTGAAACATGAGATTTTGTATCCCCTGAATGATCCTCAGAACTTTGTAGTCTTTTAAGCACTCCTCTGAGATACAGCGTAATGCTACCAGCATAACAGAGTCAGTCAAAAGCCTTGTTATACATAGATATGACACAAGAGTTAAGTACAACAAACATCCCTGTCAATCAAAATTCATGTTAAAATGGGAGCTCATGTCAATGCTGTTATATCTTCCTGACAGCTGAACGCAGACAGAAAATTTTACAAGCCTTAGTACATCTATGAAATGGACTGCTCTGCTATTGCTTTCAATTGTCTACACCTGCTAAAACCTGCTAAAACTATCCTAATAGTTCCTGTTCCCCTTAGAAGCCATCAGCCTAAAAGCCTCTCTGACTTCTTTCTCCTTCTGTGAGATGAGATTTTACATGAAGATCGCTGTCTGAAATATATCTGTGCTCTCGTTCTTTCAGAGGATGTGGAGTTTGATTTAAGAATTAGTGCATGGAACTCAGAAAAAAATTATGATAATGTCTCTTTTGGCCTTAAACACTGCAAAACTCTGCCTTCACTCATTCATATAAAGAAATTTTACATTGCATGGGAGCTCTTCTACCGCTGTCTAACAATAAATCATCACTGCACAATCAGTTTGAGTTATGTATGTTCACGTTAACTTCACACAAGTTAGTTTAAATGGAGTTAGAACAGAAAATGGTACTAAGCCACAGGTACTAGTGGTGGTGGCTGGGGAATTATGTATAGGGTATTTCCCACAGACAGGCCAGCCACTGTATAGGCATTGGTACACTTTAATCAGGCATTTTGGCTTGAGGAGAGGGCAGAAGTTAGGTGCAACACATACATACCCACTAGGGAATAAAACAGTTTTATTCATTTTACCTCTGCAGTGCAGACAAATCCCAAGTGTACCATAGCACCCCCAGAGCTGCACCATGAAGGAATCTTTACCAGTAAGGCAGAGAGATTACCTTCAGGAGTAGTACAAAATGCTGGGACGAGTAACCCCTGCCTTTTCCCTTGTTCCCACTAAAAAATATGCTGACAGATTAAGTTAGCAAGCAGTCCTCTTCTCCCCACTAGCGTTGTATGGCTCTGTTGCCACTGCTTTTTTCTCCTCACCCAGACACCCACGCTGTCATACAGCTGGCCCCGGCAAGATGTTTATTGGATGGGAGACCCGCATGTCTACTTGCTCAAAGCCTTTAAGTAAAGTCAGCATGTCCTTTGAAGGGATGCCACACATGAGCATATGTTACTGAGGTTCACTGCTCACTTCACCTGCTGTCCAGAAAGCAGAGGTGCAGGCAGCCAGCTGAGCAGCTGACACAAACCTGGAGGAGGCTACATGGAGAGGTAAGCCTTGGGTGTCATCCTTGTCTCACTATGGCTTTGTCTGTGGATGACACTTTGGGGCAGCTGCTAGCAAAGAGTGAGTTTCACTAGGGGGAAACTCATGTCAAGGTAAGTGTATTCATTTTACCAAAAGCCAAAATGAAACTTTATACACTCACACTGGAGAAGGAGATCAACATTTGGAGAGTCATTTTGCTGCTATGATGCCTTTTCTTGGTCTGCTACAAAGTGTGTGCACCAGTCTGCAGAGCCTACCCATTTGTAGACTATTGTAGACACAAAGATGATATGCTCCAGAACCTCTTCCTCCTCATTTCTGATCTTGTCCCTAAGGGCTGTTTCTGCAATCAGAATTTATGTCCTGTAGCTCAGCACATCACATCCCTAATTGCAAACAACAGAACTGAAAATTACGCTAAGTCTGCATTTACATCCAACACGTCTGGATCATTTTCTATACAAGAAATAATTAATCTTCCAGGGAGCTTTTCCATCAACCTAATGGTTGCTTTGAGAATTAAATTCCCCTTACCTGCTTCTAGCAAGTCATTAGAGATTAGAGAGATGAGAGAATAAAGTTGACAAGAATCGCCTTTCGCTTCAGCTACAGTAGGCTAGGGCCATACTTGATCAGTAAAGTCCCCTGAAAGAATTTAGATGTAAAAAACTGAGTTTCACATGAAATCTGAAGCTTTTGTGAGTTAAAGAAGAACTTGCGTGCTTTTTGCTTGTGTTTTGAATCAACTTTGCTCATAATGAGTTCAAAAAAAGTTATTGTTATGATCATCTGCAGAAACTAATGCTAAATTAATTCCATAAAATTTTATGAGTGAAATTATACAACATAGTAATGAAATGCAAATATCCTCATTCATTAGGCTCATCCATTTCAATTGTACCTACGGTACATGTCTCAATGGGGACTGTTAATCATACAGCAGCATGCAGAAAAGAATATATTCTATTAATTAGATAGCCATATTATGCAGCTGGGTGCTTGAATTATGCCCATGAAATTCAATATAGAATACATTATTTTTTTTTATTAGAGCAACAGAATCTTCTGTTTACTGAATTTGGGGGAACACAGTATCACTTTGGTGTGCATCACAAGTGACAAATGAAGAATAGTCCAGTATTTCAAACGATAACAGTATTCTCCAAAAGAAACCTCTGCATGAAATTCACATCAATCAAAACTGTGATCCTTCAAAGAGCTATTCACAGGCACATGGATCAGTCCACGCAGACCTCACTGAAAGACTGAAGCACACAGGAAGATTAGAGGGCTGGAGAGAGTAGAAAGGATTGGCAGAATTGAGCCCTCAAATTCAAATATTCAGCCAACAGCTACTCGAGTTTATCCAAGACTGAGTACAGCTTATTTGCAAAGGTCGCTTGGCTAACTTATCCACTGCACAATGCCCTCAAGGACCTTGAGCACTTTAAAGACTAAACTACTAGTATGCACATAAAAAAATCTTGTAATAAAGACAGTGCGTGGTATGTTCACATTCACAGAAAAAGACACCGCTTATTGTTATGTAGGGAAAACCAAAGGGAGTTTGTGTAACTTTCTGCTTCCGTCATCACACTATGCATATCCTTAATGATGCCTCAAAGCCAGTTTCTCACCAGGATTTTGAACATTTAAAGTTAACACAGGTTTAATTCTGGAATCAGAAGTTAACATCTTTGAGTCCCTTTTAAAAATTCTGGAACCAATGGCACAACTGAAGCAGAGAAAAGTCCACTTCAACAAACCTACCCAGTGTAAAATGTCATTTTTCCTTTACGTATAAAATATAGCACTTCACACTGTAGATTATGTTACGAAGAGGAAGAATGAAACATGTGCAGGACATGGCGAATTCGTATCTTACAACATGCTCTCAGGTTACTGAAATTTTAGGTTTCCCTCTGGAACACCATGATGTAAGAACTGTTAACCACTAATATTTGAAGAAAAAGCAGCATTCACATTTATATACTATCAAGGATTTCAGACTCCTTATAGGTTTGTGGTGGTGGCGTCAGAACACATAGAAAATAGGCATCTAGCCCTGACAGGACACTAGGTTTTAGGGTTTTTATCTGTCCAATGGCTAGAAATATGCATCCATGAAATTCATTGTTTATAAAGGCCTGGCCTAAAGAAAGGAAGGAAGAGGGCAATCTCTTCCACTCACACTGTTCTGGGGCCGGATGGTTCTGCAAGAAAACATGCTTCCGTTCCTGTATTTGGAGGAGACACCGGGACCTGTGTCTGCCAGTTCCCAGAGGGCTTTAATGAGTAATCTATCACACAAAATGCTGATAGCCATACATTTCCATTCTGCCTCTGTGTTTCTGGACAAAGTGACAGTGCCTGCTGTGCTTCGTGCTGAACCGAAGGCTGGCCGTGGGCTTTCAGCATCTTCTGATTATGCCAGGGGATCAGGCTACAGAATTGGGTTCCTCTTTATATCTGTTATATCATAAGACCATCCTCGCTCAGTGAACATCAGGTCACATAAGTAACTTCACTCATACGCAGTCTTACTGAATTCAGTCTATGACTCTGGGCCCCAAAGGATTTACTTTGCATCTAGATGGCATTCCTGTTTCCCCACCAGATGCAGAGGCACGCGGCTCCTGTACAGGAAGACATGTAGGCATACATAAAAAGCAGTGCATGTATAGTGCCACTGAGTCCAAGGGAACTGCCTCCCTGTCATTAAGTTAGCTGTGACTTTTAGAGACTTCGTGAACGGGGTATCGTATGGGGCATATTTTGTCCCATTTTTAAATAAACGACAGGACCAAACTGTCATGTATAATACAAGGGAAAACTTTTAAAATTATTTTGGAGCTGCATTTTTTGTTGCTTCCTTCTGTGTCAAATTAAATGCACACTTAAAGTGGCCCTAGTTTTTCACCCTTAATAAACATTGAGACGCGCAGTGGTTGTAATGCCATTCACGTTGCAGTGAAGACTGCAGCCATGATAGCACTGTCTGGTTTCTTCACTGATTTATGAAGCAGCTGTAAAACTTTGCTCTAGTTTTAAAACCAATAGGAGATTTCTAGTTGAAAGCAACTGCTCAAAACAGGATTTTATATATAAATATATCAAAACTACATTGTGTTAATTTGCTGGATTCCCTTTACAGCAAAAATATGTTACTAAGAGCCTTTCGTTTCTTGAGCATTATGTCTAGATTGATAGTCATCCAAATGAATCAAGAGCTATTCAGTCAAAACTAGAGGTCTGGATTCACTTGAATAGTGCCATTGTGCTCTATAGTTTCATAACAGTTAGTAAGAAGATTAATTCAATAACTCTTTGCATGCTGGCTCAACACATTGTTCCTGACAAGCCATACTGAACTCTTACGGATATAAAATCATTCAGGTCACCACTGTGTGTCTCAGCTAATCTGACATTTGAATTTGATTCTGATTTTTAACAAAAGATACAAAAATTGAAAAGGCTAGATTTTTTTTGCACAGTAGTAAGTCACAGCAATGTTCTTCTATGTTCCCTAGGCTTATTTTGACATTTTTCTATGAACAGAACAAGTTACAGCTAGGACCATTGCGATCACCCACTCTGACCTACATAAAACAACGCATAGCATTTAGGGATGTTTCCATATTTGTACTTTCTAGGACCTGGCACAGGTTTTCCCCATAAATTTGAGGGCAGCTGCTTATCTGGTGTAGCAGTCAATCCATTATGATCACCCTTATCATTTTACTACAGCGCCAAGAGCAAATAGAGCAAACACAACAGTAACAGGGATTACTACAGGAGGATGAAATTAAACTGCAGAATTCAGAGAAGAACAAACTAAGGACAGGTAGTCAAAAGCCTTCAGAAAGCTAAAATAAAGTTTTGATTTGATTATAGTGATGTACACCTTCTAAAATTTAGATTTCCATGCCTATTTTCACATAAATTAATGTTGCCTGATAATAGACTATACAGGAGTACCTTTTAGAGGAAACAGTCCCAGGTAACTTCAAGGTGTTTGTATAGATAAAAAATCAAAAATGAAAGGCTTAGCAGAGTTTTGTTAATGTTCTAATTTTGATTTTAGTCACTTTAAAAATTTTAGATTTCAAACAACTTTTAACACACCTCTCTGACATCTCATCTTTAGAGAGCTTCTTATAAACTCAGTGGTCTAACAATTATTTAGGCTGCTTCTACAGCTATAGGGAGAAGACTGGCACCTCTCACCTGACTCAGCTGTTCAGTTGTCTCCTACCAGCTAAAATGGGGAACTAGATGGCAAGATTCCTAACAACTTAAATCTTAGCCAGCTAGATTTAATTGAGATGAATATCACAACTTAATTTAAAGACTAAATACAAGATACATGTCCTGGTAACGTTTCGTAAGGAATAAGCACAGCTAGCAAACAAAATAATTGACGACTTGGGTTTTTTGGTTAGCCAGAAAAAGAAGATGTTAGGGCACGCAGGAAATCCTTCATGAGGGTTCAGCTTTTTAGCTGGGAAGAGAGAAACACACAACACTATTCCCAGGAGCAGTAACAATTTTCAGTGGAAAATCAAAACGCCTCGAAGAGCACTCAGGGTCTGCATCTTCAAGACACACAGATTTCAGATAACAGAAACTAATCACTTCTGACAAAGGGACATTTGTTAAACTTTCAACTGACCACAAGAGATCAAAGCTGAACCTTTCCTTTCTACTTCCAGAGTCCGTAAATCAAACTCAGACAATGAATTGGCTGTCAGGAATTGAAGCTCTCAATTGTAACAAATAAATAAATAGATAGATGATAAATAAATAAATAAACACATAGAACAGAATTACTTTTTTGTTGCTATTCTATTAAAGCTGTAAACTAAAACAACTGCCTATAATGTCAGCCAGATTTATTATTCACTCTGACATGGTCACCCAATATTGGCATGGACTGCTGCAGGGCAGCATTCTCATAATCAGAGAGTTGAAAGCAAGGCCACTGATCATGGTTCTCTTTCCCAGGCTCAGTTAAGAAACATTCTTCTTTCTGCTCCTCTTTTATCACATTTTTATGCTTTTGGTGTTGATTCTTCTTTGGGCTTTCTTCATGTTTTCCCTTGCAGCAGTGGACACTGAGTGCTAATAAGTCAAACGCTTGTCGTATAATTTCAGTACAAATATTACCTGTCCAGATAGGGTTATATTTTGCTTTTTTTCTCACGACTGTGTGTCCTTTTGACAGCATGTGTGATGAGATATAACATCATACCATGATAGACTTGAATATATACTATGATAATTACGGTCTCTTTTCAGACCTGTAGCTTGAAACATTCTATTCAAATTGGACTCACACGTAAGATTTTGCTTGACTGCTTCTCCAAGATCATGGAGGTGTTGGAGCAAAAGGCCAATTCACACAGTGCAAATAACATTTGATGCAAAGTGCTATATGCCATCTTAATAGATTACTGTAATTTTTTTTTAACTTTATATTTCTCCAGAGAGTGAAGTTTTGAACATTATTAACAGCCCTACACTTTGTTTGCAGTTTTCACCGAGAATGAGCCAGTGCTCGTTTCCAAAAGAATTTGTGGGATATGTTTGGGTGACTTAACAAATCAAAGCAATTCATATCACTGGACTGACATTTTGAAATTAATAGAATACAGCTGGCAAATGACAAGATCCAAAAACGGACAAAAGTGTCACAAGACTAACCTTAAGGTACCTGGAACTCCAAGAGTCCCAGATTATATGCTTGTATTTCTACTATAATGTGTGAAAGAGACTCTCCAGCACAAAGGACAGGGTACAAAAACCAGCATTCTGAATGAAGCCTTCCTTGCCAATGGATACATATTGAGACAGCTGTGTGTCCTAAATTCTCTCCCTTTCTGGAACGGAATGGAGAAAACTAAGATTTCATTGATTTTAAGCTGACTGCAAGAGGATAGACTATACATGGTCCAGCATAACACCTGCCAATACCAACTTAACATACCACAGCTTCAGAGCAGAATTCAGTGAGTGAGTTTGGACTGGATCAACACTTTTTGTCATGAGACTCTTGTATTTCCAACCTGCTGCAGGACGTCAAAAGAAAAAGTGAGTCCTCTTCTGTTAAAAACACTGCCAATGGCAGAGGAGGCAATAGTGCCAATTTTCTTTTTCATATGAAAGTATGAAGCACTAGAGGAGCCCCTCACCTGATAGAAAGGCCAAGATTCAGCTGAGAAAGGCAGGAAATATGCTGAGCTATTTTACTCCCAGCACACGAGCCATAGTAACTGATTAAGCACAGCAGGAATGTACAGAATCTGGAGGAAATGTATTTACTGTTACAATATGGAAGCAATCAGCACAAATGGAAGGAATGAGGTTTTTACCATTAGGGCATTGCACATAAAGTTCTGCACAGAAATGTTACTATGAGGCTGTACTTTTTCTGTTGTATTTAATTGGACCCAATTCTCTGAATAGCATGAGATTTAGTGGGACTTTGCTCCAAGCAGGATCCTTGTACTTAAACATAAGTCTACTTTTGCCAAAAAGACATCACACTGCAAGAAGGCAGGCATTCTGTTTAGTGAAGTTTCAGCATTATTTTCAGGTCACAAGTGTTTCATTAAAACTTTGTTAAGATGAGCTGAAAGTGACTTTTTCCAGATTAGGTGAAACAAATCCCATTACTTAGTGCTACAATACACACTATAAAATGATGCACATATACATGTTCATAATATCTTGTGAAATGAAAAATTAGACAAAGCATGTTCTGCCATGGAATAATCCTATTCATAATATCTCTGCTTACATTTCTCCACTATCCTTGCATATGATAATTGTAGAAATTTAGATGATTTAAATTACTTTTTTGGGTTTTTTACTAGGGGGATTGAATGATTTCTAACCTTTTTCTTAACAACGATCCACATTTATCCCTATCCTTAACTTTGCCTTTTTAGGAGTCTATACTACTGACAGCTGGGAGCTAATATTTTTTAAGTTGTGGTTTTTTTCCTTTGCCCGTGAGCCCTGATGGAAATGGGACACATTTTTAATAGTCATTATTTTTGCCAACATACGGATGTATTTATCAGACAAATTATTAGAAACTTCACTGGAGGTTAGAACTAGTGGACACATGGGTAACTATGATACACTGGGGGAAAAGTCAACACAGCTTTTGTGAAAAGAAAGCCTGCTTTACAAACTCATTGGGGTTCTCTGAAGGCTTTGCTAAGGACTTGTATAAAGGAAATCTTGTTGACTTGGACAAAGTCCTCTGAAAAAGGCTGCTGAGGAAGGTAAATTTTCATGGAATAAAATGGAAGGACCTGGAATGAATAAACAATAAAAAAAAAAAAAAAAAAAAAAGACAAGAAACAGAATGGCAGGCACAAATGCTTAGTCCTTACAGTGGAACAAGGTCTTGAATGGAGTTCAAGAGGGATATGTGCTGGGATATGTGTTGAGCGACATATTCATAAACAGTCTGGAAAATGAGTGAGTAGTAAAGAGACAGATTTTGCTGAGGTTCCTATCTGATTCTGGATACAGTAAAGCTGAAGGTGAAACACAAAGAATTGCACAAGGATTCATGATATAAAGTGAATAGCCAATAAAATAGCAAAAATGTATCAGCATAGATGAACATAAAATCATGTAGTTAGGGGGGAAAAAACCCAGTCTTAACTTCTCATACACAATGATGGGCTTTGAGCTGGTCATTCCCACTAAGGAGTGAAAGTGAAAATACAGCTCAGAGCTCAGGAGAGGATTATGAGGCAAACTGAAGGCCAGGATCTACAGGGAAAGATAGGACAAAATAAAAAATGTCATTATGCCACTCTCTAAATACATAATTCTCCTCCAACTTGAACAATGCAGTCATGCTGGGCTATCCGTCTCAAACAGGTTATAGTAGAGCTGGAAAATTTTCAGAAAAGACCACAAGGACAATCAAAGATACGGACCAGCTTCTGCATCAAAAATAACTGAGTAGACTAGGACTCTTCAGAGTGAAAAAGAAATGACTGAGGGGTATATGACAGAGTTCCATAAGATCAGAAGTGTCATGGAGAGGGTGTATATGGATTGATTGGCCATTATCTCTTCCAAGAAAAGAACTGGGGATGTGAAATTAAACTACAAGGAAGGCAGTTCAAAACAAAGAGAGTTATTCATACAGCCAGTAGTTTAGCTACGGTACTGCTGGCCACAAGATGCTGTAAAGTGTAAAAGTTTATGGGGTTTCCAGGAGAGATTAGCAAAGTTCACAAAAGAGATACCTGCTAGTGCTATAAAATAAATAGAAACTACAGCTGTCTCCACAAGCTCTTGAGCTGCGAATGACTGGATGCTAGAAGAACAGCTGCGGGGAGCATAGTTACCTTGTTCTTATACTCTTCCCTAGGCATCTGCTTTTCGTCACTGTCAGGGACAGGATACCGGGCTAGATGGATTGACCTCCAGACTGACCCTTCGTGGCTCCTCTTCCATTCTTAATCCAGATGTGGTCAACAAATTAGCTCTACACCTCTGTACAAGGTCCTTATGCCAGGTAGCCCATCTCATCTCTTTCTTTCTGCTCTAAAATTACTTGCCAGACTTTAGCTGCCCTTTCAGTCACTGTTTGAATGTTGGAATATATAGGTAACTCCAAAATGCAACACTGCAAAAATACTGGCAAAATAAAGAGCCCTGAATTGTGCTCAGAGTTATGTTCTTCCTTTCAGTGGTAAGAATGCATTAAAATGCTACTGAATTGCAGCATATATTAAATGTTTTTAATCTTGTGCCTTTTGTTATTCTTACGTAAAAAAGCTTTACTCTAACCTTGAATGGCTGCCGATACACCGTACATACACATTGCAAAACAATACTCAGAGAAACGCATTTCGTAAATAAACCCTTTTATAAGTCAGAAGATGTGTTTTCATACAAGCTGTAAATTTAACAAAGATTCAATGTCATTGTGCTCTCAAAGCAAGATTTTTCAGCATGTACCATTTTCTATGAATACCATTCAAAGCTCTTTCCCTCTGTAAAATTTTCCAAAGGACACAATCAGAGTCACCTGGTAGACTAGTTTTTAAGTACAGTACAATTATCACAGAAAAGTTTGAAAGTCTGGGAAAGTAGAATATATCACTTGGGATGTTAAATAATGAAGAAAAATAAAACATATCTGAAAGAATTCAAGGAAACAAATCATATTCAGTAGCCTTTACTTATATAGAAGTACAATTTCCAAATGTCTAATTATACTCCAGCAATTTCTATTTTAATGTACTATTTTAATAACATCTTTAATTATTGTGTGATGGACAATGACTGTTAAAATAGCAACTGAAAACTGCAAAATCAGATTCTATACCAATTTGCATTGCCAAACAGATCCTTGGAGATTTCCTCCTTGAAAAGCCACAACAGATGCATAAATTGACAGTGAAAACCCATAACAGACTTCAGGCTTGTATCTCATTTTCCTGTGCCAGCCTCAATCCTGAATAGCATAGCTAAGAACAATGTTTACTATTAGAACCATGCAAATGTATAGCAGTGCTTGTTCATGCCAGGGCAACAGGACATTCTGTTAAAAGTGCTATATGGTTCTAATCAATGTGCAGTGTGTGGTCACCTTGGGACTGGAAACAAAAAAAATTAGAATAAATAGGCAGGTCCAACCAACCATGCAAAGTTATGGAGTGATCTGCAAATCATGGTTTTGAAACACTAATCAGAATTAGCACTAAGCAAATATTGCAAAAAACATACACAACATAGGAGATTTTAAACTAGCTCATCCTGTGCTTGCTCCCTGCTGAACTGCTTTTTCATAAATACACTAATGACTGTTTCACACTGATAAACATTCAATCTTAGGCTATTATTGGAAAATTCACCAATTCTAAGGCCTTGAACCAGAACACTGGCAGGATCACAACCTAAAGATATAAACACGAGCAGTTGCCTCAGAATTCAGACGTTGAGTACCAGTAAATCTTTGCTGTATACCTATTCATTTCTCATGGATAACAGAAAGTAGCATTTCATAAAAAATGGGTCACAATAGTCATAAGTGTTTGCAATTCAGATAGATATTAAATTGCTCGTGTTTGGTGGTCATGAGCATGCATTTGGAAGTGTCATCATGCCTGTAAAAGCCCAGAAGATACTAACAGGGGTGCACTAGTCTGCTACAACCTATTAACTAACACAACAAAATCTTTAGCTCAAAAATCAGAAGTTAATGGATTTAATGGTAGAGGTCCAAAGTCACTACTAGTGCCTCACTCACGCATTTGACATCTGGCAAGACAATAAACATACCATAGTGAAAACCTGGCACTGTGGAAGCCAACAGCAAAGCTCTGGAGAACTTTGCTGTTGGGATGGAGATCACTTTTATGTCCAAAAAGTGATACAGAACATAAAAGATTCCATGAAATTACCTAGTTCTGCATCAGAAAGTAAATCTATGGAGCTCTTGGTGGTCCTTGCAGATCCAGCTTCATTGCCAAGGTTGGTTCAGTCTGATGTTCACAGTGTTGTTCACAGTTTTGAATCCATCTCTGCAGACAAACTAATCCAAAATTTCCAGTACCAGCTGTAGCTAAACTTTTGTTAGAAAGATTTCAGATCCCTGATAAGAACTCTATTCAAAAATAAAAGAGACTTGTTCACCTCAGCTGTTAAATTTGCTGCCTGGGACAATCCCCCAGAACCCAGGAGACCCAGGCTCTCATCTGCTTTCTCATTAAATCATTTTCTCTGTGTGAGAAAATTAATGGTTAGTTTATACAAAGTGGACCACTTTCGACAGCAATTAAGAGACACTCCCCACCATAGTTCTCCACGTAATTATTCCCTGGCATAAACTACAAACAAATTTTCACACAGTCCCTGAGATCCTTAACGCTCACATTTTGGAAGTATCATTTTCATTCCAATGTACCAAAGAAGTGTCAAAACCTCACCATTTTTAACAAAAATGGTTTATTTTCTGGGCAATCGTACTCCAGAGTTGCCATCTGCTAGTTCCGACTGTGATTGCTGAATGATACTTTCATAGAAGGCGGCCACTAATGCTAAACCGCCTAATTAATTGAATCATTCATTCAGCAACTGGATTCTTTGCACATTATGTTAGCCAGGTGTTTTTTGTTTACAAGCTATGGATCTGAAGCTACTACCTCTCAGTGAGCTATTTCCTTTTTGTATCACTTGTGCTAAATGCAACCTTAAGATAAAGAAATCTTTTCAAGAAGTTTGGAAGAGACAACTTTGTCAAGAACCTTGTCTCAGCTTGAGAACCTGAGAAAACAGGCCAGTTAACAGAATGGAAGTAAGACTGTTAATGAACAGAACCATACTTTTCTCATCATCAGATCTGATTTTGCCTATTTGTAAACATGTACAAGACTTAATTTGTTTTCCCCGTCCTACACACTTAGGATGTTTTGCCAGCTTTACACAGAAAAAAACTAATTAGCAAGAGGAAAAAAATTCTGGGAAAAAAGTCTGAGATTCTTCACAAAAAGAAAAGCTCTGCAAGGGAGCTGGTAGTATGTTGACTTCTATGCAACCGGCCTTTTGTCCTCCTTTGTCAGAAAGGCTTCTTTGCTACCATTTTAGATGGTGACAGATTCGTTCTAAAACATCTGTTACCGATTCACTCAATTCCTTGACATTCACTTTGTCTGCTGCAGGCAAAAGGAATATTTTCAGGGGTTATGCACAGTGTGCAGAATATAACTTCTAGAAGCTCAAAGATTGCTATGCGTTGTTGACAAATAGACCACAGTTTTTACCAGCCTACCAGGGTGGACCGTCAAAATAAATTAGTTCTGCAGAAGAGGCATTTTCTGACTACTGTTCACTGAAATGAACCATTAGTCTTTTGATAAGGGGTTGGCTTCTGTATCTCCTCCTCTCCAGTCCCATCTGAAGCACTAAGCTGCAGCTAGCTAGATGATTTGTAATAGGAAGCACTCCATCACCTTCGTGGAATGGGAAACTTCTGGACAAATTAGAAAGGTAAGTAATGAAGTCACCAGCATCAAAACTACCCTGGCAACTCAACAAGAACTACTTGCTCCCTTAAAACCACTGACACCACAGGGCTCAACCACCTATTCCAATATAATATTAACATACAGCAACGTGTATTATTACAATCAGAGGTGACTGCCTTTTGCGTCATCCATAGCTTCATACAGCTGTGACATACTATGCTGAATAACCCATTGTACTTAGCTGGAACAAATTTGCCTTCCTAACATTAGCCAAGCTGCTCTCAGCTACTTATTACATTGAATGATATGAAAAAGGAAGTAAATGAGCAAATAGCTGTGAAGGATTCCTGACATCCAAACATTTCTGCAAGACATAGTATAGCCTCTTGAGATACTATCTCCCCTCCTCTGCTGGAACCAATGGGACTGTTCCACCAAGTCCACTAGTCACCAGTTCCACCAGGATGTGTACAGCTAGATAGAACTCCATTCTCAAGAGTTAAGATTAGGCCACTGGAGGATTTAAGATGAAGACTTGGTAGACTGGCCAATTCACTGATCTACTGACAATGTCACCAGACTGTAACATGACCTGGGAGTGGTCAGGGAAAGAGAAATTTAATCTTGCTGCTTCTTATTATTCAAAGTACTAAGAATGAAACTTGTGTCTTACAGCTTTTATTCAATGAAGGAAAATCAAAAGGGGCAGCACAAGGTTTCTGCGTACATGAGTATGGATTCATCCAAAATCCTTGTCTTCAGCTGCCCAGCAAGTTCATAAATCCCTCAAATATTTCTGCATTAAATCACATGCCAGCATGTACAATGTTTCCATGCTCAGCGAAGAACACAGTGTGCTTCAACCTTTACAGTTACAGACAGAGAAGAAAAGCAGTTGTGCTCTTGGCATACAAATGTAGTTTGAAGAGAAAGAAACAGGAACATTACCAAAAAAAAAAACCTCAACCAGCCTCAGGTCTTTACTCCAGAGGCAAATGAACACACAGACATTTTCTTTTCTAAGACCTGATTATATGTTCTTTTTTTCTTTTTCCCAGGTCATTACTCTTTATGACCAAATTACATCCCTCGACAAACTTAAACTTTGCAGCTAAAGCAAGCAACATTTATTTCTTCCATCATTAGTTACAGAGATTTTGCTGCCCGTTCCTGTGCGAACACAAATTTAACTGGCTTCCTTCTTTTGTTTCCTGTTCGTAATTAGCCAACGCAATAATGCCTTCCCTTTAGAACATGATCACTGGACAGTGTTTACAGGAAAAGGCTGGTCCTCTTTCCTATTCCCAGAGCAGCTAATTAACCTCTTCTTGTCTTGGCCAAGGGTAGGACATACCTCACACTCATATTCTAAGTAGCCTGTTAGGTAAGTTTGCTCGATACTATAAAGTATCAAGCATTTAGTGCATAGGGTCATTATGTGAAATGACTCTGAATGCCTTTCTTTTTCACCTACACCAATAATTAGGTCATTTTGTATCTGAACCAAATAGAAGTAGAATGCAGTAGAGTAGCGAGAAAGACGGGGTTTCTTTTGAAAGAAAAAAGTCCTGCCAATTTTACATGTGAATGTTTGTTACGTTATTCTCTTGATCTGCTATTTCATCTTTTTCACAACTGTCTAAACCCTTAAACTATAATCTTAAAAGGACAGTGTGAACATTCTCTATTTTCCTTTCACAATAGTGAAGACAGGAGGCAATTTTAGCTGTGGCTTGCCTGCACGCTTAGCTTCACACACATGTATACACAAAGACAGTGGAACCACTCCCAAAGCCCAACTCAATCCTTATTGAAAACAATGGGCAAATTCCTTCACCTCTATTCATTGTGCTCCGTATGTGAAAAAATAAGCTTATGCTTAATTTTTTCCAGGATTTCTGCAAACATCAGCAGACCAAAAAAACCCATTAACTTAAACTAATTATTGAAGGGGAAAACTGTAAATATCCCTGTAAATGTCACGAATTCTTCTCAGCAGTCATAACACAGCTACCCAGGATTTCCTTTTACAGAGCCTTGGTTGTTAATACTTAAGCATCATCTAACCACGCCAGAAGGCAACCTTCAATTCTAATAATAGGGACAGAGAGAATTTGTGGTTTAAAGGCTTTTCTGAGACTTAGAACACCAGAATTCAGAGCTAAGCTCTGCTAATGGCTTTTCATGTGAACAAGTTCTTCTGACTGCATTAAAATTATTTGCGTGTCTGATTGGAACTATCTCACCTGCTTTATAGGTTCCATACAGATACACTCGAACATTGTATACAACATCCACAGGTGGAACAACAACAGAGTCAAGTACCTAATGATGTTGTGATCCAGTTTTACCTTTCCCAACTTTTCATCGTTATACTGAGAAATTTCAGAAATATCTGAAATGTCAAATCAGTCAAAGTATTTTATCAGTTATCTTTAAAATAATGACAAGACATTTGTTCCAGATATGTTGCTTCATATACTGGGATTTAACTTGTCCTTTGTTCATCATAAACAGTCCAGGAGAACATATGTTTAACAATATGAACAGTATTTACTGAGAACCACAGGAAATAGTTATCATTAATGAACCTTTAAACTACTACTGTAGATTGTTTGCCAAGGTACACCAAAAATCCACAGTGACAGCCATCCTGTTTTGGAGCTTGACTATCCTTAGTGTTTTGAAACCTTTTTCTACAGCGTAGCAAACATTTTCCCTGATTCAGTTGAAACCTTTTACTTTTTATCACAAGGCAGAGCACCAAGTCTCGCTTAGTTTTTGATCCTCTAAAAGCTGCAGGTTCTCTTCTTTAGAACTTCTGCTTTTCTAGCATTCCCCATCTTGCATGCGCATAGCTGATTATACTCATGTGTGGGATTTTGCCCCTTTTCTGATTAATTTACATCCTGTCTGTCTCATGCTATTGCTCCAATCAATCAACATTTCACATTCTAATCTTCCCAAGTGCTTGTAGTTGTCCTGCCCTTGCTTATTTTTGCCTGAGAATTTAATAAGGGCATTCTCTATTCTGCTGTCCAAATCCTTAATGAAAACTACAAATAATACTGACCTTGAGAAACTTTGCTTTACTCATCTTTTCAGTTTGTGAACAACAGATAGCTACCTCCGTATGACTTTTCAGGTACTTGCTTACCCACTCTACACTAGTTTGCTAATGTTTATATAACTTATTTATGAGAATGCTGTGCACGAGTATCAAATTCTGTTGAAAGCCAAGTTACACGTGAAATTTTCTTCCTTCTCCACAAAGCTTGTCCCCCATATTGTAAGAGGAAGTTAGGTAGCTTGAAGTTCATGAATTCTAAACAGCAGAGGTGCTTTATGAAATGAAATTCCAGATTTTTGGCTGCTCCTTTCTTCGTCCAGAATGTTTTCACAGTTTATTTCTGAAATAGCCATCACTCAAAGCCAAGGAGTCGGAGAGTTGGCTTCACTTTCTGTCACTTAACTGCTCAGGTTTGTACATCACTCCAAATGAATTCTGCCAGAGCTTCTTACACATCCATTTTCCCATGAGTGTGTGCAACAGCTCCTTCTTTGTGCATGATTCATGAAATCTCTGAGGCTGCTACTGTCCATTTTTCTTTATCCCAAATTGTAAAAACTCAAGCTTTTATTTCTTTAGAGGTCGTGGAACTGTTCCTCACCTGCATCAATCAATATTACAGGCACTGAAATAGACTCTGCAATGTACTGTGGATACAATTCTTTGTCATTACCTGTCCCTGCAAAGAACTGCATATGAAAAGATGAAAGTGCAGGTTCTGTACAGGGTCAGAACATAGAAATATGGATCAAGATTTGAAAACTCTTGCTATTAACCTTGATAAAGAAGGATGAAATATTAAAAAATGTTCAATTTCTTGTTTCTAATATGCATAAGGTTAAAAAGATTCCCCCTGCCTCCCTGGTTTCAAGAGACATTACAGGAAAGAGTAGCAATCGTGAGAAAAGATTCTCTGCGGAAAGTAAAGACCTCTCAAAACAGATTTTAAAAATATCTGACATTATTAGACCTTTCTGCCTAGTAACTGTTACAATGTTCACACACAGAGAGCTCTTAGGGTGCCTCATGGTGCCCTGTCATCTTCACTGTGAGGTGCAAACACTTTGTGACATACTGCAGTGGGATGACCATTTTAATTACTCATTTTAATAACAGACTGGCCACTACAGTGAATGATAATAAACACCTTCGCATCTGCCAGGTTTTTTAAGAGGAGAAGGAAAAGAAGTCATTTTGTTCCTCTCCCAATCTCAACTCTCCTGCAAAGCACACCTGCTAATCTTCCCGCATTTCTTCCTGTCTTCCGCCAAGCTAAAGAACACAATAATTCCTGACACTAAATAGGCAATATAGGAGCAATAATAACAGAACACCACTGTTGTCAGCAATGGTAAGACAGAACCTATAAAACCGTGAACAAAGGATGAGAGGTAAAACAGGGACCTAGAGACTCTCATCTGGTCCCAAGCAAACATATATGATTGATTCTTTCTTCTGGCTGATTTAATATTCAGTTTTACTTCAGCTGGATATGAGTTATAACCTATTTTATACCTAAGTTTCCAGGTACATAAAACAAAATTACTTCATCTCCAAAGGAGGTAGTTCTCTGCAGTTGCTGTCTGGTTTTTGGCAAGAATTCATTGACCTTGACTGTAACCACCTAGTAGCAAAATGATGATTGCCACAGAATTCTCTATTTTTTTAATTTTTTTTTTTTTTTTTTAATTTGTGCATTGTGGAATTCATTGCTCTTATGAACCATCAGGAAAGAATCAAAGTAAACTCATCAAGTTAATTCAACAATGCTTACTTTGTCTGTACTACTGTACTATAAAAATTGATATGGCTAAATATTTAAGAAAAATGGTTTTGAAAGATCTGAAGTCCAATAATTCAGGTATTACTGGAATCTACACAGGCTGGTTTTTGCTGTTGGGTTTTGGTTTTCTGTTTGATTATCCTTGCCCTATCTTGTTAAGTAAAGCAAATGACACAAGAAAAGATTTCATAAAAACCCTGCATCCTGCATGGTCTGTCTATGAAGTGAAAAAGAAAAAAATAATGTGAAGTGTTAACTCTCATTGATAAGTGCAGCTTTCACCAGGCTCAACAGGATGTTGTGACAATGAAGCAGTGGCTACACAAAACATCAAGGTGTAAAAGAATTAGATAATTGGCTATACAAAGGATAGGGCATGGAACCTTTCACCTCAGGGATTAAGATTTTGTCAAACAAAATCACAACCTAACGGCACGTCAGATGGAAGCATTTTGACAGCATTTGGTGAGGTGATTTGGTAGTGGTGTTGGTGGTCACAGCCTCGGACTAGAGGAATTCAGGCACTAAATGAAAACATTTTCTTCTTTTTGCCTTTTTCTTTCTTAAGGAAAAACAATCCCAGTTTTCTCACAGGAAGATAGCTTTGGGACGGTGGATCATCAGACAGTGCAGAACTAATGAGCAGAGCAAAAAGGAATCAGTGAGGACTGGAATTACCTGTCCATGGCAGAGAGATCGACCAGGTCTGTGTGAGAGAGCAAGACAGGGATTAGGTGAAACGCTCCCCGTAGCTGTAACTTGCACAGCATGGGAGAAGCTGGATCACGAGAAGAAAACCAGCTTTCGCTTACCTTTGTGCAAAGTTCTGCCTGTGGCTAAACGTGCTTCCCTCCCACCCTCCTTCTTTGGCTCTTCCTGCACCTCCAACATGGAGCTATTTCCCAGTCTAAGCTAGCGGTGTAGTGCATGCTTTTTTGATGCAAGATATCACATCCTTGCTAAATCTCTATATAAGGAGCAAGAAGGGAAGCTATATATGGAGCAAAAAGGGAAGTAGCCAAAGGGTGAAAACTGAGCATCCGGTATTTTAAATAAGGTCCTGAGCAGTTTAATTTAACATATACCTCATGTTAAAAGTAGCTACTTTCTTTTTGTGTATAGTCATACCTTGTCACCCTGGATGGAGTAAATCCTCACTTTTTCATCTAGCCTTTTAGTACATTTAATAACACACTGCATGAGTTTCAAAGCAAGACTAAAATACAAATAGCTGCTTTCCTGCATAAACTTTACAGCTGCTGGCTAAGAATCAGACTTTTCAAATTTGCATCTTTCTTGTAATTATTTTACTTATGAACATGATCTTAATGAATTTTAGGTTTCAGGATATTAGGTGGGCAGGGGTTGAAGTTTGTGGTTATTCAGGACTATTACTACCTTACAGACACTTAAAGTGAAGACTAGAGAATTTCTTCTCTACAGTCATGAATTTATGCTGAGGTTGCAATGTAGCAAAACTCATTAATAGAATTGATTTGCTAATTATAGAGATGTTTGAGCAGTAAATTATTCAAATTTCCACATTAAATTATTTTTTTAGCACAGAAAGAAGTACAAAGTCATTAATAAAACTAACACAGTATTCTGTATTTGTAAACAGAACTTTGGTCACAAGCAAAGTCAGGAAGACTCAAGCTGGCAATACCCTTCCACCTTCCGGCTTTAATTCAAGTATAAATGACTGCTATGATGTACTGAACATCCCAAAATAAGGAGGGGCCTAGGGACATTGCTCCATATTATCATTTTTTTAAATGCCATTTGATGCATTTCTATGAACTTCTAACCTCTTGCCGTCAAACAGTTTGGATGCATCTGCTCCTCTAATTGTTATGCAAATTCCTGCCAAATTCTAGGAATAGATTACACAAGTAAGGGAACCCCCGTTTCTAGGGTTATATGGTTTTCTTTTCAATACTGTTTTACATCAGTAAAGGCGAGCTACAAGATTGAATAACTATAAAAACAAGAGACAGTCTGTATTATTTTTTCCCCAGAAAAATTACTAAATAACATTACTAAATAATACCTGATATTAATTCCTGGCTCTACCAAAGTAAATAGAATACTTGGTTTTAATTTCAGTCATGTCAGAATTCCTCTTTGAGCTAAGATTTAGGTATTTTTTTTAACCATTAGTGAACCTATTAATATATGCAGACATCCATCTGTAGGCAATACTGTGTCGTATCAGTATAGAGAAAGGCACCCATTATAAAATGAATCACAGTGATACTATGTGAATATTTAAAACATTATTCTGCAAATATTGGGTCACAAGCAGCACTATTTCTAGGAGGTGCTTTTGAATTTTCTATGACAGAAACCCTACTCCCAATACAAGACTGTCGTCTTCTAGTTTAAGGTGGGTATAAATTCCCTGAAGACCTCTGTCACATATGCAGAGAATTTGTCTCAGCATTTTCACAGCATTTCTGCATTTTCAATTTTACCTATTGCCTAATAGTTTGAATTGTCTTTTAATGCCATATGTACAGAATGAGAAAGTCATTAAAAGCTCTAATCTTTAGTTTTGCTGTTACCCTAACTTTTTTTCCAATAAATGGTAAAATACTGATTCATCTTAAGTTAACAGGAACTTTGTGGAATAACTTTTTTATGGCTTTTATAATAGCATTTTTCTTGCTGTTTATGTACATTTGTGTGTGTGTACATGTATGTGTAAAAAGAAGATATATAAAAAGAGATTGCAAATGACCAATTCACTTTCAGAAGCCTTAAAAAAATCTGTGTGTTCTTTCGTGATGGAAACATTAGAGGTCAAAGGTAAGTGATCAAAGCATCAATGATTTGGTTCCATATAGTGAATACATTGGGAAAAACTAAATTATGAGTTTGTTAGAGTTGACAAAAGCATGTTATAAATCAAAAATCTTATACTGCCTCTACTGACATTCAGCCCTCACCACAAAACAGACAATGTTTTCTTGCCATCCATTCAAATATTTTTTATAAAAGTAAGATTAAATTTATCATTTTAAAAGTGCTGAATTTCCAGAGGGCAATAACAGCAAAAAGAAGATTTTGACATTTGTTTGGTTTTAACCAGTATTTTATTGTTACAAGGAGGAGAAAAAAAATCTTTTTACATTCAGTAAGAAAATGATATTTATCCAGATAAAAGTAGTGGACAGAACAAAATGCAATTTCAAATGAAAAATGCTTTAACTTGTATTTAACCTTCAGAGAGAATGTTTTCTGTTATAAAGAGTGACATGGATAGAGCAGGCAATAAATAGTGTGTGAAATCATTAATCTGTAATTTTATAAGCCAATAGCAAGCCAATTCCAATTTTCATAGAATCATAGAATCATAGAATTGTTCTGGTTGGAAGAGACCTCCAAGATCATCGGGTCCAACCATTAACCTATCACTACCAAGTCCCCCACTAAATCATATCCCTTAGGGCCTCATCTAAACGCCTTTTGAATACCCCCAGAGATGGGGACTCCACCACCTCCCTGGGCAGCCTGTTCCAATGCCTGACAACCCTTTCGGTAAAGAAGTTTTTACGAATGTCCAATCTAAACCTCCCCTGGCGCAACTTGAGGCCATTTCCTCTTGTTTTGTTGTCTGTTACTAGGGATTTTGCACAATTGCACAATTTTGCACAATTGCAAAGCATTTAACATAAAAATACAGTTGCTACAAAATAGATATTTTATTGTGTCACTAAATAGAGATTAATATTCCAAAATATCTTCTAGGCACTCATGATAAACTGTGCACCTCACTCAGGTGATTCCATGGAATGCTTCCCTGAAGGGAATGTATGTGCTGAAGCAATTGAGTAAACTGAATAGTAAATCTGATGCTAAAGTAATTTAAAAAAAAAATTAAAAGATGTGTTCAACTTCTCACATAAATCTTTGTCATCCAAGTTACGTTAGTACACATCCTAATAGTTAAAGCAATGCTCAGTTTCTTTACCACTTGCACTAATTAAAAATTACTTTTATTAAGAGCAACAATGTTAAATGTTTGGTTTTCCTAAAATTCCTACTTGAGTATTTCAGTGCCACATTAATTAACCCTCCAGTTTCCGCTAGTTGATATTTCTGCTTTCTGGTTTGATACAAATCTCATTGAAGTTAATGGAAAGATTTCTACTGGCTTGCTTTGGATTTGTCTTCCTCGGGATTTTTTGGAGGAGAGAGGGTGGAGCTTGCCTGGAAGAACATTTTGTGTCTGGCAAACAATGTCAGTATTTCTTCTTTTTCTCCTCCACAGCTTGGGAAAAGAGAAGAGTCAAAGAGCACCCCTCCAAATTTTCAAAACTCAGCTAAATGCAGTTCTTGGCCTTTTTCTGTTCAACACAGATAAGTAATGGAATCAAAATCACAGCTCAGGCAATTGTCTTAAATTTCAGATTATAGTTACTGCAGAGGTACACTGAAGGTTGGAGGCTGGGAAATACTTTTATTTGCTGACAAAAATAGTGAAAAGGTTGCTAGTTCATACCGATGTGAAAAAAGAAACTGGTTAAGATTTCTCATTTTTGCAGAATAGAAGACTACTTTCTGCCCAGATCTAAAATTGTTGGGGTTTTTTCTTAACTATTTCATATGAATATTTATAATAATTAGCTATTAATAACATTTTTGCTTGCAACTTAGAATTAAACACTTCGATTATTAGAACAGCTCATATGTGCAAAAATGACATTCAGCTCCAAAGCAAATGAAATAATTCATGGTCAAAAGGACATGTAATTAGGGGGAACAAACAGAAACGTGTTACCACTTCTGTGTTTTGCTGGAATGGTCAGTGATACGTTTTCAGGAGCAAAAATTGCATGGAATTTAGTCTAATTCAGACAAGGTAGGGTGGATAAACTCTCCTGCTAATATATGCAATAATATGTGCAAGTGGTGCATATAATCTGCAAAATTACTTGACAATCTTTGCAGATTGTAAGGGGGGGTGGGTTTTATTAAAGTTATTTTTGGTCCACTGGTTTAGACATTTTTAGACAGTAAGCTGCAGTTCAAGGAAAAATCCCCATTTTAAATTAATTTCCTTACATTTCTGGTCCTATGCTATTTTTTTGCTTTGATCTCTTCTTCCTGGAATTTGCTGGCTGAGATGGGATATATCTTAATATAAATTTAAAAAATGAAAACACACAACTACTTCTGATCTTTCTCTCCTTTTTTAGTAATCTTTCTTGATGATACATGAACCATTTGCTTTTTATTTATAACCACCAAGAAGTGTTGAATTTGAGAATTATTTCAAGGGCTTCAGTGCAATGCTTTGCCTTATTGATCAAAACTGAGAAGTTTCAAATCAATACATGGAAGTGTGGCCTAATTTAATAGACCTTAACACATATTATAGTCCAGTATTTCATCAGAAATACCCTTTAATGTGATACACACTACAGTTTATATTTTCTGTCTTACTAGAACAGAGATGGCACAAGTAAAGGACAGGTTGCACAGTTATTGTGGAGACTTTTAGGTGCTTCTCAATAATGATTTTGGTATTTTGTCATTTAGTACTGTAATATCTTTTTACATCGTGTTTGAAGCAGTTTGGTCACAGCACAATACGATCACTGTCCATCAAAATTAACAAAAAATCATTAAAGGCAGAAACACCATAAAATTGGTGGCCTGATGGAGTGAATTTCTTAGCAAGCACAAAAAGTGGGAAAGGAATTCCACTGTGGTTCTAAAGGACTGTCTGAGTTTGAGAGAGCATCAAGGAGCAAGTCTCAGATTCCTACTATAATTAATTCCTAACAACAATTATAAGTTGCAATTGGCAAAGCAGAAGCGAAACTCCTCTACCATATTTAGGCTGATCATTGAGAAGGGGAGGAGAGAAGTGAATCATGATTTGCTGATGGCAGAAACATCCCATGTGAGGGCTACTTAGAGAGGTAAGGCACGGCTTTCCCTTCCAGTGATATTGCTACCAAACTTCCTATTTCTCTGTACTGCTGTCTATCCTGTTTACACATACGTACCCTGCATTGCAAACTGATCTACGAGCTGAAGCAGAAGCATTATTTTGTGTTTATTTTGGAACACAATACTGGGTGAAAAAATAAGCTACTCAGAAATCTGAGGCTGTAATAGCTGACATCATGCCCCAGGAACAGATAAGGATGTTTCCTTTCTTCCTATTTCTCCACTCTATGCTACTATTCCCTCCCACCTCTCCAGCCCTCCAGTTGATTTAAATTCTGGCAGTACCAAGAAATGTAATTTGGTTCTAAAGTTTTGTTTTTACAACAGAGGAGTCAGAAAGGATATGTCAGGGAGGGACACTGCAAATCTAGAAACAATGAACAGATTTAGGCAATATGTTTTTTGTTGTCTCTTCAAATAGCTGCCTCCCTAATCAAAACTAAACCAAAGGGAAAAAAAAATAAAAAAATAAAAACAAACCCATCGCTCTCTCTCAATTCTCACCAGACAAAAACACTGACAGCTGCTCAAAGCATGATCACCACAGCCTGACCGACAGCACGCGCTCACAGATTCTGTTCTCTCCTTGCTGTAGGGAAGAATACCCTGAAGGTTAGAATAGTTTCTCTTTGCAGTGTTTCTATCTGTTGGTAAGATAAGCAAGACTTCTAGTATTTGTTAACACAAGCATAGCAAAGATTTAGTATAAGTGCTTTAGATAGACATAAAACTAAACATCCAGAATCTTCTACAGAAAGAAGCCTGAATTAATTCAGATTATCTATAACCACAAATTTTGAGCAACTAAATTCAGCAGGCTCTATGGGGGAATTTCTTTGGTTCCTGCAGAGCTATAGCTTAAACATCTTATAATTCTTCCATTGTAACTAAGAAGTTATAACTCACTCTCTCACGCAGAAACAACCTCTTAGCATGTAACCAAGGAAGAGGACTGCTAACAATCCTCTAATGAATGATTATTTTAAGAAATTTGAAAAAAACAAAACCCACTTTCAAGGAAACAGTCTATATTGGAAGCAATATTTTCCAATCCATGCCTTGTGAAAGCGCTCGTATTCAGGGAAGACTGTTAAAAGAACTGCTGTAATGAAAGAGGTATCTGAAGCTCCTGAGGAAAGAAAACTAAAGAAGAGGTACCTACTTTCAGTTGCCTCCAGGACACCAAATCCAGAATACAACTTCTTCTCATTTAATCTCATACTATTCAATAATCCTGTTCTTCAAGTGGCCAGACATCCCCATCTGTCACAGAGACCAACAATTGTGATACTAGACCAAGACTAATCTTGACCAACAATATTGAATCTATCATTCAAAAATAAGAAATGTGGCTATTGAGACTTCTGCAGTCCAGTCAGTCAGTTAACATACTAGTATTACCCTTAACAGCTTCCTAGGAAACTTTGTTTGAGAATCCTTGCATAACCGGTATGACACAAATATATATGAATATATGTGTGTGACATTTGACAAATATACATCATGTTTATTATGTCACATCTATTCAGTATTCATTCTGCTGGAAAATGGCCATCAGATGAAAATACTCTTTCTGGTTCAGAGCAAATGTGACAGGAGAACTGCAAACAGTTTTGCTGAGCTCTAGATTTGCATTCAGGAAATACAGCCTATGGTACAAGAGGGTTAGTCGTACCATGACAACTTCCAGGATACATTCACAGAACAGGAACAAGATCAATGATGGATATCCATTTCCTTTCTCCACCATTCTCCTTTTTGTTTCAATGAGCATTTAATGCATTTTTTGGCACACAAGTTTGGCGTTGTTTCTGCAATGTAAGATACCACCAGCCAAATATATATATATTATTTTTTTATTTATTTTAATTATTTTTTTTAATAATTCTACTAATTTTTCACTCTAAAAATTTCTGTGTGAATAAACTTGAAGATTAAATTGGTGCCTGCTGATCTAGGATGTTTCAAGAAATTCTCAGAAGTGCTGTTTCTTCAGCAAAAAAAATAGTGCATATTATAGATGCACTATAAAATATTTATACATATTTCTTCATTAGTTTTATTCCACATTAATGTCTGGCTGGTACATTCTGAAAGAAAAATGAACATAGAAGATAATACTAAATCTAAATTAAAGAAAACAATTTAATCAAACTGTGGTCAAATTGCAGG
The DNA here is from genome assembly GCA_009819775.1 of Phoenicopterus ruber ruber. Taxonomy (NCBI): domain Eukaryota; kingdom Metazoa; phylum Chordata; class Aves; order Phoenicopteriformes; family Phoenicopteridae; genus Phoenicopterus; species Phoenicopterus ruber. Next base: position 27,880,602 of record CM020219.1, on the reverse strand, counting down.
AAGCACTATAAATCCACACTATAAAATTGGCCTCAAGTTTTTTCAGGATTCAAAAAACCTCATCAACTGCCAATTAGAGGCCAGATAAAATCCCAGTAGGCACCATTGGTATAGTATTCCATCACGTAAAATTAATGTTGCAGGCATGAAATGAAACAGACATTACTACAAGAGCAGAAGACTCAAACCACTGCGGTAATTACAGCGGAGCTGAACAATCAAAGGCAGATTCATGAACATTTTTGCAATTAAGTGGGGCAGCTTCTCCCCACTGTTAACTCCCAAGGTCACATACACACAGTTTTGGCAGGTTTTTGGACAGCATCCAGTTTATTCACAAAAGCAGTGATCAGTCTAAAAAGTGCCATGAGTGTTACTGGAAATTAATTATTTGGGCCAAATTTGTACTAGAGGTGCATTCTTTTTTAACTGTTAAAATACCAGCTTGGAGCAAAAGAGTTTTAGGACTCAGCCACAGGATTCACATAACCAACATAATATTAATAGCAGCAAAAAAAAGAGTAAGAAACAAAAGCTGCACCCAACCAGCCCTCAGTGGATTTTATTTACAAAATGATTTAGGAAATATTTATGACTATTCCAGCATTGCTTCTTGGAAAAGAGAATATACCTACATAAATAAATAAATAAAGCTTACAATGTAAGCTTACAGGCTTACAATGAATGCTCTAACCAGCTCTAGCCAAATTCAGAAATCCTCCAGTCCAGGATGAACTTTGCAGAGCTGTGAGGTGTACACCTATTCTAAATAAACTGATCTGGGGATCATGCAGTGATCCCTGAGTATAACCTGAGCCAAAACCGGCCCGGGAATTGTGCTAACAGTTCAACAGTGTGGACGAGAGTGGGACAGGACTTGGCCCCAAGCTCTGGCTCTCCTTTAGTTTTCTAGTATATGTTGTCTGACTGCCCTGCTGTAGCAAGAACAGCTGCAGAGAAAAGCCACACATTTTTCACCAGAAAAATCACTAGAAAACAATGTATTGACAAGAGAGCACAGCCCTCTCCCAGCCCTGTTTGACGTCAAAGAGCAAACCCTGTGACGTTGGTCATTTCTGCCTTGGTGAAGTCATAGGGAAGCGGGTCTTTTAAAATGCTACAGTAAACCTAATTTTCCTACTCTAGTCTCCCAGTTGATTGTTCATGCATGACAAAATGCATCTTAGGGCCACGATCAGCAAAAGCAGAGAAGTTCAGAACATGCAATAGGGAGGCATATTCCAAATAATAATCGTACTCTACAACTACAGAAAAAAACCACAAACAGATTTTGACTCCAGTTATGGAAACATATCTTTACACATCACAGCCTCTCCTCATATGACACATGCTCGTCTCTTATTCATCCTAATCGCCCTTCACTGGACTCAATCCAGTTTGTCCATGTCTCTTGTGTACAAGAGGGCCCAGACCTTATCCCGGCACTCCAGACAGGGTATGACCAGTGTTGAATAGAGGGGACTAATCACCTCCCTCGGCCTCCTGGGGACACTGTGATGCTCTGCCATGAACATCACTCAGCAACAAGCAACTCTGCCAGATTAATTTTTGATGCAATAATTTTCACCCTCTCCTTGCAAAAGCAATATTTCTATTTCTGCTTTTCTTCAGATAGAAATAAAATATTTCAGGTCATAAAAAACTTGAATAGCCTAGACAAATCACTTCTTCCATCTCCCACTTTTCTCCTTTAGTCACCAATATTCTTTTACAGCAACTGCTCTGAGATTCCTAGTCTGTAGCACTCTGCTGAATGTACAGTTTTAAGCGCTCATCTTTTCACAGTTTTTCAGCACTGTGGTTATAAAAAGCATATTTAGCTTTGTGAATCATGTGGAAAGACATATCAGCCAAGATGCTTTATTCTTGGGAAGTCGTCTCTAAAATTAAGACTTACCCAAATTTCAGGCTGGACGTTCACTCATCTGTTGCTCTAGACATGCTAATGAAATGCTGATTAGACTTCCTAGGATTTTGGAAAGTATGGAATTTGAGACCTTAGCAGATATCCTAGGTACAAACATAGTGTACCCAGTTATGCAACTTGACTGAATAAAACTATTCATGAGTAATTCCACCAAATATAAAGATTCTGGCCTAGGCTGTGACTGCAAATCATGAGGATAGTTCTGAGGGTGTAGACAGATGTGCACTCCCAAAATAGCTGTGAGATAAAAGAGGTTAGTTGCATACCTCCATATGGTTGTTACCTTCCTGCATCAGATCTCCTCATGCAAGTGCTAAATTATTTCATTCAAAATGAACCAACGTTTACTTCCTTTTAAATAAAATCGCAATTAAAAATATCTCCATCACAAAGACAAAGAGCAAAACTAGCAAAACCCTTCAGTTTAAACTTGTTAAGCTAACTCACTTCATAGCCTGAAGAAGGACTGACGGGATACCATCCAGAGGGACCTGGACAAGCTCAAGAAGTGGTCCCAGGTGAACCTCATGAGGTTCAACAAGGCCAAATGCAAGGTCCTGCACCTGGGTTGGGTAAACCCCCGGTATCAATACAGGCTGGGGGATGAAGGGATTGAGAGCAGCCCTGCTGAGAATAATCAGGGACATCCTCAACTAGATCAGGTTGCTCAGAGCCCCATCCAGCCTGACCTTGAATGTTTCCAGGGATGGGGCATCTACCACCTCTCTGGGCAACCTGTGCCAGTGCTTCACCACCCTCATTGTGAAAAACTTCTTCCTTATGCCTAGCCTATATCTCCCCTTCTTTACTTTAAAACCATTATCCCTTGTCCTATCACAGCAGGCCCTGCTAAAAAGCTTTTCCCCATCTTTCTTATAAGCCCCCTTTAAGTATTGAAAGGCTGCAATAAGGTCTCCCTGGAGCCTTCTATTCTCCAGGCTGAACAACCCCAACTCTCTCAGCCTGTCTTCATAGGAGAGGTGTTCCATCTCTCTGATCATTTTTGTGGCCCTCCTCTGGACCCACTCCAACAGATCCACATCTTTCCTGTGCTGAGGACTCCAGAGCTGGATGCAGCACTCCAGGTGGGGTCTCACCAGAGCAGAGTAGAGGGGCAGAATCACCTTCCTCAACCTGCTGGCCACACTTCTTTTGATGCAGCCCAGGATACAGCTGGCTTTCTGGGCTGTGAGCACACATTGCTGGCTCATGTCCAGCTTTTCATCCACCAGTACCCCCAAGTCCTTCTCGGCAGGGCTGCTCTCAATTCCTACATCCCCCAGCCTGCATTGATACTGGGGGTTGCTCTGACCCAGGTGCAGGACCTTGCGCTTGTCCTTGTTGAACCTCATGAGGTTCACCCAGGCCCACTTCTCGAGCTTGACCAGGTCCCTCTGGATGGCATCCCATCCCTCAGGCGTGTCCACCACACCACTCAGCTTGGTGTCATCTGCAAACTTGCTGAGGGTGCGCTCAATCCCACTATGTCGTTGATGAAGATGTTAAACAGTACTGGTCCCAATATGGACCCCTGACACCACTTGACACCGATCTCCATCTGGACATTGAGCCATTGACCACTACCTTCCGGATGCAACCATCCAACCAATTCCTCATCCACCGAATAATCCATCCATCAAATCCATCTCTCTCCACTTTAGAGAGAAGGATGTTGTGGGGGACCGTGCCAGAGGCCTTACAGAAGTCCAGATAGACGACATCCATAGCTCTTTCCTTGTCCACTGATGTAGTCACTCTGTCGTAGAAGGCCACTAGAAGCCATACACAATGTCTTGAGAGTTTTACGTACAGGACTGATCTTCATCAGTAGCAATACACTAATTATAAATTGTCATTCTAGGGTATATGTTCAACTCACTCATGTAACAAAACAAGCCTGTCTTTCACAACAGATGAAGCAGAAGAGCAGCTGGCAGAATCCTACTTCAAATATCAAAGCCAAATCATTTCATGAATATATATCTAGGAACACAAGATAAACTTACAGTCATGTGTGACAGAACCTTCTCCTTCAATGAACCCTTTGAAAATCATAATTTCCACTTCAGATTTCTGGGAAAAATAAAATTTCAATTTGGAGCCAGAAGCAGAACTTTTAAGGTTTCCTGAGTAACGAGCAGAGTGCTGAGAAAATGTCATAGTAAATAATAACAATAGTTATAATAATTAGTAGTTACAAAAATAATAGTATTTAGTTTTAAAAATTTAATATTAAATCCATGCTGTATTTCAGCTTTAGATCCTCACTAAGCCTGGAAACTTTGAAAGCTACAGACAGTGAAGATTCCCAACGCAGTGAGACTTTACAAGGTTCACAAGGCTTGAAATTCTAGGGCAAAGAGCCTGAAAATCGTCGTAATCTAATCCACATAGCAGATTTCCTTCCAGAACTTGGAAACCTGGGCTTTGAGCAGTAAGATGAGCACTTGAGCTTGCTTCTTTCAGCACCAGTTACTGAAACTGAAAGTCTTTCTTCAAAATATGTAATGAGATTGGGGTTTGAGAATTCAGACGCATTCTAGTTACAACTGTTATAATACTCCTGTGCCATGAACGGCTGGTATATGCATGCCGTGTTCATCTTGCTTTGAGCTGGGATTCTTGCAGCTTTAGAGTAACAGTCTTATAAAATTGCTGAAGAAACCGCATGACTCAATTACTCTAAGGAAGGCCAGATTTCTTAGAAGCAGATCCTATTTTGTATATTTTCACAAAACTAGTTTGGGGAAAAAAACATACTGAAACTCTTAAATTACTAGCTGACGAGTCTCTTTTTTTTTTTACTTTAAGAAAACAAATTCTACAGAGAGAGTTAGTTATGGCATAAAGTTCAATCACTTTTTCTCTTCTCTTTTTTTCTTGTCTCTTTTTGCTTATCTGTTTGAGGGACTTCTTATGTTTTGGACATGATTTCCTTACAGCAGAATTTAAAACATCTCTTGTAGCTTCAAAATTTTAGTTTGAAACTGAAAGGTATACTGGAGAAGCCAGGCATAAAAATGCTTAGCAATTGAGATACAATCATTCAGATGAGTCTTCTGTCACTATAGTAACCTTCCTTCCATGAATTTGTGCAGGAAAAAACCTAACATGCTATAATGTCATGAAAGTGTATCTTATTATGATTTATTCATGAATCCTTTATACCTAGTGATGAGCACTTACACATAAAAAGCACTGTGCTGATTTTATTTTGGTAGTTTCTTGAGTAAGGGTCTTGTAGACTAATCCTAATACATTAAATATTTTTTTTCCAATACAAAGTTTATACCTATTTTAGAATACATGAAAGAAATCATAACAACACATTCATCACAGTGCATAACTCTAGCTAGCTTTCCAATTACTCAGTTACTTTCTTGTAAAAAGTATACAGTTTTCAGCTTAATTCTTCAGTATTATCAAATATTAATTAAGATGGCTTCTCCCTCCTACATAACACATCCCGCTATTTTTCCCGAGTCTGCTTCTTTAGGAGCTAGTCACTTTCAGCAAGGGTTGTAGAGTTAGATTTAATCTTGATTTGAAACATGATCTTATAAAGACTTACTCATATTCTTAATATTATACACTGATGTCTTAAATAGGTCTGTACCTCCCTGCAGCATAGGGCATAAATTAACAAAAGATAAGGTACTCTTCCTTAAGAAAAAAATGGCAATATGTTCAATGTGCACAGACAAGTCTTCAAATTAAATTGGACTTTTCAAAGAATACAACATGTTCTATAAAAAGGTCATTCGAAAAGGACACTACAGACTAGCAAAACAGCACGGTTGAAATAGTATGAAGAAAGATAGCACAGCTTAATATATTATTCAAAGTCTACAAGTAGTATACTTCATGGCTAAAACTTTCTAATTCACCCTGCAAGCAAAACATACAAATTATCATCTGTCTTAAGATATACTGTTTGCAGGACATCACCACAGCCAAGATGGAACAAGTTCAGTCCGAAAACGTATCTATGTGAACTGAAAAGTGCCACTGAAGAAATGCCACAATCTCATGAGAATCAATGATCTCTTTCTGAGGCAACATTTTTCTGAACTTATGATTTGGCAGATTTTTACATTTGACTTCTGTGTCCATTCAAGAGGAAAATAGCAGAGTTTCCTACAGCGCATCCACAAACTGTATAAAAAAATCCAAAATAGTTATAGTCTCATATTACTTTTAGAAGGAACAAAATGTTTTGAAAACATAAATCGGGTACATCTTTTGTAATGGATTTATAATTTAAATACTGTAGGAGTATAATACATCAAAAATCTCCAGCCATCTCAGGAATATAACATTATCTTCTCCTAACAAGCCTACCAAGTCCTTAGAACTGTCAATTATATTTTGCACTTTTTTAAAGGCAAGAGGGAGACTGTAGCTCTGTGACACTTTTCTTCTGGGAAGTTGGTTAAGCAGTGCTATATCCAATTTGGAACGGGAAAAGGACAAAGCCTGGGCAGATTATAGTGCCTGAGCAACTGATATTATTAAGGCTACTTCTGCATTAGAAAACAAAAGTTTGAACAAACAGAAGGCGGGTCTGTCGTGCTATGAGCTTCAACCAATGGCAATGATAAGAAGAGTTCATGAAACTCCTTAGGAAAAAACAATAGGAGAAAGAGGATTTTTCCAGAACAGAGTCTTCAAAATCTTCCCATCTACCTTGTTCTCTTCCTTCCCTTAATATTCAGTGAAGGAAAGAGAGGGTCCTAATACATAGAAAACAAAACTTACCTAGATGAGTACCAGAAAACTACTTTGTACAAAACATCTCAGAATACACAAGCTTTAGGAAAGACACAAAAGCAGGATTCCTCCAGAGTCCTGCTTGGTTTCACTGTGGATTGCTGAAAACCAGAGGTGGTTTTGCCAGGCAAACAAACCCACAGTGGGGAACCCTACATTTCTGAAGTATACAGGGCTGGGGAAAGCAGTCAGGCAGCTTAGCCTCTCAGCTCTAGGCAGGACTTGATTCTTGCCTAAAACTTCAAGTCAAAAATACAGTCAAAGAAAGATGTATAGACTATCTCATGCTCTGTATATACAGACAGCGCCACCAAATTGAGACTTTTTTTGTCAGCAACTAGTTATGAAACATTTGCTGATTTTAACTGTTTTCAATTAAATCAAATAGAAGATGTTGGCTTCAAAACTATAGCAGAGAAGTATTAGAAGTTTGATCTACAGCAAAAGAGCAAATCTTACATTTTTTTGCAATTCCACAGGACTTGTGTGTTGCAAATCCCTGCAGTTCTGAGGAGACTGGAGTGGGACTTACCCCAAGAGGTGTCTCCACTATCCCACGAGGCACCCTTCCTGGTTCCTACCTGACTCCTATTCCCAATTATCCATACCACATCCCTGTTAGTTTGAACCTGCACATTTCTTGTAATCCAGCATGTTCCCTTAATGGTGCAGAGCGTGTGAACACCACCCTTGTTATCTACAGCGGGGAGCAAGACCTATTCCCTGGGCTGAGTGGTAAAAGCTGGATTGCATGCATTCCACCTGGGCCACATGAGAGGAGGTCTCTGGGGAGGCGATGGCTCATTTCTCCTCTGAGTGCTCCTGGGAGTTTGTCTCCGAGAGCTGTGTCGCAGTCTTTTATGCCTGCCCAGCACAGATCTCTTCAGCATGCCACCTGCACTCTGTCCATGTCTTGTCTGTTGTACACAGTTGTGACCCTCCATATGAGAGGCAACGGCAGACACATAGCCACAGTTGGTACATAAAATCTACTGCAAAGCTATGCTGCCTGCTCTCCTGCCACTGCTGCCTGTGCTGCTGCCCTAGATGCAGTGACATAAAATGGCTACCTTCATTCCTTGGCTTCAGGGCAGCATGGCCCACATTAGGAGAATGGATCTTGCCATCATCCTGCATGAACCGGTTCTCTCAGAACAAGATGTGGTGAAAATGCCTGCCAAGGATATTTCATTCCTCCTCCCTCATATAGTAATGATCTAGGTTGTAGCCATGGCCAGGCCAATCTATACTTCCTCAAGAGGAGATATGGGTCCTATGGGGGTTAGCATCTACTTGTAGGACAATTACCATAAGAGCTTATGGTTGTCTGGGACAGAATTTTACAGTGTGGAAGGTCACATTTGTGGTCCTCAGCATCTGCCCTTCCATGTCATCCTCTGAGCATTTTTGTCCATCAAGAAACCAGTCACTTCTGTGGTTGTGCACAGTGTCAGTGATAGCTGACACAACCCAGATTGTTCCAAGTCAGATCTACCAGATTACCATGACAATGCATTCCCTTTCTCCACAAAAGGAGTCAGGGCAGGTAACACTCCCCAGAGTAAGCATAAAACTGCTGACAATGGGAATGAGTGGCACAAGGAAACCTATTTATCCTCAGATCAGTTAAGAGTTGTAGCTCTTCAGTAGTAATATTGCAGAACAGTGGATGTTAGGAAACCTCAAGAATGACCATGAAAGCCTACAAAGCTATTGCAAGGACGTTTACACATCCATCAGATTCAGAAATAGCCCAGTGTTAGACAATAAATAATTGCTAATATTTGTAAACTGCATAGTGCCTGCTTAGTCTCTTTAGACATGACTAAATGCCAAAACACAGAGCCCCACAGGAGGGGTGGTAGCAATGACGGGCTCCTAATCTGATCACCACAGGTTCGATAGCATGCATGAGGCATAGAAGACTGGAGCACCTGAAGTAAGGTACAAGTAAACCAACCTGGCAAATGAAATGCAGCCTTGATGGTCCTTTCTAAGAACTATTAACTAAAATCTTCAACTGGAATTTTAGTTCAAGTCATTGGTCTTTTGTCTTCATGAGCCTGCAGCTCAAACACAATTACTTCCCTATAGAACTCGGAGAATGACAAAAAAGAAATGCAGTAAATAGGTGAAGATTTCCAAGTAATTAACACATTTCACAACTGCTCAACTTTGTACTCTTTTCCTTCTACAAGAAAGTCTGTTTCCTACAAGGCTGTTTTTCCAAACAGCCCATTTCATTCCAAGTCTTTGTATATAAGAGGTTTTCAATAAGACTGCTTTAGATAGCAGCAGGAAACCATCAACCAGAGCTTTCAGCTGAGGTTCAGTGAAAGCGTCAGATGATTTTCAGTGTCAGTATCTTCTTATTCTGAAGAGTCTGAAAAAAAAGCTTATTCTTCCTCTTGGCTAAAACAAAAGCATAGACATTTGAGGTACGCTCTTTCCAAAATTTTCATCTGGTGTAAAAGTCCTTTAATAAAGAGAGTTTAGTGTTTTAACAGAGACCAACAGAAAACATCTTGCAAATGAACAATACAAAACACCACAAGTTCTTTAACACCGTTAGATACTACTTACTAGGAACAAAGATTTTTGCATTGTGTCTATTCAATGAATTTAGGTACAGACTAATGAAATGTTAAATAAGAGATCACCAAAGCAGTTTTGGAACTGTTATTTTGAGACAAATAAAATTAGGGGTTTTGTGAAGTGCTCTTGTTTTATGACGATTCTGAGAAGATACCTATTTTCAAAGTTAATTTTTCTGGGATACCATTATTTTTATATTTCATGTCATATTGCACACAATTTTTCTGGCATAGCTTGAATGATATTACAAACAACAGCAAGAATATTGCTATACAATGCAACTACTAACAACACAACACATCACTGTCAGCATGCCCTACTGGATGACTATACCATTGGTAATATGTTTTTTAAAAGGCACACATTTTCAAAAATCTGTATTTAAACTTCTTTCCTAAAATGTTTTCAACATTCATATTTTGTTGATTGCTTCATGAGAAATGTAAAATACTTTGGTTTTCTTTTTAGACTGGGCCAGACAGCAATGGCAGGTTCCTGAGAAGCAGCCATTCTGTCCTTCACTGAGCTCTGGGTGCAAATGCCACTAGAGTTACTTCCAGGCTCTCGCAGTAACCGCCACACAAAAGGCACTTGGAGCTTCAGAGTCAGGGTGTTAGACCATAAATACTTTGAATATCATCTTCTGTGCCAAAGAAGGCTAAAGGATCCATAAGCAGGTGGTACTTAAATGATTTGAAAGTAAAAACAGAATAATCAGGGACAAGGTGTGGGAACCATGTGTAATTTTACTGACAGCTTCCTTTCACAGCAGTTAAGTGCTGTGTCTAGTGAGGGAAGGTTCCACTGTCTGGTTCTTTTTCAGTTTAGGAATTTTTATTATATTATCATAAATACTATCCATTTCATGAACTCAGTTTTTCATCTCTTTTCTTGAGCAGCGACTGGGAAATCAAGCACTTTTAAGATCCAAGTTGAAACAGAGGCAGAATGATAGCTTGCTTTTCATCTACCTGAATAGCATTAGATTCTGTCTCCCCATATTTAAAGATTATCACTGTCACTTGGTGAGCTGTTTGAACCAGAGGCTAAGAGCATGATTTCCGAGCACAAAAATAATTAGGATGTACTACCTGACACAGCAATCCTTACTGCACTGTTGAAGACACCACTCGAGAAAAAATGACTAGTAATATAGAGACTAGTTAGAAAACAAGCACTTGCTCTGTTCTAAAATAAAAATGAAACCATTCAAAATTCGAGGTAGAAAATACTCACACCATAATAGCCAACAACATACTGCTTAGAGATTCAAGTTCATATTCCTGTTTTGCCTGACACAGAGTACAAGTCTTCTGTGATGTAGGTTCAAGGAACTGCTGTTCTGAACATCTCTTGTCCTTGCCCCATCCTGATTCACAAATTGAAATACATGATTATTTTTCAGCAGTTCTGCTTTATACACTTAAAAATCCCCATATATTCTCTTCTGCTTTACTGCAACCCAGTGACAACTCTCATTTTCATTCCATATCAGAACAAAAATTCTGTTTGTCCAGCTAGTGTTAATCAGATTTTAACACCTAATACTTGTCAGAATCTCCCAAGTAATACATTGCAAACAGTAAGATAAAAAAAAAGTCAAGCTAGTCATTATACCCCTATAGCAATACTGAGAGTTTCACTAAGCACTTTTTATTAACATTTTTTCTGCATTTACATAAAAATTAGGTTTTCCCTTCTGTTTCCTGATAAATGATAAATGAGGCCTTTGATGTATCAGTATATAAGTACCTAATGTTATTATTCCAAGAGGATCTGATTAGAATAATAGTAACAGAAATCCCTTTATACTTATGCCAGATGTTACAATGCAGCAAAGCATTCCGATGCTATAAAACACATATATATTTTTATGTAAGGTTCTACCATCTTTTTCTATAGCGACAACAGCTCTCTACTGGTGGTAAATGACTACAGCTGAGAGAAAGTTGAAGAGACGATTTATCTCAGGAGGCAGACAGAATATGCATATATTTACCCACATGTATATTTACCCATATGATGAGCTATCCCTTTAGCAAAGCTTGAATCTTTGCTCCTTCAGAAGTGCTCTACTTCCTAAAGTACGGACTCTGAGCAAACAGACAGCAATGACTTTGCAACTTTGTGTTTGTCTTTCACGCAAAGGAGCACAAGTTGTCCTCTCTTATTTTTGTTGTTTGTTTTGTTACCATTGCGTCTTTTGAACTGCAAAATGTAGTACCAGTTGTTTTAAAGCCAGCAGCTGGAGATTCATATAAAGGCATACACTGTATTCTTCACACGTCTGACTGACAGCTACAGCTACTTTAAGGTTTGAGATTTTAACATATGTTTCTTCAAAATATTTCAACACAATCCTGTAAAGTCCTAAAAGCATATACTCTTCAAGCAATTTTGGCACTTAGATAATGTGATCATTTTTAGAGTTTAATGAAGGACAGTCTTTGCATATAGGCTATTGAAATTTCAGAAATTTAGAAAAAAAAAAATCAGAAATTCAAAAGTAAAAGCTTAATGTTAGGTTGTCCTTTGCAATAATTAAATATGTATGAGTATAGAGTAAGATTCAGAGGTCCTACAGTAGCAATGCGCAATTGAAACATGATAAGAAGAACAATTGCTTATTGCTTTCCTAAGCCCTAAATGCGCACCTTGATCCACAGGACAAGCTATTGCACTTGTGTAGATCACAATGCAAGACCTCTAACTAGAACGTTAACCTCAGGGCCTGCCTTATCCAGTGTTTATACAATCTTTATCATAAAGAGCCTTGAGTTGGTCAAAACCAGCAGAAGCTATTGCCAAGAATGGACAGCTAAGTGGTAACTGGATCTTGAAAAGGAAAAAAAAAACCTAGAGACCTCCCAGTGATCTGTGCTAGTCCTGGGGGAATTCCAGTTACAGATCAGGACTCCGTTGTGCTATGCATTGCACAGAGTAAAACTGTTATTACATTATTCTTACCACTTACAAATGTAATTGAATGCATACATGCATTACATGTATGTATGTGTGCAATACAAATATAATTCATATTACGTATGAATATGAACCAAGAAAGTGAGAGTTCATAACCCTGAAGGTTTAATCCAGATACAAGTCATCTTGTCTTCTACTGCATGGAACAATCAGTCCCTACAATATCTTTGCATTTAGTCATTTGCAGAGCCTGAAGTAACATAGGACCAATGTTCAGACACTACCTGGAGTTATGCTCTGGATAACAGATAAAAATTCACAAAATACAGTTTTGAAATGCTATGCTTCCCTACTCTGCAATAAATGAGTTCAATCTGCAATACTTCCTTCACCTGAGGGAGGACCATACCAAAGGTTAGTATGAAGAACATGAGTATAATTCCTGAATATTTCAGCAAGTAAAAAAACAAAACAAACAAACAAAAAACAACAAAAAATCTGTTCTTATATTGACCTGACAGAGCTTTAATAATAACTTCCCTCCAGGTGGTAATTCTCCCTTGAGACAGTTCTTTTCAACCTTACAGCTCTGGACCTAATCTCCCTGATAAGTGTAATTCCTGAATGGCAACATATCAAATGCTGATTGGAAATTCAGAGAGATGAGGGTCATGCCACTATTTTAGGTTAGGAAAAAAAAAAAGTAATTCATCTTTTCAATAAAACATCAGGTGTGTTTGGCTTATATAAAACCTTGCTGCATGTTTCCTGCTCCCACGTTGCTTCATTGCATTTACCTTATGATTGCAACTACTCTTTTCTTTGAAGTTGTTTTTAGAGCCCCTACTCAACTAAACCAAGAGGTTGTTATGTCAGCAACTAAAGCTGCCTGTCATTAGAGAGCTGGCCCCACCTGTGGAAAGTTTTTAAACACCTTCTAGGACATAGTCAATATTCCAGTTTCTTTCTTTGACATTGAGTACAACCCCCATGTCACTACTCAGCCCTCACACACAGAATGCATCAGATATTTTTCGCTTTGATAATTTACAGGCACTGTCAAGAAGCTTTATGGTTTTTGTCTTGTGACAAATCATAAAAGTACAATGAATTCCTTCAGTGCACTGGCCCCCTGAGGCAGCTCAAAAAGCCCTGTATTGTTCAAGAAGGCTTTAACTTTCTTCTACTGCACAAGAAAACTACTGAAGTTAAAAAATATGATAGCACAACCTGAAAGAATAGAATGAAATCACACTCGTAGACGGAACCTCCTGTGAACAAACATCATTGAGACAAAAGCTTAGCAAGATTCAATAAAAATAAGTTCTATATAAATGAGAGCTCAGACTCCATTAAAGTAAATAGGGTATGCTTCTGTAGGATAAATGTCATACTTGCCTAATAAGAAATTTCCTATACAGAGAGAAAAGCACATGAGGAGTCCCCTAAAGGGGAATTAGCACCTTTCTCCTAAGGATTTCTCACCAAAATCAGGGTTGCTGTTGTAGATTGGGGCAGTGTTTCTGTCATTACAACTCTGTACCATGAGCTATTAATACACATGTTGGGATGCAAAGACCTGAATGAATCTCTGTCTTAGCTGAAAAGAAACCATACAATCATGTTAAAATATGGCTGTGTTTAACCTAACATATGCTGTCCCTCTGAGGAACACTGCTGCATTACCTATCCTATACAGCTAGGTCAGGATCCAACCAGATCAAGGCAGATTAAGCATTTCACATGTTGAATAAAAGAAAGTTAGAGATGCTAGAGTATACGTTAAATGCAGAATGACATTACAATTGAATCTTATTAACACACAGAACTGAAAGTACTTTTAAAATACCGCTACAGTGATATATTATTTGATAGCTCAGAGGCAGTGTTACAGTTAACAAGTTTCATCATTAAGGTCAATGGCTCACATATGTAGGAACAGCAAATTCACACTAAAAGGATTAAAGCTGTCAACGCCTTCACAACAGCATAAACGTTTATGCATAAATGTCTCTCCCCTGCATCCATGGACAGAATTACTTCTCAATTGTCTCTTTTATAATATTCTAATATTCCTTGTTATTTGTGGTTTGGCTTTAAGATGAAGAAGGCTTGCAATGTGGTAGACACTAGAATGCTTTATTTTAATGCAAAAGAGGGTGGCAACAAAAGCAATTATTTTCATACTCTGTGTCACAGCTTTTAGCTGTGATTGTTGCCATCAGCATGCAGTTATTTGTACAGCACAAGCACATAGGTGTGATCACCTGATTGTGCCAAGCCGCTGTGAAACACAGCCTAGTACCTGACAATGGGAGAGAGTGCACTCTCAGAAACTTTGCTGATGATACCAAATTGAGAGGGAGAAGTCAATATGCTGGAGGGCAGGGCTGCTATTCAGGGGGACCTAGGTAGACTGGAGAAGTGGGCTGACAGGAATCTCATGAAGCTCACTAAAAGCAAAGTATTGCATCTGGAATGGAATAACCCTGTGCAACAGTACAGGCTATGGAGCATCTTGGCTGAAAGGATCTGGAGGGCCTGGGAAACAGAAAGCTGAACATGAGTCAGCACTGTGCCCCCCCAGCCAAGAAGGCCAATTGCGTCCTGGGCTCTGAGAGCAGGTCGAGGAAGTAATTATTCCCCTCTGCGTGGCATTTGTGAGACCAGTTCTCCAAAGACCTTCCCACGGTGCATCAAGTCCAGGAGCATGTGATATGTGAGGAGAGGCTGAGGGAGCTGGGTTTATTTATCCTTAAAAATGAGAAGGCTCAAGGGAGATTGTATCTCTGTCTACAGCTACCTAATGGGAAGGTATAGAGAGGATGGAGCCAAACTCTTCTCAGAGGTGCATTGTGGAAGGATGAGAGGCAGCAGACATGAGATGCAAGATGGGAAATTCCAATTTGATATAAGGAAACAGTTTCTTGGTTGGTTGGTGGTTGGGGTTTTTTTTACCATAAGCATTGTCACAGGAGGCTGGACTAGATGACCTCTGGAAGCCTCAATGAATCTGCGACTAACAACAAGAAGAATTCTGTTACCACATTAAATAGTTAAATGCATTAGGAACCTGTTTCAAATTATTTCTGGTTTAGCTTCAACTGTAATACATTTTAAATATCTTAACCTTTTAAAATATATAAATCTGTGAACTGTAAAATATCATTATTTCATTTTAACAATATTCCACTTTCATTTTGATTTCATGGAAATTTTCTTTGAGAATACTTCTAGTTTAGGTGCCGTTAATTGGGAAAAAACAGTATCTGTCCCTTTGGGGGAAAAGAAAAATGATAAAGTACCTCATACTGTTGTTGTTGCTCTCTTCCTTTAAAGATATAGTTAAGCATGTAAAAGAGGAGAGAAAGAAAACAGAAAAACAGAAGATGCAACATTTTGTCTTCTGCAAATTCTCATGTGTAGCCACACTTCTGGAGCATCTTGGACCCATCACAACCTGTCCATGCCAGGCAAGACATCACTCTCAGGCAAAATACGTGCTCAGAGTCCTCTACCACCAACCTGACTGCAATTGCAAACTGTGCTAGAGAGCCCCACAAACACCGTCTACACTTCTACCTTCTCTTTTGCCTTTCCAAATGTCCAGGTTCCTGTCTGAACCTCTGTATGAAATCTGACTACCAAAAATCTCAGTGATTAAACCCATGACTTCATCTGGGACAATCTGTATACCCACAGCCTTCCTGCAGATACCTAAAACTAACGAGGTAGCAACCCCTCTCTTTTGTTAGTGCAGTTTCACTGCCTCTCTGTCCCTTGTCATAGCTAATCCCTTATTTACTCAGCCTTCTGCTGGGGTTTAGTGTCTCAGAGGCACTATATTCCAAAGTTAGATATTTCTTCCTATGGGGAATTTTGTAGTCCATCGTGTCCTTAAACTTACTCCTTCAGTAAGTTTTCTAGAAGAACTTCACCTCTTCAAAGGCAAGTTGCCAGTGGGAGAAGACCTACATGTTGAGATTTGGCAGTATTGCTCCAAGGTTCCTCACATAATCCCCTAAAAATTGGGTTCTGTCATTAGCCAATGGGAACAAGAAAGTCTCAAGGTCTCCGTGCTTTTGCACAAAACAGGGCACATGGAACAAATGTTACCTGAAACAGCAACAGCACCATTGATCTTGGCTTAATAGAGCACTGAACACGTCAGCTAAGCACAGCATCGCTGTTACCGCTAGCAAATCACTTGACATATGACTTCCAGCCTGCGTGATTTGGATACACAGGCTGAGTGCTCGAAAATGCCACATCATTGTAGAGCCTTGTGGTATGTTTGTGCGAATATGGACACAGTACCCACCACAGCCTCCTGCTGATTCCCTGAGCAGCAAAGGGGCAGCCATTCCACAGCTTTTCTTGACTGAAAAAGGTTAGGCCAACTGTGATTTCCAGGTTCCCCATCTAACCTTCTACATTGATTTACTGCCCTGCACCTGACAGAGAGGGGGCATTTTGACATTCTGGGTCAGTTACAGCCAAAATCTCAAAGCAACGCTTTATCAAATCCTAAAACAAACCCTAGATTATGTGTACATCTTCTCTACACTTCAGAGGTCATCTTCATAAAATATTCTTATTTAATGCCTCACAATATTTGCTCTAAGAAAATGAATGCATTAATTGTAATAGATATAGAATATAGCAATGTGTCCTCGGCTTTCAAGGTCATTTCTGATGACTTCTATTAAAACAGTTCATATTCTATTTAATATTTCCATTTCATTTTACTAGCCAAGAAATTAAACTGCCTTCTTTAGAAATATCAATATGATTTAAAGGAAGTTACTTGAGTAAATAAACTCAGACAGCTATTCTTAATTTGAAAATTTGCCCTTGCTGCTATAGGCTGTACATTTAAAGAAATCATTAAGAAGCTGAAAACATACATTTCTGAACTTAATAAAACAATTATGGATTTTAAAAATAAAAAAAATTAAAAATTCAATGCATCAGTAGTCTCATTCCTAAGAAGGAAATACAGGAGTACGACACTGCTGAATCGGTGTAAGGCAAGATTAAAGAAGGCAGCAGCGCTGGTTTTAGGAGGGGAAAGAGCATTCCTCTTCTAAACAGTTCTGTCTCTTTTATGGTCAACAGCACTGTTATACCATGTCCTCTCAGAAATCTTTTAATAGCTATTCAGTTATTGAAGTATGACCTTTTGACATTTTAATAACCTGGAAATTGCATTTTTATCCTTAGATTATATACTATCAGATAACAGTCAAGTTACCCCTGCCAGGCACAATGTATAAATGAAAGCTGACCCAAATACCTAATTTCAGATTGGGGTCATTATTGCTTCTTCTTTTAAAGTATCTAACAGATTATAGGCAAAATCTATTTGATGAGAGAATGTTGATAAATGTCCACTGCATTATCAGAATTAAATTGTCAGGCTTGCTAAGGATACAAATATGGATTTTTTCACCCTAGTTTGTGTCCAGTTTTTAAAAATGAATCAAAGTATCCAGTAAGAACTGCTGAAAGCAAAAGAAACGTAGAACAGAGTCTCACTTCGTGATTTACACACCCTATTCAGCATAGATATGGCACAGGTCCCAGAACACTCTGTGAATTTCTCAAGGCCACAGTAAGAACTAACCATAATGAGGTGAGCAAACAAAAGTTTTTCTTATATTATCCTTTAAGCATTCTTGAAGGTCAGATGATGAGGCACATTCTTAACATGCATGTAGAGAAATTGCAATAAATATAAATAGTTTTTAATTGCAATCAGTGTTTTGCATGATCTTATGCTGACCACTACAAGTCTATATTCTGCTTTCTTTCCAGCTTTATCAACCTGGGTGTTTGCGGGTTTTCATTTTTTTTTTTTTTTTTTTGGGGGGGGGGGGGGGGGGTATTTATTTTTTTTTTTTTTACTTTTAATTATATAGCATATTTTCACAGAAGACCTTGGAGTTGATATTTCTCTAGCAGAGCTATTATTTGGATCTGAATCTACAAGGATGCTCGCTGACATTTTGACTATCTTCTGTCCATGATTAAAATGGCCTCATTTCTGAATATGATAGCATATGGTAATAGAAGCTTCAGAATTCTGATTCTTTTTAAACATCAATATTAGAGTTTTAGAAGTGCATAGTATTTACCCAGATGTTCTATTGAAATGAATGGCAAAGTGCCCACTGGCTTCAATTGGAGTAAAGATAGGCCACCGCTCAGGGTTTTCATAAATTCTTCCTTCGAGCATAATACACAGCGTACATCTGTTGAATAATTGCCAGTCTGAGCCATTTTTTAGCTTATTGTATATTCAAGAGTGATCAGAAATGGTAATGCTATGTGAATTTGAAGCCATAAATCCTCTGAAAGGCAAGTTAGATTTATAAACTGAAGATTTATTCTGCTAATGCTTACAAGCGTAGCTGTCTTTGCACACATAGGCAAAGCCTATGACTAAGGGTATTTGTAGGATTGTTTTTAACTTCAGGGTTTGGGGTTTTCTTGTGGGGGTTTTTTTGTTTGTTTTACAAGCCAGCAGACAGAAATAACATTTGATTTATCATGGTTCCATGAAAAATGGAATTTATCCATTCCATGGATTTCTCTTATTATGAGTATCAGACCACTACAACTATTCTTTGAAATTGGAAGGACTCAAAAGAGTACCTAGAAGGGAATGAAAAAGAAACAAATTCTGAAAGGGTCATATCTTGATGAATGGCACAATCTAAAATTCCCCACACTGACAACAAATCGTACCATGTTTGTCCATTAAATACAAATGTCATCAGCTGATGTGATCGATACCTACTTGGCTTTTATATTTATTTATTTTAACATCTTTATCTCTCTTGGGTTTTGTTTTTTGCTTTTGTTTTTTTGGTGGGGTTTTTTTGGTTGGTTGGTTATTGTTTCTTTAAAATATAATATGTGTCATAGGAAAAAGAAAAAATGAATTTTGGAAACATCTTAGGAAAAAGAGGTGGAAAAAAATCATTTTTACCTCTTCTTTTTACTTCTTTTACTAAGATGTCATAGGCAGCAATTTTTTTTTTTTTTTTTTTTTTTTACTATTCAAAAATCAGTACACAAATGTACTAATTGTTCCTCCCAAACACATGTGTGGAAGGGCCATTGGCCTAGCCTAGTTTCTCTTGAAGTGTTTAAGACACAGCTTACTTTTATCCTCCTGCTCAGCAATCATATTACAATATTTTTGAGTAACCACAACATTTGGTGAGTAATGCTGCTGAAACTGAGAAATATAGGCCCAGTAAAAAAAAAATATATGACTGTTATCTCAGTTTCTCTAAGTATAAACTGAGATTTCCTCTGAGAAACTAGAATTTTTAGTAATTATATATATTATATATAAAAGTGTAAAAATGTATCATTATCAATTTAGAAAATAAAGCTGAAAGGTTTCAATATGTAGGAGTACTGAATCAAATGAATCAAAATCCTTCTGAAGATGGCTAGCCTTCCAGCTAACAATATTGTTGAAGTAGAATTGGTTTCAAGATGTCGCATGAGAAAAATTATGTTCTCATTTTCAAAATTTTTTCAATGCGGTTGCAGATTTCTTATCCAATAATTTATTAGCAAAATCTATACACATATCTAAAACACATTAGTCAACTTTGTTAATCATAGAATCATAGAATTGTTCTGGTTGGAAGAGACCTCCGAGATCATCGGGTCCAACCATTAACCTATCACTACCAAAAATTGTTCTAATAACTAAACTTCCAAAACTGAATCACGCTGCATGTTTTCTCAATGAGGCTTCTTGGGAAAACAGATATGAAAAGAACTTTCCCCTAGGCTGTGAAAAACAAATTTCCTAGGGTTAGAAACAGCATCTCATACAGTGTGGCATACAAATAAACAGATGACATACAGCATTGAAAAACTTGAGATTTTTGCTATAATTGAGGTACTTTACAGTGCAATAAAAGATAACCCGGTGCCAGAGATACTAACTATTAACCAGACTTATAGCAATGCTTCCTCAAATTCCCTATGCAATTATAGTTTCCCTTTGTTTTGTACAGCTTAGTGACTTAAAAGCTACATCACAGTATTTATTTAGAAGGGAAAGGGGAAAAAAGACTTTTAAATCACTCTAAGGAGGAACAGAATAGTTTTAGTTTCTCGGTTTCCGCAAAACCCGTTCACCTACTGCCTTGTGGCTTTATGTAAATAATGTGATTGGACAGTAAGGATGACAGTGGGTATAGTTAGCAACTATGAAATTGTGAGTTTTTGAACAACCCTAGAAGAATCTAAAACCTCGTAAGAACTACTTTTTTCACTGTTTAATTGTTTTACACATTCATTTTCATCCGTCTCCAATGCATGCCCAAGATATGATAATTCCAGTCTTCTGAGAAAGTGTACATTTGGGATGGCTCTCAGTTACTTGTCTAAAGAGAGCAAAGAAAATAAGTGCTCCATTGTGGCGGTGTGCTCCCCTCCACCCCCTGCTGAAACCATAACCACCAGTGGGGGTTGTGGTGGCTGCATCTGGCTCAAAGTGGAGTCGGGGGAGACAGATAACAACACAATAGTAAGAAACTCACACCTATAGTTGGTATGCAAATATGAGTATAGGCCAATCACCTTACTCTATAATTAGTGGACAGCCCAGGGCCCGTTGAGCTCTCCTGCACGGCAGTGGGCTGCACGGCAGGATCTCCCCTTGAGTAGGGACACCCCTCAAGGTTACTCCTTGAGGTTGAGAGATTCCTTGCTGCAACAGATCCTCGGTAAGTGACTAATAGCATGCTAAACTTTGAAATCTTAGCTAAGTGATATAAAGGATTGATTGAGTATATATAATCCTTTAGACATAAACTGTTGACCAAGTCTGGGACTAGGATTGGATCCAGCCGCACCTAGACTCCTCTCTGAGAAGGAGTTTAGAAAGCAAGGAGATCCTTTCTGAACCTCATGACTCAACGGGACGGACTCCTTGTCAGTTTTGTCTGACCCTGTCCTCTATGCAGTAAATAATGCAGTGTACCTTGCCATCAAATCTTGTTAAACACTGTTGCATTTATCACTGAACTTGGTTAACTCACTGTTTTATATAAATAAAATATATTGTTGCTTCTCTCTTACGAGTGAAGTGCATCACTCCATCCACGACATCCATATACCTTCAGGCCAACATTTTCAAAAGACTTGCCTCTATTCTATGAGCATAATGTAGTCTGTTTTTCTGTGCCAACTCCATCTGGGCAAAGAAAATTTTAAGATTGAAGTTGTACCAAACTCTATTATAAGCAAACACATAGATGTAGTAGAAGTCTCTGCAGCAGGTGTTGTGATTTTGGAAATTATAATACTATTCTCTCTTCAACAGTGTTACAATCCTTAAAGAGTTTAAGATACAGGAAAATACAACTCTGACATTCCTGTTTAAGTGCTGTCAAAGTCTAGCTGAAAACACTGAAATGATTTTTTAAAGAAACTGAAGGCCAAAATATTACTGAACTTTCTATTTTATCTTTCAAAAAATAATATTGAGAGCTTTCAGAAAAATCAAATATTTCCTGCATAATCAAAGATTTCCTGCATAATTTAGTGAATCTGTGTGAGGCACTACAAACAGGAAACTGAAGAAAATTAAAGACTTGTTCATGGGAAGAAATCTGCATGAAGTTTGCTACTGTAGAAGAAGAAAAAAGGCCTGCTAGCTGTATGCAATGCATACAATTTAGGAAATAAATTATAAAAGCAGCAACTCCAAAGAAAACACTGTAGGAGAATTTGTGGTTTCAGTTATGTTCTAAAAACAACCTACAGAAACAGTCACTTGAACAAAGTCTTTCAAACAACTGATTATTACAAAACTGAATCTCTATTATTGCCTCTTTCAGTGGGATCATTTTGTCTAGCTAAAATAAGTAGCTACAGCATTGCCCGCATGTCTCAGAAACTGTGAGAAGTATGGAGGGTCAAAGCCCCATGACAGGTAAGCTCAACCTGCATTTCATTCACCCTGTAACAACCACTTCACTTTCCTCCCATTATTTATATAAATCCATAAGATCCCCTCAGAGCCTTCTCTTCTCAAGACTAAACAATCCCAGCTCTCTCCTCATATGTCAGCCTCCTCTCAGATGTTATATGCTCCAATCCCTTAGTCATCAGGTCAGAAATCATCAAAACATAGAAGCAGCTGACACTAAGTTTCTGAACTGAGAGTAATAGAGAAATGAGAGCAGGGATTCCTATACCACCACCTACACCACATAGCGCAACAGCTTTGTTTTGTTCCTCAGTGTCAGCTTTGAAGACAGCAAACACAGAGAGCAACCACAGGATTAGTCGTTTTTTGAGTAGCCCTGATATGAATGAGCTGGTCTGACAAGTTTAGAAACTTCACAGCTACTAGGGTTCCTGCCCTGAACTAAAATACATCTTCGAGGAATTCATTAAGTGGTAGTCAAATGGAGCTAGAAATCAACAGTGCAAGAGTGAACATGAGCTGAATCAGTGTGGAGAGAAGGATCTTACATTTGATGTGAGAGAGGCACAGTCAGTGAAGGGTTGTGAAGAGATGATCTGTGCAATAACTTTCTGAGTGGATGGGAGAGGAGCAGATCGCATTTGTCAAGCCTCAAAAGAGACACTGCAATACTCAGAACATAAATGTTTTGGACAAGGGTTTTAGGATGGAGGGTATAAAAGTTGAAATACCTCTGTATTTCAGAGATAAAAGGCTTAGATGTAAGATGGACAAAGGGACCAAGAAAGAAGTCAGTCTCAAATAATGGATCTACATGACAAGTAGACTGTTATTATTATTGATAGTGACTGAGAACGCAGGAAGCAGAGAGGGTTTGAGGAAGACATTTGAGAGTTCTGGTTTAGATATTCTGTGTTTATGGCTAGACATCTACAACAGACCTCTGTCAGACAATCAGCCCAGTTTTCACTTTAATTTGGATTACAGTCAATAAGTCTGGAGTAGAGTGGTAGATCTGTGCAAGTCATCAAGGTAGAGACTGGCACTAAAACTGCCAAAGCATTTCACAGGTAATGGAAGCTATACCCTACAGTCCTTACGTAACCATAGTTTTGGTAGGAGTTTTATCCGTTTAAAGACTTCAGGGTTGATACCTTTGTTTCATATAAGTCTCCACAAAGATACTTCATGCCCAATCCAGCATTGCCCTGCAATTTCTGTTGAAATTTATACCTCTGCAAAATGGACATAAAATGTGACTTTTGGTTTGATAGCACTCAGCAGACACTTTGCAAGGTATAAATTACAAAAACAGGTAGAAGGTGCCATGAAGTCAGAATAATAGCTTTCTACATCCATTTTGCAGAGGTATAAATTACAGGCACAAACTGCTACTGAACTGAACCAAGCACTAGTACTTAGGTACTAACAACAAGCACTTTCCTGTTCACCTTTACTGCTGTAATATGTTATAAAAGGCAAGGCAGTTTCTGAGAACCTCTTTTCCTCTTGGATAAGCACCTTGAACTAGTTTTACATGTGAATAGGAAGGGTCAAATACAACTAAAGGGAAGAAAAAAGAAAAAAAAAAAAGGAGAGAAATTGCCTGTCTAACCAATAAGTACCTTAAAAGGGTAAACTTTTATCCCACTAAACCAGCTAACACGTGTGGTGTGGGTGGCGTAAGCAGAGAACAGAAATGTGAGATTTTGCGTTACTGAGTGGATATATTTGCAAATATCATACAAAGAGGTAGTAAAGCCTTTAGAAAATATAGACCATTACCTCTGTAGCTGCAAAACTTCACTTACTATCTTCTGCTCAAAGAGTTCCTCATGTATATGAAATACAGAAGCGTCTAGCATGGATGAGTAGCTAAATAAAGCAAGAAATCAAAATACCTATTTAAAAAGAAAATGAGATTTCAAGGAAAGAGCTAAGAGATGGCTCATGAGCCCAGTATGCATCTTCTCTGGCCACACATTATAACCCGCACTGGCACTCTGCACAAGCCAATCCAGGAGGATGCTTCGTGTTCGAGTGTTGCTAAGCAACATCACTACCCAGCAGCAGGGATGCAGTATGAAGCACTGCCTGGCTTTATAATCATTTATCATCTAATCTATAAATGATTTTCTGAAAAATAAAACAGAATATTCCAATAGGATTAAATATTTTTTGCAGCCTTTTTGGGTTGGTTGGTTTTGTGGTTTTGCTTTAGAAAGAATCAGATATAAATTGGATGCTCTGTCTGCCAGACAGCCTTCCTCTTACACAACTTGCTTTTAAAATGGTCTTCTGCTGATCTTTTCATTGTGAAAACTTTCAGTATCTTCCATTAAAATTATATATTTTACAATGAATTCTCTATTCCATTAAACAGTTCCTCTTTGCCTATTTCATAAGAGGAATGCTGGATAGCAAGTAAATATTTTCAAATGAACCGACCCCTTTCACTAACACAGCACTTTGTATGTTTAAGTTGATGTCAAAAAAAGTTTTGAGGACTATAAAACACATCAGCACATGAAAAATCTGTTAGTCCCAACTAAGCAAACCACCTTATTAACATGCTAATTACTTTCACAAATGTGAAAGTATGTTTGCTTTGCTGAAGTGCACAACTTTTAAGCAAATTAAAATTCCTAAAATAATTTGCATAAGGAAACCCAGAGTTGCAGCCTGGGGGCATTTTACCAGGTTGGTGTAGAAAGGGAACAGAAGGAGCTGAACTTCAATGTCTCAGCCCCAGGAAGCCCTGCATGCAAATCGGTGTACACACTTTGCGTAGCACGTGCTGTGAATCTGGACCATTCTATACAGTGCAGGCTTATTTTACATGGCAAGCTGACAAGCAATGTACTCAGAATAGACCCTCAATGCTTTCTGAACACAAAGAATTAACTGTGAGGGCAAGTTATCATCAGTCAGTGCAGCTCATAAGTTCATTATGTTCCAGATGTACAGCAAATACTGTATATACATTTGACCTGCAGGTGAGCAGCAGCTGCCAGATGTATTCCTGGCATCAGGAACGCTGAACAGAACTATTGCCCTTGCTCTGATCTCATGGCTCTTATCCACTTGCTGTGTCTGTACTGCAGTTTTGTGTGCAATAGATTCTGGCAGGGACAGTAGCCACTTTCCTGTCTTTTTCCCTGGAGACCATTTGGCTCTCTAAGTATTGCTTCAAATTATAAAGAGTGATCAGAGAAAATATATGTATGTGTGCATATACATACATATTGATCATTAACAATTTCTCAGCCCCTTCCCTGAGATCATATTTTATATTTAAATACACATTTTTATTTCTTGCTTTTGGATACTCATAGCCGCCCATCCATAAAGATGACTGCATATACTGAAACCAGAGCTACTGTATATTTTATCTGAGGGTGAAGAAGATTCTTGCAATACAACTCCATGTTTTGAGTGACACCATCCTACAAGGCTTCTGCCTGGGGCCCTTCTATTAGCCTATGAAGGTGGTCTCTCTGTGTATACCTGTATTGCTTTTCATGACCCCATGTCCAAGGATGTGCTCATGCGTTGTTCTCCCTTCAGCTTGATCCATACACGTCTACTCTGCAAGCCATGTCTTATCTCTTGTTTATCCTTGTCTCATCTGCCTTTTAGCAGGATTAAATTCAGGTACGTCAGGTATCTCAATGTTTTGTGCCAATCAGTGCCTCAGCCTTTCAGGACCATCAAGTTTCAAGAAACAGGTAAAGTAGGGTTTGCCCTACCACTGTCCAAGATTCAGGATCTTTCAGATGCAGCAGCTCTAAGCTGTCAGATTCTCTGTTGCTCCCAGCAGAAGTCAGTGCTACCCAGAACACTATCTATCTCCATTCTGCAGCTCTGGGGTATCAAAATACCCCTCTTCTCCCTAGCATCAATCTCCTGGGCAATAATATCACACCACTTCCCTCTCTCAACACAAACCCCACAAGAACAGCTCCAGCCAGAGGGCTGCTGTGCTGTGTCTCCAAAGGACTCACAGCTCAACAGCACAACTTGGCCACCCTGCCAAACGCAGACTCTGCTCTTGCACCCACCAGGGTTTGCCTTATTGTTTAACCTCTGTGTGGTACTGGGCTTCCCAGCATCACCTTCAGGGGTTATACAGAGGAGGTGGTACTTCTCACATATTGCGTGCCTGCTAGTATTGTTATCTGCTGTCTTGTGGCGTGTTTCAAGTGACAGTTTTGGCAGGCCAGTTGAAGAGGCCAGATTCGCGCGACAAATTTCTTTCAATAGTACTCAACCATTTCCACTGAACTGACCAATAAGATAGTGACAAGAATATCTCTGCCAGCCTGAACTCTCTCTTACACCAATCTGCAAAACCCAAGCAAACCCGTGTTTCCTTTAAAACACTTGGATGAGATTGCTTCAAGTCTGTACTTGCAATGCCAAAAAATTTGCTAAGGAAGAACTATTCTTTTTGCGTACACATTTTAGATAAGAATGCGTTTTCTGCACATTTTCTTCACATTTGCTGAAGAGAAATAAGATACTGCACTTATGGCATTAAAGCACTTTTTCTGTCCAATGATATAGCCAAACACCATAAATTTTGCCAGTGCAGACAGAAATCAGGTAACAGCCAGACAATACAATACTGCATTAAAGGAGGTAATAATCATATTTAAGTTTAGAAGTATGGCAAATGAAATGATTAAAGATCAGGCCCTTGAAAATAATTACACAATGTACTTGTGATTAAGAGCATTTGCAGCTTGAATAAGATCTGACAATACAGGAGACCATAACTAAGCCACCTATGGCAGAAGTAGAAAATTATAAGAGTACAGCAAGCACTGTTCAAGCTGTGCAACCATTTCATATGGGGTTTAAAGTCTGATATGCAAAAACATAGCACTGAAAAAAACCCCAAAACATAAATTCAGCCAACTCAGAAAACTCAGAGGAAGATACATTACTTCTATGAATCTGCAGAACACATTGTAAATTACACTGAATGCCTGGCAAAAGAAGCAAAATGGGTAGAACGATTGCGTATTTTACTACCATATGCCTTAATGCTCCACTATACTATAAAATATGTGAAATAACTGAGCCAGATGTTGTAGTTTTGCACGTGCATGGAAGCAATATACTGGTAACATTTCTGTAATAACACAGAAATGGTCCCAGGCTACTGTCTCAGCAGTCAACCTTACTGCCTAATGGCTTTAGCAGCTTGCCACTTACTGGTCTTCAACTGAGTCTCGCTCCTGAGAAACCGGATTCTTGTTCGTGGTGGCTTACATGTAGCTGCAATCTTTGAATCATGCTGTGAGGATTTCAGGCTTGAGGAATTCTGTACTCTGCATACCAGCAGTCATTTCCTGGGCAGAGATTGCTTTGCTACACTAAGCATGCAACATTAATGGATGTATTGGTTCCATGCTCCCAAATGCTATGGCAACACAGAGGTGACATCAAAGAAAAATTTGGCTGTGCAAAAGAGTTTGTCCACAGAATTAAAATCTGACTTAAGACAACAGCAATTCAGTAGAAATTCTATCAGCTATAACTGTTAGTGAAAGAACACATATCACCAGCATGCGAAATTTAACGTTATCATATGTGCTGAACACTGCCAAGCTTCTTAGAGGCAGACATGAAACTTTTTTCCCAAGGGTGGACCCAAGAGAGTTGATACTCAATTGCTGACAGAGATACTGCTTCAGAAACCATCAATAATAAGCCAGTTTCCCAAGGGGGAAGAGGGTTGTACAATGCCCATTTTGAAAAGGCCCTGTTCCAGATAACACTTTGACACACATTTGCTTCGAGGTTCCTCCTCCCTCTTCATGTTCTCCATCCCCTTCTCCTCCTTTATGTGTCTGGCAGCATGCTTGCGCATATGCTATCTCACATCTGGGGAACAGCCCAGCTCTGCAAGCAAGACGTGAACAGGAATCCTCAACTGCCCCTGTTATTGGGACATGCCTGGAAGGAGTCCACAGTTTCTACAGGTGCCAGAAATAAATATGGCAGCAAAAACACTATTACAAGTCTTGTGAGGGTGGCATTTAGAGATTCCTGAAGAGGGTTTACCAATACATGTCTCCATGCATCCCCCCAGTTGTTTTTGTTAAGCTGCCATGCTTCAGGCAGGTGCCACAGCCCAGGCCAGCATGGTGTCTAGGCATATCTTCAGAGTTGGCAGGATTTGTTCTTGAACATGGCTTAACATGGAGAACCTGTTACCTCACACTTCCCAAAGTTGCATCAGGACTTTACTCGGAGTACAGCTGGATTTAGTGGTGTTTTGTAGAGGCACACAGAACACAGCCTGACAGAGTGGGGTACGAGGAAGCTCCACAGATCCCGTAGGATACCAGCTATAAAACTAGCCGTGAGCCACACTCCTACCTGTTATCCATAAACCTCCTGTTGCCATATTCACACAACCGACAGAAGAGCCTTTGAGCACAAGTTAAACTTCCAGCTCTGCTTGCCCTTTCCTCACAGTGTAGGTCTTCACACTTCAATGTGCCACACGGTGCATGTGGTGTGAAATGCTTTCTCAGATTAAGTGGTAGAACCCTGTAGTCCAGATTGAAACGGGTCCCGTCAGGATGAGCCATAACTACAGTCAACTTCACCCTGACTACTTTATGTCATGCAGAGCAAGTTCCTGTGCTGCAACAGAACTGGCTGGAGTAGCTGAATGTCACTGCCTACTGGGCAGCCAGGAAAGAGCTTTTTATCATGGCACACGATAGGGAACGTGAGATTATGTCTGCTCAGTCTCTCTAGCCCACTCTCATTCCAGTTGTGAAGGAAAGGTTCCTTTCCTTGGGGAAGGGTTTTCTTTGAGATGGGAGGCACACTATTTTTGGTTTTGAAACTTTGTAGACTAACTCAAGTAGCATCAATCAATTGCAGAAAACTTAGCAGCAAATTGAAAATCACTAATGGAACACTGCAGTTGATTCTTACTATTAGTAGCCAAGAATCATGCATAATGTAGCAGCTATTGTTAATTGCACGGGTACCTGATTATTTAAATAGGTTTTGCTGATATTTAAAATGCATGGCAGGACAGTACAATACGCCGAATACTTTATCAACATTCTCTCTAAAGTGAATATATTAAGAGGCACTGCAGATTCTTTTTGGCAACGCATCAAAACAATTCAGAACTTTATTATATCCATTCTGTTTTAAGAATGTATTATATAACATGCCATTTATAATGGATATAAAATGCTTAAAGACATTTTTATTTAAGAACCTTTTGTAAGAGTGATATATAACCCAGAAGAACTATGATGGGGAAAGATCAAAGGAAAAAAAATATTATTTTTCTCCTTTTTTTTTCCCTTCAGTTTGTCATCTCTACATTTGACAGTGCTGCAGGTGGTCAGCTTAATTATTTTCTCCTCTGTAGCTAGTCAGTCTGTCAGTTCTCATTCTTATTTCAAAGGTCATAGCAGCAAAGGAGGGCGGAGGGGAAGGAAGCAAATGAAATAGGGCAAACCCAAAATCTGGCAGGGCTCTTAAAGACAGTAATGAACTCACACCTTTGATACATATTTTTGTTGGAAAAAGACCCCACAAGCGCCAAGAAATATAAACCAGGGTACACTAAAGTTTTCTTTGTTTTGACATGCTGCAATAACATGAGCATGTATAAACTAGTGGCAGAAACTAATTGATTTTTCAAACCCTGTACTAATGAGGAATGGACCAAGGTGGCAGTGAGTTAGTCAAATTCAAGGATGAATTAGATTCCAACCTTATGTTGCATCAAATTCTAGTTCATTTAATAATTCTTTGGAGTTTCTTGTCTTGTTTTGGAACAAAACAGAGGAAAATGCTGAAAGATTAGCTATTTTCATAGGGTTTTTGGACATTAGGCTCTATTTCAGGAGAAGACCATTATCTCATTACTAGGAGTGTATCCAAATAAGAGCTTGATCTCCTGGTTTGGGATCTCACTATAGCTAGAGAGATTGTCTAGTTAATACAGGAAAAGGAAAGATGTTGCAAATAGAATTTACAGGAGGGAATTGTCTAATTCCCATTGAAGATCATTGATATTTGATCACTTCAGGCTACTTTCGAACACCCTTTCACAAACTTCATTCCCACTACAGGTCAAAAGAGACCAAGCTTTGGATTGTTCACAGATGTTCATTCTTTAAATGATTGAATGCTTCTATTACGTATTCAGCAGTTCCTATTAAGATAAAGTAAACAAATTCTATCTTTTTCATATTATGCATGTGTTGGATGGAAATGTAATGTTGGCTACGTATTTATTTCTATGGTTATAACATGCTGATTATTGGAGTGATGTGAACAAACACGTTATTGTACTATACTCATTCAGAACCTTACTCCTTTAAAGGAACAAGATTATTTGCAGTGAAGACACTGCTACAAAATTAACACAAACCTAATCATCATAGCAATAACTATAGCTAACTAAAGCATAAAGTGTGACAAGCGATTTCTCCATAGGAAATAGGCAGCTGGAGTATTAGCCAAGAACAACCAAATGGACAAAGGCTCAGTGCAATCCCTAATTTTGAAAAGAAAAGAATGTAAAAGAAACTGTAGTATAGTAACTCAAAACAAGTAACTGAAATAGGAAAAATAGGCAATGAACTTTAAAAAAGGGGTGATTAATATAATTTACCAGGAAGCACATTTTCAAAAAAAAATTGTAACATTTTCAGAATATATTATGACAAGGCACCTGCTCTTTGGACCTTCACACTCTGAACCAAGGCATGTAGTGCATTTCATTGAGTCAGCGTGCTGGTTTTGGCTGGGATAGAATTAGTTTTCTTCATAGTAGCTAGTATGGGACTGTGTTTTGGATTTGTGCTGAAAACACGGTGCTGATAATACAGGGATGTTTTCGTTACTGCTGAGCAGTGCTGACACAGAGTCAAGGCCTTTTCTGCTTCTCACACCACCCCACCAGCGAGTGGGCTGGGGGGGGCACAAGAAGCTGGGAAGGGACACAGCTGGGACAGCTGACCCCAACTGACCAAAGGGATATTCCACGCCATATGACGTCATGCTCAGCATATAAAGCTGGGGAAGAAGAAGGAAGGGGGGGACATTTGGAGTGATGGTGTTTGTCTTCCCAAGTAACCGTTAGGCATGATGGAGCCCTGTTTTCCTGGAGATGGCTGAACGCCTGCCTGCTGATGGGAAGTGGTGAATGAATTCCTTGTTTTGCTTTGCTTGTGTGAGCAGCTTTTGCTTTCCCTATTAAACTGTCTTTGTCTCAACCCACGAGTTTTCTCACTTTTACCCTTCCGATTCTCTCCCCCATCCCACCGTGGTGGAGTCAGCGAATGGCTGTGTGGTGCTTAGTTGCCGTCTGGGGTTAAACCCTGACAGTCAGCTTTCAAAAACCATGAATTTTCTGTTCAATATGGAAAAGCAGCTGTAAGCATGCCACTTTACATCAGTTTAAGTTTTTTTTCTAAATACTGCCAGTTACGACAGTTCTGCTGCTGAGGTGCGTTTAAATACATAAAATAATTATGATATCATGTATCTTTATGATAGCCTCTTCATCATTCTAGTATATTAGCCCTTTTGCTGAACACCTGAGAGATTTAGATTTATCTGCTAGAGATGAGAAAAACTTGTGACTGTTGGAAATTCTCATTCTTTAAACTTTTTTTTCCCCCTCAAACTGAAAAATGCCATCCTCCAGGACACAGCCAGCCCAACATCATTTTAGCATGACTTTGCTAAACTGCAAAGGGTGTAGTTAATGGAATTGCAGTGCTTGCTGAAGTACTTGCTACTGAGATTTGGGAGCACACTTTCTAGACCATAGGGTCACCTCTGGCTAGGGTAAATCAATGCAATGCTCCTTAAACTAACGGTTACTTTACTTTATGGTAGCTGAGGACTTAATCTTGGAAGACTTTAGAAAGTATACTTCCAAATAGCAGGCATTTTCCAAGTGTTTCTCATGATAACTCATGATTTTTTCCTCTGACATTCTGTTATTTTCCTTAGCCAGAATGCCTTTTGCGACTGAAAGTTAAAGGAAAGGATTGTCACTGATGACTCAGAGTAGCACAGAAAATTGAGTCAGAAATGTCACATGGAGGCGGTACTGGAAGATGGGCTACCATTAAAGCTACAAGCAAGTCCCTTCTCCTTTACATGAACAACCTTTACCTTTATATTAGTCATTTATTGCTTGGCACAATGGTACATCAGCCAGCATATCATCTCTAACCTAACAATTGTCTCATCTTAAAGAAGGAAAATGTGTAATGTCAGAAAACACAATAGGAACAAGAAAACAAATCACAGAATCACAGAACGGTAGGGGTTGGAAGGGACCTCCAGAGATCA
Source organism: Phoenicopterus ruber ruber (assembly GCA_009819775.1). Classification (NCBI taxonomy): domain Eukaryota; kingdom Metazoa; phylum Chordata; class Aves; order Phoenicopteriformes; family Phoenicopteridae; genus Phoenicopterus; species Phoenicopterus ruber. Next base: position 27,848,041 of record CM020219.1, on the reverse strand, counting down.
TCTAGTCCAACTCCATCCCTGCTAGAGCAGGTTTACCTAGAGCAGGCTGCACAGGACTGCATCCAGGCGGGTTTTGAATATCTCTAGAGAAGGAGACTCCACGACCTCCCTGGGCAGCCTGTGCCAGTGCTCTGTCACCCTCACAGTAAAGAAGTTTTTCCTCATGTTCAGGCGGAAGTTCCTATATTCCAGTTTGTGCCCGTTGCCCCTTGTCCTGTCGCTGGGCACCACTGAAAAGAGTATGGCCCCATCCTCTTGACACCCACCCTTCAGATATTTATAAGCATTGATAAGGTCCCCTCTCAGTCTTCTCCTCCTCAGGCTGAACAGCCCCAGCTCCCTCAGCCTTTCCCCATAGGAGAGATGGTCCAGTCCCCTAATCATCTTCGTAGCCCTCTGGTGGACTGTCTCCAGTAGTTCCTCATCTTTCTTGAACTGGGGAGCCCAGAACTGGACACAGTACTTCAGATGGGGCCTCACTAGGGCAGAGTAGAGGGGAAGGATAACCTCCCTTGACCTGCTGGCCACACTCTTCCTAATGCACCCCAGGATGCCGTTGGCCTTCCTGGCTGCAAGGGCACATTGCTGGCTCATGGTGGATTTGTCATCTACCAGGACTCCCAGGTCCTTCTCCGCAGAGCTGCTTTCCAGGAGGTCAAGCCCTAACCTGTACTGGTACAAAGAACTTTTCATAGCTAATCATATATGATCAATAACTACATTTTCTGGGCTAGCTCATGCACTCCAGCTGATACATGCTTACCAGAATAAAAGGCAAGGGACCAAAGACAGTACAGTGGCAGTATCACTACAGTTGAGAGAGTTACCAGTCTCTTATCATCTCTTTCTAGAGGTAATTAGGTACTGGATATAGAACTATGACTGCATGAGCAAATAATCATTCTTCCTTCAACCACAGAAATCCTAGCATCATTGGTCATCTCTGGGCAAGCATGAAACACTGAAAGTTCAGCTGCGAAATGACTTGCTCTTGGAAGATCAATGTTTTCAGAGTTTATCAACTTTATTTCTCAGGTACTCTGCCAGCCCAATTTCTGTAAATTCATTATTTTTATTAGTGAGAAGCAAATGGTTAAACAAAATGTTGAACAAGCAAGTTCAACAGTACTTAAGCTGGTTTGGATATTCATGTAACAATATGCAACAATGTTGATAGTAAGTCTGCCAAAACAGACCTAATCAACCAACAGTTTCCAGAAACTTGTCTGCATAATTTCCAATATGAAATAGTTAATGCAGTTTTGCGATGCCATGGAAAGGAGAGATTGGATATTATCTAGTTTTGTTTGCTTGTTTTAAAGATGAAGCAGCCTGCTGCAATCATAGTTTTGGCATACATGTACACAAAAATGGCTTCAAATTAAATTGAAAAATAATCTGGATAACATTGGTTATGTTTGCTCAAACAAACTCAGTCAATTCCTCTTCTATTTTATCCCCTAGCTTATTTCTAAGAGACATTAGAGACAGGATATTATTTATGTTGATGCCCCATACAAGCATAAAAGCTACTTGTTCAACTGTTAAGAGAGTCAGTCTGGAAGTCCTGAACAGCCAAAACCTACGTACTTGAGCAGCTTAAAAGTGTTGGTGCAAGTCTACAGGATAACAGAGGAAAGAAAAGAAAGTAATTGCACAGGAGAGCATTGAGAAGTGAAAGAAACTGATAATTCTTCCTCCTTTCTGTTTATAGTTTTCCTCTCTGTTGCTTTCTCCTGCTTGCTTTACTCTTTCTATCCCTTCTCTTCCTTTCCTCACTCAATAGCAACTTCAAGCTCTGTTTGCAAGCTTATTGTATTTTGTTTCAGCCAACCATTTAGGGTCCATCTGTGTGAAAAAGGAGCAAATGGAAATGTGAACATCCGCCCACTCTACATTCAATGGCTGTACACCTTCGTTGCCAGCGGTCTGGAGAGTCTTAATCCAGCTCTGCATTTAGAGATCATCTAGTAATTCCTACTATTCAGAAAGAGTTCCTTGATTCTAATACCATGGCACCACAAACACTACCTTGCCTTCCCCAAGGCAACAATTGGCCTCGTGTTTTGACCACAAAACCAGTCAAGGGAGAGAAACAAAGCTGTAGAGCTAGGGTGACCAATCCCACACATCAGTAAGAGCAGTAATACTGAACAGCAGATGCAGCCAATAAACACTGTTCACACAGACTGAAATTTGTTCTTGTGATACACCCAATCAATAATGAATAGCAAACAAATTAATGAGATCCAATGTCTATTTACAAAGCACAAACAAAACGAAAAGACTGAAACTGATCATATTAATTACTTGCAGCTAGGAGTTTCACTACATTTAGCACTGAATGATTTGAAAAGAGCTCACTAGAAACGCACAAATCTCTGCTTTTAGCCAAAGTCTGAAGGAACTTGAAGAAGCCCTGAACTACATCTTAACCAAGTGTCCTAACCACTGAGTCACCCAATATTCAGGGTTGTGTATGTCTCGTTAGCTTTTGTTCATATGGGAGAAATGTCAACATTTTCAACTGGAAGAAGGAAAGGAAAATTTAAATCACATAAAACAGCAACCTGTTTCCAAACCATTTTTTTAAATTACTTTTAAACTTCTTTGTACAGTGCTTTGAGAACTGTGGATGAGATGGTGCTGAGTAAGAGCAAGGTATGATTATTAGTGCCCCCTGAGGGAAGAAAAAGTCTCTTATTAGGATTTTTTATGGTGAATGGAATGACAGGCCTCCCATTCTAACTATAAATTCCAGGCATTCAACATGAAAGTGTTAAATGAAAAAACAATACGTTAATAAGTTTTAAATAATACTATATATATTATATATAATATAGTATTCCTTATCTGAGTCTTACTTTCCTATTACTTTCACATTAATTTATTGGTAGGAATTTATTAGGAAAAGACTCAGTGATCACAAGAAGAGATTCCCAAGTACAGGTGCAATACAAATAGTGTTGTTGTAATAAAACCAAAGGGCAATAATTTCACTGATATATTATATGGTTAGAGTTAGCTGTAGAGGACTAAAGTACCCTATCCCGTAGACAACAGTGATTACTGATCTACAGGTACACCATTAAATAACATCTTGAGATAGCACTAATCATTTTTTCCCAGCTGCATACATAAATAATACAGAATGCTTACCTGTACTCTTCCTCATTATTTTTCCATGCTAGCCCAGGTGATACAGACATAGCAGCAAACATGTTGAGTTACTGGGCTCTGGTAGAAGTGTTTTGTGCTGGTTAAGATCCAGAGATGCTGCTTATACTCCAGAGATGAGCCATCCTCACATGTCATATAATATGCAGATTCACCTCTCCCACCACCCTAAATTGCTTAGTTCACTGGGGAAAAATCAATATAGATCTGTTTGATTTGCCTCACAGGAAAGTTAAGGAGGACATCACAAAAACCCCTCCAATTACAGGTGTGCTATGCCTCTCAGTACATTAGGGGTAGCTCTGCTAGAACAGATGGAACTGATAAGCCTAGAGAGCTGTGAAAACAGATCCTAAAAATCCACGGATCCTAGAAACGGTGTTGTCATTGTTCCTTCCCAATGCAGCTATAGTACTCCTGGATCTAGATCAGCTCTCTCTAATGAGTACTTAATGAGGTAGGTAAACACTGGAAGAAGCTAGCTAGGGAGGTGGAATCTCCTTGAGATATTGCCACACCGTTATCACATGAACCTCGTTGACCCAACCATATCATGTCAGCACAATCTGAGGGGTGGAAGATCGTAGACTGATGCCTACCCAAAAGTGCTACCCAGATAAAGGAGATTAAGAAGTATGATCTCTAACTCTATAGACATGAAGTACTATATAATAAGTTACATCTTCAGAAAAACACCAGGAGCCTTTACTGGGAGGGGTAGGATGATGAGGGGAGTTGAGTATGAAGATAAGGATAAGCCTATACTTGAAAATATTAAGATGGTGGCTGGAAAATGGAGACTTGGTATAAGGTATCCAGAATTGGCTACATTGTGATCTAAGGGATCTGGTTCATTGGCCATGCCATGTTTAACCACAGTACTGCACTTGAAGACTGGGAATTTTGCTAACACTAAATTATGGGAAAGGTGCCAAGTGAAATTGTTAATCTACATAAACAATGTGAAAGCTACATTATTATTCTTAGAAAAAATCGTAATAGGAAGATACGTTCAATCAGCTATAGCTCCAGACGTGTTCCTTGCAGCTCTCTTGGTAGGTTTTCACATCCACCATGTATTTTTACCAACAATTACACTAGGGCTTATATGTTATATTGTCATTCTTCCCTATCACCTTAACATAAACCTATCAAAAGTATTTCAGAGTAGCATGTGCCTGTGCAAGTAATACTCTGTCAGCTTCTAGCTTTAGGTGCACTATGAATCAAAAGCATAGAGAAAAGAAAAAAGATAAAGAAGAGCAAACACCAAAGGCACTGTGATAAATCTGCCTGTTTCTACCTAAGATAGCTATTAATTTCACTTCAAGCACTTAGATGAATCAAATAGAACTATCATCCATTACAGTGTTGGGAAACTCAGAATCTTCAGACCAGCCTGCTTCATGGAAATGTGCTGTCTGGTTTTTATGTATGTGTACTCAAACTCCCTCACTCAATTAGACAAACTAAAACACTAAGTGAAACTCAGCGCAAACAAGGTCGAGGCTATGCAAAAATATTGTATTTCCAATGAGCTTTGAACCTCAAATATAATTTAACTCAAATTCACCTATATTGACTCACTTTCTAAAGCCTGATTCATATGTTTATGCATCAAAACCACAATATATGACTGTAGGCTGGGAAGTGTTCTCAGTGAGCTGGCAACCAATATAAACCAAATCCCAGCTGCGTAAATTGACAAAGAGGTTAAATTGGCCTACTGTGTAATCAGAAATGGCTAGTGATTTCAGGTGTCTTCATTACTGGTACATGACAGCAATCACTCGGTATCTAGATTATATAGCAAGATCCAATCACTAGATTAGATATAACACATAATCTAAACATAAGCATCTATGAAAATCTGGCCCTTTCAAAGAGTCTTAAGATAATATCTCAATTTTAAGATGCTTAAAATCATCAATCATCTTTGAAAATGTTGCAACGTGTTTTATCAAATAAGGTTACAGGGAAAGCTTACTTAAATGAGAAGCTCATGTTTAAGATATTCTTTCACTGATACTGTTTGATGCTTGGTACAACAATAACCACATATTTTCAGGTAGCATTAGCATGCTAACGAGTCCTGTCCATCACTGTTTGTGAATCGCTAATGCATTCTTAATATCTGATAAACCAGAACCTTAGGGTGCAAAGTTCTATTAACATGCTAATGCATCTTGTCCCTGCTTGCTTTAGAATTAGAGAGCGTAGGTTGTTAGCCAATACAAGACCATTTTTCATTTTGTTAAAGCCATTAACAATGAGAAAAGAGATAGAGGTGCTGCCTGCCAATCAACATTTCTTATCAACCAGCAGCTAAATATAACAAAAAAACTGCCTGTAAAGCAGTACAGGGAAAAGTCAAACTACCATAGCACCTAACTAACTGGTTTTAGAAGCCCCATGAATTATTTCTATTTAGCATGTGCATCCAGAAATTTGGCAGCTGGCTCAATATTCCATGGCCCAAAAATCTCAATTATTCTGAGTGCCTTTTAACTTCAGTATGATGAATTTGAAAAGGAGTAGTGATATACCTTAGTTCCAACTTCAGGACTTTCCTTGGCAAATGTTATTCCACCCACAGCATTTGTTTTGAATATAATAACATAGCTCTTCTTCAATTTTTCGGAAGATATAAATGACTCTTCCTTTCTACCCACGTGAAACTGAGTTACTCCCCAAAATGAGTGAGGTTATACTAGTTTAAAACAAGATTGGTTAGATTTAAAATCAGGCCACTGATGAAGGAGGCTGTTGTGCAGACCTCATATTTCAAGTATTTTACAGGGGAAAAAAGAGTGTCAACAGCTTGATCCATACACATAAGTGGGAAGTCAAAGGCAGAGTGGAATAAAAAAGTCTGTACTGATTTACGGATTTGGCTTAACATCTTTGTGAAGGAAAACAGGGCAGCAGCAGCACTCTGCACCAGCTGCCATGTTAATTAAGGGTCATGATACCCTGTGAGTAGTCTTGATGAGCACTGAAAAGCTGTCTGATTTTGGCAATGCATACAGCATTGCATACAGAGGTCAACGCTTCTGGGGCCAGTGTGGCCCAATTCCTTCCTGATGAGAGAAATTGTCCCATAGGCAAAGAGAGAGATCTGATACGCAGCAAGGATTAGAGGAGGATCAGTCCCTGATGCTGAATACACACAAAGTAGCAAGGCCTTTTACCCAGCCTTACTTATCCTATGAACCTATTCGAAGAGCCAGCTGTGATCCCATTTTGGAGTTCGTAAGGAGTGCCTTGATGAAAATGTTTTGTATATTAAGGAAAGTTTATAATATTCTCTTCTCATATGACACATCTCTGTTGTTCCAGTCTTTAACAGAAAACAACTGGGGAATGTTTTGATAGCTGGAGGTATGAATTAGCATAGAGCAAAAAGTAGAAAGACACTTTCAGCCAAATCTGCCCAGATGCAAATTTCCTTTTCATTTGTCTTTGTGACCCTCTTCTGAACAGTTTCTCAAGAACACTTGAGTACTGCAGTATTACCAGTACTTTTACCATTCAAATTTTCTTTGCTTGGAAACTAAAACCCAGAAATATCTGCCAAACATATATTTTGCACTTTTTATTTGCGGAATTTCTACTTTTCACAAAATTGTTCAGTTACCTGAATCATCAAATAAAAGAAACATGCACACATTATCTGCCTGTATTCACTTACACCATTCATGAAATGACCAAACATTAAAAAATGCACAGATTGGATAAAATGAACAAAACCAGTGAAATTCATAATAGGCTAGTGGATAATTCATAAACAGAAAAGGTGACATTGAAATCAATTATTCATTGGAAATTATTTGCCTAACTCTACTGCAGTCGAATTTCTACTCAGCTCTAGAATGAAGCCATTACGCATTCATTCTTGTTTGCATCCTAATTAGTTTTTGAACCTAGCTTAGCAACGCAATGTGCCACTACATCATTTAGCTCGGTGTCCCTTAACAGAGGTCTGAAAGACAATTTGATATCTTGAGGTCATGACAGCTGCTGCAATGGTATGATCTCAGTATATTGAGAGATTGTGAGAAAAAAAGAGAACTAGTAATGTACAGGATACAGAGGGAAGAAATATCTGTCTCCTTTTAAACATGATAAAACAAGAAAATAGATTCTAACATTTATGATCCACTCACTGAACCTTATGAGTTATAAAATGAGTAGACAGAGCAGTACATATTCTCAGGTTTGCATTTGCTCCCTTGACAGATATGTAACTAGCACAGACTCAAGCACATCTGAGCCGTGTCATTAGACTGACAACATCCAATTCAAGCTAGAGTGCAGGTGAAAATTTTCAAGCTATTGTATCATTACGAAATCCCAAAACTTACAGAGAAAAAATTTATATCTTGCATACCCAAGTGACAGACACAAAATGAGAGAGTCAACAGCAACAAACACTATGACTGAAATATAACAGAACATATATATAATTTGTAAAGCGGCACATATTCCTAGCCATCTGTCATACATTGCAAACTGCACACCTGACCTTCTGTACACAGGTTTTCTACAGTTGCTAGTTCTCACTGTCTTATCATGAGTGTCAGAGACTTGGCACTTGTTCTGAGAGTCTTAAATCCCACACTTTCATGATAATGTGGGAGGCTCAAGTGAGAGAAAAAGACATATCTTTTGTAGTTGAAGAGCAAAGCTTGAAAATATGCATTTTAAAAAGCTCAACAGAAGGTAAATAATAAAAAAACCAGCGTATTGTTTTAAATATCACATTAATATATTTTAAACCAAATGCTTGACCCACAATGGCTTGAATTTGGAAACGCCAGAAGTTTCTAAAGTGTAGCTCTTGGGCTGTGAGACTATGCTAGAGCCCTGACTAATCTCACTGCCATACCTCTCTTCCACGCATGCTATGGAGCTATACTTTCTAATAGCTTCAAGATAGGACAAGTTATGCATGCGTGCTGTGTTGCATCATGCTTATAAGTTAAATTACAGCTCATTTTATCAACAGATAATAGGGAAAATATAGTCCATGAAGCACATGCAAGACGTAGTCCTTCAGTCATCCAAAGCTTTGTAGGCAAAGGCAGTATCTTCTACCAGATCAATGGAACTTAAATAAGGGCTGATCCTGTCAACTCTTAGGAATTAAAGGAAGAAGACAACTGAACTATAAGACGCTCAGCAATTTTTAATTTTTCTTAATGATTACAGAAGTTGACAATTGTGTAGTTTATATATTGTAAAATACTTTAACTGCATATTCATGCTGAGACTTTGATCAGATACCCAGATGCCTCTGAGCTTCTGATCTGAAATGCTAATCTATGCTTAAAAAACATTTAGTTTGAAGGAAAGGATCTAATTTAAGCAACAGTGATCATGATTCAGGCTAAAGTAATTCAGTTTATGGTAAAAGACGACTCAACTTCCTTTTTTTGAGGGTTAAACTTTCAGTAAACTACTGTCTTCCTAGGTTTACTGAAAAGCTGATTTTGAATTGTCCTCTCTGCCTAATAACACATCCCCTCTGAAGTTTAATTCTTTAGACTCAGGCTTTGATAAAGAAATACCAGATACAGTTTCACTTTCATCTGCTGAAGGCTTTCATCTTCTCTCCTGTTCTAATTGTCCCTGGCTAGGATGGAATTCATTCCTACTTCAAGTAATGCATTTGCAGTCATAAGGTTAAACGCTCTTCCCATTAAGATACATGTTGCATCCCCTTTGAAAATAACTGTTCTCAACCATCACACGTAGAGGAGAAGGAAAACTTAGTAAAACCATATTTTTTTTTTTTTTACTTTCCTCTTTCATGTATGACATTATTAGTGCTATGCTAGCTAGTAGAAGCTACTTTAAGCCTTCGTCATCTCGACACCTGCTGTGACAGATCATAAGGTTCTGAATTCATTTAGGCACCAGTTGGATTAAGTGGCCATTAACGAGCTAATTGAATTTTTCACATAATTGTGCAGTATACAATATCTAAATGAACTGACAAACAGCAGAAAGAAAACTGGAGACAAGAAGCTTAGGGTTTGTTTCAACACTGTGAACAAAACCATAGGCACGAGCTGATATACAGCCCACTGGCTTGAGAGGATGTAGGGGATATTCTTTCCTATAACTACCAAAAGGAGGATATTTATAACTATGAATGTCTCTGGACTAGCTCATAACTTTACAACAGAGAGGGGGGGCATTTTCAGTGTGCCCAGAACTAAAACTGTCAAGGACTTCAGCGTCCATTAATAAACTAGGGCAAGATACCTCACGTATTTTCAGAACTAAATACCTTTTATTCTTAGGTTTTCAGACTCAAAGATCTTCCATTGAAAGGTCTAGCAATTGTTTTCTATTTTGGCTCTAGAAAGAATGAGCAAGTCATACCCTGGACCAGCGTAAATTCCATTTCTTGACAAAGTTGATTTTCTACCATTTTAAGATGTACTGTTGGCATGAAAAAAAGGACAGGGAGAATAGAGAAGTTTTCTAAATGGAAACATGGTACCATGGCTCATTCAGTGTATCTTGAAGTCAAATGAAGGTTTCTGTTGACTGTAGTAGGCACTGGATTGGTATGATCATAGAGAAGAGAGAAGGCATGTTTCATACTAATTAATGTAATACCTGCAAATTAAGGTAACCAAAACTTGGACTGTTTGGAAGTCCCGTGCAATGTTCTTCAGGTAGAAGGATTGGCTGTGGCTAACCTAGAGGGAGAAGTGGCCTTCAGAGCTGAAGACAGAGAGCTAAGAAAAGCAAAAATTGTCATGACTGACAAAAATATGCAGGATAAAAATAGACAGCTACTGAAGAGAAGCATGTTCTTGCTTCTCAGTGGATTTTAAAACCTCAAGAAATGACACACTTGTTCACTGCTGCAGAAATTGTGCGTATGCTCATGGAAAGTAATGATAGTCCCTGTGAGTATTTGAAATATGAGATTTTTCCAATAAAAGTTACTTTTTATATGTAATTCTTACAGTACCAAAAAAAAGTCTTCCTCTATAAACTATTACAACCTATCAGAGCACACTTTATAATACAATATGTCTTAATTTTTTTTCTGCTGAAGTGCTTGCTTTTTTCCAGGAAAATACGTTAATCAACCATAGTGCCTTTTCAGGCTAATCAACCACAGTAACTGAAGAAGAAGTAACCATGCCGTTCAACATAGTCTGTTCATACATATTGTCTGATAGTTGTTGGGAATGTTTTTAACTAAGAAAATGAACTGATTTTTCTAAGTTATTTCTTTTCAGTTATTTATACAGTATTTTTCTCTATACAAAACAAGAAATAAGCCAGTACTAGGAGGTAAACAGATGTGATAGTCCATGAAAGGACTGCCTCACTGCCAATTAAATAGGGGAAATTATCATGAAGAAACAAAATATTTAAAAAGATAATTGTTTGTAATATATATCTCACTTCAAGGGGCTGAAAGGAAGGAGAGAATAGGAAACCGCATAGACAATTTCCTGCTCTTTAGCTTTCAATGCCATACATGTTTCTTCCTGTAAAAGGGCAGCTGTCCAGGGCTATAATGTAGATACTATATACACTGACTTTAAGGGGGCCTTTGACATGGTTTTGCATGATACAAGGCAGCAGGGTATAAATGGAATTACTGAGACACATGCAAGGCAACAGTTATCAACGGAGTACTCTCAAACCAGAAAGACTCAAGGGCAGCTGTCTTTTCTGGGTTTGGAAAAAGTCAAGTATTTTGTTAGTAACCAGCTGGATGAAACTAAGTATATGTTTAGAAGATGGTATCAAAAAGGAGGTTCTACACACACGTACAAGTCCAAGGCTGCAGTTAAGGACAATTGTGAAAACCTGAAGAAACGTAAGGAAAAGCAACATACAGTTCAGTAAAGACAAGTCAAAGATGGGCAGCTCTGTAGAAGATCTGGGTTATGACTTCATGTTGGCATACACAAACAAATATTCTGTCAATATGTTATGAAAAATATTCTTTCCAGCCTTCAGGCTCCAGCAAGAGAATTCTCTTTAATTGTTACCACTGCCCCCAAGAAAGGTGTAAACAACTGGACAGAGCCCAGGAGTTCAAGACGATAACGATCAGAAGACTAGAAGACTTAGACTGTTAGGAAAGAGATGATAGGATAACTTTTTTAGTTTAGAAAAGGAAAAACTAAAAGGCAATGTAGTATGTCCAGGTACGTAAAAGACGCATGCAGAAAACTTCCCAAATTAAGGGAGGGAAACCTTCTCTTTATCTGCTCTAGATTAGCAATAAGGAGCAAAAGTTCCAGCAAATTTAATTATTAGGATAATCATAGAATCTTAGAATAGTTTGGGTTGGAAGGGACCTTTTAGAGGTCATCTAGTCCACCCCCCCTGCATTGAGCAGGGACATCTTCAACTAGATCAGGTTGCTCAGAGCCCCATCCAGCCTGACCTTGAATGTTTCCAGGGATGGGGCTTCTACCACCTCTCTGGGCAACCTGTTCCAAGGTTCTTCCTAGTGGTAAGGATAGTGAAATACTAGAATAGATTGCTTAGGGGGAACTGTGCAATCTCTATAGTTGAAGCCTTTTTAAAGAATAAAAAAACCTATTCCTGTACCACACAGAGTCTAACAAAACATTGGGGATATGGACCGTCTTTAGTTACATGTTTGTACATAGCCTAACAAAAAGAAGCCTCATTTGCAGACAAAATCACAGGTGCTCCTTCAATAAAGATAACACTGATGGATGACAAGGGTAAAATAAAGCACATGACTAAGAAGGGTGTATGAGCTGAATAACAGGCTTCTCCTGACAGTTTAGTTTAATGGCAAGTGATTTCACATCTCCAAGTGATGTGAAATCACCTGTGTCTCTCCGGTAGTTCATGGATTAAATGGATTATGTGCCTCTCCAATTGTTTATGGTTTGCAACAGGAAAAGGCCATTTTGGGGAATTCAGCTACATACGTCAGTGAGAGAAAATAAGTTTTTGGTTCTTCTTTTCTGAGGTAACACAAATCCAGAAGTCCATTTCATCCTCTCTTCAGATAGACTTAGGATTTATATCCATCAACAAGCATTCGCTTTCTACATTTTAACTTGAATCAACCTATCTTGTTCTTTGCATATCATTTCGGGTAACAAAAAATACTGTTATGATCAAAGCTGAACGATACGTTCCAAGGGCCATCTTATAAAAGAGAGGCATTTACTGCCTCTTCCTAGAACTTCTGTTCTCCAGCTGCTGTTGTAAGTACTTAAGTACAACAGGTGTTAAATCATTGGGCTTTTTCTCAATAAAGAGATACTTTTAGGGAAGCAAGCTTTTTCAAAAGTCCGTCCAATGTAATCTTTTCTTTAAGCCAAAAGTAAAATGGTAGGCAAATGCTTAGTCTGCTAATTTGCTTGTTGGATCTCAAAAATTTGAGGTGTTATCTGTCCAACTGCTTCTTCCTTCCTCCTCAAAAGAAGTGTCTTAAGTTTAAGATTGTTGTGGTTTAACCCCAGCTGGCAACGAAGCACCACACAGCCATTCGCTCACTCCACCACGGTGGGATGGGGGAGAGAATCGGAAGGGTAAAAGTGAGAAAACTCGTGGGTTGAGACAAAGACAGTTTAATAGGGAAAGCAAAAGCCGCTCACACAAGCAAAGCAAAACAAGGAATTCATTCACCACTTCCCATCAGCAGGCAGGCGTTCAGCCATCTCCAGGAAAACAGGGCTCCATCATGCCTAACGGTTACTTGGGAAGACAAACACCATCACTCCAAATGTCCCCCCCTTCCTTCTTCTTCCCCCAGCTTTATATGCTGAGCATGACATCAAATGGCGTGGAATATCCCTTTGGTCAGTTGGGGTCAGCTGTCCCAGCTGTGTCCCCTCCCAGCTTCTTGTGCCCCCCCCAGCCTACTCACTGGTGGGGTGGTGTGAGAAGCAGAAAAGGCCTTGACTCTGTGTCAGCACTGCTCAGCAGTAACGAAAACATCCCTGTATTATCAGCACTGTGTTTTCAGCACAAATCCAAAACACAGTCCCATACTAGCTACTATGAAGAAAATTAACTCCATCCCAGCCAAAACCAGCACAGGGATTTTTTCCACTCATTCCTTTCTCCATTTCCACATCTGCTCATCTAACTGTACAATGCATTGAGTCACCTGAATTATGGGAGGCTACTCGCACAGTAATACATTCAGGTTGCAATTTGATACATTGGATTTAGTCATATAAACCAAGGCAAGCCATGCTTCCAAAAGACATGCTGTAGTCGAATGAGAAGACACTGGACTGAATGCTGGAATTACTAGGAGAAATACTGAAATCTGTTTCACAGAAACAGTCAGATCAATTAATTATGAAAGTCCCTCCTGGTCTCTCCCTGTTAATTTTTTCGAGCAGCTGTTACACTCACAACTCCAGCTCTTATATCCCAGAAGCAAAGTCAGAACTAACCAGAACCAGTTTTTGCTTTATCTTTCTTGTACAGCAGTATTGTCTTTTCTACCGTTGACTGTTTTATGGAATATGCTAAATGATTTTCTGGGCTACTGACTTCCCATTACACAGGTCAGAGTGGCATGCCAGTAGTTTAATACCATATGCAAATCTTCAGTTCCATTTTTTCTTCTACTAACCGTCATACTACCATGTTGTGAAACATCAGAAGGGTCTCTAGTTTGGAAAGCAGTACAGCAGTAAACTATAAAACAAAATGTAAGCCAGCTCCACCTCTCTATACATACAGAAATAACTTACTGGATTCTTCATGCCATTACATTTGTGGTGTAGAATCATAGAAAGGTTTGGGCTGGAAGGGACCTTCAAAGGTCATCTAGTCCAACCCACCTGCAATGAGCAGGGACATCCTCAATTAGATCAGGTTGCTCAGACCCCCGTCCAACCTGACCTTGAATGTTTCCAGGGATGGGGCATCTACCACCTCTCTGGGCAACCTGTTCCAGTGCTTCACCACCCTCACTGTAAAAAATTTCTTCCTTATGTCTAGTCTGAACCTGTAAACTCAGGATGAATGAGTTTCATGGAAAATATATCTGTCCCAATTTGGCTAATTAAACCAGAATTGCATCCTTATTAGAAAGGATCATAGTATCTTTTCAGTTTGGGAAATCATGGTAAATTTGTAGTTGCTAGAAATACACCTTAGTCTTCCTCTTTTTATTGTGCTATTTACTACAAATAAGTAATTCTAATACACTTTGCATTTCCTGAAAACATTTTCCATCTCTGTCTTTTGTCACTAATGGACAGAACAAGATTCTCCTTTCAAGGTCCTTATAGCAGTAACCTTGCTTTGCAGGAATAATTCACAGTGAAAGCTATAAGAAGACTACAGCTTGCATGTAGATTGTGTTTCACAACTACCTCCACTCCTCCAAAAGACCATCTACCGGCAAGTATTTTAAAATCCTGAAAGAAAACCTATAAGCCCATTCTGAAGACTGACTCTTTTGCTATCTTCTGAAAATGAAAGCATATGAAACGCAGGAACTTCTGAGAGAAAAGAAAAAAGTATAAAAAAGATGAGAACAGAAGCTCCTAACACAACACACACAATCAATATAAGACTAGTTCAGAAGCCAAGTACAGTTAGTGGCTTCATCATAGACTGAGAGATATTAATGAAAAAGAAGGAGTCTATAAATGAGATTGTAGTGGTTTAGCCCCAGCCGGCAACCAAATGTCACACAGCCGCTTGCTCACTCCGCCCCACCCTCCCCAGTGGGGTGGGGAGGAGAATTGGAAAGAAAGGAAAACTCATAGGTTAAGATAAAGACAGTTCACCAGGACAGCAAAGGAAAAGATCATAATACTTAAATTATATATTAATAATGATAATAATAATAATAAAATATAATGATAATAGAATATATAAAACAAACGATGCACAATTTCTCACCACCCAACAACCCGAGGACCAATACAGCCCATCCTGAGCACTGATCACAGAGCGAAACCAAGAGCAATCTTGGAACGACCCTGAGCAGCGATCTCAGAACAGCGATTTCTCCAGAAGCAATCTCAGAACCGCAAGTTCCAGAGAGAGCGAGCAAGGGAGGGTAGAACGAACAAAAGCCCAAACAAACAGCGTCTGGCCCATCGGCCGACCCCCACTTATATACTGGGGATAACATCTATGGTATGGAATACTTTCTTTGCCCAGTTTGGGTCAACTGTACTGGCTATATGCTTCCCCGCTTTTTGCACCTGCACACTAGCAAAACCTGTGAAGCTGGAAAACATCCTTGATCTCTTAGCAACAACTAATAACATCAGTGTATTATCAACATTCTTCACATACCAAATCCCACACTAAATCCAAACCACAGTAGCTACTGGGAAGAAAATTAGCTCCATCCCAGCCAAAACCAGGACGGAGATAAAGGAGGAATTTAGAGACAGTCAAAGATTTAGTCAGGATTACAAACCTTTGACCTAGATTTCCAAACATACTTAAAAGCTGGATGTTTTCCATCAGGAGCAATAGCAGTGAAGAGTCCTCTGAGAGTATCTTTCTTTAAGAGAATTTGAGATATGCTCCTCTGAGACAGGAGTGATAAATTTAAAAAACATTGTGGTTTTAGCAATTGTTTAAACAAAATGATCTGATGGTCACCTGTCTTGGACTGTAGCAGGAGAGGAAAAACAGATAGAAAATCTGTGACTTACTGGCAAGAATTGGATTACTTTTTTCTGAGGTGACATCTTGCAGGAACACACATGAATAACTCATAGAACGGTTAAGGTAGCAAGGCAGAAGTAACAGTATGCATATCTCCTTAAAAACACAGTAAACATGAATAGGCAATACAAACACTTCAGAAAGCTTAAATAGAAACTCAAGTCTAAAAGAGCAGACACCATTCATCTTTAGAAATATTTCCAGAGGGAATAATCTGAGCTCAAATCCCAAAATCCAACCGCTCCCATCCTTAAAGACACAGTTGAGTGGAGCAGACATTTTAAAACCTGAGATTTAATAGGAATAGCGGCTAGCTGTATGTTTTTTCACTAGCTCTCTTTTCAGCTACTAAGACTAAACAGAAACCAGCTGTTGAATGAGTATGTCATAGCAGCCAATTCTGCATCTATTGATTGCTAAAGACAGAATACACCTTTCTTCCTCTGGCCTGATGTCTTTCTATGGGAGATTCGACTACCTAAACGCTGCAGGCTTGGTCTAGCCAAAGTCATTATCTGGAAACATCAAAGTGTTGAAAGTCTGATTAAAAAAAGGGGAAATACAAACCTCCACAAAGTCACTAATCTTCCCAGTAAAACATTTAGCAAGGCAGGAAAATAACATTTAAATGAAATAAATTATATTTTAATGTATGAGCCAAGTCAATATTATTGCTCATTTTTCTTACTTTAAACAGAAATATAACTATGGAGTTAATGAAAGTATTTGTATTCTACATATGAGTTCAGCAGGAATTTTATGCTGACTAAAATACTTTCTTTCCCTTTTTTTATGTCAACTGCACTTGGACCAAGAACTGAGAAAGGCAATCATAAAACAAGTATAATCTAGCACTAAATAGAACAATTCTTATTCAATATTTTGTTGTTGAAAAAAAGAATGTTAAAAGTGAAGTAAATGGATTCTGATGACCTTTACAATATACTTTTGGTTCTGGAAGACAAGTATAATATATTTTAGATAATGTGACCATTTCTTATTTATCTGGTTGGCATTAGTTATTGTTGTTTCCGGGCTTTTTACGAGAGAGAGTTTTTTCTGATGATGGAAATATATTTATAACTATCAGCAGTATTGATCCAGCAGTTCAAAGAGTTCCTGCTTCCACCTACTTGAAAGAATAATAAAAAGCTATATGAGCTCAGACAAGCTGTTGTTTTCGTGGCTGCTCTGTCAAAGTATGCATATCTCAGAGAGGTTGTAGACTTTGCTACATACATAAATTTTAATGAACCCTCTTATACTAGCACTGGTCCCTGTTTGGTAACAAAAAGTCATATAGAGCAGGGACTGTGTTCGCAAGGGGAACGTGAGGTTCAAGGAAGGAGTTAGACACCCTTCTGTTAACCCTAGACAGGCAAATCAGCTTTTAGGAGAAAGCTATAAGAAAAAGGGAGGCTTTTCATGCTTTTCATCAGACACCAGACATCAGCCTGGCTCAAGACAGATCTAGCAAGCTTCTCTTTTAGGCCCAGGAAACAAAGGCAAGCTAGTAAATAGGATCTCTTGTGGCAGCCTTGGTGGGGGTCCTATTCCAGGGTAAATTGCAATAGGGAGTATATTAACTCTTTGCTTTCTGTGGATAGAGAAGTTTATTGCCTCTCAGAGGGTGGGAAAGAAAATCTTTCCTCTTAGAAGTTTCAACTATTTGCTAATAAACATTTCAGAGCAGTTATTAAGACAAATACAACCACATTTGACTTTTTGTGCTGAGAGACATCTTGTTTGTAACAACTGAAATCGGCCTCTTCTGTTTAATTCATGAAACAGCTTAAACGGCATTTGTCATCTGGACCCAAATTAGATCCCCATGGAAATGGCACATTATAACTTTAAATCATTATTTCTGTGCTATTTAAGGACAGTGTCGCCATACTTTTTGCCTCTAGTAACATCACTAGGATCATTAGAGTAGGTACAAAGACAACTTAAAAGTTTCTAAAGGACAATCACTACATGGACAATGCACAAGACAAAATAGGAGCAGAACACTGTCTTCTTGCAAAGTTTTAAAGGGTGGAATTTCATTGACAGTCAAAGAAATCAAACTGCATTTTCAACAATTGCAAAATTTCAGCTACAGGAGTTTCCATTCATATTTTAAGTCAGCAACTCAAAGTAGATTGTATTTAAGATGACTGCTCGTTGTTTCTTTTTTTTTTTTTTTTTACTCTAAAGTTGACCTTGTAGTAGAGCTGTCCTTCAAACCTGTTGTAAGCTAATGCCAGACACTGGCCTCATTGTCTCACCAAGCTGTAACTTATTTCACTCAGTTCTCCATTCAGCATGCATTTTCTCACAGTAAAATAACTCAGTCGAAGCCAACGTTTTACACTAGTGTCATGGTTTAACCCCAAATTGTAACCCAATACCACACAGCCGCTCGCTCACTCCCCCTCTCCCTGGTGGGGTGGGGAGGAGAATTGGAGAGAAAGGAAAACTCGCGGGTTGAGATAAAAACAGCTCACCAGGACAGCAAAGGAAAAATATAAAAATATATTAATAATGATAATAATGATAACATATATAAGGATAATAGAAGATATAAAACAAACGATACACAATTTCTCGCCACCCGACGACTGATACAGCCCATCCCGAGCAGCAGTCAGGGAGCAGGGGTATCCCCCCCCAGCTATCCCAGAACAGCAAGTTCCAGAGAGAGCAGGCGAGGGGACAAACAGCCGAACGAATGAAAAACAAAAAGGAAAAATAGGGAAACAAAAAGCAACCTGAAGGGAAGCTTAACGGTTAAGGCAAGTTAAGGGTCTAAAAGCCTAGTGGCCCACCGTCCGACCCTCACTTATACTGGGCATGACATCTATGGTATGGAATACTCTCTTTGGCCAGTTTGGATCAACTATTCTGTCTCTACCCCTCCCAAGTTTTTGCACCTGCACATTAGCAAAATCTGGGAAACTGCAAAATGTCTTTGGTCATTCAGCAGCAATCAGCAACATCAGTGTGCTATCACCATTCTTCTCACACTAAAGCCAAAACACGGGAACTGCTGAAAACAAAACTAGCTCTGTCCCGGCCTAAACCCGGACAACTAGAGTCCATGATCTGCCCTTGCTCAGATGAATGTCTCAACTTGCAGGAGAAAAGGCTTACTAATAAGTGTTTATACAAAAGGACCTCATGTCTGTATTGTCAGTGACAAATAAAAATAATATGGCTGTATCTAAACACATGTGTAAATGAAGCATGAAAATAATCCATCTTTTGCTTCTAAATCCAAATGGATTATACCATACACATGCTGTATTTACAGATGGATTACTGTAAATATCCTCATTACATGCCTCTAGCTATTGTTTCCTTTGTTAGAAGATAGAAATGTTAAACAATTCAACGAGTTCAGAAATCAATAATTCAGAGAAGGGAAAAAAGAAATCCTTCATAAATGCTTGCTCATTCCACTTACATCCAATCCGGCAAGAGCCATGAGGAGAGCAGGTTTCTCCCCTTCCCTTGCACGCCAGTTGTACTGAGTGGTGCATAGAAGGAGCAGAACCCAAGGTCACCGCACCCCATCCTCTCCAGGCACAACTGACATAGTGAGGAGAGGTGGGTTAGTGGGAGAATTGTAGAGACTGGGTTGTCTAGTTTAGTGAGTAATATTGCCCATCTCATTGTTATGGCAGAACAAAAGCTAATCTTTACAATAAGATTTTTACAGTCTAGGATAGTGCAGGCATATCTAAAATGTCTCCCAAAGCAAGTGCCTCAGGAAAAAGATTAGGTATTGAAAGGATTTAATAACAAGTGCAGAGATGATCAGGAGAGTTCAAAGCCCCCTGCCAGTCTTTTCTGTAAAAGAAGATGAAAATATCTGGGACAAATACAAAGGACAAAGCCAGAGAATCTGCCACAGGAGAAATGTGGTGGATCTAGTAGCAGAAAGATGTAAAAAGGGCTGAAAGCATATTTCTGTCAAATTGCATGTGAATAAGGAAAATGTGGAAGACTTACCAGAGAGGATTCGCAAAGGGACTGGGCCTGGGTATACAGAAATGCTTTGTTTATGTCCCAGCTCGTAGCAGATGGCCTAGAAAGAATTCAGATACAGATGGTTTTTTGACCTTGCAATGGGCTTCTGAAAATGTTGGAGAGCAATTGGATGCCTGGTGTAAAAGTGGTGTGACAGAGAGTAATGAATGAATGAATATGACATAATATAAACCATTTACTTTCCTTAATGTCTTCTTTCATAACACAGTGACCTCCTTCCTAGAGTCCATGATAGCTCAGTCTCTGGATTAGTGTCTTCTAAGCGCCTTCTTAATCTTCCTCCGAAACTCATGCCTGATACTCACAAGGATTTAAAAGCTATATAGTACCTTTTCATCATCTTTTCGTGATGGATAGAAGTATCTCCATTTTAGCAGCCTAAAATGTTACATAATTATGTATTTAGGTTACAATGAAAACAGCTACTTTCTATCTTTATAACCTACTTACTAAAATTCTTTTAGACAATGCAGTGTCCTGTCCTTTTCCTGCAGGAATTGCACAACAGCCAACAAGACAGGAGAAGCTACTTTAAGATTTAAATTTGATCATTTTTAATGCAATTAAAATTAAGTGACTATCAAAAAAAACCCAACATAGCAAATGAGTTTTAGCCTAATCAAAACAGGATTTGAGTTTTTCCACTCTGCTGACCACATAATATGCATTCCTCATTTTGGTGGACTAAACAATACTTAGTTTTAAGCCTCCTTATCACAGAATCATGGATCATTTAGGTTGGAAGAGACCTTTAAGATCATTGAGTCCAACCATTAACCTAGCACTGCCAAGTCCACCACTAAACCATGTCCCCAAGCACCACATCTAAACGTCTTTTAAATGCCTCCAGGCATGGTGACTCCACCACTTCCCTGGGCAGCCTCTTCCAATGCATGACAACCCTTTCGGTGAAGAAATTTTTCCTAATATCCAATCGAAACCTCCTCTGGAGCAATTTGAGGCCATTGCCTCTTGTCCTATCACTTGTTACTTGGGAGAAGAGACCAACACCCACCTCGCTACAACCTCCTTTCAGGTAGCTGTAGAGAGCAATAAGGTCTCCCCTCAGCCTCCTTTTCTCCAGGCTAAACAACCCCAGTTCCCTCAGCCGCTCCTCATAAGACTTGTGCTCTAGACCCTTCTCCAGCTTCGTTGCCCTTCTCTGGACACACTCCAGCACCTCAATGTCTTTCCTGTAGTGAGGGGCCCAAAACGGAACACAGTACTCGAGGTGCGGCCTCACCAGGGCCGAGTACAGGGGGACAATCACCTCCCTAGTCCTGCTGGCCACACTATTTCTGATACAAGCCAGGATGCTGTTGGCCTTCTTGGCCACCTGGGCACACTGCTGGCTCATATTCAGCCGGCTGTCGATCAACACCCCCAGTTCCTTTTCTGCCGGGCAGCTTTCCAGCCACAGAAGTACATGGCTAGCGGACTTCAGCTAAAAATAAATAATCCAGAAAGAATACAAACTACATAAGGTTATTGAGAATGTCCATGTTTTAGAATTCTTATTCATTTGTGTAACTATTTTCTTTCTTGCCACATCATCTTAATCAACTCTCTCTATAAGGATCTAAAAATCTCTTAAATTTATTTAACAACACTCTTAAAGTTTTCTAAAGGAATAGTTAAAAGCAAATCTATGCTAACAGCTAATTGAAGCTTTTTAAGAACTTTAACAAACCTGAATTTGTGTGCCTTAGTATTCTGTATCATTTATTTAATAGACCAGAAAATAAAGCAGATTAAGGTTCCACCTTGAATATCAATAATTTAACAACCCATATGGCTTATTGTCACTGAATAGCCTGAGATCTGGAGACTGGAGATTTCTTAATCACAGTAAGATGAAAGGACATTGAATCTTTCACTAGCATCCTTTTCTGTCAGCTCTTTTTCAAGGATTTCAGTCAAATTACAAAACAAGCGATCCTATCACACACATTTTAACAAACCTTCATTTAAAAACAAAAAAACAAACGCAAGTGTCCTCGTTTCAGCTGGGATAGAGTTGATTTTCTTCCTAGTGGCTGGGATAGTGCTGTGTTTTGGATCTACTATGAGAATAATGTTGGTAACACACTGATGTTTTTAGTTGTTGCTAAGCAGTGCTTATAAGAAGTCAAGGACTTTTCAGCTTCCCATGCTCTGCCAGCGAGGAGGGGCACAAGAAGCTGGGAGGGGGCACAGCCAGGACAGCTGGCCCAGACTGGCCAAAGGGATATTCCATACCACATGACGTCATGCTCAGTATATAAACTGAGAGGAGTTGGCCAGGGCGGGGGGTGGTGATCACTGCTTGGGGACAGGCTGGGCATCAGTCAGCGGGTGGTGAGCAGCTGCATTGTACATCACTTGTTTTGTATATTCTTTTATTAATGTTATTATTATTCTGTCTTCCTTTGCTGTCCTATTAAACTGTCTTTATCTCAACCCACAAGTTTTACTTTTTTCCCATTTTCCTCCACATCGCCCTGGGGAGGGCAGGGGGGTGAGTGAGCAGCTGTGTGGTGCTAAGTTGCCGGCTGGAGTTAAACCATGACAACAAGCTCTATTGCAAGTGATATTGGAATTATTAATATATTCATTTTCTCCAGCCTTTCCCAGAATCATCCTTGAAAACCAGAGTATTTGAGACCTACATTTATTTTCATTTGTAAGTGAACTTTATGGTAAATTTAGTTCTCTGAATTCATGTCTCTACAACTCTGCATGTCATTGTGTTTAATTGTATTTATTATTAACAAAAAGATTGAAAGAAATGTCTACTTCTCAGATTATTTCTTCAGAAACCAATAAAGAATTCAAGGATACATCACCTTCTGTGAGGACTGCAGAAATGTTTGGAAAAGCAATATAAAAAGCAATAATACTTTTAAGATAAAGGTAGACCGGGAAAATAAATTTCTAAAATGATAATATTTCCCTTATGGAAAGAATCCAAAATTAGTAAACAAGCATAGTCTTAGAAAGTAGGCTCAAAATACTTCCAGGCTTTTCACTCCTTACATTTGTTAATCCCTATGAAGTTAATAAATTTGCACTGAAACTTCTATAGAACCAGATGTATTTGATTTACTTTGAATAAATGTACTTTATTTGTTGAAAACAAAGCCATTAAAATTTTCTCCTTTTTTTTTTTAAGGAATTTCTTCTCCCCTAGTTTCAAACAGCCATGACAATAATGAAGTACAAATGCCATGAATAGGCCAGCACTGACAGTAAGTAAATACAGAAACAAGAGAAATGACACTAGTTACTTTCTCCACTCTGCCACCAGACCTACTTATGACAGAAACAGTGGCATATTGACATGTCAGTAAAATAACCATGATGAGTGAATAAGGTGGAATTGCACATGTTTGGTTAGACAGGCTCTCATCTGTGCCATCATTTGAAATTCTGTTGTCAGAGTCCACCAACCAACCCTAATAGTGGTCCATGACTTCCTTTTTCTTCCTTAGTATAGTTCTTATTTAGAATGACGCCCTGCTTTGGAGAATCTCTCATTTTACTCCAGTAACATCTTTTATACAGTATATATATTTATGCCTCATTCTTTGATGTTACACCAAGTGAATACAAGGTCAAACCCATTTAGGGAAACTCCAGGTATGAAATCTGATTGGAGCAATTCCCTATGGTCACAGATTATATATGTAACTGTTATTTTGACAAAGCCACAAGACAAAGCAATTTACAGATGTACTAAAAATGCAACTATGTCTTCTAGATGTAGCTCAACATACTTGGAACCACTTGGACTTTGAGTTTATCTCATAGCCCAGGGCTGGATTAAGCCAATTCATGTGATTTAACAAGCTGAAGTTAACTACAGAGAAAAAAAAAAGTCTTCCTTGGTCTATAACTAGAGCCTGTAGAACTTATGTTTTAATTGTCATTTTTATAAAGTTTCTAGAGGCTACAGTGGCAGAATTAATTTATCCAGATGCACCTAAAATCAGCATAATGGCAGACTGAGTCTGAAGAAGCCTGGATCATCAATCAGAAATCTTTAAACTGTCAGTTGCCTCAGCTCTGTTCAGTCTAAGTGATGACAGCTATAATAGCACCACATTAACGCCACCAGAGATAGCATTCACCAAAAAACAGGGGAGAGGGGGAGGGGGAATACTTTTATTATACAAAGACCAGAATGCTGGTTTTTTTTTAGAAGCAGTATCTCACTTCATCATTTTGAAGGGCTTAGTTATAGATGGAACATATAGAAAACTACTGTTACACTGTATACCCTCTGACTTCTGTTCAGAATAGACCTGAATTAATATTCACTGTAATTTTCAGGATTTGGTACTGCTAGCATAATATTCTACACCAAATATCTCTGTTTTAAAGGTAACTTCATTTCTGGAATATACTCTTTCCAAAGAGAATCAATTCATCTTCTTTTAGAAGGTATTTGGTATACTCCAAGCTCAGGGTACAGTAAGGTTATTCCAGCATTTAGATAGGATTTTCTGTTACTTCCATTTTGTTCAAATATTTGTGGTAATCAATGCTACATGGGTGAAAAAATCATTGATTACCCAGGAAATGATGCCAAAAAGCAGACATAGCAGAATAGAAATCATCAGCATGCACAATAATCCTTAAACATTTGGCAGGAAAGAGGAGTTCTCTTCACAAGAAAAATTTGGACAGTAATACCTTTCAGATGGAATGTCATAAACCTTCCTGAAACCTCAAGAGACAGAACTAACCTAATATTCACCTTCTGCAGAGAGTTTGGAAGTGACAGCCCTATTAGCAAACTAATTAACAATCCATTATAAATGGCTAAATTAATTTTCATGGCTTAATTATAAACCCTTTATGAATCTAAAACTTTCAGATGCTCCATTGTTAATAAGACACATTACCTTAAATCTCATCACAATGAACCACTAATTTAAATGACTACAGTGAGTAATGCAGAAAAAGATATCAATGTTCGTATTAACATACTCCCATTAAATATTTCCCTCTATAGAATACCAACTATATGCACTCTCACTGCTTTTATGTTACAGTACAAATACAACTATATTTTAATACAGGTATGCAATTGGATTTTTGCAGGTGCACATTGATCTGGAATCTGCTTTTAATAAAATATGACTGGAATGTCAGAATATTGCTTTTAGTGGTGCTAGCATTGTTTATTCAGCACAGAGTCTCATGAGGGCTATGTCCAGCTAGAAAATGATGCAAACAAGTCACAGTGGACCTGTAAAGCCAAATACTTGGTGATAAGAATTTAATGTCCACACTATAGTCATTCCAGTGGTGGCTGGGTTTGCTTTTTAAACTTTGGGCTAACTCTAGCCTGGCCCCTTGGACTGAATGACAGTTCACATCTGAAGCTGCTCCCAGAGCACATCTCCCAACTCATTATCATCCAAAAGCAAGCCAAAAAGGATACTGAAAGGATCAACTGAGACTGCTTCAAAGTGCAAACCAAAGCATAAATGAGCAGATTTGCTTCCAACCAAGCTCTTCATCCAAACATAAATTGGACATGCCCCAGAGATCAACAACTTGACATTTTGTCTGGAGGCTTTTTGTTGAAATGTGAAAATAAAGTGGGAAATTTCACACCTGTTACTACTGAAAGCAAAAATTCTGAAATCTCCATGGACACCAACTGCTTTTTAGAGTCAACGGATCAAACCACTCTGATCAATAAATTTTCAGCTGGAAAAGAAAAGGATTTGACTTTAAAAGGGAAAAAAACAAATAAATAAACCTCTCAACTTCTGAGAGGTTCTTAAAAAACAATGAGTAGTAACAGACTCCCTCCCAAGACAGAAATTCCAATAGTACAGGAGCACAAAATATCCACTGAAATTGCCTCCTGGTATATCGCTGCTATCTTCTGAAGAAAAGTTCTCTCTGTCATGGTCTTTCCTACCCCACTGTAAGAGAACAGGGACCTTCAAGACTGGCAGTGGAGAATTTAGATGATAAGGCATAGGTTGTACTGCCTGGAAGAAAGAAGCAAGAAAACTCACTGAAATAACACCATGAGGTGACAAGAGGAACAAGAAAGTGCAAAGAAAATAGACTATGGAACTCTCAGGTCAACTGTCCCAATGGGTGAAAGATAAACACGGATTTGGCCTTGGTTCTGATCCAGTCCCTCCCTCAGTGCTCCAGATCAAGCCAACAATAAGAGTCTTCAGGCTTTCCATTTGGCTCACTACCAGCTTGCAACCAGACCCTCTTCCTTTGACCACCCCTCCCAGTCAAAACAGAGGACTCTGCCTAGTCTCTTCTGGTCTCCCTGCACCTTCCCTGTGGGAGGCCAACTAGGTTCTAAGAGGACTCTGTAGCAGAGCTAAGGGACTATTCATTCTTACAGACAGCATGGTTAGGACCATAACAAATTTGATACCCACCACTGTATAGGTCTTCATTGTTAAGCCAATAAAGTCTTTGGACAACTTGGGGAGATGTCTATTTCAAAGGCTCTTCAAGCATTTCCTTTCCTTTGCAAGATGTTGGCTAGATCGCCAATACACTTCAGAAGACCCAGTCAGTTAAGAGTCATTGTTTCCTTACATTTGTCTAGGAATGTATTAGAGAAAGACATTTGCCCATAGTCTTAAAGGAAACATATTAATGCAGTAAATCACCTGTTCTCAACCTAAATAACAGCCTGACATTGGCTGAAGAATACTTCCTCAGGGCAAACAGCTGTGCTATGACTCAGTCTGTCACCAGTGGAGAGTAAGACACACTCTCCTAGCAAGCCCAAGCATTCACAGACAGCTGTACGTGTGCATATCCCATTCCCCACCCCCAACAGCACAGTACAGCTGTCCACTCTTTGATCCAGACAGCAATACTCTACCCCACTCAGAGCCTTCACCCCCTTTTTAGTGAGCTTGTATTACTTCCATTCAGTTAGAAATCTGTTAAACATGAAATTGCACACATGCACGTTTCAAGATTAACTTTTCTCTTGTGGTTTCCCACCTCTTAATTTATAACTTAGAAGTATAACATTTTGCAGTTCCTTCTTAATTGCTTACCAGTTCGAGTGTTTCAGTCAACAGTTTTGCATTACTTAGCAGTCAATGAAAATACAAGGTTGGTTAGTACTCCTGAAAGGTAGCCCTCATATTTTAGACTGCTAAATCTACATTTTGGTAAACTATAATTACTCACACAGCCTTGAAGATCTTGGCCTTTGCAAATGGATCTAGGTTTTCTGATTGAGTGACCTCTAGATTCCTCTCTCACTGGGCTAAGACAACTGACAGAGGTTACGGACATGAACATACATATTGATAAGCCTGAAATGCAAAGTTAAGAGTTGGATTTAAATTCTGTCCTGACCAAGCTTTCCCATGTTGTTGTGTAGAACATGAAAATAGTTTTAATAGAGACCTGTAAAAAACCAGAAATGTCAATATTAAAGTTAACTTTGATGTCATTTTATAGCCCTGTTATTTTCCATCATGTTGTAAACATATGAAAATTGAAAACTTTCTGGACACAAACTGAAAAACTGATCTGAGAGTACTGGCAGAATCTTAAAGCTGCTATGGATACATGGCTGTGGCAATGATGGGTTTCTTTCCTGATCAGCAAGCAATATAAATATATCTGTTATTTACAAGTATGTTGCTTCATCCATCAAGGCTGCACTGAACAGACTGCACTTAGTAGGTAAGTGAGGCATGGCAGAGAGTGATAAAAATGAAAAATTACTCCCACTTCAGCTATGCTAATTCTGAGCTATGTATTGTAAATGTTTACAACCCCTTTTAAGGTAATGCCTCTGAGAATACAGCTTTAATAAAATTGCACCAAAATGTTCAAATTATTTTCAGCTAATTTGAATCAAATAAAAGTAATTCAAAAGCCAAACTCAAAAAAAAAAAAAAAACCAACCCCACAAAAAACACACGGGAATGTAAAAGCCCAAAGGATTTCAAAAGCCCAACTCAATAAGTACTAATTTAACTGGGAGAAAAAAAGTTTGCATGATTACAAAACCCCATTTCTGTCATACTAGCTGTATAATGAGAACGGATCTTTGAAGTCCGTACTACAAATGAAAATCATTTGATAATTACCCAACAACAGGGTACAGTAAGCTTCAATATTTCCTTGTATTTAGCTCCTCCAGCTCCCTGTATAGAAGAGATAGATTCCTCTGAAGGGTAATTCCAAACAGGAGGCTGACAGAAATGCTCTGAAAAATTCCCTGGAGAAGCTTAGACATCTCCTTTTACAATAAGAACAATAGTCCGCTATTTTCCATGCCAGGGTTTGGCAGCATGAATAGCCCCAGACTTCCCCTAGGTATACTTGCATTGTGATTGTTGATAGGTGGAAGCAGCTGTCATCTTAAACATCTTTGATTTGGCTAAAGAAGTAGAGACCAAGATTTGTACCAAAACCAAACCTTTCAGGGTAGTAGAACATGGTTTTCTGTCCTGACATTTCATGATGCCATAAGGGGATGTTGAGAGGTGTTAAAAACTAGGCAGCACAGCGAGGCTTCACCGCAAGCACTGTTCCTGTGGTTGCAGCAGACCAGGTGATAACAGAAATAGATTACTTCGTGGTCTTTGGTGGATTTTCCCTTCACCAAGAAGGCTTGTGTCTGCCCCCACCCCTATCCTGGGGTTAATGAATGGCTGCAGCTTCACGCAGGGAGGAAGAACAGATCTAAAGAGCCCAGCATGGTCCCTTTCTACCAAAGACCTGGGCAAAATGAGAGCTGAGGAGACTCTGTACAAGCTGTCCACTTTTGCTACCATACTACACGCTCCAAAATGGGTTTTTGTCCTGGAATGATATCTTTACATGGAGATTCAGTATCAACCCTATGTTCCTGTGGCTGTAATGACAAATACTTGCCCCTTCTTCTTTTCATGACGGGGACTGCAAAAAACTTCCTTCAGACCTGGCGACAGGCAGGCACTGAGGGACCTGGTTTACTCCTACCCATCGGTCCAAGAGAGGAGAAGGATTTGCTCTACAGAGAAGGATGTGAAGCTGAGGGACTGCTTTCTGTGGGGTATTGTGTGTGTGATGAGAAAGGAGTGGGTAGATTTCTGACAAGGTTATTGAAAGAAGAGCAGCTATATTTGTTAGCTACATGTACATACTCTCCTACTGCAATCTCCTCTAACTTTATGATTCTATCCCATTCATGGCTCTTATTTAGTAGAGATTTTCTGACTCATAAGGAAATCGAGGCAGGCCACACCAACTTTCCCCCACTTATCAGAAAGAGCTTACGTTTATTTCATGATTTCCTTGTGCAATCTAGAAATATTGAATTCAGGCAGGTTTGCCAAACTCAGCAGATGGGTGACATTTTGTGGAAAGAAAATACAGATTCAATGTAGAAGATGGGGGGGGTGTCCTTGGAGGAGGAAGTATTACATCCATTTTAAGGTTTGTTCTATTCATATTCTTTTTTAAGGCACAACATATTTTTTATTGTTTCCTTACAATCTGGGAAGGGAGTGAGCTTTACAGATAGCAAAGCCTCGTGGAGTAATCCAAATTCCATCACAATTTGGGGTGTAGTACAGTGCATATCTTTCAAAGCTACTGAAATTTTGACTGGTCTCCCTGAGTTCACTCACTCAGGAGTTAGGGCTTCTGCTTTTACCATTCTTGGGTTCTCTTCTTCTTAAATCAGTCCCTAGGATTCAGTGCATACTGCCACTACTGTTTTTTCTGTCCAGAACATAGACAGTGATAGGCAAGACAAAATTTCTTCTTGTATAAGAAGTTATTATTTTTTTAGTATTATTTTAAAAACACTAATAAGTGTTTTTATTAGTATAAAAATAAGGGATTTTAAAAACAAGTCTGTGTGTATGGTTCTCTTATCTAAAGCTGTTACTACAAATGAAGTCTACATAAGTAACTCTAGAGACATTCTTATCTTGGCCAGGTTTCAGCTGAATTGCCCCTGTATCAATGAAAGAGTGGCCTTTTCTTTAATCCTGTCACAGTTCTTCTATTGTTGGCTTTGGTCTTTCTAGTTAAACCAGGTCTGTGAAGGAGATCCAGACAAAATCAGCAGCGCTCGTTATCCTTACATCGTGACTGCTTTGGACAATAGTTGAGAAGACAAAGAGCACCCAAGGTTATTGCTTAACAATTCTTAAGTATCAATAGCCATTTGATAGAGTCTTGAGCCTTTTCTTCAGTACACAAGCGTTTCAACTCAATCTAATATCTACTTTGTATCAAGCAGAGGACCCCAGTGACAAACAAAAATTATTCCATAGAAAAAAAACAGGCACTGAAGAAACAGACTTGAATTAGTTGTTTTGAAGGTATTTGATATAGATGACATTTTTCATGCCAATGGAATCTAGAATTGTTTGCAAGATCTATTTAGTTTAGTAAATTCAGTGAATTTGTTATTACAAAGAAGATTTATTTTTGAACATCCCATCCAAACCAATAAAGTTTATTATGAATGGGCAACTTACTCTGCCTACACATTGTTTTAAGACTCTACCATTACATTTTTTTGTTGCAATTACATAAAATACCGAGAGAACATTATGGCTTATTTCACTGTTCACTTTGTACATAATTGAGATGTTAAGCACACTACAGCGGCTGAGGACATGAAAGCATTGGTGTGCTGTGAAAAAATCCCATTCTTCAGACACATTACATGCTTCAATAAATCCACCTATACAAACAATGCCTTAACAAACTGTTGCCTATACCCAGTGTTGGCAGCATCTCTCAGTGACTTGGCAGTAATCTCTGGTTATCCTCACCTTTCTTGGCTTCACAGACTGACAACAGCAGATGAGTCATTGGTGAGTGACACCCAGGACAAGGCAGAGGTCACAAACAATGAACGTAACAGACCTCAGCTGTCTAAGTGAATTTAAAAAATTCGAACATACATCTCGTTGTTATGGCAACCATGAGCATCCAAATCAATTGTTCTGAGGGAACGTGCAAAAATTAACAATACTTTTAATGTACTTTTAACATCATCCTTCCTATGATATTGATATTTTGTTTTCCCTTTTGTGACTCTTGCATCTTTCAGGAGCAGTTAATACACAGTTGCTTTCATATAATTTTAATTGAAGACAAACACATATAAATCATACTTTCAAAACACAATAAAATGCTAATTTATTCAGTTCAGACACTTCTAGGCATAAGCAAAAATTACGTTCAGTTTGTTACCTCAAAATCTGAAAAGGATTTATGGCACAGAACTCAGATTTCCATTTCAGCCTGGCTCAGGTCTCCAGCCTGTGGTTTATTCTACCAAAAACATTTCTACATGACTAATTTAACTATGTTCTGTAATTGAATCCAAAATCTGAAACAGTTTTAGCTAAATAATACAGATGATAATTTTCTAATGCGAATGGCATTGTACCAGGCATGATGTAATTGTTATCAAAATCACACAATACACAAAGATGAACTAATCACTGGATTGAAACTTTGTGGATACCTAAGAATCAGTAATCACAATATGATTTCATTTCATAACACAAGACAGATCCCAGTTCCCACACAAACTCTAGGTTCCTCAATAGAGCTAATTTTCTAAATCTGAAGACCATTAATTTGAAGGAAAATAATCAAGCAAACATGTGACTAAATGTACATGGCTGCTTAAGAGAGATATTCAATGAAGGTAGGAGTTTTTAAAATATTTAAAATAATATATAACTTTATATATCAAATGAAAAAGGAGTAAAATGTTTAAGTTAATCTCTTGGAAAAGTCATATCTAGCAAAGCTAAAGCAAATAAGAATGAAAACATTTTAAATCATAGAATCATAGAATAGTTTGGGTTGGAAGGGACCTTTAAAGGTCATCTAGTCCAACCCACCTGCAATGAGCAGGGACATCCTCAACTAGATCAGGTTGCTCAGAGCCCCATCCAGCCTGACCTTGAATGTTTCCAGGGATGGGGCATCTACCACCTCTCTGGGCAACCTGTGCCAGTGCTTCACCACCCTCATAATAAAAAAC
Source organism: Phoenicopterus ruber ruber (assembly GCA_009819775.1). Lineage (NCBI taxonomy): Eukaryota > Metazoa > Chordata > Aves > Phoenicopteriformes > Phoenicopteridae > Phoenicopterus > Phoenicopterus ruber. Next base: position 27,816,138 of record CM020219.1, on the reverse strand, counting down.
TTCTTCCTTATGTCTAGCCTGTATCTCCCCTCCTTTAGTTTAAAACCATTATCCCTTGTCCTATCACAGCAGGCCCTGCTAAAAAGCTTTTCCCCATCTTTCTTATAAGCCCCCTTTAAGTATTGAAAGGCTGCAATAAGGTCTTCCCAGAGCCTTCTCTTCTCCAGGCTGAACAAGCCCAACTCTCTCAGCCTGTCTCCACAGGAGAGGTGTTCCATCTCTCTGATCATTTTTGTGGCCCTCCTCTGGACCTGCTCCAACAGATCCACATCTTTCCTGTGCTGAGGACTCCAGAGCTGGACGCAGCACTCCAGGTGGATTCTCACCAGAGCAGAGCAGAGGGGCAGAATCACCTTCCTCAACCTGCTGGCCACACTTCTTTTGACGCAGCCCAGGATACGGTTGGCCTTCTGGGCTGTGAGCGCACATTGCTGGCTCATGTCCAGCTTTTCATCCACCAGTACCCCCAAGTCCTTCTCAGCAGGGCTGCTCTCAATCCCTTCATCCCCCAGCCTGCATTGATACTGGGGGTTGCTCTTACCCAGGTGCAGGACCTTGCGCTTGTCCTTGTTGAACCTCATGAGGTTCACCCGGGCCCACCTCTCAAGCTTGACCAGGTCCCTCTGGATGGCATCCCATCCCTCAGGCATGTCCACCACACCACTCAGCTTGGTGTCGTCTGCAAACTTGCTGAGGGTGCACTCGATCCCACTATGTCATTGATGAAGATGTTAAACAGTACTGGTCCCAATATGGACCCCTGAGGGACACCACTTGTCACCAGTCTCCATCTGGACATTGAGCCATTGACCACTACCCTCTGGATGCGACCATCCAACCAACTCCTCATCCACTGAACAGTCCCATCCATCAAAACCATATCTCTCCAATTTAGAGAGAAGGATGTTGTGGGGGATTGTGTCAAAGGCCTTACAGAAGTCCAGATAGATGACATCCATGCATACATACATCAGCCAATTCCCTCAAGATTCTGGGATGCATCTCATCAGGTCCCATAGACTTATGTATGTTCAGGTTCCTCAGGTGATTAAAGTATACTTATAGCAAAATATTTTTTAATAATGATATAGCCTCACCATTAAATAGATTTTCAATATTCACAATAATACGGAAAAGTAAAAGTGTTTATTTAATTTTCTGTTGCGTGTTTAAAAAGGAAGCAGAATGAGGTATTCAAAAGAAGATGCTGAAGTGATTTGTAGTTCATTAGTAATTGGAAATGTCAAACAGCCCTATGAAGTATAGATACTTTTAAGATTGAGGCCTTGGTAATTTACACCCCTAAACAGCTGGATGAGCATATTTCTGGTTTCAGAATTGCAAGGACATTCAAGAAGCCTGGAAGGATGCTACTGCTCTGCTGGCACTCAAGATTAATGGCACTCACCCACGTAATTATAGGCTTGCTAGCCTAACGCTAAACCAAGGAAAAAACAAAGAAAAGTTGATAAGAGATTCAATTAATAAATACAGAATAATAATTTATGCCAGCCAAAATGATTTTACAGAAGATAGGTCTCATCAAACAAATTGATCAATTTTGTATGAGACAAGAGTGATAAAGATAACTGGGTACATACAATAGTCTGGAAAGATATTTGACACATTTAGGAAACGTTTATGTCAGACAACCTCATAGAAATGGCAACCATGCTCAGAATAAAAGGGATACTCATTATTTGGAAAAATTCATTTTAGTCAGGAGCACCTCAACAGGAGTTATTAATGGGAACGTCAGAGTCTTACAAACAACAGAATAGTGAGCGGTAAAATGGTTGTGTGTTGATGTCCATCAGCAATGAACTACAATGGGTGGCAGTTCTGTTGCCTATATTTTAGAACAGGATGCTGAAAGATTGGAGAACTACGAAAGGATGGTAAAATGCTGGAAAAAATGCTTTACAGTAAGAAATGTAAAAAAACCCAATATGTTTCCCTTTTTTTACAAAAATAAAGACTGACAACTGAGGTATTCCTAAAACAAATATGCCTTCACGAACTTCATATATACCAAATATTAAAATATGAAGGAGAAAACCATTAGAAACACATGCCTCTGGAAAGATGAAGAGCTATGTCTAGCTGTATGGTGCAATAACAAATCAAGCCAGCTTTTAAATTAAAGAATCTTTTTTGATCGTTTCCCAATTCAGAAGAGTACATGTATTTTAAGGGCAGCAATCTCTTCTGGGTGAGTAATTGCACAACTCTGCACAAAGCAACGTCCTTTACAAGAACGAGTGCCTCCCAGCACATGCTCTTTACAAAGAATTATCTTTGTCTGCTTAGTCACTATAGAATTCACTTTGTTTAGGTTGTCCATAATTCATGCTGATTCAGTATCCCCCAAAAAGCTTATTTTTTCAAGTATTTTACCAGAGTTTGGCTAGGAAAATGACAGATGCTGTGTCATTTACTCACAAAAAACACTGAAAATTGCTTTCCCATTGACTATGTCTGCACACACAGCTTAACCTATCATCTCAAGAAATGCTGTAATACATTTTTCGTTCACAGCTACCAGTCTCTATTATGCTTAAATATTGAATTCCAGAACCTGAGTTCTTGTTCTTCAGGAACACCTGGATTACAGTCCGGACCAGAGCTCTGGTTCTCCATGTTGCATTTTACACATGTAAAAGATAATCAGGACTTGAGTCCTGAAGAGAAACATGAGACTACGCTGTGTTCCTGTGAAGGTTAGTTCTGCAAAACCAACTGAAGTAAATCAGTTATTCCATCAAATCCTTTGCTCTATCATAAATGATCTGAACTCCTACTTTTGCTTTCAGAGACATTTTCAGAGGTCTGTCATTCTATGTTTACATTTACTGACAACTGTCCTCTTTTTACAGACCTATCCACAGCTGACCCTAAAATGTAGTTGGTGACTTTCTCTGATTACTTCCCTCCGTGAATTGACTTATAAGGTCTCTGACAGTGAAAAATCACCTTGTCTTTTATCTTCATTGTACTGGTATTAAAATGTATGGAGAATGAACAGGAAAATGGGGAGTTACTGCACTCAAATTTCCTCAAGCAGCTATATTCTATATATACTTCCACTTATTTTATATAAGTATATTAAAAGTCTTCAGAATTAATTTCTTAAGGAGGTTAGGAGAAACAGAGTATGTCAGAGAAAACACTGATGTTAGGATAAAACATGGCTGAACAATCACGTAATATTGCACTAAATTATTATAACAATAAAATCTGTCCTATGAATGGGGGATTAATGCAAGATATGTCGTGTAACGTGGATGGAATTTAGCATCACAGAGCTGTATGAATTTCTGTGTAGGCACAGTTTCTACCTTAGAAGGACATACAGAAGAATAAATTACCTTTTTCTGTAACAGAAAATTACATTATTTTTTATATATGACATTCTGGAACAAAATGTAACAGTGCTTTTGGGAGTTGTTCTAGGACTCCTAGTGCATGTCTACACAATAAAATTGAATGATATATAGAGAACCTCAGCCTAGGAAGGACTAAGGTAATTTCAAAACCAGAAACATTCTAGCCATGTTTTTATAGTATCACTGAACCAGCAGACTCTGTTAGCTCAGGTTCATCAGCATGTGGACTTGAGGGATCAGCCTTAGGACCCACATTGATATATCTGCACCAGATCATGCTGTGTGGAGCTACTCTAACCCAGCACTACTTCAGCGTTCTCTGTGTCTCACTCCAGTCAGAGAATAAATTGGCCCTTAAATGCAGTCATCTCTATCGCTCTTCGTTGCAATATATATTTACATATGTGTGTACACACACAGAGCAAGGAGATCCAGACCAGCAGCAAGATTGCATGGTCTCAAACAACATTCTCAAGCAGAAAAATCTTTGTTCGGTCTTGTTGGCACATGGAGTCCAACCATACACACAACCAAGATTTAGCAGTGGTTTCACAACTCCTAGTAGACCTCCCATTCTAGACAGAGGCAAAGCTGTAGCAATGTTAAGCCCTTCCACCAGCTGAGCTAGTTAACTAGGACAGAGACCTGGTTCAGAGAATCACAGGGAGATTTTAGACAAAGAGACTCATCTGTCCAGAGAATCACATTTTTGCAAAACAACCACTCAGAGAGCACAATCTGATGTGAAACCTGTCCCACAGGTGAATAAAAAAATTCAACAACTCAAATCAACATTTGAATGGGCCATGCAGACTCTTTGAATTTGCAGTCTGTTTGATAAGGTCCCCCTCTCCATACAGAAGTTCTCACAGGGGTTAAAAAAATAAATAAATAAAAAGTTAGGAAAAACTCCTTAGAAATTAGGAAACAAGACAGAAATAAATGGTCAGTTTTTCTAATTAAAGTCGTCATTAATGAAATCTCACAGGGATCTGTACTGAGCCCATTCTCTCTCTCATATATTCACAAACAATCCGTTAAAGAAGATGAAGCCTCACGTGAGACAGTTTGCTGACAAAACATATAATCCAGGCTATGAAAGGTGAGGGCTGACTGCCAAGGAAAGACCTTACGGTAACAAAAATACGGCCTGATGAAATGTAATGTGGATAAACATAAAGCAAGGTACTGAAGTAGTTAAACCAAACCAAATCAAACAGATGACAGGAGCTTTCAACATCAGCAACACTATCTATTTTTAATTCCTCCATCTTAAAAAAATAATTATTTTTTTCTGTGCAAGAAAGCTTTGATTAAAAAAATTCAAAATTCAAGCTGAGACAAGAAAAAAATCTTGAAAAGTTTCAGCCAGAAGGTTTATCTTGTGTTAAAACTGTAAACAATTGAAAATAGGGAGTATATCAGGAATCGCTACACAATATTAACAAAAGTTTTCTGGCATTGTGTCTGCTCTGTTGAATGTTAGTGGTATCTTGCCCATCATCCCAGGATTTCTTGGAGATTGTCTGCATCTACTGGGTCAGAGTGCCCAAATAGTTTAACAATCTGAGCTCTAATATTTCCACCAACCCCACTTACTTTATTGTATTCTTTAACAGCTGTATAAAGAATGCTAACTCAAATTTTTTAGAGAAGTTTCTGTGTTTACAACTCCCATTCCAATTCAGACTTGTTACCCTTTGAAGACAGGTCACCTTTCCTTCTTTTAAAACCTAGCACAGCAATATGAAGTGGCAAACATCACCATTTTGAACAACGTTTACTATGTCCTGACTCTCCTAGTCACAAAACTAATTCAAATGAACTGGATAATAGATACAGTCAGAAGGATTAACAAAATGGATGAAGCAGCAAACGGATGCTGAGCATTTATATTGAACAGGTGGGAGGTACCTGCGACTCAGAAAATTGTTCATTTAGTAATGTTGATAAACAAAATGAAACACACAGATTAGAAAGTCTGTAAGTCACAATTGCAGGTCCACTAAAAGGGAAGAATAGCTGCAAATGTTTTGGAGACTAAAGCAAGAAAGAATTTGCAATATAACATGAGAGTCACCTTGGGCAGAACATTAGAACAACTGCAAGAGCTATAATGTGAAGCAAAACTATTGAATGGCTGTCACCTGGAAAACAATGTTTGGCAAGAGTTACTGTGAACAGCATATTAAACCTGAGTTGGCACTGTGAAACGGTGACACAAAAGACAAGCCCAGTTGCATGGGAAACATGGAGAAGGCAAACAATTTATTCTTTCAATATGGGCACGGGAACGTTATGAAAACTGTCAAACCCATTAAACCCACAGACTAGTTTCTTACCACCCACTTGCAATACTAAGAGGTTTGGCTGCAAAAATTTCTCGTAGCTGGCACACCAGCAAGTTAAAGACGCTGGTACAGGGACATTAACAAGGCTTCTGATTGGAAATCAGTGCAGAGACTGTAGCTGACAAGCTAATGAGGTCACTAGCACAAGCCCAGACGGTAGAGATAACCCCAGCCAGACATCTCAGCATGCTAAACTCACCCAGGAGGTGCAGCCACAGCAGAAATAAGGGAGAGGAAGTTAGTGCTGAATTCTAAACTCCGATACGGATAGTCATGTAGCTACAAAACAAATTGGGTTAACACTAATCTGGAATTCTCAACTTCACATTGCAATGACCTTGCATAAGCTCAACCTTCTGAAGTTGCCAGTCAGCTTTGAAAATATATCAGGGACATGTGGAAGGACAGATGCAAGCGGAATGAAAGACTATTTTCCCCTGTCAGGAAGCCCAGCTTAATTCCACCTTCCCAGCCCTTCAATGTCTGTTAATTCAAAAGGAAACTCTCAAGGAGAAGTATCCATAAAGACTGCACCAGAAGCTTAAAAGGCTGAAGCCCTTTCTCCGTAGAAAAACTGAATCTGGTAGAATTGTTCAAGCTAGGAGAGAGTTAGTATTCCCTTCATCAACAGATGCTTACAGGAGAAGAATGGCCTGTAGGTTTTTTCCCTCAGGACATCCACAGCAGAGTGTGAGTCAGGTGGCAGGAGCAAAAGCAGACCTATCTCAAGATCCTTGGTGCTTGAAAAAGAAATGCGGCGGAGGGAGGAAGACAAAGATTTTGAGGAAAGATCAGGTTGCCTCCTTGAGTCTAAATAATACTGTAACATTATGGAAATACTGAAGCATTAGAAACTGAAGAGGTTCATAAAATCAGGCTCATGGTCTGCTGCTTTTCCCCACTTACCAGTTTGCTACATCTGTTTTCCAACTTAAATTGAGTTCTAATTAACTGAGTTCTGCCACAGTGCAGCCCAAGGCAGAAGAGATGGGAGGGAGCAGAAAGTATTGAACAGAGCTAATATGAGTACACATATCTAAGGACACCTTTACAGCTCTATAGTTCTCTTTTCATGTGCTTCTCACCATCCTCTCTCTATGCAAGGCATCTGCCTACACAGGAGCTCTTGCTAATCTAACTTTTATCTCCAAATAGACAATAATGTGGGACCATCACATGAAATGCAACCTGGCTTTGGCTCTGCCTTTCAAAAATAAAGGCATCGATTATAAAAAGATACTTAATTCTTGAAAAAGTGTCATACCTTCTTTTGTTTGGAGATCAGGCATTTTGGGGGGCAATGCAGGCTGATACGGGATTGTGTTGCAAGGTGCTAGGAAATTTCAGCTTTCCCTGTCTTTGATGCTGGAAAAAAAGCACTCAGCACCTATAAGGAAGTTCTTGGCACTTCACAAGGATTGGGCCAGAGTGAGAACATTAGGAGATAGTTTGCTTTCTAACATTTTAGTTCTGACTCATCGAGACTTGACATTTACAGCCTTATTCAAATATGAACATCTTCAGGAGTAATTAAAAGGGAACCATTTTAAAAGAGCTTTTTATATCAAAGAGAAAAGAAATAACTTTGTGTTGACTGTCTAAAAGAAGCGTGACAAAGCCTAATTACATTTATTCAAAATCCAGCCCAAATAAAATGTCAAGATAATGGCTCTCTTTCAAATTTAGAGCTGCACAAGAAACGTACAGGGAAACAGATTGTAATAGATATAAACAAATCCAAGTCTGGATTAAATGAAAAGCTGTTACAAAAAGAAAGTGCACCGTTTTCATAAAAGCAGCACCATGACAAATCAGGGGAAAATAAACATCATCCTCCAAAAAGCATAATGTACCTTGCCTTTAAGAGGGCATTTTAATTCAGTTTCACTGACTGAAGAGGGGTACAGAGACATGAAGAGTGAGGGATGAGGGAGCGGGAAAAAATTCTTAGAAATTACTAACCATCTTAAACAGTGTTAGATTAAATGGCAGCAGAAGCACATTAACCTGGGGTTTCGGTCAAATTCAGCTGCTCAAGTTCACTCTCGGGATCCCCTGCAGAACTGAGCTCAAGCTGCTAACTGAACCAAAAAGCCAAATCGCTGTCTTTTCACTGAATTAAGGATATACCCCCCAAATGATTTCCACTGCTGAAGCAAAGAAAAACAAGGGCAAATGAATGAAAAAGGCCCATCAGAAAGTGTTCAGGACAGAAATTCCAATTGGAGAGGGAGAGCCACACCTACAGAAAAAAAGAAGAAATGAAGCACGATTCCTTAACTGGTTCTCTAGTCTCTCTTATGTATATCTTCTCCTTTCTCGCTCTCCTGCTGGCTAACTTCATTTTTGAGTCAATTTCTGCCTGTCCTTCTTATTTTTCTCTTCTATCCCTTCTCCATTAGCAACTGGGTTCAACTTCATAGTTCATAACACTGCCAATCCCTGAATACTTTGTGCTTTACTCTTTAGAGGCTCTCAGCCATTTTATGTACTACAAAAGAACACAGTACCTCCGCAGGGATTAATCCTGCTGTCCTTTGGCTAAGAACTCTCCCAGTGAAAGAAGTCATATTGCATGTTTATCCAGAGAAAGATTATATAAATAGTGAGGCTATAACACCAACAAAAGTAACTCTAGTGTCAACATTACAGCATGCTCTATTCACAACTGAAAGAAGTAAATCAAAAATCATTATAAAGCTGCTTCTTTCCATATACTCTAGATGAGTCATCAAAAACACACAAGCATGTTGGATACGCCAGTATTCAGACAGCATCTCTGCAACATCACATAGCATGGGGAAGTTTTATTACAACAAGGAACATGAGATCTCTGTCATGATCCCTGAATTCCAATTACAAGCTCACACTTCGTTCTGTAACTACCAGATGTCAAGTCAGAGCTGCCAAAGTGAAGAGGAACAGATGGCATAGACCCATTTAAGTCTCTGAGTTTTGAGAATGGGTTTGAGGGATTGCACGGAGGGTTTTTTTCTTGTGCCAAATAAAGTACTAGGGGATTTTTCAGCATCTATAGGACAAAACAATTTCAGGACAAATAAAAGACAATCCAAAGTCTCGAGCAAAATTAGCAGATACTTAAACTCCAATGAGTTTTCCCTCCAGTGAGAATTTTTATAGTAAATCCTCCTTTCTGAATAATTTCTTGATGTTAATATAAAAAAATCTGTACAACCTCAAGGCATTCTATAAAATCTCTTCACTCATACTAAAAAAATGTAAAGAAGTGCTTTAAGACTCCAAACGAATCTTGGCTCTGAGTGCAGTTGAGAAATGTCAGACTGCAAATTAAAGAAGTTAAATAAACAGAAGTAATTGTATCTTCCCAGTGCCTGTGGTAGCGTTCCCATAGAAATCTTACATCTGGCCTTATATTACGAGGTTAAAGGATTTTCAGCATGGGCAAAGTGGCAAAACAGAACTGTTTACTACTGATTCAAGTCCAAAAGAGAAAAAGTTTGAGATATCTGCCCTCTGAAATCACCAAACTCTTCTTTACCTAAACAACAAAATCCAGAGTGATGCTGAGGATCTGGTCCTTCTGTTTTAAAGGGAACTGCAGATGACCAACACATCTTAAGACTGTATTGTAAGTGGCTGTTGACGAGCTCTTCATGCTCTAATTCAGAAGTAACAAGAGTTAAGGATGGCTTTTGACATGTAAACAACTCCCGTATGAGAAACTGCATAGAGCAAATACATACTGTGAGAGGAGGCCCGGTACACGGCAGTATAGTGCTGTTCTAGGCAATGCCTGCTCAAAACATGGTAGCCCACAAGATCACAGCATTTTCCCTAAAGAGGCTGAGTTCTTTCCATTTGAAACTTATTTCCCTTGAGACCCTTTCCATCTCTGCGTGTCTGCATCATTGCTACACTGCAGTACTTAACCCCTTAGCCATTATCCTAGAACAATACTTGAAGATGGCTGTTTTCGCTTATGACGCTCTGCAACATCAAGTGCTCAATGTTGCAAACTGCACAGCACAGCAGGGGCAGATGACAAGAAACATTCTCCTAAGTGTACTGATGAATAGGTCAATAAACTCATAAAACCTACTGTGAAAGAATTTAGAGGAAGGATGCACTGAAAAGAAAACTGTCCAAGTTTCTTATTTAAACACTAGGCCTAGTTTTATCCTGCTCCACTTTTGTTATTTCACTTGGAAACCTGGCTGCCCTGTGCCCTAATACCACATTCTGCAACCACTAAATCCCTCTGCATAATCCAGTGCAATCCAGAGAACAAGACGCCATATAAAGGAAATCCCTTTTTTTCAGGAGGGTTTGATTTTAATCCCTTCTTGCAGAGAAGGTAACTATGCACCCCTCATATTCTGGGCAAATTCTTCAGCTCTTGTACTTACATGCACTCCTTCTTTAAGAAAACAATTTAAAAGTTTCAAACATCCCCTCTCTTCTCATTCCCCCACCCCAGTCTAATTGTGAGAGAAAGGAACAAGGTCTAGACTGGGAATACAAAAGAATGGGTTAGTCCACAAGAAAGATGTGGAGACTATGCTACAGAAATACAAGCAGAGCAGATATGTTATTATTGCCTTTACCAGTGAAATAAGGCAGTGAGCCAGACTGTGGAGCTTCTCAAGCAATCAGCCTCCACTCAAGGCTTCCTGCTGTAATCAGTGAAACAGATTTAGGACCAAAATCTTAAGCCTACACTCATTTATCCACTGTTTTATATCCTGTCTCTTATTATTTTAGACCTTGTACAATTTGGCCTTAAAATGGAAAAGCTTTCCTTTAAAAATGAGTTGGGTTTTTTTTTAAATGATGGTGATATATCAAAGGTCTGAAACACAGAGATTAAATGATGAAAATACAACCTCTGGGAAAAAGATGGAGGTAGGAGAAGAGGGGAATAAATGAGCTAAATTAGCCAGCTGTAAAGGTATATCTTTTTGCAAAGTAGCTAAATTGTCTGGCATTTTATTTATCAAACTATCAGGCTACAAAGAATACCGCACACTTGTCAGCTATATACATCTCAGTAACAGAATACTTTCTTGCTGGGATTTTCAAACAACCCTTCAAACTCTCTTTTCTTCTTCGATGTCTAAAAGTGATTATTTTTAACCAAGTGAAGCAGCTCAAACAAAGTATGTTTGTCTCTACAGAAATAATGTTTATGAAAATGTAGAGATTCCAGAGGAGCCACCAGTGAAGCACAGTTATAACTGAAACTGCACATCAGATGCATACAACTTTCAGCCTGTGCATAATGAAGGAACCAAATATATCAGCCAGCCACCTGGGGCAGGGGGTGGGGGATGCACAGGAATGCAGTGGGAGAGTAAGTATACTTCATTAAGATCTAAAGATATTTCTTCCCATTTTTTTCCTGTCCTACCAATAAATGCAGTTCCAGGAGAAGGAACAAGTTATTTGCCTCATGCTCCTGCTCCCACCATAAGGCAACTAAGTTATTTTTCTCAGCGAGTGCTCAAATCCTTCCACACACTCGACCAGATCTGCCATGTTTCTGCACTTATACCATGTCAGCATAAAAAGCACTAAGTCAGTAGGAGGAAAGTCAGTTGCTCTGCACTAGTGCCCGTGAGGCAATAAAAAGCCTTCTCTTTTTCTCTCAGTTCTGGCAAGGCTCATTTACTCCATGTCTTTTTCCATCTGGAACAACCTACCTGTACCTTGTTCCTTCATTTTCCCCACTTCTCTCCAAGTCTCATTGGCAAATATACTTTGTTCTTTGCCTTTCCCTTCTCCTATTTCTCATCTGAATCATTCAAAGATTTGGCTCTGCAGAGCATTCTGCTACAGAGTGGAGATTTTGCAGGAAGGGTGAACAATATCCAGCAGACCGTTCCCCAAGAGTGCATAAGATCCATTCATAGCCACTGTTTTTTCCCTGAGTTCCTCTCAAAGTGGTGTATTTACATGCTGTCTCGTTCTCAGAGTATACCTATCAAGTCTCAGTCTAGCCCTAGATTGAATTCCACAAGATGTAATGAGAGTCAGCTTGAACATCTCATCTGTCTTAACCTTAACCATCACAAATGAAGTTACCTGTAAATAACCAAAAAACCTATTTCATTCTTGAAACCTCTCAGGTCTACAGGAAACTTGGTCAGAATTACAGCCCTACTACAACAAAGAAAAAAAAGTATTTCTCAAGGCAAACTATGTCATTTTGTAACAAACATTCAGCATGACGTTTCTGTTTGTAGAAGATGTTTTTTTCTAAAATAAAATACACGATGAGTTCACCGGTAGTTTTCTCCCAGTTTTGCACTGATTAGCTATCTTGCAGTTAGTGAAGATATTCCTCATCCAGAAATACTAATCCCTGCACATGAATAACTTCATCCAAGGTAATAGTTCTGTATTTATAAAGTCACTCTTACATTCAAGTGTTTATAAAATCATAACTTAAACCAGGAGCCACTAGGTCCATAAATGGAGAAAATCAGTAAATAACTTTAGATTTACAGATTCTGAAGTAGCCAATGAAGTTTCTCCAAATAAAAATATTCACTGAAGACTAGGATGACTACAGCAAAATAATGCAAGGTAGTTTAACAAAATCTGCCATTTGTTTTCCGGGTCTCTCACTCAGTTGATCCTTCTGCTGCCAAAACAGTGAAACTGTGGAAAGTCCTATTTAACACAAAATTTACAGTCTGCATTCAGAAAAGGATCATATTTTGGTTTGTCATGTTACATAGCTCCAATAACTAAACATTATGTGCTTTTTCTTTTTCAGTCAAATTACATAGTTTTTTTCATGAGATCAATAGTCAATTGTTCTACTTTTGTCAAAAATATGGCAGGAATGATTCAATGACAGAAAATAATCATACAGAAGTAAAAATATTAAAAACTATAAAAATTGTTGAAGAGTAATCATTAAGAAACATGCACTTTAAATTTCTAAACTCTAGTGCACTTGAAATTAACATTTTGCCTTGAAAAAAGATATAACGTATATATGTCTTTCCGCATGGAGCTAGAAGTTGTTGTTCATCTTAAATTATGAAACAAAGGTACTTCTGCTGAAAACAAAATGTGACCTTTTTCAGTTTTAGTGATTGCCTTTGAAAAGAAATGAAATGTCACTATATCTCATGAAGTTTGCTGGTAACTCATGTGAATCAGAAAGATATTTCTTTCTCTCAGTGGGAGACTAAGGTCTAAGCAACCTGCAGTAAATCATAATACCAAAAAAAAAAAAAAAGAAAATCCTTTATTTTAGTTACATAGCAAAGTTGTTTGGTTGCTGGGTGAAAAAAGGTACTCAAGAACTGGATCTGAGTGCCCATCTAATGCTCTAAAAAAAAAAAAAAAAAAAAAAAAAAAGCATCCTTCAATTAATTTCCACAAGTTACAGATTCCTTAGTGCGTGTGTTAGGGGTAAGTCCTACCCCATACCTGCCTAAGCATCAGCTCCTTATTCCTGCATCTCCTATTGAGGACTTAGTTTGACTCCTGCTTGCTAAAACCTAGCATGAAGCAGACTGAAGCACAACAGCAGCCAGCATCTCAAAGCTGGTTTTAAGCAGGAAACTTAAACAGATTCAAATATATAAAAAAGCCTACCACTTTTCATAAACAAATTCTTCACTGTGTTTGCAATGGAAATTGCTGACACCACTGTACTCTTAATGTAGATTTTACTCTGTGCAAAGACTGACACAGAACACATAACAAATGCCAGCAGGTGCCATCAAGTGACTCTTCATGGACTTTATTTCTTCATTATTTCCACTAGGCACTCCAAGAAACAAAAGCGAGGTCAAGGTATCAATAACCTCATGTAACACCAAGATGAAATTCAAGGAGAAAAGCAGAACCATGATCCTTTAAGGCATGCTCCTTAAAGGTTGGAACTGATAAAATAAATACATTTCTCTCCCTTTCTTTCCCCTAGGAAAGTTTTATTCAACTACCTTAACTAATTATGGGAAAACTGTAATAAAACTGCAGCATTCAATTTACTTAGAGTTAATCTTTCATCCTGATTCAGTTTTTAAAAGCTGGAAATTTTTTATTTCCAAGTTGGATGGTTGTTTTCCACCAAACAGTGGAGTGTATTTTGTTGTTATCACCTTGTTTTTTCAAGTTTTTTTACCTCTAGGAGACTTTCAAGTAGAAAAGGAAAAAATACAGAAACCAGTTATGTAACTTCACAGCTTTCTCAGCGTTTCCATTCTACTACATTGAAATTATTGTCAAAGTTTAAAAATGGCAGAGGTCAAAAAGACAAAGGGAAAAAGAGAAAATGCAAAGATTCTGGACTTTGCCTGTCATTTAATTTAGTGAGGAAGAAAAAAAAGCAATAGGAATTTAAAATTACCTATAAAGCTTATTCTTTTTTCCCCTCACAAGGAGTTTCAGGGAGCAAGACATGAACAAGCTCTGTTTAGAAAATGTGATCAGTTCTAAACAGAAGATTTACATCCCCTCTCTGGAGTATACTGAGCAAATATTTCTCTGTAGCACATATGATCCAAACAGGCACAGTCTTCCTTGGTGAGATTTCCATTTTAAAGTTTCCAGCTAGAAGGTGCCCAAAGAGGCAGGTTAGTTCTTTCAGCTTTTGTTTTTCAGCAATCTCATTATTCCTCTGCTGACCTATGTCAACACCGTACCACATGAAAAATGCTGGAAAACTCCAGTCTTGCCCTAAGAGAGCTCATATGCCTACGTGGCACAGCACACACCATGTGGAAATGGTCACAAGAGGCCAATAGCATTAACATTCCCTTTTGCCAGGGCTAAACTGTCAGGCTCAACACACTATGTCTGGTTACAAGCCTCTCTTGTTCAGCTTGAAAGCACACTGCATCCCCACGTGCAGAAACACTATGCTGTCCCTAAGGCTTTACTGTGACGTTCCTACTACTGCCCATAGATTCTGGCATGGGAAAAGTATAGCAGACGTGGTAAGCTCATACCCGCAATCTGATTCCTTTCACCTCACTTTGCATAAACTTCACTGACTTGTGTTTAACATGATAAATAAAAACTGTTTAACACATCACAAAGGTTTGCAGGACTGAGAACACTGAACAAGAGCTTGAGGGCTGAACCTCTGTCTCTTAGCCTCTCTTGCATGAGTCTTCATTTAAAAATTTCAATGAGGCAAAAGAAAAATGAAAAGTTTTTGCTAGTCCTTTATTTCCAATTTTTTTCATAGCTTTATATTGAATGGTAAAGGCAGTTCCACCATCGTAAAAACATGTGTGCCATAATAGTTTATATTACTAGGAAAAGTAATTTTTTCCAATACAACTTCCATCTGTTCTAGAAAGGTGGGCAGTGAACACATCCCAGCAAACAAATCTTGACAGGCACACGATCCAGGGCAGTCCTAACCATAATCTATACTTACAGATTTATGAGTCTTTCTAAAGAATTAGCAATAAAATAACTAGCATAAATCTTAAACTAGTGGTTTACCTACATTGCATGCTAGCTTATAGCTCAAGATCCCCAAACTAGCTCTAAATAAGCTAGTTCAGTCGGTATCGGATACAGCCTAATCACCTTGAAACAGAGTAAATTAGCCTCCAGGAGCTCTGTGCTTCCACTTAGCACGAGCTTGAGTATACTTGTAGATTTAGCCCTAGTTTAACACCTGTGCTTAGCATTGGTACCTATTTTTTATAAAGGATAATACATTTTAAGTGTAGGCTTTGCTTTTCTTTAAGATCATGTATATAACCAAAATAGCAAACCAAAAAGGTTTTAAATCCATCAGACATTTTACCACTACTTACATTGCCAATAACTAAGAGACAGGAAAAACCATCATAAAGTTATGTGTGGTCACGTTACTCTTCTATCTGCTTTGATCTGTTTGCAAGAATGATTTATAAAACTGTCAGGAGCTGCATACATTAGCCAAACTATCCCATTATAGCTTTCATAACGCTAACTAGTTATCACTAGTGGTAGCAACACAGTTAATGAACAACTCATGATTGAGTATCAATATGTCACCAGACAACATTCATTCAACCCAATCACTTGTTCTTAAGCATTTTCAGTTCCGAGGCAACATACATGGAAATACATTGGTTTGTGTCATTGTGTTCACCCTTTTCTTCAGTTAAATGTCTTTGTGAAAATTTTCTACTTTTCCGTAACTCTGTCAGATATATGAGTATCAAAAGCTTTTATCACACTACCAATTATATTTCTTATGATAACATTTGTTTTTTCTAGTAGAAGTGCTTTTATTCTCTATAATTTAGAAAACCCATCCCCAAACATCTGCAATGAAAAGATAATGCAACTAAATTAATGGCAGCTGGAATCTTTATACGTAGCAAAGAATATCTGAGCCTCTCTGCCAGAATTTCAACCCCTTTTTATCTAATCATTTGTTCTTCTTGCATTTGTCCCTTCAGCATAACAATTAAATGCTGCATTCTCCTGGGCAGTCTGATCAAGTGTTGATTGACTTCACATGCTTTAGCTGGGAGAGACAAGGAGGCAATAAACCTTGAGAAATGTAATCCTCTGAATAAGTGAAACCAGCACATTGGGATACAGTGTGGATCAATTGCCTTCAATAAAACCCTTTTAAACACCAGTGTGAATCATTACTAGGAGATCAGAAACTGTCACCCTCTAGCCCCCTTTGGTTTTTTTTTTCCTAAATTGGAACAGGTCCACTGGGGTCAGACCATCCCTTGTTTTAAGGGAGCAGCTTGAATTATAGAAATATCCCTGTAACATTAGGAATGTACCCTGCCATCTTAACACTTCCTCAATTTTAATATGACACGTGGTCCACTGTTCAACCTGATACCCACATCCACTGCACACCTTTCTAGAATAGGTGGAAATTGTATTGGAAAAGAGTACTTTTCTGCTACTCTGAGTGGAAAGAGTAGCAGACCCACAGATGAATGGCTTCTCAGAACCAGACCTACAAATGAAAAAAAACCTTATTACTCTTACAGCTAATGGGCATTTTTCCTTAGCTTGAAAGAGCTTAAATCACAAGAATCCATGTTTTTTGCTTCAGAAAACTCAGATTATCACTACCTAATAATATTGCCTGAGCCTTCTCTGCAGGCAGTCTGCATCAGAATGGAAGTGGAGGCTAAGACTTATACTACAAGCTGGTACTTAACATTTATAACCTTTGCTTAAAGCCCCTGTGCACCATGCTATGGAAATATATTTTAATAAATGTTTTATCTGCCACTCTGGATGTCTCCTTTCCACCAAAATCAGTTAAATGGGTAAGTATACAAGCCAAAGAAATGGACAAATAAAAGAGACAAATGCTTTCCCCAATATTTAAAATTACAAGATTAGTCCATACTGCCTTCCATTCAGAAGGTATAAAGAGAAAAAGAACTGCAGCCTGTATTTGAAGCTCTGTTGTAAGCTGTGCTTTACAGGCATATCTGTAACAGCTGTATAATTATGCTGTCTGTATAGTTAAGTTCCTTCATGGCATACCTCCCGAACCAGCAATTTTGCATCAACGTTTGGTGCATTAATATATGCTGAATCCATACACACTCTTACAATCAGGTATTGTGTTTCTGCGGGAAAGCAGTAAAAAGTAGTTTCCTAGAACACTTACAAGCTGAAGGCAGTTGTGAGCACATTTACTCTGTTTCAGACCCAAAGCAAAGACCTCAGTTTAAATCACCTTCAACATTTTCCCTGGGACTCAGACTTCATATAGACAAGGCAGAGAGTGGTGTGCTCAGTCCTGAGCTGGAAGTCTTGTCCATCTTCTCAGCCATACTGCCTGACCCACATGAGAATTGCCACTAGTGCCCTTTGATGCATCTCACCTTCTGCTCTTCACTAGCCGGCGTAGTAGGAACGAGTATAGCACACACCTCTCCCTGCTCTTTAACACAATTGCCTTCATCTTGGTTTAGCATCTATTTAGGTATGGAAAAGCTGAGACAAAACCAGCAAGATCCTATTTAGCTTTGACATCAGTCAATACTTCTACATAAACAAACATATAGGATCTGAAACTTATGTTGAACCAACTGAGAATGAAACAACCCCAAGACAGGGATATAGCAGCCAAAGTAAGTAACAAATGAGAAAAACAGAAACACAGAGAGTGTTAACACTTGCACAACACCCACAATCTGTGTTTCTAGTGGACAGTAAAGACACACTTTTGCAAACAGCTATATTATGGCTTCGCTTGGATCTTATCCATACAAAGACTTTTTAAGTGTACCTTGCCCTGAGAGCTGCTATTTCTAGTTTTATTTGGTTGCTTTCTTTACTAGTCTAGTTTTATGATTCACTTGAGTGCCTGCCAATAAATAGCTCTTCCAAGGCATCTGGTGGTGTGGCTTGCACCTGACATGATCAGAACACCTCAAATGGTGGCTTCAAAATGTATTTTCCTTTTATTTAGTTAAGAATTACAAAAAGGGATGGGCAAAAGCAAACTTTTTACTCCTGCATTTCTAGTTTTCATTTTCTAGAGTATTCCCCAAACCTGCCAGCAAGAGCTGCAATGATAAATCACAATGGGGAGGGATGGTCCTTGTTTGAACTTTCAGGTTTAGCTGAAGAGATATGAAGTGGTCCCAGGAGCAGTTTTTCAACCTATGTATGTATTTGTTTTAAAGACTGTAGGACCACATTTGGTCAAGTGGATGGACGCTCTGGAAGCAGTCCTTGGTCTGCTCCTGCTCCTTCATATTATTTTTATACTGAAAAGGCGGTAGAAAAATTCATAGGAGCTCTCCTTTTGAAGACAATTATCAGTTACCAGATGGAGATATTTAGAAAGAGTCTATTCCCTCTGCCTATACAGGGACACAGTCAGCACATCTGTATGCCAGAAAGGTCATAAGCAGCTGTGAGTAACTGCTAATATGCCCAAAACTGCTCTACACTATCCTAAAACCAAGCCAGCGCAAAGACTAGTGAACTCAGGGCAGTTTAAGACAGTACACTTCAGGAGGACGCTGTGGAACAGCACTGGGGTGTATTTATAGCTTTTACCTCTGTCATCTAACAGAAATGGTACTGAATCAAGTTCCTTAGAATCAAATACCTGAAGATTTAGCTTTATTTAACATTAAAGTAAATTAATACAGATACAGTGAGGCTTTATTACTTCTGAATGGCATCATCTACACAGGAATTGAAGGTGATTTTAAACCAACATATTTACTTATTCCAAATGAATTTCTAATAAATATTCTCTTGCATACAAGCCTTTAAACATATACTTGATGCTAACTGACTTAATCTGGACTCTAGTTGCTCTGGTGAAACTGACTTAATCACTGACATTTATTGCTGGCAAGGAGTAAGGGAAGGGAACAGAGATTCTTCACAAGTGGGAGAGGCACGTGAGTGAAGGATGTAACAAGAACAGCAGCAGAGCAGCTCACCTTATAAGAGATGCTACAACTTGTATCAAGAAAAAGGTGCCTCACCACACAAACAGGCTTGTGCATTATTCGTGGCTTGGCTTGCCCATCCCCTCTACAGCATTGCCATCCTCCTCCCTGAAGAACACAGAACCATCACAATAACATAATCATTAATATATTTGACATGTTTCACTACAGAAATCAGGCTGAATATTTAATGGCTTTTCCTGGCTGGTTTCTGCTCTAGTAAAGCCAGGAGACCAGAACTAGACCCTCCTCTTTTTTAGTTGTAAGAACAGAGATCACACCAGGAAGAACTGAACTGCAAATAACACACCTTCTTTCCTTAAGTAAAATGGAGAATAAAACCACAAACTCATTTTATTTAATTTACACTGAGTAAACCAATTTAACTATTCTAGTAGGTTTGAGATGCATGTTTTATTATATGCCATGCACATTCCAACAGGCAGACAGACAGGCAAATTACCACAACATTCACAAAAAACCCAAAAAGTTCTGGACAGGATATGCCTAACACTACCTGGACTCCTTAACAACTATTTCGTTTTACAAAGAAATCAGACAGGATAGTCTACATTCATGGGGCTTGTAATGTAACTGCATGGATGTGCCAGCTGTATCCCAGTTGTGTTATACTCCTTTTGCCTCCTGTGACAAAAGAGTCAGTAGCGTTGTATCTTATCACGCCTTGCAATATAGTCTGAGCACCTCAAATGTCATGTCTGAGGCAGGACAACCTTGGAGTAGGTGGACAACAAGGAAAATAGAAAGGTCAAAAGTCCTTTACAAAACAGTAAAAGTCAATCATCTTTGAACACACTAAGTCAATTGCCCTTGGGCAACACAAGGAAAAATGAGAAAGATTGTGCTTTGTTTGTTATCCCACTTCATTGAGCACCAGGGCTGTGATATTGCAGGACTGCAGAATCAAGTTCAAAAGGGATGAAAAAGTATATTAAAAAGAAACAAAACCAAAAACAAAACACCAAAACCACCAGCTTTTTCTTGACAGGAATCTTCAATTATATTTAAAACAAAAACAAGAAAGAAGGAGGCAGGGAAAAAAGAATCCTCCTGCTATTGGACATATCACTGATAGATCATTTTGTTTTCATAGAATCATAGAACCATTTAGGTTGGAAAAGACCTTTAAGATCATCAAGTCCAACTGTACACCTAACATTGCCAAGTCCACCACTAAACCATGTCCCTAAGCACCACAACTACACGTCTTTTAAATACCTCCAGGGATGGTGACTCGACCACTTCCCTGGGCAGCCTGTTCCAATGCTTGATAACTCTTTCAGTGAAGAAATTTTTCTTAATACCCAATCTAAATCTCCCCTGGCACAACTTGAGGCCATTTCCTCTCATCCTAGTTCTCATTCCTAACCATTTTAACCTGGTTTGTATTTTCAGCATCGTAGCAAATCATAACTCAGATGGCCAATGGTGACACCCATAACATTGAAAATAGTGCAAAAAAAAATCAGATATCAAGGTTCCTTAAGGAAACCTCATTCAGAAACAACTTCTTTTTCCCTATCCCGAAGTCAGATGCAGTAATGTAATAGATTTCAGTATTTATGTTACAGTAGGTATGTTAGGATAAACTGTTACACAGAGGTTAACAGCTGTACTGAAACTATGAATTTTGACATGTCCTTGATATTTTTCACTCAAACTGGAAAACCAGAAAGAAATAATTATGGTAGGTAATTTTTTCTTTAACAAAAAACAACAGCAACAAAAAAAACCCAAACCAAAAAAACCTTTTGTAAATAGGAGTGTCAGGGAGCAAGTTGAAGATCATTAAAAAGATTTCAGGGCAAAAAACATGATCCTAGTGGAACAACAATAATACAGGTATCTCTAACTGTTCCCTGCCGTTACAAATGGAAGGTGAAAGTGTAATAGCTAGAACAGGTATATTAGTCAGATTTGAGTATTTGGAGTTACTGCAGCTTCCAGAGCCAATACCTTTAAAAAGCTGTTTTTCTGTTTCAGCTTCCTGTTTTATACAAATCTTTAGACAAAATCAGAAAAAAAATATGAAAGAAGAGTTTTCAACAAGTTTCAGATCCTGTCCCTTTCTCACCTTCCAGCTTTGCTGCTCAATGCTGTTCGTATAATTCTTGCACACACTATGTATGATATACATCAATTTTGAAAATTCGATCCCTATCATAACAGCGAGTACTAACAGGCTAATTGACCTGTCACTCCCATGGGCTTCTTTGATCACTGAAGCTGCATATGTATTCTGCCATGTTAAAATTTAAGACTGAATTAATGTTTTATTGCTGTTTGATGTTTGTCTAGGTTGATGAAAACAAAATAAATTGCTCAGTCAGTAAAAATCATACAGAACTAAAAAAGTTTGTCTGTGACTTGTAATACAACTTATTGAGTGATTGTGGAGTTCTATTAATAGCTATGAAATCAAGGGGGGTTTATGCTTGGCTTTGCAATCCTTATCTTTTATCTAATGCAAATCAGAACTCATTAACCATTAACCCATTTATTAGATGACCTCTTTATCAGAAAAGTGACTGTTTTCCCTCAGAAAAAAAAAAAAAATCTACTTAGCTATTGCTGTGATTAGCCAGAATTAAGTTAATGATAGGTCAGATGGAAAGGTTTGAAAAGGTTGTACAGTGTTTTCCTCTGTGTAGTGCAAACAAAAACCCTCCAGTCTAACTCAATCCAAAGATGAAGAAGTCATAAATACCAGGCTTGAGTTCAGAACATCCAAGGCAGAGCTCACTCTGCTCACACAGGAAAAGCCTGACACCTCTAAACATGAAACAGAGCAAAGACGTGGGAAATGCCCCACAGAAAGCAATCTCCGTCTTCCAGTCAGTTAGGCCCTGCTTTGCACACAGGAAGCCAAATGTGTAATCGGCTTTTATTGATCCAGGCACCTACAGTACAACCCTGCAGCACCTTGTGACTTGCTGCATCTCTTGACTCACAGCTCCAAGTAAGCACTTGCTGGATAGGAAGTCCCAGATGTGCAGGAACATTAGAAGTAATGGAAAATAATTACGCTGCAAAAGTCAGTTGCAGGAAGAGTTATGCTGTTTCTGTGTCATCCAAGTACCCCTTCAGCACCAAGACCACCTAGAAGGTCAGACAGACATGCCTTAGTCTTACAGCACTCCCTTAGTGCATCACAAAGAGCAGCCAGTAAGACAGAGACACAAGACTTGGGAGGCCTGGTGTTTATTGTGCCAAATCCCAGACTTCCCAGATGGCCTTTGTCATTCATCCACAGCTACAGGTGCCAAAAAGCCTTTATTAAAGCTTGCAGCTAAAGGTTTTACCAGAAAGGAAATTAAGGCAGGACAGTCATCTGTAAACTGGTGATGATGGTAATAAACTGCCTTATGCAACTTCGTACAGGAGAGCTACATAAGAGGCTGTGCAGAGACTTGTTTTAAGAAAAAATGTACAAAAAATTCAAGGTTCTGGCTATAGGGCACTGAGGTTCAGAATGGGGTGTTTTCCTGGGCCTGTGTCCCAACAAAAGATCACTTTCATTCACTGGAACAGCAACTTCCACAGAATATATCTTCTAGTAATAAGATCTGCCTGTTCATCTCCAGCATCTGCTTCAGTGTTCCCTACTGTCTCTGGTGGTTTTCCTGTCACTGGGGTTATTTCTCCTCTCCCTGTTCACAGAAAAAAAAAAATCTTCTCTATCACTTCATCCATCTCAGACAGGCCTCTGGTGTCTCTGGTCTTCCATCCTGTCTCTCAGCCTTGAGAAACCATCTCATACCTTGAGCTGTGTGGCACTTGAGAGGTTCACTGAATACTTTCTCTTCTTGATTCTCAGAATATTGTATTTTAACCAACTGAAATGGGCAATTTCTTTGAACACCTGGGCTTGCCAGCATCCACAATAAGAACAACTTTCTAGTTTGCACACTGTTAGACAGGTGGGTAGCTGTTATGCTGAACTCAGGGCATGTTGGATGGCTACTCTTAAACTATTTCACATTAATGCGTCTGTGGCCACAGCTTTAAAGAGTACATGGCCAAGATATTTAATGACAGTGCTATCAGGTGCGATATAGATGCTGAAGATGGGCAAACAAATAATTAATTGCATGCAGGTCCAATAATACTAGAGAACACACCCCCGGCCTGGGTCCTCAGTCAGCAAAGTGAAGAAAGTGTCTACCCTCAAAATCCAAGTGAATGGATGTAATATATTGGTCATCTGTGAGAGGTTAAGACCAGGAACAGCAAAGGGAAAGAAAAGGAAAAAAAAAAAAAAAAAAAAAAATCACACAACTCCCCCAAGTGAATGAGCAAGACTGAGGTCAGCTGCTACGAGTCACTGAAATGTTCCTCCCCTGACATTCTGGAGCAGATAGCCAGCTTCCCTAATGGGAAAGGGAAAGCCCTCTGGTCTTGAACAGTTAGACTCATGAAGTGCTTGAGTTGACCCTAACAATCTCATTCTTTAACACCCTCAGAGGCCCCTGTTCAATAAATGCTGTTTTTCAGCAAATGCCCAGCATACTAAAGGTTAACAGTGTTAGTGTCTTGTTAACGACAATGTGCAAATTTCCTATCTGGAGTTTCCTTATTGTTGGAGCGTAGGATATTAGGGAGGAGAGGGCGGGTGGACTTGTACTGATTAATTGAATTAATTTCCGGCTTAATTAAAATACATTATGTACCACATATTTTATTACAGAACTATAGAATGACATGCTCTCAACAAACACATTTCTATTATAAGATTTCCTTCGATTAGTGCCAGCACAGCTAGCTTCTGAACACAATGTACAGCCAGGCGGGACTTGCTGGGAGGAAGAAGGGGGAAATCCAGTATGAAAGGTGCTGTGCCTGGCACACTATGGGGCGATCCAGTGTGCCTCTGGCTTCAGGAAGAAAACTGAAGAATGGGTGGTTGTTCACTGTAGGACTGACTTAGAGCAGAAGCCAGTGCCATGCTGCTTACTGATCTCTCCGCCAGTCTGCTGGCAGCACATGGGGCTATGACATGGACAAGATGTTTGGGTGCTGGTTGGCTCCCAACTACCAGATAATCTTAATCTAAAGTCATGACCTTGTGCATAGCCCTTGCCTTTATTTTGGGCACCAGCAGTGTCAAAAGTGAAATAGTTAATTACTAGAGCCTTGTGCTAAAACCATACTAATTCCTCATCAGCAGAATTTGAGCCCTTCACTGCTCCAGCTCCCCCCAAAAGTAGATGTCTTGTTTTACTGCAAGATGGTTACATATCCATGATTTCTGACACTGTACCACATACATTCTGAAGTCATGATCCTGTTTCACTATCCCCATTAGCAACATTAGTAACCTCATCACATTATGATGTCTGGATTTCGGGGAACCGCCTCCCCTCCCAACTCTCTGTCCCCTGGGGATCTTTTTTGTTTTTGTAGCACCAGTTGGATGCAGGCTAGAAAAGAAGACTAGAAAACAAGACCATGGTAATTGTATAGGTTGCTAGAACGTGAAAGCATGAAGGAACTGAACATCACTGCTCCCAGCATTTAAAAACAGGGAACAAATGCTCTATATGTGTGACCACAGAGCAGCTACAGGCACACAGGTAGCAGACCAGGTGGCCTGAGCAACATGGGAGAGCAAATGGAGGCCTGCCAAAGAACCATGCAATGCAGGCAAATATTAGCATCCAATAATAAATCGCAAGATGGAGTTAACTGCTGCTTCCAAGCAACACAGTATGGCAACAGTTACTACGTTATGAGTGAATTGCCCAGTGCAGACAAGACTTTTTTATTCAAAACAATTCAGTAGAGGATAAATTCCAATGTGTAGACAAGCCCTTGGATTAGAGGTAGCATGCCAAAGCCAAAGAACTGTGAATCTCACCCTGAACTCTTTAGTAGAGTTATTCTACAACCTTTTGATAGTCAGAACACATTCTTTTCTAATTTTAGAGGTGGTAAAGAAATATCTCATATATGTCACAACCTGCCAGCTGCGCAGGTGGAAAGATGAGTCAGAGAAATATAATTCCAAAATTTTAGGTTTCCATCTAAGCACCACATCTGCTTTCACAAGCAGATATTTAGGATTCCATTTCAAGATCCATTCCATGAGAGCTGAAAGTCTGAATGTAATTATTGATGCTGCACAGTCATCTGAAATTTAAGAATGATAATGTGCTGAAGAGTTGGTGTCAGTCTTTCTTTCACCTAAGCTGTTAAAGAAGCAGTAATTAACACCATGTTGGCCCACATAAAACAAAAACATGTCCTGTAAGAACACTAGAACTGTTACTTCAGACCTTAAATCACCCCTTGCACTGCTTATCTTTTAAACACAGGTTGCCCAAAACACAAGAGCAACATAGTAACTGCTGAGACCAGGGGAACAGATGTAGGAACAGTATGCGCATTTGCACATGAACGTGTTCTTCAGTAGTGGGACAAATTCAGTTCACTTGTCAATTATGCAGCTGCGCAGATCACATTTAATACTTATAATTACATAACCAAGAATATGCACAGGAGAGAATAACTCTGAGACATATAAAGCATTAGATATCAATGCTAATCCAGAAGGTGGGTGGGTTGCAAGCTAGAATTCTGCACTAGCAGCAGGATGCAATATTTCTCTGCTTTTTTCTCTTCTTTTTCAGCTTTCATTAACTTTAACTGTTTAGTTCAAGTTGCAGTTCTGACCCAAGCCATCTCCCCTAAGGCTGCATAAAATAAACTGCCAGGTAGGCAAGAAAGGACAGTCAGATTTTAGGCAAACATTTGCCTAATGAAGCTAGATTACTCAGAGTTTTAATCTACATTATGTCTTTCACACACAAAGCAGCTATTCCATGTAGAGGCCCATCAGAAAGAGAACAGCTGCCTTCTGTAAAGCCAGAGAAGCTTCCTCCAGTGTCTACTCATTGCCATCAACCCCTCAGTTGCTGTTTTTTGACTGTCACTCAAAACTCTGTTTCTAGTATTCAGGTTTGGATCTACTAAAAATTCAGTTCAAAGGGCTATAGCTGTCCCACTACAGACTACAATGTGGTGTAAGCATCTGAGCAAGCTTGAAATGAGAAAGCCTGAGTATGAGAATCTGCCCAGACATGGCCACACGATGCTCAGCAGAGGATAATTTACCCTGCTTCTGAGAAAAGTAAATTAGCCATGGTAAGCCTTGTGCTGCTGCAGCAAGATTTCTACAAATACCCAGGCTACCTCATTTAAAGCTAGGGTGGGCGTCTAAACAATGCTGAAAGCTGCACAGTCTCAGACTCAGCTGCTTTTTCCTTGGATGTAGTATATATCGACAATATCTAATTGCCATAGGAAAACACAAAGGCAGAAGAAAGCTTCCATCATTAAGTATTCAAATCCCTAACAATTCTGCGGCATACTCAAGCCAGGTCACTCCAAGAACTCATATGCTATGAATTGAAGTTTTGCTGTTGAGTTGTTAAACACAAAACAGTCGTTAAACACCAAAAGTGCAAGCAGGCTTCAACACTGCTGTCCTCTTGGGGAAGAAAAGTAATGATGCTACTTAATGAATTTACTTTGTCTTTGAGGATTGAACTATCCTTCCAAAGTCTGCCCACCTCAATGTGACATTTAAACAGTAAAAGGACTTTCACCAAACACCTTTTTCAGTCATGCAGCCTTACGATGCTACATTCAGTGACTGAGGAAGGTAATTTTTATGTAACTACATACATCCACATGCGCGCATCTCTCTCTCTCTCTCTATCACATACACACATGTATTTATAAAATGAAAGAGACTACAGTTGCATCCATAAAGGCCAGTTGCTGCAGAAGTCAGTGACAAATGCTGCAAATGGCATGAAGACAACTGTACTGAAAAGTGAGCAACTAGCTGCATATTGATACCAGAATTCAAGAATACCTTTGTACAAAGGTGGGGTTTGTTTCATTTTGGTTTTTTAAAGACACAAAGTTCTCTTGTCAGTTTACTAAGATCTTTCAAGTTCTACTACGTATTAGAAAGGATATGTTCTCAAATACTAAACACCCACATTGCCACCTACAAGATATTTTTCAGAAGACAGCATCGTCCTTACTGAATGAAATACCAGTAACTGCTATGTTTTGGGGGACATTAGTACTGTAAGGTATTATGCAAGGTACTGTAATATTTGCATTTGATATTGTTTAGAAGGTCTTCAGAAACTGAGTGGGATTTTCAGAAGTGATTATAGTTTGCTCAACTCTGCTCTCTCCAAATGAAATTAATTATACCACTGGCTTTATTCATAGCAGAACTAAATAGATGTTAAGGCCTCTTGAAAATCCTTTAGAGCTTTTCTTGAATAAAAAAATTTACCATAATTTTGACATTTGTTGCTGGCAATGTAGATTGTAAGAATCCTCACAGTTGTTTCATTACATCATAGCTTGAAGTACTCAGAAAAATAGCCTCCTGGTTTTGCTATTCTGGTAAGGTAAGACAAATGTAAGCTTAATTTTTTTCAATAAATGTTGCATCTCCACTGGTTTGGTGACTGCAATAATGAAGTAAGAGTTAACCAAGGAGTTGCATCAGCTTGAGTTACTTTTGGAGTGCTGGAGCAAAAAGCCACTGGATGAAGAGGGGCTGTAATTATGCAGCCAACGGAGGTTATATGTTCTTTGATGCTTTCCTACAGCTTCTTCTTCAAGGAGATTAAAGGCATGGAGAAAAACTCCTGAACAGGAAATCTTAGGCAGAAACTTTAAACAGAACTTGGAAACAGTTGAAAAGCCACAACATGGAAAAAAGAGAGTCTGCAGAGAAGCAGATTGTAACTGGGCAGCAAGGACCTGCCTAAGCTTGCAAAGAATAGCCAAATTTAGATAAGACTGTGTGTGTCTAAGGATTTATTATTTTAATCTTTTTGCTTGCAAAACTCCTATGGAAAAAACAAATCACATGCTGCTCTGTGCAAGCGGTTCCCTGTGACTGTACATGGTGGTTCATGTCGGCGCTGGCAGCAGGAACCAGAGCTATTGCGCTAACCAGTCAAAAGCAGATCAAGCAGGTCAGGGAAAAAGAGGGTCAGTCACAGAAACTCACCAGGAATAAAGGGCATGCCTAGGCCTGATGCTAACAGGACGTACTCAGAGAAGAGAGGAAAGGTAGTTTTACCTGATCTGCTTTACTAAAAGGCACGCCCATGAACACCATGGGAACCTTCAAGGGGCAGCAGAGGTTAATTACATTTCGTTTTTCTAATCTTTCATGCAGGATTTTGCCTTTCAGATGATTCCTTATGAGAGTTCCCTTCCACAAAATAAATCCTTCTTTTGCCCTTAAATGAGGGACCATATTTCTAGTCAACCAAGATAACAGATTTTCTGTCTGTTCTTCAGCTAGGCAACAGCCTGCAGTTACAGAAAGCTCCAACAACAGCGTTCTTTGTCCCTGTTTTGAAGCCACAAGTATCCAGATCAAGAATAAACACTGCAGGACGGGAAAGCAAAGCAACGATCCCACAGGTGGCACCTCCCTGATGGAAACTCCCATCACCCTACACCAAGCACTCCTTCCAGATATGTAGCCTGCTGCTAGAAGTGAAACACAAAATAATAGTATTGGAGAGCTGGGGCCTCTGAGTCATTTGAAGTGTTTGTCGTCACTACCTGGAATTTCACACAGCAGTGAAGCGGAAGGCAACAAAGAACATTGAACCATTCGCATTCTTGTCTCCCTTTCTGTCAATCACAAGTTTGGGTTGATAACTTGATCGTTCCAAGTAGCTTATTACACGCAAGAGCTGTGGGTGTTCATCACTGTTAGGAATGAGGCAAATTTTAATGTCTTCAGTTCAAGATCACCTTTGGGATATTTGAGAAGGGAATTCAGGCCAGTGTGTAACACAACTAATGCAAAGCAGGCAAATCCAAGAGATGTGATGTCTTATTGCCACACCCATGCAACTGAATTAACAGAACTTGAGAGGGACTGACACACAGCTAGTAAAGATACGAACAAGGAACACATCTGTAGTCCAAAGGACTAATTAAGGTCTTCTCTGGTTAATAAGAGAATGACATGAAGATAGGGAAATGTACAAATATGGCATTTAAAGATATGTTATATATATTCATAGCATGAACGATTGCTTCTAGTGCATAATACTACGTATGAAAAGCCAAAATATCATTGTATGCTATAAGGAAACAACACCTTGGATTCATGCTGCTGGAACTATTGCTGCTGCGTGGCCACCACTGTATCAAACATGACTTTTACTCTCTCCCATACTGTCTCCAGGAGTCCTCTCTGAGAGGAGGGCAAATAGCAACTGGAGCCCTTGCAGTGCCAGAACTGGTCACTGGAACAAAGCAGTCGGCAAGAGACAAGCCCCAGCAGGAGCCACCAGCAAAGAGGAACGCTCCATGCTGGGGTGTGGTCAGCACGGCCTGCAAGCCACCACCACTGCCAGCTGCTGAAGCACT
Organism: Phoenicopterus ruber ruber; assembly: GCA_009819775.1. Lineage (NCBI taxonomy): Eukaryota > Metazoa > Chordata > Aves > Phoenicopteriformes > Phoenicopteridae > Phoenicopterus > Phoenicopterus ruber. Next base: position 27,786,540 of record CM020219.1, on the reverse strand, counting down.
GGTTGGTGGGAGTGAAGGAAAATGGACCAGCAGCCTAAGGAATCCCTCTGGAGGGAGACAGGAAGGAATGCTCTGCAGTTTTTCAAAAGCAGGTCTGTTCCTATAATAGCAGCTGGACTGTGACAAAGAGGTATCTGACAATGTACAACATTTCGCTTTTGCATTTTCCACAAATTGTTCGTGGTTTCTGAAAATCAGTCTAACATCAATCTGGATATTCTTCCTATATAAATATGAAAAACTTAAGGGAAAAGATGATCAGTATGTATTTATTTAAATGAATATATAAGTAAGAAAAAATGAAAACTAACTATTGCCTGAAATACTTTTTCTTAAATTAAAAAAGCTCCCAAGATGTAAAATGATGGAACAGTAGTTTAATCTTAGCCTGGAAGGATAGTGCCCTGTGGTGATATAAATGCCCTGTTATTTGAAAGTATAAAGTTAATCTCTTGTTTTTTCTTATGATAATTCTAAGCAGCTGCACTAGACTACTCAATTTCCAAAGCTCTCTTTTAAAAATATGTTTAATTAGGAAGATTTTATTTGTAGCAAAGATATCCGATTATGTGGGATTACAAAAAATCTAACAAATTAACATTTTCTTACCTGATGCAAATAGCTGCTGACCGATTTTGCTGCTCTGCACATTCTCAGTATTCATTATGATTAGCAGGAATTTTATAGAGGCAAGAGTTACATACTTCATGGTTGTGTCTTTTGAGAATAAGCAGAGGCCTAACATTCAGTCATTGACCTGCTCTGGATCCCAGTAAGTTTGTCTAGTTAACAACAGGAAAGAAAATAAGGATAATATGTTCATATTTGATCCTATTTACAAAAAAAATTCGACATCCATAATATATTCCACTGAAAATCTCACTAGTTCATTCAAGTGCAAGTAAATAAGTAAATTTGAGTGGGGAAAAAAATGAGTAATTATTCACAAATTGAGGAATCTTGCCCAAGTAGTGAAATAATGAACTGTGAAAAGGACCAAGGTATTGATTATATTACCCACATCACAATACTAACTGGTATTAATTGCTCAGAGATAAGTATGTAGACCATAACTAAATATTATGCAATTACTGTAATCTTCTTTTCACCTCATATCATAGTTTATTGTTCTATAAAATATCTAGCTTCAAATATTGCTGCTACAAGTCTACATCCCTCAAACAGGAAGAAGAGGGGGGTGAGGATGCTGAGAGAAGAGAATTCCTTCAGGCTGCGGGACAGGTACCTTAACTAGAAACACACAGCATCAGAGAGTATGATAATTGCATATTTCTGACCAAAGTCAACAGGTACAACAGAACCGCTCATTTTATTCACCCATGACAAAGGAGTAAGAAAGAATATAGGGGCCAAAAGGAAAAGACCAGCAGGGACCTGGCTCAGTTTCTCTCTGTAGAGGTTCCTGCAGCTACCTGCCATCCCTTATATTGCTACATCTTATTTTCAAATTATGGCAGTATTAGAAAAGAATTTGCTAACTGGGATATATTTAGTATCTTTGCTAGGTTGCAAGGGGAAGTTTAGCAGAATCCTGCTTAAACCTGGTTGAACTTTCCGTATTAGCCTTTTCTACCAAGATGACAAGATTTCGTGGCCAGTTTTTGTTTTACTAGCAATCAACATATTTACAAATATTGGCAAAACTTATGTAACCTTTTCCTAAGACTGAAGAGTAAAAACATTAGAGAAAGAGAGAATGTACAAGGGGAAAGAAGCTAGTGAAATTCTTCATACCAAGTTGATATCTTTAGTTTATAAAGATATTGGAGGGCGAGACTAATTCGTAATGTTGAGGTTCCCAGATCCTAGTGCCACAGGAGCATCTGCTGAGAAGGCTGGTAAGGACAACACCTTTTGAACTCCTTATACTAAGAAGCAGCAGCAGTTAAGACACTATTATGTGATTGCTGATGTGAACCTGCCTGCGCTTACAAAGAGGGAAGCTGAGAGATGGAGAAATCCCATAGTCTGTGCCAGATATGATGTTTCTAATCACTAGCCATGTCTCACACTCAATTTTTCCAGGCATTCAGACTGTAGTTCCTTAGAGATTTTTTTGTTAATGTTTTTCCATAGCTGTGTGCCCAGAACAAGAACCTTCCTCGAGGAGGAGATTAAAGTAGGCTAATTCTGCCTTGGAAAAGGGTGGAAGCATGACAGTGAATAACAGGAAAGCCCTGGAGAGCTGAAGCACGCTGCCGTGGCAATTGGAGGAAGCTTTATCCACCTTCCCACACACTGCAGCAACAGCAGCAGTTGCCCTTCGGCTGTTCAAGGACTACACACTGCCAATACCAGATAGTTTTGCTACCCCACATGGTCTAGTGACCCAGACGACTTCCTATGCCTATACTGTATCGCTGTTGCTGGTTCTGTAGCAACATGCATCATCATAATAATGCAATAAATTGTCTAGAATGCCCCTAAAACCAGAATATATTCAAGGTTTTAAATAGTTCCCCTCACAGCAACACTTGAGAAATAAAGGACAACAGCAAATGACCACTGAAATGAAAGAAGGTTCAGTTTGATTTCCCTTTTCCAAGACAGGCTTATTCAAATATTTGAGCAGAAGAACCTCATAGTATGTATCCGTCCTACTACCTTTTAACAGCTCTATGTTTTACAACAGATTTAGTTCTGAGAATCTGAAGATAGGGCTAGTAAGAAAGACAATTTTATCTGAATCTATGCTCGTGAACAAGTTTAAAGTAGCATTCATGTTCTATTTACAGTTTATACAAAATTAAATTCTTGTTATTGAGTTAGATGGCTTTCTGCACACCTTGCCTTTCAAAATTTAAGCAGTAATTATATGGGGGAAGAGTACATAAGATGTAGTTTAAAAATTGCAAATTAAGTTGCCAATAGAAATATTTCTATTCTCCCCAGAGCAGAAAATTATTTAAATGAAACCTGCTTCCATTTAACTAGTATTTCTTAAAAGTGATCTTTGTGAAGCAAGACCTAGTTCTGCAAGTTACTCTGCATTTTCCACTGTCTTACATGTTTGCACTTGTTTTTTAACAAAAATAGTTGGGTCAGATGTTTATAATGTTGAGCAGTCAGGATCATAATGTTAAAATCTTTAGCTATGCATTTAAATTTTCTGTGAGCATTTGACATCACCAAAACCTGTCAATGTTAAAAAGATCAAGTATAAATTACCATCTTTCTCATTTAAATAGCAGCAAGAACAGGAAAGAAAAGTATTTGAAATTAAAATCAAACCAGCAAGATCATGTAATATGCTGCAAAGCTACCTCAAAGCTTTCTATGTTGTCCACCAGTCATTTTGCTCTAGAGGGAGTTGCTAGGTACAATGCACTTCTGAAACTAAGACATTTGCTTGTGTGTGCAGGTCTTCATTTTGGAGTAGTTTGGGCATGTGGAACAGCAGCCATTGCTAAAATCAAGCTAGCTGCTCCTAGGAAAAGTAACCATCTCCCTTTCCTCCCCCATGCCCAGGAATAGAAACAAAAGCACTGTGTGGCTCATATCCTTGCTCCTGTTCCCACAGCAAGAGTTAGGGTTAGATCAGGCTTCAGCCTTCACGTAAGAAGATTCAGTTTTGATATAGTGCTATAAAGTCTTCCACTGACCCTGTTATTCCTACTGCCCAACTCCCTTTTCCAGTTTCCAATTATGCATTGGCCCCTGTCCTGTATATGCTAAACAGTTAATAGTGAAAAGCTATGAACTCAAAAAGGAAAGCGGCTCCCCGAAATTAAGACTTAAGAGTGAAAAAGAAAACAAAGCTCATATACCTTGATTCCACAATGCAGACAACAAACATAACCAGGACTTATTAACATTTTAAGTAGCATCATTGTATATTATAAAAGCCTCATTTCAAAGAATTCCTTTATAAGAGGAAAAAGAGTGCTGTCAGTAAATAGCTGACGATACCAGTTAAGAGTGCTCATATATACAAGCGTCTATATGTGAACTAAGCTTTCGCAAGTTTAGGAAAAAAAAGAGCAGAGGAATACAGTACGTGACGCAGTTCAGGAAGTTTGCTTTGAAAGAGGTACATCCCTGGCAGGGTTGGTTTTAGGTATTATTGGTTTATGTGTTACATCATCATCATCATTACTACTACTATTCCACTCAGGATGACATTTGAATGCATTTCACTATCTTTAGGAATCCAAATCCACAGAAAGAATGGGGAAGGTTGCCTGTGATTTCACCCATCAAAAGAAAAATGGCATGAGAGATTGTAAGATCTGCTTAAGTACTAAGTTTCCAGTTGACAAGCTAGTATAAAATACAAAGGAGTCTGATAATGGGCCAATTGTCAATTAAAACATGAAACTTCTAAAAACAGAGGGGAAAAAAGATAATAATGGGTTAAAATACTTAAAAGACTGCAATATATCCTGTGTTCTTAAGTATTTTATTATCTATCACTGCTCCTACAAAACATATAGATGAAGACGGTACCGATTTTTTTCCCTCCCATTGAAATCCATTTATAGAACAGCTCCGTTTCATTTTATATTTGTTACCCTGCTTAATATTCTTAGTTCGACCCCTGTGATTTACTGTGTCTCAGCATATCAAAGATTTCAGTAATATAGGACACACTCATTTGGACATGAATGAGGCTATTCCTGGGAAAACTGAAGGCTGGAAAGTAACAGAATTATCGTCTGATGTGTTAGTTTAAAAATTGCTACTAACTGCTACACAGTATGACTCAATCGCAAAGGAGATCAATGAAGAACTTTCTTCTAAAAAGTTGTTTTGTTGATTTGAAGGGGGAGAACGGGGAAGGAACTGCAGTCAAATTGTAACAAAATATTCCTCTTGGGTAGTCTCTAAGGGTGCCATAGGATGCTAATAATAAGTCTGGAAGATCAAAAAGTTTTGAAATATTTATAAGCTCTACTTTTGAAAGCTTCGCTGATGCCTCAAACTTTTAGAAGACTCTAAATAGCACCTGTCAACTCAAGCATAACAGAGCAGAAAATGCCACTGATGTAATACACAGTAGTAGTGGTGGGCAGTGCGAGCCTCCAGAACATCACAGAGGAGAATCAAGTGAACAAGGTTTCTTTCCTAAGTAGGAATTGCACATCTGAAGAGGGCACCTAGAGATCTATGCCCAAAGGACATGTAAATAAACAGTAAATAAGCAGGTTCCACAAGAAGGAGACAATTATAATTGAATGTGACTAACTTTTGGGTGCTCTCTGAATATTCTGCTAATTCCTTTCTGGTTTGTTTGACTTCTATGTTTTGTTTGTTTTGGTCTTTACGAAGAACAAGTGTTGCAAGAGCCAGCACTGCAAAGTCTCCAAACTGGTCCCAGAGGGGGACATTAGGTTGTGTGGCCCAGAAGCAGAACAAGACACAGGATGGAGGATAGGAATAAAGTAAGAAATGACATTAGATGAAGTTGTCAGGGTACCCAACAGCTCAGGACAGAGTTAGAATCATAGAATCATAGAATCATAGAATTGTTCTGGTTGGAAGAGACCTCCGAGATCATCGGGTCCAACCATTAACCTATCACTACCAAATCCCCCACTAAATCATATCCCTTAGAGTTGAGAAAGCATGATGTGGGAGCAGCAAAAGAAGTGTGAACAACTTGGAAAGGAGGAAAAAATGTGGTTTTAATTATAACTAATTGCTAATGCAATTAACATTTTTCTCCACAAATGGATTTGTTGTTCTTCAGCATCTCTTGGATGAAATTGCTTCTTTGAGACTATGAGACTTGTTTTCTTTTTCTAGTGCCTGGCATACAACTCACTTTAGCCCTCTGTTTCAATTTTCAAAGCTGTAGAATCAAAACAAGGAAATTTTACTTCTTCTATCACGCAAAGTGTTCAAAGGCATTTAGATAGCAAATGTTATTAAGTCAGTATGCTCCATCTTCAGATTACCACCAGCAATCGGTCCATTGCCTCACTACTTTGCACTGCACCCAGACAAATTTATTAACCTGGATCAGAATGACTGCACATCATCATTACTCCAGTCTGGATGTTCTTCATGCCAGTTCTGCATGGTTAAGTAACCATACCTGAGGGTAACGGCATGCTCAGTTGTTGAGGTTTTATTAAACTTTATCTTGTTTTGTATATCTGGCATCAACATTAAGTTGCTTTATCTATGTGGGCTTTTAAATGCAATTGAAGATTATCAGATCTTTATATTGGATAATTTTACTAAGTTTAGCTAGAGTGCTGTGCAGTTTGCATGTAGGACTATAACCATTGCTATAAGACTAGTCAACATTAGTTTCAAATATACTGTTTAAGGGAGATTGCATAAGCAAAACTAATTATTCATTGTTCTACAGTAATATGTGAATCTTATACCAAAGAAAGCAGAAAATATTAAATACTTTTAAAGGTTAAATACTGCCCCAAGCAATTCTGTAGAAACTATAACTATGAATAATTTACATTAAAATTAATGTTTAATTATTTATCTCAGTGAAACAGCAAGAAACTTATGCCAGCCTGTCTGTCTTCCCTGAAATTGTTTCATAATAGACTACCAATATTTACAAATTTGCTTGTTATAAAAAGAGCATATGAGCACTGATTTAATTGCTGAGAGCCAGTATGTTCACATATGCTCTGGACCAAATCTGAGTGTTTTTTCAACAGAGACTCTCACCATCAGTTTTCCATAGCATCCACATACACAAGATGCCGAAGCCTACTCTCCTTAATACAAGGCCAATGGAAATTTTCTGCCCCAAAGGGGCCTCACATTCACTTAAGCTCCCATAGTTTCTCTAACTAGCTCAGTGTTCATTTCTCTGTTCATATTTCTCCCTTGAATGCATCTGAAATGCCCCATAGGTAAGAGGAACAGAAACGCCACTGACAAGGCTGCAGCAGAACCTGGGTGACTGCCGGAAAACTCTCACAGGAAGGGGAGAAGGCCACAGGCCAGCACAGTGCAGTTAATTGATAGCTCAGAAACACAGCTTTCATCACAGACAAGGGAGCAGACAGGTTTCTACCTACCTCCATAGACTGGAAATAGAAGAAAGGAAGGAAACAAAGTCCTTTATAGCTATGTAGAAGGCTACAACAGCTCTCCTGCTGTCCTCTTTCAGCAGTCACCAAAGTCAGGGATTTAATTCAAGTTCCTCAAGTTAACCACAGCTGGGAAAGCAGAAACAGGACTAGAGAAAGCACATGAACAGCCACTCTGAAGTACTGCATGTGTTGACACAAGAGAAACTGCTCCGCACTACCTCATATGCCATCAGCTTGTTTCTCTTGGATGCGTTAGATGACACACACAGCATACAAGCAAAAGAATGAGAGACTGAGCATCTTCACACATTAGATGAGCCACGATTTGGGTTTTGAAGAGGAAAAACAAGACTCATAAGAAGTCTTACATGTTTTCATTGATTATTTTTCACGTCCCTTTCTCCTCTGTGAGAGCTAGTGAAGAATTTTATTGCTTCCAATTCCATTCCTTTTTCAGCTTGACAACAGCTTTCGCTACCAGATACTCTTTTTAAGAGGTTATTTCTAGTTTGCACTGCAAATTTCACTAAACAAAAGAAATCCTGAGTATGTTGTTGTAGGCGCTTACTTGTCTTTACAGGACTAATTTAGATTATATGCATAGAACCAGCACAGAAAAACAGATTAGATTTAGAAAAAAAAATCTTGCTATATTCTTGCAAATATCAAAACTCTCCCTCCATAAATGAATCTCAGTGGCTGTGCAGAAAGACACAGATTACAAAGAAAAACTCAGAAAAGAGCTCCCTCCATGGAGATGAGCAAAGTCATTGCTCATCTCCTGCATTCATAGCTGCTCAGCAGATGCCTAGCCTGGGGCACTAGGCTGCTATTCTTCAGCTGTAGGAAGCACATGCAGAGAGGACCTGCTACTGAAGCAGCCAAAAAGCACTTTTCAGACCTAGCCACACTAGTTCTGCCTGGTGATGTGTATTTGCTTGCTTCAGACCTGTCCCTCCCTCTTGCTGTCTTTATGCAGTTTGCTTCCTTACACCTATACCCCCCCTCTCCCTCCACCCAGCCTACCCCCGCCCCCCCCCCCCCCCCCCCCCCCCCCCATCAGTCTTTAGCACAGCAGACTGGTCACTCACCTTGTTACTTAGCTTTTTACTGAGTGTTTTATAAGTGAGCAAACACCCTCCCGCCACATTCAGGAAATGAATTTGATGCTTGTGTGTCATAGCCCCTCTCTCACTCTGTCATATCAGGATGGTCTGACCTCAGCAGTAGTATCTGGCTACATTCAGGGGAACCAAGCAAGTAAGCTACGTTTTCCAGTCTTAGCAGCAACTATTCCTTGCCTCGGTGACAAGCAAAGGTACCTGCCTATATTTGCTAAGACCTGATGCAAAATCCCAGCCTGCTGAAGCTGTCAGAAGTATTAGAGAGCAGGTAGCTCTTCATTCCTCCCTCCTGATCCCAAAGCCCATTTTCCACCCCTTCCTAACAGCCTAGATTCATAAAAAAAGCAAGTAGGGTCATTCAGTGGTTTGGGCACCCTTTGCTCTTGCAAGAGGTGTTTCTCCACCTGTTCTGTAAAGAAAGGAGAGAGACCAAATGGATGTCCTGCCCAACCCATCTGCACTGCAGGTCTGGGCATAACAGTTCCAACCTGAAGGAGGCTCAAGTTTCTTCTCTCCCACCCACCTGCTTTCCTGAAATGTAAATTTCCCCATGGATTTGGGCTCAAACAATAGGGACATAATGCAAATTTAGGTTTGTAAGCACAAAAGGTACAAGCTTCCTAGCATATAGCTCAAGTTTTCAGGAAGCATTTGATTGATGGACACAGAAAGGTACATGCAGATAGGTTTTGCATATTTTCTAAGGTATTTCTGCTGTTTCCTTATAGGATAAAGCACACAAGAATGTAGATCATTAGAAAATACACTACCTGGTTATAACATCCTCCCACTCTGCTAACCCCTACCTGGAGGACACAATAACATCTGTGACAGCAATTGTTAGAAAGACAGAATTCCCTTCTATCGCTAGATCTATGAACTAGGACAGGGTTTTTTCCATCATCCTTCATTTTCTTTCTCCTCAATTCATTAAGTGGAGATTTAACTGAATCACCAAAAGCCACCTCTGACCATTATCTCCCAGGAGGGAGAGACTGTAAGAATACAGCAGGTTGAGTGATATCTTTTTGGTTCCCAAGCCAGAGATTGTAGCATTGAGTTTAATGGAATTTGAGAGATCTTTCTAATGTTAATTTGCACAATTGCTTTTGCCTCTCTTCATTTCTGGAGTCCCGTGGAAACTCTTGCTGAGACATCATACGTAAAAATTCTACTTTGTTGTTGTTCATTTAAACCTGCTGCTGGATAGTCCTTATACTCAGCAGTGGATGATTATTGCTTATACATCTTCATAGCATTCAGAATTTTACATCCCTTTCTTGTATCTACCTCCTCTCTCTTCCACACTGAAGACCTCTATGCTGTTTAAACTTTTCTCATGAGAAGAGGGGACTCAAACTGTGTGATGGATGAGATACACTCTTAGAAAATGGCATAATGATAACCTGAGATTTTCTGTTTGCTTCTTTCCTACTATTCTTTAGTACTTTTATTGTTATTATTTTGTTATCATGAAGCCCTGAACTGACCCTTCATAGCACAAAGAATAGTAATGCCAAGATCTTTCCTGGGTAGAAATAGATTGTTGAAAGCTCTTCATCCATGCACAGAAAGTGATGGTAACAGAAAACCTGAGACTCCTGACAGTCACCTTTCATCTGACTGCTTTGAAAAGTTTGTGTCATTGGTAAGTTTTGCCACATCCCTGCTCACCTCCCAGGATTATATATAAGCACAATGAAACGATTATGTCCATGCACTGATCTTTCCTGGGCTCTGTTGGTATTCTCCCCTATATTGCTAAACACGTGTCTATTTCTCCCTTTTTCTTCCTCTTTGTTAATGACTTTTTTAAGGCTCTTAAAGAATTTAAAGATACCATAGGACAAGAGGGAAAGTCTTCTCACACATTAAGAGCTGGCTAAGAAACAGGCAAAGGACTGTGAAAAGTGGCTGGGGCCTTCTGCTGCAAGTATCTGGATGTCATCTGAGTCCTGGGCTTTCAGTAATTTGCTTTCTTAGTTCTAGCCCTTCCCTCAAAAGCGTGCCTAAACACTTCAGCCCACTCAAACCTTCTGCTGTGCTTCCTTTCTTTTATTCTTTCCATGAGCCCTCTTTAACTGCTGCTTCTGTTAATTTCCTCTGATTTTTTTCCCCTAGCTGCTGATATTTTTCTACTCTCTTTGTCTTTTTCCTCCCCTCCTGAAATGCAGAGCAGTCTTTTCCTTTGCATTTACATTACTAATCACAATGGAATAATCATTAAGGCTAAATTGTCTCTATTGCCCTGCCTGATGAGTAGACACTTGAACCATTGCTAGTCAGGGGGAAGCATATTCACAGTACAGCGATTTTCATAGCAACAACCACACAATAGCAACAACATTCATAGGATACATTAAAAAAAAAAGGTTTACCTCTACCTAACCCTATTATGTCATGCTCTGTCATTCATCTTTTTAGGAATCACTGGTGTATATAAGTAATTTGGAGTATCTGTTCAACTCACAACTTAAAATCCTAAAACATCAAAAGAAAGTTGTCTTCTGTGGCACAGTAACATTGAATTTCTGCTTCACAGCAAAGAGGAATATAACAGAAAGGATAATTTGTAGCAGTCAATAGTATTCAACCAGAACATATCAAGACAGCTATAAAGGTGTCAGGAAGCCCTGAAGCAGTTCGTTAGTAATATAATGTTCACAGTTTGGAATAGAAAACTACATTTTACTTGGAATATTCCTCTCAGATTTGCAATTCATGAGACACTAAACACCTTAAGTGACACCACACACTTACATTCTAGTGTGTTTGTTCCTCTCTGGGTATTGCAGAGATGGTAACTTCTAGCAAAACTTGCCTCAGGGTTTCCAACTGAAGGTCTTGTTTTCAACACTGATAAGCTTCCTGAGCTCTAAGAGCCTGGACTGAAATTTCCTGTGCCAAGAGTACACCTTGGAATAGCATATAGACTTTTTCAGTTAAAACCATTCCTTCATTCTGAGAAGGAACTAAGAGAAAAAGTAGTGCCTCATTTAACTCAAATGTTTTCCTCCATTTTGCTGAAAAAAAATGCTAGCTCTTGCCTTTCCTTGAAGAAAGAAATCTGTCCAGAAGATGTTCATTTACAGTTTTTGTCATAAAAATCTGCAAAGTTTGAGCAGATTTGGGGAGTGGGAAAAAAAAAAAAAAGTCTCTTTTGCATATGGCATCCACTCCAGCCACATAAAGCAAGCTCAATTCCCACACAATTCTTGTGCATCAGCACATGCCATCTTCACAGAGCAAAATCCCCTTTGAAGGAAGTAAGCCTCTCAGAAATGGCAGAGCTGTACTTTTCCTGCAATTTATATTCCAACTAATAGGAGTTTCTGTGGTGTCTAGCATGAAAAATAAAAGAAAATAAGTCTTCTTATGGCTGGTAGCCATGTTGTAGTAAGGGTACACACAACTAGTTTGATTAAATCTGGGTTAAATCAAGAACTATAAATGATATGAACAAGAGAAGTGGAATTGAGAAAAATATGGAGAGGTGATGAAACAGACGTACTGTCTTTACTTAATCATACTGCCACCATCCCAGGCCCAACAATTTGTGGATCCGTGATTTTCTATACCAGAGATGGTTTCTGTGCATTTTGTAACTCTACAGATTCCTCTTCCAATAATTTGTCTCATATCTCACTAAAAAACAATGTATCCTTGAAAGCCTCCAGGTCCACATGGAGAATAACAGGTATTCCAGAAAGTTTTCAGTTCTAGACATGTGTCCAAGTTTCTGGATGCAGCTCAAAGTCTCCAGTATGGTAATGCATGATAGATTTTCTTTTAATTGTTTGTAATCTAGGAAAACACAAGGCCAGTATGTCAGCAGAACATTAAGACTGTAAAGTCAAATAAACAGATCTCAAAAAATGCTAGGATTCATGTTGTCAATGCAACAGAAGTTCATCACTTCCTCCATCCACACATAGCCCTTTTAAATCTGAGTTCACTATAATGATGAATCACAATAAACCTGTGTTATGTTTGTCAACAGAACTTCTGTCCCTCTCTCTCTCTTTTTTTTTTTAAGCAGAAACTGAAAAATGCACACCGAATACTGTAAGTCTACTCACAAAGAGATAAACTTGTTCTATGTTTAAAGTAAATCAGCTTCTGAAGTGCCTATCCCCACCTCTGTCACAAATAATCCAGGCAAACCTTAAGCTGCTGAAGTCAAAGTATTCTTCCTCATTTTTTAAGTGCCTGATTTCAGACACATAGATCCAAATTTTCAGAAGAACTATGTGCTCCAAACTGAAGTTAATAGAATATGTGTTATTATGTGTTGTGCCCATTAGGAAGCCTGAGGCAAAATAAGTCCTGCATATTTCATGCCGGGTATCTCTGTTAGCAGATATTAGATTGTGATCAAAATTTCCTATGGAAGTTTTAAAAAAAGAATAATCTCGCTTCAGGTTTACATAAAAATTTTGTTTCATTTCTGGTTCATTGTGTATCACTGTCAGCTGCCGTGGAACTTCTATCCTGGGAGTTTTCATAATCCTACTGGGGACCCTTGAGTGAACAACTGCTTTCCCCGGTGCAGTCTCACTCATCAAGCACTGCAGGAAATTTACTCTCACTACAAAATTGCCACAGAATTTGACAGGAGCCAGAAGAAGTGCATATAGGCTAGGATGTTCAGATGCATCGAACATGGTAAGGATATACAGAACTTTTTTGGATTATTATTTTTCCAGAAGTCCTTTTAAATGAAAGGTTAAGAATTCACTGATTAATTCATAATTCCATTTACTGTAATAAAAAGATGTTCTCAGTCTCACAAAAATTAGGTCACTCTCTTTGTGGTGCTAAAAACTTTATCTTTAAAACCTTTCCTGGGTGTTACACTATTTAACATAGATTAAAATGCAAGAAAAGACTATTAAAATCACACATTACACTAAAAAACTTTCAAGACCACTCCTTGCAGGAGAGCGAGATGAGGAAATACAATAAATAAGATCTACAGTAGTCAAGCTAAAAGGAAAACAAGTCAATATAATCAACCAAAGGTGAAAGCGTTTAAAGTACAAGCAAATGTGTTAAGTGTAAAAGCTGTGGTACTTAGGAAGAACAGTGTGTCTAGCTAAGTACATAAAGAAAAGAAAAAAAACACCACAGAATAAAGAAAAAGTAACTGAATACATCATTTTAATTATTTTTTTCTTTTGTTTATTTATGATAAATACTTTGGCCATATAGAGCATATAATGCCTCGTATTACTATGAGAAAGCAGAAAGGGATAAAACTAGTTAAAATTTAATTGCAAGATCTGGAAAAGTGTAACATTTCAGAGAATGAAAAAAATCCATTCAGATTCAGTAATTAGCTTTTCTTTACTTTCCTTTGGAACAAACTGTGTGATTTTTTTTTTTTAAACATCATCAAAATAAATTCTGGAATAATGTTTGCTTTGTTGACTTTTGAAAGTACCCTGACAAAAGCACTCATGTTAAAGACAGCAACAGGAATTTAATAGGCATTACACTTAGATTGAAGCCTTGATTGAGATGCATCACCCCTGGGTTCAGTCTCACTCCACAACCCCATTTCACACACATTGCAGTCCTTTGCTTATGAGCAGGAAGTCCTGTGAATATAGATACAATCAACTTTGGTAAGAAAAGTGAAAATTGATGCTTCCTATGCAAGAAGGCAGGAACCAACCCAACCAGCCTAAAAGACTCTGAAAACAGGCCCCTAAAAAAGGCACAAGGAACGAACAGCGGTTTGGGCTCTGAGAAAGTTCCATCTGCAAGGACAGAGGACTCTCAAGACAAGCACAGATTCTTGGATACATAGAGGAGTGTATTTTCCCACATACAGAAAAGAGACCATTTTCTACATGTTCACTTAGCAGAGCACTTCAGTCTTTAACTTTGCCATTTCGCCACTAGTTTCACTCTCCCTTCTTCCTTTGAAAGATTTATTTTGGTTCTGCCCAGACAGGAAGAAGTGTCCTTGTAATAGAGTAAGACCAGGAAAGAATCACAATAATCATGTTTCTGGGAGAGGGAGGCGGGGAGGGATGACCTCAGTCCAACAACTGTTGAAGGAAATTGTGGAAATTGTGTTGGGTTTAGTTTTGTGATTTTCCAATATACAACTAGCTTTTTGGACACACGCACAAAAAAAAAAAAAAAAAAAAAACCACAACAAAAAACCAGGATAACTAGTAATACACAATTAAGTTTCCATTAATGCTATGCTAAAGGTTACACACTGCTGTCTTTGCTTAATCGGACTAGCACCAAGTGTGCCATGTGTAAGCACACAACAACAAATCCGTTTAAACAAACACACATCCAAGAGACTTCTGTCTCATATGGTACAACATCACTGTCAGTTGCTATGATAAAAAGTCTTTTTCCTTATTATATTAACTTTTTCATTATTTCTTCATGCTGATTACTCAATGGAAGAGTTGGATTCTATTTAAGGCTATGGAAAAGGTCACAGACAAAAGGGAGCTTGGGTCTCTGCTATTTTAAAAGAAAACTGCCACACTAGTGTTAATATTTGCTTTCACTTACAGCAGGTACACCCTGGTTATCTGAACAGCAAATCATGGTGGGCAGTGTGAATGAAAAATTACTGAGGAGAAGTTATTGATCTCAGAAGAAGGATGTAGACATGTAACGATTGATTTTTTTTTTTTAACAGAAACTTCTGAAATGTTTGGTGTTTTGTTGTTATTGTTAAAAGCTATTGAAACACTTATCAGCTACCCGCTGCAGAAAAGAGAAATGGTGTTTTCTTGTGCCTAATATCCAGAGAAGTAAAATAAGTAATCAGAACATGCAAGTTAAAAGAAAAAGCTATTATAATAATTGAAACGGAATGCAAAGTAAACAATGACTATAAACAAAACATTTCTTTCAATAAAAAAATTACATGGGCACAGGACAAGAATGACTTCTGGGTTTGGTCAGCCGGTTGATTGCTTTTGGGGGAGGGGAATGAAAATATTGTGAGAAGAATTTTGGCTATAATTTCACATCTGGCCTTAATTCACCACACAGAGAGTCATTTTTAAATGCAGATATTACCACTGCTTTCAAGAGATTGTGCCAAACCAGGTTTTCTAACAGATAATAAAGGTCAGGATTTGAGGTCTGTTGCCTGGACCCATTTATAACATTTACTATGACTGTTCAAATAAACGATGCATTTTATATTGTGAAAAATGATTTGTTGAGAGGCAATATTTCATAGCTTGTAGAAGTGTTTGTCATTTACATATGAGATTTTGCACAGGCTGTAGAGAGGGCTCAGGCAGGTCAGGATCTTCCAAATTAAGCACTGACAGACACGAGCATTACTTACATCGCCTGCTCTGCCTTGACACCTATCTTCGTTGCCAGAAGTGAACAACACAACATAACCCTTCCAGCATGAGACTCCTCTTCTCCCAAAATCACTCATCCTTTTCCCATCTTGCCCAACTCATCTGTAAGTGGGAGCCAACAGAGAACTGAAGCACAGGAAGATCAAGATTTTCCTTGCCTCCAGTTACCCAACTTAAGCACTACAATGTGTATGACCTAAACTAGCTGAATGGTAGATGAGTGATGAAGTTCAGGATGAGAACCACCATCCATCCCTTCCACAGGAAGGTTGTAAGCGTAATGAAGTGCGCGCTGAAGGAACAAGCAAAGGACCATACTAAAAATGCAATTATGCTCCAGCTAGAAGCAAAACGGCAGGAAATTGCATCTTTGAAAGGTTGATACAGGATGGCATTTCCTCCCACACAGCTTTGATGCCAGTATGCCAATGCCGTATATTTGACAGTAGCCTGCTCCAGCCTCTGCATCTGTGAGAGTCGGGGCATGAAACTGCATTTAAGATAGCATTCGCCTACTATTTTAAAGTAGTATCTAAGGTTTCATAGACGCTATGGTATTAAAATATAACTCAGATAGTAATTAGCTACTGTTCAACCTAAGAATGCAGTTAAACTGAAGTTACTCACATAAAAATGGAATCCTAATGCCTTTAAACATATTGTCTAAACACAGACATCCTGGAAATTGTGCTTCACACATCCTAACACATCAGGAATGCTAAGAAAGCTTGTGATGTCTAAAGATTGCAAGCCATGGTCTCCTGATGGGATTTACGTAGGTGTTATTTTGTTTTCTTTAAACTAGATTAACTTCTTTGTTGCTTCTTTAAGCTTTTAAATATCTGTAAAAGACAGTTTGGTTCAGCTGTTTACTGCAGATTGATTTAATCAGTCCAATTACTTCTTTTCTTATGTTATATGAAAGGGTTATTCACAAGTTCAATTTTACTGGATGACTGATCTAAAAATATACCTGCCTCTCCAGTCCATTTCACAAACTGAATGAACAGATAAACAAAATAATTCATTTTCACAAAGGTACTGTCTTTAAGAAAATTGTACAGTTCAGTCCACAGAATTAAAATTAAATTAAATTGTACTAAGTGATTAAAAAGCACATAGATGTTTTTGAACTCTGCAGAGACTGAGAACATGGAAGGCAGTTAACAAAGGTTTCAGACCAGAACTACCAACCAGGGAACATGACATGGGGTGGTAGAGGAAAACTAGAGGAGTTCAGGATTGTGTCAGAAGCTTCTTCCAGTGACTCATTTGGATAGAAGAGAATTTTCTCTGTAGTAGTGTCTCTGATTTCACCTGAAACAGGGAACATTTTCTGTAACCTGCCCAGAATGCCTTTGTCCACAGGATTGCACCGTTTCTTTGCCCCGTGGCTTCCCCCAGAAGCACATGATCAAAATGTACCCTACCCACTCAGCAGAGTACTTGGGGGAGCAAGGCATGGATGAGGAGAAAGTGTCCATGCCCAAAGAGAGTAAATAAAGTAGCAGTCACCATGTCCTCTCAAACAGTAATTCAGAATAAAAACAAGTTTCTGGACTGCCCTTTACTTTCTCCGTTCCTGTCAACATACATATTTTGAATTGACTACTTTCACAAGGCATCATTTTCACTATACTCATACTCACATAGGCAAAACGTGCAGGCCAGGGCCACAGAGAGGAAGAAGGAGCAAGCACAGAGGGAGAAAGATCTTCATGCATTTGTCAGTGTCTTATCTTCAGTTGCCTTTATAGCAATGAAAGAGTTCCTATTCAACCAGTGTAAGCATCACTGGTTTGAAACATTTCAGGGTGATCTAGTAGGTCAGGGATAAGAATAATCTATATCCAAGATTCACAGTACAATAGCTTATACAATTTTCCTTCTTTTAATAGCTCACAATACCTTTTATCATCTAACATTTTTCTTCAGCCTATGAATATTTCCAAAACAAATTCCAGCTTCCTTAGTGTAGTGCTGCTTTTTTTATTGTTTTCATTTCAATTTTCTCCCTTGCACTAAGATCCCACCACAGAGATTACATAGCCGTTCATATTTTCATTAGGGCTAAACAATTACTGGACAAATCCCAAACCATCCTACTGTCTAGGGGCTGAGCAAAGGAGTTTTCACATGTCTGCAAGCCAGTAAGTTCTTGGCTTGGAATTACTGACCCTGAGAAAGTTCATATCACATCACCTTTTCCTGCTTACTAATTTCACTGTTCATTTCCAGTCTCCATATTGAACTACTTACACCCAAGAGAGAGATTAATTCTGCAGCCATGTGTTCAATCTCAGTAATTTCAATGACTTGCACTCATTGCAAACGACTTTAGCACATTCTGTATGTCACTGGAAAAAAAAAAATTCTTAGAATTCCACTGTCCTTCCAGGAGGGGGAAAAAAGGGGCGGGGGGGGGGGGGGGGGAGAAAACACAACAAAACCACAAAACTGCAAGTTGCTAGAATGTGATATTTCAGTCCTCCTTCTTGCTGACATTATGCAGACCATCCAGGTAAACATTTTGCAAAGGTGTAAAGGTAAAGAAGTATCCACGAAGCCTAAAATGGTATGTGTACAAGGTTCTCCAAGAATGGTACGTGAAACAGCACATGGAAAACACAGGAGACAGACCCCTTACCTTTGAACACCTTGTAGTACAAACTAGTGCAGTATCAAAGCATTGTCATTGTACCATCCTAGGAAAGAGTGTGGTGAATATATAAAGAACAATTCAAGCTTTTTTCTTCTACTAGCTAAAATGATTGCTTCCCTCACATATTTCAAAAACAAATTATATAGGTTGCAGCAAGGACATCAGCTTCCCATGCACAAATCCTACAGCTGGACAGAATCCCTGTTTAATATTACAGTTGTATGTTCCGAGTCACAGGAAGCCCAGGCTCATAGGTCCAGGATCACTGCTGCTTGTGAAGTTCAAAACAGAAACTAGGTCTTCCCACCCTCAGCCCTGAGCTTGCCTTGCTGGAACAAGTATGAGGATGAGTACTGGAAGAGGGGTTTCAATCATGAACACTGCCTGACTCAAGTAGGATACTTTGAACACTTGCAGTTTTACCAAGTACCACTTGCTTGCTCAACCAAGGATTTTCATAGAATCATAGAATCATTTAGGTTGGAAAAGACCTTTAAGATCATCAAGTCCAACCATTAACCTAACACTGCCAAGTCCACCACTAAACCATGTCCCTAAGCTCTGCAGCTACACGTCTTTTAAATACCTCCAGGGATGGTGACTCAACCACTTCCCTGGGCAGCCTGTTCCAGTGCCTGATAACCCTTTTGGTGAAGAAATTTTTCCTAATGTCCAGTCTAAACCTCCCCCGATTCAGATCTGGAAGGGAAAATGGCAGTGTGACACAGCTAGTAACGGTAGTTTTACAAAGTGGTAAGTAAGAAAACTAGGTGTATTAAATACGTGGTAAGTAAGAAAACAAAACATTAAGTACAAATCTAAAGAAGCACTGAGCTGATATTTTGATTATCTGATGATGTTCAAACATAGGGGAAAAAAAAATAATCTTTAAAAACTGAGTTTTCACTTCTAAGTTTATTCTGTATTTACAGTTTCTTTTAAAAAGCCTCCTACAGGGCATACCATTTAGAAACTAGCATTAACATAAAGAAGAGATTATTTAGGAGGCCCTATCATACTGCTGTAGTATTTTTTCTTTCTAAACACATCTATCATAAGCCATTCTTTGAACTGCATTCTTTCAAAGACCGTTGGAAGGTCTGAACATGAAGAAAATCTTTTGACAACCCTTGCAAAATGACCACATAATTCCCATTTTTTTTTTCTTTCTTAGCAGAGATAAAATGTTGTATTTGCACAAGACAATGGATACCTGAGGACAAAATCATGCAGCTTGGTACCTGCACTGCAAGCCAGCTTTCCAACCCCTTTTATAGCCTTCATCTTTCAACACAGTCAATACATTTAGACATTCAATCTGTTGTTGCAGTGTAATTTGTATGTGTTGACTCTCTTGTTCTCTGTGACATTTGCTTTTCCCTTCCTTTATATATTCTTCCTCTGTCATCCTAAGGCCTCCTTCACATTACTGCCTCTTTCACTATGCCATAAAACCACCTTTTTCTGTAATTCATTGATTTTAATTTTTTCCAGGTAGTAACTGCATATTCCTATTTTATATAAGAAACTCAACACAAAACAGATTTCTGATTACATTTTCTGCTGATGGCAGCAGATCCTCTTTTGTCCTAACCCATTTTTTAATATAGCTGAAAATTTGGCCCTTTATTCATATTTTCCTCTGAGATATGTTTACATCAATATTTCATGATGTAGTTGACTTGAATTTGGAGGATTATTTGTTTAGGTTTGTCGCAGTGGGTATCACTGTTCATTTCATGTTTGGAGAATGAAGTGACAGACTTGCTAGTCACTAATGGTTCAGCTTTTTTCCATTAGTCAATACCTAATCCTCAACATTGAACCCAAAATTTCTCTCAGAGGTTCTGGATTCTGTAGTTGTATTTTAAATTTTCTCCTTTCCTTCATTATTCCATCTAACTCTTACCCACACTTTCCTACACCTCTACAGTAAGGTGCCCCTGGCTGTACAGTCCCACTTTCTGAATGGTCTGACCATACCAGAAGTGAGTGGTGGCACATGTAATTTAAGTCGGAATGTGCTTCTGTTTAATGAAAAATATGTTTTCCCCACCATAGTAAGCAAACGACAGCATTTGCACATGCTGACTTTAACATCTTTTGCCCAAAAAACACCAAACAAAAAACCAACAATGATTTGGAACTTCTACATTAGATTTACAAGTGAGGATAACAAAGCTCTTTAGACTTGGCATGAAACAGTGCAAGCATGGGAAGATAAATTCAGCTGCACCCTCTGTCAGTTACTCTGGTAACAAACTCATGATTTAGCCATCATTAGTCCATCAGCATAGGAAAGCTAATAAGGAGTCTTACTGTTTGCATTGCAGTAGTAGCATGGACCTTTTGTTGCCACCATGAAGTACTGGGAACATAACTGCTGCAATAACTCACTGAAAGAATCATAAAAATGTTTTGTAAGGTTGGCTAAAAAGACCATTTATGTTCTTGATGCAAGGACTACAAGACTGATGTTTAGAAGTATGTGTTAGCCAAATACAATATTCTAGAGCCATAACCCAACCTTTTAAAAAAACATGTATTCTGTGTTTGGCACCACCAAGTTTCTTGCTGTTGTAAGCTGTTAAAGACCTGTGTAAAAGTTTCTTTTAGCAAAATACCTTGAAGTATACCTTGAATACTTGAAAAATGTTTATGGTTTCCTGTATTACTGCAACCATTAGCAAAACAGATATAAATTTCCATTTATTAGAGCAATAATGGATGTTTTACTCATTAAACTGCAAGTCAAATATTTGCCAGTTGTTAAACCACAGCTCCTTGATGTTTACCAATGCCATCCAGGACTCCCTAGTTCTCTTCTATCCAACCGTTAGGTCCTGAGAACACATCAGATCAAGTGTTTTCAATGCATGGCCTTAGGTTTAGGCAAAACATAAGACAACAGACTAATCCTTAGGCTATTTGAGATGAGATTACTGGCAAGCACTCCTTCCACAAAAAAAAAACCCAAACAGATTTAATTATTTTTTTTAAGCAACACTCCATTTAAGAAAAAATAGTACACATGCAATTTGAGTGGGTTCTGAAGATATCCATTCAAACCAATATTGAGTCAAAATATCCTGTTTCAATGATAAAATGTTACATTCAGTTCTTCTCCCAGACTTTCACTAATCTTTTGGAAGAAAATCTAAATCAATTTCAGGGAGATCCGAGAAGAGAATGATACCAATTAGTACATCCTATAGTTGTTCAACCTTGCAAACTAGTTCTTCCCTGAAAGAAAATCAGAATGACGTGATTTGCCATAATGCAGCTAACTATTTGACAGATGAGTCATCATGTCATAAGAATGAAGTAGTCCAAGTCACGCATTTACTAATCTTTCCAGAGTTAGAGAAGGAACAAGACTGTGAAAGAAAAATCTGGAGGTGAAGTAATAAATCAAAACTCTCCTGGAATATTTGTTCCTTAAATACCAAATACTATCACAGATATGACATAGTTTCAGAAGTTCTGTTGCTTTCCGTTCCCATTCCAATTTTGTGCAATTTCATTTACTGTAAACTTCTCTGGTCTAGCACTTATTTTTCATCATGGGCCTCATTGTACAACTTTGGAAATATGCAATCTCATAGTTAGAGGTCATCAAGCTTTGTTCCCTCTTTCACATCTATACAAGTTTGGTTTTATTTAAAAAAACAAACAAACAAAAAAAAGCCACCCAAACTATTTCTTCTCCAAGTGAAAGAAAATTGATTTAAGACACAGGAACTCAAAAAAAAAAAAAAAAAAAAAAAAAAAAAAGCTGTAGGGAATCTAGACTAGAGAAATAATGATTCCCAAGTTTCATAGTTTCTAACTCATTCAGCAGAATTTTCAAATTTTTCACCGATGCCTGGGCAATGGAAGCTTATGCTATGAGTTATGCTATGAATTTAAGGCATGAACTTATAGACCTCTTACTCTCCTATTTGTCATACTGGAAAAAAGATTTGGCCGTACACAGCTACAGTAATTTTTCACCACCACACACACGGAAACACAACCACAGCTAACAGTACTAACTGAAAGAAAAAGATAGGAAAGCCAAGTGGGATGGAGAACAATTATAAATCAACATAAACAGTCAGCTTTTTGGGATTCAGGCTAGAGAATGGACACCTTCCCACCATGTTTTTAGAACACTTCTGCCTTACATAACAAATACATCATGTTCATTACCTATTTGAATTTCTACCTAGGAAACATTGGCAGTGAAATCAGAACTCACTTGTTCCCAAGAAGGTTGCATGAGAACTTCTAGGAACTTAGCAGCTTATTAAACATTCTTATACTAATAAGTTCTTTTAAAATCTGTTGTAAGCTGTAACCCTCACAGTGCCTCATTGAGTTGCTTCTGCTTCATTGCACTTTTGTTTATAATACGAGGCTCTATAAGTTGCAACTGTGTCTAGAAACTCCATACAAACTAAAAGCAAACCAAGCAACATGGGACACTGATTTTTTTCAAAAAAAAAAAAAAAAAAGTCACCAGATTTCATGGGGAAATAATTTAGAAGAAAAACATTGTAATTTCATAGAATCCTAGAAAAGATGCTCAGCAAAACTCAAAATAATACATTTCTGCTATGAAGCATGCTATATATCTTGTAGCATTTGTGACTGAATTTCTACAGAGCAAAAGCCAAATCACACCTGTGAGAAGATGATCCTCTCATTGACAGCACAGACCAATTTCCCTTCTCTCTGCCACTTGATATTTATTGATATTTTACCAAATCACTTCTAGGTGTGGCAAGTGCTTCTTTCCATAAAGAAATATATACAAGCAGCACTCCCCCAAAAAACCTAATGAAAGCCCGTGTTACTCAACACAGGGTTATTTTTTTCAACAACCACACAGCATTTCTTCTGCACCGTAGCAGAGCTGCTTGTTACTTCATAGACAAGATAAAAGCCTCAGGAGATGTGGACCATTTCTGATGGCCTGACCTTGCAGAGGACATTCTGCAGGTCTTTTTCAGCAGCAGAGTCATAAAGTCCTAAAGAAGTCCATCGGACAAGCTCTTGTACAGGACTGCAGCTTGCCCCTAGTGTTTTGCTGTCACCCTGGCACAGTTCTGCAATACTGGAACTAGTGCTCCCCAGTACAATGCATAGACATAACTCAGAGCTGGCCTATCTATGCCAAGATCCATTCCCAGTTGGCAGTGTGGACAGGCTGCACTACATTCAGCTTTCTCCCCTCCTCTAAGGCTATCCCAGACGGCTTTGCACCCTAAAGCATACCTGCATGTCCTCATGCCAAGTCCCAGGTTTTCATGCTACAAAGACGTGTCATTTCAGAGGCTTTGAACTCAGCATGTCTGCCCTGGATTATGGTTTAGTGGCACAGAGGCTCTGCACGGGGCTTGCAAGAGATTTATGGCAAGTACTACGTCATCCAAATACATTGACACTGTGGTACTTGGCCTCAGTTTGCTAGAACAGTTCCTGGCTCCATTTCACTGGGAACAGGCATAGGCTTAGCTTTCCTCAGCCTTGCAACAGAAAGGCAAGAAAGTCAGCAAGATTTGCCCCTCTTTCAGAGATGCTGCCCTCATTCCCCACACCAGTTTTCACCTACACCCTCAACATACATGGAGGACGACAGACTCTATGTTCTGTTGTCGCTCATATTTCCTCCTGCTTCATCTGTGTCGTGATCTTCTTTATCAGGTCTCAGGTGAACTGTTGCAGTTTTGCACTGACCAGTGCAATTGCCTTTACTACTGTCATCAGATCAGCTATTCATCCCCTAAAGGGACAAATACATATGTTTGTTTTGCCCTTTTCTCCATCAATTGTGTTTTTAGCTGTTGAAGCACTCCTAACATCACATATAACAAACTGAATTAATTTACTAAAAGCCTTATGGCACAATCTCAGTACACGAAAGAAATTTGCCTATAAGAAAACAGATTCACCACCTGCAAAACAGGCAACAACACTGCCAAAACAAAAAGATCTATTGTACCAAAGAAAATGCATAGTAAGCTCCAGTTACACGGTTCCACTGAGATTAAGCACAGCCACTGGCCAGCCAATACGTAAAATGCCAGCAAAGAAAGTGCTTAGAAGGTTAGAGTACTTCCTCCTTTTAATAGGAGTTTTAAAGAGAAATGGTTTCCTTTTTCCTCCCACCAGTACCCAAAAACTTTCTGTCCTAAAACAAAGGGGGAAAAAAACCCCAAACACTCCTAGAAAAGAAAACCTGCCACTGATCTTCAAAAAACACAAATAAAGCTTGAAACTTAAAGCAGAATATGTTTAGGGAACATATATTTAGCTGAAAACCTCTTCAGTGCTAGCTTAGAAAGGAAGTTTCTGACAAGCTCTCCCCCACCTAGTACCAGCTAATCATGTAAAGTTTCCTGGCTCCAGACGGCTATCTCTGACTGGTCACAAGGGAAGAGGGGAAGATGTACTCACTCCACCTCTTCTAGCACATCGGACTGAACCTGCCACAGCTTGGCATT
The DNA here is from genome assembly GCA_009819775.1 of Phoenicopterus ruber ruber. NCBI lineage: Eukaryota > Metazoa > Chordata > Aves > Phoenicopteriformes > Phoenicopteridae > Phoenicopterus > Phoenicopterus ruber. The sequence continues at coordinate 27,761,877 of CM020219.1, read as the reverse complement.
ACTGGGGCATTGACTAAATTTAAACAAATGAATATTGATTTTATTCCATTTTTCACAGCTCCACTCAAGGGCTTGTTTCCCTAGGTTCTGCCAAGCACACAGCTCTGCTTTCTAAATTAAGCAGCTTTATAACACTATGCCATAATGATATAGGTTCTTAACACTGATCACTGTAAAAGGCAGAAGGAATAATGTGCTACTATATGCCAGAAGGAGAGGAACAGGGACGCACAGAAAACATAAACCAACCCATTTGGCTGGAAAGTGCAGAGGGCAGCTGGTAAGGGAGGCAAACGCCAGTCCTGCCCAGCACCCCAGAAACTCCACCCCCAGAGCCCCCCAGCAGCAGGACAGACTCATCAATGCTGCAACAGGCAGAGCAGGTAAGCCTACGTGCTTGCTCCTACATGGTGCCACACAAATGTGCAGTTACATTTCTACTGGTGCTCTGGCAGAATAGACCTACCCGCTTCTGACACAATCTGCACAGCGTGCAGTCATTGCCAAATGCTTACAGATTATCAGCCTAGTTACTAACAGAAAGGTCATTTCTGTTTAACAAAGATAAAACCAAAGCTGTTTTTTAAACATAAGTGAAGGGAAATGAAGAAACAAATATACCTTTTCTCTTCATAAAACCAACCAGGGAAATAAAAGACATTTGTAACAGCATGATTTATAGATCACTTTTCCTTGCTTTTCTCTGGGAAAGATCAGAAACAGCCACGAATAGATTTATAGGCAGACTAACCCGTTCGAACGTTAAACTGCAATCCAGCCTGGCATGAGCTAGGACATTAGTGTCTGGCTTTACTATCTGCTGACACCCTACACAGCAAAATCTTTGAATTATGATAAAATTGTTTTTCTGCTGTTGATGGGGAAGGGAGGTTGGGTGGGGTTTTTTTCCTCTAACTTGATGTTAAGATTTTCCATTGGCCTGGGCAGCCCTAAGGAATTAACTCTTCAGTGATTTGCCTCTTCCCTTTCCCTGAAGAGTTGTGCCATAATTGCTCTAATCGAAAAGGCTTGGATGAGCAAGTTTCATCAATTGCCTTGCTTTGGTCAGGAGTCAGACTCCAGTTCAGAAAGTCTCAAGGAATTAAGGTAGGTGTGTCTGATCACGAGATCATTACAATGAATGGGAGACCACTCAAAAGGTCTGTCCCTTAAGCGTGGTTCATAACCTCTCAGAATACTTGTCTTTCAGCTACTTCATACCCTCAGTCGCTTCTATGGGTCAAACCTTTCAAACAGGCCCAATCTCCCGTAATGCACCAAAGCACGTGGCTTTGCACAGGTGACAAAGCACAAAGCTCATCGCTCCAAGGGAGTACACAGGGCTTTAGTAAAGAGCACAGGGACATAAATTACAACTCTCTCGATAAACTGTGGAACTTTGTGTCATTAAAACGCTACATTGCATCTACCTAAAGTCGGTGATTCAAGTAAATATGTCATTTCAGGTTTTCTAGAGAGAAACATAAATATTTCAGCAAAAGTGTCAATGAAGCAAAAATCCTTCACAACTCCTCCCTGTACTTCATTTAGAAATTCTCAGCTAGCAAGTGGAGGTCACAGAGGATAGATGGGATGCATTATCTGGGAGGCTGCAGCTTTCAGCATTAGTAGTTCTTACTAGTCTATACAGAAGCCTAAAATGCAGATCAACACAGGACTCTAATATTTAGACCCTATAATTGATTAGGGCCATTTAAACCCTAATATTCATGAATCCTAGCAACGACATATTGTAAATTATAATAAATAATGCGTAGAGCATGTAAGCAAAAAAACGCGTCACTATGAAGCCAAGAACCTCAGCACATTCTTGAATAGTTTACTTAAGCAGTTTTATCAGACGATCTTTTCTGCTGTCGAGGGATGTATTAACTCAGCGATAAGTAGGTGGCCATTTAGATTTGATTAAGATCCTGCCAGCCAGCAGGCAGAAGATACACCCATTCAACAAGTAAGCCTTAGAATACTCTCCAGTTGCTTTTCCATCCCAACACCATCTGTATCAAGACAGGATAAGTAGCTTATTAAGCATACCACCACCCACATTTCTTCATCAATTCTCTTAGTGTTTCCTATTAAATTTTCCTTCTGTGGCTCTCAAAGTTTCAGCACTCCTCCCCACTGTCCTTCTGCTTGTCATTTTGCCTGGTGTCACCTGTCTATTAGAGGAAATCTCTCACCCATGGAGATTCTTCTGCTATCAAGTCCCATACTGGCATTTCCTTCTCCCCCCAAAACCAATAAAATATGGATTTGTCTCTTCTTGTGCCAGCTACCTTAAAAGCTATTTTGAAGTTAAACCTGCACAGAGACATAATTTCCTCTCCTTTTCTACTTCCCCCTTGCTACTCACCAAAAATATTAATATTGCTTTGCATAGCTAAGTGCAAACATCTCCCATCCTGGCAGGAAACAGAATCTGTAACTGTCTGAAGGTTACTAAGCTAGAAATAAACCATTTACATTTTGCATGGTTATGTGAGTGAAATAAACACAGAATTCCATTTTCCATCTCAAAATGGCAAAACAGACACGCATGAAATTAGTGCTGCCTGGTTTTCATTGCTCTTAAGTGAAGCTCCACAGAGGTAAACAAGTACTCGGGGGTAGAGATGTGTTTCAAGTGACTGATCCCAAGTCACCATGAAAACTGTGATTATCTTTATTGCTTTGTAAACATATTTACTGTAACCACATGTCAAAAGATGTTGAGAGGGCTAATTCTAATAGAAGAAGAGAGGGTAAGAATAAAAACGTCATTTTCCTTTTTAACAGGAACTACTGGGGGGGCTGGGGGGGCAGGGAGAAACCAGTCGTGCAGATAAGCAGGGCCAACTGGCCTCCTTTGATGAGGTGGATGAGAAAGCACTAATTTAAAAACCCAAGGTGAACAACACAACATCTACAAATAAGTTGAAGGTGCCGGAGGTGCCAAGTCTGACCTCAGCATCTGGAAGTCTTCCAGCTTCTGAATCAATCCTCAGAGGTCTGTCCAGAAACCTCCTAAAGAGCAGTCAACCATCAAAGCGCACACATACCAGTTTTATCAAGGATAACATAGCTGCAAGGCTTGTTCTTTAGAAAGTTGTGTAACACTTTGTGTGTGTATTCATTGAAAACTGATGGAAAAATAATGTACCTTTTTTGATTATTTAACTTGATACACCACTTCATTATGTCTGAAATAAATTTATTAAAAGAAAAGTCAATGGAATATTTATAAGCATCACAGACACTTCCAAGAATAAAAATAGTGTTTCTATTTAATTCCTTGTGAATATGTCCTTAACTAGTGCCAGACAAAACATACCATTGTGTTAGCCAAAAGAAAATTAATTGGAGAATTAAAATCCTTCCTATTACCAGAACACAATTCATTCTAACATACATCATTTGTAAATTAATTAACAGAGATATGCCATCACTTACAACACTGATCAACTTGACAAAATAGCTTCTCCAGTGCTGGGCCTGTCACTGAGCCATCTCCCAACCATTGTAATTAGCTTCCAGTCAAATGTACTAGCTTCCATTCAACAGCATACTTTAGAAATGCCTGACTCTGTGTACTTTGTGACTAGAAGTATGCTCCCATTTCTAAGGATACAAAGAAGAGCTGATAGGAAGAGGGAAAAGAGTGAAAAGAACATTATTAAAGCAGTTCAGTCAATATAGTAAACTTAAGACCTAATCTATTAGATCTCAGTCTGATCAGCACACAGGGAAGATTGCTGCCTTTTTTTTCCTGTGGGAACTTGCACATGGGCAACTACTGTAGAAAAGATACCTTGTCTGGTAATGTTGTTTTACTGCCATCATCTAAGAAAAAAGAGATTTTCCCATATTCCCCATGTAAGGGGATCAGTTCAGGCTACCAAGATGGTCAGAAATCTGTCCTGCATAAGCCAACTAGAAGGAACAAACAAACAGTAACTTTTACAGGGACTTGGCTGAAGGCTGAAAGAGTTACAAGGGCAGAAATAATTTACTGTTATTTATTGTAACAAGATTGTCATAGGTCTAGATGCATTTTTATAATGGAAGTTTCATAATACTGCATTTACATGAAAATTTTACTCTGTCATGAATATTTCCTGTCTTTGTTGCAGTTTATCATAGGATTAGCTAATAAACAGGTCTGCTTCACTCACTAAAGCTTTAGACTGAAAACTTCACAGAACAGCTTATACGACAGAGCTGTGGTCATGAATCAGCTAGTGTTACTATTTTAAGCAATTTCGGAACTTATCTGAATATTTTAAGTCATAGCCTGAAATTTGGTGTAAGATTTGGGAGTCACACACAGATATCTATTCATATGTCATGTCGCTGAAAACCCTTTGTGGTTACTGAGCAGTAATAAAAATGTTAAATAGTAAATGAACTAAGCCTAAATGGAAAAAGAGTTGAGGCTGGTGATCTTAAGAAAAGTGGGCTATATTTGAACACAGTAATTGCAGCTCTTCATTTTATCAGCATTAGTGAAACTCTTGCATAATATACTGAGAACAGGTCTACAGGAACGTGGCAGAAACATAGAGTGGTCCTGGAGGATCTGTTGGTATGAACGATAACACACATTTTGCCTCACCTTAGAATCATAGAATCATAGAATGGTTTGGGTTGGAAGGCACCTTAAAGATCGTCTAGTTCCAACCTCCCTGCCATGGGCAGGGACACCTTCCACTAGACCAGGTTTCTCAAAGCCCCATCCAACTTGGCCTTGAACACTTCCAGGGATGGGGCATCCACAACTTCTCTGGGCAACCTGTTCCAGTGCCTCACCACCCTCATGGTGAAGAATGTCTTCCTTATATCTAATCTAAATCTACCCTCTTTCAGTTTAAAGCCATTACCCCTTGTCCTATCACTCTGTGCCCTTGTTAAAAGTCCCTCTCCAGCTTTCCTGTAGGCTGCCTTTAGGTACTGGAAGGCTGCTAGGTAGGTCTCCCCTGAGCCTCCTCTGCTCCAGGCTGAACAACCCCATCTCTCTCAGCCTGTCCTCACAGGAGAGGTGCTCCATCCCTCTGATCATCTTTGTGGCCCTCCTCTGGACTCACTCCAACCTTATCTTATCTCTGACAGCTAGTGAAAGGGAGAGCCCAGGCTGAATCCCAGCACAAGTTAAAATAATCTTAGGATTATTTTAACTAGCACCAGAGGATGGCATTCCAGTTCAGGATCCTTGCCCATAGTGTACAATAACAAACCTGGACCCTCATCCACACTCTGGAAAATTCATCTGGAAGGATGAAATTAGTGTGCTAAAGATCAAAAGATTTGGATAGAAAATCTGTTACTCTTAGAGGTAAGTTAAAACCCCATACGTTTGGAAAACCGTTTCACGTCCACTGAGTCTGCTGTTGTACAGCTGTATTTGTAATAAATGTTTTTATGTTGCTGTGTTCTGGAAGCCAACTTTTTTATTTTATCTGGTTTCTGTTCAAGGCCTTATGCTTCTCCAAGCATACAAAAAACCCCTCCAGAACTACTGAGTTATTTGGAACTATAATATTTTTTTTCTTTAACAGAAATGCCTATACAGGTATGACATGGTATTTTCAGGGTCTAAGAGGAGCTTGAAGATTTCACACATGTCCAGTGCCACACTATGAGACAGTTTAAAACATCATTTTATACATGGAGAACAACTACTAAATCTAAACAATCATTGCGTAACTAAACTTGTGAGACAGTTCACTGAAACAAGCCCAAAACTACCAGGTAGGCAACACGCACACTGGGTGATTTTGCTACTGAAGTCAGGACAGTCGTCACCTGATCATAAACCAAATTGCAGGCAGATCAAAAGTTTCTTAAAGTAATTTTGCCAATACAGCTAAAAAGAAAAAAAAATAGAGCCTAAAATAAGTTTAAATCTTGAGGCCTGATATGGGTAAATTATTATCACAAAACCTCCTACTAGCACCTGGCAAAACTAAATTGGCTGGGCCACAGCACTATTTATGGCCTAGGCACAAGCTACAGACCCATTTTGAGAACAGACGAGCTAACTGTATGCCTTCACTCAGTTTTTAATCAATACAGTGACATCAATTGAGATACATCCCTAACTGCAGTGGACATACTCTGGACTGTTCCATTTCAAGCAGTGGTGGAATTTAGTCCATTCTCCAAAAAAAAGTCAGAAGGCAACCTTAGTTACTGTGGGTCTGAGGAGAGTAATGTAAAATTTGTCAGCAATAATCCTATGAGAGCACTGTATTTGGAGAGGAAGCTCTACAGAGAATGACATTGAGCTTTGATTTTGTGCATTTGAGGATAATTACTACATTGCCATACATGTCAGGACAGAATATTGAAGCGTCACCCCTTCCTCTCAACATGTTGGGGAGCATCCACTTGGGATCAGATTATCTTCCTCTTGACATTAAAACTGTAGTGCTGGGAAAAATGGAGTTTACTTGTCTAACAGTTTGTTTTGGTCTTACTTCTACAAGACACCACCAATAAGATAGCCAAAGAGACTGAGGAAGATTTCTCTCAACAGTTTGCTGTCAATTTCTAGGGAAAGATACCTAGCTGAATTTTCTATTTCAGAGCTCTTCCAGTTAAGATTTGATGATGGAAAGGATTTGTGTGTATAGACAACTCATAAGCCAAGAAGAAAATTCAAGAACATCCCTGTCAAAGCCTGTTCCCAGTAAAGCTACTTGAATTTACATGCTCATTTATAAGTTGGGGAATCAGCTCGTATTAGTATCCAGTTGCCTCCACACTGCTTTGTGCCTAAGGTAGAGAAGGAATTGGAGCTTCTTCCTGACACCGCTCCTGTTGAAGCACCCAGGATTTGAGAGTCTCTGTGGGAAGTAGAGTGTCCTCCTGAATGAGGCAAATGCCAAGGACAGTCCAGTTAAACTGTTGAAAGTTTCCAGCATAAACATGAATCAGTATTAGTACCCATTTCCAGACTCTGACTGGTATTTTACTAGCAAATACCAAATGGGACATACACTGCAATCAGGAGCATGCAGAGTGACACCTGAACCCACCTAAGTTCACAAAAAGTTTGTAACGAAGATGCAGCAATATTGTCTTCAGCACAGGCTGTGTAAGTATGCCTGTGCTTTCCTTACCACCCGCTTAAACAACACAGATCCAGGATGTACCTCTCCAGTGACTTAAATTGACCTGTCTGGAAGTTCTATTGTAAAAACTTATGATAAAATATGAAACAGAAGATTTTAACAAATGACAAAAAAAGCCACAGCTCAGAAGTCTATGATTTTGACCAGAACACACTAAATATCCCTGGAAAACATAGAATGAACTAAATAGCATCACCAAAGAAAAAAAAAAAAACACAACAACAAAAACAAACAGGCTGTGCTTAACTGAATATCAGGATACAGGGGTTAATTGAGTTCAAACCTTTTGGAAAGAAAAACATGCCCTTTTTTGTTCAGTAGTTACAAGGCTTCAGGTCCATACTCAGATCCCTTTGAAGGCATGCAGAATGAGAGGGACTGTAACACAGGAATGCATCACAGACAATCTCATGCTACTGATGGTTAGTTCCAAGAATCTTTTGTAGCTCAGTTTATTCTTGAAGCTAGATTTGATTCACTGTGGGAGTTGAAGGCCTTTTTCAGAGCACAGTCCACATGGGATCAAGAAGTATCACCTGAAGAAAGAGAAGCAGGAGCTATTCCCAGTATGTGTTCATCAGTTTGCAAGACAAGGAAGCAGACTGCCTTTGCAGAGGATATCAATATCACCGAACAACAGCTTTTTTAATAAAGCAAACACCAGTTGTTTGCTTCCTCTTAAAGATGGGAGATAATCCCTTCTCTAACCAATTAGAGCTCTAGGCTTTCTCAGCTTGCTTTCTCAGCCTCAGATGGATCTCATAATATGGTTGTACGTGCGGATTGTAAGGCACTACGGAATTCATTAACGAGTAAGTTGTGCCACAAAGATACTGTGAGAGGAAACATCCACACTGGGTGTTAAAAAAGTCAATGCAGCTGACAATTTGAGGGGCAAAGGCTGTTTAAATATTGCTTGAAGAAGATTTCAGCTAGGATAAAACTCCCCAAAAACTTTGAAACAGAAAAGGGGGTGGGGAGGGGGAGCGCAGGAGCGACAAGAATTTCCCTGACCATTTTTGCATTTGAAACATCAGAGGCTTAACATGACATTTCAGCCTGTTCTCTGGGAGGTTCACTCTAAGTGCGACAAGATTGAAAAAGTTCACCAATGATAACTGCGGGCTGTACACTGGCATGAGCAAAGAATCACAAGCCTGAGAAGTTTCTGTGTCCAAAGAATCTTTTGTGCCTTTGTCAGTGCCACATTTGGGGACAATTACCCCATACACCCCACACTGTGAGTTTATCCCCTAATTTGGGCTATTTCCTGGACTCACACGTATATTAGCAATCTCAAGAGCTGCAGAGCAATCATAACTCAGGGTATATAAAACACATTAAAATAATGGCCCTTTTTGGCATTAAGGAGCCCTAGACTGTAAAGAGTAGCAGCAGTTTGGAAGTTTTAAAAAGTCAGACAAACTCTAACATTCAAGACATTTTAAGCCAACCCCTGTTCTCTGCCCACTTACTCCATTTTCAAACTCTGTAGCTAATAAAGTGCCTTTCATCTCAGCCCCTTTTGAGGTATCCTGCAATCATGAAGTTATTAGACAAAAAGACATCTAAGACAATTAGTTGCTAATGTTAAAATAGACAGTTTTCTGATTCTGAACACTGAGGCTGTTTAAACTGGCAAGCCTCCCAGTCTGTCTGGATAGATGAAGCAATTTGACTCACGTTTCCCATATATTCATGCATATTTCCCCAAGTTCACAGGCACTTTTGTTCTCTAGCTACCTCAGCCTCACTCGTTGTTGCAGTACTTCACTTGTGAACCCATAGCTTTTGTTGTCCTCTTTGATGCTGGAGGGGAAAAAAAAAATCCATTGTACTCAAATTGCAGAGCCTTATGAATTTTTTCCACCTTCCTACATGTCTACAACGTGTATTGGACCAATAGTCACAGGATTTCTGTAACTTTCAGGTAGCATCTAAAGTAGACAACAAGAAAACGGGTTTGTTTTCCCACATTGATGCTAAAAGACAGCATTAGTTGATCTTGCAGCTCAGGGGAAAAAGGGATATCAAAAGTCTTTGTAGATTGGGACTCCTGTCTCCACTTTTGCTGGGAAAAGTGTTATGAAGATTCATTACTACATGGAGGATAAAAGGAATACCAAGTGTTATGGCCTACATATTAGGAACACCCAGGATGTGACTTGCCAGTCAAAACTCATGCATACATGTGTCTTCAGCTATCTGTGTGCCCTGACAGCCTGAAGAAGAAAACAAATCTTTTTCCACATTGAAATATACACAGTTTTCAACCACACATACATGCACAGTTAGAGCTAAAAGGACTTTGCCACACCAATCTCCGACCTGAAACTTGTTCTGAGAAATTCTCAATACTCATCTGCATCAAGAGTGCCAGGTCTCACAGGACCGGATGAATTCTGAGTAACTGTGTTCATAGTCTTTAATCCTGCAGGATTAAAAAAAAAAAAAGGGGGGAAAAGCAGGGAACAAAAAGCAACCAGAAGGGAAGCTTAAGGGAAGTGGCCCACCAGCTGACCCTCACTTACACTAGGCGTGATGTCTATGGTATGGAATACTCTCTTTGGCCAGTTTGGATCAATTGTTCTGGCTCTACCCCTCCCAAGCTTTTGCACCTGCACATTAGCAAAACCTGGGAAGCTGCAAAATGTCCTTGATCATTTAGCAGCAACCAACAACACCAGTGAACTATCACCATTTTTCACATACTAAATCCAAAACATAGTAGCTGCTGAAGACAAAACTAGCTCCGTGCCAGCCTAAACCAGGATAATAGACTACTGGAATTCTTAGTTGCAAAAGAAGTAAAATGAAAGGGCTTGACATATGTCAGCAGATTAGTATAGGAGATCCAGGCTCATGGTAATCTGAGCCGCAGCTTTACACAAGACTTTCTGTGGTGCTACATGGCATAACACCAACATCCACAGCGGGGTAGGGTTTAGGGTACACTTGGTCAGATGTAACTACAGATCAACCGGTTTAGGAGCAATGATATTTCAAGCACAGCTATGATGCACATTGTAGCAACCACAAAGCTAAAGGCTCAGTATGCATTTTAATTTTGCCAGCTGTGTTCTTTAGCGACACATGAAATGTTTAAATTCAACATAAGATCACATCAGTGTAAACAGGCAGTATGCACTTAAAGATTTTTTTTTTTTTTTAAATGTATGAGAAGCTGAAAACATATCAGTTGGCAAGCAGCAGTAATAGCGTCCACAGTCCAGGAAGAAACAATGGAACAACTATTTGAAAATTGAAAGCAGAGCCTACACCTACTGATTTTGTATCTTCCAGCTTCCTCACTTCAGATACATGACTTGATGTACCAATAGCTTTTCACCTCAAGTAAGCTGTGCTTGGCTGTTGACAAACCCTCGAATTCCCAAATCCAGTAGGATTTATAGCACTTCACTACTTCTCTAAATAGATCTCTTAGCTTATTTCCAAAAAAAAGCTTAAAGAAACCTGCTATATATCACCATCACTATTATTATTATTATTCAAAGCTCTCATTATTTGACAGGCTACCACTCCTTCCCAGTTCCTCCACACAAGCTGATTGCTTGAAGCTTCTTATCCCATATTGCTGTTTGCTAAAGGCCCCTCCATGCATTTTAAATGGATAGAAGATGAAAGAGGTGCTGTCTCTTACCCTTAGTAGTTAATAGGATGCCCTCAGGGAGTCTAAAACATAGATTTTGAAAGAGGATAAATGCTCCTGAGCTGCCAGAGATGGTCTGAGCAGACATACAGCAAGACTGCTAACTACAGCAGTTGAAAGCATACTCTTAACACCACAAGGAGCTACTATATTCTTTAGACTCATTGTCCAAAAGTGTAAGGAGAAGCCCCGACAGTTAGTTCTCTTATATTCCTGAAGTGGTCAGCTACTCAAGAAAGCCAGCCAACTTCACTCTTCAATCTCTCAGTAATATAAGAGGATTTGGGGTCAGTACATCTCTTGCTAGTGTCAGCAGGCGCAAGATTTTGCCCTTTACATCACTGTCTTTTTGTTGTGTTTTCAGCATCACACCTATTACCAAGGGTATCTTTTTCCAGAAAGCTTTTAAAAAACTTTCTTTATGCAAGTAGATTACAAACCCTTTCAGCTAGTTCATATGAACAGGCCATTTGTTTGAGCTTGTTCCTGTCTTCCAGTATGAAGATCATTGGATTTGCTAATACTGATACAATAACTAAGCTATCACGTCATCAAAAAGAAAAGTATCACTGTCTGTTTTACAATCTTTTTTTAATACCCTAGGAAAAAAAAAGACTCTGATAAAAACATACCTGTTGAAAATTATAATGTTGGGAATATTATTTTTTTATTCATGTAAGTCATTTACTATCATCTACAAAATACTATGAAAGACAACCTAGCTGTATAGCTAGCACCTTGCTTTTCTACATTTTATTTACAGTAGCTTTCACATTTTTTTTATTTCATGACTTAATGGGAAACTGTCTACAAAAGGTTCTTTCAGCTTGGCATACACAGTCAACAGTCTCTGAATAAATTAGACACAAATCATTGCTAACAGAGGAGATCAAAGGAACACACATTCAAGGTGGTTCATAGAAGTTGGCTATTAAATAGTTAATAAACATTCAGTCTGAGAAGTCACCATGAAAAATACTTGTGTAATGTGAATAAGACAATTAAATCACAGGTTTCTACACCTACCTTATGTTTATAAATGAGGTAATCTTTCTTAAAAATTTTGTGTGAAGAGACCTATCTATATCGTTTCAGACTAAGAATCTCAGTTATCCACCTATATTTTTATCCGATTGTGCCATGAGACTGCTCACCTCAGGATACTACAGTGTGTGAACTGCAGTCATTAACAGATGCTCCTGCCTAGTGCATGCTGAAACTACTGAAATCCAAAGGCCTCACTGAAGGTAGCATCTGCTCTCACCTTACACTGACTGCAAAAGAACCCAGCGTACCCTTGAGAAGTTAGTATCCTGAAGGCTTTTAGTGGCAGACATTCAGTGGTCTGAAGGAAGATTTTGAAATATTTTCCTTCCCTCACCATTATTTAGAGACGAGGTTATAACTCTGTCCTAACCTGAAAATAAGGTGGCATAGCAAGAGCCATATTCCCACGAAACAACATATCTGCAGAAAAGTATTCATGATTAATTCGACTTAAACTGAACGTAGCCAGAGAATCAGTGGTGACCGAGAATTAAGCTGAGGCACTGAACTCTTTATGCTACAGGGGAATGACTTTCCATATCAATATGTTGAATTGGATTGCTTGCAACCTTTCAACTGGGTCAGAGGACATACAGAAGGGACAATTCTCTTAAGGTGCAAGACTAACATTCAGGAGATAAGAACACCATGTCTGTTGATGCCGTGACTTCACAGAGACTCCTGGTTAAGCCTGTTAACCTCTCAGTATCACTATCTATAAAAGAAGGGTAACACTTCCTAGAGTCAGAAGGAAGTTGCAACACATTAATCAATGTTTGTAATATCTTCAAATGCTGACATTTTCTGTTCACTGTCCAACTAGGTCATAACTGGAAGCTGTAGTCTCACTACTTCTTTCAGCTGGGTGTTGAATCACAGAGACAGCTCAGGAATCTGCTCTTTGTCTTTCTAGTGTCATTTGGTGACTAAGACAGAAATTCTCAAAGCACTCTAAGTGTCATTTGCAAGTGAAAACAGAACAGCAAATATAAAAGTACTGAGCCATAACAGCACCTAATCTGCTATTTTAGGTGTCTATTCTCCCAGTTCTTTTGATAATCTTACTATCCTGTAACTTCATTTAACTCAAAAGGATTCCTTAGTTGAAAATGGTGACAGTGCAAACAATCTAGGACCTGGTCTCTTGCAAAAAGTTGTTTCTGCGAGCACTCAGCTAGGCAGAAAGTAGTAGAAGCTACTCAGAAAACAACTATAGTTTTTCCTAGTATGTCTACCCTTTCATGATTTTATTTAGCTTCACCTAAATTTACGGCTTTTGCTGTCCAAGCACAGAATTACTGCATTGCAAAATGACTGGACTACTGCCATTTTGCACAACCTATTGGGAAAAATGAAATGTAAATTAAGCCTTTATATAATCAGCTTTTGTCCTAATCAAATTTAGGGGTTTTTTTCCTTCTGCAACAGCTTTTATTACATAAAATAACAGCGCAATAACAGTGACATATTTAACAAAGGTTTGTGATAGGTTTTAGCACATGTAGTTACTGGGGAAAAAAAAATAAAGAGAGAAGACTGATGCAACACAGAGGGCAACATTATAAGCCCTAGTGTTATCTTGTTTAAGCATATAAAATACTTCTACCTACAAGCAGGTAAAGGAATTGATTTAATAAATATGTCATACACATTTTAAAGATTTAGACTGTTTCAACTCATAGTGGTAAAATTAAAGAAAAAAAAAAAATCCATCCCTCTGGCAGTTATTCCAGTGTGAAAGTGCTTTACAACATTCTACAACCTGAATCTGGACAGAAAAACCCATTTCATTAAAAAAAAAGAAAATCAGTACAAGGACACCACTTTTGAAGTTAGCATTTACTCCTTACTGAAGCAAAAACTGGGTCATTAGAGCATTAACAGATCCTCAAGAACAATGTAGTACCCTTGGTTATTCAGATAGTCTTAATTAAAGGATTGGCGTGGCTCCCTAAATCAGAAACTCTATTCAAAGTTTCTCCTCCAACAAAGAACATTTACTAGCACTCTCTCTCAAAATATTTCTGACCAACTTATTGCTACACAAACAACAAACCAATCCTATACTGCAGGGCCGTAGTCCTTTAACCATTTCAGTAAAGCACTATACCACCACAACAAATAAATATCCAGATTAGGCCCAGAGACTATAATGCCAATCTACTAACATACTCAGCATCTACAAGCCAGAGTTCTCAAGATAACAGGCTTTGGCCTGTTAAGAAATAAGAACTCAAACTCACATAAACTTTTTCCAGCTCTTCCTGGAAAAAACAGTTTCATACCTTGTCAGATCACAAAAACAAGTCTGCTGCCTGCTTTGCCCAACACAAATTTGCAGAATTCTACTGAAAATTTACCTGCATAGTGCTGCCCAACAAAGCTGACAATGTCTCCAAGGGCTTTCCAGCTACAGCTGCTCTGGTGCTCACACACCTGGAAAAGCAAAGGGAATAAGGCATCACTGCATGGACCATGTGGCCCCAATTACTTAAACTGCTTGAAGGAAAAAAGGTAATCAAGGAGCAATCTACCAGTTGCCCTGACCCATCTGTATCTGAGACCTCGTGGGTTTTCAGTTACTTGTGTCTTCTACCATGAAAGAGTGTGGAGGCAACATAACATCATTTACCTCTATTACTTTTTTTGACCATCTCTATTTCCAGCTCATAGCCTGCTCAGAGCAGTAGCTCTAGGCAGGCAAGAGGTCTGTAATCCTAGATGCTTTTACTTGTTTTTCATGTTTTGTCCCATTTATTTCAAAAGCATCTTAATTCCTGTCATTTATGACTGATGAAAATCCTAGATAATGGCAATTCAGACCTCCATTGGATGACTCTGCTTTTTATTTAATTTAAAGAAAAGTCAGGTCAGGCTATGTTCCCAAAGCCATATACTCAATATACAAGGAAATAGATGGTTTTGATTTTAATCAGCACTTCAAACATGCTGTCACCTAATCCCATTTGAGGATGCAGTCACACTGAGTAAGAGAGCCACACTGAAGGAAGAGCAATGCTGCACGGAAATCTGCTGTACTGCTTCAGGTCACAGTTGTGAGGTATTTTACAGTAATACAAAAACTACAAAGAAGTTAAACTATCGTTACTTTAGAAAGCATGAAATTCTCTCCAAATTGCTTCCTTCCTTCTTGGGTTATAGGATAATGTCCAACACTGCCCTTATTTCCAGCAAATAACAAGTCGAGTGCTCTTTTCTGAGCTCTGTAATAAAAAAATCACCGTGAAGAGCAGAGCCGGGTTCTGTCCAGTGCTCGGGTGAGTAATGGCGGCATCAGTGTAGGAGCAGCACTATATGCAGACCTTCCAGAAGCGCTTTCTAACATCTCCCTCGCTGTAAAGTCACAGGGCAGCTTTAAATAAAACCTTCTCTCAGGTCCTGCCAGCACATTTAGGGAAGTCTGGATTCACCAGAAGTGTACAGCCATCCCGCGTTTCCTCACACACCTGAAGCCCAGACAGACTGTTTGGTGACCGCACTCTAGGGAGAAAATGGCCGCACCAGCACCTCACCAGCGAGGAGCTCTGTACCTGGAGATGTCCTCTTAGAGTAGACAGGGCACCTGGCGTTTAGCCCCTGGCATGGCACCACAACAGCTTTCCAACAGGGAGGGCATTTTGGTGTTCGCAGTATTCACGGTGGAGCCCAGGACTCGGCCTCACAGCAGGGGCAGGAGCCGGCGCGCGTTGGATATATCCACCATAGAGTGTGCTGCAGGACTGGGATTTCCCGCGTTTTGTGAGAGACTGAGGAAGCCAAATACCTCCGTTTCTGCCAGGATGCCCCAGCAAATGCTTCTTCCACCTGCAGCTGAAGCTAGAGCAGCCAGGCCTGTGCCTCCCTCACAGGAGGGAGGAGGGGGGGGTGGCGGGTGCGCGGCCAGACCCCGCGCAGGGCAGGCAGCACCGGCCGCCTGAGGAGGAGCACGGGGACAGGGCTGGGGCACGAGCGAGGGGGGCGAAGGCTGGAGGGCGGCAGCTGCGGGGCTGGTGTCTCAGAAGGGGGCTGCACGCAGGGATGATGGCACACAAAGTTCCGAGTTGGGAGACCAAATACAGCAGCCATGACCGCGGCAAGCTGGTTGCAGAGACCACGGCCTCATGCTGGTGAACAAAATCCTTGAGCGGCTCCACTGCCCGCTCGAGATAGCAGGCAGGCCAGTAGCAAATGGCAGCATTTCTAAAATTCACAATACTTTTTTTTTTTTTAATTAAAAACACACTAAATCTCCAGTTGTCTGTCACTGAAGTTGCCCTTACTTGATGCAGAAAAATTTTTGCAATTGTCTTGAAATTTCCATTCACCGTAAGCTTGCGGAAAGCTTGCCTTCTCTGGCAAATGAAGCTTTACTAGGGAACAGCAACATAAAAAAATCTTGATTTCAAACTGAGCTCTTGATGCCATACAATAAAGAGAAATGAGGTATTATACAAAGCAACTGTCTTACTGCCTGTTGCCATAGCTCTGTTGGTTGGTCGCAGCTCACTCCCTCTAACAGATGTTTCATGCTGTAAGTCAGGCCTGAGCCTCTACATCTGCAGCCACAGTTCATGAAATCAGCTAATTCAATCGCACGGTGAGAACTGCTGCTTCACGGCTGCAGCAACCTCCGCAGTCTAACCTTTGCGTGTAATAGCTGCTTGGGAAGTGAAATCGAATCCTGTCCTCACTGAAGTCATCATTGGATGATGCTGTAGTAGAAGGTACTTTTACATTACCTGGTTTGGGTTTTGGTTTGGTTGGTTGGGGTTTTTTTAATCACATCATTTTCTCTGTTTTGAATGATCCCTTATAAAAAAACAGACAAGCAAGCAACTTTCCAATCTATTTCCCGTCACCCCAGAACAGAGAGTCAACATATTCTTACTACTAGTAATGAATCTGAAAATTCATTCAGTGATCACAAGTTACCCCTGTCACCTTGTTCATATCGATTTTTCCTTCAGTCAAAACCACATCTTTTTTTCACTGCTGAGCCCACTCTCCCCATTACTCTTATGGTATGGAATGAGTCTTGCCTTCACACTACTCAGCATGCTGACCTTCAGCGCCTCCTTTTCCCCCCAAAACAATCTTCAACTCTGTTTGGGAAGAACTTCACAAGGTCCCTAAAGTCATCACATTCATAAAACCTCCTGTCAAAATGAAGCTCTTGTGACCTGAGCCTTCCAAGCTGACAATTTGTGGAACAAAGACTTCCTTTTCCCAGTTAGTGTACCTCAAGTATTGCGTTCAAAGAGAAAAGTGTTGTTTTATCAAAAGCTGAGTCCACCAAAAGTCATGCCCTTATGCAATATGCATGCACAGTAAGCATATTCCATGGTGTATGATATTACAGACTTAGAAATATTACAAGTATACATTAGTGATCTGAATAAAGATAGGTCAGCTGGATCTGAGCTACATCTGCTTCTTGCAAAGGTTACAAGAGAATGTCGCCTTAACCACATCTGCATTGTGTTAAGGCAAAACTCCAAATTACTGAAAGAAGAAACAGAGGGGAATCATTCAGATTTAAAGTGATTCCCGAAGGGCAGGATTGTCATAAAAACTGGGTTGCAAGATCTACAAGTTGGCCAATGGCAGAACTTAGTCTAAAAATAATAAAAAGATAGATGTACTAACAAAATACCCCCTACTTCTAATTAAAGGCTAGGCTGATTTTGTATACAACCAGAAATTTCAGCAGAAGGCCCAATTGGCAAAGCAAGGAGCTGTTAATGAATTAAAATGCAAAAAAGAAAACATACAAGAAGCAGAAACAAGGACAGACAACAAAGGAGGAGTATAAAAGCATTGCTTAGGCAATTAGGGATGGTATCAGGAAAGACAGAGCCCAGTTGGAGCTCAAGCTGCTGAGGGGCATAAAGGGTAAAGGGAAAAGAATTCTGTTAGCATGCTAGTAGCAAACTGAAGTTCAAAGGGAATGTGAAGCTGTTGTTGAATGGGGGACACAACCTGGTGGCAGACAATATAATGAAGGCTGAAATACTCAATGATTTTTTTGCCTCAGTCTTCGAAAAGTTCCCAGACCTCCATACACACCCGCACAGTTTGAGAAAGGAGGAAATGCAAAAGCAGGAGAGTTAAGGACTCTTAGAGAAACTGGGTGGATTCATGTCTACAGGGATAGATGGGACCTATGGAAGGATGGTGAAAAAGCAGGGTGATGTGATTGTGAAGCCACATCATCCTCAGAACATATGATGATCCAGGGAGGTCAGTGGGAAGGGGCTAAATATTACAGCCATCTTTAAGAAGGGTGCAGAGGAAGGTCTGAGGAACTATATGCTGGCCAGCTTCAACTCAGTCCCTAGAAAGACCATGCAGCACATCTCCTTAGGATCCATTTCCAAACAAAACAGGACAAGAAGGCAGTGAAGAAAAGTGTGGATTTACAAAGAGCAGATCAGCCCTGACCAACCTGTTTGCTTTCTCTAATGAAATGACTTGCTCTGTGGACAAGGGGGGAGCAGTGAATATGATATACAGCCGTCAGTGACTCCACACATCAAAGCCGCCACCTTTATCATTGTAAAAACTTCTCCCGCAACGCCTACAAGTCACAAGTACCTTTCCTCAGCTGCAAAGACACCTGTGGCTGCTCCAGCCTCCCGAGATCATCTGCTTCTCTTTCCTGACACTGCAGACCTCCTCGCCAAGGTCTGCCTGTTTTAGCTATTTCATGCCACAGGACAGCTGCCGGCTGAGTATTCTGCAGGGCTGCTTAACTCATGTGTACAACACCTACGACGGTGATTAGGTGCGACGATCCTCTTGTCCTCTGGATTAATAATTCCTTGTATATTCCATGGGAGTTTTTTTCCCAATTAGTAAATGAGCCTGGAGTTAACAGAAGCATTCATTCAACACTAAAAATCCTAACTTAACAAGTTTTCTTCTGGACACTTTACACCTCCAAGATAATTGTCTTCTTACATTAGTTCCAGTTGGGTCAACATTTTGGGCGAGTCTTTGTCCAGCCATGTAGATACAACACATCTCATTTCCTTTAGATAATCACATCCTCCTTTTCTCTTTTTACAGATAAAAAAAAAAAAATGGATGCAAATCAGTGCCTGTGTATTTAGTTTCTGCTCATTTTGTATTATTTTTAGAAGATGAGGATCAAAAGATGATCATTCTGCTGAATTCCCTCTCTTGTTTTTATTTGTGCACATTTTACCTTACAAGTTCACCTTTTTAAAAGAAGATTCTTTTGTTACACTCAGGGGAGATTCGGCTTATTCCATTAAAATATTTTAAATTAATTCTTTGCAGCTCTTCTTTCTAGATTATTTCTTAAAACATCAAAAATGCGTATGACAGGTTGTTTACTTTAGAGGGTTGTCATTATAGATATCATAAAAGTTTTAACTGAAAAAAAAAGAAATAAATATAATATTGCTGTGTTTTTCTAAGTGGAGGTGAATTTAACTCAAATTCTACACTGATTGGGCCCACATTTACATGGATGTAAAAGAGGAATAATCAGAGACACTTGATCACACCAGTAAGTAGCACAATTGAAACCCGAACGAGGCCAGAAGCCTCATGCATCTACTGCCCTCTCGAGGGCTGCCAAAGGTAATGCCAGCAACTAAAATCTTCCCACTCGCTGGGAAGCTGCGAATCCAGGCGACTATTTTCTCTGTGGCTGGCCTGCTCCTGCAATCCTACAAAAACAAGGAATTCCAGCCAAAGTGTGACAGGGCTTATCTGTTAGCATTAAGTACCGATACGCAGAAGATAATGTCTTCCTTTCACCAAAGCTCTGATCCTGCAGGGGATTAGCACGCGCATTTGAGCCACGCACAGCAAAGTAACCACTTATTCCATTGGGATAAAATCTGCAAAAGCAAATTATTCCATTTCTTTGGGAGACTGGAGGCAGAAGCTGTAAAAGTATTCTTTGCTTCTTGTAAGGACGTGGGAACTGTCAATTGCAATGTGCAACGCAGTATTTCAAATAATCCATATTTTTAATATGTATTTCTATTGGCAAATAAGACAGTTGTGTCTAAGATTAACATGTTGCAGAAATCTGGCTAAAACAGATGTCCTATTTATTCTGTTCAGCTTAATTCCAAGTTATTTCAAGCACTGCTTAGAGTGGCATTATGTCATACATTACCAAATACATAATCTCAAAAAATATATGCAGACTTATTTATACACATTACTTAACTAGGACAAAGGATATTTTTCATTCAGATGCAACCAGCCTGCAATGAGGACCTGTCACTTCGTGGATTTCAGATACTTACGCACAGGGAACAAATTAATTTTTTGTTTAATCTGCATTCAGTCTGCTGATTGAGATGGATTTAGCCTTTGGAAGTGTTCTGCCCACATGTTACCTTTTCAGTTAAAATCACCTCTCAGAAAATATTCTCTGCATGTTTATACATGTAGTTTTGCACAGCACCGCAAAGACAGAGGCTGACGCAGAGAGCAGAGAGCTCTCGGTCCACCTCCTGCAGCTTGTGGGACTGTTTCCATTTGGGCTACAATTATGCTGGATAACAAGTAGCCTGTGCAAAGACCTGTCTTTAAATTTGTAAATTTTCAACTCCTTCTTAAGTCAAAAAAAGCCATCTAGACAAGGTCCTGGGCAACCAGCTCTAGGTGGCCCTGCTTGAACAGGGGGGTTGGACAAGGTGATCTCCAGAGGTCCCTTCCAACCTCAACCTTTCTGTGATTCTGTGAAAAGTAACATCTACAGTAATGGGGCTCTCTATCCTGCAGCCTTGGTAGATCACCTGCAATTACCAAATCCATCTCATTTTCTACAGTTATCTATCAAGGTTGTATTCTTGCTTTCTCAAGGAAAATTCATTCATATCCCTTAGCCAGAAAGAGGTTATTAGGTTATTAAGTCACTTAAACAATCACTTCAGTCTGGAAGGCGCAGCCATCAGTTTGTGCCTCTGTGCTCAAAAGCGTCCTGTCGACGTGTGACTAACACATCTGATAAGCACAAAGTAAAGCAGTTGCAGTTATTCCCAAAGGAAAGAAAGTAACAGCAGAACATTTATGCACTAAAATTTCAGCACAACCATCTTTTTCATTTTAGTCAGCCAGATTATAAAAATAGCAATCACAGTGTACTTGCCTCTATTTACCTTTGATGGGCCAAAAATCAGAAAATAGAACTGAGTGAAGATCTGTTTGCCATGAACGTACTGGAAAACCTATTCTGCAAAGGCTGCGGTAGTCTGCCCCTCCGCCCGTCCATTGCACAGCTTTGCTTCTGGGGCATTTTTGCCTTCCTTGGCAACAGCCACTAACCACCGCGCGCTCTAGGATGCCAAACTGGTGCTCGTAATCAAAAGAAAGCTCCAGAGTGTCTTGCTAGTATTTGGGGTTAAGTTAGCTTCCTGTTTGGAAGCTGACAAGGATTTTTCTGCTCCCATTAGATTGGCAGGGACTACCAAGGTACTGCATTTCACGTGGCCAACTTCCTCCTGTCACCTGGGCAGTTCACTTAAAACTCTTTGCTATTGCAGAGAACCCCAGACATTGTCATAGACTTTCGATCTCTGCTGCTTTTTCTCCCACGACACAGCGCAAATTTCATCTTGCATTTTTGTGAGAAAAGTATTAGTTCTGCCATAGATGTTAAAATATCTTTTGTGGCTGACAGCTCATTCACAGAGGAAACGGCACAAAGTAGACCTGCCTGAGCAGAGTGTCTGTTACACAAGTACAGTCGTGGGGGATTAGCTCTGATGACAATCTCTCTTTCCAGACCTGTCTCTACGCCAGTGAAAAAACACTGTATCTTCTGCAAACAGTTTTAGCTTCAAAGAGCCTGTGATAAAATCCTCATTTTCTAAAGGACAAAATATAAATTCTGTTAAGTTCTGTATCAAGTTAGCGCTCTCATTTTCCGCTTTTAAGGGGACAAAAATGGAGTACAGTTCCACTGTTTGGTTCGGTGCCATCATTTAAAGGGTGTCATCTCCATTTACCTCCTCCTCCTCCTGCAGGGGAGTGGGAGCAAGTCTGAAATGAGAAGTTATATCCTCTGACGCTGTAGCACTGCTCACGCCACAGTGCTGGAGCTATCTGGGCTATTTTTCCCCTCAGTGGAGTGTGTAAATACCTAGAGTGGGAGGATACATTACAGCAACTTGTATGGGAGGGTCACGTTTTGATCCTAACTGGACTGGCAGCATTGCTTCAAACCACGAGCTCCTCAGCAACCAATATTCCGAGCTTGGCCCCTTGCCTGCCGCCCTGGCTGGCTGTCAGTGCCTCTCCTCACAGCCTGGCTTTCACATCTGCTCGTGGACAAGCAGGAGGGGGCTCCGCAGCTGGGCTGGCGTGCAGACGGCGGCTGTGGTAACAAGAAGAGATCTGAGGGCCGTTCACTGCTCTTTGAGCTGTTCCATGGCACACCACAAAAATGCAGCAAGTAGTATTGTGCCCACCTATAAACTTCCTGTGAGTTTTCTGGAAAAATTCAATACAAGTCCTTCTAAAAAGCAGTGCTAACAAAAATACACTTGGTCCAGGATGAATAAAGATCAGCAGTGCTACAAACCACTTATAACTCTACTTCATTAGCCCGGTGTGACATGTCTGCAGATTAGGATAGCTCAGGTTAAACTGTCCGCGTTTCAATTAGTAATTCAAGCCATCCTGTAATGCTGACACACCTAGCAGGAAAAAAAAAAAAAGGAAAAAAAAACCCCTCTCCCACATAGCTCTCTCTTCGGGTCACACAGGATAGGGTCTTAAAAGGTTCACATCAATTCAGAGCCACGTCTGTGCTGCTACAGAAAACAGTGAAATACGTACCAGCCCCAGTATGCAGCTGAAAAGGAGCTCACAGTTGGATCCTAGAAATGTAATCTCCTCTTCTTTGGTACTTTATTAATTACATGGGCTACTTCATACCAATCTAGCATCACCTAAACTTTTCTGGGTCTCCACCTAGCTTCAGTTTTTCACACATGGCTATGCTCCCTTGCTAAACTTTTATTAATAACTCTGTAAGAGCAGTACAGTTCCGCATGCTATCTGTAGACTACGAACTGTGGCCCATGAGTCACTGGCATGTCTCCCGAGGTTGAAAGGTTGGCAACCACACAGAGGTGAGTTCTAACCTAGAAGGAAGTGCATGTTCAGGGACCTCAGAGGCCATCCCCGCATTATTTTGACCCCACTTCAACAACCATTACGGTTCCAAGTTACCCTGATAGCATAATTTATATGCACGCTTTGAAAGTGGCTAATCCCTTGAGTGGTTGTCTGTTCCTAGTACTAGGGAAAAGAGGAGAAAATTACAGGGCTGCCACGCCTGGGCTTTGTGAGACACAGGCTCTTTCCCTGATACGGTATACTGGTCTTTGGCCGTTCTCTAGCCAGAGAAACACGCCCTGAATGCGCACAGTTCCGACACATTAAGCTGACTGTAGACCGTGACACATGTGTTCCTCCCCGAGAAAGGCAAAGGACAGCCTATTCCTTGTTCCACTCACGTTAGCTTCCAAGCAAACGCTTACCCCACTTCATGGCAAGCGTACCATGCAGCTGGATACCTCCAGGCAGTCATGGAAGAGGATGGAAAGACACACGCGATGGACAATCTGCAGGTGCTGGCGACAGCCTCCAGTGTTAAAGTATGCAGTGATTATTTTGCTTCATTTTTGCCAAAAATCAATTTATGGACATTGATTTAATTGTTTATCTTTTAGCATCACAGTCCTTTCTTTGGAAAAAAGCTTACACTATTAGGCACAATCTGCTATTTTAAACAAGATTTTACATTAAATTCAGAGCAGAGCAACAGCTTCATTAATTTTTCCATCTGTTCTGTTCAGGCTTGTTGGCTTTCATGTAACATTTAACTTTTGTATGAACCCAAAATGCCAAAAGCTAAACTGAGCTCAATTCTATTGTGCTTCACAATCTGACAGGGGGATAATATAGTTGTTTGCCTCAGATTTGGTAGAAGAACAGGATAGGCTCCTGGTCACTGTTCATCAACTATTATTTTTAACTGAGGAAAAGAGGGAATATTGGGAAATGCAATTTTCCAAACACGCCATTGTGTGTTGGAGGTAGCCATGGGACCACTCATGGACGTCAGTTTCTCAGACCAAGCTACGAGGTTCTAGGAATTTGACAGTATTTGCATTTCTAGGCAAATCCATATGCCTTTAAGCAATTTAACTTCAACTTTCGGTTGAGCTTGTTAAATCTGTGTCTAAACCCGGTACCTTGTGAGTTATCCCACCCAAGTAGGAGATGAGTCTAAAGTTAACAATCCACTACCTTTTCCCAAGCAAGAGGAAAGCAAAATATTGACACTTGGCATTAAAAAAAAAACAGAAAAGATGAAATAAAGAGAGAGTAGCTAAAAAAAATCCTCAACTCTCCAAAAAAGGAGATCCTGCAGCTGTAATGTAACATGGATTCAATTACTAGAAAGTATTTCCAAAGATTCTTAACGTACCGGCTGTGCCAGTCCCAGACCTGTGAAGTGGGGGGAGAGGAGAGGCCAAGCGAGGGCATTTACCACGGCAGCTCACAGCCAGCAAGAAGTCGAACAGCGGAGGCTGGCTGCCTCGCCAGTCAAGTCGCAGAGCACTGTCAGGGGATGTTTCAACCTTCTTTCCAGCATACTTCCACCTCTGTGTGGATGGCAAGGAGCCTGGTTTTGAGGTTCCGTCAGAAACACTTAGAGCTTTGAGGTTTTTATACCTGGAATAAATATGGAATCATCATCCACATTTTGGATGATGGCTTCTATTGCTCTGAATGGCTCATTCCAAAGTAGAGCTTAAGCACCGTTTCTTTTCCTGAAGGAAGGGCAGCTCTCACACTCACAAGGTCCAGCAAAGTTTTACCTAATCTGTAATACGTTAGCAGTAAGAGCTTTGTGTTGTGGGCTGATCTAAACACACGGATGGCATGTGGACATAATAAATGGACTGTAAGTACAGGACTTAAGACAATGAAAAGAGAAGAAAAATTCAGATGCTTGTGGAGCACATACAGTCTGAAAAGCTGTCCGGAGAAAAAGGCAGCTGGCTAGAAATAAGCACCTTATAGACCAGGCACTATGCAAGGACTGCCAATCACAATGTGCTTTTTTACACGATGTCCAAACACCAGCAACAACAATATCTAAGAACATGAACAGCTGTTACATTGCTATGAGCCTCCATCTGATTTCACGATCCCGGCAAAACTTTAACATCAGATTCACCTATGTTGCTCTCTGGGACAAATGTACTTCCCAGATGGCAATGCTTCAGGCACATGTGTCCAGTGAGCAAGTTTATACCAAGAACAGATTTTGTACTGTTCTAAAACTGACGGCCTGCCTAACAAAGCAGAGAAAGCAGCACCCGACTGCTTGCTCCCCTACCTCTGACTGCCCATGGACCATTTTCAGTTTTCAACTTCCCAGTCCTCAACAGAACCGTCAGCAACTGTTGTATCCCTTGTCCTGCAGAAGGCTACTTCTTCCAAGTCAAAGGCCTTGTGTTTTTCACAGGGAGATGTGACCAACTCTTCCTCTGATTTCCAATCTGTGTCCAGCCAAAACCAAGTATTTAAAGAAATCATTGCAAAGCCTCCTATCATAGTTAAATAGGTCAACCCTTGTGGTAAGACGGCTGTGTGTCATGGATATTGCACACATCGGTAGCATCTCTTCACCAAGAAACCTAGTAATACAGATGCTAGCAAGGAGAGCAAATAGCAGCAATTTATCTTTTTTAAACCACTTTCTCCTGTAGCAAAACCCTACCAACATGTTATTTTGATTTTAAATGTTGATCAATTCGCAGTCATAACAAACAGCTTGCTTCCCCTGGTGTAGCTCGTCTGACCTATGTAAATGTGCCAGAGGCATTAGGTGAAGTACATGAATGAGATGTTAACAAGTTACCCGGACTGGATGGCCTGTAACTGCCATGACAGACGGTCACTGTGCCAGGTGACCGGCAGACTGCTGCCCGTGCCACTCTCATCCGCAAAAAGGGCTGTTGAGGGAATCCTGCAAGTTACAGACTGATAAGTCTCATCTCTATCCCTGGTAAGATGGTAGAGGCTGTAATAAACAGCAAGACTTATGAGCCTGTGGATAGGCACGGGCTTTTGGGAAAGAGTCAGCATGCTTCCTATGAAGGAAAATCCCGTCTCACTGACCACACAGAGTCTTTGGAAGAGGTGAATAAGCAGGAGGATAAAGGCAACACATCAGACATACCTGGATTTTCAAAAACACTTTGACAATGTTAAATACTTGAAGTTACAAAAGCAGCGAATGTTGCCAAGAGATTGGATAAAAGAACCTATTACAAGGTGAAAGCTGCTTAAAGGGTAAGAAGGAGAGCACAAAAAACCCCATCCGTTATCATGACTTGGTGATGAACTGATTTATTAGTCAAACAGTATTTAACTGCCAAATAAATTGGACATATTTAGTGTTATGAGAAAAATTTTTTAAGCTGTTTATTAGCTAAAACAACACACAGTCAAGGGGACTACTGAATTTTTCTCCCCTAAACTGCCACTAGTGTGAACAGTTCAGTATCTCTGGAAGGTTAAACAAGTTTGATAGCAATTATTACATGAATAGAAGTGGTGAAGTTATTCCAAATTTTATCATTACTACCTTTATTTTCACATTTCATTTCAAGCACCAACAGAAATCAGCACAATAAATAGGAAAAGTGAGAGAAAAACATGTATTTTATTTGTGTTGAGGCAAAAGGAGCTCATCTCATTTAGATCAAAGAAATGGAGAGCAATTGATTTCATCAAGTTTTTGAGAATTTACAGAAAACAGAAAAAAAACTCCTCATGCTTATCACGCCAGTATATGATCGAATTTCCTATGTCAAAACTCTCTCTCCTCCTTTAGACTTGGCACAATTTTTTATTACCCACTACCACATTTCACATCTGTACTTGCCAAAATGTCGTATTACCTATGTAAACATCTGTTTTATGTGTAAACTTCAACACGTAAATGGGAAAGCCTACTAACTTATCCACTCCAAAAAAATCAACTATGAACTAAATATCAAATTAATTACATCATATTCTGTATAATACTGTTTCAACAAGAACTATAGCCTGTTGAATTCATAACAAGAAGGATGCAGAAACAAAAAGCAGATGTGCAGTGTCATGCATTAGTGTAATAACATTATAAGGCAACAATAAAAAAGGTAAATATATGTGTATTTCTAGAATTATACTTGCCAAGACAAAAATCAAGGCTGTACTCTGTGTCAGTTCATTTTGGTAGTGTAGGATTTCTTCTTAGCTCAAGCTAAAAGTGTTAACTTTTGAACATATTAATCTGTTACTGTGTTTTATAACAGATACTTTTGTCAAAAATACAACATGTGGATTTAAATTTTGTGCAATAAGAGACTTTTTACTTTTTCAGTTCAAATTCTGTATGTGGAAATAAACTCTGTTCCCAAAGAATCAAGGAGGGTAAGTGGGAAGAAATATTTGAAATTAAATACTCCTAAAATGAACAATACATGAACAACAATATCTCTGCAGGAAAGAAAAGTTCGGCAGCCTAAGTCAAAAGACTGAGTTAATACTATTTTTATATGCATTTTGTTTCTTCTTTGTTCACTTCATGCTCGAATTGAGAAAGCAAAAGTAGTCCTATGGCAGTCTGGAAAGCCCGACATCACCAAAGATTTCCCTTTATTGTTCAATGTGTCTTTGTAGTGCAGAGCAGAATCAACCTCAACAATTTAAAAAGGAAACTGAAATCGCATCTCAAAGTTGTTATAAATGATCTCAAAGTAATTACAGTATCCAAGTAATCAAAATGACTGTTCTTTTTCCTCTAATTATAACTTAATCTACCACCTGTCATTTTTACAAACTGCAGTTCACATTAAAACATTTGCTGATAACAAAAGCTTTTCTTTGAAAACAACACTGCTTTACATCTAGTCAGGCAGCTTGTGCATATCAGAGCATTCTGTCAAGAGAGACATGGAAAAGGGTAGAGCAGAAAAAGCTGAAATATGGCTACAGCTTCTCTGTGCCTTTAATGCACTGCAGAATCTCAGGCAGCACTAGAGACAGCAAGTTTCTTCAGATGATCCATAAATACTTGCAAGCTGACGTCATCAGTAAGAATGGGTGCTCCAGACTCCTATAAAATAAAAGGAAACAAGGAGAATTGATTATACTAATTGTGAAGAAAAAGTGTTTTAAGGCACAATACGTTCCATTAAATAAACATTTTATAAATTTAGAAAGACCTCAGAGGCGCATCATTGCTGAAATCCTCTGACAAAAACCAGCAGACTGTACATTTACATAAATTTTCCTATGTTTACATATATTCAGGCATAAACCACAACTACACTCTCTTCCCTATTAATGCATACGGCAATGAGCTGCAGTACAGCAAGATATTTACATCAAGCATACAAAACAGAGTTTTTGACAGCTGCCAAATACTAACTTACAAATTTTTAAAAGTAAGTAAAACTTCTACACCACAGTTCCTGTATCGTTTCTACCTCGGTGGAGCAAAGGTGAGAGAAACAGAAACGTGCAAGTGACACAACTAACAAATTGGTATCTGTCAGCGAGGCTCAGACATATCAAAATGGCGAAAGCAGGAAACAAATCCACTAAGGGTCTGATCTGACACCGAGTGAAGGTCAACTAGCTTTCTCAAGGAAAGCTGGGCCAATTCTCTCCTACAGCTGTGCCACCTCAGAGAAACATCAAAAACAACATCTGAAGGTCGTGCCACTGCAAAATCAGATCACAAAAGATTAAAAAAAAAAAAAAAAGAACACCCTTTTGGGTGGATTTTTGCAATTTACTTTTTGACCTCAGAAGTAATTTTCAGAAAACCAAGAAGTTCAAAACAGTCATCTTTTAATTACTATTTTTAAACAAATTTACAGTCTAAATAAAACAGCAGTTGGCAACTGCAAATGTTACATAGTAACTCTCTTAAGTCCTTTGAAACCAATCTGTCATTACTTGCATTTACAGATGTAGGAAGAATTCCTATAGATCTCAACAATTCAACCTTTTCAAAGGCACTAAGCACCCATGTTTCCAAATGAAATCAGAACTGTCTGAACTCTTACAAAGTCTTCCAAAACACAGATATGAAAGTCTTAACGAGGATGCTTAGAACTGGTGCCCCTTTTTGAGAACTGGCCACAACCAGTTCTCGGTTAATGATCAAGGGACAAATCCAGGAGCAGTAAGAGTTCTTAGATCGCTACAATACACTTGACACAACACGCAGCCACTCTCGGGGAAGGCCCACTAAATTAGCTATCAGCTGATGGTGGCAAGATGAGAATAAAGGATGTTCTACTTCCAAGCTTGGCAAATGCTAAGCCTGAGCTCTCTCGTTTAAGAAGCCACAAGGGAATTACAAGTAGTTTAATTCTGGGGCAGGATATGATTTGCCACCTTGTGTCTTACGCATGGAAGGACAGTACTTCATCCTCTAGTAAATAAACCACCGAAGGAACTGACAGACCCTAAGAAAAGAGATCCCTCACAATGACTGCTAGTGGTAATCCAGGGTAATTAAAACCAATGCAGACTCTGTTCCTGAAGCTGAACACCTCATCCAACACGTGCACGCAGGCAGCTGCTGTCACCACTGCCATCACCAGCAGCAGTAGCTTTACTCTGAAGACTGGGAACCCTTCATTCTAGTAGGTAAGGTAGCAGAGTATTTTATTTGCTAGGGAATAAAGTGAAAACCAGCAAGGTCACAATGTATAAGTCTGAAAAGTACATGAGAATTAGCTTTTATTTTTCACAGACCACCTTAATTTTTGTTTTCTGTTCATTCAAAATTTTGATCTAAGGCATACAATGAGAATTTAGATTTAATTAACAGTGATTTGGTGACAGCTAGCTGGGCATTTGATAAGATCTGTGCCATTGACCTCTTCTTTCGTTTGAAATTGCAAATTCCCCATAGCTACCAAGACAAAAAAGATTTAAAAAAAAAAACAAACCTGAGAAGAAAGGCATTCTCAAATAAATGTCATATCCAATATAACATGAAAATTTCAACCGCATCTTCAAAGACTAACCAACATAACAGAGCTGTATGAAGAGTTTACCATTATTTTCTGAAAATGTTTTCTATACTATACCTACCTGCTAACATTTAAAAAAAAAAAATCTTTACTTACAATATTAAAAACCAAACTAGTCAATTCATCACCTCCTGAAACATGGTTTCAGTGGTGTGTGGGTGCCCTCTTCAGGTCAATGTGAACTAACAAATTTTTCTGTAGACTTTCAGTTATGCACAAAATAAAATTACATGAAACAATCCAGGAAGCTCATGAGAAAAACAAAATTTTCTCCCAACAGTTACATTTCTCATTTCATAATTTGTACTTAGTTCAACTTTGTTCCCAAAAAACCCTGCAAACACAGGAGGATATTATGTTGAGCACACACACTGCAATGCCACTGGGGAGATTAACACACCATTTCTTATGTTAGCCTAGAACCGAATTTGTTTCAACATTAAAAAGGAAAGCTGTCTTTTCTAAGATGTATCAGAGAGACTCACTTGTCCAGCATGAACAATTTTCTTAAAGATTAGTTAAAGAATTGTTTTGTATTTGCATTTACATTTGGAATACTGTTTCATTTGCTTACTAATTAAATGAGCAGGAAACAGTTGTCCTGTACTGTCTGAAACATCAAAACTTTAAAAATTTCCAGGTAATGTTTAGATGAAAACAACACCTTTCAAACTACAGGATTTGTGTGTATGTTGTGGAAGAAACTTGATGGAGAGAGACACTAACAGAGAGCTGGTTAGGTTATCAACTTTGGAGCCAAGAGAGCTGGGTTCAAGTCATGCTGTTCCTGACTCAGTACAAAGTTTTCAAGTATTTTCACTCTGGATCTCAGTGCTCCGATCCCTCCCAGAAGTTTCACTAGAACCAATACGTCCCTATCAAAATGTACCCTGGTAAAACTTACCTGACAAAAATCACTGCCGTAAAATTGCTACAGAGCTCTCTCACTCATGACTTGAACACTGCATGCCCTTTAGCGAAGTACTCTAAAAGTACTGTTAATATGTAGCTTCAACTGTCTGATGCCATTACATTTTCATGAGAAAATGACACTGCACTAGCATTCACCCACAGCAGTGTTTCTCTTCCCACTATAAAAGCTGAATTTGGAAGGAGAACGTAGAACTGGGATGCAACGTTCAAGAATACAAGCTGCTCCAGAAAGTTTAACTTTTGAACTCTTACATAATTCCTTCCTAGAGACAAGATTTGAAAAACTTATTCCTGGTCACTTGGGCCACAAAAATTCTGGAAAACTGGTACTGGTGTACTTTTCAGTTCTTGCTTATAACTAACTTCAAAATTTATTTCCCCTGTTGCAAAAAGTTCCCTTAGTCTTTATATGCAGTAAGTGCTGTCATTCTAAGGAATGTGAAGGTATCTGTCTAAGAAAGATGGCTAGACATGCAAGTAGCCTAACAGAAGCTTGAAACAGCAAACCAGATCATTTTTGCCTGAAGAAATTAAATCCATTTTTCTTATCTTTTGCAATTTTGGTGGCATCAGGCCAAAACTGCATTTCTTTTTCAGTTTCAGAACTTGGCATTATTATGTACACAATATGTCACTTGATTTCTGAAATAGGGAAAAAGAACATAAAATCATGCATACAAGCTTCATCAGGAGATTCATACTTACCTGTCCCCATGCATACATGTTGTTGTGAGTCTGAGAGGGATTTACTTTTGAAAGCAGGAAACGAGCCTTTAAAAAACAAGCCACAGGCAATAAATTAATCTTCTCAAATAGAAGCTTCCCGTATTCAGAAAAAATTACATGTGTACGAAATATACCATTTCTATTATTTGGAGATAAAAACATGCACAGATACCTATTCAGAAGAGCAAGTAGCACCTCTATAAATAAAGCCACTCCCTGGATTCTATAGCTATAATGCAGAACTGCTAACAACTTTTCAATGCAGCAGAAAGTAAGCTTTTGTCTTTGTCTAAGCACTAGCAAAGTAAACATAAATATCAATAAAATATTTATTAATAAGCTTAAAAAAAAATAACACAAAGAATACTTCTAGTATTGGTCCAGAGACCCTGACAAGTACTATCTTTTTTGTCCTACACACCTCACACAAGGAATCTAAGTGTCAAGTCAGTATGGTAAAAATAGTAATAAATAACAGGATTCACAAATTAGGCAAAAAGCTACTATCGAGTATCTGGCTCCATAAAAGCTTTAAAACTCAAAATTGTCACTTGCAATTTACATGTATTTTAGCACAAAAATGCATGTTTACTACCAAAAAAATCTCATGGCATTACTAACACATCACTTCCTAGATTATATATTTTACCATACCTGGCTTCCTCCATGCTCTGTATCAATGTATCTGGGCATTGGAAATCTGGAATGGAGAATTTCTTGGGCATCATCTATTGGAGCTTGTAGCAAGTGATGAAAGTTTTCGTATTCTGGCATATCTTGGTAACCTGATTTACGCCACTGAGCTATGGTCTGGAGACAGGGGAAAGAAAGACATTTGGAACTGATTGACCGATCTTTCTTAGACAATACACAGGGCTTTTCAGAGGAGAATGTGCCACTGCTGGCCTCTTTTCTATCACTCACCGCTTTCTGCCCTATAGTATGTAAGTTAATTTTTAAAAGCCAAGATGTGCAAGTAACATACCACTAGATTTTTTTTTTTTTAAACTCTAACAATTTGTGGTCCTTCTGTTTCCTTTTTCTGTCATCCTTTGTATACTAAACATTTAGTTCATGAGGTCAAGGATACTATTTACAGTTCTCTAATATGCATGTCTATGACACATAAGAAGTAAATATTTACACTGTTGTTTATCTTTCAGGGCCTGTAGCGCAGTCTCCCCACCTTCTAGAGTGGAGCTGGCTGCTCAAGGTCAGCTCACTGATATGGGCTGTTGTTAGGAAAGACCTGGAGGGAGCCTCAGTCGGGTTCCCCCCTCCTTTGCCTGGCAGCTGTTTTAAGCTGAGGCTCTCCTTCCTGGCTCCTGCCTGAGCTCCACTGCAGCCACGCCTGTACCTGGCCGTGCAGCCCACTCATCTGGGCCCCCACCCAGGGACTTGACTTCCCAGCTTGAACCGGGATCTGCCTCATCCCCATCAACTTGTCTGGTGACCTGGACTGGTGGCTGAACCTGGCTACTGCCCACAAACTGCTCTGCTTGCCTGGCACAGGTACGGTGGGGCCAGGTCCTCGCTGGCGAGGCCTCTGCCTGCCTTGCAATCATGCTCAGCTCCCCGTTCCCCTTCCCTCAGGGAGGGGCCCACCCCTGCTGCTTCCTTACAGCATCTTACAAAAACACAGAGAACATTTTTCTACTTAAGAAGTGTTAAAGTTTAGTAACTATTTTAAACAGTGCAGCTATAAGGACATGATCCAAAACAGGTACTTCTCAAATTCTCAGCTGGGAACCATTTACAGCTGCAAAGCAGTAAACAGCAGCAGCTCAATTCCTCCAGGGCAGCAGAGCACTAGCAAGTCACAAGCATTTATATTTATATTTATATTTATATTTATATTTATATTTATATTTATATTTATATTTATATTTCTAGCGAATGTCTATCTAACTCAACTGCCAGGAGCAGTTTCATTCCTCCAGGACAATGCAGATGAAGGGTGACTGACTATAAAACTTGGTGTTCTGACTCCCTATCCCTGAAGAACTAATTTAGAGGTCTAAAATAAATGAATGAAAAGCAGAGGGGGGTGTGGGGAATAACACTCTCAAAAGTTGGAAAAATATTCATCTAAAACAAATAATGTGCATATTGAAGCTAATTCATCTTTAAACCCATCGTAACAAACAGCACTGAAACATCAAGTAATGTCAGGTAATGCATAGGCATGTTAGGTTACCAAACTACAAACATGAATTAGGAGTCTGGTATCAGCCACGCAGATGAGAGGTGAAGCACTGGAGCGCTTTAGAACCGGGGCTTGACTTTCATAACGTAGCACTCCTACAGAAAAAGAGTATTTATGTAAAAAATGGCAAATCTCACCTCTCCATGATAAATAAGGATCTGGAAGAAAGTGTCCATAAGGAGGATGCGATCTGGTAAAATGCTGCTGCTATCCAGAAGAACAGGCTAAGATTTAAAAATAAATTAAAAATTACCAACTGATGTAGAATTGAGCAATTAGATGGCATTACCAGCTTTTTGAATCAGTCACTGAATCTTAGGAACTTTTTCAATCACTTAATGCAGCTCCGTATTTGCTCGTTTTAATGTTATACATCTGCATCCCACACAATCTCATTCTAAAGTTATCCAGCCTGATAGTCAATATGTAACTTCATAAAAGTAATAAAAATTGTATTCAAGAGCTGAAACCTCTTTCATTATTCTGCACTTTTCTAGCCTTTCAAGTACCTACCTCCATATTTACCTATACAATGCCATTAGCTTGAATGATATTTCAATGTATAAGGAGTCAATAGTTATTCGAGTATAAGATTTGGGAGTTGTGGGTTGTTTGGGGTTTTTTTTTTTAAGTCTTGTCCTTGCAGCTATTATTACTGTGCATATATATCCACCAATACTGCATATAGTAAATACTCATGATTTCTGAAACCTAATGTAATATTTAAGGGTTTAATTCACCTTTTTAAGGGCAGTGGCACTATATTGGCACCATATGATTTAATTTAATCAGTACCATATGATTTCATTGGATCAATCTTATTAGAGATACCAAAAATATAAACTATTCCAAGAATCAAAAAGAAAAGATTATTACACTGAGGTGTCAGCTCCCACTTGATCATGCTTCTCCTTTGCATCACCCATGTGACTAATTGTTACTCATACAAGGGAGAATGATCTTACACCTGTGACTAGCTCTTCACAAACCACCTCATTAAATTAAACTCCACTTTTAAAAGTCTATTTTTTTCATCCCCATAACATAGTCTAAAAAAAAAAAAAATCCCCTAACAGAGGTTAGAATTCCAACCTGTGAAGATCCTTGCCTACTATGTTTATTTTCACTGTCTTACCATTTTCTCAGTGTCTCTTATCTATCAGACTACTTTTGTTGTCTCCTATCTTACACTTCTTTCGCAAGCTTCTTGGAAGATCATCTTTTTATTTTAGGTTTATACAGAATATGCCATGGTAAGATCAGCTGGAAGGTTCTGTACCAAATCTATACATACTGGTAAACCACACTGAAATTAGAAGCTTTGGATGAGGGTATTAAGATAGAAGGAATTTTGTACATTTCAAATAAAACCCCCAACTTTTCTTTCAAACTCTACAGAAAAAGTGCACTTTGAAATAAAAACATTTTTGTTGATGTTTACATTCTGGCACCACAAAAACAAAAGCAAAACTCCTATAGCTCTCAACCCCCCCCCCCCCCAAAATTACCATTCCTTAGTTTAAAACATCATCTCTTCACAAACTGACTTTTGTTCTCAAGACTATGCTACATCAGAATTCTGAGATATGCCTTGTTCATAGTATGTTGATTGAATATTCTTTCCAGTGCAATAAATTTTAAACCAACACATTTTATAATGATTAACAGTGAGGACAACAATCATCTCTCTCTCAAAATGGCACCTTTTAACCTACTATTATGTTATATGTAATGATACCTCTGGAGGTCCATTGAAAGAGTAGGCGTAAAGAATCGGCTGAACCATGATAAGCGACTGGGTTAGATCTTGACGCATGAAATGATGACGATAGTATGAGCTCTCATCTGGACTGTTATTAAAAACTTGTAAGAAAGGAGATCTTCTCAAGTGAAACATAAACTGCAAAACAAAAAACACTTGTTTGAACTTTCACAGATAAAAAGGAGAGTTGTACAACGAGAGAAATGTCTTCCACAAACTACATGAGACCAACGCCACAACAAAATTGAATTCCAAGTCCTTTAACATTTCTAACTTGTATATGCACCTTTCCCCAGTTTTTATATACTCTCATGAGAGTAAGACAGAGAGATCAGAATGGATAAACCCACAAAGCGGCTTTGAATTAAGAGAAAAGTTTAATATTTCTTCTTCTCCAGTAGTAACTGATAAATAGTACAACAGAATATTGCCAAAACCTTCCTGTCCTGTGAGTTCTACCGTTCCTATGAGGGAAGCTGCTGTGCTTGAACACACAAGGTAAGTTATAGCATGTGAACAGAAAAAAAGAACATTAACCACAGCAACGTTGAACTCCGTCAGTAAAACGGAAAAAGCAAATCCTTTCATTGCTGTATCAATCTCTCCACAACACTTAACACCTTGAGGCTGGTAGATAACTCAAACAGAAGTATCATGGAAGTCTATGAAGAGTCCAAAAGCAACATATTAGGGGCTATCAGAATGGAGGAATTTATCAGAATGGATTATTAGCAAAGAAACTATTCAAAGTTTAATATAGTCAAGCTCAAGTTCACTTCACCAGTGAAGTGTTTCTTTTCAGGTCAGTATTATAAATCACATAGGAAAGTAACAACAAAGCAAAACCGTATCTTTTCTCATGTTTTCTGAATTTCTTCATTAAAATTGCCCTTAAAAAAAACAGTGTCATGATCTGAATTACAAACTCAGGTAAGATGAGGATTCCATTATAGGAGAAACAAAAAATACACACAGTTAGAGGAAGTTTAGCTGTAAGGACAGAGGGCAAAAGGGGACACAGCAGTACAGAGAACAGAAGTGATTTGCCTAACGTCCCCTGGGGGCAGGGGGTCTTTTCATTCTGGTATCCAGTATAATGCCTTATTTTACTCTATGCTACAGTGCCTCTTCCTTCACTAAGTATTCTCTCTTTATCCCTTATAGACACACCTTCCTTCTACTCACCTGTGGGTAAAGTGAAAAGGTTTCTGAAAATCTGAAAGAGCTTGGATCATCCTTGTGATATTCTCCAAATTTCTGACACTGGAGTAAAAGAAAAATTTATCTAAATTAAGAAACATACTTGCTTGGTCATGCCATTACTGTAAGTTTGTTGTTGTTTGTTTGTAATAGACACATGATTTGAGGTGCTGACAGCTTTGTAAGCAAACAGAAACCTAGCAAAAACACTGACCTAAGTTCTTTTCTGAACAAGCAGTGATTTCCTTGCGTATGAGGCTTTAATGGCTTTTTGGGTTTTTTTTCCTCTAAAATCACTAAGCAGAGTTAGATGATTAAACAGCCCTGGAGAACATGTTTAAAATTAAATTATTAATAACTACTTACTTACAAGTAAGAAATAAAAAAAAAAAAAGGCACAGAAAACTGCACTTTTGAAAATAAAGAAATTCCATATGGTTTTCTAGATACTTTTTTTTCCCTAAAAATATTTCATCTACAATATCATTATAAGCAGCAGAAAGTAGAGAAAACTTATTTCTGCTAACCTCATGCTAAAATTTCTTTCAATTGCTGGCAATTACCAACTGTTGAGGACTGAGGAAACATTAATAAATGAACTAAAAACTTATCTGCTCTTTTTTCCATTTAAAATAGAAAATCTTCGTTAATTCTGGATACCCACTTGTGGAAATGAAGCGTTCAGTTCATTTTTTGTTTTATTTTTAAAGAAACAATCACTGAACACTAGTCATTTAAGAATGATATGTCTGGAGACAAGAAACCAATCTGACTCTTTTAATATAGTCCTTTTTACCAGTCGTATAAGTTGTCTGTCCAGCCACCTAAGCACATCAGGCCCCTCTTCTGTCTCTGCCCGATACACTGCCAATCTAGCCATGAGAATCGCAGCAGCTTCCTGGTCAAAAGATGCAGCAATGTTTTGAATCTGCGTCTGTGCATCTGCCCAGCTGCAAAAGAAAAATACAAGTATTTGCATCACAGTGAAAGGAAAGATGTCCCACCTCAAAATATCCCTTCAAAATTACAGCAAGGAAAGCGGTGTTAGCAGTTTAACAAACTCATGCTGGAGCTTCAAAAATCTGTGTAAATGAGTAGCCTCTCAGTTAACCATTCTTTAATTAGAATGTCCCTTATTTGAACAGATGCCATGCAACCAGTGAAACAATAAAATATAATGCCACTTATAAAACAGTTATTGTATTAAAATATATTAATTATGAAAGGTATGTTACAGAAAACACCGTCCATGACGCTAATCACACATTCCCACACTACCAGTTTTCTTGTGCACCTTGCTTGTTCTTTTCAGTTTACAAGGTAAACTATTAATCTGTCCTTTTATCAGTCACCAAGAAGATTTTACTAATATAACTAATGTAAGTTAACAAGATATTCATATCAACAGTAAGGGCAATGCTTTTTCTGATAAACTGAATCTTCCATCAAATTAACCAATCAATAATCTCCTTCAGCTTAAAGGAAATGTCACTGGACATCGAAAAATGCCTGCATAATATTAAACATCACTTTCTAAAATTGGGAAGTAAATCAAGGAAGCTGCAGGTAAAGGTTATACATGGAAGAAGAGGTATTTACACCCCCCTGAACTGCAGCTAGCACTCTCAAGTTAAGTTATGATGTCATCTTTGCCATTCCTTAAGTATGACGGTCTCCTCAGGTTAGGCCATAGAATTTCACTCAAAGCTTCCTCTTCATCTAAAATTGCTTGGGTTACTTCAGAGCACTCCCATAACATCATTATACAGCCACTGCAACCTCTCAGAGAGAAAACAGCCCACAGAACAAGAGAGGCAACCCTCTCAAAGGTATGATCATGCCTTCACCACCTGTGGCACTGCATATCACAGAAAACAGATTGGTTACAAAATCTAAAGATTAAAAGGCAAATATATATCCTGCTTTTTCGAAAATGATTCATCACAAGTAAAACATACTTTCTGGCAACTGTGGTCACTCTGATACGTCTCTGTCCACTGGAATGCTGGTACTGAGTCACAAACTGGATTGCACCACGTCCTCCTTGAGGAATGGGAGCATTGTGCTAAGTACAGGAGGAAAAAAAAAATTAAATGGAGGTGAATCTTAAGATCTTACAGTGTAATTCAAAAATGTATAAACTAATTACTAGAAAACAATAAAATTCTTAACAATAGGCAGCTCAAGTTATATAAATGCATTGTCTGTTGTTTTTATTATGTTGAGTACCTTTACTAAACATGGCAAATAAACTTGGAGACTGTTAAGGGATGTTAGGAGCAGTTGCTGTCTCCACCAGATACCCTTAAAGCAACCAATGTTCTCTTCCACATACCCTTACAGAGACAATACTTTCAGAGGGGCCATGTTACAATTGCTAATTTCATTGGATTCTGTTTGAACATTACGTGATTCACTAGAATTACAGGGCAACAAAACCAATACTACTCTAAAATGTTGATTAATGAATCCCAGAAAGTGACATTGAAACTTAAAAGATTGGAATCCAGGTGTAAACTGAAATTTCACAACTCTGGTCAGTAGAAATACAGGTTTATACAGTGCTAACAAGGTAAGTAATTCCAAATGAGAAGGACAGTTGAAATCAACTATTACACACCATGACCAGAGCAGTTCTAGAGCTAGTAATAAAATGAGATCAAAATAAATATGCAAAAAGCAAAATGAAAAAATGGCTAAGTTAAGTTCAAGTTTTCAAACCTTTGCATAGGTTACAAAGTATGCAATACAGCATACTAAATATATAGAAACTACAGTCAACTCACATAGTTCCTGAGCTTCAAATATTTGGAAGAAGGGAAAGTACTAAAAGGAAGTAGCACATTTGTGTGTCATGTTTTTATCCTCTTTCCTAGTACCCCCCTCAGGGAGACAGGAAATGAGGCTATATGCCCCTGAGGCATTTCAACGAAGCCAATCTTTACTTGCAAATACTGAGCAATTAAAGCATATATTAAAATGTAACATTATGGAGTAATTACCTTGTAACTAAAACATCAGAGAAATACTGAAAAGCAATTTTAAATATACAGATTACAGTATTTTCATATATTGCAACTGAAATACATTTCAATAAGTAACACTGAAAAGAAAAATGGGACTTAGATTATGAACTCTACCCAAAATTTGTAGAGCTCTTTGGTTCTCATTATCATATTCAAGAAGATCAGCTCATCATTAAGCTGTTAGTGTCCATCTCTAAACTCTGACAACACAAAATGGCAATATCGTTTGTATCCCTGCTACAGTGCTTGAGGGAACCACACAAAAATATAGGCTTCAGCAGTCACATAAAATTACTGTGTTTAGTAGACAAGTAGACAAACATTTATTACCTGGTTGACCACCTCAAAGTACAGTGCAAGGGTTGTAGTAGGATTAAGTCCACAAATCTTCCACTGACAAGTACCTCCCGTTCCAATCTCCTGTAGAAAGATTTTACAATACTTTTACAAACCAGAAGCATTACCTTCCTTTGTGAAGTACAACATCTCGCCATTACAGGTAATTGTTTACGACTACTCTGTCACACGTTTTCTCCCTGCTCACTCTGTCAACTTCTCAGATAAACACACTCTTGCAAAACAACTGCAGTGTTGGATGCAGGAATAATAAAAAAATGAGATGGTTGCAAAAGATTAAAATATTAGAAAGACAAGGAGATGGCATTAGAAAAATGGAAAAAGCAAGTCAGAAACAGGAAAAAGTACTAGACTTTGCTTAAACAGTCCCAAGAGAAGAGGTAAGAAGCACATATAAGTGGAATGACTCTTCTAAGGCACACCAGTAAAACCAAGTAGATAGCTTACATGGTATATAGTTACATAGTCTCTAGTAACTAACAAGGTAACTGTATACAGAGAGTGATGTATTTCGAGTGACAATTCCTTTTTGTCATCCAAACAACATAAATACCCAGAGAAACCAATTAAAATAATCAGTCATCCATAATGGACCCAGTGAAACCAAACAAAACATTCAAGGAAAATTATCACTGTGCTTGCATTTGCTGTTAAAAGCATTATGGCTAGATTAATTGCCCAGTTACCACTTGCAACAAGCTGCACGCATCTACATTTTATTCACGTTTTACCTCAAACATTTTAATTCAGATAATTTCAAAAAAAAAGGGTTTTGGAATAGAAATTAATCATGATATAATTGCAAGGCAACAGACATGAATTCACAATTAAATTTTCTATTACCTCCTATGACTTAAATATGTTGCTTAAATAAGGAGATGTACATTTAATTGTTTTGGGGGGTTTTAACTTTTATTGTAATATATACAATCATTCAGGTGACAAAATAAGAAAACCTGTACCGGACCACTAAGAAAAAAAGAAAAAAAATGCTGATTATATTGAGATTTTTAGTTCACAAAGATGCAATCATAAATACAAGGAAAATTTAGGCATGGAAAACGCTTGATTAAAGCAAGCCATTTGTAAGCACTTTCATACTGGAAAGTGCTCTATTATGCAAATTGTTAGGAACAAAAGTGAGACTTCTCAAATGTAAGACATTTTGGTTACTTGTAGGAATTGTTTATGATTAGTAATCAAATGTAAAATTAAAGTGTAATAGTATTATTTGATAAGAAAATAAGTCATGATTTAAGTCTGATATAAATTTAAAGGAGTTACTTCAGGTGCCTGTAATAGTTGGATATTTCAATCAATTAATTAAATGTGCATTTGGTGAAACAGCTATACAAATGGGTAGATGGGGTCAAGATAAAGGGGATGTTTCCGTGGTCTTGTGTCCTCCTGTTCTCTCAGTCTTTCTAAACAAAGTATTTTCATGGTTCTCTGTTTGGATAAAAGGACATAGCTCTGATTTTAACAATAAAGCATGCTAACTTACTTTCTACTTGGTTTCTGCTTTGCCAGCATATAACTGCTCTGTAATAATTTTAAAGCAACCGCTCAGTGGACAAACCTAACCAAGCAACAAGGGAGCTGCAAGGTCTAATACAACTTGAATCTAATCTAGCAGTGAACAGGAACTTATCCAAAAAAAAAGCCCTTGCATGTATTTAATTTAAAATTGGTAAAAAAGTAAACACTCTTGTTCCATTTATGGAAACGTTTCAGCCTCTCTTCAAATCCAGAAATCCTAAATCCTATTTTTCCATAGTAGGCTATTACGTCCATTTTCAGCAAAGTTAACTTACATTTTCTGAGACGCAAGGTCCTTTAGAGTTGAGAGACACACAGGGTCCAATCGCTCCAGAAATCTTTACTTCTCTTGAAGTCTTCATATTTAGAAGAAAAACATACATTAATATGCCACACTAAGAAGAACTGAGTCTTATTTTATCATTAGTTAATGAAAACTTAATGCAAATCAGACTCTTGCTACCTTTAGGAAAGGTTATACATATAGTAATGCTCGATACATTTAGAGAAACTTTTAATGTGCTCACTTTCTACACTTAATTATGTATGTTTGCTGTACCAATTAGTACGTCTGAAACAACAGCATTAAAACATGGAGAAAAGCCACTGTTATTTATAAACCTGGGAGCCTAGGAAATATACTGGATAATGTCTATTTTCTAGCAAAGTAACTAAAATACTCACAAGATGAGATTAAACCTAAAGACTGGTAAGATAAGACTGTACATACCCCACACTGAATTTATACTCTCTATCTCCTAAACATATTTAGCTAAAAGCAAAATCCAGTTATTTACATTCTTCCAATGTCATTTTGAAGCGATTTGTACATTCCTCTAGAACTGGGCTCCCTTTTTGCATCTTCCAGGATCTTACAACAAAATTCATAAGAACACATACATGAACAAAGAGGGTTCAATTATTTGTCCTGGTAGTAAAAACTTAAACAGAATTTTACTATACAAGAAAATAGCCCCATATTCTTCTACAAGGCAGGATTGTAGTACTTTGCAAGAAACATCATGGAAGACCATACTTGAACCTACAGCACATTCAGCTCTAAGCTTCTCACAAGAGTGGAGGTGAAAATGAACACTGTTAAAGTGCCAGAGTGGATTCTGATAAGGATGGAAAATGAAAGGAAAGTTGTCCTGGACTATGTGGAAAATCTGGACCTAAAACCAAGAAACACTCACTACTGATACCAAAGTCTACACACACAGCATTGTGAGTTTAACAGAGACATTAATTTTGGTTCAGTCTCCCTTTTAGCTGTCACTGAATGCAGGGTAAGAAGGAATTAACATTATACCTAACTCACGTTTACAGAGCAACAGAACTGAGAGAAGACAGCTAGGCAGTAACAGCTACGTCCAAGCCAACCCTGACACATCTGTTTAGCATGTTCCTAAAAATTCCTTAAAGGGCAGAGATTCCACAGTTCTTAGCCATCCTATTCCAGTGTTTCACTAACACATTGCATTTTTTATTCTTACCTTTATTTCTAATGTGCCACCAAATCCCATTTTAAATTGTCCTTGCATATCTTTTGTGAATACTCTCTGAAAGGTTTGTTTGAATAAAGATGTATTGAATGAGTCTCCCATTACCATGTAGCCTCTAGACAACAACAACAAAAAGAACAAACAAACAAAACCCTCAAGTTAAAACAGATTACTTATTATGCAATAATTCAGCACATGGGATTTATATAGCTTATTTCTATTAAAGGTTAAAACTAACGACAGTTCATGGTGAGGCACGTTTTTAAAATGGACTATCATTAAATCAGTATTTTGCTACAATGTTAGGGATGAATTTTGAAAGTGAGCTTCTTGCCCAATCAGCATGTTAAGGTCATTGTGATTATAACAAAATCTTTCACTGGGAAAATACTATACTGGACTTCAACACTACAAATGTCTCACAACCTTGTCAAGCAAAGTCAGTTAACTACTAATATTCAATATTCCAAACCTATTACCACGCCATTTTGTTTTGAGTAGTTCACTCATCATTTCAGGCTTAAATCTATGCTCAAGA
This sequence comes from Phoenicopterus ruber ruber, assembly GCA_009819775.1. Taxonomy (NCBI): domain Eukaryota; kingdom Metazoa; phylum Chordata; class Aves; order Phoenicopteriformes; family Phoenicopteridae; genus Phoenicopterus; species Phoenicopterus ruber. The sequence goes on along the minus strand of CM020219.1, from coordinate 27,718,125 downwards.
AGCATGATTTGGTTTTATGTTTAGCAGTATTCTGTGGACTTAACTGCAACGGTTGCCACTCATCATGCAATACCACATGCTGCATTTAGGAAATAGTAATGAGAGATACTATCGTTATTCATCCAAAAATATTAACTAAATCGTATTAGTAAAATATGTTAATAAGTCAAACATTACACCTGAAAGAAGTTATAGAAGTTTTCAGGTGGATACTCAAAGATAGAAGACAATAGACACAGGCAGAATCAGAAATTATAGAATCATAGAATCATCATCCCTCCCTGTATGTAGAATGTAACCAAAAAGACAATATGAACAGCTGTAAGAAAATGGACAAACTATACATTAAGGCTAGTTTTGCTGGAAGAGCAGAAACAGTGTAAGGTGAGTCACAAGAGCAGAGAGAAAGAGCAAAATTACACTGTAGTATATAGAAAAATACAGCTTGAGTTTGATGCAGAAAAGGAATAGGAATCAAACGTGCAGATAAAGTCATAAACTTAAAGATCCTAAGCAGTGGAAACTCCCGTGCTAAGGCTACACAAACACACCTCTGAAAAGAAGCAATCCAGCAGTGACTAGCATGGCCAAGCTGGTCTGAAACTCAGCGGCATATGTTCATCACAGCCTGTGGCTGCATCTCTCATTCATCTTGGTACGCCTAGATACGCAGCATGTGCTTAGGATCCTCTGTCATATGAAGGCATTGACAGGCAACTAAGAAGGCTCGTTACCCACAGATATATCAGTTACTAAACTGATAAGCAAGATGCTTCATTTAATTTTACCTGCAGTTAGTATTGACACAGCTAACAATAACAAGCAAGAAAAATGAGCTTGGCAAAGGAATCCAGACTGAATACAGAAGTCTAACCTAGAAATCAAATGGTACGTAAAGCAGGTGGCTATACTAGCAAAGATGAAATATTGTGAGTGTAGAAAAGCCTTTCAGAAAGAGAAAGAAAAAGAAAAGACGGTCTTAAAAAATACAGAGGAAGAATTGGCAGGACTTACAAAATTAATGAGCTACTTAACACACAAGCAAGAAAGTTATCCCAGACTGTGGATCTGCATAAGAGGAAGGGTGAGGGTGTCATCCCTAGTGACAGAAAATACAGGAGTGGTTTCATGAGAAACACTAGAACTTGCTTTGATCCTGTTAAAATGAACTGATGGCAAGACAAGTCCATGTCTGAAATGGACAACTGGATAAAGGGAACAAAAATCAGGAGCAACAGATGTACCTGATAATCACCTAAGACAGTAGTTGAACCTATGAACAGCAGTATATAGAAGTGCATAAACAAGACAGAAGGAATAACACAGGGGTTTGTACCACTCTGAAGAGCAATAAAAAGAAGGATTATAGGTCCTTATCTTTACTGAAACCTGCATCTTACATATACAGACACTGAAAAAGGAAAATAGCAACAGTACATAGGATAAATTGCCTGTTTAAAAGATATCCATGTTATTTTAGCCTCAAACAGACCATATATTAAAAAAAACACACCAAACCAACCAACCAAAAACCCACCAGCAAATCCCCTTCTGATTAAACCCACAATTATGGTGACAAATTTGACAGAGGCTGAGAAATTCCAACATTCTGGTACAAATGCAACCACCACAGTATATCAGAGTAGGTTTGTGGGGTTTTTGGTTTATTTTTAAAGTAGCAGAATGTTTTTGGTGAGTGTTTGCTGTTAAACAATGTTTAAAAAAACCCCAAAACAACAAACATACCACCCTGTACCTTCATATACTACTTAAAAATGAACAGGCACATACCCAGTGTAGTTGGGACAACACTTCATCTCCAGAAGACCAGTCTGATCCAATGCACATGCATATATGTCAATAACATGACCATTTGTTGCAGCCCGATTAGCCAGGGCTTCAAAATGCTAAATCCAAGACGAAAATACAGTTCATAGCAATTTATGACATGAACTCTCCTCATCTTCATATTAAATCCTAAACTCCCAAAATTTTTCTAAAACAGCATCCTGAAGTTAAAATTAAGACTGGAATTTTCAACACCTGTGGGTTTTTTCTGACCAGCTGAGAACCTGACTCACACTAGACAGACCAGTGGTTGCTATTTAAACTAGAAAATGACCTTGATCTTTTGTTCTTAAACTTTTCATTAAGTACTAGATCCAACACACAGAATTGAATTTACCTTTCTAATCTCAAGTGTCTATAACTTGACAGTCTATGCCTGTGACTAAGCTAATCATTTAAGCTCCCATTATAATCAGTTAAGATGAATTCAACAGGTTTTGGATGCAGTTCACCTGCCCAAGTGTACATTTAGGATGAAACAAACTAGGCCTAAACTCTACTGCCTAACCCTCCCCCAACTGCAGAGACAGTTTTGAGCAGCTGTCTTAGAAGCAGACAGCCTTACTTTAGTTTAGTCACATGAATCTTCTCTGACTTAAACTGGGAAACACTCCAAAGAACTTTAATGTAAAGCTAGACAAAGTCCTAACTCAATATACTGAAATTTCTGAAGAAATTCCTGAAGACATACCACTACTCAGAGACAGGTAAACAAAACCACACAATTCCCACCTCTTTATACATTTGCTACTACTAACAGTATTTTACAGTGCTAGGCAATGTTAATGTTTCCTTACTGGTAAGATGTCCAAAATATCACCCATGATCATCTCTTACCTTAGTACCCTTTTTAACATATTTAGCATTGTCTTTTTCAATGTCGTGCCATGATCTTATAGGTAACTTCAACTCATCCCCTACAACCATGCCAGGTCCTTGTGTAGCTGGTCCTCCAATGAACATCATTATACGTGCACCGGTATTAGGAAAAGTGCACTACAGGAAATAAGACAAGTAAAACCATCAGGTTTTGCTACAAATTGAACAAAAGAAATAGCTATGCAGGTATTTATCACGTTGACAGGATTCTAACAATAACTGTACTTTTTCCCTCCGAAAACTTAAATCCACTGTTAATTCAAAGTCTCAATTTTGCCTCATTAAAATGTATAAACACCTACGATTAGTCTATGTAGGTAAGGAATGACATCCATCAGGATCATCATACAAATCTAATATGCATCAATTACTAAGGTTTTTACATATAGATTGTGGCAGCTTTTCTGCAACAAAATGATCTATTTACAGATTAGCACAACTGTAGTTAAAGCTATTACCTCAAGGAGCCCTACAGCTATAGAAAGAGCCACTCCAGAAGAACGTAAGGGCCGTTTTCCTTGTGGAACGGGCCAAGGATCCCGTTGCAGTTCACCCAAAAGATCAGTAAGATTCATATCAATTTTCTGCACTGGTTGCAAAAACCTGTAAACAAATACACAGAATTAGTTTAGATTCAAGTTGTTAAATAAAAATTTTATCAGTTGCTCACCAGCAATGTATTAGGCATATCTTAGCAATGTCTAATTCTAGATTCTAGTCTGGATTCAGAGCAATGTCTCTGCCTCACCAAGATAACGCAGTCTGGTATTACGACATACACAGCACACTCCGCTTAAGAAATTCAGCAAAGTGCTTGTAAAACAAAAACTTGCTAACTCAGAGATATCACCAGCACCCAGAAAGCACCCCATCTAGTCAAAAGAACACAGCAGATGATGACCTATGAATCTCAAAAAGAAACTCAAGTTTCACTACTTCAATCAAAATCAAAGATCAGAAAAAACATTAACGTATAAAGAATTTTTCGTGCTCTCTGCTACAGACTGTCTACAAATGCAGCTATTTATTGGAAGGCAGAGACTGCAAAACTGTCTCTCTTCTTTATCATTTCATCAATTTCTTCTATGTCACAGTGGGATACACAGGAGAATCGAACACCAACCCACAATTTCCACAAGAGAGACAGAAGGGAAGGGGAGAAGAGTGGAAGAGGGGAAAAAAAGGGAATGCAAAACTGGATATCCACATAAAAAAGGGGCACTAAAGCAGCTATTAACACTTTCCAGCATACCAACCAATAGAAGCATCATTATTTACATATCTATAATATGCCTATATAACGTTCTCTCAGAACATTTCCAAGGCATCAGCCAGATGATTTTACTATCACCCATTAAGTCTTTTCTTCCCAGTACAAACTGTAGGAAAGAAACAGGCTGTGACCATTAGTCTCCTAGTAAACTTGTGCCTGATCAAAAGGTTCGACTGTCAGTTGATTGTTTTCATTGTCATAAAACATAGGTTTTCCAGTAAATCAGTGTAGTCAAGGTATGTTTTTTTAGATGTTTTAAGTACATTACCTGTTAGAAGGTGGTGGCTGCTGCACTTGAGGACCCCGACCGACTTGTGAAACAGCTACTTTTGTAAGCCCTAGCATTTCCTGTAGTCAAACACACAAGATTTTATTACAAAATGTGTTTACAGACTATTTGAATTTCTTCATCGCCATTATCTTGATGATTTCTTTTTGCTTGCTTTTGTGTGTTACCTGCAGTTGTTTTGCAGATAGGTCCTTTGTTCCTCTGAAGACATAACTTTTGGAAATTCCTTCACAGCCAAGCTCATGAACTTGCACCATTCGGCCAAAGGTAATGAGACCTACTAACGCAGTTGGTGGCAGAAGACTCAGCGACATTTGCATGGATTCCTTCAGAGCTTGCAAGTCTTCATCTTCCATGCATGTGTCCACAACATAAAGAAATATCAAAGGCATCTGAGGGCCACGCTTTAAGAAATACAAATACAATCACATGAAAAACAAATCTTGCACTGTTTACAGGATCAAAAATGAACAAATGACGTACATTTTGTAAAAGTTTTAATCATACCAATAATGTCAATGTTCCATCTAACTTACCTCCCTCTCAAGTAGTAATCAGTATGTGGGGCTAAAGGGGAATGAAACCCCTACCAGAATGAACTCTGCACAAAAGTGAAATGCTAACTACAGAAGGAAAAACAAAGTCCTTTCAGAATGTCATGATAATTTTGAAGCATGTGCCAATTATATAAATCTTTCAATACATAATGAGCTTTTATTGCTCCAAGTGAACGTAAGTCATAAAGCTATTCACAATTGTAAAATATTCCAACCTGATAGCATTCTGTGGCATTTCACCTCATAATTTTACTCTAGAAATCATCAGTTCTTTTTATTCTTTCTAAACTAATTTTGCTGTACTATGAGCAAATATCCCCTTTATTTTGCATTACAAGAGTCGGCAAAAAGTAGAGTCTTTTCATAGTATCTTCTTTACATAATCTGAATGCCTCACTGAAGTCTCACAAATTTTAATGCTCAAAAATGGAATTTAGAGATTACAAATTTGCAATTGCAAATGTTTGAAATTTGGGGTTGTAGGTCCATTTTTAATTTTCTATTCAAGTAACTTCTATCCTATAAAAGGATGAATATTAAAATTCGAACACCTGAACTGAATAAGTATTAGCTGTTTTCTCTAAACCAGCTAGCCCTAAAACTAACTCATAGTCATTCCATTACAAACTTAAATTCAAATGATTAATTAGAGATTAATCAACAGCCAGCCAAATTTGAACTGAAATTGTTTGAGCAAGCAACAGCAGTAAGCAAACGCCCCGGCACAAACACAAATTAAACTCCTGGTAAAGAAACAGACCTAACAGAAATATTGCCTTTAGAAGAGACTTCTCTTTTTCCTTTTTTTTTTTCTTAAAACCAGTCTTATTAGCCATTCTTGTGTTCTTATAAAAAGTTATGTTTTCCATTTCCAATTGATGACATATATGTTCAATCCACTAACAAGCACATATAGACTCACAGTCATTAAAACGCAGTGAAGAAATAAAATTGAAATTAATTCTTTTTGTATATTGCAAGGTTATAGATGTTAAAGATTTTATTTAATGATTTTACCTGTACTACATATTCAATACTGGAGAACTGAGGTAAAAGTTCAGCTGGCTGATTCATTTCAGATATGCCAGCATAGGTAGGAGGAAACTGCAAATAAAAACAGAGAAATTAAGTATAAATGAAAGATTACAACTTCTACAATAACAGAAACATACATATGGACTACTTTCCTCTGCAACAGATGCTCACTATTGCTGTCATGAAAAAAATCTCAATGCAATCTCTGAAGATACAGCTGCACACTCATGCACTTAATGTCAATTTCAGTTTGCAACTACAACTTGAGAAATGAGGATTTTCACTTTTACCTTATAAAAAAGATTTTCTATGTTCTTTATGTTTCATTTTCTTACCTGATTTCTCTGATAACAAAAGTTGCAAGCCCAGAGTTTTGCTCGATAATCCACTTGGCTATAAAAATACAATAAGAAACGTTTACATAGCATGAATAATTCTTTTTCCTCCACTGACCCTAGAATAAGTTTCTTTTCATTTTTCAAATACACATTGACTTTGAAAAAGCTTCCTCCTAATATACTGTCTCCTAAATACCCATATTACAAATTGAAAATAAGTGTAGTCTTACACAGACGCATCAGGCAAATTATTGTCTTCAGAGAGGAAGAATGGTCTTCAAGGAAAAGAAGCAAATACGAAATTTAAGAATACAGACTCAGCGCCTTTATTAGAGACTTTCTGCATGGTTTTAGGCAAATCATTTTAACTCTCCCTACCTTTGCATTTTTCTCCTTTCTCAGCCTATGCTTATTAGCTGTCAGAGTCTGGGACTATCCTGAATATACATTATGCCCTAAAAAAACCGGTTCCAACTTAACAGCTCGCTCTCTAGTGAAAATAACATTTTTTTCAATTGATAAGCCTACCTCCTTTTATCTACATCTTTATTAGTATTCAGATCGCTAAAACAAAAAATGCAACTTGTACCTTCATACCATACAGATGTCTTACAAAGTCCTAGTCACATCTTAAGGGAAAGTAAACTTTACGTGTTTTCAGTGTAACATTTCTTGCTATCACATCTTCTCCTGTCTACAAGGGCAAAAGTCTTTTTAAAATATCATTAAATCTTTGGATAAATCCCAGCACGCTGTAAACACAACACAGCTCTATTGAGATCACATTATCTATACCAATTTCAGGGGCTGCAGATTTTCTAGCCCGATACACTATGCCACACAGGCTTCAAAAGGCCCCCCCAAATTGAGTGTCTAATCACACCTTGTAAAAAAAAAAAAAAAAAAAATTAAAAATCCAGTCATGACTTCCATACATGAGACAGGAAAAATACACACAGTTCACTGTAGTGTCAGGGATCTGACTGACCCTTTACAATTTTGTCTTTCCATTATTTTCCTTCTAGCCCTCAATAAAAGATAATGCTTCTGAAAAAGTTAGCTTCCACTAAGTCTGACTTCCACTATAATCAGCCACTGTGTCTGTTTAATACCGAAACACAATTTTACATCTGCTTTGAAACCATCTTTTCTTCCAAGCAGGGACAAGTTGTTCATAAAATTCAGTGAGTTCTCAGGATCTTTTACATCACGTCTAATCTATCACTCAGTACCTTGCCCATGCCTATCAAACGCCACCTTAGAAATTGTTCTGTTTCTTTTCCATAGTTCTGTGATTGGAATGACGTATGAAACACTTCCTCTGCTTCCAACCTAAGCTTATCCATGACACAATCATTTGTGCTTGTGTCAGTATCACCCTTTAGCTTAAACAGCTTTCACCCTCTCTCATGCCTACTTCTGATCTCTCTATCTATCACATCTTTCAGTTTCTGTTTTGGTAAACTAAACCAGCTAACCTGCTTTGGTCTACAAATGAACTAAGGTCAGTAATAAATATAGTTTATTTTACTTGAAAATTAAACTATATCAGTGCCTAATAGTTAAAAAGATATAGCATAGTAACTTTTTACCCTAATTATTTTCTAGAGGCAAAATTCAGGAGTATACCAACTCACAAGACATGTAGTTCCAGACAAATAACATACCTAATCATTAATTAAGTACGTTGAAAAGACCAGTTAAATGAAAGCTATGTTTTAAGTATATATGTTATGTATACAAATATATGCACAGAAACTTCTAAGATCTAGAGTTTGAGCTGTATACTCATGTGAGTGAGGAGTACTTGAACTTCCACACACCAGATCTTTTGCATAGTTTAACTGGCACTATTGTAAAGATTGTTTGTAAGGAAAAATATTGTCATAACATATGTATTAGGTTTACCATAAAGGATTCAGAACAGCTCGACACGTGGTCCTACTGCACAAAACTGGCTCATACTGAATAGGAGGCAAGTCTGGCCGTTCTTTCAGTGGCGTGAAGAGGGCAGCCACCGGGACTACCATTCTTGTGGCTTCAAGACGACTTGAAGGCCAAACATTCCAGCTGAATCTAACTCCATCTCTGTCCTCATTCTGCTGGATAAATTCCAGGAAGGTTGTCATGGTCAACTTCTCTGTTTATCACTATAATAAAGAGAGAATCATTAGCAGTATGTTGAAGTGCAAACACTTTTAACCACAAAATATTTGATGCACTTAGTGACAGTCACACGTTCAAATACTGTAACTGAGTTACAATCAATGAACACTGAGTAGTGCTTCTAAAATCCTAAAAGCAATGCACAGAATTACAAGGTAAAACAGACATAAATTTAAGACTCCTGGGATGCAGCAACCTCTTCAAAATAACAAATATTTGACATGGTGCAAGTTAAACACATAGTGTTAAAATAGTCCATCTTCTGATCACTTCTTCACTCAAGCAACAAACTTGGGCAAGACATGTTCCAACTAAAGCAATAATTCTAGGGTAGGTCAGAGTAGACAACACGCAGCACACTAACATACTATAAAAAAGTCTTGTTTACATAAAAAAATACACCTTGCTTTAAGGCCTTTCACTATTGCATTTAATTATTCATTCTGCTCATTATCAAGAATCATTCATTCTTGCAAACTGTTTAATCCTGATTTCTTTAAGAATCAAATAGCAAAAAGTATTTCTAAGTGTAATTATGTGTTCTGCTGTGTCAAATTTTGTAAGAATTTTGTAACCATAATTAACCACTTTCAGTAACTCATCATGTGGCCTATATGCAAATATAAAGGAATAACAACACTATATTCCACAAGAGTACATTCCTACAGCAATGCTAGGAAATAACTTTTTAATAAGTTCATGTGTCATACTCCATTACATTATATATCAAGATGCACCTTTCAAGAATTGTTTGAACTCCAATTTACCATTTTGGCTTTGATCTAAGGCTTTCAAAATTTTCAGCTACAGTTACTCAGAAGCTGGAGCACTGGGGAACACAGACACATCTGAAAAGCTCAATGGGAGCCTGTGAACATCTCGGAAAGCCAGCAAGAGGTGTCCCACCCCATGCCCCCCTCAGAAAAAAAAAAACAACACTCAGCTATATCTACACTGTCCCTGAAAAACTACTGTATGCTTCCCAGTACATTTTATAATATATGTTACACAGTTTTTTCCAGCAACTAGGATATCTAAACTCCTACTGCCTAATAATTACGAATTTACTGTAAAAGTCTAAATGAACCACCTAAGAGGTAGCCTAGGAAAACACTCCTAGGTCTCATTTTACACTGTACTAAGTTAATGAACAGCTTTAGACATGCAGGAATCCCCCTGAATTGGGATTTAAATCAGGAATTCTCACAAACACTGACAACCCTCTTAGCCCAGCACTTACATATGCTACAGAAAACTCCTGGAAAACTCTCCGCTTCTGAAGACCTAGCTGTCTTTACTAAAATTATAATGACATTGTGCCTTTAGTTTATGTGATCATTAAAAACTTTTCAAGTTTTTTGAATTATAGTTTAACTTAATAGTTTGATTTTAATGCTGACTTTTAACAAAACAGATTAATAACATCCATAAAACAAAGAGAAACCCCACATTTCACAGTTAATATCATTAGGAAATAATCAACTGTCAGCATGTGATGAAAGCTACAAAAAGCAGTCTCAAAATTGTTCCTATAAAACACAGACTGACAGGTGAACTTAACTCTATAGAGTACCCTTCTCTTAAAGTTTTCCACAGGTACCATCACTATCACTTATCTCCACATTGTAATAGACATACTATGACAATTAGTCTGCCAACATCTTAACGGGCATGTTATCTTACTGGTATTAGGAGCAGATCTATGCGTCATGGCAATCGCAACAGAGGAAGCCATATGGGACTTTGTGCAAAAGAGCACCGCCACCATCACTTTTACTCAGGTTGCTACAAGGCCATCGGGCTGAATGAGGCCATTGGGCAGGGAACAAAAGTGAGCAAATGCAAGGGGAGAGAATATCTGGAAATTGTAATTAGTACAGAGGCATCAGAGACAGAAGATATTTCAGCTAAGAGAGGAACAAACAGCCTCATATCTGAAAGGATCCAGAATTTAAGAAATTTCTCTCTAATACATCAAAATCCATCAGTGTTCTGTGCAAAAGGTAAAGGAACATTGTCTCTGAAAAATGGGGTATCGATACAACAGTCTGCATGAGGCAACAATCTCAGTTATAACCACAAACTGAATAACCTCTCCTTTTAAAATTATCTCCTGAGAAGACAGAGAAAATTGCAACTTAAAGGCCACTTCAGCCATTCCATAGGCTTCTGCTACAAAGTCCACCAACTCCATCTCCATACACTGCAACATGAACTCCCACTTTCTGTACCGGACTTTGAAGTCTTTTCTCCACATTTTACTCTAGCTACACCTGAAATGGTTTTACACAGATGTTATTTTTACCACTCAGTTACTGCTCCACGGAGGCCGATGTACAAACACCAGTGTGCAGTGACTAATAAAGTGCATATATATACATAAAAGATTTGAGTTAAATACTGTTACTAGTAAGGTATGTATTTCCTATTCAGAAGGCAGAACCTGCTAATAATCAAATTTTCCTCCATCTTTTCTTCCACCCTTTTCTTCATTTCCAAGAGCAAATAATGCTTACATATTTCATCATACATCAAATGTGAAACTCACGGTCTGACAAGTTACATTCAGTTTCGATAGCATGGTTACAGCTATTCAGGCACATGTTCTGGCATAGGTGTGGAGATGCATTACATTAGACCAGAACAGCAAGCCCTCCTGACCTACAGACTGCATACAAAACTTCATACACCTGAACGCTACAAAATACATATTGCCCACCTCAGAAAACCAGAGAAGTGATTTGCAGAACAGCTGAACAGCCACAGCGCCCACGCTGGGGTGTCACTGCTTTAGCTTTGCTGCAGGATAGGACACCCAGATGAGACCAGCAGTCCTTCCCGGCTTGCTCCCTCCCTCCCACCGCTGAGCCTAAACGTACCTCGCCTCCCTGCACCACAGCAATCCCACTCTGTGTCACACAAAAAAGCCGCAACTGAATTGCATAAAGAGCCACAGGCTGACTACACCTGACTACGAAGGCTTGATTCTCAGGTAAATAGTAGTATTTATCTAATTACTCTGACTAGATGCAAGAGTACAGATAGGACTTTCTAACCATTACACATATCAAACATGTTTGATATACCATTAAGAAAGCTATCATATAGCTGAATAAACAGTTTTGAAATACATTACTTTGAAATGACATTATTTTGAAATGCTTCTAGAAGGACTGCAAACAGTAACAACAGTTTCTTCAAAATAGGTTATTCTAAAAGCTCCTCCTTCATCTCAGCACCTTTAAACGTTTACATATCACACATAAATGTGTCCCAATACAGAAGATCACCGAAGTAATATCCACTAATCCTTGGAAGCACATACAAACACCAAAACATTTCTCTCTACAGCGTTTTAAGAGCTCCACCACAGAGAGATCAGAGTCCCTCATATGACTATGTATTTAAATACCACTAAATTAGTACAGTTCACTGTGCACTTTTCTTACAACAAGCCTATTCTTTCAGTTTATTATGCACTAATAATCTGGTAAAATAAAAGAGATTAATAATAAGCCTTTAACTATTTTTTATGCCAAAATCAGCATTTCAGACACAAATCTATTGCAGTTCCAAGGAAGAACTCAAATATACAGGCGAATGACTTGGTACTTACCCAAAGCAACTGCAAGTTGTCAAACTGACAACGTAAGAATCTCGTTTTCACTACTCAAACACAGCCATCCTCCAAACCTGCTCTCCCAGTTTTGTTCACTAAGGGCTTTTTTTTTTTTAAACAACCAGCATATGTAATAACCCACCTAAATTAAAAAACCCACATATTCAAATGCAACAGGGCCTGCCTAAACACACTTTGTGTGTAGCTCTACCCCTATCGCAAGGCACCGCTGTCACAGCCCCTGGCAGCGGCACAACGACGCGGGCACACCGAGCTCCAGGGCAGGAGAGCCGCAGCCGCTGCCGGAGCCAGCCGCACTTTACACCCGGCGCAGCGCGGCCGTGCCCCCGCTGAGGACGGAGGCTCCTATGTGCCGGCAGCCCCAGCTGAGGACGGGGCTCTCGGCGGCTGCTCGCACCGCCCCAGCCGGGCTCCACCGCGGCGGCCAGGGTAGGCGCTCCCCGCCTGATGAGCAGGGGCCCGGGAGGCCGCGGGCAGCGCTGAGCAGCCGCCGGCGGTATCCCTGGCCCCTCAGGGCCGCCCGGGGATCCCCCCACCGCCACGGAGGGCGGCATGAGCGACCGCAGCCTCGTGAGGGGAGGCGGGGAGCTCCCCACCACGCTCCCTCCTGGCCCAGCAGCCGGACGGGGGCCCCACGGCCCGAGGGCTGGGGTGCCCTCCGTACCCACGCAGCGCGGGGAGTGGGGCTGCCGCCACGGAGCCGACGAAAGACTGTCCTCCCCGTCGCACCCCCCAGCTCGCGCCGCCGGCCCTCCCCGGCTCCCCGCGCCCCTCCGCTGCCCCCCTCAGCCCCTGCCCTGCGCGCTCACCCCGCGTCCCGGCCGCCGCCGCCTCTCTCGCTCTCCCCCGCCCGCACGCAGCCGCCCCGGCGCTGCCGACGCAGTCAACATGGCTGATGGGAGAGTCCGCGCCACGTCAAGGGGCAGAGAGCGGCGGGCGGGCTGAGCTCCGCGGCTCCCCCCCCTCGCCGCCCCCCCCCGGCGCAGGGGGAGCGCTCCCGCTGGCCTGCCTGTGCCCCGCGGCCCGCCCCGGCGAGCGGAGCGGAGGGGCCCGGCGTCAGTCACCCCGCACCGCTGACCTTCGCTTCAGCGCCCTGACGGCTCCTGCTCGCGTGTGCGTGTTTTCTGCCCCGCGCGGCTTTCAGATTTCTTCTAGCGATCGCTTGTCTCAATCTCGCTCTTAAAACCGCTCGGGACGGGAGGTATCCCGGCCACCGCGGGGGAGTTCCGCCTCTCCTGCCCTTCGGCCGCGCTCGGTTCCCCCGGGCTGCGCCTGTGGTTACCGGAGCCGTCCTCGCCCCCGCCTGTGGAGGTCCTGCTCCGCTGCCGCTTTGTTCTTTGCTTGCCGGGGGCTGCTCCAGGAAAACCCTCCGGACCGAGCCGTCCGGGCTTCTGGGCGTCCTCGAATTCACCCTGCATGTTGTCCATCTTCCACCATGTGTATTTGTGGCAATTTTTTAATTTGGAAGATTGTTTACATGTTTCTCTGGACTGCCTGGAAAAAAATATACTGAAATTATATTCCTAGTGGGTTTTAGCCTGAGACAGTACTTTATCTCATATTTATAAATATTTAGAAATGTAACACGTTTATTTACTATCTGCACAATAACTTTCACGTAGCTGTAACTGTACAGTTTTGTTCGGGTTTTTTGTTACTGTGGTTATCCCCACCCACCAAACCCAAGTTACAGCGACGCTTAGGTTTCAGGGCACTTCAGAATCGTTTTCAACAAGCCTACCACAAAAGGCTAGAATGGTAACTTCTGTCTTTCCTGAGATACCTCTGTGCAACCAATCCGGACGTGGGGGAGGACTGAAAAACATTCTGCTGACTACCACGTCCTCCTTCACTGCAACTCTGCAAACATGCTGTGACCACCGACCGAATATAAATGACTAAAACATCCTTATCCTCTTTTCTTATAGGTCAAATGTAATTATGATAGAATTTCTATGCCATTACTATCTCCAGTATTGTTTGCCAGTCCTCTTCAGTCTAAAAACACGAGCAGGTAAACAACAGCAGAACTTAAAGGGAGGGATTTTAAATTTCCACGTCCACAAATCTCACTGCCAGTTGTGGGAGTATTAAGCAGGAGCTTGCCAAGGACATGTAACCTCCTCAGTTTTTTTTTAAAAAAGAAAAAAAACCCACAACTGGGCAAACTTCAAACAGATGCACAGAAAGCAATTAAGCAATTCAGTGTTATAATTTCAAAAGTACTCAAATACTCGGAAACATTTTCAGAAAGTTACATTGAAAAGAGGCAAGTCCCAAAGTCAGAACTGCGGGTGAACTCCATACAACAAGAGAAAAAGGGGCAACTGACACTTAAAGACACTTAAAAGGGAAGAAGGAAGAACAGTAAAGTATACTATTCTGCAAGTTCACTACAAATAAAAGGTATACAGTATTTTTAATCAGTCATTAGCACAATTAAATTTCATTACGTAATGACTCAATCCAATGCTCTAAACTTCAAGAAATTTCTTCCAGCTGTTACGATGGTGCAAACCACAGAGAAAAGCAAAGAGAAGCAAAAAACCAGAACAGAACATAGGATCCTAACATGGTGTATACTCATTATAAGAAAATACTTTATTATCTCCCAGTATTAGAATGTACAGTGAAAGCATTAATGCAGAATTTTTAGTTTATGTGTTAGATTTTTTTTTTTAGTGAGCCTTGCATACCTACTGATGGCAACTCACCCTTTCTTTGGAAAAGTAGTCTTCCATAATGCCTAGGCAGTTGAGGAGAAAGAATATTCATTTCCAGTTTCTTTTTCCTCTTCCTCCACTGAGTTATGTTTGCTAGGCACCGCATCAACATTGTTGGTAAAACTGGTTAGGAGCAATTTTATTATCCGTGGAAGACTCCCTGTAATAATTAAAAAAAATGTTACTTCATTTAAAAAGTCTCAATGGAAAGTTGCAGAAAAAAGTAATCTAAAGATAGAAAGTATATTTAAAGTATATTTGTATCTGTGGATTCCCTTTCTGTTCATCGTTCTTGACTTCACAACAAATAGAAAAAATAAGTTCTGAATATCACCAAAGTATTTAGAAGAGAACTTTTTACAGCTAGACTCACCAAAGTTTTTGTCTTGACCACTGGTCAGCCTTTCCAGGGATATCACTGTAGTTTTCGCTAAGCAGGTTTTATTTCTAGTGGAGACTGCAATTGTTGCATACCCAACCAGGACGTTAGATCCGGGTTTCAGAATTAAAACTCCCTGTTACAGGTAGGTGGTTTTGGCAACACCTTAAAACAAACAAAAGCCAGTGCAGAGGAGGAGTTAGGGTAGATGTTTGTTCAGAACTGCTAAAATACAGCCTTGCAGAAAGAAAAGCATTGCTTTTTTTGAACTTATGTCAGAAGTATTTAGAGCTACTCTGATCTACTTACTAGATGGACTGTGGGTAGCACTAAACTGACTTTGCATGCAGCAGAACTAATAGGAAAAATAATATACAGATCGACATTTTGCGTAACAGGAATTTCATAACACACCATGTAAATGATTACAGCATTATCCTTCCGCTTTTTATCTTAACTGAGAAGCAACCCCCCTTTGTGCTAATGCTACCTTGCTTTTGATTTGGCATGTAGATACTCTCACATAATAGTTTTTAGATAAACCCATAGAGCAACGGAATGAAAACTCAGGCATTGACCCTTCCAGAAGAACTGTTTAAATTTATAGTGATTAACTTTTATGTAACTGATTTCAATCATAGATGTCAAAGCATTTCAAGGAAGGAACAAGTATTATTATTATGGATGTCCACAGGTAGAGTAAAAAATACTAATGGATGAGTTTTAAAGAACCACTTGCAAAAACTACAGTATATTAGAACAATGGCACAGAGTCTAATAAAAAGTTATTAAAGGTTTACACCAATTCACTACAGAAATAGGCCTAGTTTGACGGGCAGTAAGTTGGCATAACCACTTTCTGCACTGCTCTTTGGCCAGATTTCCTTTTACTCCCCTCCCTGGTGTCTCAGGGCAGCTAAAACCTCCAGAGCAGGCCGCTGCCCGGGGCTTCGCGTTTCCCGGTGGCGCAGCCGCAAGCACACAGCGCCTTCGCGGTACGACTTCCACGTCAGAGCGCAACACCAACGCACCCTTATCAGGGCGCAAGGACAGAGAGGAGACGGGAGGCCCTGAGGTGTTTATCACGGCCTCGCTCCCGGGACGCGCTCCTTGCGGCACTAATCCCGAGCGCCCCGGGCCGCGCTCGCCGCTCCCGGGCACGCAGCGGGCACCGCGGGGAAGCCCCACCGCCCCCCGAGAGCCCGCACGTCCCTGCTCGGGGCCGCCGCTCTCGCGAGAGCAGCCCGCGCCTCGCGCCGCCTCCCAGCGCGCCTGCGCCGCGGCGGGCCGGCCCCAGCGGCACCCGGTCAGGCGGCCTCCGCCGCCGGGGGGGGCGGGGCGCAGCGCGGGCGCCCGTAGCGGTGGCGGTGTGGCCATGGAGCCGGGCGTGGAGGAGCTGATGCCGCGGCTGCTGCCCGTGGATGACTGTGATTTGGCCGAGGACTTCGACCCCACGGTGCCTCCCAGGACGCCCCAGGAGTATCTGAAGCGCGTCCAGTGAGTGGCGGGACGGAAGGCCGAGCTCCCGCGGGCCGGGGCGGCCGGGCGGGCCCGCCGCCGTCACCTCCCCGCGAGAGCGGCGCGGCCGCCGGTGCTGCCCGGGCCGAGCCTCGCGTTAGGGTGCGGGAGGGCGGCTGCGTCGTGCTACCGTTAACCTGCCAGCCGCAGCCCGAAGAGCCGTTTCCCCGGTGCGGTGGGATCCCGTCCGGCATCGGGTCTAAAGCCATCCGCTTTCTGCGAGGCTGCCGCTTCCCTGGGGCAGCGCAACGTCCGCTGCACGCCGCGTGTGCCTCCGCAGGCTCGGTGCTCCGCAGCGATCCGCAGCTCTGAGGGCCGATGCTGCTCTGTTTTCCACAGAGAGGTGGAGGTCCGGTTCTTGGCTCTCCGTGCCAGCAGCGGCGGCCTCCCGGGGTCTCGCTGCGGGAAGCGTTGCCGCGCTTCAGGCAAGTTAGGATGTAAGCAAGCTTCGGGGAGCCCAGAGCAGTCGCGTAGGAACTGAGAATACTCGGTCTGTAACTCTCAAGTCAAACCTTCTGTAAGAATCGCCGGTACAGTCAGTGTTTTACACACCTGACGATTTCCGCGGGTGCAGTATTGCAGGGACATCCAGCATATAACCACCTGTTACGGAAAGGAAAAAATGTAGCCACTTGGATTTATTTTCTAGGATTGAAGCAGCTCGATGCCCAGATGTGGTTGTGGCGCAAATAGACCCCAAAAAATTGAGAAAGAAGCAGACAGTAAACATTTCAGTAAGTTTGACAGCTTTTACACGTTTTGTTTTGAGAGAAAAAAAAAATTAAGGGGAAAGATGTTAATATCATGATGTTTGTACAAATTTTGGGGAGTGGTTGGCATAACTAAACAATAGCACTGCTGGATTTTAAATGCATCTGCAGAATTAAATTCAATGTCTGGGTTTGAAGAAACACCTCTTCATCTGCTGCCTAACAGCACTCTTTCTAACAGATTTAAATTGATAGTATCCATACCATTTGATACACAGCAGACTATTTTACTGTCTGAGAAAATCAAATGCTGCATTGTTTCACAAATATTTTAATCATAAAACCTGCATAAGCTTTAGAAGAAAGCTATCTCCATACCTATATTTAGGTTTAAATACATACCTAGGGTAAGGGTAGTAAGTGCAGCTAAGCTTTACTAAAGTTAGATGAATTTCTAGCACCACTTCTTTCCTTTTTGCTGGAATATTTTATCAGAATTTTTCCTTACTGCCCAAGCAGATTTTTCTGTTGTCACATTGCCCTGCCAGCTTGGTTTTTAATCTACTTTCAAATAGTTCAAGAGACCAAGTTTGCCTTTCTCTAGTGAAAACTGTGTAATCTGAAATTTCACTACTAGATTGCTCAAGTTTCTAGTACTGACACATGACCATGTAATTTCTGTGACCATTCTCTCCATTTGTCTCATCTCTTTGTAGTGGCATTCTTAGACATTTGTAGAAAGATTCTTTTTTTTTTTTTTTTAAATAACTCTTTCATGCTAATCGTTAAAGAGGTTATACCTACTTAACTGTCAAAGTTAATTTCCTAAAAGATATTTTTGCAGTCTTCTGTCTTCCTCAACCTGTTATCTTGGCAAGTAGAATGCCTAAGATTCATAGTGTCTGTCCAAGATAAGGAAATAGCACCCTGCTTTTTATAAACAGGGAAATTAAGGCAGAACAACTGCTAAAAAGACGACCTTAAATAATTCTTTGACAATGTATTCTGAATACTTAGTTTTCCTTCTTATTTGCATATGAAAAGAGTCAAACAGAAGAAATTTTGTCCAAACCAACTGTTAAGTCAGTCTTGGATGTGGTTGTGAAATTACCTTTCTTACATGAAGATTTAAAGGATATTGTTTACCTGATAGGAAACATTTACCGATTCTCTTGTTCTTAAGGATTCTTCTTGTAAAGCTTTCTTTACATTATAATTATTGCCAGTGTCTTCTTAGCTTTCCGGATGTCAGCCTGCTCCTGAAGGATACTCTCCAACGCTCAAGTGGCAGCAGCAGCAAGTGGCCAATTTCTCAGCCGTTCGTCAGGTACAAAATGGTGTGTGTGAGGGGACTTGCACTGTCTAGATGGAACACATCTGTGCTAAAGGGGACAGACAACCTTATATCTAGTATAGAAATGTTATGACTTGATGGTAGGACAGATGTCTGTAGGCAAATGTTTTAAGGTCTTGAAAAAGAATTGAGTATATACTGTGTGGCTTTTAAACCTGTGATAAAACTCTTGAGAGAGTCATGTTTAAAAAAAAAAATTCTCCTTCAACTTCAGCAAAAATATCTGTCAGCATTTAGATTAAATGATAGAGTAGCTGAGGGAGGACAAAAATCCCTGTGATGTTATGCAGTTATATTAAAACCTAGTGCTAGCAGGAGTGTTCTGCAGAACTCGACATTAACTGAAAAACAAGTGGATTCTAACTCACCAGGAGATTCGTGTACGTAGAACACGCTGTCCATTTAGGATACTGTTGACAGTGGTGGCACCCATTATGAGGAGAAATATTGATTTGGTAAAATGTATTTCTAAGGTTGTAGTGTTAGCGCAGACTTAAATCTTTCCTACCACATTTGCACCCTGCTCTTAAATAACAGAATAAAAATGGAGAATTCACCAGTCTCTCTCTCTCTATCCACAGTTCAAACAGGGTGAAATGCAAAACATAATAAAGATGTAGGTAGAGATCATTTATGACTCCAGTACTGCGGAAGGCATGTTTACAATCCATTGATACTGCATTGTAGGAATACCTGAAGTAACTGAAGTATAACCAACTGCACTGAAGCTGCTGTAGCACGGAACTTTGCATGAGCTCATTTGCCCTGTTTTTTCAGGGAGGTAAATCAGTGAAGGTGGAGATCTCTACTACTGCATCTACACTGCAAACATTAACTGAGCTAACCCCTATTTCTACGAGGTATCACATTGCATACTGTGTTATTAGGCATCATCTAAGGTTTTAGTAGAACCAAGGAAACTGACATCTAAAGGCATACTCGCTGTACAGAGATTTCTTTTATACACAAATCAATTGTCCTCTCATCTGTGCCAGAATTAACACCGTGAAGTATGAGAATATCCTAAAAAATACTTAAAAGAGCATCAGAAGTAACTTGTTCAAACATTATGCATCAGCTACTGTTACTTACAGCATTTTTAGTGGTCATTTTTACTGCTACAATAACAATTGGATTGGGGGAAAAATTTCTTCTGTTACAAAAAGTTTACACCTCTGTATAGGAAACTGTCAAGCAGGCCAATTTGTCTTATGTGTCATCCCTGTCAGGTAGAAGAAATACACTAGGAAAGCACAGTTGCCTTCTTTCTAACAGTTCTCTAGCCATCTGATACAGATACACACTGCTGGTGGAAACAGGATATTGGCTTTATGGGTGCTTTTGGACTAAATCAAGTTTTTTTTTTTTCTTAAGCTTGTTATACCAAGAAAAGACTAGAAGACTATTAAAACTTACTAACTCAACTTAACTTTATGTCGTAGACTTTAAAATTCCTTTGGCTTTAACATTACTTCCAAAAACCCAGCACAAGCAACTTAATTACATTTATACTAAGAGGCATGGGAAATATTTAGCCAGTTATGCCTCTACTGATTTATAGAACATCATAAAATGTACTTTTTATACATTTTAAGAATAATGAAGAGCAATTATGGATAGGATAAAATAACTGCAAAGTTAAGCTGTGATTTGGCTTTGTTTTAATTACTCAGAGCCTGAACAAGCACAGAAATCACTGGCGGTCACAACATTTGGACAGCAATGTTACTATGGTGAGTAGAATTCATAACAGTGCTGTGGTTTTTTTCCAGTCATTAAATCCATGGTTAATCTTGCTTTACAGTTTAATGCAACAATTTGTGAATATTATCAAGTCTTTTCTTCAGTGTCTTCAAGATAGCAATATTTCACAGTTTTCATTTATTTTTTATTTACTTCAGCCAAAATCAGAGGATGAAGAAGGCTGGAAGAAGTTCTGCCTGGGTGAAAGAGTATACTCAGAAATAGATGCACTATCTGATAATGAAAGTCTAGGAATTGATTACATAAAGGTGAGTATAGGACTTCTATCTAATTTTCAGCTGCTATTTTCAAGACTAACTGTCAGAAACAATCCTTCTGTTTATTACCACTTTGTGCTGAATAGGAAGTAGGCTCTCTGGTGAGCCCTAAAAGTCCTATTCTTCTTCCCTTTCAAGTGGAAAGTGAGTGAAGCAGAGAACAAGTCTATCCCTTCAGTCAAAAAGTTGAAGAGTTCCTTCACCTGTTATCAGCTAAAGCGCACTACTTTGTTGCTCACTGAACGGAAAGCTTTCTGCATAGTCTGCTTTAGTGTTTTGTTGAATGGTGATATGTGGTTCCTCTCCTCAGACATGCTATCCTACAAACATGCCCTTCACTACATCATTTTGAAAAACCAAAACTTTAAGAAATAACAGTAAAAGCAAGGTTCTTTGAGACCAGTTTTCTCTGGACCTTATCTTGAACTTGCTTGAAGATTTTTTTTTAATAGATTTCAAAGCTCAGAACAGACTTTCAAATCACTACAAACATCTGAGCATCCTATTAAAATGTTAGTACATTCTAAATCAGAACAAAAATGTTTATGATAATGTCTGCATTTTCCGACTCGATTTTTTTTCAGGTGGGCTTTCCTCCTTTGCTAAGTATTGTAAGCAGAATGAGTCAGGTAAGCCTACCTCTCAGAATCACATCGTGATATTGCATAAATCACTATTTCTCATACTCTGTTGCAGAAGTCTTACCTATTTTTCTGTGCTAAAGTAGGCAATTATTACAACTGCTATTCATTGTACACTTACAAGGAAAACACATAATAATTATCTCACCTTCAGCTACAAACAACTTTACTAGTGAACATTTATCATGACTAGTTTCAAGAGTACTTTGTCCTTGTAATTTCTCTATAGAACATTTAATGTTTGAATTTTTGCTGAATACCCCATTAGGTGCTTGACAGTGTTTTAAGATTTCTCATTTAGTGCTTTAAGTGCAGTCCTTCAACTTGATTGTGAACTCTTACGTACATTGCAAGGCTAGAAGAATCACACTTACCTTTCTTTTACTACATTTCCCACCAGTCACCTTTATACAGAAACAACCAAGTCAGTGTGATGCCTCTTTCCTAATCTGTAGCTACTTATCCATAACATTTTGTTAACATAGAAAATTACTTCATCTTATATAAAGTTCTTTCCACGAACTGGTGCTTTAACACTTACTTTACCTTCATATGTAACTTCAACCTGGAATAAATACCATATAGTATCACAGTGGAGTAGAAATACATGTGTATATTTTTTAAAAATCACATTGCTTTTTATATAATACAGTCCTTCGGGTACAAGGACAGCAAAACAAAACATTGCAGGTATTGTATTGTCTCTTTCTGTTCCTCTTTTGAAGGCAACAGTAACCAGTGTCTTAGAATACCTGATAAGCTGGTTTGGAGAGAAAAAATTTACTCCAGAGCTGGTAATTTTTAATTTATTCTAACTACTTGCACATGAATGCATTAAACAGGATAAATTGTTCATAGTTTTCTATGAAATTATTTTAGTTTCTAAAGAGTTCTCTAGATGCATGTGTCATATTTAGTTACTTTCAAAACTGTCTTGATTAGATACTGAAAGGAGTATTCACAGACTTTTTGGAAGGCTAATTACAAAACATAACAGATACAGATCTATCAAGTACTGCCAAAACCCCCTCCCTTTTTTATCGCTCCCTACACTAACTTAAACCACAAGGTTAGATGAGTATCGGCGCTGGGGAGAGAAGAGGGTCAGACTGCAGCAGCTTTGGTTCTGACCAGTTCAAGCTGTCAGGGTGCTGCAGACTGTATTTACTGACACCTCCATTTTAGTTTGGAGATGCATGACAGTGTGCTGACAAAGACACGTTTAATCTTTCCACATGCAGCACAGACCAGAAAGCTTAGCTGCATTAGTGTGGTGACAAATCAAACCCAATAAGAAATTCTGATTGACAGGGTACATTAGCATGGAGTTTGGCCACAGCTAGATTGACTAGTTGTGTAATGGCATCCTATCTACAAAAGACCTTGGTGGATGCATCTCATGTCAATCAGTACCACAAAGCAAAAGAGTAATGAAAAATTACTTCCATAATATTAAACAGTTTCACTATTTTTGAGTCACTTAAAGGCCTTTCATGCTCTGTCCGTTTCAGTAGGACTGTTTTCTTTTTAACCAATATGCTGCAGAGAATGTGCACATTGACTTTTAGTTTATTCCCATAATGAATGCCACTAGACACTGGCATTAAATTAAGAAGTTAGACTGGTAGCAGAAGTTATGTTTGTCAGAATTCAGTAGAATTCAGTGAAGTAAAATGCAAAGGACGTGTTTTCACAGTGGTGCAAATCTTAAAGCTGATCTAGCATTAATTCCACAAAGATCTGACGTGATACAGTCACTCTTCAGGAATGTTTTTCCACAGTTTGTGAAGTTAAAAATTAATAGCTAAGTAATCATCTTTAGATATTACTAAAGTAATCCTTCCCTCGGACTTTAATAGTGTAAGCTGTATTAATTTATATTTTGGCCAGTATTCCAAAAAATACCAGGAAATCCAGGAGTACTGCTCACAGGAAGCTTATCTAGAGGTACAAAATTCTACTGTGTAGTGTCTAATTTGGCTTTCAAACTTTTCAGTTCTGGCAGTAGCACTTAAATGCAATTTTGTTTTGAGACCTATGCTCCAGGCCTGCTCTATATAACACGAACTGCATGAAACTTCAAGGAAATGCTCATAATTAAAACTTTGTTATTTGAATCCACACAGGGTAGATGGCTTTATGCACTGTTGGCATGCCTTGAGAAACCTTTGCTACCTGAAGCTCACTCCCTTATTCGACAGCTGGCAAGACGATGCTCAGAAGTCAGAGTACTAGAGGTAAGATTTAATACAACATTGCGCAAAGGACTTGCTGAACTTAGCAAATTATTAGGAGGATGATTTTTCAGTTCTTGAAGTCTTGGTAAGTAATTTTTCACGTCCTAAGTTTGCTCAAGAATGAAGGGTAGACTACAAGCATGTAACATGGCATGTAACAGCTTTTCTATTTGACACGGGTAACAAAAGAACTGTCCTAATATTTTTCTCTTTCAGGAGAACAAGAATGAAGAACAAATATCAGCTCTGAACTTGATAATCTGCTTAGTTAGCAGGTAATGCAACTTACGTACCTAAAACAGTAAAGTATGTCCAGAATAAATGTGTGATTACTCTTGTCCTAACCTAGATTCTTTTAAAGCGGAAGTCAATTAAAGTACCCTGGGCCTATGTAGCAAATACACTTGGCTAAAAGGACTTAAGATAAACCTAAGAGTAAAGTAAGCTTATTGGTTTCATCAGATGAGTCCCCTGAACTGCAAAGCTGTAATTCTGATAGAAACACTAAAAGAAGAGCTAGAAAGCAAGGGGTCTAACAACTCAGAGCAAAATAAGGAGTATGTTGCATTAGAGGTTTCTTACCGTATTCCACTTCTCTCCACTAGGTACTTTGATCAGCGTGACTTGGCTGACGAGCCTTCCTAGACTGTTTTGAGACTATCAAGTATTTTGCGTTGCCGTAGTACAAACAGCATTATCAGAGTTAACAGCAAGACACTGCACTGTTCAGACCTGAAGTACTATACAGCCCCTTCAGAACACCCTCATGATAATGCATTTGGGACAGCTATGAATAGCTTAAGCTGAGCTTTAGCAGGAGATTGTCAATGTCTCTGACATCATCATCACCATCATCGTAAAATGGTCAATGAAGTGTCTGGCATCATCTCTCAAGCCACTGTCTCTGTAAACTACATTCTTGGTTAGAAATTTCTACCATCTGAGTAATCCCGTGGACACTGCTATTAGATGAAGTCTGAGGTTACATTACAAATGATTGTTCTTTATCTAACACACACCTATTGAGGGCTTTTTTAATAAAACTGAAGAGTGTTCTTAAACACTGTGGCTTTTCTCATTCTTCATACTATTTAACAGCAGCCTTACTATAGAAATCTGCACAACTAGGACTGAATGTGTTTTTTCAAGCTTTGGTTCCTGAGCTTAAGCACTGCTAAGCAGTTCAACTATAGCCAGTAAGTTCCTGAAACAATTTAGTAAAACATAAACATTACTACTTCCTGAGTAGTAATACTGTTTTTTAGTAAACAGTTGCAGAAACCAGTGAAAATTACACAGCTGTATTCATGCTTTTAATAGAAGCACTTATTAAAAAGAATGAACAAATTTATTTTCTGTATGATATCTTGACAAATACATTAGCTCGCCTATTTATATACTTAACGTGGAGTGCTTTGCCAAGAGTATCAGCATCTGCTTGGTACATAAATAGAACCAGAGGAAGTCATGTATCTTCAACAATTAAAAATCCATGTTAAAGGAACTACGAATTCTGCTGATAGCAGCAAATTGATACACAGTATTAACTGACATCTGCTCCTGTAGATTTTTTTTTCAGCATGTTGAAAGCAGGATGAGTTGGCAACTGAAGAACCCATGAAATGCAAGAACATTAGTTAGCTAACTCTCTAGCCCTACAATTAAAAAAAAAAAAAATCTGAGTTACAAAGGTGAACAACCACCACAGCCTTCCTATAAACTACCAGTTAAGAACCCAGCATTTTCAATCAGTCAAACAGCTGATCCCCACCAAGTACCATACTATAGTTACTTTCATCTTTGCTAGTTCTATCAACAGTGGGACAGCATTCTGCTAGTTTGAGTTCTGGTCTAGATGTTTCCTAGAACTGTCAAGTTACTCAGCTACAACTAATCTGAACTAGCATTCACAGTACCTGAAAAGATCAGAATTTGGTCACATCTTAATCTCAAGTATAATAAACCCCTGGTTATCACATTTATAATCTATAGCTTGCCAGCTTGTAACAGCTATCTAGAAAAGGCTGGATCCATTACAAACTTCAGACCTTCCCTGGAGCTTAGGGAAGAACAGCTTCCACTGTTCTTGCCCACCATGCAAGTGGACAACATACGCTTCTCCTAACACAGAAGGTAGTTACAACAATCAAAGGCGCTACTTTTAACATCTCAGCTTTTCTAGTTAACCTGTTATTCACTGGTCTCAAAGTAGAAACTGAATCACTATCACAAGGCATTCTCACACTTCTGAATAAACACGAGTTTCTATCACGATTCATTTGAAAGCCTAAGGCCTGAACCTGCCAAGAGAAAAGTCTTACAGCAAAATTCATCAGAAGTTTTAACAAGATGTTTTCGTGCTTACCGACAGCAAGACATGTATTGTTATGTAAATCTTGTAACAAGTAGTATCTAGCAAACCCCAATGTCCTCAAGAGTCTTGGTGATGTCTTTATAGCTTCTTGCAGGCCTAATCATCTTCCTGCACACACTCATTACAGAAGTGAGTTGTAGCTAGCAATTAAAAACAATTACATTAATATTGAGATTACGTACAACAAGCTAAAACAGATTTCCTTCTTTGACCAGTATAGATGACCTTAGCCGTACAACTATTCTGACACAAAAAACAGCTACTAATTTTAGGGAGGTAGGAGAAACTGTTTAACTATGTAGAAGTAAGTTCTCTTTTCTACTGCCCCATATCATTCCTGCAAAAGAACTAAGCCTCCACTGAACACCGTTAAGGAAGGCTGTTGGTTCATGTGCTAATGGCTTCCCCAGAATAACACAAAAGCAATTGCTGCCTCACAGTTCAGAGGGAATAGGGAAAGGTAGCAGGTGGGCATTCATGTCAGGTGACACAAAACACATTAGTTTCTTATTCCAATTTAGTCTTGGTCAGGCTTTTACTCTGTTCTCAAAACATGCCTCTGGTCTTTTGTTTGTGCTGCTTTGGTAATTGAAATATTTTCCTGAAAACTTTTGAGTAGACAGTTTTACCATGTGGACATTAATACCTTGGTACAGAATAAATTTCATACCAAGATACAAGGATAGTGTTAAGTTATTCTGATGAACATTTATTATATATTTTGGAATTGTGCTGCACACTGCTATAATTTACAAGCTACATACAAAGCAAGATACTGAATCCACACACAAAGGATTTTTAAGGTAGGTACCCAGATTTGAACGTGCTCTACATCTTCTGTATCATCACCTGAAATTTACCTGCAAGGAAAAAGCAAAGTCAGATCAAAGTATCACCATTAGAGTTATTTTTCCAAGTAATCATTTTCTTGTAATCATTTTGTTAAAAGAAACAGTAAGGAACATTTCAATCTTACAGTTTAATTGTGAACAATCTACCCATTATTTAAGTTTAGCATTTAAATTTAACTCCAGCTGAACAGCTTTTTCTTTCTTTTCTTTTTTTTTTTCTTTAAGTTGATCCATGTCCCACATCACAACATTTTTTTCAGCTAAATTTAAAATTTGCGTAAAGTCTGTGGAAATGTTTAAATCCACCTTAAGCAGCTTGGGTAGTTACAATGGACTTCACTTACTAACTTTCTTAATGACTCCTGTAGAGAAAGAGCATGTATGTAGTTGGTTTTATCTTCACTCGTTCAAATAGCATTCTGGACGTACATCCTTACGCATTTGATGCTTCCAAATGTAAATACAACTTTTCAGTTTTGCTTTCAACTCAGTATATCATGGAGGTTCACCCTCTGTCAGTATTTTCTAAACACTAAAGCACTTAGTGACAAGCCATATCTTGAAGTTTATACTGACTCTGATGGCCCAGCAGCTTCAAACCAATCCCACCCTGATAAATGCTTATACAGCGATGAAGTCAGTAAGGAAAGTTACCAAGTGAGCTAACAATTGAATACTCCAAGAACTACTTACATGCAGGCATTGATGAAACTTCAGCTGTTACAATACTCTTTATTCCCAAATTCAATAGGCCTCCTCTGATTAGTCCACAGGTAAATGCTAAATACTAAATATAAAGTTGCATTTTAAATAAGTGTCAAGGGTGAAGCTTGTTGCTAAAGATTGAAACTAAGTACTCAAGAACCAGACTTAACACTTGGACAATATAAAACTATGGACGTTTTGTTACCGTGCTTGAGAGACTTTGTCATGTCACTAATAGATAAAAGCTCCGATATTTGGTACAGCAGAGCTCACAATACAGATTTCTCTTGTTAGAGGCACTATCTTGAGTCACTTGTTTCTATTTCCATTAAACTTGTAGGAACTTAATATCCTTAAAACAATTATTCCCAAGACTTGGCTGAAATTAGCAACTGGTATTAAACTCAACAAAGGAAAAACAGTCCAAGATAGCGTTCTTGCACAGGCCGCATCTTAGCATACAAGGGCCTGCAGATATTTAGAATACACGTTGCAAAACAGAAGAAACATCTCAAACACCAAAAAAATCGCAATGACAGTAGCCTGCAACTGTGATGACTAAGAAGATCAAGAATTAAGAAACCATAAAACGGAACTGAATGCCCTATTTCTTACATCCACCTGAACCAAAGTGCTTTATAAGAGGGTCTGCAGAGGCACTGATTTTACTTACAACAACTACTAACTCAGCATCTACACTCAAAAACTATTTTTAATTGGTGGAAGAACTTTCTGAATGTTCATATAATCTCAGAAGCTTGTTCTACGTAACAAATAGCATCTTCCAAGTATGTTTTGGAAATTTTAAAAAAGCTTCTGAAAGCACATGCTCTCCAAAGAGAACGAAAGAATTTGTGTGATAGTGGCAGACCAGCTCCTACCACCAAGTAACTCAAATATGACAACAGCAAGTTTCACAACGACTATGACCGTTTCTTGAACCTTAAATCAAATCCACTGTTCCGAAACAAGGTGCATTTCTAAAAAGCACAGGGTTTGGAGACTAAACTTCAGCTGCCCTTTTGAAGAGTTTGTATCCATTCAATTACAAAATTTAAAGTTATTATTAATAGATCAAGATAATTCAAATCGAACTGGTAGATCCCAAGGATAAAGCTGAAGAGTACCTTTGGTGCATGTTCTAAATACTGCTTTCCTGCAGACATTTGTGTCAAGAGACGAAATTTATTGTCTTGAAGGACATAAATACCCTGTTTAAAAAAAAAAAAAAATTTTTTAGTTGACTATGCAGTAACATGTAATCAACATTTTATGTGAAGGGATTTGATTTGTAGATACAATATAAATGTTCTCAGGTTGAAAAATGAAATTTTAGATTAAGGTATATGTGATTTAAGTTTAAACTGTATTATTTACTTACATGAAATATCAAAACAAAAGATACTTAATTGTGAGTTTACAACAAAACTCCTAGATAATAATATGATCAGTTAACCCCAAAAACTGTTTATTTACATTCTTCTTAGAAGAGTCCTTCCAGTGCTCAGAAACAATAGTTCCAATTCACTATTCACAGTATGCAATTCACTATTCTTATTCTCAAAGTGAGAATTATCTTCTTTAATAGTGATACAAGCAACAGCACCCAGCAGACGATCAAATTAAAAGCCTAGTGTTTTCTACATTACAATTTTGTGCCACAATATGCATTTTAATAAATTAAGTATGAACACAGTATAGCTTAATCTGCACCTGTCATTTTAATTTCTTTGCTAATGACTGTGCTATTTTGGAACTTCATAACCCTTGAAATTAAATTAATGCTACATATACAATTGAGCCCTAAGCTCAATACTGCAGCTTTCTTTGAATTCAAAAACAGATTTCTAACGTAATTATTATCTGCTAAAAGTTATTACTTGATAAACAGCTCACTGAAAAATAAAACCTATTTGGCACAATCCTTGTACAAATTCTCTTGTTCCTACTTTGATACAAGAAAATGGCTATAAGAAAACCAAGTCATTCAAAGTGAAAAAAAATTTTTACTCTAGTAAAATGGCTCCTTAAATTATTTTGATCTTGCTTTAAGAACTGTGGCTGTTGATATAGGAAAGCACGTAGATACAACGCAATGTCACCAACACGCAAATTTGGGAAATTTTTCAGCTGTTTCTTATAGAAGTATGTTCAGTAGAGTGCAAATAATTCTCTCAACTGCTGAAAACTAAATATTCTTCAAAATAAAATTACTTCAAGGCAGCCATTCTATTTAAATGGATGTTAAGACAGCAATATCACTTTCTTACACTAGTTTTCTACTAAAATTTATTGGGAGATACATAAAAAAAGTTCCTGTTTAAGTGTTAATCAACTGTAACTGTTACTGTCCTGTCAGTTTGTAACTCTGCAACAGCACATATGAAATTCAAAGCATTTAGTCTTTTCAAACAGGGTGGCAATAAAGACATCACAAGCAATTATTAAATTATATTCTGAAGCTACATGCTAACATGAACCTTAAAAAACTGCTTTTTAAACACAACAAATAAAGAACATTTGGGGTTTCTTATCAGATAATTAATTCCAGACCAAGAAAAAAACAAAAAAATGTGCTAGTAAATCAAAACTGTTACTGATTTTGTAAGTTAAATCTTATTCTACAACATTAGTACCTGATGATTAGTCCTTAGGTTATCTATTTGTTTTTTGAATACAGTTGTCCAAAAATCTTTGCAAATGAACTTCATAATATCTAATTCATCCTTGAACCTGGCAGTATCTTTTGTAAACCTAAGAGAGAAGTGAGAAATATATCAACAATGAAGGTACACACAACTTGACCGATTAAACAGAAAAAGAAAATACAAAAAAACGGTACTACACAACATTATTTTTGAGGCTGTTATAGAAATCAGTTTTTCAACCATTGTACAGTATCATTCTAGCATCACTCTGCATCCATCAAGTATTTTAACTTAAGAGCAACACAGTGTTATCTTAATACCTGCAACATGACAGCAGAATAAATGGTTCAAATTATGAGATTATTAAAGACAGTTGAAGTACAGAAAGATGCAAAGCACTCCATCAGTTTTACCTTCAACTAAATGTCTAAATGAAAGATAAACAAAAAGCTCACACCTATACTACTGCTTGGAAGGAGTCCTTCAAATATGCAAAAAAGCACTAACACAAAGGAACAAACATGTAAAACTTGTTCCTGTTTTCCAAAAAGGGATCTCCTTCTCGTGCTTATTTCAGAATTCTCTCCCTTTATCTTCCTTGAGGGTCTTTATCTGGCACTAAAGCACCACTTTGTTCAATGAAAACATGACTTCAGAAGCTCAAGAGTCTCCACACGATCTCAGAACAGGAGCACTGAAGTTGGATGTGCAGCAAGTCATCGTGCGTCCCCAAAGGGCCTGGGGAAACAAGGAGGCAACGTGCTCGGTCGCAAAGTTCCAACGACCGAGAGCACTTTAGAAAAACGACATAGAGTAGCCAATCATAAAATTATGTTTAAGAAAGAAATTAGAAAGAGAAGTAAATAATTAAATGTACCAGAAATAGGAAACATGCAAAAGTAGGTCTATAAAAAGCACAATTAAAAGGGATTGTAAGTATGACAAGTAACCATATACCCTGACTAAGTTTTCATGACGGCAAGCACTGGGAAAATACATACTCCAAAACTGTCCTGCGGTATTCAAACACAGGTCCTCGCAAGAATGAGATGCCAAAAGAGAGGATGCCAGAACGTATAATAAGAGGAACATATCCGCAGCATAACCCTCTGTCCACCCCAGCAGCGAGCAGCTTTCCACCGAGCGGGCGAACACTCCTGGCCCCAGCAGGCCGGGAAGGAGGCACCGTGGGCCCTCGCAGGGCGGACGCCGGGCAAAACCCCCGAGGAGGAGCAACGCCCGCCGGCCCCGGGAGCAGGAAGAGGGACGCCGCAAGGGGCCGGCTGGGGCCGAGGCTGCGGCAGCGGCGGGGACTCACCTCTCGATCAGCCCCTGCCCGACGCGGAAGCCCATGCTCTCCAGCTTGGTGGTGCAGCGGCCGTTCTCCTGCAAGACACAAGGCGCCGCCGCCGCTTTACCCCGGCCGCTGCCGGGCGGCCCCCAGGGCGGCCCCGGCCCCACTCACCCCCTCGCCCTGCTCGGCGGCGCGGTACAGCCCCGCCACCATCTCGTTGTGCAGCAGCAGGAAGAGCGCCTCGTCCGCCATCTCCGCTCCGCTGCGGAGCTCCCCCCCCCGCCGCCGCGGCAACGGCCAGCTGCCGCCGGGGCCTGCCGCCGCCGCGCCGCCCCTTCCGGCTGGGGTGAGGGCGAGTGGCGCGGCTGGGCGCTGTCAGCTTCTGGTGCGACCGCCTGAGGCGGAGCGGCCCAGCAGCGGCGGCCTGACCGGTTCTCCCTGCCGGGGAACCGCTCGGCATTCGCGCCCGCCGCCGCCTGGGGAAGGCCTCCCGCGGCTGGCTGGCACCGGGCGAAGCCTCTCCTGAGGCGGGAAAGGGCCTTTTACGTTATCGCTTTCCAGAGCCCGCTGCCTCGGGCGGTGGCGCGAACTGGGGCTGCACAACCGAGTGCCGTGAAGGGGGGCCGGAGCCGAGGGGCAAACACCTCTCTTCCCTACGGAGCTGCGCCCCGCCCGCCTTACCGCTGGGGGCTGAAGGGGGGGGGGGGGGGGGGGGCGGGCGGTGTCGTGGTTTTTTTTATTGCCCTCAGAACGTCACTCATTCATTCGCCTTCCATTTCCTGCCCTTGTGAAACGGCAGCGCGCTCCGCGCCTGGGGGCGCACCCCAGCCTCTCCACAGAAACGGCACCGGCCGCCCGGCGGGGAAGAGCACAGTTAAAAACCTCGCCACCCCAGGCGTCAGGAATAACGTCTACTAACGGGGTTTTACAGCCGCTAAACGGAGAGCCAGCTGGCGAGCCCCAAGCCACGAAGCTTCGGGTGACGGGCGGGAGGCGTGAGGGCAGGCGCGGAACCAGCAGCGCGCCCAGCACGGGGCCGCCCGTGAAGCCATCGCCCCCCACCGGCCCCGGCCTGCGCGCCACCGGGCAGCGCGCCAGCCCTCAGTAACGTCCCCGCCTATTGGCTCGCCTGGCGCGGCGGCCCCTGTAGCGGAGCGGTGATTGGCCTCCGCCCGAGCCGCCTGCGTGCTGGCTTGTCAGCCCCATAGAGAGTGGGAAAGTAGGATGCGTCCTAGGTGGGTGGGGATAAACGTTCTCGAAGTGGCTTTCTGATTGGGCTGTGGGAAATTGACGCATGAGTTCTTGCTAGCTCTGAGAGGTGTCACTCCGGCGGTCCCTTTGGTGATTCGTAGAGCTGGCAGGCAGAGGCTTCCAGTAGCTGGTCAGTCGGGATGCCAGTCTGCCTCTGGGCCTTGTGATTGGTGGACGCCTTCAGTAAGCCTTTCCCGCGGGGCGTGCCCTTTTCTCTCGTGCCCGGGCTATTGGCTGCGCCGTCCCAGCCCGCGGCTGCCGGAGTGGTGGGCCGCCAGGCGGGCCGCGCCGCGCCGCGCGTGGGCGGGGCCTCTCCCCCCGTTACCCAGCGGTGCCTTGCGCTGGGCCCCGGCTAGGCCGCGCTGCGGGCGGGATGGCGGTGGCGGTGCGCGCGCTGCAGGAGCAGCTGGAGAAAGCCAAGGAGAGCCTCAAGCACGTGGACGAGAACATCCGCAAGCTCACGGGACGGGACCCCAATGACGTGAGGTGAGGCGGGGGGGCGCCAGCGGGAGCAACGGCCCGGCGGGGGGAAGGGGGGGGTGTGAGAAGCGGCCAGGCCCGGGGTGGGGGGATGAGGGAGCTGGTGTGCGCCGCCCTGTTGTCCCGTGGCGGGGGGGGGGGGGGAGGTTGCGTGAGGGGCCCGAGGGGCGGGCGGCGAGGAGCTGCCCGCAGGCCGCCGCCTCCGCGCCCTTCTTCGGGCCATCCCCGCTTCTCTGGCGCAGCGCGGGGGGGGGGGCTGGTGGGGCCTCGGTCCCGCTGGTTTGCTGGCGGCGTCTGCCCGTCGTGGCGGAGGGCGGGGGGCACAACCGTGGGGTGCGGGAGGGGATGGTCATGGCCGCGGGCAGCTCTGGCTGGGCGAGTTGCAGCGCCCCGGGGAGGCTCCCTGCAGCGGCTCGGGGGGGCCGGGGCAGGTACCGCTAACAGCGGCCGCTGTCTCTTGCAGGCCCCCTCAGAACAGACTGTTAGCCCTCACAGGCCCTGGTGGAGGTAGAGGGCGCGGGAGCTTATTGCTAAGGTAAGGAGCTGCAGAAACGGGCAGCGGGGTTTCTTCCACCCTTCGCCCTGGTATGGGTTTTCTGTCCTTACACTGGGGTGTTTCATATTTCTCTTCTGATCCCATTGCTCGTTGTACTGCTGTTTCAGTAAGCAGGCACCAAAGCTGGCCTACAGGGCATTTGGGGTTTTATGTCACCACCTGAAATTTAAAGTACCTTCTCATTCTGAGTTATAACAGGTTTAAACTGGTGGTTTTCCCTAACGCTTTCAGCTGTTAGCCTGAAAAATAAGAAGAAACATCAAAGTTAAGGGAGGTGTTATGTGGTATCTGGGACCTTGTCTCTTTGAAATCGTTCAAAATCAATCTCTTAGTAATTAAGAAACTGGTAGCTGTTCTGGGAAGAATAGAAAGAGTTGAAGTCGACAAGAATTTTGAAACACATGTAGGTAAAACCACTAGTGTTTTGTTGTGGGTTTTCCTTCCTCCTGCCCTTTTTTTCCTCCTCCTTCCCCCCACCTCAAGTAGAATGAAAAGGCTATTTTTTGTTCACTAGTTCTTTCTTAATGAAGTATGTAGTGGATTTTTTGTTGAATTTCATTATTAAACTGCTGGTTAAGGCTTAATACATCTTGAAAGTTACTGCAAATATGAACACTTGAACACAATGGGGCTCCTTGTTTTAGTGTAGCTACTCAATTAAATAAGTACAGAAATTCAAGCTTAAATTAGTTGGTCCGCAAGCAATATGTTTAAACACTTTATTGCAGTAGTAACACTAAATGATGATAGAGCTGAGTAAAATTTATTATTACATCATGACCACAAAGTCAAAATACAGTTTGATTGTGCAGGCTTAAGGTGGACTTGGGGTTAGCCTAACTTGTTCTGAGATCACAAGTGTTTTCTTTTTAGGCGTGGATTCTCGGATAGTGGAGGAGGACCCCCAGCCAAACAGAGGGATTTTGAAGGGGCAGCCAGTAGGTGGGTGCAAAAACTGATGTAGAGAACTTGCTTTATCAGAATGAGAATTTATAACAGTAAATTTTAAATACTTGGATTCAATAACTGTTAATAACTGATGACTTTCACTGTCTTCTTCAGAGATTACATATTCAAGACTTGTTGGAAATATATTTGGATGATAGCAATTGACCGGTGAAATTTTTTTTTTGTACCTTATAGCAATATAAAGATTTTAGCAATAATATAAAGATATAGCAATACAAAGATTCTTGGAATTTTCTGTTTTACTTGGTGTACAGTCTGCTATATTATATTCTGCTTAGTAGCCCAGTTTTGTTTTACAGTAGACACAAGTTGAATTATGACTGAGATCTCCTGTTCAATAAATTGTGTACAGTGTGACAATAGACTCAGATTTTGGGCTTTCACATCCGGATGCAGGTCTGTCAGATGTGACTGATTATAGTGAGCTTCATTCTATGGGCACTTACATGCAGTGGTAGTTCTTGACTAAAGCAAGGCTTCCTTTTGAATTTTTGAGTTAACACAAAATGACTGTGGAACAGCTTTACCAGTAGTAAAGTGCTGTGCCACAAAGCTGAGAGTGAAAGCTGAAAATAACTTCTATTTAACACCTGCCGTTGTTCTTTATTAAAGCCTCAGTTCGTTCAAGTTCTCAGGTCTTAAGTGCTCTGCCTCTCCTTACCTGTTTTCTAGGTATTTGGCTAGGTAACTTAAATAGCATTTCCCATTTGAGAAATCATACCAACCTTTATGTCTTGATGCATTTAAATCTGTCTTGCAATCCCCTTATACCAGTAGCCATTTTAGAGATTCTGGAAAAAGAAAAATGCAAACATTAAAAACAAAAAATAAATTCCAAAGGTATTCTAAAAAGTCAAATATGGTAGTAATGTGGGCTCTTCTGTTTTACTTTACTGTGCAAGTTGTATTAAAACTTAAACTGTTTTCTGTCACTGATTTTTACCAACAGCAGATTCTATCTGTAAAACGCTACTTACTGATCATTGGAACTGTGGGCAGATTTTTGCTGGGAGTGTTGGTTCTTCTGACTAGATGTGTATTTTTCTCATGTTAGAACAGATGCTGTCCCAAATACGTGTTCTCTAGTGACCATTAATGCTTTTTCTTCCTCAGGCTGGGTGGAGAACGTCGGACAAGAAGAGAATCACGCCAAGAAAGCGACGCAGAGGATGATGATATTAAAAAGGTAATACATGATTAATGGAGCTGTGCAGGAAGAAACTTACTTATCTGGAACATGAACAAAGTAGTTTGTTTTTCTTTGTTGTAGCCAGCGTTGCCATCTTCTGTTGTTGCTACCTCCAAAGAGCGAACACGTCGAGACCTTATACAAGATCAAAATATGGATGAGAAAGGAAAACAAAGGTATGCAGAAATCTCTTTTAAGCAGTAACGTGGTACTTCTGAGTGCTAGCATAGGAAGTAGCTTTAGATTTAAAAAGTATTATACAGATGCTATTATATATCAAAGATGATGTTAAAGAGGTACCATAATGGTATGAAATTGATTTTAAAAGATATTCTCTCAAAATACTTCACAGCAGTAACAATGCAGTGTTCACTTCACATAACTGACAGGGGTTCTACTTCTCAGGCCACCTACAGGGATAGGCTTGCTAGTGCAATTGTAACTGTTCGTCTTTGAGTGAGACAGAAATATGTATAGCTTCATTGGCATTGGTTACTTAACATTTTGGACTGATACAACTGTCTTGGTACATCATTTATTTTGTTGGTTGAAGGAGACTCTTGGGGGTGGGTTTTTCCTTTTTTTTTTTTTTTTTTAAACGCAGTAGCTCCATTATGTATTTCTTCTCTCTTATTACTTTCAGACTTATTATTATGTGTGCAGTCTGACCTTTCTTTTGCCTGCTTCTCTTTAGATTCCTTCTCTGTATATCTCCTTTTTCCTATATTTTATTTGTGTCAGGGTAGCTCATAAAAATTCTTGCTGAAATACAGTTCTGTTGGGAAGAGGTGTTGGAAAAGCAAATTTGCGACTGTGTCCAACCTCTTGGACTCCATCCGCTTCAGTCTGCAGCTCACCTTGTGCAACAATAACCCATACCTCAAATAAACAGAAGAATGTGAGCTGGAATAAGGACCTATAGAGAGCTGCTCTGATAAGGACCACAGATCAATTAGCACAGAAAAGGCACTTCGCTTGCTTCTTTTACAGTTACAACACCACTAGCAGACTGCTGTTGCTTCCATCGCCAGTTTCCAACTGCTTTCCTCACAGAAAGTTGTTCAAAATTCTTAGTGGACTTCCTAGAGCTTCAGGCACTAAAAGTTTGTTTCCTCAGAATTGTAGTTCTACTGTTTTGCACTTCAGTAGTGTCTTCTGGGGAGATAAGAAAACCAGTCTTGATCTCTGTGTGACTTGTGGTGGAAAGAGGCTCTTTAAGAGGACAGCATCCATTGAACTCTCAATTTTGCTCAGTGTCTTCTGTCATTCGTATACAAATACACTTTGAGTAATCTCTAGCTCTCAATTCTTTATTTGTTCCTATTTCTACTGTTTAATATACAAGTACCTTTACCTTTCCGTGTCAGGTTTGTGCCACTGTAGTAGAGTGGTACTGAGGAAGAGAGTAGCATTTCCTTTCTCTCTTGATAGGGTAAAAGTTCAAAGCAAATAAGAGAGTCTGCCTCTTGCTGTAAAGGCTTAATTTGGGATTAAATAGAAAGAAAGAAAGAAAGAAAAAGTGAAATCCAAGAAATGAGTTCTTGTTCAGAAGGGAATTCCTTGAAGAATTTTACTTATTTAAGTTTTCTCACAACACTACTTAATTGGATGAGAGCAATTCTGGTTTCATGCCACAGTGCAATGTCTCATTGTAGAAGATACTGTTAGGCAAACTGTGACAGATAAGCTTTCACTCCCCTGTGGCTCTATTTCTCCTTAATCCTCTGAGCGGGGGGGGGGGGGGGGGGGGGGGGGTGTGTGTGTACATTTTTCAGAAAGCCAAATGACCTTCCAGTTCACTGCCTTATTGATAGCTCACACTGTATTTACTCAACCTTTTCTTCAGTACTCTCTGCTTTTGGATTTTTTTTAATGTTTTTCTTAGTGTCATTATTTCCAGATGTAAAATGTGCAGGCTTCCAATTTTCCCAGTGCTAACTGTGCTGTGTTATGGATAAGAGCTGTGTCTTACTCTTAAGCAAAATATGATATGTCACTGTAAATTATATCCTTGACTGTTGGCATAGTCAATATGTGTTCTATTGCTAATGGCCTTGAGTAATACTGAGCCTTTAAAAATAAATGTGTCTGAGGTGGAAATTTTCTCTGATTGTTTATGCAAATAAAAATCTTAGTACTTGAACTGAATTTCAAACTTTTTTTTTGTTTTTATTCAGGAATCGACGTATATTTGGCCTGTTGATGGGCACTCTTCAAAAGTTTAAGCAGGAGTCCACAGTTGCTACTGAGAGGGTACTTATTTTTAGTTCTATCAGATTGTAAATAATAAAGCAAAATTGTGTGGTTAAGCTGTTTCAAATAGGAATGAAAATTCCCCACGGAGTAGGTTGCAGGTGCAACAAGTTGGTAAGAATGCGCATAGGGTTTTGTTTGGTTTAGTGTAGTGGAATTGGGGTGGGAGGCAGTAAAGGGACTCTTATAAATTTCATGACTTTACAACGCTGTTTCTGACCATTGCAGAAGTGAAAATGCAATGTTTTGTTGATTTTTTTTTTTTAATTGCTGTACATTTTTGAAACATGTAAAACACAAAATAGATTATCATCTTTCTTGTTTACATTATTTGGGGATCATTTCAAAGTAAATGGAATTTAATCAGGTGACTATTTAATAGGTCATAGGCTACTTCTGTAAATAATGGTGATTCAGTATTGCTGAAGCAGTGCCTACCCTGTGCTGTGTTCCAGATGTTTAAATTACAACCAAGTATACAGAAATGTATGGTTGTATTATGCTATCTGTTTGACTACAAATGGCTTCCCCCTCCTCGTATAGATAACAAGAATTCCTGGTTTTAATAAATGGATACGTGATTGTACTGAAGTGAAGGCTTTGCGTAGCTTAGTGGGAACTTCAACAAACTTGTATATAGGATGGTGGTAACTGTATTCCTAGTATGCCCTTTTAAATTGTGGAGGATATGGTATTTGTTTACCGTTGGCCTAAATGGGTTATTCAGTTAATATTAATAACCTTTAGATTAAAAACAGTGTTTAAAAGTTCTACTTTCAGCAGTCTGGTCGCGGCAGATAGAAAGTCTTTAAACTTAAAACCTTTTCTGTGTAGTGTTAGCATAGCTGGCTTGCAGTGTTGGTATTGATTACTTTCAGATTCAGTATTTGGATATCCTGCTGTTTTATCTATCTTGTTGTGTAGCACATGAGAAAGGACCAAAGTTCTCTGTGGCCTGCTTGCCTTTAGAACAAGAAACTATTGATTAGGATGGTCTAGAAACATGGAGTCCTGTCTAATTTACAGTAGTATGTGCTTGCGTAAAGAGACTTTGAGGAGTTACCGCTCTTTGCAACATTTTTTTGAGAATTTGTATAGGCATTGTTCTCTTCGTACATAAAAAACTTACTATAAATCAAAGTAGAGGCCTGAGGGGTTTTATGACACAGCTATTTCGTTGTCCAGGCACTAAATTCTATTTTTTTTTGTTAGACAACTATTGTACAATCTGAGCACATGGATGTCTAGGACATACAAACAGGGCATTCCTGGATTATAGTAATAGATATAATTAGCAATGAATATACTGGAAGTATTTGCAGTGTAATTTGTTTTGTTGATCACAAACACCAATTTGCAGTCCTTCATTTGTTTCTGGGGGAGTTGACTTTTTTCTCCTCCAAGTGGAATACCTGAAATCTATTTCTTTTTTTCTGCCATGGGGAAAGAAAACATGTTGAAGCTTGTATTGAAAATTCAAATCCAAATTGAATGAAAGAAAAGCAGACAGAAATCCACAGGGGCCCATAATTTTATAGTTAACCCACAAAAAAAAAGTGTGCCAGCGAGCAATGACACTTTTGTTCCATTACCTGTAATTTAGGAGATACTTCTTAATGTGTTTTTAGGAATGCCTTTAATGGTATAAATAATTCAAAATTTTAATTGTACCAAACTAGAACACTTTCTTGCTATAGAAAAAATATTTAAGATACTTCTTTATTTATCTTAGCAAAAAAGACGACAAG
Organism: Phoenicopterus ruber ruber; assembly: GCA_009819775.1. Classification (NCBI taxonomy): domain Eukaryota; kingdom Metazoa; phylum Chordata; class Aves; order Phoenicopteriformes; family Phoenicopteridae; genus Phoenicopterus; species Phoenicopterus ruber. The sequence goes on along the minus strand of CM020219.1, from coordinate 27,678,199 downwards.
AAATTGAACAAAAACTTGAAGTGCAGGCAGAGGAAGAAAGAAAGCAAGTTGAAAATGAAAGGCGAGAACTGTTTGAAGAAAGACGTGCTAAACAGACAGAGCTGCGGTTACTGGAGCAAAAGGTTGAGCTTGCTCAGTTGGTGAGTTTTAGTTTTGCTCTTGATCTTTCTCTTGTTTAAACTATTCTTGTATATCTTAGGGTTATTTTCTTTCATTTCTCAGCAAGAAGAATGGAATGAACATAACGCTAAAATAATTAAATACATAAGAACGAAGACAAAACCCCACTTATTCTACATACCTGGCAGAATGTGTCCTGCTACGCAGAAGTTGATGGAAGAGTCACAGAAAAAGATGAATGGTAAGTGGTCTTTGTGATACAAAGGCCCTTGTTCTTGCCTCCCTTTGATGTTTACTGTACAAATTTCTTTTAAGTCTCTCTGCTTAAATACATGAATTTCATGGTTAGGACAAAATGTATGTTCTTGCATGGGTGTTCATCATAAGTGAACATTGCTCTTTCAGTGACTTATTTTTATGTTGGATGTGTTTTGATTCTTTTACAAGAAGTCAAAAGAGGTGTATGCGTAATCTCAGAGGTATGTGTTTAAAACATAGTCCTTTATATTAGCTTTAGTACCCAGATGTATGCCAGTGTTTGAAAAGGCAGATTCTGTGGATTGAAGACCCAAGGAAATGCAGTTTTTTACAAGGGGTTTGAGAAGCGTTTTCTTAAGCACAGCACTAGAACTTTATGGTCATTTTTTTTTTTTACCTTAATGTGTGTTCATTTCTGTTTCACAGGATGACTATATTTTTCTTTTGGAAAACAATTTAAAATACTGCGGTTGATGGTAGTCCTACTGTTCTTTTTTATTAAACTGAGAATGTAGTGGGTTTTTTTTCTTAAGGAGGTTTTCTTCATTGTGTGGGGTTGGGGGATAAGAGAAGCTAACTCACCTGTCTGAATAGCTTACATTATTTAAGCTTTCTTAATACCTAACCAGCTTTTTGCTGATTCTTACTGTCTTTTGTTTACCTTAGGAACTATAACCTTGTTAATATATAAATACCAGGAAATTAAGGCATTATTTTGCTATACTGTTGGTTAGATTGATTTTAATGAAGTCAAAACCTCTTTTTGTTAGCTTAGATTTAGGGCTTTACTGTTCTGATACTCAGCTGAGCTGACTATCCCCTTTGCTTTGTTTTCTTAAGGTAACTAGCAGTCTTTTTCATTATGCATGAATGGCTTGCTACTTCAGAATGAATAAGGATGCAGTATTTACAAGTTAAAACAATTTGATAACTTATTAGCTCATAGTTAAGGGGAAAATAGACTTCAACGTCTGTAGATTACCTGAAACTATTATTTATGCATTTATTCCCTAGCACTCTTTGAAAGCAGGCGAAATGAATTTGCAGAGCAGATTAACAAAATGGAGGCCAGGCCCAGAAGACAATCTGTGAAGGAAAAAGAACAGCAGGAGGTGCAGAATGAAGAAAAGAAGGAAGAACAGAACAAGGAGCAGGAAGAGGGTAAGGTGGCTCAGCAGGTGGAAGAGTTGGAGACAGGTAATCAGCACAATGATGTAGAAATGGAGGAAGTAGGGGAGGAAAAGGGAAAAACAGGTTCAGGGCATAGCGATGCAGAGAAAGAACAGGAAGAGGATGAACAGAAACTTGAAATGGAGATTAAAGTAGAAGAGACTACTGAGGTGAGGGAGAATGACAAGCAACAGGATGGTCAGCATGAAGAGGTCACAGTTGTAAAAGAGGAGAGTGAAAACATTCAGCCAGTGGATAATGAGCAGGATATGGCTGAAATGAATGAGGCAGATAGTGTAGAACCTGTAGAAAATGAAAATGGCAAAGAAGTGGAACCAGAAACAGAGTGTGATGCTCAGCCAGAAAAAGAGTGTCATGTTCCGTCTCCCAAGAAGGAGAAAGGTATTAAACCAGAAATTGAAGCTGAGCCTGAAGAAAAACAGGAGAAGGCACCTGAAGCTCAGCCAGAACCTGTGGCTGAGGCTCTAGCTCAGCCACAGTCTGTGCCACTGCCACAGTCGCCTGAGTTGTCTCAGTCCGCTCAGGATACAGAGCCCCAGGCAGACAAGGATGAAAATGCTGTGGTGTCTGTAAAGGTGGTTGAGGCACAGACAGAGCAGAGTCAGGCACCGAGTGTAGAAATTAAGAGTAAGACTAGGAGTAGAAGCAGAGGTAGGGCAGGGAACAAAACTGGTAAGAGTCATAGCCGTAGTAGCAGCAGCAGTAGTAGCAGTAGTACTTCGAGCAGTACTAGTAGTGGAAGTAGTTCCAGCACCGGCAGCAGTAGCAGTCGGAGTAGTTCCACCAGCAGCAGCACAACAAGTGGAAGTACTAGCAGGGACAGTAGCAGCAGTAGCTCTAGCAGTAGTGAAAGCAGAAGTCGAAGCCGAGGAAGAGGGCATAACAGAGATAGAAAACGCAGAAGGAGCACGGACAGGAAGCGAAGGGATGCTTCAGGAGTAGATAGGAGTCACAAGTCCTCAAAAGGTGGGAGTAGAGATACCAAAAGCTCAAAGGATAAAAGTTCAAGATCTGACAGAAAGAGGTCTATATCAGAAAGTAGTCGGTCAGGCAAGAGAACTTCACGGAGTGAAAGAGACCGTAAATCAGACAGGAAAGACAAAAGGCGTTAACAGAAGAGACCAAGCTTCCTTAGCCTAATCTTTGCAGCGGAAGATTATTTGAGAGAAAGGATTCCTTGTAAGGAGGAGGAGAAGGCTGCCTTAAGAATTGCATGCTGTAAAAAATCTTTTGGAAAAATGCAGACTGTTTACCAGGCATTCTTGTACTTTTTACATAATTTTGTAAAAGGTTACTTACCAAAATTATGTGAAGTTCCTGAAAATGTAAAAATAAAAGATTAACACTCCTTTGCATCTTTTTTTAAATACCCTGTACTCATTAAGATCCTCTGTATATTTTAATAGGCAAACCTTTAAGTAGGTGTGATCACTTCTTCTGTATCATACACTTTTTTTTGTAGAAATAAATGTGCGTTTTAAATAAATTGTTTGAGATGTCCTGTTGACAATTAAATTCCCCTTTTCGATCATATGTAGGGAGGCAATGTTGCAGGAAATGTAAGATTTTGCTTTTCCCCTCTATTCTTTGCAAGAATGGGAATTTTAAGACCCAGTGAAGGGAGTAATCTCTCCAGTGCTGGGTAGGAAGGGAAAGTAATTGATTTGGATCTATACCTTTTGTTTTCTTCTGTAATCACAAGCTCTTACTCAATTCTATCTTCCAGTTATAAAACTTTTTCCTGTCCATAGGCAAGCAGTGATTAAATGGGAATGTTAACACTGGCCAAGATAGCTCAAGTCAGTCTGGAATACCGCTCTTACCTGCCTTCTGCAGGTGCTTTGGTAGTACTTACATCTATGTTCTGGAGACAGTTAATCTGTTTAATGATGTTCCTTGCTTTGATGGCCAGTGGAGGAAAGACTTCAGCTTGCATCTCAACCAGGATTCTTTTTATTTTAGTTGCAGACTAATCTTTGATCCCTTCATACCACTAGGAATAATTACATTGCAGTGTTGGAGTTACCTGGGACTACCTAATACTAATGTTGTGTGTGTGCAAGAATGCTTTCTGAATGTATTTAATACAACTTAAAGTGGTATGGTGTTATCTATGAAGGTGAATACTGTTTTTATATAATTTTGTATGGAAAACAATAACATCTGTCGCTCTGTTCTGTACATGTGCAAATAAATGTGGCTTTGTAGACTACTCTCTTGATGCCTATGATGTTTTCTATAACACAGGTGTATTACCTTAGTCTTTCTATATTTAAAGCATGAATCACAATTGCAGGTGACTGTACTTTAGAAGCTCTGTATCCAGAATTGTTCTTACAGGCTTTAATTAATGCCTATTAACTGAATATGAAACACAGCTATAATCCGTGTTGTCTTGGCAGGAAGAGAATTCTCGTATTTCGTATGCCAAATCGCAGAGCAGGAAGTCCTAGAAGGATTCTGGAATGGAAATGACATGTAAGCTTATTTTAGTGTACGAAATGCCATATATACCCCATTTTTCTGGAGCATAGAGCAGACTTTTGCAAAGTTCTAGTTTGGGAGGGCGTCAATTTTTGGATTTTTCATCTGAACTCAGAGTAGTGACAGATTTCTGTGTTCTGAAGAGCTGAACTTCCTGGCTTAAAGAAAAGTGTCTAGCAAGGGATGAAGTGGAGTGTTCTTTCAGCACAAACAGACGCAGTGGGAAAGCTCCTCAGGCTTCCCCCTTCTCAGCAAGTTCAATACTTTATTCTGATTCTTCAGTCCATTTGCTGCTTCAATATCCTATCTGCCTCTGATTCTCTACAACTGAGAATCATTTTTAGTTCTTGTCTCCAACCATATTTCCTTCCTTTCAAAGGAATGTGGTGGTTTCATGTACCTTCTTTTTTGAAGGACAAGCAAAATTTCAAATGCCTTATTGAAGATGTTAAACGCAGCAGTTTACCACAAGGAACAAACTTTTATACTGAGTAGTTGAGTAAATGTTACTGGTTTGCATGTTTCAACTAACTTCACATTTCAAATTGCCTTTGGAAGCCATTTAAATTTTGTCAATTTTTTTTTTTCCTAACATTGAGTATCTTTAAGGTTTCTTATTTTGACATTAATTGAGTGATTCACTGCTGTAGTGTATTTACTGTACAGGTTTTAATGGCTGATGCTGTAGTCATTACGTAAAGCTAGAGAAGTAGGTTACTAGTCGGAAGCCACTGTTTCAGAGGAGCGTATTAACAGGGTTTATGAGAACCAATGTGGTGGGTCCTGGTAACTGAACTAGGGATTGGATTGATTACATTGTTTCAGGCTACATTACAGGCAGCCATGTATTTTTGACAAGGTGAAAATACAGGGGTTTTGTTGCTGAGTACAAAGCCGGTGATGTATCTGATAGTTTAATGTTTGTTAGAAGAAACTTACTGCCATGGTTAACCGTGCTGTTAATTAATAGTTAACCTTGCTAAATCTAAGCAGCTCAATGCAACATAAAACTTGGTAAGAATTAAATTTTCTAAAAGCTAGATATTCCAACCAATATTCCACTACAGAAATAGTGTAAGATAGTAGTATGCTATTAGCACAATATTACATAAAGACCTCTGTCTTTACAAAGCAGTAGTATCTTTTAGTAACTGTTACATTTGCCCTCAAAGTCCCATCCTCTTACCCTGAAGCAATTTCAGAGCTGTGATAGGGCTGAGACCATGGGCGCAATTTCCTTCCTCTATTCCCAGGCTACTGTTTCAAATAGCTGACAATTGCAAGACTGAATTTGATGCAACAGTTCAGGGTTTTTGAGAATTAAGTGCAGATAGCATAGGGCTAGGAAATGATTAAAACATTTTCTTATTTCCCTTCCCCATAGTGGTGAGTAGAGATCAAAGGAAAAATACCTTGTTCTCTTTTCACTCAAGTAACGTAGAAAAAGGAACGACAGAAAAGGGGAAAAACTGAGAATGAAGTAGAGATGCTTTATGTGAGTGGGCAACGTACCATGTGTGCTCTATGCCTGCCTTGTGGAGTGCTTCCATCGGATGGTCCCTTCTAGCTTTAAGTAGAACTTTAGAAGGCAGTTGGTGGTGTTTTGGGTTTGTGGTTGGTTTTTTTTTTTTGAGCTTTTATACTGTGCACTGACTGTATACCATTGACTTGTCTTTTTCTTCAGTCCTGATGCACCGATAAACTGGAAGGCTCCAAGAACGTGGGTTTTTTTTTTTCCATGATGCTCCCCTCAGAGTCCTTGTCAGAGTAGATTTTACGCAGGTTGTTCATTAATTATAAGCTGAAACATAACTTTGCGTAAAAGGTACACCTCTTCAAATTCCTGCTCCTCTACTTAAGGTGATGTCTTTGTGCTTAGAACAGCTTCATTGTATGTATTCAAAGGAAACCTGAACATAATTTTTCTGCAGAAAGTAGGTATTAGTGAGCTCAACACCCCCCTCCAGCAAAATTAATTTCCAAACCCAATAAATTTGCAAATAGGTTTCTAGATCATCTTTTGTGTATCAGGAAAGTAATGGTCTTGTGGTTAGGTCCCATGTATAATTTTGATATTCAGGTTCAGCTGCTGATTTTGTAGCATTTACTGTGGTACAACAGGACAAACCTATTTGTTTTATGTATGTCCCAGATTTTCAAAATGTGTTTCCCTCCTGCTCAAAGAAGTATTTCTCTGAGACTACGTGTATTTATGATGGAATCAAATGCTGTGGCAGTGGTGTATGAGTGATATACAGAGATCTGTGTTTTGGAGGCTATAATTTTGCTTTTTCAGACTCCCCCCCCCCGCCCCCCCAATATCAGTTTTATAGCAAGCCTGTGTTTTACCACAAACCTTGTTCAGGCAGTTGTTATTAGGTGACTGTTCTATTATATGGCAAAATGTGAGGCGTTCAAAGCAAGTCACAAGTTCCATGATTTTCTGGAAATGCACTGTTACTTGTCATGCTTGTAACCATTTTTGTAATAGGGAAGCAATAACGGCTTTTGCTTGCTATTTGTTATCCTAGCTGAAAAAGTTGGTTTAAATCTGGATGATGAATGACTGTTACCTGTTTAGATTTGTGTAACTGGAAGAGTGAGTTAGTGTTCCTTTTCTTCCTTTGACTTACTAATTTTTAAAAGATACTTGTTTAAAAAAAAAAAAAAAATCTTTTTGGCATGACATTTGATTCAATGTAAAAGTTGATCTGCATTTTCATCCAAACATCCTAAGTCGAGAGAACTATGTTTTTAAAGTGCTTTTGCCATGGACTATATTCTTCCATGTATTAGTGCAATATTCTACACAGTGTAACCCTACATTCTGTATGGAGCCTTTGGGTGCTATCATAAGAATATAGCCAAAGCTGTATATACCGTTGTTGTTATAAAATAGATGTTGACTTTAATGTACTTAGGAGAACTTTTACCAACTTATGATTTGCTTTGGGATCTTTATTGTTAATGCAGATACTGAATAGTCTAGGAAATGCAGCATCTCTTTTACTTATACAAAACCATGTCTTAAAAGAGCCATCCAGTGTGCCGCACTACTTGGTTTATTTAAATTACACCATTAATTCTGAGTTGATCCTTCTGTGAATTGTAGTGTATCATAAGGGATCTCTGCATTTCTAGCTCAATAGTTAAAGTTACTAAGATGTCATCGCAAATAAAAAGTTAATAGTTTCATCCTAACAAAAGCTGTTGGAAATAGATCTTACTTTTTCATTAGCATTGTTTGTCTTTGCATGTGTAATAGTACTCACATTTGTTGCCTCAGTTCTGTAGAAGAGAAATTAACTGAAGTCTCACTCGATCTGCTGTAAAGCTTTCAACTTTGTCCTTTGGAAGCCAGCTATGATAAACTCCATGAATCTTTATCTTTGACTTTAGTTCAAAGGTGATTAGACGTTATGCTTGTATAACATGTGCAAGTATGGGATTTACACCCAGAAGAAAAGAATATTTGGTATAAATATGATTTATTTTTTAAGTTACTAGAGGAACAAATAACACAGAACAGAGATCAGAGCAGTGCTCATCAGCCTTTTAACAGCTTCAAACCTAGAAAAATTATTGTTGAGGCTAAGCTACACAATAAGCAGTTCCCAGAATAACTTGAAAATCACAGATATAGATTAAACTGAGCAGCAAAGATGAGCTGCAACATTTTATCTCCATACAAAGACTTGAGAATTAGTTTGGGTATCCATATGAAACTGAAGTCAGAGCCATTTTCAAAGTTATTTTGACAATACAGTAATAATGTACAAATCTTAAGGTGTGAGTCGGATAGTTTGTTCTCCCACGCAAACTTGCGGAAGTACATAATTTTAGGTGTCGGAATACCTGGCTTTTCCATTTTTAGGTGAATCAGCTCCATGTTACCAGGCTCAAAAAGGACTGAAGGACTGTTAACCTTTCTAGGCCCATTATTGGGTTTTGTCCCATGGTCTATGGTTGGTGTGCAACATTATGAAAGACTCTTCTGACCAGTTGTTAATCTTGGTGGGATAAAAATGTTGTCCTTTTTTTTTTATTTTGTACAACACTTAGTATATAGAGAGAGTCCCCCCAATATAAATTTCTTGTGTATTCCTTCTCACCAATCTGTCCTAATCTGTAGAGAGTTGGGAATGGGGAAAAAAAAAAAAAAGCCCATCTACTTTTCTGCTCACCAGATTTCTTTGCATTTGTCATGTTTCAGCTGCATGGTATTCCATTTCTCCCCTTTCACCTCCTACAGATAAACCTAGAGGACCCCAGGGAAGGTCCCAAATCACTGACCCTCTAAGCAACGCAAGATCCAGGGGGAGTGAAGGGGAGAGAGTGTGGATGCTGGGGATGGGGCCGCATCAAAGCTAGTCAGGAGCGAGTGGGAGGGTGCCGATCTGTAGTGTCTTTTCCCCGGTGCACACGACAGCTCTCCGGGGGATTACCTAACGGCAGAGGCAGCTGGTGCAGCGGGTCACAGGATGGGCCTGTCTGACTACCAGGTCATGTGGCGCAGGAAGGGGCCAAAGTGTTAGATTGCAACTGGAGGACATGTCATCTCCTGCGAGTTTGTTTGTTTGTTTGTTTGCAGGACATTGCTGGTTAACGTGACCCTGGCTCACTTTGCGCCCTCCCTCCCAAGCTCGGGTAGATGATCTGTTTGCTGGCTCAGTAGATCAGGCTAAGCACCAGCGTCCGGCAGGTTCGAGCGGTGGAGCGGGAGGGAGGGGGAGCTATGCTGCAAGTAGGGCGCAGCTTAGGCTCACGGAAAGAGAAAGAGCGACTTCTGCGTGAGTCATGCTCGGGACTGAAGGAGGGGCAGGCCTACTAGGAAGAATATGACTGCAAATATTATGAGGGTGGGAAGGAATGCAGATTCTTGGGGCGCTATCAAGAAGGGAGGGAGAAGAGGCTACGTCATGCAGGACAGCGGGGAAGGGAAGGCGAAGCTGCTTTTGTAGGTAAATCAGACATACTGTGTTCAGGTCACCAAGGAAGTGCAGGACAACGATGTGAAACCTTTGAAGCAAAGCTCATTTCTAACGCAAACCTCTCTGCAAGATTTCGTTTATAGCACAACCTCATACCTATATAACCAGTGTACAACTCCCTGCATAATTACTACTTTAAAGCATAACCTGCATTTGAGAAAACATTGTTTATAACTCCATATTGGATAACGGGTTGCTAAGAAACTGAGGGTATTCCTTAAAAAGCAGGACATACCATCTGCTTGGCTTTGGTATATTGGTCTGTGATATATGATGTAGACATTGCATATCGATTTTCTAGTTGTCTTAAGAGCCTGAATACCGCCAAGCACCTTTAAAAGACTTCGGTGTTGAGTAAGCATTCCCCGTGCTAAAGGATTGTACTTAGCACCCAGTGCCTGAGGAAACTCCAGAAGAGTATGTGGAAAAAATTTCTGTTCCGAGTTCCCAATGACCACCTATAAATAACCTAAAACATAACAGTGCACACAAAATACAGTTTATTAAACAAAAAAAGATAGAAAATTGTCAGCAGCTATATTAGCAATCATGCAAATCAATACAAGCATAAAATTGATAGTCCATCTTAAAATCAGATGGAAGATGTATATTAAAAATGCATTCATAATCCAGAAAAAATCCTAATACAACTCCTGTTGAATTTCCCCTAACAGAGTCTTCCACAAACTCAGTACAAAAGAACCTATCTGATAGAGGCCAAATTTTGATGTGACCAGAACTAGTTTCCTTGTATTCAAAACATCAGTCTAGCTATCAGAACATAGTTAATGATTAAACATATGTGTATAATCAGGACACCTGACTTTGCAGATTGTTAGCAGGTTAGCATAGCGTACTTCTGTTTAAGCAGATGAGAGAAGGAAAACAGGATTATAAGTTTATTTGCAATGTTTTGTTAGGCTAAGGAAAATAACGTAGAATATTCTTGCTAACCACACATCGATGCAGTTTCCACAGTTTCAGTGCACTCTAGTTTTAATCTAAAATGTCAAGGATCTTGGACCAGAGAATTTTGCTGTTAGTAATTTCATTTTTAACAAGTCTGCAGAGTACAAAGGTACTTTCAGAATGGAAGAAGTGTGGTGATCGGGAATGTGAGAGTAAGTAAAAAAGTTCTTTTTTTCAAAAGGAGTCTATGGTGTATGTGTGGCTATTATGAACCATAATGTCGGAATTAGCAATGAAACAGAAATGAGTAGCCACAGAAAACGTTTGTTGCCAATATACTAAGTTTATGAGCAATAAGCTTAAACTTTTCAAACAAAAAGAGAAAAAAATACTTGCTGGATTGTGTTGTGTAAGTATATAAAGATCAAAGTTCAGTAAAAATACTTTTGAATAGCTAGTTTTTCTCAGGTTTCCTCAAAACGGACAGTATAAAGCAGCTTTAAAGTATTTTTAACTCATTCTCTACAGGCACAAAAGAAATGTAAAAACAAAAAAAAATGGTAGGCTATAAACTGAGAAAGACGACTATGTATCTTGTGTTTATAGTACATTCACAGCCCATTCTGCAAAACTCTATTTTTTCTACTGTAAGCAAACTGGTTTGGTTTTTTTTGTAATCCTTCTTACAAAAGACACTGTTAATATATCCTCTTTACTTATTTTTTCTTCTTTAACATGAAGTAAGAGCAGTAACTAGTTACGGAGCTCCTGGGGAGTAAATAGCTCTGCAGGAGGCAGAGCCATTGAATCACAAGTGGGCAGCGGTAAATAATGCCCCATTTATTACCCATTGATTACCATTGTGAAACCTGTCACAATCATATGTAGTGGAAGCTGTTTCTAAGCTGTCTCCACTGGTTTGGCAGCCTTAAGTGTTGCACTTTCAAGGTGGATATCTTGTCCTGAAGTGGAAGATACCTTAGATTTCCTCTGCTGATGGATCTTTGTTTTCCTGTGGAGCCATACTGACTTCGGTGGGTTCTGGATGCTCAGAGATGCCTGTCTTTGTGCAACAGCGTGTGGCATGGGCTCCAAACTGACCAGAGCACATCAGTAGTGGTTTCTCTGGGGAGACAGGGGTGAAGACAAAGAGAATTTAAAGTCATTCAAATTGAATTGGAAACTTTGTTTTTGACAATGTGTTTAAGGTTTATATTCCTTAAACTTACCTATTTTCTTCATAAGATAAATGTATTCAAAATAGAGGACAAAATCCCTGAAATAATTACTAGATTTCACTTAGAATTTCTAAAATATACAATTATAAATATGCCTGGGAAATATTTTTTAGCTATTTAGATCTGGCTTTAGTAGTTGAACTTGCTAATTCTCCACGCACATTTCAGCACTGAAAGCTTGGCTGAATAAGGACTGGAAAACACCTATATAGGACAAGAGTTTTTCTCCTTGATGTCTGTAGTAATTAGGAAAGAAAACAGGACAGGGCTGCTTTTTGCATTCGTTGCTTTCCACTTGATGATATAAATGGATTAGTGTCATAACAAAGCACACACTGATGTATTAGCAAACATTTTAATGTATGTATATATATCAGACTTCACCAGTAACCTATCTGACTTCAGACAAAATGGCTGCTATACTTATTTGTTTCTTTCTTTCTACATACTATTCCAGCGGCAATGAGCAGAGTTCAAGCCACTACAGACTACGTAGGGCCTGATTGCCGGTATCTTAACTTCAAAACAGGGGAAGAGATAATGGTATACTCCAAACTTTCAAGGAAAAATGAAAACTTGTGGACAGGAAGTGTAAGTACCTCAATCTGAAAGACTTTCCCCATAAATAATTTAGATAGTATAATGGTAGCACAACAACTGCAGTCTGCTTGCTTCTAGGGATCTTCCATCTCTTTTGTAACATTAACCAGTAAGGGATCTATATAGTATTTGGCAGATGGGTCATTGTCATTATCTTTATATAGAAAGGGAAAATCAAATCTTGGCAAAGATCACTGATGGAGAAATAAAGCCAAGATTAGAATCCAAGTTTTCTGTCTCCTTCATCTAATCATTTGGGTAGAATGATTTCATCTGGTTCCCTTAAAAACATTCAGGTCTATTGGGTCAGGTACCTACCTACACATCTCTGGGTAAGAAGGTTTTACAGTTGCTTAATCAGTGATTCAGTATTAGGACCTGACTTCACAGTTCAGTGCTCAAGGAAAGTTCCCAGAGCAGTTATCATCACGCGTATTTAATGATTTGGAACAATTGACAATGTAGTTAAAACAGCCATGTAGTTATGTTATAGCTAAGAAGGAATAGATGCATTGATCCAAATCCAACTGCTAGTAAAACTGTGTAAGTGCTTCAAAACCAGAAGATACTGGTAAACTTTTTTTTTTTTTTTGGTGAATGATCGGTCACGTTTATTGTTTAACAGTGAAATTCTGTCTTCCTTTTTTTCATCCGAGAGTGTCTTTGCAGGTACCTCACGCTTCCTTGCTTTCCATGATGTATTCCTCCATTAAAGGCTATGTGCAATGGTTTAATGTGAAGCTAGCGATTGGTTTCTTGGTCAGACTGACTCGTATTTGATTCTTTCGGGCATTATCATCAACTTATTTTCTGTAGCGTTGCCATCTTCATTGCCATTTTCTCTTCAGCTGCAGCTGGCCTCGTACCTGAATTTCATATCCTGCTTTTCTTGTAACTTATTATGGGTCATTAGTTATTAAGGCACGATTTTTCTCCCACTTGAGTAAATGGGAAATTTGCAGACGATTTTAGTAGGAGCTGGCTGAGACCATCTGTGCACACAGCACTGTCTTCAGTTGAAGCAGTGTTAAGGCTACTGGTTTGGCTCTGCACAAACATACGTTCATAAAAGTAATACAGAAAATAATAGTATGGAGTAATATACTTCCCCTCGCTTTCTGAAATGGCAAATGGACCACTTTTGTGAAGGAAAAATAAACCAATTTTTTGACAAAACAAAATGAAGGGGGTAGGGGACAGTCCTATAAACTTATTTGTTTATTCATACTTTCCTAGCATATATGTAAGCATCTAACATACTTATCACTGAAGTTTAAATGCTCTCATTCCTTTTATATTTTTTACAGAAAGGAAAGGATTTTGGATATTTCCCAAAAGAAGCTGTGAAGGTTGAGGAAGTTTTTATTGCAGAAGAAGTTGAAGTGCTCACTAAGGTAAACCAACATCACCAGATTTTCCAATGCAGCTCACAGCAACTGAAAATCTAATATCCACTTAGAAATTCAAGTGTTCATGCATATTTTATTTCAGATAATTAAAAACATGTTTTTTTTCATTATTACTCCATTTGCATGTTTATTGTCCTCTAAAATAATTTTTATCTAATAAATCACATAGAACCATTGGGAATAATATCATTACTTAGAGTCCTTTGTGTAAAGTTATACACACGTATAACTACACAGAAAGAAAGAGAATAAAGATATATTGCTGTGCTACACAGTGCTGTAGAAAATTACACAAGAAAACATTTTAAAAGTTAATATTGTTCTTTTAGGAAACTGATTTCCTCTGTCTTCATGGAGATAAGTACGCTTTTGAAAACGAAGATAGCGCATTACACGATCACAACACAGAAAGTGAATATTCATCATTTGATGCAGAATCAAAGCTGCATGAAAATGAACTCTTAAAACATACAAGAGACTCCACACAAAAGGAAGAAAGACTTGAATCAGTTTCTGAAAATGATTCTAAGGAATCCCACACTGAGGAGGAGTCTGCAAGCAAAAAGTTGGTTAGCAAAAATGAGAACAGCAAAGATGATACTGAAGAGCCACAAATGCAAACCAGTCTCCCACTAGAACCCATTTCAACTCAGTCCAGTTGGATTGCAGGATGGTTCACTACAGGAAGTAAAAACGATGAAGAGCCCTTAAAAGCCATTACTGAATCTTTAGAAGAAAATACATACCGAGGCAGAAAAATAGCGGTAACTGCTGAAAATGACTTACAGGAGCCAAATGATAAGGAGGAACAAGAACCCTCAGCATCCGTTTGGTTTCAAGGTGGACTGACAGACTTTCTGTATTCTGGTGAAGAGGATGCAGATGTTGGTTTAGCATCAGAAAAAAATGATCTACAAATCCACGATGTTTCTGGTGTGCCTGGATATTCCAGTAATGAACAGGAAACAGCAGTCCCAGAGTTACTGATAGAAGAAGAAAAGAGTGAAAGCCAAGAATCCAAATCAAATTGGTTTAATTTGGGTTTAAGTAATGTTCTTAATTTTGGTCATGCTGAGAAAGATACAATTGCTATGGAAGACCAGCAAAGCAGAGAAACAGAGGATGAAGCAAATAAGAATGAAGAAGTGCAGACTTTAGACCAGAAAGAATCACACATGGACAAAGAGTCAAAGGAGACAGTCAAAGCAGTGACAGATGAAGAAGATGAAGAGAATTATGCACAAGAAATAATAGATTCAAACAGTAACATGCCAATTCCTGGGGAGATACCAGCAAGTGTGCGTACTCTTAATGACGCCAAAAGCACCTCAAATAGCACAGAATCATCCTTTGATATACTAACAGGTGACAAAGAGAAGCCAATTGAACCTTACAGTTCAGAACAAGACTTGGTATCAGAAAGCCAACTGCTGAAAAACACTGAAGCTAAAAAGAGAAATCAGGAGTCAGAAAACAAACACGTCCAGTCAGGTTGGTATACAAATATCTATAATAGCTTTATTAATTATAATATGGACACACATGATAATCAACAGGGACACGAATCAATTGCATCAGATCAGATTTCTTCTTCTCCTAGCCCGCCTCAGAATTGTGATCCCTCAGACACGAAAAATACAGAAGAAAAGCCTGACATAGCTGAAGAACAGAGCCATTTCTTCTCTTTTAGTCATTTTGCAGACATACTGAAGTTTCAGAGTTCAACAGCCAAAGAAGAGCAAGTGCAGAGTTTGCAAGATGATGTGTTTTTTAGTGAAGAAGCCCCTCAAACTGAAAATGATGATGAAATCTTACAAGGAAATAATAACAGAGCAATGAAAGTACAAGTAAATCAGAGAGTGAGTGAGGAGCTGTCTGAAAAAGATGAGGGTGCAATCCAAGAAAGCAATCTGTTTTCCTCACTAGCTGTGCAAAATAATGAACGCAGTAGTGAAAAAGCAAAACATTTTGTCAAATTAGTTAGCGATAGTGATGCTTCACAAATTTTATCTGTTGAAACACTAGCACAACCTGAAGTATCTCAAAGACAATATGTACCCTTGTTTAGTTATTCCAGACCTGAAGAACATGTTTCTAAGAGTAGTGAAAGTCAGGAAAACACCAATATAAAAGGTTATTATAATGACCCTGTTTCCAAAGATTCTCTACGTTTACCTTCAAAATTAAATTTTGAAAATACAGTGGAAATTGGAACTCATCTGCAGGGAAAATCAAAAATGGAAACAGTTGAAACAGTGCAAAAAGAACAAAATAACCTGAACACTTATATTCAAGAATCTGTAAATTCAGAAAATGAATTGCCAAGTTATGGGGAACTACCAGGAACTGCAGATGATCATCTGGGCATCAAGAAGACCCCATGTGACAGTGAACTGAGTCTTACTCTGGAAACATCTGAGAAAGGCAAACCAGTCAAATGCTGTGATACAGAACAAAATTCAGCATCGAAAAGCCAGTTCAAAATGGACAGTGATGTAAAAGAGAAAATTCACAAACCAGAGAATAAAAACGACCCACTGTTTTTTTATGAAAACAACATCAAAGATTTCAGTCAGGATATTTTTAATGATGAACAGGATCAGAAATTTGAGGAGTCCCAAGAATTGACTCCAGACCAACCTTTCTCTCCTCACCCCTCATCTAGTGGCTTCGGTTTAACAAAGACCAAAATTTACGAAGAAACTGGCCACCTGAAAGACATATGGAGTTTCAGAATGGAAGGTAAAAACTGCTTGCTGAGAATAGAAGAACTAAGCTTCCATAATGAAAAAAGGCCTCAGTATAAGCCTTGATAAAATACTATGGGGAAAAGAAGCTGAAGGCACCTCAAATCAGAAGGTTAAACACAACGAATCAGATAACAGCAATGCGGATACCTCCAAAGAGAATGATCTTTCTCTTCGGCTGGCAGTGCAAAATAACAAACAGGGCAGTGGAGGAAAAAAAACCTGAACGAAATCTACCAGATTAGTAAAAGATAGGACACCACTTGATGCTCTTCCTGATAGCTTGTCAGGAGAGAAGCTACAAACTGAACAAATTCCTATGAACGTGCAACATCATTGGAAAGGTGAAGCAGAAAGAACACGGGAAGATTCATGTTCCCAACAGGAGCTTCTGGTACCAGAGAATGGGTCAGAGGACAGTCGTAATCCAGATCTTAGAAAGGAATATAAAAATCACATATGATACAGTAAAAGAAAAGATTATTCTGTATCACCAGATTAATGCCCATCAATTCAAGCTGTTATGACAGTGCAAGATACAAAAACATAGAAAATGAATCTGAGTTTTGGAAGGCATCATCAAACACTACTTCAAAAGGCACAGCTGAATCCAAGTCCCCCAAAAATTTATAAAGAAAATGTATTGACAATAAAAGCAACAGAGCAGTCACATGATATTAGTCTGACTGAATGTGAACTTTTACCCTAGAAGCCCTCTAAAATAGAAGATAATTTTAAAGAAAAAAAAATAGCATTACAGTTAGTGTCTCCTAAAACCCTCAAACTAGATAGCCAGACTGCTATTAAAAAAACAGATTAATTAAATCCCAGAAACCTGGGATTGCTCAGAAACCTGGCTGATAAAGTATATGTTGAAAAAGGAGATACTGTTGTAGCTGAAAGGATGGATAATACTGAAAAATTAATTGCTGCTACTAAAACAAGATAGGAGAGGGAAAGAAAAAAAGAAAGAATCTGAAAATCAGAGAGAGTTGAAGTCCAGAAATGTAAATAATAAAAATTATATTCTAACAGAAAGGGTTCCAGGTAGCATTTTTACCAGACCATCAGGGTTCTTTGCAAATATATTTAGTAAAACTAACAATTAAGCCTGTAGAAAAAAGTCTGAGGATACATGTTTTGTCAAAAAAAACCCAAATGAAAATAGGGATGACACTAGGACTAGTAGAGTTAAATACTGCACAGAAGAATGAGATGGAGTTAAGAGAAAAGGAATCTGAACAAGAAAAAGAAACTACTAAATCTGTAAAAGGTGCAGAAAATGATGAAATCAATTTGGAAATCATGCATGATAAATTTGAGGAAGGACAGCTTAGCATTTTGGAAAAAATACCGTTGCAGAATCCAGCGAAAACAAGGAAATTCACAAAATCATAGTAGGGCAGACAGAGTCCATGTCCCAAAACCCAAGCAAAACCAGGCAAATACTGTATGATAAACACTCGGATTTACCCAATCCATTGATTACGTTCCAACAATTTTATTTAAAGTTAAAAGATGTTAAGCAACCCTTATAGCATCTCTGTAAGCGAAGCAAACTGGTGCAGCCGCACCAGCAATTTGAAAAGACTCATCATGAAATCACAGCTTACCCACGTAAAGGCAATGCTATGCAGAGGAAACAAGTGATTGTGTCTGCACAAGAGGGGCACTATTTGGACGCTGATCAGGAAAAATATATAGAAAAAAGAAGTGTTCTTCTAGAGCTGCCAGAGCTTTTGTCTGCTATAACAATTAAGTGTGCAGCCCAAACTGCAGCTACAGGTACCGCACTAATGCTTCACTAACGGTGATTTAGCAAGAACAAAATATGCTTTGTTTGAGGAAAAAATGCAACAGATACAACACTGTCTCCTTCTGGTGATTTAAAATCAAGAGGTAGTGAGCCTAAATCATAGTAGTTAATGACTGATTTATGATATTTTGAGGATCTGATAATATAGATTGAGTTCATATAATGGTTACAGTTTAAGAGCCAGTTATTCTTCCTGACTTTTGACTATTGGACTGTTTGTGATGGGTATCTTTGGCCAATAGTGGCTTGAAGCATAGAATTAATCAATTTGTAAATGTTGGGGTTTTTTTCTACATGGGTAAGCAAGGTATGGGGTTTTTTTGAAAGTGGTATCTTATTTGCTTCAGGAAATTTACTCCAAGTCACTGAAACTGAGGCAGCTAGGTGCCTTCAGTCATACTTCTGTGTGAACATGCCTGTGGTTTCTTGTATTTCGCAGTGCAGTTTGTTATCTTGTGCGAAGTTGTTAATCTTTAATCCTACATGGCATTTTTAACTGTTCTTTTCATAAAGCTTTTCCCACTTGTATTTGGATATAATATAAGAAAGAGACCTACGAATCCTGAACAGGGAATCTATAGGCTAACTATCAAAAACAAGCATATTTTTTCCGGAACATTGATTTTAACTACTTTACTACACCACCAGTTCTACTTAAAGCTCTATCCTCCAAACTCTGTTCTGAGACCATTATTTGAACCAGTATTTCTTAAATTATAAATCTGTAGCACGTTTTTACTCTAATGTAGTGCTCTAGTGTTTGGCTTTAAGTTGAGGGAGATAATAATAATAAAAAAATCAAAATCTCTGTAGAGGTTAATATCTTATAAAAGTGTGTGTGTAAGTTGAATCCTCTGAAAATAAACATGATTTCCCTTCACAATTATTTGCAGGAGCAGGCAGCAGAAGAAAGCTACTAGAAGAAACATCAAAGAAGGAACATGAAATGGATGCAGCTGTACACAGTGAACATGACAGTGACCATCATTCAAAAGCAATAGCGACTCCTTCAGTAAATTCTGAAGAAAAAATGGACGGTTCAGTAGTTGACTTTCCATTTGATGTCAAAAAGCCTTTCTCAGATGCCATCCAGAGCTACGTTCCAAGTAATGGTAAGTGTTAAATTTCTTAATTTTAAGGAAAATACATTTGCAATCTTAACAATTGTAATGTAAAACCATTTTTTTTTTCCTTATGAACAAACCATAAGGAGGCTGGATATATCAGATATTTCTGTGCTTGAATGCTCTTGAGATCAAGGAATCGATAAAATCTGTAATTTCAGCAGTGACGAGTATTATCAAAAAGGTAAGAATTCTTTACATGATATATTGTTGACATTAGTGCAAAATTAAGCCAGTTATTGGTTATGTTCTGCAATGAAGCTCCTAAAAAAAGAAAGAAAGAAGAAAAGATCCTTTTAAATAAGCCCTCTGCAGTCCCCTTGCTTCTGGGGGTATCTGATGCTAAATAAGAGAGATGGAACAAGAAAATGTCAGGTTAGCTGCTGTTCATCTGCTTCTGTTGTCTGCACTGCAGAATCTGATGAAGTTAGTGTGTGGGGGTTTTTCACAGAACAGCCAGGAAACACCTCAGTGGTCAAAATATCAGCATTTGGTTTTTTTGGATTATTTTTTTTAGATTAAACTCACAGCTCCTTCTAGTTCCCATGACAGTACTGATTAAATTTGCTTGGACTTGGACAGTTTGGGTTAGGATGAGTAAAATAACCAGAATACTTCCCTTATTTCTAAAAAGTAATTTCAAAGCCTTGATTCCCAAAGATTCTCATAGTTCATAATTGCATTAAAAATACTTTTCTAGGCAAATATATAAAATATAAAATAGGATGATGATTGCTATGGGGATGTCTTAAATATCAAAATGTAGGGACAGAGTGAAGGTGGACCTTACTGGACATAACTGCACAAGAAACAATGCTGCCAGAGAATGTGAGAAAAGGTAGATGATGTTGCACTGTTCCCTCTAAACAGAAGAGTAATATCAGGTAAAGTGGTATATGGTAAACTTTATTAATTTTGGTACTTTGGTTTAACTTCGTTTAGATAGGGTAATTGAAGTTTAAGAACCACGTAAATTTGTTCCTGATTTCCAGCGTAGTTACATAGATTCTGGCTAAATTGCAGCCTAGGAGATGAAAACTGAAGGGCTTTGCTTTTTTTCCTCATGAACCAGATTAGATTTCACTGCTCATTGATAGTTCACTGCTATGGCCAAACTCATTCTTGTATTGTTCGATACAGCTAAAAAAGCCACTTCCACCTTCTACCCATCACGGTCTCTTAGGTGGTACCAGCTTCGCAGGCAAGTCACTCACCTCGCATTGTGAAAACTGAGTTAGCATACGTTTAAAAAAAAAAAAAAAAAAAGGTGTAGTTAAGTATATGTAAAAAAATTAAGAAAAAACATAATACAAAAATAGAGTTAGTCCTAGTGAATGAGATGAAAAAGAACCCATTGCTATGTGGCACTGCAGCTACCGTTTCTCGCATCTCCCCTTTCACTTGTGTATCAGCAGCCCCAGCACGATCAATTTTTAACAAAGAAACTGAGCTGAAGAAATCCAGCCTAAACGCTGCTGCGCGAGGTGCGCCGCCGGTGCACGCACGCGCCCCCGGCCGCGGGAGCCGCGGCTCCACCTGTTGCTCCCTCCCCCCCCCCCCCCGCCCTCTCCGCTGGGCAAATGTCAGCTCGGGCTGGCGGCCCGGGAACGGGAGCGGCGGGGTAGCGCGTCTCCCCGGCTGGCGCCAGGCCCTTCCCGAGGAACCTCGCCCAGGTAGTTTTGTCGTTGTAAAGACCTGCTGCTGCTGCACGGGTACAGATGGAGACAGCAGACGCCAAAGGGGAGGTGAGTTTCCCTGCGAGTAACTTTGAGGAGGAACGGGAGTAGGTTCGTGGCTCGCAGGGCCACGTCAGTACCGGAGGACGGCGGCGGGCGTGTGTACGAGTGGAGCTGTCGGTCCTTCCTGCCTCTCCCTCTCTCGGAGAGGTCCCAGAGCCACCGGGCGCCCCCCGCGCCGGACAGCCGCGCTGGGAGGGCGAGGAGAAGGCACCCCTCAGGCGCACCTGCCCCTCCGCTCCCGCCGGCTCTGGAACTCGGAGCCGCGTCCGGAGGCGCCCCCGCTCTGGGCCGAAGCGGGGCGGTGAGGCCCGTGGCCCGCTGCCGCCGTTGCGTTCTCACCTCCCCCGGCAGTGGTATCTCCCGCTCCGTCCCCCCGGCGGTGGTATTGCGCCCCCGTTCATGTCGCAGTGGTACAGCCCGCCGCCCCCTTCAGGCTCCCCCGGCTGTTCCCACCTGTGCCCGTGCTGTTCCCCCTCCCGCGGCAGCAGTGGTTCCGTCCCCCCCCCGCGGCAGTGGTATAGGCCGGTTGTCAAGCGGCGAGCCGGAAGGGGCCGCGGGGTGGTGGGCCCAGGCTGCCGCCGCTCCGCGGTAAGATGGCTGCCGGCGGCCGCGGGGATGCTTTGGACGTTGCCACCGCCAGCTTGTGGCTGGGCCTGCGGGAGAGCGCGCAGCGCTACTGCGGGTTGGCCTTGGAGGGGGCGCGCAGGGTGAGTGCGGGATCCGTCTCCGCCCGGGGTCGGCTCTGGCGGACCCCCCCCCCCGGGGGGCTGGGGTCTTGTGCCGCGGCGCCTCGGTGGCGGGGGAGAAACGGCGCGGCCGGGGGTGGCGAGGGGCTCGGGTCTGAGAGAAACGGCCCCGCACCGGAGCGCACGGCTGCGGCACAGAAGCGCCGTGCGCGGCGTCGAACCGGGCTGTGCCTCGCCGGCGTGCGTCGGGGCCCGGCAGCCTGCCGAGAGCTGCGCGGCCGGGAGGGGGCCTGGGGGGCCCGGGGCCGCGCGGGTTCTGTTGAAGCTGGCTGCTGCTTCTTCGAGATTAACAGAGGTCTCAAAAAGCCAAAGCAGTGAAACGAACGCTCACTGATATCACCCACGCACACCCCTCTTGGCTTGGGGTGGGTTAGTCTGGCCGTTTTATTAAAGAAATCGAGATTAGGACTTTATTGCACGGTAACACGTTCTTAGACACAGGTCACACGTAGTAACTGTGAGCTGCGTTAAGCAGGTTGTATCTTTGAGAAAATTGTGGTATCCGTTTACAAATAAAATGTGACTGTGTTTAAGCGTTTAAAATGTGTTAAGTCATTGACTGTGTTGAGTATGTTATTTTAGCGTGAAGTTGGTTGAGCAGGTTTTTCTACCAAACAAATTTTCTACTAGTAAATCATAAAATACTTATTAGTATTGATTCTTCTAACAGTGAAACGTGTAGACAACTCGAAGGAGAATTTACCATAATTGGTAGGTTCAGAAGGAAAAGTCTTAAGAGCTTTATCTAGTCATCATCATATCTTGTTGGAACTTCTTTTTTTTTTTTTCTTCACTTGGTAAATGCATAACTTAAAAATCAAAGGCTTCTGTTAACCATTTTCTCAGAGTTTTGGAAAAAAATAGATGTACAAGCATGGGAAGTAAACTAAGTCAGCATGTATTGTCTATTTCTGTTGAAAAAAGTTTCCTTTAATTGAAGCTTTTTATTTTATTTTTCAGGCTGTGGCTTCACTGCCTGATGATATGAGACCTGGTCCTGATCTGTATGGCTTCCCGTGGGAAATAGTGATTTGTGCTGGCATTGTTGGAGCCTTTACAATTCTCTTGTTCCTGTATAGAAGTTATCAATCAGTAAGTGTTCAAATTACATGCAGATATGTTTGGTGTATTAGTGGTTTGAGTTGAATGATTTGAATTGAAATTGTTATTCTGTTCAAGATATATAATGCTTCACAGTTTTAAATCTGTTGCAATTGAATTTAGAATCCCTCTAAAAGAGAAATTGAGGAGTAGTCTGTTTTGTCAAGACAGTATGTATTTGGACGTATATGGAGTGACTGTTGTGATTAGAGGAAATGCAATGAAACTCGCTGTAGTAAGGCTTCAAAGACTGTCACAGTCAGCCCTTACCTTATTTTCATGGGATATAGAGGTCTTCCCTACAGCATATGTATTACTGTGTATGTTGATAATCTCTGTGACTACCTTGGCTGTAGCTAGACCAGCTCAGGTCTTTCAAGGTAATTGTAAACAAAAGTAATCTAGATGGATTCTCATCAAGGGAGGCATTTTAAAACTCTTTAGACAGTGACCTTGAGTCTGTTTATTGGAACACTGAATCAATTTTGCTGTGTGCTGTTTGTGAGCACTAAGCTGATGACTTTGAGAAATGCAGTACTGAAACCTTTTAACGCACAAATCAGATTCTATTTTTGAGGCAAGGGTTGTCTTCTATTGTGAGTAAGGAAGGATCTGAGTAATAACAGCTGCCTACCATACTCTCCCTACTAATGAAATGGGGTCAGTGTCCATAACTCAGTATTTTAAATTTCTCCCTGGTTTTTACATACTTTTAAATAGACAGAATGTGATTTTGGTGCTAGGTGTAATGATGTTCATGTTTGAAGACAAGTTGCATAGTGGTTTAGTTTTTCAGATATGAGCAACTGCATTTTTAGGGTTCTAACATCAATTTAGATCTGGAAAAATGCCACCTTATTCTGCAACAGTGATTCAAATTGTCAGGAAAGGGATCTGTATTTGTATAAGTTAATGTATCTATAATTTGGGTCATTCCTTCTAGAGGGATGCTACCAGAAAACAGGTGGTATGAAAGAGGCGTTTCAGCTGAAATCAGTCAAGCAGCAAGTCTAGTATTGTTTTCCTCCTGCACGTGTCGCTAAGGCATTAGATATTACAGAAGTTATTGATAGCTTTTTCAGTCATCCATATTTAGAACTGCACTGACTGCGCTTTGAAGAATTAATGGTTACTTACTCAAAAATAATGGGGTTTGGGTTTTTTTGGGGATGATAGATTAAAGTGTGCTTATGACTTTCTTCCCCTTCTTCTATTACTTGGACTCCTTGGCCATCCCATGGCTTTAAATGAGGAGGAAACAGGGAAGATCTGAGGGACTCGCTGTATGTTAGGCACATGATCCAGGCCCAGCCTTGAGAGGAATGCCGTGTTGTAAAGTTCTTGTGGGTTCAGCCAAGTTCTACGTCTCTTGTCCAGGCCAGTTGTGACAGATTTTGTCCTGCAGTTTGTAAGGTTCTGATTCTAGGGCACTAGACTCCACGTGGCAGCTGCTGATTTGACACTTGCCACCGAGATGCATCTGGGCAGGATGGCCACCAAGGAGTACCCTTACTGCAGCTCTGACTGTTATGTATTATAACCTGTGGGGTTTTTTCCTCATAGGAAGTTAAGTCTGAGCTGGCACGTGGAGCTTCCCCCTCCCTCCCTTTTCCTGCTCTTTTGGCTGTGCATGTCTACTAGCACTTTGTGTTGGCAGTCATGGTTATCTGGTAACTATACAGAGGTGTGTTATAAAAGTGATCCAGGTGAAAACTAACCTCCTTTCTCCTCTTCTTTCTATTTAATTAGAGTGGGAGAAGGCCAGGGCAAACACACAGCCATGGAGGGGGTAAGAGCAGAGGATGCAGTTGCCCATTTTTAACAGCAGCTTGTATTTATATTCCTTTTTTAAGTTCCATGGTTAAACTGATCATGGAACCACAGCTTAAAAGATTAGTTTTCAGATACTGTGCAAGAGTAATTGATCAGACATTTTCAGTATTTATTCTTTTTATTTCAGGTTAGAAGTCGACTTTACATAGGTAAGCTTATTTTTCATACTGTTTCTTTGGAGTATGAATTTATTTTTCTTTTTTTTTTTTTCCCTCCTTCTAATTATTTGGATGTTGCAACGCTTAACTGTCTCTTTTTTTTAGGAAGGGAAAAACAGCTTGCCAATAAAATTGCTGAACTAGTCGAAGACAAATGCAAAATTCTTGAAAAACTCAGCCTTTGCAAAAAAGAGGTAATGGTCCTCATTTATTGCTTTCAGATGTGTCACAGAAATGGGCTCAATTTATCAAGTATTTAAAGTATTAAACTTATCTAAAAGTAACATGTTTAAAACCTTTTAAAGTGATTCTTCAACTGCTTTTTCTTGTCAGTGCCTTTAAGTGCAATTAAGGTGTTAGCAAGTTCTGCCTTTAACTCTTAATACGGTATATTTCACTGGAAGCAACTTTAAAATGTCTTTGTTTTATGCCACCGGGATAATCTACTAGGGCTAAGGCTTTCCTGATTTCCAGCATTTGTGAATGTTTAGGTGGTGGCTATGTTTCAGACTAGAGCATCACAGATTAATGCTGTTATTTAAGCAATTCTTTACATACATTCTGACATAAGGTATTTCCTTTTCAGTTTGAAGATTTAGAATTGTCTCTGAAGGATGATAACGTTATGAAAGAATCAACAGACACATCTTTTTTTGAGGTAAAAAGATAAATGGAAATTGTTATTTGTACAATTTAAGGCAGTATTTCAGGAAAATGCCCATATTAAAAAAAAAAAAACCCACACACACCAAAAAACAACAAAACCCCCAAAACAACACCAAAAAACCTTAATTGTTTTAATTGAGAGCATTGTTATTTTAGTCCTGGGTTACTGAAAATGACATAGAAGCGAGGCATTTAAATTAAGAGACGTTTTTGTAACAATTGCATTAAAAATGATCGATACTAGAACAGATGGCATATTAGACAATATTTAATTTTTTTAAAAGTAAAACATTCCCGTTTCTAGGGGAGAGAGAGTGAGTAGTGCATGAAGTATTTTTTTCTCACATCTGATTTAATTCAAATATATTTTATAGGCTAGTGGAGCACAGTTGTAAGCAAAAATTACCACTACATTGTTTATATCCCTCAAACTGAGAATATATATTTGTAAAAGAGTTCCAAAAAAGTGAATCTAGTACCTAATGGGCTCTATAAAACTTATGTAACAAAAAAGCAAATAGATTTATTTCATTCTGCACCTCAGATCCTATAGAGTTAATTGTTACAGGTTTTGTTAACATGCAAGAGTCTCTAGAGTACTTTGAGATTTATCCTTGATATGGTGAAATTTGTTAAACGTACTTTGCTGTCATATCTAAAACATACTTGTCGTCTTCATATGTAATTAATGTCAAATGTTTTATATTAACTGTCAAAACAACTTGATTTAGGAAATGCATGAAAAACTGAACAAGTCAAACTTGGAACTCAACCGAGAAATAGAGAATCTAGAAAAAGAACTGGAAGAAGAACAATCTAAGCAATCAGAAAATGATAGCTTGGTAAGATAAATAGAATCCCATCTTTGTTACTATTCATTTAAAAAAAAAATTCCCACAAAAAAATTCTCTGTGGAGAAGACAAACTGTTCTCTTTGGGGGTTTTGAAACAAAAACTACATTTCCCATTTTGTCTCCCCTCATACTCCCTGTAGCATATTAGAAAAACGACACCCACAAAGGAAAATACTCAAAAGAAGAAAGGCTGTTTTTACTGATTTGGCAGCAGAACCTTCTCAGTTTGAAAATTAAAAGAACTTTATTAATTGCCTAGACCTTTTCAGCCAAATCAGTGGAAGAAGCTATATGTCAACTAATAATTTTCAGGTTGCTGAAATGCAGAAGAGAGTGGAGTCTTTAGAGGATGAAGCAAAATCTATCCAGTCACAAATTGATGAGGTATGTCCAATCTTTATAGTTTCTGTTTTCAAATCTTTGCAATTTCTCTGTTGTGCGTGTAGTTACTGTTTTAATTTTTTTCTATTAAGGGTGCAGAAAGAATATGCCATGTAAACCAAAAGACTTTAAGGCTTAGTACTTTTGTGTGACTTGATTTAGCAACTTGGAATTTTATATAGTGATTGGCATTTATTGGAAAGTACAGTTACCTTGTCTTTTCTTTGCCTTCTTACTCCACAATGACACATAGTGTTGCAAAACTACCATCAGCAAAAACTGTTGAAATTGTAGGGAAAATGTGAGAATATGTATATAGCACAGCTAGAAAACCTAAGAATAAATCCAATAATACCATCGTGACCCCACTTCTATCTTTGCCTATACTGTTTAAACAACACGCTTTTTTATTTCACTTAGGCCAAGTCTACTCTAAAAGTATATCAGATTAATACAGAGAGACTCAAGACATCTGTTCAAGATGCAGTAGATGAAAACTGCCATCTCCAGGAAAGTGAGAAACAGGTAGGTTCTTCCTAGTTATCCTTAGAAATACTGTATTTTCTTATGATACTGTGTAAATATGATTTCTCCAAGGAGCTCATGCTCAACGTGTTGAATACCCCTTGTGTGCTCTAGTAAATGGAATGAGGAAGAGGACGTGGCTTTAAAACAATTTTATGTTGGAATAACTTTGTCTAAAATAGTCCTATTTTAAAAGAAATTTAATAATTAGTTTGTGGGGAAACATGCATAGAGTTCAGTGAGAAAGCCAGCATATGGTAATGTAATACGAAGAGACAGAAAAGACTATTACTTCCCAAATTTTAGCTGTTTATTTTTCTCAGTGCCATAGCCAGATCCCAAAGAATGTTGATTTTAAAATGTTCAGTATGTGCAATGGTTGTCCTGTGCAATAACTGGTTTTACAACAAAATTACTCTATTTTTTTTTCTAACGAAACAGTCTCTCTGAACATTAAATGTTCCATGGAATGTTTTGGGGTTTTTGGGGGGGGGGGGGGGGGGGGCGGTGGGTTGTTTGTTTGTTTGTTTGTTTTTTAATGGATATGTTGTGCTTATTTTCCTGACTGACTGATGATCTCCTTGTTGTCTGAACAGCAATCTGATAGATATCTTGTGGGGACAGGGAGAAGTAGAAGTACAGGCCTGTTGGTTTTTATCAGTCTTATAAAAAGCTGGGGAGTGCTTTAGTCCTCTCTATCACAACATTGTGCATATCAGACTTACTGATTCAGGGGGAAAAAAAAAAGGTTACTGGAAATAGAAAATCTTCTGCAGGAGGAATATTTCAGTTCTGCACAGCTCTGTTACCAGTAAAACTTTGTGTTTTTCTCTAATTTTAGGAGGAGTACATGTTTGTGACTACAAAAAAAAGGGAGACAATTTTATTAGATGCTATGAGTGGAGAAAGAGTAGATTTGGGTGTTACCACTGTGAGATGAAGTTGCTTGAGAATTATTTTCTTTCAAGAGTCTTTTTTGTCTAATTTATACATACTATACTTTTTATTTGTTTCTGTGAGGAGGAAGGATCTGGTCTCGGTGCTTTATTTCAAATGTGACAGTATACTTACGTAATAAATTTTGAGAAGCAGTATGCAAACTTTTAATAGAGAAGGATTTTTTTTGTTTGTTTGTTTTCTCTGGTAATTTCTTGGGTTCAAACAGAAATAATCCAATTATTTGTGTGTGTGTGAAAAGAATCTTCTTTCTTTCCTTTTATTAAAAAAAATAGCACTTAGAGTAAGATAATACTAAGTGTTGACAATTACTCTACATTTTATATCAAGCAAAACCAGGAAAAAAATCAGTAAAAAAACCTCCCAGGGTGTACCTAACTTGCGAGGTTCCTAGATAAAAATAAGGTTTTTTGCGTTCCTTCCAGATACAATAACCTGGGTATAGTAGTTCCTTAACCACGTTATTTAGGATGAATTACTACACTTTGTTGTTAACTGAGCTTTGTTGCAGTTTTTAGTAATTTCAGAACATTTGTGTATATTTTATTTTGCTGTGCTTTTTAGTAGATAAATAAGCTGATAAGAGTTGATGGAACCTGATAAGGAAAGAAGAGAAAGTATCTACTTTGCTTATTTGTATTCTGTTTTCTGAGGTTGTTGTAAGCATGTGAGTTAGTTTGCTATATTAGAATATCCATATCCCTTTTTTATTTTTCTTTCTTACATTTTTTTTAAAGATGGAATTTCACTTATACTCAAAAGGTAATGAAGGTGTTATTTGTTCACAGAAACTAGAGTACTTCCTCTGTCCATTTGCACTAATGGGTCATAATCTTCTGGCACATCATAGCTTAAACATTATAACAGATGTGCTGTCTCAGATTTATGATGTGTCAGAGAGAGGATTGGGCCTTTTAGTTTGAACAAGGGAACTGTTAATGAACTCCAGACTTTCTGTGCTTTGTTTTTTGCAGGAACATTAGAAATACATATTGCTTTAGCTTATTGCAAATCCTTGCTATTTCTCTTTATTGCAGTTCTTACAGGTATATAAAATCATGTCGATTTATTTTCTCTTTGGCTTCATGAAGAAGGAATCTCTTAAAGTTTAACTTCCCTTTGAGGATGACATTTAATGATAAAAGGAGTTGCCTGTGTACATCTTCTGAGCAGTATTAGCATGAAGAGTATTTTTGTTTTGTCTGTAATACATAGTTTGCATGATGCTGCAAATTCATATGTGGCTTTTACTGCTTGGAAGGTGCAGTTGTGTGCCCAGTGGGGTTCATCCAATTCTAGTCACATACCTTTTGTTTTATGCCTTCTAGTTTATCTTTGATAAGTAGTGTTCAGGCTTGTTTCTCTATTTGCATGGCAGTTCCCCTGTTTAACTACCATTTTCTGGTTTTATTTTTAGTATAACTGGTTGTTATGTTCTTGTTGCTCAACCTAGTTATTCCTTTCTGTACATTCACTGCTTTTAAATAGGTTGCCTGTTGTGCAACTTCAAGCAATATTCTTTTGACAGACTCTAAGACAATTTTTTTTTGTACTGTACCCCATGTTTTTGTACTGCATGTTTTGTCTTAACAGAAATTTGGGTCAGTTCAATTTCGTTCTTACAATATGAAGGCATGGTTTAATTAGTTAATATGTTGCAGTGGTTATTTTTAATGAACTGGTGCTTCAGTGTACTAATCCCTTTACTGTAGTAAAGTATTTTTGTGAAATGAGATTTTACTAGGGGACGTCTGTAAAATGTAACTTTGGAATCTACCTATCTTTTTAGTTAACCACAGTTAATTACAAAGATGCATACTAGTAGGTGTTGATTACATACAGTTGCTGTGACTTTCATTAACAGGGAAGCTTTTTTAAAATAAAATTTAAAAATTACTTTAAGAGGTATGGAGGAGAGCAGGAGAAATAATACCGTTTTGTAAGTCACGTGAATTTAAATAGCTGTCTTAAAAAGCTTCCTAGTTTCCCTTACCTCACTGACCTCTTCTAGGTTGAAGAGACACAGGTACCATTTCAGAAGTGTGTGTGCATATCGGGGAATGAGTGTTCTCCTCTGCATCCATTCCCCAGTGTTTGTAGCTGTTACACAAATTGTCACTATTTTATATGCATCGCTATTGTCACATCGGGGTTTTTAAACTGAGTGGAATATTAACTGAACTGGTTTTGTAAATGTTTAAAAGTATCCTAACAATTAACTACAATGGAGAGCTATTGCAGCTAAAGCAACTGAACAATAACATAGAAGTCTTATTTTTCAAGTCTCAAGGTTTAACTGTCTTGTAGTCCATCTCTGTAATTCTTACTGATGGGATGAGAAGTTAAAATTCTGCTTATGTGTAGATAATATACATAACAGGCTCAAGTACTATTCATGCTTGATTCTTGGTTGTAATAGACAATCATGCTAATCTGGTATTTCCCTTTTTAGCTTTTACAAGAAGCTGAAGGATGGGGTGAACGATTTAGTGAACTAAATGAACAAACTAAGATGTTTGAATCGTCTAAAGCAGATACAGAAGAAGTATTGAAAAATAAAGAGAGTCAAGTCAAGGTAAATTATGACAGCTAGCATTGAATCAAATTATTCAGACTGATGCTAATCATTGAGGTCCAAGAAAGTCTAACAACTTCTCCTTATCTTAAGATGCATTAAGCTGGTTTGGGTTCTTGTTTGCTGTCTCCATCCTCTCATGTCTTGTTCTCTGCTAAGCAAAAAACGTTGCGTAGCAGCACTATGGAGCAGTCTGATGGCCTTGGAAGCCAGCACGTTAAATAAGGAAAAACTCTTTTAGTTCTGATAGAGTATTTGCATTCTTTTGAATTTGGAGCATGGGAGTTGGGAGTGTATTCTTACATGTGTGTACCTTATATACACAAGCCCTGCTAAAAGCATGCATACTTGGCTATCTGAAAGGTCTTCACAAGGGCACACCTGTTGACCTGCAGGTATATGTTTTAATAGAAAAACTAACATTGGACATCTAGAATCCTATATATGGGGTTCACTTAATTACTAAGGGAACTAAATAAAGGACAGAAATCCTGAAAAAGTAATTGTAATGGTAACTACATTTTCATTGCTTGTATTTATTTTGCTGTTTGTGTTTTGTGTGGGCTTTTTCTTAGTCACTGACACAGTATTTACTGAAGATGAAAGACTGGAGTTTAGCAATAAGAGAAGATGATGACGCTGAAGATAATCACTGGGACACGGATATAAAGGGTGAAACAGAGAATGGAGAGCACTTAGGTATGGTTTGTATAGCTTCCCATCTTAAATATTAATTTAATAGATGTTTTAGAAATACAGAACCAAGAAACTTCCAGGAAAGTTGAAAGATTAGCTTTGTAGAAGTCGGATTTTCAAAACTCACCCAGTATTATTCATGATGGACAGTTAACTGATGCTTGGACACCTCCGGAATAACAACCTATGCTACTATTGAGCAGTGTGTGGATATAGCTAAAGCATACATATTATCATAGAGCAATGTAAAGACTCAGTACTCAGTCTCTTGCAGAATGACTTTAGTCCATGTTAGTACTAAGCAGTGATTCTCAAACATTTTTAGGTGGAAACCTTACTTTCATTTCTTCTTGAAGCTCCTCCCAGCAGTAGCACTGTGGGTCCTTAGAGCCTAGTTTCTGCTTCCTTGTCACTTGTCCTTGCAGGTGTTAACTTGTTGCAGGCAGTATGGTAGCACTGGAATCAGA
The DNA here is from genome assembly GCA_009819775.1 of Phoenicopterus ruber ruber. Classification (NCBI taxonomy): domain Eukaryota; kingdom Metazoa; phylum Chordata; class Aves; order Phoenicopteriformes; family Phoenicopteridae; genus Phoenicopterus; species Phoenicopterus ruber. Next base: position 27,646,614 of record CM020219.1, on the reverse strand, counting down.
TGGGTGTAGATGTGGGTTCCCTCAAAACAGCAGCACAGAAGAGCCTTTCTTCCTCCTTTTTCTTGCTGCAGCTTCTTTTTATGCTGGTGCTGATTATACCATAGGGCACATCTCAGTAAATCTTACAGTATGTATTCAGCACCTCACTTTTAACATGAGCATTCTGAGTCTGATTGGCAAACAAAGCACTAGAATATAGGCATATCACACACACACACCCTGCCCTTGCCTTTTTTTTTTTTCCTCCAAATACACTGTACCTATCATGGTATGCTGGGGATTGCTTTTTTATTTAAAAAAAAAAAAAAAAAACAAACCAAAAAAAAACCCAGTATTAAGTTCTGTCACAAACCTTTTTGTGCTTTTTATGTGACGTATTATTCTATTCTGTCAATCAGATGATCAGCAAAAACGAACTGTAAAGAAATTGATCTATGCTGCAAAGGTATGTGATTTTAAGAAACTTGTAGATGGAAGGGGGGAAACTAGAGGGAATATATGCAATTTTTGTGGTAAGTTTAATTGCATATAGATATCAGTATCGCAGAGTTCAGCATCATTTAATGTTTAATTAGATGTTTCTGCATACAAACAGTTTCTGGTAATCTTAAAATGCTCCTTTTTTTTTTTTTTTTTTAACCGTTGATTGTAGTTAAATGCTTGTTTAAAGACCCTGGAAACAGAAAGAGATCAAATGTATTCAAAACTGTCTGATGAAAATAAAGCTAAAGGAGAACTTACAGGTAATTAAATGTTGTTTTGCCTGAGATTAATAAGATGCTGCTTTTCTAAAATGGTGTTACAGGCTGTAAGTATTACTTCCAGTAAAAACTGAATTAAGTGTACATTAATAGCTCTGCTTGATTTTTAAAATGCCTGTTTTTGTTGCTTACCTATTTTAAATATCTGATTTTAGAGGTAAAGCAATCAAAGTTGCTAAAGCACCATCTGTAAATTTTGTTGTACTCTATTGGAGTATTCTGTAACTGTTAAGTTACAGAATCTTAAAATACATCGGCAAAGTGATGTTCATAAATATATAATACCTTCTCTACATAATTTCTGGACATGAAACAATGGAGTTTTAATCTAAATTTTAAAACCATCTATTAAAAATGGTAGCTTAATTGTAATTAGTTTGTAATGGGTGCAAGCTCAATACTTCATAAAGTCCAAAATACTGCATTTAGAGAATTGAACCTAAAAGCATCTTGCTTTCTTTTTTTCCTTTGTTGTGTAGGATGTACTGAATTAAACCTTATGAAATGAAAACACTGCCACTTTAATTCTAATCAAAGCCTGTAATTAGCTATTGCTTTTGTAGATAACAGCCAGCAGAGTAGCCATCACGGTTGAATGTACTGTGCTTTGTTACCTGGGTGATGAAATGCTCTGTAAAACCGTATTTTTCAGTTTTTGATAGTCCTTTAAAGGGATTCTTTGTGCCTCGTGTGTTTTCCAAATTGATTATAACTCTGTGCCATAAAGATGTTCAAACTTACTTGAAGCTTTCTGTGCTTCTTGGAGAGGAATAGGAATAGTAAATAGGAAAAGAAACATGACTGATTTTAATTTGGAAAGATAAGGTAGTTTGACAAATCTGAGTTAGCCCTTCAGGCTACTCGGCAAGACCTATGTGGGTAAATCTGCAAGAGTGTGTGATGGTACCAATTTTACTCCTTTAGTAGAGTAATTACAATAATAAGAGCCCTAAGTGAAAATTTATATTGTGAATTACAAAACTGTGTTGTTTTCAAAGAAGCTATACAGTTTGGAGCGAAGGGTAGATATATGCTCAGAGCTGCACTTTGTGGCAGGTAGAGAATATAGTTGCTGGTTTCCCATCAAAAGGAGCAATACTACTCCTCAATTTGTATAATTTATTGAAATACATTAACATATTATTGCTTATATTATTAAATCAACATAGGATCAAAGGTTTTTACAGACTTTTTATATACGAAAATATTGCAAATATTTTAATATTGTAAATTGTGCGTTGTCCCAATATAATTATCTCTAAACTTGACAGAACGTATAGAAAACCTTCAAAGTCAACAGGCTTTCTTGCAGTCTGAAAATGAACGTTTTGAAAGTGAAGTTCAAAAGCTTCAGCAGAAACTTAAAGTAATGACTGAGCTTTATCAAGAAAACGAAATGAAACTACACAGGTACTGGTTCCTCTTTTTATATTCAATGCTTACTGTTTGATTTGAATGTAACTCTTTGATTTGGGGGGCTGAAAATTACTGAAAATTTGAATACTGCTTTCCAGAGTTTTTTGAATTGTGAAGACTCTGTTATGTTACACCTTCATGCACATTTCTGATCACAGTAACTTTATAGAAATTGTTTTCATGAAAGTAGTGGTATATTTTAGGACTTTTCCCCAAGCAAGTACAGAAAGAAAGATAAACCAAGAAGTAACATTTTTTTAATCTATGAAACAAGGTGGGTAAAGTTGGAAAGCTTGATTATTTTTTTTTTTAACTCAATTAAGATACGATGTAATACAGCTATCAAAGTTGCTGAAAGATAGATAATCAGTAGCTGCTTTAACTGTGAGATATATTTTATATAGTAAAGAGAACTAGTCATGTCAGCAGAGGAGTGATGCTATTTATAAAACTAAGCTTAGAGTTAAAACATAGGCAAGCTAACTATTATCAGTAAGCAATATAGAACCCCGTGAATTAGGCTTGCAACACCAAGAGGGGTAGAATATGAGGGGTGTACTGTCTGCCTCATGGTCAGGATGATAGTAGGGATTATAATTTACTGATTGAGATCAGAAATATGTTAAGGACTAGAAATAAAGTTCATTGGGATGGGATGGGGCGTGTAGTAACCTTCAGAAGCGTTTGTGTGGATGGGGCAGGGAGGGAGCAGGGGGCATCATTTTTGGGCATGGTGGTAAAATTACAGTTTTACTAGCCAGAAATTATTTCTTCAAGGAGCAGACATAATCTCGAAGGCAGCAAGAGAAACAGCACAAATCTTGATCCTGTACTGAGTAGCATGCAGGACATTTTTAAAGTATTACTTGCAATAATCTGCTCTGTAGTATATGTATTTGTATAGATATTTGTCATCTTTGTAGATGCAACACAACCTAGAAATCCACTACATTTTTAAAATCCATGATTTTAAAAAAGGGGGGGGGAGAGGGGAGTGGGAAGGAACCTTTTAAAAAGAAGTTATGATGGGCAGTCAGAAGGGAAAAATGTTTGAAGACTGTGTGGATGATATTTAAAAATACCACACTGAAGCTCAGCAAATGTATGCTGCTTATCAAAGATTTTAGAAAAGCCAAAAAGGAGTGGGGAGAAGCTGGCGTGATGAGATAGCAGAATAAAAGAGGCTATTAGTATTAACAAGGCATCTTTTAAAAAGCTAGATGTGTTGTAAGAAGGGAAATAGAAAAGTGGGAAATGAAGATTTAGTAGAAAAGAAGTTTAAATCATGTTCAAAAGACCCATGATTTAGATACTTTGATTGCTAAGGACTGTTCTTTCCATGTGTGTTCTGCAGAATTACCTTGTGCATAATCTGTGGTCTGGAATGTGGGTTTTCTCTGCTGTAGTGCCTGATAAGGCATAAAAAAAGAGAGACTTGGAAAGAATTTTTTTTTAATAACTATTTTTTTAATAGCTAATAACAACCTTTTTCTTCTCTAGAAAATTATTTTTAAATGTAAAAAAGTATCAGAACAAATCACTGAAAGTTAGTATAGTTTGGTTTTTAGTTCGTTTGATTTGATTTGTGGCTGCTTTGCTCCCCCCAGCAGAAATATTCTTTGGGAATACAAACTGTCTTCCAGATTCCTTTTAGGAATAGTGGTAATTTAATTGTTTCATATAGAACAGTTAATGAACTGAATAATATGAATACAAGCTAGTGCTATTTATGCCACTTCATATGTTGCCTATGAAAACTCTTTATCTGGATAAATATCATGTATTCATCACGCCTGAATAATTGGAGAAATTTTTCTTGACAGACCAACTACAAAATTGTTGACTTGAAACAGAATTAACCATAGTTTTTGAATTTTCTTAAAGGAAGCTGACAGTAGAAGAGAGAGAACGCCTACAGAAGGAAGAAAAGCTTTCTAAAGTAGATGAAAAAATTAATCATGCTGCTGAAGAACTAAACAGCTACAGGTAATTAGAGATTTTAGTTGCTGTAATCACTTGTTCCAAAGTGAACAAAAGGCGATAGAGAATTAATAAAAACACCAGCATAAGTGAATGTATTTCCTTCCAGTTTCTTTGTGTTGTGTCTGTGTGTTACATGCTAGTTTATGTGTAATAATACATACTAAGCGAGTTTTTGTTTTGATTCCATTAGAATGGTAATTGCATTGACATGTTCGCTTTAATGGAATGGTAGAAGTGGGTCTCTAATCTAGTTCCCTTTACTGAACAGAGATAAAAATACAAAGTTAAGAGGATGCTGTGAAATAAATGCAATGTTCAGTTTTCCTATAGATCCTAACATATTTATGTTGTATAGCTATAGTATTCTATTTCTGTATCTCTAAGCTTGTCAAATAGTACTGTTGTTTAGAAATTCTTTACTAAAATATTGTGATGTGGGAATATTTTCTGTAGTTGTATTTTAACTGCTTTGCTCTGTTTTGTGTTACACCAACTATGTATCTCTGCTTTGTTTCTGTGGTTTCTCAAACTATGGCATAGTTCTTCAACCTGTAATGTATATTCCCCATCTTCCTTCAAATTTTATGGGAGTATTGACTCTAACTGAATGATACTGATCAACAATGCATTCTGAAGAGTTAATTAGATTAATTCTTTGTCTAGAATGTAAAGTTCTTGTAGACATTCTTCAGTATTCGCACAGGAAGGCAGAATTCACCCTTGACTGACTCAGAATGTGAACTTTGTAGACATCTTAATTTAAAGAGACTATTAATATTGCAAATGGAGTGTAACTAAACAATGAATGTGGTTTTGGCCCACCTGCTGAGAGAGTGTAGAACCTAGAGAGGCTGTGCACAGGGCAGCTGGCAGCAAAGGTGGCATCATGCTTTCTGTGGTCTTGAAATAACTTTAGTGCAAGTGGCTATCCCTCCGGACTGACTGTGGTAGCTGGGGACAGTATGATGCTCCAGCCACGTTGCTACATCTGCTGAGCTGGGGGAGGCTGGCTCTTCAGGCATATGTGGAGGGATATCCTTTATATTGGAAACATATCACAGACCACTGAAAAGTTGCAGAGATGTTGGGCTTTTTGGTTCTGTTCTTTTGTTTACATTCCTGTTTGCACTAATCTAGGGCCTAGAATTTCCACTGCTACTGTAATTTTTATGTATCCCATGAGCCTAAGTGACAATACTGTCTTTTGGATAAAAAAATCATATTAATTATACCTTGTGTTTACCATTGTGTTTACTGTATTTAAAATTACTTTCCTCCACATTTTATTACAATGTCATAAATCCTAATTTTGCTACAGACAGCGAGCAAAAGATCTTGAAGAAGAGCTAGAAAGAACCATTCGTTCTTACCAGAATCAGGTATGTGCTTTGTGTTACTTACATTCTATGCCAAGTAGGAGGGATGTTACTGCAACAGAAATACCACTTTCAGCTAGGTTGTGATACTGTATTTGGCTTGGTTTTGTTGGGTGGGTTTTTGCCTCTCTCCCCCGCCCCCTCCTTAATGCCATCTGGTTTTGACTGACACAATTTCATAGCAGCGATCACCAGATAACTTTATTAGAAAGATTAAGTTTAGATGTCTCATTATAAATATTCCACGCACATTAAATTTACGAATAAGAGCATATATTCATTCTTAAGTTTCTTTTTTAGATGACTAATGATGTAACAATCTCTTTCACAGATTACGTCACATGAGAAAAAAGCTCATGATAATTGGGTAAGTTCCAAATACTGAATTTTCTGAACTTTGTGCGCCTTCCTTTTCCGTGATTTGACTAGCTTGCTTTATCACTTTTGTTTCTTATTAAAAACAGATAATCAAAATTAACTCTAACCTGTCACCTTTAAACATACGGATTTCTTGCAGAAATACACAAAAGCATGTTAGAAATACTTCTATCATATAAAATAGTTGGAATAATTAAGCCGGATACCTATGAGCACAATAGAATGATACTACAATATTATTTGCTGTAGCAATAAATCTGCTGGAATAACATGTTACCGTTTAACAAGTGTGTGACATTTTGCTAATAGTAAAAGCTTTTGGCCTTGTTTCAATGCCATTTTAATATTTTCCCTGGATGTACTTCACTCCTTTTATCTACTAATAGAAGACATTATGTCCTGTGAGAACAGTATGTTCCATTGACAGCTTCCTAAGAATGTTGCTACAAAATCCATTTTTACCTTTTTTTCCAAACAGGAAACTTTAAAATATCTCCTGACTAATACATTCTTCAGTTTCACAGAATGGTCTGTATAAGATAGAATCCTGTTAAAAGCTATGGCGCTTCGTGGTCATAATTTTACGGTTTTTAACTACATGATTTTAAAAGAAAACTTTTTTATATAAAATACGAGAGTTTAAATCTTGTACATATTCTGTAGATGCTTCAAAGCAGCTATAGCCAAAGAATTTCATTTCTGCTGTTTTAAGAACCTGCAGGAAAGCCGTATCATTCCTCAAAAATTTGGGTAGTAGAGCTGCTAATGTCATTTGGTGACGTATGCGAGGCTCTGTTTCACATGCTTTATACATGAGTTGTATCTTGTGAAAATACAGTCCACACACTTCAGATAGAAAAAAATGTCTTGGATCTAGCACCTGTCACATTTATGAAGCATTTAATTAATAAATAGCAATATCTAAGCATCTGATTTTTGTCCCTCCCCAAAGCTGACAGCCCGAGCAGCTGAAAGACACCTCAATGATATAAAAAAAGAAAATGCACATAACAGACAAAAGTAAGTGCAGTCCTGATCTAATTCTAAACAACTGCAATTTGGCATGTGAGTATGTTTTGGATTTATGCAATTTGGTGTTTTCTAGACTTATGTTAATCAGTTGTAGCCCAAATAGGGCAGAGAGAGTACAGTGTTCCATTGGAGTTACGAAAGAAAGGGAGTCATTTCAGCATTCCTGTAATGGTAACATGCAAGAAATTAAGAACTGAAGAACTATGTGAAGTATTGAAATATTTCAGGAAAGAAGCAGAATGTAGTACTAGAACTCAAAGGTTTTGGGGGGTTTGGTTTTTGTTTGTTTGTTTTAAATAAGTATGTATCAACCAGATGTCATGGTTACCTAATGATTTTACAGTTTATCTCAGAAGTTAATACTGAGCTAACAGATCAGGTGGTGGTGGTTGAGAGGAACCTTTAGGTGTGAAGTTAAATAATACTTGGAATGCAATTTAGAGTACTCATCAGAGTAATGTCATACTAGGAATTGTGACATCTAACATGCCACTTCAACTTCTGAGTTACAGTTTAAATACAGTAGCATAGAGAAATACTTTGAGGAATTCTTAAGTTCAAAGTTCTGTGACATCCTTTGTCTTTTTTATTTAGGGAATAAAATACCTTGCTTCATTAACCCTTTAAGTAGAAAGCCTAACAGTAAATAGGGCAGTCCAGTAAAACTTTGGCACTTCGTGGTTATTTACTGCTTTTTTGTTGTTTATTTGCAGATTAACTGAAACAGAATTTAAACTTGACCTTTTAGAAAAAGATCCTTATGCTCTTGATGTTCCAGTTAGACCATTTGGCAGAGGTACAGTATTGAATTGTAAAATAGAGCCTAATTGTTTTGGCTTATGGTTTTGTTTCCCAAGATCACTCATATATAATTGTTTGAAAACTACCTTGGCCATGTGTATGTACAAATAACAGTCATTTAAAAAAATAATTGGGTCGTAAGCGACTCTAGGTCATGTTGAGTATTTTGTTGAAACTAAGAGCGTTTGTAGCATTGATGAGAGTAGACTGGGAATATGATACACATGGTAATTAGAGCACAATTTTCATGTCACTTATACAATTTATTTTTAAACTTCACCTGAGAAGTTAATTACTTTATACAGTTTGCTAAACTAAATATTGTGAACTTGAGTATTTTGTTTTAACTGTTCCAGAGCATTCCCCATATGGACCCTCACCAATGGGCCGGCCTTCATCTGAAACAAGAGCTTTTCTTTCCCCTCCAACTTTATTGGAGGGTCCTTTAAGGCTTTCACCTATGCTTCCAGGTGGAGGAGGAGGAAGAGGTACAATTCTTAAACTTGAAAATGTATCTATTCTGGATTTCTCTCTCCTCTACTATAAACCTGTCACACCTTTTCCTCTTGCTGGTGACAAAAAGTATTAAAACAACCAATTCAATATAAGCAGTTAATTGGACAAACTCTTCCTGTTTTTTGACTTGCTTCTAAAGCTGTCTGATGTGTAACAGTACAATGGAAAATTCAGTTGTTACTAGTAGGTTGGTCAGGGGATTCACTTTAGAAGCATAGATTGAGAAAAGTGAAAAGCCAAACTTAATCAGTCTTGTTTTATTTCTTGAACAAATGGGGTTCTGCTGAAACAAACTTATGATTTTAAAGTAAATGAGAGTCAATTAGTTTTCTGAAGAAAGAATACTGCCACTTCCATCTCATTGGTCTACAGCTGGTGAGAGAAGGAGAGGGTACCTGTGTTGTCAAAGACATGAGACAGTTTTACTGGGGGTCATGATACTAGGAAGTTACTGATTCAATAAATTGTTTTCCTCCCTTTGTTCTAAATTTGAGGCAGTCATTATACATGGAGGCAGTCATTATACATGGAGACAGTTTCTTCCCTAGTGAGGGACCAGGAAGGTTGTGTGTAAGGAGTAAGATTCAGCAATTGAGTAGGTGAAAGCAAGCTGTGGCATCATGGGTTGTAAGGGAAGAAAAACACTGTTCCTTCATATTTTTGATGTTGATGGAAACAGTGTAGATAAATGCTAGAGTGGAGTTCAGCAACTGTTACAGGTAATAAAGAAGCTAATATTTAATTTACTACTACTGTTACACCCATTGAAACCTGTACTTATTTCATGGGAAATATGTCTAAATGTCTCTTCTATAAGGATTTCACTAATCAACATTGATTTTTAAAAGACCAGCATGGACTATTTATTTACTTTAATTCTTTGTAAAACACATAACCAGGTGCATATGAAAGTTGGTTCATTTTCTAGTCAGAAAAGCTTGAGATTGAATGTTCAACTGTAGCTATACCACACACAAGCAAAAAAATCATACTTGACAATTTATTTGTATAGAGACTGTAAGTAATGAAACTGAGCTGTCCAATGTATCTTTACATTGTAGCTCAGCTGTTGCTGGTGAGGAAGAGTAAAAACTGGATTTCAGGATGCAGTATTAGCAAGGAAAGAGACTACGCAAAGGCATAACTACTGCCCATTTCACAATGGAGCGCTAGTGTAACTTGGGCAGATTAAACAAATGATGTGTTTGAATAATGCCAGCTACAGAGCAATTATAGTGCTCATCTCACTTTGCACAAGACATGAAATGAATTCAAATTTTAGGTTGAATTTTAGGATAGAGAATTAGAGAATGATACCAGAATTCAGTATTTCTGTCATTTTTCAGACCAAATCTATTTTAAAGGAAGCTTGCAACCTAAAATCACTTGTTGTTACGGTTTCTCTTGCACTTGGTTATGTGTTGACCTGGTGGTCTCTTTATTTTTTTCTTGAATAAAGAATTAGAAAGAACCAGAAGAGTGTTGAATTTAATGTGGATATTTTCTTACGATGAGGGTATTAACTTTCAGTGTGGTAATTTTTAGTTCGATTAGCAGCAGGTTTTTTTAGCACTGAGAAGAAGATTTATCGTGAGGGCACTAGTTTCTCTGATTTGAATGAACTGAAACTCTTAAAATTATTATTTGTTTTTAAAAGAATTGCAGGTACTCTAGATTGCACTCTTGTTGAACTAAGACTTTTTCATTCCAAACAAACCTTTTAAACACTTCTAGTAAACATAACTGGTCATCAGCAAACAGCTGGAGAGTCCTGTGGAGCCATGCGCCTCTCATATCTTGACAGTGTTGGCGTTCCATGATTTATTTTACTACTTTCAGACTTAGTGAAGAAAGCCATAATAGAGGATTTAAAATACCTGGGTAAATAGCTATCTGATTTCTTTGATTAGGATCCAGAGGACCAACTGCCATGTATGAAGCTGGTAACGAAAGAGGAGAGCTGAGTTCTGATAGATTAACTGATCCCCACAGACCACCATCAGATACTGGATCCCTGTCTCCTCCTTGGGACAGAGAACGCAGGATAATTCTGCCTCCACCAGGTATAAAAATCTGCTTAGCTACTGTATCTATGGAAAAACGGAGTTACTGACTTGCAGTGTTATATATTTAAGTATTTTTTTTCTTAAAAATACAAAATTTTTCTTGGAACTGCATATGCAACTGCAGTTTGTTTAGGGCATCAAAAGACCTGTCTGGGCTGGATAATTAATAAGAGATCTGAGAAAGTAAAAAGTTTTAATGGTACATTAGCCATAAATAAATAAATAAATAAAAACTAGCTAATGTTGGAAAATACTGTGTTTTTCAAAAAAACATTTATGTTAATAGTACAGGAGTACCACAGTACAGTCATCCTGTTTGGTACATATTTTCATGTTGATACTGCCTCTTTGATAATTAGCAACAACAAAATCAGTCTTCGCACTCGCTTCTTCAGCTAAACATCTGTATTGCGCATTATCACTCAAGGAAGTCAGAGATGAATCAAAGAGGATACTACTGATATTTCTCAAGTAAACAATACAGGGGGAAGGACAACCTTCCTGTATACCTGTAATAAAGAAGTAAAAATGCTACAAGTTAAAAAAAAAAATTAAATTAGGTGAAGTACACAGATTAAAGTACCTCAATTATTAGATGCAGCAAGCAGTATTGTAGTTGCTACACATATGTGTGAAAGCCTGATTATAAAACTCAAAGTCCACTCAGGATGCAGTTTCTCATTTGCCAGATCTGATCTATGGACAGGACACTGCAGAGAGGTAGTCTTGTTTCCTTGACCTGAGCTGTGTTCTTACCCCATCTTTGCACTTGGATCTCACTGATACAGTTTGTCTTGTAGCTGCATGATTGATTGCTAGGTCTGATGCCAGGAGGTTTTTGGAAACACATTGCAGCACTATGAAATGTAATGGAAAACAGCACTCTTAGATAAGAATGGCTTAAAATGTCCCTTGTTTTGCCTTTGACCTTCGTTGCTATGCTGAACCTTTGTTTCAAGGCCCCACTGTTTATAACTTAGGCAATCATAACTTTCAAAATTCTACTGTATGTTAAACCAAAAATCAATGAACTTTCTGTTTTGCAGCTCCTTAGAAACATAAGCTGTAGTACGTACTTGGTGGGATTCCTGTGTTTGGGATTTTTTAAGATTTGTTTGCGAGCCCCGATTAATAGTCACTTTGGATATTTACAAGAGCATAAGATATTCAGAGAATTTCGCTGGTCTAAAATTGTATGGAATGGGCGGAATAAGTCTTTGCTGACCTGTTCTGTGATTTCTTCAATCACAGGTGAGCGTTATGCTGATCCAGTTCTTCCTCCTCGAAGACAAGAAGGATTTTTCCCTAATCCTCCCAATACTGGAAGACTTTCTGGACCAGCGGAACTACGAACTTACAACGTGCAGTCTTTTGATAAAACAGGTGGGAATTGCTTCCATGATACTATCAAATGGAGAACCTGAGTATAGGTTGACTGTATGTAGTAAGCCATGGTAAGAGGACAACTTTACAGCTGTCACAGACCTGATGTTCCATTGTGTATAAACATTTTAACACCTTCTAGCCTTGATGCAGTCTTTCCCTATTACCAGCAATAGCAGTCTCTTCTGTCAGGTGGATGGGACGCAGTGAAGGGTAGTCATGAGGTATTTTTTTTGTCCACCTTTGCTGTTTTGTATGTTAACCGTTCAGGATCGGCCTTGAGTCTGTTTTGGCCCCTCCCATGAGGCTCACCACAGCATTAAAATATCACAAACCCTTACCTGTATTTCCATGCCGCATTTGGTCAAGTTAGAAAGAGTTAGAGTCAGTTAAGTTGTGTGCTGAACTAGAAGGTCTGGAGGTCCCCTCCTTCAGACTGTTTACCATAGTTGCAGCTTTTTGTCGTTCACAGTGCAGTTGCCCCCAACTTGATCACACATTTCACTGACGCAAGTACCATTTGTTTTAAATTGGCCAATTACGTGAATTCTAGTTTGTGATACTTCGCAGCAGGCCAGAAGCTCAGAGGCAAAGTTTTGGTGACTTAAACCTTATCACTGAAACAGGTTAAGAGCTTAAAGCCGTAATACTTATTAAGCAGGTTTCATCCTTGTTTAATGCCTAGTAAGTCACGTGTGTCTGATTCATCAGCTAGGCTGAAGCCATTAAACTCACAACAGAAACTTTGCCACCCTGTATTCAGTTACTCATGTGATTAGTAGTAAGTTACCATCATTGTTGCCCAGTTTCTGGCAATAGGAGAGAGAACCTTTGTTACTTGGTGTCATAATGCAAGAACTGGGAATGCTGAATTCTGTTTCAGGTTGAAGGTTCAGGTTTTCCAGGGAATTCTTCTCTACTGGAAGATAATTCTGTTCCTGTACAGCCAGTCACCTTCCTACCCCCTTTCCTAAGCCTCCCTGCATTTCACTTCTGCTTTCTCATACTCTGTGTTCCACTGAGGTCTTTGTTCTAGACCTGGATGCTGACTGAAGGACAGCAGAAGTGCACTGTCTTTGCACTCACTTGTTCATCCATTTTTACCCTTTTCTTCAGCTGCTGGCAAGCAACAATTAAAAAAAAATTTAAAAGCTGTATTCAGTTCTTGGGCAGTTCAAAACCTACTTAATGGAAACAGGGTTTTGCATAACCTTGCTGCCAGCATTTAGCAGGTCATTAAGCATATGTGAATGTTGCTTTTTAGAGGTATATAATTTCATTAGACTTGGGTGAGTATTTGTAAAAATAGGAAAAAAACTCCAACAAATTAAAAAAAAAATCAAAGCCCTTCCAACACGCACCATCTGACTTCAGACCAGCAACATGTCTCAGTACTGAAATGCAGGCTCCAGCTTTGCAGTTGGACTTACCAAAGAAATAAAGTTATTAGCAGGAGGGAGGGGAAAAATGGAATTGCTACAATAGTGTTAAGACGTATCACTAGGAAAATGTACTTGTAACAGCTAAAAAAAAAAATACTAAAATGGAAAAAAAAACCCTTATCTGGATACAAGAAACTTTGGTAAAAGCTGCAACCTTGTACTTCATGTGCAACCTGTACAGAAGTTGGAGCAAATACTCGGGCATAGCTTTGTGTTCCTCAGTTGTCTTTCAGTCTGCCTGCAGAACAGTTGCTTCGTACTGCACTACTTTTGGGGTTTTTTTCCTTGCCTATATATCCTGATTTCAGAAAAAATACTGAAATCGGTGGTGGAGAGAAGGTCAGCACTGAATAACTTGTTTAACTTTTGCATGCAGATGGACACACATCTTCAGAAAATAGCCCACAAACAGAACCGAGTGGAAATGGGATGAAAGATCATTCTAACCTTAGCGTAAGTGGCTAAACAGAAACTTGATTTAAAGAAGCTTTAGTTTTCTGCAAAATCTTTAGGAAAATTTTTCTCTAGTACATTGGTCATATTTTATGTGTGTCCAATATTTATGTGTCCATATTTATGTGCAGTCCAAATTATAAAATTATATGTATACTGTTATCACAGCACTTAGTGACTTGTGAATTAATTTTGATACATGACTAATACAATCCCTGGTGAAAATGAATTATAATCCATAAGATGAAACTGTGGTCAAGCTGATGACCAGTGCACATAGGGAGCCTTGCTCAGGATGAAGCCGTAGCTAAGGCAGAGCTGGAACTAGCTGTTAGCTAGTGTGACAGCCTACATCAAAGTGTACCTGATGGGACTGGAGATGATGGGATCCCTGATGGGATCTGGGAGGCTGCCCAGAGAGGTGGTGGAGTCTCCTTCTCTGGAGACACTCGAAACCTGCCTGGATGCAGTCCTGTGCAACCTGCTCCAGGTGACCCTGCTCTAGCAGGGGGATTGGGCTCGATGATCTCCAGAGGTCCCTTCCAACCCCTGCCATTCTGTGATTCTGTGCTGTTCCCTCTCCTCAGCCCTTTCCCTAAGCTAACTTCCCTGTTTTCGTTGTGTTGCAGAACTCGCTACCTGATCAGCTGCTGGCATCTGAAAATGAAGCCACCAGTTCAGGGTTTGCTCCTCCACCTTTGCCTCCAGCCAGACCTCCGTTGATGCCTGTGGGAGCGCCGTTCATGAGACGAGGCCCTCCTTTTCTTCCCCCTCCTCCTGCTGGCCTGTACGGACCACGTGAATGTTTTCCAGTACGAGACTTTGGGCTTCCACGCCCTCCACTGCCAAGTACGTAGCTCTTGCCAGCATTTACTTTAAGTTGATGAACGTGAGTGCTTTGTGCAGGTAGTGAGTTACCACACTGGGTGAACACTTAAATCATTATTTGCACGTACTACTTCTCAATTCAGCTAACTGGGAGCATCTTTTCTGATGAAGGTTAATTGCGTTGTACGCTTTCTCCACAGTTGCTCATATTGATAATGTTTTTACAAATACCAGCTTTGGCTGGAAAATACACATACACACACTGTTCAGCACTTAAAGGGTTCTTTTTTGGGTAGGAAGGCAAGTAGATGCTTACCTTAATCTTTTTCTTCCTATGAGGTTGCAGCATACATAAACCTCAAAGTTTCATCCTTTAGCTTTGAGGTACGCTAGTGTCCGTACAAAGGCATGCATTTGGGGTGTATTTGTTAATTGTTTTTCCTTGGAGTTTGCATTAGTGGAGCGAGATGTAGGTGTCAGACCCAAGGGCTTCTTTCTGCCTCCTGCTGTTCTCTGATTAACCTGTGAAGAACCAAACAGTTGCCTTCCAAAGTATCTGTGAGGTATGACAGCCAAGGGCTGCTACACCAGACCAAAGGCCACGGTGGCAGCAGCAGCCCATTAACAGATGCTGACTGGCTGCTGCCACGAGCCTGTCGCAGGTAACTGCTGAGAAAAGTGATCGTTTTGTCCTCCCCCTTCCTCGCATCTTTGTCTCCTTGGAGCATAACGCTTAACCTCGGTCTGCTTTGTGACTTCTCTTTAGGCAGGCCACTGCTGAGGAGTAAGATACATGGGGTAGGAGGAGCAGGTACGTGTTTGCTGTTGTGATTGATATTAACCGGATTACTCTGATTCTCTCGCAGTAAGAAATCCATTTCCACTGAGATCTTACCCGCACTATCCACCTCAACGACCTGGATTTTTCCCTCCGTCACCTCCTCCTGAAAATACAGTTGAGCCACCTCAGTCAAATCCATCAGCTGTAGAACAACCGGAACCACAGGAAGAGACTTGACAGAGTCCTTTGAGCAACGTGCTGAACCGTTTCTGTACTCTTCTAATGGCATTTTTCCTTATGTTAAGTAACCATTGTTACTTAGGTATATATAAACTACTTTGCTCAAATTGAAGCTTAATAGAAAATTCTCAGGATAGTATTTTGTAAATAAAGAATGAAATAACTATGAATATTGTGAATAAGTGATTTCCATTGTACAATAGTAATTTTAAATTAAGTATTTCTAACTTGGGTAATCTCTTCAGAGGTGTATAAAATTAAATCACGTGAACCATATTTTAAAAGTCCAGCTGCTTTGTCCTTGTTTAGCTGTACAGGGAATCTCTGCATGCCAAAAGTGATGCTTGTGCTGCTTTATGAATAGAATGTGAAAACAAATTGAAACAGTTAATAAAAGTCTACTGAAAATGAAGGCAATGTCACTGTGAACATGGTACTACAGAAGCAGTTGAAGTGAAGAGGAATTCGTATCATTCCCTACTACATACCTACTCTGTTAATGCCCTCGTAGGTAATCTTTCAGCTGTCAAAGCTTTATGAAGTGGCAGTTGTCCTGCCGCTACAGGGGGAGGGAAGGGGAAGAGGAAATGGAGAGCAACTCTCCTATTGCTCTTCAAGATAGTGTGGGGTAATGTTTTATTGAAGATGTGTATATGGGGGTTCTATGACATGGGAGGAAGGAGTCGTAACTATGTGATGCTTCAGCACCGCCAGACCCTTGCCTTTCAAGATGCGTGTCTGCAGCAAACTAATATTAGGTTTTTTTACTGTCTCAACATGAATTCAGTTTATTAGTCTTTGGATTTTAACACCGTCATTTGGGAAGCTGGGTGGGACAAAAAACCACTTCCCACTTTGGAGAGCACTCGGGATTCATCAACAGAACAGAGATTTTGGTAAGCGTGCTCATTGTAACACATAGTACAGATCATTAAAACTGCAAGGCAAGGTAGAATTTCTTAACAATACACTTAGCAGAAAAAGCAACAAAAGTGGTCAAGAACATGCTGCTGTGTCAAACATTTAAAAAACCCAAACAAACATGTAATTTTAGACATGAATTATGTCCATGCACATTTTGTAGTGATTGCTAGGCTTCACAAAAAAGCAGAATTAAAAATACCAGAAAGAAGTGGTGAAGTGCAGCATTAACAACTTTGTGCCTATAAAAGCATTAGGTGCGTTGTCTTGTTCACCTCTTCACGCGAGGGTACCCTTTCCTTCTTCCCTTGTGGTAATGGCCACCGCAACAGGCACAGCCCGTACCCGCAGCCAGGGCCTTTCGGTGCCGTGCTGCATGCGGGCAGGGCCTAGCTCCATCTCCCCTGACTGCTGTACGACTTAAAGACTTCTGCTAGAACCTGTTGGCTGTTCTGACAGTTCAGCTTCAACTTGAAAACCATATAATTACTCACAATGCGGTCGGCTTGGCAAGGGGACCCTTTACGATAAAGAAGGAAGCTTAGATGATAAAGAAAGATCAACAAGCCCCCACGTGCAGTAGCAGCAGTGGGCAGTTCAACTACCATTCCCCCATTCTCTGTGCACATACATACACACACATGCAGTTTCAGCCTTTAATATAAATGCAGCCACCACACCCTGTAATTAGAAGTTACCAAAAAAAAATATCCAGCCCACTTTTTTTGTAATTGCTTAGGTCAGGTCTGCCAAGGGAGCTTTTTCCTTCTGCAGCTCAGTACTCCTGCTCCTACCGTTATTTCCACAGAGGCTTATTTCACCTCCAGAAAGAACTCTTCTGGGGCTCACACCTGCAATTTCTTTATTTTCCTTTCCACTTCCAGTTTCCCCTCAAAGGCATTTAGACAAGCCTTTGTACTTGAGCTGTTCACCGACAAATTCTGACAACAGACATCTTAAAGCATCATCCATGTTAAATTGTTTTAACTGCTATTTAGCTTAATTCAGCTGTTGCATCATTTTTAGCCAATTGGTTGTTTTCTAAAGGCTCTAAGTTTGCCTGAAGGACTTCACCAAGATTCTAAAAGGAACTATTTGGTTTTACCCTTACCCTTGCTCTCATCAGTCCTAGAACAACCAGAACTGCCCGCTGGCCCCTGTACATAGAACCAGCAGAGAGAGAGCACGGAGGCCCTCAGTTTGAGAACACAGCCACTGTAAGAGCCCATTCCTTTTTTTCCAACTCACTTCAACGGTTGCAAACTCTTTATGAATGTAAAATTATATTTTCTGAACAAATACAGTATTTTCCGGGTGTGGGTTAAATAAATAGTTATTGTAGCTTGTAACTAAAAGTTAACTGCAACAAACAGTTCTTCCTCCACCAAAACAATCTATGCCCACAATGGTCTTGGAAGCTGCAGGCAAAACAAAAGTTAGCTGGACTAAGATAATGCAGGACAAGCGTGGATTAGGTCATCCCGCAGAGAGAATGGAACCATTTCAGATGTGGGGTTTTTTTTCCTAGTAATAGCCCAGAATTTTATTTGCAGACAAGCAATTTAAAAACAAGCTCAGCTTTATGCAATAGGGCATAGTAACCCAACAGATGTATTTAGATTAATAGATTTAACTGAGAAGGGTCACACAAGTGCCTACGCGGGGAAGTCCCTGTTCCCCCCCAAAAGAAAAAGCAATCCAGTTTTAACAATTGAGGGCTTGCGTTCCAAGTTCCTACTGCTAAATGTAGAATGCAGCAAGGCTAACTTGACATCGCTGTCTCTTTAGGAAAAACAAAGAGAAACAAAAAAACCCCTTAAAATCCCATTCGGCATTACGCAAGCTCAAAGTAATTTCACACAGTTTGTAAGGGCCCCCTCCAAACACCAGTGCACTTCCCACATTAGGACCATCTTAGTTTCCTAACACGACTTCAGATCGCTTCAGCTTGAATCCCTTCATCCCGCTATCACTAATTCAGATTATTGCTAAAAATAAAATACAAACAAACAACAAAACCAACTTTTATTTGTTTCTACGACGATAGAACAGCCAGGGATGTATTTCTCCAGCGCTGCTGAAGGTATGGGTTTCACCACACGCTCATGCCTTACTGGACTCCCTATACTTGCAAAGGAAGAAAGATTATAGCAGCCTGTATGTATTAAGTACGTTGACTGGGTGCCTGGAACACGAGCCATACCCAGCGATCAGACTTCAGGCTGTATGAATCAATCAATCAGACCTGGAGTACTAAGAGAGGACATCCGTCGATAGAGCCTGCTTTAAACATCGTGGCTTTAACTGCAGTAAGTGAAAGGGCTGCGCATCTCTCTACCGTAGCCAAGTGGCTTGTCTCTCCTGCTCCTTATTTTACCTTTCGAGCTTAAGTTAATTAAAAACAAAGCAGAAAATAGGTTCAACTAAACGGAGAAACTCGTTTATATAACAAAGGTAAACAAGTTACTTCCCAACTGCCTTAAGTAAGGCTGTTATCCATAGAAACACAGTAGACTGCAGAGATAAAATTAACATCATGCAACTCTGTTTAAACCAGAGGACGCAGCGTTTGCTTCAGGAAGTTGCACAGAAAAAGCCAGAAATCTTGATCACTTTAAGATCGAGTTTAAGGTCCAGCTGACGCTGAACAATCCCCATCGGATTTAACTGCTACATAAGCCTCCCTCCTGAGGCTGAGCCCCGAAAGGCACCAACACCAAGCCAAGTTGTTCCACTTAACTAGAATATGAAAAGCTGTAACTGCATTTACCTTATCACCCACAGCATCTCTTCAGTAAGCTGGTAAATGCTCTTGCAGGCCAAATCTAGATCTAGGAGAGTGCTTGAACAAGCAGCAGTGCAATTCTCCCGCTCAGTAGTGGTTTGGACTACCATAAAATGAAGTTCAGAAGCTCCAATTAAATCCACGCTTGGCGTGCACACACTGAACAGCCACTCCGACAATTCTCACAGCACAATCAGCCACTGCAGGGCACGGCAGCTGCTCGACAGCTTACCAGACATTGCAGTTTCCATTCAGAAGGCACAGATACGTACTCTGAGTACGGATAAAACGTCAAACTGAAGCATTGCAGGTATTCATAGTCTATTTAATAGTGGGACACCAAAAAAAGTACTACACATTTTTCTTGAGCACATTAGATTTTGATTTAAGCAATTGCAATGGATGCAGGAATTTCTGAAAAATAGTCTTCTATATTCTACAATCCACAGTTTACTGTATCAGTCTAATAAGTCATATTATGATACACTGTTTGTGCTAACTGGTCTGATAGTCTGATCTTTAGCAAAGCATCCTTCCACTTCCTCCAGCCCCCCCCAAATGTTGACAAAATTCAGCCAAATTAATAAAAATTACCGTACGACTTCTTTTAGACTCTTTTGTTGACCTAAACACAACGGGAGCTACCAGTTATACACAGCTTATGAACGATGTTGCGTTTTAATTCTAAAAATCTTCATGCTGATACAATAAAGTATTTTATACAGCGATCAATTTTTAATGCTTTATTCATTGATTAAAAGAATATACA
The DNA here is from genome assembly GCA_009819775.1 of Phoenicopterus ruber ruber. NCBI lineage: Eukaryota > Metazoa > Chordata > Aves > Phoenicopteriformes > Phoenicopteridae > Phoenicopterus > Phoenicopterus ruber. The sequence continues at coordinate 27,626,683 of CM020219.1, read as the reverse complement.
TTTAACATAAACCATACAACATCAGTCATCAATTCAAACATTCAGCTGGTTTCCTTACATTTTCTGTCAGGAGTTTTTTTTTTTTATCTGATCACATTTATAAGATAAAATCTCACCACATCTGGCATATACACACACTGTGCCAGTGGATTCACTCTACTGATGTACATATAAAATCCGCATGGTATGTGCTCACTGGAGACAAAACAGCGCACACCTGTCAAAAGGTCATTTTAATATAAGATGGTAAAACCATTTGTAAAACACATATAAACTTTTTCCATAAATAGAATCATATCTGGACATCTGTTGCATAAATTGTGTTTTCCAAAGCTTACAATATAGCAGCCAGGTCTCAGCACTGCTGGGCACCCACGTTGGCCACTTACTTTATTATTGCAGACTGTCCTTTAAACATTAAATGCACAACATTCGTACCACTTAAAACTGGGGTCAGGTGGAAGTCTCACAGAGACCACGTCTGTACCGCGGTTGCCCTGAAACAGTTAAATCGGCTTTTAAAGCCTCTCAGATATAACAAGATTTTAAAACATACTTCATGGAATGTTCTTCATGCATCATAGCAGCTCATACCTGTGATAGAACAAGCTTTGTATTTGTTTCCTTTCCTTCCTTTACATTCACTATTCACAGTGAAACAGGTGCATGTTTGTTAAGAGTTCTGAGGTTGCTGACTGAGCCACAGCACAGCTGTGTACCACAGGTCGAAATTCGACCTTATATATTACAATCTAGCAGTATCTGGCTGGCCAAAAGTTGGCCTGCCCCTGCCAGCATGTGGGCACTTCTTCGTTTTTAATCTATTCTTTGGCAGCTGACACAGGCGCTGACAGAGAAAATCCAGTGACTTGGTTGCTAGGGATTTCACGACTAATGTTTGTTTGCAGGTGTATACCTTTGTACTGAAGTCTTCATTGTTATGTTTTTACCTCATCGGAGTGCGCATTCCTGGTTTTTTCTTTTAAACTTTGGCCCAAAGCTAACTTTTAAGGAAGATGACAGAGCATGAGAATAAACGAGGAGGAGTTTGCAAAGAATCCAAAAGACTACAGCTTATGGAATGAATCTGTAAGCACAGGTACCTGAAAAGCTAGTGTTTCACACCGCCGCTTAACAGCTAAGAAAAGCCGAGAATGGTCGCAAGTCATGCTTCAGAAGCTGCACGTGAAATAAAGCAAGGTGAGAGTCTTACAGTGAACAGCCCTGGATAGACTTCTCTTCCTTTAAGCCTATTAAGTAGCATGCTACCAGATTAAGCACACAATGACAGCATAGAAATCCACTGGGCTATGGATATGGGGATTAAAAAGAGTTGGCTCCTGAGCACAGAACTCCGATATAACAGTAAAATCATTCAAAATGCAGTTACTCAATAAAAGTAAAGTTAGCCGGCAACCTCAGACAGCCTTCGGCTGTATCTCTGTAAGGTTTGGTAGACAAGTCCATTAACCGTGAAAACCCTAAACACTGCCACTTTCAGCTTCTAAACCAATACCCGACTACGTTCTTTGATCAAGAAGTAGAATACACATATATAATTCTATATAGCTAATACTGATTAAACACAGCACAAAAGGGGTTAATTCACGCTACCGAAAAAACATAATAGGACCCTACTTGCATATGTAACCACAGGAATTGTAAATAAGGAGCTAAATGCCTTCACTGAAGCTTTGCATCTCTCTGTAAAAGTGACGGGTTGGCTCAGTGAAGACACTGAGCAGCTCTATGTCCATGACTGCGTGCCAAGGTCGACCCAATCCGAGAGATACTTGCTCAATGAGATTGTGTACTGGATCCACATCCTGATCAGCCAGTTCTCCTTGGTCGAAATCAATGCTTTCTTCTGTGACTTCAAGAACTTTCAGGTCAGAGCCACGAAGACGAGCAATTGCAATAAGATTATGAGCCCAAACTGTGTAACCTAGGGGAAAAAAGAGAAAGTTGCTCTGTCATTTTGCTACAAGGCATTTTTGTGCTGAAGTACTTAATACCAGAGCACCTCAACATCCTTCCCAACCTATTTTGTCATCTTCCATCCGGCAGATTCCCCCTAGAGCTTTTTTTTTTTTGGCTGCAAGTACTGAAGTCCCATTTTTATATTCTGAATAAGGAAGTATCAAAACTATTTCAGGTAGTGTGATCAAGCTTTTCTAGATCCAATTTTTTCACCATTTCTAGAAAAGTGGACTTCTTTACTCCGAGGTAAATCTACTATTTCAAACCTCCTGTGATCTACTTCATAGTATAAATAAATAGAACAAAAAAGTGAGTAATTATTTTAAGTGAATGTATAAAAGGACTGTTTTAAAACTCCTTGTGCTAGGAAAAAAAAATCTGAAGTTTGCTTTTGTTGCATTAGAAGTAGACTTAAAAAAACAAAAACAAAACAAACCAACCAGAACCAAATCACAACAACAAACCAAAACACAAAACAGAAGCCTCTGCAGGAAACGGGTCACACCAGTGTAAAGGGGAAAAAAACCCCAAAACCTACATGTCTCTTGCTATTCTATCTGAGATTAAACATAATTATAAAGCTTCCCTCTCTTCCCATTAGTGTATATTGGTATCCCTCTTTAAAAACACCTACTCCTCGGTTACCTGTTAGCTTTCTGTACCCTGGCTAAGGCAAATGCTGAGCTCCTTATTCAGATGCAAACCACAGACGCCGGGAACTTCCCTTTTGGGGAGCTCTGCCAAGTCGGCCCTTCCATTGCAAAAGGCAAGGCTCATTTCTGCCTTCAGCATCATTCTCACAGGTGCTAAGCCTCTTGGTGAGATGCCCACTTAGATTCCAAGTAAAGCTGCAGTCTGCACAGTATTTGAACCGGGAAAGTTAAGCTGCTGAGAAATAAAAACTAACTGTGGTTTGGTCTTCAACAATGCAGTTAACATGCTCTACATCATCATGTGCCAAAATAAGATAGCTAATTAAAGAATGAAGAAAACTGATTTCAAAGTAATAAAGAAGGGAGAATTTTTCATTGTTTTCTTTTACTTTTTCCTACTGTTTGTCTCTAAGGTTTCCTGTAAATACGCTGCTCAAGGTACGTTTTCAACAAAGAAGCCTGCACACATCTGTATGGCTCATTTCTGGTATACTAACCATTAGGAATGCATAAAATCCCACAATTTTCATCTGCTGATACTTCAACTCTAGCACAACTGTCCACAGAAGATGAAGCTGTCAATAAGGCTGTAGGACATTAAACCCAATGGAAAATTCCACCTGTAGGATGACACTCCTATCAGGATTTGAAGGAGCTCACAACACCTTCCAGTTATCTTGATCATAAAGGAACTTACTAAAGAAATCCTTGACAGAAAGTGCAAGAATAAAGGGAATAACAACCGCTGTTAAGTTCCCCGTACCGTCCTTGTGGTTCAGGTATATGGCTTTTGCTGTAACTTTTCATGGTCAGATGCTCTGGAACAACCATTCTCAAGTTAATCTCATTTTAAATTAACTCTCCTTTCAAAAGTTTTGCCTGATGTTTCTCAGTAACCTTCCAGTAGCCAAAAAGCCTCTGCCCAGCTAAGTATTCAGAGGTAACAGGGAATGATCACTTCACCACAAGTACCACTGAACAACAAATTCACCACAGGCAGCACCATGATTTGTTTTCCTTGCTAGTAAAAATTTCAGCTTCAGTTTTGCTCATGGACAGAATACAACTGAGAATCTCGTAGGTAATGCAATATGTGTACCACACAAAGTCTTGAAAATCCACATGAAGTGTCCTTCTCTTGAGGAGGAGGGGGGAAAAAAAAAAAATATTCAGCCCCCACCGATGGGCTGTGCTTCTTATTCACAATGCCAGATCATACCCCTCTGACTATCCTACTGTCCCCATCCCATCCCAAAAGACCACACACTCTTCACCCCCTTCTTTCATTAGGCAAAAACGTATTTAATACCATTCAATCAGCTTTCCTCTGCTCCTGAAGACGCTACCTTGGTGGAAAGATGATATGACTTCCCACAAAAGACAGAAGACAATCTTGAGGCACTCAAGGAAGAGTGTCCTTAGGGTATGTTTTCCCCCTCCTCTTTTCATCAGTGACAAGTGGCAGCTGAAACTACATGTAAATTAAAGTCTTTTCAGAGCAAACTCATACTAAAAGAGGGAAAACCAGATACCCTGAAAAGTACTGGAAACTGAAGAATAATCACTTCAGGAGACAGGAGGAGGAACCTGAGCACCTTTGCGAATTCGCACAAGCAAATTATAGCACCTCGAACAAATACACCATTTTTTCCTGAAGGAAGTTTGACAATATGATGAAGAATACGACAAGTGGAGCCAGAAACTATTATTTGGTAGACCTCAGAAAATACAAACACGAGGCTAAGACACTGTACAGGAGCATCGCAGCATTCTAGATCTTTGCTCCTAGCCATGTTTTCCTCACAGTTGCTACTCTAGAAGAAAGATGCTTATGCTATAGTACCAGAGAAGTCATATTCACGGCTTAAAAAAAGATCATCAGGAGGCATTTATAAGCAGCTTAGCTAGCTTCTGCTACAAGGAGGGGAGAAAAGAAGGGCAAAATCTGAATCCCAACATCAGAGCAAGGGTGATATTTGGCTAGTCCCTCCCCGAGGTATACACAGCATGTCTCCAAAGAAAGAGGATGCAGCAACAACCATTTGCTAGACAGAACTGTAGAAGGCGTTTGCTTTCCCAATGCTCTGCACAGACTAATGCCTTCTACTGAATAGACATGAACTGATAGTAAATTATACTTATGCTAGCTTATGTTCAGTAGAATTACCATTTTTTTAAGTTTAGATAATATATTAGAGGACTTCCCTGTAGCAAGAGGATAATTTAAGGATACATGTAAATTTTTTTTTTTTTTAAAAGGTCCTCAAACTTGTATCCAAATGTTAAAAGAAACTGCTAAAATCCACATTTAGAGTGGTAAGGTCATGTGCCAGTATCCAAAATCTGACAGACCTGGAAACCATAAAGGAGAGACAGCTGAATTGATTCCCCCCTCCCCCCCCCCGATGTTTCAGTAAAAGACAGTGGAAATACTTTTTCTAGCAAATACAGCAGGACCTTCTGACTTCAACCAACCAAAATCTGAATGTACAACCTTCACTGCTGAAGGTCTCTCCTGTTAGTGCTGAATGACTGGAGATTTACTCCCCCAAGCAGTCCGAGGAAACAGGCACTCATTCTTATGCAATGCGATACAGAGTCATCACTTAACTCCTTCACGCATCGGCAAACTTGGTCTTGGTAAACTGATTCCAGCACAAAAAGAACTATTCTGCATTATTTCAGTTTCAGGTGCCTTAAAATTTGTCAAACAACTGTAACTTCTAGCAAGTACTATACTGATGACAGAGCTGAATACAAATGCACACTTTTTTAAATTTGCAATTATATGGCAAATAAATAGGTGGGATAAACCTAGCTCTGGTATTACTGGTGAAACCAATGCACTCAGCGAGGCAACCTCCTCCACATTATATTTTTCAGCCTTCATCTGCTGGCAAAGTCTTACCAAACTGGTAAGAGACTTCCTCCCCTCAGCCTTGGGGCACTTAACCCATGTTATTTACAAACAGGAAGCACAATCATCTAATCTTGCCAGCATATGAGCTCACAGTAAAATAGCAAATGTTTTCAGTGTCCACATTCACATAATCAGCCACTTGGTGGAACTTGCACCGTGCAGACCACTTTCAGGATAAGCCTCCTGGAATGCTCAATTCTTAGTTATCCTCATTTCTGTGAGCAGTCTAATAAAGTCCTGTGTGACTTCTCAATAGACGTTAGTAAGCTACAAGTATGTTTAGAACTCATACACAATAAACACCTTCATATCTTCAAACATGAAAATACCAGTATAAGGTACAACAGCATGCATAGCAACTGTGCAGCAGACTTTTGAACACCGCTCCACTATAACACATTATGATTAGAAAGGCTGAAGTGTTGTAAGTATTTCAAAGTCACATACTATGCCCGTGCAACGTATTACCTACCATGAACGGCTAGGAGAGACAGTCTTGTGCACCTCCAGGCTAATAAGACAAGTGGATCTTCATTCCGGTTGTCGCTAAGATCTGGGAAGCCAGACATATCTATCACATCATTCATTAGTATAAAATGAGTGAGGAACTTGTCATACTGCCTGGATATGAGGTCAACAACAGCCCCTGAAACACAAGTGATGTAGCTGTCAAAGTGAATCCTCTCTAGGGGGATACTGGGCTTAAGAATCCTTAACATATCATCACTCTTGACATCAAAAGCCATTATATAGACCCGAAGATTAGTGCTGTTGCGAGTCAGCGCCTTCCAATTCTCATCTTCTGGCATACTGTCCAATGACTTGTGCATTATGGAAACACTGTGGACCAGGAGAGACAGTCGATGCAAAGGCACATGGTTGCTGTCAGCCAGGACTCTTGCCATTTCAGCTGTAAAATCACAGAAATCCAAAGCGAGCGAACGCAGATTCACAAAGCGCTCCAATTCAACCGCAGTGATAAGAGTGGTGTTACCAGGGATGTGGTTGTCCAATAAGCTCAGATGTTCCATGGTGTTGGCTATGGGGTTTGATAAGGACGACAATGATGTGGGAGTTACTATTTGCAGCATAAACCCACAGGACAGCCATTTCAATTGCCTGCTATTGCCTAATATCTCTTCAAACAGCTGTTGTATTCTGCAAGTAAACAAAACAGACAATGATCCTATTAAACACAGTTTAGTCTTACCAATTGCATACCATTCTATTTTTTTTATTTGAGAATTGTTCTTCTTTCATTTATGGCCTTATTCTGCAGAAAGGTGCTATTATTATGGTTCTTGTGAACTACAAATGTTAGAACCTGACTCTGCAGACCTCCCACAGCAATTTAACCTTCACTGCACTTAAAAGGTTAAAACTGTAAACTATCTTGAGAAAAATTATGTACTTTGTCTTTCAAAAACAGTGGCACACTATGAACCTTCATTTCATGTATTTCTCAGCACGTATTTAACACCCTCCCACATACATTTTAAGGTTATGCAAATAAGAAAACCCGTAATGCTTTTAAAACACAGTTCTTGTTTTTAAAAACAGCTTTTCTTATTTGCTAACCTCTCCAGAACTGCAAATTCAAAATGGAAAAAAAAAGTCATTTTCAATGAAAGGTCGCAGAAACTTGACTTTGAGCATAACTTAGAATGATCTGAAACTACTTGCTTGACTTTGCTCATTAAAGGGTAATGAACATACATATAAGAAGATCCTTTAAATAATTCTGAATGTACAGCTAACTGGATTTTCAGGTGTCAACACGTTCAAGTTTTACCAAAACAACTTGGACCTGGTAACATTTCAATGTCAGATTACCAATGCCAGATGATTCTGGCACTGCCAGAACCCTCATGTCATTTACTACGCTGCATGATTATTATGCACTTACTCTGATGCATCCCACCTCTCCTATCCCTTTACTTTTTTAATGAAGGGATGTTCTTTAAGTTAGGTATTTAATTCAGGAAGGCCACAAAAGTATTTTAAGATAAGATTTTGAATACTAAATTCAAATACTACAGTCAAACTCTACAAACTCTCTCCAAATAAATATTTTTCCATTCTTCATCCCACAGCTGCTAAGGCCCAAAAGAGTCCTCCTGCCCAAATGACAAGTGTTCTTTGAGCCTACACATTCTAAGACACGTGTAGATTAGAGTTTGATCTCAAACCCTGATCAGCCAGAAGGAAAGATCAGCATTTAAGGGAAGCAGTTGAGCCAGGCTATGACAGTTCCATGAAATGCCAAGAAATAAGATGTAAGCACCTCCAGTATAAAGTTAGCAGAAATCTTTGTGCCTCAAATGAGGTAATGTTTTGCACAGAACACTTTTTCCTTTATTGTTATGAATATCTGTATACTTTATACATCTAATCAAAACAATGTTACAAAGTTATTATTCTCATACACGTATCTTTATACGAGATAATGTCCAGACAAAATTAAAGATCAGTATCCTGACTGACAGCAGAGAAACACTAACACCTTAAGAAGTGCAACAGAACAAGGAAAGCACATCAGGATATTTCTCAAATACCTCCTTAGTTTCCAAAAATTTGTAGCTCAGACCTCCTGAGCCAGAGGTGGCTTTCTGTATTTAGTAACCCTCAGGGACCTCGCTTCTACAAATTTATCCAGGCTCCTCTTTGAGCCAAGTAAGCTTTTAGCAACTGTAACATCCAACAATAAAGAACTCTACAGTGCGACTCCCCCCTCTTCTTGCTTGCTCTGAACCTGTCACCTACTACCTTTGATGCCCCATAATCCTTCTGCTGTAAGAAAGTTAAAAGATCAATCCTTATTCATCCTCTCCCTTGCCCGCATGTGCTTTCTTCCTTCTCCTAAGAATGTACCGGGTTTGCAAGGTCTGACTTCTCTTCAAGTGGAAAAGTTGGTGTGGTTATTGTATTTATCTATTATACACCTCAGAACAGTTCCCAAGGTTTTGCCTAGTATAGTCACCAGGTTTAAAGACTTCAGTTCTTCCAGATCTTCTGATTTTTTTTTTTTTTTTTTAAACTGAGGACTGGCAACTGCGATACAAATTAAACAGTTTTAAACAACAGGTCAAGAGTCACAGATAGTGTAGTTTTGCTGTTTTATTCCTAAACTCTTTTACAGTTCAGATGAGTCCTGTTTGATCCTGGCAATGTTTGTTTCATAATGATTCCTGCCAATGCTTAAATTGAAGGCAGATTCTCCTTCCTTCAAAGAAAAAGGTTCTACCACAGGAACCTCTCTAATTTCTTCCAATAAACAAAGACTCTTCCCTCCCTCCTCTCACCGTACACAGCTATGAAAGGTGCTGTAACGGTTGCAGCAACAGTAGAATTTATTTTGTAATAGTCCAAGTAGTCAATCTTAATAGTGCTTGTAATATTTTACAGAACAATTGAAAAGATGACAAATCAATTTTGAGATGCTCAGTAGAATACTACCATCTATATACCTCACTGCACTAAAAATCTGTTTAAATTGTGCTTCTGATACGACTTAAACATCTAAGCTTAGAAGAGTACTGTTCTAGTACTCGCACAACTTAAAAGAAATATGATACAGAACTCTGCAGCTGTAGGGTGGGTTTTCTCCCCTGTGGGAATTGCACTAAGTAACTTTTTAAAAGAGAGATACTGTTTTAATGCTATCTACACATCAACTTTTTAGTGCAAGCACCAAAGTACTTATACAAGTATTTAGATTTGTGCTGATAGTCTACCAACGCATAGGTCCTAAGAAAACTTTCCAGCCACCTTCCCCCAGTTCTTTGCCAATTTAATAAAAAGAGATTAAACACGTCAATAGAGAATATTTAATAGTGATCACTTTGGATTGTTTTTAATACCTGCTTTATATAAGGCCAGACAGGAAGCATAATATAAACCACATGCCATTAGTTTTAAAAAATTTCAAATAAGTTTTTCGAATACCCTACCTGGGGTTCTTCCTCCCCTGCAAATTCTTATGCACATCCTATTATTCATAAACAGACTGCATCTGACTGGAGTTTGCAAAAATAGTTTGAACTGTGTTCTAGAAATTTAGACACATTAAGTGACTTCTTGGAAATTAACACCTACCTTATTATTATATTAACTTTTACTTCGACTGCCTAGCATGTAGTACAACATTTATCCTAACTTATACATGGCTATCTTAAAGCTCGCTTATAAAGCTGAAGTTTAAACATGGTTTAGTAAGTACAACACAAGATATAGGCAGAGCTCAGCACATGCAAGAAAGCAACATAACCTAGTGATGCCTCAACAACTATACTTCATCAGTCCCCTTTGCTCCCCATTAGCAGCAATTATGGGATGTTCACCATCAACCTGAAACCTACAAATGATCACACTGGAGCAAACTATTTAAAAAATAAAAAAACTCCAAATGAATTACTTTCACAACTAATGCCCCAAATGCCACTTTCAGCCAGAGGACAGACCAAAGCCTGACTAGACAGGCTGAGTTACTGTTTAAGCCCAAAAACCAGTCCTGACCAGTCCTGAAGCACATTGATGGCTCTGGACAGGAAACAAATGTATTACTAAGGTCCATATGGAGCCCATTTGTTTAATTAAAGACTATCAATCAAAATATTTTGTTTAATAACAGAGGCTAAACTGGTTCTTTTGGAAACCAAACTATCTGAACCACACGGATCAATCATGGGAAGCAGATTTCAGAAAGCCAAAATTTTAAATAACTACCCTTTATTCAACTGAAGACAAATGTATTGTTTATGCTGAGCTTCCCAACAGTAATGAATTAAGTTGTAAAGAGAATTTTAGAAACCAACCAGGGACACATATGCTATACAGAAAAAGAACAAGCACTACAAACCCTTGCTGATCACTGCAAAAGTGCATTTTTTGAAAACACAATCCAAAGCCTCCTCTGCCTCGGAACAACCCTTAGCCTTAACCCGGGGGAGCATCCTAATGGTTCTGTGATAGCTGAGGTTTCACTCACAGTCTGTTACACCCAGCTCAATGCTACAGACTTAAGGAAGTGTCACATTTTCTTCCCTGACGGCTTTAATTGCAGGAAGTTCCTCAATCAGCTAGTAAGGTTTATCACCATACAGGTTCCAAAATCCTCAACTACCAATAATGCTGCCTCCAAAGGTTGCTCAGTATCTTTCAGTGTTGGTTATGAGTATCCATTTTTCAACTTAACTGACACAAACCCCGAGTGTAAAAGACAAGACTAAGGAGCCATAAAGATTTACTTCCTGAAGTAAACCTGCTGCTAGTGCTGATGAACTTGAGAACACGGAATTAAACACTGCCAGCTTTCTTTTAATTTAGAAAAGGACTAGCAGGTCCCAAATACATTGTTTTATTCTAGGAAAAACAACCAAAACCAAACCAAAACACCAAACCCAAACAAACAAAAAAGAAGTAGCAGTTATTTGCTCATTCCAAAATGTGCAAAGGTCAATATTCACCTAAAAGACTAACTTCAAATTAGATAATGAGTTTTGAATGGTTTATGGCTCCAAAATGCGCATACTTATTTTTGTTATTTGTTTGAAGAAATGTTTAACCATGCACTCAGCTGAATAAACATCTGCTAAGATGGCTCTCTTCAAGCCCCTTGGCAAAGATTTGATTGTATATTTATGTTTTCACAACAAAGGATATGAAAAAAGGAGCTTTTACCGAATCAGCCTTTTACCTGCACACAGCACTACAGTACATATGTTAAATAGAATCCCAAATTGCTCTAAGTTCTGCATTCTGAGCATAACGGATGACAAAGACACAGTATGCAACACACATCTATATTTGCACTGTTTTGCAAATTTAAGTCAGGACTAAACATTTCGTTCAATGGTTGTGTTCACATACATACACTGATCTGATAATATACCTACACTAGTTCTAAAACCACTCTAAAAAATAATAGTAAAGATCTAGAGCAGCTGTACTTATTCCACTCCCACGCTACTGCGAGAAAGATGTTTAAACTGACACAAATTAAAATGATGGTATTTGGGTTTTATCTATATGGAAAGTTTTAGCAGAACTACTAAAATAGTTAACTTAGCATCACTCCCTCTGTGGTCATTTATTCCAGAAGTCAGTAGCTTTTTGCATCGTATTTAACCTCTTCCAAAGGAGAACTAGCTATTCTGATTCTAAGTATTCAAGGACTGTACCGTAATGTAATTATGGCAAGCTAAAATACACCTCTGAACTAAACAAGCACATTGTGAGCTATGATCTTCCAGGAATTCTGCAAATACATAACCTAGTTTTGAGACTCGACTTGAAATAAGTTGTTCGTGCTTATGTTCTCTTTCAAGTTTACTTGCTACATGTCCTCAATTCTTGTCAAATACGACAGATTACCTCCTTTTGTAATGTTTTCATGTACAGCAATAGTAGAGGTGCTGGTAACAACCCCCCATCCCTCCTCCCCTTTTGTGCCATTAACATAATATTGTTTCTAGAACACAATGAAAAGAGGAAAGAAAGGATTCTCACCCTGCTGAGAAGGGGAAAAAAAGCCACAAAACCAGACTACTTCATGTAAATAGTAAGAACAGAAATCAACTCAATTTAAGAATTTAGATTCTCATCTTATTAAAAAACTTAAAAGCTTTCTCAGTCATGTATTTCATGAAAATCTGTGTTCTGATATCTGTTTTTATTATTTTAATGTATTTGATAGTTTACAAATATAACTTACTGTTTAATCTTCTTGCCATCAGGGTCAACCTTGCCGAGGTATGTATTTGATATACTTCCATGTTGCTGCAGAATGCTTATATCCCCAAAGAGACTTAACTTCTGGAGGTTCCTATGAAATGACAAAATAAAAAGGAATCTGAACACAAAATTAAAACACTGAGAGGAATCATTCTGGATAAGACAAACACAGGCAATAAGAACACTATTACATGGAACATGTAGTCTGTTTTGGGGAACATCCTACTCTCCTGGAACACAGGCACATATGGAACTACAAAAAATGAGACTGAAGCATAAAGAGGAAGAGGACGACACAAACTGCTGAATCCAGCTGTAAAAGCAAATGTCAGTTTTCAGTCACCACAGAACTATTTTCAGCAGGCCAGTGCCATAAAGAAAACTTTTAGCAGTGCTTTCATTAACTTCTTAATCCTTGAAACACATGTGTTAAGAGTCACAGATGAAAACATCAAATACCTATTCCTTTTAACATTTGACACTGCATTTAATGCCCAAGTAGAATGCAACCACAACCAACCATGTCTGAGCACTTACATATTGCAGCTGGGTTACAAATGGGAGTCCAAACCTGCCTCAATCAACGCAACACAAACCTCAGACAGGAAAAGCAAAAGCTCCCCACACCCTAATCAGTGTCTAATTTCTGTTATATCAAAGTAGGGGAAGCTGTTCTAATATTTCCCATCAGTGACCAGAAGAGGATTAGTGGTCCACCATGACATATAATTTTAATTTTTAGAAGGGATATCTAAAAAGAAGTGAAAGAAGAACCTCTAAGTTTATGCTGGCCGTGACTCAGTGTGATAGACAGTCAGTTTTCGTTTCCTTAGTACAGTTTATTTCTCTGACTTGCATCTTTTCTATTCCTAAAAAAGATCAAGCAAGAGATATGAACGTGACTGCAGTTTTAGAGTAGCTGTGTGGCATTTACTTTTAAGATTTTTATTTTTTTAACTAATTAAGTTTCAGGTCAATTTTTTTTTTTATTTATACATGCTGTAAATTAGATTTACTCCTAACATGCAAGGACTAGTCTGCACTTGATAATTAACACAGCAGAAACTCCAGTTTCATCACAAATGGATACATGAGCTAAATTCATCTTAAACCATAGATGTCAATTAACCTGCAGCTGACAATTAAGTGAGTTACATAAATCCTTATTTCTGCTGGCTTACAAATCATATGCTAATATTTCAGATCAGCTTTGAGGAAAATGCAATACAATTACAATGCTCAAAGCGTAGGGAAGCTCTGGTGCCAGTTCACTACCTCCACAGTATGAGAAGAGGAGGAAAAAAAAAGTACCAAGTAGTCAAGTTTTACGTAGTCTGCAATTAGTATCTACCATAAATCATAATTTACCTGTTTTGAAGTTCCTGTATTCAATAACTGTACACTAGTCTCCTGAAATCTATCCACTGTTGCACCTGCTACTTTTCTTCTATGAGTGAACAACAACTTAATAGTAAGATCCACAAGCTTCGTTATTGAGTCAGACAAATACTGGAGCAAAATACCTAGGTTTTACAACTGCTTCAGAAATTCTAACAATTTAATATTTAGTCTTTTAAATACAGGACTACTGTACTGATGATACATTAATATAAACTGAGCCCTGACCACATGCTCAATATTCTATAAATCTGACTTAGACCACACCTGATCATACTGAAGAATAAGCTCGGCAGGGAAATGTGAAGACACTGGCACCACTGCTGAGAGTATTTTGGGCTCTCTCCTCAAAAGCCATAAGAGAGAGTCTGGTATGACAGGGAAAGCAGTAGAAACCTCCACCTGATGTGAAAGGCAGTGTTCACAGCCAATGCCATAATTAAGCTTTTATCTTCTGATCTCAGTGACTTAGTTCTGAAAGCTAAGAGACAAAAAGCAATCTTCAGAACAATTTTGAATCACCTGCACATTCACATCACACACAGGTCTTGTTTTGTGCTAGTCATACCCCCAGTGAATGCTACTGTAGGCAGGTATTAATTTTAGAGCCACCAAACTACAGGACACATGAAACACTATTTACTAGTATCCCACACACTTTTACTACATCTATTTGACTGCCATTTCATGCACTACAGAGATGCACGGAAAAGTTCTCTGCCTCAAGACTAAAGCAATGAAAACATCCAACTATTTTTCCATTCACAGCACAGTTATTACCATCAACAAATCTGATCACAGTTCAACACAATATTAGATTTTTGCTGCTATTTGCAGTGTCATATAATCTCTATGGCATTCAGCTCACATCTCATCTTTATTTCAGAGTTAATAAAGTGATTGCTATTTAAATAAAATTATTTAGAAGTTAATTGTCATCTTTTTCTAAAAGTCGTAATGGCATAATAATCCTATGTACCACCCTTATACACAGCTGGGGAAAAACATGTGTTTTGGAGGGATTTCTAAACCATTTATTTTCCACTAGCTCGAAAAGCGTACTAGAAGTAACAAGCTTCTTGCTAGGCTCCATCTTCAGTTTTGGTCGGTCTTTTTGAACACCCAAAGCAAAAAGAACAAAATGGCCCTCCTTACATTCAACATGAACAAAGTGGTAAGGCACATACTGTATTATTATACTCGTTTTTTGCCAGTTTCAGCTGCCTGCTCAGACCAATAGAAGAGTCATTAGAAAACCTCAAATACAGATGCAGTCTACTGGTTTGAGCTATTCACCAATTTTTGGCAACTCCAAGATAGCTATCATACTTCACTAAGATATCACAGTTTTACTATAATCTACATTTTTGTTTCCACAGCAAAGATCAAACAAGTCACACAAATTAATGTACTGCAGAAGAAAAGCGGGAGGGGAATCGCTACCTTCCTATCCTCCTTTGTAAGCAGCTAGAGGAGAGACCATACCTTGGGATTTCAGAGTTACATAAAAGAACACAGAATTTTCCTACTGACTGATCAGCAGTTGCTTATTAGCTGCTGTATGAACTGAATGACTCACTGAAAGTTTGTGCCCTCCCACCTGCCTCCCAAAACTTAGTTTTGAAAGATCAATTTGAGAAGGCGCAGATTATTAGGATCTCTTAAGAGCCACTAGGAAACAACTTGCCCTCCTGATATTGTTACAGAACATTACCCCCACCCACCTCTTCTTTTTTTTCTTAAATAGGAAGTAGAACATCAACTGTTTAAACAGTAATATACCTTATTATTTTGCTTCATTTGCTGTCAAACATAACAGCTCATGGAAAAGTTACAGATCACTATAAACGCTATTTTAGTACCTTTTAATTAAATAAATTATAGATTTTGAGAGCTCATCATGGTCCCAGCACTATTAAAGCAAAAAGTGGGGCGTAATATGCTGCCATCCACAAAATAAAGTTTACGGCAACTTCAGCTCTACCTCAAATATGAGACAGACCTAGAACGTACCTTTTTGGAATGACAACTGGCTGCCAGCAGTAATACTTGGCAGAATATTATCAGTTGTTTTTAAACCAGGTTGCAGACAAGTAGGTTTTTTCCTTAATTCCATCAGAATTAACAAAGGTCACTGAGAAATATTTTTCTAGAGACTTAACATGCAGATTTGCTTCGAAATTGGCAACTTTGTTGTACAGAAAATGCTTTCATTAGCAAAAATACACATCATTCTCCCCTACACAAGAGAGCATCTAGAAATTGCATTACTTTTAGTCATTACTTTTCTTAGGTCCTACAGTATTGTAAATCCTCAAGGAATTCTAGAGCCATCTGAAGTACATTTTTTTTTCCTGCAAGGAGGGGGGGGTGTTACTCTATTGTTTAATAATAGATTTAGAAGCCTACAACAAGATGACACAGTGAAGAAACAGCACACCATTTCACAAAAGTAGATTTCTTCCTCTCCAGTTCTGAAGTATAAGATGGACGTTCTTTGAACTTCTCTGCCAAAAAGCTATCATAAGGGCTGACAGGAGTTATGAAAGAACCATCCTGTTTTAAACTTATTTCCAAAAGGAATACATTTACAGTGATTCAGCCACTGGAGAAGTTAAAAACACTGCTGCTTGCATTATTTTGGAAATTACAATACCTATCCCATATACAATGACATACTGCAAACACAGGAAGGAATTATTAATTATCCTTGAGTTACAGACGAATGAACAGAAGCAGAGAAATAAAGTGACTGGACTGCGGTCATTCCGTACACAAAACTAAGCATCAGGCCAGTGACAATGCCTCTGGTTTAGACATGCGGTCACAGTAAGAACCAAGCAGCTATTTGGCATAAATTAATGCTCCTTCCCACCTCGTTTCAATCTCAAAACTCTACTTAAAGAGCTAAAACCCAATGTTCTACATGCCAACTAATCAGTTATCGGTAGTTACCTTGCAAGAAAAATACACCAAAATAAACCCAAACCTTGTCTGTTCAAGGGGAAAAAAAGAGTCTATTCAGAAAGTAAATCTGAATAAAAAGTCAAGTGTTTAATGTAAATCCCCCCCCCCCCCAATTTTTTAAATGCTCATTAAAAAAAAAAGCCTGTTGTAATAACCAGGTACCCTATGTTCCTCAGTCATACATTATTCATTTCAAAACAAAAGAGCAGCATGCAAATGATTTGAAGACAACAAGAAAGTACAGTAATGCAAAATCCTATCAAAGTTGGTAACTTTTCACCTCTGTCTTACCATCGAAATTATACTAATCTACCAGGGAACAGGTACTGGAGAAACAACTACTTCTATGTAGTATTTTACCGCAGTTCTGAGCCACACTGTGCATACAGAATCTGTAAAAAGAACTTTAGAAAGCAAGCGTCCTTGTACAAGTTTCAGCTAAGGCCATGGAGAATGGATCTTTTGCAAAAGAAAAAGCATACCAAAAACCTTCTCACAACGCATTTAATTTTGACAGCCTCATATTTTAGTGAGACAGAGGGAAAAAAAAAAAGCAGTGTAGTTTATTCAAGGAAACCCCTAGGCAACATCTCCTGCAGATACTATTTATTTTAAAATTCCAAGTTCACGTAATGGTATTTGTCTCAGAACAGATAATCACCAACATTGCTTCAACATTTTTTCCACTTATGATATTAGCTGGATTTCCCAAAGATTCAACAGTTAAGTGAAAGCTCCTTAAAGGCAAGGGAAAACCAATCAACACAGATGATCGCGATTTGCACACCGAGGATTCACAGGGCAAGAAATAAATTAAGATAAAGGTGAGCTGGGACCACGAGCCGCTTTAAGGTTTGTAACTCTCGACCATTGCAGTTACATCACAGGAAGTACCTGCTGGGCAGAGCAGAGGAACTGAAAGTGGGACTTCACACAACACATTTGCATTCATCTCAAACCAACGAGGAATTACATTTAAAGTTCTCTTGCTACAATTCAAAACAGGGAAGCAGCAAGAAAGGCCTCAAACTACTCTCTAATCCCTCCAGAATCAAAGAGAGGCGGCAATCAGACCATGATTCAGTTGCAGACAGTTTTACAAAGGCCATCCACAAGGTTTAATTCATCCTAAAGATATCCTGAAATACTTGCAGCTTTTTTTTTTTTTCTCTTGATAGGTGAAGCTATATGCACACAGAGGGAAAATAATATTAACCATTTCCTACCCTAAAATCTGCATGGCTTTCCAAACACATCATAACCTCACTAATATCCTTGCTTTCCTGTCCTAGGTGCTGACTAGAGGCCATATATTAGGATATCTGATTATTATCGTTTTTTAAAGATATTTATCTTGATCACACCCAGTAAAGAGAATGCAAATATTTTCATTTTAAAGAACTCCAACCTGAAGAAATTAAGTATCTAACCTGCCAAAGTAAGTCTGTAAAAAAGCAGGATCTAAACACATCTGAAGTCCAAACCACAGGAAAATATTTCTATCATTTAAATTCAATTTGCTCAAGAAAGTGCTACATCTTAAGTATTTTTTCAATAAACAAACATAAAAACCTCCTCCTGTTTAAAACTGAGTCAAATCTCAGTTTAGCAGGTAACACGAGAGCCGGCATGAAAGCTCAGCTTTTCAAGGGCAAAACCCCTCACAGCCGGAAAGGTGAAAGTATTTGGGGAGGGGCAGTACTCCATCCCTCTCCCTCCAGAAAGGGACCAGTGCTGTAATTTTAACCCTCCTACTAATTTCTCATGGCATTAATTATTTTGCCATCATGCATAAGAGGTCTAAAGCCTGTCCGTAGTAAGGCTTATGTTTTAAAGTGAGAAATGTGCCTTGTTAGGCACCACATTCAAACTCCCAGCTCTCACTTGCTCCATTTGAGCTGCATTCCCCCTTCCTTCTAAAGAACAAAGAAGTTGTTATTATTGCAGCTATATCTGTTTTGCACATTGACTAGCCGCTTGCCAACTAAACGTCTGCGTTTATATTCTCCACCAAACTACAGAATACGATAAAAATCAGGCAGCTGGAAGCAGCGCGCCTCCGCTTCTGCTCAGCTCGCAGCCGCAGAAACCTCCACCGGGTGACCCACGCGGGCCGCGCGGGTATCGCCTCTCCCCCCGCCGGGGCTCCAGAGGCGCAGCCCCAGCAGGAACCGGCCGGCGCCGTTGCCGGCTGCGGGCGGCGGAAGCGGACGGGACGGGCGGCCCCCGGCCCCGCGCGGCGCAGGGGGCTCCGCCTGCCCCCCCAGCACCCCCCGCGGGCCTGCCCCCGCCGCCTCCCCTCACGCTCCCGCCGGGCGAGGCGAGGCGCGGCCCTCTCCCCCCGGGCCCGGCCCGGCGGCGGTACCTGTTGTTGCGGACGCTGCTCAGGACGCACAGCACCAGCTCCAGGTAGGTCCTCAGCAGGTCGAGCCAGCGCGGGCACAGCGGCGGCGCCTCCCCGTCGCCCGCCACCGCGGCGCCCTCGCCCGCCGCCGCCCCCCCTCCGCCGCCGCTGGGGTAGTTGTCGGCGGCGAACTGTACGCGGAGCTCACGGACGAACCAGCCGCACTTGCGCATGAGGAACTCGAGGCGCGGGCGCTCGGCCGGCGAGACGCGGAGGCTGAGGCGGAGGCGCGGCCAGAGGGCCGGGTAGAAGAGGCACTCCCGCCAGTGCGAGCAGGCGGCCGAGGCCCGCAGCCGGTCGGGGCCCGCCAGGAAGGAGAAGATGTGGACCACCAGCTCGCTGGGCAGGGAGCCGGCGCCCACCGCCTCCCCGCACACCGACATGCCTGGCGCCGGCCCGAGCCCCGCTGCTGCTGCTGCGGTGGCCACAGGCGGCGGCGGCCCCGGCCTCGCCTCCGGCTCCTGCGACAAAAACAACAACATCAATGACAAGGCGGAGGGGGCGGGCGCCGGCCGGGACGCGGCTGCTGCCGGGACGCACCATCCGCGCCGCCGCCGGGGGGGACGAGGGGCGGAGCGGGCCCTACCACCGCCTTAGTGCTGCAGGGAGGGGCGCAGGGGGGGAGGTGGGCCGGACCCCTCCGCCCGCGCGGCGCCGCGTGGGCCCTACCACCCAGCCCGGAGGGGGGTGTGAATTGAATAGGCCGCCGGCGCCGCGTTCTCTTCCTGTGGGGCGAGGAGAGCCGCCGCGGCGGAGGGAAGAGGAATTACCCCGCGGGGGGAATAGAACGTGCCACCAGTCGAATGGGAGGCGGAGCCAGCCCAACCGCCTCCGCGAGGGCAGGTTGGCCGTTAACCCTTCCGTGCCGGCAGCGGGGGGCTGCCTCTGCCCCACCGCCCCGTCCCGTAGCGGAGCCCGGGAACCCCCGACACCTCGCGGGGGTGCCTCCGCCCTAGCCCCGCAGCGCAACCCGGAGCAGCGGGCTGAAGCGCGGCTCCGCGCCCGAGCGGGACGGGAGTGTCTGGGTGCCCACCGGCGCGGCGCCCTGAGGGACCGGCCCGGCAGCGCGGGCCCCCCTCCCCCCAACGGCTCCTCCGCCCTAACGCAGTGCGGCGGGAGGCCCGGGACGGGGGCGAGGCTCCGCAGCTATCTTCCCTGCCGGCTCCGCAGCCGGCGGAACCGCCGCCGGTCTCTGTGGGAGCGCCGGGCGCTGCCGGGGGACAGGCGCGGGAGGGCTACTGCCGGCCTCGACTGTCCCGTGCGCCTTGTGTTCAAGAAAACTTGGAAAGGGTGTCGGGTCGCGGCGGCGTAGATGCTCGGATCTGACCGCACGTACGCCTTTCAGCCAGCGAAATTACCTCAGCATCATTCCAGCTGCCGCTACGGGAAACGCGCTGACTACGCAGGAAAGGCGAAGCGCGACGGAGAGTCTGACGTGTGACAGAAGTGGATGAGAGCCTGAGGGGATACATGAGGAAATGCTCCAAATCTTAGTTCTCTCAGTTTCTTAAAACTCATCTGCTTTGTAATACCCGTGCCAACACCAACTGTAGGTGTGGAAAGATAACTTCTTCTGTGCATACAGATTTTTGAGAGAATTTAAAAATCTGTTACATTCTGATGCTGCAAAGGCTGAATGTCAAAGTGAAGTTAATTGCAATTGTACATGTAAGTTTTACAATTGTAAAAGCCTTATTGAAATAAAACTGATTACTGCCAGTATCTCAGAATAATGCACATAAGTTTATATAACAATGTTATATCTGAGTGTACAGAAATATACACGTGAAAGAACAAAAGATGTGCTAAGGGAAATAAAGCCTAGGCTCCTATTTGCATTCAGAATAGGGTCCCATTATAAACATATTTATCAACAACCAAATCTAAAACACCACTCTCCCTTTACTCCATGACTAGCCATTTCCCCTGCCTCACAGCAGGGGTGAAAAAAGAGTATTGTTTCTGTTTTCCTGAGTCTGGTCAAGAGGGAAATGTGACTGAGTCTTCTATTTCTCCCTGATTAGAGAGAAGGATCCCGGAGGGCCAGATGTTATTGAGAAAGTGAGACTGTAGGAAACTCCCAGCTGGACAATTCTTCTCCCATCAGGGACCAGTGCTGCTTCACACACCTGCGCAAGTGATTTGGACCTGCATAAACAATTCAGGTAAGCGCTGTGCTACTCCCTCTGCAGATTCCCCTCTCAGATTAGACCAGAATTCCCCAGGCAGTCAAGATGCAAGCTCTGAAGCAGCCAAACTCATCTGGCCTAGAAGGATGCAAATGAAAGGAACTTAGGCACCTACACGTCTCCATATTTTAATACCTACTCAGAAATTCCACATTGTTGGGCTGATGATGAGTCAAAGGACTTCCGAGATTACTAAGTATCTTCATGTAACAGAATCAAGCTTTACAATTCAGTGCACTGGGATTACCTAAGTGGCATCAAGAAAAAAATGTTTTACGAAGTTAGTAGTTATGCATTTCTGGTTACCTTTGTTGGATTGTATTGGATCAGCAAATGTGCCGTGCTGGGATCGTGCCTGTGATAATAAACACAGTGAAATGGTCTTTTACTGTGACCGTTGCATGGTCATTTACTCAGCTCCATCTCATCAGGGTTCCGTTAAAAGCCTCAATCTCGAGAGCTATTACCTTCAGTTTTGTAGACTTCAGTGAATAAATGGATCTGTCTAAAGCTCCAGGTCATCACAACTATGGCCAAGTGGTCAGACATGGTAAATGGCAGACTTGGTGAGGTTCCCCGATTCAATCCACCTGCGTGGCCAGTATGGCACCGAGGCAGCCAAATCTCTGAGGGTGCCGATTCGGGGTGTTGAATCACAGTTTTCCCTGCCTTGGGCATCAGAAATGTGCTTCAGTTTGACTGAGGGTTGATTTCACAGTGCAGGCTTTTGTCTTTTGTTAGTACTAATGCAGTGACTGCAAGTTGATGGGATAACACCTCAGAAAAAGACATGCATCTAACTTGCTTGCAGACTTCGGGGAGTTACTGGGTGGCTCCAGCAGGTAGCTGGTCAATGGTCTTTTTGCTGAAGCACTAGGCTGTCAGTACAACTCCAATGCATAGCCCTCCATGAAGCCACTCGCTGAACATTTAAAGCCGAGACGGTAATCGTGAATCTTTAAGCTGCAAATCAAAATTTTCAAATGGCTGAAAGGCAGAGGAGCCATACCACACATCTTAGAGGTGCTAAAAAGAGGAAACCTTCAAGGTCTACCTTCTCCAGCGTGGACTTATCCTTGGGCCACTATCCCTTCAGAGGTGTACCTGCTGCGGCACAGGCATAACCACAGCCACAGATGCTACAAGGTGTACCTGCTCTGGTGTGGAGTCATCCACAGGTCACAGTCCCTTGGACTCAAGTTCACACTGGAGCTCCAGCCTGTCCAGTACAGCAGCGATGCCCTGGCCATCTGCCAGCCCAGGCACATCACCATTGCTATTACCAAAATGTTCCCGGGCACAGCAGCGTAAGGTGATAAGAAGTACAGCAAGCAGTGAAAGCAAAAAGCAGCCACTAACAAGCTATAGACTCTAATACACAGTAAGGCAAGCAAGCCCTATGGCAAGCACGGGAGCCTGTCAATTAATAGCTAAACAGCAATAACGGCTATAAATTTCATCTAGCACATTCCAATCAAACTGGTTGTTATCTTGAACCCTTCAAGCCCCACGTTAGGTGCCAAAAAGGACTGTCATGGTTTAACCCCAGCCAGCAACTAAGCACCACACAGCCGCTTGCTCACTCCCCCCTGGTGGGATGGGGGAGAGAATTGGAAGGGTAAAAGTGAGAAAACTTGTGAGTTGAGATAAAGACAGTTTAATAGGTAAAGCAAAAGCTGCGCACACAAGCAAAGCAAAACAAGGGATTCATTCACCACTTCCCATCAGCAGGCAGGCGTTCAGCCATCTCCAGGAAAGCAGGGCTCCATCACACATAACAGTTACTTGGGAAGACAAACGCCATCACTCCCAACATCCCCCCTTCCTCCTTCTCCCCCAGCTTTATATGCTGAGCATGACATCATATGGTGTGGAATATCCCTTTGGTCAGTTGGGGTCAGCTGTCCCAGATGTGTCCCCTCCCAGCTTCTTGTGCCCCCCCAGCCTACTCGCTGGTGGGGTGGTGTGAGAAGCAGAAAAGGCCTTGACTCTGTGTCAGCACTGCTCAGCAATAGCTAATACATGCCTGTGTTATCAACACTCTTTTCAGCACAAATCCAAAACATAGCCCCATACCAGCTACTGTGAAGAAAATTAACTCTACCCCAGCCAAAACCAGCACACCATTCCAAAGCAGTTCACAGGCAGGAGATGACAGTCATTTCCCGGGAAGTGACCGCAGGTTCCTGCACAGCACACTGTGGATCAGAATGGGCTGTGTGCCCAGGGAGCCCCAGGGAACCAGGTTTGGCCAGCCTCGACAGCTCCCGTTGGGTTACTTGCACATCGCCGGGATTCTCATTGCTCAGCAGCACCAACGCCAGCACCATCCCACGAGCAGCTGTTCTGGCACGGGAGTCAGGAGTCGCACGTGGCTCCAAAGCTACAGACTAGCCGTAACCAAGTTAAAGTTCACTGGACCTGAAGGTCGCCAGTTCGGCAGCTGATGTCAAGACCAGAGGCTGCCAACCCCACTGCTTCAGGAGCTCTGTGCTGCTCATGCACAGATATCGAGATAAGGCTAACGAGCAAAAAACAAAGTACAAGCTTTTTAAATTACTCAGTTCCTTCTTGAGTTTTAGGTACATTGTTAGGATTAGGACACGTATGTTTCTGGAATTACTAACTTGGTGCCTGTCGTTGGTGAGCTGCCGTGAACTCCGTAGCTCCCCATCACGAACTGCAAGAACAGGCACACCAAGGCAGAAACAGAAACCAAGTCCTAGTAGCAAACCAGTGTTGCCACATGTGCTGCAACAAACAGAAATAACGGGTCTTTTGCATTGATTTATGTTGAAGAAAAGATGAGTTCAGCAGTTAAACGTTGAGCTTGACCGTAAGCTTCCTGCATCATCTTCACCTGTAAAATACTCTCCAGATCGACAGGTTATTTTAAGAGGAGTCAGGCTGCAGCAGAACACTGCAGCCCGGGTAACGATCCCGATGGACCCGGGAAAAACCCAAGCACCAAGCTGTTACTGTTCTCTCTTTCGGGGCTGAGGGAAACAGCAAGAAACCCGCTCCCGGGGGCGGCGGGAGGTTCCCGCACGGGACAACACTCATCCCTGCGGATGCTCCTCAGGAAGGCCGGGCCTGGGCAGGCACCGGCGCTGCCCCAGCCAGGCCGCGGGGGCCGCCGCGGTCCCGGGGGAGCGGGGCAGCGCCACGGTGGAAGGGCTCCCAAGGGTGGCAGCGCTGCCGGGCACGGGCACCCGGTAAGGCCGGGGGGGCGGGGACAGGGACACTGCCCTGCGCAGCCGCCGCTGCGCCCCGGCGGCGGCCGGAAGTGGAGGCGGCGGGCGGAAGCGGCGCTCCTTACAGCGCTCACCGTAGAGTTGGAGGAGACGCGCACACACCCCCACAGCCTTTGGCATTTCCGGTTGGGGGCGCCGTCATATCCGGGCGGCTGAGATGCCGGTAAGGCGGGTGGGGGGAGGCGGGGGCTTGGGCGCTCCTTCACGACTCGCCGCCCTCTGCGGGGCACGGGAGCCAAGCGGGCAGGGGAGCGGGGGTGGGCGGCTCGGCCCTCCCCACCGCCGGGGGCCGCCCCTCATGGCGATGGACCGGCCCCCGCGGTGGGGGAGGGGTGACGCACCTGCCCCTCGTGGGGGAGGGGCGCGGCCCTAGTCGGGCCTCGGCACTCCGCCTTGCCCCGTGGCGCCGGGGTCTCCCTTTCTACCCCCACGGGGCTCCAGCCGGTGTCCGCCAGGCTGCCTCCCGTGACCTCCCGGCTGAGGCGTGGGCAGCCGGGCCTGGCAGCTCCGGCCCTCGTCTCCGTGGGTCGCTCGGGGCCCGCTCTCCCGGGTGCGGGCTGAAAGGGGGCAGCGGGTGAACAAGCGGGAATATTCCTAAGCCCTGGCTAGCGTGCGTTGGTCTGAGTTACTCTGCTTTCACTGTGTTTATTATCTTGTCCCTTCACGGCAGAAGGTGAGGCTCCTGTACCAAGTATCTTGTGCCGCACTGCTTGGTGTTAGGAGTACTAGAGGAAAGCCTTTAGGTTCTCTTTTTAGCTGATCTGGTATTCTCATTAGTTTTTAATGTATTCAATAGACTTGTAATTGTGATGAAAGGGGGGGAAGAACTGTATGTAGTTCACTTTCTTCTCCCGTCACTAGTGTCTGAGTGCCTTTCCCAGTAGGCAATAGATACAAACTTGTTCTCATTTTCCCGTGTAGCCCAAAGAAGAAACATTGTATGGGTATTTGTGAAATAACTTCTAACCTACCTGTGTTCATCAAGATATTTCTCGTAATCAGAAATGTAACATCTTAACAGACAGGAAAAGCAGAGGTTTCCTGGTGACAAGTTGTTTGTATATGGTTGCCTTTCATCAACAATTTGGATAATTCCACTGTTTTGCAGGCTGGGAATTCAGCCTTCTTGTCTCTTGCATGCTCTATGTGATTTTCAGTTGATCCTGTAAGTTTCCAGGACAAACAACTTGTTTTTCCATTGAAAATGAGCTATTGCAAAGAAAATACAGTAAATAGCCTTTGAAGATTAATTTTGCAGTGTTAGGATGTTATTTTGCTGACTCAGTGAGAACAAAAATGCAGGAACCTGGGTAAATGAGTTTTCCCAGTACTTCAAAGTATATTTTACAGTTACATGCAACATCTGCTCGCTTCTTTTTGCTTTGCTCTTGTTTTTTGGTTCCTATCTCTTTATATTTCCTTTTTTGTTGTTTTAGGTTAAATTGAATATTTGCACAACACAGCTTCTTGCAGAAAGACCACCACACTGTTATACACTTAGGAAAATATGAGAATAAGCAGGGAGTGGTGTTCTCTCTGAACTAAAAAAAAAAAAAAAAAATCTGTGCCTTGCTGAGGACAGCTGCAGGAATCGGACACTTGAATCAATGTTATCGGATGAGTTAGAATCCAAACCTGAGGTGAGCAATTAATGAACTGGGTTTGGTTCACAGGGACGCTTATGGGCAACGCTTAGAAAAAGTTCAATGAGTTTACTCAGTTTGCTGCTTACATATTAACTCTCAAAGTGCTTTCAGTGGCATCTTCTAATGCTTCCATGTTTTGATTTGAATGGTAAAAGATTAAAGAATATTGCAGGTTTTTTTCCCTTCCTTTCAAGTGTCAGCCAATACTCTTGTCTGTTCTCAGGTTACATTGGGTTTTTTTCACTATTACAATGTTCTTTCTGTTACAAGAATAAAATAAATTACTATACTGACTACTTCTTTCCCTCAAACCAAATTGATTTTACTTGGTTTTTGGGAGTCTGGATTATTCTATTAGCATCAGCTAGTTCTGTTTTTTAAAGTACTCGTGTTTTCATTAAGCAGTTGGCAGAAGTGGTAGGCAGTAGCACCCAAGGGATCCCGGTTGCTTGGCGTGAGGCTGCTGGACCATTCCCAGGTTCAGCCGGTAGCATGGCTGAGCATGACTTGCAGTGTGTGTGCAGATGTATGTGTGTGCACACAAGTGCACACTGTGCACGCACAGCTGGCCACAAACAGATTAACACATACACAGGTAAAGTACCTTTAAGAGGTAAACACAAACAGCATGAACAACGCTAAAGTTTGTTAGTGGAATATATCTATACCCTCATCACTCAACTCTCATGCATACTCACATTCACCAATGTCTCTCCCAGGGCTTTTTAGACAGTTTCTAGTTGGAATCTCATTTTTTTCCAGACTGTGGTTGCCTCCTCCTCCTCACACTTTAGTTAACTAGAAGTTTACTAGCTGTGCACTCACTTTGTGAGTAGAATATTTAGGAATATGTTTAGTAAGTAGATAGAAGGGACTGCAGTGATCAGACACAGCAGTGTACTGACCAGCAGCCAGCTAATGTATCATTGGAGTCTCTTCTCTCCCCTCTACCCACGGTTCTTTCTCCACTTACCCACCTTGATTCCTCCTTTGATCCTCCCCCTAAACTTTGCATAATAAGTTTTACACATCCTGCAGTTGCTGTTACATCAGATAAGTTTAGTCTTTCCTATGAGACCCATTCAGTTAACCCAAGACAATTTTGTTTCCTTACCAGTTAAAAAGTTCTGGTTGAACCTCTTCAAGATTTCACTTCAGCAGTGGCCCATCAATCAGTGTCTGAGGTTACTCTGACCTAGAATTTGCTAGATACAAGAGTCTGCAGTTTGTTACATTCAACACAATTGTATCAGTGTGATAAATTTATTACCTCTCCTGTTTCTTGCGTTTGTCTTTTAGGCTGAATAGCCATTAGCCAGCTATCTGTACATTCCCCCACTTAAAAGTGCAGAGGGCTGTATTGCTTTGTGTCCTTGCTTTTCTGGTTCTCAGCTTTACCTCTTCAGAAGGCTAAGGTCCTAGAGCAGAGGACTTAGTACTGCTATGAAATACCTTTTGGGGAAGTTTGCAAGTGTAAATTGAATTGTTTTTATTGAGTCTTCTGTTTCTATCCCTTTTCAGTCCATAGGCGATACAGCAGGTATCTTAAACTGCTAGTCTAAAGAGAATGATGATTACATGCTGGTAATTTGTCACAGCCCAGGTGATGTGGTAAGGTATTTGTTTCTTAATGGAGCAGCCAAAGCCTTTCCAATCACACTATTCGGGAAAAGTAGCTGCAAATTCATAGTAGCCCTGAGTAGTCTCAGCACGGGCTGCAAGGAGTTAATTTCTCTTGCCTTGTGGTTGATATCTCATAACCTCTATCAAATTTTCTCCCAGTTCTGAATGATAAGGTGGGGGACTTTGTTACTTCAATCTGTGAGTGGGTGGATTCCCATAGATTATTTCTGACAGCCAAGGACCAGGATAGTTGGAATGCTTGTTCCCTCGTTCCTCAAATAGGAGCTGTAAGCGGGCCTTGTCTTTTCTCGACTTGAGTGAGGTATTTGTTAATTAGGCGTGTTTACATAATAGTCCTATTTCCCCATAGCAGAGTTGCATTTCCTTCCAGCAAGCCCAGAACAGAGTAGGCCATTCTCAGTAGGAACAGGCCTGATGCATGAAAGCTACGGTGGCTGCAGAGGGCATCCTTTCCATAGGTGCTGTCTTCTAAACCATGTTCCTCAATCTTGACCAAGGCTATTTTATACTACAAATTTGGATTAATTTGCCATGTGGTTTACCAAATCTATACACACCCTCTTTCTGGTTCTGATTGTGAAAGCTGAGTGTTAAGGTAGTACTATTTTCTACTCCTTTGATGTGACACTGGTAGATACCCTTTTTGCACCTTTCCCCAATAGCAGTTCAAGTATCTCTGAAAGTCAGTCATGATTTTATATTCTCTGGTGAGCCATGGCACCATAATTCTCACAGCCACAGATGTTCTTTCATGTCCCCTACCGTGTGCAAAACGTATTAATTAAGAGCTAACTGTATTTGTGTAACATCTAGATAATATTAATCAAAGCACTATAGATGGATTGCATAAGCTTCTTTGCTACTGGTTTTATTCCTAAAGAAGCCACCAGTGTGCCAATAAATGTTTAATACTTGAGTAGAGGTGAATGCTCCTTTCATAGGAAGTTACAAAGTTGCTTGGAGTCAGTTCGTATGGGCAGATGGATCTGCTTTTTCTCCCTGCCCCCAAAGCTGTATTACCAGCATTCCTCAGGGAACTGATAAGATCTGCGTTTTGCATGCTTTAAGCCTTTAGGGTGATTTGTTACAATTGCAAATATTTCCAGCCACCTCCACCACGCTGGCCGGCTGCAGGGTGCTTTCTGCTGTCGGGGGTAGCTGTAGCACAACCAAGTGAACTACAGCTCTGGTCTATAAATTGAATTGGCTATTGAAAAGGCGGTGGAGGGAGGTATTTTAGCCTCTCCTTTCTCTCCTCATCAGCACCTCACAAGGAAACACTCTTGTGAATGAATCAATTCCCCAGAGGTTGTATGGGAGGAGGGCATCTAGCTAACGAGCCTCTTGCCCTCCACACCCTTCAGCTCCAACCCCTCCTTCCCCCCCCCCCCCCCCCCCCCCCCCCCCCCCCCCCCCCCCGCTAAATGTTCTTTTGACCTTTATTTTGTAGTGGTTCACTGGTTAAATTTAGAACAGAAACAGTATCGATTAAAAACAGGGTCTCTGCTGCTCTGGGAGTCTAGTCTAGCTCTCCAGCTGTCCAGTGGGAGGATGGATCTGAACGTTAGTACAGGAGCAACCTTCCCCTCTCCCTGCTGCCTCATCCCTCCCAGCCACCCCCACCTCAAAGCAAGCAGCTGCCTGACAGTTCTTGGCTTTTGAATCATCTGATGAAGGGGGTCTGTTATGGGACACAAACTTCAACCTTTTTTTTTTCTTTTTTTTAGGATCTCTAGGAGGAGTTCCCAGTTCTTTAAATAGATTTTTCATTGTTTTGTCGTGTGCCATGTCCGTCCCCCTGTCCCCATCCATCCCCCCCCCCCCCCCCCCCCCTCGAGTCAGGGACATTATCCAAGCCTCTTGGTAACACAAGCATTCTGCACTGCTTGTGGTGATAGACCCTGGGATCATCCTGTCCAATCATCTCTTGTTGACCAGCAGGGATGGCAATTATTTGTTTAGTGCCAAAAGCCAAGAAGTATTTCACATTTTTAGTACATATGCTGTCTACATTACTTACAGGATTTTCAGAGTTATGTGGTGTTTCAGCAGAAGGAGTAAAAGGAGGGTATATTCAAGAAGGTGATATGGCAGAGCCGAAAATAAAATTCTTCATAGCAAGATACAGTTGAACTTTGCTCATTTTGTCCCTCCAAGGCTTATAGATTCTCTCTGTACGACTTGCATCTGGCCCATAAAGTTTGAATCTCTAAGTTGAAGGTGTCCTTTTGCAATTAATCAATATCAAAATTTGTTTCAAATTCCAAGGGATATCTTGGCTATAGAGTAAAGCCACTTTACACCTCTTATCATTCCTTTTGTGTTCTGTTAAGATTCTGTACATTCAGTTTCCCTAACTATTCCTATTCAGGTGCCCCAAGA
Source organism: Phoenicopterus ruber ruber (assembly GCA_009819775.1). Classification (NCBI taxonomy): domain Eukaryota; kingdom Metazoa; phylum Chordata; class Aves; order Phoenicopteriformes; family Phoenicopteridae; genus Phoenicopterus; species Phoenicopterus ruber. Next base: position 27,596,514 of record CM020219.1, on the reverse strand, counting down.
TGTTCTGTCTGCTTGGTTACGAGTTCTAGCATTTTGGCCACATTTGCAGAAGGATCAGTCCCTTCCTTACATAGGGGTTCTATAGTCACCGTCTCAGGAATACTTACAGCCCATCTGGATCCTGTTTGTGATTCCGGATATTATGTGGTTACAAGATCTGATGAACTGTAGCATCCAGGAGATTCTTCCCCTCCTGGTCATTCAGACAAGAGCCCACTGGACTGTTCCCAAGTGCAGACAGAAGTGAGGCTGAGCCTGAACTGCCAATACATGCCCATGCACACATAGACACTACAGACGCGTATGGCTGTAAACACTAACACAGGGCAGGACAGTACCTTTACAGACACCCACAAACACAAACGGCATTCACATGGAACAGGAAGACCACAAATGGCCTAATTCTGTTCCTACTCATCAGGTAATCAGGCTTGAAATTTGCTAGTGTATCACACACATGCCCTCTCTCAGCTGACATGCATACTCACAGTCATGATCTGTCCAGTCTCTGCCAAACCTTGAGTCCTTCTAGTATCCATCTCCAGGCCCTGTGCTTTTTAATCCAGCCTCTGGCCAGGAGCTTGGGTTTCCAGATTGTGGTTTCCTCCTATGCACAGGCTAGTCCAACTTGAAGTTAACAGGATGAACGTACTCGGAAACTATTTAGGAGCAAACAGCATTTGAGAAAAAGATGGGATAGACTACAGTGATGAGGCAGAACGGCGTACTGACCTGCAGCCTGCAAACGTGTGGTCGACCCATATCATCCCCCACCCCCTTCCCATTCCCCTTGGTTGTTTCTCTGTCCTATCCACCTTGATCCCTCCCTTTCCCCACCTTTGATCTTCCCCTAAGCATCCATAAGTTTTTCACATTCCCACAGCCTCCTCTTAAGACATCTTAATAATAAGTTTTACCCAGTCCCAGAATTTCCCCCATATCCCATAAGAAGTTTGCTCTTGCCTATGAGATGTGTTCTGGTAACTCATGATAATATTGTTCCTATCTCTTACAAAGTTTCTGGTTGAATTTCTTCAAGGTCACACTCAAGTGGTTCCTGTAATGGCCCATCCATCAGTGTCACTGGAGTTCTGCTCTTTGTTACTCTCTCTTATCTGCAGTTTCTTAAAGTTTGTGTATCTGCACATTTAATTTATCACCTCTCCTGTTCCTAGTCTGTCTTTTATGCTGAATAGCCAATTACCAGATACCCTTACAATTTCCTGTTTGCTTTCAGCTGCAAAGTCAAATTAAAAGAAACTTAAGAAAGCAGCATACAGTGTTTGCAATCAGTTTTTTCCCCATATTCCAGTTGCTGTAGTTGTCACAGAGGTATGAAATGGTTTTGAACAGGAAGGAAGGTTTCTGAAAGTACTTGGCTGTCAAGATACAACTGTCACATGAAAATTTTTATTTTCTCTGAATTATTTGATGTAGAGTTGGGAGGAATATATTTGGTGTTTGGTTTGCTTTAGTTTATGGGAAGGTTTGGGGGCTTTTATTCCAAATTTTAATAATGTCCTTTTGTTTACTTCTGCTTCTTTTGCCCTCTTTTAATTCTCTGTATGAGCTTGTTATTACTTTATAAAGAAAATTTTAAAAGATCTCTTTTCTTTTGAGCATCTGTTTCTGGCTGCTGCAGTTTGCTTTTCCCTAGTGGCTAAGTGTTGCTGTGTGGAAGTGGAGGGTTTGAAGCAAAGCTTTCCTATTGTAGGAGGAAAGTTTTATTTAAGGCTTTCTGTATAAAAATAGAAAAGTCCATAAAATAAGTGTTTTGTGGTGGAGTAGGCAGCAGTAGGGATCATGAACAGCTTTTAAATGAAAGATAATCCAGTAATTCAGAACCATCTTGCTGCTCACATTTTTTAGTCCAACTTCTTTCTTCTGGTTGCCTTGCTCTGTTATTCCTAACTCTCTTCTCTTTTTACCCCTCTTTCTCCTATTTTTTAATCTTGAATTAGAATGCATGGCCTTGGGGGAGGCACTGTCTCCTCTTACTGCCTATGTATTTTTTTGATGACATAAAAATAGTTCCCTCTTCTGACTGGGACCTCTGGATAATCTTATAATATGCTTAAGAGGAAAAAATGCTAACCTTTCAAATGGCAGTCTGGCTTGTGGCCTAGTTCAAGTGGCATATTGCCATATGAATGACTTCAAGACTTAATTTTTACCTTCATAATTGTCGGTGATGACAAGCTGCTCCTAAGGGAGAGTGAGCTGGGAGCAAAGGGTGATCCCAGCCCCAGCAGTACCCTCACTGACTAGGGCACGGTCCTGCAGCACCTGAGCACAGCAGGCAGAGGCGGGTGCTGGAAATAGGGTCCATCCACAGCCCTGGGCCAAGGCAAAGTGATGAACCAGGTACAGGGTCTATCCAGTGAGTCCAGTCAGGAGTAGCAGGAGATGAGGCTGGTGACACTGATGCAGTAAAACTCTGAGGACTATCCAGGAGACAGGGCTGCAGACAGGTAAACCTACAACACAGCTCAGGAAGGGACTAGCCAGCACAGGCTGAGCTTAAATGGAGCCCCTGGGTTTAAATGGAGTGCCTGGGCAGAGGGTGTGGGTGGGGGCTCAGGTGAGACAACTCAGGGCAATTAAGGCTTCAGGACCCTGACAGCAGTAACTCTTTGAGGTAACACTGTTTGAGGAAGCATCAGTGTTTTCATGAGAGGAAATAAGCACAGAGAAATCAGAGCCCAAACAATTAAGTTTTCTTTGCAGTTTCTTTGATTTAATGAACTTTGTCCTGATGTAGGAGAGGCTCAAAAGGCTGGTATCTGCTATAGAAATAATTTGGAATTGGATGTCAGTAGTTCTGAAAATTAAATACTAAGACAATCACGTCATAAAAAATAAGGATCAAATTATTAGTGGCTGTTGGGTTTTTAATCACAAATATACCATGGGCATATCATGTTTTTTTACTGTTTCTTTTGACGCTGATGAACCATCTCACTGCACAGACAACTCTGGGCTCTGTGTGAATGCATGCTAAAATGTGTCACAATAAGGGTAGTAGCTTTTGAATAACTATCTTGTACAGTTTCCTTCTAAGTGCCAAAGATAAAGGGAGTTGGTTGCATGCAGTTGTTTGCTAGACAGCAGCAGAATGCAAGATCTTTATGTCAAGGAGTTTCCTAGAGATAAGGAATAGTGACTGGCTAAGTTTTTGGTGTATTGTTATTTTCCATATTTCTTTCATCTGTGTTTTTCAAAATATTTTGAGAATGTGAGTATAGGAGTAAGTCCGTTTGACAGAACTTATAGCCAAATATATAGATTCTATATATGGTTTTTGAGGGGCATTTTCTCTGAAATGTGGAGTATGTGTCTGGGTCTGTTACAACTGACCCCTTTCAGTCTTTCCGGTCTCCAGAAGTTTAATTCCGTACAGGGGAGGGATTTGAGGACCGTATTTGTTAAAAAAACTTGTGGAGTTCACAGAAGAATTAGTTCAGTCTATTGCAAAAGTTGGGCTGTGTTATCTCCTAACTCCCAGCAGTACTTCCTCTGTTAAATCAGAATATTTTAGTATGGACTGCTGTGGCACTGGTAATGGGAAAAAGAGAGTCTCATTTCTGTGTCTGTGCCTTGGAGGTAAGGAGGAGTCCAGCGTTATATCCAGTAGTCTTACAAAAGCTTGAGATGTCATCAAGGGGACAGAATGAGTAAACAAGGCATATGCTTTGCTGCTCTGAACTTGGTTAAATATGGGAAGACTTTCAGGGGTGAGGAAAGGCATTCCTCGGACTTCCAGTTTCTTTTCAAATGTTAGGTTCCTTTTTTATAACTCAAGATTTTTAGGAGCTAGCCAGAAGTAATTTTTGCATTGGCAGAGCTGACTGATGTTAAGGATAGCTAAGTGTGCTGGACTGAATGACCCAGGTATTTCTCACCTCCTGGGCCCTTCAAGATGAGGGCTGCTCCCTATTTCTGACCTTAGATCCAGCCACTAGTGAGATGTTGTACAATTTTCAAATAGGCGCGCACACACACATGCACTGTTCAGATGTGACTGGCATCAAACAGTTTAACACAGGTAGGACGCTCGTAGCTTTCCCCACATAAACACAGGCAGTGCAAAGTGCCTGATTCTGTTTCCGAGGGTTACTGCCTAGAGAAAACCTTCATGGGTTTCTCCAGGATATGCCCCCACACTAGCATATGACACACACACTCTCTAGAGAGCAGGATCACACAGGAAATAGTTAGGAATGGAGTTTAATGAGAAGACAGGACGGACTGCGATGGTTAGGCTGCGCCACACAACTGAACCGACCAACTTCCTGCTTATATGTAATGGGCCTCTTTTATCCTGCTCTCTCCATTTTCCGGTGTTTGTTCTGCCCTGACCCACCTTGATCCCTTCCTTTTCCTGCCTTTGGCCTTTCCCTTAAACAATGCATATTAAGTCCTGTACAATCCCCCAAATCTCTTGTTCAGTCCCGAAGTCCTCCTCAGGGAATGCAGCCCAGTATAAGTCCTATACCACTTTATGCAATAGTCCCCCTTATTTTGCGTAGTATTCTGGAGAGGGTTTCTTCTGTAGTGGGTGGGTTTCACACTAAGGACAATGGCTTTAACTGTCCATCTTTGATGGGTTTGGAGTAGCTGATTTGGATGGATAAGGCTGGCTGTGTTCTCCCCCTTGTCATCCCAACCTTGTTCCCCTGATCATTATCTGCCTATTTTGAATAGCCATTAGCTAGACATCTTTGCAACTAGTCTTTTGCTTGCTTTTTTATTTTAAAAAGGCCAACTTTCTTTCAGTTAAGTATTTAAAGACAATAATTTAAAAAAATACTTGTACCAAAGGCTGAGCATGGAAAACATTTACTTGGAAGGTTATAGCATAGTAAAATATCAAGTGGTAAAAGATGAATTAAAAAGGAATATACGCCTTAAAACATGGCATATATTGGTAAAATTTATCTTGGTAAAAGATTAATTAAAAAGGAATACAGCCTAAGTAGCCTTCAGAGTAGTCTGCAATGATCCAGAGCTGTTTATTGTGTGTTAAAGAAATGAGAATTTTATAGGTACTTCCGAGATGACAAATACAAACAATTCCTTCTTTGTCGTTAATGTAAATTGAAAAGCTTCCATTTACTTTGGTGTGTATTCATGGGATTATATTCAGTGTCTCCTACAAGACAGTAGGGGGTAATGGACTGGGTTTAGTACCTTTTTAAATTATTTGTGCTGCTCTTCACCTCATCTTCAGTATCTCTTTTTCAGCTGCTGGTTCAGTTTGTTCAGAATACTTCTATTCCACTGGGGCAAGGGCTGGTGGAATCGGAACCAAAAGACATCACCTGTCTTTCTCTCCTTCCTGTTACTGAGACCTCAGAATGCAACAGACTCATGTTGCCAGGTAAAATCCATGCGGCAGGTCTTTGCGAGCGTGCCCTTCACACAGCTGCCTTTACTGTGCCACTGTGGCACACTGCCTCTTGCTGATAAGGCATTCCAGGGATGGAGGAACAAGTTCAGAAGGGTGACTGAAGCTTTTCTCATTTAAAAGTGAAATCTGACTAGTTAGAAAATTCCTTCCTCCTCCAATCTGTCTCACGTTCTATTTTTTTTCTAGAAAAATAACTTTATAGGTATCTTTTAGTCATAGTGTATTTATATTTACTCTGGTTTCACTTTCTTCACTAGATGATGAAAGAGATCTCACTTCTCCAAGCCACACTAATTCTTCCAAAGATGTTTCTTCATCTGCTGTCTTGAGAAGTCTCCAGGTAAATGTGGGCCCTGATGGAGAGGAAACAAGGGCACAGAATGTACAGAAACCGTCTGAACTTCTGTCAACTCCAGAGACTTCCAGTTTATTGCAAGACCTCCAGCCCAGTGACAGCACTTCATTTATTCTTCTCAACCTAACAAGAGCAGGTAATTCTCCTTCTGTTTGTCATCTGGCTGGATATGTCTCAGACAGCAGAATGCAGGAGATACAAGTACAACTCTGTCCCTGCTGCTTGTGAAGGGGAAAGATCACAAAATTTGCTGGGCATTATTGGATATTTCAGGAACATTTAATCATCAATAGCTTTCTACAATGTAGAGGTCAGTGAAGACTTTTTTGGTGCAGCTATTGCATCTATGCCATGAACACTAGCCTCTGGGAAGCAAAAGAAATTTCCCTCTGTTACATTATCCTTCTGTTTAATGAAGTTGTCTTCTTTTCTAGGGCTGGGGTCTCCAGCAGAGCACTTGGTGTTTGTTCAAGATGAAGCAGAAGATTCTGGGAATGACTTTCTCTCTCATGATAGCACAGACAGCAGTACCCCATGGTTCCTACGAGTGCAAGAACTGGCCCATGACAGTTTAATTGCTGCCACTCGAGCACAGCTCGCTAAGAATGCCAAAGCAAGCAATAATGGTAGGAAATCCCCTGATTCTCTCTCAAAAGTTGAATGTTCCATACAAGGCCCCTAGTTTCAGCTTGTTTCTTGCTCTCTTTCACTCTCTTGCTTTTAATTTGTTCTCACATCTTCAGATCATAAGTGAAAGAATTATACAGAACAACCATGTATTTTTTCTGCAATATAAATAGGCTCCTCAGTTTTTCTCAGGGAATGAACTTCAGTGGAGCCAGCAGTTCCATTGTAGTCCGCCTGTTCTCTGGTACATTTAAAGAGTATCTTCTTTCTGACTGCAGCTGCTTGTATTTCAACTTTCATTTTCACTTTCAGGTGTCTATTTTTAATGCATACCGTAATTCATACTTCCTTCTTAGCTCCAGTGGGTTTGGAGATCAGCTTTCTGGAGAATACATAATTGGATTTTGCCATATGCTTTGTGACTTAATTATTTTAATAAATAATTGCAAACAAATGCAATCTCTCTTTTTTTTAGCTAAGGTGTTTTTAAAAAGAGGTATCCTGGCTGATACTTAAAATTGATTGGTTGATATTGAGACCATTTTTACAATTTTTGATGCATTGGCTTTCTATTCTTCTTGTGATAAGCCTTATCTGGTAGCAGCTGATCTGATACAGATGGCTTGTTGGGAATAGTTAGTGGGCCTGGTAAGGTTTGCAAATCTGTGTCTGATCCCTGTTAGGGGCTAGGCAGCAGCAGGTAGGACATGGTAAACAATTAGTAGCCAGGCATATACCTGCTTTACAGTCCTGTATCATATATGATGCTGGTTTTATCTATTAAATTTGATACATTATAGTAATCTGTATCTTTTTTAGATTTTGATGGGCTTTTTCTTCCAGGTGAAAATGTTCATCTTTGCTCAGGAGATGGGCAGCCAAAAGACTCTAGCCCCATTCCTCATTTAGCTCGTGTGGAAAGGAAGCTGAAGTGCACAGTTGAGGGCTGCGATCGGACATTTGTGTGGCCAGCTCACTTCAAGTATCATCTGAAAACACACCGGTGAGCAGAATAAAGCTATATGTTATCATGACTTTGAAAAATTGTGCTCTGTATTTGGGATAGCATTAGTTTTTTGACATCGACAAGCTGTGAAAACCTGGTATTACTCTTAGAAATACTAGGCCTGTTGCTTGCTTTAGGTCATTTATGTTGAAACACTTTGACCAGATTCAGATTATTTTTGCGGGTCCTTGTTAGCGTTTGGTTTAGAATATTCGTATTTTAACGGGTGCTCAATAAAGAGCATCACTATCACTTCTGTGGTATAGTGAACATTAGAACTTGTAGGATGCTATCATATTTTTATATATCCTTGAACAAAGTTGCTTGCTCTAACAAATGACCCTAATCTTTTTTAGCTAAGAAACTGGCAGTCTCTAAGGTAAATTGTAGACGAGAAGCTTAAAAACTGGGAAGGACTCCAATAGACATGAGCCCATCGTCTCGCCCTGGGACAGGGCCAGCAGTAATTGCATATATGTACACACACAGTCATTTTTGATCCTCCAGTGACTGAAATTCCACAACGTTCCTATATAATCTGTTGCAGCACTTTACTAAATCATTCTGGGTAGGGAACAGGCAAAGTAATATGATGAAAAGATATTACCTGAACAAATTCTTCCAGTGGACCACCCAGACTCTAGTTCCTTAGGACTAATTTCGGTCACTCACTTCAGTTGAGTCTCTCCATTTTCTGAGATAATAAATTTTTGTTTAAATGTTTCTGCTTTTTATTTAATCAAAAAAAGAAGTCAAGTGTTCATGAAAAATACATTGCAGTAGCTGGTAATGAAACAGCTATTTTGTTGCTTTCCAGGAACGACCGCTCCTTCACCTGCCCAGCAGAAGGCTGTGGAAAAAGTTTCTACGTCTTGCAGAGGCTGAAGGTGCACATGAGAACTCACAATGGTGAAAAACCCTTTGTGTGCACAGAGCTGGGCTGTGGGAAACAGTTCACGACGGCTGGAAATCTGAAGAACCACCTACGAATTCACACTGGTGTGTTTTAGACCTCACCTATTTCTGGTCTGCAGAGGTGGGGTCTTTCCTGAGGAATAAAACACTTCTTCCTCAGTCCTCAAACTTTTGAGAATATTATGTTGTTTATCTCTGCCCTTCATTAATGTCCCTTTTCTATCAATTCACATTGATCTATAGGTCAAATTAATCAACTGCTTACCCCCTTTACTATCCTGTATAATTTCACACAGGTTTCACCCTTCAAATACTATATGATGATGCTGTATGTTGCTCAGCCCCATGCTCTGAAGATTCCCTTCCCCCCTCAAGTTGTTTGTTGGAGGGACAGGTGTGTGTTGTTTTGGGGAGAAACTAGACTGTTCCCAAGGGAATAGTTAGTGAACATGACTGCTGTAATTGTTTTTTATAAAGAAGCTATTTTAAATTCCTGAAAGGCAGAATAGCTTAGAGATTTCTCCAGCATGGAGTCCTGGTGGACAGTCGTAGCTGTACTGACATCTGGCTGAATCTGACTAGCTCATGTTACCTATGCTGCTTGTAGAATGACTACATTTGGGAAATTTAGGGAAATGAGGAACACAGTGGAATGAGTAGCAAAAATATAGTAGCAAAGTCTAGTAGAAAAAGGCAATATTTAGAAGACAGCATTTTGGCATGCAAACTGCTCTGTTTGTGCTAATGCTAATTTGGGATGTTACCATATGCTGGAGTCTATGCACTCTTAATTCATGCTCAGCTTTTCATATTAAATAAAACAAGAACCTTTATTTCATAGTGCTGTATTTTATACATGGTTTGTTTATGCTGTCTCCTCTGGAGAATTTGATCCTGCCTTGTCAATATTTTTAGAAGTTGGTGTTCCAGCCAACGTCTTGACAACTGCATGAAGTGCTTTAGGTGTTTTTATCCTAGAAAGTTGTTTGAGAGGCACACAAGTTACTGCTGAAATGATCAGCAATTTAATAATTAGCAAAGTTCATAGTGAATATTCTGGTGGTTTTGTTTGTTTGGTTTTTTAAGCCTCAGGATTATCACACCACTTAAACAAATGGCCCAGTTCAAGCATCTCAGGTTATTGTTAGAGATTCTCTGATGGCCTAGGAAGGTAGCATTGCATTACAGTTGGTTAACATTTCAAAATAACTTTGACAATTGTGAGAGCATGAAATCGCGGATTATGTGGGCCGCCAGCAGCTGTTTATGCCTTCTGCCTTACTTAAACACTACCATATGGTATGTAGTTTGTAGATACACATGGGAAAAGGTTGCTGTTTTAAAGAATTTGCAGTCTAGCTAGAACACACGGTTTGGGGGCAGATGTTGGGATGTAGTTAAAAATTATATATACCAATAATAAAATTTTGAATGTGTAGTAACAGCAGCCATAGTTTTTACCGTTTTCTTTTGCACTTAAAGCTCCCAGCCAGGTGCAGATAAAGTTAATAGGCCCAGCTGACACATGTACAATCCTCCATGATAGAGTGAGTGTTCTGCAACCAACAGAGTAGCAGCTTCTGGAGGAGTAAATAATGACTTTCTTAACTGCCAATTGATAATGTGCAATTAAGAGTTTGATCAGACCAAAGGTGTTATAAAACCGCAGGTGTAAATAGATCTAGGGTTTCTTACAGATGGAGCTGTGTGCTGTTATTTTTGTCAATGGTAGTTTTTCTTCCTTCTTTCCAAGTTTTAAACATTTGTAACAAACCAGAAGGTACGATCAGTGTTTGAGAATCTGCTACATATTTCAGCTTTGTAACACCAATCAGACCATGCTATGTTGATCCTTTTTGCTCAGATCTGTTGATAAGAAGCTGAGAAATGAACTGTAGGGAGAGGACTTCTAAAGGCAAAATCACAGTAGAAACAACTTTAAAAACAAGTTCACTCTGAAAGAACTATGTATATGTCAGACAATAAAATAGCTTACTTAATCTGCTGTGGGCTTGCTGTTACTCTGATACAGTAGTCTAGTCAAAGACTTGAAATCATAGTGTTAAACATGGTATGTTGAGTTCTTTAGTGGGATGTTGCAGGCAAAAGTTACCTCTAGTTTTATTTAAGGCTTTATTAAGAGGGTGTTTAGAACAGATTAATTATATTGCATTGCATTAGTGTAGTCACCTCCCAATTTATCATCATGTAGACAAATACAAAAATAGCTGTGGAGATATATAAAAATAACAAATTTCAGCCTATGAGAACAAGTTGTGCCTTGAATACTGTTCCTCCACACATAAACGACTGACACATCTCTCATGGGATTTTGCCAGGTTCAGCCTGATCTGAAACAAAGTATAGAATCTGATATGAAGGGAAATACAGTTAATGGGATTTTTGGCACTGAGAGGCAGAAAGGCAACAGGATCCTGGGAGTGTGTGAAGCAGAGAGCTGGTTGTTAAGAACCGCATATAGAAGATATACCATAGTCCAGGCACTTTAATGTTACTCTTTTGGTATTTATATACTTGGAAGTTCTATTTAGAAACAGTGGACCCTTGCTTTGCTTTAGTGAATGATGATGTAAGAATATTTCAGAAAGAATGCCAGTGTTTCCTCTTGACAGCTGATGAAGAGAATGCTTTAAAAGCCTTAGGAAGCATATGTGTAATTTCCATTGAACTTTGTTGCATGTAAGGCCAAAAGGGAGAATAGGGTAGAGATCTCCAGGCTGTTCTCAGGGACTTGGACAATCAGATCAAGTTGTGATCCCAAAATCTAAGAACCTACTTTTCCCTTGTAGGGGAAAAACCCTTTCTGTGTGAAGCACAGGGATGTGGTCGCTCCTTTGCCGAATACTCCAGCCTTCGGAAACATTTGGTTGTCCACTCAGGTAAGAGTCTTCATCTGACATTCTGTGACCTTTCTGAGAAAAGATCTTTAATGTAGGACTTCGATAGGATTTCCTTAAGAAAAATCCCCTGGTTTCTATAGACTTTTGGTCGTAGTGTTTCACAACTTCCTTTGTGGTACCTGTAGCCTGTACACTTTAATCTTTCCTGTTGTTTCTGTTTCTAAACTTTATGTTCCTAAATTTAAATTACATTAAAAAAAATATTTTTAAAATTGTTTCTAAAATGTCATGAAGTTGGATATCTGTTTTGTAGCTGCCATTTTCTTATTTAAACGAGAGGATCTAGTACCTCTATATATTAATCAAAGCCATTCAAATCTGAAATCTCATGAGTGGGTTTCTGCCACGGGTAGGGTTTTCTTTTATTTTTTAATACTACGTATTTGTAATTGGACAAAGCATTAGATGGAAATGTATTTCACAAGTGTTTCTGCCTTCTGTTATGATTGATCTATCCTAAATATCATCAGCACATGATGAATATGGCATGTTTGGGGAAGTGGAGATTTTACTGGGGTAGTAACTTTTGGGACTACCCAAGTTCTCCATGCTTTTTCTTTCCTGTCTCCTTGGCTTCCATGCTATTGAGCTCACACGTATGGACATCATACTTGTATTGTGAAAATGATAGACTGCTCTGTAAAATGGAAATCCTTTCACAGTGACAAGTCATCACCCGATGACCCGATCTCTGCTCAGTAACGTAAACCAGATGCTGCGATTTGTTGTGTGATGGCAGCAGAGAACTTCCTTGCCTCTGCTTCCTTGCTTTTTGGTCATTTTATTCTAAGTATGGGACATCAAATATTTCCATGTCAGTGAGTAAGAGATTCCAAATAACTTGTTCCCTCTTGTAAATCAGACTTGAAGACTATGTTACTCTTCAGACTTGAGTTTTCCAACAGCTGGCAATACTGATATCTAAAACTCTTCTGTTCTAGAAGCTTATTGCTCTCCAGAAAACAGGAATATTTCTTATTTGTTTTTTTTTTTTTCTCACTCATAATTAGCATCAGTGGTGTCAACAGCCATTGCAAAACAGTATTATTGGCTTCTTGGTTCATGAGGTCTTTATTCCCCATTTGGTAATTATTGGGATTTTTTTCCCCCTTCTACTCCAAGGAGTGAAGCCTCATCAGTGCCAAATTTGTGGGAAGACATTTTCCCAGAGTGGTAGCAGAAATGTGCATATGAGGAAACACCACTCCCGAATTGGAACAGCTGGCAGCAGAGAGCGAGAACAGCCAGGTAAGGAAGGGAGGGCACTCTCTGTGGGGGAGAAGTGCAGGAAAGAATTAGTGGATGGTCAAAGAGAAGGAAGATGTTTGTCCTGAAAATATGAGACCACAAGCCAGTAAGGAATAAAAGACTGTTCCTCTTAGAGCTGGGGATGGATTGCTCACGCTCCGCTTTTCTAGGATAGAAGACAAAGGTGTATTTCTGTATTGTGGTCAAGGGGCAGATAGGTTTATTGTTTTCAAAATTAATATGAATCTAGTATTTTTTTTTTACATGGAATTTGTGCCCTTCGTTATGTATTCTTGTTGTAAGCAGCCTGGCTTTTTATGCAATGTGAATTATCTAAAGAGAAAGCCAAGCCTGCATGAGATCCCGCCATACTAAGGCTCAAAACAATAAATATAGGAGTCACCATCCATTGGAGTGCCAGATGCCCAAAGAGTAGGAACGGATAAAGTAGGTGTCTAGGGAAGAAGTCTATGTGACTTAGAGGGGGGCAGGTATTGTATATAAGAATATAAGAATATTGCAGTATCATTACATCATGAGAATTTTGTTTTGCCCTTTTTTTCGCAAGAGTCACTGATGGGCAGCAGCTTGCTGGAAGAATCTACAGTGCATAGTAAGAATCTCATCTCCATGAACTCTCAGCCCAGCCTCGGTGTTGAGTCCCTGCACCTGCCAGACACTGAGTCTATTATTGGCGTAGAGGAGGGTGAGACCAGCTGCTCTTTCTTCCGCCCTCTTATATGTGGTGACTGAAGTGGGATTGATCATTCCTCCTAGAGGCTCACCATGTTGCAGTGGGATGAGTGAACATTGCTTTAACTGTGCACAGAGCGGGTGGGTAGATGGAGAATGAGTCATAAAACTGGAGTTGGAGAAGACCTACCGGACCAAGTTTCTCTCTTGCCGAGCTTACAAGGTGAAGTCTGCTGCTTAGGTGTCATTTAGCCCATGTCGTGGAACGCCATTTCAAAACTGTTTATGCAGTCCATTCTCCTAAAGCCTAAAGCGTTTGTTTTGCTGGAGCACCTAGGAGCCCCAGTTAAGGACCAGGACCTCATTGTGCTAGGCACTGTACAAACATCCAGTATCTTGAGCAACAGGCCTTCCTTCCATCCTTTACCTTCAGAGGATATATTCTAATACATCTCACTGTCGGAAGCTGACTTACTATCTGAAATAAATGTACTACTTGGTATCCTTCAATTACATTTGCTGTGTTCTTTTCCTGCTTCCCCCAGTCCCTTTTTCCTCCAAAATTTGTTTGGTATATCAAGCTTTCTAAATGAGTCTACCACGTAGATGTTTTGAATTTTTGCTAACTTAAAGACTTTCTTCAGAATTGGCATTATTAAGAATGCAGAATTTTGCTAAGATACTATACGTCTATAATAGCTCCCACGCGAAGAGAATGCTTTGAGTTTATATTGCTCCCTAGCTGAATGTAAAGGTAGTGCTGCTGTCGGGAAAGGTGGTGTAATTTGGAGGTTCTTGCAGAAGCTCCACCAGGTGCCTGTGAATCAGGATCTGATGTGGTTTGGCTACCATCTCATCAGTTGATGGGAGATGCTGCAGTCAGATGTCTGCTTTACTACAGTATTTTTATAGGTTAGCTGAACAGGCTGTAATTCTTTTAACTAAAAATAACAAAATATTTTCATAAAATGCAAAAATCTAGAGCAAAAGTTGAAATTCTTTATTCCCATACCATTTTTGAGATATATTAAGAGATTACAAATCTCTTTTAGGACTACAGAAATGTAATCCTACTTTCAGAACAACACTTTGTTTAGCAAGAAAGCTGCTAGTGAGTTTCAGTTACTTAGTTTGATGCTTTTATTTTCATCACCATTTCAGCAATTTCTGTTTAGGGACCAATATTAAGACTTGGATTTATCTGTTACTGTATTCATGGATGTCACCTTAGTATTTGTTAAAGGGATATGGCATAATATCATATATTAATGTAAAGTCAAGCCTTTGTTCCTCCTTTCTTAAGGTTTACATTTCACATACTTGGAAATTTCTTTTTCCAGCATCATCAAGTGTTGTTATGGAAATTAACAAGCAATTTTAGTAAATACCCCTTAAAATGTACATATTAAAATTTCACTCCCACTGCTCCAGATATATCCATACAAGCCCAATGGGCTTTAGACCACAGACTTGGAGCATGGAAGAAATCTTCCTTCCTTGCTCTTTGAATGTGACAAGGCATGGTGACAATATGATTACATCAATGCTCTCTTCCAGAGGATACAGGAGAAAGAACAGCCTTTGTGTGTCCTACACAATTAAACCTACGTAGAAACTGGTACACTGACAACAGCCTTCCTTGAACCCTCCCAGGTGCTTAAGCCTCTTCTCGGTGTGGAGATCGTTTGAGTCAGTAAGGAGGACTGCTGCAACCCAGTGCATTCAGCGATGTATTGACCTCTGTGGAAGGGTAATACAGCAGCCTGAAACCCCGGGGCCGTAAATGCTTGGATCTAGTACTTTAATCTGATTACAAATGTCATTATCTCAGTTTTGTATCTTTATCTAATGTGGTAGCTCTTACAGGTACTGTATTTCTGATTTGATGATGAGGTTTTGTTGTTACGGTGCAAGGAGAAATGGATTGAGGTGACGAAGATGAAAAGAGACACAGCTTCTATTTAAAAAGTGAGGAAAAGATGATTGATAAGAAATTGGACAATACAGAAACACGATAGCCATTTAAAAATCTTTTAATCTCGAGGTGCTTTGATATCATAATTCTCAGAAAACATTCCAGGTGGTAAGGGTTTGTATTTTTGAGATTGTTATTACTGTCAGGTAAAGGAAGACCACTAACGCGTGAACTATACCATTCAAGATGCACCAGGCATTTGAGCGCAACATGCTGACAGGTAATACCTAATCTTTCTTCCACCAAAGGCCACCTTTGATATCACAGTAACAGTAGAATTAGGACAACAGCAATCCAAAGTGATGCATTGTTTAGTTACAACCTTCTTCATAATTTTGGTTGTTTTACAGGCCAAATTAATGACCTAAATTGCTAAGATGTTACAACAGTTTCAAATAATGAAATATGGGAGACTTTTTAATACAGAAAGACTATTGCTTCTTCCTAACGGGAGGAAGGAGCGGAGCTGGTAATGAGTGAATGAAGAGTTAAACACCAGAGAAGCACTTCCCTCTGAGTCTTCTCCCAAGGTAGGTCAAATCCTGCTATTTGTTTTTTTAGAAATACCTTGTTTAAAAGCATTCTACACATATATGTGTAAACCAAGGTTTAGCACACTGAAAGGCATTCTCCCCTTTCTGTGTGCTTCTGTGGCATGAACACAAGGGGCTGACACTAGAGGATGCACCTCTTCAATCTTTCATATCTACTTTTATCCAAAGATAGTGCTTCAACCTTTTAAACTTGTTTTGTTGCCCATTAAAGAAAGGGAAGTGGCTCACATGAGGAACACTTGTGAAGACTAAGGGAGGCTGCAGGGTTTGCTGAGTTGGACAAAACATACAAAACAACAGTTGGTCTTTTTTTCCTTTACTAAGCTGTCACATCTCACTTACCCCAGAGCAATTCTTAGGTGTCAGACTAAACCACAAAATTCCTGAGAATTAACCTGGAGAATCTTGAATTAAAGAAATCAAGAGATGATCAATGGATTCTTCTGCTGGATCTTATGTTGCTGTTTCCTTTCCGCTCTGTTCCTCTTGAGGTTCTCCTTCCTGTATGGTACAGCTGTCCTTTTCACCCCGAGTCTTGGGCGCTCTGCAGAAATAGTGATTGTCTAATACCAGAAATGGTTTGCAGTGCTTGCTTGCTGCTTTGCCCCATGCATAAGAAATAGAGTGCAGTCATAGGAGTTAAGATAGGGAAGCCATGATGCTTAATAAGAGGAGCGAAGTTGATTTAATTTTGCCTACACTAGTTCCACAAACTGGAACGCTTTCATGAACAAGGAAAATATTTTTAGTCAAAGGCAAAAGAGCTGTACTGAATTGTTTTCATTACCTGTGAATGTCAGATTCTTCTTCCAGCAAGTCAGTGGCATCTTTCCCTTTTTTCCTTACAAATTCTTCGCTTAGCCCAACCTGCTGGAGGGTGTGTCTGTAGCGACGCTCTGCTCCTTGACGAGCATCATGCTATGAAATCGAAACTTAAAACAGTAAGCATGTAGAACTGGGGCTTCCCCATAACGGTCAAGTTGTTTTAAAGTTCGTGGCTGACACTCCTAATGAGAACAAGAGGACAGCAAAGCCTCTGTCCAAAATTTTTGTCATCCATACAATACAGACCAAAACTGAATACTAGGACAATGTCTCAACATCTCTCAAAGCCAGAGCTCACCTCTTCCTGCTTCTGTTCTTTTTTTCTTCCTTCTTCTGTTCTCCGGCTTCTACAGCATTCCAGTCTTACCAGACTAGCATACTTGTGTCTGAGTCCTGACTCTGACACTCAAATTGAGAATATGTGCAAAAAAGGGTTGTGAGAAATTCTGGAAGCATGTTTGCTTGTAATTTGTAAGCACTAATGACAGTGGAGTTCAATAAATGGAGAGCACCTGTGAAATAGCTTCAGATCAGCTCATCTTCATGAAACCAAAAACCAAGCATTGTGGATCCTATATCCTCACTGCCTCCAAATAAACCTTGCAAATTAATGTACTTAATGTAAAATTAATGCAAATTAATGTAAAATAATTTTCCAGAGGGACTGGCCAGTTCCTAAAGATTCAGGTGTTCTACATGGAAGGATAGAAATCTTGTCTCAACATGAGTGAATGCTATCGATACCGGTGAATTCTTACCAACCTGGCAAACAGAAACGTTACCAATATTTATCATACAAATGTGTTCTCTGCCTCCATTAACCACTCATCTGAACAGAAAGTCTGACCCAGGAGGGTACTTTCTATTGAGAAATCTTAAATCAGCATATTGTCAATGTATTGTCACTATGTCTCTAACCAGATATCATCCCTGCAAGGAGACAGAACTGAAAGATAAAACCCAGGGAAAAATATACTTCATAGAGAGTAAAGATTGTGTCTACATCTCAAGTGCAATACAGATTTGCAGCTGGTACTGTGTGATGGATGCGATGTGCTGAATGCAGCCCCAGACAGCGGAGCTGGCAGGTGATATAAACGACGTAACTGTCATTAATGTTTTTCTGGTAGCACTAGAGGTACAAAGAAAAAGTGCTCAACTGGAGAGGGTTTTAAGAAAAAAAGTTAAAAATTTCTAGACTGTAGGCTATGGTATTCAGGTGCAGAATAGGTATTCATATCATTTTTGGTGTGATAAGGCCTTGATTTTGATCAGACCATATATTTTGATTGCAATATATACTAGGGACTGGAAAGCGCTACAACCAAGAAATAAGTCTGAGTGCTCTTCCAAGTGGTGGGAAGGAATTTAAATTGTACTTGGGTGGCCCTTCCATATGTTATTTTGAGTGCAGTCAAGAGACTATGCAACCATTTGCACCTTCTTACCCGTGAATTAACTTGAGACTAGATTTCGTAATGCATGTCTTAAATGAAAGACAATGTATCCTGTCACCCAGAAACACTCTGGAACTTTGACCAGTTACCTTGGTGACCTGTTCAAAGAGGTACGGTCTGTTCTTGACTCGCAGCTGCATTTCTTCCAGCTCCTTTCTGTATTCCTTTGTTCTCTCTCTCATATTTTGCCTGAAATGGAAAAGTTGCCTGTCTAATACAGGTTCCCTCTGACTGTAGCTGATCAGGAACGAGGAATTCTCAATAACTGTTTCATCCTTTAAACAGCTCTGGTAATTCTCTTGATTCTGAATGCTGGGCAGAAAAATCCTATTGCTGGCAAGTTACGGACCCTTAGCAAAGCTTTACTACTAGACTGTAAGCAGAGAAACAGTGTTCACATTTTTAGAAAACCTTGTCTTATGTGTGCTTTACCAAATTATACATTTCAGTTGGCTTGTTTGTACAAATTAGTTTCTACAAATGTTAATCTAAAGGAAACTTCTGTATGGAAAGAGCAGTGGAACTGTCAAGAAACCCGAATGAATGTGGAATGGGTATAACAGCCAAAAAAGTTAGGCTAGGAATGTTCTTAGGCCTAATTCCTCCTAAAGAATTACTTGATGATCCCCAGCTAGTAGAGCGAACGGTTATTTCTGTGCAGAATAGGATACTGACCAGTTCTGTTTCAACTTCTCCTTGTGTGTTTCCTCCAGACTTTTATGCGGATCCAGGGCTTTTGCTCGGCTGTTCACTGACTTTCGGATAACTTGACATTTCTTTTTCTGTTTCTCCAGCCAATAAATTCCTTCTTTGTCCCCTTGCTTTTTGTTATCTTGGGAGTATCTATATAGAAGAAAGTTAGTAATGAGCTCACTTAAGACTGCCAGACTACACGCTAGCAGGGAATTTCACTTCTGTAGTCTTCTAAGAAGAAAAGCAAAATTTCAGACATACGAGTGTGCAGCTCCCAAATCACCTGGGAGGCAGGGCAAGAATTAGCAAAGAAAGAAGACAGAGAAACATTTAGGAAAACTATTGTTGATGTGATGAGGGAAAACATTGACTTTTTTTTCCTCCATTTTGGTCATTAGTTGGTGTATGGTCTTGTAGACAAACTTTTCTACTTACCTAATAGCAGATTCCCTTTTTCTAGTTGCATCTGTAATATGCACTGGAAGGGTGTTGGAAGAGAGAGAGGAAAGTCCAGTCAGAGAATGACTTTTTTGCACTGAAACCTTGGAAAGTTGCTGAGAATCCTGAAAAAAATGGAACTTCATTCAGTGTATTTGTTCACAATGCAGAATCTCCTCTGTTCTTTGTCTACCAGAGAGAACAGTTGGGGTATGTGGGCAATGTACTCATTCTTCTCTCTTCCATCAGTAGGGATTTACATGGGAAGGGGCTGAGGGCTGAGGGGAAGGAGAGGTGATCAGGAGTATGGAAGGGTGGCTGAGCCTTAGCTGTCATAGCTCATCTCTTTGTGTAGAATTTTGTTCTCTGATTTGTCCTAGAATTCTGCAGTACTCCCAAGACAAGGGCAGAGGTCGCAGGACATTAACCATCCATAAATAAATGCTATAAATTTAAGAAGGTGCCATCTTGGTCAGAGAAAGCAGTACCACAGAAATGTCCAGTCATCTCACCTTTATCTTTTCATTAGCCTGCCTCTGCCTGCCACGGAGATTGGAGGTTCTTAGCTTGAATGGCTTATTACGCGTTGCCTCTTTGATTTCTTGTCTCCTTACTGCTTCCCTCTGAAATGCCCAGTAAAGTCCTTCAAAATCCGGTATTGTTGTATTAATCCTTGGCTTGAAGCTGAAACTTTTGTCCTGCAAGAAGCCAAGTCTTTCCTGCTTAGTTTTAGTGGCAGTTCGGGACTGAGGCTCGCTCCGACAGTTGCTAGTATCTATAGGAGCTACGGAGCTCTCAAGCAAATCCTTGGCTCTCATTTGAATGCGGATTTCTCTGTAGAGTTCAGCTTCTAATGAATCAAAAGCAAAGCAATGAGAAGAATATGAGTGACATAAAAGGGTGTGAAATTGCCACTGCACAACTCTGAACTTTTCTTTATGATGGCAGCTACATTTATAGGAGAGACCAAACATCCTGTGTTCTCTTTCCTCACTTTTCAGCCTCTCTCTCCTGGCCTCCCAGGAAAAAAAATTCAAAGATACCAGAAAAAACATGAAAAACTTTTTCTTGGGCTTTAATCTCTAGATCTCTCTTTCCCTTATCAGAGTAAGTTACTGAACAGGCCTTCTCCTATTTCTATTCTTAGGGGTACCAGATAATTCATGCCCTTTGTCTTGCAGACATGTTAATGAAGGTTCTACTTTTCATATGGGACTTAATGTCATTATGTTGACTGTGTGACCCAAACAGGCTGTTCAAATATACTTGTAACAGATGATGTTTTTTCTATGTAATACCCAGCACTGTTAGTCTATATTGCAAAAGATTTTACGTGAGGAGCATTTGGTGGATGGATCATGTCTTGTGACTTCTGTGACAAACCTTCCATAGAAAGAATGTGTTTCAGGGTATAGTGTCAAACTGAGTCCTTTCCTGTGCAGCACTAAATATTTGTGAAAATGCAGACAAACAGTTGGCTGTGGGTTTGGTGTGGTGGGTTTTTTTTTGCTTTTAGAAAAAAAATCAATACTGCTGTTTGCAAAATAAGACTTTTTTTGAGTCTATTTATAAGTTTGCATTGACTGAGGTATGAAATGTTCATTCCTCCTCCCCTCTCATATACCAGATAGAAACAGAACAATGGCTTATCCTTTGCTCTCTTTTACCTTTCTAATCTATTTAGTTTAGTACACCACAACAGAACATTTTCTGATGAAAACTGAACTGGTGTATACTCAAGAAGAAATCAGTGGGAAACAGTAAAAAAAAAGAAAGGGGTGAAAAAACCAATGAGAATTACCAAGGACGGGTTTAGTACCTATATTCAAGCATGAAGTCTGTATTGCTTACTTCAAACTTACAACTGTGGGGATTAAGCCACCTGAAAGAAAGTGAGCATCAGGAAAACTTCCTTGACTGTCCCTCTGACTAGAATGGTCCTGGCACCTACCTCCCCTGTTTTAGCACTTAAGAAGGTGGAGAGTGAGTGGGAAGGTAGCTGAAAACATCAGAGAATGGCAGGAGAGACTGGACTACTGCACTATCACTTAGAACCGAACTAATTGCCTGATTTGGGCTCAGGAAATATTTTTCTCCTAGGGGTCCTAGGAGCGCAGCACAGATCACTTGGGTGGGAGTAAAACTGTCAGTTCCAAGATACTGCACAGACCTTGGACACTTCTGGCACTACATCTGTCTTCACGTTTGTGCCACGAATCATCTAAGTGCCTTTAGTATAACCAAAGGTATGGAATCCTTTGGGAAGGATTCCCAAACTGTCATGATTTGCAGCAAAAGGGTTATGGAAATCTGTCTGAAGACCTCAATGTACCCACGCGTGCTGGGGAGTGGTACAGAACTGCTGCTGCTGACACTGATACAAGACTACTAAATTTAGGACGCTCTACTGTAAGAGTATCTAGATGAAATGTAATGACGAGTGGTACACAGGAGACTAGACAACACCAGGGGATGTAATGATATTGGCTTTATACTCCAAGTAACGCCCTATGGGGCATGATCCTACCTCCCAGCATGGAGGCAGCGAGGGACAGGCAGGGAGTTGTTTTTACAGGAAAAGCCCTGGCATTTTACCTTTGAGTTTATCTCCAAGAAGTGGATCATAAGTAGATTTAGGAACTTTTTTACTGGCTTGCTTCTGTTTGGAGTTCTCATTTGGGGTTGCTGCTGCCAGGAACTTTTGTCTGATAGCTTCTTTCTTTTTCTCCTCCTTCTCCAGGAAACTGAAGGGCCGCTGGGTTGAAAGTAGCAGCTCCTTTCTTTTCTGTGTTGCTATTTGCCTGCGAATCTCATTCTGCTCCATTATTTCCTGATAAAGGGGCAGAAACACATGGGCAGGTACAGGCTGTGCCCGGAATTGTTTCTGACATTCAGCTTCGTCCTGGCTTTGCCTTTTGTCTCTCTGTTTGTCTAGTTCAAGAAACATGTATGACTTCATCAACTGGGACTTTTTGCGAGCTTCCCGCAGTGTCATTTTGAAGGGCTGAGGGATGGTGATGGAAGGAATCCAGGGAGATGAAGCACTTTTTGGCCTCAAGCGGGATTTAGGAAACAAGTGAGGCTTTTGCTGATCCCAGATACTGTCCAAGGTGAGGTCAATCAAAGAACTGGACCGCCTTTTGTTACCAGATGTACAACTAAGACAAAGACATTATGAAGGGGAAATAAGGGACATTATTAAAAAAAAAATAATTAAAAGGAGTGAGACACTGTTGAGAGAAAGACACCATAGGCTGAGCTGGTCAGCTTAAAAGACAGGTCTAGGGCTTATCGTTCTCGGGCTCTACATTTTGCTTTGCTACCAAAGTTCATGGGCAGAGCTTTGCTTGTTTTCCTTTTTCCACATATAAGATGGTGGTTATGCCTACTTAGCTTTGTAATGCAATTTATTACACTGCTAGTACTCTATTGCCAGAAAGGCCCCAAGTAAACCAAAAAGTTCTAACTCTAGGGATAGGTGGCTGATAGCTACTCAACATAAAAGACAAACTCAGGAGAAGCAATAAATTAAGCTCACAGATGCACAAATTCTAACGAACAGTACCAAAACCCAGAATTCCTAAGATGCTGGTGGAAGGGCCACTGCAAGGAACTGCTTTAGCGCAACGCTTAAGAGGTTCGGCTGGAAACTTTGTAGCTGATAAGACAACCATATAATTGATAATAAGAAAAAACCCCAAGACTATCATGGGTCTCATTGAAATAGCAAACTTCTCACAGGATGTTTGAGGGTGATCGTGAAACCGAGCAAAACTTATGAGATATTTAGGGAAGGAATAAATGCAGGGAAAAGGAAGGATCAAGGTGGATCAGGGTGGACTAAGAACAGGAAAATGGGAAAAAGGAAGGAAAGAGAAGGTGCCAATCACGTGTAAATAGGCTCCTGGTGATTCCTGCAGTCTGTTCTTCATAAATTATTTCCTTTGTAAGAGCATGTGTATGTGATCTGCTAGTGAATTTCAAGCTGGACTAACGACAGAGAAAGACAAGAGGTCTGCGACATTGGAGATACCACAGCTCTGAAGGCTGGATGCTGGATAGAAACACGTGTGATCTGCTAGCAAATTTAAGCGTGATTAGCTGATGAGCAGGATCGGGATTTGTGCTGTTCATGTTTTATGTGAATGCTGCTTACGTGGGCACCTGTTGGCCTCATCCTCCTATCTCTGAATACATTTGTGGCTAGTGTTTTGGTACTATATACGTGCATCTTTGGACTTCACGCTCCACCTCGTCACTGGTCAGATGCAGCAGGAATCCTTTGCGCCATTTTGCCATCCTTACCAGGTACCATCCTACCTGAGAGCCTCCCACAGCTTGTCACGCAGGACTGCCGCCTCCTGCCTGAACCCCTCGAGCTCCTCATCCTCTTCGGATACCCCGAGGTCACTCCTTAAGTTTGCCTGGCACGGTAAGCCCGGTTCTAAAGGAGACCGCCGGCCTCCCATCCTGAAAGGCCGTTCCCAGCACCTCACCCGGTGGCGAGAGACACAGGAGTTGGTCCGTTATACAGCCTGAGGGGATGCCGTGTCACCTGGAAGAAAAAAAAAAACATCGAGATGTGCTCTTTTCGGGGGTGCGACCCCAACCTTCAGGCCCGGCCTCGGCGCTCCCGGCTCTACCTCAGCCCCGGCGGCGGCGGCCGCCGCCGCCGGGGCTGAGGTAGAGCCGGGAGCGCCGAGGCCGGGTCGCTTCACTCACCTGCAGGCCGCCGCCTCAGCCCTCCAACGGCACCGAGCCCAGCTCCCACCAATCAGCGAAGCCGGCAGCGCTCTAGGCCCGCCTTTTGGCCTCAAGCAGCCAATCAGACTCCAAGATGGACAGCACCGGCCGCTCGCTTATTGGTGCTCGGGAAGAACTGCTTTCCCGTAGTGCGCGCCCCCCCGTAGGCTGCGTTGTCATGGTTTCCCGGAGCGACTTCCGCTCGGAGGCGGTTGGCGTGTCGTCACTTCCGCAGTGATGGCGGTTGTGTGCGGGCGGGGGCTGCTGGCTCCCCTCGGTGGGCGGCTGCGGGCCGGCCCGCGGGCCCCGCTCCGATCTGTCGCCGCCGCCGCCACGCCGCTCTACGACGTGGTGGTGTCGGGCGGGGGTATGGTCGGGAGCGCCATGGCCGCCGTGCTGGGTAAGGCTGTGACCTTCTCGCCCGCGCCGGGCGGTGTCGCGGGTGCCGTCGGCCCGGCCCGTTGCCGTCCCCGCGGGGCTGCGGTCACGGCTGTACAGCCGGCGGCAGTCTCTCCTCGTTAACTTCCTCCTGCTCCTGCCCCTGCCGCGGTGGTGTGAGGTCTCGGAGGCCCTTGGGGCTCCCGCACGGTGTTTTGTGAGTGCAGCGGGTCGCGGGTTTTGTGTCCGGCTGCCCCCGCTGTCTGTCTCACCGGTTGTACAAAAACTTAAAACGGGAAGTTTTCCCAAAATCTTCGTTTTTCAGTGTGTGGAATACTGGGTACTTTCATGAGTCGATCTCAATTATTAACCCCTGTTGATGACTGTGTGAGATGACTTTGTGGTTACCATTTAGGATCTTAATGTTCAAGATGCTGTTGTGGAATTTCCTTATTCCCGCATCCTCTTGTGACAGCACTATGAGGTTGACTTAAAGCTGTTTGGATACCCGATCGCTATGATGAACCTTATCCTATTTATATATTTAACGTAGCCATTATTTTGAATTCTGTAGACTAGTTGTAGTATTTCTGTCAAACATGGTCACCCTTAAATCGCTGATGGATAATTTCAGCCGTAGCTGAAAATGCTTTTCTGACCCTAAGTTTCATTCTCTAACTTTGTATTTTAAACACTGGAATACCAAGTTAAAACAAATTTGTGCTTGGTTTGCGTCACTAGAGATCCTGAGAGTACTGGCTGCTTCTTTATTTGCAATGTTGATTCAGAAGGCTGTAATAGTGACAGAAGCCTAAAGAAAAGAGTGCAAAGAAGAGCAAAAGAGCAAAGATCCTAAGCAACAAGTGCTTTGCAAGTATAAGGGTTGCAAACTTATCATTGTTTTGCTTGCATTGTTAAACAAGAGCGCAGTGGAATTGAGACAGTGTAAGGATCCCCTCCAGCAGTGATATCTGAGGCTAACATGCAGGTTGGGACCTTGCAAGAGATGAGGTTATGTTATGCGTAAGCTAGAAAATATGTTCAAGGTATTGCCGTTATTAGGACTGCTGTAGTAGTAAACTCTGGATGTTACAAGGGCACCATTTCTGGTCTTGGTACCTTCCGCAACCATAGTGGTCAGATGCAACAGGCATGGCTAATTCAGCTGTAGTGTGATTTACTCTTTTTCTTTAAGACATCTCTTCAGTTTTTTTCAGTTCTCTTTAACTAAAGTGCCTGTGCTATTCCACTGTCAGAATATAAGAATAAAGAAAACGTAAATGTAGTTGCTAAGTATCACAGAAGTTTTCTTTTGGTCTCTTGTTCTAATTAGTGAATTCACGTTGAAGCTCTGAAAAATGTGTTCTATGCTTGGAGTAAACATTGCAGATTTCACTCGTTAATACTTCAATAATGAACTTTCATAACAAAATATGCACAAATTTGTACAAAAATGTAAACTTTGTACAAAAAGAAAAAGTTTAATCTTTGCTTTTAACTGCAAAAGGGTTGTCAATCTCAGTAACAGGATTGTAGTCATAAAGCTTTAAAATACAAAAGTTTACCTGCCTAGTCAAAACCTGTATTGTAAATGTGTTTCGTTATTAAGTTTTGCATCTACTCTGTCTTATTACAAAAATGCGTAGGTGTTACTGACACAGAAATGAGAAATGAGGTTTTTGGCAGGAGTATTGTAACAAAGCATATATTTGCTTATTTTAGGGCATGATATCCACTTCCATGATAAGAAGATTGCTTTGCTGGAGGCTGGTCCTAGGAAAGAGTATGATCGCATGCCAGACAGTTACAGTAACAGGGTCAGTTCCATCTCCCCAGGATCAGCAACCCTCCTAAGCAGTAAGTATAATTTCTATTTTTTGCATTTTGAACAGTGTATTTGAGCTGTTTTTATTTTGTTTAAACAAAGCCCCTTTGAGCACCTGCTGCCTTCATCCTAAACTCAGCAGAATTACTTGCCTTTGTCTCTTAGTATTCTATATGCTGAATTGTGGTGATTAAATCAGGTTTGTCCTGATAACAGGGATCTGTGTTCTGATTTGTTATATAAATATTTGTGACATAAGGCTAGTGAGAGGTTGTAAGGTGTTCTCTATAGTATCTGGAATGTTCTGCTCACAAAAGAGGCATGTACTTAGTGCTCTGTAGTCTGGTAGCTCACTTCTGATTAATTTTCATTTTAAAGAGAGATTTGAGCCTTGATTCCTTATGGAGAAAGAAATGTTCTAAACAATGATGGTCATGCGTTTCTGTGTCTGTTCTATTACTCAGTGATAGGACAGTGAGAGTTGACTGTTAAGTCAGAGCGTTTATGGAAAGCTCTTGTTTCTTCTCTGCTGGCTTGTGTTAACAGTAAAATAATGTGATGCTGGAGCTGTGAAAGTATAGAGGCAGAGCTGGCCCTGTCTAGGGATGGTGCAAGCAGAGCCTGGGCATTGACAGGGAGGGAGGAGGAGAGTGTGGAGTGAGCTTCAGTTTTGTTTGGGTCTCAATGTCACATGTGAACCTGCATCTCTGTGTATTTGTGTCCTTTTTCTCTTTTAGGTTTTGGTGCCTGGGATCATGTCTGCAGCCTGAGACTCAAACCGTTCCGGCGAATGCAGGTGCCTTACTTAGGGCTGCAAATGTACTGTGTGTCTGTCTGCTTTGAATTCTCAGAAGTATTTACATGAATGATCCAAAGGTTTTTTTCTTTGGCAAAGGGCAGGTCATGCTTATGATGATTCTTGTTACTTTTTTGGGGTTAGCAGTCTACTCAGAAATACCCGGCCTCAGAGTCTTGATGTTACAGGATGAAAGGCTGATTCCTAATGGAAGCTGTGATATTGAGGCATGGGTACTAGTCAGGAAAGACAGAAATAAAGGTAAAGGTGTGTATTAGTTTTGGCTGGGATGGAGTTAATTTTCTTCATAGTAGCTTTTATGGGGCTATGTTTTGGATTTGTGATGAGAACTGTTGATAACACAGGCATGTATTAGCTATTGCTGAGCAGTGCTGACACAGAGTCAAGGCCTTTTCTGCTTCTCACACCACCCCACCAGCGAGGAGGCTGGGGGGGCACAAGAAGCTGGGAGGGGACACAGCTGGGACAGCTGACCCCAACTGACCAAAGGGATATTCCACACCATATGGCGTCATGCTCAGCAATAAAAGCTGGGGGAAAGAAGGAAGAAGGGGAGACATTTGGAGTTACAGCATTTGTCTTCCCCAGTAACTGTTAGGCATGATGGAGCCCTGCTTTCCTGGAGATGGCTGAACGCCTGCCTGCCGATGGGAAGTAGTGAATGAATTCCTAGTTTTGCTTTGCTTGTGTGTGTGTGGCTTTTGCTTTACCTATTAAACTGTCTTTGTCTGAACCCGCGAGTTTTTGCACTTTTGCCCTGCCAGTTCTCTCCCCTGTCCCACTGGGGGGGGGGGGAGTGAGTGAGTGGCTGTGTGGTGCTGAGCACCCTGCCGGGGTTAACCGACAACAAGGTGGTAGGGTAGCTTTATATGTTAATTATGTACCAGGAAAGTAGGGATAAAAAACTTCCTTTGCAATTAGTTTTTGAGATGAAGCTAGATCATTGTATGAAAGGAATTATGGGAGGTGCTTTAGTAGCTGGGAATGGACAGTAATCCAGGACATTTCCTCTAGTTCTGTATTTCTAGATTGCCTTGTCCTTTTGCCGTTGAGATGGATGCTTTCATAGTCCCTGAAAGGAACAGCACTTATTTATCATGTAGCTTCATGTAATGTATTTTTTCTTTGTAGGTGTGGGATGCTTGTTCAGAAGCCATGATCGTTTTTGAGAAAGATGACTTAGATGACATGGGTTACATAGTGGAGAATGATGTCATTATGTCTGCTCTCACAAAACAGTTAGATGCAGTAGCAGGTAGTGGACAACTTCTTTAATATTTTATTTCCTGCAGAGAGCTTTCAGTTACTTGCCTTCTGTTGTGTGCCCTAAGCTATGAGAGGGAGAAACATAATTCATCTAACAAGTAACACTGAGACATTGGCAGCTTCTTGAATTGGGGGAGGTGGGGGAGAAATCTGTCCTCCGAAGACTACACAGCAAGAAAACAGTTGCATATGTAGTTCTTCAGAACATAGTCTCTCCAAAAATAGACTTAATGAAAAGATCTGTAGCTTTCTGTCCAGAACAGGCCTTGCACTGACAAAGGGTTGGCCAGATCTGTTCGTTAAGGGTGCCTTGAGAATTGTAGGGTCAGCTCTTAGGGTGCCATTAAGACATGCGTGGCCTTTGCTGTTGTAGCGATGTTTCCTTTTTTCGTGTCTGTATCATGCCGTGACCACGGTACTTTGTGTTCCCATCAGACCGGGTGGAGGTTTTCTACGGGAGCAGAGCAGTCGGGTATACCTGGCCCCTTCCCTCTCACAGCTGTGACACAAGCCCTTGGGTCCAAATTGAGTTAGCTGATGGACGCAGACTTCAGACCAAACTGCTGGTAACTAAACTTTTTATTTCTGTTGATCAGGCATCATCTCTTGCCCAAGTCCTTTCCACTGGATTTGGTTCTGATTCCGTGTGTGCCGCTCCACCCACGTGGAGGGCTTGAGTGAGGTGAGTGGCTAACTCTGTCAGAGATGCTACGGGACACGGTGCATAGCCTTTTCTGTACCTGATGCAAGATGACTGTACTGAATTGGGCAATAGCAGAAGGGGCCACCTCTTCTGGGTTTTGGGGAATCTTTTTTTTTTATTATTCCTGAATAAACAAAAAATGTGTACATGCAGGCTGAGGTTTATAGACTGGAATATTGGCTTTCTTATGAAATGCTGAAGAGGTTGTTTTCTATCTCTTTGTTTTGCAGATTGGTGCAGATGGTCATAACTCTGTAGTCCGGAAGGAAGCTGAAATTAAGAACATTGAGCATCGGTATGACCAGTCAGCTGTGGTGGCAACTCTTCATTTGTCTGAGGTGAAATTCTGCTAATTGACTCTTTCATAAGCAGCAGAACAGCTTAAGCAGGTGATCCAGCCCACTAGCTCATAACGGTCCACTTGCTTCTTTCCACTGCAGGCCACAGACAATAATGTAGCATGGCAGAGGTTCCTTCCCACAGGGCCAATTGCGCTTCTTCCGGTAAGATGACTCGTGGTCTCTGTATTTTTTGTTTTGGTTTGGTTTTGTTTAGTTTTTAGTCTGTTCTTTTCTAGTAAATTTATTTCTGTCTGTGCCTTTCTGTGTTGGTTCTGTCACCTTCATGATTCAAGTTAAGGGGTTTTGAACACGTGCTTTGCAGTTGAGAGAAATGCACTGAACTAATTTGTCACAGCAGCTTGTGGGCAGCGAGCATGTTGTCCCAGATTTAAAAATTGACTTTTCTCTGTAATAAAGGTTGTACTCGATGATCTTAAAGGTCTCTTACAACCTAAACGATTCTATGATTGTATGATTCTCAAGAATTTGTCCATCTGCCTTTTCAGTTATTGCATTTGTTTTCCCCTCCTGCCCTCTCACTTTATCCTTGGTATTTCCCAGTTGTAGCAAGTTGGGCTGGAAGAGTAGTGTGCAGAGGGACAGGTGTGGGGCAGGGCAGTGGGGAAATCTTTGCACCAATCGTTTATTTTTGCTGCTTTTTCTCTTGATCCTTACCCTTGATATTCTCTTAAACCAGCTGTCTGACACTGCCAGCTCTTTGGTCTGGTCTACATCTCATGAACATGCATCAGAACTTCTCGCTATGGATGAGGAGAGTTTTGTGGATAGCATCAACTCTGCCTTTGTGAGTATCAGCCTTGTGGCGGGTACGAGGCTGACTTTGTTGTAATCACGAGAAATACAATGGAACCCTACAGCTTAAAGGATAGTAATGGGAGAGGCTGATTCTCAAGTTTCTTCCTCTGGTGAGGATGATATTAAAAAGGCACTTAGCAAAGAAAGGATGACCCCCTGGGACTGAATTAGGTTAGTTCTGAAAGTCACAGAAGTTGTTAAACTAAATTTCCAAAAAGTGGGAAAGGTAGGGTCATCCTAGTTGTAAACTTGTATGTCCTAAAACGATGAAGATAATTTCTTCTACTGTATAGTTTTGCCCAAGTGGTTAAAATTCAGTATTCGGAGCTCATTCAGATTTTTTTCAACTGGATTCTTTTATATGTCTAGTTTGGGTTAACATCTAAAGATTTGTTTTTTCAGTGGAGCAACGTAAACCACTCTGACTTGATTGATACTGCCGGGGCCATGTTTCGATCTGCTATTTCACTCCTGAAACCCTCAGGGACTGCAGTCCGCCAGCTGCCCCCAAGCATTGCTAAAGTAGATCCAGAGAGCCGAGCCATGTTCCCTCTTGGAATGGGGCACGCAACGGAGTATGTCCAGCACCGCGTGGCTCTTATCGGGTAAGGTCCCCAGTGGTGGCCCTTGTGTGAGTGCGTGGTGTGTGGTTAGAAATGATGTGAGTATAGCGACTCCCAGTCAACAAATTAGATGGTTAGAAATAATTTATAGTTTCAGTTTGACTTTATCCAGGCCCAGTTTGTACCATGTGCTCTTGTACCAACAAAGTCCTTTTGTAAGAGTAGCTCTCTGTCCATTGTGTGTGCTTTCTGTGTAAATTGTGAGATAATTATTTCCCTTTTCTGGTTTGTGTAGTCTGGCGAAACAATCCAGTATCTCATGCTGGACCTGTACTTCCCCAAACATTGTAGCAGCCATTCTGCGTACCAGTTTGAGTTTTAAACTTGCCTTCCTTGAACACAAATGACAAAACTTACAAATTATTCCAGGTGGGATGTCATAGGCTTTTGTACAGTGGTCTACAGAAATAGGAAAATATCTCATCTTTTACACTGTAAGGTTGCATGTACTTTTTTCTCTGCCACAGCTGCAATACACTGGTAGCTTATAGTAATTCTTGGATGCTGTATTACATTTCAGATACTTTTCATTTTTCCAACTTGTGAGCTGCTCTGTGCTTGGGAGCACTCTGTGCTTTACAGCTTGTTGAAGCGCATGATCTTACTTTTAATACCCAAACTTCATTTCATTTCTCTAACTTTAAGACTCCCTTATAAATATGTTTGGCTTTGTCCTTTACAGATAAGTCTGCTCTTAAAAGAACCTGATTTTGTTTCTATTCAGTGATATGCCACTTCTTTGTATTCATAATGTCTGTCTACTTTGTGTTTGTGAAATGTGCCAACGATATGCCTCCTGTTGTGCCGAGGTCACTTAGAAAAACATTAAGGCCTGTTCCACACATGATCTGAGAGATGACTTTGGCTAGTTACCTCTTTATAATTTTTCCTTTCAGAACTGCTTTTTGTTATCTCCCTTTGTCTTGCTCCTTACAACTAGAGAGGCAGTCAGGTAGTTCAGCGTAGCATGCGAGGAGGTACTGGATAAAGCGTGTATGCTGCTGTAAGGTGGTGTTCATTGCTAAGAGGTGAGGAGTGCTGTACTGATCCCTTCTGGGGTGTGTCAGCCATTACGGCTTTCTTCAAGAAGGGATAAAATTTTCTGTCTTCTCTTGCTCCAGGGACGCAGCGCACAGAGTCCACCCACTTGCAGGACAAGGTGTGAACCTGGGCTTTGGTGATATTGCGTGTTTGGCCCATCACCTCAGTGCAGCAGCCTTCAATGGGAGCGATCTGGGTAAGGGTCCGAGACAATGAAGTGGCAGTAAGATTATTGTCTTGCAGGCCTTCGCTGCTGACATCAGGACAAGCATGACCTCTGCTGCAGGTTAAGCGTGCTGCTCTCTTGTGTTTGAACGGCACGAGCATCTTGGAAGCAAAACTGTTCTGATGTCCATCGGCTGTGGAGCAGTTAAAGAGTCTTGGATGCAGTTTCCATCCCACAAATCTCAAAGCTGCTTTAAAAAAAAAATAGTTCTGCAGGATAGTAGTTAAAAAGGTGTTGAGATGAAGAGCACTGGCTGATGGAAGTAGGCCTTTATTTTACTAAGATGAACCATTTCTCTGTTCTCTTTCTGTGTTTTCAGTTGTCAGTGGAGACTGCTGTATAGATAAGATGCACAATTGTTTATGCCAAGTCAGTTTTAATATGAGCGTTCAATTATCTCTTCCAGGCTCCTTAAAACATCTCTTAAAGTTTGAGACAGAACGTCAGAGGCACAATGTCTCCTTGATGGCTGCTATTGATGTGCTAAAGAGGCTTTACTCCACCAGACTGGCTCCCTTGGTGTTGCTGAGGACATGGGGATTGCAAGCAACAAATGCCCTGCCACCTGTCAAAGTAAGAATCTCACTTTAGTGAGGGCCATAGGAAGAGTCCAGAACTACTCTTGAAACATACGCAAGCTGGTGAAGACTTTTTTATGAAAAATTTTTTGGTTGTAAATATTGTTCAAATTGAGGTTTTGTCCTGAATAAGCCTGAGGAGTTCCCAAATAACTGACGGCTCAGTAGTAAGGGTTTCTCCTGCAGCGCAAAGGAAGATGAGGATCCAAGTGTCTATACTCTCTATCAGTAGTTAGAGGTTTGAAGTCATTGGCTTTATTTTGCTATGGAATGAAAATGTGAACCTTGAACTGCATTCCAGAAATGCACTATGAAAAACCAGCCCTATGAAGACACATCTTCACTCAGAACAAGACATCAGGTGACTTGACAGATGTGGTCTGCAGCTCAAAGGGGTATCTGTTTCTGTGCTGTTTTGCCTTGTTAAGTTGTTCCCTCCTGGCAGAAGTGCAGGTCTCAAATGGGTTACCTGAGGAAGGCGTTGGCACAGAGGTCCAGTCTTGAACACAGACCCTCTGTTTGCAGCCTGTCTGCCTAAATTCCACACTGTCTTGACCTAGTTGCTGGATTTTCATGAGGTTCCTTAAGCCACCTGCTCTCAAAGCTCCCAAGCACCCTCAAATTAGATTCCTCATTTCTGGATTTGAATGTTTTACTCCACAAATCAAGTCACCTTCTTCCTATTAAACACAGGTGGCCTGTTGCCTTTGTGTTATGGTCACAGTTAAGACACTACCTGAGTTGAAGAGCAGTAAATTCCTAAGGCGTAGTAGCTGCCATGAGCGAGGTGTCTTTATTAGTTGCACTAAAAAGAGGACTATGCTGCTGCTTCAGTGCTCAGAATTTTTTTTTCTGTTTAAAGCTGAAAACCAAGTGAAGACCTCTTTTTCTGAGCACGGGACCTGTTGGTAACATCTCTGTTTTGTGCTACTCGGGAAGGAAAGGAATGCTGCCACTTCAATTTTCTAGAATACAGGGATAGGTGCTCTGCACTTGGCTAAAAAGGCTGACAAAGAACTGTTGTCCATATATATAAAAGGGAAGGAGACTATAGCTGCTTTCTAGAATGTATGCTTATTACCAGTTTATGAATTACTTGTCTTTTTCTTCCCCTCTTTTAGGAGCAAATCATGGCTTTCGCCAGCAAGTGATCTGTTGTCAGTTTGGAACGGCAGCTTGCCAGTGAATGCATTGCCCTTATAAGGACTGTGACTGACTTGAATCTTTGATTTGTGTTATTTTAATTTAACAATAAAACTGAGGGATTGAGCTGTGTATTACATCATCCACTGGTTTATGCAAAAGTTCTGTCTTACCTGCTCTCCTCAAGAGGATTTAAGGTCTCTTCCTGTAGTACCATGATGTCTTCAGCCACAGAATTATCTCTACAACGTGCTTTTAATTTGGGCCTTTTGAATTGAAGACTGAGACAGAAACAGCTGTCTGTCTTTTGGCAAACGCAGCGCTGAATTTTGCCAGCTACAACTCTTGCTGCTTAATTACTTTCAGTTTTCTGTGATGTGATTTCTAGGGCTGTAATGTCACTCCTGGGTTCTTAGCACCTCCTGGACTCAGAAAGGAGGGGTAGTTTTCAGTAGAGGAGAGCCAACTCACCATGGCAGATAGGTTTTAAAGCTCTAACCTGTCTCTCTTCCTTTCACCCTTTTCCCTTCTCTTGGTGCTTTATTTAATAATGGTGTTTCTTGTGGAACTGGCTGGTCTTAAGGGCTCCATGTTAAAGAGATGCAAGGCAACAATAATACCTAGGAAAGAAAACTGCACCACAATGTCTTAAATATTGTTAAAAATGCTTTAATTACTAAAATAGACATTCGAGATATTCTGTCTTGGGTTCCAAACACCAGCCTCCTGCATTAGACATTTGACACTCACAACATTAAGTGAGTACTGCCCACGGGCAAGATTTACACATACGGGTAACCAGTATCAGGAATTAACATCAGAAAGCATGAAACATAAGTTTTGAACGGAAAGCCATTACTTGTGCTTCTTCAGTCACTCACATTAGGCAGTTCCTGTTAGCAACTGTCTAAAAGACATTACGAAGGAGGAGATAAAAATCAGGGCTGCGAGTAGAACTCTTCTCTTAAAAGGCTGCTTAGTCTTTATTTAAGCTAATAAATAATCTCATTGCACTAGGGTAAGTGTGAGGACTTGACTGGCTTCTCTAGATCCCCCACCCACCTTGAGTAGTTCAGATGTAAACAGCAGGGGCTCAGTTCTGCAGCTTCTTGCAAAAGAAACCTTTGAGCTGAGTTTTTGTTTCTCTCGTGACTGCAGGACCAGGCCCCTGATAGAGAGCAGCAGTTTTGCTTCAGTTAATGAATTGTGCCACTGACAAATGAAGGCCCTGAGCATTCAGATTTAATGCGACTTTGGTACTGGAAAGCAGATGCTCCCACCTAGCATTTGTAGTACCAGAGTCTGAGGCAAAGAACACAGAAAAGAAACTACTTCTACATGGTACCTGTCTTGTTCTAGACCATCCTCCCTTCAGACAAAACCAAACCCTTAAGTACTCCTCAGGGCTAGCGTCTTTGCCAGATACGCTGCTGCTGCTGCTTGTTCCTTACGCGTAACATCCCACCTTCCCTTCCTGTTTCAAACAGCCTCACTGCTTATGGCTCTTAGCCCCGAGATCCAGTAAGAGTTTGTCATAGCACTGGCTCAGATTGAAAGAAGATTTGGATTATTAAATTAGCTAGTTCTCAGGAGTAACGCAGCCTGGCTAGTAACCACTGCATCCTACTTTGTGTTCTCTGAGAATACAAAAGTGAGTACAATTGTTCACTGAAGACAAAATGAATGCATTTGCAGTCACCTTGTTGTGCAGACCAGACTATACGTTAAGTTTTGCCAAACACTAGGAAGGGGAATAAGAAATGTTTGTGGTTGAGAAGACGCTACAACTACTTTCTTCATGTTCAAACGGAAGCTCCTAGTGAGGAAGGAACAGAAGTTTGGTGTGACACTGAGGAATTTCCCAACATGGATCTCAAAACAGAATCTGGTAAGGAGGAGTACAGGTAGGATGCACATTTCCTATTTCAAAGAAACAGCCTGAATTTACAGCAAGGTGTCAGTGGTGGGACAAGTATGGGTAGCCCCATCCCCAACCCTTGGACTCCTGTTGCTGACTGAACTTGTTCAATCAAAAGCTTGCCTTGTACCCTAGCGCCGTAAAACCTGAGATGGGAGAAGGGGGCAGCTTGATCAGCCACAGTCAAACTTGCGCTGCTCACCAGAGGAAGTGGACTAATGTTCACAGTAAGGCAAATTTCTAAGTCTCAAAACTGCTTGGCAAGATGAGTGAGGGCATGAGTGCGCTGCTTCCTCCCCGTGCTGGGAATTGCCAATTATTTTCAAATCCATTTTGCAGAGAAGGTAGTGTGAGGGCAGTCTTTGGTTTTAGAGAAGTGGGAAAGGTGTGTTATAGCAAATAGGTAACTGCAAATGCCTGACAGGAAAGTGTTCATCATAGGAGATCAGTGGAGAAAAGCTTCCCTTAGCCACGTGAGTAATACCTCTCTGTTCTAATGGCTGGGGTAAATTCAGCTTTAGTTGACACGTTCCATGGTGAGTAGAAGATAGTAATTTTTGACGAGCTAGCTGCCAGCCATTGCATGGGGTGGAAAAAGTTGTCTCTACAGCTGTTTAACTTAGGACAATGCAAGGTCCACATGTGGAGCCTCAAGGTATTTGAGCAATCTTGATGTTCTCTACAGCCAATTAAACAAGAAAACCAGGATCCTACAGCCCAGCTTTCTAGCCTATCTGACAAGATGCTTTATTTAAAAATACTGATCTTTCACTGCTTCTATGTGTTTGGTGTGAAAGAGATGGCAAGATTCACTTTAAATTGTTACTCAAATAGCTTCATGCTATCCTGACAGAAGCCCTGAGCTTCCTAAACAGCTGCAACCCCCTTCATTGGATGCACTGTTCCTGAAGACCTGCTGTATATATTAAAAAAAATTCCAGAGCAATGCAGGTCTGCATGCACCATTTTATGGGTCCAATTCCACTATATTAAATAGAAAATGAAGTTTAAAACAATTTAAAATGGACAAGGGATAAGCAAACAAGGGATAAGAAAGCAAAGCTACTTCTGCTCTTGTTCTCCCTCTGTTTCTGATGCTAATTCCTGCTCTCTCCCTATTTTCATCTATTAAACAACTGAAAAAACAATTTGTTTTACCACAGCTCTGCATTCGGAGGAGGCGCCTAAGGAGAGTGCAGGAAGTGATAAGGCCAAACTTTCTGATGGGAAACCACACCTTAGAGTTCACTCAGGCGAAATGGGCTGTGGCGTTCTAACAGCTTGCTGGCCCAGCAGGCCTCTCCGGGCTGTGCAGTGCCTATTTCCCTTGTGCTAGCACTAGACTTGACTCTTTGGTGAGCTGATTTAGCTCAAGTTGTGAATTGGTGGTGTGAATTGGGTCAGCGAAGAACCTGAGGAGCACCAGCATCAGAGGAAAGGCGGCTGTGGGAGTGACTTGCTGAGAGCAGAGAAACAGAACTGCCTCTCACGGCAAAGCGAGCTATCAGATCAGCCATTTCATCTGACTGCACCCTTAATTCCCTTGTGGGTGTAATGTGACAAGCATTTCTTTTGGCAGCGGAGTTTAAATAGCTGGCACTGCTGCCTAGCTGTGCCAGCACAACTATGTGTTATGACTACATGCTAGATGAATCAAGTTATCAGGTCCAGTAGCCAGATGTACAGTGCAGCTGCACAGACTTGTAAGGGGGCAGCAAAATGGAACAGTCAGTCAGGCACACATTCTGCTTAGGAAGTGACCGCTGCCTAAAGAAATGCTTGGTAAATTATAACCTATGTTTTAGCCAACACCTTTCCCAAAACCATGCCCTTCTTGAAAGACTGGAGTCTTCTTGCAATGTGTTAGCTAAGCTAACAGCCAGGTACTCGGAACGCTGAGGCTGGCAGCATCCAGAGTCATTCGCTTTTCTCTGAATGACTATTGGTGCCATCTTTAATTTCTGTATTTAACATCTCACAAGCAAACTTAAGTTATGTATGTTTAAAATAGAAGGGGGAGGGGAAGTCACGTGTCTGTAGTCTGCTACCACATGCCAGGTACTCTGTGCTTCTAGCAATGGGATGCTATACAAACGTGCTGGTGAAAGCTGGCTTTGAGCCCCTTGCGGATACTCTGCTGGAGTTTAGGCCTTTTGACTCTCGGAAGGCAGCTTCTGGATCATTTATGGCAATCAATCACAATTATAAATCGTACTGCGGCAACTCTCATTCTGCACGATGCCAATCCGGGGTGAAGATCTGTTCTATAGCTTTGGTCCACGTTCTGCTGTGACCAATTCCAGCTGAACAACATACCTGGAGATTTAAATTTCCTTTCCCAGCCTTTCAGAAATGCTGAAGTCCACAGGAATGTCACAGCTCAATAGGTTATCCCCAGAGACTGCAGCAGGTGAAAGGTAGCACCCAAAGTCCAGCTTGTCTCTATGTTGTTCACTTTCTTTGTTAACTATAAAAGGAAGAAAAAGAAGTTGTTCCTGACAGTTCTCTAGATTCGTATGTTGCACAGATGACAGCAACTGCATGTAACAGCCCTGGAAAGACTCAGTAGATAATTAGCCAGAAAAATGAACTAATGCATGTTGATTGACACAGAAATTGGGAAGCTGGCTTTGGGATTTAACCATTTTTCTCACCTGTAGGAGCGTGTTGTCCCTAAATCCAAAACCTTCCTTTAGTAAAGCAGTGATGTAAGTGAGATCCATGCAGAGGAAAGGACTGGCTGAGTTGTACCTCTCCATGTTATCACAGACTAGAGAAGGAAGAAGAAAAAAAGGGGATCTCAGCAAAATAAGAGCTTTTATCCACATTGTACATTTGAACTGACCTCAAGCCAAAGCCTACTAAAACAAGCCACCCACTTCTATTAACGGGTACATATGACACTTGGCAAATGCTACACAGCTCTTCTATAATGTTGGAGAATAAACCATACAGTACTTCGAGTTTCTTTAAGTCCATTGTAAGTACATCTTTTATTACAGCAACATAACCCACACGGCTCTTTTGAAGTCTGAATCTCTGCTCAATTGATAACTGGTAGGGAGTTGGTGGATTACTTGTCCTTTCAAGAACACAGCATCATTTGTTTTCCTTGTCTAGTCTCCAAGGATGGCTCCAGTAACGGACTCCCCCTTCTAGGATGGCAGCTTCTTTTATTTTTTTCCAACCACACATGTCCAAGGACATGGAAGAGGCTATTGCCCAACCAACCAACCGCTCCCTCGCTGCAGCTAAGTCAAGATTCACACCCAAGATGTCACACCCAAGTAAGGGTGACAGTGACTGGGAAATGGATTTACACCAGGTGTCATCTTCTAGACCTACTGTTCCTGCCCTGTTGTACAAGCATCAAGAGCAGAGTTCACTTCTTTTTAGAAACTGATAAGCATCCTCCTCCTACTATTGGAATGAGAAAGAGGAGCATTAATTTAGGATCACAGAACTGATCTCCTGATGCTCTAAAGCTAAATAAATGGTTTGATGGTGTTAGATAACATCTTAGCTGCATTTTTGGAAATAAGCTCTCAGTATCCAGGGGAAAAAAAACCCAACCAACTCACATGCAAACTTTAGAGCCTAATCCCCCTATTCAAAACCATCTGAGTTTCTAGGGAGATTAAGTTTAACTGAAAAATCATTAGAATTTAGGTCTTATTTTAGAAAAAAAGAGTCCTGAACTACATAATTAAGCATCTTCTGGTGAAAAATACAGTCTACTAATCATCATGAGGATGATCACAATTCTGAGGTAGTGTCTTGCTCTTAACCATCAGTAGCATGGCAAGGTGGGAGCTCTTTTTTTTCACAGGAGGAGGTACAAAACTAGAATAAGCATTCAGGAAAAATGTCGGGGGTGGGGGAAGGAATGCGGAAGAGGCTGTCAGACTTAAACAACCTCTACTCTCTCCCTCCATTTTGTTAGAGATTAAAAAGGATTTAAAGTGACAGACTTATCAGCACTCTCCTAAACTCAAGAGAGTTGCAGTTTGGCAGAAGGAGCTCTGGATACAGCAAATTCACTTTCTTTTGTACTGACATTTATGAACTATCATCTCCGTCCCCTCCTGAACAGAACTGCAAAGCTGCTAACACTTTGTTTCCCCTCACTGCTCTTTTAGTACTTTCTTCTGCAACAGTTACAGGTGTTGGCTAATAAAAGGTAAGTAACATGACATGGATGTATAAGTGGAATAGAGGTTAAATAATTTTTTTTTTTTTTTTAAGTCAAACTCACATTATGTACTGCCTATACATTCATATTTTTGTTATTTCTCATCCACACCAGTTTCCCAAGTCTCATGACAATTACCTTCTTTGGCTTTTCTTTCAAAATCTCTCACTTCCAAAACACCTCCTTGTTCATAATCTGAAAAGGAAGAGGTAAGAAAACATCGTCATAGACCTGAAAGCATTTGAGTTCTATATCTAAGTGGACTCTAGAGTGCAACTCGGTGATGCTGGGCTGGGAGTGAGATCTGCTGGTAACAGAAGACAGAGCTGCAAGTGTAACTGGAGCTCAGACCACAAGTCTCATCTGCTGAACTCTGAACACCAAACTGCACTGACAGATACACGTTCATTCCCTGAAGGCATTTTGTGTATTTCCTCTTTCTCAACACCATTCCTTTTCCCTGCTCCCCTGCTCCCCATGGCTCCAGCCTCCAGGGTTCCTCTGTCTACCTTCTGGTTGACGTGCTCGCGCATAGTAGATTATCCCAAACCAATTTACCAATTAGGTTGGTGTCAACTGCTCGATCATAGTAATAGGAGAAAGCATAGAAGGAACTTCCACGAATCTCATCTGGCTGGTGCAGTTTCCCCTTGACAACCTTGAGTACTTCCAAGTAGCAAGGCTTGAATCCTGTTTCTCCTGTCAGGAAAAACAGAGGTGGGGTGAGCCAAGGAGGCATATCCAGCAGATGGAAGAATCAGTGGCAAGAGGATGAAAAAGGGAAGAAGCAGAGGTTAAAGCATCAGAAGAGGTGAGAAGAGCTTAGATATCCCTTCCGTAATCCAGCATGGCACCTGCATGCAGGCAAGGACTCTAAATCACCATCATCAAGTGAAACTGGTTAGAGCAGATCATCGCAGTATCTGAAAGGCGTGCTGTGCAAACTAGCGTAGGTGTATGAAAAGCTTCCTCCGCTCCCATTGTTATGTTATGTGGTCAGCAGAATCTCATTTACATTTGCTACCACCTGCTAGATAAAACCTTACTTTCCCTCCCCATCACATTGTAACTTTATCAATCTGCTCCACACACACCAAATCTGCAACTCAGCTCTCATGCTCCCCACTGTAAAGCAAAGCAACATCAGTCACCAAAGGGGTCTGTTCTAGTCGCTGGTGGTAGCAGCTTCACCCTCTGAACGCAGCATTAGGGATAGTATCTTAAGAAATAGTTCCACAAGTGAGATGATACACTTTGGCCTACCAGTTACTGTACCCTAACACAGCCAGAGTTTTTGCACTTAGCTCAAAGCCTCAGAAAAAGCTCTCTTATTTGCACAAGTAACTCTTAACATTTCCTATAAAGGTAGCGTTTGTAATAAGAGATCACAGCCAGAGTACGGAGAGTACGGGCCAGCTATTCTTACAGCTTCAGATTTTTCTTTGTCTCTGTCAAAAGTCCACATCTATGACTCGACAGGTATCCTTCATAACCCAAGGTAACTGACGGAGTATTTGCCAAGGAAAAACTCAGATTCTGGAGATAAGACTTATCTTACAAGAAGCAAGAAGTCTCCTTAGTTTACCTTCTTTGTTGCCACCATACCAGTATTTCACTCCCCCGAAGTGCCACTCTGCCTCCAGCTGCTTTGGCAAACAAGAACTGCGGAACATTTGTCCATCCACAGCTGGAATGAAACCAGAGGGGAGAGTCAGAAAGGATAAAATTTAATGCAGTTATCAATCAATATGCAGAACCAGAAAAGAAAAGGCTGAAAGATCTTCATTAAGATCTTTAAGCGAAAGTATGGAAATCTGAATTGATGGATGCTGCACAAACTGATTATGAATTAAGGACTAGTCTCAATCTGGAAAAGTTGTGTTCATTTTGTCCCACAAGCTGCAGAGCAGCTGGGCTTGTAATTTGTTAATGAGAAATAAATGGTACAAAGGATATCTGCATAATGGCCGTTCATCATAGAAGACAAGAAACAAGAGAGGTAATAAATTAAACACACAGATAGATACACAAACCCTAACAAACAGCAGATAACCAAGACAAACAAAGCTACTGAGCAATGAAAACAAAAACTCCTAAGACACTGGTCAATGGCCCCTACAGGATCCACTGAATGTACCCTGGAAAGGTTCAACCAGAAATACTGTAGCTGATAAGAAGAAAACGTGATTATTGTGGCTAGCACAGGTCTCACAGAAAAAGCAAACTTCTTACAGAATGGTTGAGGGGGGTTGTGGGACTGCAAAATTGACTATGGGATGTTTAGGGGAAGGCTCAGAGGCAGGGAAAGGAGGAATCAAGGGATCAGGGAAGCGCAAGTGTGGGAAAATGGAGGGGACGATAAAAGAAGGCAATCACAAATAAGAAGGCAGCTGGTCAGTATGCTTTTCTGGCTGAGCCTTGTGACCAATCACT
This sequence comes from Phoenicopterus ruber ruber, assembly GCA_009819775.1. Lineage (NCBI taxonomy): Eukaryota > Metazoa > Chordata > Aves > Phoenicopteriformes > Phoenicopteridae > Phoenicopterus > Phoenicopterus ruber. Next base: position 27,554,354 of record CM020219.1, on the reverse strand, counting down.
GCAGTATGTCCCATCTTCTTCTTAAACCCTATTCCAAACTGGTTTTGATTTGAGTACATTCCAGTAATTAACACAAGTCCACCTAGCTGGCAGGTAAGAATCCAGAAGGCGGAAAGACCCCAGGTCCTGGCCAGAGACTAGAGAAAAGGCCCAAGCTCTGGGCATAAAGACTGGAAGGACTTAAGGTCTGGGTCAGAGACTGGAAAGACACAGGAATGTGAGTATGCATTCAGGTTAGGGAGTGAGAGTGCGTGCGATATGCTCGTGGACTTCAAGCTAGACTAGTCAGTGAATACAACAGGAGGTCTGGGGGAACACGGCAGGCCAGGCAGATACCCGAGAGACCTATAAAGGGGGTTTGGCCTAAGTAGCAATCCTTAGGAAAAGGATCTATTCGTGCTGTTTGTGTTTCTGTGGATGCTTGTATAGCTGTGCGTTTGTGGCTTGGCCATGTCTATATGGTGTTTGTATGTTCCCACGTGTGCATTTCTGGAATTTGCACTTGGTCTCACTGCTGGCTGAACCTGGAAATAGGGAAAAGCAGCTGTCTCACAACTCCTTAACAAGCAGTAGTCTGTTTCCAGACAGATCTATACCAGCGAAAACATAGAAAAGCACAAGATACAAAGTGAAGACACGGGAAATGGGCTGCTGACACAAGACTAAGTCTAACCATCTCTTCAAAAATCCTGGATGTTTTATCATATGAACATACCTTCCATATTCAAAGCTCCAAGCGTTGCTAGTCTGGCAGCTTTTAGTCCAAACCCCAAATAGCTGCAAACAACAAAGACAGACATTACAGTTTTAATTCCTGCACATCTGGTATGCTTCACCCATAGCCTCTTCCTAAATCTTGGAATACCCAAACCAAACTTCCTTCCTCTGCTTCCCACAAGTCTCCCCCCTCTAAAACAGGGAGTTCCTTTTGCCGGAACAGTTCCAAGTACCAAGAGAGTGACACAAACCCAAGAATTACAAAGAACTGTAAAATGGGTGAATCTAAAACTGCAGAAAGTGATTACAGCTGATGTGACATTTCTACAAGACATTCATGAACAGCAATCTGAAAAATGAGGGAGAAAGAAGGGTATGTGAAGAGTGTGTGGGGACTAGGATGGCCATTCTTATGTCACACACATAAGACTATGTGCTCTTAGGGCAGAACTAATAGGAAAACCGCAGAGCCTCCCACTAAATGGGAGCTGTGCCTTTGTGTGAAATTCACCTCTGTTTGACTCCACAGATTACCGCTCTACTCATTACAAGCTAGGATGTGAACAACATTTATGAGAATGTCATTACATGTTGCTGGCTTCAGCAACACAGCTAGATTAAAAACCCGTTGGCCTTTCATTCCCTTCTCTGTGTTTGGCTACTTATCCCTTTAGTCATGTCAATACAAACGTTTACAGAATAATCAGAGTTAAACTAACCTCCAGCTCCCTTATTTTTTAGGAGATGATTTTCAATCCCAATTATTTTAAGTGAACTAATGGACTATATTGATAAATACAGCAATCAGTTACATAAGTAAATGTAAGCAGTAGGAGAGGAGGACTATTAAACCAGCTTTGCTGTCAAGTAAGCATGTTCTGTAATTGACTGAGATGATAGTCTTCACCCCACTAGTAACGGGCTGAGACCAACTCTCTATTATACATGGTCGAGTTCTCATTGGACTGTAAATCATGCAGGTAAACTCGCTGGATTTCACTGCAGGCATCTCAGAAACTTGTTAGCTTAACGCAGTAAGCACAATTCTATTATTCCAGGCCAAGTATCCCCTCCAATTGGTTCAAGAATCTGTTGTGCTCCATGGTCTGTATCAGCTGCCTGTGGTTGTCTCTCTTTGGTTTACATCAGTCTAGGCTTTACTTTTTGTCCAGTTGCTGCTGAGATGTGCCATTTCAAACCAAGAACTAAGAAGGAAAAAAGTCTCGGGAAGGTCCTCTTTCCAAATCTTTGACCAGGTTTAGCTCTGACTACTGGCACGATATCCACCTTTCTGCGTGGTCCAGAATATTTGGCTTGAATCCAGTAATAAGAATTTTTCTCCGTAAATATAGTGACTCATAATGCTTCCTCTTCATTTGACAGACTGACTAATATTCCCTTGCAGTGATATTAACCATGATCCTGGAACGTTTCCAGTCAACTAACGTCATGTTCCACTTCAACTAATGTTTCAAGCAGATAAGAAAACTAGTAAAAAAGTCATGGTCCCAACAACTGGTAACGGGATGACACAGCCATTTGTGGTTAGCTCAGGGGCTGCAGAAAGACTGATTTCCCCAGCGGAGACAGCAGCCTTTTTGCTCCTCACCTGTGGGTATAGAGCTTGTAGGTGCTATTAAACATTTCAAATGAGGTAAGAAAATCCCCAGGGGTTTCCTTCAAAGTTTCCTAAAAGTTAAGTAAAAGAAGAAATCTTTTAGTTTCTATTATGCAATAAAAAATAACCAACTTTGATGTAATATCACAGACATACCCATAGGGTTTACTGCACACTCATCTGATCTGCTTTGAAAACAAAGAACAGTTTTCCAACGGTGCCCAGTGCTGTAATATCTGCAGCTTTTAACACTGAGTTTATTTATATGCATCTTCGTGTTACTTCAATGTGTAATGGGGAAGCACAACAGATCAGGATGAAAATACTTTCTTATTCAGGATACCTGAATTTTTCAGAGTACTTACATGCTAGTCTACATACACAGACACCCCATCAAAATCAGCTGCACTAGAAGTGCTATGAACGTTTGCAAGTCAGACTAGACACCTCAATTCAGGAACACAGAAGAACTAAAAATGCAAAGAAAAGTATAGGCCACATTTTCACCATGTTAAATGTCTTGCTGATACTCAAGGAAACACTGTAGCCACTCACTCCCAGTCTTAGGGCTGCTTTACCTCCTGGTTTAAGTGCTTTCCTCTAAATTAACCTCCTGTCTCACCACCTCCAGTTTTCCTCCTTTCACAGTCTTCCCTCTGTGCGCACCTCCGCCCCACTGGTACGCAGTCCCTATCTTCTTGCCAGACTAACTCTCACGTTCTTGTGAATTTGAACGAGTTTAGGGCTCATTTACTGTTCCTTTGTTTCCAGTCCCTGAGACCTCAATCCCAGTTTCTGTCTTTCCTCTGCTAGTGACCACATTCTCCCATCCCTTCTCGGCCCTGCGCATTCGTATCAGACACTCTGTTACTCTGGGCCAAGCAGCGGAATCTCAGAGAGGACTGAAGCTGCAGAGTCCCTGTAGTTACCATTCAAGTAAGCAGATCCAGATCTGGGTTATTTTTGCTGTAATTGTAGAGTCCTAGACAGAAGCCTGCTCAAAGCTGAAAGAGATTTGGCAGTATTCAGCTCAAGCTTCTCCTGAACAAATACAAATTGAAATTTGTTTTGGGCCTCAGGTGGATTTTGATTGGAATGGCAGTCACATCCTTGACCCAACACACCCAGACTCTGCCATATTTTGAGTTCTGTTCCTAAACCTTACATCACAAAAACTTTTAAAAATGAGAGAGCCTGAAAAAAATTTGTTGGGAGAAAACAACTGACTTTTTTTCATGCCTTACTTTCACAAATATGTAGAAATCCTCACACCCCTCCTAAATGGGGCAGGCACCAGACAGACAATTATGATTGGTTTTCAGTTGCTTATAACTTTGGCAATAATACCACGAAAAGCATAACGCTAGCTTAAAACCAGCTCCATGCAGTTATCATTATATATGTCCTCTATTTACTTGTGATCTGTATTCCGTTAATGAATCTCTTACTATTACAGTATTTTATTCAAAATGAACACAAGAGCAAACGTGTGACAGCCTCAGATTGCAGGAAGGAAAAAAAAACCCTCTGCAAATCAAAGGGGGAAATCCCCGCTAATTCTGTCAGATGGGAAAAACTCTTCAGAAAAATACTGAGCTATGCGTGTGCTTTTTTGTATGAACTTGACAATGCAGGCGAGAAGCGGACATAGCGTACAAGCAGACAACATGAACCTCGACTCCACACTGCCCTACGAATTCACACCATTGGTCTTGGTCAATAGCAAACCCTCGAGGTCTTTTCCTGCAAGGCTCTAAGGAGACGTTTGAATCCTGAGCTGCAGTTCAGCCTACTTCACAGCTCTATTTTTTCTCCAAAACCCCGACATGCAACACCCTTTCCTGTTGGTCCAGTGACCACTTCAGCAGGTGTTATCAACACAAAACAGAGGGCAAGCCCAGAGTACTTGAGGCTTTGCTGAACAGGATAAGGTTGCACGTCATGTTTCAACATGACCCACCACTGCAAAACTAAAATACCCTGATGTGAAAACCATGTGTTTTGTGGTCACCAAACACCCTTTGAGAATCTCAACTTCTGAGAACAAAAAATGTTAAACAAAGGACTCCTTCAGAAAGAGCAACAAAACCGACTTCACAATATCAAGGTACAGAATGCTATAGTGCCCTTCCAGTACCCATGTAATTTTCCCATGCAAACTTTAGACTCGGGTCCCAGTTCAAACTGTTTCTAAAGAGCTACAGAATTTCTGACAAATCCAGCAGAGATGGACTGAGGGACAGAGAGGGGAATTCTCAAAGGAAGTAAGAAGAAATCGGTAAGAAAACAGGATTGACTGTGCTATTATAAAAGACGTTTGCCCCATGAGACGCTCCCCCTCCACCCTGCTACCCCCCCCTTCCAAAATTTAGTGAGAATCTGTTATCAGACTGGGGGGGGGGGGGGGAGGGAAACAAACAAAAAAACAACTCAGAGCAGATCCTAAATTTCTTGTAATATGCAAGAATACTCCCTGGAAATGTTCTACACTTATTGAATACAAAGTAATATCTGCATTAATGGGGCTTTCCCAGCCTGGGTCTAGAAAACAAAAGCTGTTTCTCTTTGGTTTTACCCATTTGCTTACTTTCCTTTTATTTCCTTGTTATCCAGGCTCCTTTGTTTGCAAGCGCCTATCAGCCAACTGCTGATGTCAAAGGGAACAGAAATGCAGATGTTCTGTACACCCCAGATGTTCTGCTTGTGCCAGTGCTGACAGTGATATCAGAGAGCACAGCAGTGCTCAGGTCTCTCCATTGGCCTTGCAGTCCCAAACCACGCACTTTTAACCACTCCTCACCTCAAACTGCGGCAGGAATGTGATTTGGGTTGAGGCTCCTCCCAAGTCCAGAGTCCCAACAGTATGCTGGTTCTGGCCAGACAGCTGCCCTGCAAACAACATCATGCTCAGAACAGCCCCAAGTGCACAAATGCTAAAATGTGGATACTGCGTGTATGTTCAGGCAGCCACCAAGTTATCACAGTATCACAGCAATACAGGAGGGCTGACCTGGCCTTCAAAGACAAAAAACATCACAGAGAAAAGGTAGGCAAACAGAAGGGATTACAAAAAGATTCACAGGACTTTCTTCCTTGATTCCAATTTCACCTCCAAAGAGACAAGAGCAGACAAATCTCCAGGTATCCAGCGAAAGCCAAAAGTAAGAGACAAAGTCTCTCCTGCAGAAGACTGTCAGGGAAAGCACATAAATTCTGTAACTACCATATAGCTGGTGAAGAGCAGTAGGAGAGGAAGGATAGTAAAAGCAGAACCAGCTATTATCATTTCTCTTCACCCAGAGCAGCTTTTCTGCGTGCTCGTGTATCTACTAGAGTACTGATTTTCTTTTCTCTTCACTAGATTGCATTCCCAGAACTTCTTAGAGCCAGTAGGGCTAAAGCACCAGTGCATCCCCTGTTACACCATTTTAGTTGCATAGTTCATGTTGGGATGAAGAACGTTGCAAAACCTTGTTTCCCACCTTCTAACAGATTAGCAGTACCACTCCCCTACGTACGTTAGAGAAACCAGCTTGCCAGCGCCTCCCGGTCCTGAGTAAATCCTGGCACCTTCTGGATTAAGATGCCTCCTTCTTACTACGGGTGCGGCTCACCCTCTGGAACACAGTCTGCCCAAGACAATCCACTGGTGCCACAGTGGGGAGGAAAAGCAGAACATGGCAACCAAGGCAGAGGAACTTAGGGTGATCATGTCCACAGAAGAGACTCAAGTTCATATTTAGAGAGAAGTTATACAGAATTAACTACCTGTCAAAAAGTTCACAGTGATCCAGGCTAAAATTCCTGCAAAGAGTGAAAAAGGAAAAAAAAGTCATCACTGAATACTCCCACAATCTCCTGCCCACCATTACCACCCCTCCACACATTATTTATGTACCTGGAAATCATTATTAACTTAATGTAACCGCTCCATACTTCAGAGATTAATTCAAACTTATAATTAAGTGATATGATGCATTATTGATTCATTAAAACCTCATAAGATGGGATAGGAAGAATGTTTGTAATATCCATGCAACTGCAGCATGCACAAATCATGTCTATTATCCAAACGATATACAAAGAAGTAACGAGCTGACACAATGCACGAGTTTCCTTGGGCACTTTTTACCCCCTAGCATTTCAATTCCTAATCTGAAAATTGCATATACACCACTCTGTGTTTTAATCTTGTGGTTTCTGTAATTACACTACAGACATAGTGGCAACCAGTAAAACACAAACAACTCCTCTGACTCCAGCAGCTTGCTCGACACTGGCATGATTCTCACCCAAACATAGGCAAACATGTGACAGTAGAAGAGGTGGGATCTCTAAATAAACCTTGGCAGGCTACACTGTGCTCTATTGTGCCTCATTGGTCCTGCTCCCTGTCAACACAACACTTCTCCCTGCTATACAATTCACCCATTAATCCTAGTGACAAACTATGCATTGCACCATGCTTCATCGAATACTTGCAGATTTTATGGTACTTCTCCTTTTCTCTTGGCCCAAGTGGACAGATTTTGCTTTTTAATCTTCCTCCACTTATTAGTTGTTTAAGTGTCATGATAATTCTTTTTGCTTTCCTTGAACACCTTCCAAACTGGCAATATATCTGCCATAATGAAGTGTTCAGAACTGAATGTAACATCACAGATGGCTCTTTTCAGGCATCCATACAGAAGGATTATTACCTGCCTGTTCTCCAAGGTAATATGTCTGGATATGTAGCCAAAATGTTACAGTGATCTGTTCTGCACTGCAAAATCATCACTCACTCCAAACCTAGAACATATTTCCCTTTTCTTGTATTTTACGTTACTTCCTTTGCTACTTTACTAGCTGTATTTTTCCTATCAGAATATTTTTTTTAAAATATTATTTTATTATTTATTTTGTTATCTGATTTTTTAATACTTGCCAATTACCCTTCATTCTCCTCTAATATTCACAATGCTTCCAACTTTAACCCAAAAATTCATGAGCGAATCATAATAGGTTATTTTTAATGCTGATACTGCAGAATTTATGAGGCACTTTCCATAAGCTTCCTAGCTTGCTATGTATTGTCATGTAGCCTTTCAGAGGTGGACACATCTTTTTTCCACTGGTTCCCAAGAGCAGGCTTTGGTTGGTTAGCCTGCATACTTATTTCTGAGATGAGGTTCTGTTCTGCTCTGGAACCTCAGAAGGTTTCAGATGAACTTTCATCTAGCTAACTCATAAATATCTTTGTGTACCTGCATTTGTAGCCTAACAGATGACCAAGTAATCAACACTTCCTAGGAAAAGCAGGATTGCAATGTTTCAAACAGGGCTAGAAACCTTTTATATTTTCCCTCAGTTTAGTGACCATTTCTCTTTCCCCTTTCACATAAGATCTCCCCCCCCCCCCCCATTTGTCTTTGCTTTCACTTTTTCCTCCTAAAATGTACCTTCATAAGACCCATCCATGATGCTAACACTGTCCTCTGGAACAAGAAATGGTGATTCCTCAAAGACTTCTCTCACCTGAAGAAACAAATAATGATTAGATTCCTTGGTCTTAAGAGTCTTGTTCTGCTCTGAGGGTGACAGAGAAAGTTTTCTTTTTCACAGCAGTAGAAAATAAGACAAGTGTGTGGAGTAGACAATATTCTTCCTCTTTCAAGGGCCAAGAAAGAAAGAAACAAGTATCGTAGGTCTCTCTCCTCATGCCTTCTATCCACATCAAGACAGAGGATTTCAGGACCATACAAGAAAGTCTGTAAAGTCTGTGAGTTTCATGCTATCATGGGATGACAGTCACTTTTCACATCTGAGATTCTCTTATGCTAAAATGGAGAACTGAGTCATGAAAGATGAAACAGGGAGAGCAATATTAGTGCATCCAAAACATCTTAGTATTACCTCTAAAAGCAGAGCCTGAGCTTTCTCCTCTGACAGCAAGCGCAGTCCAGCTGTGGCTTTTAACACTACTGGGGTCTTCTTCCAGAGATGAGGCGGCACAGCATCTATGGCCATGTCCAGCAATCTTTTGACAGTTTCAGCACCCTAAAAGGAAAAAGATGTTTTTCTTATGGTTTCCTCCCACAGGCCGTCAGAAAACAGGCCTCCCAATTCCCCCTCAACACTAGTGAAACCAGTATTCAATAGCAGAAGGTACCTCACCCACACCCAAGATAAGTACAAAAACTGTGTTAGACATCTCGTTAGAACCTTAAAGGGAATGTCTGCATTGGAAGGAGGGGTGCACTCCGAGACATATCTTAGGTGAGAGAAATATCATTGTTTGTGGAAGGTATTTTTTGGAAAGGATGGAGGGAGGTGAGGGAACTGATTACCTAACAAACCTAAACGTCTTGCAGTATGATGAAACTGGATGGTGCAATTACTTGACTGAAGCTACCAAGGTCAGGGGGAATGTCTGTAGATTTCACTAAATGCAATATAAGAATTCCAAACATGTCCATAGCAAGTAGTGTAATTAAAATGCCAGCTGTAGAATGGTTACCACACGAGGTACAGGCATCACTGCTGGGCTTTCAATTATTTACACTGCTCTAACAATTACACTTTGGCATTAGCAATAAACATTCTCCTGTGAAATTTCTAGAAATTTCTTTTTGGGTGAATTCTTCTCTCCTACCCAACAACTAAGATGATTTAA